>OY759254.1:1081200-3675768 GCA_963662185.1 Eilema griseolum
CAAAATATCAACAAAGCGTGTGCGTGCACAAGTAGTGTTTTGTATTTGTTAAATTTTTTAGTTAATTAAATCAAAATTTAAAATGTCAACTCGTAAGCGTGGAGCCAACTACACCCCCGAAGAAAAAGCGTTGCTGTTAGATCTAATTACGCAGTGAGTACATGTTTTATGATCCTATCACTGGCGCACGTGTTTTTTAACTTGAAGTTATTTTGTTTACCTCGTGGTGTTAATCCATTGCATCTTAATTTCGCAGATACAAAAACATAGTAGAATGTAAGAGAACTGGTGGGATATATATTCTAAAGAAGAAAGAGATATGGAATGAAATTACAACTAAATATAATAGTAGCTGTACCAGTGGTCCAAGAGACATAGATCAATTAAAGGCTCTGTACGACAATATGAAGCAAAAAACTCGCAGAGAGCTTGGGGAAAGTAATGTAAGAATGGATACCAATATTTATTACATCCATACAGATTATGTTACAACATTTATTGTTTTGCATTTATTAAATGTAAAATTCAATTAATATTTCTACAGAAATCAGCATACATCAATGCAGAAGAGAGCCAAGTGTTGACAGCGGAGGCAATCTCACATGCTGTACAAGCTGGAAAAGAAGATAAGGTATACACCTTCAATGTGACTTTTTGTTACAAAATATAATTATAATTAAATCATTAACAAAAACTATTTTGCCTTCAGATTGAAATGAACAAAACTGGTGGAGGTTTCTGGAAACCAAAATTAAGTGACAACGATGCAAAAGTGCTGGCCATAATCCAAGACCAGATAGAGCCACTGCACAACCCATACGACAGTGCATCAAATTTCTTTAAAGGTAGAAAATATTATTTGCTTCATGTACCTGTACAGTTAGCATCAAATTGATTGTGTCAAACAAAATACTCAAAAAGATCTTAACATCTTGGTAATAAGATCTTTCTGAATACTTTGTTAAACATCGATCAATGTGATGCTGACTGTACCTTGCTGTATGTACATTCAAGTCTGACTCTTTCTGCGACTCAATGAACTTATTGTTTCAGAAAGTGTCAGTAATACTATTGACATGAACAGGAATGCTAATGTCATTGTACCTGCTTATGTTACTATGGAGTTAGAAAATAAGGGTATGTATCTATAAATATAATAATAATAATAATTTATTACCAAAAACACTTTAGATACAAAAACATTGCCAGTGGCCCCAAGTTTTGCAAATATCCTGTATGATGTATTTAATAAAATGTGTTTATTTTATTTCAGCTGAGGATTGTCAGTGGTCTGCACCTCCAATTATAGAAATCCCAGAACAGACTAATATAATGAAAAACGGTACTTACCTAATAACATTAAGTATTAACAAATATTGTAAACAGAATGCAAATTAACTTTGAAAACTATAGTGTAATAATTAACATCTTTGGAAATCTTATTCACCAAGTGAAGTGCAATTGTTACATATTATTATTATATGTTGGAGCTGCATATAGTTATGTCTGTATTTTATTTCAGTTGAGACGGTTCAAGTGTGCAAGAATTCACCTGTGATAAGGGAAACTCCAAAACATAGAAAAATATTGAAAACAGGTTCGGTTAAAGACATTCATTGCAATACTAGCTACACTAATTAGCATTTACCTGTAATATGTTACATATATTCATTACTGGTATATATTTGTTGTTTCAGCATCAAAGCCAAGAAACTTAATAAAACCGAAAACCACATCAGCTGAAGCTTTCAAGAGGCTATATTTTAAGAAAAAATGCCAAAATGCTGATTTAGAAAGAAAGAAGCTGATGTTGGAAATAATCCATAATAAAGAGGAACACAAGCTGAAGATGGAGATTTTAAAAAATAAATTAAATAAGTAGACCAAAATAAAACCAATTTAGAAAATTATTGCTGTATTATTATTTTTCTACATATGCACACTTTTTTTAAATATGTAGTTTGTCTGTCACTGTGACCTTCAAGGACAAAATTAGGCTCTTGGTTCAGAAGTACAATAACCTACTAACGCCTTAAGTGATGTCACATTGACACTCATCAAATCCACTCATAAACAACTGATTGCTGGACTGATGAGACTGGGATTAATGAAGGATGAGGAGTTTGTATGGACCTGATTTTATACACAATATATATTTACACAAAAATATAATGACAATAATTGACCATAGTTACATCTATATACACAAATTTGAGATGGTTTTAATGGTTATTAAGTTAATCATATAATATTTAAGAGGTAGAGAATACACTATTTGCAATTACAGTTCGTACCGATGTTTGAAAACCCTGTTGTGTTCTAGTGAGGAGATCATGTTCATTATCTATATCACCATCAATAGATATATCATTGGGAGGTTCCACTTCATCCAATTCTATACACATATTGTGTAACACTACACATGCCACAATTACTTGTAGAAGTGTTGAGGTTTTGTTGAGAGTAATTCCCTTTTCGAGACATGGGCATCTCCGTTTCAGCACCCCAAAACACCTTTCTACTGTGTTTCGTGTTGCTATGTGGCTTTTGTTATAAGCCTCTTCTGAACTATTCTGTGGACGCAAAAAGGGAGTCAGCAAGTAATTTTTGTTGAAGTATCCACTGTCTCCTAATAAATAGTATGCACCATATTTTCCTCTTTCAAAATCTGCACATAGATGTGAATTATTGAAAATTGTGCAGTCATGGACCGATCCAGGCCAACGAGCAATGAGATCTCTAATTTTAAGAGAAGAATCACAAACTGCCTGCACATTTATAGAAAAAAATCCCTTTCTGCATCTATATAATTCAGGTACTGCTCCTCCTCTACTAATAATTTTGATATGAGTACAGTCCAGGGCTCCTGCAACCCGTGGGAAACCATCTATTTCAAAAAATCCTTCTGCAACTCTTCGTAGCTCATTTCCTTCTGGCATTTTAATATATGTTGAACTCAAACTTGCGAGCTTACGTGTAACTTTTTGCACTATTCTACACACTGTTGACTTATGCACATTGGTTAAATCGCCTAACACTTGCTGGAATGATCCCGTGGCGAAAAACCTAAGGCAAATTAATAATTGTGTCATGCCATCAATTGCTTTATTTCTTCTTGTTTCTGGTTGTAAATTAAGAATCTCGCAGATTTGTACAGCTACTTCCTTGGAAATTCTGTATCTTACTCGGAAATCTTCCCCATGGTGTTTTTCAAACAAATTTACTCTATCTGGGATTCTGCGGCGTCGGGGAACGTATTCCTCCAGATCAGATAAAGATGAAAGACTTGAAAGTGACATAATAAAAACGAAATATTGTACGTATATACTATTTACACAAACTTTAACGGTTAAAGACGATTTTAATGGACGTTTAACCGGCCATTAAAAATTATAACCTCAAACTGTCAAGTTAATGACTCATTAGACGATAATGACGTTTTGTGCAACGTGAATTTCTGTTAAAGTCCTGATTTGACGCTTCATTAGTTAAATTTAAAGGAGCATTAAAATTGCCCTTTAATGTTGTTTTGAGCAACGCTTTAATGACGTATTAGGACATAATGTGCCTTTAAAAATTTAAAGATCGTTTCTGCAACTGGGTGTTAGAGGGTTGGACATGGAGGGTGTTTCTGGGATATTAGCAATATCGTCTAATAATGTACTTAATTTTCAAAAAATGCAATGTGCTATCAGTGCTATAATATGTAAGTGACTTTAAATAGCAGCAAGAAAACCAAAGAGTATATTTCTCAGTTTCTTTATTTTTTTTTTAAATTAACATCAATAGAATATTATTTTATACATATTGAGAACTCACTTGTACTTTACTTTTTTTTTTACATATAATAATATTATTTATACCTACATATGTACTGTGTTTTGTTAATAATTAATAATTATTATAAATATTAAATATAAAGTATATAAAGAAAACTTTCATTTTTGATCGGTCCTCTCATTCAAAAATCATAAACAATTTATTTTAGTAGTAGACTATAGAATAGCACCAAAGCCAAAAGCCATGTTTATTTAAAGCTTTTCTTTGACTTGTAGATGGCGTTGTTACCTACGTAGATTGCCGCCATTACATACAGCTGTCAAATGTGTGTGAAAATATCCAATAAAAATTGAGCTTTTTCAAATTAAACAGGAAGTTGTCCCGTATAACAGAAAATTGCTAGAATTGGAGCCTTGGAGGCATCTGAATTTGTTCGTCCAATTTATTATGGCTCAAAATATTAACCCACATTACGCTTCGTCGTCAAATCCAGCTAAACAAAATGAAGATACGATAAAACTAAAAGATAATCATGCTGTTAGCAAACGGTAAGTGAAATTACACTGACTTCTAATTCGTTTCCAGTATTTGGGTGTAATCGATACAAACTGTGAATTGTTTAATATCCAAAATTAGGACTAAGACAGTCTTGTGTTCTAACGGTCGCCACTTTTTCATTGCATGCACATCAACGTCGATTTTACTATCTTTGTATTCTGTGTTCAGTGACGTGTATCTTTACAAAAGCAGACCTTCTGGCCGTGTTTTGACCTCTAAATACTTTGCCTTTGTTAAGTTTACTGTATAAATTAACCATGTGATCGATGAAAATTCGTTGTTCAGTTGAAATTGAAATGGAAACAGGTTCCAACTGTCATTAACTCTTTTTTTTTTCTACTTTGTTGGCAGACTTCAAAAGGAGCTAATGGAGTTAATGAGATGCGCTGATAAAGGCATATCTGCTTTCCCTGAGAGTGAGAATCTTTTCAAATGGATTGGCACTATAAATGGACCTCAAGAAACAGTGTATGCAGGCCACAAGTACAAACTTTCCCTAGAGTTCCCCAACTCTTACCCGTATGCTCCACCAATGGTTAAATTTATAACACCATGCTTTCATCCTAACGTAGACACCTGTGGACTAATATGTTTAGATATACTGAAGGATAAATGGACAGCTTTGTATGATGTTCGTACAGTACTATTGTCCATCCAGAGTTTGTTAGCTGAACCGAATACGCACAGTCCGTTAAATCAACAAGCGTCGTACCTGTGGTCTAACCAGCCCGCCTATAAGAAGTACCTAGACGAATTTTACAATAAGCATAGAGACTCATAGTGGCATTGTGTTATTGTTTGTCAAAATTAAAGAAAATATTTTTGATTTTTGCGTTGTATCTTGTGTTGGTATGTTTGAATGATTCTGACGAGGTTTGTGAGACGAGTCCCTTCAAATATAGTTCAATTTCCAAATATTTTGCTATTTGTATGTAGTTTATTAGGGGCTATATGACTGTGATAGATTACCTGAAAGCATAATATCAAAATTATATACATAGTTAATAAGGTACAATTCTATTGATAAAAAGTAATGTTTTGTTGAAGTATAAGTCCTGAATGTGCTCACTATAATTCTCTATATCTTATGCTACTGGTAGAACCTTCTCTAGATTAATATATTTCTTAAGATTTCTTTCCGTATTCAAATGACTCGTTTCAATGAATCTCGTGACCTGATGGTGCGGTGTCTGTGTGGAGTTTAAAATCACTGACAATTATAATTCTTTAGTGCAATTGAATATTGTGTTTACTTTAATAACCTCCGAGCCCAGGTTTATGGTATATTTCAGTAACAGAACAGAAGCATTTTTGTGTATATAGAATACCATTGTGCGGCATTGTAGTCCTACAGTTCATTAGTTTAAATATCACCATCTAACACATCTTAACTCTGGTTGCATCCAAGGCCTTGGAATTCATGCAGCTAAACTTGTTATAAACATTAACATACATAAACTCACGCCTATATCCCCGAAGGGGTAGGCAGAGGTGCTAGCACCCACATTTCGCCAGTTTATGTTTAGGTCCCAATGTAATAGGTGGCGAGCCTATTGCCATTAACCGGGCACTTATAAACCTGCGATAAATACACACATAACTTCGAAAAGCATAGAAAAGTCATTGGTGTGTGCCATGGTGAAACCTGGGATCGAACCCGAGACCTCGTCTCAGCAGTCCATTACCCAAACCACTAGGCTACCGCGGTTATAATACCGCTTGTTATAAAAAGACTAAAGAAATGTCTATATTTGAATCTAAAATATCTGATTATTTTCATTTCTGGTTCATCAATCAATTAGTGAATCGCAGTTACCTGCTCGACATACACAGGCCTCTCCCAATGTTGGGAGACTTGCCTACTGTTTCCACACGGGCCAGATGGATTGGTACAAGGTTTTATTTCCAGGTTTCCTTCTCGTAGTGGTAATGTCTGCATATTTTTCCTTTAGTCGACTCTTACAATACCCGTTGGATGAGATGGGGTGGTGATACTTGTATACTTTCCCTCTCAACATATTTCTTGCTGAAATACTATAAGTTGAGGTTCACTGCCTCACTGCTGTAGGCTTTTCTCCCTATCCCTATACTTTTCCAAAGCATATCCATTTGAGGTTGACCAAACATGCCCGTAAAGCACCTAATCAAGATCAACTTTAAATTTAGGTTGTTCAATAGTGACTCTCAGCTGTGTCCTGTAAAATTATAGTGCCTAATTCCTGGAACCCTCTTTGTTGAGTGTGATTATTTTAGTCAAGAGAATGAACTGAAAGACGATTGACTATGCAATTTATCAAGGTCTCTAGAGGGAGTAAGCATTTAGGTATAATTCGAAGGTGACGAGTGACGACACGACAAAACTGCAAAAGCGGGGCGTACCGTGAAATAGACTTATGATAATTTTGTTCATGGTTTTCATTCATTGCGGCTTCCCAATAGTACCGTTTATCCGTGTCGAAGTTTAGCAAGTAATGGATGCGAAGAGACGACACGTCATCCCAACATGGTTCATAGAAATAAAAGACAATCGATCATTTCTCTATACTTAACTATAAATTTACATATTACGATTTACGATACGGAGATAAGGCAACATTGGTAAACCGCAATGAATTAAAACTGAACAAAATTATCAAATTTAAGTATTTCACGGTATGATGCGCGTCTGCAGTTGCTGTATGCGGTCTCTTTGAGAATCATACCTTTAGTATCATTAAAAGGTTAAATGAAATTTTGATGAAAAGTTAATGCAACGAGGAGGTATGTTAACTTCAACCATGTTCCTTTCCGGGGACAAGTTAGGAACTCTGTGGTCCCTACACCACAGGAGAGGGCCAGATCGAAATGGGACGGCCGGGGTGCGAGGGATATGCCGTAGGCGTCGTGCGTTTTAGTCGGTTCGAGTCCGACATAACCTCTCCCACCGGCTCGGGGAGATTGGGGTTATCCGTGGGGATTTAGCGTACGTAAAAAAAACACTCATGACTTGTTTGTAACAAGTGACTGGCTCCTTTCTACGTGGAGTACTGCGAATTATCTGGAAACGTCCTGGAAAACCGAAATTATCATCAGTATTATTACCGGTATTGGCCGTTGGCAGCAGCATATTTCCTGCGCGAAGTTCTGATGTTCCCGATGCCCAGGGTACACCAATTTTCGGATCAAGCACCTTCCGCAAAATTTACCTATATATAATTTGCTATTTTGAAATGGAAATACGTATCTGCAGGATACAATGTTGCGTGGTTTCCGGCAAATAGAATTAAGGCCACCCCCATCTCTTCCCATGCGGTGTCGTACAAGGCGACTAAGAGATAGGGCTGTTAAACATCAGACAGATATATACAGCCCAGACTCAGCCTCAGATGAATGACTCGAGTCAACAATAGTGACCAGAATACAGCAATAGACACCCCTTATTACGTGGGACCGAATAGAATTATTGGTGAAATGTGGGTGTTAATTCACCTCTGCCTAACCCTCCAGGGATAAAGACGTGATTATATTGTTACGTGCACGGGGTACAATTAAATGCCGTTTACTCAACGAAGAGATTTATTAGCTCACCACAAACTAGACAATTAGATCACTAGTACACCCAGTACTTCTTCAACAGTTCCAGTCGCTCAGTAGTTCACAGTAGTCCACAGTCGTTGCTCAGGTCGCAGGTAGAATCTTCTTCGGTCGCTTAAGTTCGCTGTGTTCGTTATCGATCTCAAAGACTGAATGAATCGTGTCGCTATGCGAGCGTGTTTTTATACCTCTCAATTAGGAGGATCGAATTATCTAGAAAGCTCGCGAGCGACAAATACCTATTCTTTGATCTTGCCGCCGTCGCTGACCTTCGAGTACATTCTCGATATTTACCTATTGTTTATTTTTATTCAACAAAGTCTGTAGGTACTCGTAAGTAGGTTGTGACTTTTTGTTGACGATTCCAGATTTTTCTATGCCAATCGGTAGAGTACCTCGTCACTAACAATGCGTTTTTATTTCTTGAAGATTCGATTATTAGTTTTCGAGATATCGACGGCGGTCGTAACAATATGTATGTATGTATATATCTACAGGATATGTATGTCAAAAATGAAATACCAAATATTTTGAATGTTTAGTTTTATTATCACTTTGATGTCATTTATAAGTTAACGATATTTACATTGTAAATAACACATTACACATGATATAAAAGTTTACATCTTATTACAACTACACGTCTCAAATATTCTCTCTGCTACATAGCATTAAATAAATATAATTACCGGCATATATCTCGCCAAGTCGCGCGAGAATCGAGGCCCTCAGGCGCGCGATTAGCTTTGACATAATCTATGATTGGTGGAGCTTCTACGCCTCCATAGCACCCCATGCAATCCCCAAAAGACACCCAAAAAACGCATTCTGCGCATACAGGTACATTTTGTTACATGATTGAGTCAAGGTGTCATATAGGTAAAGAGATTACAGATGTACTATTTCACAAGTTACAAATATTAGGATTTTCAAAGGATACTAGCAATCGAAATTCCTAGTATTTCAGCTAAGCTAAATTGCATTAGGAGTGGGTTCACTGTCGCTAGTGTAAAGGACAGGATTCGTACACAGGACCTCTATCGTAAGGCCTACTCCTGCACCTCTATGCTACCGACACTCTTTGTATACTTCTAAACAGAAATATCCCAATTTAAAAAGGTCAGATAGAATGAAATTTACTCGAAGATAAGGGACAAATGGGGCATATGCAGGATTTAATGGGAGTACAGGTGACATGAATATCGGGTGAATATGGAGCGTGGGCAGCTCCTGTAAAAGCCAAGACAATTAAGATAAAGACGATGACTTCCAACTCAGGGTTACTTAATTTTTGTGACTTATTGACAAACATATCGACAATTCATATTCTTATTGCACTGGTACATTAGGCAACCACATACACTTCAATAAATAATTTATGACAATATAATTAATTACTTGTTGATTAGGTACGTAAAGAAAAGATTGGCAACATTGGCACTCACACATACAACAACAACAACAATAGTGTTGCTAGAGCAGAAAAATAAAAAAACTATCAATATATTCCTAATAAATGTTACTATTAAAAATCGTCATTAATTGGGTATTAACATTTAAAAAAAATGTAATGTATTGAATACGAAAGCTTAGGTATACGTAAATAATAATTATACAAAATGTATTTCACAAAAAGATGAATTTAAAATAATTTATTTTTACAAAATAAAATTGGGCAAAACGAAGAAAATCTGTTGACAGTTCGCGTGAAGTAACTTTAAGAATTTTACTTAGCGTAACGGAAACTGATTAGTTGGTCGCTGTAGATATTTTTAATGACGTCACGTGTAGAATGTCATGTCACAGACCGTTTTAGGCGCACTTTTTATGCGAACAAAGTGAAAATGTGGAAAATGTTGAATTGCAACAGGTATTAAATCAATTTCTACATCTCTTAAGATAGGTTTCCGAAATTTGACAAATATCCAATTGGCCCGTGTGATTGGATAAGGGACAGAAAAGAACACTCGGTTTACATAACATTTGACATACTGTTTCTAGTCTACTGTAAATCTTTGTCTTAAGTTTCAACCAGTTTTTTATATATCACTACTCTAAAGCGTCTAGAAATCGTGAAAAAGCTTTGTGCTAAGTGTAATTTTTGGTACAAGTTTTATATTACGTATCATTACATAGCAAACGCCTCCTTTCTAAATAAAAAAAATAGTTTGAAATTAGTTACTGGATTTAAAATATTATATAATGTAAGTATTTTTCTGCTCTGGCAACAACATCAAAACACTCAATAAATTCAAAAGGTCGCAATAAATACGTCTTATAATATAATACGCTACTAGATATAGCGACTAGAATATGTACATTATTTATACAACAATTATAATTTCAATATGCTTCGACCCCTAAGTACTAAATCAGTGACAGACAGCAATAGCCAGCATAGCCATATTCAGTAGAAATAGATAATCAATAATTTATTTATATGGCAATATTGCTATTGTTTCTTTTTAACAATCCTAGTGAATGATATTGCTTATTTCATATCAGAGTTAGTCTAATAGTTTCCAAACTGAAATTGTAACTTTTAGACTAACTCATTATAAAAATCAAAAAACCTTGCGTGCCAAAGAATTAATGGCAAATAAATACTTAAAAAATAGATAACAATGTTAGGTAGGTCATTTTGTTCTACAATCTTTGGGTGATATTAAAATTAAAAAATCGAAGAGTTTTGTATTATTCGTATTAAATTTCGTAGTATTTGTTGTTACATTAGCACCAGAAATACATTATCAGCGAAAATTGTCTAGTTGTCACCGTTTATTAGATACAGCCTAGTGATAGATTGACAGTGGAGTCTCAGTAATAGGGTTTCTTTTTTACCCTTAGAACCAATTATACACATTAAGATAACCTTCTGTTGATAGTCAAAGATAATACACTATGTGTGGTAAATTTTATTTATTTGGTTAACTGTCGTGTGTTTAAAAATTGCACCTAATGCCAAAGTTCAAAAGTTACTTTTTATTTACTTTAATTTTGAAGTATCTGTAATTAGGGGTCAAAAGTACACCAGCCTTATATCTAAGCTACACCTTAGCCTCTAAATATGTGGTCTCTTGTGATATATACAGACTATTCTAGAATAAATTATATTATAATCTAATGCTGGGGCTTAAATTGTATTCGGAATTGTGAAGATCTAGCTTGTAACATTACTATATAGTACATAACTATTTGAATCAATTGATTAGATTAGGTAAGAGCGGATTTCACCAATAATCCGAATTGCGATCAGGACAATAATATGAGATTGGTGTATGGGACCTATACACCAACCAAGAAATAAGTTCTACAAAGTAAAACTCAATTTCATCTGCAGGTGGTACTTCCCTGATTGATGAACGGTCAGACTGCAGTCATTCCCGTACAAAAAACTAAATTATGGAAACTCTGAAGAGCGGATCTGGGCTCCAAAGCACAAGTTAAGATGCGATTGGGATTTGTGCTCGGATGAAGAACAAAAAGACGATATTTTACACCATGTTAGTTGAACGAATTTTCACTGATGAAATCGACTCTCGGACATTGTACAATATTAAGGCGTTTTACTAAACATCTTGACTATTAAATATTTCAAACGTATTTTTACATCAATTTCCAATAACATTATTCTGATATTTAGTGGAAATGTCATTGGCGTAATTCAGGATTATTTGAGATTATTTTAGATAGATGGCGTTAGTTCATGTACTAAACGTGGTGTTGCCATTCTAAAACTGAAATAGCCGAGTAGTATAATTTTTAATTAGGAACATACTTCTAATAAAGACATTTGGAAAGGTAATTTGAGATCTAATATAACATTTAGTTACAATACTATAAAGGAAGTGTGTTTATCTTTGTCAAATCTAGATCTTTTCGCGCGATTAGCGAAGTATCTACACAAAATAAGGCAATCAGTGTTCTTTACACCGACTAACTCTTCACAATAATCAACAGTATTACTAAAACAATAATAGTTATCGCTAGCATGAGTATACAGTGCATTTTCCTATTGTTTCTCTGATACCTTTCAGCTTTTTGTAGCTGTTTGTACCCTTCGTGAACTTGAACCTGTGTTTGTTCAATATTATAATCTATTCGATCTAAAATCGTTCCTTGTTCATTCACCATCTGTCCTAAATCCTTAAATATATCGTTCAAATCAACGATAGACCGAACTATTTTGTTGACCTCCTCTTCCCTTTCTGCGACGTCCCTAGTATTTTCTTCTTGTATTAGAAGTAGCTGCTTTTGACTTAATGCTGGTCTTTGGAAGTCATCTCCATTTTGATCGAATTTCTGCGTTCCAGAGGTACTGGGCAGGGAGAATAACAAGTCTGTTTGGTTGTTTGACAAACCTGGTAGTAGTTCGTTGTCATCTAGGCTGAGTTCTTCGAAATTTGGGAGTTCGAAGTAGGCGTTGGATCGCTCTTCTCTGGATGTTAGGGATTTCAGGTAGGTGGACTGTGCAGTGCGGAAGGTCACGCTGAGGTCTTGGAGGATGGTGACCAGGGCTAGCACTACGTTTGTGGCTAGTTTTTGTTCGGTTTTGTTTCCTGAAAAGAAAATGTATTTCTGATAAAGTGTGCTGGTTACGAGACAGTTTCACTTTGTCTGGGACTTTCAGAGTATGTTCAGTGTTTTTGTGAGTCACTGCTGTTGAATTCGGTAAACGTGAAGTCCCCTTTTTTTTAATTCGTACGAATGTCGGTAGGTGGCTCTTAACCGTCGCCGTAAGACGGATATATGTACCTACTTATAGAAGAATTTGGATGGTTTCGGGCGAAGGTTCTGTGACTTAGTGGTCAGAGTGAACCCTGTAAGAAAAAGATCTCTGGTTCGAATCTCGCCTGAAACGATTAAATTTTTTCTACATCTTAATCGATCCGTTTTAATTGTCTCTATCTATTCAGAATAAAAGACTTTTGAGATTGACTATGCGCCTCGCGTATAACTTTAAATAACATTTCCAATTTGTACGAGCGATAACATAACATAACTTCCTCAAAAGTATATCCTATTCACGATAACGCATAGTAGGTCATCAGTATATCAAGCTTTATCATAGATTTAGGTCGGAAAAGTTAATATCTATGAGGGGCCGGGAAACAGCGACTGGTCGCTAGTTCAATTCTTGACTGTGTTTTGTTGATCTAAATCTAAAGGAACAATAAGTATACTATAGTTTGCTTGCTCGTTTTCTTGCAATTGGATACTTATCTGTAGATAATAGAAGATTACCAAACAAGTGAAAAAAGGGGGAATTCTTTTCGAGGTACTAAGTTGTATCTCGAGAGGAGCGAAGGATTTTAGAATAGAATACTGACCGGATCAAAGGATACAAGAGCAGAGATGTTTTTTTTTTTTTCATTTAACTTTTACAAGGAAAATTGCTTAGAAAATTGGCGGCATTTGTTTTTCTTAATTTAAAATTATAAACTAAGCTATATTCCATACAGTCAGTTATTACGTTTTTTTATAGCGAGAGCGTGCAACCTCTTTGCATGCCAATCCATATTATTCGCCGATATATTATTCTAAATTCATTATTTTTTCACTCAGTGCAACAAAGAGCGTTTTATTCACTGTTTTTGAAGAATCACGGGCTCTTTGTCGAGTTTCAATGGGAAAAAAATAAATTATTGAACTAAGCTTATTAAATTGAAAATGGTACTTATTAAAGAGCGGTAGAAGTTCTTTTAGCATTTTTTCCACTCAACCAATAATGGAAAATTTTTGATAACCATAATTATGATACTTCTTTATTTCATATACCGCGGTAGCCTAGTGGTATGGATAATGGATTGAGAGACAAGGTCTCGGGTGGTTCCTTGGTGGCACATAGGTACCAATTACTACTCGAAGTTATGTGTATATTTATCGCAGTTTATAAGTGCCCGGTTAATGGCAATAGGCTCGCCACCTATTACATTGGGACCTAAACATAAACTGGCGAAATGTGGGTGCTAGCACCTCTGCTTACCCCTTCGGGGATATAGACGTGACTTCATGTTATGTTTCTTTAGAACGTACCGTAGAATGCTATTCACCAAAATGTAACTAATTTGACGTCTAGTCAAGTACCCAATTGCCTCAAAATGTCATCAAAGACTTACCGTGTCGTATCTGCGCCTTAATAGCTGTGAGGTGCGTGTGCGCATGTGTGAAGTGCCTGCCGATCTCCGTCGTGAGCCGCTGTATGTGCTGCTGCTCCGTCGTGTCGTCGAGCGCGGGCCGACGGATCTGTTTCTCGTGGCGGGACTGCAGTTCTGAGAGCTTGGTTTTTAATCTGTAATATTACAGAATATATTACTATTGCCAGTGTGGTCACCGTTAACTGGACGGGTGATAACTTTGTTTTTTTATCTAGGATACGCTAACTTGACTTCACCTCGCCTGATGGTAAGCTAAAGGCAAAGTCTCAGGAAAGAGGGTCACCATTACAGACACTAAGTAATGTTACAATGGTGGCACTCAGCTTGGCGGCCTCAACAGATGCTTTCTCACGCCCCGCTTAAAGGACACGGGACTGTTGGAAGAAGGAAACACGTGTGCTGGTAATGAATTCCAGGTCTTGGTGGTGTGGCAAAGAAAAGAGTCTCCGAATCGCTTGGTTCTTGCTCGTATATTCTGCACAATGTGTATTTCCCCCTTTTTTTAATACAACTTAGTTGCAGACACGCACACGGCCCACCTGTACCATTAGCACGAAAAAATATCGTAAACGTAAAGTAAATGTATCGAGAGAACGGATCATTGCGATTAGCAGGCTTTGCACACACAGATTTACAATAAGCAGGCGGCCAATCGCAACGCGTGCAACAGCAGGGGTAAGAACAGACTTTCTGTGCCGTCAGTGCAGAAGAAACCATCAGGAAAAGCCTTTAATCTTCCCGCTGACAGCACATAAACTCTCCAGTGAGCTCTAGCTACCCTATTCACCATCCGGGAACACAGCACGAGGTTATTATAGCCGTGGTATTCTGTAGGATAGAGGTACTTCCCCAGTCGGTAAGTCCCTTATGCAATAACTTTTATAATTATATGTTCGTATGAGTTGTATGACAACTGCTCGTGCTCTTGGAAGCATGGTAACACCCAGACCAATTCAATGTCTATACATATTCATGCATACAAATATTTGAACTGAGCGGGAATCGAACCTGCGCCTCTTGATTGGTAGTCGAATGCACTACTGCTACGTTACAGAGGCTGTACGATACAATACATAATATTCAGAAAATATTAAAGTTATACAAATATTATGTAACAGTCAACCTACTGCTATATTTACATTTTTTTTAATACGCCCTATAAGGTAGGGTGGGGGCCGTTCCCTTGAATGATCTGCACCATCATCAACTCAATGTTAATTCTGGTTGCATCTTCTAGTCGCGTTGTTCCCGACAGAGTAGAATTTGGACCACCCCATCTCTTCCCATGCGGTGTCTTACAAGGCGACTAAGGGATAGGACTAAGCGTAGGATATTAATAAATTTGAAATTTGAATTTGAATACATAAAAAAGGGATAGGTCTGTTTAACATCAGACAGATATATACAGCCCAGATTCAGCTTAGTCAACATTAGTGCCCCAAAGACGGCAATAGGTTCACCCCCTATTACGTGGTGCTGAATTCAATGATTGGTGAAATGTAGGTGTTAATTCACCTCTGCCTTACAATCCGGGGATAAAGGCGTGATTATAAGTATGCATGTAAGGTTCGACAAACCTGATAAGAAAACACTTTCTCTTATCATATCACACTACAAAAACCATTGTTAGGCGTTAATTATATTATTTGTGTAAGAGTTAAAACGAGCTCATAAAATAAATATAATAGCTATAGTACACAGCTATACCAGTGTGATACACTAAACATTCAATTAGTAATATTAAGCAGGATAATGAAGTGGTAGTAGGCACTTTGGTCATGGGTCCAAAAGGCTACTAACCTGGTAATGACGTAATGTGCTTCCTCCAGAGCGTCCGTCCAGGGTGGAGGGGCGTGTGAATCGGAGCGCAGCTCCACGCCAGCCTCCATGTCATGGGAGTTACTTCTCATTAGCCGAACTCGCTCGGAATCATTGCTCTAAAGTAAATAAATAAAATTGGTTTTATAATGTGGAAATTAAAGTGTATTTTTGTAGTAAGCATAACATGCAGGAGTTTCTTACCCAAGTTTATTAAGACATACATGAAGTGTGCCAATATTTCGAAATATAATCATAGGTTGTTACATATGCCTCGGGTTCTTACTATGCTGTTTAATCTTTGTATAAATCACTGTTACTTGTCGGATGATATGATTTACACCACTGTAGTGCCAATTATGAAAAACAAAACAGGCGATGCCTCTGTCCTGTCCAACTACAGACCTATATCTTTGGCTATGATAATGGCTAAGGTGCTGGATAGTCTACTGGATAAAAGATTAATAAAATTTAAGAGCCATGATGTCCAGTTTGGGTTTAAGCCGGGTTCGTCCACTGAAAGTGCTATCTTTTGTCTGAAGCAGACTGTTCAGTAATACACAGCTAAAAAAACACTGGTTTTTGCCTGTATTTCTGTCAAAGGCATTTGACCTGGTATCATATAATTTATTATGGAAAAAGCTAAGTGAAACTAGCTTGCCTCCTGAAGTTATATCCATATTTAAATATTGGTATGGCAATCAGAAGAACTGTGTAAAATGGAGCAATTCACAGTTGAGTGTGTATGGGTTGCCAAGCAGGGTGAGGCAGGGGGGGTTGAGTTCACCCAAGCTTTTAAATTTGTGTATTGATGGTCTGATCGAGGAGCTCAGTAGCACCAGTAATGGATACCATATAGGAGGTGTTTGTGTGAACAATTTTAGTTACACTGATGATATGTTGCTGCTGAGCCCGTCGATTAGAGCATTAAGGAGACTACTTCGTGTCTGCGAAGTGTTTGCAGAGGCTCATGGGCTCATGGGTATAACTCTCTTAAAAATGAGTTCATGGAGTTTCAAACAGGAGCGATGGGGTGTCAACGTAGCGTACCTTCTGTTACGCTTGGAGGCAATAAATTAAAGAAAGTTGACCAAATAAAGTATCTGGGTCACTGAGTTACTAGCAACTTGTCAGACTGTAGATATGGAGAGGGAGCGTAGAGCATTGTGCGTTCGCTGTAACATATTGGCTCTCAGATTTGCACGGTGTAGTAAACAAATTAAATTAACGCTCTTTAAAGCTTACTGCCAATCTTTCTACACGTGCAGTCTGTGGATGAACTTTACGCAGCGTGCATATGGTGCTTTGCGCGTTCAATATAATAATGCGTTCAGGCTGATGTTCGGCTTGCCGCGCCATTGTAGCGCTTCATCCATGTTCGCCGAGGCGTGTACGGATTCTTTTTATACCATCATCAGAAAGCGCTGCGCCTCACTACGGGCGCGCGTGCGCGGCAGCCCTAACATCATACTGAGCACTCTGGCTGATCGGTGGGACTCCCCACTGCTGAGCCGTTGGCTCCAGCTACATGCCCCTGTACATCAACATCTGTACTCAGTACCTCTAGCACAGGGAGCAGTACTGAAAGCCATAATTTGTCTATTGCTAAGTTACTAACACTAGACTTAGATCATATGCTACTAACAATTTATGGATTGTAACTTTTTCTATTCTATTCTGTATGAAATTACCATTTTTTTTTATAAATTGGAATTTTTGCATTTTTTTAGGAATGACAAAACCAAATTTTATGATTTTTTTTTGTGTATGAATGAGACAACATTAAACTAACAGACACTTTTGTTACATTTTTGAGAACTGACAAAATTTATCATGAAAATCAAGCGGCCAATAAAAACAAAATTTAATACAGAGTTGTAAAATCTTGAAATCAACTTTCAAACAAAATATAAATAATGGAAATAGCTATTAAATTACAGGAATAACAAACTCATGAAAATGTAAGAAAATTTCGGCAATTTCATAGGTGAAGACCTAATATAAATTAATTTTTTTTGGACATGCAACTTGACAAGTACAATTAGGAAAATATTCATAGTATTTTATCACAAATCAGAGAATTAATAATATTAACAGTAGGTATGGATGCAGAAGGCAGAGGATCGGAAATAATAAAATAATAGTGCACATTTGGGAGAGGCCTATGTCCAGCAGTGGACAGCGGTGGGCTAATTGATTGATAAAAAGTATAATTTTTTTTTTTTTTTTTGTTATTTTGGACCTAACGTGCGATCGGTTTCAGTAAAAACCATAAGCAGTTCTTTTAGGAGATAGTTGGCGTGTTAGGCATGCCTTCCCACTGTTAGGCCGCCTTCCTTTAATTCTCTCTCAGAGGTTATCCCATGTGTGTAATCTTTTTAACCGTCTTGTTACCAGTTGATTTCCGAGATTCTGTGCTAGTCTATTCTGGTGGTGAGTGATCCGGTTTTTGTAAGACTGGGTAGTTTTAACTATTTCCTCTTTTACTGTGGGAATATCTAGGTATTTGTGCAATTCATCCATTCTAGTGAACCATGGAGCATTTGCAATAGATTTGAGCACTGAATTTTGAAATCTTTGCAGAATTTCAATGTTTGAGGTTTTTGCCGTACCCCAGAGTTGGATGCCATATGTCCAGATAGGTTTTAATATGGTTTTGTAGATGAGTAGCTTATTTTCTACCGATAGCCGTGATCCTCTGCCTAGAAGCCATTCCAATGACCTAAACCTGTAATTTAGTTCATCCCGTTTTTTTTGTATATGTGTCTTCCAGGTTTGCTTTCTGTCAAGGTGAAATCCGAGGTACTTTACAGTTGTATTGTGGGGTAGCTCTTCTTGACCTATTTTAACAGGCGGGCAGTCTTCTTGCCTTAGGCTAAATGTAATATGATTGGATTTAGTTGCACTAGCCATGATTTTCCATGACTGCATCCAGAGATGAACTTTGTCCAGATGCTTCTGTAGGTTTCTAGATGCAATTTTTGGATCTTTATCAGTTGAAAGCACAGCGGTGTCATCTGCAAATGTGGCCGTAAATACGTTGTCA
The DNA here is from genome assembly GCA_963662185.1 of Eilema griseolum. NCBI lineage: Eukaryota > Metazoa > Arthropoda > Insecta > Lepidoptera > Erebidae > Eilema > Eilema griseolum. Next base: position 1,100,134 of record OY759254.1, read on the forward strand.
GATTCTGTTACATCTGCCGTGAATAGCAGATAGAGTGAAGGTCCCAATATCGATCCCTGAGGAACGCCTGCTTTTATGTTGTAGAACTCTGAGGTGGCATCGTTGATTTTTATGTAGAAGATACGATTTTCTAGGTAAGATTTCAAGAGGAGATACATAGCATGTGGCAAAATCTTCTTTAACTTATAGAGCAGACCATTATGCCAGACCCTATCGAAAGCCTGCTGTATATCCAGGAATGCCCCAGAGCAGTATTTCTTTTTTTCCAGGGCTTCTCTCACATGATCGCATACTCTGTGCACTTGCTCTATAGTTGAGTGGTGTTTCCGAAATCCAAATTGGTGTTCTGGGATAGTCTCATTTTCTGTTATCATTTCATTGATGCGTGTGGAAATTAATTTCTCTAGCACCTTTGAGAGTAATGGCAGGAGGCTAATAGGTCTGTACGACGAGGTCAGATGTGGTGGTTTGCCAGGCTTGGGGACCATCGTTATTTGTGACACTTTCCAAATGCTTGGATAATGTGCAGTTCTTAGTGTGGCGTTGAATAGTGAGGTCAAGAAAACTATGCCTTTCCTTGGTATTTTTTGCAGCACTTCAGCTGTTATTAGGTCGAAACCTGGTGCTTTTTTTTGTTTCAGTTCCATTATTGTACGCTTGACCTCAGTTGGTGTACAATATCTAATGGGAGGACTAAGTTGGAGGTCACTTTTCAGGAAGGAGGAAATTTCGTCATCCATATTGTTCATACCAGGACCTTGGTTTGGTGTGAATACATCAGCCAGGAAGGATCCATAAGCATCCGCTCTCTCTTTGTTAGTCCGGAGTTAAAAAGTATAAATAAATAAAAAAAAATCTAAACAATATATTATTATGATAGAATAGTGCCCGGTTAATGGCAATAGGCTCACCACCTATTTTTTTATATGTATTATTACATTGGGACCTAAACATAAACTGCGAAATGTGGGTGCTAGCACCACTGCCTACCCTTTCGGGTATATAGGCGTGAGTTTATGTTATGTTAGAATAGTTCACAATAACTGTTCTGATGATGGAATAGGAAAGTGACCATAGACACTCCTAAATTAAAGGACTTTGATTTAAGACCATAGGGTTGTCACAACGAAAAGTCCTTTAATATTGAGTTTTGGAAGTCGAGGGTCATCCCTTAACTGAGTTTCTGTGCGTACAAGAGTTGAGCTACTGGTAGACTTATAGATAGTAATACTGCATGTGTGGCAAATATTTAGTTATAGTGCTAATTACAGTGCTAATTTAAAAACATCTGTGTATCTAGGTGGTGATAGGAAGCAGTTACCATAGGCTATGAACACTTGCAACACCAGTAATGTCACCCATTATCAGAAGCAGAGTACAGAAATACCATAGAGTAGGAAGTTAAAGCCTGTGGCATTTAAAGAGAGAGTTTGATACTCCTCCAGTTGAGTAGAAGCATGACCACTACCTTCTCATAACTTTAGAAATATTTTAAAGCAAGCTTGTTTAAATTAGAGGTTTTCTGAAGTGATTTAAGAACAGAAATGGATTTGTGTTTAATTAAGATGTCATACCTGTCCAATATGAGATCGCTAAAACAAAGGGCAAAGATAGTTTAATAATCTGGCATATATTTACTAAATAAGACTCGCATTTCTATAGGTCAACTATCGACTTCATAACAGTGGGTTTACTGGCTGGTTAAATTGAATACAGAGGTAATCTACAAATGTGTCCTCCAAAGTCCTGTTATAACCCAATGATTAGGTAAAATTATATCATTTATTAGCCAAATGCAGACGACTAAACTATAAATCAATAACAAGTAAAAGTCCTTGCCTGTTCAGCAAATATGTGTCGGCTGTGTATGGCATTGTTCCGCATCAACACAAACACCTCCGTTAAACTTCTAGACACCATTTTCACGATCAATTTCTAGTAATTTTGTGATAAAAATTAGGAAAATCTGTTTATTTTCTCCTCTCCAATGACACGACAATGGATGACATATTTTTATGACAATCTGACAAATGTTGAAACAATGTTGAAATGTCATTTGTTCTGCGACAATATAGATTTAGTTCATTCACTTTGTTCGAATACAAAATAATATTATATGTGAAAGTAATAGTTTTTGGCTTGAAATTATATTTTTAAAGATTTTTATGTGACGCCGGATTACATCCGTTTTGGTGCGATGTTCAGCTTCACATCATAAAACTTATAGATTTGTTTCAGTTTCGGATTTCATTTCATGTGTCCTAACTAAAAAATTACTGAACGGCTTTGCAAAATGATAATTTTGTTTCGTTCAAAAACGTTTCTATATTAATCTTGTCAAACTTACAATGAAGCAAAAAGGAATAAGGTTATATTTATACTCCACTTCCATATAAATATTTTCTCTATTTTCTTATCCAGTGAATAACGAGAGAGAAACATAATTTGACTTTACAAACCAGTGTCGTATGATGTATTAATTTTATGTGATATTTCTCTATAAAAATACACAAATGAGTTTGCCAGTATACGAACCGGGTCCGGAGCATTTTCAACAATTTCCTTCCAATAGGATCATTGTTATTCATCCTGGATCGCTCTACGTGCGTATAGGAAGGGCTTCAGACTTGCTGCCAGTGAAACAACTACACTGCATTGCAAGAAAACGCCGCCATGGAGGAAAAATCTATCGCGATTCTTTTATCCCACCAAGTGTACCAAAAACTAAGGAATTAATCGAAGAATTAGAAGAATGCCGCCTGCAAATATCTCATACGTTACAGTCATGTGTTCAATCGAACGGCGCGAGGAGGTACGCAACGCCACCCCAGCAAATTGCAGCGTTTAATCGTCGCTCTCTTCCAGAATGCGTGAACGACGGGGAACCATGGCCTCAGGTCGAATGTGACATAGTAATAGGAGATTTAGTACTAGATGTAGACCCAGAATTACCTTACAACATTCATTTCCCCTATCGCAGAGGTGATTTCAATATACACACTGAAGTTGGTGGTTCTATTTCGTCAGTTTTAAATGATCTATATACTATTTGGAGTTCAATCATCGAATATAAGTTAGGAATACCTTTAATAGAGCTAATAAAGTATAGATGTGTGTTGCTTATCCCAGATTTGTATTCTCGGGGTCATTTGAAGTATTTAATGTCATTATTACTGAGGGATTTGGGTTTTGGGCATTGTTTTTTGGTACAAGAGAGTGTTGGAGCAACATTTGGGGCTGGTATCGGTTCCGCATGTGTAGTTGACATAGGTGATCAGAAGACCGCAATATCATGTGTTGAAGATGGAATTTCACATAAAACAACAAGGTTGAGAATGGATTATGGAGCTGGTGATGTGTGCCAAGCGTTGTCATGGATGTTCCACAAAAGTGCTTTCCCATACAAAGACTGGAATGAAAATATTCCCAGGGATGTGATTTTAATGAGGAATTTGTATGAGAACTTTTGTCATGTAAATCTTGACGTCTGTGGTCCCCAAGAGAAGAGTTTCCTTGTTGATCACCCTGGTGATGTTATCAATAAATACACATTACAAGTAGGGGATGAATGCATTATATCACCTCTGTCAATGTTTTACACAGACTTATTAAAAATAACGGGTTCAAAGTCTACAAAAATCCAAAACCGTCAGCCTAGTGACCCTGAAGATCCTTTTGATGCAGAGTTTTTAAGAGAAACAGGAAGGAAACGTGAGACAGCTGATCCAACGGCAAATGAAAGTCAGCAGTTTGAAACAACAAATGAAGCTCAACCGGCAACCAACCCTGATGAAGATATTGTCGTTGATACATTAGAAGGTGGTCCAGGGGATGTAGTTGCCTTAGCTCCCGGTCAAGTTTTAGCATTAGACGCTGCTATACTTCAAAGTATAGACCGGTGTCCGAACGAAGAACTAAAGCGGAAAATGTACAGCAATATTCTAATAGTTGGAGGAGGTGTGAAGATCCATGGACTGAATCTATGGCTCCAAAACCGCTTGGCTTTACAGATTCCTTACACATACAAGACTGAGCAGTTAGAGATAGTTACATCACCTAAGGATATTGATCCAGCTAGTACCGTGTGGAAGGGGGCTGCGGTGATGTCATGTTTAGAGTCTGCTATAGAGCTGTGGATTAATCAGAGTGAATGGAATAGGTATGGTTTGAGGATATTGAGGGAACGAGCTCCGTTTATTTGGTGATAAGTTAATGAAAATTTATAAAATTGATATATAGCCTTTTTATTCAAGAGTAACCACTTACCCATTAGGCAGGTTGTGTAGTAGTAAAATTACACATACTGTACTAACGAAATTAGGTTCTAATCAATTGAGACAGGAAAGAATAATTAATCAGTTCAGGCGGGATACAACCCTGAGAGCATTCCCTTGCAGGGGAATGTTCTGACCACTGTACCACCGAAGCTCGCCTGAAGTAATATAAAATCAATGATTAAAAATTATTGAACATCATTCATTGGTAGTATCGGTAGGTGGCTCCCACCAGGACTGCAAGACCGAGACGGATATGATAGGAAGATTTGGATTGCTTCAGGCGAGGTTCGGTGGCTCAAAAGTCGGAGCATTCCACCTGGAAAATAAAGGTCGGGGCTTCGAATCCCGCCTGAACTTATGAAAAAAAACCTATCTTGATTGATTTGACTAATATGCTAAATGCTTTAAAATTTCATTCAAAAGGTTTCAGTTCTGTCTGGTCTATTTAATAAAAGATTTTATAAAAAATATATATTTATTATTTACAGTAAAAAAGTACCAAAATTTGGCGAGTATTGTCTTTTTGAGATTCACTGACACTATGATATAAAAGATGTAAAACTACAATTTGGCTGTGGCAATAAAAATAAACTTACATTGACTAAATGCTGGCAATATTATCTCTATGTAAGTACCTACCTCATTATACTTAATGGTGCAGTATTTAACACATAATATTAGACAGTCTTATCTCAACAGTGACAGAAACTGCAACCTGGTCTATACACACAGCCAAGGAGACAAGTATCCACCTATAAATGTGTAGGTGTATACTTATTTTTTTGACTGTGTGTACACAACTGTACAGTTATCACGTTATTATCATAAGTTAAAAGTTAAAATATTTTTCTATTACTTTATTATTATTTACTCACACTTGTATATCGTACAAGGGGCAGACAGAGTTATATTATTACTACTATAAAATTAGTTATAGGGCTAACTAACACAAGTTATTTTCGTCTTTTAGAGGTTTGTTTTTGTGACGGGGGTTTTTGAAATTCCTAAATTAATTTTTATTATACACTTTTTAAACTGATCTACTAGTCAAGCCCTTTCATTTGATACCCATATTGAGGGAGTTGAGAAAAAAATATGTATTCCGTTATTTTGTAGCGGCGGCCATCTTGTACCGATTTTTTTCAAACATTGCTAAGAACTCTCCCGACTAATATTACCTTTCAAACAAATAAAATTAAGTTAAATCGGTTCATCTGTTCAAGAGCTACGATGCCACAAACAGACACACAGACACGTCAAACTTATAACACCCCGTCGTTTTTGCATCGTGGGTTAAATTTGCTGGTTTATTCTGCTTAGTACTTTTTGCTTATCCGTTTAAAACAGAAATTAAAGTATCACAAAAAAAATGGCGTGACCACCAAATGTCAATTGTAAAATAGAAACAAATTACATCACACCATACATTAGTCCATGAAAAAACAATGGTGAAATGTACTGAACACATTTTGGCTTATACATGAGACTCGCCCGAGCGGGAATCGAATCCGCAATCACTGCACCATAAAAGCTGTTGTTGACAATATTTTATAATAACAATTATTACCACATAATATTCACAAATAACTTCCTTCCTAAATCATACGTTTTCCTATTTTGAACTAATAATGGCTACAAAATTAATATTTTGTTTGTGTTATTTTTGCCGCGTGGTTTCCGGCAGAGTAGAATTAGGGCCACCCCATCTCTCCCCATGCGGTGTCGTACAAGGCGACTAAGGGAGAGGACTGTTTAACATCAGACAGATGTATACAGCCTAGACTCAGCCTCAGGTGCAAGCCTCGAGACAACAATAGTGCCCGGAATACGACAATAGGCTCACCCCCTATTACGTGGGACCGAATACAATTATTGGTGAAATGTGGGTGTTAATTCACCTCTGCCTAACCCTCCAGGGATAAAGGCGTGATTATATGTATTTGTATGTTATTTTTAAACTATCGCGGAGCGGTATACATTCATAATTAAATAACGGTTCAGAAGTTCTCGCGATTGGCGTTGATTATATTTAGAAGTGCCTATATAATATAATTATAAATTAGGTAACCACAAAAATAACATCACGACATGTATTTATTACTTGTTTGCGAAACAATTTTAAGTTCTCACGATCTCATTATAGGTAGTTATGTAGGTTCATGACTATTATTTCATAATGCAAATTGCAAAGATGTTAAGTGCACTTTTTTTACGTGCGAAAAATCTCCACGGATACTATTCTTGTTTTAAAATTCTATGATTGTTGAAATGTAGGTGTTAATTTACCTCTGCCTCTACGTATAATCACGCCTTTATCCCCATCGACGAAGACTTATGAGTTTTTCTCATAGCAACCACAATTTTTATATTTAAAAAGAATAAAATCTCTACAAGACGTATTTTTTTATTATTAAGGGTAGTCCAAGTAGATATGTATCAAAACCTCCATTTCGCCAACTATCGTATCTGTCAAAAATAGCTAGCACACATCTCTGCCTACCCTTTTATTATATACAAACGTGAGTACATAAATAAATAATATAAAATGTACGCGAACTCGACTCACGAGTTATTAATATCATCCTTTTCTGTACCTCATACACGGTAACAAAAGTTATTTTATACAAATAATAATAATTAACTACCTATGCTATGGTAATCATAAAAATAATACTAAAAAAAAACAATCCTCAATTTAGTATCCTTTTTTATTTTTACGCGCGAAAAATACCCACCTCTCCCACAAACGGAGCCGGTGGGAGAGGTTATGTCGGACTCGAACCGACTAAAACGCACGCCGCCTGTTGGTCGTTTTTGGTCAGAGTCCCCAACACGTCCCCGGAAACGGGGAAGAATTTAGTAACCTTATAATGTTAATTGATGGTGTGGGTGCTCGCTTCACCACGGGACGCTACCACATTACCACTTGAGCTATCATTGTCTGTCTGATGGTGTTCATGAATATTTACCCTCAGAATCTCACCTCTCCTTATACAAGAAGGGCTAACATAAATCGCTCAATAATGATAACCACTTACCATCCAGTGGGCAGTATGCTTACTACCTTAGTATTACATATAAAAACTATAGACCATTTTTAAAGTTCTGTAACTAAAAAATAACAATGTAACCCTATTACTGATTTTTTGAAGGGTTGGTAGCTTAGTGGTTAAGGAATTTGCCTTACGATGGAGATGTCCCGGGTTCGATTTCTGGCCGTTACACTACCGACGTGAACCCACTCCTAACACAAGCAATTTAGCTTAGCTGGAGGGGTTAGAGTGAATATTAGTAACTAGCTGACCCACCCCAGCTTCGCCCGGGGTATATTTTGAAGCTTCATATCCCTTTGAGCCCGTATGTTTTAGTCTTCAAAATATGTATGAAAAATTGCCGGATTTGTTAACATTTACTATCAATGCTCCGCTCCCTTAAGTAGTAGCGTGATGATATATAGCCTAAAACCTTCCTCGATAAATGGACTACCCAACACTGAAAGAATCATTCAAATCGGACCAGTAGTTCCAGAGATTAGCGCGTTCAAACAAACAAATAAACAAACAAACTCTGCAGCTTTATAATATTAGTATAGATTTTGGTTCTAATATTCTCTTTTTTTTTAAAAAAACGATCCCTCGTTTTCACCTATGCATAAAACATGTATTTGACAAGTTGCAATATGTCACAGGTTTCAGTATGAACACAAATGTGTTTTCAACTTGTATAAAACTTGTTGGCTATACATACTATGAGTACGAAAAAGTGTCTGAGACAGTCTCAATACATGTATAAAACATTATGTATTGTGTTTTGACTAGTCTTCAACAAGTTTTGTATCAGACAAGTTTACAACTAGGAGTAAAACTTCGGTGTCTGTATGTCACCAGGCTGTATTTACAGCCTTAATTTTCCACAGATAATGTATTTCTGTTGCTACAATAACAACAAATACCAAAAACAGATAATGGTGCGGAACCCTTGGAGCACGAGTCAGAATCGCACTTATCCAGATTTTAAAGATTCCAAATCTATTTATTACTAACTCATTTCATTATCTTCACTTTTCATCGACATAGAATAATCAGTTTTACTGATCTTGGGATGAAAGAATCTATAATAAATCATCATTATTAACAATCCTACAACATACGGAACCACAGTGAAACACAACAGTAGGTAGAAATAAACCTCGTTTTGAGCATAAAGGTACCAGACCACTCCACAGGCAATATTTTCTAAGAAACAAACGCTATAGTAGACAGCATATCTATATCTAGTTTTTCCTTCAACTGGTATGATGTAAGTGAAGAGGTATACGGCTCCCAGTGCGACAGAGAAGGAGATACTGCCGATGGGGTTGTGCGAGCAGAATGGAGAACGGTCGAAGATCTGCAGGAGGACGGCAGTGATGAGGACGTGGATGCTGCAGGCGAGGATCGTCCAGTGTGGGAACAGGAACGCGATGATGGCTATTGATACAATGCGGCTCACTGAAATAAAAAATATAATCAGGTTTATGTAAATATTGTCATATCTTTTAATATATAAAATTCTCGTGACGCGGTAAACTCCTCCGAAACTGTATGTATGTAAAATTTACAAATAATGAATTAGTATATAAATGTACCTGTAATAGTGTTGCTATTTTTATGTTCTATATCTTAATCACAAATAGTTATGGAAACGAAAACATTTAGTATAGTCATAGTCATTTATTTTCAATCTTGAATAATCCAATAGGCTATTTGACAACGGCCATCGACGATTCTTTCCGGTACTGCTAAATATATTAGCTTGTTCTGAAAAAATATGCATTGCAAAAAAACTATGACTTCATTATTTGCAATTCAGAAAAAAAGTCAGAACGCCCATCGCAGTCCACTGCTGGGACATAGGCTCCACGCCGCCTGGCCAAAATATAAATATTATATATCTTAATTCTGTTATCGTCTTCACTTTTAAGGTTGCTCATTAAATTTCAAATTACTTTTATTACGAACTATATAAGAGTAAACACAACGTTGACCGAGATATGTGATATTCTATTGAACTCAACACATTTCAAAAAACTTCAGACGTCACACGCACGACGTTTTCGGCCGACGCGAAATTAAATATCTTTAAAACTATTTGTCGTAAGAATACATGTATCACTTTAACAGTTAATTATATTATTACAAAGAGGTCATTTTTAGAAAGCAAAAAAAAAATCGAATTGCCTATTGTTTCTTATTGACGGCAATAAAATTTAAAAACGGCGCAACAAACTACACTGCGGCGTTTTCCGTAAGACCTAAATTTCCAATAGATAATTTCTTCAGGCTAAATGTGGACGAATGTATGAATTAAAAATATTTTCAGTAGATTATACAACTTTTGGGAAAAGCACATGTCGAGATGTCCTTATTTTGCAGAATGTTACGAGAAGTGCACCCATAGCTCAGACGAATTAAGATTTGACTTGGAAAAAAAACCTAAGCAATTTTCATGAACATTGTTACATTATTAGGGGCATTTCGCAAAATAAAGGACATCTCAAAATGAGCTATTCGCACAAGTTGTATACTGTCTGTTCCGATCTCACCGAAAACTCGAAACTATACAAAATGGTGAATATCCCGATAACTTTAATACTAATGTGAGTGACCATGATAGTTTAAATACCCAAGTTGTAGGTACATTTAGTTTTTGCAGGTTTAGAGGCATTTTTAACAAATTTAAAAACCGCGGTAACCTAGTTGTATGGGTAATGGACTGCTGAGACGAGGTCTCGGGTTCGATCCCAGGTTTTACCATGGCACACACCAATGACTTTTCGATGCTTTTCGAAGTTATGTGTGTATTTATCGCTGGTTTATAAGTGCCCGGTTAATGGCAATAGCCTCGCCACCTATTACATTGGGACCTAAACATAAACTGGCGAAATGTGGGTGCTAGCACCTCTGCCTACCCCTTCGGGGATATAGGCGTGAGTTTATGTTATGTTATGTTTAGCAAATTTGACCGAGTCAGTTGAATGACTTATGCACTATTAAAAGCACTAAAAATACTCAGACTCGGCACCACAAAATCACAAGTGATAATAGGTACTAAATCCAAAAATGCCCCAAAAATCAACAAGTTCTCAACTTACGCGTAATAAGGAAGTGGCACATCGTCTGCAGAGCTGTTCCGATCCAGCTCATGTTGTCCTTGTCCTGCTGCGCGAACCGTACGGCGCGCTGGTACGCCGCCAGGCACCAGCCCATGCCGATGATCGATGATGCGATGGAGAGGGTCTGGTGAACTGGGGACGAGGGTAACGTAGATCAATGGACGAGAGGATACTACCGTAGTAGGGTACGAAGGCCATACTATCTCTTCCCGGGGAGCCGTAGGAGACGACTAAGAGAGAGCTGTTCTCCACCCGATATTTAATAATACAGCTCATGAAACAGTACCAGGTGGCCAATAAGAAAGCAGGGGGGCCATCGTGATCGAAAAACATAATACATAGGTGTAATGTGGGTGTGATTCAAATGCTCGGAAAACCCCGGCAATTATGATGAAACCAACCGATCTCCCAGCCCGAATACATAAGAAGACTGGACCCTGTTTTAAAATTTAAGTACATTTTTTGTAACTACTTGTCTTTATGCTAACTTGTGTATTGGAATCTAGAATATGGATAAACCTATTTAGATACATTTCTTTGTAAATATGTATAGTAATACATCATCCAGACCAATGCAAATATACATATTCATACATACAAATATTTGCACTGAGCGGGAATCAAACCCCATCAGTTAATACAAAAGTAAACAAACGTGACTCACCAGCAAAATCCTGGTTAACCCTCAACAGGAGACTGGTCTGCAGTACCTGCTGAGGAGCTGCTTCTAAGAAACACTCGAATATCCTGAGTAGGGCAGCGTCCGAGTCTTCTTTCAGCATCAGCTTGTAATACATCTGCTGTGATGCTGGATCCTTCTTGCGTTCAGCGCGTCGCGATTTGATTGCGTAGCTAAGGAACAGTATTACAATCATCATCTGGTTTTACTTGTTCCAAGCAAGATGGAAGGCTGTAGTGCAGAAGGAGTGGAGGTGGTATAATGGTCAATAATGAAGTTTATCATAGAGGAAAGTAAGTAAGGCTAACCCAACCATCATGTGGGATATGTAGCTTGAAGAGTCAGATTTGTTTGTCACCGACTGAACAATAACTATATTACTAAAATTTTCGCGTGGTTTCCGGCAGAGCAGAATTAGGTCCACGCCATCTCTTCACATGCGGTGTCGTACAAGGCGACTAAGGGATAGGGCTATTTAACATCAGACAGATGTATACAGCCCAGACTCAGCCTCAAATGCATGGCTCGAGTCAACAATAGTGCCAGGAACGGGGCAATAGGCTCACTCCGTATTACGTGGTACCGAATATAATATATGTATGTATACTGTATATGAAGTTGAAAGTAAATATATATATATATATATATATATATATATATATATGTATATAATATTGTATATATGATATATATTTTGGATGAATGGTTGTTACATCCTTTTTTAACTGTTACAGGTACATTTACATATTAACTTTTGTAGATAAAAATCATTAAAAATGAGAATATTTTTACTTTGTATACAATTATTATACAAATAGTCGTAATAACCAATAAGATAAGATAAATCGTACACTAACAAATTGCAGTACATGTACGGACAACATTACGACAAAAAGTACAAATGTGACTATCATTTAAAAAACTAGAAAAGCTAGCCTGTATACGTCAACAACTTACATATGTTTAACATCTATACCATAATAAAATAAAGAAAGTATCTAACAATTTTAAATTGTTCTAATTAATAAATAATTAAAATAGGGGGAACTTTGGTTATGGATATCCGCAAAGATAAGTTCTCTGTTAAAAAGCAATGAAAATATAACAGCAACTCATTCACTATATTGACCCCAAAACCTGCTTGTATACCACTTATGTGGCAGACAAGCACACGGCCCACCTGATGGGAAGTGGTCACCGTGACCTATGGATGTATGCAAAACCAAATAATACAAAAATTTGCAAGTAAAATCTTACATAAGCGCATCAGTAAACCGCAGTATGGGAGCCATCTGCAGCACCAGTATGAAGATCCGGAGCCACTTACGTTTTGTAAACTCATTTGACAAGGAGTCCTGCTGCTTGTCTTGGGAATACCTGCCAAATTGCAAGAAATTAATAAAATATATATTTTTAATATTTTAATATTGTCCTAGTATTGCATACCTGATTTGGTGAAACTTGTATTTTTTCTACATCATTATTACACCTTAGATGTATAATTAATATGTTACATGTTCAACCAGGTGGTTTCTGGCAGAGTAGAATTAGGGCCACCCCATCTCTTCCTCAGCGGTGTCGTACTAGGCGACTAAGGGATAGGGCTGTTTAAAATCAGACAGATATATACAGCCATGACTTAGCCTCAGATGCATGGCTCGAGTCAACAATAGTGCCCGGAATACGGTAATAGGCTCACCCCCTATTATGTGGGACCGAATACAATTATTGGTGAAATGTGGGTGTTTTTTGATTTTCTTGGTAAGTCATTCTCTGTCAAGGCTGTGCGCTTATGGAACGCATTGCCATTGAGTATCAGACAAGCAAAATCCTTAAACATATTTAAAAGAATGGTAAAGGACTACTATCTATCATTGTGAACACTGTGACAGCTCACAATTAATATGCTCACTATTTTCCCTTCCTATTACTATGTACTATTTACTTCGTATAGATATACGAAGTATATATATTTATGTGCTAAAGTTGTATATTTATTTAACTTTATTTGAACTTCTCTCATATCTATCTTTCTTTTTGTATCTTTTAATATATTATAACCTTGTTTCTAGTTTATTTGCTAACTACACCAAATCTTTTGCTTTATTACACTACTGTCCATCCCAAGGTTGCCTGGAAGAAATCGCTTCCAGCGATAAGGCCGCCCATTGTACATTAAACTGTATGCATGCTCACTACAAATTTTACTGTAATCTATTGGTGTACAATAAAGAATTATCTATCTATCTATCTAATTCACCTCTGCCTAACCTTTCATAAAGGCGTGATTATATGTATGTACATGTTTAGCAAGAATAAGATGATTTGATTTATTAAATAGTTGTTTAGGTTGCAGAGTAACATGTATGAATATCAAAATAATTTAACGCTTACAATTACATTTACAGCTAGATTTGCTACACAACAATATGTGGTGACATTGACCTATACTCGGTTTGGTTAGGTACTTAATTGAAGGTAAACAATCTTAATGTGTCATTTAATATATTTTATCTAAAAATTCAGATCATTAATATTATTTGTTAAAAACTTGGTATGAAATTAAAATGTGACGAAACACCAAAATTCAACCACTAGTTTATTTGTTTCATATGTAATAAAATTTGAGATGAGACAATGTACTCAATAATATTTAGTTTAGGTACATAAAATATGAGACTGTAATTTTAGGCATCAAAAAATTCCTCCCCATCGATCTCTACTGGTACCGTGCCCAAGAGGCTGGCGGCATTACCACGCTGAATGGTGATGCCAATTCAGAGTATTTTCAGTACTCAATTGAAAACATTATTGACCATGATATCCTAATATGCTGGAATTCCTAATATTGTCCTTTGTGTGATGAACTCACAGACAAGCTGCCAATGTCTAACATGATAATCATTCTAATACCATTATCAATGATGATATGGCATGACCTAAATCTTAGTTAAGTATATAAATGTATTATTATTGTTATTATATTTTATAATAATATTGGGCAATAAAACTTGGCTTTCTTGTACTCCTTGGTAATAAAAGCAGTCAAGGTCTTTTTTTTTTTAAAAAGCAATTCGCAACTATTTAGGCGGGAAAAAAGTTATGAACTTGTAAAAAAGAACTTACATTCTTATCGAGACAGCGGTGTTGACAAAAGCAGGCACAAGTATGAATGCCAGCGTCCATCCGAACTCAACCATGTTCCTTGCTAAGAAATATCTCACAGCTATATTTATATCCACTCCTAAATCCGCAAAATGGCCCACGATAGCCACCACGTACATTATAATATCGAGGTTAGTTATTGTTATTTTGTTCGGCATTCTATCAGTCTCGTCAAAAGAACGCCCATTTTGCAGCGGTTTTATGACCGTATCGTTCATTTTGGATAGTGATTGGACATAAAGCAAAATACTATTGCTAATTAAATTCAAGAAAAATAATATTTCGCTTGTTTTCAAACAATAGATCACAACAAACGCAAACGCGCTTCAGACTTTTTTTTTTTTTTTTTTTTTTTTTCCTTCTGGCGATTCCGATGTTTCCGCCAATGACTTAGCTCGGGATCTAATTCATAGTTTCGACTTGTCGGAATGTGACTTGTTGTAGTCTCGGATCAAAGGTTTTATGAATGTACAAGAGATGATGTATTTAACATCCAATATAGGCCGAAAGTCATGTAGCACGCTGGAGTACCTGAGTCAAAGCAAAACACACTGGTTGGAGGTTATAGCAGACAAACACAGTTCTACAGGTTAATATTATTTGAGTTAATGTAGCTAGAGATCAAATATATGAGAGGAGAATTAGTATAGGTCAGAAGAGAGTTAAAATTCATGGGTCGAGGGATACGGTTAATGGGGAGGATATCATATAAAGAACCATTCCTTCTTGTGCACTCAAAGAAAATATGATCCGCTGTGTGTTCATCTAAGCCACACTCACAGAGAGAGCTGTCCCTGATCCTGATTTTAGCTAGAAATACATTGGTGCAGGCATGACCTAAACGCAGACGACAAATTACCGAAGTAGCTCTCTTACTAGCTTCACGGAATTGGTAAAACCAAGGTCTAGCTGGAATATCAGGCTGGATGGAGGCATAGTGTCTACCCTTCACCTTACTGGACTTCTCCCAAAGGGTAGTCCATTTTGAGATCAAACAGGGTTTGGCAAGTAAGAGGATATCGTGAGCATAGACTCTATATTGGTCGAGAGCACCATTGGATATTGCTTCCTTGGCAAGGGAATCCACAAAAGTGTTACCTGCTATGCCCGTATGGCTTGGGATCCATACCAGTGAAATCAACAGACCCTTAGTCTGACATCTGAACAATGATTGCTTAATCAACAGTATTAAGGGGAACTTTGTTTTACTGGTGAATTGATTAGCTAGGATGGCCATTAAGCAGCTCCTGGAATCAGTAAAAACCACCGCCTTGCTTACATTATGAGATTCAACATATAGTAATGCTTCAAGTATAGCTATCGATTCGCCAGTAAAAATGGAATTGATATTTGGAGATTTATATGACAGTATAATTTTATATTTTGGGATCCAAACTGCAGACCCCACGCAGGAAGAGTCAGAAGTTTTAGATGCGTCAGTGTAAATGGCTAGCCAATCCTTCCAATGTTGGCTGATCAAATAATCCAGCTCCCTACCAGCGTCCACGGAATCCTTACTGATACCTGAATATAAGACCACATTAGGGGTGTAGATAATTGCATCAAATGTGGTTTCAAACAATGGGTTAGTTTTACACTGAAAACAAGGGAAAGGGAGACGAACATAATTCACAAAACTATTAAATAAACAGGGGTGGTTTTTATGTGTCCAATATCCACCTGAAGAAATGTATTCTGATAGTCTATGTAACTTGGGTATTAGGGGATGTAAGGATAGTTGGGACGATTTATATAGGTATCTGTCTGAGAGGTACTGTCTTCTTAGAAATAGAGGGGGGTCTACACACTCCAATTGTAGTGCATTTATCGGTGATGATCTCATGGCACCTACAATGAGGCGCATGCTTTTGGCCTGGATCTTATCCAACAAGCTTAATGCTGCCTTATTGCATGGTTCCAAGAGGAAGCTTCCATAGTCAAGGTGGCTACGGATAAGGGCGTTGTACATCAGCTTTTGACAATAGGGGTGGGCTCCCCACCAGGCGCCAGACACTGCTCTTAAAATATTAATATTTTTTTCACATTTATGGGAAATGTAGTTAATGTGTTCCACCCCAGATAACTTTGAGTCCAGAACAAATCCTAAAAACTTAACTGTGTTATTTACAGGGAAATTTTGATGATCAAGAGAGATTAAACAATCAGGGATGGATCTACGACGGCTGAAAATTACCACAGAGCTTTTGGGAACTGAGAGTGATAGACCATGGTCAGTAAGCCAAATAGAGAGATAGGAAATTGCTGAGTTCAATCTGGACACAGCATCCGCCATATGATCCACTGCTACATAAAGAGCCAAATCATCTGCATATTGTAAGATGTTGCAGAAAGATGTGACTGAGAGATCCAAATCAGCTGTGTAGATACTGTAGAGGAGAGGGCTTAAGACAGAGCCCTGTGGAAGGCCTCTCCAAGTAATTCTGGAAGAGAGGGTTGAATTTTGAACTCTAAGACTAATGGTTCTTGCAGACAGGGAATTGGAAATGAAATTTACGATCTTCTCTGGAACACTCAGATTGAGCAGTTTTTGCCTGAGCACAGGAAGAAGTACATTATCATATGCAGCTGCAATGTCCAAGAAAACGCCCACGCAATACTGATTTTTAGATAAAGCTATTCTAACGTCAGTAGTTAAAATGCTGAGGCTATCCATTGTCCCCAGGCCCTTGCGGAAGCCGAACTGAGTTTTCGACAGTAAGCCCTGGTTTTCCACCAGCCACTCTAAACGATTTTTTATTAAGTGCTCTAATATTTTAGACATAGTACAAGAGAGCGCAATGGGGCGGTAGCTAGAGGGATCATCGCTGCGCTTACCTGGTTTCAAGATCGGTATTATGATTTGAGATTTCCACTCTTCCGGGGGGAAACCAGAGCAAAAAATGTGGTTGAGTAAATTTAAAAAGAAGGTTTTGGTAGTGGTGCTGCTTTTGAAAATGAATGAGTAAGGGATGCCATCTACCCCAGGAGAAGAATCCTTAAGGGACCCCAAGACGATCGAAAGCTCGTCGTACGTATAACAAGCATCTAAAGGGTGTGAAGCCTGAGGACTGGAGGGAAAGAATTTTGAAGACTCATCAGCTGTGGGAGCTGTTGGGGGAGCCAATCTTTGCTCGAATTTCTGTAACCATCGGGAGGGGTCATTCGACGTAATATTGCTGTAGGTTGTAGAGTACCTGAACCTTCTAATATCTCTCCATACAAAAGATGCGGGGGTACGAGGGGCTAATCTTTCGCAGAATCTGCGCCAACCATCCTTTTTCTTTTGTGACAGGAGCCTAACTGTTTGTGCAGCTACTTTTTGGTAGTTTAAATAGTTATTAGTTGACATATTATGCTTATATGCTCTTTCAGCCTCCTTTCTCATTCGGCAGGCAGACGAGCAGGCCTCATCCCACCAAGGAGGAGAGGGGATGTTGTTCCTGGGGGCCCTTTTAACAGGTATTGCCTTGTCAGCAGAGTTCAGAAGAGCTTGTTTAAACAGGGTGTAAACAGTCTCAATGTTATCTGAGTTAGGCGCAGGCAGGAGAGAAACCTCTTGTTCAAGATAACTGGAGTATAATTCCCAATTGGCCTTTGAAAGGTTATATTTGAGAAGGGGGTTAAATGGTGATGATTCCCTGTGGCTGGCTAGTGATGTGACAATTATGGGGTAGTGATCACTCTGTTGTGAGTCACTTGATATCTGCCAAGTCAGGCAAGAGGCAAGGGACGCTGAGCAAACAGTCAAATCTACAGCACTAGGGCCCCTTTGGGTTAGAGAGGGCCTACGGGTGGCAGAGCCATCATTTAAGATGCAGAGATTCAACGAATCTAGCATCTCTATGAATGGGGATGCTAAAACATCACAATCTTGTGAACCCCAAGAAGTATGATGAATGTTGAAGTCACCTAGAATAACAAGCGGATAAGCTATAGAAGTTAAAATGTCATTCATCTCAGCCAAGGAAGAAACATCTGGATAGGGGATGTAAACAGAGAGAAAAACAATGTTTGCCACTGTAATGGCAACAATATTGATACCATCACTATGAGGAGGTAAAGTCAAAGAATTAAAAATAATTGTTCTAGAGATTAGAAGGGCAGCTCCAGCATACCTATCACCTCTGTCATCCCGGAGACAGACATACCCAGGCACCCTGAAATGGGAACCGGGCTTAAGCCAAGTCTCCTGGATGGCAAGGATGAGAGGTTTGTGCTTATTAATTAAATAAATTAAATGACTTTTCTTACTTCTAATGCTCCTACAATTCCATTGGAGCAGAGGAGGGAATGTTACTGGTGAAAGTTAACAGCTGAGTAAGTTTTGATCTATATTTATCAGGCAGCTCAGTATCATCAAAGCGGGTCAACATGTTAATAAGTGTGGAGAGTAATAGATCAAGGAGGTTATCATTCGCAGGAACGTTAGCTTCTGCATCAGAGATAGCAGCACCATTAGGAAGAGAAGATGGGGGGCAGCGAGTGATAACATTGTGGGCCTGCCTGTCATAGCCAGGGCCAGAAGCGGGTTTGTTCTGCCTTTGGGGCATGATAATTGTTTTTCGGTGAGATACTTGAGGCCCTTGAGACCTCCGGACAGAAGACGGGAAAGACTGCTGAGCACCAAGTTGAGGACTCAATGGTTGAGACATTCTGGTAGTGTCGGCAAAGGATTTTTTCACTTGGGGGAATCTGGCAGATGCCTCCATATATGAGATATTCTCCTGAGACATAGTAATCTTTATCATCTTCTGCCTAGAGTGTTCTGGACAAGAGGGATCTTTTGCTGAGTGAGGCCCTAAGCAAAACATGCAGGTGGGGGATCCTGAGGCACATGATGTACCCTCATGAGCTTGGGAGCAAATAAAACACCGTGGAGCAGACCTGCATTGTGTAGTGGTGTGGCCATAGCGACAGCATTTCCAGCACTGAATCAGAGGGAGAACGTAGTTCTCAACGGGGAGAGAGTTATAAAAACAATAGACGTGTGGGGGCAATTTTTGTCCTGAGAAAGTGACTACAATAGTCTGAGTGGGAATGTATGTGGCTGTGTTGTTCTCATTCAGTACTCTTCTGTTAAGCCTTCTTGCTTTCATGATTGAACCATATCCTGATGGGACCTCAATGGATAGGACCACTTCTTCTAGAGTCCATTCTACTGGAACCTGCCTTACTATGCCCATTCGAGAGCTTGCAAAAGAGGGAATAGAACACAAGTATTTGGCCCTTGCTAAGGATGGATGAGAAAGAAAGTTGTTGGCATCACTAGCGTTCTTAAATTCAACGGACACTCTGTTGCGACCCACTCGCTTAACACTACCGTCAACTATGTTGTTAATTTTATTGGCGAATAAGAAATGGCCGAACTTTATGGATCGGAACACTGTTCCAGCAGCGGCATCCTCGGTATCTCTTGTCACGTGAACCAAAAAAGGACCTGAATCTGAGTCTAGGTACTTTGCTACCTTATCCTGAAAATCCGGATGGATGTAAGTACTTTGTATAGACGGCGTAGCTTGGGAGGGGATCGTAATAGTTTTTTTGGCAGGGACAGCGTCTTCCTGTGAGGTATGGTTCATACGTTTCTTGGCTATGATGGATGTAGGTGTATCATCTAGCACAACGCGAGAACTACTGGGGAGAGGCGTGCCCGGCCGCTGGCCGGGGACGTTTCCCCCACCGGGGTCTGGTGGATGGTTATCCATAGGACAATCTAAGTGTTAAACACCGTTACTTACCCTGAATATGAATACTAAGCACACTTAGACAACACAGAAGCACTTAAATACTCCAGCAACACAATATTGTCAACAAAAAGATTTTTGGCAAGGACGAACACTTGTAGCAAGCACGCGTTCCAGATCCGAATCCCGCTTCAGACTTGACTGGGATTTTTTAGTTTTAACAGCTGTCAGTCAGTTGCCAAAGTCAAACGTATCACAGACAACACAGAATCAGTCGAATCAGAGAATCGTTCAAATTCATATATTCGTGCCCCTTTCCCATTTTCTCCAAATGGGGTAGCTTAATATTGTTTTCTCGTAGAGAGTATTGTTTCCTCAGTTTACGATGGTACTTGTTTCCACTTGTTGCAAATTATGATGCAGGCATAAATGAA
This sequence comes from Eilema griseolum, assembly GCA_963662185.1. Classification (NCBI taxonomy): domain Eukaryota; kingdom Metazoa; phylum Arthropoda; class Insecta; order Lepidoptera; family Erebidae; genus Eilema; species Eilema griseolum. The sequence goes on from OY759254.1 coordinate 1,120,527, forward strand.
AACAATTATTATGAATTTGAAGAACTAGGTACGCTTCTTCAATTTTCATAAATGTTTTTCATACATGCTCACCGGTTGCAGTTACTCTTGCTTACTTCACCTAGCCTTTCATTTAAATGTCCTCTATCGTTACCCGACTACGGCGAAGCAAATGGAGGGTTATGATTTTGACAGGTTATGTATATATGTATGTGTGTAGATTCATCCTGTTCTCATAGTTCCTCAACCACTTATTAGGACTAGATTTGGATAGAGTGCGGATGGGCAATTTTTATTGCTGCTCTAACAATTTTCAACTTCAGTTGTTAAGTCTTCAAGGGTTGTTCAATTGGGTATTTGCTTCTTTCTATTGTCTAAGGGTATTTGACTGACTAGTCAAATTAGTTGCTTTTTACTTAACGTCAAAACGGTAAGTTTTAATGAAACTTGTATATTGTATAAAATAAATTATTGTGACACCGTAATATTTTATACTCAAAAAATTTACTATTTGATTCATCATGATCTTTGCGTTTTTTCCGGTCTGGTCACATCTGACTGCCGAGTCTTTAGGTCCGCGATCCATTACAGGCCCTGGTCACTTCCCTACAAACAGATTTTCTGTCAATAGTGTCATTTCAACTACGCTACCGGGATACCAACATAAGAAATCGCATGTCAGAAACACTTTTTCGGAAAGTTGGTTGCATTGGCATACTAAGTGTTAATAGTGAGATAGTTTTACATTTTCACTACACTATTTTGCTTACAGACATATTTTACATTTATACTGATTGGTTCATTTATTACAATCCGCCGAATTCCGATTTTGATTGGTTACAACAATTTCCTCCAGCAAATTAGCCAATCAGAATCATCTGGCGAGTTTGCAAAGCAATGTCAATATTGTCAAACAAAACAATATGGCTGTGCTGTCAAGTACTTTGCATTTGGTAACTTTTCTGCTGGTGAAAATATTCTGATTTTAACATCCATTTGTACGTTTCGTCTACTACTTACGATGAATTGAGTAACTGCTCCTCCGTAGTGCTGGATAGTGCAGTAGTTGCTGTTTATTTAGTGAGATATAAGTGTTAATTTGTGTCCTACCTGTGATCTGCTTTAACAGGTTTGTATTGGTAACCGATGTTTACACGTTTTATTATATTCATCAGCTCTATTGTATACAGCGCATATAATTGAGTGTACCGTTAAAAAAACGCTTCAAACAAACTTCATTTATCTATAATGTACCTATATGTAGTAGAATTAAGCTGTACCTATTCAATTACATATGTAAAATGATTAAATTCCTTAGAATAATAGGAATTGTCCCCAAAATAGTCGATCTCTTACCAAAATGTAGCCCCTTTACAATACAAAACAGGATTTTAGGTTTACTTTAAACTATCAAATAAACGAAGTCTATATTTAATATAAATAGTTTGGTTTTGATGATTGACTCATAAAATTGATTAAAAATGTACACAAAAGTGACATTGCCAAGCATTATCACAAGTAACCTAATGTTGGGCCTTGCAGTATCATGATCTGTGGCAATTATTGATATATTTGGCAAAAGATTTATAAAATCAAAACATAATTATAAAGTAAAGCAGGTTCTGAACATACCTACATGTAACAAATTATGAAATAAGAATCAATTATTGTTAAAAAAATTGAGTTGTAAATAAATTGTTTTTGTTAGCCCTTTAATTTTAATATACCTATAGCCTGCTCATTATAGGATGATTCGTGTGACAGTTGTTACCGAGTAAGAACAAGTGATGGGACACTATTGATTAAATCAATCTATTTATGGATTATTAGCTACATACAGTTTTGAAAATAATAAAACCATAAATATTTATACATGTATTACTAACTCAACCTGTTTAGGTATCATGATATCACTATCCTCCTACTCCGAATGATCATTCTTATTGCAATCTTGCAAATTAATAATAAATTCTTGATCACACATTGTATCAATCGAGGTAGGTACTATCAAACAAATAGACGACTAGTGTTTTATTGAATATTTATGAGTTGGTAATTAAGATCTTTGAGTGAAATCTTTCAAATCATTGTATTGCTCTGGTAAATGGATGAATATCCCGGTTAAAAAAAATATTTAAGAAAAAGTTACGGTCAAAAGTGCCATAAGACCATGAAGTCAAAAGTCAAAATATAAAAAATAATTACAAATACCTACATATAAAAATAATTACTATTTATTTAGTTAATTATACTCCATACTCGATTGTGTCAACATAGTTTGGATACTAGATTCTCCATTTGATAACCAAGTGACAACTACATCCTTCTATGAGCGTAATCATTTGGATTTACATAAATTGAAATGCTTAGAAAAAATAACTTAGGTATCGTAATTTATCCATAAATCAGTTATACATAATAATAATGTATGTTTTGAAATTGTATTTTTGTTAGTGAAAAAGCAAGATGGAATATGTTGTGATACAAAATATTATGCATTCATACATTTTTAATAATTGAACGTGAAGTTGAACAGGAAAATGAAAGCAGAACATTAGAAAAAAAACGGTCTGTAGTTTTATGATACAGATTGGAAGGCTTCATCGTAAAGGTTATTTTTTGCTAAGTAAATTAGCATGCACACACGAACATACATACGCATACACGCACATATCCACACGTGCATACGCACCCGCACGCGCACACCCATCGCACATACACACGCACACACGCGCACTTGCACCGCACAGACACGCGCACACGCGCCGCACAGACACGCACACACGCGCCGCACAGACACGCGCACAGACACGCACAAACGCCGACACACACACAGACACACTTACACTCCCACAGACACACACTGACAGACAACACACACATACACAGACACGTACACACACAGACACGCACACACACACACACACACACAAACGCACACACAGACACATACAAACACGCGCAGACACACACAGTCACACACACATAGACGCACACACACAGACTGACACACACACACACACACACACATACACACATGTATTTTAAAACAGTCACCTTATAATCTAACTATTATTTCGGATCACCCCATACTACCAGAGGTGAAGACATTGTGCATCCTTACTCAAATATGTGACTAAAATATAATTTTGAAATAGTGATAAATTCATAATCGCTTACAGACGTTTTTACCCAGAGGACGTTATTACATAATAAATAGTGTTTTTGTAATGTGCAATAAATTATGTTGATTTCAGATGTCGTGCTTGTACCACTATCTATTGAAATGATTCAAAATAATCGCTTTATTTGTGAAGCCCACTTTTTGCCATGGTGTTTTAGAAAAACTCGGAAACGATTATTACTAGATAATGCCATCCCAACACTCAATATGGAGCCCCCACCTTTACAAGACGAGTTGTTTTCTGAGTTTCCTTTGCATCGACGAAAGAAAATGCCAACGCAGGTATGTCAAAGCTCTTGTAACAGCAGTATAGTACAAAGAAATAAATTAATATTGTATACTGGGTTTCAATTAAAGTAACCCAGTATATAACCCAGTTTGTTGGTTCCCGGACCATGCAGAGTGTGTTTCTGGTGAATTAGAATAGGGCCACTCCATCTCTTCCTGAGAATTTCTTAGAAGGCAACTAAAGAACATTAGGAGGCAGGACACGGAATTTCCGTCCAATTAAGCAGTCCGACTGGAGAAGTACTTCCGCCCTACAGAATACCAGCTTATAACCTCGGCATAAGATTAGTGGAATATACCTTTAAACATGTAAATAACTCTCCCAACCTTAATCTAGCCAGTGCTCACTGGAGAGTTTTTGTGCTGTCAGTGGGCAGACCAAAGTCTTGTACTACTTTGTCTTTTACACTGACTCGACGGCACAGAAACATTATACTTAAAGGGTCGGCAGCGCGATTGTGACTCGTCTGGTATTGCACACGTCCATAGACCGTCAGAAACCACTTACCATCAGGTGGGCCGTGTGCTCGTCTACCACCTAAGTGGTATAAAAAAAATAAGGGATAGGAGTGTTCTCCATCCGATATTAAACTTAAAAAGTGTCCGCTTGACGGCAACAGGCTCGCTTCCTATTACTTGGGACCGAAAATAATACACCTCCGCAGCCCTTTCGGGGATTTATAACTCAAATGAAAAATGTGCAGAGGCCACGGCATTTATGATCGATCACTTCCAATGCGGTCGGAACAGACTGTGTCAGCCGTAATATGATCGTACCTATCATTGACGAAATCCTCCCCATAATTACTCATATTTTTAACTTTTCGGCTGCCAGCAGCATATTTCCATCCGCATGGAAAGATGCTCAAATAATTCCAATTCCTAAGAAAAGCAATCCCTCATCCTTTTCTGAATACCGTCCTATCTCTATACTTTCCTTCCTTTCCAAAGCCCTTGAACGCCTGATACATACTCAATTAATTAGTTTCCTCTCCAAAAATTCTCTTTTGAATCCCTCCCAATCCGGATTTCGTCCTGGTCACAGTACCACGACTACTCTAGTTCATATTACGGAAGACATTAGATCAGGTATGGAAAACGGACAACTCACAGTCCTAGCACTGTTAGACTTTACCAATGCGTTTAATAATGTTGACTTCGATGTGTTGCTCGGGATATTGTGCTCCCTTAACATATCTCCGACAGTGATTGATTGGTTTCGTAGTTACCTGTATGGTCGCCGGCAACGTACTCGTATAGAAGACACTGTGTCCTCTTGGTGCTTAACGTCTGCTGGCGTCCCTCAGGGTGGCGTTTTGTCTCCTCTACTCTTCGCGGTATTCATTAACTCCATCTCGAACCAACTCACTTCTTCCTACCACCTATACGCAGATGATCTACAGATTTACTCGAAAGCTATGCCGGATAAACTGTCAGATGCTATTGGCATCATTAACAATGATATGGTCCATATATGTAACTGGAGTAGATCGTACGGTCTGAAAATTAACCCGTCTAAGACCCAGGTTATCATTATTGGTAGCTCAAGTTATATATCGAGAATTGACTGGTCACTGCTCCCTCAGGTCTCCTGTGATGGGATTATGTTACCATATAGTGATAAAGTGAAAAATCTGGGAATATATATGGACAGCTCTTTGTCTTGGAGTCCTCAGCTTCAAGAGATTAGTCGCAGGATGTTTGCCTCTGCGGGGTCCCTGCGTAGACTTCAAAATTTTCTACCTATTGCCACGAAAACTGCGCTTGCTCAAACTCTTCTCTTTCCCATCCTTGATTATGCCGATGCTAGTTATCCAGATCTTACTGAAGACCAACTAAATAAACTTGAGAGACTTCAAAATCTTTGCATACGATTTATATTTGGACTTCGCAAATATGATCATATCTCCGAATTTCGTGCAAAGCTCAAGTGGTTACCTATACGCCTTCGTCGGAATGCTCACTATCTTTATCTACTGTATAATGTTTTATTTCATCCTCTCACTCCCATCTATCTGAAAGAACGCTTCCAATTCCTTGGTGATTCGCATTCTAGGGTCTTGAGGTCGTCGGAGAGTTTGAGGCTGAAAATGCCAGCGCACTCCACGAGTTATATGGATAAGTCGTATACCGTCCAAGCAGTCCGATTGTGGAATGCCTTACCCGTAACTATAAGACGCGCACAATCTCTGCCCGTTTTTAAAAAACTAGTTACAGCCTATTACTTACAGGAACGATAGCTATTACCTAATATATATATATATGTATGTATGTGTGTGTGTGTGTATGTGTATATATATATGTGTGTCCGCGCATGTATGTATGTATATGTATATATATGTATATATGTGTATGTATGTATGTGTATGTGTATATATAGTAGTATGCATTAACTGTATAATATATCTGAATGTAAATAATGGAATAAAGTACCTAATCATAAACATTATGTACACCGGAAACTGCCCACTATGTCTATCTATTTATCTATCTCACTCCATCCCATGGTTGCCTGGTAGAGATTGCCTTGTGCAATAAGGCCGCCACTTGTAATGCCACAAAGATGTACCTATTGTATTTTTTCTGTATCCCTTCTTTGTGTACATGCAATAAAGAGATATATTATTATTATTATTATTATGCAAACTGTTTACTTCAGCAATGTTAAACGTTCCTACGTGACTGACAACGTACTTGTAAATCATAATGTTACTTGTATATTATGTCCAATATGATATGTACTAATTGTAATTTCAATTTTTCCAGCATTACCACCAATAACTCAAATGGGTTTTGGCGAGACAGAAGCATCAACTTCCACCGAATTTATACAAACTATTGGTAAGTATTAATAGTTTACTTTAAGAATGTATAAAGAATGCCTTGAGGCTGACATGGTTTTTCACATTAATATTGTAACGCGCCCCGGGATATTTACCACGGGTTTTTTAGGTATTAACTGGAACATGTACAAAGTCAAAACGCGGCCATAGTGTGTAGTTTATATTGTAAAATAGCCACATCGACGCTAGTCCTGATCCGAAAATATTGACATACTATATGCCGCGACAGCGACTACGTTCGCTGTCGCGGCATATAGTATGTCAATATGCCGTTATGCGCTCCCTGAATTTCGTAGACCAGTATTTAAGGGAATTTGTCATTTTAAATCACTTGACATTTTGGGATTTAGGTATCAAAAGGATATCGTTACTAAAAATATTAAACTAAAACAAATTTGGTAGGCGGTAGGACACGGCGATATTTCCGTCCAATTGAGCAGTCCGACTGGGGAAGTACCTCCGCTCTACAGAGTACTTCATGGTGTGTGCCCAGCGGTGAGTAGGGTAGCCAGGGCTCGATGGAGAGTTTGTGCTGTCAGTAGGAAGATTAAAGACTTGCCCTGCCTTGTCTTCCACACTAACGGCACAGAAACTCTGTGCTTACAGGGGCGGCAGCGCGAGTGTTGCACACATTTATAGGCCACGGTAATTACTTTTCATCAGGTGGGCCGTGTGCTGTGTTCTTTATTATCAGGACAAGGTTTGCATAATATAAGTAAAAATAAAAAAGAGAAGTGTAGCGCGAACGGGATTTGTACTTGGATGGGTTTGGCAAAAAAATGGCGGTATGATGTTCATCAGGTCAGCTAGTATTATAATAAAAATAAATAGCTATACAAGCTGTATTCTTGAAACGGGGCAGTAAGGGAAATCCCTAACTTTTTACATATTCTGAACTACATTGGCAGATTTTGGTAAAACCGTCGGTTACGGTGAAGCAAAGTCGGCAAGAAAAATGCTAAAGTCTAAAAATATTTTTTGGTGCTAATTGATCCCATTTCATGTGGGGAAGACCATTTAAGGTTTGGGTACTAGAAACGACAGAAATCGTCAAAAACGCTTGTCTGTATTTGGTTGTTATAACCAACATCCACTCAGGTGGAACCGTGAGCAACAGCTATCAACAGCGTCATTGCTTTTTAGATATATAATATAAAACTAATAATATTGGTTTGATATTTTCAGTTGGAGAGACTACACTAAGTCAATAATAAGTCAACGAGGAAAAATTCTCAAGAAATAGCAGACTGCAAAATTATCATTCAAACGTCTTGCTAAAAGAACCTTAAACCCTAAACAACTTAGACTCAGACATGTCAAAAGAATTTGTAAGCAATATGTTATAAAATAAAAAAAGATCACCTACTGGTAAAAAGTGGACGTTGGAATCAAACATTTACAGAATTCACGTAAACTTGCATCTTGTTTATTCCTAATCTTCGTTTTTCTAATGATCTGTGTTCATAATCATCACTCTTCGTATATTTTCAGTATAATTTTAATTGATTGTTTGGTTGAATTTTGATCTTTGATTTATTGATAATTGATTCACAGACATTTCTTATTTTTTTAATATTAATGATGTCATTACATTTAGTTTTTCAAAATAGTTTTTTTGTCAATTATCACCAAATACTTTTATGGTGCTTAAAAAAGTGCGATTAATGAGTTCCCCCTGTTTATTTGTGCACTATCGCAAGTAACACGAAGAGATTATTTGAGCTCTCTGCTACCTGCTCTTCTCGTCAGAAAAGAGATCAGCGCAGGTTGGCAGCGTTGGCTGTGCCCACCAATTTGGGGCCCTGACTTCGGAAGTGCTTCCCGAAGTCCCACCGGCCGTCGAGCACGAGCCCCAGATATTTCATCTGGGGCTTGATGCCGATGAGAGTGCCTCCCACTGTGAGACTGGAACCAGGTGGTGGCGTGTCCCGAGGTCCCTGAAAGAACATGGCCTCGGATTTATGCAGAGCCACCTCAAGGCCCAGCCGCTGGATCCGTTCCACGACTTGAGCAACCGCGGTCGTGGCCCTCAGGGTCGCTTCGCGGTATGTAGCCCCGCTCGCCGTCACTAGCGTGTCGTCCGCATAGCACGTGACGGCGGCACCGTCCGCGAGCTCACCGCGAAGCACCCAGTCGTATCCGATGTTCCACAGGAGCGGCCCTAGAACCGATCCCTGTGGAACACCGCACGACATCTCACGCTGACCGACGCTGGTCGCACTTGGGTAGATGACGGCTCTCTCCGTCAGTTACGCCACGACTATGCGGCGGAGGTAGAGAGACACACCGTGGTACACGAGTGCCTCCCTGATGCAACTCCAGGGCAAGATGTTGAACGCGTTGGAGATGTCCAAGGACACCGCCAACGTCACCTCACCCCGGGTGACTGCCTCCTCCGTCAATGTTCTCACGCGCATGATGACATCCACTGTGGACCGCCACCGGCGGAAGCCGTATTTAGCATCCGCCAGGTCCGGCCCCCTACCAGGGATGTGCTCGACGAGGCGCTTCGCAATAACTCTTTCAAAGAGCTTGCCCACCTCGTCGAGCAACACAATGGGCCGGTAGCCGGACGGTTCGTCTGCCGGGCGACCCTCCTTTCGGATGAGGATCAGTTTCCCCATCTTCGGAAACTGGCCCCGCTCCATGCATGCGCTGAGTAACCCTCTCAGTCGGGGTTCGAGACCGTCTTCTCCCAGAGCTAGGACCCACGGCCTGGAATGCCGTCGGGTCCCGGGGCGATGCTCTTCTTGTCTCTAAGCCTTCGCACCGCCAGCTCCAGTTCTACCCAAGTGACCTCGGGGACTTCGTCGTCAACTACCACCCTGGGCGCCACAGGCGACCGAGGTGGCGGAGTCGCGCTCCCATGGGTCCCGCTCCAGCGTCTCCATGAGCTCCTTATAAGCCGCAGCTTTCGCCCGCTTAATCTCTGCTCGGAGGGCATCTCTGGCCTCCCTCTATCAAATCAATATTAATAAAAATTACATATTTATGTTAAGGTAGTATAGTGAAACTTCATAATATATAAAAGTTTTTATTAGGATTTCTTTGAGAAAAAACACTAACACTCCGACACAAAACAAACCATCCAAATATAAATAAAAAGTAATGTTGTGTTTGGTTCTTTAACTTTAATATACCTATCATAGTTACATTATGATTCCAACGTCTATTTTTTGCTTTATTTTATTTTTGTCCGAACTTTATATCTTAATGCTTGTTTTTTTTTGTGGAGGTAATCGAAGTTTAACCGTTTCGCAGTTAGCCCCCAAAATGGAAAACTGATCCCAACTGGGTCGGGTTAAAGGCTCAGAGGATTCCGATGATCTTTAATTTGAAACCACCGACGCAAAAACGGCGGGGTGTAATAAGTTTGACGTGTATGTGTGCGAGTCTGTGGCATCGGAGCTCCTGAAAGGATGAACCGATTTTGATTTGGGTTTTTTTTTGTATGAAAGGTATATTAGACGGAAGTGTTGTTAGGTGTTTGAAAAAAAATGGTCCAAGATGGCCTCTGCCAGAAAATAACGGAGTTCATATTTTTTCACATCTCTGTCAATATGGGTATCAAATGAAAGGGTTTGACTAGTAGATCAATTTAATAGACCCTAGCTGCTAGATCATTCAGTCATATCGGAACGATCCAAGGTCCGCCCGACATGACAACGCTTGAATCAAAATATGTATTACTAGGTACATCAAAGTTATAGGGCTAACTAACACAATTTATCTTCTTTTTGAGGGTTGTTTTTTGTGACGGGGGGGCTTTTAAAATTTTTAATTTAATTTTTACTGACGGGGGTTTTTAAATTTAATTTGTATTTAACACTTCTTAAACTGATCTACTCGTCAAGCTCTTTCATTTGATACCCATATTGAGGGAGTTGTAAAATAAAATGTGCCATTTTGTGGTGGCAGCCATCTTGGTTTTGAAATTTTTATAATTGAAAGTAAAGAAAGTAAAGATGAAAGTATTCTACTAGTCAAGTCCTTTCATTTGATACCCATATTGAGGAAGTTGAAATAAAAACTGTAATCCGTCGTTTTGTAGCGGCGGCCATCTTGAACCGATTTTTTTTTCAAGCATAGCTAAGAACACTTCCGTCTAATATACCTTTCAAAAAAAACTAAATCCAAATCGGTTCATCTGTTCAAGAGTTACGACGCCACAGACAGACACACACCACATACACACACACACGTCAAACTTATAAACCCCGTCGTTTTTGCGTCGGGGGTTAAAAAGTTAAAAATAAATTATGTTGGTTAACCTTTTAACTCTGATATACCTAGTAATATTTGATTCAAGCGTTATCATGTCGGGGGACCCTTACTGGGAAAGCACTCCATCATGTTATCGGAGCGATCCAAGCTCTCCCCGACATGATAACGTATGAATCAAATATTACTAGGTATATCAGAGTTAAAAGCTTAACATATCCAATTTATTTTTTACTTTTTGGGGAAAGTTTTTGTAACGGGGGTTTTTTAATTTTTTTTTTTCTAAATTCTTTCCGCCGGCTTTATTTATTTTTGAAACTTTCAAATTTAAGCAAGGATGAGATATTTCATGTCCGAGTTGCCCCCGGAACTAGTGCTACGATTAGCATCTGTTTAACAACTACTCATTGATAGCCTTCTGATGAGCCTAAACCCGCTATATCTGCTCTAAGTTACTGAGGATGATGGTTACTCGCAAGCTCACATCCAGACAATGAAACAATATTGAGTTTTAACCTTTCTATGTTTAAGATGCGAATAGGGCAGTGCAGATAGCGTCAAAATTGAGAAATAAAATTAATTACTAATACATTTATCTACTGACTGGATTTAGTCAAATGAACTTCTTTTAAATAAAATTTGTACAGTTGAAATATTATATCCTGTACTATATCCTGTATTAGATCAAATGATTATTTTTAAAGTAATATGTTTTCGAAATGAAAGTTTGTCAAATGATTAGTTTTTCAAACGTTGTTTATAAAATGTTTTGTCATTATGTTGTTTGCTAAACAATAGGGACCCTCTACATATATCGAAAAAATTGGAAAATATTGTTTTTTGTTCGTATCTGTCACATAACCTCTTTTTTACACAAAATTTTGTAAAAGTAAACTTTCACCAAATTTTGTTTCTTCTTGTTTCAAACATAATCACATTGCTTTTTCATCAATATATTCATATTTTCGTCTTATTTTCATGCTCAAATTGTGTTCAAATAGTGTTTATTGTGCTCAAATATGTGTGTATGAATTTGTATTGGTTGAGTGAAATAAGCAACAAAAAGTTAGTAAATATACGTTTTCTGAAAAATATTATATATTTCAGAAAAAGCAAAAAGCACTAAACTGAAAATATTAAATTTCAAAAGTTACATTTAAATATTATGAAAATGATTCGTTATTTACAATAAATCCTTTTTGTTATTATTTATATTTATTACTAAATAAATTTGATCGTGCTTGAAACATGAAGAGGTAAAATTACACAAAATTTTGTTGAAAAAGAAGCTGTGGGGCGTGTCGGACAGCCTCTTTAGCGTGGCGGTTGTGAACGCAGTCGGTACGCAGGCGGCGTGGGCTCGATACCCCCCCCCGGAGTGCAAATAATGGCACGGTATACCCGTAACGTCGGTTGGTTGGAACCCTCAAAAGTCCGACTTAACTACAGAACATAGATATCGCCAATTGGTTATGGAGGTCAGATGGCTGTCGCTTCGCGGGAAATATCGAAGTTCAGCCGCATCTTAGTTAGACGACTCCAACGTCATTCCAACTCCAACTGAGTAATGAAAAAGTTTAGATAATGAAGATGGAATAGTCCTACTTTTAGAGGTGTGCAGCACCTAAATAGCTTTTTGGAAATGAATGATGCAGACATATTTAATAATAAGCCTAGCGCCATTAGTGTAAAGTGTAGGAAGGCATCTATGTCATTTATAATCTAATGTTTAAATCATTTTATGTAATTTGATGAGCTGTAAAATGAATTCTAATTTATTTGACTTTATAATTTTAATGCATCTATTGACATTGTAATATATAAATATAGATAATACTTTACTATTATATAAAGTAATCATCGAATCTGTAACAGATAGCATATAGTGTTTTAGTGTGTATATTGCTAACAGCATGTAAATAAATAAATACTGATAGCAGATGAGAATACAAAACCAAAAAATCATATTTGCCAATTTTGCTCCAAAACTGTAAGGTAATCTGAAAAACGAAAAACGTTCCCATACAAATTGTGGAAAACCATTTTTCACCTTTAAAATGCACCCTATTTCACCCCGTACCTACTTCATAGTTAGTTTAATTTATTTTTCTCCCTGCTTTATTCATTTTTCTTTTTAGTCCCAACAGCTCTGCTGTTATTATTTCCCTAAATTTGTATCTACATCGCCTAGACATGTACCAATGAAATGAAATTTATTAGTAGGAAACATTATTAATATTTTAATTTTTTTGTTGTCATTAGGCATATGAGTCTTGTACATGATACGCAAATTATATTATTATTTAACTACTTACTAACTATACCTACTATATTAAGTTTGAATTAGTATTATTAAGTAATTGTTAACAAATGTCAATTTTGAATTAATTTTTCCTCTAGGATATTCTACACATAATTTTAATTGTGGACCTAAACATAAACTGGAGAAATGTTGGTGCTAGCACCTCTGCCTACCCCTTCGGGGATATAGGCGTAAGTTTATGTTATGTTATGTTTGATTGAATTGTAAATATAAGATGTCAATGAAATGAGGATCATAATATTACATTTATCAATGTCCACATAACTTCAATTAATGTTAAAGTTTATAGGTAAGTATATATATAATTTTGACTGATAAGCACTATATTGAAAACTAAATAAATCAATTCGTGTACTTTATATAAATAATAGAATATCATGTTATATTACTAATGGTAATTTACACTCAAAAATGTTACTATCTTAATTTCACCATAACTTATTGTAAATCTTACAATTACATCTCAAGTTATCAGGAGATTTGGTGATAACTTGGGCTGTGATTGTAAAATAAATCTTAATATAACTTATATCAGTACTTATTTTGTTGTATAAATTTAAATCGAAAAAGTAAACATTCGAGATAGGTAAGGCTTAACCCATGTAAATGACAATGAATGTCTTTATCACGTAAGTAGGTACTTATGATTTTTTCATTACCACTTTTTGTATCTACATGTATTGGAATAGGTTGAAATTTATTAAATAAATAATAAATAAATAAATATTCTACAACATTCTACACAACGCTATCTAGACCCATGGTAAGCATAGTTTAACTAGCTTGTGGTGTGGTATCTAGAATACGGATAAACATACTTAAATACTTTTTCTTTGTAAATACATACATATTATACATAACCCAGACCAATGCAAATACTCATATTCATACATACAAATATTTGCACTGAGCGGGGATCGAACCCGCGCCTCCTGCGTAGCAGTCGTGTTCACTACTGCCACGCCACAGAGGCTGTCAAATAAATGAACTATCCATTGTCACCTAGTTTTAAGTTGGTTTTGCGTGCATTAAAATGTATTCTATAAAGTCTCATAAGGTGATCATGACATGATTATCAGAATGAATTATACTGTATTTTTTTTTGTCAAATAAAATATAAAAATATTTGTTTGGAAATTTTTATTCGCTTTCCCATATTATTTGAAAGGCATGAATAATCGATTGGGATTAAACAATAATCGGTATGAGTCGATTAATCAACCAATATAATCGATAGTCGATTAGGCGATTATCGTAGAACATTTCATTGGTACGTCTCTACCCGGCGGATTGTAATCAGGTGAACGAATGAACGGTTATTTCCAGTCAGCTGAACTCTATCGTTCGTAGTGCCTTCTCTTCCCTCTTATATACTCTTTGATCCATTATGACAGACCGCAACAGTTCTTTATTTGATTTTTACAATAAAACAAATTATAAAATTAATTTATTTTGAAATCAGAAACAATATAGGTACATATTGTAGAAAAATTGTAATATATTTTTTATTGCTTTTCGGAGACTCAAACTTAAAGTTTAGTATTCTTATATTTTTTTGTTACAGCATACTTAAACAGCATAGGAGAGCGATACTATACAAATTATGAACAAAAAATTACACCGTCAAAGAATTTTATAAATAACCATTAAGTATTAAGTTTTTCTGTAAATAAATACCTAAAAGAGCAATATCTTATTTGTCTACTGATAACATTAGGTAACATTTAAAAATTTAACTAACATCCTAAAAGACTATGTACATTTTATTTAAACCTACAAAATAACTATTAGTCTAATATAACGTTTTAACTACATCTTGTGAAGACAGATTCGCTGACAGAAGGGTTAAAAATAATGGCTCTTCAATAAGTGTAGCGGGTTCCCTAGTTCTGAAATAATAACATAATGAGTAGGTATAGATATAATTAGGAATAAATCAGGACTCTTCAAAGATTTTCGAGGGCCAAGTCAACCTTACATGCAAACATCTTAGAGGCTTGGTGGAGTCCACTCAGTTTTAGGAAAATATGGCAAATTGGTTTATATATAGACCAGTCGTAAGTACCCTACAACCCAGTCCACGCGGCATTAGCTCTTTTTTTTTTTTTTTTTTTTTTTTATATAGGACACGCCAACTTGACCTCACCTCGCCTGATGGTAAGCTAAAGGCAAAGTCTCAGGAAAGAGGGTCACCATTACAGACACTAAGTGCTACAATGGTGGCACTCAGCTTGGCGGCCTCATCAGATGCTTTTTCACGCCCCGCTTAAAGGCCCCGGGACTGTAGGAAGAAGGAAACACGTGTGCTGGTAATGAATTCCAGGTCTTGGTGGTGCGGCAAAGAAAAGAGTCTCCGAACCGCTTGGTTCTTGCTCGTATATTCTGCACAGTGTGAGGGTGATATCTAAGGCCTGCACGTGTTGTCCTATGTAGGAAAGGAGATGGTGGGATTAGTTGGAAGAGCTCGTCAGAACACTCACCGTGGTAGAGACGGTAAAATACAGCCAAGGAAGCAATATCTCTACGCATCTGCAAAGGCTCGAGGGTGTTCGTGACCTCAGGGTTCCCAATAATTCGGACCGCGCGTCGCTGCAACCTGTCGAGAGCATCTAGTAGGTATTTCGCGGAGCCATCCCAGAGATGCGAGCAGTATTCCACGCAGGAGCGAATTTGTGTCTTATAGAGAAGACACCGCTGCTCCGGCGTGAAAAAACGTCTCACTTTGTTTAGGAGTCCGAGTTTCCGCGAGGCTGTTTTGATGATGCTCTCGATGTAATTTCTGTTATTCAGTTTGCAGCGAATATCCATGCCTAGGATATAGAGATTGTCCTGCAGTGGAAGTGGCGTGCTCTGAAGAGTGGGAAGGGGAAGGAAAGAAGATACCTTTGCTGTGAACGCACAAGCCTGCGTCTTCTTGGCATTGAACTCGACCATGTTCTCGGAGCCCCATTGAGAAATGTGATTCAAGATCCGGTCCAGTTCAGTGACAAGAAGCTGTCTTTTTTCCACGATATCAGACTGTTTGGCCGCAGGTTGTCCGTGATAACTCCCGTGTACGGTGCTATCGTCTGCATAGCAATGTATGCTGCCGGTGGACAGCATGTCGTTGATATGCAGAAGAAAGAGAGTGGGAGATAATACAGACCCCTGCGGTACGCCAGCATTTATTTGCAAGAACTCCGAAGCCCGTCCATCACAGAGGACGCGGATACGGCGCTCCTGCAGGAAACTAGCAATCCAGTTGCACAGTCTAGGAGGCAGACCAAAGGCTGGTAGCTTGGAGAGAAGCGATTTGTGCCAGACTCTATCGAAAGCTTTGGCGATATCAAGACTAATTGCCAGTGACTCGCCGTGCTTGTCCATAGCCTCACCCCAAAGATGGGTAACGTATGCTAGAAGATCACCCGTTGACCGTTTCGGCCTGAAGCCATATTGCCGGTCATTAATTAAGGAGTGATCCTCTAGGTGACGCATGAGCTGTTTGTTAATGATGTGCTCGAAGACCTTGCACAGCACTGAGGTGACGGCTATGGGTCGATAGTTGGCTGGCTCTGAGCGATCCCCCTTCTTGGGGATCGGCTGTACATTCGCCTCTTTCCAAGCCGAAGGCACTGTACCCGAGCTGTAGGACAGTCGGTACAGCCGCGTAAGCATCGGAGACAACTCCGCTGCACATTTTTGTAAGACCACCGCTGGAATACCATCCGGGCCACTGGCTTTCCGGACATCGAGTGATTGAAGCACCGCACGAACATCGCATTGCCTGATACGTATTTCAGGCATTACGTGGTCACCATTGGGTAGTGTCGGCGGCTGTATACCGCAATCATCGACTCGGGAATTGGCCGCAAAGAGATTTACTAGCATATTGGCTTTCTCTTGCGGTCCATGGGCCAGGGATCCATCAGGGTAGCGCAGCGGTGGCAGCGAAGGCTGACAGAAGTTGGCCTGCACGGCTTTGGCCAGTCGCCAGTATCCACGGCTGCCCGTGGGATGTGCCACTAGCTCTTGACCAAGCCGCGCAATGCGCAGGGCATCCGCTTTGACGTAAGCCCTCTTGCAGACCTTTGTGGCTCTGTTGTACGCCGCCTTGAAGTGGCTCACATTGGGATCGTGCGTGGCACGCGCCCTCACCCAAGCGCGATACGCGGACTGCTTTTGATCAACAGCCCCCGCACACTCGCGCCCGAACCAAGGGCGCACTCCTCGGGCACCGGTGACATCAGTGTACGGAATATAGTATTCCATACCCAGACCGATCTCACCGGCAACAGCAGTAGCACAATCCGAGGGTTTCTTACCTTCAAAGCAGCGTTCAACCCACGGGATGGACGCAAAATAGTTGCGCAGCCCATCCCAATCTGCTGACGAGTAGTGCCAGAGACGCCGCTTCCCCTGCACGGGTCGTGAAGGCGCTATAATTGGCACCTTGGAGCAGACCAGACAGTGGTCGGAATTGCCTAAAGCGGCTTGTACCGAAACACTGTACAGGTCTGGGTGACTCGTCAGCAGAAGGTCTAGCAGAGAGGGTGCTAGGCCCGACCTTCTTGGTATTCTAGTGACCTCGTGTACCAATTGGGTCAGGCCATGCGCCAGAGCAAATGCATGGGCGGCTCTTCCCGCATGGTCTGTTTTGGAGGAGCCCAACCAGGTTTCGTGGTGGGCGTTAAAGTCCCCCAAAAATACCACTTCGGCGTTCGGAAACCGTTCCTGCGCATCATCTGCCGCCTGACTCAGATATTCAAAGAGTCGAGTTGTCTCAGCATCTCCTGTATGGGAACGGTAGAGGCACACATAGATCTGACTCGTAGAGCCATGGTCTACGTGTACCCATAGGGTTGAAAAGGATGGGTCCTCAAGGCAGCGCAAACGGCGACAACAAACATCCGCCCTAACAAACACGCACACCCCGGCTTTTGCACGGAAATTTTCCTCGATAACATAGCCGGGGTAAAGCAAGTAGGTCGTGTCATCAGGGCGGCCTATTTGTGTCTCCGTGAGAAAGAGCATATCTGGTTTCGCCGTCTCAAGGTGTTGGTGGACGGCGTTGAGGTTCGCATGGAGTCCACAGATGTTAGTGGACTCCACCTCAAATAGCGAGCTTGTGGGAGTCTGTAGAGCCGCTGTGTTGCCCAATACTCTTAAATGCGCTGCCATGATGAAAAGGAGAAAAGGGCGTGAAAAAAAGAGGTGATTGTCGTCGCAGCACCGCGTGACAAAGTGCGGGATATTGGTTTTGTCTATGATTATGAGGCATGGCGTGAGCCGACACGCCGTACGGAAGGGCCCCCGTACCCCCCCGAATATGGTCGCCTGGCCCCCACTTCCGGTCACCAACCGGCACGACGAGCCATACCGGGATTATGCGCGGTCTGGTGAGGCAGCCTTCCAGGGTGGTTAGTCCCAGTTGGGCCTCTGTACTATACCGCGGGCGGCCAGCGGCACCACCGTTTCTACGGGTCTCCCTGACCGGCGCGTCGCCCCGCACCATCCTCACTAGACTACGCCAAGACCCACTGGTCCCACTAGTGCTGCAACCACCATCACCCCTACCCGGCTATGCATTTGCTGATCCCTGAACGCAATCCAACCGAAATTGAATTACTATGAAGGGTTTTTCGCAATATTGCACGGTGGTACCAACCCGGTCGAAATTTGTGACAAATTTGTGCCGTCAAATCTCTACCACCAGTAAGTAGTTTTGCCCATTGTGCAGCTCCAATTTTACTATCGAGGACCCGTGTAGGGCAACGGGCTATGCTGTGGCTATGGCCAAGTATTGGGTCATAAAATTTTAGGGAATTTTATGAGCCAATGACTCGAAGAAGAGAAAGTAAAGTAATAATATCTAAATATCCATAAAATATATGATTCAGAAAAAAGGGTTGTAAGGTTCAAGTAAATTTACTTATTCGTGTGGTGATGCAGAAAGAATACAAGTATCACCACCCTATCTCATCGTAAGAGGCGACGAACAGAAAAAATCGCAGACGACTGCAAGAGAAGGAAGGAAAACTCAAAATAAACCCTGCACCAACCCGTCTGGCCAGCGAGGAAACAGGGTAAAGTCTCCAGACATAGGGTAAGGCTTATGTCCAGCAGTGAACGTCGATAGGCTAATTGATTGATAAACTCAAGTAAAACTTACTTTGCCTTCAAAAGTCGAACTAGCGGCGTCCACTTCCTTGGAAACACAGTCTCATTTCCTCTCCATTTGTCTTTTAATAGATCAGCAATAGAAGCATTGACTACTCGGAGGTAGCCACATCTCTCCGTGTAAGCATCAAGCATTAACTGCTCAAAGAATTTTGGCACGAAGTTGGTCAAGCACTTTTGAACATTGTATATTGTAGCGTTCATATCTTGTGCGTGCTGCCGTGTTTTGATCTCAACTATTGTTACTAAGCTTTCCTGCATTGTTTCGTTGAAACTGTTAAAAATATTTATGATTTATCAAGACGATATTCTTAACCAGAAATAGTAGATAGATGTACTAATAATGTCTTACCTACACTGCACAACAACTGCAATAGTTTGTGCCTTAATAGAGTTAATTTTCGCTTCGATTCTGATAAGCTTAGGACCTAGATAAGTACAGAAACATGATACCTGGATTTAAGGTGTCAAATATCCGCGAAAGGGTATAATTATGCTCTGTTGGATAAGAAACTATCGAGCCCACACTCAGGAAAGACTTCAATACCTAATATTCATTACCCTTGCCTTAATCGCGGTCGCATCTGAGGTTTTTACTTCGAAGTCAGGGATCCACTAAACCTACTGCCTACCATAATGTGCTGCTGAAGCTATTTGAGATCCGTACCATACAATCCAGGACGATGGACGACACAATCTGTTACTTTTTTCGCAAAACTGTAAGTACCTAAACGCTAAATTTCCTTGCAGAGAGTTTTTAAAGTTACACTTACAGAACAGCCTGGTGTAATAAGCAGTGTGCTGCAGCGACTTCATCGGGTAACTCTTTGTGGCATTTGTTCACTGAATCAAAGTTCCTAACATCCTGGAAATTCTTAATCACGTCATGGAACTGCGTCCGAATTTGTTGCAATTTCTCTACAGGGTCCATTAAGCAGTGTTCTACTATGTCTATCATCTGAATAAAGAAATACAAATTGTAGGTACTGTTCAAATAATAAAAAAAAACCAAACCAATTAAATAGGGAAGGTGGATAGGGATTGTCAGTTCGACTATTTTATGTTTACTGTCAAAATGACAGCAGGTTGAGATTTTTCTAAATTATGAAGGTAGTCATTATCTTTCACGATAAACTTACTGATCCTATTCCCGTGAAATCTATTGATTATATTTCATCCATCGAAAGCTACCTTTTTTGCAAGCTGAATGGGTATTCAGCATACAAAAAAAGATAGTAATCCAACACATCCACCTCACCAGAGACTACAGAGGGGTCTGTAATTTCTTGTGAGGTGGATGTGTTGGATTCAAACCAGCTAAAACTGTGGCCGTAGAATCTAATGTGCCTTAGGGAAGATTCCAGAGATCACGACCGGCCTTAACCGCCAATTTAGGCAACCCGACGTGTTGCTGGGGATCGAAATTCCTACTTCCTTATAGAGAGGCGCCGAAATGAGACGCACCGTCCATTCAGATTGTGGTACCTTCAATTAGGATCTGAATCTGTACTTACCTCTTCCATACTTATCATGTAATTAGTAAAGTCATGCAGATATTTAACTTTATAAAACTTGAGAACTGCATTCCTCAGTTCCTTAGCCATCTCCTCATTCATTATATACACCAGATCCAAGAACGTGTCTATAGTATTAAGCGATTTGTTCTTCAGGGTGATGTAGTTCGCACGACCCTGATCGAATAAGCTTTTTGCAATGTTGTGCGCTTCTGAGACTAAGTAATATTTTTTGTCCAGCTTTTTAAAAGCATCTTCTGAGCCCTGGATAGATTAAATGAATTATATTATTGTTTAAAGGAGGAGTTTTAGATAACTCTTGATGACTATTGGTTAACTATTGAATGAATGAAGTGTGTATTGATGATTACCATCTTCGGCTCTCTTAAGACCAAATGGCGCCTCAGCGCTAATCATTAACTTTATACACACGTACCCATAATGTACTAATATAACTTTTAGACCTTTATTTTCAGTAGTCAGAAAATATAATTGTTACAAACTCACCTCCAATACTGTTAAAACTACACACAACAATAATGCCACTTCAATTAGTCCAGACCGCAGCCCCATTCTTGGGAACTAGTAGAAATACCTAAATGTATCAATATTGTTCGTTAGACTCAAAATTGCTAGCTCAGTAAAAAAGCTTGCGATCTTCATAAACTTTCAGAAATATATATTAAATATTTACTAAGTAGGTACTTATAAATATTTTAAACAAAAAAAAGTGTTTTTATTTCATATTTTGTAAGTAGTAAAATGATTTTTCAGTTAAAATTAATATGCTATGTATGTATAATTGCAATAAAAGTTTAACGCACAAATCAAATTGTTAAAATTAATTTAGTTTTCTTGATTAGTTTTTAGATAACATATGATGTGACTGCACTTACGTGTACGAATACGTAAGATTTATTAATACGTATGAGTGTATGTATGTGTGTACGTGGATCTCACAGGAAATACCATCGCAGATCTGCCGCGCAATAACAACTTATTGCGTTTAGGTACTGCAAAGTATTGTGTTGTATTAATGCATATAAATTGGCCCGCGACGCAGCGACTGATACGGTATATCAGTCGCTGCGTCGCGGGCCAATTTAATTTCAATGTGCCTGTTGTCAGTTATCTCTATGTAATAATTTGTATTGGCATACTGACGCAGATGATCCGTATCGGCAATTCTGTCGAGTGTATGTCTTACGTGGTCTATTGCCAGATTATTTTATCAATAAAATGAAAAAGCAAGCAGTTTCAGTGAAATATAAAATATATTTGCAATAAATTCACTTAATATTATGATATCATATTGTCTATTATTAATAACATAGGTGTTGAGTTTAAAAAAAAAAAAAACAATTGTAATCTCGACAACAAAAGAGTGTTCGCAAAACAACTCCTATTTGAACTATCTCTTCGATCTCTTTGTCATATTATCAAGATATTATTATTTTGAAAAAAGAAGTACTGGATCATTGTATAGAATAAAAGAATTTCATATTATATTATTTAAACAATGTATATTAAACATTTTAGTTTCTTATGTTTTTAACAAGCAAATTTCACTACACGGTTTAAGCTCAAAGTAAGAAGTTGTATGAATAATAAAAAGCAGCAGATCAATATCTAATCACAATATCTAAAAAAACATTTATTGTAACAAAATTTATTTTTAGATAACTTTTTGTTGTCTGGCGATTTCGTTCTTTCCGCTCATTGGCATTATATCCAGCAAAAGTTGAACCCACAGGCAGTCTCTTTCTAGGAGAAGTAATAACTGAGCTACCTGGGTCAGTTCTGAATAACAGAAATTACATACTGCATACGTTTGCATCATAAACTTAATATACTAGAGTAAAGTACATAAAGCTTATGGTTTTAAACGTAGAAGCTATCTACCCGAATTCTTATGAACTAAAAATTAATGAATGATATTAGGTACAATCATTCGTACATATTTAGAAAAATAATTTTAAATAGGTAAATAGACACAATTTTGCAGTTTGCACACACTTCTTTGTTGCATTACATTTACCGCACAACGGGTTACATTGTCCTTGAACAAATCAGTTAATGAATGGGCCATATTTAGCCATTTTTTACATAACCATTTCTTATATTTTCTACGAGATTTTGTGAAAACCTACGAATATACGTTATAAATATATTATGTTATAAATGCTACATACAATCACATAAATAACTTGATATGCGGGAGGCAAAATATGACAATAACGCGCTACAGAATAAAATAATGAATAATTTACATATAGTAATAGCATAGTTACGTAGAAACTCGCGCTAGCTGACTCAACATGCTTGAGCTGTAGGTTACATCTGAAATATAACATTTTGAGATTCAATTTTACGATACATGAAGTTCCAATATTTCTATTTTAGTTTGTATACCACCGAATTACTGCCCACTCATACGGACGCAGCACAGGCTTTAAAAATGTTTATTTTTTTATTGTTATATACTCTTTGACAGGTATAGATATATAGATAATTCTTTATTGTACTCCAATAGATTACAGTAGAACTTGTAGGTAGCATGCATACAGTTTAATGTACAATGGGCGGCGATTTCTTCCAGGCCACCTGTTTACCAGGATATGTTTGAAAGCGTCAATATAAATTTTATTAATGAATCATTTTCATTAGACAATACACATTCAATGCTGACTAACCTCTAGCTGAACGAATCCGCACTCCGCAGACAAAACAGACGTTTCCGGCAGTATAAGACAGTATGTGACATTTTATTTCAGCTTACATCCTGACGTAAGAATCCTAAGTAACTTTATGGTTGTACCGACATGGCTAAATAATATGTCATTCAAGCATTTTTCGTGCGGGCCCGAAATTTAAAATGTTTCATGCATACTAGATACACAGTAGATTTGATGGGCAAAAATTGAGTAGTTGAGTGTCTTACCGCTGTCAATGCCATTAATCCTTATGCAGGAACTTGTTGAAGGCTCCGTACGAAGTCTCGAGATCAAACAGTAACTGTCGCACCTGGGTCTCTGACAGCTCGTCTGATGCCGACATTTCTGATAATGTATCTACCCATTCTTTTACCTGAAAAACATATACTCAAGAGTTAGAAAGGGACCCGGAGAGACGGCTGGCGTTGACGATGACGCATGTTAAGGGTTGGTAGGAATCGTCTTTTACAGCTTGAAATGAGAGCGTTACGTACAGTGAGATCAGGCGGAGCGAACGGTACTTGAGAACGCGAAATAAGATAGAAAGAGAGAGAGTTACATTTGGTATTTTACTGTAGGGCAAGAGAGAGAGAGGTGCAAGCACATATTTTCTTTCTCTCGTAGCTAATTACGTTTCATTTTA
This sequence comes from Eilema griseolum, assembly GCA_963662185.1. Lineage (NCBI taxonomy): Eukaryota > Metazoa > Arthropoda > Insecta > Lepidoptera > Erebidae > Eilema > Eilema griseolum. The sequence continues at coordinate 1,144,392 of OY759254.1, forward strand.
CGTTTCGTATTTATCTGGCCTAAAATAGACTGAAGTAAAAATAGGCATGCACTATAGACATAGTGCAGGCCTATTTTTACTTCAGTCGGGTAATCTGAAGTTATTTTATGTCAATATATTTTAGAGATTTATTTTTATACAATTTTATTTTGCAAAATATATTTTACCTTGATCTTCCCTTCAAAGTCATCAGGCAGCATAGTGAGGCGGTCCATGGTGTCTGCGAGATCACGCAACTCTGGTTGTATCATGTCCATAGCATGGAACTCCAATCGCAATTTGTCCATCAATGTGATGAATACCTGTAGATAGTTTTAGAGATGTCAAGTTAGTTTTAGAAACTTGTGGAGGCACCATTATAATGTTCCCCTGATCTATTATTATTGATTAAATCATAAATGACATGTAATACATATTTTGACCTGAACTTTATTGTAAATATTATTCTGCATGATTAACTTGCTTCCTCAATATTTACATATCTAATTGATAGACTGCATGGAACCTTTTCAATAAAAAAAATATTAATATTAGTATAAAGACTGGTTGGATGTAACTTGGACTAGCACTGTCATGATGATGTTACTTTTACAAATTTTTCCAAATAATGGTCCTCAAACTACTCACTGATATTAAAAGATTGTACTTATTATTGTAAAAAAACATAACACCAACTAGGTACTGCACGCATAGTGAGGAAGTTTCTCTCCCTGGAATTCTAGCTTGGTCCCTGTATCCTGTGACGGTGGGGATACAGTATCCCAACCCAATGCTTATCGGGTTTGGATGTATTTAAAAATGTAATTTATATGGTATTTTAATGAACAAAGGGAATAATAATAATATAATTTCATTCCAATTTTAAACAAGTGGATCCCGGCCTTGAAGTGATTGGCTCAAAAACAAATGGTACAATCATCATCATCATCATGTCAGCCACACACAGTTTACTGCTGAACATAGGCCTCTCCCAAAGACTTCCAGAATGACCGATTCATGAGGTCCTCCTTCCACCTGGCCATTGGGCGTCCTACGCTACGTATGCCGTACGCGGTCGCCATTACAGAACTTTGGGACATCTCGGCCACCTGTTCTGCGCGCTATGTGTCCCGCCCAAACAATACATTACTAATAATAAATTAAAATGCAATAAGTTAGAGATAAAAAAAGTAACTTACGGACACAATTTCAGCGATATATTTGTTTGTGTTGCCTTTGTCGTCCTTGATCAAGTTTGGTTTGTTCTCTCTTATCCTCTCAAGGGCAGCAGGGCAGTCCAGCTATGAATCACAAATAAAGCAATTAATGATAGATTTTTTTTATATTTCTTTACAGCTCTATTTATCTTCGAAATAGTACATCTATTTACAACAGTTTTTTTTTTCCGTGTTTTATTGGTATTTATTGTTCATAGTTTTAATTATGTAGCATTTTTGGGTCAAAACCTACTCCACCTTTACTTTACTTTTGGTTAAAAGTCTGTGAAAGGTATTGAGGATATAAACAGTGAATGAACCTGAAGTTAAAAAATCTAACTAAATAAGCCCTATCGTGAAAAAGCATCTGATGAGGCAGCCAAGCTGAGTGCCACCATTGTAACATTACTTAGTGTCTGTAATGGTGAACCTCTTTCCTGAGACCTTGCCTTTAAGTTACCGTGAGGCGAGGTGAAGTCAAATTGGTGTGACCTATGTAAAAAGAAATCTGCTATCACCTATCACTTTCTATGATTACACATCATAATACCACTGAATATTTACTTACCCGATATTTGGCAACAAATGCTTCAATGTTCGGGAATTCATCACCCTGTACTTGTTTGAACGCCACCTTGTATTGCACTAATAGTCTACTGCATGCAGCCGTGTACTCTTGAGCACGGACACAGTCCCTCATGTAGGCTTTCTCTAGATGTTGCAAAGTACTAACAACTGCATAGAGCTCTGCCATGTTGTCATGCCTATAATTGACAAAAAGGTTTTAATACACCCTAAAATTAGCAGTAGAGATGTAACAATAAGAATGGAGAAGGGGGAATAGTAAGTTATAAAATAACGGTAGCACCACACCTTAGAAGATTCAGACTACAAAAGATGTCTTACATAGTTGAGGATAAATACATTATTTACTTTTTTAAACAAGGAGCTCCAGACAATTAACCGTTCTGATTCATACTGCTAATCAAGTTTTTAATTGATTTCGAATCATTTAAAATTAGATACGCTGGGTCTGTGAAACAATGTAATTGTTTATATATCTCTTGAAATATTTTACCAATGGAGATTATCGTATTACTTACTTTTCTCGTTCTCTAGCATTTCTGTATAGTTTAATTTCCTCGTATAATTCAGGTCTTGAGTCTGCAAATGTGTAAAAATAGGACGTAAAATATATAATTATAAAAACAAAGACATGGTCTTGATTATTTCACAAAGCGTTTTACCTGACATATTTCTAAGAAGTACTTGGAGCAATTTTTGGACCCGTAATTTATATTACAAATATTTAGGAGTTAAAATTTATAACTAGCTATAAAGCAACTTATAAAATTAACATTGAATCTTGAATAGTTAAACGAAATGATGACAAATCCTCCAATAATCTTATCAATTTGACGTTTATTGTTGACGTACAGTTTGACATTAGCAAAGACATTATTTTTTTTATAGTAAATGTTGAATTGTGTTGAATGAACCAAAAGAACGAATGAATTGATTAGGATGGAAATTTGTTCGGATACATTCATAAATGTAACTTTTGTTTTGTACATGTAGAGAAATGTCAATATGAGCCGTTAGTTGGTAGAAAAACTGGTTTCCGAAGCTTACTCATTTCTATAAAAAAGTAACTGACAAAATGACGTAATCTTCCAATATGGCGAATGACGCGCGCGCTCCCTACCGCCCGCGCTCGTAGTTTCTTCACGAACTGCCACTCGTCTCGAATGATTTCACCTTGCGATGAATGAAAATTATTGTAGACAGTCGGAGTACGAATTATTCACAGAATAAACTCTTCGCCGGACACAAAAGGTGTATTGTGATACAGTGCGTCTAAAGGTGGATTCGTGGTTGTGTTATTACCAGTTCTTCCTTTTGTGAGACCGTTGTGTTTACGTGCTGAAAAATCATCTTGTGAAAATCTACAGGTCTCCGGAGTTGCCGGTGCACTGTTTAATGGGATCTTGTTGATCAACAGGTAATTTTTGTAATTTCTGTATAATTATTGAAACTAGTTTACCGTTGTACAACAACATCAAGTGGTAATAACGTCCTGTTTTTAAGTTTCCTGTCGCTATGTCGATGTTGTGAAGTTGTTTAGAACTTCGAGAGGGTTGTAACGAGAGCCTTAAAGAAGTTAGTGTATGTTTTTGTATGGTTTGTTGTGTAAAAAAACAGTTTATTCTTATTGGAATGTAGTGCGGTGAGCGGGTGGGGCAGCTAGGGCGCGGCGCCGGTCGTCCCACTTTTGCCCAGTAGCTGGCGAGTCGCAACTGTTTACAACTTTGGCACGTTTTAATGAGTTGCTGCACTTTATAGCCAATGTAAGACAGTTTTAGCTGTAAGAATGTTTCAGTTACCACAGCCCTGAGACACAGATTAATAAAAAGTTACTAGGTACGTCCTGAAGTTAATTTTGAAACATACAAAGTTACTAAAACTGTCAAATAAACTTTATCGTAATTAGTTCCATACAAACTTAATTTTTACATAAGACAAAAACTTTTATAACGTCAAATCATTATGCATTGGCCAATTAAGTGGAATATATTGTTCCGTTACAAAGTTCTTAACCAAATAATTGCTAATTGGAATCTAATATTCCGACTAATGTGAATGAAATTAATTAGAATGTTGATTAACTGATAAGTATTTTTATCGTTGTTAATGATAGTGTAACCATGTTGTGTATTAATTTATTTTTTATTATTTGCTATGTAAACTTTGCAGTTACAGTTTTTTGACTGTCTTAGTACCTGTGAAGTGTTACTTTTTGACTCTTTAATAATAATAAGTATATGTAAACAATAGGTAAATATTTACATAAACAGATAGTCCTAGGTGGTTCTGATAATCATATTACTAAAATGGGAAATTTAATAACAATTTTTAAAATTAATTTCATATACATTACATTATTAATACATAAAATATTACATAAAATACATTTTTAATGCGTAATTTTTTTTTCAACTTGTGTTAGCCAAAATGACTCCAGTTTGGTAAAAATGGTTACTTGTGGTGCAAATTGTTTAATGCATGCAACTAGTTGACATTGCTTGTGACCACATAGGGTTTGTACACAAAACATTTTAACAACAGACCCATTATTTTGTGGACAGACCCTATCATTTTAAAAGTGAGGCAAGAGTTCCGTTTCCTTTGACTTCCCTATTATAACACATTGGTTGTCACTATCGGCAACATATTATGTGTCTAATTAATACATTTTAATTAGAACTCTTTAACGTCCCTATTTATGTAAATATGCAGGGAAGTGCTATTTATAAATGGCTTTATTATGTGGCTGATAGTTCAAGGTCTCTTGGTTGAGGACAATGTATGCTAAATCTATTTAAAGTTTATGCTCAGAATATATACATACATATGTATGTATGTATGTAGTATGTACATATGTATAATCATATTTCATGAGTACAATAACAAATTCTCCTGACTTGTATTTTAAATTTATTGCATTTATTTTTAAAATATTAGGCCTAAATTTGTAGATTAACATTCTGTAAAAAATATTTAAGTAATTTTTTTTTTATTATCTAAGACACGCCAACTTCTCGCCTCGCCTGATGGTAAGCTAAAGGCAAGGCAAAAGGCTTTTAAAATAAGTTAGTCAATTAATAGACAAACATTATAATAGTGCTTTAATTTGTACCATGGAATGGTTAAATGGTTGTCTGCAGCCATAGTATAAAAAGGCATGCAGCTCTGCATGTGGAGACCCCAATATAAACTTCACCCCGATTCAGCATTAAGGTATGAAAAGGTAGATAAACAATTCTTTTCATATCAATTTAATAAAAATGTCAGCTTCTAGAATAGAACTTGAACTTGCAACCAGTGGGGCTGATTTAAATTAACAAGAAGTGGGCATAAGAATGCTTCAAAATTCCATTAAACTTTTTTCGCATTTACAATTTCAGTATTTATATCTATTACCACGCCTAATTAAGTACACATTAATACAATAGGTAGGTACATAATATGAACAATAATATGTACAAACAATCAGTAACCATAAAACAATGCTAAATATATTGTTGTAGAGAAGTTATAATATAATACTTGCCAGAGATTAGTATGTTTGGTAATATTGTGAGCACTGTATTAATTGTTGTTTATTGTTTAATTACTTGGTAGAATACATCATTTGTATTCGCGAACAATGTATTGGACAATACCTGGGGGCTATATTTGTTTTTTTTTACATGCAATGTATCCCTCGGACTTATAGGGCTAAGTTTTCGCATTTACCTAATGCCGAGACCAAAGTTAGGTGCGTATGTTGGACTCGACCCCCTAAAACTTGATGTACCCTAGAAAGTATATTCCAGAGACTCCGGACTTCCAGAAGATCCTGGAAGGCCGTCGGTAATGACGTCCCTGATTTGCGGTGCTTGTGGCGAAATACGTTGTGCAGCCTCCTTGTTATTGCTTCGGCCGGGGCGACGTCTAGCCCTAACCATCAGTCCCAGATCCGCGCTCATAAACTACCGGAGGTAATTTCTTCGTTCGACTGCGACACGAGAAAGTGCTAGACCTCTCCCGTTTTTTTCTGCCGCTTTTTTTCTGCCGCCTTTAACGTGCGTCACTGCTTTGCGAACCATTCGAATCTTCAAGGAAACGGAACGGAAGATAAATTTCGGAGAAGTTATTTCGGATTTCTAATCATGGGGTATAGGAGTAATATGTCGAACTAATTGTCATACGCCGTTTTCGGAGCCCATTGCGTGATGCGTTTCATGGTACCCATCATCCGAAAGGAGAATGTCTGTGGTAGGTCTACTGTACTCATCATCCTCCAAGCTTATCCCAACTTGTTACGGTTCGACTTTCGGTGTAACTACGAAGCGGCTGAACTTCGCTATTTTCCGCAAATTCTGGCTCGCCGAAGTTCAATAGTACATTTTTAAGGCCTCCATTTCCCCTTTTTTATTTAAATAACCGCCTACAGTACGCCATTGTAGGTCCGCAGACTGATCATTAACTTTCACGAGGAGTATATGAAAGTATGGCTTCAAGAGACACAAAAGCAACCTTTCTTATCTTTCACAGTCAATAACCCTAAATCAATGTTTATATTCGAACTTCGTACAATCAAGTTCATACCAGCCTCGACCTTTATTTGGGTGACATCAGACAGATACGAACACTGGTCGCGTTCGTGACTGCCTCTCCTATGACATCACTTTAAACGATTGCCTAATAGGTATAATATAGCATTTGTTGCATGTGTGAGACGAATCTGGTGCTCTAATGGTCGGTAGGTACCTCTTGGCTTTTTGTGGTTACGTAGAATTCAATGCGACTGTATTCGGTTCACGCATACATAAGAGATTTTTTGCTGTTGTCAATTAGTAAGATGTTACGCTTGTATTTTTTCAAGGCGCTATCTAGATCTAAATTAAGCTGTGCTTGGACTATCCATGCTTCCACTTTTATTACACTGCTTAATTTGAATGGGTCCTAGAACATGAATGAGTATTACGAAATGATATGCTGTCCAATTTATGAATCAACAGATTAAGTTAGGAATCTGCCGAAGCACGATCCCAAATCTGTTCTATACCAAATAATGGTAAATGTCTTTTGGTAAATGGATCGGAATATCATAATGTAGTTTTGTAGACTTCTGCAAACATGACCCATACTACTTACCAATAAAATTATTAAGTAATCTACCTATTACAATTTACTTAAATGAAAAGTTATAAAAACTAACTATTACGTTTTCTAAATACTCTAAAGCATACTAGTTACGTACTAACACGAATTTACGAGCTCTACTTAGTATGCCACATGCCAGCATGCGTGGTACCATAGCACGATATACTTTAGTTGTTAGTGCTATTTCTACTACACATAGCGACATGTTATCGCAAGATTCTAATGAGTGTATTGGTTATAGTGTGGTCACACTTGGAATGTACAAAAGGAAAATATTATTATGTATGCCATTATGGATGGCCATTGGAGCAAACGAGTTCTAGAGTGGAGACCGCGAGAAGGTAAACGAAAGGTAGGATGCCCCCTAGCCAGATGTACGGACGACCTGAAAATGGTTGCTGGGACAGATTGGATGCGGAAGACGAGATTGATGTCATATAATAAAAATATTGTATATTTGATTATTATCTGATGGTATGGTTTCTCAGTCTCTCACGGTTTATGTTATAGATGATTAGTCAGTCAATTAGTTACTATTGTAGACCCCTGCTATAAATGAATTTCTCCACATATACGCCATGGTCCATGCGTCAGGTCCTCAGATTTTGCATCCAGTCTATTCCAACAAACTAACTTGCTCAATTCATAGTGCCTCACCTACCCCACTTTGTGTTATTAATTTGCTGTGTTATAATTACCAGAATGGATATCTACCCTGATATAATACAGACTCGGGGTCCTGGACGTTTGGAAAACTATAGCAGGCTGTTGGGATATACGGCTTATTCTCAACGGCCACCACCCAAACGACCACCACTTGTGGTCGTTGAGACAACATTTTAAACATTGTTTCAACTGCCCCGCGAGGGTGGCTGTTGGGAACAGAATATATATAATGTAATTTTTCTTTTATTTATAAGCTTTACATCAATATGACTTCAGTTCGCCTGATGAAAAGCAAAAGATTTTCAGGGATATAAATGTCAGTGAATTCGCTAGTAATTCCTGTACATTATTTGAAAACTATTGAACGACGGGCTTATATTATATGGGTTAAATGGGTGCAACGGGGGTTCGAAGTATGCTATGAATGAAGTCGGGGAGGGTCAGCAGCGGGAACGGGATCAGACGGGATGTTTACATTTAACTTTTATGTTTTTTTAGCTCTCTCTAGATATTAACAATTTATTTTGAACTACATGTAGATATTTAAAAAAATATTTAACTGAGTTCAACTCAGGTGCTTTTTCTCTTGTTTACTGTTGTGTACCTAAATAATATATTGTAACCCATGAAATGAGTTTTATTTTCAAGAACCGTCCTCCTGGGGGCAGTTGTGAATACATGTAGTTTATGTCCTAACAGGCACCAGCGGTGGCCGTTGGGAATAAGTGCATATTTTGTTCTCAACGGCCAACCCCGCGGGGCGGTTGAAACAATTTTTAAAATGTTGTCAATGTCTCAGCGCCCACCGACGTTGGCCGTTTGGGTGGTGGCCGTTCAGAATAAGCCGGCTTTACCACCTACAACCAATTAGACAATATGTATTTGTACCATCAACTTTTTATTGGCGATCTTTAGCAGCATTAGTTACCATTAGCTGATGAATATCGCAAACAAAAAATTCGTATTCTACGAAGATAAATTTTCTTACATAAGGAAAAATCTCTTGTTTGAAAAAGTGTGCTTATATGTTAAGTATGTGAGGCCCTCACTAATGATAAAGAGGCGTGTATATGAAAATAAATAGCTGTAAGTACCATAGTAGTAGTTCATCACCTTCATTACTAATAACAATATAATTGCTTTTCTAAGTGAAATCGTAAAAAACCGTAAATTGCACATCGCACAGTCTACCAATAGACAAGACTACAAAAAAACTACAAAACAAGTGAATGACGTAAGCTGTTATTATCCCACAGAAATAACATTGTGATAGGTAGCCTGATGATAAACTCGATAACACTAGGTCAATTGAATGACATAATATTTTCGGTCGCCATGTTATTCTTTGCTACAATTAGTGCAAACTGATTCATACTAGAGTCTAGAATGTTGAATGCTGTTGAAAATCATCTTTTTTTGAACAAAACCGTTGTCCGTATAATTTTGTCGTTTCCGGCTGCATATAAGAAGCTATAATAATGGTCGTTTCGTAAACTCGTAAGTGTGGTCGTTTCTTCGATTAAGGACAAAACAGCAGATATTTCCGAAACAGAACACAAAATTTTTGTGCACTAACATACGTATATTTTAGTCAATATCTCAGTTTTTTACCATCGGGTATCGTTGTCGAAGGATTGCCGAACGGGTGAAAATTATTCACTAGGTTGTCGTTTAGTACTACATAGTATACATACCGTGACTGATTAATATAAACTTATCTGTTTAATCATAGATATCTCAATTAATCAGCTCTTTTAAACTGAACGTATTGTGTCTTATATTCATAATACTATTTTTTATATTTCTGCCACGTACTAGTGAACTTGGTGAATTCAAGTAGAACACGAAATTCTTTTGGTAGTAAATGCACTATTAACTCATCATGAAAAATGACGTTCCAGATAAAATACATATTTTGTCCGTTGGTGTGGTACATTCATAATTTTCGACGATATTTCTATCGCCAATAAAGAAAATTAGTAGCAGTAGTGATAAACTGAGCAACCCACACTGCGTTTTTTTTTTTAATTTCGTGCAATTCTTACGGTATTAACTTTCCCACGGTACCATACATGTCTACTTTCATCCAACGGTCTAGACGGGAAAATTGCTATACTGGTTTCGTTAGCATTACTGTTCAATCCCGCGTTCTTAATCGTGATATAATGTGAAGCGCTCAATATTTGTGTAAAAATATTAGTTTGAAATCGTCTGTGACACTGGGGGTGAACCCAGTATGTTCGTGCTCTTAGGAGTATCTCTAGAATAAATAATCTATGGTGAAAACAATTAATATCAATCAATTAGCCTATTGCAGTCTACTATTGGACGGCTTGTTACCCGAGGTCCACAATTCTATTGTCCTCCGCGATACTGCTCCATCGCCTTGAGCATCCTTTATTCTAATATAATTTTGGATGGACGATAGATTTCGATCATCGGCCACTTTCGGACAGTAAATAAACTCACTGTTCAGCTACCATTCTTAGCTAAGAATCCATCAACGCATTACAGTCCTGTGTAAACTTCCGTTACGGTCACTGTTCTGAATACTATATCAAACGCACGTTATATTGGCCTGCGGATTGTTTATTTACTTAGTTAATGGCGGTTAATGTAGTCTGTAGCAATAGAGATTGAGAAAATTAATTTATATTGTAAGCAGGATTTCTCAAAGTTTAGTTCCAACTAACTACCTCTAAAATGAACTGATGGATATAATGAATACAGTATTTGATCATAAAATGAATAAGGCCTATGACTTTAGGAACAGAGGTACGCCCGAAAAAATGGATCGAATGCGTGCTTTTCACCCGACACGACACGGCAAGAATGTGTGTGAAAATAAGACGTCTGACTGGAATGGACGAGTGATGTGTTACACTGACTTATTCAGTTACAATATTAATTCCTATTCAGCGATAATATTTCATTTTCAAATGTGAATACTCATTGCCTAATAAATTGTCACGTAGGGTGAAATAAGTAGGTCCGCATATTCTTTGTCTTGCTACTCAGAAATCATTAATAGACCGCCGCCGTTCAGCACTTAAATTTCATGGTGCACACCCACAATTAACAGAAATATTATACCCCAAACACTTGAGAAACCCTGTACTAAACTGTTTTGGCTCCAGTTGGGGGATTTCGCCAGATTCGCATTAGAGATTGAGCACGTCTTCGTGTTTCTTTTGGAATTACTATTATATTGATTTTGCTAGCGTAAAATTAATCCGACGGCATTCGTCTGGAGCCAAATATTAACTGGGACGAGGTACTAAGCTAAAGTATGCATCAAACGTTCTCATTTTATACAAAGTTTAAAACACGATGCTTATTTCTGTATCGATTTCAAAATATCTGAACATCGGTCTTGATTGGATAGCATATCTGATAACGATTGACCAATCATTATCAGACACGGTATCTGTCTACAACTGAGACGTTTGTTTATTAGCTCGATAAGTTTAGTACCAATCAGGTAAACTGTCGACCTCGTTGATGGACTTCAAGATCAGGATCAAAACTGCTCTCAAAATTCCATTGACAATCTTTTTTTTGGGTTATGTACCTCAACAGGAAAAAAGCGGAACCCCGTTAGAATCACTTCGTTGTCCGTCTGTCTGTCTGTCAAGACCTTTTTCTCAGCAATGTGTGAATGTATCAAGTATAAATTCATATCACATACTGAGCTCTATAACGTCTTAAAACTGTTCAAAAATCAACCTTCTAAGTCAACGTATTCAAAATATGTAGCTTAAGTTGCGAAACCATCGGTGTACGCACCCGACTCGTACTTGGGTTTTTTTTATTATATATCTAAAAAGTATAGTAACACTACCATTTTAGGAGATGTGGTAAAGTTCATTGAATCGTTATTTTTTGACTTCACAAAATACTCAACACTCAATTTTAAAACAAAATTTAGGAATTGCATCACATGGACAATTGTTAAATCAATCCATAACAGAGAGTATTCACGACCCGCATCTCAACAAAAAAGTTTGTTCAAAACATTGTGACAATTAGTCCACAATGTCAACTCCAATTAACAATGTTGCTCATACCTATTTCTGTTTTGATAAAAATCTTAGTGGCCAGTGAATAAATCCTACTGTTGATTGCGGGTGACGTAAGCGATAGGATGTTATATACAATCAACTCCGCAATTAATGATTGTACCATCGCAAATTACTCATAGTGATAAACGAGGTATATTAATTAAATGAAGGGAAAATGCCCTTATCTCGTCAATAGGGAAACTAGCGTCGAAACTCACTAGGTGCTATTCGCGTGGGTGCTATTCGGCTGGGTTATCTAACTGCACTATACCAAGGACGTAATGGGTTATATTCATATTCAACAGAGTACAAACCTTGTCAGTTAGCTGCCAAACAATTGACGAATATGTTGGACATAGTTGCAGTTTTGTGGCACTATAGCTATATCTGTGGGAAACTTCTGTCCATCGTTGTTGTAAATTGATATAGGAAAGTGAAGAAGCCATAATAAGGTTTTTGTGACTTTTATAATGACTTTTACTGTGTCAACTCTAAATATGGAGAATTAGGTCACAACACTCAGTTACAAAACCTGTTCTACAGCAACCACTGGAACTGTCTTACAGGGTGTCTGACACTTCCAAAGTGCAGGATTCACTTTCGTCTTTGTCCCATGCTAAGCCAACAACGACGTTTGTATATTTATTTTTGTGATTGATAACAGTTTTCAGATATGCAGATCGAGTATGTGTCATTAACTTTAAGGGGCCACACACCATTACAGCAAGTGCTGTACCCACAGCAAATGGAGCTAAAATGCTTCTTGATATCTCTTGTCAAGTAGCAATTTTCTTGGCAATTTGTCGAGTATGCTGTGGGATACAATAAATATGATGGTTTTTGATGCATCACTGTATTGTAGTAACGGTGAGCAGAGCTAACTCCGGATATGACAGTTGTTATCGGGTGAGTAAGAAGTAAGATGCACTAGATTTTAGCAGTTCTTATAGTGAAGTCCCAATTAGTGTTAAAATATTGTCAGAATGTCCGAACATCTGAATTCTGTCCATATTTTTTAAACCATTTAAAAAACAACTCCTCTTTTGCATGAGGATGCAAGATACAAGTGTTATAAGCTATGCTAACAAACTGGTATGAAGCCAAAAGTATGTGGTGACGTTCCCTAATCATTTGGAAGTCCTCTTACAGCTTATAAAAAGTTTACGACAAGCGGGATTCGTGTGAGAGCTAGCGACGTGGAAAGACTGCATTATGACGGTTTTGTCGGGTCAAACGTCCCTAAATGGCTCGTTAAACCTAGCTCGATAGTTTTTGCGCGTGTATTTCTCAATGTGACTGGAATTGTCGTATTAAAATCTCTGTCGGGTATTTTCCTGACGTCTGATGTAATTAATTCGTTTCAATGAGTTTACGAAATTATTTAACATTGTAATAGAAGAATTGGAGGAGAAACGTGCGTAATTACGGAGTGCTATTCTCTAGTTTGTGTCCAGAATAAGAATAAGCATCCTACCCGGTGTGCATACTATCTTAATGTTATATTTAAATTGTATTGACGAATGGAATCAAAAGAATCTGGCAGAAACAACCAACTAGACACTTAGCTAGTTGCTTGTTTAAAGTAGAATTGTGGCATCTAGCTGTATCCGTCAATTCCTCTACTAGAACTCAGCAGCGTTTAATAATAATAGCATCAAGCACATTAACATTCCAGCTACTGAACGAGATTATTACATAGTATAATTGCAAGCCTTCCGAGAGGCCCATGTTACACAGTGGACTATTATTTAATGTCTGATTCACAATCACAAACTACCACACATTTCATTCAATGCGCCAACGCCGGTTTTTGCGTGTGTGAGTGAATAAACCTTACTCACACATACGATATGTATATCATAAAAATGACTCATTAGACTTTGTTTACATAAACCGTCTTTATCAAATATGTAATTAGGTACATTGAAGTTGAACTTGTATTATTAAATTTGGCATTGTACACACAATTTGTAGTTTGCGTAAGGTGCAAATTTGCTTGTGGTGAATAGGCTAATTTATTGCAGAAAAAAATTCTGTATGTATTTGTGTTATTATACATCATAATGATAGTCAAAGATACTTGCAGATGGATTTGTGGCGTACTCTGCATCTGGCAAAGCAAACAGTGTTTTATAGGTTTCTTTTCAGCTGTCTGGACGAATTACTACCCTTTGAGGGACTCCTAGCCTAGTACGAGGTCTTTAACTAGATTATATGTACACGTGTAGATGTGTAAATATTTGTGTGGTTTCGTAAAAAGTTTAGTTTGCACTGTGAAGTTGGGTAGGTAATTTGACTAAAGTACATCATACTGCTTCAATTTGCGTTCATAGTCTTTTTTATCCATCCAATGGTTGCCTGGAAGTGATCGCCACAGTGCGAATGGACTATACCACCTAATGTATTGTTTATACAACATTTATTTTATTCTTTGTATACGATAAAGAAATACTGTTTCCACTGAGCATTAACTATTTTTGAACGTAGTTTTGTATTGAAGAGGGTAACTAATGGCCGTTCTGTGCTGTCAGCCATTGATAAGACTTCCACATCGTCTTATCATGTTTTATTACCTCCTGTTGCTTTCATTTCAAAGTTATGGTTATATGTAGACTTCATTTTATTAGTAAAGAGAGTAAGTAAATCGAATATAAGCGTCTCCACGTTTGGACACTGAGTTCGACCATCAAAATATCCTTATATTGTTTTAATGAAAGATTCTACTCACGCAGCACATTCACAGTCAGTGTTAATACAAACGATCTCGTAATGGCGTCGGCTATCTTAGTACTCGATCCTGTTGATATTATCGGAATGGAACAATGTGCCGCGCGTGTGTGAAGTGTCGTGGAATTTACACTTTAGCGGTACCAGTATTACTTGCAAGGATAGTCACATGTAGATAAAAAATTTTCGAGGTTTCATAGACATAGCTGTGAACATTTTGTTGTATCCATAAAATTACCTTCGAATTTAATGAAATAATGGTAATTATTCAAATCGATTAGGATTGGAAGAAGTGAATGCTCAGATTACCATTGAACACCCATGTGAACTACGGGTGTACTTGGTGATCCCCATAAAACTAGCTGTTCTGAAGAGTCTAGCTTAGCTGAAGAGTTACTTATTACGAGTAATCTTTAAAAAATCTGTACCAGTTGGCTCACTCCCTGCTGCGCCAGCTGTGCGTTATCAGTGACACAGTTTTTCTCATCTGCTCCCACAGATAAGATAACGCAAAACAAATGTTAACAGATTGAGATTAATTTGTACAAGGTCTTGCTTTATTTTTATCTTGGCAGACAAGCATGCGGCTGGCCTTATTTTTGTTATTGTTTTCTCACGAATGTCTTGGAAGGAATAGGTAGACATGATTATTAGAGGTTTGCCGGGAACATGGCAAGTAAGCATGTGGTCTCTGCCTTCCCCCTTTGATAATAACATTACTCGACTCGCGAATCGAATCCCGATCTTCTTGCACATTTGCCACTGAGCCGTTATCTGGTGTTTAAGAAGCAGTGATATCTTTTCTAGTGTCTAAAGAATCGAACTTGAGCTCAAATCAAACAAGTAAAAAAACTTATTTAAAAGTTTGTGTGATATAATTGTTCATATATATGTGTACACAAGTAGTCACACACACGCATACACTTGCGCATTTATAATATTTATCGGATTTATAGGAATACGTTTCATGAGGCGTATCCATAACGATTTTATAGTTTCCGTCATAAAAATAAAGTAATTGGGTCATTCTATTCCAAGTTAGTGCCAAGCATTTCATGAACACATCAGCATACCCCGGGCCCTGGGCCCTGACACGCTCCTATTAATATGAGGTCAACGTGGGTGCAATGATTACACCATTTAGTGACGTCATCTTAATTTGAGTACAAGTGTTCAAGTTCAGAGTACCACCAAAAACTAATATTATAATGCGAAAGTGAGTTTGTTTAATACCCAATCATGCATAAACAGGTGAAATGTTGGACCCAATTCGCGAGTGAAACGCGGCCTTGGCATTCGTGTATTGTTTTGATATAATCTAAAATTGGTAGATTTGAACTCGTCGCGCAGGGCTATCCTCGTAAGCCACCCATAAAACGTGTAATGTCCGTATAGAGCACATATGAGCACACTTTGGGATCAAGATATGTGTCCCGACGTCCCAAGTCCTTGTAATACATTAAGACTTCTTAAGTAGTATACTGAATTAACTCATATTCGCAGAATGCATTTGGATGTTGTCCAGTAATGAACTGTCACAATGAAAATTCAGCGAAAAGCTCTAAAATTATTTATGTGCATTCTGTAATGCATTTTTGTAACTATAATAAATGCGTCGTTAACACCTCGTGACTCAGGGTGATCGTGTTTACATAAAGTGCTAGAGTGCTGCATTATGAGCTCACTAATCAAATAACAGTCGAAGTCATTATTATCACTAAGTGACACTTATTATAAACGGTGAGATCAATGCTTCTACATGCACATAATTATTATCTAATCTTTGCAGTATGTAGAGTCTGTGACAAGATTCTGTCGATAAAAACGAATGCGTAGGATGGGTTCAGAGAGCGCGCTGGTAGGTCCCACCAAGCTGGAAGTCCTTTAACCAATCCAATCCAATCTGAGAGTAATGAACGTAAACTTGACGAAAAGTATCATTCGGG
Source organism: Eilema griseolum (assembly GCA_963662185.1). NCBI lineage: Eukaryota > Metazoa > Arthropoda > Insecta > Lepidoptera > Erebidae > Eilema > Eilema griseolum. The sequence goes on from OY759254.1 coordinate 1,160,697, forward strand.
CAGACATATTCTGTCATAAAAAGCGTCCGAGGTAGTCCAATTATATCACACTGCCGAATAATACCTACGATACTGTGGATACAAAACTTTGATAAGTGCCCTTCTTGGACTGCCAAAAGGGCACTTATCAAAGTTCTATCCACATAGAACACCTGCGGTCAGCAAGCTAGTGATAGAACTGTGTACCAAATTTGATCAAAATTCGTGCGACGTGCTGTTCGCATTATTGGGAATCCTGAAGTCACGAACCTTTACAGATGCGTAGAGAGTTCCTTGACAGTATTTCAACATGGTGAATATTCTGATGAGCTCTTCCAATCAGTCCCACCCTCTTCTTTCCTACACAGGACAACACGTGTAGGGCTTAGATGTTACCTTCATTCAGTGCAGAATATCCGATCAAAAACCAAGCGTTTTGCATACTCTTTCTTTTGTCGCACCATTAAGGCCTGGAATTCATTACCAGCTCACGTGCAACATGTTTGCGTGACAGTTAATAATATCTAAACGTACAAACTTCCACATTATAATATTTGTAGGAGTCCAACGTTTCCAAAAATCTTTGGCATAAAAAAATGAGACAATAAGCAATACTGCTTCGTAAACCTGTTGTGAATATTTACTCAACTTTAAAAGGGCATGATCTGTTTTTGTGAACAAAACGTGAGTTCGATGTCGTGCATTGCAATGTTATCAAGCAACATTCTTTCGTCCTCGCTTCAAACTTTTTTAACTGACCGGAATATATATTTTACTGAGTATTAGTTGAGTTTTAAATGGCAATTAGAGGTTATTGTCTAATGTGGATCCGAAGCACACAATGATAACACTGTTCACCATCCGACTGTTAATATATAACCCATAAAAACCGACCTGTCAATGGCCAGTTATAAAATACTGAAAAGTGTAGTGAAATTTGAGCATAGATCTGCCATCACTTCAAGCTATGTTTATCATTAGGCGTACTATATATGGAATCTTATTTGAAGAGTTTGTTTAGATTGTGTATCCTTTGGCATTATGCACTTGTACTGTTCCTTGACATAACGTTCTAGTCACTAGAACGTTATTTCACTCACTAGAATCTAGTGAGTAACAACAACGCAATAATAGTAAATTAGATAGTGTTTTTAAAGTACTGTTTTGAAAAATAAGCCTAAGTTAGCAGTTATCGATGGACAAACGCTTACAAAAATAGCGGCAGTACTATAACTAGCCGAAATGTGTATGCTTTAATACCAGATCTAGGCAGAGGCTATCAAAAGTCGCACGGAAAATCCTTTCTTTCTACTTGCCAGATCGTTCTTGCTCTTCAAATGATAATGATGGTAAAATTTAAGTAAAAAAAACCTACTCCAACATTTCTTAAGGCATCTGAATGTACTAACATGAAAGAAAGCGGAAAGTGTACACGTCAAATCATATCAAGAGGTAAAAGGATTTACTGAAAGAACAATAATGTGATTATTATTTCAACGACAAGAGCACAACTTTTTAAGAGAGAGGTGTTTATAGCACCACTCTGTCTGTCGGCAGGTACTTCACTGCGTCTTTGTTGCATTAAAAAAAACTAAACAAAGGATCGTTAAAAACACCTAACGAGACAAACCGCTTCACTAAACCCATTGAATTACTTTAATCAACATCAAAGACACTCAATCTGTTATTGACATCAATTATCGTCAGTGACTCGCACAGAGGGCCTCTACAGTTGTACCCTCCCTATAATTGAGCCCTCATAACAAATTCTAGATGAAACATCGACCATATGGCTGTCATGGGCGAATGACGTTTCCTCCTCAACCTGTTTAAACTAATTGAATATCTACAAGGCGTGGACTGGTGGGCAACTCGGTAACTGTTCATTGACAGGCTTGGAGAAATATTACGGCTATCTACTGTTAGAAATTGCCTGTGCTAAAGCTAGACTAGAACTTGAGAATTTTGTTGAAAATTTAATTATGAGGTATTTTTTGTACGTTGGATACGTCAATGTGACTTCATGAAGCTGTAAATGAACTTTAAGAAATTTATGAATTATATTTTCGACATTTTATGTCTAATCCTACTAATTTAAAAAAGTTTGTGAGAATATCTAGATATTTGATATTCAGTCACACTCTAAACGACTGAACGGATCTGTCTGAAATTGACACAGGGATATTATATATATAGTCTGGAATAACAGTCTTATTTCACCCACGTGTGTCACTAAATAGAATATCAAACTTGTAAATCAGCACACAGTCATAATAAATATTGGTAACTGAACCATTTAAGATTTACATTTGAGATAAGTGTTTAAACATTTAATTCTTAATCAATTTACGATAAATATTTATTTCATTAATAATATTTACATAATATACACGGAAGTTATCGAAATTAAAATATAAATAAAAAAGAATATATATCTAAATAATCCTGCAGGTTCAGGCGTCAAAGAATTCCTCCCCATCGATGTCAACCGGGAAGGTGGCCAGAAGGCTGGCCGGCATTAATCAATTTTATGTTTTAATCAAAATTTTACTAATGACATTTACATTATTTCGAATAGATGTAAAATAGTTTTGGAATTGATAGTGTTGTTAATGTTCAGACATGTTATTAAATTAAAAAGCTTACGAACTTCCAAAAATATGTTATTCAATATAACGTTCTTTAATTTCTATCATAATGGATTTGTTATATTTTGATCTAATTTCGATATTTCAAAAAAGGCTAGATGTATACAGCATGTCCACATTTAAAAAGTAAATATGATCAAATTACATAGTCAAAGTGTTGCAAGATTTATGACAGTTTTATATTTCCCAATATCTGTTTGTGTCTTCATACGATTGAAGAGAGGTCAGTGAATAGCTTTACTGTAGTTTTTGCTATTTAACACCATATTTTCCACGTGTCCGTGGTTGACCGACATCACGGAGTCACATTTGAAATGAAAATAACCAAAATTACAACATTCTGTTTTTGGAACACTAATATTCCTATGAAATAATCATACAAATTTACTTGAGTATTTTAGCTACCAATACTGGTTCTTCCAACTACACACATATTAAAAACTCCCACCTTGTAGAATAATATGAGGACGTTGCTCTTTTTAGATGGAAGGATGAATTTAATTGATACATTTTGAATTTTTTTTGGTGATGTTTTTTGTTTCGTATCATGAACAATCGCACTATATCCCTTACCCATATATACACCCCTTGCATCCCGTATTTATAAGTTTTTAAAAAATGCATGAGAATCTTCATAATTTGAACACATATACTACTAATGCAAAAATAATTATTTAATTCGAACCAGTTCTTGAAATTGGTGGGTTTTTTTATACCACTGAGGTGGCAAGCACACGGCCTCCTCAGCCTTATGTAGTATTGATTAATTTCTCAGCTTCATTCGGTTCATATTATACACCTATACTCATATAATAAGTTCATTACTGTGTAAATAAATCACATCGCTTCATTATGCAAGGTGCGTGGTTGTATCAAAGCTGTCAGGGTTGACGTGGGCATCCTGGATGTCTTACAAATTGAAACAAACTGAGCAGTTCCGTGCTCAAAATGTTGGACAATAAGCTGACTGATGTTTAACATGACGGTGATGTGTAGGGCTGACACTTGATGGGATTTTAATCTTGTATTTTGTTAATAATGTATAAGTATCTACAATTCTGGACTATTATGTTGAATATACAAAACTTGTAAGCAAAATGTTTATATTCCTACAGAACCAACTGTTAGGAACTGTAGGAATGCTACGTCCTGGAAAACTGTGTGCTATGGTCTGGATAAACTAACAGGGAATACTTTTATGTATATAGCAACAAACCTTGTTAGATTATAGTTGGTTTGCGACATGCTTAAGTCAATCTATAGTTTGAATTGAGCAGGGATTCTATCATTGGTGAAAACTTTGAAGAAATTAAGGTTAAGTAATTGATTTAACTAATATAAGTATTTGACTGTTTGCACATCCTTGGATTCCATTTTTTTAACAATGAATATGCCAATCATTAAACGGTATCGGTACTCATTTGTCCAACTAGACATCGCTGAGTCAAATTGCATTCGCAAAACGTAATATAGAACGTCCCCATCTCAGTTCAAAGACTGCTCGAAGCGTGGGAACATCTGGCAGCCGACTGTATTTGTTGGAGGATAGCCAACTTGGAGGGTTGTAAAATCCACGAAAACAGTTAAAAGTGTGCAAACAAACGTACTCAGAGACTATCGGACGCCCAGGCGCATTATTCTGCTCGACAATGAGTTTTAAACGCGATCGTTACAGGAGTGGACGGTGAATTTTAATAAAAAATGGATGTGGTGTAAAGCTAAACCAACTTCAATGTGTGGAGTAATATGAACGAAAGTGTGGCGATATGGTTGAATAAGCCTAGTAAGGGTACTGCTTGAACTACTTGCTTTTGCCATCTGCCGAGATGAACATTATAATGAGTACTTACTGACTTACATTCATATCTATGTACATTTAGCGTGATAAAGCTTTTCCTTTTAAATTATTCTTGAAACCAAAACATGCAGTAATATCGTTAACACTTTCAGTTAAACTAAATTGCTTGTGTTGGTGTGGAGTGTTTCACTTCGATAGAGTAGTAGCTGGGGTTCGAATCCGCAATTTCTAAATAGCAATTACGACGCCACGACCAAATTAAACGATCAAATCAAATCCCTTTAACTTTAGATATATCTAGATTGTAGGTAATTTGCAAAATGATAATAACATTGTCATCCCTAGCCACGAGGCGCCCACGCGTGCTTCGTTAGCTTAACCTGCGTGGGCGCTGGTCTAGCCGCTAGATAACTAAATGTTTTGACTTTTTTTTTTATTAAATTTCCTTGTATGTCACGTATAATAATTGATGTACGTGAGCTTAAAAAAATTAATAGGTAGTTTCGAATATATATATTATACAGTTACTTGAGGTATTTATATTTGGTTTAAGCAAATATGATCATGTTTCGCAGTTTCGAATAGAGCTTAAGTGGCTACCCATTCGACTTCGCCAGAATGCTCACATTCTTTCTTTGCATATTATTCAAACCTACAACTCCGTCTTACCTTAAGGGACGTTTTGAGTTCCTACATGATACTTATTCCAGACATCTAAGGTCATCAGAAAGCTTAAGGTTAAGGATACCGTCACATAGAACTATATTTTACGACAAATCCTTCACAGTTACAGTAATCCGTCTGTGGAATAAGCTTCCAGTAGACATAAGAAAAGGTCGGAATTTAAATAAATTCAAAACTATGGTGAGGGAGCACTATTTGACACTGTAAAATTGCTTTTATATACCATGCTTAATATACCAAGTTATTGTATGATATATATTATATATTTATTATTTGTATGTATTAGATAGGATTACTTTATTATATGTATTTATGTACATATGCAGTTATATTTATGTGTGTATTAGATATAATATATCTATTTACTTACTTATTATATTTGTATTGTAAAAGTACGCCAAACAACTGCCACTCATTCCTACAACTTTAATCACTATCCAAAGGTTGCCTGGCAGAAATCGCTTAAAGCGATAAGGCCGCCCATTGTACTGATTCCTTGTTAAAGACTTTGTAATGATATTTATTAATGGTGTACAATAAAGTATATAATAAATAAATAAATATCTACTTCAATCTATCAATTCGCAAAATGTCCATTGCATCATCCCAGCTCCCTGAGGCAATTTACTAACCCAACTTACTAACAGATTTATACAAGAATATATTTTAGTTCAATAATATTACATTACGCACAGCACAGCCAGCATTATACCTGTTACATTCTTAGATTAAAACTAGTATAAATCAATGTACAGCCTCTACAATTTATAAAGTAGGAATGCACCTTTCATGCCCATAACCCTACGGTAATTTTTTCCCAAGTGAATGAGGGTCAACTTCTTACTTAAACAGGTAATCGAAGATCGACCTCAAATACACGAGCGGTGCACAGTCGTGCACACCTGTCACGCTAAATAAATACATACAGAAGACCCATTTTATTCCTTGAATGAAATGAATCCGGGTGTTCCACTACGAACCCCTATAACAATACCCCTGGGAATGGAGAGCACTTACTTTTCTATTACGATCCCTTAATGAGGCCGTCAAGCTGAGTGTCACCATTGTCACATGGCAAGTGTAAGTAATGGTGACCCTCTTTTCTGAGACTTTGCCCTCAGCTTACCATCAGGCAAGGCGAAGTCTAATTGACGTGATCTAAATAAGAAAAAAAAAATAAGGGTATCAAACAAAACTAAAAATATTATTGTAGTTTTTTTTTATCTAGGACATGCCAACTTGACTTCACCTCGCCTGATGGTAAGCTAAAGGTAAAGTCTCAGGAAAGAGGGTCATCATTATAGACACTAAGTAATGTTACAATGGTGGCACTCAATTGGATTAACGTAAAGGGCTTTTCATCATCACACACTAACACATTGTGTATGGCTACACCAAGATCTTCAGAGACAACGCCTAGCATAAAAACCGGTACATCTACTGAGTGACGGATGAGGCTCTGACAGGCTTGCCTCTCAGGATTGTGGTGTTAGACGGTTGTCTGCATGGAAGTTTGTTTTTTTCTATTAGTTGTATAAAACTGCCCTTCTGTTGTGTTCGCTTAGTGACACCCGTGAGCTAATGACATGAGTAATGCGTGACAATTTGAGATTTATACAGTTGCCTAATGAGCTTTATTTGAATGGTGGACATGGTTTTTAGTAAGTTTAAAGAGAGATAGAAACATATAGACTTGCTTTTTAGTAATTAGAGACGACCTGATTGCGTAAGAATTACAATGTGTGAACTCAAAATTACTGCTTTGAATTTAAAACACGTTGTTTTGAACAATGCTTTCCCCATTATACGTTCTTTGCATATGTACAACTTTTAATGGGACTCCAGACGGTCCGCATCCACAGACTCTCTAACATAGCTATTTGCATGAAGTAACTTTTAAGAGGGGTTTCGAAGCTGGACGCTCAAGTAGCAAAATTCACCTCACCTTCGGCAACCAAAACGACTCACAGGCGGCGTGCGTTTTAGTCAGTTCGAGTCCGCCACCGGCTCCGGTGGGGAGGTATCCGTGGGGATTTTGCGCACGTAAAAAAAAAAAAGTAGCAAAATTTTAAAAGAACTTGTTATCGATGTCTTGAACTTGTATGATGTGATGTGTTGTATAAAATTTATTATATAATATTTTTTTTATCTAGGACACGCCAACTTGACTTCACCTCACCTGATGGTAAGCTAAAGGCAAAGTCTCAGGAAAGGGGGTCACCATTGCAGACAGTAAGTAATGTTACAATGGTGGCACTCAGCTTGGCGGCCTCAACAGATGCTTTTTCACGCTCGCCTGATGGTAAGCTAAAGGCAGTCTCAGGCAAGAGAGTCACCATTACAGACAGTAAGTAATGTTACAATGGTGGCACTCTGCTTGGCGGCCTCAACAGATGCTTTTTCACGCTCGCCTGATGGTAAGCTAAAGGCAGTCTCAGGCAAGAGAGTCACCATTACAGACAGTAAGTAATGTTACAATGGTGGCACTCTGCTTGGCGGCCTCAACAGATGCTTTTTCACGCTCGCCTGATGGTAAGCTAAAGGCAGTCTCAGGCAAGAGAGTCACCATTACAGACAGTAAGTAATGTTACAATGGTGGCACTCTGCTTGGCGGCCTCAACAGATGCTTTTTCACGCTCGCCTGATGGTAAGCTAAAGGCAGTCTCAGGCAAGAGAGTCACCATTACAGACAGTAAGTAATGTTACAATGGTGGCACTCTGCTTGGCGGCCTCAACAGATGCTTTTTCACGCTCGCCTGATGGTAAGCTAAAGGCAGTCTCAGGCAAGAGAGTCACCATTACAGACAGTAAGTAATGTTACAATGGTGGCACTCAGCTTGGCGGCCTCAACAGATGCTTTTTCACGCATAAAGGACCCGGGGCTGTAGGACTGTAGTTATTTTGATCCCAGGAATATGTTATCATGGATTTCAGGATCGGGAACGGAATTGGACGCGGGCGAAGCCACGAGAAACCAATTATTTTCTAATAAACACTCTTTCATCTTTCATGATCAACCTACGATATTTTTTATTAGCCATGCGGACAACTATTGCATACTAAAATAATCCATGACGTTTCTACGGTACTGGGTGAGGTAATGACCTCACGATTACCTCATGCTCGGAGGAGTGTGAGGTCACTGTTGCAATATAACTGGCCGTCATTACTTCTTGGAAATGCATTTAAGACCTTGTACACCGGGGTCGTACACATTTACTTATAAGTATATTTTACATGGAAATAAGAAAACTTCGAGAATGACCGGGAGTTGCTAAATCATCATCATAATCATGACAGCTTTAGTTCCTGGTGCATCCAAAGCTTGTCCTTTGGAGATTTAGACAATCAGGCTGTTGTTAAAATTTTCTAATAATTTTTATTTCCACTGGTAACCGGCGGGTTTGCAAAGATTTACTGAGAGTAGAGAAAACTTGTGAAGTGTGTAAGGATAAATGTTAGATGAATGGCTGTGGATTCTGCCTACCCCGAAGAGCAAAAGGTTTGAGCATATGTACGTATTACGTTTTATTTCCAATGGAAGTAAATGAAATAATATTCACTATTCCCCAACCCTGTTTCGGTCCCATATAAAGTAATGAGGGAACCTACTACCTGAAAATTTCAGGATCATATACAGCTGTAGTGTAGCACTAGCTAACGTAACGTTGCTAACGCTCCACGGGTCCAATATTTATGGTCAATAAGTTACTGAACATGAAAGGGTTTAGGTCGTTAAGTGCTTTATGACATCATCAGTAAGTAAAACGCGTCCAGAACATATAAACACCCATTAGTTTTATGACCTCTAAGTAACCAGTGCCAGAACCTAATATAATTTTATTATAGGTAGGTAATGAGAATAATATAACCCTAATTAAATTATTAAGTGATGAAAGAGTTCAAATATGAGTTGTGTTTTTTTATACCACTTAGCTGGCAGACAAGCACACGGCCCACCTGATGGAAAGTGGTCACCGTGGCCTATGGACGCGTACAAAACCAAGAGAGTCACACTCGCGCTGCCAACCCTGCAAGCATTGAGAGTTTCTGTGCTGTCAGTGTAAAAGACAAAGCAGGACAAGCTTTTGGTATTTTTACTGACAGCACAAAAACCCTCCACTCATTGGAGGGCTACCCTACTCACCGCCGGGAACACAACACGAGGTTATTATGGACACAGTATTCTGTAGGGCGGAGGTATTTCCCCTATCGGACTGCTTAATTGGACGGATATACCGTCGTATCCTACCTCCTACATAGCATCGGCCATCATCAATCCTTCGTCAGATGTGACCAGCTTATTCTTCCAGCTCTGTTAGAAACTTAGTTCTTTATCGTCCGACCTCATTACTGGAACAGGCTAATTAATTATATAATTTTAAAAATTGTTTTACTATGTATTAACGTTTAGCATCACGATTTCTCCCGCCTGGACCAGAACCCGTAGAAATATTGGGACAAAGACTAACCTATGTTAGGTACTCAGGGTTTATGTTGCGTTTTAATGGTGACATTTCATTTTTAATGTCGGTTCTGTACTTTTTAACCGAGTTCTAGAAAGCAGGAGGTTCTCAATTCGGATGTTTATGTTTAATATATTTTTTCATTTTAGTTTATCCGTTACATACAAACAAATATTTCCTCAATATAAATTGCATAGGCCGAATAGTCGTTCAATGTGTAAAGTAATTTTCAAACATTCGCGTTCCATGATACACAATAATGTTTACGGGAATTAAAGCGATCATGGCTTTGATTTGCCACGGCGTGCGTGCACCGCTGGACCAGTCAGCCTGTGACCACGGCCGGTGTAATCTGGTCGAAACGTCAGGCAAATCAAAGGAATGGAACCTATACCATGATCGCGTTAATTCCCGTAAACATTATTGCGTTCAATATGTAGCTAACAAGTCTATCACTACAGCAGACGTATAAAAAAGCTAACACACTGCCGGCAGTAGAGAACCAGGCAATAACGATTACCGATATATCACTTAATTCCCATCAACCGAAGGCGGAGTGGCCAACAAAATCATAGGTTATATCGCCGTATAAGGTTCGCTACCGGTCGTTGTCGGATCCGGGCTCTTATCGACGGGGTTCGATGACCTGTGATCACCTGTGCTTAGTAATTACTTTGTAATCGTTTTGCTATGTAGGGACACAAGTTCTGTTACCATAATGTTATGGCATACGGTTGAGTGCTTACGGGAACGATGGTAGATTGTTATAATTATTTTTTTAATTCGTCAGGTCCACTATTTTAAATATCAAAATTGGGATAAATAGATGTATGTTACTGTCGGGCGTAGAACAGCCCTATCCCTTAGTGGCCTTCTTCGACACCCACGTGAGATATGTAGGCTATATTCTAATCTACCGGGAACCAACATGGCGATAGACATATTTACAGTCTGGAATAGAAAATATGTTACTTTTAATTATCCAAACAGTATTTTCTGCAATAAAAGTTTACATCGCAGGCGGATGACCAATATATGCCAAGTACTAAATACTAATGTCACACGCTCGATTTTAGAAAAATCGTTTTACACAATTTTAATGGAGCGTTTGACGTTATGTCACAGATACGCGTGCGATAACCGGTAATTAAAATATGCGGAGCCGCCTTGGGCCGCTCACTTGACCTGTATCTTCTGTATGAGAAAACTTTTTGATAAATTTATGATTTTCGTTAGACCATAATTTTACGATGTAGTCCAGTTAGAGCATCCAGCCGAAGATTATTTATTTGACTGAATAGCACCTAGACTTGTCCACTAAGAGCGCCTTACTTCATTTAGATAACTTTCATCTTTGTAGAATAATAACGGCTTCCCCCGAGTGGGATATCCATAGTCCTTGGGAACCTATTCCAGGGATAAAAAAGCCTGTGTGTTTTTTCATACTGATCTGATCATTATCGAATACCGAAGATAACTATCCCTGTACAAAATTTCTGCCAGATCCGTCTTTTTAAGTGTGATTGAGTTACAAAAATCACAATCTCTCGGATCTTTTAAACTGAGGGTCATCACTTCGATTATAATTGCAACAATTTTGAGGTGAATTAATAGAATAGAATAGAATCGTTTTATTTGTTCAAAACATGTGTGTACATACAAAAGTCCAGTCATGTTTTGCCCCATATAGCGGCGTACAAATATATGCGTGAGGAGACGCTTAGTCACAAGATGCGCAATAATTGCTTTCAATTTTCACTAACAGTTCAAATCATTATGTAATGTAATGTCAAATCAGAAATACAGTAGAAATGTCAATATCTTATCAATAATCATGTCAAATAGATTAAAATACAATAGAAAATGTACTACAATGCAACAAACAATGGCAAGTATATATTAAGTTAGTGGTCAAAATACAGTCAACAATGTCAGAATATTAGGCCTACCTAATAAGTATTTTACTATAATTTATATAATAGCAGTATTTACTATTTAATGCTAGTTAGTGAATGCTATCTGCCAGGAAGTCTGTTATGCTATAATATGCCTTTTGCAGGAGTAGGCCTTTAATTTCTTTTTTGAATGAACTAGTGGTAAGTTCCTTACAGTTCTTAGGCAGCTTTTTAAATATAATTGGCGCCATGCAAAAGATACTTCTGCGCATAAGTGCAGTTTGTGCTTTGTGGAGCCGAAGTCGAGTGTTATCACGTCTATTTCGCGCAACGGAATCCTGGAGTCGTGGAAATAAATCGGGATTAGTCTTGACAAACACCGCAACCTAATTAATTCCAGTTTGTTCAAGTGCACAATGTAGAATTTACCCTGTCTTGTTCTGTAGTAGGGGCATTAGTTTATACGAGTAGGTACGTACGATTGACCCCTTACGGGAATGGCGGTAGATTGTGACAGATTACTTCTTACACGTGTTCACAGAGGTCAAAGCACTTTAACTGGTTGAATTTTTATGGTTTGTTGCGGCTACATCCTGGCAATAGTAACGGTGCTTACGGGACCGTGGTAGACCTCCACATTAACCCATAACCTTAACTGTCAATGGACGAACTTTTGGTGGCTGCAAAGAAGAAATCTTCCGTACAAATCAATAAATAGATCACCGGAGTTCGTGAGTACGAAGTTTGAGTAAACTTCGTGCTTATATTTAGAGAGTTGTCTGATTGGTAGCAGGAGACTCTTACTGGTGAATAAACTGCTTATCATGGCTAGGGGTTTGATGTTAAAGATACTTTGAAGTTTTAGTTGGTTCTTCCCCTAAATAGCCATTTAGTCGCCGCGAACGGAACCTCGATAATTTTTGAGAGAAAAACAAAGATGTGTCTGCATAATACTATGAGTGAAGCAACTCGCACAGGCAGGACGATTATTACGACCATCTTCAGAGATGGGAAACCAGAGCAATAATTGAAAGGCTTCATCATTTTTTCTTTCTTTCTACGACGTGTGTCATACCGCGACTTATCATCGATATTCGTCGAACTAGCTCATTCGTGCTTGAAAAGGCAAAGCTCTCATTGATGTTATCTGGCTCTAAACCTATAGCTAGATAGTTAGAGCCTGTAATACCATCGCTAGTGTATCATAAATCAATTCAGATTCCAAACTTTCTAATAGCATTTTAGCGTCGAGCTGAGAGCTGGGACCGTTAGCGATTGGACGCGCCTGTTGCGCTATTATATTGCATGTTGTTGGTATTTTTGACATTAGGTACGTAATGTATAATGTATTTTTGTAAACTACTGTCGTGGTTAGTAGAGATATAGACTGAAGGTCAGCCACCAGACTTAAGGACGGTCTATAGACTAGTACTGTCTTCACACTTTAGGGCGGTCTCCAGACTAAGACTGTCTACAGACTGTAGGACTGTCTCCCAAATGTCAAAAACGATCTCAATGTCAATGAAAAGATTGAAGAATTGTTTCGAGTATATTTTTGACGTTTGGAAGATTGAGATTGAATTTTGAAAATCTTTTTAATACGACAATTGACATTCAGCTTAGCAAATCATTTTCTATACCCGTTATAACATTCTGACTCAGGCCGCTCTCATGTATCTGTATTCTTCTTTAGCCGTACAACTAGTAGTTGTGTAACTTGTTGAATTCAAAATTGCCAGCACACTATGAATGTGAATTCATAGAGTGCTGGCAACTTTAAATTCAACCTCCCAATCGAAGTCAAAAATCTAAGTCGTATAGCTGGTCTCAATTTTTTCCCTTGTTCATACGAACTGTCTCCCAACACAATCCAAGTTCTCGAAAATAGTGATCGTGTCGGTATTTTGCCAAGTCATACTACCAGTACAGTTCCTACTTGGTTCCGATTTTTTTCTGTTTCTTTGTGTTGGATGAAGTAAAAAGCGAATTAATAAATTTTACTGGTATCTTAAACTTTTTGTTTGTAATTTCCTGAGGAAATAAAATGTAAGGAATGCACGTTTTTCTTAGCTACTAACATAATTAGGAGAGAATAAGGATTAGGGGTGTGTGAGACGAAATTGACACCCCAAACGGCGTGTGGTTTTAGTCAGTCTTAAATAACCACACCTGCTCGCTGACAGGGTGGTATCCGTGGGGCTTTCAGCACAAAAAGGGGGGAAGGAAAATGAAAAAGGAAGGAAGTTAGGTAAAGACCTATTTTCTTTCCTTTTTCATTTTCCTTCTAAGTGCCAAAGGCCCAAAGGGCACTCTTACAAACCACGCACAATGTCGCACAATATACATACATATATACATATAATCACGCCTTTATCCCCGAAGGGTTAGGTAGAGGTGAATTAACACCCACATTTCACCAATCATTGTTTTCTGCCCCACGTAACAAGGGGTGAGCCTATTGCCGTCTTCCGGGCACTGTTGTTGACTCGAGCTTTGTATCTGTCTCTGAGTCGCACAATGTACCGCTATTTAATGTGTTCATACAATTGACTTAACCACATATTACCTAATTACAAACCCAAGTAGGCTAAGTACCTACACCTATAAAACTTTGTAAATATCAGACCTTGACCTTGGAGAGTTGTCTTTCCGGTTGCTTGAATTTATTAAACGGACGAAATTGTGGTAACAGTTTATGTAACATATATGGTCATATAGTTTTAATACAAAGTTTGTGAGGAGGTAGGACACGGCGGTATTTCCGCCCGATTGAGCAGTCCGACTGGGGAAGTACCTCCGCCCTACAGAATACCGCGGTTATAATAACTTCATGTTGTATTCCCAGCGGTGAGTAGGGTAGCCAGAGCTCACTGGAGAATTTGTGCCGTCAGTGGGAAGACTAAAGGCTTGTCCTGATTTGTCTTCTACTGACGGCACAGAAACTCTGTACTTACAGGGTTGGCAGCGCGACTGTGACTCCTCTGGTGTTACTGACGTCCATAGGCCACGGTAACTACTTTCCATCAGGTGGGCCGTGTGCTTGTCTGCCAACTTAGTGGTATAAAAAAATTAAAAAAAAAACAAATAGAAGAAGAAGAAGAAGAATTTATTTATTTTGTAAGCCTGCAATGGTTTTCCCAAGCGACTACAATATGGAGTTCATCAAGAAGGACATCAGAAGGTTCCTACAGGATCGGCAGCACGAGTGTGATGCCCCTGTGTTGCCAAAAAGTACTGCAAACATAAATTACACTCATTTTTTGACTAATAGTGTAAAACTTATCTTAAAACAAAAACATTAATCAATTTAATTCGCAGTTAGGTCCAATGGTCAACAATGAAAGGATAAATAATTCTGTCATCAATGAATCATTAGTCTATATTTATTTGATGACTTCTTGTTGCGGCTAGCACGATGAGGTCATTACAAGTTCTAGGCTTCAAGCCCGCTTCCTATAAATATAGCTTGTGAAATAAGGAAGAAATATATCTCTGCCTACCCTATATTCTAATAGGAGGAAGGGAAATATGTATGATTATTTTACCGCAAAACCACAGCATACACGATTTTATCATACACTATTAAATCGACCCGCATACTATTGAAATATTATAATATTACATTATACATAATATTGAAAATTTGATTAGTTATATAAAAATTATGTTCTATAATACCATATATAAATATTTTAACGTGAATTAACGCGATCTTAAAGTGCTCTGCGAGGTACAGGAATACCCTGAACAATGAAAATAGGTATATTAGTGCATACAAATTTTGCTCTGAGCGGAAACAGAAACCGCATCTCACTTTGAATGCCCTACAGTCCCTACACCAACGCCACAGAAGTAAACTTTATTCAGGCGCTAAACTAACTTAAATAAAATCAAATCATTTATTTCAGATAACAAGATCTATATCTGGGTTAGTAACATTGTGACGTAAAAAGCCTGCCCGCTGACCTTACCGCAGATATTTTGTTATCTGTGAAGTATGTATGATATGACGGGTCATTCTATATTAGTGACAGCACATGGTGGACTGACTATTTTTTATCTTGTTTAAACAAGAAAACATCATCATTTACATACCCTTGACTTATTATTTGGAATGGGACGATATTTCAGTCCCTATCTGATGTCATCTCTGCAGTCACTCGTTTTCTTACCATTTCCATTCCCTTAAAATCCATCGACGTGGTTGATAAAAGTTGTGAATGACAATGACAGTTAAGAAAAAAATCACTTTTCAGTACAGTGTTTACAATGCCGTTTAGGATGTTGTTTGCAACCTTATGCCTTTCATTCAACTGTTCAAAATGTTGTTTGAAAACGAAGTATCTTAAGTAAAATATGGTACCATACACAATTTAGTTTAAATTCCAGCCCTATTGCTCTCCCGACCGAGTTCGGCCACAGCGACTGGTTTCTGATTAACGAGAGCTTCGTTGGTGTGCTCTCAGGAGTCTGACATAGCCTATCTTTGAAGTGCATGTACGGCCACATACGTTTGTGTAAATGTCCGCAGGTGGACGGGCCTTGAGCTCGTTTCGTTTTGCATCGAGCTCCTTCCTCCGCCTCCTCTCAAACTCAGACACTTTGGTGTGCACGGTGTTCCTCCACCATAACCGGTGTGCCGCTATTGCCTCCCACCGTAATGGATCGAGCTCACATCGCTTTATGCGCCTCTTAAGCACATCCTTGTACCGCAGGAATTGGCTGCCTTGTTTGCGCTTGCCATCCTGCAGTTCGGAGCAAACACCATCTGACCAGAATCTCGATATGTTCACACTGAGTATAACATTCACACGAACAAGAGACCTCGCGCTTGATCACTATGCAAGGATGTGTGTTCCAGTCGTGAATATATAATATATTCAATCTAATAATAGATGATAAACCTGCTAGTTATTTAACAGAAATGGAAGTGAGTTTCACAAATTCACTCGACATTTTGTACCAAACCGCTTATCATGGGTCGTCCTCACAACAAGTTCGACCGGTTTCTGCCAATTCATCCGTACCCGGTATACTTAAGGTCTAATATCACTATTTCGTTACAAATATTGATACGATTATGTTTTTACATACTACTATCGCTCTGCGAGCCTTGGCATTTAATCTAAATGCAATTTTAACCTTCATGAGTAATTTAGTTATTTCAACGAATAACATGTGTTATGTTTATTTGTTTCAGGTCAGTACATAAGTAATGAGTCATTCGCAAGCAATCGCAAATAGCTTGGTTTCTACTGTAAGTAGTTTTATTGAGATCTAATCTATACTATGTAACCAACTTTAGAAATGTGACGTTTAATTAAATCTGTTATACATTAATTAAAAAGTTAAAATGCGTCGTTGAATTCCTCCGCATCGCATGCCTCTTGTGGTAGCGTTCCCAGAAGACTAGCAGCATTGCCACAAAAGGCCAGCCCTCTGGTCACGAGAAGTGTCGACCGACCATACGCTTCGCAATCTCCCTGAAGAGATTGTGGGCGCTCGGACCCCACGACCCAAACGTTTCGACTCCAAACGGCACAAATTCATAATCACTGTAAGTAACAATGCCAGCTTACTTTAATGTCGTGAAAAGATAGATAAAATACACCCCAGCCGGACAATCTGTAATAAAAATTTCTTAAGTTATATTTTCACTTTCACGATAAACTTAAAATTTATTTATTGTTGTTTAGATAAAAGGGGTAAGGTATCGTTTCAAATCACAATAATGTTTCATAGTGAAGTATCTTAAAAATAAATCTATGATGTATGTTGAATTTGCGGCATCGATTGCAATCTAAATAAAACATAAGAATAGAATACTTATCTATCTTAGCAAATCTATAGGAATTATGTGTAACAACAAAATAAATTTCAACTTTTTATCTAACTGAACTTTATTGTTACGAGAGCGAATGTTAAGAAAACGACTTTACACAAGTGGTTTTTTAACACTGAATTAAAATAGTGCGCGGCAAAAATTACACACTACATTACATGAAATGCAATTCTCCTAATACAACACGTGTGAATGTTACGCTAACAGTGAGTGAGCTGCCTTACATGTTATGTGTTGGCTTATAACCACATAACAATATTCAAATTCAACGCATGCGTCCCCAACAATGGGTAATGAATTTACGTGCAATGTACCTCTAGGTGAGTGCTGTTATGGTTTGTTTAATGAATTATGGTGTTTTATTGTATTGTGTTTAAAGTTTTGATCTTTGGCATATATATGTGTACAAAACATAGGTGTACAAAAGTGTATTTAAATTTACAGAGAGATGAATAAACGGGTATGAACCTATTGATCCCCTAAATTTCGTACCCTGCGCCTATTTGTCTCCTCATATTTGAGACTCCCACTCGTCCCCTGGTGTGTTATTTGTTTTGAAATGTGTGAATTACCTTTTGGAGCGGACTAGTTTCTGAAATTGTGGAAATCGGAAAAACTATTCCCTCATCCTCAATGGGGAGCACCCTCCGCTCTTTGTTCGCATGAATATCGATTTGGGTTTAAATTTTTTTATAGCCTAAATATTATAACATTACAAGCATAAGCATATATCTACAGTAAAAATCTCATCAAATTCGACTTAACCGATATGGAGATTACCCGTTATGAACAGACAGAACGACACATACAATTTTTTCAAAAAAAGCTCTTTTGTTATAGGTCCTGTGTATACATTCGTGTGCATTCATTAAAAAGCTGTTATTTTACTGTCACAATGTATTTTTCCTCCAATTTTCTTTATATTAATATACAATTTGGATGACATACAAGTGCGAAGTGTATTTAAGTGTAATAAATAACGATAACAAATGAACACCGAAGGACAAATGATTGTAGCGTTTATTTCTGAACGAAAATACGAGTGATTGGTGACTGAAAAGCTAAATATACTCGTACATGGCAATGATGAAACAATGACACCATATACAAACGTAGGTCATATTTAAATATGATTCTACATAATACATTATATTTCCTATTAGATTTATGCTTTCCTATATCCGTACTAGGGATTGTAATGCCCGGTACTGAAGACGGAAGAATTCCAGGGAACAATCGAAAAATTCTGTACACAGTACAAATGATCTTTTTTATTACTTTTTTAAAATTAAATGATAGAGCTTTGGTAGATATACTAAATATATGACACTCCACCTAAATTGTCGCACCATTAAAGCCTGGAATTCATTACCAGCTCACGTGTTTCCTTCTTCCTACAGTCCCGGGTCCTTTAAGCGGGGCGTGAAAAAGCATATGATGAGGCCGTCAAGCTGAGTTGTCACCATTGTTACATAGTAACATAACAAAACATAAACTCACGCATATATCTCCGAAGGGGTAGGCAGAGTTGCTAGCACCCACATATCGCCAGTTTATGTTTAGGTCCCAATGTAATAGGTGGCGAGCCTATTGCCATTAACCGGGCACTTATATACTTGCGATATATACACACATAACTTCGAAAAGCATCGAAAAGTCATTGGTGTGTGTCATGGTAAAACCTGGGATCGAACCCGAGGCCTCGTCTCAGCAGTCCATTACCCATACCACTAGGCTACCGCGGTTAAATACTGTTCGTTACATAGTAAATGTAAGTAATGGTGACCCTCATTTCTGAACTTTGCTTTCAGCTTACCATCAGGCAAGGCGAAGTCTTATTGATGTTCGTATATAAAAAAAACCTGATAAAACAAAATACTAACAAGTCTATGTAGGTACCCTTCCGACTTTCTAATTTGGTCTTTATCACAATATCACCAGTTCGTCCTTATTTTAAGACCCCTTTTATAGATGAGGTCAAATCTTCGAGATCGTACGATAAGGCAGCCAAAAAAGTGCAAAAGTGATCGTACTAGACAGCATTTATGTAGCCTTCCATACAGAACTGCAGAATATTATAATACCGGTAGAAAAAAAAAATACGAGCTAACTGACGTGTGACAATGACGTCACGTCCTGTCCACACGGTGATGTTGGCATTCCTGAATAATATCACGCTAATGACAGTTCGCACGACCGCTGTCGAATGATGAGGGATAATTTTTGAACGAGTTATTATTTTAATTATTGATAGGGATATGTCTAGATATGGTTTTGGCTTGCGTTTATTATGAATAAAAGTTGATTTTGTAGTAGCAGTGTAATTTATATCAAACCTGGAATAACTGGTGATTAGGATAGTTACTTACCATGTTTAGGTATTTGTTATCTTCATTACGGCACTGTTGCAAGCGCAGTCTACCTATTAAATTGCCACAAAGACCAGGAGTAAGGAAAACACCTTTTATTCCAAGTTAAAAAAGCTAATGTGCGTTAAAATATGAAAGAAAGAAAGAAGAAAACCGCGGTAGCCAGTGGTATGGATAATGGACTGCTGAGACGAGGTCTCGGGTTCGATCCCAGGTTTTACCGTGGCACACACCCATGACTTTCCGATTCTTTTCGAAGTTATGTGTGTATTTACCGCAGGTTTATAAGTGCCCGGTTAATGGCAATAGGCTCGCCACCCATTACATTGGGACCTAAACATAAACTGGCTAAATGTGAGTGCTAGCACCTCTGCCTACCCCTTCGGGGATATAGGAGTGAGTTTAAAAAATAAAAAGAAAGATAGAAAGAAATTGTTAATTCAAGCATATACCTACATGGAGCCGCCTATCAGAAGAAGAAGCAGACCGCGGCGGCGGCGCGCCTTGCGCGCTTTGCGCGCTTCCCCGTTTCCAAGGACGAGTTGAGAACTCTGTGGTCCCCACACCCGAGGAAAGGACCAGATCGATAGGCCCTGGTCGGCCGGGGTGCGAGCGATGTGCCTATTAATTTCACCTTCGGCAACCAAAAACGACCCGCAGACGTCGTGCGGTTAACATTCTATCATCGCACCGCTCGCCGTAGGCAGGGAATTCACCTCCACACATTGCAACCTGAGACGGTACGCACTGTGCGGTATGAAAGAAATTTCATCCCATGCACACTCAAGCTGTGGAATGAACTCGCTGCTGCGGTCTTCCCATGCGCCTACATAACCTCTCCCACCGAACCGGTGGTGGTGGGGTTATCCGTGGGAAATTAGCTACTTAGTAACTCACAAATGTCAATGAGTATTTTATACTATAACAAATTGAAAATTAAAAAAAAACAGTACGTAAACAACACAAAAAAGTACACACATTCTCAGCTAGGATACTATACAATCATACTGTATGCACATTATAATTTTGTAGTTACCAAACCAAGAAGACCACGAGTCCAAGACACCACAATACACTAAGGCACTCCATCCCTACCCCTCGCAACTCCTAAATATGTACCTATATACTAGCGAAAGAAAGAAGGATTTCTAGAGAAAATGTTTAAATAAAACATCATCATCCAACTAATCCCACCATCTCCTTTCCTACATAGGACAACACGTGCAGGCCTTAGATGTCACCCTCACACTGTGCAGAATATACGAGCAAGAACCAAGCGGTTCGGAGGCTCTTTTCTTTGCCGCACCACCAAGACCTGGAATTCATTACCAGCACACGTGTTTCCTTCTTCCTACAGTCCCGGGGCCTTTAAGCGGGGCGTGAAAAAGCATCTGATGAGGCCGCCAAGCTGAGTGCCACCATTGTAGCACTTAGTGTCTGTAATGGTGACCCTCTTTCCTGAGACTTTGCCTTTAGCTTACCATCAGGCGAGGTGAGGTCAAGTTGGCGTGTCCTATATATATAAAAAAAAAAAACATTTAGTAGTGTTAGAGATATTTCATAGTTGTTTAAAAAGTAAAATCCAAACCACGTCACTAGCAAATTGTGTTATCAAAATCAAACCAGTAACCGAGATTAAAAATAAATTGGGAGTGTCTATTATCTAATCAAACCTTAGCGAGCAGTAGTATAATAGTGTGGAATGTGTTGATAAACGGAAATAATATTTTATTACTCTTATCAAAATTTATTACTATGCAACGTGTAAGGTTTATTTTGTGCAGTGAAGGTCAAACTATCTGTTAATGTCTTGTTATGACAACGATTAGAAATCGATTATGACAATCCCATCAAAGAAAAGTTAGGGTGTATAGGGCCATGCCTCAATAAGATCTTTTGGGCCAAAGTAAGTGAGCAAGCTGGTACAAGTACTTATAAATAGATGAGGCTCTATCACAGGCTTTCCTAGAGAGGTGAAGGGTCAGACGGCGGGGTCCAAATCAAATTTACTTGTTGATTAACGGTCGAAGCTCTGGCACAGGCTTTACTCTCGAAGTTGGAGGTCATATGCAGTCGATCTTGTTGTTTTATTTCCACAAATATAGTCTGCAGCAGTCACAAAAATGATATGTGCGCAGGGTTCGTTTCCTCTTTCCAATTCTTTAAGCTGGTCGTCAATCTGTAACCCACCCGACTCACTATGAATGGCTTGATTAATTTTTAGTGCGTTTGGTTTGTTACATTTACTACTACAATATTCAAAAACATTTTTATCGAAACGTTTAGAGAAAGAAAAAAAATTAAAGGTTTTAGTGAAATCTCTTGAAATGTAGGTCCTTTCCTTACCGATGACGGGCTGTTGTTTCTGCCTACTGCAGAGGTAGAAAGGCTTGATTAGGTTAGGTTAGGTTATGTATGAGCGCTAGGCAGTCAATAAGATATCAAAGATATTACTGCATATCAGACCCGATCGAGCCCTATACCGAATCACGATATTGGATCGTAATATATTAATAGTCATACACACACAAGTGGTTTTTTTTAACATTCTTTCTCATAAACGATGATCAGTATACTATAAAACTGATGTTGGCCCACAAACGGAGCGCCAGATGGTACATTCCAGTACCTCGCTCTGGCCGCAGCCGCAGGGCGCGCCAGATATAAATATATACCGCTATAGGGATGTTACGTCACCGTGCATTGTGAAACGGATAGCGTGGGCTATTGCTAATGGCCGGTGTATAAAAAGAAAAAATATACCTACAGGGATTAATCAAAAATTTGCTGCTAATTTTTTCCAAGGATGATAGAATTTTATAGTTTTTTTTTTTTTTTTTTTTTTTACGTGCGCAAAATCCTCCGGGATACCTCCCCACCGGAGCCGGTGGAGGAGGTTATGTCGGACTCGAACCGACTAAAACGCACGCCGCCTGTGGGTCGTTTCGGTTGCCGAAGGTGAGGTTGACAGGCATATCCCTCGCACCCCGGCCGACCCAGGGCCATCTCTCACGATCTGGCCCTCTTCTCGGGTGTGGGGACCACAGAGTCCCCAACTCGTCCCCGGAAACGGGGAGGCGCACCACGCGCGCCGCCGCCGCGGCCTGCTTCTGCAAGGGTGACAGGCGGCTTCACCTGTCACCCCCAGGCCGGCGCTCATGGGGGGCGGAGGTCGTTCATCGACCTCCGACGCCCGAGTTGCCTTCGTGCGCGGGCAGCTTGTCTAGCGATCCTTCGTCGCTCCCGCTGCCGCTCCCGCCCCGCCTCCTCCTTCACGAGCATTACTTGCTCGCAGAAGGAGGCGCCGGCCGCCCACGCATCCGCGCAGCGAACCATCGCCGCGAGCAAGGTGGAGAGCGTGAGAACCCTCACTCCCAGGGCCGCCACAAGCTCCCGCCTCGGCGTCTCCCACGCCGGACACTCGGTGAGCGTGTGCGGACCTGAGTCCTCGCTCGCGTCGCAGTGATGGCACTCGGACGTTGGCTCTTTCTGCATCCGACGCAGATACTTTCCGAAGCATCCGTGCTCGGTGATCATCTGCGTCAGACGGTACGAGAGGCTGCCGTGTGGCCTCTCTAGCCACTCCCCCATGATGGGTCTTACCGCCGTTACTACGGCGTGCCCTGCGCTTGGTTGCCCAAGTCGTCTCTCCCATTCTGCCACCATTTCCCTGTGGAGCCGGGATCTCACGGCCCGAATTTCTTCGGGCTCGGGATCGTGACCCCGCTCCCGCGCCGCCCTTCGGAACCTGTATAGCGCCGAAAGGCATCTCGCTTCCAGGATCCATGGTGGCGATCCGGCGAGGAGACTCGCCGCGTTGAATGATATCGTGCGGTACCCCCTTATGATGCGGCACGCCAACTTCCGCTGCGGACGCTGCAGCAGAAGCATGTGCCGATCACTCAGGGTGTCCGCCCACACGGGACACCCGTACAGGGCCATGGACCGCACGACACCCGCGTAGAGTCTCCGGAATTTTATAGTATGGTTCTAGGCCTGTGTTCAGAAGTAGCATGTGGAAGAGAGGTATCTGCCTACCTCATGAGTAAAGAGGTGTGAATACTGAAGTTTGTATATATTTGAAATATATCTGGATTTGGTATTATATCTATGCTACAATTTATCCCTGGTATATCTTGCCATAGGTTGCGCGAACTAATGAACTAGTTTTTTTATACCACTTAAGTGGCAGACAAGCACACGACCAGGTGAGTCGTGTGCTGGATGGAAAGTGGCCTATGGACGTGTGCAACACCAAGGGAGTCATACTCGCGCTGAAAACCCTGCCAGCACAGAGAGTTTCTGTGCCGTCAGAGTAACAACTCCAAAAACTCCCCAATGAACTCTGGCTACTTTACTCACCGCCGGGAACACAACACAGTTACAGAATAAATTGAAAAAAATATCGCAAAAGCAACCAGAAGGACATATGTATTTTGAAATACTGACGTTTTTGAAATTGTTTATAATTATTCAAATTTAAGATGTAAACAATAAAAACGTAATACTTGGTGCGTGAATTGGAACGGTTGGCGCAGTTAAATAATAATTGTAACATTTATAAGGTATTAAACAAGAAATTTTTGCAAAATATGTTGCTACACGAAAATCATTAGAATGCCCCACCGATTTAGATGAACTCTTTTAATTAGCGTTAATTTGCCCTATGCTAGATTTTTGTCATTCAATCACTCAATCGTCTGACGTATCTAAACCATCTTGGCATTCTCTTTTTGGTCAGGTTAGTCACGATTCTCCCCATTCTCAATTCTCCCCACAAATATTTCCGGTTTTAAATAGCGTTTTATCACGCTATCCAAGACAAAACCATTCGGGGGAATCGAGATCGGCGGGGTTTCCGACAAACCTATCCATGTCTCGTTAATTTGCCCCATAATACTAGACTTTGTCAATCGTTTAGTACTCGTTCTCGTTCAATGATGTCCGAAGGGTGAACCATGTCCACATACTAAAGTAACCCTTTTTAATTCATTATGTCATTCTTGTCATTCGTTCACTACTCATTCCCTTCACGTGTTCAAACCTCCTAACCTCATTCAACTCTAGCTTAGTCAATTTAGATAGTTTGTAAAAGTTCCATTCGATAAGTTCACTACTCACTCACTCCACGAGTCCTAATTGGTTTATCATAACTTTTACAACTCTCTCTAAATACCTATAATATTTAGGCACTAACTTTTTCTTAGCACAAATACTAGGTCAGTCAATTCAACACCCTTTCTCTAAACATGCGGCCTTTGATCCACAGACGTGTGTATATTCGTGTATCACTGTGTGAGGTACGAGTCCGTACGAGGTTATTTGCACGATTCGTTCCGCCATTTACAGAGAATCGTGGTGATAGTTACGCTCAGACTGGCGGGAGTACTTGAGTTGTAACAGTTCCAGTAGGTAGGTCATGGAGTTGTGTTTATAATAGTTTCATGTACTTGTTTATAAACTACTAGTAATATAGGCCATGTTAATAGTATTTTCGTAAAACAGCCAAGTGAAATTGCTTGTGTTAGGAATGGGCCTACGTACGAGGTACCATTACAGCACATTCAGTTCGTTTACGTACGTTTGGAAGTGAATGATTGATCGATGAACTATGTATCTGATCTGTTACTTGTAACTACTGTGAAAGGTAAGGTAGTTAACAAACAAAGGCCCTAAAATCTGCCCCCTAAAAGAGCGTAAAGCAGACCTATGTCTCTTTGCAACCAAGCACGAGAGACTTTGAGAGACTTTGCTCATTTGAACAAATGTCGGGACCTACTAGATGTGCTTTGCACACACATACAGCTTCGCTCATGTGTTCAAATATATGTACTGGGTCTAACGCTAGCATAATTGCTTGTGTTTTGAGGAAGTTAGACAGAACTCGTTAAATGCTTTTTCAGTTCCCGTATCACGAAACCTTGATTTTAGGAAGATCGTATGTGTTCGTTAGCTATACATATATAACTTAGCAAAACATAACATCTTCCAAACAGACATAACAGATTCCAATATCTTCCGATCCTATCACAATAACAAGTCAGCGGGTCCTCACTAACGATGACGTAACGTAATAAATATACGTACCATTGTCGCGAGTTTGGCAGCACTAAATATACAAAATTATCCCGCCATTGTTCGCATATTATTAGCGTTTACAACTCCTATGTTTTAAAAAGTACAACTTGTTTGTTATGAAACTGCACCCGACACTCTTAGCTAACAGTTAGATAGAGCAGACAAAGTGACGGACTCACAGTATTGTTAGCGTTAAACGGCATGGTACGATTTGATACGATGCCGTGTCCTGCAAATTCACAAAGCATTGTTATTTGAGAAGGTTGATATTATTATACTCATCCTTGTGCCTCTGAAAATTTTTTTCTCTCTCACTATTAGTTCTGTTTTCGATAGACGAGATAAAATGTCATATTTACTGTATTGCTTGCCAGTTCGCCACACGACCATGACCCACAAATATACGACGTTGCAGTCCTACAACATAGATGCTATTATTTATCTTGCCTTTCCTAAGATACGATTCCCTATTAGGCTAATTACTGTTGGAGCTCGCAATCTTATCATTCCTAGGTCTTGTCCCTTTGTTTTGGTATATAACCTTTCAACTTCGAGTGGAAACCCTGCGCCGAGTCTTCTTCTTCATCTCAGTGTTAATCCCAGTCGCATCTGAAGCTATCACCTCGGAGTCTGAGGTCCGCTTTACAGTCTAACTGCGGGTTTGGCTGAACTTCGATATTTTTCTTGAAGCGACTGCCATTTGTTCTCCACAACCCAATGGCGATATCAAATCTAGGGCTTCAACTACCCGTAACGACTGCCATAGATATTCGTATGGCAAATCCTGCGCCGGGTCTCGTCCATCAATCTGCAGGTGTACTGGCTTACAGGCTAGTTTACCTTGGCCTTCACCCGTTATTCAATAGTATCACAGTACACAATAAGATATATTCTCAATGAAACCGATAAATCCGATAAAATTGTGATCTTTAACAGCTGACCTCCGACCGCAATGAATCTAAACTAGTTGCACAAAAGAGCCAATTGAGCGTTGTGTGCCGTAATGCTGGTATGACTTCAGTTGCATTTGTCATTCGATGCCATCATCGTTGTCAAGGTCACAGATGACTATTGTGTTCTGTTTATCTGCTGCTATTGATAATAATCGCAATGATGGTAATATCATATTATGGGAAAATTTGTTGGGATAGTTGATTTACCATTACAGAGTAAAAAGCTGTATGTCCTTTCCCAAGGTCTAATCCATCTCTGTATCAATTTTCATCAAGATCGGTTTAGTGGTTTAGGTGTCAAAGCATAATAGTCAGACTGCCTGCCACCAATGTTTTGAAGAATTTGAAATGACAGATTCTTTAAATTTTCAATAAAAAAGGGATCATTTTCTAGCTATAATGAGGTAAATAATTGGCAGCCTGTTATAGTTTAACCTATTACTTATTCTGAGGTTAAACGTTGAACTCTAAATATATATTGTGATAATGTCATCCACTTGAGTCCATAAATACATTTATATCACAACTACTGAATATATATTATAACTACTGAACTTTATCAGTGCGTTATGATACATTAGGCATTAGAGGCGGGTGTGTCTGTTGATAAGACACTTATCAGCTTCGTACTAATATGTTCATTATTATGGAATTTCAAGAGGAACCCCGAAGTTGTGTAACTGTAAATGTACGTAGATACTAAGGCCTGTATTCCAAAATGATACTCAGCCATAAATGTCGATGAGAATCAAGATTCAGGACTGAGTTTTCTTCAGGAAAGTTTCTGTAGGGTCGGCAGTACGAGTGTAAATCCTCTGGTGTTGCATACGTCCATAGGTCACGTTAACCATTTCCCATCAGGTGGTCCGTGGACTTGTCTACCAACTAAGTGGTATAAAAAAGAGTATTATGGAAATATTGTGGAATACGGTCCTAAGAGTCAATTAACGCAACACTCGTTCAAAGGGCCCCATCCAATCCAACCTTATCTGCAAGCCAGTACACCTGCTGATTGTCGAACGAGGCTGTGGTGCGGGCTTTCTTCTAGTGATTGGGAGATCAGACGGCAGTCATATTTATTTTTCGACTCTCTTCACTATATTCTCTTCCAGTCACTATTCACTACTGCTATCTTATATCTGTGTTCCTTTTTTATCCAATAATCTATGACCCGTTTCTAGAAAGATATTCAGATTTGACAGATTGTTAATTACCACCTGTCTCCATTTCTATTTATAACTTAGGATTTTGACTAAGTATCGTTCTGGTCCTAAATATATAACAACAACACTACCAAACCATTGCAAATATACTGTTACTAAATCGCGTGAGGGCAATCCGTGACTAAGTGATATTCATTATCAATTATCATTCTAATAACTTCATTACTTTTGTTGCAGGTAAGCTGACTTATCGTTACAACTGATCACCTCGCTTAATCATCGCGAGAGGTGATGTCATCTCGACTGAGTACTTAACAGGTATTTAAAAAGGGTGAAATAGTGAGAAAAGAAATATAATTACTTACAGAGAGAACCACTTAGGTGGCAGATAATCATTCCATAGCTTGAGTATGCGTGGGATGAATTTTCTTTCATACCGCACTCTGCGCACCGTCTCAAGTTGCAATGTGTGGGGATGAATTCCCTGCCTATGGCGAGCGAATTATGAAGTCAAGAAAGAAGTTCTCGTAGGATTCATGTGCTTTTGGCAGTGGTTACGTCTTTAAGCTACGATAACATCTTACTATCAGAATTAACCTTTGATAGGAATCGAGATACGATTTGATAACTAAAGCGTTTTTTCACAAATTATTTTTTGCATCTAAGTTTTAATTTTTTTTCTTTTTATATAGGACACGCCAACTTGACCTCACCTCGCCTGATGGTAAGCTAAAGGCAAAGTCTCAGGAAAGGGGGTCACCATTACAGACACTAAGTGTTACAATGGTGGCACTCAGCTTGGCGGCCTCATCAGATGCTTTTTCACGCCCCGCTTAAAGGCCCCGGGACTGTAGGAAGAAGGAAACACGTGTGCTGGTAATGAAATGTGTAATCTATTAAACTGCCTGCCCTCTTTCCTCACTACCCAATTTCCTTCTCTTATCGAGTGACACTTTATATAAACTTGTGTAGAATGTCTTGAAATATTTATTATTATTATTATTTATTATATGTTGCTAACTTTTATGAAACTATACTCTTCTTCGTCTTAGTGTTAATCCCAGTCGCATCCGAAGCTCTCACCTCGAGTCTGGGGTTCGGTTTACCAGTCTAACTGTGGATGTGGCCAAACTTCGAAGTTTTCCGTTAAACGACTGCTGTATGACCTTTACAACCCAAAGCGGATTTCGAAGTATTGCAGCTAGACTAGTTGTTGAACTTTTCCAATTATCCGTAGCCACTGCCATAGATGTTGGTATGACAACAGGGACCGACGGCTTAACATACTCTCCGAGGCATGGCCAGACCAATGCAAATGCCTATATTCATGCATACAAATATTTGCACTGAGTGGTGATCGAAACCGCGCCTCCTGCGTAGCTGTCACATTCACTACCGCCACGCCACGAAGACTGTCAAACTAAAAATATGTCCAAAACTGTGTTTGTGTGTGCGGTTATTATCACAGCTACAATTATAACCATCCTTGGTCACGAATTAATTTTTTAACACCGCTGACCCAGTTTGCTGAAGTGACGTCACACGATAATTAATTAAATGGGTACCTAGCTGGACATGTAGGATGTCGTGACTGCCGTGTACTTGGACACTCGTGTCTTTTGATATATTATGGCTGTTTGTCGTTCAATTCTGCCAAGGTTTGTGTCAATTAGGAGTTCTTGTGATCTATATTCCACCATGCGATGAAAATATGTCTGACTTCAGAAAGTCCAAAATTAAATGGATTTGTTTGCAGTGTCCGTTTTTTTTTTGTCAATTATACTTCGCCTGACTGATGGTAAGCTGAAGGCACAGTCTCAGAAAAGAGGGTCACCATTACTTACACGTACCACTTACACATACATATGGTTTTGTTTAAGCAAAATCAAAGCCCTGATGTAAAAAAAAAGCTAAATTGTTCCCATAAGGTAAGCAACAGGAAACCACAATAGTAAAACCACCCCCACCATTTTAATTACCGAGACGGGAAGGCTCGGGCAATCGTGTTGTAGTCTATTTACCTATGGGGTAACCACAAGGGAAGCTCTACTCTAAGAGACTTCGAATAAGGGCTAGTTTTAAATAGATAGATGTGGGAATTACGAAGCTTCAGAATTAAAAAATACGGAGATTTTATGTATTTTTGCATCGTCACGAATCCGTTTGTATTGACAGTGTTAATTAATGGATGGTATGAACGCTTGAGTTTGTGTTACTATTTGACAGGCGCAGTTTTTTTGAAAAAGATTTTCTTTGAATTTTTTTTTTTTTTAATACCACTTAGGTGGCGGACACACGGCCCCACCTGATGGGAAGTGGTTACCGTGGCCGATGGGCGATTGCAATTACACTTGAGATCTTTAAATATTTAGATGTGAATTGCTGAGATGGTTTAGGTACCGTTTACGGTTTTACAGTTTTAGCAAAAGGGGGGTTATTGACAATAGCGAAGACAGGTATGCTTTTAAAATGATGTTTCAATACTAACATTAATCTTGATTAGAATTTTTTGAAAATCCTGGATTTTGATAAAAATTCCTTAGCAAATATTCAGATTTTATTTAATTTTTTTTTGATTTTAGGTCAACAATTTTTTAAGTTAATTGCGGGGAACATACAAAATGTTTTAAAATGGTGGTTTGAATCATTAATTTTGATGAGAAATTAAGGAAGATTGACGTGGTCACAAAAGCACCCCAACAATACGGTAGGGGGGAGAGTTAGCTTGCATAAATGGCAATGGTGGTCGTTCATGACTTGGCAGAATTGAGCTTATAGGGCTCTTCGAATATGGTAGAACTAAGTGGATAGGTTGACTGGCTCTTAGGGTCCACCACGAAGACCATACAGGAATGAATCAAGTCGGAATCATCCAAAACCTGTAGGTGTGAATGGGACCTATTGATAAAGTGAATGGGTTGCTTTTAAATATCGCATTGAGTAGTTAGATGAAATACTGGTGAAACACTTCCTTCTGGACTACGATGTCGAATTTATAAAGTGTTGAATTCGCGCAGTGTTGAATCCCAAAATGTAGAATGTGTAAAAACTTAAATTTCTTATCCGACATTACCCCATGACCGTCCAGGAGGACACGGCGACGCACACACAATTGCCCAAAAAAGGAGGCTAAGTGCGGACAAAAGAACCCTTTTTCAGGACTCAGCGACCGAACCACGGGAAACGAACGATGTTAAATTTGCTTAAAATTACCTGTAAATATATAATAACAATTGACATCCAATGAGTCAAATCGTGCCAATGACCGCTATTTTTTCACACAATGAACATAAGTTTTTTGTTAGTATGCCTCGCAAACTTAGCAAAACACCGTTTCCACACAGCACGAAGCGAATTAACAAAAACAAGCGCGTCGCCAAAGAGACCGAATTCTTTTGACAGTTGGATCGATCGTGCGTATCTGCCGCCCCATTAGGTAAACAATCACGGAGCTGACTTGTTCTTTACCCTCGGAGGGGACTGTCTTGTGTAGGGATGTCGTGTCCTTTGCGTTTTAAGGGGCTGGTTCTATGACGTGTAGAAAATTTAGCCATACTATAATATTATAAATGCGGATACTCACCCCTCTAGGCAAGTGGCAATTGGTTGACCGGCCTATTGTAGAATAGAATGATTATACTGGGTGGCGCAAAAGTACTGGCACTAAAGAAAATACCTTTATTTTTTTTATATGACATTTTCTGTACTTCTGTTGTTGAAAATTGTGTAGTGAACAAATGTAAAATACACTAAAAATAAACATGGACCGTTTTACTCCCCAAGAACGTGGAATAATTGTGTCAATGTTCTTAGTGGACGCTTTTCCAGGCCGAGTTATCTCTCGTTTTGGCGATTTGCCTTGGCCTGCAAGATCACCCGATCTGACCAGTCCAGACTTCTTTCTTTGGGGTTTTTTGAAATCTCGGGTGTATGTGAACAAGCCACAGACTCTCGCAGCTCTAAAAGAAAACATTCGTCAAGAAATAACGAACATATCGCAGGAAGTGTCACGGCAAGTTATGCAAAATGTCATAAATAGGGCTCAAATGTGTATCAACTCTGGAGGTCACCATTTAAAAGACATCATCTTTAAATCCTAATGGTACGAAATTTAATGGTACAAATATACATTTAAAAAAACCTAAATCTAGTTTTCTAATTTAGAAAAAATGTTATAGCCGAACCAAATAGGGTCTTTACTTTTGCGCCACCCAGTACTATGGGATTGAGATCTATTTTGACGTTTATGACCGGTGTCAACGTTGTCAATCATATCTCATCATATGTCATCATATGTTCAACCTGTCTGTTTGTTATGCTCCCACGCCTAAACTACTGAGACGATTTTTATGAAATTTGGTACAGAGGCAGACCAGAGCTTAGGTAGGGATATCCACGAGCCCGGATGGTATAAACCATGGTCAGTCATGAATTTATATTGCCACACTTTTTTCCACACGTTTTATGTACCTGTCATATATTTTTAATACTACTAAGGTCCTTATTGGAAAGCGGTTACGTCAATGCAAGTGTCACTTACCTAAAGAGCACAGATTTTGTAGTAGGTACACAAGACAAAAAAGATAGCCTATCTATCTAATAAAATGTATTTATGATCTGGGTCAAGTGGAAGCACCCGTATGTTTTACATATATGTGTGTTCACACAACAATAACTCATTGCTTTGAAGTCACATGTGTGCGTCATCGTTAAAGGCGTATTAGTGTAATACGTTTATGTGTGCCAGTGCGCATGATCGTGAATATTCGTGAATCGTGAACGTTTGAATATGTGTGACTGATTTGCCTGCCATCGAATCAGAAAGTAAATTTCACCATTTTAGCACAGGCTCACGTAGTTGAGTGGTATTACAGGCGTAAAGACATTTCGAAGGTAGCGAGTTCGAACCGCTACAGATTGATGTAGTCGTTTTACGTTAATAAATAGTTTTGTTTTTGTTCTTTATTTTGTTTGTGATATTAAAGAACGTTTAAGTTGTTAATTAACCGTGTGGAAAGCACAATGCATCCAATTGTTGACAGTTAAAAATAAAATTATCATGTTATTTATATATGAGAATGAGGGTAGCATAAATTCCAATACGAGAAACATTAATGCAATGTGTGTGCAACAATACTCGCTCAGTAATAATAAAAATACTACTGATTTAAGTTGCTATAAATAAATCACTAAAATATCAAGATACTTTTGTGATGTTACCTCAACATTCCCTTAATAGGTAAGTAATTAACATGAAGATATACAAATATTTAAAAGTTCAAAAAGTAAAATTTGACTGGGATTCGAACTCAAAACTTTGCACGATTTTAACACTTAAAAAGCGAAGCTGTAAACCCTGGGGTCACGGAGACTTACAAGAATTAAACAAAAACTACGTTCATATACCAGTAATAAGAATTTTATGAGCTATTGTTATTACTAAAGAAAGTGTAACTGATGATAAATAAAT
This sequence comes from Eilema griseolum, assembly GCA_963662185.1. Lineage (NCBI taxonomy): Eukaryota > Metazoa > Arthropoda > Insecta > Lepidoptera > Erebidae > Eilema > Eilema griseolum. The sequence continues at coordinate 1,194,042 of OY759254.1, forward strand.
ACGAATGGTTTTGAATCAATTGTAATTTGCGAGTGTATATGTGTATGTGAGTGAGGAAACGAGTTTTGTTACACACACATTTATGTAGAACATAGTGGTGACTTTTTCTGCTTGCCAAAATCAATATAACGATCTGTATAATACTTATATCACTAGACAGGCTATCGTTTTTGTCTTGTGTACCTGTTCCTCGTAAAACAAAGTTATACCTCAAAGAATCACCCCTCTTCAGAGTTCATGCCGATATATATAAAAGGAACCTCAACAGCGTTATCTATTATCGTGACATCATACTAAGTGACATAATTCACGAATGAGGGGTTCTGATTGAGTTCGATGTTCGAGCCTTATTCAAGGGGGACTTGAATTTAAATCCCTCCACAGGGAAATGAAAGAATATCTAAGGGAAAGAAAAGTTATTGCTTCGATACTGTGGCATCTCTTTTATATGCGATAGTAGTCAGCTTGAGTAATTGCGATTAGTTTTGTAGATATGATAAATGAAAGGTTTATGTGTTAAGTATTTGGTTGGATAATATTTTCAGGTGATATACATTCCCATGCATTACGCGAGTCTCACTCGCACTCGATCGGTTTTTTATCGCTGGACAGTACATAATAACGAAATATCTAAGGTGATATGTGATGCAAAGTCCATGTTATGTTCTACCAATTTTAGTCATTCAAAATAATAATCTTCTGCGCATACAGAAATTGGGCTTGGCAAAAACGTTTAATTCCTTTTTTTTTTCATCCATTTCTGCTTGTATTTCAACAACTTTCAGACATTCTTTCCATTATTGTCTTACGTCTCTTCTTGCTGCAAGCAACAGGAGAGTGTGGAAAGAAAATTGTAAATTATGGATATCGTTTGTAAGAAAAGATTTGTAAATGCTAAATGTAATACGTAGCGAATAAGCAAATTATTAGTATGTGGAAAGCAGGGATGTAACGGAAGCAGTGTTATCGGAACCGAAGCCGGAATCGGAGTTTTTAAATTTGCTTTATCGGAATCGGAACCGGAGTCGGAATCGGAATCGGAAGCAGGGTGACATGAGAGAGAATTATTATTTAAGGACAAATAAAACATTATGTAGTATTTTTTTTTTATTTTAAGTTTCAGTTGTAACATAAAAGTTTTATGTTTTATGATAAAACATAAAAAATTAACAAAATTGGCATATAAACAACAAGTTTAAATAGAATGAATTTAAACCCGAAGTAGCATATACTAATCAATTAGTAATTAAATTATAGTATAAGTATATTAGTATAATTATTATACTAACGAACAAAAGCTTTAAAAAAATTAAATCGTATTAATTGACTCTAAAAGTAGCGTATTATATTTGACGAATAAAAGCTTTGAAGCTTTGTCTCCCTCTAATCTGTTTCTTAAGGGGTCGTAGATTAGGCCAGCGCCACTAAAAAGTTGTTCGCTCGCTACCGAGCTTGGTGGACAAGACAAAAATTGACGAGCAATTGATTGCAGGGGCTGGAATTTGGTATTACCATTAACTTTCCACCATAATAGCGGATCATCACTAATACTAATACGTTTTTCTTTATTGAACTCATTTAGTATATTTTTTACGAAGACAAATTTATCAAAAACTGGACTTTTATCAAGTGTGGTATTATTATCGTCTTCTTCATCACTACTTAATAATATGTTTGACAAAACTGATTGCACATTACTACTATGGCTAGTTTCTGCTGGTAATTCCATTCTTGCCCGTTTTTCTACAGGAGCGACAATATTATCAGCCTCGTTTTTAGAAGTATCTGCTGCATCAAATATTGACATTATTTCTGTTTCAATGTTCTGTTTAGCCACTTCATTAAAAAATTTTGTTTTATAACGAGGATATAAATATGTTGCTATTGCAAAGAAATTGTTTGATTGAAGGTCACTAAATCTAGAATTTAATTGATCGATGGTACTTTTTATTATACTTTTAAATTTTTCATTTGTGTCTTGTTTATTGCCTTCAGTGTGTAATCGTAATGTATACTTAAGAGTGTGTATAAGTGAAATTACTGATGAGATACTTGTGTTATTGTCACTCATATTTCGGGTAATTTCTTCAAAAGGTTGAAGTATAGTCACTATTTTTTTAAGCTGCAGCCATTCTTCAGGAGACAATTGAGAGATGTTGTGCTTAGATGCGTACAGGCATAGAGAATCTTGTATTCTAATCATTCTTTGTAACATATAAAATGTACTGTTCCACCTGTAACAAATTATTAAACTAATTAACGCTTATAATTTAAATAATACTCTAAGTTATACTAACTTAGAGTATTATTTAAATTAAATAAATGACAGAAACTAAATAACACACTCATTATAATCAGTGTGTATAATATACCACAGCAAGCTTTATTAAAATCGATTTAGTGGTTTTATTTGAATTTATTGTATTAGCATGGATAGATCTTTGATTAAATGAAATAATCTGGAGGTAAAAATAAATGCACTTAATACAACTTACCGCGTACTACACTCCTGTATTACACTCAAACATTCTTGGTTGAGTTGTTCCTTTTGTATTTTGTGCAGTTCAGTCCGGGCTATTTGGGAATGATTGAAATGCAGATCACTTTTATTGATAATAAGCCGCAAAAATCAAAACAAATATCTATTTAACCAATGAACGTGTCGTGCTGTCGTGTGCGTTAACAAGTGAAAAAATAATTGACAATAGAGTGCGCGGGTCGGGGGAGGGGCGATTCCCCGCGCGACGCGTATGAACCTGTCGAATCATAACAGTCGGTCGGCACACGCCGCCGCACTCGCCCGCTATCTATGCTTCGACCTCCGATTCACACCTCCGATTAAAAAATGTCGGAGCCGGAGTCGGAACCGAAAGTATAATAGTAATCGGAAGTTCCGACTTAACGGAACCGGAACCGAAGCTCCGTACCATCCCTAGTGGAAAGATTGAAGCGAATTTCGAGCAGACCGAAATTACTTACAATGATTACCTTCAAAAGTACCAAGTATACTAAGCTGTAACTCCAAAGTGTACGTAATATTTTTATTCTTGTCTCCGAGTAGATCTATCTTGAGTTCCAGTAAGTGAGTCTGACCTAGTTTCCAAGTGCTAATTGAGAGTTATTCAATTGAGATCGTGCTCTTGTGCGCAGGGTGAACAAGATCGCAGGACTGATATCTTTCAATCTAGTGATTGTTACAGTCTGTGTAGTGGAATTAAAGATTTATATCTATAGCTTAGATACTAGTCCATTATGTGGCACGTCTGAGGTTAAATTCCACGGAAAGAGCAGCGGTCTGCAGCTTTATCTATATTAGAAAAAGTTCGTAGTCACTTGTAAGCAAAGGACACGTAGCGCACCGCGAGCTTTCTCCTAACCACCACACAGGCCACTTTTCTTTACAGTGGGAATTGGCACTAAATAACTGCACGTGGCGTGATGATAAGCAATAAGTAAAATTTTAAGACGAAAGCTACCAATATAGTTAGTAGCTAGATGTGAAAGCCCAAGATGCAATCTGGACACAACACTGACATGATGAAGATTGAAGGATGTTCTACATAGCGCTGTCTATACTCAAAGAAAGTAAGCACAGCTTAATGAATAAAATTCAATATGAAATGAAAAATGAATGTGCATTACACGGATTACACCTCTCAAGTAATCGAACAGGCGCTGCTATTTCAACGCGTTGACAACTATCCCTTCACATAATTTCTGGGACAAAATGCCTCATATTTTGTCTTCAAAATATGTGTACATTCCCCTGGGCGGTCGTCAGAAGTCCCCCTACCCTAATAAATTTGCAAGGTAAACACGGGACGTTGGTCGCATCTAATTCTACTTCAAGACGTTTTGTGGATTCAGTCGAAATGTCGCCTCTGTGGCGTCGGCTATTACGAGGGGACTTGACTTGATATGATTTTCCTTATGAAACTGGTTTGGAAGATTTGAATTGTGGCCGTTATTTAGATATTATGTACTACACATGTTACTATCAAAACTACTACATACATATAAATGTAGTCGGTAGCTTATTGGTTAAGGATTCGGCCTTACGATCAAGAAGTCCTGGGTTCAAATCCTGGTCAACACACTACCAATGTAAACCCTCTCCTAACGCACTTTAGCTTAGCTGGAGGGGTTAGAGGGTATATTAGTAATTTCGGTTGCTAATATGCTTCATAAAAAATCTTTACATAAGTATCTGCAGTCGATGCGTAGTAGACTCATGAATATATTAAGTTTATGAGTAGACTGTGTGCCGACGCCGACTGTTCTAAATTCTGAGAACATTCCCTATATTAACAGACTTTAACGTGCTTCTTGTTATACGGCTTTCAAAGTCTATACTAATATAAATCTGAAGAGTTTGTTTATTTGAATGCACTTAACTCATGAACTACTACTGGTTCGAATTGAAAAATCTTTTTATGACATTTTTTTCTAGGGGACACCAACTTGACTTCAACTCGCCTGATGGTAATCTAAAGGCAAAGTCTCAGGAAAGAGGGTCACCATTACAGACACTAAGTAATGTTACAATGGTGGCACTCAGCTTGGGGGATTTTTGTATTGAATAGTCCGTTTTTCGACGAAGGTTTTAGGCTATATATCATCACGGTATTACTTAAGGTAGTTGAGTAGTGATCATAAATCTCAACAAATCCGGCAAATTTCCATACATTATTTGAAGACTAAAAATTTCAAAATATGCGTCGACGCTTGAAGCTGGGGCCAGTCAGCTAGTTATTCTCTATCAGTTAAACTTAAATCGATGCTTGACAGTGCGCATTATGCAACAATATACCTAATACAACAAAGAATATTATAATACACCAAACACAAAGGTAGTTCATTGAATAGTACCCGTGGGCATGTGACCACGTGTGGGCGCAATCCAATCGTAAATTCGGGCAAACAAAAGGTATCGTACTTGCAGTATTACCGCAATGAGCAATTAGTTGTACGGACGAATATCTGCTCTAATTTGTACAAAGAACAATGACTCGTGTATTTCAGGGGTTTGTGGTGTTATTTTACTTCAAACACAATCGACAATCGCACCAATTTTCGTCGAAATACTTTCTATTCTATGTATTGCTAGGTATGATTGACTTGTGAGAAACAGCATTAAGGCCTGGAATTCATTACCAGCTCACGTGTTTCTTTCTTCCTACAGTCCCGGGTCCTTTAAGCGGGGCGTGAAAAAGCATATGATGAGGCCGTCAAGCTGAGTGTCACCATTGTCACACGGTATGTGTAAGTAATGGTGACCCTATTTTCTGGGACTTTGCCTTCAGCTTACCATCAGGCAAGGCGAAGTCCAATTGACGTGTCCTATATAAAAAAAAAGTCTAAAAGCTTTCGCACTTTTTTTATCTAGGATACGCCCATTTGACTTCAGCTCGATGATGAGCTAAAGGCAAAGTCTTAAGAAAGAGGGTCACCATTACAAACACTTAGTATGTTACAATGGTGGTACTCAGCTTGACGGCCTTATCAGATGCTTTTTCACAACCCGCTTAAAGGACCCTGGACTGTAGGAAGAAGGAAACACGTTACACATTGGTCGTGAGTCAAGGCGTAATACACATAATTCTATGATTGTTTGTTGAAATGAAATAAAACTATAATGATTTATTTAGTATTATTTTATTAATTACACTAAGCCCGACGTTTTAGCAGCCATGGTCACTGTGTGGCTAAAGATAGCAGTTGTCACATAGTTCGAAGTGTAAGTTATCTCAAATTTACCGATCTATTCTGCAGAATGAGCTCCCAGTGCCATTAAATCTTGATTTGTTTTACCTTTTCTAGTATCCCATAGTAGGGTTCTCACGCTCTCCACCTTGCTCGCGGCGATGGTTCGCTGCGCGGATGCGTGGGCGGCCGGCGCCTCCTTCTGCGAGCAAGTAATGCTCGTGAAGGAGGAGGCGGGGCGGGAGCGGCAGCGGGAGCGACGAAGGATCGCTAGACAAGCTGCCCGCGCACGAAGGCAACTCGGGCGTCGGAGGTCGATGAACGACCTCCGCCCCCCATGAGCGCCGGCCTGGGGGTGACAGGTGAAGCCGCCTGTCACCCTTGCAGAAGCAGGCCACGGCGGCGGCGCGCGTAGCGCGCCTCCCCGTTTCCGGGGACGAGTTGGGGACTCTGTGGTCCCCACACCCGAGAAGAGGGCCAGATCGTGAGAGATGGCCCTGGGTCGGCCGGGGTGCGAGGGATATGCCTGTCAACCTCACCTTCGGCAACCGAAACGACCCACAGGCGGCGTGCGTTTTAGTCGGTTCGAGTCCGACATAACCTCCTCCACCGGCTCCGGTGGGGAGGTATCCGTGGGGATTTTGCGCAAGTTAAAAAAAAAAAAAAAAAAAAAAAAAAAAAAAAAAAAAAAAAAGTATCCCATAGTGGTACATTCTAACCATCTTCTCCATATATAGGTATCTTCCATAAAATTAGGATGTTTTTTTGATTTTAATAACTGAAATATTCGCGTAAACTTCCGACAGTATAATTCAATGATTTTTTGAAAATTACCATTGTCTTGGCACCTGTCCAAGTTACCACCATGACTTTAATATGTTTATTTGGAATCTTACTTCGTTAAAATACGACCTTTTCCACCCCTCACCCCCAACATACTACGGCATTTTAACAATTCCCCTGCGAGTCTACTCTCGGCCACCCTTCTATTTAGTATAAGTGAATTTTCAGTATTGACAAAACATTTAGTTTCTTGCCCATTCCTGTATAGTTGACCAATTTCTCTCACCCTTTTAGGTGGTTTAGAGTCCTCGATACATCTCCAAAAATCCAATTCCACTGTGTACTTTCAATAGACTCTGCTGCTACTAAAACAGGATGATGAATAAAAAAAGTTTTGACCTGATAGTGAGAGTCGGAACTTTATGAAAATAGTCCGGAATAGTTCAAACTCACAGTAGCCTAGTGGCTCAGGCGTCGGAATTACGATTTAGAAATCGTGCCAGCCCCGATGTGAACCCGCTCCAAACATAAGCTATTTAACTTAATTGGGAAGAGTTAACGAGAACACAAGCAATTTTGCTAGAAATATTGCAGGAAATACACTTACACTTACCTCGGTGGCTCCCTTGAATCTTATTACGTCTCTTAAAATAAAGATATACAATCTCTTCAGATGATAATAACGATGTTCGGTGAAACTACCCTCCATCCACATAAATCTGTCCCAAAATATCAGTTTGAATTAACGTGTTCATTGAATCGGTAATTTTTTGTTTACATCCTCCACACATTGGCCCGGCGGCTGTACGCAGGCGAAATGACACAGCGTACGAATTACGAAGCAGTAGTACTAACATTATTAAAAAAAAAAATTCAGTTAAGATGTATGAGGTTATGGACCCACTAAGCCCAAGCCAACCAATTTGGAAGCTGGTACAGGATTTATTTTTGGAGAATACAGATCAGTGACAGTAATAGCGGGAATAAAGTACGACAGAGCAGCTTAGTGACAGAAAGGAAGACTGCAACATTGGGATAGATCCTGGTTTTATCACTATCTTGCTTGATGGAAATCCATCATAAACAGACTTTATAATAGCAGTATAGTAATATCCTAAAAAAGGTATTAAGTATGTCCTGTACTGGTATTTTGCTGAAAAGAATAAACATAAAAAATACAGTTATATATCTGCTTTGTCTTTATACTGTGGCTTGGATTAACTTCATTTACCTCTCCAATATGCCGGGAGAGGTGGCCGCAGCTGCGTGACCTGGATAGCCGGAACCCAGCCAGGTTGTCGACCGGGTGAACCTTACCGTATGTAACGCCAGATCCCGGTCATATGCCCAGATGCGATCGATGCAGTCACCGAGAATAAGTTATTAAGGCTCTACAAATAATACGTTATGTGACCTATATTCAGCACGTTAGCACACTTTCAGAATATGTTTTCAGTTACAGTTTTAGAATGTGCGTTTACAGCAAAAGTATCTTCTTTCCTTCCCCTCCCCACTCTACAGAGCACGCCACTGCCACTGCAGGACAATCTCAATATCCTAGGTATGGATGTTCGCTGCAACCTGAATAACAAAAACTACATCGAGAGTATCATCAAAACAGCCTCAAGAAAACTCGGAGTCCTGAACAGAGTGAGACGGTTTTTTACGCCGGAGCAGCGGTGTCTTCTATACAAGACACAAATTCGCTCCTGTGTGGAGTACTGCTCGCATCTCTGGGATGGTTCAGCAAAGTACTTACTAGATGCTCTCGACAGGTTGCAGCGACGTGCGGTCCGCATCATTGGGAATCCCGAGATCACGAACACCCTAGAACCTTTGCAGCTGCGTAGAGATGTTGCGTCCATGGCTGTATTTTACCGTTTGTACCATGGGGAGTGTTCTGATGAGCTCTTCCAATTAGTCCCACCCTCCCCTTTCCTATACAGGACAACGCGTGCAGGTCTTAGATGTCATCCGCACACGGTGCAAAACATCCGATCAAGAACCAAGCGGTTCGGAGACTCTTTCCTCTGTCGCACCATTAAGGCCTGGAATTCATTACCAGCTCACGTGTTTCCTTCTTCCTACAGTCCCGGGTCCTTTAAGCGGGGCGTGAAAAAGCATATGATGAGGCCGTCAAGCTGAGTGTCACCATTGTCACACGGTATGTGTAAGTAATGGTGACCCTCTTTTCTGGGACTTTGCCTTCAGCTTACCATCAGGCAAGGCGAAGTCCAATTGACGTGTCCTATATAAAAAAAAAAAAAAAAAAAAATATCGATATATTTCTAACTCAATTTTCAATTTCTGAATTTCGAAGTGTAATTATACTTTACAATCGCTCGCGATTTGGGTCCAAAATTCGTGTCTTTTGGACCCAAATCGCGAGCGATACGAGGCGTTGGCGCGCGTGGATTGTTTGATAATACAGATTTGTTTAATTTGAGCTTGTCCACCGCAGCAGCACCATGTGCTAGCCTCAGAAGACACATAAGAAACGTGTAATACACGAATAGAGCATATTTAAGAGCCAAGATATATGTCCTGAGCAATACTAGGTGTATTGGTGGGTCACTGGGACCCTGGTGTACAGGAATTATAGTGTTAGGTGAGATTAGACCAGTGATATCGTTTCAGATGGGTTTAAGTTGAAATTATGTTTCCGTATTGGTTCCCGGTGGGTAGAATAGAATTACCTGATCTCTTCCTGTGGGGTCGTAGCACGTGACTAAGGGATAGGGCCATTGTTCATCTGAAAGTTAACATAAAGGCTATGACAAAGTGCCTGCTTGACCCCTAGCTCGGCTAGCCTCAACCCCTATTACGAAATCATTGATAGTGACATATGAGTGTTAATAAATCTCTACCTACCTCTTCGGGGATTGACAGCCGTGAATATATTATATGTATGTTTAAAAACATTTGCGGCTGCAGTCGACGGTAATTAATTCGACACTGCTCATGTACGCTCTTGAGAAATTTCTTGGAAGTTCGGTGTGTTCCCTCCTGATATATGAGCATACCTCGCATCTTGCTCACTTATTTCGCGAAGTTTCGATATTTTTTGCAGTCTCCAGGCGTCCGACAGTAGAATAACTTTTTGCAATTTGCATATTTATTACCGAAAGGTCAGGCAGAGCTTCAATGGCGCCTTAATTTCTATTTCCTTTCATTTGTATTGGGATACGAACCTATTGCCGTCAAGTGAACCGTCTTTTTATACAGATAATTCCATTTTACCAAGAACTATTCTGGCACAACTCCTAACGTTGAATAAACACCTTTCTAGAATGTGTTGTGTAGTCGTTGACCTGATAGTAGTAAGTGCTCTGTGACTTTTTTTGTTTAAATTTAAGTAATGTTCTTAGTCACATTATTACCGGTTGAAATATTTCTATAAATTGGTTCCCTTATTACAGTGATTGCTATACAATTAAGTTTACGGTGTAACGAACTGGCCTGACGTTGCAACCGCTTACAATAAGTGTATTATGATCATAACACGATAACACGAAAGTTGCCTTACTGACCATTTTACTAGCCGTTACTCGAACCTTTGGATGCAACCGAAATTGGCGCTCGCATATTGATGAAAACGTTAGGCGATGCTTAGCAGCTTGCCAAAATTCACTGAAGAATCAGTGGGGTACTCCCATAACTAATGGGGCACCAGGAGAGTCAGTGCCATTTACGTTAACTTTTTGAATTCTGTCAGTTAGGTAAGACTTAGTAAGCTAAGTGAGCCGCTTGAAACACCATAATATTCTAATTTTAGTAACAATATCCCATGATCAACACAATCAAAAGCTTTTGATAGATCACAACAAATACCAGGCGGTTAAAATTAAATCATTATATTTCCAGTCAGATTTTCATAGCTCAATTGGCTGACTGATGATAGTAACGACACAGTTTTACGATGCTCTGAACAAGGTGTGCAAACATTTTGACATTCTGCCAAGTGCAATATTGAGTTATCACTACTTATGTATGACAAATCGTCGGTAGGAATGCCAAAATTCCACAGGTTTCACTATTTTGCTTTACTTATCAGTCGGGGCAGGTCATCTTGGCAATGGATGGTATATGTTTGGGAAGTTCAACTTTAACGTTATCTGACACTTTTGACTGCTGGCCAGCTGTTCGTGCTTGTAGAATAGAGCTGATATAGCACTTTCCACGATCCGCGAGTAACGGACTCGTGCGCGATTTCGCGTACTAAGTTTGTCGTTCATAGAAAGACGCTCATCGTCGTCGAGATCTCGTCAATTGTCATAGTAAATGCGTCAGTGTCTGCGAAACATCGCACCGTGGAAACCCGACGAACATAAATCTGCTTACATCTGTACATCTTAGAAGGGAGTTAGGTAGGATGATGTGCACAATACGCCAAGTATCTTAAGTATCCTAAGTATCGCGGTCTGTTTGTTCACTATCTAAGTGAAAGTAGCTCCATAATAGTTATATACGATTTATTGCGTGATTTAATCAATAAGAAGTGTTTTCATTTTAACTATTGCTGGAGTTTCGACTGTTGTCTCTGATACGTGAGAATCATCTTATTAGGTTACACCTTCACCATGGCTATAATAACGATTGAAACGTCAAGAGCTGTAATATGTTCGCATAAACTTTAGACAACATCAACTAGTTTCAGTTCAGAATTCAGCCAGACCGAACAAACTTCTCTACCATACATATTATAGAACAGGTATGTGATAAAGTGGCAGTGAACTCGGTAATTGATTCACCAGCCGAGCTGGCAACCTGCCAGACTACCGGCCGCTACTATCGCCCGTCGCGTCGCGTCGTAGTGAAATGAAAATAGTTTGTGAAACATGGTGGTAGGTTTGTTGCATGAATGGGACGGGACAGTTTTGACTTCGAACTTTAAGTTATTATTTTGCGTTAATGCGGGTCGCATTCGAGGCTTTCACATCGGTGTTCGGGGTTCGCTTGATAGATAAACTTAAATATTTAGATAATGTTAGTCGGTAGCACGGTCAGTTTAGGTTGAACGCCCAAGTTAAACATGACTTTTTAACATTGTAACATAACATAACATAACATGCAACGTGCAACGTGCAACGTGCTTCTGATATTGTTCGCTTTGACAATTATGCGTTTTCGATAATTTGCATACCATTTGTCATTTTGCTCTTTTGACGTTGCAATTGACATGTGTTATTCACAATTGTGAATTAATCCAAATAAATAAGAAACTGTCTCAAAAATACCCAGAGACCCCTATAATCGATTAAATCTACTCTCTACCTTGATGGTGGTAAAATCATCGGTACCTTTATCACCGATGCAAGGGGGTTCTACACAGGACAACTTCAACTGCAGGCTTAGATGTCCCACTCACACTGTGCAGAATGTAACATCAAGAACCAATCGGTTCGGAGACTCTCTGCACCACCAAAGACCACCACCACTAAGACCTGGAATTCATTACCAGCATACGTGTTTCCTTCTTCCTACAGTCCCGGGTCCTTTAAGCGGGGCTTGAAAAAGCATCTAATGAAGCCGCTAAGCTAAGTGCCGCCATCGTAACATTACTGAGACTTTGCATTTAGCTTACCATCAGGCGAGGTGAAGTCAAATTAGCGTATCCTCAGATAAAAAATGTAGTAAAATACTTTCAGGGTCCTTTCGAATAAAATAGGAAGAATACGACAGTCAAAAGTGCATAAACGCAAGTTACTACACAATCCCACAAAAGTGTAAAAAGTCGTTAAATATGGTTAAAACGTCGTGTATGGCAACAAAAACGGTTGAACTAAACCGTTTTTGTTCCCATACACGACCATTTACCCATATAATGTTTTCATTAACATATATTAGTCCATAAAACTCGTTCAAAGTCCAGTATCCAGACTTGTTTATCCCAAGTTAATCCACTCTGTATTCGCATGGTATAAATAGGGCGAAAGTTGTGTACACGTCCATGATTTACTGTTATGTAGGGAGTTCGTGATTGCTTAGGGTAATTCTCGAAGGTCGGAGTTTGCTTACCCCTTAATATGTAAGGAATCGTAGGATAGTTAGATTATAGGACCGTACTTGTAACACTTTTGCAGAAAACTCTTACACTCAGGCTGTGGAATGAACTCCCTGCTGCGGTTTTCCCATGCGCCTATACCTAATATGGGGTTCTTCAAAAGGGGTATTAGGAGGTTTCTTCAGGGTCGGCAGCGCGAGTGTGACGCCTCTGGTGTTGCACACGTCCATGGGCCACGGTAACCACTTCCAACTTCAAGTAGGATAATGATGATGATTGTTTTAGACGTGAATTATACAGAAAACGCAAGTTTAAAGTGAGCTAGTGACATACGAAAGGCATGCTATCCGCAACAATGTCAGCCTATTGACTAGGAGAGATTTAAGTCTGAAGTCGCGCATCGTCTCCTCGCCTACGCTCGCTTAAGCTTGAATAAAATTCTACTTCTAGTGAAATAGGTTGAAAGCTACCGAATTGATCCTAGAAAATTTACGTAAAAATAGGTACCTTATAGGAGTTTGTAAGAATGTCGTCTTGTGCACCAGAGTAATTCCCCTAGGTGAATAATTGCCGTAAGTTCAAGCTTCGTCCTGGATATTAATTTTTCCGATTTCAAAGAAGAAGTTAGCATACAAATTCGTTAACAAATTAATACACGATGAAACATTGTGAAGCCGCGTGGTTCCCGGCAGAGTAGAATTTAGGCCACCCCACCTCTTTCCATGCGTGATTGTATGAATGTATTGTTTGTATAATCTTTTACACACAAAATAAAGAACCTTGTTTTAGTTGAAGAAGGGCTCAGCTTGTTTTGCTGTATGTAAACTCATACGAGTACTCATAGATTGTATCAGGTACGATTTTTCCTGTATTTAATTTCAACTTCTGTATGTAACGCTCTGTTGACCCCATCAGTGAAGAGTTAGGCGTGATGTACACAGTAAGGGGAACACAGTTTTAATTATAGTGGGGAATCGTGACGGAGATTTTAATTTCCGGGCCCGGAATTCGTAATTATGCACGCGTCCATTACCGAGCGTTTTCGACTAAGTCGCGAATTACTTGCCTTCCCAGTGATATGTTATTTCCGACTGATGTTCATTGGTACAATCCAATTAAATGTTTGAGCAAAAAACTAGCACCAACTGCTGATTTAGTTTTTTTACAACACATCCCTCTATGTTATCTAGGTAATTGTGAAATGCCGTGTTTGTATGTTTGTCCGTAAAACAGTATTTGATCCTATTTCTATTCCATCAATTTAACATAACATAAACTTATGTAGCCTATATCCCCGAAAGGGTAGGCAGAGGTGTTAGCACCCACGTTTCGCCAGTTTATGTTTAGGTCCCAATGTAATAGGTGTCGAGCCTATTTCCATTAACCGGGCACTTATAAGCCTGCGATAAATACACACATAACTTCGAAAAGCATCTAAAAGTCATTGGTGTGTGCCATGGTAAAACCTGGGATCGAACCCGAGACCTCGTCTCGGCAGTCCATTACCTCCATAGTTATACCGCGGTTTTATCAAATTAAGAACACTATTTTCCTATATACCTGATTGTAATAATAATTGTGATAAAAATATTAATAAAAAAAATATTTTTTCAAATCTATATAATATTATAAAGCTGCCGAGTTTGTTTGTTTGTTTGTTTGAACGCGCTAATCTCTGGAACTACTGGTCCGATTTGAATGATTCTTTCAGTGTTGGGTAGTCCATTTATCGAGGAAGGTTTTAGGCTATATATCATCAGGCTACTACTTAAGGGAGCGGAGCATTGATAATAAATGTTAACAAATCCGGCAATTTTACATACATATTTTGAAGACTAAAACATACGGGCTCAAAGGGATATGAAGCTTCAAAATATACCCCGGGCGAAGCTGGGGTGGGTCAGCTAGTCTATAGATACACGTAAACTGCTGTTGTACAAAATTATAATGTATTTCAATTTGTACGACCATCTATACTGTGCCAGATAAAGCTTTGTAGGTATTATTTTAGCTGCTGTAGATGTCTCTATTATGCTGATCCAACGACCTAACCATTCTGGCATAGTTAATCAACAGAGTTATTACTATAATGAATGATAGACTAAAAAAGCTTTACTCCGCATTCGCTCCATTTATTTGCTCCATATTTATACTGTGCCCTTTCCTACTGGAACGAAATACTTGTAATTTAGCTAACTGGATGAAATATTATGAAAACAAATGAAACTGTCATAAAACTCACATCAGTATCAAAATAATCGGGATATTTACCATGTTGCATTGTTTCGAATTTCTGATATTTCGGCGCTGTTGCAAGCATCGTGATCTCGGCAGAACTGGAGTATTGGTGGTGAACAGAGAAAAAGTTTTTAGGAGTCAATATATCGATCTACCCTCTTTCCGAATTTATAATAATACTCCAGTTCCTCCGTGATCATGGTGCTTGCATTGCCACTTGGTAAATATCCTGATTATTTTGATTCTTAAGTCATTAAACTATTTATCATAAGAATAATAAATTATAAATTATTGTTCGTATACTACACAATTGTGCAAACTACACCGCGTGAGGCGCCAAGCATTCTACATACTTTGTATAAACAATAGTTGTTGCTGCTCGCGCTTTACGCTCCAGAAACCAAATAACTCGTAGTTAACTTGTAAACTAAGAGCTCCTACATAAATACATACTTGTTTTACGAACATTTTACAAGTAACACCCACATTTCACCAATGCCAAGTAATAGGGGTACATTGTCGTTGTATAGGCACACTTTCTGGCTCGTATTTCAGGACGATACTCAGTCTCGAATCTAGATTTATCTGAGGACAGATTTTATAGACAGATTGCAATAATATGTAATAAATATATGTTACCATTCTTAGAAGATGGGCCTTTCTGACTTTCATGGGCTTTATGTTTTGTGTCGGATACAGAACAATATTATTATTATTATTTTTATATAACTTAAGTGGCAGACAAGCACACGACACACCTGATGGAAAGTGATTACCGTGGCCTATGAACGTATGTAACACCAGTGGAGTCACATCCGTGCTGCCGACGCTGTAAGAACAGAGATTTTCTGTGCCTTCAGTGCAGAACACAAAATCAGGACAAGCCTTTGGTCTTCCCACTGATAGCACAAAACTCTCCAGTGAGCACTGGTTACTCTACTCACCGCCGCGAACACAAAACGAGGTTATTATAGCCGTGGTATTCTGTAGGGTGGAGGTACTTCCCCAGTCGGACTGCTCAATTCGAACGGGAATACCGTCTTGTCCTACCTCTTATTATATCTTAGGCTGGATATCACCTACGAATATAAATAAGAAAGAAACAAAGAAAATGCGTACATTAGACACACACACAAATACAAAATACGAAATAAAACCAATAAAATTGACTACTAAACATGCAAAAAAAACACATAGTTATTGATAGGTCGTTAATTAAAACAAATACAAGAAAAAAAAATTAACAAACGATCAAAATCAAAAACAACAATACATACAGTCACGCCTCATTTCCAATGGGGTATGCAGATACCTACTACATATTTTCAATTGCTACGGTCCTAGCTCATTTTATTCATTGACTAAAATATGAAACAGAGTTAAGTTTGCAGGCATTTCACTGATGAAATCTGCCCCCACCCGCTCTGTGTTAAGATACCTCGTCGGGAATAGTTTGATACTACTCGAACTACTTTAGGAGTAATAAAAAAGGCATGTGGGACATCCCATTCGATAGATATTGCTTTACATTTACAGAAACCATCAGTCTTTGTTGCCAGTTGAGTCAACAGTATTGTCCTAATTTGTGGGTCATGCATTTCGACACAGGGGCATACCAAACACGTTCTGAATGCTCATGTTTGGTTGATTTCTTCTATTGGGATATCTCTATGAAAGGTTTGCGTGACAACTACATGCGTTTCCTGTGTGACGCCCTGATTTGAGGTAAGTTACGAGGGGATCAAAGTTTCTTGTTTGTTTCATGGTGTTTTTGAACCCCAATGTCGAAACCGAGGGGGAGGTTGACGACTTGCTGTCTGCGGCTTTATAGCATTCCAAACGAATGAACTGATTTTAATGTAGTTTTTTTAACAATGACAATGTATTTTGATCGGGATGGTTGTTGATGACGAGTTGCAGTTTTTTTATTGCATTATTGGTTTCTTTATGGGTTTAAGGTCTTTATGGGATCCCATCAAAATCTTTGGACTCAATCCAAATTCACTTTAATTTGTTGCTACACGTATTAAGAACACACGTGTACTTTTTCCACAGTATTTTTTATTAGACTTGACCGGTTTCACCTTACGGCATCCTCAATATTGCACCACAACAGTTAAGGACATTCTTCTACGAAGTCAGTGAAGAAGAATGTTGACTGTTATTGTGAACCTTTCAGGTTTTGAGGCAAATACTGTGGAAAAAGTACAAGTGTGTTCTTAATATATGGCTTGACCGAGGTAACAGTGTATTGACTTTGATAAATCAAGGAGTATGGAATATGGAAACCAGGCGTTTTACGTGCGGCATCAATTCTCTATCGGTAATAAATATGGGGTTCTTCAAGAGGGGCATCAGAAGGTTTCTTCATGGTCGGCAGCGCGAGTGTGACACCCCTGGTGTTGCATACGTCCATAGGCCACGGTAACCGCTTCCCATCAGGTGGGCCGTGTGCTTGTCTGCCAACTAAGTTGTATAAAAAAAAAATGCTTTGTCTGAACCGAGAACAGAACCCACAGCAATATAAACTTATGCCACGCGATCATTGAAGCGTGAAACAAGAATTAATTAGCTGTTTCACTGATCAATAGATTCACACTCCCAGGCTCCCAGCCTTTGTCTCATTTCTTTATCAAAACACTCCACAACCTGACTTTCAATTTCCAGCAACCAATACTTCGAATATATACTAATATTATAAAGCTGAAGAGTTTGTTTACTTGTTTGTTTGGTTGAATCCCCGTTAATCTCTGGAAATACTGATTTTTTTTTTTATATTTTTTTTTATATAGGACACGTCAATTGGACTTCGCCTTGCCTGATGGTAAGCTGAAGGCAAAGTCCCAGAAAAGAGGGTCACCATTACTTACACATACCGTGTGACAATGGTGACACTCAGCTTGACGGCCTCATCATATGCTTTTTCACGCCCCGCTTAAAGGACCCGGGACTGTAGGAAGAAGGAAACACGTGAGCTGGTAATGAATTCCAGGACTTAATGGTGCGACAGAGGAAAGAGTCTCCGAACCGCTTGGTTCTTGATCGGATGTTTTGCACCGTATGCGGATGACATCTAAGACCTGCACGCGTTGTCCTGTGTAGGAAAGGGGAGGGTGGGACTAATTGGAAGAGCTCATCAGAACACTCCCCATGGTACAAACGGTAAAATACAGCCATGGACGCAACATCTCTACGCAGCTGTAAAGGTTCTAGGGTGTTCGTGATCTCGGGATTCCCAATGATGCGGACCGCACGTCGCTGCAACCTGTCGAGAGCATCTAGTAAGTACTTTGCTGAACCATCCCAGAGATGCGAGCAGTAACACAGGAGCGAATTTGTGTCTTGTATAGAAGACACCGCTGCTCCGGCGCGAAAAACCGTCTCACTCTGTTCAGGACTCCGAGTTTTCGTGAGGCTGTTTTGATGATACTTTCGATGTAGTTTTTGTTATTCAGGTTGCAGCGAACATCCATACCTAGGATATTGAGATTGTCCTGCAGTGGTAGTGGCGTGCTCTGAAGAGTGGGGAGGGGAAGGAAAGAAGATACTTTTGCTGTAAACGCACATGCCTGCGTCTTCTTGGCATTGAACTCAACCAGGTTCTCAGAGCCCCATTGAGAAATGTGATTCAGGATCCCGTCAAGCTCAGTGACAAGAAGCTGCCTTTTCTCCGCGATATCCGACTGCTTGGCCGCAGGATGTCCATGATAACTCCCATGCAAAGTGCTATCGTCTGCATAACAATGAACATTGCCGGTAGACAGCATGTCGTTGATATGCAGAAGAAAGAGTGGGTGATAGGACGGACCCCTGGGGCACGCCAGCATTAACCTGCAGAAACTCCGAAGCTCGTCCGTCACAAAGGACGCGAATACGGCGCCCCTGCAGGAAGCTAGCAACCCAGTTGCACAGCCTAGAAGGCAGACCAAAGGCAGGTAGCTTGGAAAGAAGCGATTTGTGCCAGACTCTATCGAAAGCTTTGGCGATGTCAAGACTAATTGCCAGTGACTCGCCGTGCTTGTCCATAGCCTCACCCCAAAGATGGGTAACGTATGCTAGAAGATCACCCGTTGACCGTTTCGGTCTGAAGCCATATTGCCGGTCATTAATCAAGGAGTGATCCTCTAGGTGCCGCATGAGCTGTTTGTTAATTATGTGCTCGAACACTTTGCACAGCACTGAGGTGACGGCTATGGGTCGATAGTTGGCTGGCTCCGAGCGATCCCCCTCCGGCAAAGGCTCTGTACCCGAACTGTAGGATAGCCGGTACAGGCGCGTAAGCATTGGAGACAACTCCGCTGCACATTTTTTAAAAACTACCGCTGGAATACCATCCGGACCACTGGCTTTCCGGACATCGAGTGATTGCAGCACTGCACGGACATCGCGTTGCCTTATATGGATATCAGGCATCGCGTGGTCACTGTCGGGTAGTGTTGGTGGCTGCGTACCACAATCATCGATTCGGGAGTTGGCCGCAAAGAGATTAGCCAGCAGATTTGCCTTCTCTTGCGGCTCATGGGCCAGGGATCCATCAGGGTTACGCAGCGGAGGCAGCGAAGGCTGACAGAAGTTGGCTTGCACGGCTTTAGCCAGTCGCCAGTAGCCACGGCTTCCCGTGGGATGCATCACTAGCTCTTGACCAAGCCGCGCTATGCGCAGGGCATCCGCTCTGACGTAGGCCCTTCTGCAGACCTTTTTGGCTCTGTTGTACGCCGCCTTGAAGTGGCCCAGATTGGGATGGCGCGTGGCGCGTGCCCTTACCCAAGCGCGGTACGCAGACTGTTATGAATTTAATGATATGAATTTAAAAAAAAAAAATTGTGTTGAATTGTCCTATTGCCGAGGAAGTCTATAAACTGTATATCATCACGCTAATACTTAAGGGAGCGAAGCAGTCATCATAGATGTCAACAAAACCACAGATTTTCATACATAATTCGAAAACAAAAAAGTACGGGCATATATTCTATCAAAAATTATGCGGATCGGTGACTATTTCCTTTGCAGCACCATTAAGACCTGGAATTCATTACCAGTTCACGTGTTTCCTTCTTCTACAATACCGAGTCCTTTAAGCAGGGTATGAAAAAGCATCGTGAGGCCGTTCAGATGAGCAGCCACTATTGTAACATGGTACGTGTCTGTAATGGTAACCTTTTCTATGACTTTGCCTTCAGCTTACTGTCAGGCGAGGTGAAGTCAAATTAACGTATACTTAAAAAAAATATAGGGACTCCAAGTTCGAAGCATGCTAGGTGCGAAACCGGGACGGGAAAGTTAGTCTTCAATAAAATCTAACATAAGTACGTATAGAGGCAGCACGTTTGACATGTAAACAATGAGTAGATAACACGCGAGGTACCGCCGCGTCCATTGTGTGGTAATGTGGGGAAACTTGGCTGTGGAAGGTCTGCCTCAATGTCATTGGTGCTTATGTGGCTGCATTTGTTTGAGCCGGTATGGTTTGGTACCGGTACGAATGCGTTTAGGCGACTTGCACTTGGCTAACATGCATGTCGGTTGCTATGTTGGTAAAATAATATATGAGTATTTCTCAGTGTATGAGCTGAGTAAGTTGTAATTTGTTATTGCGTAATATGAAAGCTACCTATGTAACTTTATCGCAATGAGAACGCGAGTCATTGTCTTGTTGAATTTTGTATTTATGCAGAAATGGATCACCCAGTATGCAGAATGGAACTGTGTGGTTCTATTTTGCATAAATACGAATAATTGCCGTTTAGAGGCGTTGCTATAAAAAAACGGCCGTTGAACACCACTAAGTGCTTATTGTTTTAACTTGTGACAATGGTCGCCAGAGCACCATGGGAAGGGGAACAGGGTCGACAAATAATACAAGGTTGACTAGAGCCCCATATACCTTACATATTTCATGAGTATAGTTTTACAATAAATACATTGCATTGTAAAACTCTTCGCAAGATAATTAATCGGTAATTGCTTTGAATCAATTTTCAGTTCTCAAAACCACAAAAGATTGATTAATATCTAAATGAAAATTGATATTGAATGTCTTTTTATTGTTTATGTTCGATGTTACGACTAGATAAGAGAAAAGTATCGTTAAACCTATCGGTCTCTAATTGTATGTGTCATTACGGCATTCCCGACTAATGTACCAACTACCTAAATTATACACATAGTAAGTAGATGAGATTGTAGAATCTAAGTACATATGTTTATCCGTATTCTAGAGACTAAAATATATGAACATGACCCAATACGTTTAAGACACACCCAATATCGATCATACCTATTCAATGCTGATAATTAAAAACATTTAATTCTTATAACAACCCCATTGATGTTACACGAAGTGGAAGATATTGTTTATGATTCCATTCCAAAGAGTTCTTTCGCTACTGTGAAATCTAAATACCGCAACTAATATATACCATTATTAACTGAAAGAACAAAACTTTATCAAAGTCAAAACAACTTAGCAAGATTTATCGACGCCCACGTTCATATATTAATTTTAGTTTTTGTATAAAGTTGTTCGTCTGTAGCTGGCCTAACGTCTGCACCTACTGTGCAGCTGTGTATTGGTACCGACTAATATCCTTAGAATAGATGAATATATAATTGTGTTTTAAGTCACTGTCAATTTACAACTGAACGTTATTCCAGAATAACGTTCAGTTGTGAATCGACTCTTATATTAAAACTGTCATCTAAAATCCAATCTATCCTCATCAGGTTATAAATCTAGATTCAGGACTTAGTGGCTAAGCAATCGATTATCATTGTCTGAAATTCGTTGTGTAGTTTAGAAGGCAAGTGTTCTGTTGAGCTCTTCCAATTAGTTCCACCCTTTCCATTCCTGTATAGAGCAACACGTGGAGAGCTGAGGTGTCAAACTTATACGGTGCAAACTATTCCACCGAGAACCAAGCGATTCGGCTGAAGACCACGAAGACTGAAATCTTTACCAAGACATTTGTTTCCTTCTTTCTACAGTCCTGGGTCCTGTAACCGGTTGCCGGCCGGGGTGCGAAGTATATGTCTCAGATAGTCTCACCTCCGGCAATCTGCGGCACACACAGTCGGCGTGCATTTTAGTCGGTTCAAGTCCGACATAACCTCCCCCACCGGCCCCTTTGATGGGGGGGGTATCCGTGGGGATTCTGCGCACATTAAAAAAAAAAGGTTCCTGTAACCAGTGTGTGCATCTGAGGAGGCTGTCAAGTTACGGGCTACCACTGTAGCGTTACTGGTATCATGAATGTAGACCTTCATTCGCGAATCGCGAGACTTGGAATTTAGCTTAGCATATCAGACGATGTGCAGTCATATTGATGTGACCATTATTAAAAATGTTGCTCGTCTGTGCCCGGCCTAACGTCTCCGTCTGCCGTCTACCCACTAATCTTCTTATATTTTTAATTCTTTTATTTGTATTATGTATAGACAGTTTCCGAACCGGTTAAGTGAGTTTCGGGACAGTTCAGTATTTATGGTTTGCGAACGCATTTGTTATTTTATAAGTACTTTAAACTGCCAGCTCTTTTTCTTTTATTATGTCGCGGTACAAGAATAAAGGGGTCAGTTGATGGTATTTGCTGTAGCAGAAAGGGGTGATATTGATATTATACAGATATTAAAAGTTTGTCTCAAGGATTATTTGGAGTAAAAATATTTTTAAATGATTTTGTTATGATTTACTTGGAGTTATTCTTTTTATTTTAGCGTTAATTGATTCTAGTTGCATCCGACGCTTTCATATCGAATCTACCTACTCTTTCGCCTTTTGATTTGACTTAGACGACTTTTATTTGAGCGACTGACGTCTGACCAAACCCAAGAGGAAAAAGAAAATAGCTTAATGTTATCATTAAAAAAAATACATGCCTCACAAAATTACCACAATAATTATAACAAAAAATTTATTATAGCGCCGGTAGATTAGTGGTTAAGGGGTCGGCCTTACGATCGAAAGGTCCCGGGTTTGATTCCTGGTCATTACACTACCGACGTGAACCCACTCCTAGCACAAGCAATTTAGCTTAGTTGGAGGGGTTAGAGGGAATATTAGTAATTTCGGTTGCTAATATTCTTTTAAAAAAATAAAATAAAAAAGCAATCAAGCACGTGCAAAATTCAAGTAAGAATTCAATTTTCAATTCCAATTCTAAAATAAGTAATAGTTTTCCACATAGTATGTCACTCGTGCGCACCTCATAGTTTTTTTCCTTCGCAGCCTAGTATAACCCGTTCCTGCGAGGTAATCGCGGTCGTTGACCCGCTGACGTCACGTCTAACTGTGCAGGCCCTGTTCATCTACCTTGATTGTACTACTAGTACTATGTACAGTTTTGTGCGTTTGGGAAGATTACGGCATAGTTGGAGCATTAAGAAAGGGAATGCTTTTTTTGTATTACTTGATAAAAGAAAAAGAATATCGCTAGTGGGTTGTAGAGGTCAGGTAGCAGTCGATTCATAGAAAAGTTTCAGACTAAAAGCAGACTCCGAGTTTTTTTATACCACTTAGGTGGCAGACAAGCGCACGGCCCACCTGATGGAAAGTGGTTACCGTGGCCTATGGACGTGTGTAACACCAGAGAAGCTACACTCGCGCTGCCGACCCTGTAAGCACAGAGTTTCTGTGCCGTCAGTGTAGAGGACAAAGCAGGACAAGCCTTCGAAGGATGATGATTCAAACCCATTTCTACTGTGAAGAGCATGACCGCTGATAAATATCAATGATTTTTCCCGCACACGTAGTTCTACTTACGATCTCGGGTTCTCTCTGAAAAAGTATCGCACAAAGTAGGGTTTTAGGGATTATCAGCATCTGGAATGGTGGCCATTATCATCTTGCTACTATATATACTCTAGCTTCTTGCCAGACATCGGGCTGCAGTCAATTGACAGGCTATATATTAAAAATAAAAAGCGGAGCGCCTTGTGCTAGCCGGTTTATTATTACTTTGACGATATAATGCATGCTGGTTTGTGCACGCAAATTACATTTTTCAAATATTTCTACAACATGCCACGTGAGGCAAATAGTGAGTAGAAATTAAAATGGGTGTATTTCTCGGTAGTCGGCATATCCCACACGCGACTCGCGGGTGCATTGTTCCCGCTAGTGCTGATTTGATCGAAGCACATTGTCATGCAAACTATTTGTCGCGATTATGAGCTGCCCATTTACTGCTAACGCCATCTATTGATAAAGAGCGGTACTTATATGTACTGTAGATACAGTCGTGCACAGAAGTCGCTGAACATTGACAAGTTTACAGAAGCTCTATCCATAAATTCATACATTTTACTAGTTTTTGAACGAGAAAGTATATCTGGGTTTGTTTATTATTTTATATTTTAGAGCTAATGTCGGTAATCGGTAACTTGGGATTTGTTTAAGTTATTGAGAGAGAATGTATGTATAAATCTATAACAAAGAAGTTGTACTATCTCATTGTATACTTGTATTGTTAAGTCTATTAAAAATCGAATGACCTCTCCCAATCTCTTTCTATCTATAGCACGTGCAGGACAGACAAAAGTGTTACCCTCATACAAACCCTCTTACAATCGCAAACAATACTGGGTGGAACCAAAAGGTTAAGCACTTCCTTTTATTCCCACGGTAAAGAATTCTTTATCCTCACACGTGTTTTCCTATTTCCTACATCACGAGTCCTATAAGACAATGAATAAAAAAGACGCAGGAGGTAGGACACGAAGATATTTCCGTCCAATTGAGCAGTCCGACTGGGGAAGTATCTCCGTCATACAGAATACCTCGGCCATAATAACTTCGTGTTGTGTTCCCGGCGGTGAGTAGGGTAGCCAGAGCTCACTGGAGGGTATTTTGTGCTGTCTGTGGAAAGAACAAAAGCTTGTCCTGCTTTATACACATTATAACGTCTGTAATTCCCCGAAAGGGTAGGCAGAGGTGTGTTAAACACTAACATTTCGTCCACCATGATTTTCGGTCCCACGTAATAGGTGGTGAGCCCATTGCCGTCAAGCGGGAACTTTGTCATAGGCTATATGTTTACTATCGGATGGAAAACAGTCGTATCCCTTAGTCGCCATTTATAAAAGCACTTTTGCGCCAAAATCCCATCACCAAATGTACAGTAAAATTGCTAAACAGAACATGTGTTAGCAATTTGTGATAATTATTATTTACTTTATTAAATAATTTAACCTTATTACCGTGGGTAAAATCTCACGCTTGTAAAAATGTGTTCCGAAACTATGTCACATGAGTTTTTAATGTACACTGACGTCACGGATAATGAATTAATGGTATTAAAATAGTTTAAAACTACTCCTTCTGCGTGAATGATCCACATTCTTTAAATAGGGACGGCCTCATCTTTTTCACACCCCGCTTAAATGACTCGGGACTGTAGGAAGAAGGAAACACGTGAGCTGGTAATGAATTCCAAGTTTTAATGGTGCGACAATGGAAAGAGTCTCCGAACCGCTTGGTTCTTGATATTCTGCACTGTGTTCCGTTCCTGTTATCCGTAAAAATCTATCCCTATATTCCAGAGATAAAAAGTAGCCTTTATGTTATTCCATACCATAGTCTATCCCTATATGAAATGTCAAGCAGATTCGGCCGTTCGAGCGTGATTGAGTAATAAAAATCCAAATATCTCACCAACTTTGACGTTTTATAATATTGATAGCACAGGATAGTAGGAAGTAGAATTATGTCATGAGATGTCTAAAGATACATACATACAATCATTCCTTTATCCCCGGAGGTTTAGGTAGATGTGAATTAACACCCACATTTCACCAATCATTGAACCGCTTTCCGGGCACTATTGTTGACTCATGCACTGCGTCTGAGACTGAGTCTGGGCTGTATATATCTGTCTGATGTTAAACGCCCTATCCCTTAGTCGCTTTGTCCGACACTGCATGAGTAAAGATGGAGTGGTCCAAATTCTACTCTGCTGGGACCCATACGACTATAGATGACCTAATTAATATCAATAACACAATTGTCCTAATTATACCTCTGCTCTTGTTACAGGTAATTCAACTCCTCATTACAGCGTTTTATCATCGCCAGAAGTGTTCTCTACTACACTGAGTAACAGGTAATTGACTAGGTTTGGACCTTTGATTTGCCTGACGTTACACCGGCTGTGGTCACAGGCTGACGAAAATATTTAAAATATAGAGAATGTGCGGGTAGATAAAGAACCTACTACTTCACGGACTCGAAGACGGCGGGCATGTACCACTCAGCTATTTAATCAGTGACCACAGCCGGTGTAACCTGGTGGAAACGTCAGGCAAATCAAATGTATGTATGTACCTATACTATGATCGCGATTACATATCATACATGATCAGAATGACATTTGTGAGTGTGTGAGTCAGTTTGAGATTACATTGAGACTGAATTTAGGATAGATTTTTATTAGGAGAACTGGCATTCAGTACTGAAATAGTGTCAGCAAACAAAGGTGGAGTCAGGTTTGAGGGCAAATAGGTGGGGTTGGAACGTACCTGTACGAATTACGAGCTCAAGCCGCGCCCTAACGTCGCCTTTTTTATTTACGTGTGCTATCAAATCAACTTTCAAAAACACATATTTGTTCTCATTCACATGTATTCAAGTCTATATTAGCTCGACAACGCCGTACATACTTTACGAGCAGGTGCACTGCTGCAAGGTGCAGGTGAAACGGCTGTCTAGGCTAGACAGCCGGTTTTCAGGAGCTTCTGACCGTGCACTTTTTGAAGATATCCCTAATTTTATTGATCAGTTAATTATGTACAATCTTTCAAATGAATTACAATTTTATGGAATTTTAAAGCAAATAGTATGCTAATTATTCCTATCGATTTAAATTAGACGTTTAATTTTTACCCACCAGTCCCTTAGGGGGGAATGCTCTAACCAAGGTACAAGGACCACGTGTTGGACACTCGAAATTCTCCTATGCAAGCGAGTATAAGACTTGGTCCTTGTAGCTCAATTGGTCAGAGCATTTCCCCTGTAAGGGACAAAATCATTAGCCACTCTACCAGTCCATCTTCAAGGCACATTCTACTTCAAACCAGTTACAACCGCAAGCAAGATCAAATTTATCAAATTTTAGCATTTGTAACATCGGTATATAATTTGATTACAAAACGTAGACATACAAATCCTTTCTCCAATTATTTTCGGGACCGGTTGCCGATACAACCTGATACGCCCGATAGTATATTTAGACTGGTCGACCGCTGACTGACCTCAGCCCATTAAGGCTCAGGTACGTTAGGCTCTTGAAGATGTTGAGGGTAGATTAGGGATTTTAAAATAATTAAGGCGATTACCTTTACATACCTTATCTTTGTATGCATGTAAAGTTTGCAAATATCTACTGGATCGGTAGCCTAGTGGTATAGTTAATGGACTGCTGAGACGAGGTCTTGGGTTCGAGCCCAGGCTTTACCATGGCACACACTAATGACTTTTCGTTGCTTTTCGAAGTTGTGTGTGTATTTATCGCAGGTTTATAAGTGCCCGGTTAATGGCAATAGGCTCGCCACGTATTACATTGGGACCTAAACATAAACTGGCGAAATGTGGGTGCTAGCACCCTTCGGGGATATAGGCGTGAGTTTATACCGTCGCAGAAAATTGCTATTTTCGGGCATAATAAGTGTACTTCGTTTTGGTTATAAGCTATCTCTGAGCATTTTGGGCGAGAAAAGGTAATAGACAGTTAATTTCTACACGGGTAGATGACGTCCCGTTGAGATAGCATTGTCGGCGTCCAAACAAAGATACATATATATATATACAAAGATATAGATATCCTAGGTGGAATAGATGAAGACACCTAGGCACAGAATAAATAATAGTACCACGTAACCTAGAAGTTGTTTATTTCACATAGTTCTAATCCCCTATTAAGAAATGAAAGCCGCTAAGAATTGTGTTACACCAACCCTTCACACTATACCCTTTAATCTGACATTCAATGTAACGTGCGTAGCCCAAGTCTTGCTTTAATTAACAGGTTATTATGTGGAGCGCGTATGTCACTCGGACTGAAATATTTAGTTGCGTAGCCTGCTCAAGGCCCACTCGGCCAAATTAACACTTTTTGGACTTAATTGGATTATAGTTACGTTTATGTATACGAACTAGTTTAGGCGGTAATGCTATATGAAGGTAAGTCACACCGAAAAGAAAGATATTGTTTCATAACTAGGTTCAATAAAGTAATGATTTATTATTATTCTTTGAACTCGTGGGTAAGAAACCGTGGGTTGAAAACGGAAACGCCCTTCTAAACTGTAAGAGTGTGGTTCTGAAAAGCTCATCTGGTTTCTCCGCTGCACTATAAAGACTTGGTTTTGACCGTTGACCATTGTTTGCCAACACACGTGTTTCCATCTTTCCACAATCCCGAGTTTTTTAAGCGGGGCGTGAAATAGCCTTTATTTAGTCCCATTATAAGGCATAAGAACTACCATTTTATCATTGAGTAACTTAAATATGAATGATATTCCGTAGAGTTTGCTTATAACTATCAAACAGGGTATCGCTAATTTGACGAGTGCTACACAAAAAGTTACGAGTTTGAAGGATTTCAATGGCTCCGGAAAATAAGTTAATATTATGTTTACACTAAGTTTCTATCGAAAGCAACACATCCACTGCATTTCTATTTACCACAGCGGGCTCTGTTTAGCGGAGCCTTATAAAACGCACATAGCGGAACACATAATAATATTTACGTTTTATTACCACCAAAAGCCCATAAAACTGTCTGATACTAAAGTTGGGTTTCCCCATAAACTGCAACAAAATTGGGACTATTATAAGGAGGGTTCTGCCCTAATTCCTGCCCTTGCCAGCACGAGGTTGTTTTAGTGACACGATATGAACTTTTCTATTTCGGTAATTGCCACACACGATAAACTATTGTTAATTTTGTTGTAACTTTTAATTTCATGTTTTTAATATTACCAATGCGTATGTTTTTGTTTATACACATATTGAGAACTCACTTGTACTTTTCCACATGGTTTTTTTTTTCCACAATGACATTTAACAATGTGGAAAAGTACAAGTGAGTTCACAAAATGTGTAACGACAAATTCCACCAAGTGCCATCAACCAACAGCATCAACAGTATAGTAGTTATAGTATTTAGATGAAATTTGAGACATGTAGCATTCTTGCTGCTTTCTCTGACTCAGTCTACGTCTTCTTTGCATCCTCGTCCCAATCGTGGTGGATAAAGCACACCAGGAGAAGAAAGCTTTTTTCTCGTAAGGACTCGAACCGACTAAAGCCACAAGCCGTCTCGGGTCTTCAGATTGTCTAAGACATAACCCCCGCACCCGGCCTCAGCAAGTATATTAGACCCTGGGCCCCAAATTGTAAGCTTTGGATGCAGTGAGGATTAGCACTGGGCTGATAATAAAGGCAACAATAATCCTAAATATAACTATTACAGAACGTTGCCAATTCTGTCTCACTTCCATGACATTCGATCGCGTGCAGACATGGTAATGGGCTTAAAACATTGGGTGGCGCTAAGAGCGAAGCTCATGCCGTTTGTATACGCAATTCACTGTAGCTTTGGGGCAAGGGTGGCGGTTATTTGTCGAACTAAATATGCTTTTTGGAAGGCCCAAATCGATAAAGAATTGCTACAGTTTATCTTCTGATTTATGTCCATACTTAATACTAGAAGTGTATAAGTAACTTTGCCTGTCCTTCCGTCAGTAAGGGTTACATTTTAGTACCCAAATATTTGGGAAGATTGCCCACTTTTCTCCTCAACATTTCGTAAATAAAATAAATATTAAAAAAGCTCGACAACTTGTCTGGAATCGGAACTTGGATAATTCAAGACCATCTCTAAAAAGCAAATAAAGCTCAAATATACTGATAATGTTTTAGACGACTCGACTGGTACAAAATAAAAAAATAAATATGAAAACATCAAACTGACTTCTTTTTGATTGTCTACCACGGTACTTAGATATGAATTTAGGCTTTAAATATTCAGAAGGATGTCGATCCACCCAATACATGTAGAATGAGACGGTTTATCGTATATCAAATATTTTACATCTTTTCCCTACAGGCTCGTTCATACATAGTGCTGCGTCAACACTGTCTGAGCTCCTACATTGTAGCTGGTGTGAATAATGTATTCGTCGCGACTGGCAGCCGTTCGTCTGTGCTCTTCGATCGAGGATTAACCTCCGTCTACACTATTGTTTGCACCGCCATATTTGCACGAACCGAAACCAGTACCACCCGTGCAAATATAATATTAAACTTGAGAAACTGCAATTTATTCATACGACGTTAATTTTTTTTGAGGTGTAATTTTCTTAAGGTCTTTTCCGGTGAACAAAAATATAAAATTAGTATTATCGTCTCCGATCGCTTGGGCCGTCACCGAATCCGTCACTTCTATCGGCAGTCCCCAAAGACTGGCTGCATGCTTTTTAATCATTAACAGATCGGCTTGGTAAGTCAACGATGCAAAAGAAAGCTATTTATTCACTCTTTTATTTATTTATTTATTCATTCATTTCAAATATGGGTTACATAAAGGTGTTATATCCAGTAGGTACATAGTTTCGCCATATTCCACCATAATAGGCATGCAATTGAAACATTAAGCAGCTAAACAACACGTCACTACTTATATAAACTAAAATAGTTTAAAAAAAAATAAAAAAAATAATGTCAATTTATACTAAATGTCAATCAGTATTATACATATTAGATGTCGATCAATGCTAAATGTCAATTAATAGTGTTATCGTTCAAAACTCATTCGTTCGTTACAAATAGTCAATTCTTGACTTGCACGTTCCCAAGTTATGATTTTCAGTAAGTTTTCGATAGAGTCAAATGAGTTTTAATAAATAATGAAACTTGGTAGAACTACCAGCCCTAGATGTAAAGTATCTTCTATGTATTACATTATTGTTTTACTCACGAAATAATATTTTAACCGAACCGAACCGTTCCGGTCACATGGAACGACAATACCATAATGTATACCGAGCCTTATACGGTAGATGTTGCACAGGAAAGGACTGTCGGGTTCGTGTTTCGTTTTTTGTTTCCCGACTTTGAGGTGAAAGTTTTAATTTTGAAAAACCGGCGGGTAAGGTTTTGGTCAACTTTGTCGCAATAATTCAGGCTTTTATACATCTCTGTATAGCTGTAGGTAGAATATATAGGTATTTTACCAACATTAAGGAAACTAGGAAGACATAGTTGTGTATTTAGATGAAATTTGGGACATGTAGAATTCTTGCTGCTTTCTGTGACTCAGTCTACGTCTTCTCTGTATCCTCGTCCCAATCGTGGTGGCTAAGGCACACAAGGAGAAGAAAGCTCTTTTCTCAATTACGAATTCGAACCGACTAAAGCCACAAGCCGTCTCGGGTCTTCGGATTGTCTAAGCCATAACCTTTGTGTGTGTGTGCAATTGTCAAAGCACCCGGTTTCAGAAGGTATATTAGACACTGGGCTCCAAATTGTAAGCTTTCGGTGCAGTGAGGATTAACACTGGTCTGATGATGAAAGTAACAATAAACTTCAATATAACTATTACAGAACGTTGCTAATTCTGTCTCACTTCCTCACTTGATACTGTTGATTGATGGCACTTGGTGGAATTTGTTGTTACACATATTGATGTAACTTACTTCTACTTTTGGATTACTATTTTTCAATGTGGTGAGTTATCAAATAGTTGTGTATTTCGTTATTTGCACTTTGCAAAAAAAAAGTGTCTAAGTATGTTTATCTGCATTCTAGATCCCATAACACAAGCTAGTTGAGCTATGCTTATCATGGGTCTAGATAGCGTTGTGTAGAATGTCGTGGAATATTTATTTATTTATTTGCTCATTGATACGACTGAAACATGATCACTACTGAGACGAGAGAGGGAATGAAACCCTGAATGAATAATTTAATGAATTCTTTGTCGCAATTTTATACAGTTTAATATAGATTTAATAAGCTTTTCAATTCAACTTTTATTTCGAGCACCAGAAAAACATGGTTGAAGAAATATGCAATAGGTACACGGTAAATAATTCAGATCCAGGCATCCAACTATAATATCTATTTCACCGTCAACTGTTATAGTGCTAATAAAAATTCTGTCCACTTTCATGATCACACTATTTCATGATCCATTATATTATTATATCGCTTATATTCTCTCGTTCGGATACTACAGAAGTAGTAATACTAGCAAATACGAGCGTAACGAGGAGACAAATGGTAACGAGGCAGCCGTCTGGCGCCGAGGATCCGTCTGCTTCCATCTACGGCAGTTTTTATACTCAAACCCAACTTATTTATCTCCTAGTAACAGATGTACTGAATGCTGTGATACTGAGATGTTATTTTATTAGGTTTTATTACTTCTGAAGCCAGAATCCTGGTTTTTTCAATACGAATGAGCCGATTAAGTGAATTATCGAAAATTATCACACTCTAATATAGATTTTGTAATTCATTGTGCGTGCGGTTTCTTATAGTAATTTTACTTACCTTTTTAGACGCTTTCTTCATCTTTATGTCACCACACACTGGGTTTCCATATGTAAGTGATCAACTTCGGGTTATTATCATCAGTATCACCATGAATTGCTTACTATATCTGCATGATTGATGAAGGAGGATGAGGCGCAGGTTCTACTTCTCAGGGTTGCGATACCAGCTGTAGTCGCTCCAGTAAAATACAATATAAACCAAATTAGAAGTAGGAGAGCCGACCCCTGGGTCCCCAAGTGCAAGTTTTGGATGCCACTGGAATTGACAATGAGATTATATTGATAACGTCTACTTGCATTGATTTCAAGAGCATATGGCAAACTAGAATTCCAAAAAAGTTGTTATGTGGTAGCAAATCATATATCTAGTTAACTCCTGAGTTTCCATAATTATTTATAACTCAAAATACCACCCACAAACTCCACTAATTACAATTGTCTCTCATCTATATCTCCTAAGTCTTGTTAGTGAAGCTTGTATAACATTAGGGAGTTATAAATCACCAGTGGCCGTATCACGCGCGGCCAGCGTATCAGTCGGCTTCGAGATTTATGGAGACATGGTTTTGACCGCTCGGCTATTGATGTTGATACGTTTGAATTGGAAACCGATGCTCGAGTGTGCTTGAGCGCTGTGATTTGTGTCCGAGATGTGTTGTGTTTATTTTTAAGTAGATTTGGAAATAAAATATATCTATTGTTAGGCTATAATAGTTGTTCTCAAAAGTGTATGATAATGAAGGATAATCATACCCCATCTCTATCCGTCGGCAAATCTGTGGGATATTACCCACACCCGTATCTAGTATTTGTATCTTCACTATCTACTAGTAACAGAAATTACTTTTTTATTTAACGTACGAGAAATTCCCACGGATACCGCATCCCACCGGAGCCGGTAGGAGAGGTTATGTCGGAGTCTAACCGATTAAAACGCACGATGCCTGGGGTTTGTTGTTGGTTGCCGAAGGTGAGGTTGACAGGCATATTTCTCGCTCCCTGGCCTACTCAGGATCATCTCTCGATGGTCCTGGGTCGATCTGGCCCTCCTCGGGAGTAACAGAAATTACTAATATTCCCGTTAACCCCTCCAACTAAGCTAAATTGCTTGTGATAAGAATGACTTCAAGTCGATAATGTAATGACCAGGATTCGAATCCGGAGGTTTTCGAACTTAAGGCCTATTTATTTTTGTGATACACTTAATTGAAAGCTATAGACAGAGAAGCCTATAGATTTATGCTGTAATGTAACTTCTTATCTAGTTATTTAAACTATCATGGTCACTCACATCAGTATCAAAATAAACAGGATAATAATATATATAAATAAAGAGCAAAAGGATAATGTTTTGAACAATGAAACATGGTAAATATTCCGTTTATCTTGATACTGATTCTCATCTACTTTTGTTATTAGTTAGAAAAACTACGCGAAACCTCACAATACTCAGCAGCATTATATACTATGAGATTCCTCCTCCATAGTGGAACAGATTCAGTCATTAAAAGCATTAATAGAACATTCTTTGTATAATTGGAACATTGCTTCTAATTGATGTTTAGCGTAAGGATGGTAATTACATAGTTTATCAGCTCAAAGCTAATTAAGGCTGTTGTAGCCTGTATAAACTTCTAATGAACAGGCACTATAGGATTGTATCTGGCAAGCTTTCCTTTTCACTTCTCTCGCTTTCTCTGGCAAAAAGGAACTACCAATATTTAATGTCCTCAATTACTACGCAAGTTGCAAAACGGTTCAATAGTTCTATTGACAGCTTTAAGGGTTGCCATAGGCGACAACCCTTGGACCTACAGTGGTAGCTACCCAAAACTGATCCAGATAGAAAAAGAAGTTAAAGACACGAATTTGATCTTTTCCAATTGCCATGTCCAAAAAAAGGTGGCATTAGTGTTTATTTTAAATAACATTCTTATTTCATAAATTTCGTGAGCATCTGCCGTATTAAAAGAACCAACAATATTTCTATATCGAACACTTGACTCACAGTGTAAGCAGTAACTCAGTAGTATTTTTATAGTAACACAGTGGTACGTGCGGAAGCGCACGTGGTCAGTTGAATCAATAAGGTTATTCGTATAACATCGTATACATCTCTTAATGGCTGTATAATCGTCGTAATTCATATACTTGTGAAAAATAAGTATGGTAAGGGTGAGTCATGGCGATATTGAAAATTATGTAGAAATTTAAAAAAAAATGTAGTTAGGACTCGTGGAGAATACGGATGAAATATATCTATGAGGCTATTATGTATGGGTACATGGCAACCCTGGTAAGTATCGATCAAGGGGTACGTGCATCGATCAGTTCGAGGTCTTTCAAAGGCCAAGTCAAGAGTTGGGCGCCCAGAACCCATGAACATAATTTTGACACTGGAAACCGCGAAAAAATGTAAGAACGTCTAGAGGACTTTGGAGAATGCCCTACAATATTGGAAAAAGCTGACCCCAGACTCAGTGGCAAAAGCTTCTAATGTGACTGGGATTAATGCTAGGATGAAAGGGGAGTGTCAAAATCGTAGCAAATGGAAACAAGCTCTGCACAATTAGATAATCTCCCGTTTCCATAATACAATAGTATAGTTATATTCCATAATATATAGTACAGATAGTCTCGAGCCAATCTCGTAGTTATATCACATAAATAGGATACTCGAGCACTAAATTAACTAATAAAAGGCTAAGTGGATCCCTGGTGACGCCACGCCGGCGCCTCTCGCTCCACGGCACTGTCTCGTCGCCTACGACTGCTAGGTACTGAGCATAAAGTAATCATATTATGAGCGAATGTCTAAAGGAGCAATTTGGATGAAAATTGGCTGGGATATTCTGTAGGTGGTGTTACAAGGTTAGAATAGACAAAGTTGTCTATTAAGGTTTTGAAGGGTATGATATAAGGACAGTTGATATTTTTCCGGTTGTGTCACATACTTTGCTTTTACCATCCATCCTTTATTCACTTTTGACAGTTTTATAACCTTAATGATGTAGACGGCATGAATTGCTTGAAGGAGGATAATTATTGCAAAGAAGGAAGTTACTGAGGAAACACCTGATAGGAATGTATGGAGGGGAATGACAATGTTGCGTTGAAATAATTGTGACAAAGACAGGTAGATGATAATTATTGATGATGCGTGAAGATCTACTACACTAAACATAAGAATTGATTGGTACAGCAATGCTTTATCCAACTATAATAATCATCATCTTAATGATACCATTTGTTTCCGAGGCTTTAACCTTTGCTTCTCTCCCTCATGGTGACCTAACTTGAATTGTTTGCTCGAGGGCGAACGAGGGCTCGTTGAATATAGCAAAACTAGCAAATATGCAAACTGGTCTCCTACCAGTGAATTAATCGGCACCTATATAGCGGACGAATCTACAACTTATATTCCAGGGTACGAATTTTTGGCGACCAATCGGTTCGTCGTCAAAATTTAGTCCTGTGTCAGCTACGTCATACCTTAAACTCATAACAGTTCTTGTATTTGAATGTTCAGCAGCCTCCTCAGACTTTATTATTATGCCTCTTAGGAGTCTTAGGATTACTTCCTACTTAAGTCCGAGTTAATACAATTCGCCCATCTAGAACAGTCGAATTGTCTACACAGATGTTTCGTGGGGTCAACGCCTCGCGTCTGGTTTTCGTAACATTAAGTATCAATTAAGTACACCTTTCTTCTTGCAAGGGTCATTATTCATTATTAAATTTAAAACAAATACAGTTAGGTTATTATTTATTG
This sequence comes from Eilema griseolum, assembly GCA_963662185.1. NCBI lineage: Eukaryota > Metazoa > Arthropoda > Insecta > Lepidoptera > Erebidae > Eilema > Eilema griseolum. Next base: position 1,230,092 of record OY759254.1, read on the forward strand.
ATATATATGTATTTATAGGTATGTCAATAAATAGTGAGATATGGTAGGCATACGTGTATTTAACACCTCGACAACTATATCGACAGGTGGGTTTGGTAATAGGATGTGAGCCAAAAAGACTACTATGAACTGTAACTAAGAAGTTCTTGACAAAAAAAATGCAATTGTTCGTTACCCGTACGTTACCAGAAGTCTAATTTGGGAGTCTAAAAGCAGCTCCTAGGTTCTACACTACACCAATAATTCTAATCAAGAGTAGGAGGTATGAATAATTGCACCAGGAACGTAATAACTGAGCTATTGTCTGAAAGTATGGCACCGCCATTTCTTTGTCATTCAATCGCTGATATTCATCATTTGTGGCAGTACCCATCCATCAATTCCATACCCACACCGAAGGTTTAAATAGTATTTATGTAACTTAAACTCCATTAACCATCCAATCCTAGTTCTATTCAGTTAGCCAACAGCATTATCCCGAGGTAGGGATGATTGAATCAGAAGCACGCTTAACAGAGCCGTTGTCAGATAATTAGATGGAAGCTCATCCGCTGGGCAAATGCGTAAATGGACCTATCGGAATCCGATGATTAGAAAGTATTGTTTTGTTAATGAAAAGAGGGCAGAGGCAGTGGGCCGACTGTATTAATTTTAATTTGGGTTTGGATAATCAAAGTAAACAATGACTATTTATAAGATAATAGATTTTATGGCGATTTATTTTATTATTTACATGTTGCCGATTTTTGTCAGCGGCTATGTATGCTGAAAACCAACCAAAACGTCTGCAACACTTGTCACCGGGAAATGCCTGAGAGAAAAAAAGGCCATTTTTGAGATATTTTTTAATACGATTTAGGTGACACATGATCCACTTGATGGAAAGTGGTTACCGTGGCCTATGAACGTGTGCCATACCAGGGGAGTCACACTCGTGCTGCCGACCCTATAAAAATAGAGTTCCTGTGCCGTCAATGTAGAAGACAAAGTAAGAAGCCTTTGGTCTTACCACTGACAGCACAAAAACTTACCCCGGCGCGCGACTGTAAATGGGGTTGCCACACAACACATTAGGTTATTAGGACCGCGGTATTCTGTAGGGCGGAGGTATTTCCCCAGTTGTACTGCTCAATTGGAACGGGAATACCATCGTGTCCTACCTACTACAAGGATTCACAGTATTTAGAAAGGTACTTTTAACTGATATCAATTATTATTAAAGAGCCTGTCCTTCAGAAGTTTTGGTCGAAGTTGTTAGTGCTCAGCAACTTTTATTTCTGATCGTACTGCTGTACGTATAAAGTTTCCAATTATTTATCCAAACAACTTCCAAGTCGGCCGTCGCTCGCGAGGCACAGTTAAAAGTATTATATCCTTGCTAATTGAGGCAAATCAGACAGTTCTTGAACGTGAACTTTGTATTCTGTTTAAGAATTCAGTTCAGTAACTTTTGTTAAAAGTTATAGCCAAAGTTATCGCTTATTTGTGAACTACTGTTAAAAGTTATAAGGGTGGGTGTTTGGGACTGTAACAAGGATTATTGGGCCCATGGAATATTTAGGTTTTTTGCTCGGGACATATATTTTAACACTTAAAATGTGCTCAAAATGTGCTCTAAACACGTAGTCCACGTTTCTTGGGTGTCTTTTCATAGCATATGGGTTACTACGATAGTGGACGAGCTCAAATTCACCAATCCAATTAATTATCTGCGCGCGCCAGGTCCTCGTTTGTCCCGCAATTTTGGTCCAAGATTCGTGTTCCGATGTAAACACTTTGTAGTCCCAGTCAGTCCATAATTGGGTATACCTTTGCTTTTACGGTAGCGACTGCTATTCATTCATAAACACTAAGAGCCTGCGCCAGAGCCCCGTCCGTCAGTACTATCGGTTTGCAGGTGAGATGATTGATTGACCACCAATATGGATGTAGAGGTTCCCTAAAAATTTCGTACTTTAGCCACATTACAGTTAACCTGGAAAGCCTTAAACATTTGCCTGATGAGTGTTGATTATATCGCCGCTACTTCCACGTCCGGGTGGCTTCCGACTGAGTAGAATTAGAACCACGCCATCTCTTCCCATGCGATGTCTTACAAGGCGACTAAGGGATAGGGCTGTTTAACAACAGACAGATACATACAGCCCAGACTCAGCCACAGATACATGGCTCAAGTCAACCACTGTGCCCGGAAAACGGCAATAGGCTCATCCTCTACTACGTGGGACCGAAAACAATGATGGTGAAATGAGGCTGTTAATTCACCTGTACCTAACCTTCTGGGGATAAAGGCGTGATTATATGTATGTATGTATGTACTTCCAACGGCAACATAAGAGGATAGTGAATTAAGTGTGACGGCAACGCAGTTACGGCGTAAACATTATGCTTGATTACTGCGGTTCTTAACATCTTATAGTGCTTTGGTCTGGTTTGATGTGTGATCGCATATATTTTGATGTGTAATTCCTGTTTTATGTACTCCATTATAATTTACATAGAGACTTTTATAGCTACATGAAAGCAGACATCGCTATGCGGGCAGTTCGGAAGTCCATTAACCGTGATTCCTCTGGGAAGCTTTGATCAGTTTGTTTGAGCTTGTGTGAGTTACTAGGAAATATCAAGGAAGTCCTTTTGAGTTCGTTAATATCATGTTATATGGCTCGTTTGAATATTTTATGTTTTTAACCGACTTCAAAGAAGAAGAAGTTTCATCGTTACCGGCATTACTTATATCATCTTAACTAAATGTAAATTAATATAAATTTAAAAACTCAAAAACCCGACTGAGAAGAAGCCAACGTATAAACAACTAGCTTCGCCCGCGTTCATTCAGCCGATTGCGATTTCATTCGTAAGATGATTTTTTAAAATTAAAATGGTCTTGATTGAGCTTAAAGCTTAAATGATTTAATTAATCAATTAAAATGTATTAATCCATCCAGTATCCAAATCCATTCAGTAGTTTTTGCGAAGTTGAAATATCAATTATATATGTTGAGAACTTACTTTTAGATTTTTATAAACTAGTCTAGATTTATGAAAAATGGAAACTCGTTAACATAATATTTGCACTATAAAAAAGAAATGTGATGTAGGCTGTAATGTATTTTTATTTACCCACTTCCCACTACCATTTTTATGAATTTGATGCACAAATTTATTATCAAAACATAGTAAATAATCGTATTAAAATTCCTGTACAATATTTTCATAATCAATCAATCCATAGTATTAGTTGTTTGGCACTTACGTCGGTTTAAGCCGTCAGACCAATCAACCCAGAGAGTGAAACCTATGCCAATGCCGCATCCGTCTATCAGCAGGTAAATGGTCAAAAACAGAAACGGGCATTACTAGAACCGGGCGTAACAAGAAGTGGTCAAAAACAGAATTTTCATATCCAGAAGAGGACGTCACGAGGTTAGGGGTATACCCTATATACCCTGTGTGAGGCTAGCATGCGAGGTCGACTTAAGATTTTGTGGAAGAGCTCCATTCGCCCATCACCTACGCTCCCTACGATGTCCGTTTTCCGTGGTGATTTTTCGCACGTAAAAAAACCCAGATGGATCTAGAAACATGAAATTTTGGCAGTAGTTAGATGCGGATTTAAATAATTTTGAGTATAGGATATTTTCACGATTTTTTTTCTAAGCGAAACTGGCACACGAACCACTAGTGTAAGTAAAGATTAAATTAAACACCAATCATTGGTAATGTGAAGTAACATGTTACGCCTAGACGTTTAGTCGAAACTTAGGCAATGGTATCTTGGCAGTCGGCCAACATTGAATCACAAGAATTCGATTCGTTACAAACTACTTGGAATAACATCGATATGTTTAGAAATCGACAACTTTATTGCACTATATCGATTTAGTTGAACAAATATTGATATTTTATAGCGATATTTAGTATTTTGATTCACTTGTGTTCGTAGTATTTCTATTTGCAGTATTGAATCATTTTATTTAAGGAAAATCTATACCTGGCCGAGGCAAAGGTATTCGAGTTACCTGAGCTCATGTTACAATAAGTTGCAGACCGATAGTCGTGAAATTGTCTAATAATAGTGAAATCTCGCCTGAAGAGATATACAGACATATTATGAGACTCACAACTATATCTTCGCACAAACACAGTTTTTGGCGAGATCTAGGTGATAAATTTACACATTATGTCAGTTACCTTTAAATGGTCAGGGTGTACCTACTGCACTGATCTGTCGACACCGTTGCCGCCCAATATGTTAGTCGGTGTACCTGCTAAACAGTGGACGAGGTTCTTATCCAGACTTTTCCCCCGGGGTCAGAGCTCAGATGACAGTCGCACCCAAAAAATATGAAATACAAATACAAAATAATAAACGGAGAAAACTTGTTGAACGCAACTGAACAATCACTATGAAGACGATGCGATACTGCAAGAAAAAAAAAAGAATAAAGTGGCGTATTCCATAAGACCTACATTAAACAAAATGTTAATGTCAAGCGCCAGCTGAGTCAGACAGGACTGAATTCATTACACCATTACCTAACCGAGTTAGGCTGATGATATCACTTGCGGCACTTGGCGGTCAGGGCCCTCGCCCATCTACATTGTTGCTAAGCACTATCCTTATATTAATAAGATGTCGAGGTCAGGTTGTTTGAATTATGGTACCCATTGTGAACGAGACGTTATAGGAACACAAAGTAATACATAGTTTGGTATTGTAAACCATGTATTTACCGGAAATACCTCAATTAATTCGCTTATCGCAGTTCAGAATACTTGGTTGATAAACAAGCTTGACAAGGAGCTGTTCGCTCAACCACAGTATTAATATCTATCTATATATCACTTGGCTCAACTATGCTCCTCAAGTTTTGTATTTAGATTAAGTAGACTAAGTGTATGTTTGTAAAAAGACCAAAAAATAATGCCCGCTGAGTATCTTGCCGGCGTCTTCTCAGGTCGGGGCCGCGTTTCGAACCGGTTGTCCATTTACTAAATTTGTTTTCATGTTCCCCTTTTTATTGATGTTTTGTTAGTGTCGATTTTATGGTCTATGCAAAATAAATTATTTTTGACTTTGAATTTGACTACTGGACATATGCCTTTACCTATGTTGGGAGTACGTTAGTTGCCTGTCATGCCTTCAGATGAGATGGATTAGTGATACTTCTATACCTTCTCCATCACCACGCCACACCATACCTATTCCCTTACATTAGAGGAATTTAATAAGATCACAGAAAAGCACGAAGAAATAGTTTTTTCCTGATTCGAATATGGGATGCGTAAGAATGAAAGTAACTTCATAAGGAAGGCAATAACTGGATATAGACAGCTATAAGGCGAGAGGAAAACCCAAGAGGAGATGGATGGACTGTGTGAATGGTGATATGGCTAGGAAGGAAGTGAATGTTTAGATGACTTGAATCAGAGATGAATGGAATAAGCACACTAGTTGCGCCGATCCCAAATAAATGGTTATCCCCCAGGCAGGACGATGATGATAATTACATATTTTCTGACATACTTAATGTATACGTAGAGCTACAAAAAAGGAAGATGGAGAAGTCTCGATCGATCAACTTGTCAGACGATCTATAACCACGACTACTCCTTTTATAAGGTACGGGTTAAAGAAAATATATATATTTTCAATTTCCTTTATCTAACCCACGCGTTCTGGCCCGAATATCTTCCTAGAAGACTCCAAATATAACATAATCATGCTATGTAGTCCAATTTGGTACCGCCAGTGAACCTTATGTTTCTACGCACAGTTTGAATTCAATTGTACTCGTGTCTATTGAGGCCGTGCGTTGGCGACATTGCTTCTGAGGAAGCGATGATATTGTTGCGACACCTTTACTTTAGCTGGATATTAGATTTTTTTACTTCATGTACGTTTTTTAAAATAAAGAATATTGAAATTAAGGGCTCTTGGAACCAGCGAGCTTGTATGTAGGGTTTAATGACAGTAAAATATCCTAGCCTAGCGTTGTTCCAAGATTTTTCTAGGATTTTCAGAGGGTTTCACTTCGGTGGTCCCGGATTCTGCACTACACTTCACCCTTTCCTCTTTTGACTTATGAATTTTCTGTCGAACCTCCCAACCCAGGGAGGATATCCTGCGCCCAAGTCTAGTCCATCAATCAGCAAGGGGCGCATAAGCATCAATGAGGCTGGGTATATCCGAGCAGTTTGAAGCATACCTCAATGCACATATCTTGGACCTAACTCGCGAGATAAACGAGGTTCTGGGGAACGCGGATTGTTTTATAATCTAAAATAACCTATGCTTGGTGAATTTGAGTTGGGCCTACGGCCTAGCGCTCCTTGCTATTCGTAAAAGATACCCAAGAAATGTACTGTGCATATAAAGTACATTTTAGATTCAAGATATATGTCCCGACTGTAAAGGTCAACTGCTTTAAGCTGAGACTTCAAAGTCAATTACTACCTTCTACGTACACAGCTCGAGCTGTGAGCCCGCACTTTCATTCAATTCACAAAAAAGTAATTTTTAAATTTTTTAACCAAGTTCAATAATTCGTAGTCAGTTGCCGTTACTATAATAAAAACCCATCCAATCTTGTTTACTTGTAACTACCAGTGAGATGGACGGACAGCCTTAATTGTATAATTACATCGATTTGTACTAACATATCTGTAGTTAGGACTACAAACAAATATGGGTGCACAAGGAAAATGAAGAACTTATTTATAAATAGGCTATTTATTGTGTGGAATGTTCGCTGTGGTTTTTGTTACATAATAAATTATTAAAGTATTATTTTTAGTTTTCTAAACGAGTTACAACATCAAGGCGTTTAAAATTGGAATGTGGCTATATTGCATGTATTCAATACCATCTAGCGATAACATGCCGAACTATTTAGAAACTACCGATTCTACTGTCAATTATTTTCTGAATACTGTCAATTATTGGATCGTGGCCTGCTAGGCGTGATCACCATGCCTGGTGGAAGTCCGCCTTTTGTGCGTAGGGAATTAAACAATTATAACTCAAGTACCTATCTTCTTCTGTAGAAACGACGTGACTACTCCCAAATTCTGTTTCCCAGTGTGCCTACTACTGGGATTGCGTTCTCGGAGACGCCCATAAGGTACTGCACAAATATAGTATAAACTAAAATGACTAAGGACTCAATTAATCAATTATCCTGGCGCAGTCCTCTGCTGGACATAGCCTAATGTTGGGAGACTTTGACCTACTGTTTCTACGCTGGAAAAACGGGTTGGCACATGGTTTTATTTCGAATTTTCCGTTAAAATAGTAAACCCATCAGTACAGTACAGTATTATCCTTACAATAGCCGTTCCCACGGCTTGTGCTCTATACACTCCCATTGTGAACGAGTAGCAGATACAAACTTATGCAACAGCAAACGTCACCAGCTGTTTATTCAAGTAACTATGTTGAATGTTCGCTCCTGTGTTATCTATAACAGGCAAAAATTCATTATCATAAATGAGAGAGATGAATATTTTGAAAAGCGAAACAGAACACAATCAGCCTCAATAGCTGCGAAAAGACAAAGTGTCCTTGGTAGTATTCTATGGCCTGGAACATGGCGAGTGTTCTGACGAGCTCTTCCTATATATTCTACGACTCTCTTCCTATCCCGAACAACACGTATCGCCATATATTGCGCAATCGATACTAATTCAGCCAACCCTATTTTTATTCAATTTATATTTTAAACGCATTTCAATCATTTTCATTTTGTCGTTCTCTGCCCCTTTTCCAAACTCAGTTGGTGAGGTCGGTTTTTCAGTCAAACTGTGGCCGCTGTACTTCGATATTATCCATGAATCGACTGCCATCTGACCTCTACAGACAATTGGCACAATCATTTTTCATTCTGCGATGTTTGAAAATTACGAGAATTGGCCTAAAGCTCCATTTAGTCGAAGGTGGCGTGATTGAGTAAATCATCATTCATCTTTCCATCCATTAAAACTTTGTATTCATATTGTTAGTAAAATCATTACTCTTATTTCTATTCGTTATCGTATGCCTTTCAATCGAATAAAACAACCACGAGATGCCGTTATTGCAATAAACCGAGTAACTGTTTGATCTCCGAGAAGTTTATTAACTGTACCGGTTATCAATAGGTACCTAGTTAAGTTATCAGCACCTGTTTATAATAGACATTCATAATATGGAATGGGACAACCTTGTCCGCACTTAGCCTCCCTGTTGAGTAATTGTGTGCATAGTTACTGGCTAGTGCAGCCAGCCTAGCAGCCGCTTCAGAATATGACAATAGGACCTGTAATAGTTAGAATACATACGATATACTCACGTATCTGAATCCACGAAGATGTAGGCGATACATCCACATTTCACTAGCTAGGTATACCTGTCCCTCGTAAAAATGGCAGGTCATTGAGTACTCTGGGAATATTGGGATACCTGGAATCGACAGAATATAAGTAGATTTGTAAGTTAAGTGTACATTTTTAGGATATTTCATCTGATGGTAAGTGATGTGGTCGATAATTGAGCACGCCTAGAAGAAATCTTAATCACCCTTGACTTGAAGACTCCCAGAAAACTTTTAGTTTTTCAGAGCCATTTGTACGGAAAAAAATTAAAGTATGTAAGCCATAAGTCATAATACCATGACACGTTAGAATCCCCTGTATGTTTTCAAGTCAGAAAATGTTCAACAAAAACGAGTCAGAATCAGAAGCTGTCCTCTAACTATTCTAGTACTATCATAATATAATAAACAGTAAGGCGCTCATGATTCAAGTGGCCATTAACTCTTGAGGTCATTTTATTGACACTGAAGAAGCCCACACAATTAGCTTTACGATTCACTTTGAAAATGATACTGTCTTACTAACGATTTGGATTGGGATATATTTAAATGACGTAATTATTACTCAACAATACTTAACAAAACTCAATGTTATGTTCTTCGAGGTGTTTTGTGATCAAAGACATTAAAATCTGAATCTTTAAAAAATATTTATTGATTGGTTCATAACAGATTAAACTTATTCCTGCTTGGAACAAAGCAAGACTATAAAACGAAGTTAGACCTGTTGGTTTAGCCTATCTAATATACTACTACTAACTTGGCTGTTGGCTAACGCAATAAAATGAGTGTAGTTGTTGGCTGGCCTTCGTTATATTGATTAATCTTGATAGGAAGGAGGAAAACTTAACTCGTAAAGCATTCCGGGGGCTTTAATTTTTGATAAAAATGCCCTTAAAACGATCGTTATCCAAAAGTACCTAACTCCTCTCGTCAAACCTAATTCGCCAATCTCAGTAGAATACAACGCTCACAGTTTAAAGCCTCTCTGTACGCCTTCTGTTGTTTCCTGTTCTTTTATTGGTTTGTTTACTCTTTTGTCACAACGACTGAAGTTTGACCTCTAAAGCTCGAGAGGAAGTAAAATTATTTAAATCCTTCTAGATCACGGTGTGGTCAAATATACACCCCATTACTTGGCTTATATTTTGATGCGGCATATCTCTTATGTTGTCTTTCTCTATGTTTCTTAAACTAACGAAATGTTTTTATTCTTTCCAGTCTGTGAAGGTCGCGCGGCAGAATGCCGGAGAGCGTGGCCAAAGAGGCCAAGAGCGATGGCAAGAAGAAGGAGGCGTCTCCCAGGCGCCGGCCTGCCGGGAACGTCGCACACGTCAAGGTGGAGCTGCTGGATGGGTCCACCATGGACCTAGATGTCGATGTAAGTAACAAATTGACGATAATTGAAATAAAATTAGCGTAATTTCCTATAAATTACCTTTAAGCAAGGGACTCTTTTGACCTTGATCACAGCAGGCTAGTGCCTATTTTATGACAATTCCAATAAACCAGTAAGGGTCAAGTTTACTTGTAGATTTTTTATACAACTTAGGTGGCAGACAAGCACACAACCCATCTAATGGAAAGTGGTTACCGTGACCTATGGACGTGTGCAATACAAGGGGAGTCACACTCGTGCTGCCGATCCTGTAAGAACAGATAGTTACTGTCTGTCAGAGTAGAAGACAAAGCATATCTCTAGGTATAGCTATCACGAAATGTATTAACTTTCTTTCACTTATATTATCAGTCGACCTTACTCTGGTCATTACCAGGAGAGGCAGGGGTGAAGGTTCATCATCATTCTAGTAATGATCGGGGTCTGTTTCATGGGATCTAAAAGGTGGTTTGGGCTCAGAACATGTTAATAGGGACCAGGTAACAGTGACGAAGTTAAAATAATACTTCCCAAATCTGTTTCAGAGGAAGATCAGAGGGCAGGAACTGCTGGGTAAAGTGTGCGACAACCTGAACCTGGTGGAGAAGGATTACTTCGGACTGCTGTACGAAGACAGAGGCGATTCACGCATATGGATAGACCTTGAGAAGAGGGTGTCCAAGATGCTTAAATGTAAGTCATTAACAATTATTTCATGTATATACTAAGCAGGGGGCTATCCATTAATCACATGAGGCTCAACTAGGCTTCGGAAAAAATACCATTGTATCAACAGGGAGGAGACATATCACGTGTATTTATTTTGTCTTATAACGTAGGATTTTTTCATTACGGTGCTTATTTTCTAGGATAAAATATTTATTTAAGTACAAAATATCAGTATTAAAACAGGTTTTAAAATTGCTGAAAAACATCACGTGATTGATGAATAGCCCCCAAGCTTTTTGCACCATAAATTGTGAGACGGTTCCCGTGTGAGGTGCTGTAATTAATTTCGAATTTGAAACGGGACGCAGAATCTAGATTATTCTACTAGATAAAAAGGACTTCATGAATTTTGACACCTATTACAGATAGCGTGCCCTTGAGTCCTGGGTCTGTACCCAACCCCAAAACGGACTGGCTGTCCGTATCTCATAAACCGTGTTATCTAAGTCACAGATTTTTGTTATCACTATAACAAAAATTTTTAAAAACATACCCTCGATTCCGCTTATTTTATGTCAGGTCAAAGCTACTGTCATGCTACAGACACTGCAAAGATGACATTTGATTTTAGACTTTACCGTCATGTTTTTTTTTTCTCTCTTTTTTGGCAAGTAATTGATATATGCCAATGTCAAGTAATCTAGTAGTAGTAATATAAGTATATATATATAAAATGTCTTTAGAATTATTAATGGCGAGACGCCAAAGTCGAGTTTTTCAAGATACGGTCCTCAGTAAAGTTGTGGGGACTTTACTAGAGGCTCACTAGGGAGGTTTGGAACCAACACGAAAAGTCACAATTCACTGTAATTTGCCACTTTCCACACTTGTGTGCGTTGTCAAAGTTATTATATCTAAAAATCCACCATTTTTATACATACAATCTCGAATTCACACCAATTTTGGAAAATAAAAAAATACCGCGATGCGCCATTCTTCATGTTGGCGTCAAAACTCCCTTCGTCATGTTTTTAAAGTCTAAAATTAATCACTCTACAAGAAGTCTTGTAGAGTGCAAGAAAAATGTAATTAACTTCTTCATATAATTTTGGACGTTACGCGGATAACAATAAAATCTAAAATTTAATGGCATCTTTTGTAGTGTCACATAAAATTAGTAGAATTGGGGCGTCCACGTCTAAGCTTTTGGAATAAAACTAACTTTAATAAATATTAAGAGATGTCTAAGAATTATGAAGGATAGTAGTTCCACGAAGTTTATTTCAACGAAGGATAGTAGTTAAGTTAATTAGACAGAACTTCGTAAACACCCAGAATAGATAATAGTGCCAGTAATAGCGGTAATGTCTAATCTAAATGTACTATTAATTACATAGAACGTACATAAACATAGGTATTGACGAAGGACATACTGTTAGCGCTGGTAGTACTGTTTTTTTGTATTCCACTTAGGTGGCAGACAAGCACACGGCCCACCTGATGGAAAGTGGTTACCGTGGCCTATGGACGTTTGTAACACCAGAGGAGTCACAATCGCGCTGCCAACCCTGGAAGTACAGAGTTTCTGTGCCGTCAGTAGAAGACAAAGCAAGACAAGCCTTTTAGTCTTCCCACTGACAGTACAAATTCTCCAGTGGGCTCTGGCTACCCTGTTCACCGCTGGGAACACAACACGAAGATATTATAGCCGCGGTATTCTGTAGGGCGGCGGTACTTTCCCAGTCGGACTGTTATCAAATTTCGGCACTGGTATAGTAGACGACAAATGAAGGATTGCGAAGTGACTGATCGACGATTTCTGTGCCCATAGGACTAAGCCCTGGTAATGCTAATTCCTAAGCCACTTGAATACTCACCGCCGCCTGGCGTGCGTGGTTATATCGTCTAGAACCAATTAAAACCGCATGCTTGTGTCTTGGAATGCTGGGGTGTAAGATTGCTTAGAATATCCATCGCATCCCGGTTGACCAATTGCCATCTCCGTCTTTTATATACTCAGGTGTGGGAACCACGGTGTCTCCTTCTTACCGCCGGCAAAAACCTCAAAGAAAAGACAACCATTCAACGTGGTATTGAACACATTTAATTAGGATCTAACAAAAAAATCTATGCTATCGAAATTATACAAAACGGTAACTTTTCTTCAACAGATGAGCCCTGGAGAGTGCGGTTCTCAGTGAAGTTTTACCCACCTGAGCCGGCTACACTGCAAGAAGAGCTCACCAGATACCAGCTAGTACTGGCAGTGAGGAAGGACCTGCTCGAAGGTAAGATTTACATTTAATTTGACGAGACAATCACTATGACAAACTTATAACATAAGTTAGTTAATGTATGCTTGTATTATTCTTTTTCTCATGTAATTTTAACTCTTCCTCATAGTGTACTTAGAGGAAGAGATCCCGATTCTGCTGATTGTAAATCACTGTCATACCACAGACATTGCAAAAAATGCCATTGCATTTAAGACAGATTCATACAATCTTAAAATTCAAAACTAAATGAAAAAGAGTTATTACGTGCTTGATTGAAAAAGAATTGCTATTTAATGTTTTTATTTGTGACCTAACATAACTTATAATTTGTTTAAAATAAATTTTCCACTATCAATAATTTTTGCACGCCTGTCTGGCCAAAACATGTTGGCACTATGACAATTATATTTTAACAACATCCATATAACCCGTGTTTATGCAAATAAATGAATCTAATATAATCTAATCTTACATTTTTTTATTCGCTTTACAAAATGCCATTAAATTTTAGACTTTAACTGCATTGCAGTAAAGTCTAAATTGAATAAATAAAATTAAAATGGTACTGGTGTTGAAGCACAAGGTATCACATAGGCGGTGTGAGTTGACTGGCTACCATAGTGGAAAAAAAAACATCCTTCATCACAACTGCGGTTTCTCTCCCAGGTCGCCTCCCCTGCTCAGCGGTGACGCACGCACTCCTGGCCAGCTACCTGCTCCAGTCGGAACTAGGAGACTATGAGGACAAGGAAGTCGGTGCTGGACTGTGCAAGCAATTGAAGTTGGTACCGTCCGCATCGTGTACTCCCGAACTTGAAGAGAAGGTGGTGGAACTGCACAAGACTCACAGGTGAGTTTTCTTTTCACTTAAAGTTATTACTACATAGACTTATCTGTGTATAGCCATGCTGTTTAAGCCCTAACTGCTTGTTTATATTGGCCTGCTTTGTTTTATAGAGGGCAGACGCCAGCGGAAGCAGAACTGAACTATCTGGAGAACGCAAAGAAGCTGGCCATGTACGGAGTAGACTTGCACCCGGCGAAGGATTCGGAAAACGTTGATATCACACTTGGAGTGTGCTCCTCAGGGCTGCTGGTACACAGAGAGAAGTGAGTAGAGTTGTAATTTATTCATTTGCTTGTATCGACGTCCTCTGGCGCAGCGGTAGATCGTTCGACTGCTATGCAGAGGCTGCGTGTTCGATGCCCGCTCAGTGCAAATATTTGTATGCATAAATATGTATATTTACATTGGTCTGGGTGTTTCTAAGTATAATTTGTATGCATAAACATACTTAGATACTATTTTTTATTGTAAATAGCATTCTAGATTCCATAATACAGGCTAGTTAAACTATGCTTACCATGGGTCTAGATAGTGATGTGTAGAATGTTGTAGAATATTTTAGTAACTTGTCCATGGATAGACTAACGAAGATTTATGAAAGAGATTTTATGAATGAGCAAACTGGTAAAGGTCGACCTAGGCTAGGCGTACGTGCGAATAGCGGCCGCGGCATAGAGGGAGAGAAATGGAGCTATACACACATATAGCTCCATCCCTCTCTGAATGATGGTACTAAACACAATGGCTTATAACCGTCTGACAGTAGCGAAGCAAGTCAAAATAACCTGTAACCGGTGCTGTGAGCATGTATGAAAGCAATTATGGAAGTAGAAGTGAAAGGCGAATGCCAAGATCGTAGCAGGGCTTAGATGTCACCCGCATACGATGCAGAATATCCGATTCCTTTGTCGCACCATTAAGGCCTTGATGTAACTGCCCCCCCCCCCCCCCCCACCATACAAATGGCAATTGTTTGGCCAGCGTATTGTAGAATAGAACCAATGTAAAAATTTAAATAAATAAATAATCCACGACATTCTGCACAACGCTATCTAGATCCAAGCTAGTTAAGCAGAGCTTGTGTTATGGGATCTAGAATACGGATAAACATACTTAGATACTTTTTTTTTTAAATACATACATATTATACATAGAAACACCCAGACCATTGTCTCCAGCCAGACCATATTTATTGTCTCCAGACTTCGCATCAACCGGTTCGCGTGGCCAAAAATTTTGAAGATCAGCTACAAGAGACACAACTTCTACGTGAAGCTGAGACCTGGCGAGTTTGAACAGTTCGAGTCTACCGTTGGCTTCAAACTGGCCAACCATCGCGCCGCCAAGAAACTGTGGAAGACTTGCGTTGAACATCATACTTTCTTCAGGTTAGTGGATATTATTTCATAATGTCTTACACAGAGTAATAGTAGAAAGTAAAATATAGAGTAAGTCTGTGGCAACACTGTCTTTTGTAATCGAGCAGATGAAAGAGTCGGTGTAAAAGTGCCATTAAAAGTGATTTTGCTTGCTGTGAATCATTGTTTATTATCCAATATACGGTCCACTAAGATCCCAATAATGTCTTATATTTTGACGTTTTGTAAGTTACGTTTTAATAATAAAATATTTTCTGTTTGAACTAAGTATAGCAATAATAAGTAATCCTGTTTAATACTTGTAAGATCATTTTGTGGTCTCTGATATTGGATCAAGGGTTGATCCCTGTGGTACTCCATTACAAATTACACCATTTTGATTGACAATCAATTACTGTACTTCGAAATTTATTAACTTAATTTTATTTTTGCATCGTGTAATCGTGATTTTTATAAATTTGGTACATGATAACATGATACATAAGACAAATGAAGTACTTAGCTAGTTAGTATAACGCAGTCGAAAGGCTTACTTAAGTTTATAATGAAGAAAACCCGACTGAATCACTTCATTTTCAGTAATCAATATTAAATCCTCTGCTTTATAGGATTACCAGATTAAGTGGAAGAGTTTAACATGTATTGAATTCCCCCATTATTACTATGTTCACGCGCTAACGGTGCTCCTCACCTCACCTGTGCAACTGTGGTTCCTATAGTAGATACATTCACGGTTTTGGAGCTTGGAACCATGTGCTCCGCATTTCAATGGTTCGGTGGGGTTGTATAAATTATGAATTTGTGTAAGCCTTTCGATTGTATAGTTTCAGTTCAGCGTTGGGCACATTTTAATTGCAATTAAATTTGCAATTGACCCGAAACAACAACAACTAGCCCATCGCAGTCCACTGCTGGACTAGGCCTCTCCCAATGTTGGGAGGCTTTGGCCTACTGTTTCCACTCTGGCCAGACGGGTTGGTACAGGGTTTTATTTCGAGTTTTCCTTCTCTCGCAGTGATATGGTTTGCGTATGTTTCCATTAGTCGCCTCTTACGACACCCTTCCGATGAGATGGGGTGGTGATACTTGTATTCTTTCTCCGTCACCACACAATTGACCCGACTGCTGTGTAAAAGATCGAAAACGAGTTTGACAGTAGGCGGAACCCATTAATTTTTCTCTCGGCTTACGATTGGAAATAGGGCGCAGCATGCTGTCAGGCTTGTTTTGATCTTTTAAACAGCAGTCGGATTTAATTTAATCAAATTTAAAAAAATTAAACGGTCCAGGTGGTATTTTAACCCGTGATCCTTCCCTTACAGTCTTCGCCGTAAGATGGATATATGTATAGAATTTGGATGACTTCAGGCAAAGGTTCGCTGGCTCAGTGATCAGAGCGTTCCCCCTGTAAGGATTCGAATCCCGTCTGCAACGTTTAACTTTTTTGTATCTTATTCGATTTGAACAGTTAGCATAATAAATGCTTTAAAATTTCATTCAGTCTGATTTACGTGTAACGATCTTTTAAACAGCTAGTGAGAATATTTAATTGCAATTAAAATTAGTCCTATACTGTTATAGCGGAAGAGATCGCTTGTAGCATTTGTACATTTTTTATAATGTTGTCCGTACATGTTTTTTTTTATATAGGACACGCCAACTTGACTTCAACTCGCCTGATGGTAAGCTAAAGGCAAAGTCTCAGGAAAGAGGGTCACCATTACAGACTGTACTGTAATGTGTTGGTGAACAATAAAGATTATCTTATCGTATTTTAACCGCGTCTCCCCCGCAGGCTGATGTCCCCGGAGCCGCTGACGAAGAGCACTCTGTTCCCGCGGCTGGGCTCGCGCTTCCGCTACTCGGGGCGCACGCACTACGAGTCTCGCGCCGCGCCGCCGCAGCGGGCACCGCCGCACTTTGCGCGTACGCTCTCCAACAGGAAGCTGTCCTCGCGCTCCATGGACGGTCAGTGCCTTTTTTTTATACCACTTAGGTAGCAGACAACACACGGCCTCCTGATAGAAGGTGATCACCGTGGCCTATGGACGTGTGTAACACCAGAGGAGCCACACTCGCGCTGCCGACCCTGAAAGCACAGAGTTTCTGTACCGTCAGTGTAGAAGTCTTCTCATCCACAGCACAAATTCTCCAGTGAGCTCTGGCTACCCTACTCACCGCCAGGAACACAACACGAAGTTATTATGTCCGCGGTATTCTGTAGGGCGGAGGTACTTCCCCAGTCGGATTGCTCAATTGGGCGGAAATACCGCCGTGTCCTACCTCCTAGAAAACCGTGCCTACTGCCTGTTTCAAACTACTATAATATGCCTTTCATGTTGCTAGCATCCATTGAGAACGAATTTTGAGGACTAAATTTGATCCCTGCCTAGACAAATTGATACAACAATGCGTTGATAGTCCTTTTTTACCCGATTGCGCGACGCAAAGGAGTGTTAATGTCAGTATCAGAATAAACGGGATATTTACCATGTTTCATTATTTTGAGTTTCCGATATTTCGGTGCTGTTGCAAGCACCATGATCACGGAGGAACTGGACTAGTGGCGGTGAACAAAGAAAAAGTTTTTTCCTAGAAGTAATTATATCGATCTACCCTCTTTCGAGTTCTTTTACTACGCGTATTTGCACTACTATTGGTTCCCCTCTCACTACAAACTCGAACCCGATCTCGATCACGTTCACGACACACGATGCTCACTGTATCCACTCGCGATTTTGTTTTAGCTTGTTCCCGGTTGTTTTTGCAAAGATGGACCACTGGATGCCAGACGTTCGGCAGTTGAAACCCATGTCAATGACCATGATAGTTTAAATACCTATAAAGTGGTAATGTGTTTATCAGCCTATGAATGCTTGTTAGTATGTTCGTTTGAAGCACTACACAGACCAAGCACCTGGGCCGATTTTTATGATTCATTCAATCGATTCATCTTAGTCTGGCGGGTGTTACTAAAGACATGTCGTTAGCGAAAATTAAATATGGCGACTACTGGACGCCGTATTGTAAAAATAAAATATATTCTGATAAAATGAAACATAACAACTGATCAGTCAGGATCCATTGAAAAGTTAGATTGACTGTCGAATAATGGATCCTGCTCGAAGGACCAAAATGACTGTTCAGTTGTTTTGTTCCACTATTAGAATAATAACTTTCTTCAACCTTCTTCATTTAATATTAAAGAATTCTTGACATTATATATATTTTTTAATTATGTACATAATTTGGTTCAATTTTTCGCAGTCGGGTTTCTTGATGTTTCAAATTATTTTATAAACATTATTAACAACCGAAATTCCCTCAACTCCTCTAACTAAGCTAATTTGCGTGAGTTAATACGTCGGTAATGTAATAGTCCGGATTCGAACCCTGGACCTCTCGACCGTAAAGGCCGACTCCTAAGCCACCTAAGGACCGACGTGAACCCACTTCTGGCACAAGCAATTTGTTTAGTTGGTGGGGTTAGAGGAAATATTAACCATTTCTGTTGTTAATATTCTTTAAAGAAATAAAAAATGTTCAAAATCTTGGAAAATAGTTGATTTTGCTAAAAAGATAAGTACCCACCACGTAATAGGCTCATCCTCTATTATGTGGGACCAAATTCAATGATTGGTGACATGTGAGTGTTAATTCACCTCTGCCTAACCCTCTAAATAAAGGCGTTTAAATATATGTATGTATGTGGATGAGTACTTGAGGTGAACTTCGGGATGTGTGTCCTTGGATGATTATAATTAGGTGAATTAGGTGAACAGGTGAAACTACGATTAGGGTTTCTTCAACGAAACTAAGAAAGCGCTGAACATTACATTGCTATAAGATTTGCAGCACCTTTTGGCCTTACCATAAATACCTACTAGGAATTCTTTACCAACTCACATAATATCATAACAGTTAGTACATAATAGGTATGTGTCATAACTTCAAACAAAATTTGTTCACCATCAAAAATAGAGGTTATAAATGATTTCTGAAGTCCGTATCTTGAAATACCGTATGACGCGCTCTGAAGTAGGCTCTAATAATAACTTATCGGTCAATGCGGCAGACTTGGCGTCTGTTCTCAATGTAAATATACAACAGCATGATGTTGTGTTTTTCTGCGAATATTGTACAGGTGCTTGATGCTGATGATGACTAGTATAATCGTGCAGTTTTGGGTAAGTAATACATACATTTTATACCCAAATAGCAAGCGAACGGCCCACCTGATGGAAAGCTTACCATCAGGCAAGGCGAAGTCCAATTGACGTGTCCTATATAAAAAAAAAAAAAAAAAAAAAAAGTCGCGCTGCCGACCCTGTAAGCACAGTTTCTGTGCCGTCAGTGCCTTTAGTGATTTAGTGATTCCACTGACAGCTAAAATTCTCCAGTGAGCTCTGGCTTCCCTACTCACCGCTGGGAACACAACATGAAGTTATTATAACCGCGGTATTCTGTAGGGCGGAGGTACTTTCCCAGTCGGACTGCTCAATTGGGAGGAAATACCGCCGTGTCCTACCTCCTATGACTCGATATACCTCTCTCAATGTGCATCATTTTATCCGATCCTCTGCCTTCCGCATCCAGTCTGTCCCAGCAACCTTTTTCAGGTCGTCCGTCCATCTGGCTAGGGGGCGTCCTACCTTCCGTTTACCTTCTCGCGGTCTCCACTCGTCGTTTGCTCCAACGGCTTTCGATCCTTCGATAAACGTGGCCAGCCGTACAATATAATCACGTCTTTATCCCCGAAGGGTTAAGCAAAGGTGAATTAACACCCACATTTCACTAACCTCGACCCATCGACTAGATAGGTGTGGTCTAGATAGGACTAACCTGAGATCGACCTAGTGCATAGATAACATGATGATTCAGTCTTAACATGACTCATATCATCTATTCATTTATTCCTCGTTAATATACTATTATGTCAGAAGATAGACTAACGACCAAGAAAATAATGATTCATTTTTCTCTTAATCATGTTGCGAAGTTCTTTTAATATAGAACTTAGTTGGTTCATATGAAGGTAGAATATAGCATAACATAACACAAACTCACGCCTATATCTCCGAAGGGGTAGGCAGAGGTGCTAGCACCCCCATTTCGCCAGTTTATGTTTAGGTCCCAATGTAATAGGTGGCGAGCCTATTGTCATTAACCGCGGTAGCCTCTTGGTATGGGTAATGGACTGTTGAGACGAGGTCTCGGGTTCGATCCCAGGTTTTACCATGGCATACACCAATGAATTTTCGATGCTTTTCGAAGTTATGGGTGTATTTATCATAACATAACATAACATAACACAAACTCACGCCTATATCCCCTTCGGGGATATAGGCGAGGTTACCTAAACATAAACTGGCTTTTCGCCAGTTTATGTTTAGGTCCCAATGTAATAGGTGGCGAGCTTATTGCCATAAACCGGGCACTTATAAACCTGCGATAAATACACACATAACTTCGAAAAGCATCGAAAAGTCACTGGTGTGTACCATGGTAAAACCTGGAATCGAACCCGAGACCTCGTCACAGCAGTCCATTACCCATACCACTAGGCTACCGCGGTGTATTTGTCGCAGGTTTATAAGTGACCGGTAGAATATAAGAGAGACTCTCATCTTTTAGTTAGTGTTAAACAAGTATTGAAATAAAGAATAGGAAAAGATTCATTCAAATAGTATATTAACATTACGATAAAGTTCCGCTCCATTGAACTATACTCGGACAACATCTTTCTATTTTCTACAGTTCCTCTTACAGGCTATTAAAAATGTCCAACTGATGGCAAAGGACTTGTCCCCCTGTACCGTGATGTTTCCCTATTGGTAATATAGAATGATATGAAACATGCTATAAGACCCTTGATTTTCCCATGGTTCTCTCGTATTCTCTCGTTCCTTTTCCTTTTTCGTTCCTGTGTTCTCTCCGTACCTATTCCGTACTCCATGTATGCAATACTATCTGAAACTAGACTTCATCGATGAATATTAAGCAATCAGTATGCGGAAAATCTGTTTAACTGAACTAGTTAAACAGATTTTTACTGTTCAAATGTAGCCTTACTAATGCCCTATAGGCTTTACGATCGAAAGATCCCGGATCGAAACCCACTCCCAGCACAAGCAATTTAGGTTCTATTATTCTTTTAAAAAAGAAAAATATACCCCAAAAATGTATCAACAGGTCAACGCTCTCTATTAATCAAGAGCTGACGCGACACTAAACATCGAACAATTTCACGGAAAGAGAAAATTGACACTAATTACTCTTCATCCAAATAGAGAGGTTACAAACAAACATACATACAGTTTCGGCCTTGACTGTGAACACTGACGCTAAATGGTTAACTCACATTTATTTAATACTGTCAACCTGCCAGATGCATTGGATGGTGTTATGCGAAAGGGACTATATTATAATATAATAGTTCTTCATGTGAAAGGGTACCGGGTGTAATTTTGACAGAAAACTTCCCCGATTTGATTTTATTTCCCCTAGTTAGCTTGATGTTAGCTACCTGGTTAGGTTGAGGAGGCTAGCTCTCCTCCGAAATACCGGAGTAGCTCATAACGGTGGTTAAGACCTGTTGGGTTGGTGGCCAATAGCCGACATGACCCCCAAAAAAAATAAGAATAATACTTGGTGAAATGTATGTAGATATTACTACACCTCTGCTCAACCTTTTGGCTATATACCTATAGTCGTGAATGAAAAAAGAACGCATTACGCTTATCAAATATTTATGAAGCGTACAAATCAATATGCCAGACTCGCAGTCGGATAATACATGACTATTCAAGATCAGTACAGGTAGTGACTGCTTCTTGTATAGGAGTCATCCCTAATAATAACACTATACTAAACATTTGAGGTCATTAGATGCTCGCAACATTAAAGAACTATTGGTAGATGGTTACCTCACAAGGAGAAACCGCTAAGAAACATTTTTAAAAGACCTGACGTGACTAGAAAGAAAGAAAAAAGATAGAATTTAAATAAATACCCAAACTACCACTCATCAAATACCCTGCACACGTGTCAAAAAGGATTTATAAGTATTAAAAATTATGGAAGACATTCTACATTTGACGAAAAAAAACGCGGAAGAAAAACTTAATTATATGTGTATAACAACAATAAAATAAGCTAACGACAGTCTTACCAAAATGTTGATTTAAAAAACACATTCCCATTTAGTAAAAGGGGTTTGTGTTGATTCAGTTAATGTACTCAAAAGCAAGCGATGATTCAGCTGCCGTTCAACCATATAACTGGGTTAGCTTTATTTTGGGTAGTCTATAAATATGCCAATAATATGGGTTAGTCAGTTAATTCAGTATTTAATACACTATTCAATGATCTTCTGTTAAAATTAGGTAGATTTGTTGGATGATCTCCGTATGTCAAAACAGTGTACCACATTGTATGACACAAGTCGTACAACTGTTTGCAAATCGGCCTCGTTTTGAGTGACCATTTTTAACACTACTGCTGTATATCAAGTGAGGTGGCGGCACGTTCCCATATTCGGGGGCAAGATGGGAACACCGTGGTTCCAACACCCGATAGGGCCATTGGAAGCCAGAGATGGCTGGGTTGTCAAGTATGCGAGAGATTTGCTTCTAGCTATGTTACTTCCGGCTACTGAATGCCCAAGCCGACAGCGACGTACGGACGAGTCTTAATCGCCGGCTAGGGCGGGGAGAGAAATACGAGGAGTTTCCGCTCTTTAACAAAGTGCTGTAGCTGAATCATTTAGCCTATTGCAGCTCACTGCTCGAAATTTTCCTCTCCCAGTGAGCGCCTGTAGCTATCACTTTTTAATTTAAGGAAGTCTTATACCTGTATATGGGGCCCCTCCAAAACCATCCAAAACGATTGGTTGATTGATGAACCATGACTCTAGCGGACGCTTATCTTTCCTTTCTTATCTCCCCCCCATTCCCTTTTATTACTCTTGCTTTTATACAAAACGTCTACGATCGAATGGACATTAAGCCTAGGTCGTCCTCACTATTTACCCTCGCATTTTGTGAACGACACTCTGAGAAACTGTAAGCATAACTAGCAAAGTAGGTATAAAATCGTGGTACGAAACAACTATTCTATTTCTATTCTCCTTGTAGATGGATATATGCGAGTACCCGGCCCTGGAATGCGGTGTCTTGATTTAGTACAACTTCTCAAGTGGTTTTTAACTACAAACAGATGTATCATCGCAGTTATGTAAACTTTGTTATGTCGAATAGTTTGTTTAAAGGCTTACGACGAAGCTTAACATACATTTACTTTCAAATAGAAGCTCGAAATGGGTCCTGAAATAAGGGATCGAAGCCGAACCGAAAAGGATGTTGAGCTCACGGAGTATGTTGACTTTGAAACTAGAATAGTAGAAATCTTTAATGATCAGTACATACACATATAGCCACGTCTCTTTCTCATGGGGATAGGCAAATTATCTTTCCACTTGCAACGGTATACGTTTTTCGTTTCTTCTACTTTCATAACATGACCAATGACCCACGCGGCAAATAACAGAGTAGAATTTTTCTTCTCATGCGGTGTCGTACAAAGCGACTAGGGGACAAGGCTGTTTAACATCAGATAGATATAATATCGAACGATATACACCCCTAGACTCCGCCTCAGACTCCGCATGACTCGAGGCAACAATAGTACCCTGAAAACGATAATAGGCTCACCCCCTATTACGTGGGACCGAATACAATGATTAGTGAAATGTGGGTGTTCTGTTAAATTCACCTTGCCATACCCTCCAGGGATAAAAGCGTGATTATGTGTATGTATGTACCTACTTTGTTGTTTTCACATACGAACGCTGGTTGCGGGTGCTCTTCGAAGATTAGGAAACCCCTAAAATTAAGATTAAATCCCGTAATTAGTCAAAAGCTTATATTTTAAGCTTATTACACTAATAAATCAAAAACAACCAAAGTAATTTTACTGGCCGTTTGGCAGTTCATTCCGAAATTTCAATGTACCCTCAAACATCTCAATTCCCATTACCCAAATGGCCACTAAAGCTATTTCGGTAACGGAATTTTGACGCCAGTAGGGTCTGTTAAACTGTCGTAAAACACAGGTATTCAAACCGCTCAGTTTCTGACGGCTATAGAATATAAAATGACGGCTAAATTGTTTCGGTAACTGGCGATAACAGCTTGAGTGATGGCTTCTGGAGCTGTGCCAGGGGAATTATAGAAACATGACTATAGGCGTAGTGGGTTATAATTTGTGGGTTGTTACTTGATGTTCTGTTCATTGCTATCTTGAGAAACAAGAGCAAAACAGCGAAAATGACTGTTTTTTTACGTGCGCATAATCCCCACGGATACCTGCGCTTATGTCGTAAAGTTAGCAGGCATATCCATTGCACCCTGGCCGACCTAGGGCCATCTCTCTCGATCTGGCTCTCGTTGGGAGCAAAAATGCCTGTACTCGAATATGGGTCACTTTGGACCCGTGTATGGGGTTAGAACTTCAGGGTCCAAACCAACCTCACTTGTAAACTTGCTAATGGATGGACGAGGCCCTGGCGCAGGTTTTACTCTCGAAGTTGACGGATCAGCCAGAAGCCGTTTCTGTAATAGCCAAAACTAACCCAATAAAAAACAAATTAACAGCGAACCTAAAGGCCCCGAGGTGAATGTTTCGGATGCCTTTATTACAGAAAATTGTTCTTTTCAGAAATAATAGAATTTATAAATACCTGTTTTCCTTTAGGTTGTAACCAATGCCTATGTCAAATTTAAACAAAGTCAGTTGAGCAGGTAAACGTGAAAAGACTTTATTATAATTGAGAGTAATTAATTATAGTACAGTCCTAACAAAATATCTAATTAAGATTAATCAAATATTTGCCAAAAGAAATTGTTTCATAAAACAAATTTTAAACAATTCTTCACTCTAACATAAACCATCCAATTTTATTCAACAGTATTTTCGCACAATATGAAGTAGTCGTTATTAACACGGTGGAGCGCGCGCACGTATACACATTCGAGGTTCTATTCCCGGCTAGTGCAAATCTGTCGACGGAACGATATGGTGTTCGGGGATTGCTGGAGTGGGCATTGTGCCTCGCGTGGGTATTCTATAAGATATATAGTGTTAAAGTGATAGTTGATGACAAGTGGAGAGTGATTTTTGAGTGATTTTTTGACAGGAATTAAACGGCTCGACCAGGGAATGACCATAATCATCGTCTTAACGATGTTCCCGGTTGTATCTGAGGCTTTTACTTTGGAGCCCGGTATTCGTTTACTCCTCCTCATACTGATTTGGTTTATACGGCTTTTATACTAGCGACTGCCGGCTGACCTACCAACTGTGAGAAAAGCCAGGTCTAGAGCCTCATCCAGCATTCAGTAGGTCTTTATTAACTTTAGCTCGACCAGGAAATACCATTCTTTCCTAAAAATTTGGAATGTATCGACATTCGACTGTTTCGAAGTTGGATTGAAAACCGACTCCAACAGACTTAGGCAAAGACTCAGAGGATGACATATAAAGTTACAAATCGATAAGACAAGATGATTAATTCTACCTCTAGGTATTGATGGCTAATAACACATATAATTACTTCACAGTTCAATCAATTAATCGATTAGCCTATCGCAGTTTGATGGTGGATAAAAACCTCTCCCAATATTGGGAAACTTCGGCCTACTGTTTCCACACTGGCCAGCTGGGTTGGAACAGGGTTTTATTTTGAGGTTACCTTCTCTCGCAGTGATATCGTCTGCGTATTTATCCGTTAGTCACCACTTACGACATGCTTTGAATGAGATGGGGTGGTAATATTTGTATTATTTCTGACGATCACACAGTTACACTAAATAGAGATGTTATTGTTAATTAATTATAATTAAAGCGTCTGTAGCTTAGTGGTTAAGCAGTCGGCCTTACGGTCGAGAGGTCTCGGTTCGAATCCTGGTCATTATTTTACCGAAGAGAACCCACTTCTTATACAAGCAATTCAGCTTAGTTGGAGGGGGTGGAGGGAATAGTAATAATTTCGGTTGCTAATATTATTTTATTTATTTATTTTGAAAACCAACAGTGATACAGTAAGTGAATCTGTACATTCCTTTATACATACATACATATAATCACGCCAGTATCCCCGGAGGGTTAGGCAGAGGTGAATTATCATCCACATTTCACCAATCACTGAATTCGATCCCACGTAATAGGGGGTGAGTCCTTTATATCAACCAAAGTTTAACTCTCCTTGTCAACGGGCAGTGATTTTATTTCACGACAGCACGTAAAAAAACTCACACAGAGCTCACTAGAGAATCTGTCAGTGGTAAGAATAAAGACTTGTCCTGCTTTGTCTTCTACACTGACGGCTCAGAATCTCTGTGACTCTTATGGGCCGTGTGCTTGTCTGCCATTTCCTTTAGGTGATGCATTTGTAACAGGCTAATCTTACAAATGCATCACCTGATGCAAGCATGCTGATGTTCCATCTTGACCTACAAGCGTAGCACCCCACTGTCCGCCTCAAAAAAAATAAGTTAAAAATGCGCATACAGCATTCATTCCAGAAAAAAAAATCTAAAAAAGTTCCTATAACTACAGTATCGAGGTTCACGAATGGCGCCGTTTGTTGATCCCAAGTGTAAACGTTCACAATTTATTGCTCCCATGTGGGTTTCCCGGAATTTCGTATTTTTCACAACATATCTACTAAATTATTGTTCGAATGTACTTGGTTCATGGAAAGCTGTCTGTTGGGTATATAGACAGGAGCAGTTTAGGACTGCCTAGTGTGGGCCACTGAATATGATATTTTGTATATTTTGGACTCAGCCTCAGATGAATAGCGCGCCTTACAGAATACCGCGGTTATAATAAGTTCATGTTGTGTTCCCAGCGGTAAGTAGGGTAACTCTGTAAATCTGGTGTTACACACGTCCATAGGCCACGGTAACCACTTTCCATTAGGTGGTCCGTGCGTTTGTCTGCCACCTGAGTGGTAAAAAAAATAGCTTGAGTCAACAATAGTGCCCGGAAGACGACAATAGGCTCACCCCCTATTACGTTGGACCGAATTTAATTATTGTTGAATAAATTATAGGTGTTAATTCCTCTACCTCTGCCTAACACTCCGGGGATAAAGGCGTGATTATATGTATGTATGTATGTATGAATGTATGTATGTTTGTTGGTGATATTTATTCTTCTTCTTCTTCGCCCTAAGATGATTGTATAGGAGAATTTGGAATACTCAAGGTGTGACTCGATAGCTCAGTGGTCAGAGCATTAACCCTGCAAGGGACTGGTCGCGGGTTGAAGTCCGGTCTGAGCATTTAAATTTTTCCAATCTTTATCGATTTAAATAGTTAACATAATAGTGCCCGGAAGACAGCAATAAGCTTACCCCTTATTACGTTGAACCGAATTTAATTATTGGTGAAATGTGGGTGTTAATTCAGCTCTGCCTAACACTCCGGGGATAAATGTATGTATGTATTCTACAATATGCCGGTCATCGAATTGCTACTTGTCTAGGGGGGGCTGGCCTGCTTCTGCTAGGATGACAGGATATTCCACATATCCTCCCCAGGCCTGCGTTCATGGAGGACGGAGGTCGTTGAGCGATCTGAGACTAAGTCATCTCCGTGTCGAGGACTCTGCAGATCATCTTCCATCTTCTCGAGCATTACTTACTCCCACAATGACGCTGGATAGCGCCTCCGAAGCCTCCGAAGTAAAAGCCTCGAATGCAACCGAAATGAATGCTAATATGATAAGAAATAATAAAAAAATCACAATTACACTACTTAAAAATGTACCGTATGTACTATGTAGGTACATAGTACATGTATTCATGAAATATATCATAAATTACTCAGGTGGAGAATGACGTAAGTCTCCCGATATAGGTATGAGCTTTTTCGCGGCTAGTGTGCAAATGCAAATAGATGTTGATAATTAAATTGTAATGTTTATATGTCCGAGAAGTAGCGAATTCTTCTCTTATTAAGAACACGTGACGCAGACTCATTTCTTTTACTAAACCTTTGTTACTTCATGGGATATAATTAGTCTTTGTATACCTTCTTTATTCTTCGGTAATCTTCTTTTTTTAAAGTGCGAAAAATCCCCACGAATGCTCTCCCCGCAGGAGCCGGTGGAAGAGGTTATTTCGGACTCGAACCGGCTAAAACGCACGATGTCTGGAGATCATTGTTGGTTGCCGAAGGACAGGTTGGCTGGCATATACCTCGCACTCCGGTCGGGGGTAATCCCCTCGGATACCCTCTGGCCTCCCGACGTGGGCGTAACCGTACGCCGTCTCGGGTCTTCAGGTGTAAAATTGTATGTAAAATTGGCAAGACATATCCCTCGTACCCAGAATGACCTAGGGCCATCTCCAGTGTGGGCACTATGGTGTTCCCATCTTGCCCCCGGGAAGGGGATGCGTGTACTGCGCTGCCACCCCGGCTTGCTTCTGCTTGAGTGCCAGATGCGTCAGTATTAAGCATAGGTAGCTTAGTGGTTCGAATCTTGGCCATTATACTTCCAAGGTGGACCCTCTCCTTATACAAGTAAATTAGTTTAACTGGAGTTCAGGGGAATATTAGTTATTTCAGTTACCAATATTCTTTTATTGACATACATACATATAATCACGCCTTTATCCCTGGAGGGTTAGGCAGAGGTAAAATATAGTGTACCTAATAATGAATATGGTATCTTAAATAAAAGAACCGGCAGATGGTCGCGTGATTACGTGGGGTCGAATTCAATGATTTGTGAAATGTGGGTGTTACTTCACCGCTGCCTAACCCTCCGGGGATAAAGGCGTGATTATATGTATGTATGTATGTATGTAAAATACTTAATTAGAGCAAATCGGTCCCGGTGTGAGGAACAAAGCCCTTGGAGTCTCAAATCTGTGCCTCTAGTGAAAAGGGGTATAGGTCTTAAAATGCAACTTTACAGGAGACGTTACAAACGATCAGCGCGCTTAAAATTACACATATTAATCATCATAACTTTTAAACTGCTAAATGAATTGGATGCATATTATGTATTTAGGGGTAACTTTGTTGTGTTTTTTTAATGGTGATGTTAGTTTTTATTTAAAACTAGTAGTTTTGATGATACGGAGTTATACCCGGCATAAAAATGAACATCAAGAAAATATAAATATACTTGTACCCTTTTTCATGCAAGGTAAACGATTTTTTTGTTGGTGAAGAAAGATGCGCATTTGGGATGATTTTAATGATAACTACATAAATAATAATAAAATAATAGATTCCATGAGCTTTTAAACACCTATAAAATGTATGCTTTTTATCAGAGCCATCAAAATTAATATTCTCAAAAAAAAAAATACTTGTCTCCCTTTTCACAAAAATATGTGGTTGTATAGTATGGGGTATCTAGACTTGTGAGGGGTATGTAGACTAGTGTAGACTAATTGCTTAAAACAATGATTAAATAAAAGAACGAAATTATTTTAATGAAAATTATTTATTAAAAAAACTAAAACGTTTACTTTTTATAACCTTAATAAAATTATAATCAAATTTTAATAATCATACTTTTTGTAAGAGAATAAAGGACAAATGACTACAAAATTAGTCATCATCGGCATCGTTGTCGTTCAAAAGAGGATGTTCGTCTTGAATATCATTATTACTTAAAAGATCAGTATAAAATGATCTAGCACTTGGATTTATGAGGGGTAGAAGAGAAATCAAGTCCCGTTTCTTCTCATCGGAAATTAGTATTGGGCCATCGTATGAATGTGGTAAGCATTCCGTATTGAAGACACTGGGGAGAGGGGATTTTCCTCTTTTCCTTTGTAGGCTAACTAAACTCCAATCATCTACATCATATACTTTATAATAAAATGTAGGAAATTCTCCTTTTATATATTTAAAAACAGCACACTCCGACAGATTGAACTTTTTCTTATTTTCGTCTATTTTCTTTTGTTGTAAAGGTCCCTTCAGAAGACTCGCAAAATCTAAAAACAGATCTGTATGCATCTCTATAACGGTAATTTTTTTTTTTTTGCCACACGAACGTACCAGTTGAAACCAATCTCGGGGATGATGAATGTCCATCGGAGTTTTTTTTTTAGCTCTCTCTATAACTGCGTGGTCTACATCACAATCCATATGGGTATGGCCTGGTACAAAAAAGTTATGTGTAATTGAATGTATATTTGGTTTGTTTCGTACAGCCAAAAGAAACATGCATATGACATGTATATTTTTATTTTGTCCCGAACAAGAGTCTGAGTAAAATATTAAATGTTTTATTTCCGCCGGCATACAATTCATAATATAATAATATAAGCAAGAAGCTATTTGGTTTGCACCTCTACCACCAATTGCCTCATGCCACATAAAGCAATAAACCGTATTAGAAGTACAATCCCTGAGTGTTAAGTTATATGTCCATAGTGGACGTTTATAAAATGCAGCACCAGATTTTAGGTAAGGTGTTGGCAAGCATTGCTGTAAATCAAAAGTTAAAACAACTGTATCGCTACTTTCAATTGAATGCGCTCGATCTGTAGACTTCATATCATACACTTTTTCTGCTCTCTTTTGATGATCTTTCATAAGCTTTTCATTTTCTTCTCTTTCTGTGCCTTCACTAAATTTTATTTTCATTTGAAATGTGTCGCATTTTACGCATGTGTCCAGTGACGGTGCTTTAAAACTCAGATTTTGAGCCTTAAATACCCATGAATAAATAGTTAGTGACACTGGATTATCAGTACTCTCTCGATAACACGTGTACATGTCTTGCAAAGTTAAATGAGGTAGTAAAAATTTTTTGTTAGTCTTTGAACGACCATAGTGGCTTTCATAACAGGGAAATGAGAGAATATGCGCCTTTACAATTTCTAGCCTGTCATGACTTATTGCAAAAGCACTAGGTTGTTTGCCTCTTGACGAATTCGGTATAATATTACCGCTTACCTTCATTTTATCCGTAACAATTTGAATGAATTTAGGAGTTTCACTAAATGTTTTTAGAAAACAACCTTTACAAATGGAATGGCACTCCAAATTCAGTTTTAAATAATAGTTGTTCGCAAACATTCTGTTTTTGACTATATTTGCTAGTTTTGCAGTTGTCTTCTCTTTTAATTCAATAAGGTTACTTATGAATTGTACGCGCTTATCATAGTCGCCTAAACCCCAGTAATAATCAAAGATCTTAACTCTAAACTCTTCAGAAATCCTTTCTACACATTTCATTCGACAAGGTTCAAGATGTTTAATTTTTCTTTCGCCGATTACTTTCCCTTTACTTGTCGTATAACTTTTTCCTAAATTTCTCATATTTTTTCTGTTTTCCCTATCTATTCTTCGTTCTTTATTACTTCGCCTAGGTTTACGTTTTCGACCCTGATGAATACCTTCTTTGTCCCAAAATGATTCTTTTTCACCCGAATCTGATCCAGATTCCGCCACAATAACATTGCGCTGCCTCAAAGTAAATGCGCGCCTACGTTTATTTGTGGCACGTGCATTTATAGAGTCCGAGTCACTTGTATCCGTATTCGGTATAAAATCATCACTGCTTCCGGCGCTATAATCCATATCTGGTAATGGAAGGGTATCAATTAGGACAGAAATAATGTCAAGACATATGAGAAATGTCTGGTCGCTTTCAGTAAAAATATCTTCATCATCGGGTAACACATAATTATTAGAACAATCAGGCTTTCCAACATAATCTTTAGAACACCCAGGTTTTGGCGAATCATATTCAAAACATTCAATCAAAGGCTCTTCAATTCGATCCATTTTTACCGTTTCCGGATTCACATCAATTAGTTTTATCATGTGATGAATACGGTTCTTAGTAGCCATCCTAAAAAAAATCATAAATAAGTATTAGTAAATAGTTTTGCCTACATCGCCGATAGTGTGGAAGTCCGTTATTACACATAACCATTGATTTGAAGAACCTAATGATATAATTATCGAAACGGATCGTTGTTCCTAATAAACATAACATACGAGTATCATTATGGCTTTATGCCCTGATGGGGTAAGCAGAAGTCTATCATTGCATCCACTTTTCGCCTGATATGTTACGTCCCATGTAAAAGGGAGCAATGCTATTGTGTCAATAGTCTATTTCTATTTCACCCCTATTATACCGGGCACAAATTCAAACTCAGGACTAACACTGCGTATTTTCAATATAGAAAATCCCAATACCACTTTTTGTCCGACCCAGGATTCGAACCCAAGATCTTTTCGTTGCTAATCCAACCCACTATACTCCATGTTGTTAGGTATTTAACTAAAGGTAAACTCCTAATTTTTAACACAAATACATATTAAATAAATAAACTACTACTTAATGGTATTGCTAAATGCTAATAAAAACATTTAGTAATACCTACAGTTACTTGATGTTGTCTTTACATAGATTTTTAATTGCAATTTATGTTTAAAGTAAATATTATTAAATTACTACGATAAAAAATCGTATCAATATTAACTTTTAGTTAAATACCTAAGTAAATCGAGTATAGGTACATTTATTTGCCACCGAGGCAGTTATTTACGATAATTACACGACATATCCTAGTAAAAGTTATGCATGTATAGATAATAATTAAAGTATAAACTCTTTAGGACACCTTGTTTTGGTATAAATAAACTATTTAAAACCTTATACATTGACGTTATTTCAATGTAGACAAGCTATTTTAAATATCACAGAATGTAAATAGGTATTTATGCCAATTTATTAGTTTACCTTTACCTTTTATGTTTGCATGTCATTTTTTTAATAGACCATTAACATTATTCTTATTTCGTGATTTGTAGTAAGGAAGTGAAATAACCATTATTTTATTTTTGCAATAATGAAATAATGAATTATATCAGTAAGTAAATAAACATAGTACTTTTACTTGGTGTAAAAGGGTACATATATACTAGGACCTAATTTAGTATACGATATATTTATTATAAACTTGCTAAAGGTAGTGAAAACGGATATAACTTACCCGCGTGTCGGTCGATTTTGGCAGCGCTCAATACAGGTCTGACTCAGCACAGCACACGGGTGACTGAGGAACGCGGGCGCAAGGACATGCATCCTGACCCCCACTTCCACACACATTCCCCCGCTTTATCCTTGCAACGATGAGGTGTACCCGTTTTCACAAATAACATGAGTGGTGATACAAGATTTATTTCTAATTGTATTCATTGCATTAAATATTTCTTATGTGAAAACTGATCTAACTCGATTTATTCTTACATTGTTTATTTTATTTTGGTGTAAAACAGTTTAAGCCGTGTAATATCATTACTCACTTATCGAATAAAAAGATATAGGTGTACTTGCATCTTTAAACACAAACAAATTGAAACTTCAAAAGAATACATGAATAGGTGGATCAAAAATCACAAAATATAAATTGAAAGTTTTGTGAAAAGGAATATTAGTGTACTTATACGCACCTCGCGCCGTTACTTTTTCACCAGATAAACCCTTTAGCACAAAACAAACTTTGTCATTTTTGGAGATATCATAAATCTGTTTTCACCAAACGATAGAGTTTTTTTCTGTGATCATTTCTGTATACTTAACTAATTTTCACTAAAATTGGACTTGTACCCCTTTTCACTAGACCCACAGAAATGATACTGGGAATATCTCGAACATGGTAATATTTTACTCAAATAAGTGGAGCATAAATTACGGTTCATACCAACATCTGTCTGTGAAAGTTCCATCAAAATCGGCTTAGCCGTTACATATATCATCCATCCCATAACGTACTCAAAGTTATTTTCATTATTTCCAGCGTTGGCAGCAGGCGAAAAGAATGAGTCCATGCCACCAGAGGCCGCCAAGCGCCACACCATGCCACCGCAGCCGGCGCAGAGACCCACCATCAAGGATAAGGTAATCAATCAGCTGTCACTATTTACTTGTAATAACAATCCGTCGCATTGAACACTGCCATAGTATTATCATTGAAATCTATAATGGTGGCTTTCAGTCTTGAAACATCTTTAGCTTACCATCGAGTAGACATTGATGTGCCTCCTTTAGGGACCGTCTCTCGATCGATCGTCTTTGTTTAGTTGGATGTTTTATGATGATGTTACCGTATTTACCTCTGTATCTGTCAACATCGATTTATGCAATCGATCCCACCCTCCCCTTTCCTACACAGGACAACACGTGCAGGTCTTAGATGTCACCCGCACACGGGGCAGAACATCCGATCAAGAACCAGGCGGTTTGGTGACTCTTTCCTCTGTCGCACCATTAAGGCCTGGAATTCATTACCAGCTCACGTGTTTCCTTCTTCCTACAGTCCCGGGTCCTTTAAGCGGGGCGTGAAAAAGCATATGATGAGGCCGTCAAGCTGAGTGTCACCATTGTCACACGGTATGTGTAAGTAATGGTGACCCTCTTTTCTGAGACTTTGCCTTCAGCTTACCATCAGTCAAGGCGATGTCTAATTGACGTGTTCTAAATAAAAAAGATTCTATCGATAGTTCGTCGATCGATTCCTCTATCTGATTTGTATGCCTAGCTATATAATATTACATAACATACATAAACTCACGCTTGTATCCCCGAAGGGGTAGGCAGAGGTGCTAGCATCCACATTACGCGAGTTTATGTTTAGGTGTAATAGGTGGCGAGCATATTGCCATTAACCGAGCACTTGAAAACCTGCAATAAATACACACATAACTTCGAAAAGCATCGAAAAGTCATAGGTGTGTGCCATGGTAAAACCTGGGATCGAACCCGAGACCTCGTCTCAGCAGTCCATTACCCATACCACTAGGCTACCGCGTTACCTCTACGGTAGCTGTATAATATAGGACAAAAAGTTTGATCTTGAGTCATAGTTTTTATTTAAGTATGATTCATAATTATAATTATACATCGGTTCGAACTCTGCTATTAAATCATGGAACCTACTTACCATGGGCGCTGCAACAGATCCGAAACGTCGGCAGAAACAGTAAGTTTCGCGACTTATTCGCGAAAAGTCCC
This sequence comes from Eilema griseolum, assembly GCA_963662185.1. Taxonomy (NCBI): domain Eukaryota; kingdom Metazoa; phylum Arthropoda; class Insecta; order Lepidoptera; family Erebidae; genus Eilema; species Eilema griseolum. Next base: position 1,265,059 of record OY759254.1, read on the forward strand.
GAACAGTTGTATAATTATGAATTCACACAGTGATAGTTTAAAAATAATATTAGTATCATTATCATCTATACTAATATTATAAAGCTGCAGTTTGTTTGTTTGAACGCGCTAATCTCTGGAACTACTGGTCCGATTTGAATGATTCTTTCAGTGTTGGGTAGTCCATTTACCGAGGAAGGTTTTAGGCTAGATATCATCACGCTACTACGTAAGGGAGCGGAGCATTGATAATAAATATGAACAAATCCGGCAATTTTTCATACATATTTTGAAGACTAAAACATACGGGCTCAAAGGGATATGAAGCTTCAAAATATACCCCGGGCGAAACTGCGGTGGGTCAGCTAGTTAGGTATATAATCTAATTCAAATAGTAGAACAAACAGCTGATACGAGTAATTAATTCTAATTCTATTAATTTCATTTTCGTTGAGCTGTCATCTGTTCATTAGGTACCTCTACGAGATTTACCCATGATATATGCAAAACGAGTAATAAAAGTTATTTTGGAATGTAATTACACTGCGTGCGTGCGTTACATTCGCTGTTCCCGGCAGAGTAGAATTTGGACCACCCCATCTCTTCCCATGTGGTGTCGTACAAGGCGACTAAGGGATAGGGCTGTTTAACATCGGACAGATATATACAGCACAGACTCAGCCTCAGATGCATGACTCGAGTCAACAGTAGTGCTCGAAATTCGGCAATAGCCTCAGATGCATGGCTCGAGTCAAGGATAGTGCGGCAATAGGCTCATCCCCTATTACGTGGGACCGAATACAAATATAGGTGAAATGTGGGGGATAATTCACCTCTGCCTAACCCTCCGGGGATAAAGGCGTGATTATATGTATGTATGTATTACACTTATTAGAGCTCATTTTACACTATCTGTCCAGAATATGACACAATTTTAGTTCTACCTAGTTTACTAGTCTAAAATCTTTGATTCACAGAATTTATTTGGGATCTTGAAAGCTAAAATGTGTTGTCATCACACAAAAATAAACATTGCAGTTGATAGCTAGCATCACACTATTTGTTCTATTTACGTTATGTTTTGGCGTGGTTTCTTTTTATTGAATTCAGCAAGTAGTTTGGAAAACTTCGCCTCCAGGGTCCATCAGGGTAGATCAACTTCCTTCCATCCTTCATAATACGTAGGTGAGTAGGGTAGCCAAAGCTCACTGGAGAGATTTTGTGCTGTCAGTAGGAAAACCAAAGTATTGCTTTGTTTTCTACACTAACGGTACAGAAACTCTGTGCTTACAGGGTCGTCAGCACGAGTGTGAGATTAGGATACGGTAACCACTTTCCATCAGGTGGGCCGTGTACTTTTTTTTTTTATATATAGGACACGTCAATTGGGCTTAGCCTTGCCTGATGGTAAGCTGAAGGCAAAGTCCCAGAAAAGAGGGTCACCATTACTTACACATACCGTGTGACAATGGTGACACTCAGCTTGACGGCCTCATCATATGCTTTTTCACGCCCCGCTTAAAGGACCCGGGACTATAGGTATATATAAAGTGGTTTAAAAAAAGAGTAGTAAATATTTTTTGTGGTTTTCGCAAAGGTGTTTATTACCTACGGTTATCTAACAAATTTCACTTTCTCATTAGAAAACTACTCAAGGTATGATGAACGCGCGCCAAGAAACACAAAATCATAAAGTCTAATATAACATTATTTTTTAGTTACGTCATCGTTCCATTGGACGAACGAAAATGTTAGTTTTTTTTCTTCTTATGACCACGGAACACAATTATTTCTTTTGCATATTTTATATAACTGAGACAATAATGACCTCTTTTTATAACAATTTGTATTATGTAGGTACTTTAAATATGGTATTTTCATTTTTTTATGAATAATTCAAGGAAGTAGAAAAGGAGATTTTTTATTCAAAATACATATATTTCTAAACGTACATTTCTCACGCCTGAAGGGGCAGAGGTGCATTAACACCCACATTTCGCCATTTATGATTTTCCTTCCTACTGAATAAGCGGCCAGCCTATTGCCGTCAAGCGGGCACTTAGTCCTGGGCTGTATATTTACTGTCGGATGGAGAACAGCCGTATCCCTTAGTCGCCTTCTACGACACCCACAGGAAGACATAGAGTGGTCCTATTCTTCTCCAACGGGAACCAACACGGCAAAATATATGTTGAATAGAATCTGATCTGACTGTATCAATAGATCGCTGATTCAGATCCGGCTCGAAGGACCATTAATGGGGCATCGATTGATGACGTAATAAAATTATGGACTATAGTTTTGATGTTATAATAATATTGAAAAAAGAAGAAAAATACATCGATTTTATGAGATGGATGAAACGCGAGTGTCGCGCACTCCGCTCAATGGTCAAGTCGTGAGGCTCCGATCCGTGCCCCCGGCAACTCTCGCCGCGCCGTTTGTCGCGTAGCCGGGCTGCCCCCGTGCCTCGCGCGTGAACCGAAAAGTAAATTGGGCATTTTTCGTAAAAAAAAAATTCGTAATGCTCATAACCATTAAACTCGCAACACAGTTACTGACACATCTTATGACAAAATGTGACAATTCACATGTGACATCTCGTATACAGCTATCTACATATTTTCCAAGTTTCCTCTTCTGTCGGTTCTCCCGAAGTGTTTGTTGAATGTTTCTAGCAAAAGATAAAGATGGTCGGATGTTTAGTCTCGTGCTGAGATGTTCGTTTGTATATGTAGATGATTCTCTGGACAGACTTCTTAGAAATATCTGGATCATCATTTAAACATTAGAGTAATGAATTTAAAAAATCTCTATACATACATATACGCCTTTATCCCCAGAGGGTTAGATAGAATCATTGAATTTGGTCCCCCGTTATAGGGGATGAACCTATTGCCGTCTTCCGGGCATTATTGTTGACTCAAGCCATGCATTTCAGGCTGAGTGTGGGCTGTATATAACTGTCTGAAGTTAAACAGCCCTATCTCTTAGTCGCCTTTAACGACACCGCATGGGAAGAGATGGGATGGTCCAAATTCTACTCTGCCGGGATCCACGCGGCTAATCTCTGTAAAGTAAATAAATTCACCATTGTTTGTTAGTTTTCGTTACTGGATTATTATATACAAGCTGAAAACTTTTTAAATAGAATCTACCCTAGTCCTAAATATTTGTAATCGGCACAATATGTCATCTCTTCCATACATTCCTCTCATCATCTTTCACGCAATCCAACCATCTTTTATTGGACCTGCCTCTACTCTTTAAGCATAACGCTTACTTTGAACCTGTGTTATAGCAGTACTTTTATCTATAATAATATTTACGGGAATTAACGCGACCATTGTATAGGTACATATTGTATATCATGTACATCATGGAACCCGAAAGTTTAAAAGTTAGTACTATACAGCAGTCGCTTTTTCAAATTTAAACAACGGAATAGAGAGAACCTCCTCTTTAAAAGTGGGTTAAAAAGATTACTGGTACCCGTAATCACTGGTCTGAAGTTGGCTACAGGTCAGTTGGTCAGTAAGTTATTTGAATAAAGAATTTAGATAATCGCTGTAATGTAAATTAGTTAGCCATTGTTTATTTTTTGCGGTTGGATCACCTTGTTGGCGAAGCTAGAGACGTTTAAATAACTTTTTGGAGTCGACTGGTTAGAATTATTAAAAATAAATACCTACTAACAAAATCTAGATCAGTTTTCCTTCTTTAGATACTCATAGCAAATGTGTTAACACTTATGTAAATTGAGGAAGTGTGCCAATCTAGTTTTTTTTATATTTAGAATTTAAAAAAAACTTTTTTGGCGTTTTTTTTTTGATGAAACTGAAAACCAATGTTGAGGAAGCTTCACATTTGTATACAGGTGATGACAATTTAAGGAACTTTAATAAACTACATGCATATATAATCACGTCTTTATCCCTGGAGAGTTAGGTAGAGGTGAATTAACAACCACATTTCACCAATCATTGTATATGGTCCCACGTAATAGGGGGTGAGCCTATTGACGTATTCCGGGCACTATTCTTGACATGCATCTGAAGCTGAGTCTGGGCTGTATATTACTAAAGTCTAAAAAAAATTCGTAGAGACCTCATAAAAATCTTAGATGACCCCCGTTTTTTTTATAAATTCTCATCTGACAATATTTTACACCAATATGTTACAAGTCACTCACATCACATTTATGTAAATTATAGTTCTACAATACCTGTGTGTAATTTGATTTAGTTGGGGTGTTGATCTATCGCCAAAATATAAGGGATTTTTTTTCTAAAAACCTATAGTCGTATTCTGTGGATAATAGTCGATTTATATGGCGGCTCAAAATTCGATGCCATAAAATAAACTTAACTGACAAAAAACATTACTTACTCTGTTTTGGTTCAAATTCACAATTCAAATATTATTAATATTAATATTATATATTAGTATCATTTCATTAATCTTTATTAAAGGTGATATAAGCTACCATTTAAGATCTGTACAGACGAGATATTATTAATAAAAGTTCGCATAGAGACGTCAAGTTGTTCGATAAAATATTCTGTTGTCCTGAAAATATACTCTACTTTATTGAAAGAAAAAATAAATATTTTTTCTCTGTTTCTCGCCTGTACCGGTCTACAATATTTCCTTCAAATTGTGACTGTTAGTTAGTTTGTTAGTTTCCCACTCCAATAGATGGCATGAGATATTCTAGTGTATAGTTTTGTACCCTGTATTAACAAAATAACATTATTCTATTATTATCAAACTAACATGTCATGTTTCATTGCGAGTGATGCCAGATTTTCACAGATTTATAATTTCTCACGTCTTAGTTAACTGTTTTTTTTTAAAGTTATTATAGATCTCGGCAAACTTTTTGAACATACGTCAGAAAGTCCACACAATCATGTGCACTATACAGCCTAATCAAAAACCAATACTGGAACCCGTGACTAATGCTATGATTGGTTGTTTGATGCACTGTCGCGCACCACTTAATCTCCAAATGGACTTAATTCTGCGCAGTAAGACTCTTCTTACTTTAGACAATTTTAAAATTTTTGTACAAATTGAATTTCGAATTATTGTTCCATCAATCCGTGGAATCCGCCATCTTGCCGATACATTTTGAGAGTTGTTGATTGGTTGTTTCGCGTTTCGATTTTAAACTGTTTGCGGATTTTCACGACTCCTGTTTTCTAGTACGAGTCGCCAGGCTAGTTGACGAGTTAAGTCACTATTTTAGTTGCCTAATGTAAGAAGGGGCTAAGACTACATTATCAAGAAGTTTGCCGGCTACTATAAAAGAGAAATGGTGCAAAATCTGGCACCACGTCCGTGTACGTAACTGGGCTCACATTGCACGCTGCCGGACAGCTGCGGCGCGTGTCGGGCGGCACGAGCGCCAGCTCCGCCTCCTCGCTGGAGGGCGAGTACTCGGCCGCCGAGCGCCGCGAGAAGGTGCGCCTCGGGGACACTCGGGCTGAGACTATAGCTATATACCTACTGGATGATAGAAAGACGTGAACTGTAGAATTTATCACAATAAAACGATTAATTGGTGTTATATCACTAGATACTCAAATGAAATATAAAAGTCTTGATACTTGTTAAAGACATATTTGCCTATAATGCCCATATATGTCGCGTTATTATGAATTCAACTGCAAAGATCTGATTAATATACAAGAATATATAAAATATCTTAAATCAGATAATGAATTCCAATAAGATATAAGTCCATAATAACTTTGCCCGCTACTTTTTAGAAATTGGTCAGTTGAAAATATTAGCATAAGTTTAATGTAGGACATGTTGTCTAGATTAGGCGTATCGTGTAGTCTCAGCCTTCACCACAGTTGATAACAAAAAAAGATACCTGATAACTAATATCCCATAGGTTGAGAAATAATATGACATGTTTAACACTTAATTAATTATTATCGAATTTTAATGCATTTTATTGCTATATTGGGTATCTTTATTTTTTGTAATTCAATGCACATTACAGGTTGATTTCAAAAGTACAATTAATTTGTAAGAAAATTCTGATAAGAATGTATTGATTATTTGAACTGTAGTCACTAACTGCCAATTTGGGTCTACAATGGCGCCCTCTCGTATCATCTAGTGAATCAGTCAAATGCAAACGATGCATGATTGTGTTGAAAATTCATAAACTCGTTACATGATATCTCGCCACACTCATTTTAAATTTAGTACATAGTATAATTCCTTTGAGTCATGTGATGTAAAAAGTTGTGTTAATTAATATTTCTCCTATTAGAAGCACTTAGGAATAGTCTTGAAATATTATTCTGGATTTCGTAATCATGACTTACTGAAAAACCCAGTAATACTTTGCCCGACTGCCAGCTGGAAATTGAAACAATAGCAGTCCGTTTAAGTACATATCTGATTGATTTTAGTTCGAATAAAGTCAATGCTCTATTAGACTGGAATCAGACAATTTTGCCCATCATACTTTACTATAGAAACTGTTTATATCACTATAAATCACATGTAACAGAGGAATTCATTCTTATGCCTCACCCTGTATATCATATCAACATAGATTTCTTATGTGTAAATGCACTGTACCTTTGTAGATTGATTTCATGTAGATTAAACGAGAATATTACTAATATTTAATATCATATATTTTTATAATACCCACAGAAAAAACGTTTGTACTTTATTGATACCATAAAATGTTACAGTAATATATTCTTCCGATATTTCCAGAAGCCGCCACCGGGTGCGGTGAAGGTGATGCCCACGGCACCTCCCGACAAGAAAGAGGAGGTCAAGAAAGTGATTGAAACGAAGAAACCAGCGGAAAATGGTATGTATATAGACGTTATTTAGGTCGATATTGATTTGACGCGGAATAGGAGTGGCTGTGTTGATAAAAAGAACCTAGAAAGAAAGAACATAAGTCTTTTAGAAAAAAATCTAACGAACATAATTTTAATACGAAAAATAATAATAAACTTGCAGTGCCAAAACTCAGGCTTTATAAAGGTGGCAATCCCTTTGTAGACAACTGTAATAAACATGTTTAGTAAAAATTCTCAAGATTTGGTTGACATGCCACTTAATTAACCTAAAATAGAAGGGAAAAAATGCGCTCTGAAAAAAGGTTATTATAAAGTAGATGAATATCCGCTAACCACTTGCTTGCTCACACAACATAAATTTTATTGTAAACAAAACCATATTAATAAAAAAATATTTCAGTTTTAATTTTCTTGCTGGTATCTCCTTAGTAGCATGAACCTACCGACCAGCGAAAGAATCATTTTCCAATGGTTTATCTACCTTATTTAATATTTTTATAATATCTCTTGATATAAATTGTACAATTTTAACGTTCATAATGCACTCTTTATGTGCCTAAACTGATTAAAAGAAATTGATTCTTTGATAGAGCAGCTAACGAAATACGAACAGTTAATTATAATTGTTGTTCAACATATTCCAATTTATAGATTACCTTACGCCGTTCGCTTATACGTGTGCAAATAATAGGTAGTGAATATCGTGCAATTTGCACAAAAGTCGTGCAAAAAGTAATTTGCACTACATATGGGCAGCGGATGATGTGAATTTCATACATTGAAGCAAAAATAAGGGGATTGGTTAGTAGGATATTATAAGCATTAGTGATGGTGGCAGCTATGCCACGGGCCAACACGTGGGCCTCGTAATAAGTTTAAATAGATTAGTGTGGCAATCGTCTGAAGTGGTCTCGCTCAGTTCATGTACAGCTTATTTATTATTATCGGCGATAAGAGCTGCTTTTTTATATATTTTTGAACATTTATTTTTCTCATATTTCAGGCACTGATACGACTAGCGATCCGGGCATCACGAACAACGTTGACACAACCCCCAAGAGGTCCAAAGTGAGTGATTTCATTATATACATACAGTAATTTACAATTTAAATTTTTGTATTCGTACGAGAATGGTAGATACGATAGTATTTATATCGATTTGTGATGTTCAACAGTAGAACTTAGTGTATTATACAAAATCTTTTATTGTATATATGAATGTTAGACGGCAACTAGAACAGCATGCAATGCATATGCAAATATTTTAAATATTCAGTTTGCTGTAGCAGTATAAGGAACTGTTAGTATATAGCGTATTATTAGTATGGCGATCTTTATTTTTATACGTATTTTTTGTAACATCAATGTACTTAAGATATGCTATAAACAAACAATGTTATACTGCAAGCACTTTTGTAATTTCGGTTAATTTTAATATTTTGTTTCTCCTACTCCTTATCCCAAAAGAGCGGAGGATTCGGATTGTTCGGTAGCAGGAAAGAGAAATCTCCAAAAGATGACAAATCACCTAAAGACAAATCTCCTAAAACTAAGGACAAGAAAGCTAAAGAACTTAAAGTTAAGCCTGTGGCCGTGCTTGACACTTCAAACGATAGTTCAAACCTTGATAGTTCACTTGAAAAGAGCCCTGCAAAAGGCGAAGGCAAACCGTCGTTTACTAAGCCCTACGAGTACACTGACACAGAAAAAAGCCCTACACGAACTAAACCATTTATTCAAGGCGCTTTCAGCTACGAAAAAGAACCTATTTCAGAAGAAAAACAAAGAGGACTTGATGATAGTCAGAGCCCAACTACCAGAAAAGCTGGTCTCGCATTTAATTATGCACCGGGCGAAGATAAAAAAGTTGCCGAAAGCGCTGAAAAGCGTAAAACTCCCGAAGATCCTAGTAAGCTTAAAACACCTGGAATTGACTATGTGCAGTCGGCAGCTTTGAAAGAGCAAGCTAAGAATGTTATCGACCCTACTTTAGCTTTGCTCGATTCTGAAAGAGCACATCACGAGGCGCCTGTCGCAGCAGCGGTTGCTGTACCTGTAGCAGCCGCGAAACCTGATAATGAAATTCAAGTGGTCATAATCACCGGTCGTTACAATTCAAAGAGCAAGAAATTAGACGACGCTAATGGCACTGTCCTTGTCACTAAAGGCACTTTGAATAAGGCCAATGGAAAGATACAGACCGATAAGGAATTAATTAATACTAAATCTGGACAAATTAGCTACACAGATCCAGCTACTGGCAAGCAGGAAGTCAAGAATGGCCATGTCGATAAATCTGGACACATTTTGTTTACATCCGGCGTTATTGACCCAAAGACAGGCAAAATTGATCCAACATTGGCCCAACAATATTGTTTTGTTGAAAGGTCGGCTGATAAGGTTGGAGCTAAACCTGGCCGCGAAGTAGATTTAGTAGTTATTACCGGTAAATATGATGGCAAGAATAAGAAATTAGATGCGTCACATGGCCATGTAGATGTATCTAGAGCTGTCGTTGCACCCGACAACAATGTTTCTTCAAATTACGGTCTTATTAATCCAAGTTCAGGAAAAATAGACTATATTGATCCCAAGACGGGTAAGCAAGAACCAAAACAAGCATATGTTGATCAGAAAACAGGAAATATCCTAGTTACTACTGGTGTTTTGGATCCTAAATCTGGCAAAATTGATACTTCTCTTGGACAACAGTTTAGCATCGTTGAAAAAGACGCTACTAAAGCAAACAGACTAGTAAGACTAGTAGTAGTAACAAGCAAATACGATTTGAAGTCAAAGAAATTGGAGCCTACCTTTGCTCATGTTGACTCTGTTAAGGGAGTTCTTAGTGGCACTGATGGAAAGATTTATTCTGAGTACGGCATTATTGACCCACGAACGGGAGAAATTCAAGTAACTGATGCTAAGACAGGGAAAAATGAAACCAAACAAGCTACTGTTGATCCCAAGACAGGTAACATTCTTCTGTTATCAGGAGTATTGAACCCAAAAACCGGGGAATTGGATACTTCGTTAGGACAACAGTACAGTATTGTCGACAAGCCTACTGATACCTTTGCATCTCTGCCTGGTAAAGAAGTCGAAGTTGTGGCAATAACAGCAAAATATGACTCAAAGAATAAAAAATTGGATAATCCTAATGGATTCGTTGAGACTTCCCATGCTATTATCAGTGAAAAAGACAGCAAAGTGCATTCGAACTTTGGTGTCCTTGATCCTAATACTGGAAAAGTATACTTTACCGATCCTAAGACGGGCAAACGTGATTCCAAACAAGCTAATGTTGATCCTAGAACTGGAAGTTTCATGATTACATCTGGCGTTATTGACCCCAAGACTGGCAAGTCTGACTCTTCCCTCGCTCAACAATTAACAGTTGTTGACAAAGATGCACCAAAAGGCATTCCGGAGAGGCTCGTTAATTTGGTCGTTATCACATCTAAATACGACCCCAAGACTAAGAAGTTAGATATCACCAGTGCTCATGTTGACAGCTTCCCTGGAAAATATAGTAATGACGATAAAGTTCATACAGATTTTGGTATTGTAGATCCTTCAACTGGAGATATTACTGTCACAGATCGCAATACCGGTAAACAGGAAACGAAAAAAGCCGCTATTGATGGGAAAACTGGTAATTTGCTATTAACCTCTGGTATTGTCGACCCTCTAACCGGTAAAGCGGATCCTTCTCTTGCTCAGCAAATTACTATTGTAGATAAGACCAAAGATCGATTTGGTCCTGTAGCTGGTAAAGAAGTTCAGTTGGTGGTAATCACTAGTAAATATGATACGAAGTATAAAAGGTTAGATAGTCCTAATGGACATGTAGAAACATCTCGCGGCGTAGTTGCGGCTGATGGAAAAGTTCACACAAACTTTGGAGTCATTGAGCCTAAGACGGGTAAAATTGAATGGGTTGATCACAATTCAGGCAAACAAGAACTCAAACAAGCAGTCGCTGATCCGAAAACTGGTCACTTAATCCTTGCATCTGGAGTTGTAGACCCGAAAACAGGTAAAACGGATTCGTCATTGGCTCAACAAATAGCCATCATTGACAAAGTTAGCAAACCATCAGAAGGATTGGTCAATTTGGTTATTGTAACATCTAAGTACGATCTTAATAAGAAAAAACTGGACCTTGCCAATGCTCATGTTGAAACTTTCCCCGGAAGTATTGATGCTAGTGGTAAAGTACATACGTCGTTTGGAACAGTTGATCCTAAGACTGGTGATGTGATCGTCACGGATGCAGCTTCAGGCAAGAAGACCTCCAAGAAAGCATTGGTCAACCCGAAAACTGGAAATTTACTTCTTACTTCTTCTGTAATTGACCCTGCTTCTGGTCAAGTTGATCCTACATTAGGACAACAGATTACTGTAGTTACAAAACCAAAGGATAACTTTGCAGCGGTGCCTGGTAAGGAAGTAGAACTAGTTGTTATTACAAGTAAATATGATCCTAGAAATAAAAGATTAGACAATGCCGATGGCCATATTGAGATTTCAAGAGCAATCATCGCTGGTGATGGAAAAGTTCACACTAACTTTGGAGTCATAGACCCGAAAACTGGCAAGATTGATTACATTGATCCTAAAACGAAGAAACAAGAGATAAAACAGGCAATTACAGATCCACAGACCGGTAATATATTCGTGACGTCAGGAGTGGTAGATCCCAGCACTGGAAAATCTGATTCCAGTCTGGCTCAACAATTTACTGTTGTTGACAAAGACGCACCTAAAGCAAAATACGTTAACTTAGTCATAGTAACTACTAAATATGATCCTAAGAATAAGAAGCTAGACGTTACGAACGCCCATGTAGATTCAGTACCTGGACGTCTTGGTGCTGACGGTAAGGTCTATACTGAGTTTGGAGAATTAGATCCAACGACTGGTGATATAATCGTTAAAGACCCAGTAACTGGCAAAAGAGAAACTAAACGCGCTACACTAGATAACAAGACAGGAAACCTTCTTCTCACATCAGGAGTAGTTGATCCACAGACTGGTTACGTTGATCCCAACCTAGGTCAGCAGATCAGTATTGTAGATAAACCTAAAGATACGTTTGCCTCTGTTCCCGGCAAAGAAGTACAACTTGTTATTATTACTTCCAAATATGATCTTAAGAACAAGAAACTTGATAATCCTAATGGTCACATAGAAACCTCAAGAGGTATATTAGCTGTGGATGGCAGAGTACATACTAACTATGGTATTATTGACCCTAAGACGGGCAAGATTGAATACGTGGACCCTAAGACAGGTAAACATGAGACTAAGCAAGCTGTGCCTGACTCTAGTGTAGGCTTTAAATCTGGTAATCTGATATTGACATCAGGAGTTGTAGATCCGAAGACTGGTAAGCCAGACTCTACTCTAGCTCAGCAATTCACTGTTGTCGAAAAGGAAACTAAACCAATCGAAAGAGAAATTCATCTGGTAATTATCACCACCAAATATGACCCTAGAACAAGAAAGATAGATCCTAGTCAAGGTCATGTTGACACTATTAGTGGTGTACTTACCAGTGATGGTAAGATTCGTACAGCAGCGGGTATTGTGGACCCAGCCACTGGTGAAATTGTAGTAACTGACCCTAAAACTGGTAAGCAGGAAGTTAAACGTGCTCAAGTTCACCCTGAAACCGGGCACATGTTGATCACTGAGAACGTGGTCGACCAAAGAACAGGCAAGCCAGACTCAAATCTTGTACAAATGTACAGTGTTGTTAACAAACCTGTAGTACAATACAGTAAGCCTGTATCTAAGGGTGAAGTACGTCTTGTAATTGTCACCAGTAAATATGACCCGTATACTAAATCTGTCGATGCTGGTGAAGCTACTATTGAAGCAGCTAAGGGTTACGTCAGTGCTGAAGACGGTAAGATCCATACCGATTTTGGCATCATCGATACAAGATCTGGCCAGGTTCTATACAAGGATCCTATCACAGGCAAACAGGAATTGAAACAAGCTGAGATTGATCCTAAGACAGGAAACCTAATAGTGACCACTGCAGTCGTTGACCCTAAGACGGGTAGAGTAGATCCAACTTACGCTCAACAGCTAGCTATCATTGATAAGCAGAATGTACTGTCTAAACTGGCGCCAATATCGACTAGAGCTAGTGTATCACCTGCCAGAAGTATTCCAACGCCAGTTAAAACTCCGACTACAACGCCAATTCAAACTCCATTACAATCACCTGTACGTACATCTTCACCTATTGCGGCATACGCCCAGAAATCAGCACCTCTCACACCAACTCAAAAGACACCTGTCAAACCAACGTCAGCGCCACCCGAGCCTCCTAAGAGGAAGATAGTTAAAATTATGGTTATCTTCACCAAACTCGACCCTAAGACGAAGAAACCTGATCTCAATACTGCTGAAGTAGAACATCTCACTGGTATTCTTGATCCTAACGGTTTGATTGAAACGAAATACGGTGTTATCGATTCTAAAACTGGTCATATTGTTATTACTGATTCTGCCGGTCAAAAACAAAACCGTGATGGTATTGTTCTTCCAGAAACAGGACAAATTTTCATCCATTCAGGTGTGGTCGATCCTAAGACAGGCAAAATCGATCCTAATATGGGCATGGTTTTAAGTGTAGCTAAGCAAGAAGACCCAGTAGTTGAAATCACTACTATCACAGGCCCAATTGATCCTAAGACGGGTAAAGTTGATATTGAGAAGGGTACCGTAGAACACACTAAAGGCAAAGTTGATGCTGAAACTGGACATATTTCAACGAAATATGGTGTTATTGATCCATCAAATGGAGTTATATTTGTCACAGATACTTCTGATACTAAACCTGTTCACATTGATGAGAACAATGGTCTTATAACCATCAAAGGTGTTGTAGATCCTAAAACAGGTAAACCAGATCCGAATCTTGGCCAAGTAATCGTCGTCGGCACACATATTGATCCAGTCGTTGAAGTAACTACATTCGTTGGCAAGTTAGATACCAAGAAGGGACTTATTGAACCAAAGCACTCTCTTGTAGAAAGCACCACAGGTCAACTTAACCCCGATAATAACAAGATTGACACTAAATATGGACAAATTGATCTCGTGAAGGGCACTGTCACTTATAATGACCCTAAGACCGGTAAATACGAAAGCAGGGATCTCAAAGTTGACCCCGTCACTGGTCAATTCTTGCTAAAGACTGGACAGGTCAATCCCAAGTCTGGTAAACCCGACAAAGATGTCGCTAGGATGATTTGCTTGAGAATAATCAAGAATAAAATTGATCCGGTTTCGGGTAAACAAATCGTTTCAAACGATCCCAAAAATGTCAAAGTTGACCCTAAAACCAATCAGATATGGATCGCGGGTCCCAAAGACCCTCAGACTGGAGACTACGTCTACACAGCTGGTCAAATCGACCCTGTTACCGGTTACATCATCACAATATACGGTCGCATGGACCCTAAAACAGGTACAATCATTAGGACTAATGATGTTGATAAGTCTCTTATAAAGGTAGACCCAGTCAATGGACAAATTTACACAGCAACTGGCGACGTGGACGAAGACAACCAACCTCTATACTCTGCTTCTCAAGTTGATCCCGGAACTGGCGAAATTTATACAAAACTCGGTAAAATCGACCCTAAGACGGGCAGGCTAATCATCATCAAAATATACATCATCACTCAAAAAGATGACAAAGGTAGGGTCAAGGAAGTTGATCCTAAAGAATGTACCATCGATGAAACGACAGGTAGAATTATCACAACAAAAACAGTGTACTTGTATCAAATCATCGACCCTATCACTGGGGAAACTATTGACGTGGACCCTGATGATCCAAGGCTAAAGGGCGCGAGGACAACTGTAACGCAAACCATGACACTATCGGGCAAGATTGATCCTGTCACAGGCAGGATAAAAACTGAGTATGGAGATATAGACCCAGATACGGGAGATATCGACCCAAGCACGGCCGTTAGGGACCCAGTAACGGGTCAACTCATTCTCCACTATTCGCAAATCGATCCGTCCCACTTCGAAGACAAGAGTGGCAACTACACAATAGAAAAGGAGACACAGGACTTACCAGCGAACATCGACATCCAAACAGTCAACACGCACAAGTTCTCCACTTTCGGCAAAGACGAGAGTCCTTTGAGAGGAGACGAACCTAAGACTTTTACTGAATACACGACGAGCGAACACATCCGGCATCAAGGCTATGTGTCATCATCCACTCCTCTATCCTCTAAGATCCCGATTTCACAGCGCTCTAAGAAGACTCCGACGCCCCCAGTCGTAGTCAAAACGACTACGAAACAGCTGCTGACGAAGAATGACGAAGGAGTCACACACAATGTTGAACAGGAAGTCGAGAACCTCGGCACTGGTGAAGTCACCTTCTCCACACATACGAACAAGGTGCGTCCAATTATTTAAATCAAGTTTCCAATAACCGGCAAATGAGACGCCACCCCGATTTTCAATGTCTGTTTTTTTTTATATTTAATTTCTTTTTTGTACATCGTGTGGCCTAATTTTTTTTTAAATCCATCATCACGAGCTTCTTAGTATCAATGTTAGATTTTTTTGTATATAGTAAATGCATGCTAGTGTTAACCTAACTAGGCGGAAAGCCTTGAGCCGATGGAGGGGGGCAAGAGCCCTTACGTGACGGCGAGGGCTGTGACCACGAGGACGGCGACCACCCATCACGACCTTGACACGAAGGCCAAGACTCAGCAGATGGAGGAGAAGACCGTGGCGCATACCCTGACGTCATCAGCCACGAGGCAGGAGCAACGGGTCGTAACCCAAGAGGTTAAAACAATGGTCACGACCGGCGATCAGGTGATTGAACACTTTCATAATTAAGCATTCATGTTTTTGAACCCATATCATTGGCATGTAACTGGAATTTTGGTTCATTTTATTTGACATTATTTAGTTTTTATTTCTTTTGATTTTTTTTATTGCTTTACAATGGCAGCTTTTTTACAGTTCACTCCAATGCGCCTTTTGAATTGTTTTGAGGGACACTGCGCTACCGCATATGCTTGGAATTGTTTGAATTCAAAGCCATGCATGCAAGCATAGTTACAGCGTGACGTGAACTATAAATGCTCTCTGACAGGCACTTTAAATGCAAAGATTAAAAGGGTTACCCTCACTCAGTTGCTAACACGTATTATTTTAAAGAAGTGACGAACACATCAACCCTGAAGCTCGTCATGCTGTCTTTAATACACACACCGTAATATAATTCATTTAATGGCGTAAAATAATAATAGAAACACATAATTTGATACAGAAAATATTAAGTTGGTACAGGTGGGATTCAGACCCGCGATCTTTCCCTTACAGGGGCAACACTCTTACCACTAAGCCACAGAACCTTCGCCCGAAACCATCCAAATTCTTCCATTCATATATCCGTCTTACGGCGACGGTTAATCGGGTGAAGAACATACTAAATATAGGTATTTAAACTATCATGGTCACTGACTGAATATTGCCAACTATGCTTGTCAACCTCCCGTAATGGATGGGCGAGCCTAGTGCCGTCAACCGGTCACTTTTTCAAGCCAATATTTAGTTTTAGAATAACTTTATACCCAAGTCGATAAATTGTCCGTTGAGTTTCTTACCGGAATATTCTAAGGTCGGGGCCGCGTTTCGAACCGGTGCCGGTGGTCCATTTGCCAAACTGGTTTTCATGTTTCCTTTTTTATTGACGTTTTGTAAGTGCCGATTTGATGGTCTATGCAGAATAAATTATTTTTAACTTTGACTTAGATAATGTCATTGCAAGCTATATGTTCTACTGAGTGAGTGGCAAACCTTAGCCGCATGCATTCCATAATGTACCAACAAAGATACTTCTATTTTTCTAACTATAAAATAAAAAAGCTGTCATTATATTTTGATTGCATGTAATACTTTGTTCTAATTACTTTTTTTTTCTTTCCCCCCCTCCTACCGACGGACGTGAACGGTAATACCATGCCTGGCATGTCATTAACAATCCTAACATACATATTTGTCACAATACCCTGAACTCGTCCAATACCATCCCACCAAACTCCATCTTAACACATTTGTGATAATCCCACCAAACTCTAATCACCAATACCTTCGCCAATATTGGGCAACATCATCTGTGTGGTAACATCCCATCAAACATTGTCCATTGGCTCCAACATCCACCTTCCATGTGTGTGGGTCGACTAGCAGCTAACCAGACGCGGCTCGGAGAGTTCCCTCAGTAGCGGCGACTCTGGTACTCCGATCGACTTCGAGGAGGGCGCTGGAGAGGGACATTACTATGTGACGGTGAGTACAGGGAGGGAGCCCGCTTTCCCAGCAGTACCATTGATAAGTACCGTTAATGGTACAACTGAGAAAAATATTCCCAGCAGTACCATTAACTAAAAATTCTCGCTAATATCGTCAATGGTACAGCTGGGAAGGGGAGAGGGAAGCTTGGGGCGCTTGTGTCGTCAACGGGGACGCTTCAGAGTGGTTAGTGTGAGGATGAGAGAAAGAGTTTTAATCACCAGAGCAACAAAACTATCAGGTCTGAGAGCTGTCTTGAGGTTAGCATTTCCATTTAAAATTTCTAAATAGATTTATGCTTAGATAATTATATAAAAACTATGTTACAAATAGTTAGATTGCCACTTATTTAGTACGTAATAGTGCTGGTAGTTAGTTTTGATTTGAACATCACTAAAGTACTCATATTGTAAGGTCGACAAAGTATATACCTGTGTACAACTTTATATGAAAAGGCATATTGAAATACACTTGTACTTTTTCCACAGTATTTTTTAATTATTGCACCTGATCGGTTTCGCCTTACGGTATCCTCAAAGGTTTACTTACAAGTTACAATGCCGTGAGGCGAAACCAGTCAGGTGTAATAATAAAAAATACTGTGAGAAAAAGTACAAGTGTATATCAATATGTGTAACAACAAATTCCACCAAGTACCATCAATCAACAGTATATATAGTTACCTTTTTTTTATACCACTTAGGTGGCAGACAAGCTCACGGCCCACCTGATGGAAAGTGGTTACCGTGGCCTATGGACGTGTGTAACACCAGAGAAGCCACACTCGCGCTGCCGACCTACATAAGCACAGAGTTTCTGTGCCGTCAGTGTAAAGGACAAAGCAGGTCAAGCCTTTAGACTTCCCACTGACAGCACAAATTCCCCAGTGAGCTCTGGCTACCCTACTCACCGCTGGGAACACAACACGAAGTTATTATAGCCGCGGTATTCTGTAGGGCGGAGGTACTTTCCCAGTCGGACTGCTCAATTGGGCGGAAATACCGCCGTGTCCTACCTCCTACATACTAAGAAGACTTGTCTACTGTACATAATATCTATTTAATATTATCGAGACTAGGTTCTTATGAGTGTAATGTAGACGCCAGTCGCTATTTAGTCGGTTCGATTCCGACTCCGTAAACCGAAGATTCCTTTGCCTCAGCAGCCCTAACCTGGTGGGTGAGACCAGTCTCTCGATTTATTTTTCTATCATTAATAGAAATGTCGGTCAGGTGATTACTAATTATTTGGGGTCCTGAATATCTTGGTAGGGGCCGTTCAAGAATAACGTAAGCACTAAAAGGGGAGGGGGTCTTTGTATTGCTTATTTTTTGATGGGATGACACATATATAGCATGCGTTACCCATACATTACCCTAAAAAAACAAACATGAAAAGAAATATGCATGGGGAGGGTAACAATTTTGCTTAGTTTTGTTAACAAGGGAGAGGAAGGGTTAAATATTTGCAATAAATCTGCTTACGTAATACTTGAACAGCCCCTAGGGCCCTAATCTGGGTCTATGTGTATAATATCACAATAATAATAATTATTTATGAATTTTTCAGCGTAATTTATAGTTAGAGGATAGTGTGTTTGTGTGTTTTTGAGCCTAAAATCATAATGACGTTTTCAAAACTCACGAATTGCAGTATTAGCTGTAAATTATATTGAAACTCAATATAAAATCTCTTTGGTAGCCAAATTAACATTTAAATTAATGTAGTATGGGTTTTTTAAACGTCACAGTGTTCATATAGGTCTAGTCTTCGTAATCTTGAGAGCTAAAAGATCATACCATCCTTTTCTATTTCACTTGAAAAGAGAGATTGTCTAGATTGTATAATAATTGAAAGTTGACTCTAAGCATGTGTGTGTGACCAGTTGCATCAATGTTGCATGTTGCATTAAGAGTATTTGTGATTTGTTTGTGAAGTCTGTGATATGAGCATTTTAGATGTACATATAATAAATTTATGTTTATTATCCTATCCATTTAACGTACTTATGTACAGGTACCAAAATTTTATTTTATTATTTATTTATTTATGAACTCTATATTTATAATAACTTTAAAGAAATGAACGAACGCATATTTAATAGTATAAAAACAGTATCATAAAAAGCCGAATACCGTAATTTGTTATAGATTAACATATAGAAAAAAGTATATTGGTTCAGGCGCGATTCAAACCCGCTAATCGATTTGAATAGTTAGCAAACTAAAGCTTTAAAAATTTCATGCAAAAACGTAATTTATTATTTCAAATGTACATATTACTATTTATTTATACATATAAATACATCGTAGTAAATGTACACACGGCCAAATAGATAGCTATGCAGGCTTACATGTTTGTTTGTGCTGTGTCTTCCCCAGGCTACTGTCTTATCCAACAATATTATTTCGATGTTACTTGGTCACTTTCATAGTGTGAATCGGACTTGCCTCATCGTATAAGTGAAGAATATCTACGTGTATATAATGGTTACCATCAGGCGAGGTGAAGATGAATTGATGAAATATATATATATATATAAAAGGTGCAACAAAATTTATTCTCGGAACTTTGAGAGGTTGATCAGTATACGTAACTATGCCCGAAAAAATAAAAGAACAATGTATATTAAGTTAATTTTTTACTTATTGTTTAATATAACAATTATGCCAACACTATCACGGGGTCGTAATTCGGAATTTGGGCCCTCTCGAGTCATGATACGCGCCCTTCGGCTCATGAAAGTTACCTACGGAAAAAAGAAATTAGTATGCTGTGTCTTTAAAATCTACCATAAATAATAATGTTACGTGCACGGGGTACAATTAAATGCCGTTTACTCAACGAAGAGATTTATTAGCTCAACACAAACTAGACAGTTAAATCACTAGTACACACAGTACTTTTCCACAGTTCCAGTCGCTCAGTAGTTCACAGTAGTCCACAGTCGTTGCTCAGGTCGCAGGTATAATCTTCTTCGGTCGCTTAAGCTCGCTGTGTTCGTTATCGGTCTCAAAGATAGAATGAATGGTGTCGCTATGCGAGCGTGTTTTTATACCTCTCAATTAAGACGGTCGAATCGTCTAGAAAATACGCGAGCGATAACTACCTACTCTCTTTTGAAGTTTGCCGCCGTCGCTGACCTTCGAGTTTATTCTCGATATTTACCTATTGTTTGTTTTTATTCAAAAAAGTAAGTACTCGTAGGTAGGTTGTGATTTTGTGTTGACGATTTTAGATTTTTCTATGCCAATCGGTGGAGTACCTCGTCACTAACAATGCATTTTTATTTCTTGAAGATTTGATTATTAGTTTTCAAGATATCGACGTCTGTCGTAACAATAAAATATCCAATACAGACTATATAAGATATAAAATAATTTATATTTTCGGACAAATTTACCGATATTCACCAGCCTCTTCAAAATTCCGAGAGTTAATAATAAGTTCTGTTGTACCACATATCACTTTCCTGTAATTAAAATAAATTATTTAACTGAACTTATTAAATTAAGAATGATAAAAGAGCTGTAAAAGTTGCGTTGGTTCTTATTTTATTGTTTTTCATTTATTTTTTATCATCAACCCAACTGATTAACCTAATCAATTATTTGATACAAGTTTCTTTATAATTTACCGTTTTGACGTTTAGTAAAAAGTAACTAATTTGAATAGACAGTCGAATACCCGATTTATACTATAAAAATCACAAAGTAACGTTGAATATTGCTGGAGACGTTAGTAGGTACATGTATCTTGTGTCGTATATAAACATAACACAGAGTTGTACAGTAGAGTGACGTCACTATATCGCTATTTGTGCGCAGGAACCGGGCTCCTACCGCACCACCACCACATCTACGGTCCTGGGCAACGCGCCCTTCGGCACCATGGTGCACGGGACCACCACCAGGGTAAGTCACTATACTTACTACTTGCACAGCTACGAGCCTCCCAGGATTTAATTGTTTTTTTAAATATATGATAGCCGCGTGGTTCCCGGCAGATTTTGGGCCACCCCATCTCTTCCCACGCGGAGTCGTACAAGGCGACTAAGGTATAGGGCTGTTTAACATCAGACAGATATATACAGCCCAGACTCAGCCTCGGATGCATGGCTCGAGTCAACAATAGTGCCCGGAAAACGACATAGGCTCACCTCCTATTACGTGGGACCGAATACAATGATTGATGAAATGTGGTTGTTAATTTACCTCAGCTTAACCCTCCGGGGATAAAGGCGTGATTATATGTATGAATGGCAAATTTATCATCATCCCCTGAGCCTTTTCCCAACTCAGTTGGAGTCGGCGGAACAATCTAACTGTGATGCGGTTGAACTTCCCGTGAAGCGACAACGATCCGACCTCCACAACCAAATTAGTTTGCATATGTAAATCTTTTTTCCTACTCCTTTATCTACAAGCGTGATAATATGTATTAACATTACATGGTTTACTGTAGACGAGCACGGGCCCCGCGGCCGCGCCACCCAGCGTGGCGGAAGAGCCACCGGCGTCGCCGGAGGCCGGCGCCGAGGGCGAGGGCGAGGGCGAGGGCGAGGTGGTGTCTTCGCAGACCATCAGCTCCAAGACGCGCACCGTCGAGACCATCACGGTAAGCGTACCGACATCTAATGAGCTTGTAGTAGCGATACAGTTACCCTGGACCCCGATTCTACTAATTGTGAACCGCATTAATACCTATAACAGGAAATTATTTGACATTAAAATATAATGACGTCACAACTTGCATACAACTTTCGTTATAACTCACCGTTTTGACAGGTAATAAAAAGTAACTAATCTGACTTGTCAGTCAAATACTCAATTAGCAGAATCGTAGTCCTGGATTGAATCATATGGGATTCACTTCTCCCGTTTGGTGTATGGAAGCATGCCCTTTCCCTTTATAAATATTCTGCTTCAATGACCCAAGTAACTTTAATAGCAGTAATTTTGAAATATTACAGTACAAGACGGAACGTAACGGCGTGATTGAGACGCGCGTGGAACAAAAGATCACCATCCAGTCCGATGGAGACCCCATCGACCACGACCGAGCGCTCGCGGAGGCCATACAGGTAAAGATGGGGACGCCGTTGTCCGACACCCGATGGGGCCTTTCTTTTATACCATTTAGGTGGCAGACAAGCGCACGGCCCACCTGATGGAAAGTGGTTACCGTGACCTATGGACGTGTGTAACACCAGAGAAACCACACTCGCGCTGCCGATCCTGCAAGCACAGAGTTTCTGTGCCGTCAATGTAGAGGACAAAGCAGCACAAGCCTTTAGTCATCCCACTGACAGCACAAATTCTCCAGTGAGCTCTGGCTACCCTATTCACCGCTGGGAACACAACATGAAGTTATTATAACCGCGGTATTCTGTAGGGCGGAGGTACTTCCCCAGTCGGACTGCGCAATTGGGCGGAAATACCGCCGTGTCCTACCTCCTCATATTCTATAGCCCTGGGTCAGTCGGGGTACGCGAGGGATATGCCACAGGCTACCTCTCCCACGGCAACAGATGGCCCAAGGCGGCCGTGCGGTTTTAGTCGGTTCGAGCCCGACATAACCACCCCACTGGCCACGGCGGGGGTATCCGAGTGGATTTCTACACGTTAAAAAAAAAGGCCACACAGGTAACATTTCGAGATTAAATTTGACAATATCGTCGAAGTAGAAAGAAAGAAAGAAGAAAGAAAGAAAGAAAGAAAGCACAAAGCATGCAAATGTAATTTAATGAAAGAAGAATTAAATAGAGCCTAAGCGAATATTTGCATGCCATTGAATGGTAGATGTGCTGAACTGTATCTAATCTTACTTGACACCATGTATGACCACATTTCTGCAAATAAATGAATTTTGATTTTGATTTTGAAGTGTCATGAATAGTACGGCCTTCAGCATACCTTTATAAAATTTTATTCTTCTTCATTTGAGTGTTGGTTTGCATCCAGCTTGCATTTTGAAGCCCGCTTTCTTTTCTTTCCATAATTTGATTTGACTTTTACGAGAGCGACTGATGTCTGACCCCAAGTTTGTTTGTTCTCCTGGATAGATAAGTAAAACCTTAAAATCAACGTTTCTCTTAAATTGTGCTTTTGTATGTTTAGGAGGCGACAGCCATGAACCCAGATATGACAGTGGAAAAGATCGAAATCCAACAACAGAGCACGCAACCTTAACGTCTCAACATGGCCGACGTTTGTTCACGCGAGCTACGTCACGACTGCGGGGAGAGAGCGAGAGCTCCGACAATTTCCACCGAGTTGAAAAGAGATGGAGGATAACAGTTTTTAACGGCAGTTGTGACGTAGTGTTGGATAGTTCTAAGCGATACGATGCGAATAGTAATCTGTAAGTTATTTAATTATATTAAAATGTTAATTATATTTAATATTCGATGTTGTCACGTGTAGCACTCTATGATAGCGCGGGGAGGTTGTGGGTAGTTGGCAATTTTTGACAACCATTTAGACGATTTTGAATTTTAATCCTTGTGCAATTAGCTTGACAATGCAATATTAGGTAAAGGTGACACGGTACCGACAGATATCGTATCTATATTTATTAGACTGTTATATTCATTAAAAATACTTTGAGTAGTAAGTACCTTTTGAATATCTCAGTATGCCTTTTGGGTGAAGGAATGGTGTACAAAAATTGTAACTACTGCACTTTCGTTAAGGTATTCTAAATATTATATATTATGCGACTCTATATCGGTGACCTACCCACACATAAAAATGCAATTTTGGAATGTAAAATATTATTATTAAGTTTTACAGCATTTTTTTAAATTAAGCTTAGGCTAAGGCGTTTCATACAATCCGAATTGGCATCAGGCTTCGTAGAGATATAAATGTTGCCATAGTAAAAATATTTAAAAGTGTTCTTATAGCTTACCTTTTAAATCTGGCTGGATGTTATCGTTACATATTGCTCAAATCAATTTTAACTTCATTGTCACTGCCATTTAAAAATTCCAAAATTTAAAATAAAAAATATTTTTATTAATATCTAAAAATATGCTTAAACGATACCCTTGTGCTTAGACTAAGTAATAAATATCAAATATAATAAATGCAATAACTTGGTAAATATAGGTCGTATGCGCATCCGGCCATGTTTGAGACGTAGCAAATCATTTTGTCTATAATGGAATAGCTTTAAAACATTGTCACACGAATAAGACCACCGTTTTAGGTATAAAAAATACAAATTAATAATATCTCCTCCCTTCTATTTAAAATTTCATAATACAATGTAGCGCGGGACTAATCAGTTATATATCGATATACTTGTGATTATTACGATACCTGGAACTGGTATACGTATTACAATCACAAGTATTATCGATACCTTCAAAAATATATGTTAAAAAGATGTATTATTGACGTGTTGCTATGGACTATATTATTATACTATATTATATCTGCACACTCCAATATTAGGTACAGATCAATTATTCAGTTAATACTAATATTGTATTATAGAATAGTCCCGGATTTCTATAACAGATATTATACCTGTTACTTTTGTGAGTAACAAAAATACTTTGTAACGGGTGTTCTGTAGCTAGTATGCGGGTGTTATTTCACCATTAGGTGCTACTACTTAGGGTGTAGGTACGTGTACGTACAGTTTACAGTACGTTTGTACGCGTTTTGGCGCATGCGGGCGCTCCGTTTTATATGTAATATTAGTTGGCAGCTTCGGCTAGATGGATAGGTGATTGACCAAACAAAAAAAAATCTAAAAATCTCTTCCTCCTTCAAATAACTAGCTTTCTTTCTGTAATTTAAATACTAGGTAAGATATTTTGATCTATATTCTAAATCAATAACTGGTATTCCGTATCAGTGATTTTCAATATTCTATTTTTTATATGGTCGATCACCTTTGAATGTTTAAGCTTAGTTGGTCAATGTTTAGAACTAAGGCCAGAGAGCATTTGTTTAAGCCGTCTGCGACACGTATACCGGACATTCCATAATTCACAAAGTTATTATAAGGAGTTACGCTACTCTAGATCATGACACTGAGTGTTTGTTTTTTATTTTATTTTATTTTATTATTAATAATTGTGTTAAGATTAATTCAGTTACGATTGGGTCAATTTTGCGAGCCAATCATCAAACTACATCTAAATATATTTTGTATAGCTCGGATTTATCGCACAAAAGTAATATAGGAAGTCAGTACACAAAAGAAAAAACATGTCTACCGCTCGCAAAGTCAACAAAATCGTTTAAATAAGTTGAAATGATACTGATACTGTACAATTTATTATTATTATTATTATATTATATAATTAATATATTTCATACACGCTAGGCATAAAGTTTATTTTTAGTGGTTAAGTTAACGCTGGTTTAAAATAAGATTTTATGTATCAGCGGTCATGGTTTGTCGTGCTTACTTGTACAAGAAATGTGTCGGACGTCTATATACGTACGGCCGATTCGTCACAAGGTTTATAAACGTACGGCCGATTGGTCATAACGTCTATGTACGTACCGTATGTACATATGGCTGATTCGTTACAACGTCTATAAACATATGGCCGATTCGATGTAATGTCTATATACGTACGGTTGATTCGTCACAACGTCTATAAACGTACTGCCGATTCGTCACAACGGCTACTGATGTTGCACATGTCATAGCATTGTTTCATAACGTGAATAGACGTCCCACGAATGATTGTTAAAAGTGTTACTACAAAACATTTTTTTTATAAATTTGACATTTTATTATTGTATTTTCGTTCTTGGATGTACCGTGAAATGTATGGATCAAATGAAATTATAACTGTTTATATCAATTTGCAATGTCACCCGACAACCACGAATTGATATTATAAGGTACAGACAGCATATTAAGTGTTGATAACAGATTGTTTTAAAGCTACAAGTTCAAGAATATTGTCAATTTTTCTGTTGTCTGTACCGAATATTCTGTCTTGTGTTAATTTGTAACTTTTACTTGTGTACATTGTTCTGTGTGAAAAAATATTTCACAACCAAAAAAAAAAACATCATAAAACTAAGGAAAAAATACTGTTGTTATACTTGCATTGTCAAAATAGAAGGAATATTCAAAGGTTTTAGTACAATGATAAATATCTTTATTGGTATAAAAAAATCAACTGACTTGTGCCCAAGTGGCGCCATTTTTGACATTACTAATAGACTTAATCGTGATTGACTCTTGCTGACGGTACTTTATCGCATCCTTTAATAACTAAAATGTTTTTGTGTCTATAATTTAGGACTGTTTTGACTATTATGCTGATGGTACATATTAGTACAAGTTTATTCATTGTTAAAACTGTCTACATAATTTGAAAGCTTTTCAATTTGTTTAAATAATCATTTTTTTTATTATCTCAACATTTATCTAATACTAGCGGACCCGACAGACGTTGTCCTGTACACACGTCTTTAATTTCATACTTTTTTTAATGACTCCTTATAAATAAGAAATTAATTGAAAAAACATTTTCCAGTAGACCAAATTGTAAATCTAAACCATTCTCGAATCTCCACGAACACACACAAAAAATTTCATCAAAATCGGTCCAGTCGTTTAGGAGGAGTTCAGTCACATACACACGCACACAAGAAATATATATATTAAGATTAGTAGGTATGACATAATGAGGGACAATGTACACAAGTGCAGTTTTGATTATATTTATTGTAGATGTTTATTTTTGTATCGAGTGGCCCTGCAGACGCGGTAACGTGGAGAAGTTAGATATTATAAATAAACAATGCTTTGTTTTTATGGGATTTTTATTTCAATAACTAGCTGACCAGCCTCGGTTCCGTCCGTGGCTTACTTCGAAACCCCATGTCTCCTCTTATGAACAGAAATACCAGCAATTAATTTTCCATATAATGTATGGGAATCTGCTAGATTTGTTGATATTTGTGTTGTGTTCCTGACGGTGAGTAGGGTAGCCAGAGCTCATTGGAGAGCTTTTGTGCTGTCAGTGGGAAGACCCAAGGTTTGTCCTACTTTGTCTTCTGCACTGACGGCACAGAATTTCGGTTCTTATAGGTTTGGCAGCGCGAGTATGACTCCTGGTGTTGCACCCCGGGTACCTAACCACTTTCCATCAGATGAGCTATGTTCGTCTTTGCCAATTGGTATAAAAAAGACCAGCCTTTTATACTGCGGAAATCCCCTCGAATAAGCCGAAGCAGGCCGACTCAAACCGCACGTCGTCCTGCACCATCAGCTGCCGGAGATGAGATTTTCACTGAGGACCCAGACCTTGGATGACCCAGGGCCATCTCAGGCACCACGACAACAACCAACAATAGATGGACGAGACTGAATCCACTCAGGATTGATATTTATCAATAGACCACCCCATCTCTTCCCATGCGATGTCTTACAAGGCGACTAAGGGATAGGGCTGTTTAACATCAGACATACAGCCTAAACTCTGCTTCAGATGCATGACTCGAGTCAACAATAGTACCCGGAAAACGGCAATGGGCTCACCCCTTTAAACGTGGGACGGACCCTCTTTCCTCCACAGAACAATACGTGCAGAGCTGCCCCTCTAGAAAATTAGTGGCATTCCAATCTTAATCCTAGTGGCATCCGAAGCTTAATTTATTTATTTATACTTTGCACAAATACCTACACAAAGATTTTACAAAGTCACAATACCACAGGCATTATCTATCAGTCAACCTTGGGGTGATGCAGAGATATTTATATCAAAGGTAGGTTCGCCTCGAAGTGTGAGGTCCGCTTTTACCAGTCAGTGGCATTCCGATAGTAGAGTAAAATAGAACAATTAGTTTATGGGACATACATAATATGTTTTCGGCTGCCATAAACGTCATCCATCAGGTGTGCCGTGTCCTTATGTGCTTACCTAAGTGGTATAAAAAAACATTTATGTGTGTGTGACAAACCCATGCGGGTTTCATGGTAATGCTGTTGCAAACACAAAAATATTGCCGAGAATAATAATAAGATGTTGATGAAAATGCCTGTAAAAATACTATACCCACTTGAACGTCTGTGGATATCATGGTATCCAAAAAAAATATTGCGTCTTACGTCCTGGGCCGGCAGTCTGTACATGAGATAGCGACCGAATTCGGATGTTAAGTACGTAGCGACGCAAACTAACCGAAATTCCCAAGTCTGTACTTAAAGTTACGATTTTTGTCGGTTGCCGTACCGAAATTCGTCGTTAACTTAACAAATTCTCGGATAGTACCTTAATAGCATAGACAAGCATAGAATTTGTCACTCTTACCCTTAGATTCTCTTTGGTTAACTGTGTAATTTGTTGACATTTTTATTATGTTTGTACAATTATGCTTTATGAATTTGTAATTGTATCTTTTTTGACTGTACAATTTCATCAAACAGAAAAATCTCTCTCGCTGATTGATTTTTCACAACACCCTTACCATAGATTATTGTACATATATATAGACCAAACATAGACTCTGACATGGCAAGTTGACACAAGTGACATAACACACAAGCAAGAAGCCAAGAAGCCTTGAAAAAGAATTGAATATTTTTGGAGGTTGTAGGGAAATACGAGAAATATTATGGCTGAAGCGTGTTTAGCATGTAATTAGTTTACTCTAGAATATAGGCGGGAAGCGGGAAATGGTAATGCGACGGCAAGGTGCATGGATTCTGCGCGCTAGTGAAAATTATTTGAATTTGGCTGATGGTGAATTCCTATCATTGTATCGCATTACAAAGGCAATGTTTAAAGAACTTGGTGATGAAATAGCGCTATCACTTGAAAGAAAACGCCCTTGCGGGCTTTCTGTGGAGTCCTATGTAAGTTTCATTGTATAACTTGTACATTGTTTATCATTTATCTAATTCAAAATTATTATTTATCTAGAAGTACTTCATCTCATTTAATATATTGTAATTGTATAATTTATGTGCTTTTTATCATTTTAGGTGTGTGACACTATTCTGCTCATTTTCAATATAAATGCTCGATGGCCAGGAGCTCTGCATGATAGCCACATATATCATATGAAAATTCCCCAGTTCATGCCACATGAAGACGTTTGTTAATAACGGAGACCACCATGCATGGTTACTTGGTAAGTTTTGAGTCAAATAACTGAACACCTCATGTGTCAATATACTATTACTGCCAGTGGGGATGCTGTTGACAGGACGAGTGATCACCCTTTCTGTGTGGACTATTTCTCCTATATAATGACTGTCATACATGTTAACTGCAACCAACGGCTTAACATTTTTTCTGACGCACAACCAAACCAATGCTAATACCCTTATTCATACAAATATTTGCACAAAGCAGCAGCTGCATTTAATACCGTTACACCACAGAGGCTGTCAATGTGTCAATATAACAATTATAACATATATTATATTTTGATTTAATCCACAGGTGATGATGGATATCCACTAGAACCATGGCCGATGACCCCAATGATGAACCAGCCCCTTGGCCTAACGACAAGTATACACTGAAGACTGTGTATTACACTGAACTGACACTATGGTGGACATCTGTGGCATTCCACTGCCCCAGAGAATCATTCAGAAACATTATTTTCGATTGTTTTCGCCTTGTCAACTGCAAGTCAACCAAGTGGCCAAAATTATACATCAGCAACACTTCAGAGGTGCCATATTACAAGAATGTGCCGACCCAGTTCTTGAAAATGGTAATTATTGTACAAGTAACCTTGCGAGTACCATAGTAGTACATAATAATATATATACCCCACTGACACACAAATATGTAACTTACATGCAAGACACTACAGTAATGTTCTACGTGAAGTAGGAAGTGGTTTCTTCTCTTTCATACTTAGATGTGTGCTATGCACTTGCAAATTAGTAACTACTATAATATAAACTAACAATCCCAAACCAACATTCTGCAGGCATTTTCTGCTTTTCATGGAACTAAAGGTTGTATCCATGAGGCTACAGTTTATATCAGAGGAAAATTGTATAATCCTTTTGCTATCTATTATTATTCATTACAAATGCCAGCAGCTGTCACTCAAGCTCAAGTGGTGGATCCTTTCAGCAGAGAAGCTGTTAACCGGACAGATGGTTAGCCCTTCTGTACGGGCTTTTGCCATATATAACGACTCCCATAGATGTTAGTATGGCAACCGGGGCAGACAATAGGCAGATACACAACCATTGCAAATAGATATATTTGATTTATATACATATTTTCACTGAACGGAAATTGAACATTGTCATCATCATCTTTGTGTAGACATACTATACTGATTGCATTGTTACCTCGCAGTTCAGGGTCCGCCTTCGGCTTTTTCTCCTCCACGACGTCAAGCCTACTTTCTTTACCTGGACCTGGTGGGAGCCCCAATGCCAGGCATTTGTTGCCTCAAAACCTCCTGCTGGTTACCTAGTTGAATATCCCCATCCCACAGAAGCTGTCATTGCAATAAACTGAACATAGCTTTCCCAAAAGTAATATTCTTTAGGGATTTACTATCTTTAATAGAACCAAATGAAATAGCGAACGAAATGAAAATATTGTAATCCTATAACTATCTATTTCTTTTCATTGCAGATGCCAGCCGTTGTTTGTCACTCAACTCAAGCCTGAGGAGAGGATACCCATAGCCGAAGTCATAACAAAATGTTACAAAATGAAAACTGAGAAAATTTTATTGTCTGTAAAAACTTAATAGAAACTCTTTGTATTAAGTACTTTGAAGTAATAAAAGATATGAACCTATATATATATATATATATATATATATGTTTTATTTAATTTACCTATATAGAAATCTACTTACTACCTACCGATAATCTTTGTATGAACTCTGCAGTAACTTATATTGTGTTAGTTACTAGTCCTACAAACATGAACATGACAGTTACTAATAAGCATCCATCAGAATATATTATCTATTTTATGGCCTTGGGAAGTTATTAAATATGAAATTGAGCAATATAACACACATTTCACCAAAAGTCTACAAATAATAACGTGAAGCTCAACCAAGTTCACCAAATAAGCATCCACCATCTTATAATTGTATTTTATCATGAAATTGAGCAATATAGCATACATAGATCACCAAAAGTCAACAAATAATAATTTGAACCTCAACCAAATAACCATCCATCATCTTATAATTCTATTTTGTCATCCATTTCATAACCTTAGAGATTATGAAACATAAAATTTAACAATATAACATAAACATATCACCAAAAGTTAACAAATAATAACTTGAAGCTCAACCAAATAAACATCCATCATCTTATAATTGTATTTTATCATCCATTTCATAACCTTAGAGATTATTAAAATGTAAAATTGAACAATAAAACATCATTATCATCTAAATAATAACTTAAAGCTCAACCAAATTCACTAAATAAACATCCATTATCTTATAATTGTATTTTATCATCCATTTCATAACCTTAGAGATTATTAAAATGTAAAATTGAACCATAAAACATCATTATCATCCAAATAATAACTTGAAACTCAACTAAATTCACCAAATTAGCCTCCATTTATAATATATAATACTTATTTCCTCAATGTTGCCCAATTTCATATTTAATATTCTATTAAAAACATCAACAAAATGTGGACAAATAATAACAAATAGTTAACGACGTTAACTACTTTGCGGGCCTTCAAGAATGCTCGCATTCTTTACGACGAAATTTGTTAAGAAACCGACAATTTTTGTTAACTTGGAAGTCGAGACTTGCTAATATTGCCACCGTACCAAATACCGTCGTTAACTCGCACCGATACATGTAGAGACTTGCATCCCCCATACATTATTGCTCGCTTAGTCGCTACCTCAAAATGTACAGACTTGGGTTTGACGCAAAGAAACCGAATTTTGTTGTTAACTTTGCTTACGATTTCGTAAGATAAGTATTAACGACGAATGTACAGACTGCCGGCCCTCTGGATACTATAGTGTCCAGAGCAACAAGTTTAGAAAACCGACATCTAGTTTATAAATGACGTACTATATTGACGTTTGCATTGATTTAGAATGCTTGCTAATGAAATGGAGCAACTTATAACTACCAGATGTCAGTATAAGAGGTTCGGTGGTTGAGAAAAAAAAAATCAAAGTCAGTTGACTTGAGTCTTGTGTGTACTGTGAGTGATGGTGAGTGAAGTGTTTTTGTGCCAGTGATTATGTCGTAAGTATTGCAGTTTTATTACATCTTTCTTCTATTATTATACATCGAAATGAACTTTAAGACTTACTCTTTACAATTATGTTGAATTAATATAGCTTTGAGTGCTAAATTTAGTCTAATTTTAACTTCAAAATATTGTTGTCATAGAAAAAAATGGTGTGCTCTATAGCGTCGAATGATTTTGGCGTTATTTACATATATATGTTGTTCTTTTTAAGGAAATATGGATTTAACTATGTATATCATTTATTAATAAGTCTTTTTAAAAATAATTTAATAGAAATACATTTAATTTGATTAAAGATTCCCAAATAATATCAATGTGTTCTTCAGGTTTTTTGTTATGGACAGTCCGGTATCCACGGACTATTCTACAAACGTCACAAATAAGGGTGTGTACAAACTATGAAATGTGATTGCAATATTCATTACTACTTGGTGTGGTGTTTTTTTAGTTTGATATTGATGATTTTTCGCACATTCGCACATGCACATGCACATAACGCGCACAAAAGCTATTGTGACGCACTTTTTTGCACGACTAATGTTTTCACTTGGTGAATGTTTTTTATTATTTTATTGTATAAGGTTCACCAAAAATCGCTTACATTCATACACACACAATAAATAGTAGGTACAACTAGTCACAATGTACCAATTTTATCAGGTAAACAACACAATACATGCTTACATTTAAAATCAGACTGCAACAGGCTGAAGATAATGATGGTGACGGTTGCGCGTCTTTTTAATGCTTCAATCATTGACATACCTAATACTTTCAAGCTTGTTTCGTTCAATTATATTTCATGTTTTTGTATTTGTAAAGTTCTTAATGCACATATTTTAGATCACCTATCAATAATGACTTGGCCCGTGGTAGTCGTGTGGCCCGTGGTAGTCGTGGTGGACGCAGGGGACGTAGAAGTCGCGGG
This sequence comes from Eilema griseolum, assembly GCA_963662185.1. Taxonomy (NCBI): domain Eukaryota; kingdom Metazoa; phylum Arthropoda; class Insecta; order Lepidoptera; family Erebidae; genus Eilema; species Eilema griseolum. The sequence continues at coordinate 1,298,393 of OY759254.1, forward strand.
ACGTCTAGAGGTGGGAATGTGACCTCTACCGTTGAAAGGTAAGTTGTCAAATAATATTGACATGTTTCAAAATTTTCAACAAATTTTATACCAGAAATTAATTAAATTTATAATTGATTGTAGAAACGAAAATGTTGTACCAGCTGGCAGCCGTGGAGGCCGTGGTGTTCATGGTGTCCGAAATGCACGCAGGGGACGCGGAGCCCGAAGCCAATATTTGGGTTTACAGGATAAATTTGTAAAATTTGTGTATAAAAACGTATAAATGTTTAAATTTTATTTTTTTAATCTTTTCAAAATAAATGATTTCACTATAACTTATAATATTAAACATACCTATTATAATTTTATTAAAAAAAGTCAGTATAACGTTTGTAAGTGTGTAGCAATCCTTAGATGGGCGGCCATCTTGGTACAAATTAGCTGTCCCGCTTGCTTCGAGACGCCGTGATAAGATTACGCGGAATAGGTGCTTTGTTTTGGTTTATATTACTGTTTAGAGTTAATATAATATAATCATACTTATATGAAAAGAAAGAGTAATAAGTCTAGTTTGTCGTAAACATACTCTATTGGTAAAGTTGTCAGTATTTTTTGCCTACGATTAAGATTTATAATTATTTTTCTTCTTTTTTATGCCGAACCTCATATTCTACCCTATTTTATGTAAATCAGGATAACAGCATAAGGTTAAATAGAATATTAATACAATCTACGTTCTTAAACCTATATTACAGTATTTTTTTCTATAATTTAAGTATGTTATGGTGGGAGTTACATAGCTTTTTGTAATGAATAGGACGCGCGGCTTGCGCGGCGATCACAATCACGAATAGTTGGACGTAAGACAGTAATGTTTATTGCGCGCGCCAGACGTTCAAGTGGATACAATTGCCTGTAAATAATAATTTTTATTTTGTAAATAGTAATTTTTATTTTGTAAATAATAATTTTTATTTTGTAAATAATAATTTTTATTTTGTAAATAATAATTTTTAGTTTGTAAATAATAATTTTTATTTTGTAAATAATAATTTTTATTTTGTAAATAATAATTTTTATTCTATTATAAATTAATATCATTACATCAAATCCACCCAAATCGGTCCCTTAAACTGCGGACCAGTCCGTCATTGTCCGTGTGGTTAATTCCGGCGGCTTCGAGCGCGTAGGGAGGCGAGTCTGCGGTCTGGAGGTAGTACTGCCCTGTACCTGGCTTGCTGCCGTACCCCATAAGACTAGAGATACAATACATGATATTAAAAAAAAAAATAACCTACATGACTGATCTTCAAACGTCTAAACGGCTATGAACCATCCTGATAACGTTAATATTCGAACAAAACCCCCATCAAAATTGATTTATTCGTTTAGGACCTATAAAGATCAGGCAAAAATCCACACACACAGGGTAAGCTTAACAATGCTCTCTTTGCGTCACGAATTAAGAAAGATACATACCCGCGTGTCTCATCCGCGGCGGTAGCGCGCCTGGCGCGCCTCCCCGTTTCCGGGGACGAGTTGGGGACTCTGTAGTCCCCACATCCGAGAAGAGGGCCAGATCGTGAGAGATGGCCCTGGGTCGGCCGGGGTGCGAGGGATATGCCTGTCAACCTCACCTTCCACAACCAAAGCGACCCACAGGCGACGTGCGTTTTAGTCGGTTCGAGTCCGACATAACCTCCTCCACCGGCTCCGGTGGGGAGGTATCCGTGGGGATATTGCGCACGTAAAAAAAAACCCGCGTGTCTCATAAATCTCTTCTACCAATGAAATGAGTGATTTGGCTATTTTTTTTTCGATTTCATCAATCAAAATATATCCAGTCTAAACTGCCATGGTTCCTATCGGGACAGTATACGTAAGACTCTAGGGAGCGGAGTATCCACATGACAGGAGAATTAGGTCCAGTGCACAATATCGGCATCTATAAGCAAAAGGATCCTTCAGTAATTCATCGGCACTGTTGGAAACTACGCTTTGACAAACTGCAACGTCCTTAAGAATGATACCGAAAGATCGATTTCCTTGCCGATGCTGATAATGTGCGCCGGCTTTTACTCGTATTATCCCGCTAGATATTGATATAAAATATTGACCACCATCTTAAACCTGCAAACAACATACCTGTAATCAGTATAATTACAGGTTCCATTCTGGAAAGCCTTCCAATTAGAGCAGCTGACGGCCGGGAATCCTTCAGGGTTCATTACAGATTCGGTATACAGAAGCCACGCGCGGCTGTGCGAGCAAGTCTGAAACGTGCAGTTGGGCTGCTCCGAGCCGCTGTTTGGGTAGTAGTCCGTATGACCTGGACAGGAGAGTGCAAGATGTACTATCGGTAATGTGTAATATTCCTGAAACTTACATATGCGAAAGTAAAAATGCCTACCCACACACCTGTAGCTGAGATACCAATTAACCTACCTACCGCCTATACAACGGTTTGTGCTCAGTTGAATTGTTTGATATGATGCCCACAGTAACATTCTATCATCGCACCGCTCGCCGTAGGCAGAGAATTTTTCCCCACACATTGCAACCTGAGACGGTACGCACTGTGCGGTATGAAAGAAACTTCATCCCACTCACACTCAAGCTGTGGAATTAACTCCTGCTGGGTCTTCCCATGCGCCTACAATATGGGGTTCTTCAAAAGGGGCATTAGGAGGTTTCTTCAGGGTCGGCAGCGCGAGTGTGACGCCCCTGGTGTTGCTCAAGTCCATAGGCCACGGTAACCACTTCCCATCAGGTGGACCGTGTGCTCATCAATGCAATGTGCAAATCAATTCCTCCTTCACACGATTCATGCCACTATCTCCTCTTTCTACCTTTCTTTCGCTTCCATCCCTATACCTATATCCCAACTACATTCGTAGACTTGGAGTCAAGGAATCATATTCCTTTAAGGCGTCTTATATGTTAATCAATTGGTGCTCTCCATTACATGAAATGGCGTCCGCGTATAGATTGTTATAAACTTAAATGTAACCAAGCGGCTCGGAGACTCTTTTCTTTCCCGCACCACCAAGACCTGGAATTCATTATCAGCTCACGTGTTTCCTTCTTCTTACAGTCCCGGGTCCTTTAAGCGGGGCGTGAAAAAGCATCTGATGAGGCCGCCAAGCTGACTGTCACCATTGTAACATTACTTAGTGTCTGTAATGGTGACCCTCTTTCCTGAGACTTTGCCTTTAGCTTACAATCAGGTGAGTTGAAGTCAAGTTGGCATGTCCTAGATAAAAAAAATGTTTACTGTTAACTAATCGTGCTGATTATATTGAACATATTCACAACATTTTGGGCAATAAAAGATAGCTGCTGGACATTTCTTATATATTTATAATTCTGTAAAATATCTGGACAACTTACCAACTATTTCGTTCAACCCAAACACTCCAGCATCGGTGTGAATAACATCTACATACACAGCGCAATTCTTGTTCAGTCTCAGGGTCGCGTTAACGTCAGCGAAGCAGGGCCCCGCGGGGTCCAGGCCGGAGATATGGCCCACGCGGGACCCTGTCAGTGCCAACACGGTTTTACCGGTGAAACCTGCGATGTGAGCTCCCAGGCTGTGGCCTATGAGGTGGATGGAGGCTGGGTCAAGACCGGCTGTGGAAGATGATAGAGGTAGAACACGACGGTATTTCCGTCCCAATTGATCAGTCTGGAGAAGTACCTATCTCCGCCCTACAGAATACCACGGCTATAATAACCTCGTGTTGTGTTCCCGGCGGTGAGTAGGGTAGCCAGAGCTCACTGTAGAGTTTTTATGCTGTCAGTGGGAAGACCAAAGGTTTGTCCTGATTGTGTTTTCTGAACTGATGTCACAGAAACTCTCTGTAACTACTAACAGGGTCGACAGCATGGGTGTGACTCCCGTGCCTGCCTGCCACCTAAGTTAGTTAAAAAAATCTGACAGAATCGAAGGATTTTTGTATCATTTAGGGTTTTAAAGAATCGATAATACACACTTATAAGATGTGTAAACTTTTTTTCTGCTCATCATCATCATAAACTTGGAATTCTTTACCAAATCATGTGTTCCGCGTTCCTACAATATCAGGTCCTTTAAGCAGGGCCTGAGGTATCTGACGTCCTATCTTTCACGAGCTTTTAGTCAGTTAGCTGTAGACCCCACTAGCTGGTTTATCCATGGTTATCTACCTATTCAGTGATTCTTATACCTTGATCACACGCACCCAGTGGAGTGACAAGACAGCGCTCTAGGTACGTGTGAACAGCGCGCGAAGTACTCGGCCGACCGTATGACCGAGTAAAACGGCGAGAGAGTAGCTAGGCCTCGGCCCCCGTTCTAGTTTCTCGGTCGAGTCGCTAGCTCACTCGGGTCCTGAAAAGTGCACTGTCTCGCCACTCACCATTCGTATAACAATTTCTCTTTTATTTTTTTTTTGCATTTTGCTTGCGCCTTTTGATATACCTATAGATGATAAATATAAAATAATAAAATGTCCGCAAATGCTAAATGGTACCGGGTACGTGGAAACCACTATACAATTTATACAGTTATATAAATTCCATCCATGGTTTTGGAATTTAAGTTCGCCATAATATAAAATTAAACAGAGAAAAGAATCTCAAAGTCTGAATAGAACTGAACTGTCTGTACTAATTTGAAAATACGTGTGAAAAGCTACTCGCTGACATCACTGTCTCGGCCGAGGAACATTTTTCTAACTCGCCACTCCACTCGGTGCGTGTGAGCGAAGCATTACCTTGCATCATTTCAACGAGTGCGTTGCCCAGGTGTTCACCGATGAACCGCACCATCGTAGAAGAACGTAAGTACAGCCATCGGATGAGGGAGCTCGCGTCTAAAGCATGGATGGATGTGGTTCCTATAATAAACATAGACAGTTTTATTATTGTTTGAATGGAATGTTAATGCAATTAGTACTATTTCATTGGTCAATCAATAACAAAAAAAATTACTGCTCAACTGATGACGCGAGCCCTATGAACCAATGATTAGTTTAATTATAAGAATTATATTATATTATCTGTGGTTTATTTATTTATATATCATATTCTTAATTGTACGCCAATTACAATATTCATGTTACAGAAATTGAGAAGACAAAAGCAGTACAAAGGGCGGCCTTAACGCTTTACACAATTTCTTCCAGGCAACCTTTTTTAGTATACCTAATCTATGATTACTTAGGCCATTGGGACACTTTCACCGTCCTATCCCTAAAGAGACCTAAAACTCGCTTGCGCACCACGAGTATGTGCCTACGTTCTCACGCAGTTAGCCATACATGGCGTTCTATACAACCGGGATTGGCACTCGGTTGAAGAAAAAGAAGACTAGTACCCACCTACCCTGGATCTAAAGCTCCCTTACCTTGGCCAAGGAAAGCATTACTAATATTCTTGTAGCCGTCCTTGGTCGGGTCGTCCATGAACCCGTGCAGGTAGATCGTGAGCCCGTCCTTCGGTTTGAACCACTCCGACCAGGCCACCGTCCATAACGCAGTCAGATTGAACTTCAGGTTTATTTCCCTGAAACATAATTTTGAAGAGCTCTGAAGAATTAGGAAAGTCGTTATGCGAACAATACCAGTTTTGTAAGGGGAGGTATAGTATATGGGAGATTGGGCAAAATTTAATCCTATAGAATGTGTGGAGGAACGGCTGTGATGTTTCTCTAAAATGAAGGGAGCAGGATCTTCCGGTCAGGCAAAGTGCTCACAAATAGCGGGCTCGAGGGTTATCGTTTAGTAATTGTATAATGTTTTACCAGGGCGAAAACTTTACTTTCGCGATGCAGGATTGATAGTATCGAAGTAGTTTTGACTTGCTGTCGCTAGATGGCGTTGGGTACACGTGATATGACAGACTCCGTGGCGTGGCGGTAGTGAACGCAGCCGCTTCCCAGTAAGCGCGGGTTCGAACCCCGCTCATTGTAAATATAAGTTTGCATGAATATAGGTGCCGCGTGGTTTCCGGTAGAGTAGTTGCCGCGTCAGCACTTCACGGAAAATATAGAAGTTTCACGAATGTTTGCAATAACTCCCTAAACCAAACTTGAGGGATTTATTCGCCATCTAACTTCTGGTTCAATTATGAAGTGATAAAGAAACTTACTTAGTGATGAAATCCAGCGATAACTTAGTCATGTCAGGCTCGTCTCCGTATTGATCGTAATCCACTCCGACCATTTTCTTGACGTGATTGCCTAGGGTTAAAATCCATCATGAGAAAAAGAGTCGCCTCTCTGCTGCAACGTGTCCGAAGCAGGGCCAACGGCATTCTAAGTGTGCTAGCGGATAGGGTAGACTGTCCGATGGTGAGGCATTGGGTCGGAGTTCACGTGAGATACACGTGAACTTCGGTCCAATAATCTTACACAAAAAAAAATAACCTAACGAAAATATTGTACATACTAACATAGATTAAGCATTACTAACAAAACTATGGATTGTAAAAAAAAAAAATATCCGAAATAAAATATTTATTATTATTATTAAAATAATTGGTAAAGAAAACTGCCTATACCTACTACATAGGGTTAGGTACCTAACTAAAGATAAACAATCTTGTAGCGACTTTTAATAAAAACACATATCATACAAATAAACTAGGCTAACTAACTGACTCACTAGGGGTTCAATTTCGGTTTTTAGCCTCCGGAACCGGTGGTAGAGTTTATGTCGGACTCGAACTAAAACGCACGGCGCCTGTGGGTCGTTTTTGGTTGTAAAGGTGAGGTTGACAGGCATATCTCTTGCACCCCGGCCGACCCAGTGCCATTCCTCTAGATCTGGCCCTCCTCGGGCTTGGGAACCACAGAGTCCCCAACTCGTCCCCGAAAACTTGGAGGCGCACAACGCGCGCCGTCGCCGTGGCCTGCTTTTGCCAGGGTAGCAGGCGGCTCCACCCGTCACCCCCAGGCCTGCTCTCATGGGGGGCGGGGGTCATTCATCGACCTTAGTTAAGTACCTAACCGAATGGAGTATAATATGTATATTGATCATTATAAATGTATCAAGATTGAAAGTTTGCCACCATGATGTATACTGATGCATACAGTGACAATGCTGAAATGGTGGTCATTAGTTTTAAAACGACCTCTAAGTAGAAATGCTTTTCAGGTTTCAAGGACAGCAGAACCGTCTTTATGATCAAAAATATTTGGTGGGTATTACAAGCTTCAGCCCTGATGGTGGCTCGTTTACCATACCTACTTATATACTGGTATCACTTGAATGTGCAACACTGGATGTGTCACTCGCACATAGCTACCTCCAAGCGGGCAGAAAGGGTAAGGAGAAATGAAAGGTGGGGAGGTAAGATGATAAGACTTGCACGTTGAAAAAGGTCGTGCGAGGCAATCAATACTAATTACCACTTCGTAAAACATTAGCTGTAACAAGCTGGTATCAATCAATCAATTAGCCTATTGCAATAAACAACGACAAAGACCTCTCCCAATGAACGCCATCCTTGTGGTGAAGAAAAAAGGTTTTTTTACGTGCGCAAAATCCCCACGGATACCCCCCCACCGGAGCCGGTGGAAGAGGTTATGTCGGACTCGAACCGACTAAAACGCACGCCGCCTGTGGGTCGTTTTTGGTCGCTGAAGGTGAGGTTGACAGGCATACCTATCCCTCGCACCTCGGCCAACCCAGGGCCATCTCCACCACCAGGGACCAGGGATCGTGACCCCGCTCCCACGCCGCCTTTCGGAACCGGTATAGCGCCGAAAGGGATCTCGCTTCCAGGATCCACGGTGGCGATCCGGCGAGGAGATTCGCCGCGTCGAACGATATCGTGCGGTACTCCCTGATTATCCGACAGGCCATCCTCTGCTGCGGACGCCGCAGCAGGGGCATATTTCAGGGTGTCCGCCCACACGGAACACCCGTACAGGGCCATGGACCACACGACACCCACGTAGAGTCTCCTGCAGGAGTCCTCCGGGCCCCTCGGGTTGGGCAGTAGCCGCGCCAGAGCGTTGGCTGTACCCACCAATTTGGGGCCTAGACTTCGGAAGTGCTTCCCGAAGTGCCCCACTGGCCGTTGAGCACGAGCCCCAGATATTTCATCTGTGGCTTGATGCCGATGAGAGTGCCTCCCACTGTGAGTCTGGAACCAGGTGGTGGCGTGAACATGGCCTCGGATTTATGCAAAGCCACCTCAAGGACTAGCCGGATCCGTTACACGAAAAAAGGACGCTAGTATCACCACTCCATCTCAGTCTGTCGTAAAAGGCGACTAACGAAAAAATACGCAGACGATATCACTGCGAGAGAAGGAAAACTTGAAATAAAACCCTGTACCAAACCGTTTGGCCAGCGTGGAAACAGTGGGCCAAGGCCTCCCAACATTGGGAGAGGCCTAGTTTATCAGTGAACTGCGATAGACTAGTTGAATGTGCGTCATTGCTCATGATTCTCCCCCTTCCGCGTAACTTGGTAAAGGGAGCTATATTGTCTGGTATAAGGAACTGGTGCAATAGTATTAACTTACACTGACTGAAGCCAATAGATACCGCAGATTTGTCTATAGGGTCGTTGATGTCGACAAATTCCTTGTTAATGGCGTATGTCATGTCTTTTATTGAGCTGCTGCTGCCGAGTTGCGTTTGCGCCGACGCAGATGACAACCACAGCACCAATAGTGGAACTAGACAGCGAGCCATTTTGGTTGTTAGCCTGTTAAAATTAAAGATGAAATTTGACACAATCTTCGAATAAATAAATAGATATTCAAGGACATGGCGTGCATCGCCATCGATACTATAACTAAGCAGAGTTTGACATATGGGCAGCTGCTGCTGATAAACATATCTATATAAAGGTTGATCTTTAAGTACGACCACGTTTCGGAGTTCAGAAGGCAACTGAAATGGTTACCAATTCGGCGGCGTCGAGATGTTCACATTCTTTCCCTTCTCTTTTCTATTCTTCACAACCCTCATTCTCCTTCATATCTTCGTGAGCGTTTTGAGTTCCTTGTACCCAGGGGTAAGCCCTGTCGCACTTCGTCTTCTCTTTTACTTCGAACTCCCTCGCATAGTTCGACTTGCTACGACAATTCCTTCACAGTTTCTGCAGTACGACTGTGGAATTCTCTTCCTCACTCCATACGCGATAGTCCTTCTCTGAATATTTTTAAAAGACGTATAAGAGATTACTTTCTCTCTCAACAATAGCAGACATACATTATATGTATTTGTATGTATGTATGTATGTATGTTTATTTATGTATTTATGTATGTATGTAGGTATGTATGTATGTATGTATGTATGTATGTATGTATGTACGTGAGTATGTGTGTGTGTGTATATGTGTATGTGTATATTTGTGCCTATTGTCGGGGGTATACACATTTTATACCTTCTTATATTAATTTTACACCTGTGCACTAGACTTAGCCTCTCGTATTGCAATTCCTCTGTACACTCCCGGGTTTGCTGGAAGAGAACTCAACTTTGAGTTAAGCTCGCCTTTGTACATTACATCTCATCTTGTTATATTAATGTAATATGTGTGTACAATAAAGTATAAATAAATAAATAAATCTTTTTCACAAGAATGATTATTAGTCTCTGAAGGCGCGAAATACTACATTATCAGTTTGAGAAAATCTAGGTAGAGGTTGTTTCCTTTGCCAAAAACAATCGATCGTCTCAAGGCGTATGTATATAATCACGCCTTTATCCCCGGAGGGTTAGGTATAGGTGAGTTAACAACACCCACATTTCACCAATCATCGAATTCGGTCCCACGCACCAAGACATGTAATTATCGGAGAATATCCAAGACGTGGTCCCAATATTCCGCCTACAAAGCCGCTGATCGTGGGTTCAAGTCCTTGATGTTGTTTTCCAATCTGAAGTTAACATTTAGCTAATTGGTTCAAAATTTCAATAGATGGATATGCCTATACATACTATCAAACCATCATTTCCATAGTATTTGCATTTCAAAGAGTGCGTAAAAAACGAAGACATAGTTTTGGCACAGGTACTATAGAGAAGTAGAATTTGAACCACCCCATCTCTTCCCATGCGGTGTCGTATAAGGCGACTAAGGGGTAGGGGCTGTTTAACATCAGACAGATAGGTATATTGTGTGTAGGTATATCAAGCCCAGACTCCTCCTTTTGCGTCGCCGCTGTCGTGTAAAAAGGGTAACTTCTACTTCAACTTTTACCAGTGGCTTTTGTGGAAGTCCACCACAACTTCGCCATTATCATGTGTCAGAAAGACTCACTATCAAATGATAAACATAGGGATAACATAACGGGGGCAAAGAAAATTTAGAGAGCTCCGAAAAAGGGTAAGCTATAGTATTAAATATGTTATAGTATTATAGTAAAAAGCTCTCGAAAACCGGCGGGCATGAATTAAATGTCTAAGTAGGTAGGTACCTTTGTAAAGATAGACGCAAGTAGGGTTGCCAGGTCGCCAAGCCTGAAGGCCGGACACACCAGTCGGTTTGACCGGACATTCGGGTAAAAAGGCCGGACACCCTACATTACTGAGGATTTTCTATCAAAGTATTAATTAGGTACGACCTTATGTACGATCAAATCAAGCTTTTTTTGTTATTACTATAAAATATTGTTCAATTCTAATGAAATTCTATGTAAACTTTTATCAACGTTTATATAAATTCTTCTTAAATTCTAATCAAAGGCAAATTGATCAAGTGTTATACCAAGGATTTTGGCGTCTGTGGCATTCAACCCTTCGGTTGAACGTTCGACTACTACGCAGGAGGCACGGGTTCGATTCCCGATCAGTCCAAATATTTGAATGCAATGAATATGTATGTTTTCATTGGTCTGGGTGTTTCAATGTATAATATGTATGTATTTACAAAAATAAAAGTATCTAAATATGTTTATTCGCATTCTAGATTCCATGCCACATCATTCAAAGACTTGTCATTTGCGAAATATAAAAAGCCTATAAAAATTCGATCACGTCGTACACCGCTTTTTTCGGCTAATTAAGTCTGGCTGTATCCGGACACCTGGCAACCCTAGATGCAAGTGGCAGGCTGTGCTGTTGTCCTACCCGAGGGAAAAAATGCGCGTGTATGTAGAATGTATTTTATCCTTTTGATGAAGCTTTAGTCAAGTTCTTTGCTACTTACCTTATTTATCTACAGTAATAAAATATATACCTAGGTACGCAATAGGCACTTTACTTATTTTATACTTAAGTAGTAGGTACCTAGGTAGTACGTCAATATTCACTACTACTGTTCTATCAATACTACAACGGTTACGCGACTCAATGTTGTCTTATTAAAACTACATAGTTTAGGCGATGATAATAATTTTGGTATGTCTTATTTTATTCATCTGCTACTCACTAAAAATAGAATTTCAGGTCCCTATTTCTCATAGGATACGGAGCTTGATGCGAATTCAACTCACACTTGACTGGTTTTGTTGATAGAAAATAATGAGTAGCGATAAAGGCCCTCCAGGGATAAAGGCGTGATTATATGTATGTATGTTTATTACAGTAATAGGTAAACTTAATAAGTACTTGTTTTTCTTTTCATTTAATACTTTAAAAATGGGATCAGCCACTCGATCAGGCGCAATTTTTTATACATAAGTATCTCTTACATAATACTTCAGCCTCAGGCATTTACTAGAATTTCATAGCGGTGTTCTTGCTTTTCAAGCCCGGAATGACCTGAACCATAGATCCTGAATAGAAATACGAAAGTGAGGAATCTGGGAAGGGCTGGTATGTTCTTACCGAATGCCTCTCATAATAAGTTAGGTAGGTACCAGAAATTCTGATATTGATTAGTGAGTTACTTTTTGATACAACAATTTTTACTGAAGCATCATTGAAATATATTGTTACGTTAGTACCTATGAACGGAAAATATATCGAGTTCTACCACAAACTAGCACTCACTACATCACTAGTAGTAACTTTGGTAGTATTTTGTTTTGACATTTTTGACAACTTTGATATCAATTATTTCAATAGTCATTGTTTACATTTTCTTGCACCACTTAAATTTTAATAATTGGACCATAATTTAATAAGCTTATTAGCTTACGCAGCGCATACTTCTTCATAAAAGTATAATTTGTAAGTACTATGATTAATAATTTACTGAAACACAATATTATATTTTTAACATATCTACTTATATTCACCGGTAACATCGTGTTTCAGGAGCCGGTGAAAATGACTTCAGAAATCTTAATTCCGTTGGAGTCGAACCCAGATGTAATGAACAAATTCCTACAGAAGTTAGGAGTACCTACTGAATGGGAAATAGTCGATGTAATGGGAACAGACCCTGAAATGCTCTTGTGGGTACCGCGGCCTGTCCTAGCCGTAATTTTACTGTTTCCTGAATCCGACACATATAAAGGTCACAAGGAGGAGGAAGAAGCCACCATCTTGTCTAAAGGCCAAGTTGTTTCAGAAGATGTTTTCTTCATGAGACAATATGTTAGAAATGCATGTGGAACAATTGCTCTTGTGCACTGTTTAGCAAACAATACAGATAGATTTGAGCTGTCTGATGGGCCTTTAAAGACATTCCTGGCTGAAGCCAAAGGTTTGGATTATGTTGGTAAGGGAAATGTATTTAAAGAATCCGAGGGCATCATAAATGCTCATAGGGAATTATCTTTGGAAGGGCAAACGAATATCCCACCGATTGAAGAGCATGTTGATCACCATTTCATTGCCTTCGTTCATAAAGATGGTGCATTATACGAGTTGGATGGTAGTAAATCTTTTCCTGTTAATCATGGGCCGACTACACCAGATTCTCTGTTGGAAGATTCTATTGAAGTCTGCAAGAAGTTCATGGCTCGGAATCCAAATGAAGTCCGCTACACAATTGTAGCTTTGGCTGCTCAGGATTAATCTGTTTGTTGAACAACTTTTAGGCACTTTGTATACCAGAAAAAAGCAATATAGTTTCTTAAATATTATCTATTTTATCTGTGGTTGAGCTAAGCTTATTTGACACTATGGATAGAGAGTAAAGAGTTTTGATCACTATTAAAAATGAGGTTCTAGAAACTCAAATTGTATTAATATGTTTTATCTAATATGTTTTAATACTGCTTGTTTTTAAATGCTTAGTAAGTGCAATATTATTGACACATTAAGTTAAAATGGGTGGCCCCGAGTAAAATGGGTTGAATAGAGGTAATATGGTCTGCTAAATTCTGTAGTTATTTTCTTTCAAGTGAACTGAAGACTAGTTCTATGTAATAATGAACAGAGTTAACAAATTTATGGTTAGATACTTGAAAGTTTTGTAAAAGAAATTATTTAATAAAATCTAAAATAAAGCAGCCACGGTAGCCTAGTGGTATGGGTATTGGTCTGCTGAGACGAGGTCTCGGGTTGAATCCCAGGCTTCATCATGATACACACCAATGACTATTTGCTGCTTTTCGAAGTTATGTGTGTATTTATCGCAGGTTTATAAGTGCCCGGTTAATGGCAATAGGATCGGCACCTATTACATTGGGACCTAAACATAAACTGGCGAAATGTGGGTGCTAACAGGGATATAGGCGTGAGTTTATGTTATGTTTATGTTAAAATCCATATAATTTTTATTCACCCATTGATTTCTCTTCACCCTATTTTGTTCATGTGTAATATAATGCTATTGATAATGAACTTGATAACAATACCATGAGATTGAATTTGCATCATTAAATAGTTATGTCTGTATGTACATTGTTTTATTCCATTCTTTTATAACATACATATATTGAGTTGGGGACTCTGTGGTACCCACACCCGAGAGGTCGGCCGGGGTGCGAGGGATATGCCTGTCAACGTCACCTTCGGCAACAAAAGCGACTCACAGGCGGTATGTGTTTTAGTCGGTTCGAGTCCGACATAACCTCTTCAACCAGCTACGGTGGGGGAGGGGGGGGGGGAGAGTATCCGCGGGCATTTTGCGCACGTAAAAAAAACCATATTTAACTTTTAAATTCAGTCCTTCATCCACTGCTGTATTAAAAAATTAAAATTTCTAAAATCTAAAATCCCCCAGTCGAATCCTGGTAAGTAACATATTATATTGAATGAAATTTTAAAGCATTTAGTATGCCTAACTATTCAAATCGATTAAGATAGAAAAAATAAACTGTCCAGGCGGGATTCGAACCCGCGATCTTTTACAAGGGGAACTCTCTGACCACTAAGCCACAGAACCTTCGCCCGAAACCATCCGGCGTACCCTGAAACGATTAATTTTTTTCTTTATTTTAATCGGTTTTAAAAGTAACAAATACTTACCAGGATTCAAGCGGGAGACCTCTCCTACGTGAGCTAACTCCTAAACCGCTAAGTTACCACTAACTTCTTGAGATTCGTTACTAGGGTGGTAAACAAATTAGTCCTCATGATCTTAAGTGGTGATCAGTGTCTTTTTGTAGCAAAATTGTGACGCCCCTGGGGGCACACATCCATAGGCCACGGTAACAGTACCCATTGCGGGAGACACCGAGCCCGAGCTGGTGGCGGCCCTGCGAGTGAGAGTTCTCACTCTCTCCACTCCGCTTTGCCGTTTGCTCCGCGGATGCGTGGGCGGCCGGCGCCTCCTTCTGCGAGCAAGTAATGCTCGTCAAGGAGGAGGCGGCGGGGCGGAAGCGACGAAAGACCGCAAGCCAAGCTGCCCGCGAACGAAGGCAACTCGGGCGTCGGAGGTCGATGAATGACCTCCGACCCCTATGAGCGCAGGCATGGGGGTGACTAGTGGAGCCGGCTGTCACCCTGGCAGAAGAAGGCCGCGGCGGCGGCGCGCCTCCCTATTTCCGCGGACGAGTTGGGGACTGTGGTCCCCACACCTGAGGAGAGGGCCAGATCGGGAGAGATGGCCCTGGGTCGGCCAGGGTGCGAGGGATATGCCTGTTAACCCTCACCTCCTGCTACCAAAAACGACCCACATGCGTGCGTTTTGGTCGGTTCGAGTGCGACATAACCTCTTCCACCGGCTCCGATGAAGGGGTATCCATGCGGATAATGCGCACGTAAAAAAAAATCTCTACCCATTAGGTGGAACGGGTTCTGGTCTGCCACCAAACTAGCAGAACACGGCGGTATTGCCATCCCACTCGAGCAGTCTGACTGGCGAAGCACCTCCATCTTACAGAATAGCGCGGCCATCATAACCTTGTGTGTGTTCCCGGAGCTAGAGCTCACTGGTGAGTGTTTGTGCTGTCAGTGGGAAGACCAAAGACTTCTGCTTTGTCTTCTTTTTTTTATCTAGGACACGCCAACTTGACTTCACCTCGACTGATGGTAAGCAAAAAGCCAAAGTCTCAGGAAAGAGGATCACCATTACAGACACTAAGCAATGTTACAATGGTGACACAGCTTGGCGGCCTCATCAGATGATTTTTCAGCACTGACGGCACAGAAACTCTGTTCTTACAGGGTCGGACGAGTGGCAGAAGCAGGCCGCGGCGGTGGCGCGCGTGGCGCGCCTCCCCGTTTCCGGGGACGAGTTGGGGACTCTGTAGTCCCCACACCCGAGAAGAGGGCCAGATCGTGAAAGATGGCCGGCCGGGGTGCGAGGGATATGCCTATCAACCTCACCTTCGGCAACCAAAGCGACTCACAGGCGGCGTGCGTTTTAGTCGGTTCGAGTCCGACATAACCTCCTCCACCGGCTCCGGTGGGCAGGTATCCGTGGGGATTGTGCACACGTAAAAAAAAAAAAAAAAAAGGGTCGGACGTCTGTGTCTCCACTGCCACACGCATGTGCCACGGTGAACAATTTCCAAAAGGTAGGAGGTGTGCTTGTCTGCACCTGAGTTAAATAAAAAATAAACCGAAGTATTTAGCATGCACACATCGTTTACAAAGATCACACTCGCGGCTAGTTAGCGATGCGTGGCTCATCAAATGCCGCCATGTTTTACAATGAGCTGTTTCTCAACAGAGATGTAGATTCGTTAACATGCTTTGTATTTACCTATCGTTGCTTATTACTATGGAAATTACTGGCTAAATATAATCGGCAGTATCATTTGACTTCGTTTATCTAATAAATCATTCTATTATTTATTAAACGATGCAATTATTGCTCGTTACGATTTTAGAGTTAAAGCATTTTAATTCATTTCTGAATAGTATTCCTATCTCTCTCCGCGGTATCCTAGTGGCATGGGTGGCATGACTGATGAGACGAGTTTTACCATGGCACACACCAATAATGTTTTGTTTTTGTTTTTGTTTTGATGTATATATAATTTATTGACTTATTTTTAATTTACTGATATTTATTTTATATAAGAGTTGACAATTAATTTAACGTGTCAGTGATCAGTAATAATATTGTGAATGCTGTGGCTGCCTTAAAAGGTTAAACATCATGCAGGGAATAAAAATGTGTTAAATCGAGTGACAAAGTTTTTGTATGTATTAACCAATGGCTGTCCTACTAAATTAAATAAATAAAATGATTTTTCCATGAGTTTTGAAGTTATCTGTGTATTTATCGCAGGTTTATAAGTGCTTGGTTAATGGCAATAGGCTTGCGACCTATTACTGGCGAGTGTGTACACATTACGCCAGTTCATGTTTAGGTCCAGGCCAGGTTATGTATGTGGCAGAGGCCTACCCCTTCGGGGATATAGGCGTGAGTTTATGTTATGAATGGTATTTTAAATCATCGAAAAATTAAATAATTATCTAAACAATTATTCGGTAATGCTAAGGCTACCAAATATTTAGTTATATCGTTATTACTGCTGCTGCTGAACACCCGCATTTCACCAATAATTGTATTCGGTCCCCCGTAATAGGAGGTGAGCCTATTACTGCATTCCGGGCACTATTGTTGACTTGAGCCATGCATCTGAGGCTGAGTCTGGGCTGTTTATATCTGTCTGATGTTAAACAGCCCTATCCCTTAGTCGACTTGTACGAGACCGCATGGGAAGAGATGGGGTGGCCCTAATTCTACTCTGCCGGAAACCACGCGGCAAACCACTTTAGCTTGTTAATTTTTTTTAAATAGGACACGTCAAGTAGACTTCACCTTGCCTGATGGTAAGCTGAGGGCAAAGTCCCAGAAAAGAGGGTCACCATTACTTACATATACCATGTGACAATGGTGAAACTCAGCTTGACCGCCTCATAATATGCTTTATCGCACCCCGCTTAAAGGACCCGGGACTGTAGGAAGAACGCAATACGTTAGCTGGTAATGAATTCCGGGCCTTAATGGTACGACAAAGGAAAGAGTCACCGAACCGCTTGGTTCTTGATCGGATATTCTGCACCGTTTGCGGGTGACTTCTAAGCCCTGCACGTGTTGTCCTGTGAGCCATCCCAGAGATGCGAGCAGTATTCTACACAGGAGTGAATTTGTGGCATGTACAGAAGACACCGCTGCTCCGGCGTGAAAAAACGTCTCGCTCTGTTCAGGACTCCGAGTATACGCAAGGTTGTTTTGATGATACTCTCGATGTAGTTTTCGTTATTCAGGTTGCAGTGAACATCCATACTTAGGATATTGAGACTGTCCTGCAGTGGCAGCGGCGTGCTCTGAAGAGTGAGGAGGGGAAGGAAAGAAGATACTTTTGCTGTAAACGCATATGCTTGCGTTTTCTCTGCGATATCTGATTGCTTGGCCGCAGGATGTCCATGATAACTCCCGTGTAAGGTGCTATCATCTGCATAACAATGAATACTGCCGGTGGACAGCATGTCGTTGATATGCAGACGAAAGAGAGTGGGTGATAAGACGGACCCCTGCGGCAAGCCAGCATTTCCCTGCAGAAACTCCGAAGCTCGTCCGTCACAAAGGACCCAAATACGGCGCCCTGCAGGTAGCTAGCAACCCAGTTGCACAGCCTGCAGACCAAAGGCTAAAGGTAAAGGTAGCTTGGAAAGAAGCGATTTGTGCCAGACTCTATCGAAAGCTTTGGCGATGTCAATACCTATTGTCAGTGACTCGCCGTGCTTGTCCATAGCCTCACCCTAAAGAGAAGGTCACGTATGCTGAAAGATCACCCGTTGACCGTTTCGGCCTGAAACCATATTGCCGGTCGTTAATCAAGGAGTGATCCTCCAGATGACGCATCAGTTGTTTGTTTTGTACTTCACGCATGAGCGAGCTATACCAGAAACTTTAGTCTTTAGATTTAAATTTAAAGGAAAGCTATACCTACAGGCCATACCTATAGATATTTAAACTATCATGGTCACTGACATCAGTATCAGAATAAACGGGATATTTACCATGTTTCACTATTTTGAGCTTCCGATATTTCGGCGCTGTTGCAAGCACCATGATCACGGATTTGATTCCTCCGTGATCATGGTGCTTGCAACAGCGCCGAAATATCGGAAGCTCAAAATAGTGAAACATGGTAAATATCCCGTTTATTCTGATACTCATACCTATAGAAATATCCAGATCAATCAAATTATATGAAATAATTTGCACTGAGCGGTAATCAAAACCGTAACCTCTGACTTAGCAGTCAAACGCTCTACCGTTACGCCACCAAGGTCGTTCCGAACACCTAAAATAATTTTATTAAAAAGACTGTAGATTCAACTCACCTCAAGAGACATGAGTCAAGGTACGAGGTAGGTACCTGCAGTGAGGTAGGTCACTCTTAATAGTCACACTTCCTACAAATATTCCGCTAAATGTTTGAGGAAATTATTTAAAGTTAATAAAAAATCGTTCCACATTACTGAGAATACGGAAAATGTCCGAAATTGACCAACATTATAAAGTAAATGACACGAGTTTGTAAGATTTTTCGTCCATTTATCAACAACTTATCACACTAGATAGGCTACGCTAAACGAATTGGGTTGAAAGAATGTAGGGTAGTCCTGAATACGATCACAGATAATATAATATGATCCTGACCCTCGATTCAAAGCCACCACACTAAAATACCACAGACACTGCAAAAAAGCATACAATTTTAGACATAAAGTCTAATAAGTTCAAAATTAAATGAAAAGAATTTCATTACACTTTTTCGTTCACTCTGCAAATGGCATTTCAATTTTGGACCTCGTAGTTGCATTGCATAGAAGTCTAAAATGAAATTAATTTTTTTGCAGAGTCCGTGGAATGATAGTGGTTTTGCTTTAACTGAATCGAGGCTCTGAAGACATCACAATGTCCTCGCCAAGTCAACTAAAATACAGCCGTAAATGTGCTCTAAGGTCACAGAGGTGGTAAAAACCAATAGCACAGGTGTTATGGCGGCGATGGAGCTGAAATTCATCAATCATAGATAATATCAAAACAATCCGCTCACTTTTCTATACAAGACTTTTCCCGCACGAGGTATGTGGAATTTTGGCGCCAACACAAAGTAGGGCGCATCGCGGTTTAAAGGACCCGGGACTGTAGGAGGAAGGAAACACGTGTGCTGGTAATGAATTCCAGGTCTTGATGGTGCGGCAAAGAAAAGAGTCTCCGACCGCTTGGTTCTTGCTCGTATATTATTTTATTTTACGAAATTGGTTTGAATTCGAGATTTTATGTATAAAAATGGTGGATTTTTAGATAGGTATAACGTCTTTGACAACGCACACAAGTGTGGAAAGTGGTATATTACAGTGAATTATGACTTTTCGTGCTTGTTCCAAATCTCTTTAGAGAGGTTCTAGTACAGTCCTCACAACTTTACTGAGCAATCATCTCGTTAATCGTAATCACCATCTTCAATATCAGTAACTTATCGCCATCATTAACAAACATTTTATAGAACCGTAACTTGAAAAATTTAACATTGGCGTCTCGCCATTAATAATTTTAAAGACATTTACTTGACATTAGCAAAATTTTCGGCGATTCGCTGCAGAAGCCATTAATAAAATAAAACATGGTAAGCACCGCGGTAGCCTAGTGGTAATGACTCCTGAGACGAGGTCTCGGGTTCGATCCCAGGTTTTACCATGGCACACACCAATGACTTTTCGATGCTTTTCGAAGTATATGTGTATTTATCGCAGGTTTAAAAGTGCCCGGTTAATGGCAATAGACTCGCCACCTATTACATTGGGACCTAAACATAAACTGGCGAAATGTGGAAGCTAGCACCTCTGCCTATCCCTTCGGGGATATAGGCGTGAGTTTATGTTATGTAAAAGTGGTAAGTATGCATTCCTTTTTCGAAATCATTCAATTCATTTTCAAAACCCTCTTTTTAGAAGTTTGTTGATATTTTTAGTGATTAAAAGAGTATTTTTTCGTTGCGGACACATTCCATTAAATAAATTTGCGTTCCTAATGCGGCAATCAACATCCCCAAACTGTACCACCTGCAATACACTCGATGACCTGTAGCATATTTTGATGGAATGTGTGAGGACTGAAACGCACAGGGATCCTCTGTTGAAGAGTAGCCTAATGGTGGGGAGTTGTAACAGTGTCCTGTTTGAGCCATTATCGGATACAGCCCGGGCACAGTACAACTTAGTTAAGTTTAGAGGTTAAGCATATGATAACTGTGCATAGGTATATGTATTTGTTTTTTTTTGTTTGATTTGTATACTTGTTTACAATATGGGCAACATAATCACTCTAGCGACAAAGCCCTTCAATAAAGAGAAAAAAAAAGAGAGTATTTATTACAATAAGCGATTATGAGAAAATAGGTTCCTTTTTCTTCTTCTGCGTTTCAATAGGTACGTTATAGGTAGACACTATTTAAATAAATTAATTGCTTTTACACGATTAAATACATATGTATGTACCTATCTACATAAACATATTCGTAATGTAAACAAATACTGTTAATTAAAGCACTTAATTTATTAATTAGTGTAACATTCCTTCTTGTAGACAATTTCGTGATTGGAATGCTTCAAGAAGTAAGTTACATAAGTAATTTCAAAGACTATTTACAAATGTGTTTCCTTCTTCCTACAGTCCCGGGTCCTTTAAGCGGGGCGTGAAAAAACATATGATGAGGCCGTCAAGCTGAGTGTCACCATTGTCACACGGTATGTGTAAGTAATGGTGACCCTCTTTTCTGAGACTTTGCCTTCAGCTTACCATCAGGCAAGGCGAAGACTAATTGACGTGTTCTATATAAAAAAAAAAATTTTGTATGTGCCTAGTAAAGATTTCCTTCTTTATCCTAGCGTTAAAGTCCCAGTTGTATCCCAAGCTTTCACCTCAGAGTAGGACACGGCGGTATTTCCGCCCGATTGAGCAGTCCGACTGGGGTAGTACCTCCGCCCTACAGAATACCGCGGCTATATTAACTTCGTGTTGTGTTCCCAGTGGTGAGTAGGGTAGCCAGAGCTCACTGGAGAATTTGTGCTGTCAGTGGGAAGACTAAAGGCTTGTCCTGCTTTGTCTTCTACTGACGGCACAGAAACTCTGTACTTACAGGGTTGGCAGCGCGACTGTGACTCCTCTGGTTTTACAGACGTCCATAGGTCACGGTAACCACTTTCCATCAGGTGGGCCGTGTGCTTGTGTGCCAACTAAGTGGAATAAAAAAAAAAAAAAAAAAGAGTCTGGGGTCCGCTTTTGCCACAAGTATAACAGTCTCGTTGTTGGATTTTTTAGGGGTATAACTACCCTTAACGCCTGCGTTAGATGTTCGTATGGAAACCGGGACTGATAGCTTAACGTATACTCCGAGGAAAAAATACCCAGACCAAGGCAAATATGCCTGACCCTAAGTAGCCTATTTCCCTGGATCAATCGGGGTGCGCGATGGTTATGTCAGAAGGTACCTCACCTTCGGCAATTGAAGGCCCAAGGCGGCCGTGTGGATTTGGCCGGTTCGTGCCCGACATAACTAGCTAACGGCCTGAGGGGGGGGGGGGGGGGAGAGAGAAGGGAGGTTCTATCTGGATTGATCCGCATTATAAAAAGACCAATGCAAATTATGCATACAAATATTTGCACTGAGAGGGAATCAAACCCGCGTCCCCTGCGAAGTTGGTGCCCTCATAAATCCAACGTCTAACTTTAGAACTTTAATATCGCCAATTGGTTGTAGAAGTCAGGTGGTAGTTGCTTCACGGAAAATATCGTTCCACTGCATCACAGTTACACTGGAAAACCGACTCCAACTGTGTTAGGGAAAAGGAGGTCCGACTAGGGAAGTACCTCCGCCCTACAGAATATCACGGTTATAATAACTTCGTGTTGTGTTCCCGGCGATGAGTAGGGTAGCCAGAGCTCACTGGAGAGTGTTTGTGCTGTCAGTGGGATGACCAAAGGCTTGTCCTGCTTTGTTCTCTACACTGACGGCACAAAATCTCTGTTCTTACAGGGTCGGCAGCACGGATGTGACTCCACTGGTGTTACACACGTTCATAGCTCATGGTAACCACTTTCCATCAGGTGGGCCGTGTGCTTGTCTGCCACCTAAGTTGTATAAAAAAAAGGCTCTATAAATTAACACGAATAGTTTTATTCCTGGTTTCATCACCTACTTATAAATTATATGAGTCATTCTCATGACCTTGGTATGGTACCTACTTAATACCAATCACGTACATACTTGGGTTCGAGTGTCTGACGTCATTATTTTATAGTACCTAATATCATGTGGTTTCCTAGAATATGCTAAAGCTTTACGTAGATATCTGCGCAAGAAACTCTTTAAGTTTCATACTTTGAATGTAAATTAAATCTAGTCGTACGAATATGCGGCCGGGGTGCGAGGGATATGCCTGTCAACCTCACCTTCGGCAACCAAAGCGACCCACAGGCGGCGTGCGTTTTAGTCGGTTCGAGTCCGACATAACCTCCTTCACCAGCTCCGGTGGGGAGGTATCCGTGGGGATTTCGCGCACGTAAAAAAAAAAATCGTACGAATATGAATCCCACCGTCGCCGTAAGACGTATATATGTGGAAAAGAATTTGGATGGTGTCGGGCGAAGGTCGTGTGCCTTAGTGGTCGGAGTGTTTTCCCTGTAAGGGAAAGATCGCGGGTTCGAACCCCACTTGAACCGATTCAACTTTTTCTATATCTTTATCGACTAGAATAGCATACTAAATGCTTAAAAATTTCATTCAATATATCTAAGTATTGTATGTTTCTTTTTATACAACTTATGTGGCAGACAAGCACACGGCCCACCTGATGGAAAACGGTTACCGTGACCTATGAACGTGTGTAGCACCAGGGGAGTCACACCTGTGCTGCCGACCTTGTAAGAACAGAGATTTTCTGTGCCGTCAGTGCAGAACACAAAATCAGGACTAGCATTTGGTCTTCCTACTGACTGCACAAATTCTCCAGTGAGCTCTGGCTACCCTACTCACCGCCGGGAACACAACAGGAGTTTATTATAGCCGTAGTATTCTGCAGGGTGGAGGTACTTCCTCAGTCTAATTGCTCAATTGGGACGGAAGTACCGTCGTGTCCTACCTCCTATGAAATTTATTTGTTTCAAGTACCTAACGAAAACATGATCATGACGCTTGTAACAGTGCAGAAATATCGGTTATATATATTCGATGAAACAAATAAAAAGCCGATCAAGTGCGGCCCGGACTCGCGCACCGTGGGTTCCGTAACTTAAACTACATACCTAACTTAAACTCACGCCTATATCCCCGAAGGGGTAGGCAGAGGTGCTAGCACCCACATTTCGCCAGTTTATGTTTAGGTCCTAATGTAATAGGTGGCGAGCCTATTGTCATTAACCGGGCACTTATAAACCTGCGATAAATACACACATAACTTCGAAAAGCATCGTGTCAATTTTGACATACTGGCAACACTGCCAAGGTAAACACAGTGCGCGTTAATTTATAACTTTAAAATTATAAATTTAGTAAAAAAACTACCTAGCTAACGTAAGATCAGTGTATAAGTGAGTGAAAAATAACATATATTGCTCGCGAACCTCAAATTTATGTATAAACACACATACCATCATACCTAACATTTTTTCATAATACCAAAGGAAAAGTGATAAAAGATCAGTGTTTGGTGGCCGAACGCCACTATAATGCCTAAAGTGAACATTTTGTGATATTGAAGTGATTTATGAACCAATTCTACGAACTTTGAGAGAATTTGACCATTTTGATAAATAATTCTATTATGTTTTTCTAAATTTGAACTTCTACTGGCCAAACCATAGCTAAAAAGATCAAAACAAAGATAATAGTTTTGACCATAGACAATACGACACTGTTTAACCGCTTTTATAATCCCGTAGTCGACTGCATTGACAGCTGTGAAAATCGTGTCGTGTCGCGTCGTATCGGGTCTGCCGACTGTTAATATAAAAGCGGCGAACAAAGAAACAATTGACAATATTTAATATCCATATCAGTGATTGGACGTAAATACATAACAAGGACTATAATATAAATCCTACAGACATTCTACTGATTATAACATGGATCTAGATAATATTACACTGAGAAGAAATAGAACAAATAAGACTGACTATGGAGAATCCCTATCTTACCGATCTATAGAATGTTCACCCACAGACCTAGGGCGAAGTCTGCCGGACCTCTCGACTATTCAGCGTGAAGACATTGAGGACCTTAACAACGAAATTGACACGCTTAAATGCCAGTTGGAGAGTTGCCATAATGAAATTGGGAATTTATTGGTTGAAAATAAGTTGCTCAAGGACCAGATCACCGAATATTTAAATGTAATTACCCAATTAAAAAAGGTATGCTCAGAGTCACCAAGCATAGCCTCTAAATGTACCCCAAAACTGAAGCGAAAAAAAACTCCTAAGCGTATCATAACATCGCAGGCTCCACTGCAACAGAAATCATTTCCAAATGCTAATGAAAATCAGGTTGACAGCGGATGCTCTACAGATGGTGGTGTTATAAATAACGATCTGAGTAACACAAAAACTAGCTCGCAAAGTACATTACAACTGAACCCTATAGATGGTGCGAATGGTAATTCGGAACGGATTCCAAATAAGAAGGAACGTTTTATTTATATATATGGAGGCCAGGAATGCAAGGGACTGGCACAATCACTTATACGTTTCAGAACTAACACAAAATATGAAGAGTACAAAGTATTTGCTATGATAAAACCTTTTGCACTAACGGATGAAATACTTAAGTCCTGCGAAAATGGAAATGTGATAGATACAGAAGAAAACTATTTAATTCTGGGTATAGGACAAAATGATGCAAATCCTACTCGCCTGATGATGGAACTGTCAGCATTCCTGAGAACCTTCAAAAACATTAACGTGTTACTTTTAAGTGTAGGTCATAACAAATTTTTGAATGAATGGAAGCTAAATAATCTTTTACAACAAATTAGCAATCTCCAAAGTAAACAATGTAAACTCATTTCCTCACCTTATCTGAAGTATCACAAAAAGGTAGAATTGAATGTATTGACTAAAAAAATCTGTTTTGTTATCGATTCCAACGATTATGCATATAACTATCTTTCAATTCTAGCTAGTAAAAAAAGAGTACCTGTCACAAAAGTTTGTAAGCAAAATAATTGCAAAAGGTCATACACAACAAAGAAAGGTACTATACCATACTATTTTCCAATAATAAGTAGGTGTACTAGCGGTCAAACCACCAGTACCATAAATTGTAATGGTGGAAGTAATAATTTTTTTCTTAAATAACGACCTGCCTTTAAATTTATCAGCATTATTCCACCAAAATATAGCTGGATTGTTAAACAAAACTGATGAAATAGAGGTTAGCTTGAATGAATTAAATAAGGAGAATTTAAATTTGCAGATTTTGTGCTTCACAGAGACATTTGTAATATCTGGTGATGAGCCTAATATTAATTTTAAAAATTTCAATCTCGCCTCATCCTTCTGCAGAGAAACGAAATCGCGAGGAGGAGTTTGTATTTTAGTACGTAAATCGTTAGACTTTAGAAATTTAGATTTTACTAATGAACTATGTATAGAAAAAGCATTTGAATGTTGTGGTGTGGAGGTACCTATTCTGCAGTGTATTGTGATCTGTGTTTATAGAACTCCAGACTCAGATGTTTTCTTGTTTCTTGATAGAATAGAGTTATTATTACATAAGCTTTTACATAAGCATAAAAAACGAATTATAGTAACGGGCGACATGAATATAGATACATTGAAAAACACCAAGGAGTCGCAGCGACTTTCGGACGTCATGTCGGGGCACAGCCTCCGCCAGCATATAAAAACACCGACACGTCAAAGTGCATGTATAGATCATATCTTTAGTAATATGAGGGATTCCACGGGTGGAACCCATCAGCTTTCTCTTTCTGACCATAATACATGTCAAGTTCTAGCATTTCCAACACATGCATCAAAACCGTCTCTAAAGTGTTGGTATATAAGTGTACGTGACTATTGTGAAGAAAATGTCGGAAAATTTCATGAAGCATTATGTAATCTATCGTGGTCTGACATTTATAATGAAACTGACGCTAATTTGGCTTTTGAGAGCTTCCAGGACTTGTTAATCTTATTTCACAATTTATGCTTTCCAGTTAAGAGAATCAAGGTGAATGCAAATAACACATCCCCTAAATGGATCACTAAAGGTATAAAAATTTGTTGCAAACATAAAAGGAAACTGAGATCTCTTTGCTATATGAAACAAAATAATAATATTAATAATATAAAAGAAAAATATATAAATTACACTAGAATTCTAAAAAAATGTATAATTAGGTCTAAAAAAATCACAAATCATATATTTGTTAAACACTCTAGAAATAAGAGTCGAGCTACTTGGGAGGTTGTAAAAAATAAAGCTGATGCAGTACGAACTTGCCATCAAATTGAGTGTATAGAATATAATCAAGCGCTAATTACTACTCCCACGGATATTGCAAACAGATTTAATGACGTGTTCTCAATAAGCTTCAGAAATGATAGTGTGCGGGATATTTCTGTACCCCCCATTATGATACAACCAGATAGAAATATGGACAGTATATTCTTATATCCCTGTACACCCGTGGAAGTACTAAGAACTATAACATCACTAAATAATAAAAAATCTGTGGGCTATGATGAGCTTTCGACTTATATCTTGAAGTCTTGTGCAGCTTACATATCGCCCGTACTTAGTCACGTTATAAACTTATCTCTGACAAATGGTGTATTTCCCACTAAGTTAAAAATTTCTATCGTCAAACCTCTTTATAAGAAAGGCAGTCCACTAGACGTTGATAACTATAGACCGATTGCACTAATACCTATACTTTCAAAGGTCTACGAAAGAATAATGCACAGTCGTCTAACCCAATTCATTAACAAACATAAAATAATAAGGGAGGAGCAGAGTGGGTTCCAAAAGGGAAAATCTACCACTTTAGCAGCTTTCTCCTTGGTCAAAACCATAACAGAAAACGTGGATAAGGGCAATACAGTAACGGTAGTGTTCTTGGACATGAGCAAGGCTTTCGATACGGTAGATTTTGAGAGACTACTTGATAAGTGCGAACGATACGGCATTCGAGGGCCAGCTCTGGACTGGCTCCGTAGCTATCTTTACAATAGAAATCAATGTGTAGAAATAACCCGCATAAACGAGAATCAAACACTAACGCAGTACAGATCTCAATTTCAAATTAAGAACTTGGGAGTCCCACAAGGTAGCATTCTGGGCCCTCTGCTATTCCTTCTGTACATCAATGATTTGCCGAGTATCACTTCCCAAAAATGTGTTCTCTTTGCTGATGACGTATCAATTGTCATACCTAGCAATCCCAATCACAATCATGATGAAATTGTGCACCTAACAATGAGAGACATACTGAATTGGCTTGATTTAAATAACCTTAAAGTAAACTTATCGAAAACACATTATATTGAATTCAGGAACTATAAACAAAAACCTCAAAATCTTAATTTAACGTTGAACGGTGTTGCAATAGGCAGGGATAGTCACATTCGCTTTCTTGGTCTCATATTAGATGAACACTGCAATTGGAAGCTACATATAGATGCAGTATGCAAAAGAGTTAATAGATTTGCATTTGCCCTGCGTCAGCTTAGAAGCACAACTTGCGGAAAAACAGCTCTCATAGCCTACTATGGTCACGTTGCTTCGATATTAAGATATGGTATATTATTGTGGGGCAATTCAACTGCTATTGAGAGAGCGTTCTTGAAGCAAAAAAGTGCATAAGAGCAGTATGTGGGGTAGGGCCCCTAGAAACCTGTAGACCACTCTTTAAGAGGCTGGGGGTGCTGACTTTGGTGTCTGTCTACATATTGGAGGCAGGTATGTTCGTAATAAACCAAAGTCACTTGTTTGCTAAAGCAAGTGCAACATGCAGATTTGAGTCTCGAGACCCCACTAAAATAAAGTTCGAGATGTGCAGAACTACTTTTTACCAAAAAAACTGCTTTATAATGACCATTAAGGTTTACAATCACATTCCAAAGGTGATCAGGGAACTGCCTAGGACTCAATTTAGGTCGAAACTAAGGCAATGGCTTATAAATAAATGTTTTTATGATCTGCAAGAATTTTTTGATTGCAAATGACTAAATATATAAAAAATTATTATTCTTGACATTTCCAATTTAATATAATATACTTTTAATTTGACATATTAATTTAGTAATGGTAGTACTTGACATTGTAATTTAGCGGCATCGATTTATTGAAGTAGGTATATTGACAAGAAAGCTCATTGACATTAAAATCATTATAATATTATTTTAAACATCTAACCTGACATTTCTGACAAATTCATGATAAATATTTGACATGATAATTGGAATGAAGGTTTTGCGGTTTATTCTATCGCATGCATTGTTAAGGCGTCTGTTGATTGATTCATGAATTTATTTTGTATACTTAGTTACTTATTATAATTTATTTTTGTTTCGAATAGAATGTCGACTGTGTAATTTGTGCAGGTATAATGGGTTATGGTGTACTAACCAATGATGATATTTATATAACAACAATAGCAACAATGTACCTAAAAAATTCGTATGCCTAATGCAGGCGAGATATGCTGTACTATCCACACTGGACAAATTAACACCTTTATCTTCACCGTGTCTCTTGCGAATAAATTTTCATTTCACTTCATAAAAAAAAGTCAACTTTTCGATGCTTTTCGAAGTTATGTGTGTATCTATCGCAGGTTTGTGCCATGGTAAACCCTGGGATCGAACCCGAGTCCTCGTCTCAGCAGTCCATTACTCATACGACTAGGCTAATCAAATATTGAAAATTCACTTAAAACGAAGTTTTTAACTATTGACGCTGTGTCAATGCGCTTAGTAACTTGACCGTGAACTTCTTGGAGCCATGAACTACTAAAATAAATATTATCTGTGCTAACTGAGATAAAAAAATATAAAGTGTCTGACGACTGAAGAACGACTGTTACTGAGAATTTTTTGGCAGAAACCCGTCACGGGGATCGAACGAACCAAGGGCTTCGTCTGCAGATAAAACCAAATAACTATATTATATTTCACACTAGCTATTGTCCGCGGCTCCGCTTGTATAGATCTCAATTATCAAGACCAAACATAGCCGGTGTATCTATTTCTTTTCCTAATGTCGAATCTAACTCTGTGCCAAATTGAATCACAATAGGTTCAGTGGTTTAGTTGTAAAAGCGAACATACAGACAGTTACATTAGTATGAACAACATTGAATGGCGTCTTGGCATTCAAATTATTATAATAAGTTGTGTTTTAATATTATTATTGAATAGAATTCCGAAGGGTTATTACAGTGACTGTCTGTCAACCTCACCTTCGGCAACCTACAATGACCCTCAGGCATCGTGCGTTTAAGTCGGTTCGAGTCCGACATAACCACCAGCTGCGGCGGGGTGGTATCCGTGGGGATTTTCGCACGTAAAAAAAGGATCTTTATGGTTGAATCTTTTTACTTAAGTACCTACTTATGGAATATTATCTAAAGATATCCCCGAAGGGATAGGCAGAGATGCTAGCACCTACATTTCGCTATTATAGTTTATGTTAAGGTCCCAATGTAGTAGGTAGCGAGCCTATTGTCATTAACCGGGCACTTGTAAACCTGCGATAAATACACACATAACTTCGAAAAGCATCGAAAAGTCATTGGTGTGTGCCATGGTAAAACCTGGGATCGAACCCGAGACCTCGTCTCAGCAGTCCATTACCCATACCGCTAAGCTACCGCGGCAAGAAATAGGTGATAAAATTCTTTATTTATTCGCTTATCTCAGTAAAATCTGATGATCAACAAAATTGAGGTACGTTTTACGGTATCTTGGGATTGCTTGAGCCGTCTACCAATAAATCTTACGAACTATAGAAAACAATGGCCGATGTCATATACAATAATTTTTAAACATTGTTTTTTGATTACTCCACCCAATCAATTTAATGAAATTCTAAATCCTAATTAGTATAATTTGCTTTGCTTTATGCTAAGTACCTATTAAATTCAATTATGATTGATAATTATAATTGATTTCTTGGACCACGGAACATAGCAAAATTATTTAGTTAGGTACCTATATTATTTTTCTTTTCAAAAGATTACGTAGATAGGTTCTCTAGCACTGGTACTTGCCTATAATAGAACCTACATCTAAACTATATAATATATTTAGATATATTTAATATATATAATGTCAGGTTAATAAGTGCCCGGTTAGTGGCAATAGGCTCGCCACCTATTACATTGGGACCTAAACATAAACTGGCGAAGTGTGGGTGCTAGCACCTCTGCCTACCCCTTCGGGGATATAGGTGTGAGTTTATGTTATGTTATAATGTCAAAACTACTAATCAAATAACCCGCCCCTGATCGCTCCCGGTGCAAAAGTGCCCATAACACTTGCTGCGTTGCCACGTTGGATGGCAATGGACAGCCTTTGGACCAGGAACGACCCGGAACGAGTGTCACCGGTCGCCTCGATAAGCCTCTGTCCGATTTCTTTAATAAGGCTTTTAGCTACCTTTTTTTGACATATAATAATAATAATAATAATAATAATAATTTATTTTCGTTAACAATAAGTTACAGTTTAAATGTACAGTGATCGACGTCACCTTTTAAGCAAAATTTGCCTGTGTCAGGTGACATCGCTCTTCCATATCTACTAGTTATTAATTAGAGTTACATGTAGCTGTAAACAAACTATCACAAATAAATGCAAACATGTACTATCTAGGTATTATGTAGATACAAGTGCTTTACTTTAGAGCTAATTACAACTATATTATTGTTAATTTATATGTGTAAATTTGTGTGTATGTATGTTTGTGTGTGCGTGTGTGTTTGTGTGTTTGTGTGTGTGTGTGTGTGTGTGTGTGTGTGTGTGTGTGTGTGTGCGTGTGTGTGTGTGTGTGTGGGTGTGTGTGTGTGTGTATGTGTGTGTGTATGTGTATGTGTCTGTTTATGTGTATGTGTGTTTCAACTATCATGTGATAATAAAGTCTCAGTTTCTTCATAATCAAGTGGTATTACGTACTTTGTTACTAAAAATTTGCAATCATGCAATGTTTTGTCATAGATCTGCAGCAGTTTATTAATTTTATTATATAAGAAATTTGAACGACTGATAAATTGTTTGTCAGCAAAGGAGGTTCTAGTTTTGGTAATAGAAATTACATGTTTTCTTCTGGCACGCATTTTATCGGGTTCATAAGGAGTACTTTTATGTTTTTTCAAAATTGTGAATAGTATGTACAATTTTCTAACGGATAAGACTTGACTGAGGGCATATAGACTGTTTGTTGGGAATCTCCTACGTTTGAAGTACATGACCTTTAATAGAGCACGTTGAGCGCGTTCAACCTGTATCATTTTCGTTTTATTGGCACCTCCCCACACAGGGATACAGTAAGTTAGAATAGATTGCGCTAATGCCATATAGGTTTCCTTCAATATATTTCTCGAGGAGTCATGATCAATCTGCTTGCCAGCTGGTAGTACGTGTCTTAGAGTCTTGAATACCCAAATTAATTTTCGAATTCTGGTGGAGATTAATTCAATATGTGAATGCCAGGAAAGCCGCTGATCAATCACGACACCAAGGTATTTTATTTTCTCAATTTTATCTAATGCCGGGCAATCACATTCAACACTCTGTGCAAGAAATTCACAACGGTGAAGTCGGAGTTTGAAATCTTCATTAGGTTGTGTATGATTTTGGATACTGTAGCAAATGTATTTAGTTTTGGAAGTGTTCAGAGTAAGCAAATTATTTTTTAACCAATTCGATATGATGTTTATGCCACGCTCAGCATCCTCCCTCACCGAAGCCCAACTCTTTGCAGTGAAGACGACAGCCGTATCATCCGCATAGGAAAAAATGTGCGCATTGCTAATTTTGAGATTACACAGTTCGTTGATATAAATTAGAAAGAGTGTGGGTCCCAGTACACTTCCTTGTGGCACACCGAATGATACACTGGCGTCCCCACTACAATACTGACCGAGTTTCACCCTTTGTGTTCTACCTGAGAGATAATTTTTAAGAAGGGAGAGCGCAGTACCTCTGATACCGTATAGCTCTAATTTATGAACCAGTATAGGGATAGATACAGTATCGAATGCTTTTTGGAGGTCAATAAATACTGATAAACACTTATTCCCCTCATCAACCTTACTAGCCACAAGTTGACTGAGAGCGGTTACTGCGTCTTCTGTGGATTTACCATGTCTGAAGCCAAACTGTGACTCAGATAGAAGTTGGTATTTGTCAAAGTAATTTATCAGTCTGGAGTTTATAAGTCTCTCAAGAATCTTAGAAATGGCTGGTAGAACAGAGATTGGCCTATAGTTACCAACTTCATCTCTAATTCCACTCTTATACACTGGTGTAATGATGGACTTTTTTAGCAGAGCTGGAAAAACCCCTTGTTGAAAACAGAGGTTAGCGAGGTGAGTAATTATGGGTACAATTATATACCGCGCTAGTTTCAAAAAAGATACGGGGATGTTATCCCAGCCCGCCGCACTATCAGATCTCAAGCTCATTAGAGTATTATCGACTTCTTTTGTATCAGTTTCTAAGAGGACGAAAGAGTTAGTCTGTACAGAAGAATTGCTGGTTATTTCATTAGCAATGTCGCATGGATGTATACATTTTGCAAGCTGTTCTCCTATATTTGAGAAATATTTATTTATGTAATTAGCAGATTCTATTGGATTATCCTTGAGGTTAATTAATTCTATATTATCATCATATGTTTTATTACTATGAGTAATGTTCTTTATATTTTTCCACAGCAGTTTATTGTTATTTAATGATTTAGTAATTAAGTCCCTTTCGTATTTACGTTTCAGCTTTTTAATTAAATTATTACAATAATTTCTGTATCTGGTGTAAGTTATTTTTAAGATTTCATTTTGACTGTCTGCACGTAGTTGTTTTTGTAATCTATTTCTGTTTTTGATACATCGTAAAATTCCAGGTGTTATCCAAGGCTTGAGTGTACGTTGATTTTTAGGTATTTGGTTGTATACTGTATTACATTGCATAGTTTCAGTGAGTTCTTCTATTAGACGGTAAATTATAATATTAGGATCATTACAGAGCAGTAGTTCATTAAGTTTCTTCTGTTGTAAATGTTTAAGGGCCTTATCATAATCTAATTTTTTCCTTGTTATGTTTACAGGTTTTTTAGTTTTAGATTTAGATAATGAAAGGAGGATTGAGAAATGATCGGTTGTAGTAGTTTTAAGAACTGCAATGAAAGCAGACCTGTTATTTTTGCTGAACTTCATCATGAAATGATCGAGGCAGTTTTTGCCTCTGGTCGGTAAGGTATGACCCGCAACAATACCGTATCCGGAGAGTGAATTTAAATAGTTTATTCTGTTGTTGTACTCGTGAATCGGCTCTATAAGTTTTGGTGAGATATTAATATTAATGTCACCAGTGATTATGATGTTATTTCGTGAAGTTATAGTGTCCAAATGTGTACAGAGTGAGTCTATAAAACCATCGGCATTTTTTTGAGATGGAGAGCGGTATATGCCAAGTATTGTGTTACCAAGTACTTCCAGTTGTAAACCAGAAGCACCTGTTAGAGTAATTTCACTAGCTTTAGGCGCTAATGATTTTTTAGCATAGGCAACTACTCCGTCATTCTGGTTCAGCTGTAATGCTGTACAGTATGAATTATAGTTATCAATTTGTGGTATTGGTTTATTAAAGTCAAGTCTACATTCAGTTAGCACTAGAACATCAACTTCTACTGGCAGATTTGATAGTGTCAGTAAAAAATCATCAAAGTTTTTATAAATACTGCAAATGTTCTGAGAGATTACAGTAAGGTCCCTTTTATCAATTATCTTATAAGAAGAGAGCTCAGAGCACTCGCACTCTATTGCATGGGCAATTTCAGTGCTGTCTATCACGTCCATATTGTAGAGTGTGTCACCCATTTACAATTCTTAATAATAGTATGTTCGTCATAACATGCTCAGAGCTCAAGTGAGACATTTTGTCAATGTGCCTTTTTGACTTTATGTATGTATATATTATAGTATAGGTTGGTTTGGTGTAATAATATTTATTGACATTATTTAGGAAATACCAGTGTAGACATTTCAAGGGTAATTCATATGAAGGACTATTTTGTTTGAATTTGTGTGTTTTTGTACATAGTTGTATATGTATGAGGTAGTTGTAGGTGTTTACATATATATTCTTTATAAGTATATTCAAAATAGGTAATATGCAAGTCGTAACATATTTAAAGTTTGAGATCCTATTTAAATGTCTCTTCAGTTTCACGTAGTATTCATTAAGTTTATATTGAAAGTACCAGCTTAAAGATTCAATAATTAACTGATGTGAAGGAGTATTTTGTATGAGTTTATGTGTATTTGTTGTATTATTGTGTGCTTGTAAATGTGTGAGATAAGTGTAGATGTTTGTATAAGTATGTTTGACATAAGTGAAGTATTTATCTATGTTGTGGCATGTAGCGAGTCGGACAATAGAGAAAACATATATTAAGCCCAGTGATAAGGACTTTTTAAAAAAATCAATGAAATAATTATGTAAAGGTGGCTTATGTCTTATCAATGTACCTGGGTCGGTACAAGTGGCTTCGGTCAGTCAGATTACTTGCGCTGTTCCACTATGTTGACTCACCATGAGATGGTGTATTTGATTTTCGTTTCTTATCAAAATTATTGCAGAACTTTCATTTTCTCTGACATATACTTTGCCATAGGCAGTCCAGACGAATTTATAGTTTTTTGACTTAGCAAGGTCGCGCGCTAAGAAGTACAAGCGCGCCCCTTTTGGCGTTAAGTGTTCAGACAAGTATATGGGGGTTTCCTCCTGTGTTATAAATCCTAGGTTTTTGGCACATAGCTTACTTTTATGTTTAATATTAAACATTTTCGCTGCCTTGAGTACATTGTTCTTTAATAAGGTTGAGTGCATTTCCACTATAATAGTTGGTTTTTGGACGTCTGATGTTTTAGGTCTCACTCTATAAATATCGCTGACGTCCGACTCAGACATACCACAGTCAATCGACTTTGAGAGCTTAATAACCATCTCAATGAGGTCTTCTTTTTTTTCAGTGGGTTTCTTTGGAACATTTTTAATTTCAAAACTCGATTTCCGATTTTCCATGTGCAACTCCTCGATTTTATTTTCAAGCAAAGCAATATGGTTTCGATCCTGTTTAGATTGTGCTTCCAACGTATCTATTCTCTGTCTAAACTCATCGTTTTGCATGGTGAGATTAGTAATAGAATTTACAATATTATAATTCGTCTGTTGTATATCTTTAAGAATGGAATTGACATTTTTTAACTCGGTGGCTTGTGATTCAAAGAAGGACATCATGAGCTTTCGCATTTCCTCCTTAAACTCACTCATTTGGTCCGCAATGGAGCCCTCCATTTGGGCTCTGCATCTTTTATTACGTTGGGCAACAAAATTTGACTCGGTAATCTGTGACAAGTTAGATTCCGAAGCAGATTTGTTTAAAGTTGTTTCTATTTCTGCTAAGTGTACAGAAACGCCAGGAGGCGCATTATCTGTAGGAGTTTGCGGTGGGGTCCTCTTGAGCGGCATTGTGTACTACGAGGCTAGTAATGGCAAACAGGCACAGCTGACAAGGCAGTGATCAATGCGCACAAGGCCAAGTTCCTTTACTAGGAGAGGGGTCAACGTATTCTGGCCGCGATCGACGTGTTCTTACAACTATGCTTTCTGTCCAGCGCCACCAGACCCCTTCACTTTGTCAAATAGTAATTAATTAGTTTACAGCTTTGTTTGATGCGCACGTCCCACGTCGACGCGTCATCGGCCGACTATCGCAACGTTACCCACAGAGTTATCTCTTATATTCAGATTGATGTCAGAAACAGAAAGACTCTTCGAGGACGGTGTTCCAGCCAACAGCAGTATTTAGGCGAAGACAGATTCCAAAACAAAAAGAAACACTCACTATAACGTCCCAAACGGCAGAAGGTGTGTAGTCGGTCACAGGTTTACGGGCGAGCGCTTGCAGCCGCTCCGTAGCTAAGTCGGTCCTCGTAGCAGTTAATATATATATGTAGGCTGCGACATCAAATCGTAGGTGCAACAGAAGCGTTGAATTTGCTACGGGGCACGAAGTCGAGCGATGTAGGAGCAAGATGGCAGTTGTTTGTTTCGCTATCTCCCTCCCGCGCAGCACACTGGCGGCCTAGGTATTGTCCAGCTGTCACGATGCCGCACGAGGATGAGGCGCGAGCCACGCTGCGGCACCCGAGCCCGCACGAAGAAACGCGGGAGCGGGACAGCAATTATTTGGTACAGTCTCTTTTACTCAAGGAATGTGTGAACTATAAATTGTCAATGAGTGCAACAATATTCGTTATCTTCTGAGCTTAACCGCGACATTCGCGTGAACTAATTTACTGAGAATACGGAACAACCGGCGACACGTCTGACGTCTATGCTCACTCGGACGAAGAGGGACATATTGTATTATAATAAATGTATTATGAATATATATAATATAATATTATAAAGAGGAAAGATTTGTATTTTTGTATGTAACGAATAAATTCAAAAAGTACTGGACCGATTTTAATAATTCTTTTTTCATTAGAAAGGTACATTCTTCGTGAATAACATAGGCTACTTTTTATCCCGATATTCCAATGGGATCAGGATTTACGCTGGTGAAACCTAGTATTATATAATTTGAGATTGAAACAGTCATTGACATAAAGTTCTATATCATACAGAATTATTGCAGATAATAATTAATAACTACCACTTGTATATAAGTAGGTATACCTAGCTCATTGTTTATTGACTGCCGAGTTTAAAAACTACATTCATGGTCGTCATCCTCGTAAATAGCGGGTTCTAGGCCGGGCTGAACAATTTTATCTTTCACTGGTAATAATAAATAATATATAGTATTTACGATATGTTGATTGTACACATTGGGCTAAATTAAATCAATTCGTTTGACAGTATTTTTCTTCATCCGAACACCGAACCTGCTTGCATCTATAGCTTTTACTCTTGAACTAGGTCTAATCCTACTCCTCTTATAGGAATTATGTGATTTATCTTCCATCATCATATCCGTGTGGTGTCAGAGAAAGAATACAAGCATCCCGGCTGTATTTTACCGTCTGTACCATGGTGAGTGTTCTGATGAGCTCCTCCACCCACCCCTTTCCTACACAGGACAACACGTGCAGGTCTTAGATGTCACCCGCACACGGTGCAGAACATCCGATCAAGACTCTTTCCTCTATCGCACCATTAAAGCCTGGAATTCATTACCAGCTCACGTGTTTCCTTCTTCCTACAGTCCATGCTTCTTTAAGCGAGGCGTGAAAAAGCATATGATGAGGCCGTCAAGCTGAGTGTCACCATTGTCACATGGTATGTGTAAGTAATGGTGACCCTCTTTTCGAGACTTTGCCTTCAGCTTACCATCAGGCAAGGCGATGTCTAATTGACGTGTTCTATATAAAAAAAAATCACTTCCTCATCTCATCTCAGGGGTTTCGTAAGAATCGACTAATGGATAAATATGCAGATGATATTACTGTGAGAGTAGGAAAATTCATAAGCCAAAGCCTCCCAACATTGTGAGAGGCCTTTGTCCAGCAGTGGACTGATATTGGTTCTGTAGGCGTCTCCCGGTGTCTACCGAAGCCCGAAACTGATGCAGCGGTTAAGAGCCCAGGGTCGGCTCTCCTTCGAGCATTTTATAAAACGTTATGTTATTTTATAAGGATTAGAATTATTTTATAGGGATAGGTTATTTTAAAAGGAGGTAGGACACGGCGGTATTTCCGCCCAATTGAGCAGTCCGACTATGGAAGTACCTCCGCCCTACAGAATACCGCGGCTATAATAACTTCGTGTTGTGTTTCCAGCGGTGAGTAGGGTAGCCAGAGCTCACTGGAGAATTTGTGCTGTCAGTGGGAAGACAAAAGGCTTGTCCTGCTTTGTCTTCTATTGACGCCACAGAAACTCTGTACTTACAGGGTTGGCAGCGCGACTGTGACTCCTCTGGTGTTACAAACGTCCATAGGCCACAGTAACCACTTTCCATCAGGTTGGCCATGTGCTTGTCTGCTAACTAAGTGGTATAAAAAATATATGATAAATTTCAACTACAAAATTATGTTTTGGATTCCTGAACGTACGTTGATACATTTACTACTCATTGAAATATATTTTTCTTTCTTTCTTCTCCATAACCTATGATATGTAATAGTGAGAATTTAATTATAAAATACAAGATTACACGTCAGGCGCGTTAATTGACACAAAAATCAAATAAAATCTGAGTTTTTGAGATCTATGATTAATCACACACTCCTAAATGAACCTGTATTTTGTGAATTGATAGTTTCTTTGTTTCGCCACGGTTTCACCCGCGTAAATCCTGATCCCATGGGAATATCGGGATAAAAAGGAAGAATGTAGATTTCTAATGAAAAAAGAATTATTAAAATCGGTCCAGTACTTTTTGAGTTTATTCGTTACATACAAAAATACAAATCTTTCCTCTTTATAATATTATATTAAGTATAGATAATACGTATATATGCGGGTTCGAACCCCGCCTGAACCAATTAATTTTTCTAACTTAACCGATATGTATAGATAGCATACTAAATGATTTAAAAATTTATTCAATTTCACTGCGAAATACGCTGCAATGGAGCCACAATATCATTTTGTGCCCATTTTGGTGGAGACTATGGGCAGTTGGGGGTCGGACACGAAGAGGTTGATCGCGGAAATTGGCCGCTGCATCCACGACCATGGCGGTTCCGTTCCGGCTCGTTCCTGGGGCAAAGGTTGGCTATTGCGATTCAGCGGGGCAACGCGGCCAGCATCATGGGCACCTTTGCGCCGGGAACGATGCGGAGTGGGTTGTTTAACGCGACATGATCGCGAGTTTGTTTCGTGTATTTATGTTTAAATTATTTCACTGATTAAATTAAAAATCACAAGTTTATAATAATACGGGAAAATATCTTTAGTCATAACCGTGTGAAAATAAAAATAAACAAAAGGTTATATTAATTTAAATAAGTATATGATATTTATAATAAATGTTTCCTCCTTTGATTGCTTAATGGATTTTTTTATTGCAAGGAGGTAGGTATTTTGTTTATTATATTATACGAACACTCTCATTTAATTTTGTAGGTTATAAATAAAAATGGTTTATTTTTAACTAATAGGTAAGTCAAGGTAAGGTCCCACCGTTGCCGTAAGACGGATATATGTTTAGAAGAATTTGGATGATTTCGGGCGACGGTTCTGTGCCTTAGTTCGTTCCCCCTGTAAGGGAAAGATCGCGGGTTCGAATCCCGCCTGAACCGGTAAAATTTTTTCTTTATCTTAATTGATAAGTCAAGGTAAGTTGGAACCTAAAATATATCCGAAGACCGTTGTTAGTTAGTTAAGATAATAATAATAATAATATTTATTTATATAATAATATTTAATAATATAATATTTTTTTAATAATATTTTTTTTAATAATATTTATTAGATGGTACTTATAACTAAAGTAGAGGCTATAATATATTACATAGACTCTAAAAATTAAAAATAAATAATTCCTTATTGATAACCAACTAAATTTAATGAGACCATTCGTATCAGTATTTTCAATTTTTATTACTCTATCACCAATCCCGATTGCTTGCAAGACTACCTTTTTTTTTTACGTGCGCAACATCCCCACGGATACCTCCCCGCCGGAGCCGGTGGGAGAGTTATGTCGGACTCGAACCGACTAAAACGCACGCCGCATATGGGTCGTTTTGGTTGCCGTAGGTGAGGTTGACAGGCATATCCCTCGCACCCCGGCCGACCCACCCATCTCTCGCGATCTGGCCCTCTCCTCGGGGGTGTGGGGACTACAGAGTCCCCAATTCGTCCCCGGAAAACAGGGAGGCGCGCCAGGCGCGCCAGGCGCGCCGCACGCGCCGCCGCCACGGGTGCTTCTGCCAGGGTGACAGGCGGCTCTACCAGTCACCCCCAGGGCTGCGCTCATGGGGGGCGGAGGTCGTTCACCGACCTCAGACGCCCGAGTTGCCTTCATACGCGAGCAGCTTGGCTTGCGATCCTTCGTCGCTCCCGCTGAAGCTCCCGCCCCGCCTCCTCCTTCACGTGCATAACTTGCTCGCAGAAGGAGGCGCCGGCAAGACTACCTTAGATTGGTTGAATGAAATTTTAAAGCATTTAGTATGCTGACTATTCTAATCTATTTTTCTATTCTATAAAAGTATTGTCACTTGTCTAGAGGCACCAGATCCATCAATCAGCAAGGCCAGTTCGCAGGTAAGGTTCATTTGGGCCCCAAAGATCTCGGAGAAGCCAATACCTACTTACACTCTATGAATAAACACCGGTCTGAATACATTACATACTGTCCATATCAATTTAAATATGTTAAAAGTTCTCTCAAAAAACAAAAAGCAGACCAAGTGCTAGTCGGACTAGTGTACTGAGGCTTCTGTAC
This sequence comes from Eilema griseolum, assembly GCA_963662185.1. Classification (NCBI taxonomy): domain Eukaryota; kingdom Metazoa; phylum Arthropoda; class Insecta; order Lepidoptera; family Erebidae; genus Eilema; species Eilema griseolum. The sequence goes on from OY759254.1 coordinate 1,339,314, forward strand.
ACAATTAGATCGGGACAAACTGTCGTAGAATGACCTTCGCCCCCTTGAGCATAGGCCTGGGGGAGACGGGTGGAGCCGTCTGTCACCCTGGTAGAAGCAGGCCCCGGCAGCGTTAAATGTTTCCTGGTACGAGCTGGGGATTCACCAGAGGAGGGCCAGATTGAGAGAGATGGCGTCAGTCGCCCGGGGTGCGAGGGATATGCCTCCCAACCTCACCTCCGGCAACCAACAACGACTCACAGACACCGTGCATGTTTTTCGGTTCGAGTCCGACATAACCTCTCCCACTGGCTCCGACGGGGCGGGACGGGACTGGTGGATTAATCGCACGTTAAAAAAATGATCGGGACAAACTTATCGATGCGTTGGCCTACTGGCTACTGGAGTTAAAATAAGTTGCATCAAACTGAATTGACAATAGACTAGCCACATCTGCTGGACATAGGCCTCTCCCAATGTGTGCCATTTTATCCGATCCAAAACATACACAAACATGAACATACTTAACAACAACACAACAACTAGCCCATCGCCGTCCACTGCTGGACTAGGCCTCTCCCAATGTTGGGAGGCTTTGGCCTATTGTTTTCACCCTGGCCAGACGGGTTTGCACAGGGTTTTATTTCAAATTTCCCTTCTCGCACTGATATTGTACATACATACATACATACATAAAATCACGCCTGTTTCCCATAGGGGTAGGCAGAGATCACGGATCTCCATTTGCTACGATCCTGACATACTACTCTCGCTTCATTCACTCTCATTACATTCTTCATGCATGCTCGTCGGTTTAGAGTACTCCTGACCTGCCCCTTTTCTAAAACTTCCCCGATTTGGTCCAGGTATGTGCGCCTAGGTCTTCCCCTTCCGACGGTACCATCCACACTCGCCTCATACACCTGTTTCGTTAGTCTAGACTGATATTGACTGCGTATTTTTTCGTTGGCCGCCTCTTACGACACCCTTCGGATGAGATGGGGTGGTGATAGGTACTTATTTCAGGTACATTTTTTAGTAAATATATATACAATCTATTATTATACATAAAAACATCCAGACCCATGCAAATATACGTATTTATTCATACATACCAATATTTGCATTGAGTGGGATTGGAACCCGCGTCCGCTGCGTAGCAGTCGAATACACTACCGCTACGCCACAGTAGTGACGTGACTCCGATTCACACTTAACCATTTGTTTTCCTTTTCAAGGAACCCTAATATCACTATGCTGCATACCATCTCGTACATTATCGTTGTTTTATTGTATCTATAATTTAATGACGTCATTTCGAAGGCATCGGATTAGTCTTGCGGTTGTGGTCTACCCCACCTAGCTATTTTTTACTTGATATGGGACCTACATAATAATGAACATATGACATGATTGACATATTAAGATTTTACTAGCTGATACGCCCCAGCTTCACCATTGACATATTTTGAAATCTCATATCATCCCGTAATCCGTATTTTTTAGTCTTCATTACCTCACGTGTTTCCTTCTTCCTACAGTCTTGGGTCCTTTAAGCAGGGCGCGAAAAAGCCTAGTGGTAAGGGTAATGGACTGCTGAGACGCGGTCTCGGGTTCGATCCCAGGTTATACTATGGCACACAGCAATGACTTTTCGATGCTTTTCGAAGTTATGTGTGTATTTATCGCAGGTTTATAAGTGCACGGTTAAAGGCAATAGGCTCGCCACCTATTACATTGGGACCTAAACATAAACTGGCGAAATGTGGGTGCTAGCACCTCTGCCTACCCTTTCGGGGATATTGGCGTGAGTTTATGTTTATGTTAGGTTAAAAAGCATATGATGAGGCCGTCAAACTGAGTGTCACCATTGTCACATCGTATATGTAAGTAATGGTGACCCTCTTTTCTAAGACTTTGGCCGACGGTCCTTTGACTAATAGAATATAGCCCGTGATAATTATATTTTAGCAGTCCAGAATATAAAGTAGATTCTATATTATTAAAATAATAGACGAATAGGTAAAGAAACCAGCTTCAAGCCGTGTAGTTCATGATTGTATTGTGAAATGGGGGGTGAATGGGGAGGGGGGGGGGGGGGCAAGAGACAAAGACTGACATACCGAATTAATTTTTTTTAAATTTGCTCGTACACTACAAAAAAATTTAAACCACCCCCGCCGTCAGGGTAGAGGGGTGTTGGGAGGGGGGGGGGGGGGGGGTTGTATCCCAATATATCAATTCTGGTCCTCCTATAAAAATTTCTTACACTTTCTGGCCCGCCATGAAAAAGTTTGCCCTAGGCGTACTTCAATGTGTTCCACGAGTAATACAATCTTTTTACCTAAAACAGCAGCAAAAAAAAACATTGACAACATTTTATATATAAACAGTGTTTTTTATTCGCTGTGATTGTACCTAATTATGTAGTCACTCTTAAAGATATATTAATAGTCAGAGTTCGCTTCCGGCCAGTGAGATATCTGCGCTGATCGCGGCTACTGCTCCTCAGTCCTCAGTCCACCTCACTAAAGAAACTAGTGAGTAGTTACGCCATTTAATTTAACACAATAATCCTTCAGCAGTCGGGTAAAAAGAAATTGACAAGAGTCAATTATTACGACAAATACTTGCTTTTTCGATCGCAGTATTGACAAAGAAACTTCTTGTTTTCAAAAGAGCGGGCTGTTCCATTTTTAAATATTGTTTTTTTTATTCGAGTACTATGAACAAATAATAATTTCAAAAGTTGTGTGTGTTGTGTGTGCTAAAAAATATTTAAAGTAAGTAAGTAGTTATTCATTTATTATACTTTAAGTAGAATATTTATATTAAAATTAAATCTCTTCTATATTGAACTAAGAAAAAAAAATTAATTTATTTTGCCTATACGATAGAGAGAAATCTATTAAGTACATGGCTACATTACTATTACAATAGTGCAGACCAACACTAATTTCATTATGCGTTGAAAATACATTAGTTACTTGCAATTTCATATTTCTAGGTTATACTGCCCCCAGACTATAATAATTATATTGTACTATCTGTGCCTAGACAAATGGTATAATTGTTACTAGAATAGAATACTATACCTTTTTTTTTTACGTGCGCAAAATCCCTCCGGATACCTCTCCACCGCTGCCGGTGAGAGAGGTTATGTCGGACTCGAACCGACTAAAACGCACGCCGCCTGTGGGTCGTTTTGGTTGCCGAAGGTGAGGTGAGGTTGGTTGTGAGGAGGGACCCAGGGCCATCTCTCACGATCTGGCCCTCTTCTCGGGTGTGGGGACTACAGAGTCTCGGGTGTGGGGACTAACTCGTCCCCGGAAACGGGGAGGAGAATAATATACCTAATCAATGTATGGTCTTGACATTTTTTTGTTGAGATGATATTTTGATAAATTTATGTGGTTTAAATTTACATATAAAAATAATAAAAAACAATTAAAATAAAACTAAAAGAACTATTATACAACTTATAGCAAAAAAATAAATAAAATGCGTCGTAGAATTCCTTCGCATGCCTCTTGTGGTAGTGTTCCCAGAAGACTGGTATCATTGCCACGTTGTATGGCAATACTTATTTTTTGACCTAAAAAGAGGCCAGCCTTCTGGTAGTTCTGGTCACGAGAAACGTCAACCATACGCTTCGCAATCTCCCTAGTGAGATTACGGACACTCGGACCCAATGAACTCAAAATTTCGTCTCCAAACGGAAGTAATTCATAATCTCCGATGAGATTGGAGTATTTGCGCTGCTTGAGAGCCTCTGCAGAAGCAGCAGCAGCACTAACAGCCGTATGCTGCTGTTTCTATTCATTATCCATATGAGAAGAACTATAATAAAAATAGATAGGTATATATGACAATCTATCTATTTTTATTATGTTATACTGCTAGACAGTACGAAAGATGTTATATTATTTTTAATGTCAAGACATGTGCAATGTTATCAAGAAGTCTGGACCTATATTTAAAACCCTAATCACGCCCCAATCCTAATACTAGCCTCTACAATAAAAAAAAAACAATTTTTGAAGTAACGACATAGCTCCACCATACCTCTTTGCCACCCTCAACTGCTAGTCGGTGAACTTACTAAAAAATTCACGAGTCTTGTGAGTTGGGAGGACAGACGACAGTAGCCCCGGGAAATACTAAAACATACAAAAACAAGGAAGGGTGTCCGTAAGAGGCAACTAATGGAAAAAATACGCAAACGATATCACTGCGAGAGAAGGAAAACTCGAAATAAAACCCTGTACCAACCCGTCTGGCCAGCGTGGGAACAGTAGGCTAAAGCCTCCCAACATTGGGAGAGGCCTATGTCTAGTAGTGGACTGCAATAAGCTAATTGATCGATTGTTTGAAAAATAAAAAACGGACACCGGGCTTTTCGGGCGATTGCCCAGTTGCACCCAAAGTGCAAACTTTGGAAATCGCTTTGGGGATGATGATGATTACAGAAGTGACGGAACCCTCCGTGTGTAAGTGCTAATCGCACTATACCTTTTTTAAACTTAGTATTGCATGATTTCAGCTTATTATATCTTCATTTTTGAACTGTCAGACATTTTATCGTTTTTTGGTGTCATTTTTGAGTGGTACTTAACAATTTTATGCAATTACCACATCTCAGATATTTTTTAAGATTATACGAGAAGAAAAACTTTTGTACACATTTTTAAGAACATGATATTTGACATAATAAAGTAAAGCTTATAAAGAAGAAGTTCATAAAGCAAGAAACATAAGATAGTATTAATATTAACAAACCCTTAATTTCATTTCGTCCACGCGGAGGAACCTATGACATAAAAATAATTTAATGATATTTTTAAATTACTTATAAAAGATTTTTTATCATTATGATATCAAAAAATATTAGGTACACGTTATACATAATTTTAATATCACAACCGATACGCAAAAAAAACTAATCAAATAATGTATTTGTCATTGGTCACTCACATTAATATTAAAGATATCAGAATATTTCTGAGCAATCCGAAAAGGTTGAACAACACCAGGTACTCGTGAGACATCAAAATTTGGACCCTATGACAAAAATTCCCGTACGACCTGATTTTAAAGTAGATCCCGGTAGAGTAGAATTTGAACCACCTCATCTCTTCCCATGCGGTGTCAAACAAGGCGACTAAGGGATAAAGCTATTTAACATCAGATAGATATATACAGCCCAGACTTGAGTCAACAATAGTGCCCGGAAGACTGTAATAGGCTCACTATTACGTAGGACAGAATTCAATGATTGATGAAATGTGAGTGGTAATTCAACTCTGCGTAACCCTCTGGGGTAAAGGCGTGATTATATATATGTATTAATGTATTTTAATGAGATAGAAACTACATACTTTCCTACTCAAGACATTATTGAAAAAGCCACATATTATTATTCTTTTTGGGCTAATAATGGTTATATTTCCAAGAGGTGTGAAGAAACCAGTCAAAGAATTGAGAGAGAAAAGAATCAATGATAGTACAAAGGAATTAGTTGACCAAGAAATAAGTATTGGCCATTTCATCGAAAGACTATCGTATTAATATACAAACGTTTATAATCGTGTCATAAAACAGACTTTAAAGTTAAAATGCAATCTTGTATGCATTGTGTACATTGGTTTTTTGAATATTAATTGATTAAGTATTGATTTAGTAATATGTATAATGTAATTTATTATACAATAAATAAACAATTTCATACGTAACCTACCAAATATTTTGTGTATTCAGAACATTTTCAAATGAGACGTTTGATCGAGTCGACCACTAACTGTTTTAAAAAGGTGGACACTCGACCATGAGCCGAGAATCGCATGGTCGAGTGGCCGACCTGACCACTACCATTTTAGATGAATGGGCAACTCGACCAATGGTCGAGAATATTATGGTCCAGTTTCCACCTAGACAAAAGTTTTAGGTTATGTACCATCACGCTACTACTTAAGGGAGCCGAGCAGTGATTATAAATGTCAACAAATCTTTTTCTAGGAGGTAGGCACGGCGGTATTTCCACCCAATTGAGCAGTTCGACTGGGGAAGTACCTTCGCCCTACAGAATACCGCGGCCATAATAACTTCGTGTTGTGTTCCCGGCGGTGAGTAGGGTAGCCAGAACTCACTGGAGAATTCGTGCCGTCAGTGTGAAGACTAAAGGCTTGTCCTGCTTTGTCTTCTACACTAACGACACAAAAACTCTGTGCTCACAGGGTCGGCAGCGCGAGTGTGGCTCCTCTGGTGTGCACCATAGGCCATGGTAACCACTTTCCATCAGGCAGGTGCTTGTCTGCCACCTAAGTGGTATAAAAAATTGGCAGATCCATACATTTTTTGAGAATTAAAAAATTATGGGTTTAAAGGGGTATTGATATTTCTAAATATGAAGCTGGGGCGGGTCAGCTAGTCTGTAATAATATTAGTGAACAATAAATAATTATATTATCTATTCATCTATCTATCGCGACTTTTGATCATATCTCGAACTACTCGACCAGTTGCAATTAAACATACGGCAGATTTTGAGTCCGAATAAGATCTTTTAAACAAAACATATCTAAATCAGTTTGATAGTTTTTGCGCGAACAAACACAAGAAGACCAAAAAAATATAATTGTGTGTTCAGAATCGTTTAGTTAACATACTTAATCAATGTATATTTTTTTAAATAGGTACCTCCAATTGGTGCCGCGGTAGCCTAGTGGTATGTGTAATGGACAACTGAGACGAGGTCTCGGGTTCGATCCCAGGTTTTACCATGGCACACACCAATGACTTTTCGATGCTTTTCGAAGTTATGTGTGTATTTATCGCAGGTTTATAAGTGCCCGTTTAATGGCAATAGGCTCGCCACCTGTTACATTGGGACCTAAATATAAACTGGCGAAATGTAGATGCTAGCACGTATGCCTTCCCCTTCGGGGATATAGGCGTGAGTTTATGTTATGTTATGTTACCTCCAATTGGCTCCAAATGCACAGATTTAGTAACATCGCATATCACACACGAACTAAATTGGTTTAGTTTGTGTTTGACATGGTCATTCACATTAATAGTGTAAAACTCTGGATTTACTTACCATGTTTATTGGTTTTACTGAGTAACCGATATTTCGGTGCTGTTGTGTTAGCGCCATGAGCACGGTGTTAGAGTATATGGTAAATAATAAACGTGGTAAATATCGTAGCGAGTTAAGGCCTGGAATTCATTACCAGCTCACGTGTTTCCTTCTTCCTACAGTCCCGGGTCCTTTAAGCGGGGCATGAAAAAGCATATGATGAGGCCGTCAAGCTGAGTGTCACCATTGTCACACGGTATGTGTAAGTAATGGTGACCCTCTTTTCTGGGACTTTGCCTTCAGCTCACCATCAGGCAAGGCGAAGTCCAATTGACGTGTCCTATATATAAAAAAAAAAAAATTGGCTTATTTAAAGCACCATGCAATGTACAGACAGACACACTTAACTTACAATTTTATAATAGTTACTATAGTTAGATTTATGGTGTAACTATGGCGTAACAATACTTCTAGTAATGAACTATTTACAAGTTCAACACATGTTTATCATTCTATGGTGTTGTGTCAAGGCCAGACTTGTTGTTAGGGCAGCTGCGCCCCAATTTTTATGTCAAATAGTATAACATGTCAACATAGTAGGTATAACATATCAATCCAAATATCTACATACATACATACATATAACATAACATAAACTCACGCCTATATCCTCGAAGGGGCAGGCAGAGGTGCTAGCACCCACATTTCGGCAGTTTATGTTTAGGTCCCAAAGGTGGGCAAGCCTATAGCCATTAACCGGGCACTTAAAAACCTGCGATAAATACACACATAACTTCGAAAAGCATGATATACACTTGTACTTTTCCACATTATTTTTAATAAAAGTATATTAGACCTGATCGGTTTCTCTTTACGGCATCCTCAAACCTCCGGAGGGTTAGGCAGAGGTGAATGAAGACACCCACATATCACCCATAATTGTATTCGGTCCCACGTAATTGCCGTATTCCGGGCACTGTTATTGACTCAAGTCATGCATCTGAGGCTGAGTCTGGGCTGTATCTGCTTATTATTATTTTTTTAACTTTATGCACAGTTTATTGTACAAAGGCGGACTTAATGCCAAAGGCATTATCTGACACCTTACCTTAGGGTGATGCAGAGATGCGTTGAGGTAGGTGCAGGCAAAAAATTAACCATGAACTATCAACGATAAGGAAATACTCAAATTTGTACACAATAATGATATGATACGTATATTATACATACACAAACTTCATCCCTTCGTCTTATCGTTAATCCCAGTCGCATCTGAAGCTTTCACCTCGGAGTCTGGGGTCCACTTTATCAGTCTAACTGCGGTTTTGGCTAAACTTCGATATTTTCCGTGAAGCGACTGCCATCTGACATCAGCGTTATCTAAGCATTGGAGTTAGACCAGTTGTCGAACTTCTTTTTTGGGCTGCTAAGGTTTTTAGCATGGTAATATAATAACTTATAATCCTAACACTGTGCAGAATATACGAGCAAGAACCAAGCGGTTCGGAGACTTTTTTCTTTGCCGCACCACCAAGACCTGGAATTTATTACCAGCACACGTGTTTCCTTCTTCCTACAGTCCCGGGTCCTTTAAGCGAGGCGTGAAAAAGCATCTGATGAGGCCGCCAAACTGAGTGCCACCATTGTAACATTACTTAGTGTCTGTAATGGTGACCCTCTTTCCTGAAAGTTTACCTTTAGCTTACAATTGAATTGAATTGAGCAGTCCGACTGGGGAAGTACCTCCACCCTATATAATACCACGACTATATTAACCTCGTGTGGTGTTCCCGGTGGTGAGTAGGGTAGCCAGAGCTCACTGGAGAGTTTTTGTGCTGTCAGTGGGAAGACCAAAGGCTTGTCCTGATTTTGCGTTCTGCACTGAGGGCACATAAAATCTCTGTTCTTACAGGGTCGGCAGCGCGAGTGTGGCTTCTCTGGTGTTACAAACGTCCATAAGCCACAGTAACCACTTTCCATCAGGTGGGCCATGCGCTTGTCTGCCACCTAAGTGGTATAAAAAATAATAATAAATCACCACCGCTACACCACTGGGTCTATACGTTTACTGTATTATAATCTCGTAAATAAGTAAGTAATATTATGTTCTTTTTAAGGTTAAGAACTCGCAAATGGATCTGTTTACGCAATTCTGTACCGTCAGTGTAGAGGACAAAGCAGGACAAGCCTTTAGTCACCCTACTGACAGCACAAATTCTCCAGTGAGCTCTGGCTACCCTACTCACCGCTGGGAACACGACACGAAGTTATTACAGTCGCGGTATTCTGTAGGGCGGAGGTACTTCCCCAGTCGGACTGCTCAATTGGGTGGAAATACCGCCGTGTCCTACCTCCTATAGCCTACTACTACTGCTGAGGAGGTGCGAGTTCGATCCCCGCTCAGTGCAAATGCAGTCTGGCTGTGCCTTGGAGACATCTATGGCAGTCATTACGGGTAATTGGAGCCCTAAACAGTCCAACAACTGGTTTAGCTCCAATATTTCGATATCGCTTTTGATACCGCTTAGGTGGCAGACAAGTACACGGCACACCTGATGGAAAGCGGTTGCCATGGCCTATGGACGTGTGCAACACTAGGGGGCTAACACTCGCGCCGCAGACCCTGTAAGAACCTACTAATGCTCCTCTTGAAGAATCCCATATTGTAGTCGCTTAAGAAAAACCACAGCAGGGAGTTCATTCCACAGCTTAAGCGTGCGGGGGATGAAGTTCCTATCATACCTAACTGTACGTCCTGTACAATGTGTGGGGGTGGATTCCCCGCCAGCGGTGAGAGGTGTGGTGATAGAATGTAGCTGTGGGCATCATTTCGAACAATTCGCCTGAAGTAGTAGAATTAAGTCGATGTGATGCTATATGTTTGACATAACATAACATAAACATAAACTCACGCCTATATCCCCAAAGGAGTAGGCAGAGGTGCTAGCACCTACATTTCGCCAGTTTATGTTTAGGTCCCAATGTAATAGGTGGCGAGCTTATTGCCATTAACCGTGCACTTGTAAACCTGCGATAAATACACACATAACTTCGAAAAGCATCGAAGTCATTGGTGTGTGCCATGGTAAAACCTGGGATCGAACCCGAAACCTCGTCTCAGCAGTCCATTACGCATACCACTAGGCTACCGCGGTTATTTATATATGTTTGACGTCATTAAAAAATCATCTATCGAGACATTCCTATGGCCATCAGCTAAATAGGTCTGCTTACACAAACAAAACATACGACATGTATATATATATATATATTTATGTAAATGATTAGGCAAATGATAAAAAATGTCCAATCTCGCCTTATGAATATTTATTAAATTTAATTCTATTTTGATATGTGACCTCCATGTATTTGAATAAGGTTATTTATAATAATAATTTATGTGTCATTTTATGTAATACCTACCTTTATTACGATGAGATTTTAACCTTTAGCTTTGTGGTACTATTATTTTTTATTCTGTGCTTTGATGTTATATATCTATGCTTTTTGCGCATATTAAACAGCTTGTCTCCCAGAAGCCGCGTGGTACCCAGCAGAGTAGAATTTGGACCACCCCATCTCTTCCCATGCGGTGTCGTACAAGGCGACTAAGGGATAGGGCTGTTTAACATCAGGCAGATATATACAGCATTACAGCCCAGACTCAGTCTCAGTTGCATGGCTTGAGTCAACAATAGTGCCCGGAATACGGCAATAGGCTCACCCCCTATTACGTGGGACTGAATTCAATGATTGGTGAAATATGGGTGTTATTTCACCTCTGCCTAACCCTCCGGGGACGAAGACGTGATTATATGTATTTATGACGACTGTTATAGACGTCATAATAAATGCTAGGTATCTTTCTTTCTTTATTCTTCTTTCTTTCAAATAATTACTGATGTAATTTATTTATGAGTTCGTGGTATTAATTAATTTATTTATTTATGAGTTATCAAAACATGTGTTCGTGGAATATAGGTTACATAAGTGCGAGCACTATCAAAGTAATTGGTAAATAAGTATTTAAAGTAAGATAACACTTTGTTTGTTAGTTATCTCAATTAAATTCATGAATACGTTTAGCACGTCAATTGCCGATAAATAAGGCCTATCTTACGACATTTATTACCTTTTTTTTATACCACTTAGGTGGCAGACAAGTACACGGGCCACTTGATGGAAAGTGGTAAACGTGGCCTACGGACGCGTGCAAAACCAAGAGAGTCACATTGGCGCTGGCAACTCTGCAAGCATTGAGAGTTTCTGTGCCGTCAGTGTAAAAGACAAACCAGGACAAGCTTTTGGTCTTTCCACTGACAGCACAAAAACCCTCCAGTGAGCTCTGGCTACGTTACTCACCTCCGGGAACACAATACGAGGTTATTATGGCCGCGGTATTCTGTAGGGCGGAGGTACTTCCCCAATCGGACTGCTCAATTGGACGGAAATACCGTCGTTTCCTACCTCCTATGCGTCGTGTCCTACCTCCTATATTAAATTAATTGCTAACTGTGCTCGGTTTGTCTGCATTGAGATCTGAATTTCAATATTCTAAACCTAATATTTTTTCAAATCAAAGTAGTCCAAGTTATGCCTTGTAATATCAGCCATCGGTAGGAAAAATTCCATCGATATCGTCTCAGTCACTTTGAAGATTATCCGAAACAGATACATACAGATATAAGTTGTATTTTTGTCATGGTCATTATAGTAATTGGCTGTAGGTATGTCACTGAGTTAAATTTTCATCAACCTTACAAAAATATAATTTAAACATACATACATATAATCGTACCTTTATTCTCAGAGGGTTAGGCAGAGGTGAATTAACAACCACATTTCACCAGTAATCATATTCGGTCCCTCGTAATAAGGGGTGAGTCTATTGCCGTATTCAGGACACTATATATTGTTGAATCGAGGCATGCATCTGAGGCTGAGTCTGGGCTGTATTTATCTGTCTGATGTTAAACAGCCCTATCCCTAATCGCCGTATACGACACCGCATGGGAAGAGATGGGGTAGCCGAACTATCTACTCTACCGGAAACCATAACAATATACAACATAATTTAATTAATTTAAAACGTTATGCCCTTCAAATAAATAAAAAGAATAAATTACTCGCTACGTGTATTGTGTGTACAAAACTCAATTAGTAGTTGTTTATCACACCCGTTCAATATTGCATGGGACCCAATTATTTACGTTGTATGTACATCAAAAACTCCTTTAGGCGCGTTGTGCAGTTTTTATTAAAAAAAAATTGTAGAAAATTTCGATTGGAGAACAAATCATGGAACTTAAATCGTCACTTCGGTACAGTTCAAAAGTTGCTTAGTTTAGGCGCGATGAGAACTTTTTTTTAAGTTAAAACATTTTTTTTGATACAGAATGTTTAACATCAGGCAACATTTCCGAAGTGCCACAATTCTTTTTTTTTTGTAAATGTAATTAAGGTAGTAAGTATTAAGTGCCGATGAAGTCGGCAAGTTAACACATGTGCAATTTGTGCAACACACGAACCAACCAAAAAGCCAATTTATAGCTTATGCATTGTAAAGTTGTTCACTGCTCATATATTGGCTTCTTTCATTAATCAGCTGGCGTGAGGTCATCAGCTGCCGGAAGGTGAGGTTATGTTAGACCTATATCTTGGAAGGGTCCCAAACATCGACCCATTTTATCGATAGTTATTTTTTTTATTACATTATAACCGAAATTACCAATACTCGCTCTAACCCCTACAGCTAAGCTAAATTGCTTGTGCTAGGAGTGGATTCACGTTGGTAGTGTAATGCCCAGGATTCGAACCCGGGTCCTTTCGATTGTAAGGGCGACTCCTTTGCCACTAAGCTAACGACGCTTCAAACCGAATAAACCACGCATATAGCATGTTAAATGAAATTTTTAAGTTATACGATACGGCGCGGGTTACTTTGATTTGACATAAAATGACAAAATCTATGATTCCAGATAACGATTAAAAAAAAAATACAAGTGTACTATGTACCCAGCGCCATCTAGCGACAGCAAGCAGAACTATTACGTAACTACAAATCCTACATCGCGCAAGTAAAGTTCTCTCGCTGGTATGACACATGTACATCGTCCCAACGACCTTCTTTGGGCCGCGCCTGGTCGGAGGATCCTCCCTTTGTGTTGGAGGAACATATCACACCTTGTTCCTCCACAGTACTAATTATTTAAATCCACTAAGAATGGAACGGATAAGCTGAAAAGGACACCACCAGTCATTTCGAGTTCAAATCCCGTATCAGCATTTAACTTTTTCTAATCTTAATCGATATTATACAGTCACGCTTTATACCCAGAGGGGTAGGCAGAAACTACAGTTTTCCACTTGCCATGATCCTGGCATCTTTCGCTTCTTCTACTTTCATAATTGTTTTCAAACATGGTCGACGGTTTCAGGTACTATTGACATGTCCTTTCTCTAAAATGCCTTGGATCTAATTGACATACGTATGTCTACGTCAACCCCTACCGTGTTGTCCATTCACCCTCGCTTCATAAATTTGTATCGTCAGTCTTCTTTCGTCCATCCTTTCCACATGTCCGACCCATCTACGCATCCCTTTCTCTATCTTAGTCACTACATCTTTAAATATTATAGCATGTTTATTTTTTACAGCATTCCATCAAAATGATTTTCTGGCTGGCGCTGACGTCGGCGCTGTGCGTCTCGTCTGCGTCCGCGCAGTTCGGCGTGATAGGAGGAGTAGTGGGCACCATCGCCAAGGAAGTCGTCTCCATCAAGGACCCTGTTGACAAAACTGTCGTGTACATTGGCTTCAGTCAGTGTGAGTTGATTTTATATGAAGTCATCCGTCAGCATCAAAATTCAATGAGTGTGGTGACGGAGAAAGAATTAAACTATCACCTTTCGGACGAGAGGGGACCGAATTTTTGGGGTCATCTCATCCGAAAGGTGTCTTAAGAGGCGACTAGCAGTAAAATACGCAGACGATATCACTGCAAGAGAAGGAAAACTTGAAATAAAACCTTGTGCCAACGTGGAAACAAATGGCCAAAACCTCTCACCATTGAGAGGCCTATGTCCTTTTTTTAATGTGCGCAAAATAAATAAGAGCCTAAACTTATTAAGTACTTAATCTGATTCCAGGTCAAAACGTGAAAAGAATCCTGGGCGTGGATTATGAGCAGTACAACACAGAACCCGATTTTAGTCAATTGGCTTTGCATTTTGTTACTGAGTAAGTGTTTGTCACCTCCTATTGTCGTGATAATTAGGCCTTCCACTGCCTCCTACGGTGACTTCGAATGATTAGTACATTAGGTCTCTACCGCATGCGTACACACAATTACTTATTACTCTTACCGTGAATATTTTACGCAGCCCTATTTAGACTCAAACGTATTATTGTTATTGGTTCTAGAATACAGCTAAGCATACTTATATTGGTGATTTTTTCTTGTAATATCACAATAATATGACCATGAGGAAACGGGGACATTCTCTAAACTAATATTATAAAGCTGAAGAGTTTGTTTGTTCGTCTAATCTCAGAAACTGCTGGTTCGAATTGAAAAATATTTTTGCGTTGAATAGTCCGTTTATCGCCGAAGGTTTTAGGCTATATATTATAACGCTACTACTTAAAGGAGCGGAGTAGTGATCAAAAATGTCAATAAGCCCGGCAGATTCCCGGCACTCACAGGCGAAGCTGGGGCGGGTCAGGTCGTACTAAATATATATATCCATAGAAATAATAATAATAATATCTCTTTATTGTATGTAAACAAAGATGGGATACAGAAAAAATGCATTATTAGTGGAAATATCGAGACTAATGCAAATAATATATATACATGTTTATGCATACAAATAGATAGTTTCACAGATAGTAATACTGTTGTGTACTGAGCAGGATACGAACCCGCAAGTCCCGCAACCTTTCAACTTAGTAGTCGAACGCTCTACCGCCACACCATAGAGGTTGAGAGAGACAGTAGAGTCGAGTCGAGAGTGAGAGAGAGAGTAGAACCAGAGTAGATCGAGAGAGATGGCCCTGGGTCGGCTAGGGTGCGAGGGATTGCCGAAAGTGAGGTTAACAGGCATTAACCTCACTTACGGCAACCAAAAACGACTCCCAGGCGCCGTGCGTTTTAGTCGGTTTAAGTTTGATATAACCTCTTCCACCTCTCCGGTGGTGGGGGTAACCGTGGGAAAAAAGAAAATAGGTTGTTTACTTTAGTTTAATATGCAAAATCATCATCATCCGCCTGCCCTTATCCCAAGATTATTTGGTGTCGGCGCAGCATGTGTTCTTTTTCCATTCATCTCTAGTTGCAGTCATTTTAAAATTCACTACCTTTTATTTTATTTACGTCCCTGAATACGGTCTCATGGCGGCATGTTGGTGGGTTTACGGCTCACGATCTGTAAACTAAATATTATTTTATATGCTGTATTATTTTGGACAGCTGATGCTCTCGGCTCCACCTGGATGGAACCTGCACCACTTTAGAACCTATTCCAGGGATATGTGTCCTGCTTTGTCTTTTGCACTGACGGCACAGAAACTCTCTGTGCTTACAGGGTTGGCAGCGCGAATGTGACTCCCATTTCCATCAGGTGGGAAGTGTGCTTGTCTGCCATCTATTGATATACTTTTATAATTTTTTCTATATAGCTTTAGTGGCACATAAGTACACGGCCCACTTGATGGAAAGTAGTCACCGTGACCTATGAATGTGTGCAACACTAGGGGTGTCACACCCATGCTGCCGACCCTGTAAGCACAGAGTTTCTGTACCGTCAGTGCAGAAGACACAATCAAGACAAGCCTTTGGTCTTCTCACTGACAGCACAAAACCTTCCCAGTGAGCTCAGGCTACCCTATTCAACGCCGGGAACACAACACGAGGTTATTGTAGCCGTGGTATTCTGTAGGGTGGAGGTACTTTCCCAGGCGGACTGCTCAATTGGGACGGGAATACCGTCGTGTCCTACCTCCTGCAAAAACTGAAATACTAGCCTAACGATCTTAATTTCAATTAATGCATATATGTAGAAAAAGCTTTAAAACTTGAGTAAGTCATTTAATGATATTACATTTATGGCAGTCAAATCAAGATCCAGTTGAACCTGACTACGCTGACGTCATTGTCATTCGGGAGGTACTTCAAGAATAAACAGTCCCTCACGGTCTACCTCCACGGGTTCACGGACGACCCGACCAAAGACAGCTTCAAGAATATTAACAATGCCTTCCTTGGACGAGGTTTGTATAAGAGTGACAGGTAGCCTGACGTTTTATCCACAGGCTTGCGCTTGGAGAATCTGCTCTCCGCTGTACCATTTTTTTATACCACCTGGTTGGCAAACATACGGCCCACCTGATGGAAAGTGGTTACCGTGGCCTATGGACGTGTGCAACACCAAGGGAGTGACACTCGCGCTGCCAATCCTGTAAGCACAAGAGTTTCTGTGCCGGTAGTGTAAAAGACAAAGCAGGACTAGCTTTTGTTCTTCCCACTGACAGCACCAAAATTTTCCAGTGAGCTCTGGCTACCCTACTCACCGACGGGAACACAACACGAGGTCATTAAGGCCACGGTATTCTCTAGGGCGGAGATACTTCCCCAGTCGGACTGCTCAATTGGACGGAAATACCGTCATGTCCTCCATTTGCTAATCAGACTACTGTAAAGAAGATCCTCCGAGCAACTGTGAAAAAAATATGTGAACCAAAATATGGGAAACTTAGTTCTAATTTTTAATTACATATGTTTCTCACACCTGTAAATCCCCGAAGGGGTTGGCAGAGGTATATTACTTCCCAACTATAATTTTCAGTCCAATGTAATAGAGGGCGAGCCTATTGCCGTCAAACGCGCACTTAGTCCTGGGCTGTATGTTTACTGTCGGTTGGAGAACAGCCCAATTCCAAAGTCGCCTTCTACAATATCCACAGGAAGAGACTCTCTATTCCTCCGGGACCCATAACGGCACTTCATTGTAAAGTTTTAATTCATTATATTTTTTTAGTTTTTTTAAATATTAATTTGTAATTTAATGAGGAATCTAAGAAATAAATTGTAATGACTTATTGAATATGGCAAGGATACAAATACCACGCAAAACCAAATATAGACTGCCAGTGACATTCCCCAATGATAGAAAATTACTACTAGGACTTTCTTCAAAGGCTTAATTCAATAGTGCTGACTCTCAAAACTATGTGTAATGCTTTGAGGTGATGACGACATAAACATGACGTATTCCAGGTGTGGGCAACATCCTGGCTCTGGACGCGAGCTCCCTCATCCGCTGGCTGTACCTGCGCTCCAGCACGATGGTGCGCTTCATTGGGGAGCAGATGGGGCTGGCGCTCGTCGGACTGATCAGGGGTGAGTTCAGATATCACTCATGGTCATTGGTACAAAGTTTATACTTTAGAGTCTGGGATCCGCTTTCTAACTCTTTATCTTGATGTGACTTATCTTCGCTTTTGCGGGATTGACTGCCACCTGACCTCCAATCAGGATAGCCTGAGTCTAAATGTAATCGTTAAGTAGCAGGTGTACTGGCTATTAGGTGAGGCTTCTTCTTCGTCGAGTCAATGGCTAAGTCTGGCATGTAATGGTCTGGTATTTTAATTTTATTGGCCACAGCAACAACGCTCTCCGTTGCTCTACAGAGGTCGAGAGTGTAAGTGGAGGGGCACATTGCGCAAAGACTGACTTGTGCTTCAAAGGCCTTGGTATGAGGCCCACCATGGTATGAGTTAGGTATTAAAAGCAATTTTAATGAATTTAGAGAACAATTTTAGTAAACTAACGTTGTTTTATTTTTGTTTAGTTAATTAGTTTTTTGCTTCATTTCTCGACATTTGTAATATAATATTACATTATATACCTACGTATTTAAACTATCATGGTCACTCACATCAGTATCAAAATAATTGAGATATTTGCATTGTTTTGAATTTGCCACGATGATCACGGATTGCAACAGCGTCCAAATATCGGAAACTCGAAACAATACAATATGGTAGGTAAATATCCCGATTATTTTGATACTAATATGGCATAAGAAAGATATATTAATTCACTTTTAATGATGCAATAAGAACAAAGTTAATGTTTATATGACATGGAATATAAAATAGAAACAATATCTCAATTCTAAGTAATCTATACAGAAATAATTTATAAATATTAAATACAATAAAAATAAAATAACTATTATACAACTTATAGCTAAGAACAATTAAAATGCGTCGTAGAATTCCTCCGCATCGCATGCCTCTTGTGGCAGCGTTCCCAGAAGACTGGCAGCATTGCCACGTTGTATGGCAATGCTTATTCTCTGACCTAAAAAGAGGCCAGCCTTCTGGTCACGAGAAGCGTCGACCATACGCTTCGCAATCTCACGGAAGAGGTTGCGAGCGCTCGGACCCCATGACCCCAAAGTCTCGACTCCAAACGGCACAAATTCATAATCTCCGATGAGATTGGAGTATTTGCGCCGCTTGAGAGCCTCTGCAGAAGCAGCAGCAGCTCCAGCACAGCCAGCCGTGCTAGTTATATGGGTAGGAGCCATGGTATCAACGCATGTGGCGTCCCACACCAGAGTCCTACCCATCTTCCATGGCATTAACGACATGCCATCCGGTCTCTTGCCATCGTCACGCGCCAAACCGTTTGGTTCTAGTACAGCTGGTACACCGGCGGTGACAAGA
This sequence comes from Eilema griseolum, assembly GCA_963662185.1. Taxonomy (NCBI): domain Eukaryota; kingdom Metazoa; phylum Arthropoda; class Insecta; order Lepidoptera; family Erebidae; genus Eilema; species Eilema griseolum. The sequence goes on from OY759254.1 coordinate 1,358,105, forward strand.
GCACGGCGGATTATGTCATTGAGGCTGGCGTGCCGTGGAATTCGCCCAGCGCTCCTGCAGCACGACAGACCATGGTGTCCGAGTCTGTCAACGGCTTCTCCACAGCGGCATTGATGCGGAGAAACACACGGCGCACCTAAACGGAGACAAGTTGCGATGCGGAAGGTAGTGTCATCTAACATAGTCCCTACGTTAGATGACGGAAGAGCTTGTAGCCAAAGACCCGATTCCCACACTCCAACCGCCAGTAAACGGGCACGCTCAGCAGCATTGGAACATGTATTTAGTAATTTTTTTCCAACTAAGCTGCAGAGCGGCCCGTCCCACTGACGCTGTGAGAAGAGGTTCCTTGGGAGATCGGTGTTTGGACATGCAATTTTCCAACAGTTCACTGCATCAGTCTTACACAATACTTCAGAATTAACTAGTGTAGGTGCAAGGATTTTCCTAGTTAATTCTTCGGTACTGTGGACTGAAGACAGGAAGGCTGGTAAGCTGACATCTGAAATTTTGCGAATACCGAGCCCACCCAAGCGAATCGGTAGAGTCGCTTGTAGTAAAGCTCGGTCATCCAAGGCCACATTTAAAATTTTGGAATATATGGCATTGAATGTATACCTGTAATGATATCTGTAAAGGATAAATTAATGATTAGTATCATCTTGATTCCTCAAGCCTGAATGCCAATTAAGCGTTAAATATTTTCTGTATTATATATAGGTACTCGCTATTCAGAGCTGAGGAACTCCATAAGGAGATTTAATTTAAACTAATTAACCATTGGTGTCGCGTGGGCCAACGTGCGCGAGTGGACTGTATTGCGGAGAAGCAGATAACTGTTCTATTGACACTTTACACACAAAAGACAGGTGGCCGGGCTGCCGCGGATTCGATCCAGGCAGTGAATGCAGCCCGAGAAATTAGGAGAGGATGCACTAACCTTCACGACCCACGTGTTTTTCATCGCAGCCGGTACACGGATCTTCTCTTCCTTGCTCAGGAGCTGCCGTCAGCATCACTAGATCGCTTGAGGAACACACGAGAGGCACAATCCGATCGGTAAAGGTCTATGAAGCGGTAAAAATGTAACAAATATTATACATTTCTGAGAGACGCGAGCGCGGTCCGTCATCACGCTGGCTAGTTCAAAGCGAGACTGAGTGTCTATATCACAAAATGGCGGATGGACGAACTACACTATGGTTAGTGCGGGCGGGGAGATGGGTATAGAAAGGGTGTGTTTCCACGTCAAGAAATACAGCTTCTACATCGGCGCAACCATTCCCCCCGGCTTGAAGGGTTACCTTCGAAACGACAAATGCGAAACAAATCTAAAGTCTAATCTAAATCTAGGTTTGGGGAATAACAACTAAAATATAAACCTAGATTGGAACTCGTGCCTACTGCTGGCTAGGCAGAGGGCAGAGGCGAACAACCGGGCGCAGATACGATCCGGTTGCAGTTTTAACCCGTACAACACGAGTTACCCCGCGGGAATCGGGAAAAACTTCCTCTACTACTCCTCGGTGCGGGATAATGTACGAAGGCTGGGTCCCGCCAGTGTCCGCAGGCGCAGGTGAGATGTAACCTTTATCTAAATATTCGTTAACAACCTCATCATAGGCCCGCTTCGACTTTGGGGACGCCTGCATCTTTCGTTCCAAACAAAGACGTTTTTCAGCGGATACACGGGAGCCACCGAGCGAAAACTTGCGGATGGTAGACTCCAGTGGCGGCTCGACGGTGCAACAGAACGAAGCAGTCGAGTGACTAAAACTATCTATAGAAGCGGGTGCGGAACCAATTATAACAAAACCCAGAACTGTTTCCAGGGCGTGCGGAGCGGGGTACGTCGGTCCCCCTTGAACCTTACGTGATAGCTGGAGGTGCGGGAGAATCGAAGCGCCGATCAATATATCGACGACTCCAGGAACAGCGTAAGTCTCATCTGCTAAAGGCAAATCTTTAAATTTCGTTAATAAAGACGTGTCAACCGGGACGGTAGGCAACTGTTCAGCTATTCTATCTATAACGAGCGAATCCATGTCAAACCAAATATTATTATTAAAACGAGATCTAAACCTTGTTTTAACGGTGCCACGAACAGCTGACCGTAAGCTTCCAAAACCCTTCACCACTGAGCGGGTTGAACGCTTATCAACATTGAAACCAAGACGCCGACAACAATCTTGAGTAATAAAATTACTTTGCGAAGCGCCATCTAACAGCGCTCGAACAATGCGCGGCTTACCTAATGCATCAACAATAACAACGCGAGCGGTCGCAAGACACACAGTAGTGAGTGCAGCACTAGCGGAGAACGAACACAAGGTGACGTCATCCGCGGCGGTCACCGGGCGGGCCGGAGCGCGCGCGAGCGCGGGCTGCGGCTGCGGCGCAGGCTGCCGTGTGTCACCGCTCGACGAGCCAACCGTGCTCACATTGGATGCGGCATTACTATTCTCAAAATGAAGCAAAGTGTGGTGTCTCGCTTGACATTTGCGACAACTATTTCTACTATTACATAAAACAACGCGGTGTTTAGTACCGAGACAATTAAAACAAAAATTATTAGCGCGAACAAATTTATAACGATCACTAGGCGACAATTTTAGAAAACCAGGACACCTGTACAGTTGCGAATGATGAGTGCTACACAAAGAGCAAACAGGTGATTGTACATGTGCTGGTGCGGTACTAACATAAGTATGAGTTGACCTCAGTGACTTCGATGACGCATCTACTTTGCGTGCAGAATCAACAACTATCTTCGCGCCTTCATGTTTCGATGAAGAGCGTTGCAATACTTTTATATGCTCGCGAACAAAACTTTCTAAGTCTTCGAACTTAGGAATTTTATTGCCGCGATGATCCGACTCAAACAAACGAATGGTTTCGGAATCTAATTTCCTTAAACCCATATACAAAAATACGAAGTTGCAGAGGTCATCGATCTTTAGGTTCTTTACGGCGCGAACAGCTGACGCGAAAGTATCTAGAAATTTCTCTAAGTTTTGATCGTTACATGCCGTAATAGATTTCAAATCAAACATCTGATCTAAATAGGCGTTAGCTACCGATCTTCTATCCTCATACCTAGCTTTCAAAGTATTTAAAATTAAATTATAATTCTCGGCACTAAACGTAATTCCAGCGCAAACGGTTATAGCTTTACCAGTCAATTTTTCAACGAGATAATGCAATTTTTCGTGATCTGTCAACGAATCGTTCTTATCTATTGTATTCTCAAAACTATCTATAAATAGACACCAATTGCGAATGTTACCATCAAATTCGGGTATTTGAATTGGTGGCAACTTAGGTCGGTCGCGAGTGGGGTTGGGTAGGTCAGCCGGTTTCTCCAAACTCCTAGCGACGCGTTTGATACGACAATACAAATCGTCAAACGACGACAAGGCTTGATAACTCACTGAGTAATCGGGATTCAAATTCAACTCTAAAACGTTGATGTCATGTACTAAGGTTTCGAAATCCGCGCGTAGACTATCTAAGTTTTCTATAGAACACAAGAACGAATCTCTGATGACCAAATCAGAGGTTTTAAGTGCATTATCATAAATCGATTGTACGCGAGAGTAAATCATTTCTTTTTTAGCGTATAAAAGTTTCAATTGAACCTTACCGGTCTTATCAACCTTTGGGGACATGTTTACAATTAAATCTCAAACTAAAGTGCGGCAAACAACAAATATGAAATGACTTAATCTTAGCGGTACAGAGCAGCGACGCGGCGCGAGCGATACTCGGCAGGTAGGTAGGTATTTACAACTGTGAATGCACGCTTGAACAAACGCGCATAGCAACAAGGTCGTACCTACGCGATGGTCGCTGTCTAGGTTCAACTATTATTTCAGAGATTAAGTATTGCGTAATATCTATTCAAATAAAAATACTTTCGTATGAATTGGGATGAGATGCGAGCGAGGTAGGCACAGCCACGTGTCTACCCACGCAGGTACTAGGCAAATACGACGCGAGCCGAGAACAACGTAATTGAAAAAAACAAAACAAAGCCAAATGCGTTAGGTATTACACTGTGCCTATGCACTAGGGTGTCTGAGTATACCTAAGATCTAAGCCTAAATGTCTGGATGCGGGGTTTTCTACTAAAATAACCAGGCACTTAGGTGCGATGCGAAAATTGCGAACTACGATTAAGTGTTGATATGATACCTAACCTATTTATGTATTAGGTAGGTACAATGCGAGCCAGCGGCGAACGGACAACAAATTCTAAGCCTAAGTGTCTGGATGCGGGGTTTTCTACTAAAATAACCAGGCACTTAGGTGCGGTGCGCTCATTCCCATTAGAATAATAACAAAATACGAACTACGGCTAAGAATCCGGCTCGAAGGACCAAAAAAATGGTGTCGCGTGGGCCAACGTGCGCGAGTGGACTGTATTGCGGAGAAGCAGATAACTGTTCTATTGACACTTTACACACAAAAGACAGGTGGCCGGGCTGCCGCGGATTCGATCCAGGCAGTGAATGCAGCCCGAGAAATTAGGAGAGGATGCACTAACCTTCACGACCCACGTGTTTTTCATCGCAGCCGGTACACGGATCTTCTCTTCCTTGCTCAGGAGCTGCCGTCAGCATCACTAGATCGCTTGAGGAACACACGAGAGGCACAATCCGATCGGTAAAGGTCTATGAAGCGGTAAAAATGTAACAAATATTATACATTTCTGAGAGACGCGAGCGCGGTCCGTCATCACGCTGGCTAGTTCAAAGCGAGACTGAGTGTCTATATCACAAAATGGCGGATGGACGAACTACACTATGGTTAGTGCGGGCGGGGAGATGGGTATAGAAAGGGTGTGTTTCCACGTCAAGAAATACAGCTTCTACATCGGCGCAACCAACCATTATATAAACTCTGTTTTTACAGAGCGCGCTGACGGTAATAACGTTATCATAAATTTATCTCAAAAAAGTACTTAATTCTCAGCCAAATTTTAAACTGTTTACAAGACCACGAATTAAAAATATTAAAGTATATAATTCCTTATGGCGTAATATACAAGGTCACTATTATAATAATGTTTGTTAACATTAAAACCTTCACTCAACATATAAATATTTTTATTTCCTATTTACAATATTTGTCTCTTTTTAAATTATTTTATACTAGCCGTTGCTCGCGGCTCCGCTCGGGTGGATCTCGGTTAGCGCAACCAAACATAGCCGGTGTCCTTTCCCAAGGTCTAATATACCTGTGTACCAAATTTCAGGTCATTGAAAAAAATAATGAACCGTCATACAACTTTTCATCCCCTATTTGGACACCCTCAATCACTTTTTTCACAATAAAATGTAGTAGAAAGTTCTTTCCCAAACCCTAGTTTATATTTTAATCCAGTCAAAATAAAGATTTAAGCTTGCCTAAATTCGCATAATGTTGAAAAAGTGTGGAGGTCTTAAATATACCATGAAACAGGAAATATCAAAAATCCCCATCGATTGGACTTATGCATTTTCTTTTATTCAAGGTCAAAGGTCAAAATTATTGTATTCTCGCATTTTTCTCGCAAACAGCAAGTGATATCCCAAAAGTGCGTTGTACAAAATTGTAGATCATGTAATTACTTACAAAATTGGTCTCACGCTTTTTTTTGGTACAGATCATCATTTCCATGATATTATTTAGTTTTTGAAGCATGATGACGATGTAAATGACATATATTGTAAATGAAATTATTATAATTATGTTGCTACTCTGTCGCATTGGGTCTGCGCGTAATGACATTGTGTGTATGAAATGAATAAATAAATAAATAAAAAAATTTGAGATTCGACCTTTAATAAAAAAAATACATCAGTCTAATAAATGGGGACTTTTGATATTTCTTGTATTACCTAGGTTGTATTTAAGACCTGTGCTAATTTTCAGTTCTATTAGAATTCATGCACGCGCATCTGTACCAAATTTCATCAAAATCGGTTCAGTGGTTTCGACGTGAAAGCGCAACAAACAGACAGACCTACTTTCGCATTTATAATATTAGTATGGAACAGGTAAGCATGTAGATACATATTACAGTAATTACTTATACTTCAACGATCTCGTAAAATCCAAGGAAGGAGGAAGTTTTATACCTGAGACTACCTGTATACCAAACATTATAATCATACCAATCTTCTTTTTATGGCAAATGACGGCAAACAGGATCGCATGACCAGTATTTTAATGTACCTAACATCATTATCTAGAACAGTGTTATCCAAAGGGTGAGTCACGATCAGGCCCTTGATTCTACTAGGTAAAGCAAAACCACTGTCAATTTAATTCAATTTATTTATTTCTGAACAATGTTTACATTGTGTTGAAATGTTTAAGTGTAGACATTGTCTGTGGTGTGTGTCATACCATAGACACTGCAAAAAATGGGATTAGATTTTTTTACTTCTAAAGACAAAGTCTCAAAGGGTGTAAGTTTATTAGGTATAAGGAGTTTCCTTCGCATCCCCGCTGACCTTGGACCGTCTACAGTTTTGAGATGGTCCCATCCTACCGCGGAAAGGCGGGAGGCGGTGCATGTCGGGCCTTTGCTCCGAAGCGATAATGTGCGTCCTGGTCTTTTAAGCGGGGCGTGAAAAAGCATATGATAAGGCCGTCAAGCTGAGTGTCACCATTGTCACACGGTATGTGTAAGTAATGGTGACCCTCTTTTCTGGGATTTTGCCTTCAGCTTACCATCAGGCAAGGCGAAGTCCAATTGACGTGTCCTATATAAAAAAAAAAAAAAATGTGCTTACCTGCTTCTGTTAGGGTGAGAAGCAGCAACCCTTCCTTTTTAAAACGTTCACGTCTCTATTACTCATGCATCACTTCCTCTGGGACAAACAGAGACAACAGCTTCTAAACAAGTCATCCTATTGTCCACAGCCGGAATAGACCCAGGAAGCATCCACCTCGTGGGGCACAGCCTTGGGGCCCACATCGCTGGGTTCACTGGCAAGACCGTCCTGGCATTGACGGGGTCTCGCATAGGTCGTATCTCAGGGTTGGATCCCGCAGGCCCGTGTTTCGCAGATGTGGAACCAAACCTCAGACTGAACGCGAATGATGCTTCGTATGTTGATGTCATTCATAGTGATGCTGGAGTGTACGGCATTAATGAAAGAGTTGGTAAGTAACATCTTTCAGATTCGTTTTAGAATATTGGCATACGTGCAGCTCTGGCTGCATGGATGTCGACTTCTATGGTATACGATCATATCGACGAATATTTATTCAACCAAATACAAAAACAACCGCGGTAGCCTAGTGGTATGGGTAATGGACTGCTGAGACGAGGTCTCAGGTTCGATCCCAGGTTTTACCATGGCACACACCAATGACTTTTCGATGCTTTTCGAAGTTATGTGTGTAATTATCGCAGGTTTTTAAGTGCCCGGTTAATGGTAATAAGCTCGCCACCTAGACCTAAACATAAACTGGCGAAATGTAGGTGCTAGCACCTCTGCCTACCCCTTCGGGGATATAGGCGTGAGTTTATGTTATGTACAAAACTATATGGCAGATTTTAAGTGTGACCACAACCTTTCTAATGAAATCAGATCCGTTCAGCAGTTTTTGCAGCTTCCATCTATCACGAATAACATAGAATAGACAAGAATATTTGCGTTCTGAAATCGTCTTTAGGTAGTACGACGTACCTGTAGATCTCAATTGGTCAATATCTAGGATTTTAGGAACCTTTACGGATTCCACCTTTAAAGGAACTAGTTGAGCGTCTTTCTGACTAACTGGGTTCCTGGACGGCTCCTGGATATTTGGTATTCTTCTAAGTTTAACATACGCCTTAGAGCAACGCTGGAGCCTCCTGAAATAGGTGGCTCAGATCGTCAAGAGTATTCCCTGGACATGTAAACTTCTCAATAGATCTCTAGCAGAAATTAGCAACCCTCCATAATTTCTCATCCCCAGGCCACGCGGATTACTACCCAAACCGCGGCTCGGAGCAGCCCAACTGCCTGTTCCAGACCTGCTCGCACAGCCGCGCGTGGCAGCTCTACGCCGAGTCACTCACCAACCCTAAGGGATTCCCCGCCGTCAGCTGCGCCAACTGGAAGGCATTCCAAGATGGAACCTGTGATTATAACAATTACAGGTATGTGTATCTGAAAACTGGCGCGAGAATGGGGCTAGCTGTAGAGATAAAAATTAACCACTGTGTGTACTATTCGAGAAGCTGTCTCGGCTGAATTTCAAGCCCTTCCTCTTGATTAGACTCATTGTAGCTTTTGTGGGAGTTATTGCTGTCTGACCCCCAAACTTGAAAGGATGACGTCAGAGCGTGAATGTAACCAGGCGTTATAATTGCTTGCAGGTTAGGTTGGATTGGGCTGTGAAGGTCTTGGTGGTTCCCATTGAGCCAGAAAACATAGTTTTATTATACCACTCAGGTGGCAGACAAGGACACGGCCCACCTGATGGAAAGTGGTTAACGTGACTTACGGACGTGTGCAAGGAGTCACACACGCGCTGCCGACCCTGTAAGCTCAAAGACTTTCTGTGCCGTCAGTGTAGAAGACGAAACAGAAGAAGTCTTTGGTCTTCCCACTGACAGCACAAAAATTCGCCAGTGAGCTCTGGCTACCCTACTCACCGCCGGAAACACAACACGAGGTTATAATGGACGCGGTATTCTGTAGGGCGGAGGTATTTCCCCAGTCGGACTGCTCAATTGGACGGAAATACCATCGTGTCCTTTTAACTGAATATTAGTGACCGAAATTGTTAACATGCCCGCTGACCTCTCCAGCATAGTTAAACTGTTGTACCAAGATTCGTATCTGGGACTGCTCCACTCCTCAATCACTAAGCTATCCTTTTCTATTCGCAGCTTGATGGGCTGGGCTAGCGCGCCGGGCACAGTCGGCCAGTTCTACTTGCAGACAGCGGACTCGCCCCCCTACGCCCTCGGTCCAGCTGGGATCACCCACATTAATAACGACGGACTCGTCCGAAACTTCCGGGACAAGATCGGACTGTGGAAATAGATCGATAGTGGACACGTGACGTAATCGAAGATGGTGTGGCATATTAATATGGCAAATTGAAATTAGAAGCATAAACTAATACAAGAGACAGACAAAGTTTATGGTTAGGTGTATTCTGAAATATATTTATAAACATACTTATTAATTTAATTAATACATGATATTTAACTAGAATTAATTTACCTTATGATATTATCATGACGTTTGTTATACTGTGTGAATGTTTGAATTTTGAATATCATCGTATTAGTAAAATATGTCAAAATGAGCCTTTATCAGCTTCCCTTGCCATATAGAAAAATTGAATTGAATTGAAATATTTAATGTCTTTGGCAACAGGAAACATGTCACACTATCTGGTCGCCTATTGGTAGGTGCAAGAGGAATTCCTCTGTACTCCTACTAATAATGTTAATGAAATTATAAGTATGCATATGAAATATGCCAATAATTTTAACTTAGAAGCAGTTTATTTTTTCAGTATCAAAATAAATGGGATATTTACCATGCTTCATTGTTTTGAGTTTCCGATATTTCGGCGCTGTTGCAAGCACCATGATCACGGAGGATATCCTGTTTATTTTGATACTGATGTGAGCGACCATGATAGTTTAAATACCTAAGTTTATTTCTTCATATTTTTATTTACTCCCCACTAATCTAGTCTTTTAAGCTGAAAATTCAAAGTTTATTTTTAGAGTCTATTATTATTTATAGTTTTATCTATAAAACAGTGATTATTTTTATTACATTTGTAAATGTAGCTACGTTAGGCAGCTGACTGATTAATTGTTTTTTTCAAAGACATTGCTTTCATCAACTGACAAGAATTCCAAAAATTATATAAGTTTCTTTTTAATATTTCCAAGGTACAAACACAATTAATGTGCAGCGAATAGAAAAGTAAAAAAATGTATAGTTATTGTATTTATTTAATAAACGTAATAAAGTACTGATTTACTGTTTGTTTATCCTTTTGTCATCATCATCATATTCATAACCATTTCTCAATTACGTCCAAAGTTTTCATTTTGGAGCCCACATGCTTATAGTTTTTGAGTAGTTATTGGTTGACCTTGATTTCCGAAATCAATCTGCCTACTCCACTACGCTCGTCTAGGGATATAAAATTTTTAGAAATCTAAAATCAGAGGTGACCAAAAAGTGGTTATAAATATAATACTATGATTTTCGGTCATACGTTAAGGTCTATTGCTGTTAAGTGGGCACTTTATTATGAGCTGTATGCTTACTGTCGGATGGAGAACAGCCGTACAAGGACGTGCCACAGCACAACAGTCCACGTGAAGAGATGGAATGGCCCTGTTCTACTCCTCCAGGAACCAACTCGAAGTCGTTGGCTGGTCATTCGTTTCTTCTTTTTAAGTATTTTTTTTAAATTACAATGAAATTTTAAACAACATATACATTCATATATAGGGTTTTAATGCTTCTTTACAAATGTATTACTTAATCTAAATATTGATTAAATTTACTCAAGTAATTATACCGGGTACACATCAACCGAAAATTGGTTGTATTAAACCGTTCATTTGGTATGTACCCAGTACACTTTTATAATATTTTTATTGTTATTAAATAACAATGGCACTTACGTACTTATACTGTTCTAATAATATTTATATGCAACCACAATAATGAATACATTTTATTTTAAGTAATTGGCAATAACCAACGTCTCAGGATGGGACTCTAATTGCAATACTCTGCCAACTGAGCTACTTAAACCCACTCTTAAGATATTGAATTTCTAAAACCTTAACTGAATTCAAAAAGGAGAAGGTTCAGTGTGTTTGTGGTTATTTTTTATGTAAGTATGCCCACCGGTATTTTTTTGTGCCGGACCAAATTATAAGAATGAATTTCTAATAATTTTACGTTTTTTGTACATGAAGATACGTATCTACCAATCAATTTAAGTTGCGTCCTGGATTTTGTTATTAAAAATTATTTAATACATACATAAACTCACGCCCATATCCCCGAAGGGGTGGGCAGAGGTGCTAGCACCCACATTTCGCTAGTTTATGTTTAGATCCCAATGTAATAGGTAGGGAGCCTATTGCCATTAACCGGGCACTTATAAACCTGCGATAAATACACACATAACTTCGAAAAGCATCGAAAAGTCATTAGCGTGTGCCATGGTAAAACCTGGGATCGAACCGGAGACCTCGTCTCAGCAGTCCATTACCCATACCACTAGGCTAACTTTAAATAAATGAGTGTGTTACAATGGTTATTGCCTAAATATGAACAACAAATCTTATTGGTAGGGCTTTAGTCTCATTCTCGTCTCAGTTCTGTCACATGACGATCGCAACCCCTCCATCTAATTTAAAAATGTAGCTTGTAACAATAGCACTTGTAAAATATTCTTTGATAAACCAACTGGGAGAGGCATATGTCCAGCAATGGACTACAATGGGCTAATTGATTGATTGAAACCAACTGGTATGCCCATTCTGTATCATCATCATCATACAATGGGCGGCACCGTTAGAATTGGTCATCATGGAGATACGAGCTCCTTCTTCCCAGAATTTGCACACTGACACCACTCCTGTTACTAGCACACATACAGAAGTCTACAATGTCCCAGCCGGTGCCCTATTGTCATCATCAGACGGTGGTAGCCGTGGGCAGCGGCTCGTCTCGTAGCTGTCGCAGCGTGCGGCGGCACGACAGGCGCCGTGAGCCGAATCGGGGGAGCCCCGCCACGCGACTCACTCGTACTGGAGCCTCGCGTCTGAAACGAGGAGGATACTTAGAATAACACTGGTTATGAAGTGTTTTATAGAGATTTTATGGCAAGCTATGTGGCGAGGCGGTTTAAAACAGGCCCCCAATTTTGCAAATTTAATGTCATAGCAATGCCACTTACACTGCATTTTAGACTTTTTCCCTAAAGAATTAAAGCCCAAAATTAAATGAAAAAGAATTCATTACATCTTTTCTTTCACTCTACAGGATGCCATTTAATTTTACACTCTAAAGGCATAAAAAGGCGTAAAGTATAAAATTATATGGCACTAGCTGTTGCCCGCGGCTCCGCCCGCGTGGATGTCGGTTATCGCATAGTGTGGAGTCAACGCTATTGAGCATAAAAAATTTCTAAAATAAAAAAGTCCTACGTTACTCCTTATTACATCAACTATCTGCCAATTAAGTCTGTCTGTCTGTCTATCTGTGTGTTCCGACTAATCTCTGAAATGGCTGGATCAACTTTGACGGGACTTATATTGACAAGTAGCTGATGTAAGATGGCCCAATGGCCTTCCGACATTGGGAGAGGCCTGTCCAGCAGTGGACTGTGATAGGCTTGAGTGATTGACTGATATACTTAATTTGGAATCAGTTATTTATGCAGTTGCTAGTGTGACAGCGTCCAATTTATTGACCTGTTTTAAGAATTCGTGGTACGGGTTCAGGTCTGTTACCTGTAGAACATGTGGTGCTCGACGCAGCCCTTCCACAGCTTCTTGCAGGCGGTGGTGGAGTGGCTGCGGAAGCTGAGGCTGGTCTCGCACTCGTCGAACTCCGACGCGCGCAGGCGCAGCGTGAACATGCGCTTGTTGTAGCAAATCTTCGTGATCTTGGCCCATGGGAATCGGTTCATTAACATCCTGGAAATTATTGTCATTGTCATTTTCCAAAGTCACTATTACATATATACGTGGAAACCAGTAAAGATGGCTAAGGTCTCCTGGGAGCTGGTAGAAGAGTAGTTTTTTGATTTTTTAATAACACTTAGGTGGCAGACAAGCACACGGCCCACCTGATGGAAAGTGGTCACCGTGCTCTATGGACCCGTGCAAAACCAAGAGAGTCACACTCGCGCTGCCAACCCTGCAAGCATTGACAGTTTCTGTGCCGTCAGTGTAAGAGACAAAGCAGGACAAAATTTCCACTAACAGCAAAAGACCCTCCAGTGAGCTCTGGCTACTCCACTCTCCGCCGGGACCACAAAACGAGGTTATTATGGCCGCGGTATTCTGTAGGGTGGAGGTACTTCCCCAGTCGGATTGCTTAGTTGGATCTCCTCGTTATTACTTGGCGGACTGGAAATATGGCATCTCCTGTAATCCAGGTACTCGGAGGTCGGGACGCGGACGATTGTTTGAGGTCGGGAGTTCTAGTTCTGAGTGGTCTATGTTGACTGCACGTTCACAATGACTTGTATCTCCCAGAGGCCTCCAGAGTTCTCAAAGAGAGATGCAAGTTGAGTACTAGTTGCTTGGGCCTAGTCTCTTTAGGTTTTTTTTTTGTTTTTTTTTTTTTTAGTAGACTAGTAATAGATTGTAGAGAGTCAAGAAATATTCTAAAATTATAATTAATGTATTTCATTGTCCTTAGCCATAAGTTGTATAATAGTTATTTTAGTTTTATTGTATTTAATATTTATATATTATTTCTTGACATGATTGTAAAATTTATTTCCACTTAGATATGTAATTAGGAATATATGTAAAATTGTTATTTAAATAAATCTATTATAACTTAATTATGTAGGTCAAATCTCAAACTTGATATTTTTGTCTGGTTTGCAGTCATGTATTTCATTTTATAATATTGGAGTTTTGTATAATTTCGAGGAATGTGTCATTTAATTATCTAATAATTATAATCTATGTAATGTATTGTATGATGTAGACAATATATAAGCGCTTTGTTGCAAACTGTAAGCTTATATTGCTAATAATGAATGAATAAATAAATAAAGTAATGAAATGCGCGCGCGAAAGAGAGCAGACGCCAGTAGGGAAAGCACCTGCCAAGATTCTGCTCGTTATAACCAAGATGGACGGTAGGACCATGGGAAGGAGATGGGAATAGCTGGTGAAGTAGACGAAGAAAGTCAAGCATTTGATGTGGATTAACACACGAATAATACTAAAATGGTGGTAATTGTACACTCACCCATCGCGGTAGACAGCGACTCCAGTGTGGGAAACAGCCAGGGAGATTGGGACTCCTTCACTGTCGGAGACAAAGTGTTGTTCGGCTCCGTACAGCGCCAAACGCTTGGCACTCTCAAGGTAGTTCAGTTCGGCTTCCGCTGGAGTCTGGCCCCTGGAGGGAGGGGGAGGAACACAGGTCCATATTAGATTATAAAGTCGATTATATATATGATGCTGGTGTACTGTGTTCAGTACTAACAAAACATTACATTCTAGGGAAAAGTGGGATACGACCACCCCATCTCTTCCCATGCGATGTCGTACAAAGCGACTAAGGGATAAGTCTGTTTTACATCAGACAGATATATACAGCACAGATTCAGCCTCAGATGTATGGCTTGAGTCAACAATAGCGCCAGGAAGGCGATAATAGGCTCACCCCCTATTACGTGAGACCGAATTCAATGATTGGTGAAATGTGGGTGTTAATTCACCACTGCCTAACCCCCCAATATGTATGTCTACCAACTGACTTCCAAACGGTGATATGAAAACCGGCATCTACGAATCACCCGGTGTACCGACATGCATAATGTTAGCTTGGGTTCCCAAGACCTTAATCTACCTATACGCCCCAAAGCTAGATATTGCTGGCAACTTACTTGTGTTTCTTATACAAGTCTTCAACCTTGGACTCCAACTCCGGTGTGAACGCGTTCAGCGGTACCGACCGGTACTGCGACAAGGTGGAGGGGCCCAGGGTCTGTTCTTCATAGTCTCCTAACTCAGCTTGAAGCACGTACGACGAGAGAAGAGCGTACGTGATTTGGGAGCAGGTCAAGCGAGCTGGAACAGGATATGGCATTTTTACAAACTGAGGGTAAAGGAAAGGCAGCGTGGTGCCCGGCAGAGTAGAATTTGGTCCTCCCCATCTCCTCCCATGCGGTGTTGTACAAGGCGACTAAGGGACAGGGCTGTTTAACATTAGACAGATATATACAGCCCAGACTCAGCCTTAGAAACATGTATTGTGTCAACAATAGTGCCCGGAAGACGGCATTAGGCTCACCGTCTATTAGGTGGGGCCAAATTCAACGATTGGTGAAATGTGGATGTCAATTCACCTCTGTCTAACCCTCCTAGGATAGAGCCGTGATTATATGTATGGGAAGAGATGGGGTGGTCCAAATTATACTCTGCGGGGAATCACGCGGCTGTTTGTCATGTTGCAGTCGCTTGGAAAACCACAACATATTTTTTTTTATACTACTTGGTTGGCAGACTAGCACACGGCCCACCTGATGGAAAGTAGTTACCGTGGCCTATGGACGTCTGTAACACCAGAGGAGTCACAGTCGCGCTGCCAACCCTGTAAGTACAGAGTTTCTGTGCCGTCAATAGAAGACAAATCAGGACAAGCCTTTAGTCTTCCCACTGACAGCACAAATTCTCCAGTGAGCTCTGGCTACCCTTCTCACCGCTGGGAACACGACACGAAGTTATTATAACCGCGGTATTCTGTAGGGCGGAGGTACTTCCCCAGTTGGACTGCTCAATCGGGCGGAAATACCGCCGTGTCCTACCTCCTTAAGGCTATTTGTCATGTTGCAGTGGCTTGGAAACACCACAACATATTATTAGGGCCGTCATACTCTGTAAGAACTTTTTAATGACCTTTTTGAAAAACATTATATTGAAGAGACAAGATGACAGTGGGGCATGGATAGGATAGGTGGATAAGTCTCTAACACATGTTGTAGTGTTACACACTACAATATGGGGTTCTTCAAGAGGGGCATCAGAAAGTTTCTTCGTGATCGGCAGCGCGAGTGTAACACCCCTGGTGTTGCATACGTCCATAGGCCACGGTAACCACATCCCATCAGGTGGGCCGTGTGCTTGTTCGCCACCTAAGTGGTATAAAAAAAAAACACTCTCAGAAGAATTTCTTCAAAATATAGGACACGTCAATTAGATTTAACCTCGCCTGATGTTAAGCTGAAGGTAAAGTCTCAGAAAAGATGGTCACCATACATATACCATGGTGACACTCAGCTTGACGGCCTCATACTGCAGAACATAAATATGCTGCTTTACATGATTCTTCAGAGGAAGAAGGCCATGGAAAGTGGAGACGCAAGAGTAGAAAAACGGTGTCTGCTTTTATAGTCTACCACTATTAGATGGAAGGGCGTAATGCTGTGGTGATAATGTTGACTTTTTTTTTATCTAGGACACGCTAACTTGACTTCTCCTCGCCTGATGGTAAGCTAAAGGCAAAGTCTCAGAAAAGAGGGCCACCATTATAAACACTAAGTAATGTTACAATGGTGGCACACAGCTTGGCGGTCATCAGATGCTTTATCACGCCCCGCTTAAAGGACCCGGGACTGTAGGAAAAAGGAAACACGTGTGCTGACGTACATTCAATGAGGTCTCTCCTCACTGCCAGCGCTATCTGGTACCGTGTGGCGTCGTCCTTCAACTCTGAAGGCTCCGGGGGGTAGAACTTGACTGCGAAACGTACGTCCCAAGGCTCGTCTGAAAAATACACAGAGTTATTTTCATTTTAAGTGCTTAAGTTATTGTTTTTTCGCTCATTTTTTTAATATGTTTACTATAATTATTCACTAATTAAATCTATTATAATATGTACATTAATTAAAAAAGAAATAAATAAAACTAACACTACATGTAATTAAAAGTTAAAATGCGTGGTGGTCACGACTTGACTAGCTTGCAAGGGTAGAAAGGTATGCAAGGAACATTTTTTGTGCACCTACCCACCATTACATTTATTATGAACATCGTCACACAACGTCGTCGGCAGAAATAGTAAGTTCCTTGATTTAATGGCGAAAAGTGCCGTACCGTTGTATAATGAATGGGAAAACGCTCTAAGTGTCCGTACTTTTCTTTTGATTGTTATTGGTTGGGAGATAAACGGTAAGTTATGTAATCCCAAGAGAAAAATTACTCTCATTCTCACTCACTTTTAAATGTCTTAGCGAGCCTTCGGTTGAGGTCGACCCACACCCTCGGGTCCCCGCGCTGCACATACATAATCCCGAAGAAATCCTTCTCCAGCAGGTCCAGGGCATCGCAGATCTTGTCGAGGAGGTCTCCCCCGCGGGCTTTACGCTGAAAGAAAACGGAAGATGAAGACAATTAAAACATCCTTGGATGTTCTACGCAGCGCTGTCTACACCCAAAGTAAGAATAGCTTAACTTTACTACTGAATAGATAATATAAAACTACTCTATTGGGTTAGATACTAAACTAAAGGTAATAAATCTTGTAGCGACTTTTAATATAAACACAAATTAAGCAAATAAACTAGGCAACTAACTGACTAACTAGTGGTTCAATTTCGGTTAAGTTTTTAAAATGAGTTTCTAAACAGAAAAATATTTATGAACCGAGTTTTTAAATAAAACATATTAATAAAAATTAAATTGAAAATTTAAAAAACCCCCGTCACAAAATAACAACTCTTAAAAAGTCTTACTATTTTTATTTTACACTTAAATTGATCTACTAGTCAAGCCTTTTCATTTGATAACCATATTGAGGGAGTTGAGAAAACATACGTACTCCGTCATATCGGCCATCTTGGACCGATTTTTTTCAAACATAGCTAAGAACACTCCCTACTAATAAACCTTTCAAACAAAAAAAATATAAATCGTTCAGGAGCTTACGATGCCACAGACAGACAGACACACACACACAGAGACAGGTCAAACTTATAACACCCCGTTGTTTTTACGTCGGGGGTTAAAAAGACAAATCGATATTGTTAACATTTAGGTTCTACGTTTGGTTAAGTACGTGTTTAACAAGACAAGCACATGGCCCACCTGATGGACAATGGCTATCATGACCTATAGACGCGTCTAACACCACGGGAGTCACGCTCGTGCTGCCGACCCTGTAAAACAGAGTTTCTATGCCGTCTGTGTAGAAGACAAAGCAGCTCTCCAGTAAGCTCTGGCTACCTTACTCACCGTCACCGGGAACACAAAATAATGGGAATAAGACTGTTCTCCATATTCGGCATTTTTTATATGACTTTTGTGGCTGAGTAGCACACGGCCCACCTGATGGGAAGTGGTTACCGTGGCCTATCGATATAATTGGCAAAAATTATAGATGAGAAGGATCGTAGCAGGTAGAAAACCATAGTATCTGCCTACCCCGCTGGGCAAAAGGCGTAACTGTATTTATGTATGTATAAAAGACTGGTCAGTCACTAAAGCCGCTGACTGTACTCAAACAAATTATTTAATTCCCATCTACCCACGTGTTCCCAAACTATTCGTTAAGTGCCAGCTGTGTTTAGTTAGCTCGCCATTGAATGCCATCTTCGCTCTTTACGAGTATGCGTAAATCATTTTGTAGTGTTGCTGAAAAGACTTAGTCTTGGAGTGGGAGGATCCTCGTTAGGGATCAAGGTCTTTTGTATTGATTTGTTAAGAACGAGACTCAACTGAGTTCACAGACAAACTGTTTAAAACAGTTTTAACATAGAGACACATAGCTTACGAAAGTTATAAAAAGGATAAGTTTGACAATGTAGGGGGTAATCTCTGAATCTACGAAAACGATTTTGAAAATTCCTTTACGAATACAAAGCCTCATTATTTGTGGTTATGTATCACATCACGTTATAGGGGAGGGTCAGCAGGGCAATCTGATAGCTTATAACCACAGGAGTGAGTTCTTACGTAGGTACTATTTGTATCTGAAAATAACAATAATTTTAAATGTGATTTTAACTGTCGTATTTAAACTGGCTTATGTATCAGTGTCGAGACGCACGACGTCGTAATTTGCGGCAAATAATCCATCTAATTGGCGACAGATATACCGTCCTAAGCATAGAGAAGGAATTCTGTCCTCAGTGATTCTGAGAAATCAACAGATTGATGGCAAAATATAAACTTTACTGTTAAAAAAATATACTCCCGATTTGACTACCGGGTTTGATGGTATGAAGCTGTAAGTGTAGTCCTCCAGAAGATAGGTCACGTAACAGATGCCAACAGAAAGTCAATAAGCGGGACGTGAAAAAGCCTGATGTGATGAGGCCATCAAGGGCCGCCGTTTCTGTAATGTCGACCCTCTTTCTTGAGACTTTACCTTCAGCTTATCACTAAGCGAGGTGAAGTCAAATGGACGTGTCCTTTGTCGGTCAAAGTTAAAATGGTGTTTCCAAATTGTCACAATATCTAACTTAGCTGGTAATTACAAAAATCTACTTACATCTATATCCACAGTGATATGCTCCGAATCCAAAAGCTCGACTCGCACCCGGCGCGTGCCAGACCTGCGCCCGCGCCGCTCCATGCCATCGTCTGACGAGTGAGCGAGACGGCGGAGACTTTCGCGCATCGTACGACACTGAAACAATCATTGTCAATTAGTTCGTAAACGTCGGGACATATATCTTGAACACGACCATATTATAGAAAACGGTTACTGTGGTTTATGGAAGTGTGCAACACCAGGTGAGTCACACTCGTGCTGCCGACCCTGTAAGCAGTCTCTGTGCCGTCAGTACAGATACAGATACAAAGCAGGATAAGCCTTTAGTCATTCCATTGACAGCACAAATTCTCCATTGAGGTCTGGCTACCCTACTCACCACTGGGAACACAACACGAAGTTATTTATAACCGCGGTATTCTGTAGGGCGGAGGAACTTCCCCAGTTGTACTGCTATAAACGGCCCATTTGATAGAAAACGGTTACTGTGGCCTATGGAAGTGTGCAAGGCCAGGAGAGCAGCCCTCTGGTCACGGGTAGCGTCAATTAAACGTTTAGAAATGTCTCTAAACAAAAGACGGGCACATAGACCCCATGATCCCAGCGTCTCGGCTCAAATATGTAATTACTAAACTGCTTTTTAATAAACCCTACGCAATAAGTGTGGTCTTATCTAAGTATGTACAATAAGTACGTCAGTATTGCTACGTATCGTAATGGTTGCTTTCTAGGAACTTTCATAGCGTGTGAACTGTGTGCATGCAGCAGTCTATCTTCCGACTGCGGAGTGATTATGATTATTTCTTTCATATGAAACCTAACCCATATTTTAAAATTAAACTACATGCTCTGGGAGTCTAATACGATTTATTTGATTTAAATTTATTTGTTAAACCGATCGCTGCGCTGACTGCAATATTATAGGTATTTAAACTATCATGGCCACTCACATCAGTATCAAAATAATTGAGATATTTACCATGTTGTATAGTTACGAGTTGCCGATATTTCGGCGCTGTTGCAAGCACCATGATCATGGAGGAACTGGAGTATTGGCGGTGAACAGAGAACAAGTTTTTTAGGAGTAAATATATTGATCTACCCTCTTTCGAGATCTTTGCAAAAACAACCGCGAACAAACTAAAACGAAATCGCAAGTGGAAACAGTAAGCATCGTGTGTCGTGAACGTGATCGGATTCGAGTTTGTAGTGAGAGTGAAACCAGTGGTAGTGCAGATACGCGTAGTAAAAGACTCCTAAAAAACTATTTCTCTGTTCACCGCCACTAATCCAGTTCCTCCGTGATCATGTGCAACCCAATTACTTTGATACTGATGACAGCAATATTGTAAATTGTTAAGTAGATATGCTTATGCTTTGTATACCTGTCTGTGTTTGCATTACAATTTTAGGGCAAAATGTGCTGGATTACTATATTTTTTATTGCCATCTTTTGCTATACCACATTACAAGCGAATAAATGAATGAATGAATGATCCCGATGCATGTTTCACTTATTTTTCAGTAGGTCTATGGTCATTGGGGAACTAAGGCCGATATTCTAGAATGAATTGCCACTTGTCTATGACGCCAGTACTATACCCGATATAAAAATTACACTGACAGACACACACTTAAATACACAGACCCGTCAAACTTATAACACCCCGTCATTTTGCTTTGGGAGTTAAAACTCATATCAAACTAGTGGATCAATTTCGGTTTTAAGTCTTTAAAATGAGTTTCTAAACAGAAATATTAACAAACTGAGTTTTTTTAAAAACATATTAAATACACATCTAGTTTGTTTATGGTTAGTAATATCACATATATAACATAGGGTAAGCATTGATATACAGTATATCAATGAGGGAAAGTAACTAACTACTTTTAAATCTATGATAATATTTACATTTTAACAAAATAATAAAACATAAACATAAACACACGCCTATATCCCCGAAGGGGTAGGCAGAGGTAGCACCTACATTTCGCCAGTTTATGTTTAGGTCCCAATGTAATAGGTGGTGAGCCTATTGCCATTAACCGGGCACTTATAAACCTGCGATAAATACACACTTAACTACGAAAAGCATCGAAAAGTCATTGGTGTGTGCAATGGTAAACATGGGATCGAACCCGAGACATCGTTTCAGCAGTCCATTATCCATACCACTAGGCTACAATCTACAATACAAAATAATAATTAAATAAAACAAAAGTTAAAATGCGTCGTGGAATTCCTCCGCATCGCAAGCCTTTTGTAGTATCGTTATCTCATAGTTCGAAAAGTACCTATAAGCTATCTCAAATTATCTGAATAAAAAAGACAGTCAAAGTAGTTCAAGCTGTACCCATTAAATAGGCGTATCTAATATTATTGTATAAATAATTTTCGATAACTTTCATCTGAAAGGTAAAGGTATTCGAGAAAGCCCATCAGCTCACTGGAGCGAGACGGAAATGATCGTGTTAGATGAAGTGGAACTGAGGGGTCGGTTATAGAACATTTGAAGAATAGGTACTTAGTGGAATTTAAGAAACCAGTGAAGCAATGGTAGAGAAGTTCACAATAAGAGTTCAAGTTGCAAGGTCAAGTTGCAGACACGTTTACGATTTTTCAGACAAAAGAAGTCCCAGTAACCAAATGCCGTCAAGATTGTTTTTATACCATTAGGTGGCAGGTATGCACACGGCTCACCTGATGGAAAGCGGTTACTGTGACCTATGGACGTGTGTAACACCAGAGGAGTTACACTCACGCTGCCGACCCTGTAAGCACAGAGTTTCTGTGCCGTCAGTGTAGAAGACAAAGCAGAATAAGTCTTGTCCTGCTTTGTCTTCTACACTGAATCACATGGTTATTATAGCTATGGTATTCTGTAGGGTGGAAGTACTTCCCCAGTCGGACTGCTCAATTTGGACGGAAATATCGTTGTGTCCTACCTCCTATAAAATTTTGGCCACGTTACCTTTTGCCATGAAACAGGCACCTTATCATGGGCTGTATATTTACTGTCGGATGGTTTTTTTTTTTACGTGCGCAAATCCCCACGGATACCTCCCCACCGGAGCCGGTGGAGGAGGTTATGTCGGACTCAAACCGACTAAAACGCACGCCGCCTGTGGGTCGCACCCCGGCCGACCCAGGGCCATCTCTCACGAACTGACCATCGTCTCTGGTGTGAGGACTGAAGAGTCCCCAACTCGACCCCGGAAATGTGGAGGCGCGCCAGGCGCGCCACCGCCGCGGCCTACTTCTGCCAGCGTGACAGGCGGCTCCACCTGTCACCCCCAGGCCGGCGCTCATGGGGGGCGGAGGTCGTTCATCGACCTCTGACGCCCGAGTTGCCTTCGTACGCGGGCAGCTTGGCTTGCGATCCTTCGTCGCTCCCGCTGCCGCTCCCGCCCCGCACTGTCGGATGGTTGGATATCTTTCAAAACGAAGGTATTTACTAGTTTTCTTTAACATTAGCTAGTATACCTAGTACTACTAGTACAATGCTAGTATTGTGTAATATTTACACTACTCTGTGTATACCCAGGTGCAGCGTCAATGGTAAGGCCTCTGTCCCACGATAACCGGGTAGCGATTTGGCCAACATAGTCACATAACTGATAATTGCTTGTTATATTGAAGATGTTCAGCTCACTGGAGAGTTTTTGTGCTGTCAGTGGAAAGACCAAAGGCTTGTACTGATTTTGTGTTATGCACTGAAGGCACAGAAAATCTCTGTTCTTACAGGGTCGGCAGCACGCATGTGACTCCACTGGTGATACACACGTTCATAGGTCACGGTAACCATGTTTCCATCAGGTGGGCCATGTGCTTGTCTGCCACCAAAGTTGTATAAAAAAAGATGTTACTAATTCCAATCGATTAAGAAATAGAAAAAATTGAATCGGTCAGGCGGGATTCGAACCCATGACCTTTCCCTTACAGCGGGTACCTACGCTCTGACCACTAAGCCACGGAACCTTTGCTCAAAACATTTCAAATTCTTCTATCCATATAATAATCCGTCTTTCGGCGTTGTTACTAGTGTCTTAAAGACCTGCGGAGGAAAAAAGACGTCACAGAACGACAGGGAACTTGAGAGTATGCCAGGGGAGGTCAGTGCCGTCAGGGAAAGTCGCTCTTCTCTTTTCTATTGACGTAGTACTTACCATTTAATTTTCTACTGCAGTGGAGGTATGCCTATGTCAGTTTCTGACTCCATAAAGAAACTACGAGAGACTCTTCTCGTGCGGTTTCCCCATGGAGCCAGTGTGGCTTCTGCTGTTCCTCGTGCTGTACCTTACCACCATAGAAGACTGATGAGGCCTCCATAATTAAATTAAAGGTGTCTGTGATGACCTTCTTTTCTGAGACTTTGCCTTCAGCTTACCATAAGTCCAATCATATCGAGGTATCCTTATTTAAAAAATATGTATTTTCGTAAATCGCATTCCCGCTAGCAGTAAGCCCTGTGCCCAATAAGCTGATGCATATAATAATATTACACGGCTCTACAATATTTGCTGGCAATGGGCCAATACAGTACACTGGGATTGTAATGAAAACAATGAAAACTGGGTGAGTTTAGAATGATGCACGGTCTTCAAAGGAAGTCGTTGTACAATCAAATTTACAAGACACTACATAGTTGTTATATAACCTTTTTGTTGAACGTATTTAAAAGCTTATGCTAGAACACACGTAGAAAAGAGAACCAGCCAGGTGCGAGGCGTATTTGCGCACGAAGGGATTCTTACCATTATATGATTTTAGTATTATTGTTATAGCAACAAGAGAAAATTTCAACTATCAAGGTTCACGAGATATAATTTGGTGACAGACAGACGGATAGTGGACCACTTAAGTGACACGCGCGTGCACTCATGTCCACGCTTGCGTCCACGTGAGAACAAATGCAGAGTTTCCTACTGTGCCATAGGTTTTAAATTCTGACACTCGCACGCGGCTTGTGACGGCCAATGCGAGTGTGGTCAAATGCGACGGGGCTAGAGCTGCAGAGAATCCACATGGGCTATTTTTATACTTCTTAGGTGGCAGACAAGCACACGGCCCTCCTGATAGAAAGTGGTTACCGTGGCCTATGGACGTGTGTAACACCAAAGGAGCCACACTCGCGCTGCCGACCCTATAAGCACAGAGTTTCTGTGCCGTCAGTGTAGATGACAAAGCAGGACAAGCATTTAGTCTTCGCACTGACAGCACGAATACTCCAGTGTGCTCTGGCTACCCTACTCACCGCTGGGAACATAACACGAAGTTATTATGGCCGCGGTATTCTGTGCTTATGGGGGTATATCAATCTATCAATTAGCCTATTGTAGTCTACTGCTGGATATAGGCCTCTCCTAATGTTGGGAGGCTTTGGCCTACTGTTTCCACCCTGGCCAAACGGGTTGATATTAATGAAATATGAAATAAAAACCTACTTTTTGTAAAGTTGGTGAGCAGTAAATAAACGACCAGCTCGTAAAGTTTCGTAGACAATCTCGTAAAGTTATCTCTATTGAAAATGGAAAGCATTATAAAAACGTTTTTATGGGTTTTATTATTGCTAAACAATTTGATGGCGGGCGCGGCACTGAATCAGAGGGGCTGTCCATTAACCACACGAGTCTTACAGAGAGAGGGGGGGGGGGGGAGGGGCTATTCGGACAAAATCACAAAATATCATTAGGGGGAAGTACCGGTATAGTGTGTAACCACGTGTACTTTTTTCTAAATTACTTAATTAATTACGAAAAAAGGGAATATTCTGTTAATAATTTGTGCCAAAAAATACGAATGGATCTGCAGCTTTTTGTCCAACAGAAGCATCCAAGCCGTCGTCGACGGCAGCTGCTCGGACCGCATGAAACTAAACGCTGGGGTCCCACAGGGCTCCGTATTGTCTACGCTGTTTCTGCTGCGTATCAATGACATGCTGTCTGATGGCTCCATTCATTGTTATGCGGACGACAGTACCGGGGACACGTGGAGAAGAGTCGCGAACAACTTGTGTCTGAAAACGAGACTACTTTCTCTGCAGTATCCGATTGGGGACGACTAAACCTAGTCCAATTCAACCCCACTAAGACACAAGTATGTGTATTCACCGCTAAGAAAACCCCATTCATTGTAGCGCCGCAATTCCTAGGCACACCGCTTACCATCTCCTCGAGTATCGGGATCCTTGGTGTCGATATCTCCAGCGACGTCCAATACCGAAGTCATTTGCAGGACATGGTTAAGTTGGCATCAGGAAAACTCGGAGTGCTCAACAGGGCGAAGCAGTACTTCACTGTGGGGCAGCAACTCCTTCTTTATAAAGCACAGGTCCGGCCTCACATGGAGTACTGCTGTCACCTTTTTGCTGGAGCACCTGCATACCAGCTTGACCCTTTCGACTCGTTGCAAAGACGGGCATTGAGGCTGGTTGACAATCCCATACTCACAGGTAGAGTGGAACCTCTTAGCCTTAGGAGGGATTTTGCCTCACTGTGTGTGTTCTACCGCCTATACAATGGTTTGTGCTCAGATGAATGGTTTGACATGATGCCCGTAGCTACATTCTATCATCGCACCTCTCGCCATAGGCAGGGAATTCATCCTCACACATTGCGACCTGAGACGGTGCGCACTGTGCGGTATGAAAGAAACTTCATCCCACGCACACTCAAGCTGTGGAATGACCTCCCTGCTGCGGTTTTCCCAAGCATCTACAATATGAGGTTCTTCAAGAGGGGCATCAGAAGGTTTCTTCATGGTCGGCAGCGCGAGTGTGACACCCATGGTGTTGCATACGTCCATAGGCCACGGTAACCGCTTCCCATCAGGTGGGCCGTGTGCTTGTCTGCCAACTAAGTGGTATAAAAAAAAACACGTGATTTTAGGTAGGGGGGAGGGAGCGGTAATTTGAAACCTCATCTCATAACAACATGGGGGAGGGGCAGTTAAAAACGATGATGTTTGATTTAATGTGTAACAATTAGATCATAATAGAGTCAAGAGATTCAACATGACGCCAAACTCAACATGGAAGATTTAAATATGAATGAACTATTTAATATATTAAAGTGTTGTTATAATGTATGCAATTTTTACAACCCATATTCTTTATTGTAATTATAATATTTTAGTTGAACACATAATTTGCATGCGTTTACAAGTAACTTTGTATTTTAACGATTTTACATATAGCTTCAGCTTCTGTATCTACATCATTACTGGGACTATTTATACTGTTGATCGATGGCACTTGGTGGAATTCGTTGTTGCCACGGATACAACCCCTGCCCCCACTTATCCCGCAGGTGCCGGTGGCAGAGGTTATGTCGGACTCGAACCGACTAAAACGCACGACGCCTGTGGGTCGTTGTTAGTTGCCGGGGGTGAAGTTGACAGGCATATCCCTCGAGATCGAGACTTAATTTTGAATAGATTTTTAGGAGACACTTCTAATTTCATCTCATAAACTCACGCCTATATCCCCGAAGGGGTAGGCAGAGGTGCTAGCACCCACATTTCGCCAGTTTATGTTTAGGTCCCAATGTAATAGGTGGCGAGCCTATTGCCATTAACCGGGTACTTATAAACCTGCGATGTGTGTATTACACATAACTTCGCAAAGCATCGAAAAGTCATTGGTGTGTGCCATGGTAAACCTGGGATCGAACCCGAGACCTCGTCTCAGCAGTCCATTATCCATACCACTAGGCTACCGCGGTTACTTCACTGAGAATAATATATAAGTAAAGTATTTTTTTGTATCACTGACTGAGACACGACCCGCCCAGAGGCTTTTGGACGTATGCAAGACTAGAGTCCGATGTCATTTTTGAAAAACTCCATATTGTAGGCGCTTGGGAAAACCGCAGCAGGGCGATCATTCCACAGCTTAAGTGTGCGTGGGATGAAGTTTCTTTCATACCGCACAGTGCGCATCGTCTCAGTTCGGAATGTGTGAGGATGAATTCCCTGCCTATGGCGAGAGGTGCGATGATAGAATGTAGCTACGGGCATCATGTCAAACAATTCATCTGAGCACAAACCATTGTATAGACGGTAGAATACATATAGCGAGGCAAAGTCCCTCCTAAGGCTAAGAGGTTCCACACTACTTGCGAGTATAGGATTTCCAACCAGCCTCAACGCCCGTCTTTGCACCGAGTCGAAGCGGTCAAGCTGGTATGCAGGCGCTTCAGCAAAAAGGTGACGCAGCAGTACTCCATACGGGGCCGGACCTGTGCCTTATAAAGAGTTGGAGTTGCTGCCCCGCTTGATCGTGCGTGGGATGAAGTTACAATTATACCGCATAGGGCGCATCGTTTTCGGTCGCAATGTGTGAGGATGAACTCCCTCCCTATAGCGAGTGGCGCGATGAATGTAAAGAGCCACGGGCAAAGGTTATAGTTTATCAATGTACTAACGAGAGGAAAATATCAATCAGTAAAACATCAACAAACTTATCGAAATACCTATGCTGACAGATAACTGTTTGGATCGTGCAAATCTATCTCCTAGTGTTTATTTAGATACGATCAACGAAATGAAATAGATTGAAGATTCAATAAACAATAACATGGTTATTCTTACACTAATTAGGTTTGAGAAGGTAGGACACGACGGTATTTCCGTCCAATTGAGCAGTCCGACTGGGGAAGGACAGAATACCGCGGCTATAATAACCTTGTGTTGTGTTCCCGGCGGTGACTACGGTAGCCAGAGCTCACTGGAGAGTTTTTGTGCTGTCAGTGGGAAGACCAAAAGCTTGTATTGCTTTGTCTTCTACACTGACGGTACAGAAACTCTGTACTTACAGGGTTGGCAGCGCGACTGTGACTCCGCTGGTGTTACAAACGTCCATAGGCCACGGTAACCACTTTCCATCAGGTGGGCTGTGTGCTTGTCTGCCAACTACGTGGTATAAAAAAAAAAAAAAAAAAAAAAAAAAAACGACCCACACATGCGGCGTGCGTTTTGGTCGGTTCGAGTCCGACATAACCTCTTCCACCGGCTCCAGAGGGGGGGTAACCATGGGGATTTCGCGAACGTAAAAAAAAAGGTTATTACAATTTTATAACCAACTAGCTGACCCACCCCAGCTTCGCCCGGGGTATATTTTGAAGCTTCATATCCCTTTGAGCCCGTATGTTTTAGTCTTCAAAATATGTATGAAAAATTGCCGGATTTGTTAACATTTATTATCAACGCTCCGCTCCCTTAAGTAGTAGCGTGATGATATATAGCTTAAAACCTTCCTCGATAAATGGACTACCCAACACTGAAAGAATCATTCAAATCGGACCAGTAGTTCCAGAGATTAGCGCGTTCAAACAAACAAACAAACTCTGCAGCTTTATAATATTAGTATAGATACTAATTTAGATAGGTAATTGTGTCAGACTCAAAACATAGTTAATTCATGTACTTTTCTCAGTATGTATTGCGAACAGAGATATTATTACACTCAGGCCTGGGGGTGACAGGTGGAGCCGCCTGTCACCCTGGCAGAAGCAGGCCGCGGCGGTGACGCGCCTGGCGTGCCTCCTCGTTTCCGGGGACGAGTTGGGGACTCTGTAGTCCCCACACCCGAGAAGAGGGCCAGATCGTGAGAGATGGCCCTGGGTCGGCCGGGGTGCGAGGGATATGCCTGTCAACCTCACCTTCGGCAACCAAAACAGGCGGCGTGCGTTTTAATCGGTTCAAGTTCGACATAACCTCTCCCACCGGCTCCGGTGGGGAGGTATCCGTGGGGATTTTGCGCACGTTAAAAAAAAATAGATTTTATTACAGTGGGAGATTAGAATATTGACTCCACACAGCAGCACCTATACACCGTTGGTGTCAGGGACAGTCCCCTTTGCAGGGGATGTTTTGCTGCCTAGGAAACGGCCGCCCACGTAATACTGGAATGCGAGGCAGTAGCCTATCAACGATCACAAATCCTCGGTACAGTGATGTCGCTCCGCGAAGCCTGTGAAGCCCCCAGTAAGCTTCTGCGCTTCTGGGCGGAGCTAGGCTGGCTACTCTAGCCAGTACTCTGCACGCACAATGGCCCAAAAGGGAGGCTAAGTGCGGACAAGGGAGTCCCTTTCCATTCCATTCCACACAGCAGCGTGTCCTTACTGTATAACCTATGTAATAAACGCTAACCCGACTACCTACATTTTTGGGCAAGAAATATTTATAATTTATACACATTTGAAATGTACTAATTAAGCCCTTTCAGTTGATACCAAACACGACATATTTATCTCAAATTTATTTTTTATCACAGTACTTTATGACCGCTAGAGGGAGCCACATTGGATGCTGTGACACGTTATATAGCCTATAACCAGCAGAGGACTAAGATGCTTCTACCAATACCTCATTTGTACAGTTCTAATTACCGGTTGAGGAGCTATGAAGGTAAAGATGAACCTACATACATACATAGCCTGTCAAAATCATAACCCTCCTTTTGCTTTGCCGTAGTCGGCTAAAAATAATCTGCTCCTATTTTGAAATCGGTTTAAGAATACTGTTTTTTCCACCATCCAATTTTTGTAACGTTTTTTTATTGTGTACCTACGCATAAACTTTAAATAAATAAATATACCACCAGTCTCACTAACAACTTACGAATCAAATCAACCAATTTTTTTTTATACAACTTCGGTGGCAGACAAGCACACGGCCCACCTGATGGAAAGTGGTTACCGTGACCTATGAACATGTGTGACAACAGTGGAGTCAGATCCGTGCTGCCGACCCTGTAAGAACAGAGATTTTATGTGCCCTCAGTGCAGAACACAAAATCAGAACAAGCCTTTGGTCTTCCCACTGACAGCACAAAAACTCTCCAGTGACTTCTGGCTACCCTACTCACCACCGGGAACACAACACGAGGTTATCATAGCCGTGGTATTCTGAAGGGTGGAGGTACTTCCCCAGTCGGACTGCTGAATTCGGACGGGAATACCGTCGCCGTCGTGTCCTACCTCCTACAAATTTATTGTCCCTTACAAGGATCGAACTCCTAATATTCATTCGGTACATTGACACTTAGCACGTCGACAATTTCGTCGCTTATTGCTAGCACGAAGCATACTCATTATTATATTAAAATGGGTATCTGTTCTCCATATAAATTTTGGATGACGTAGGCAGCTATCTACGGTACTCTTAGGCCAATTAAGTGCCACACAGGCTTGAGACAGGTTGGTCTCAGCTTATTTATTAACCTGTGGTCTCAGTTAGAGTCAGGGAGTTTCATATAGACTCGCTAGAATGCCCAGTGGGCCGTGTTAGACAATACTGTCGCACGCGTGCGCAGTGATGGTGTTTCGCTGAAGCGGGGTGCGGTCGGGTTGGTGCGGTTACAGCACTATATAGGTACCTATATGTCAATTGCTGTGTTATTTTTTAAATAAGTAGAATTAGGGCCACCCCATCTCTTCCCATGCGGTATCGTACAAGACGACAAGGGATAGAGCTGTTTAACATCAGACATATATATATCTACAGTGTAGACTCAGCCTCAGGTGCATGGCTCGAGTCAACAATAGTGTCCGGAATACGGCAATAGGCTCACCCCCTATTACGGCGGACCGAATACTATTATTGGTGAAATGTGGGTGTTAATTCACCAAAGCCTAACCTAAAGGCGTTCTATTTATGTGGTATTCGCATGCGGTGTCGTACTAGACGACTAAGGGATATGGCTGTTTAACAAACATAAATACAGCTCAGACTTGGGCACATGTACAAGGCTCAAGCCAACAATAGTGCCCAGAAAACGGCAATAGACTCACCACCTATTAGGTGAGGCCTAAATCAATGATTGGTGAAATGTGGGTGTTAATTCACCTCTGTCTAACCCTTCGGGGATAAAACATAACATTACATAACTCACGCCTATATCCCCAAATGGGTAGGCAGAGGTGCTAGCACCCACATTTCGCCGGTTTATGTTTAGGTCCCAATGTAATAGGTGGCGAGTCTATTGTCATTAACCGGGCACTTATAAACCTGCGATAAATACACACATAACTTCGAAAAGCATCGAAAAGTCATTGGTGTGTGCCATGGTAAAACCTGGGTTCGAATCCGAGACCTCGTCTCAGCAGTCCATCGCCCATACCACTAGGCTACGGGGATAAAGGCGTGATTATATGTAGGTATGTATGTAGATTTGCAGAAGAACAATATTTTACATTCTATAACTCTATTTCACATAAGTAACGTATCATAGTATCTCTCTGTACGGACGTAATACTCCCGTCCTTAATCTGTAATTAAGAAAGCCACTCGTAATTCGGTCACCCACACAACATGATCCTGCGGTCACAAGCTGAGACAGTGTTGTCACGAGCGCCAAACATCCGCCATCTTGGTTTACTGAACTTATCTAATAAGGTCACAATTTTGGAGGGAATTTATTGATGCTACCGATGATAAGAACTGGCCCTCGTTTCTACTAAAGAAAAACCACGGTCTTTCCACAGACAACGCAAAAAATGGTATTAAATTTTAGACTTCATTTCTATGCGCGTAAAGTCAAAAGGAGGAGGTAGGGCACGGCGGTATTTCCACCCAATTGAGCAGTCCGACTGGGGAAGTACGTCCGCCCTACAGAATACCGCGGTTATAATAACTTTGTGTTGTGTTCGCGGCGGTGAGTATGGTAGCCAGAGCTCACTGGAGAGTTTTTGTGCTGTCAGTGGGATGACCAAAGGCTTGTCCTGCTTTGTCCTCTACACTGACGGCACAAAATCTCTGTTCTTACAGGCGCGGCAGCACGGATGTGACTCCACTGGTGTTACACACGTTCATAGGTCATGGTAACCACTTTCCATCAGGTGGGCCGTGTGCTTGTCTGCCAACTAAGTTGTATAAAAAAAAAGTCAAAAATTAAATACAAAGAGTTTCATTACACTTTTTCATTCTTTCTGTCAAAAGCCTAGTGGTATGGGTAATGGACTGCTGAGACGAAGTCTCGGCTTCAATCCCAGGTTTTACCATGGCACACAACAATGACTTTTCGATGCTTTTCGAAGTTATGTGTGTATTTATCGCAGGTTTATAAGTGCCCGGTTAATGGCAATAGGCTCGCCACCTAAACTTAAACTGGCGAAATGTGGGTGCTAGCACCTCCGTCTATCCCTACGGGGATATAGGTGTGAGTTTATGTTATGAATGTTATATCAAAAGCCTTTGTATTTGGACTTTAAGAGCATTGCTTTAAAGCCGAAAATTGAATGGATTTTTTTAGCAGTGTATTGACAATCGAGACCCAGTAGATATTCAGCGTCATACCTACCTAATATCTTTACGATTTTAGGTGAGAGCGTAAGTAATACTGTAAAAGTGCGGTTTTTATAAAAATGATGGTTTCTGAGACTTATTTTTTTGCGATGTTCGTGTTCGGAATGATGTGATTCATCACGGTCTTCAGCGTCGAGAGAGTTAACCGACAAATTGATTTCTATGACGATAGGGAATAATAATAATAACAATTTAGCGTACTTACATACCTCTACACGCTTTAAGGCAGTTCTATGAATAGTAATTTTATTGTTGTACCTATCTATATGAATGATATTTTCGCAAAGCGGAATTTCATTACCATATTTTAGGGTAAATAGGTGGCTGGCAACTCTCGCGGGGTGTCTAAGATGGCAGAAACTAGGTATACGATTTTTTATACAACTTAGGTGGCAGACAAGTACACGGTACACCTGATGGAAAGTGGTTACCGTGACCTATGGACGTGTGTAACACCAATGGAGTCACACACGTGCTGCCGACCCTGTAAGAACAGAGATTTTCTGTCCATTCAGTGCAGAATACAAAATCAAGACAAGCCTTTAGTCTTTCCACTGACAGCACAAAAATTCTCCAGTGAGCTCTGGCTACCCTACTCACCGCGGGGAACATAACACGAGGTTATTACAGCCGTGGTATTCTGTAGGGTGGAGGTACTTTCCCAGTCGGACTGCTCAATTGGGACGAAAGTACCGTCGTGTTCTACCTATCAAAACTATCCTAATCCTAGGTAAGTACCTGGTGATAGATAATAATTGCATCACTCTCCGGTATTTGGGTTTATATTCAGGACTATTTTGTTTGGAGGATTACTTCGACTCTCACGCATATTTTATCTACGAAAGAGGCAGCGGAAGAGAAACGGGAGGGAGATCTAACACTCTTCCGTGTCGCAGAGAGCGCACTGGGTGATAGAGATCGCCAGAGGTCCTCTGTGTACCATGATCAGGCATGGGGGTGACGGTAAGGGCTACTCTACTAGGTACCTACCTATATAACGAAAATAAAATCAACTTTATTTGTTAAAAACGCCAAATTATTCCCGCCATCGATCAGCGTTCAAATTAGTTCCAAGTATTGAATTACTAGTGAAGCCCATACCACGGGTTTCGTAGTTACATTAATATACTTACTGAAGCCATACTTAAATGTATGGTAAATTTTAAGTTCCTATATAGTTTTAATCTTTCGTATGCTAATACATACATAAATATAATCACGCGTCTATCCCCGGAGGATTATGTAGAGGTGAATTAACACCCACATTTCAAAAATCATCGAATTCGGTCCCACGTAATAGGGCCGTCTTCCGGGCACTATTGTTGAATCAAGCCATGCATCTAAGGCTGAGTCTAGGCTGTATATATCTATCCCTTAGTCGCCTTAGTCCCTTATTTTCAACAAAAAATATTAGTTAGTTGCATTTGGCATTATGATCAACTTTTGTATGAGATACAATTTATATTGTTTTTTTAATACTTTTTATACTATTTGTGTGGCAGTACCTACACAGCTCACGAGATGGAAAGTGGTAATCGTGGTCTATGGACGTATGCTATAAGAGGGGCGTCACAGTCCTGCACATTTGTAGGACCCCATAATATTGTATCGTTTAACATTATAAATCTGTCAATAATAATGCATCGCTTCATTTAAAATAGCTACACATTATTTCATTATTATTTCTGACATTATTGTAAAATATTATGTAATACCATTTCCTAATATATTTAATTTATATATAGAACTTTAATAATTGGTACACTTAGTAAAAACGAAAGGTTCATAATTGTTCCTTTTATGTTTACCAACTAAATTATTTACTAGATTATTTGAGTTAGGTAAGCTCATAGCATTCACAAAAATCTAAAAATAGAATCCTTGTAAACATTTTATATTCTCATGCATATTGATTGTGTTGAGTATAGTGATTATTCTTGAGTAGACATTGGTAGACTTCATAATTCGTATCAGGTTCACAGCTATTCAGCAAACTTGAAGGAATACTGTGATTTTAAAATAAACCTAATCGCTATTGACATAAGACCAAAATTGAAGTGATGGAAAAGTTTGATGGAAGAATGGAACAGTATTCCAAGAATTGGCGGGGAAGGAATTTAAAAAAGCAAACTTTTTTTTAAGGTCTTAAGCGTACCTATTCATACAGCCTACCTAAAACTAGTTTTTTATTATTAAATTAAGTTGATTGACTTACAGGTACCTACTGTATTGATTTTTAAGTTTACTATCTAATGAATTATGTTTGTGGTTAAGTAATTTTATGTACCTACCTATATTTTTGATAAGTCGGTAAGTAGAAAATATGGATGAAAGGTAGAGGTACGAAAGAAATAAAGCTATGCCTGCAAGTAGGTACCATTACGATTTATATGAATGCATTTTATCGCTACTGCAAGAAAATAATAAATGTAGGAACCGAACTTGGTCCGCGTCACGCTTGCGATGCATTGAGTGTTGCGGTCAACGCCTTCTCAAGTAGTCACACAACTTTTAACACTATAATAATGCAATAATGCATACCTTAAAGTATTAATAACAGCTGACAACGGCAGCGTTCCAAAACTTTATGCCAAAAAGATCGATATATATATTAGAAAAAAAAAAGTTTTTCTGTAAAAAATAAAATAAAAATTTATGACACGTTCCACAGATTCTAAATATTACGTTCATAACACCATATTTTTTTTAAATCAATAAAACTTATACTTTAATTTTATAAAGCTTTTTTATTTACGATAAGTAATAAATAATGAAGTCAATTCGACAAACGCGCAGGCGCTATCGAGCGCTATCGTGGCCGGCGCGCGGCATCAAACTAGTTTTATTCCTTTGCTTGGATTCCCACCGATGCACTTGAATTTCTCTGGTGCCAGAAAGAAACATGTTTTTCCGTCCCTCTCATTAGGTTCTTACGTCACTGTTTTATAGCCTGATGAAGTGATTTAGCTTGGTTTTCAATTCGATAATTGTTCTGATGTCTTGTATTTTGTATTCTATGAACGTGCGAACAACAATAGGCCTTTGCTGTTCATTTGTAGCAAGTTGACATTGTGAGTTAAACTTACATTTTGTAACTTATAAATATGGTAGGTAACATGTTCGGAAATGTAATAAGTACGTGCGATGCAATAAATGCATATTTAAAAGGTAGGAAGGACTAAACAGTCATTCAAATACCTAGTTATTGTGTAGGTACTTACTTATGTCCTATAACACGAAGTTTAGCCATGTTTAGTTTATTAGAAAGGTGAAATTAATACTTACCATAAATAAAGATAATTTCACCTTTCTAATTCGGTATTCGTATTACCATAATTTATGTAATACATATGGTATTACCTTACACGATTAAATTTAAAATGCCTGTCTGTATAATAATATAGTATACATTCACCTTGTACCTCGTGATTACTTGAATCAAAGAGTATATAAGAGGGACTTGAATATTTTTGATTTTTGCATAAAAAGGTCGCGGGTTCAAATCCGGTTTGGGTTGACCAAATTCGTTCCAGAATAATAATTATTCCACTTAAAGCATTAAGTATCTCTAAAGTTTATTAACAAAAATATTATGAAACGAAGTAATATAAAAGCTTATTTCAATTATATTTAATAGGATAGATTATCTAACAATAGTTATTTTATTATGCATAGTTCAAAGTTACAAATTTCTTATGTTATTATTTGATTAGTAAAAATGAAAAATGGATCTGAAACGCTTCCATAGACATTGGCATGATTTTGACTTTGACATAATTCTATTCTAACCTAAAAAGCCACCAGTGTTTATTATTATTTAGATCGACCACACTCTTTGTCGACCACCATAATCTCGTGGGGGGTGGACACATGGAAACAAATTGGCTAACGTGTCTCTGGTTCTTGAAAAACTTGACATTGGCGTCTCGCCATTAATAATTTCATAAAATACTACGGGACATACGCGGAATTGATGCTAAAAGCACAGAGCCATTAATCAAGAATTGAATTGATTGTGTGTTGGATCATTCGTATTTTCAAAAATGAGTGAATATCATGGAAGTAAAACGCTGGATAAGAAGAGATCACGAAAGAAACGAAAAAACTTCCTGGCAAATGCCAAGAAGTATGCGAAAAAGGGCCAGATGGGACGTGGAACTAAAATACCTGAAGAATTGTATCAATATTTTGTTGGGATATTAGATGTAATGAAAAAAGGCATTGAGAATGAAGAAGAAAGACGTAAGCTACTTTTTTTTTATTAACACTAGACTAAGTATTATCATTTTGGGCATATACCTACATTAAAAATAATGTATGTCTAGGTATTGTTCTCTACACTTATAGCAGGATCAGGGATTAATTTTAGCGTTTATACCGGGTTGCTTATAGCCCTTAAATTCCTAAAAGTTATTATTATTATTTATTATTATTGTTTGATACACTTGCAGCTTAAAGCTGATGCGTGTATATCACTGCACTTGTGTTTAACATTCTAAATGCTTGTCCAGTCTATTTTTAAAAATGTTTATGCTAGGAGCACTTATTATTGTTCCTGCAGGGAGTTTCACAATTGCACCACCCGGTTTGGCAAAAAGTGATATCTAGGGTTGCTGGCACACTGAGGTTTACTAATTTTCATTGAGTGGCCTCTTAAGTGTCTGTTTGTGTTCTTGATATACATGTGCACGATGTTTGTCACATTGTTATGCCCATTAAGCATCTAGTATGTCTGAATGAGGTCTCCTATCCTCCTCTGCTCCAGTGTGGTTAAGTTCAGATCCAGGAGACGTTCTTCATATGACATATTTTTCAGGCCAGTGACCATTTTGGTTGCTCTCTTTTGTACCTAGAGCATCGAGCCCAGGTTTACCCGGACTGAAAAGACCCGGGTTTTTACCCGCTTCTGAGGATTACAAAAAAACCCGAGTTTGATTTTTAAAACTTGGGTTTTGTTTAAATATTTTTGTTTTTGTTCATTAAGTTAAAGCCACTTGGAATACTAATAAACCAAGGCATGCAAGTTTAATAGAATGCTCGTGTCCACCTGAGGACATGAATGGGGTGAAGTGTGGAACAGTGGAGAGGGGAGGGTTACCTATTGCTGGTATATGAACATTTATCTGATTATTAAACAAACAACTGCAATTTTTTTTTAATTAAAATAGTAGAATAGAAGACTAGGTCTATTTGTTACTTAATTGTTAATGCGAAGAAGAGTTTTATTAATGTTAAAATTATTTATGATTTTAAATACAAAAAGTAAGTACCAAAATAATTCATATAATGTTAAAACTAATCTCTGCAAGTCTGTCATCTAAAAAGAACTAGATTACTTACTAAGTTTAAAATATTCTGGAGAAAAAATAAATTTTAACACTTTTTAAACATTCAAACTGTTTAAACCCCCGACGCAAAAACAACGAGGTGTTATAAGTTTGACGTGTCTTTGTGTGTGTCATCGAGCTCCTGAACAAATGGACCGATTAGAATTTATTTTTTTTTAGTTTGAAAGGTATATTAGTCAGGAATGTTCTTAGCTATGTTTGAAAAAAAATCGGTCCAAGATGGCCGCCGCTACAATATGACAAATTTCTAATCCAAGATGGCCGCACCACAAAATGGCGAATTACATTTTATTTCACAACTCCCTCAATATGGTATATATGATGGTTGAAAAACCCCCCTCACATAAAACAACCCCCAAAAAATCGAAAATTGTTAGTTAGCCCTATAATTTTGATATACCTAGTAATACATATTTTGATTCAAGCATTGTCATTGTCAGGGGGACCTTGGATCGTTCCGATAGTACTCGTACGCTCTACCTGTTAGGGTACTTGATAAGGCTTGCATCAAAATTTTTCTGAAGAAAAAATTTGGGGGTTGTTTTATGTGATGGGGGTTTTTTATTGTAATTTCTAAAGTACTGTTTCATTTATTTCAATTCTTTCTCATCCTTTATATTACTCATTGTAGGAAATAGATATATAAACGCAGACTAGTGTATTTTAAAGAATTACAATAAAAAGATCGAAAAGCTCGAAAAAAACTGTCTACCCGGGTTTTGATTACTCTTGACCCGAAAACCCGGGTTTTCAAAAATTAACCGAGTTTCGATGACCTATTTGTACCCCTTCTAACAATAGAATACCCTTTTTAAAATATGGGCTCCAAATTTGGAAGGCATATTCCAACAAAGGTTGTATGTAGGTTTTGTACATGTTGAGAAACAATTCTTTGGTTATGACATAGAATGCTTTACGAATCATGTATAACATGGAGTTGACCTTTTTGGTTATGCCTGCGATGTGCTCATCTCACTTAAGATTATGTGTTATAGTGACTCCAAGGTCTCTTTGGGAGTTTACTTACTGCTTGTAGTAGCACAGATTCAAGTGTGTATTTGTGTTTAGGATTATTGTTACCTATATGCAAAACAGTGCACTTGCTCTTATTGAGCGAGGTCCTAGCACTGAGCCTCGGGGCACACCAATGTGTACATCATGAGCATCAGAGAGTATTCCACCTAGCCTTACTTTGAATTATCTGTTGGTTAAGAAATCCTTTATCCATTGAAGAAGTTGTCCGCATATTCCAAGATGTTCCAATTTAGTTACAAGCCGATTAACAGGTACCCGATCGAATACTTTTTCATAGTCCAAATAGATGACATCTGTGGGTTGATGACTATTCCAGTGGTTTGTCCATATGTCCATACATACAAGGAGATTCGAGACTAGACCTTCCAGTTACAAAACCATGCTGTTCATCGATGATAATATTTTCTACATTGATAAAAACTCTCAGTTCACTTGCTATGATTTTCTCCATGGCTCTGCAGACAATGCTTGTGAGACTGATAGGTCGATAATTGACAGCTAGATGCTTATCGCCTTTTTTATATATAGGAGTTACGAAGGCTTCCTTCCACTCTTGAGGCAGCTTCCTGGCTCCCAGCGACAGGTTCATGATGTTGGTAAGTTGGTGAGCGAGAACACTGCTGCATTGATTTAATAATATTGAAGGCAAAGCATCTGGTCCCATTGAGGTAGAATCACTAAATGTTTTCAATGCTTTAGTTACTTTCTCTGGAGTAAATATCAATGACTGTATAGAATTTTCAACTCAAGGAAGTTGTATCTCCGGCATATGTATGTCCATAACAAATGATTTTTCAAATTGCCTGGCAAACAAGTTGGCTACCTTTTTCTGATCACTTGTAATGCTCCCATTCTCATCCTTCAGTGATGGTGGTATAGATACCGTTGAAGACAGTTGATGACGCATGTAAGAATAGAATGAGTTGTGTCCACAACTGACAATTCCTTTTTCAAATTCCATTCTTTGATGTCTAACTTTGCTTATTAGTTGATTGTTTGCTTTTCTATATATTCTGTATGACTCATCTGATCCATTTACGATATACTGCCTCCATAATTTCTTTTTATGTTTTGCTAAGTCTAATATATGGCGGTTGATCCATGGCTTGTTGATATTGTGATTCTTAATTGCTCTTTTGAGTGGTACTTGAGTTTCGATTAAATTGTGTGTTACTCTTAAAAAGTTTGTCCAAGCAGCCTCAAAATCAGCAATGTCGGTATCTATAAAATTTTGTTGGGCTAGGATTCGGGTTATTTTGTCATAATTAGCTTTGAAGTAGTCCCTACGTGGTTGCTGAGTGACAATTCTGCCAGATGACTGCAAATTGATTTGTGCTGTGCCTACTGGGATCTGATGGTCGCTTTTTCCTATATTGGGATGGTGTTCTACTTTAGTGCAAAAGTTTTCCTCGCTACAAAGTATCAGATGAAGTAGTGATTCCTCATTATTTTTCTTTCTTGTTACTTTTGTTACAAGTTGGTGTAACTTACTATTTATGTACATGTCCACAAAGTGTCCATGGAGCGGATTGAATGTGTCTATATCAACGTTGCGCAATGGCCATTTTAAGTCTGGCAGGTTAAAATCTCCCATGATAATCAAAGCATTGATAGTTTCCGAAGCTTGTTTAATTGTTTCAAATTCAGATTCATCAAAAGTATAGTGGGTTGGTCGATAGACACCTGCAATTAACATTTTGAATTTACCGTATTTTATGTTCAGCCATAGTGCCTCTACCTGTGTTATGTTGAAGGTGGGATGAGGGGTCACTTGTATGGGTATGTCATATAGTTTATGTAATACATAGATAGCAACGCCCCCCCATCCTGTCCTTTTAGCCCTATCATGTCTGAATAAAGTGTAACATCTGATATCTACCAAGACCCTGTTTATAGAAGGTTTTAAATGTGTTTCTGTTGTAGGTAGGTTTGGTTCGTATAGAAGAAGGTGATCTCCAAAAGCCCAACGTCACTGTTTATAGCTTTTTTCCGCTTATTATTTTGGGGGTGCCATGTATATATTTAATAGTTAAGTTGGTTTCTCCACTATCTAACCTTTGTTTCAGTTCGTCCCGTAGCTTCTGTAGATATTCACGCTGATAGGGTGTATGATCATTTTAGGCTGATACATTGGATGGAAGCTTCTTGTTATTTTTCAATGCATTCATCACTGTCTTTTTATTGGGAAAAATTACTTTGATTGGGCGTGGCGAAGATTGTTTG
This sequence comes from Eilema griseolum, assembly GCA_963662185.1. Classification (NCBI taxonomy): domain Eukaryota; kingdom Metazoa; phylum Arthropoda; class Insecta; order Lepidoptera; family Erebidae; genus Eilema; species Eilema griseolum. The sequence goes on from OY759254.1 coordinate 1,399,240, forward strand.
GGTTTGCCGAGGCGGATAACAGCAACTGGACGTTCATCTTCTGTAATTTTGGCCATGGCTTGTTGAACCTGCACTTTATCATGTTCAATATATACATCTTTGTCTCTGACAGCGTCACCTGTTTGTAGCTGACAGTCGTCAATCCCAAACAGTATGATATTCGTGCCTCGCTTTTTTCTCCCTGCAAGTCCCCCTAAAATGGTCTCCATGCATGTAGGTTGACTTTGTTTAGCTTTCAAGGCTTCAATTTCATTTTTTAATTGAGAGACAGTGTTTCTTAAAGCTGGCAACAGGCGCACTCCTAGTTCACATTCAAGGCACATACTTCAAGGTTGGCGATTGAAGTATTAATCACTCTCAACTTTGTGGCCAGCAACCCACTACATTTCACGCATATTTGCCTTTTGTAACCGTGGCACTGTATTTTAGGATTTTTATCATCGAGTTTAGGTATTTCTTTATCACATTTAAGGCAGACAGGCATTTTTGTATTAGTTTTTTATGATTTGTAGCACTGAAGTTTTGATATAGATAAATTGGCGTATTTCGCGGAAATATCTACGGAATAACATTTTCACTACTGTTTTGGTTGATAAACAACACAAAAGTACTGATTTCATCTACAAATAATGCAATTAAACAATTAAACTTATATAAGTTAAAGATACATTTTTCAACAAAGACTATAAATGAAGGAAATACTATTTTAATTACATTTCAGATGCCCTCGTTAACAATGTGTTGGAACGGACTAAAGACGAAGAGCTTAACGTAATTGGCAATCAGCTTGGATGTCGTGTCATAGAACTACTACTACCATTCGCTTCAGCAGAGGACTTGGAACGATTCATAGACATATTATCACCTGAGTTACGTAAACTTTGTGTAGACAACTTCACAAGCCATGTAGTTGAAACACTACTAAGGGTGGCATGTGACCGAGCAACGTTACAATTACAAACAGAAGAAGAGGTTCCAAAGAAAAAATCTAAATTGGAAAACACAGAACCGAAATATGAAGACGATCATATACAAAAATGTCATGAATTTACAATCAAAATGTCCAAGTACGCTTTAAATAATTTGGAGGACTTCGTATGGGACCAATACGCGAATCATATACTACGCAGTGTTCTAAAATGTTTAAGCGGTATAACCCTATTACCGGGAGAGAAGCCGAAGGTCAATATATTTAAAACTACAGTTGACGATGGTAAAGGAATTCCACCTCATTTAGCAATTATGACATATAAAAAGATTCCAGATGAATTTAAAGATATTGTCAAAGAATTTGTGAACCGTTTATCCGCATGGCCTCAGTTTAAGGATATGCCATATCAGAATATTACGTCAGGATTATTACAAGTGATGCTGTATGCAATTAAAAATGTTGATAAAAAGGCTACTAAAGATGTGATCCGTAAGCTATTAGACGAAAGCTTTGCGCCTGAAGACTGGGTATCAAATGGAGATGATGATAAGAAGGATGTAAAAGACGCTGAAGGGGAGTATGAGGTTCATGCTGCAAGTCTACCACCTGTCTTTGAGTCAGAAGCCGCAGTAAGGTAAGGATGATATTATCACAATTTTATATAGGCATGCAATGCATTAGATCCTTTAAGTACCTTTTGGTAAAACTAGCATCCTTTGGCATGTGTAGTGTGTCGACCCATATTTCGCTCAAGGTTTTTTACCCAGCTGCCACGGAAGGGTTACGTTTGTAGCGTAATCTCATTGAGATCTTCAACGGTTACAGAAGGTTAACATGAACCACCACTGCACATTAAATTGCTAATATCATTATTTACCTTCTCCAGATTGTTAGAAGCCGCATTATTTGTCTCTAAGAAGAAGACATACACACAGATATATGCGCGATGTTTCATCAACCGCCTCGGACAGCTGGCTACCATGCCAATGTTGAACTACACCGTGCAAAGGCTTATAGATAACTGTGAGGTTAAGGAGGAGGTGAGATTTCTTTGATAATATCAATACAATATATACTTAGACCATATACTGAACATGTAAAGAATTCATAATTATACTAGGTATCGGGACTTCTCGCGAATTATATCTTAGAACTTACTTAAAATTTCAATAGGGAAGATAGATTCAAGCTATCCGGAACGTGGAATCCAGTGATTAAGATACTAAAACCAAAAAACACAGTGCCGTTAAAAACTGACATAGTGAGTGTGGTGTGTCGCCAGCCTAACCGTTCATAATAAGTGTAATGGTGGGTAGGCGCACAAAAAATGTTCCCCGCATACATCTCGACGCTCGAAGACTAGTCAAGTCGTGACCACGGGTGCTGCAACGCATCCGAAACGTCGGCAGAAATAGTAAGTTCTAAGATATAATTCGCGAGAAGTCCCGATACCTAGTATAATTATGTGATGACCAGGAATCAAAAATGTTTAAGTTATCATACATCCCAAGACTCGCACACATTGAGTTTAATACATTACTGTCCATCCCAAGGTTGCCTGGAAGAAATCGCTTCCAGCGATAAGGCCGCCCATTGTACATTAAACTGTATGCATGCTCACTACAAATTTTACTGTAATCTATTGGTGTACAATAAAGAATTATCTATCTATTGAAATTAGCTTACTGGCATGCTGTATCAGGTGGAAATTCATACCATACTCAGATCTAGAACTTCTTGAAACTGTGTAAAAATAAAATTCTAAGTCAACGCATTCAAAATATATTACGGTTTGTTCTTTTACGTGCGAAAAATCCCCGGGGAGAGGTTATGTCGAACTCGAACCGACTGAAACGCACGACACCTGTGGGTCGTTTTTGGTTGCCGAAGGTGAGGTTGACAGACATATCCCACGCACCGGCCGACCCAGGGCCATCTCTCTCGATCTGCCCCTCTTCGGGGATATTATGATATACGATAGATTCATTCATGTTATATATTTATATACCCGTCTGTACCCTGGTGAGTGTTCTGATGATGAGGCCGTTAAGCTGAGTGTCACCATTGTAACACGGTATGTGTAAGTAATGGTGACCCTCTTTTCTGAGACTTTGCCTTTAGCTTACCATCAGGCAAGGCGAAGTCTAATTGACGTGTTCTATATAAAAAAAAAATACATTCTTGTGACTTTATATGACCAAAGTAACCCGTCTCCTCCCTACAGTTCGAGCCGATGTTCGAGGAGCTGAGTGAAAAGCTCCCCGCCCTCCTGGCATGTGGCAACTCGGGCGTACTGGTCGCTCTCGCCAAGGCGTGCCTGAGGCTCAAGGCCAAGCAGACGCACTACATCGCTGTGAGTATTGTACTAACTTACTGACTAGGTTGTTGTGGAATGCGTTAATGATTATCACGCCTAGCTGTATTACTATTAATACTATTATGGATTATAGAATTATGGATTATAGATTATTATTTTGCCTGCACCTACCTCAATGTATCTCTGCATCACCCTAAGGTTGACTGTTAGAAAATGCCTTTGGCATTAAGTCCGCGTTTGTGCAAAGTTACTGTGCAAAAAAAATGAATAAATCATCCATATCTACATATATTATCCATACCTAATACTATAAATGCGAAAATAACTCTGTCTGTATGTCTGTAAGTAAGGTACCTTTTATGGCGTAATCATCCACTGAAAAAGGATTTTTGGAAATTTCACTACTAAAGGGTTAAAAATAATAGATGAACCTTTGTGTGGAAAATTCGTCAATTCTGAAGTAAGGAGCATGAAATTTTAGTATTTGGTAGGAAACCTACAAAAATTCACGTTGCAAATGTTCAGATATTTTTGTGTTTCAAGTAAACAAAAAAATACTGCTAAGCATCTGCTCAGATATTAATGAATTCTTCAGATATTGTTGGTAACTTGCAGTGCAGTATAGTATTGTCATTTTAACTTAACTGTTGAAAAGTATATGGAGAGTTTTTGTGCTATCAGTGGGAAGACTCCCTTGGTTTTGCACATGTCTATAGGCCACGGTAACCACTTTCCATCAGGTGGGCAGTGTACTAGTCTGCCACCTAAGGGCTATAAAAAAAAATGGCATCCTTGTCAGCTACAATATGTCTATGGTGATTCATAAGTATTAATTTTCTTAAAAGTAATCTTCTCTTCACCCAGAGTATGGAGTCAGCCCTGAAGTGCTCCGAGCAAGAGAAACAGAAGTACTTCTCGGTGGCTTGCCTGCGACTGCTGCCCGTAGACCGGCTGGACCTCACCAGCCTCGACAAGGAGTACTTCATCAATGTGCACGGCTCTGTCATACTGCAGTGCATGTTGGACTTTCAGGTATGTTGAAGATATACATAATATACATATACATAAACTTACATACATATAATCTCGCCTTTATCCCTGGAGGGTTAGGCAGAGGTGAATTAACACCTACATTTACCAATAATTGTATTCGGTTCCACGTTATTGGGGTGAGCCTATTGCCGTATTCCGCGCACTATTGTTGACTCAAGCCATGCATCTGAAGCTGAGTCTGGGCTGTATATATCTGCCTAATGGTAAACAGCCCTATGCCTTAGTCGCCTTGTACGGCACCGCATGGGAAGAGATGGGGTGGCCTTAATTTTACTCTGCCGGGAATCACGCGGCAATACTCCGGTGATATTGAAAAAGATAGAGGAAAATGAGAGGCTAATCAGGGAGAATGGAAAAGTGATGTGCGAGCTAAGGGATCGAATGGAGAGACAGGACGAAAGGGAAAGGGGGAGAGAGAGAGACGGTAACTTACGCGAGTGCAGTGGCTGCCAACCATCACAGGGAAGCAGCGCTACCGCCGCAGACGCTCCACTCCGTAAGCGTCTCCTCTACTAACGAGACCGATTCAGCAGAAGAAGTCCTGAAAAATATCAGGGAGGCCATGGACGCCAAGGAAGGCTGGGTAAAGGTGGAGAGAGTGAGAAAGGCAAAGGAAAGAAAAGTAATTATGGGATGCCGAAGTGAGGAGGACAGAAGAAAGGTAAAGGAAAGGCTTGAGGGAGTCGCGGGTCGATTCGTTGTCGAGGAGATAAAGAACAGGGACCCTCTTCTGATTCTGAGGGACGTATTAAAGATTCATGATGATCATGAGATCCTTCGCGCCCTTCGGAATCAGAATGGGGCCCTGTTCGAGGGCCTCGTCGAGGGCGACGACCGCGTGACTGTCAAATTCAAAAAGCGATCGCGCCACTCACAGTTCCACCACGTGGTGATCAGCACGTCGCCTGCTGCATGGAGGAGAGCGACAGAGGTGAAGCGGCTATATATCGACCTCCAGAGAGTCGCAGTGGCAGACCAGACGCCACTCATCCAATGCACCAGGTGCCTGGCTTTCGGACACACCAAACGTTTTTGTTTGATGCCCGAAACGCGAGACCTGTGTGCAAAATGTGGCAAACCGCATAGCCAGGATGAACCCGACCTATGCAGCAGGAAAGACGAAGAGCCCCATTGCATAAACTGCATGCGCGAATATGGGGAGACAAAGCACCACCACGCCTTCGACAAGTCGTGCCCAGTCCTCCAAAAGTGGGACGCGATGGCCAGAGCGACCATAGCCTATTCCTAGGGACGCCCTGGTCACCGTGAAAACATAAACAAATTCATGCTATTCATACTTATAATTAATGTTATAATGTAAGGCATGTATAAAAACATAAAAGGCCGGAATTATAAAAATATAAACGACAAACAATAAATAAATAAACTTTCGACTAAAGTAAAAAATTGAACCCACTTTAAACCCGTAAATCCGCAAATTGAGAATCTCGACCTCCCTTAGATAAAGATTGCTTTATCATCCACATGTTTTATATATATATATTTAAGTGTATGCATATTTTAATATTCATAATTTCGTTCTCTAAAAAATATAAAAATAATATATGTATCGTACTATGATCCTTACTATGTCTACTTCTTTTTCTGATAAGCTTAAATCTATACTTAGTATACAATTTTAAATAACCGCACTTGTAACAATTTTCTGATGAAAATTGAACCAAGTCGACAATCTTCCTCTTCGAAGCTATTCTATCTGTCATTTATATATTACTATAAATCATTTATTGTCAGATCGCGTAGTAAATTCATCTATATTTATATATATATATATATATATATATAAATTCTCAAGCTTAGAAATATAAAATATATTAATACATTGTTATTGTCCGGTGCGCAATTCTTGTTGATTTTATTATTGTGTGATGTATATATGTATTTCTCTATTTACCGATGTATATATGAAATTGCGCACAACAGTTTTTAATAGTGAGAGATGATAGCTGGGCAACCGACGGGCTGAGGTCAGTCGGTTGCCGGGCTACCATCACTCAAACGGCCAAATGCCTACCAAATAAAGATTACATTTGATTTCTCAGTATTACTTTTGAACCGGGCATTCTGTGGCTTATTACATAATAAGCCACCCAATAAACCGAGGTAAATTCGCTGTCAACCCCAAATAGTAACAACCCTTCTTGGCACTTAGTTTCTTGAATAATAATTTACAAACTCATTTTCTTTTTTCTAAAATTATTAGACACTAAAAACCGCAAACAAGGACCCCACAAGATTAATCCAGTGGGGGAAACCGAGCGAAATCTTAAAAAAAAAAAAATTCCCCGGTGGCAGCCGCGGCTGATGGTTGGGATAATGTATATATATACATTATCCCAACCATCAGCCGCGGCACGCCAGGCGTGATCATCTGGCCTGGTCGGAGGATCCTCTCTTTGTGTCGGAGGAACATCACACCTCGTTCCTCCACACACCTCCCCAAACCTCAACACATTTGGGGTCAACTATCAGTCTAAGTACGAAATGTCGACAATATTTTCCGTGAAACGACTGTCATCTGATCTCCCTAACCCGCTGGAGATATGGAAGGTCTGATCCGTGTATTTTGACGTTGATGACAGTTGTCAACCTGTGTCATCAACGTCAAAATAGGTGTCAATTCTATACATTTATCATTATATTCTACAATTCAAGTACTTTTTAGGGCCCTAATGAATGCTACAAAACTCACAGGGATATTTACCATACCATACCATGGTAAATATCCCGGCGAGTTTTACACTAATAATGTGAATGGCCATGTCAATCTCAAAGCTTGGTGTTCGCATGGCAACCGGGTCTAAAGCCTTTACGTGCTATGCTCGTGAAGGAGGAGGCGGGGCGGGAGAGGCAGCGAAAGCGATAGAGGATCGCAAACCAAGCTGCCCGCGTACTGAGGCAACTCGAGCGTAGGAGGTTGATGAATGACCTCCGCCCCCCATGAGCGGTGGTGGAGCCACCTGTCACCCTGGCAGAAGCAGGCCCCAGCGGTTACGATCGTTGCGCGCGTCCCTGCTTCCCGTGTCGAGTTTGGGACTCTGTGGTCCCCACACCCGAGGGGCCACATCGAGAGAGATGGCCCTGGGTCGGCCGGGGTGTGAAGGATATGCCTGTTAACCTCAGCTTCAGCAACCAAAAACGACCAACAGGCGTCGTGCGTTTTAGTCGGTTCCTGTCCGACATAACCTCTCCCACCGGCTTCGGGTGGGAATCCGTGGGAATTTTTCGCACATAAAAAATAGGCTTAAGCGGGCATCGAACCCGCGTCCACTCACTTTGTAGTAGCACGCTCTACCGCTACGCCACAGAAGACGTCTTCGTCAGCTTGTATGTACAGGTCTTTTACAATCCTCCAGTCAAAGGTCTTCTAATCAGATGGTATATTCTTCCAGCGCCCAGCCAAAGCCGTGAACGGTCTACTGGAGCTGTCCTCGGAGCAGCTGCTGGTGATCCTGTGCGACGCGAAGGGCTGTCACGTGGCCGACGCGTTCTGCAAGGGACAGTTCGTCGGCGTGAAGGCGCGGGACAAACTCATCTGGAGACTCAAGGTATGGTGGAGGACTCTTGGCAGATGGGTAGGCCATAGGGTCACTCAGTGCAAATATTTCTATGCATGAATTTTTCTACCGCGGTAGCCTAGTGGTATGGGTAATGGACTGCTGAGACGAGGTCTCAGGTTCGATCCCAGGCTTTACCATGGCACACACCAATGACTTTTCGATACTTTTCGAAGTTATGTGTGTATTTATCGCAGGTTTATAAGTGCCCGGTTAGTGGCAATAGGCTCGGCACCTATTACGTTGAGACCTAAACATAAACTGGCAAAATGTGGGTGCTAGCACCTCTGTCTACCCCTTCGGGGATATAGGGGTCAGTTTATGTTAAGTTATGTAAGTCGGGAAGGGGAAAAGGTAGAAAAGGCCCACACAGAAGGGCTGGTCACTTATTCGGTCAGCGGCGTCCCCACTGGCAGTAATAGTAGAAACCTTTGGGGCCAAGTCTGCTAGTGATTGACCGATGAAGCTGTGACGGAGAATTTTCTCTCGGAGTAAGAGGGCAGATGGCAGTTCTTTCAAAAGAGTAACCGAAATCATTAGTATTTCCGCTTCTTCACATATATACATACAAACATATAATTACGCCTTTATCCCTGGAGGGTTAGGCAGAGGTGAATTAACACCCACATTTCACTAATCATTGATTTCGGTCCCACGTAATAGGTGGTGACCCTATTGCCGTCTTTCGGGCACTATTGTTGACTCAAGCCATGCATCTGATGCCGAGTCTGGGCTGTATATATCTGTCTGATGTTAAACAGCCCTATCCTTTAATCGCCTTGTACGACACCGCATGGAAAGAGATGGGGTGATCTAAATTCTACTCTGCCCGGAACCACGCGGCTTCAGTGAAGCTTGATTGCCTTTGTTAGGAGTGGGTTAACGTTGGTAGTGTAATGGGCTATGTCTATGGAATCGAACTCGAGACTTCTCGGTCGTAAAGCCGATTTTTTAACCAGTAAGTTACCGACATTTCGTTGTTCCCGTATAAGCTCATCGGTTCTAGATTACGGGTAAATCATACTGAGGTCCTTTGTTTTGTGAATGCGTGTGTTGATACACCACTGCCAACCTCAACGGGGATTTACAGGCGTGAATGTATGTATACATGTATACTGGGTGTTTTGGTATGTATATATGCATACATTCAATCTAAAATACTTATTTATTAATTTTTATTCTAAGTAAATACAGAAATAATTTATAAATATTAAATACAATAAAAATAAAATAACTATTATACAACTTATAGCTAAGAACAATTAAAATGCGTCGTAGAATTCCTCCGCATCGCATGCCTCTTGTGGCAGCGTTCCCAGAAGACTGGCAGCATTGCCACGTTGTATGGCAATGCTTATTCTCTGACCTAAAAAGAGGCCAGCCTTCTGGTCACGAGAAGCGTCGACCATTCGCTTCGCAATCTCACGGAAGAGGTTGCGAGCGCTCGGACCCCATGACCCCAAAGTCTCGACTCCAAACGGCACAAATTCATAATCTCCGATGAGATTGGAGTATTTGCGCCGCTTGAGAGCCTCTGCAGAAGCAGCAGCAGCACCAGCACAGCCAGCCGTGCTCGTTATATGGGTAGGAGCCATGGTATCAACGCATGTGGCGTCCCACACCAGAGTCCTACCCATCTTCCATGGCATTAACGACATGCCATCCGGTCTCTTGCCATCGTCGCGCGCCAAACCGTTTGGTTCTAGTACAGCTGGTACACCGGCGGTGACAAGAGCACGGCGGACTATGTCGTTGAGGCTGGCGTGCCGTGGAATTCGCCCAGCGCTCCTGCAGCACGACGGTGTCCGAGTCTGTCAACGGCTTCTCCACAAAGGCATTGATGCGAAGAAACACACGGCGCACCTAAACGGAGACAAGTTGCGATGCGGAAGGTAGTGTCATCTAACATAGTCCCTACGTTAGATGACGGAAGAGCTTGTAGCCAAAGACCCGATTCCCACACTCCAACCGCCAGTAAACGGGCACGCTCAGCAGCATTGGAACATGTATTCAGTAATTTTTTTCCAACTAAGCTGCAGAGCGGCCCGTCCCACTGACGCTGTGAGAAGAGGTTCCTTGGGAGATCGGTGTTTGAACATGCAATTTTCCAAGCGTTCACTGCATCAGTCTTACACAATACTTCAGAATTAACTAGTGTAGGTGCAAGGATTTTCCTAGTTAATTCTTCGGTACTGTGGACTGAAGACAGGAACGCTGGTAAGCTGACATCTGAAATTTTGCGAATACCGAGCCCACCCAAGCGAATCGGTAGAGTCGCTTGTAGTAAAGCTCGGTCATCCAAGGCCACATTTAAAATTTTGGTGAAGGTATTTTCTATAATTTCGTTCATTTTTTTCAAAATCGTTAAATGTTTAAAAAATGGCGTTGATCGTAGGGCATGGGTGAATTTTGGAACGAATAGTCAATACCGAAGAATAGTGAAAGCCGAGTGTATATTAATTTTGAGTAGGCGATCCGAAATGTCACTAAAATTTTGAATTTTTTCCTCTATAAATGGGGTATAGGCATCTTCTAGGATTGGGGACCCGAGGAGACGTAAAGAGTCTTTTTCTAAAATTTTGATGGTGGGAGCTATGGAATTGAATTTAGAGATAGTAGAAATTTTGTCCGAAAAGTCGTTTAAAAAAATCTCGCATTTGCTGTCATTTAGTTCTAAACCAATTAATCTAAATTCATTTTTAATAAATGCCAAATCTTGTAAAACTGTCTCCACATCTCCCCCTAGAGTCCCATCGTCTAGGTACCATACATTAAATTTAGAATTTAACCGCCGAATAATGGGCTGAATAGCTAAACTGAAAATTACCGGTCCAAGAGGGTCTCCTTGTTGACATCCAACAGCTGATTTCAAAAGGTTGTCCTTGTATAATAATTTGGAGGGGTATCTGTAACATTGCCAAAGAAAATACATACCAAAACACCTAGACCAATCACCACATTCATATTCAGGTTGAATAGATATTTACACTAAACAGAAATCAAAGCCTCGATCTCTGATTAAGCAACTTAACCCTCCACTCACTAAGCCACAGAGGTCAGTAATAATCCTTTTCCCTTACAGGGTTACTACCAAAAATTGGCCCTCTCCCAATACGGCTCCAGAGCCTTCGAGGCAGTGTTCAACGTGGCCACCTTCGAGCAGAAGTTGAAGGTGATGGCGGAGTTAGCGGACAAGAGCAACCTCCTCAACAGCACCACCTTCGGGAGACTCATCGCCAACAAGCTGGACGTGGCCACCTACAGGCTCTCACAGAAGAAGTGGGAGGAGACTTGGAAGAAGAAGGAGAATAAATGATTTGATATTGAGGATGTGTTTTCTTTATGCCCCCCATAAGAGGTATTCAAAAACCTAACATCTACGTTTTCAAGAGTTTACTAAACGTCCAGAATCATTCATAGTTTGATATATTTGCAGTTATTTTATTTTGAATATTATAACCAATTGGATTTCCTCATCCCAAGACTTGCCCCAACTTAGATGGGCTTGTCTATCTTTAATGGTGCACATTTGACATGATGTTATTTTTAAACTTTCGCGGTGTGAATTCATAATTATACTAGGTATCTATAAATAGGCGAAATACGTGCGAACATCGAAGGACGTCATACCTCTACAAACACCGTGTGTTTCCAATCACTCACCAATCACTGGATTGAGCTTCATCAACCCAAAGTCCTCTCCGCTGATCGCCACTACTATTCACGGATTGTGCGTGAAACCATTGAAATCAAAAAATATAAAAATTTGAATAGAGAAGATGGATTCAAACTATCCGCAACGTGGAATCCAGTGATTAAGATACTAAAACCAAAAATCACAGTGCCGTTAAAAACTGACATAGTGAGTGTGGTGTGTCGCCAGCCTAACCGTTCATAATAAGTGTAATGGTGGGTAGGCGCTCAAAAAATGTTCCCCGCATACATCTCGACGCTCGAAGACTAGTCAAGTCGTGACCACGGGTGCTGCAACGCATCCGAAACGTCGGCAGAAATAGTAAGTTCTAAGATAAAATTCGCGAGAAGTCCCGATACCTAGTATAATTTGACATGATGCCCACAGCTACATTCTATCATCGCACCTCTCGCCATAGGCAGGGAATTCATCCTCACACATTGCGAACTGAGAAGGTGCGCACTGTACGGTATGAAAGAAACTTCATCCCACGCACCACTCAAGCTGTGAAATGATCTCCCTGCTGCGGTTTTCCCAAGCGCCTACAATATGGGGTTCTTCAAGAGGCATCAGAAGGTTTCTTTATGGTCGGCAGCGCGAGTGTGACACGCCTAGTGTTAGTGTTGCATACGTCCATAGGCCACGGTAACCACTTCCCATCAGGTGGGCCATGTGTTTGTCTGCCACCTAAGTGGTATAAAAAAAATATTCTCTTAATACTACATAAATAAATAGTATTCAATGCTACAAATTATAATATCTGTAATCAGTGGCGGGGCAACAACTAAATTTGATGTGGGCAAGACAAATTTCGCGAGGCCCTGTTCTATGGCGACCTGAAGACGGATTTTATAAAATAATAAAAACAAACAAAACAATTAACACTGCCAAGTTTTTATTCATAAAAATACAAATTAGATTAATAAGTATTAAATGAAAAATTACAAATCGTTAATATAAAGGTGGAGATATACATTTCTTAAAGTGTATCTATTTTAAAAAACATTAGATTTTTTTATTAAAGGAACAGAAATTTCCTGCTTTTAACGTTACTAAATTCCTTAATATGGTATCGTAATTCAGCCTAGATGCCAAATCTGATTCAATTGATAAAACAGCCAAAGCTGAAAGTCTTTCTTGGCTCATTGTGTTTCTCAAATATTTTTTTATTAATTTTAATTTTGAAAAACTTCTTTCAGCAGAAGCAGAATTGTTAATAAAATTCGGATGACAATGTAAATATTTGGGTAAATTTCTTTCAAGCTATTTCTGTTATGTATGACAGCAGCTGTTTCACGTCTTTAATGAAGTTGGGTAAATTCGGGATCATTGTATTTAATTCTTCATATAATTCAAATGGTTGGAAGTCACTGCTCTCACCCACACGCAGGACGTTATGTAAATCGTTACAGTGTTTTAATATTTGCTCCTGTGGCATATTTTTTAGCGCGCTTAAATCATAGAGAAAACCAAAGTCTTCAAAATGTTGATTTAAAGACGTAAATCTTAATTCCATATTGGTTATTATAGAATCAATCATGGCGTAAAAAAAATCTGTTTGATACCGGATTTTGGGAGACTGTATAGGTTCATCGCTGCTTTCATAATCGAACATCCTTTTCTTTTTGACTACTCTTTTATTCTTAAACTCTTTTGGCAGGTCATAACAGCTTTTCTCAGTAAATTTCCGAACATCAGACAGGGATTTCTCAAATCCAGTTTCCCGATACTCTTTTATCCATTCACAAAATGTGTGTAAATGTTCAAGAGCAATGCTTAAATGAATTTGTACTGATTGCCATAATTTACTTATTATATTAACACGCAATAATATCTCATACCACACATGTAAAGATACGATAAATTCTAAACTTAACATTTCATTTAGTATTGAATCGCAATCACTGAGAGTGTCTGATTCCTCCGTTTGATTTTTTAAGTTTTTTATACATTCAATCACTTCATCAAATTGCAATAATACGGCCTTTACTGCTTCGACTCTACTTTCCCATCTTGTGTCTGATAAAGGTTTTATAGTAAGTTTTAATTTTCCTTTTATAAAATCCCAGCGCTTGCTTGATCTTGAAAATAGCAAATAAATTTTTTGTATGAAACCAAAAAAAGTTTTTGCTACCATAGATGAGTTCGCTGCATCTACCAATAGTAGATTCCGTTCCAACTATGACAGCCACAAGGTGTGAAAAATGCCCTAGGGTTAATATTCAATATTCGAGTTTTAACTCCACTATTTACACCTACCATATTTGCACCATTGTCGTATCCCTGGCCACGGCAGTCTTGAATATTTAAGTCATATTTTTCTAGGTGTTCCAGTATAGCATTGGCTAAATATTCTCCAGTTGTCTGAGTAACAGCTAGAAATCCCATAAAATGTTCGACTATTGTACCAGTTGACGTATCACAAAATCTTAAGATAACCGACATTTGTTCAACTCTATTACAATCTCTAGTGCAATCGAGCAAAAAAGAATAATACTTTGCTTCTTTAACCTTACGAATAATTTCATTGACAACTGTTTTTGACATCAATATGATCAATTCATTTTGAATATCGTGACTTAAATAATGGTGTGAAAGTTGTTTGTCACTAATGCGTTCATGTGTTCACGTAAAGTAGGATCAAATTTTGATATCAGTTTAAATAAATCTATGAAATTACCGGAATTCTTAATACCGTCACCTGTCTTGAGAGATTCTCTGTGACCTCTAAATGCAAGATTATGAGAGGCCAAAAAGTTTATTATGTCAATTATTCTCTCTAACAAGTTGTGCCAATGTTTTTGTGATTCACGTATTAGCCTTTCGTTTTCTTGGTCTATTGTTTTGCCTTGATTTATTCCTTTCTCTAAATTTAACCATTGGAACATATGTGCCATATGTTCTTTGGTATTCTCATGTCTATGTAAAATGCTACTTAAATGTTTCCAGTCACAACACCCTCCTTGCACCACCTGAGTTTGTGAATTGCTAAATAGTCTGCATGGAAAACAGTAAACTTTATTTTGGGAATTGGAATACAGTAACCAGCGACGATGTTGAGTTTCACCATTATTTAGTTTTCTCGAGAAATAGAAATTGGAAAAGTGTCTGTTATCATCACCTTTGGGATAATATTCATCACCGCTATTTAATTGCTGTGTGGGGCCGCTTCGAACTATGTCACGACGCTGTGTATCCGTTATGGGAAACGTCCACAATCCCGGATCCGAATTAACAAGTACTTGCTGAACTATGGCGCTGGCGTCGTCGCTGCGAATTGGAGAATCTATGTCAATCTGTTCTTCTTGATTGCTTGATGACAGCACAAGAGTTTCAGCGTCAATTTTTGATTGGCTAGAAGATGATCCAAGCTCTACGTCTAACTGACGTTCGCTCTCGGTATTTAGTGCATCTAGAGCATTTTCCAACGGTATCTCGGACGTTTGTTGTGTAGAAGTCGAAGCTATCGATTCAGAAGGTTCTGTACTACCAGATGCAGTTTGGTTGAGGAACTTCATCAAATTTAAACTCAAAACTTGGTTGGTTGCAGTTCTTTCAGCTTTTCTTTTTCTTTTTGCTGATCCAGACTCCCATTTTCTTCCAATATCTCTATCTCGGCCGGACATGTCGATAACGTCGTATCTATACACTGTAAACGAAAGCAATAGTTAACATTTTTTTGCAGTTTTATCTACATAATATTGTAAAACCTAAATTTAAATTAGTTTTGAAATAAAAATCTTTAAGATAGCTTTTACTACCAGCTAGTTTTAAAAACTTAAAAAGTCGATACGTTTTTTACCTTAAAGCTTTTTTGGTTTCCTTCAAGAGATATTATAAAGCGTATTTTATATACAAGTAATTACTGCGTTATATACTTATTACCAATTAAATATTTCTTACCTTATGTAAAATAGACGAGTACAGGTACCGGTGTGTTACAAATCACAAAGAAAACAAAAAAACAATTAAAAAAGTCACTGTTTTAAAATTTTGGGTCAGTTTACAGGAGCAATCAATATACCTAAACACTATCTATTTATTCACTAAATATTATTAAAACATTGAACACACTATTCTTATCAAAATAGGTACGTACAGTCATAAAAATAAACAATATTGAATAACACAATTATACGTTTCTATTGTTATGCGCCTAGCGACTGCGTTGCGTACTTTGATTTGATTGGTTGACTTCCTAGTAAAGAAAGTAAACAAATAAACCGGGGATTCCCCGCACTCTAGTCGGCGGCAAATGTTGCCAGACTAAGAAAACATGTTTCACAACAAAATTGATTTATATTTTTTTTGTTTTATTCTCGCTTTAAACATTTTTGAGTCGCGAGGCCCCTTGTACCGCGAGGCCGTAGGCGGTGGCCCACGTCGCCCACGCTTAACGCCGCCTCTGTCTGTAATAATTGTGATATGCATTATTTAACTGAGCTTACTAAATTAAGAATGGTAAAAGAACGGTAAATGTGGTATCTGTTTTTATTTTTGCGACACGACGGTATTCCCGTCCGAATTGAGCAGTCCAACTGGGGAAGTACCTCCACCCTACAGAATATCACGGCTATAATAACCTCGTGTTGTGTGGTGAGTAGGGTAGCCAGAGCTCACTGGAGAGTTTCTGTACTGTCAGTGGGAAGACCAAAGGCTTGTCCTGCTTTTGTGTTCTTCACTGAAAGCACATAAAATCTCTGTTCTTACAGGGTCGGCAGCACGGATGTGACTCCACTGGTGTTACACACGTTCATAGGTCACGGTAACCACTTTCCATCAGGTGGGCCGTGTGCTTGTCTGCTACATAAGTTGTATACAAAAAATTAATCATTCAACCGAGTGACAATGGTAAATTATTTGATTGTCAAATATTATCACGTCACAATTAGATAAATGTCTTTAGAATTATTAATGGCGAGACGCCAAAGTCAAGTTTTTCAAGTTACGGTCCTCAGTAAAGTTGTGGGGACTTTACTAGAGGCTCCCTAGGGAGGTTTGGAACCAACACAAAAAGTCACAATTCACTGTAATTTGCCACTTTCCACACTTGTGCGCGTTGTCAAAGATAATATATCTAAAAATCCACCATTTTTATACATAAAATCTCGAATTCACACCAATTTTGGAAATTAAAAAAATACCGCGATGCGCCATTATTCATGTTGGCGCCAAAACTCACAAGTTTCCTTATAACATACCGTTTTGACGTTTAGTAAAAAGTAACTAATTTGACTAGTCAGTCAAATACCTAATTGTAGTTATAATAAAATGTTTTATTCAATTCCAATTGTTGTTAGAGCACATTGCTTAGTGATTCTTGCTATTATAGATTCTTATGTTAATTTGTACCTACAGTATAGATATTGCAACACAAATTCTTCAACAAACCAGTAGCCAGGCAACTGTTGTATCTAGGTTTCTAGATACTTTAAGTGGGGGACTCTGTTGACCCCACACCCGAGACGAGGGCCAGATCGTGAGAGATGGCCCTGGGTCGGCCGGGGTGCGAGGGATATGCCTGTCAACCTCACCTTCGGCAACCAAAACGACCCACAGGCGGCTTGCGTTTTAGTCGGTTCGAGTCCGACATAACCTCCTCCACCGGCTCCGGTGGGGAGGTATCCGTGGGGATTTTGCGCACGTAAAAAAAAAAACAGGTACTTAAGTTATGCACGAACAATGAGATCAATCAAGTAACAATATGCACGACATACATACCTACATATAATTACGTATTTAACCCCGGAGGGTTAGGCAGAGGTGAATTAACACTCACATTTCACCAAACATAAAATTCGGTCCCACGTAGGATAGGGGGTGAGCATATTGTCGTCTTCCGGGCACTATTGTAGACTCAAACCATGCGTAGGAGTCTGGGATGTATAAATATCTGATGTTAAGCAGCCCTATCCCTTAGTCGCTTTGTACGACACCGCATGGGAAGAGATGGGATTGCCCAAATTCTACTCTGCCGGGAACCACGCGGCTTATAATAATGTACACAAGACAAAAACGATAGCCTGTCTAGTGATATAAGTATTATACAGATCTTTATATTGATTTTGGCAAGCAGAAAAAGTCACCAGTATGTTCTACATAAATGTGTGTGTAACAAAACTCGTTTCCTCACTCACACACACTTATACATTTGCAAATTACAATTGATTCAAAACCATTCGTATTTATTTATCATCAGTTACACTTTCTTTAGTAATAACAATAACTCATAAAATTCTTATTACTGGTATATGAATATAGTTTTTATCTAATACTTGTAAGTCTCCGTGACCCTGGGGTTTACAGATTCGCTTTTTAAGAGTTAAATTAAAATCCTGCAAAGTTTTAAGTTCGAATCCCAGTCAAATTTTACTTTTTGAACTTTTAAATATTTGTATATCTTCATGTTAATTACTTACCTATTAAGGGAATGTTGAGGTAACATCACAAAAGTATGATATTTTAGTTATTTTTTTATAGCAACTTAAATCAGTAGTATTTTTATTATTACTGAGCGAGTATTGTTGCAGACACATTGCATTAATGTTTCTCGTATTGGAATTTATGCTACCCTCATTCTCATGATTAAAATAACATGATAATTTTATTTTTAACTGTCAACTATTGGATGCATTGTGCTTTCCACACGGTTAATTAACAACTTAAACGTTCTTTAATATCACAAACAAAATAAAGAAGAAAAACAAAACTATTTATTAACGTCAACGACTACATCAATATAGTTGCGGTTCGAACTCGCTACCTTCGAAATGTCTTTACACCTGTAATGCCACTCAACTACGTGAGCCTGTGCTGAAATGGTGAAATTTACCTTCTCATTCGATGGCAGGCAAATCATTCACACATATTCAATCGTTCACGATTCACGATCATGCACAATGGCACACATAAACGTATTACACTAATACGCCTTTAACGATGACACACACATGTGACTTCAAAGCAATGAGTTATTGTTGTGTGAACACACATATGTATAACATACGGGTGCTTCCACTTGACCCAGATCATAAATAGATTTTATTAGATGGATAGGCTATCGTTTTTGTCTTGTGTACCTACATGAATGTGTGTGAAATATTGAAATCTAATCTAAGGCGTTGTCTGGAAGATTTCGCTATTTGCGCTAAGGCCGCCCATTGAAAAATTAACGTAAATTATTGTGATGTTTTTTTCACTGTATTAGATCTATCTATCAGGGCTCAGATTCTGCTAAAGCAGAAACACTACCAAGCCACGGACACTGGTAAAAATCTATGTAATTTTAGACTTTAAAGCAATACCGTTAAAGCTCAAAGTTAAAAGGCTTTTTGCAGAGGGAATAAAAAATTATAATGAAACTATTTCCATTTTGAATTCCTCTCCACTGAACGTCACTTCTATTCAAGAGCTGTATGTGAAGCGATTGAAATCAAGAAACACAAAAAATTCAATCAGGAAGATGGGTTTCAATTCTCTATATAACATGCTACCTCCCTTTTCTGTGCAGTCGGATAGACATCGGATAATTTGCTTACAGAATAGTGAAACTGTGAGTGTGGTATGTGACGGTACATTGCAAAACGAAAATAATAAAAATATCAAGAATGTGCGGGTAGATGAAGAACCTATAACCTCATGGACTCGAAGACGGCAGGCGTGCACCACCGAGCCAGTCAGCCTGTGAAACGTCAGGCAAACCAAAGGTATGTATGCACCTATACCATGATCGTGTTAATTTCCCGCAAACATTATTGTATATTATAGAACGCGAAGTTTTTTAGCAAACCTGCGCTGAGACTGACCACTCTCGAGCAAAGAAGACTCCGAGGCGATCTGATAGAAGTGTATAAGATTCTGACCGCACACTACAATCTCCCAAATATCCATAACATCCTCCTCAGAAGGGATGGGCAACGGCCGTCTCGCGGACACAGTCTTCGACTGACACGGGCCCCCGCTGACACACTGGTCGCACATCACTTCTTTAGTAACAGAGTTGTCCACAATTGGAACTCACTGCCAAATAACGTTATTGCTGCAACCACGATAAATGGATTCAAAAATAGACTTGATGACTGACTACGACTAGACAACACAGAGCTCAAAATAGTGACGGACAGTTAAGGCTTCAATAGAGAGACTACACATTTTATCACTAGATGTGAACACATCAGCTTGTAGCTGCTTGTTCATAAATAAATAAATAAATAAAACCGATACGGGCGGAAATTGTTAATCAGATAGGTACCTCAGCTAGAATTTTTTATCGAAAACGTGCGCGAGTGCAAACCGCTGATATTACTTCTGAAGTGTCGAGATTGGGACATATTACCTACCTGTGTGCGAATCAAACCTCATAGGGACATCACATTTTCGCGTAGAATCCTAACCAACGAGAGTGCACGCCTCCTGAGACAATTAATTCGTAACAAACGATAGTGAACTAGATTGTATACAGAGGCAGTTATACACGTAGGAGTGTGAGTCGTGAGACTTAATGTTGCTTTAGGCCATAAGATTAAGGACGCAGGACACGACGGTATTTCTGTCGAATTGAGCAGACCGACTAGGGAAGTACCTCCGCCCTACAGAATACCGCGGCCATAATAACTTCGTGTTGTGTTCCCGGCGATGAGTAGCGTAGCCAGAGCTCTATGGAGAGTTTTGGTGCGGTCAGCGGGAAAACCATTTTCCATTAGGTGGGTCGCGTGTTTGACTGCCCCCTAAGTGGTATTTAAAAAAAAACGTTACAACACTACACACGCTATGGTTATCATGAGTCTAGATAGCGTTGTGTGGAATGTTATGGCATATTTACTGTTTTATTTAAGAATGAAACCCTCTTACGGGGAATGATAAAACACATAGTTTTGATAAATTATAATTACGCTTATCTACTATAGAGGGTACTGGCAGACCCCATTACAGTTCTTGGGCTCCACGCCGGGCTGCAGCTTGCACACTTTGTTCCCGCAGATGTACTCGCCTTTGCGTACACTCGGTTCTGGCTTCTTCCGAGGAAATTGGAACAGCGGGTGGACTGTAAAGGAAAACGTACTTAGATTGAATGTAGGAATAGACCTTGGTGGCGCTAAAGAAAATATAATAGAGAGAAATTACTACGCGGCCAGCATCATGGGCACCTTTACGCCGGAAACGATACGGGGTAGGTTATTCGGCACGACATAACCACCAACCATGTTTTAATTTCATTAAACTATTAGTATATATTATTGTATTATATAAACTAGTATTGCCAAACTCATTAATATAAATTTTTTATCCCTAATTAGTTTATTCTATAACTCAAAAATCATTTTTTTCCAATATCTGTCATCATAAAGAACTGAATTGATCTGATCGATTAATATATAGAAAAAAAATATCAGTTCAGTTGGGACTCGAACCCGTGACCTTTCTCTTACAAGAGGATCGCTCTGACCACTAAGCCACAGAACCTGCGCCATTCAAATTCTTCATACGGCGGCTTGCTCTGCCCGCATACGTGTTCCTTTCCTCCCTGGAAATCCTAGGTTCTTCGAGTGGGGCGTGAAAAATCTTCTTTCAACAGCATCTGGAATGGTGGCTACTACTCTTTGGATTTCACTTTTAATTCGGGAATGAACTACTGTAGATCAGATCATTCCTATGAATCACTCAGACCCTGTGGTCGTCGCGGGTACAAGGTCGTAAGTACAACAAAAAAACAGGTTACCTCTAATGCCACCACCCTTGACTCCTTCATCAGCTGACCTCTTTTCTCGATACCCGTATATGTCGAACTTGGGCCGGTTTACCAGCCTTCTGTGGCCTGTCGCGTTGTCCAGACCTGACGCCAGACACAACACCATGCAGAGAGCCAGCAGTGACAACTGAAAATAAATAAAAAATCCAGTGGCTACTGGGACATTGTCACTTACTAACAAGCTTCTGGTCTACAAAAGTATCATAAAGCCTAATTTGGACCTATGTAATAAAACTTTCGGGCTCTGCTAGTAAAAATACAAATACTTCAATCGGGAAGATGGGTTTCAACTGTCGAGTGTCTGGCATCCAGTGTTCCGTAATGTTTACAAGATCTGAATAAACCAAATTTTTAAAACCTGTGTGAGTCTATTCAGTGTTGTGTGTCGTGAACGTGATTGAGTACAGTGCTAGAACGTGGACAGTGGTATGAGTACGGAAGAGGGTAGACCGATATGGTCTGCCCAATAACGAGCAGCTTGGCCGTCGTCAGTACATCGTGATCATGGCGTTTGTAACAGCGTCGAAATATCGGTTACTCAGCGAAAATAATAAACATGGTAAATATCCCTGCGAGTTTTATACTATTGAGATCAAGAAATTAAAAAAATATCCCTTGTAAAGTTTACAATTGAAGTTGCAAATGTCAGAGAACGCAAAAAAAGTTTATTTTTTGGATGTTTGTATAGATGGATTTAAAGGTGTTTGAAAATTACATTCCACGTGATTCCTGGCAGAGTAGAATTTGGGCCACCCCATCTCTTCCCCTGCGGTGTCGTACAAGGCGACTAAGGGATAGGGCTGTTTAACATCAGATAGATATATACAGCCCAGAATTAGCCTCAGATGCATGGCTCGAGTGAACAATAGTGCCCGGACGACGGCACTAGGCTCACCCCCTGTTACGTGGGACTGAATTTAACGATTGGTGAAATGTAAGTGTTAATTCACCTCTGCCTAATCCACCAGGAATAAAGGCGTGATTATATGTATGTATGTATGATACCTACATACATATATACATATTACTCACACACAGCCCTTCTTCTACCGCACCCACGAGAAGAGACAGGGTGATCCTATTTTACTTCACCGGTAACATCACGGCAAAACGTAGGCAGTATAGGTACTTAGGTACAGCTACCGGGTTTTAACAAATATGATATTTGTTTGTAATTTTAGTATTTCTAGTATAAACATAACATAAACTCACGCCTATATCCCCGAAGGAGTAGGTAGAGGTGCTAGCACCCACATTTCGCCAGTTTATGTTTAGCTCCCAATGTAATAGGTGGCGAGCCTATTGCCATTAACCGGGCACTTATAAACCTGCGATAAATACACACATAACTTCGAAAAGCATCGAAAAGTCATTGGTGTGTGACATGGTAAAACCTGGGACCGAACCCGACACCTCGTCTCAGCAGTCCATTACCCATACCACTAGGCTACCGCTAGTATAACACTTCACTATTAGTGCTGTTAGTTTTTCCCCGTCTGCACTACGTTTTTAAAAGTAACAAACAAGTCTAATACACTTCACAGATATTAATTTAAATAAGTTAGGTACTTACAGTCCAATCTGGACTCCACAGATAAGAAGGTTAAAAAAATAATTAACGTGAAAAGATAAGAGAAATTTATAGTAATACTAGCTGACCCACCCCAGCTTCGCCCGCGGTATATTTTGAAGCTTCATATCCCTTTGAGCCCGTATGTTTTAGTCTTCAAAATATTCGTGAAAAATTACCGGATTTGTTAACCATCAATGCTCCGCTCCCTTAAGTAGTAGCGTGATGATATATAGCCTAAAACCTTCCTCGATAAATGGACTACCCAACACTGAAAGAATCATTCAAATCGGACCAGTAGTTCCAGAGATTAGCGCGTTCAAACAAACAAACAAATAAACTCTGCAGCTTTATAATATTAGTATAGATTAAAAAGCTGACGAGTTTGTTTGTTTGAACGCGCTAATCTCAGGCAGTACTGGTTCAAATTTAAAAAATATTTTTGTGTTGAATTGTCCGTTTATAGACGAAGGTTTTAGGCTATATGTCATCACGCTACTACCTAAACTAGCGGAGCAGTGATCATAAATGTCAACAAATCCGGTAGATTACCATAAATTATTTTAAAACTAAAGAAATATGGACTCAAATAGATGATATGAGGCTTCAAAATATGCCATGGGCGATGCTGGGGCAGGTCAGCTGGTTGGTTACAACTAGGGTGACCAGCGAATTTAAAATATAGTGACCCCTCTTCCGTGGTTTTCAAAACACTATTCCCGTTACGTTGCGACAGCCTACCTACTTACAGCCTTACCCCTCGTTTACACCTAAGTATAAAACACGTATTTGACAAGTTGCAATATGTCACAAGCTACAGTGTACGCAAATGTGTTTTATACTTGTTTACAACTTGTTAGCTATACATCCTATGGGAACGAAAAAGTATCTGAGATACATGTATAAAACGAGTATTGTGTTTTAATTAGTCTTCTACAAGTCTTCAACAAGTTTTTTATATTCAAGTTTACAACTTGTTAAGTGGTGTAAACGAGAGGTTACAGAGATCCATTTTTCCCAAGATATGAAGGCCACCCGGCTGACTATGGGCCACCCACGGTATTAGTTCCACTTAAACCCATTTCTGCTTATATAATGTAACGACGCGCTCTGCGAACGTCGTCACACCGGTTTTAATTCTATTTTTGAACGAAGGGTTTCGGAAAGCGGAGTGAATGACATTTTGACGTATCGCTGTCAAAAGCACCTTTCTTCCTATATTGAGACTGGATGGTCGATATTCATGGCTTCGTAACTTGATTTCAATAAATCTCATAAAAATGAGAGTATTTTGGCCTAAAGGATAATAGTTTGTGTCCTCACAACTGTCCTCTTGTGGAATTGTGGTTTATTTCTGGTGAGTTGTCATTTTTTAATAAGATTCCCTTTGATGGAAATTCGCCACGCTCCTTTTTTGAAAAATAATTGTTAAAATTCTATTGTTTCAGCTCTTAATCTGAAAATATTATGATTTCTTTTGCTATTGGCATTGTTCCAGCAAATTAAGGCGGTAAGTCGCGCAAATTTATAGAAAATTAGGACCTCGTGTTCACATATAGGAGTTTGTTCTAATGACATGCAATTTTATTACAGGTTTCCAAATTGGAACCGCCTTTTTCTTTTTCCTTTGGACTTTTTCTTTGGACCTTTGTCTTCGGACATCTGCATTTCTTTATGGAGGGTTTGGACTTTTCGCCTCAAACATGGATGTACCGCATGGGCTTAAACTGAAAACTTCGCCTGCTACGAGCTTTCCCGCTGCTGTGTTTACATATACTCGCCGAGGGATGCCGTGAGCTTACTTTAATTATATTTTAAATCTAAACTTCAAAATAACCTAAAAGTGCATTGGTGACATAGAATCATATTGACATAGCTTATAAAAATCTAATTTTAAATTTAAGGTTAGTTATACATTAGGAATGTATCCTTACATCTATTTCTGAATGCACACTGGAGTGGACAATAAAACCTTAAACCTCACAGTTTGGTTTCATTTAGCTCACCTCCGGAAGATTAAAAGTTTCCAGTATCCGCTGATTATCTTAGGCATGTGTATCTCCAAGGCGCCCGAACTTTTATGGTAATGTACTTACAAACCAATTTTATTTATATTTCTTTTAAATAGGAGATTACACACTTACTTCTTTCATTGTCATATGACACATATTTGTTATATTATTACAATTGGCACTCGCGAACAGGGACATGACAGTGTGCATATATCTTTATTCCTTGTCACCTTTGCATTATTTTTTACCTTATCATGTTAAGAACAGTGTTTTCTTCATGTTTTTTTACTGTTACATAACTGTGTATTACAGTAAATCTTTGTTATTGTTTACTTTGCAAAACTAATCATACTACAAGTTAGTACTATTGTTTGTATCTCTCAATTACAGGTGAATGTTTCAATTTGTATAGCATGGTTATTGTTATGACTGTTTTATCTTATATAGCTTTTGTTTATTACAGGTAAGATTTTCCACTTAGTAATATTATATAATTACTGGTTCTTAACCTTTATTTACATGTGTGAAAACATAGTAATATTTGAATATTTGCTGTTTACCTTAAGTAGACATAAATAATTTATTTTGTGAATCACTAATGCATTTTTATCTTTATAGGCATTTGACCTAAATAACTTTTGCAACAATAACATTCCATTCTATGAGTTTGTTTGACTTTTGAGTTTAGCGTTTTGCTATCAATGCAATTAACTTCATTCATAATTTAATTAACTTTAATTAGAAACTTTAATTGATACTTTAATTAGAAACTTATAGTGTATTTAATACAACTTTTTATTAGATTTTCACATCCTTTTATAAATCAAACATGGATAAGGAAATACAGGTCCCGCCTTTGTTTGAGAATATTGTTAATGATGTTCCAGTTGGTACTTCTACTCATGAGATGCCTCATGTCATGGCTGATTTATCTGAAGTTGTTGATCCATTTTCGAATAGTCGAGGAGCTGGTGATCATAGTCTGAGAGCCGCATCTTCATTTAATATGATGAATGTTTTATTGAATGATAATTTGAAGAAAAACTTGCCTTCTGTTACTAAGTTGCCTGATTTAAAACGAAGTAAGCTTTTGTATGATGGTAAATCGTGCGTTAGGGAATTTATTACTCAAGTGGAAGAATATTTCTTGTTTAAAAATTTTAATGAATATTTTTTGGTTAGTTCATTCTCTGATCTTTTGTCAGGCACTGCGCTTAAATGGTTTCGTAGTGTTCGTATTCGTATTGCTTCTTGGCAGGATTTGAAGGCTGCGTTGTTGAAACGTTTTGATAGAGTTGAATTTGATTATCATTTGGAACATGAACTCCGTACTCGTAAACAAAAGATAACTGAGTCATTACCAGATTTTATTACAGACATAATGGATATGGCTAGCCGTTTGTCTATGCCTGTTTTTGATGCTACCCTCATAACTATTATTAAACATAACATGTTAAATATTTACACACCTTTTGTGTTTGGTAGAACTATTTCTTCTATCGACGAATTTATTAACCTCAGCAGAGAATTAGAGAATTTTGTGTCAAGAAAGAACTTGAGTGAGAATAAAAGTATTAAAAAAGAAAAATATTCTGCTCAAATTAGTGCTGTTAAATCAGATGATTTAACTTGTTTAAAATGTAAGTCCTCTGGACATTCTTATAAAAATTGCCCTACATTTCCAGGTGTAATTTGTTTTAAATGTCACAAGCTTGGCGTCACTACGAAGAATTGCGAAGTTTGTAATTCAAATACTGTTCAGTCAAAAAACGTATCAGGTCCCATCGAGCCCTAGTTTTTGATAAAACCTCTGGTGACTCGATGTTGAAAAAATTTAGCAATGCTCCGAATGAAGCCACTTGTAAGAAAGAATTTAATGAATGGTTGGATTATTTGAAAGTTTTCTTTAATAATATCAGGGCTGCTCCTGTTTTGTTTGTTAAACATAAAGACACTAGACCTTATTTAAAATTTAATATTAATAATAAATTTTATTCAGGTTTGTTAGATAGTGGAGCTTGTAGTTGTGTACTCGGTTCTAATATTCATCAAACATTTTTGCAATTAGGTTATAAATTTAAACCTTATAAAGGTAACGCTGTTACTGCTGATGGTTCTGCACACAATGTTATTGGAACTATGGTTTTACCTATCACTTGTGATAACTTAACTAAAAATGTAGATTTTTTGATAATACCTTCTTTTAAACCTTCAATTATTTTGGGATTTGACTTTTGGTTAAAATTTAATCTTGCTAAAGACTTATGGAATAATATTACTTTTGAATATGAATCCACTACTTGTGTAAATGCAGTTACTTCTGTTTCTGAACTTTCTCCTTCTGAGAAACACGAGTTAAATAAAATTATTTCACTTTTTGAAAATATTTCTTATGAAAAGAGAGGCTTAGGTCTTACTCATTTAGTTAAACATAAAATTAATGTTACTGGTGAACCTTTTAAACAACGTTATTGGCCCCTTAGTCCTGCTAAACAAAAAGAACTTTATGATGAAGTGGAAGTTTTATTAAAGGAAAATATTATTGAACCTTCTAAATCTCCTTGGTGTTCTCCAGTGTTAGCCGTTGAAAAACGCGATGGTGGAACAAGATTATGTTTGGACTCTAGACGTTTAAATTCAGTTACTGTTAAAGATTCTTATCCTTTACCTTACCCTTCTAGAATTTTAGATAACCTTCGGGGTGCTAATTATATAACTACTATTGATTTGTCTAAAGCATTTTTGCAAATCGCTTTAGAAGAATCTTCTCGAGAGAAGACTGCTTTTGTTGTTCCTGGGAAAGGTTTATTTCATTTTACCCGGATGGTGTACGGTTTGACTAATGCACCTGCAGAGTTACAGAGACTCGTAGACAAGTTGTTTGGACCAGAATTTGATAATGTAGCATTCTGTTACTTAGATGATCTCATATTGATAAATTCTACATTCTCTGATCATTTAGATTATTTAAATAAAATTTATAAAATCCTTAAAGATGCTGGGTTAACTATTAATTTAAAAAAGTGTAATTTTTGTAAAGATAAACTGCGTTATCTTGGTTATATTGTTGACAGTAATGGTTTACATACCGACCCTGCTAAATTAGAGTCCATTAAAAGTTTCCCACGCCCAGAAAGCGTTAGACAATTAAGAAGTTTTCTTGGGTTATGTTCTTATTACCGTAGATTCATTGATAAGTTTGCTGATATTGCTTCGCCCTTAACCAAATTAACGGCCGGAAGCAAGAATTCTAAAAAATCTCTTTTCTGGAATGAAGAAGCTGAAGTTGCTTTTCATAATTTAAAACTTGCATTAATTTCTGCACCAGTTTTACATTGTCCGAATTTTGAAAGACCATTCTCTTTACATTGCGATGCTAGTTCTGTTGGAATTGGTAGTGTCCTGAGCCAAGATGATGATAATGGAGATCAACATCCTGTAGCTTATTATTCTAGATCACTTAATAAATGTGAACGTAATTATAGTACAACTGAGAGAGAGTTGTTGTCAATATTGGATTCTATTGAACATTTCAGACCTTATATTGAAGGAATGAAATTTACAGTTATCACTGACCATGCTAGTTTAACTTGGCTTCTTAAACTTAATAATCCTAGTGGTCGTCTTGCACGTTGGGCTGCTAGAATTTCTCAATTTACTTTTGATGTTAAATATAAGAAAGGTTCTTTACATTTAGTTCCAGATTGTTTATCCAGAATAGAAATTTCTGCTATTAATATTCCTGTAAATAATATTATTGTTATGCCAAATGAGGATATCGTTGATCCTTGGTATAGAAAAATATTTGTAAATTGTCAAAAGTTTCCTAGAAAATATAAAAATTTCAAAGTTGAAAGTGATACTTTGTATAGATTTTGTAAAGATAAATATAATCCTAATAATCGTTTAAATTGGAAAATTGTCATACCTAAAGAACACATCTTAGACACTATTAAATCTAATCATGATGATGTTAATTCAGGACATTTAGGAATTCATAAAACTTTAAATAAATTAAAAATACATTATTTTTGGAAAGGTATGTTTATTGATGTTCAAAAATACATTTCTTCTTGTGATACTTGTAAAGCTTATAAATCTTCTACTAATCCACCTCATGGAATTATGGTTAATCCTAAGAAAGTTGATAAACCAATGTTAATGCTTTCTATTGATATTATTGGAACTCTTCCAAAAGCTTATTCTGGCCATAAGTATATACTTTCAATCATAGATGTTTTTACAAAATATTGTTGGATATTTCCTATGACTAGTGCTACCACTAAAGTAATTTGTAGGATACTTGAAAAAGAAATATTTCTTAAGTTTGGAACGCCTAAAATTTTTGTTTGTGATAATGGAAGCCAATTTACAGCTAAGCAATTTGTAGATTTTCTAAAAAGTTATAATATTAGTAAAATGTTTTATAATACTTTATATACACCTCAAAATAATCCTGTAGAGAGATATAACAAAACAGTCGAAACATGTATTTCTTGTTTTGTTAAAGATGATCATAGAACTTGGTCAAAATATTTGCCTCATGTTCAATTAGCTTTAAATAGTAGTGTGAATCTAGCTACAGATTTCACTCCTAATTTTCTCATGTTCGGTAGAGAACTTATTTTTGATGCTTCATTGCACCGTTTTAGTAATTCTTTTGATAACCTCAATCAACTTGATGTTGTTGATAGGTCTTCATTTGCTTTTTCACTTAAATCACTTAGTGATATTTTTATGAAAGTTCAAGCTTCATTGCTTAAAGCTTATAAGCGTAATGCGCGTTATTATAATATAGGAAGGAAGGTCATTTCTTTTGAGGTGGGAGATATAGTGTGGAGGAGAAGTTTTGTGCAGTCTAATGCTCCTGCATTCTTTTCGGCTAAGTTAGCACCTAAGTTTGTTAAGTGTGAAATAATAGATAAAATTTCCTCTAATGTTTATGTTTTAAAAGACCTTAATAAAAACTATACTGGTCGTTATCATATTAAAGACATAATTAAATATTAAAATTATTCTTGTTTTGACAATGTCTATCTTTGTCTTTGGTACTTTGTTTGAAGTATGACCCCACTATGAGGTGATGTTTGAGAGGTTGAGGGGTGTTGAAAGGAGATGTATGTTAGGAACTTCACAACAATTTATTAATTTCAATTTTAGTTTCCTTCAAAAATAACTTAGGTCATTTTAGGACTTGTTATTGTGTAACTCTACTCCATATTAACAAATTGTTCCACATCAAAAGATCTTATATTTTTATTTATCTTTGTTGTATAGGATTATTTTCCTGTATATATTTTTATACACTTGTATATTTAATATTGTATATTTTGTACAAATTTAGGAATTTAGTTTCTACTCTAATATAGGAGTGAAATTTAATATTCATTTTCTACATTAAATTCACTTGACTTATTTCCACTCACTTAGGGAATGGAAAATTAAGTTTCTTGAACTTTATTTTTGTACAGTTCTGGGTTATTTTCTTAGTATTAAGATTCTCGGATTGGACGCATTTTATGCATTTTTTACACACCTTGTTATACCATTTTTTGGGAAACTTGTGTCTTACTGGACTTTACAATTTTTTGTGCTATTGTGTTTCATACACATAGTCACACCTTACGCTTTGCGCACGGGAAGCTGGTGGTGTTGAGCCGGTCGTAATTGTCGTTTTTCTCTTTTTGTACGATTGTGTTTTTATACACATTGTTACATTTTTTATGCTTTGCGCACGGGATGTCGGTGGTGTTGTGCCGGTCGCAAATGTCATACTTTTCTTATGCGGTTGTGCTCAGAAAGTCAGTGGTGTTGTACTGGTCACAATTGTCATATTTTCTTTATATTTTGCTTGTGCTCGGAAAGTTGGTGGTGTTATGCCGATCACAATGCTTATAAATATATTATTACGACACTTTTGTTGTGATTTTGTTTTGACGTTTTGGATGTTGGAATAGGAATTTGAAGTCGGCGGCTTTTCAACCTAACCGACAGTGGGAAAACTTCATTGTTTTTACCGATTTTCTTTCAGATTCGGCAGCGTTGGTGCTTAACCGATATCTTGTTAGTTTCCTATTTTTGTTTCAGGAATAGCTGGTATAGAGTCGGTGGCGTAGGAGCTCAACCGCACTTTTGTATTGATGCTAGAAGGCTGGTTAAGATCAAGGATTAGATTCGACGGCGTTGGTTGCCTAATCGATATCTGGAATGGAATTGAGTAGGGATTGTTTAATTTGTTTTATTGAAGGATTTATTTTCACCTTTGTGTTGAAATAAGTTTTTACTCTTTTCTGAGTTTGGTTTCGGTTATTCCATTAAGTTGGATAGTGTCCTTTGTTTCCATTTGAAACTGGAAATTCTTTTTCAACTTAATTCTTTACTTTTCGAGTGTTTTCACATTCTTTGATTTTAAGGAATGCTTTCCCATTCTTTAATTTATAATTATTTCTGCAATACCCATTGCAAGATGCTTTCGCATTGCCTTTTTGTTTATTGAAAAATGTTGCAAGACATTTTGTCTTTTGAGGTTTTTTGGAATTTTGTTCTGGACTCTCATAATTTTCTTTAGAAAAGGAAGTTTCTTTCTTTCTTTTTTCCTTTTGGGGAGGGATGTAATGTAACGACGCGCTCTGCGAACGTCGTCACACCGGTTTTAATTCTATTTTTGAACGAAGGGTTTCGGAAAGCGGAGTGAATGACATTTTGACGTATCGCTGTCAAAAGCACCTTTCTTCCTATATTGAGACTGGATGGTCGATATTCATGGCTTCGTAACTTGATTTCAATAAATCTCATAAAAATGAGAGTATTTTGGCCTAAAGGATAATAGTTTGTGTCCTCACAACTGTCCTCTTGTGGAATTGTGGTTTATTTCTGGTGAGTTGTCATTTTTTAATAAGATTCCCTTTGATGGAAATTCGCCACGCTCCTTTTTTGAAAAATAATTGTTAAAATTCTATTGTTTCAGCTCTTAATCTGAAAATATTATGATTTCTTTTGCTATTGGCATTGTTCCAGCAAATTAAGGCGGTAAGTCGCGCAAATTTATAGAAAATTAGGACCTCGTGTTCACATATAGGAGTTTGTTCTAATGACATGCAATTTTATTACAGGTTTCCAAATTGGAACCGCCTTTTTCTTTTTCCTTTGGACTTTTTCTTTGGACCTTTGTCTTCGGACATCTGCATTTCTTTATGGAGGGTTTGGACTTTTCGCCTCAAACATGGATGTACCGCATGGGCTTAAACTGAAAACTTCGCCTGCTACGAGCTTTCCCGCTGCTGTGTTTACATATACTCGCCGAGGGATGCCGTGAGCTTACTTTAATTATATTTTAAATCTAAACTTCAAAATAACCTAAAAGTGCATTGGTGACATAGAATCATATTGACATAGCTTATAAAAATCTAATTTTAAATTTAAGGTTAGTTATACATTAGGAATGTATCCTTACATCTATTTCTGAATGCACACTGGAGTGGACAATAAAACCTTAAACCTCACAGTTTGGTTTCATTTAGCTCACCTCCGGAAGATTAAAAGTTTCCAGTATCCGCTGATTATCTTAGGCATGTGTATCTCCAAGGCGCCCGAACTTTTATGGTAATGTACTTACAAACCAATTTTATTTATATTTCTTTTAAATAGGAGATTACACACTTACTTCTTTCATTGTCATATGACACATATTTGTTATATTATTACAATAATCATGTATGAATCACAGAGTACATTACCAATAATTGTGTTAACGACCATTGAACTGCTGATTGGTAAGTTCAATTGAGTCATTAGGCACCTTGATAGGAAGGAACGAGATTTTTTCTGTAGCTCAAAATGAACATAGCTAATTATTATATTAGGGAAAATACTTCCAGTGGTATTTTATATAGGACACAATTCTATCGATCAAATCTAGGTAATAATAGTGCCCGGTAACGGCAATAGTCTCACCCCCTATTACGTGGGACCGAATACAATGATGGTGAAATGTGGGTGTTAATTCACCTCTGCCTAACCCTTCGAGGATTATATGTATGTATGTATGTACATCGAGTTGATTTCAACTCGTCTAGGGGTAACGTTAAGTCTCGGGAAAGGGGGTCACCATTACCCCTCGTTTACACCACGAAATAAGTTGTAAAACAAGTTGTAAACTTATTTATAAAAACTGTAGAAGACTAATCAAAATGCAATACTTGTTTTATACATGTATCTCAGATACTTTTCTTTCATATAGCATGTATAGCCAACAAGTTGTTCACACTGTAGCCTGTGACATATTGCAACTTGTCAAATACATGTTTTATACTTAAGTGTGAACGAGGGGTTATAGATACCAACAAAGGTGGTCCAACAGCTTAACGGCCTCGTCACAATTTTTTTTCAAGCCCCGCGTAAAGGACCATACACCATAGATCATACTATTATCTTTGGGATAGGTAGATCTGTCGGACTACGATCGACATTCATCAATTGGATCAATCGGACATCAAAATCAATAGTAGACCCCGGGCTATGAAAAGAAAACTTAGAGCTAACGAGATCTGCAAATTAAATCAAATCAAATAATTTATTTGCATAACACAGGTTACAGAAAGTCAGTAAAAGATACATTTACGATAAATGTATAGGTCCGCTGTCTTACAACCTCTTCAAGGTGTGCAAATATTTGATATTGTCTTATGTGTATATCTTATAATATGTGTATTAAAATGAGTGTTCTGATGAGCTCTTCCAACTAATCCCACCCTCTCCTTTCCTACACAGGACAACACGTGCAGGCCTTAGATGTCACCCTCACACTGTGCAGAATTTACGACCAAGCGATTCGGAGACTCTTTTCTTTTGCTGCGCCACCAAGACCTGGAATTCATTACCAGCTCACGTGTTTCCTTCTTCCTACAGTCCCGGGGCCTTTAAGCGGGGTGTGAAAAAGCATATGATGAGACCACCAAGCTGAGTGCCACCATTGTAACATTACTTAGTGTCTGTAATGGTGACCCTCTTTCCTGAGCCTTTAGCTTACCATCAAGCGAGGTGAAGTCAAGTTGGCGTGTCCTAGATAAAAAATAAGAACCTGCTAAGCTACTTATGTAGGTGACTCTACGTTCATGTCATAATTATGTTGTTTACAATGAGGCAAAGCGAATTTCCTTGAATTAAATGCAAATTCAACTAACTCGTATTGACTTCACAGACTTTAAATAACCTTTAAGAATATTTAGCATATATACAAAATATAGTGTAGGTATGGGAACCCATCAAGATTCCGGTCGCACCGCTTTCCAACTCTATTTTGATACTGACGTCTGACCTCTAACTCCGAGAGGAAATAGATCGATCTACAACATTCTACACAACGGTATCTAGACCCATGATAAGCAGAGCTTAACTAGCTTGTGTTATGGAATCTAAAATGCGGATAAACATACTTAAATACTTTTTTTTTGTAAATACATACATATTATATGTTTATAGATAATAAGAGGTAGGACACGGCGGTATTTCCGTCCAATTGAGCAGTCCGACTGGGGAAGTACCTTCGCCCTACGGAATACCGCGGTCATAATAACTTCGTGTTGTGTTCCCAGCGGTGAGTAGGGTAGCCAGAGCTCAGTGGAGAATTTGTGCTGTAATGTGTGGGATGACTAAAGGCTTGTCCTGCTTTGTCCTCTACACTGACGGCACAGAAACACTGTGCTTACAGGGTTGGCAGCGCGAGTGTGGCTATTCTAGTGTTACACACGTCCATAGGCCACGGTAACCACTTTCCATCAGGAGGACCGTGCGCTTGTCTGCAGTGGTATAAAAAAAATAGAAATACCCAGACCAATGCAAATATCCATATTCACGCGTATAAATATTTTCACTGAGCGGGAATCGAACCCGCGTCTCCTGCGTAGCGGTCGCGTTTACTACCATGCCACAGAGACTGTCAATATGTGATGCTATGTTGTTAGTGATGTGACACTTCACGTTGCGCAAGCCGCAAGCCCAGGCACAGCTTCGTAATTTGTATTCTTTGTTAGTGAATGAATCAAGTGTTACATACAGATGTTGTTTGGCAGGTTGTATCTACTACGTAGAGATATATAGATAGATAGATAATTATTTATTGTACACCAATAGATTACAGTAGAACTTGTAGGTAGCATGCATACAGTTTAATATCCAACCTTGGGATGGACAGTAACGTAATAAAGCAAAAGATTTGGTGTAGTTAGCAAATAAACTAGAAACAAGGTGTAGGTATGAAAAACAAAAAGAAAGAAAGATAAAGAGATATGTTCAAATAAAGTAAAATAAATATACAACTTTAGCACATAAATAGATATATAAAGTAGATAGTACATACTAATAAGAAGGGAAATTAGTAAGCATATAAATTTTGAGCTGTCACAGTATTCAAAATGATAGGTAGCAGTCCTTGGCGCGCCTCCCCATTTCCGGGGACGAGTTGGGGACTCTGTGGCCCCCACACCCGATTTGAGGGCCAGCTCTAGAGAGATGGCCTTGGGTCGGCCGGGGTGCGAGGGATATGCCTGTCAACCTCACCTTCGGCAACCAAAAACGACCCACAGGCGGCGTGCGTTTTGGTCGGTTCGAGTCCGACATAACCTCTTCCACCGGCTCCGGTGGGGGGGTATCCGTGGGGATTTACGTACGTAAAAAAAAAATAGTAGTCCTTTAGATACTCTTAATGTAGAAATCACTTAGGTAAGTCTAGTCATTAAGTATATCTTGTTTTTATACTGGGACTAGTGTAGATAGTTAATTAACGTCAATTATAACATCCACACATTGAACATACATATAGGCGTGAGCATATTATGTTCAAACTTCTTTCTCTCCAGTGGAGGCAGAGACAACTGTCCACTATTTGACCCTATCCTTACATACACGACTGTAATGCCTACTTTCTACTTGCTCTGATCGTCTTTTACTTTCATACGCGGGGCCGAATGTAGCTTATACAGCGAACTGTGAGCATACACATTGCCTACTCTATTAGGAATATAAGAGAGAGGATTAAACACATAGTTCAATCCACTGGTGGGACCACGGGGAATTATTTTTCCCCGTAGTACCACAGAAATTTAGTGGGACGAGTAATTCAGCATTTAACCCTGGTCCCAGGTACTGACCACGCACTGGTAGAATTACGGGGATTATTTTTTCCCCATAGTGCCACTGCATTGCAGCGGGACTATGCGGTATGGGGTAATGGTAAGGTTATTTTAGTTCCACCACATTAAAGATGTGCCACAAAGACCTTGTTGCTGACATTAAATTTTCATTGTATGACCTATTTGTAGTTTATCTTTCTAGAGTAACTTGGGTTTACACCCTACAAGGAACCTATCTAGCAATGTTGTACCTAGTTGCTGAGGTTGGTGGTTAATCATACTCTCATGATTGTTGCGAGTAGGTACTTTAGAGCTAGCTTTTCCTTAAGACGTTCTCGATCTGATTAAAATCGTAAGGGGTCAGACGAAACAGCTGCTCTTGTAAAAAAGATACACATAAACCAAAGAATGATAAAGTTGTTAAATGATCCCGAAGTTGGCGCAGGGATGGCACTCGCATGTTGGTGATGTAGATTATAATTTACAAACTTTGTTAATGTGAAGTGCGGTAGGTCTGCATGAAGCATAAATATATTATTCAAACAAAAACTAGAATATACCTATCTAAATGATAGTGAAAACTGTGTGAAAATCCGGCGTTGGTTTAAAAAAAAGTTAGCCAAAAACAATACCATTGTTATACACACAGACACTGTAAAATACTTTCTTTAAATTTTAGTCTTTAAAGCAATGCGGTTAAAATCTAAAATTAAAAGGCTGAATGATGAAAGTACAATGCAACTCTTTTCATTTAATTTTAAACCTTAAGGGTATATAGATAAAGTCTAAAATTTATTGGCATTTTTGCAGTGTCTATGGTGTTTCAGTGGTTTTGCTTTAGTAGTATCTTGGGCCGGTTAGATACGTTTAAATAAATTTAAATTAATAAAATAACTATATCTAATAGGTATGCATGCTATGGTTTGGCGATGTTAGCCTATGATTTACATTTATTTTTTCATTTATTCTTTATGCACGATGTACATTGGCGGACTTAATGCCGTAGGCATTCTCTGCCAGTCTACCATAGGGTGGTGCAGAGCTAGTACGAGGTAGGCGCATATTAACAAGAGATGTGTTTGGTTCTATAAGGACTATAGATTAATTATACTTACTTATATTACTATCATAGATAGGAGCTTCTTCTAGTATGCGATTCAGGGTCTTGCTCAGGCCCCTCTTCCCCACTGGGCACTATGGGCACGTGCCCAGGGCCCCGCGATCGAATGGGGCCCCCTAGTTCCTGCCAGATTACCAAATGATAACCGATATTTAGGTATTACCGAAAAACATTAATTTTGAAAAATCTGATGATAATGACTTACTACAATACCTACGCTTATTATATTAGCTTTAGTTTGCCGCATGCGGATAGCTATACCTTGTACAACATAGCTTGAACTTTTTGACAGATGGGTCAGTGATGGGAAACAGAAAATATCTATTGGTGTAAAAAATGTGTTGGCTAAATATGTGGCTGTATGTATGTTTTAAACTATTCAAAATAAATAAATTCATTCGTCAATCAATTTTATTGCACTAGACATAAAAACATTGGGTAGGTACCATTGTTTTCAGATTTTCTATTTAAATTTTACTTCGAAGCAATAAAAACCACTTAAGACTTTCGGAAAATGCTTGAGTCCTTAACAGGTACTCTTATGTTGTGTGTCTATTCTTATGATTATTATCAATTTTTAATATTATTAAAATAAGAAAATATTGTTCGTCGTTGCAAAGTTATATCGATTTCAGATTTGACATCCGTCAAAAAGAAAGATCAAACTAATAAATAAACAGGGTATAAGTACTCCACTCTCTCTCAAAAATGAGTTTTTCCGATATTAGTATATTTAGGTTAATTTAAATACCTATATGTAAGTATAAGAATACAATTAAAAGAAAAATTATTAAATTAAAAAAAGAAGAATTATTTGATGCGGTGTGGTTTATGTCTTTAAGAAACCTATTCGAACGTCATTCGTAATACCAAAGACAAAAAAGGGGAATTCCCGACTCCCGATCGTCGTTTGACTTGACGAACGGGAATTCCCTTCAAGTATTTGTCTGCGATGTTGTGGCGTTTGTTTTGTTTGTAGTTGTTAGTTTGTTACTGACTGTGCTTGAGCTCTGACAAAAAAATAGTATTGTTTGATTAAATCGTCGTTGGTCTGTTTAGTGTTAGCGAATATTTTCGTTATAAAATTAATTAAATACTGAATTATAATATAAAATGTCGAAACGGTCATATCCTAGTGGATCTGAAAAAAGGAAAAAAGCTCTACATCAGAAAGAAGTAATTGAAAAGTTACCAAAATTAACATCATATTTTACTACTACTACTGGAGAAACTTCTGTAAGTAGCAATCAACTCATAAATGTTCCACTTGATGACTCAGCTCAATTACAAATTGCGGGAATTTCTAAACCTTCATGTTCCAATTTTGAAAAAGAGATTGAATCAGAAAGCGACTATTCCTACGACGAAAGTGCAACGACTTCAGTAACTTCACTAAAACCGACAACTCCAACTGTGTCAATTGAACAGCAGTTTTCCAACACAGAAGAATTAATATCGCACGATCCCGCCGATTATTTTCACGAAAAGTTTGTTGAAATAAATCGCGAAATTTTAATTCGTAAGGGACCAGTATATTTTCAAAATAAAGATTCTTACTTTTCCGAGGCATCCAGAACCTACAAAGATGGTAATAAATTAGTGACGAGATATTTCAACAAAGCATTATTTATTCGCAAATTAAAGAACAATGAAAGCGTCGAAAGAAAATGGTTGCTGTATTCGCCTTCCAAATGCTCTGTATTTTGTTTTTCATGCTGCTTATTTAACCCAACTGATGTTAATCTTTGCTCTCGGAATGGATGTAATGATTGGAAGCATATTAATCACATAATTTTAACACATGAAAATAGCCCAGCGCATAAGCAATCTATGATGACTTATCTGGCACGAAGTAAAGCGGTTGGTAGAGTAGATATAGAGTTATTATCTCAACATCAAAAGGAAGTGGATTACTGGAGAAACGTACTTAAACGGATTGTAGCTTTTGTAAAATTTTTGGCATCGAGAGGGCTTCCATTTCGCGGCGACAATGAAATCCTAGGATCTCCAAACAATGGAAATTATTTGGGTTGTGTGGAATTATTGAGTGAATTTGATCCATTTCTTGCAGATAACTTAAAAAAATTTGGGAATCCTGGAAAGGGTAACATTTCTTATTTATCAGCAAATATCTGTAATGAGTTTATTGAAGTAATGGGAAAACAGGTTCTAAAAAAAATTATAAATGAAGTTAAATCAGCAAAATATTTTTCCATAAGCGTTGACAGTACGCCCGATCTGTCTCATATTGACCAGCTAACTTTCATCATTCGATACGTAAAAGACTGTGTTCCTGTTGAAAGGTTTTTGAAATTTATACCTATTAAAGAGCATAAATCTAAGTATTTAGCGGAGACCATCTTAAATTTTTTAGAGATACTTACATGATATTCCCATAAAAGATTGCAGAGGACAAAGCTACGACAATGCTTCAAATATGTCGGGAAAGTATAGTGGTCTACAAACAAGAATCAAGGAAAAATGTGAATTTGCCACCTTTATACCATGTGCAGGACATTCACTAAACTTGGTAGGTGTCCATGCTGCTGGGTGTGTACCGGAGGCATCACAGTTTTTTGAAGTAGTTCAGAAAGTGTACAACTTTTTTTCGGGCTCTACTCACAGATGGAATATATTAACAGAACATTTAGGTTCAAAAAAAGTTGTTAAGAGTCTTTCACAAACCAGATGGTCAGCCCGAGCTGATGCAGTAAGTGCTTTGCATGGGGGTTATAAAAGAATATTAGAAGCTTTAATCACCATCGCAAACGATACTGAAAAGGCACGAGAAACAAGAGACGAAGCCCTTAGTCTGTCTAGAAAAATGGGAAATCTAGAATTTATTATACTGACGGAAATCTGGAGCACCATATTGGAAAGAATAGACAAAACAAGTAATTATCTTCAGAAAGAAACAATAACACTGGACGTTGCAACCAATTTGTTGACTTCACATTATGATTTTATTACTAACCTCAGGGATAAATTTGATAACTTCGAATCATCTGCCAAAGAAAATAACCCAGAATCTGACTACAAAGATCTATCTCAAAGAACAAGCCGTAGAAGCTCACGGCTGATTTTTTTTGATGGCTCTGCGCCATCAGTCCAATTGAATGGAAAAGAGCGATTCAACGTAGAAACCTTTCTCCCAATAATCGATACCTTGAGTGTTCATCTAAAACAGCGACAAAGTTCATATGAGACCGTCAGTCAACGTTTTAGTTTATTTTTTCACTTAAAAACTCTGAATTCCGAAGAGATACGACAAGGATGCAAAGAATTTTCTCAAATCTATCACGAAGATGTAAATGAAAAAGAGTTAGAAATAGAATGTCAACATTTAAAAGAATACTTAAAAAATGTTCAGAGTGAAAATGAAGCATCTAACAGTGTACAGGAAGTATATAATCTATTAAAGCAAAACAAAATTGAAGACACATTTCCTAACGTAGAAATTGCATTGAGAATATTTTTAAGTATGATGGTAACTAACTGCAGCGGAGAACGCTCCTTCTCCAAATTGAAACGAATAAAAAATGAATTAAGAAGTACAATGCTTCAAGAGAGATTAACTAGTTTGTCGCTGATGTCCATAGAATGTGATATTCTCAATACCATAGATTTTGAAGATGTGATTAACGATTTTGCTCATCTTAAATCTAGAAGGGTACCTTTGCACCTCCTTCTGCGAGCAAGTAATGCTCGTGAAGGAGGAGGCGGGGCGGGAGCGGCAGCGGGAGCGACGAAGGATCGCTAGACAAGCTGCCCGCGCACGAAGGCAACTCGGGCGTCGGAGGTCGATGAACGACCTCCGCCCCCCATGAGCGCCGGCCTGGGGGTGACAGGTGAAAACGCCTGTCACCCTTGCAGAAGCAGGCCGCGGCGGCGGCGCGTGGCGCGCCTCCCCGTTTCCGGGGACGAGTTGGGGACTCTGTGGTCCCCACACCCGAGAAGAGGGCCAGATCGTGAGAGATGGCCCTGGGTCGGCCGGGGTGCGAGGGATATGCCTGTCAACCTCACCTTCGGCAACCGAAACGACCCACAGGCGGCGTGCGTTTTAGTCGGTTCGAGTCCGACATAACCTCCTCCACCGGCTCCGGTGGGGAGGTATCCGTGGGGATTTTGCGCACGTAAAAAAAAAAAAAAAAAAAGGGTACCTTTGCAATCAACATAGAATTAATCTAAGGATTTTATGTTAAGCGAGTTACTTTTGTAGATTATTTTTTATATTTCCTATTTTTTTATAGTTAGTAACTAAATAAAAATAAATTTAGAACCTTGTTTGTCTTTCTTTATCTATTGTAACTAAATAGTGTTTTCTCAAGGTCCTAGGGGCCCCATGATCCTAATGTGCCCAGGGCCTCAAATAGTTTAAAGACGGCCCTGGTCTTGCTTGCGAAAAATCCCCACGGACACCCCCACCACCGGAGCTGGTGGAAGAGGTTATGTCGGACTCGAACCAACTAAAACGCACGACCCCTTTGGGTCGTTTTTGGTTGCCGAAGGTGAGGTTAACAGGCATATCCGTCGCACAATAATATACACATTGATATTGAACGCATTCCGTTAAAATATAATTCACGTTATCAAGAAAAACAGCGAGAATATTAAGTAGGTACAATTAACTAAGTATTTGTTATTACTATACTCAAGGAAAAAATGTAATAAACATTAATAAAAGTAAAATAATCTTACCGCAAGCTTCATATTTGTACAAGATCCGAACGTGTATACTTCACAAGGCTGAATAACAAACTGGTCTGTGCCTTGTTTACAAAATAAAATTACGACCATAGATTATTTCTCAGACAGAACAGTTATATATTCATGTACGAGTAGTAGGTATGATGTCATGTTGTGGCTTTAGACATATTAATTAATTTGAAAGTATATTTAGATTGATGACAGTTTGAGAAATTCGGAGAATTAGCGAAAGTAACTAGATATAGGTATACTAGGTAGGATAGGTATGTGGTGACATTAGTAAATGACTGTAATAATTTTTTAATAGATACTTAATAGGTCAAGTTTTTGATAAAATATATTTTAATTATACACACATCAACAAAGTCTAGGGAACAAGGACATTTCTAGTTTTTATTTAAAAACCCTTTCTTGTAATAGTGAGTGTTTTATATCAATAGAAGGGTATTTTTATACCGTTTTTTATTTTAATTTTAATAAAAACATTTTCATACCAATTTTTTTTTTTTTAAGAAAGAATTGAATAGTGCCAATATTGAGTATTACAACCTTCTATGATTAGGCACAAAAATAACGAGTTAGTAAGAAATACAGTAATTAACCGTACTTTAAACGTGTTTAATAATCTGTAGGACCTCCTAAAGCATTAGCAACAGCTCGACAACGGCGTGGCATACTTAGTATGAGATTTTCAAACATCGTCTGTGGAATATGGCTCCATACACTGCGAAGGTGTAAAAAAAGTTGTTCTTCAGTGTTCAGATTTTCCAAAGAATCACTGAAAGCTCTTCTCCCAAGCAAATCCCAGGCATGCTCTATGGGATTGAGGTCGGCAGACTGAGCAGGCCATTCCAACGTCGTCATATTGTGCGCGCTTAACGCATTGACCACTACCCTCGCGGTGTGTGACCGTGCATTATCTTGCATGAACATAAAATCTTGACCGAACTGCTGTCGATTAGGGATTACCATGGGGTGTATAACCTCCTGAATGTATTGGTTTGCATTCAAATTGCCCCGTATCCAAACGAGGTCGGTCCTTCCACCAAGGCGAATTCCAGCCCATACCATGACTGTTCCACCTTGGTAAGGATGAACTTCTTGCGGATTCTGGAGACGACTCCGACGTCCAGGAACTCGCCATATACGCACTCTTCTCGAATCAGGATGAAAACCGAAGCAAGATTCGTCGGAAAACAGAACCCGTGCCCATTGATGTTCGGTCCACTGTAAATGTGCGTTAGCCCACAATAAGCGACGACCTCGATTTCCACGTCGAAGAGCTGGAACCCTAAGCGGTCTGCGAGCATAAAGATTGGCTTCGTGTAGTCTTCTTCTGACAGTTTGATCGCTAATAACCACTTGATGCTGAGACTGGAGGCCTGCGACCAACTGACGAGCAGTAATCGTGGGTTGCCGCCTTGCGGAATTTTGCAAGAAACGATCTTGTCGCGGGGTAGTAACCCTATTTCGTCCCCTGTGACGTTCGGCAACATCCCCTGTAGACCTGTAGCGTGCCCATAATCTGCAAATTACGCTTGGTTGGGTGTTGACAGCATCCGCTACGTCGCGTTGAGTTCGTCCAGCTTGCAGCATACCAACAGCCCTTAACATCTCTTCGCGACTTAAATGACGACGTGACATGATGACTACAGTCACAAAAATGCACAAACCATACGTAAAAGACGTATTATTGATAATAAATGTTATTTACAATCAAAAAAAATAATTTTTATTTTGCCTCAGAGAAACTGCACAATCAAACACTTTTAAAAGTTTTCCCTCCATATTCGAAAATCATTACTTATTTAAATTTATTTTTAAATTTCGAACAACTCTGTAATCTACTTTATTCTATTTTTATTTATTTGCTGCCAGTTATTTGCAAAACAAGATTTACACGAAAAAAAATTATTGGGATCATCTTGTTCCCTAGACTTTGTTGAGGTGTTTATATTATGTCAGTAACTAAAACTATTATAAAGGTATTAAAAAAGTCTTACCTTGTTCGTATGAAAGGTTATACTTTTTTACGCGTCAGCATTATTACAGGGTCAAAAAAATTATTCCTGAAAAAAAAATAAAGATTTCAATAAAATACATAAAGTAAGGCACTTAACAAGGGAACAGTGAAATGTTTAAAAGAAGAAGGGTAAAGAACTGTGAAGCGTGTAAAATGTACCTACTGATTTTTTAATTATGGTTAAAGTCTCCACTTACTCGGCTCTAGCATAAATAAAATTTACGCTCATTAATAACCTACTCCTACACTGTCCCGCTCACACGACAAGCCTTGTCAACTCTACTTTCTTAGTCCAGTCTATTCTTCTATTGAACGCGCCTCTGCAAATTAGGATATCCACAAATCGTTTTATATTCAAGACCAGAGTACACCAGCTCTACAACAACCTATAGTTGGCAAAAAAATCATTTCAGATCGCATCCGTATGTATTTGATATGTATTTATCATATAAAATTATTATTTGTGTGC
Organism: Eilema griseolum; assembly: GCA_963662185.1. Lineage (NCBI taxonomy): Eukaryota > Metazoa > Arthropoda > Insecta > Lepidoptera > Erebidae > Eilema > Eilema griseolum. The sequence continues at coordinate 1,443,591 of OY759254.1, forward strand.
CAAACTGGGAAAAACTCTCACCATAACACTTCGTGCACCTACTTTTGATATAAATATCTCTGCATCAACTTAGGGTTAACAATCGATGTGAATTTGTGCAAAAAGATTAAATTAATAAAAAAAATCATTATCTTCTATATCCATCGGTTTCTGCCTACGTACCCGTCTGCACCCAATATATTCCATGATAATTGATCATCCAATAGATAGAATATATTATTTTTTAATTAATTTATTTATCTGTGCAATAGATTATCTATAAAACAGATTTACAAATTTCTATGACCAATGCTCGCATCTGAGACAAACTTACAAAATCTATAATAGCGAGATCATTGTTTAAACTTCATTTCTTGTTCAATTGGAAGATTGCGCGTGCGTTGACTCACGCGTGACCTGTGACTCACGGCTGACTGACTCACGTCTGAGTCTGAGACTCAATCAGTTCAGCACATGTACAAACACGCATTTACACATAAAAACACATAACAGCCCGAAAGTTATTTTTTTTTTCACTTGGTTGACATACAAGCACCCAGCCCACCTGATGGAAAGTGGTTACCGTGGCCTATGCACTCGCGCTTCCAACCCTGTAAGCACAGAATTTCTGTGCCGTCAGTGTAAAAGACAAAGCAGGACAAGCTTTTGGTCTTCCCACTGACAGCACAAAAACTCTCCAGTGAGCTCTGGCTACCCTACTCACCGCCGGGAACACAACACGAGGTTATTATGGCCGCGGTATTCTGTCCTTCCCCAGTCGGACTGCTCAATGGGACGGAAATACCGTCGTGGCCTACCTCCTCTTGTCCGACCAAGATTGTTGTGGTTTGTATAATTTTTTTAAATTGTGGTTCTATTTAATTTTTGAACCTAAAATATGTGCTTTACACGCGTCATCCGTGTGCTTGTCTGTCAACAAGTGATATAAATATGTCCTCCACCCAATCATCTGGATATGACATGTATTGACAAGCGCGCGATTTTTCCATTTGACAAGTCTAGCGTGCTTTGCGGAGTGACGGGCTATGATTACGCCTCTCGTGAGAGGACCGCTTTACGTCGAGGACTTGTGTCCGACGGGGTACGGATATGTTCGAGTAGGGTGACTGTGTATGCAGTTTACTTTGGGATAGTTATTGGAAACTTCCAAATGTCAATAACGGTATTCTCGTAACAATAATTTTCAAGAAAGATCATTGATATTATTGTGGTCGTTTTGGACATATAGATTGAGAGTACTTCGATCACCTTTGCAGATGCGTGAATGTTCTGATGAGCTCTCAATTAATCCCATCCTCCCCTTTCCTACACAGGACACCACATGCAGGTCTTAGATGTCACACGGTGCAGAATATCCGATCAAGAACCAAGCGATTCAGTCTCTTTCCTTTGTCGCACCATTAAGGCTCAAGTGTTTCCTTTTTCATTACCAGCTCACGTATTTCCTTATTTCTACAGTCCCGGGTCCTTTAAACGGGGCGTGAAAAAGCATACGATGAGTAATGGTGATCCTCTTTTCTGAGACTTTGCCTTTAGCTTACCATCAGGCAAGGCGAAGTCTAATTGACGTGTCCTATAAAAAAAAAAACATTTTAACAGATTTTTGTGACAAGAGTTGACCCTCTGATGTAAGTACTTCATTCATAACGAAAAATCAAATCACGCTCCATCCTTTAGTAGAATCAAAAAGCAATGTTAATCGTTGCTTGTATGTAGGTTTATCACTATGCATTTAATTTCCTATTTATGCTATTGAATATGTTTAATGTTTTAGTAATTTGCTATTTAATGTTCTTAATTGTGACATAACATAATATTTATTTTGTTTAAAATAAATTTTCTTTTATCAATAATTTTTGTACGCCTGGGCAAAACATGTTGGCACTATGACAATTATATAACAACATCCATGTAACCCGTGTTTATGCAAATGAATGAATCTTAAATCTTGAATCTCCTACAATATATAATATACAAAAATGCAATAGAGAAAAAGAGAGAGACTGCAACGGCATCGAAAGATTCCGCCCCATCGATCTCTACTGGTACCGTGCCGAAAAGGCTGGCGACATTACCACGCTGAATGGCGGTGCCAATTCTTTGAACGAGGTAAACGCTAGCCTTATGGTCACGGGAAGCGTCGATTAGTCGTCTCTTCTCATTGAATGTTCATACCACGACAGTCAACTTATCATTCACTGGAGCAACTTTCAAACTTCTAAATCATTTCTTATTTTGTACACTTTCGTCATCTTAGTCTCTCATCTAAAGTTCTAACTAAACGACCAATCTAGTAGATTGGTCGGATCCCAAGGTTCGAAACCCAAATCGTTCTATAATAGTTTTAATTAGGTACGAGAAAGTCCCAAAAACGCAAGAAAGCAACGCCACTGTAATACATAAATGAACTCGCATCGAGTGCTGGCGAGTGTTGGTTCCCGGGGCGCGTGTGACGTGACAGATGGCGCTCTGTCACACCAGTACTTAATTACGGAGCTCGTAGCTATCAGCGTGAGAGCGTGTTGATGTCTAACTCAGCAGTGCAGAGTGCTGAGTATCTAGAATTGAGAAAATTGATCATAACAAATATTTTTTTCAAAGGCCAAAAGGCCCTATGTCCGCCTTGGAAAAGTTAGAACGTGATTTTTACAAGGAAATTAGTATGTTTATAATACTGTTGAAAGTTAGGTAATCACATCTTCTGCATAGCAAGAATAATGCAAGCCAGCGAGAACGTAGGACGTGACCAAAGAGCTGCTTCGTGGGGAGCAGCTCCTTCCACAAATAGTGTAATACCTAGTATATAAGGGCTATTATTTAGTACCTATGTAAAACTCAATATAAAGCCAGGGTTGCACCTTCACTCCTCCGTTAGGGCTTCTGTAGTTCTGTGGCGTAGCGGTTGAATGTTCGACTGCTAAGCAGGGGGTTTGATTACCGCATAGTGCAAATATTTGTATGCATAAATATGGATATTTGCATTATTCTGAGTGTTTCTATGTATGATATGTATGTATTTACAATAAACATATATCTAAGTGTGTTTCTTTGCATTCTAGATTCCATAACACAAGCTAGTTAAGCTATGCTTACTGGGTTGTATAGAATGTTGTGGAATATTATAGTTTGATATATTTTACTTTTATAGGGCTGACCAGCGCCAGTTCTCATAATAAAAACCAATCAAAGCTACAAATTACACTCATAATTTAATAACAATAAATATTTTTGACATAAATTATTGTGAAACCTATCAACAAAACTGGTAAGTAATTCTACGCCAAAGTTGTTTGGCCGCGGGCGCCGCCGACATAATTTCAAATTGGGAACAAAACCGTCAGAACGCTGTCAGCCGCCGACAGAGGCGCACGTATCTGTTCTTTCAGCTTGAATTGCTTCTGGCCATCGCTTTGTAACAAAGACGCATCAAATGTCATAATAGTGAAGTACTTTGTAATGTTATATTTCAAAGAGTTGCCAGCTTAGGGAATATTTTAAGATGTGACGTTTCTTTGCTGTATTACTGAGGGACAGTCCTGCTTTTGAAGTTTGCTTTTGGTTACTCTACAATGTTAAAGGCCTTTTGTTCTGAAGAAGTTTTTGGGAATAGGTAAATATTCTTGTTAAGGATTGAAGTGTGGACTTCAAAGAACAACGGAATGATTGAGATGACCAAACTGTACCTACATAGAATCCTTATATTACTTTTACTATAATATCTTTTAAATTAAATTCTTTCCATAGACTTTTTAAAACGTCTGGTAAATTATATGGTCAAACGTTGTTACACAATACAAACATACATCCATATATAATTATAATCACACCTTTATCCCCGAAGGCCTAACCCTAGCCGTGGTATTCGGTAAGGTGGAGGTACTTCTCCAGTCGGACTGCTCATACATACCTACATACATACGAAATATAATCTTGTAAAATTGGAGTATGTATTCTACTAGTACATTAAATAAAATATGCTATTCTAATATACAATTACTTACAAATTTATATAAAACTATGCTAACTATACAATATATACAAAAATGGGATAGAGAAAAAGAGGGAGACTGTAATTTTAAGTACACATACATACATACATATAATCACGCCTTTATCCCCGAAGGGTTAGGCAGAGGTGAATTAACATCGATATTACACCAATCATTGTATTCGGTTCCACGTAATAGGGGGTGAGCCTGTTACCGTCTTCCGGGCACTATTGTTGACTCGAGCCTTGTTTCTGTGTCTGAGTCTGAGCTATAAGTATCTTTCTGATGTTAAACAGCCCTGTCCCTTAGTCGCCTTGTAGGTACGACATTGCATGGGAAGAGATGGGGTGGTCCAAATTCTACTCTGCTGTAAAAGTTGATGGTCACGCAATATTGTCAGTATTAGTTGGTCACATAACATGAAACTTAACCATTTCATTAAACGGCTAACCATATCCTGAACTGGTCAATGCTACGATCTGGAAACTACTGTTATAACATGGACACTGCAAAAAATTACATCAAATTTAAGACTTTATTTCTATTCGCTTAAGGTTCAAAATGAAATAAAAACACGTTTTCATTCTGGATTTCAATTGTGGACTTTAACCTTTAAGTCAGTGGCTATCGTTCGCTTGCAGCGGCAGGACGTTCGAAACCGGTTTATTTATCTTACCGCGCGCCTTGTTATTGTGATAACAAAAAACTATGCAGTACATTCTTACTGGCTATGGATAGTGATATACATTTAAGTGAGATGGACCAACATAGTGTAGTAAACAATTGTTTGCAAGGGGAGACCGACATGAACATCGAATTTTCTTCAGAACGAGAACTGAGTATTAACCAAGTAGGTGACGAGTTGAGTAATAATCGGGCAGGAAAAAGAACCCGGGCGGTGGACGAAAATGAAATATGGAACGAGGTGGGTAGGAGAGTAAAACTTTTGGCACGTAATAGTACACAGAACGATACTAGGAGAATGGCAGAAGAAACAATAGAAATTAGTATGACATCAAAAAGTGAAAAATTACCTAAACAGCTAGGGTTGGCACGTATGCTTAAAAATGAAAAAAATATTGATGTGACCAAAATAAAATATGTCAATGATTATAAAGTATTACTGCATTTTAATAACGAAGAAAGCGCACAAAACCTTCTCGAATGTAATTACTTCATTGAGAAAGGCTACAAATGCCAGAAAACATACGAGGTTGGTGTGTCTTACGGTATAATTCGAGACATTGAGCGAGAATTAGACGAGGATGCAATTCTACGAGAATTAGAGAGTAATATACCCATAATAAACATAAAACGTCTCCAACGCCGCAACTTTGAGAATAACCGTTTCGAAGATAGTGAATGTGTGAGGTTATGTTTTAAGGGGTCAATGTTACCAGCATTCGTTTACACGTATGGCATTCGTATTAAAGTGGAACCATACGTCTTTCCTGTAACACAGTGCTCGAGATGTTGGAAGTTTGGCCATACCTAATTATAAAACATGCTCATTAAATGAACACATTTGCCCTAAATGTGGAAAACGCCACCCTAACTGCGAGACAACAAGCTTCCGTTGTGTGAACTGTCAGGGTAAGCATATGGCTTTATCTAAGCAATGTCCAACATATCTCAAGGAGAAAAAGTTGCGTGAGCTAATGGCTGAATTCAACTGCTCTTATAAGCGAGCACTAATGCTGTACGTCCCACCCTCCCCACCAGTTGAAAAGACTCCAAACATTTATGACGCTGCGGAGACGCTGCACGTAGGTCCATCTCATTCCGATTATAGTCCTACATACGTAGAAGTACTTACAAATGCGGTAGTGGACGTAGTTAAAAAAAGCACAAAGCCGAGTATGACACAAACGAAGATTTCAGAAACAAAAAGAGCTGTGAAGAGCGCAGTAAGACAAGAAGGACAGGAAGGAAGAGCTTACGAAGACGAGAAGGTACAAGACACTGAGGACTATACGCCGAATAAGGAGAGTGAAGGGTATGACATTCAAGTTTTGATAAAGAGATTACGTGATATTATATTAATGAAGAATTTACAATTAGGTGAAAAGTTAAAGTCATGTGGGTGGGTTCTGATGGATTGGCTTATAAATATCCTAAGTGATTGTTTCTCGGAGTGGCCGTTTTTAAAATCATTTATTCAAAATGGATGGACAAACCTATCACGAGGTTAATGTGATACAATGGAATTGTCAAAGTTTAGCCCCAAAATTGCCTGAATTAGACCAATTATTATCGCAGGAAAAAATACATATAGCCCTATTGAGCGAAACCTGGCTCGATTCGGAAGAAACAGTGAGACTTTCCAACTACTCTATACTACGCCAGGACCGACACGATGGCTATGGTGGTACTGCCATTATTATCCACTCATCCATTAGGTACCAACTTTGTCAAGTCCACAACATTAATCCCGGAATTCAGCTGATTCATGTTAAAATCTTAAATTGCTCTAGTCTTGAAAATATAATTTCGTTATACTGCCCTTCGTCCATTCAAACTACAATTTACGACTGGGATATAATTTTTGGCTTGGGCCAAACTCGCACCTTAGTAGCAGGTGACTTTAACGCTCATCATTGCAGTTGGTCATATAAGACTGATGCCCGAGGAACACAAATATTTGACACTATACTTGATAAGAACTATGTTACTTTGAATGACGGCACCCCAACTAGAGAGAAGTTGGTGAACGGCAGACTACTAAAAACTTGTCAGGAGAAGTTTTTTGTATATTATATAACCATGGTCACCGCTGATCTGGCGTTAAAGTTTAAATGGAAGGTTACTAATGAAAACCTTGGAAGTGACCATCTAATTATCAATTTATCTACGTCGACTACGCAATGCTTATCTTATGACAAAAAACGTAATTTTAAAAAAGCAAACTGGTCAGAATACACAACGGACCCCAGCACCGCCTTTCCGGAGATCCAAATATCTAGTTATCCTCAGGAAGCGTACAACCAGTTCATGGACACGATAAACTTTGCAGCAAATAAGCATATCCCTGTGGTGAAAGTATGTCAAGATCCTTTACGAATTGAAAAATTCTCTCCAAAGCCTTACTGGAATACGGACATCTCAAGAGCCGTGGCCGAGCGCAGACTTGCATTGGCTGCTTTTAGAAGGAACCCCACTCCCCAAAATTTAACACTACTCCAAACAAAAGTTGCATCGGCACAACGTATAATAAGAAAGGCAAAAAAGAAAGCCTGGAGAGAATTCTGTAGCAGTATAAATGAAACCACATCAGCTAGCGACATGTGGCGACGGATGAAATGGCTGAAGGGACACGGATCAAATAGAAATGTTATCAATGAAGTAACGGCTAGTAATCTCTTGCACAGTCTGGCACCTGACTTTGTGATATCACAGAATCCAGTCTTTGCATCCATTAATCAGGCTTTAGAGAGACCGATATCCATACAAGAGCTAAACCGGGCCATTAAATCAAAAGATACTGCCCCTGGAGACGACGATATTTCCTTCTCTATGTTGAAGCACCTGCCTGATGCGGGCCTAGAATTCTTAATTACTATATATAATAAATTGCTTGTTACAGGAGTTATCCCTGTACAATGGAAGAGAACGAGAATTATTGCTATTCCAAAGTCTAGCAATAGTTCACAACCAGGTTCAGATGCGCGACCAATTGCTCTCATGTCTTGTCCTTGTAAAGTGTTTCATACAATTCTAAAACATAGGCTGGAGTGGTATCTAGAAAGCAAACAATGCTTCTCAAAATTTACGGTTGGATTTAGAAAATCTCGCTCCAGTTTAGATAGTCTCGCACGAATAGTTTCTCAAATACAATTAGGCTTTTGTAACAACGCTGTAACCTTAGGTTGTTTTCTAGATTTAGAAGGTGCATATCGACGGTTAAAAGGAAATAGGGGATAAGCGACAAAAGATGAAATGTTCAGGAGAGCCGTTCAAAGTTTTAAATTTTAGAAAAACTGACGTATTTTTGCCATTTATTAAGATATTGTGAAAAGCGAAACAGTTATAAAATCAGATAGAAATGGAACAGTTACTGGCATTCTTAGTTTTAGTGATTTGACGTTATTTAAAGTAGTTTTTGTCGCTTATAACCACAGCTTATAATTTTTGAATGAGGAAATATGGCATAAGATACAAATGACAAAATCAAATATTAAAGGATAAGCGACATTCCAATTTATCATTTCGCAAGGTAAAAGGGTATAAGCGACTAGACGTTCAATCAATATTATAGGAAAAGAAGGATAAGGTACTTTTCATAGTGGTTGTATAAAAGGTAATAGGGCACAAGAAACACTCGGCATTCAAAACAATACCAGGATATACGACATTAGTAACACATAATGTCGCTACGAAGTAAAGAAATATGGATGAAAAGCCACCCCGAAAGTAATGAAGTAACGCAACCAACACAATCCTTCATCAGGAAAATATCTAAAATAGATATTACACGACACCGTAATTGGGTCTCTAACTTCTAAAGTAGGGTGAAATTGCTTGGGAGTAAATTTTGACAGAAACATACTAAGGATCTATTTTACTAAGAAGCCTATTACAGTATACCCTGCTATAATTTTACACTAAATGGTAAATTTAAAAGATATAGCTCGTCAGTTCATATTTGCTAACGAGCAGATAGTGTGATGTTTCTTGAAATAAAAAAGGAGTTTTTTTAATACTTTTTAATCAAGAAAAATCAAAATTAACCCCCATACTAATAAAAACACGAATCGTATTTATATTAGTAAATGGAAGTAAGGTATAACCACCAGTGTCATATTAAAATCAATTTAGGTAATAGAGCATAACCGACTTGGCTGTCATTAAGAACTGAATGGAAATAGGGGATAACCGCCAGAGTAATATAAGTATGCATTTTGTATATAGGGCACAAGCGCCATAGCTCTGTTAAATTACGAAATGGAAGTAAGCTTTAAGCAACATTTGTACTTTTCAATTGAAATGCTTAAAAGGCATAAACAACCAAAAGCTTGGCACCCTTATGAAGTAAAAAGGTATTACCGACAACAAACCCAAAATAAATCATTTTTGTAGGGGTACAATCACTTTACAAAATGACCAGAATTTTCGTCGGTTAGAAAAATAAAATAACACTATAAATTGTATTTGTTTTGCTTGGGCATAAACGCCAAAAAAGTCATCGTAGAGCCATGGGAGTAAGCGCATTCGAAAGAGCAGAAAATTTTAAGTCCAATGGCATAAATAACTACCAAAATGTCGCTTATGCCCTATTTCCTTTTACCCGTCGATATAATAATGTCAATATTTCTGTTTTATTGGCAACATTGGATAGGCAGGGGGTCGGGTCTAACATATGCAATTACTTATGGAATTTTCTAAAATCCAGAGAACTTAGTATAAAGCATTCTGAAAATCTGACTAAATCGAGAATTACGGGGCGAGGCCTCGCACAGGGTGACCCTCTATCCCCCGTATTGTTCAATGTAGCTACTATGCATATATGTCATGATATTGTCAATGTGTGTATATCTCAATATGCGGATGACTTTGTGTTGTTTGGTTCGTATGAAACACTGGAAGAGGGTAGCCTCAATATTCAGTTAGCTTTGGATAATATGAGAGAATTGCTAGGGAACCTTGGTTTGGACATCTCCAAAAGTAAAAGCAAAATATGTGTGTTCAAGAAGGGTGTTAATAGAAAGCAAGTTAACGTTAGTCTTAATGGACATCGGCTAGGGGCAGTGGATAGTGTGAAATAAACACCTCAACAAAGTCTAGGGAACAAGATGACCCCAATTATTTTTTTTCGTGTAAATCTTGTTTTGCAAATAACTGGCAGCAAATAAATAAAAATAGAACAAAGTAGATTACAGAGTTGTTCGAAATTTAAAAATAAATTTAAATAAGTAATGATTTTCGAATATGGAGGGAAAACTTTTAAAAGTGTTTGATTGTGCAGTTTCTCTGAGGCAAAATAAAAATTATTTTTTTTGATTGTAAATAACGTTTATTATCAATAATACGTCTTTTACGTATGGTTTGTGCATTTTTGTGACTGTAGTCATCATGTCACGTCGTCATTTAAGTCGCGAAGAGATGTTAAGGGCTGTTGGTATGCTGCAAGCTGGACGAACTCAACGCGACGTAGCGGATGCTGTCAACACCCAACCAAGCGTAATTTGCAGATTATGGGCACGCTACAGGTCTACAGGGGATGTTGCCGAACGTCACAGGGGACGAAATAGGGTTACTACCCCGCGACAAGATCGTTTCTTGCAAAATTCCGCAAGGCGGCAACCCACGATTACTGCTCGTCAGTTGGTCGCAGGCCTCCAGTCTCAGCATCAAGTGGTTATTAGCGATCAAACTGTCAGAAGAAGACTACACGAAGCCAATCTTTATGCTCGCAGACCGCTTAGGGTTCCAGCTCTTCGACGTGGAAATCGAGGTCGTCGCTTATTGTGGGCTAACGCACATTTACAGTGGACCGACCATCAATGGGCACGGGTTCTGTTTTCCGACGAATCTTGCTTCGGTTTTCATCCTGATTCGAGAAGACTGCGTATATGGCGAGTTCCTGGACGTTGGAGTCGTCTCCAGAATCCGCAAGAAGTTCATCCTTACCAAGGTGGAACAATCATGGTATGGGCTGGAATTCGCCTTGGTGGAAGGACCGACCTCGTTTGGATACGGGGCAATTTGAATGCAAACCAATACATTCAGGAGGTTATACACCCCATGGTAATCCCTCATCGACAGCAGTTCGGTCAAGATTTTATGTTCATGCAAGATAATGCACGGTCACACACCGCGAGGGTAGTGGTCAATGCGTTAAGCGAGCACAATATGACGACGTTGGAATGGCCTGCTCAGTCTGCCGACCTCAATCCCATAGAGCATGCCTGGGATTTGCTTGGGAGAAGAGCTTTCAGTGATTCTTTGGAAAATCTGAACACTGAAGAACAACTTTTTTTACACCTTTGCAGTGTATGGAGCCATATTCCACAGACGATGATTGACAATCTCATACTAAGTATGCCACGCCGTTGTCGAGCTGTTGCTAATGCTTTAGGAGGTCCTACAGATTATTAAAAACGTTTAAAGTATGGTTAATTACTGTATTTCTTACTACCTCGTTATTTTTGTGCCTAATCATAGAAGGTTGTAATACTCAATATTGGCACTATTCATTACTTTCTTAAAAAAAAAAAAATTGATAGGAGAATATTTTTATTAAAATTAAAATTAAAAACGGTATAAAAATACCCTTCTATTGATATAAAACACTCACTATTACAAGAAAGGGTTTTTAAATAAAAACTAGAAATGTCCTTGTTCCCTAGACTTTGTTGATGTGTGTATTTGGGTATGTGGCTGGATCGTTCACTAAAATGGGGGAAACACATAAACGAAACTGCAACAAAGACACTAAAATTCATAAATATACTAAAAGTATTGGCTGTTTCAGATTGGGGTCTTCATCCAAAACACCTAATAAGACTATACATTTCTATTATACGGAGCCGCTTAGACTATGGTAGTTTCCTGTACGACTCAAGTGTTAAAACTCATCTATATAAACTGGAAAAAGTCCAAAACCAATGCATGCGTGTAATAGGCGGATTTATTAAGAGCACTCCAATTCATGTAATGCAAATTGAACTATGTTTGCACCCTCTTCATTTACGCAGGCGTTATCTTGGCGGGAAATTTTTCTTAAAAAGTGGCTCGGAGGAAGATAATGGGGACTTAATTACTCAGCTATCCAGTCAATGCCTAAGACCTGGGCGATGGACTCGTAAAATACCCCTTCTGGTGAATGTATACGAGTTGTTTCCATACACTCTTCAAAAGTACTCGAAATGTATAGTTTGGACGTGGGTTCAAAATATTAGTACGGACAATATTTGGTGTTACTTGGATGGCAACACTAAGTCTAAATCATCTTTAGGGACTACATATTTACGGGAGAAATTTAGTGAAGTCATAAATATCAAATTTGGCGATTTTTATAAGATTTATACCGATGGCTCCAAAGAAGGATCTGGTATAGGTGCAGCCTTGTTCGATCCACAGACGAAGTCACATATCAAATTTAAAATTGATACGAATATTTCAATCATGTATGCGAAGCTATATGCACTGCTCGAGGCCTTGGCATACATAGGCAGTATCAATCATGACAAATTTGTGGTATTGAGTGATGCTAGGAGCGCGCTTCAACACGTGGCTCAGTGCACCTCGAATTTTCGAGGAGTTCCGATAGCCTACAGTGTCCTAGACTCCATACAACAACTCAAGAGACAGAATAAAAAAGTAATTCTACAGTGGATTCCATCTCATACGGGGATTTGGGGTAATGAGGAAGCGGACCGTTTAGCAAAAGAAGCTGTAACCGACGGGATTCCCACATATGTTGCACCACTCTATACGGATGCACTCCCAATCCTTAAAAAGAACACTTTCCAACTATGGTGCGACTATTATACAGATCTTTCTTTGAGCAAGGGAATATGGTATAAGACCATTCGCTCAGTGCCGTTTCACGGTCCTTGGTTCGAATCATGTACGTTAGACAGAAGCTCTTTGGTCACAGCCTTCAGAGTTCGTTCCGGACACATTCCACTCAACATGTTTGCATATTTAATCAAAAAGACTGCGTCTCCGAACTGCACAGAGTGTGGTATGATCGAAGATGTATATCATATCTTGATGGAGTGCGTCCGGAACGAATCAGTAAGAAGTACCATTGTCACTAATAGTATTGATTGTCTTATTGATGTAGGTTGGTGCAATACAGTTTTGAGCCAACCAGATTCCAGAAAAGCCAAAGAGCTATACAAATTAGTTAAATTTGGAATAAGGGTTAGATCTTAAGGTACTTATAATATTATAGTCTATAAAATGTATTACGAGGGCGACATGGTCACTATGTTATGTGTACCAAGCCCTCTATAAATAAAATAAAGATAAAAAAAAAAAAAAACCTTTAAGTCTAAAAATAAAACGATTTTTTAGCAGTGTCTGTGGTACCACAGTGGTTTTGCTTTAGCACAATCGAGACCCTGATGATAGTGAAAACGGTGCCAAAATTATTAATTGAATAGTTTATTAATTTCTAGTACACTCCTGTCTTTCCAAAGGTTGCCTGGAAAAATGATGGCTGTAGGTATGCAATAAGAATGCCCATAAAGAATACATTTATTTATCTAAGTACATATTTGTGTGATTTTAGGAAATGCATTTTTAATTTAATACCTGTTAAAATTATTTTATTTATACCAGCTCATGGCCCATCCGATGGAAAGTACTTACCCTGACCTATGAAAGTGTGTAGCATCAGGGGTGTCACACCCGTATTGCCGACCCTGTAAAAATAGAGTTTTTTTGTGCCGTCTTCCCACTTAAACCACAACAACTCTCCAGTAAGCTCTGGCTGCCCTACTCATCGCTGGGAACACAACACGAGGTTATTATAGCCGTGGTATTCTGTAATTCTGTAGGGTGGAGGTACTTCCCCAGTCGGACTGCTCAATTGGAATGGTAATACCGTCGTGTCCTACCTCCTATAGAATTCATCATTTTCCTATAAAACTTTAATAATTAGAAAAAAAAAACATTTTCACTTTGTTAGCCGCTTTGTGTGCGCGAAAAACGATCGGTCTCGTGACATTCTGCGCGAGACGTCATTAAATAATATCTACGAAGAGATCAACCAAATAATTTTTTTATAGTTACGTCATACTAACTGTCAACAGATTTTCAGCGCTTTGCTTCATGCGAAATACAGATAAAATCTTAATTTTATTTTGTAATAATAAAATATTTTTCAACAAACTTGCTCATCAAGTGGCTCTAATTTCACCGCAATTAGGCACATAATGGCAGCTATAATCAAACTACACGAGTGAGTTACCTATAGCTTTTTAAATTTTATTGGTTGAGTTGCTAACTTAAAATATTTCGATACAAAAAAATCGTGTTCAAAATAAATACAAATAAATTAATAGCTCATTTTATGCAACTTAGTATTTAAATAGATAATTTAAAATTATTGGTTATTAAAACAGTTTAATAAACAAAACGTTTGTCAAATTTATATATTTACTTATATAAATATTTATAGGCTTGTCATACTTACAGCACTGACGGCAGTGACGGCTCCGAGACTCTCTGTTCTTACAGGGTCGGCAGCACGAGTGTGACTGTCCTGGTGTTGCGCACGTCCATAGGAAACGGTAACCACTTTCCATTAGAAGGGTCGTGTGCTTATCTGCCACCTAAATGGTATTAAAAAGAAGTAATATTGAGAGATAAGCGTAAGACAGAAGTCTAATACTCTCATAGGCACAAAAGCCCATGTACTCCAAAAAACCAACTTACTCACAACTGCCTTGAGCTACAGGATCTAATTTTAAAAACTTCACGACTCACGAGTTTCTTATAAGAGATCGAACAACTTGTCGAAATGTGAATGTTTGTTTATTTATTTATTATATTCTTTATTGTAATCCAGTCACAATATTCATGTTACTGAAATTGAGAAGACAAGAGTAGCACAAAGGGCGGCCTTATCGCTTTACACAATTTCTCCCAGGCAACCTTAATGTTAATCCAATGTTAACACACGTCTGCCTACCTCTTCAGTGACATAAAACCATGTATAATATTGCTATAACTCAAACCTGTTATTAATTGACTTTAAAAAAACTGTGTATTGAACTTAATCACACTTAAGTGGACTGGACACTTATTATAAATACTGGTTACTTGGATCAAAGTCGTGACCTGTAATATTACGTTTGGTTTGTTTGAATAACATTTAGCTAATTTCTTAGAACTACTTACCTTCTAAGAAGTGTGTCTTCTAAGAATCTTCTATCTTAGTAGTGTAGCTTTACTCTTTAAAAAAAATTGTCTTTTTCATGGTGTACTTATAATTGAGCTACTTCTTCTCCACCTTAGCGTTAATCCTAGTCGCATCCGAAGCTCTCACCTCAGAGTCTGTGGTCCGCTTTACCAGTCTTAACTGCGGATTTGTCTAAACTTTAATATTTTCCGTGAAGCGACTGCCGTCTGACCTCCGCAACCCAAAAGCGATATCAAATCATTGCAGCTCTACCAGTTGTTGAACTTTTTAGGGCTCCAATTATTCGTAATGACTGCCATAGATGTTTGTATGGTAACCAAGACCTACCGCTTAACGTGCTTTCGAGACACGACCAGACCAATGCAAATACCCATATTCATGCATACAAATATTTGCACTGAGCACAGGATCGAAAACGGATTTCCCAAGCGCCTACAATATGGGGTTCTTCAAGAGGGGCATCAGAAGGTTTCTTCATGGTCGGCTGCGCGAGTGTGACACCCCTGGTGTTGCATACGTCCATAGGCCACGGTAACCGCTTCCCATCAGGTGGGCCGTGTGCTTGTCTGCCAACTAAGTGGTATAAAAAAAAAAACCCCTGCTTAGTACCTCCAGGCGTGATCACTTCCGCCACGCCACAGAGGCTGTCTGTCTACTGTTTGAGTTACTGTCTATACTTAATTATGTATCTGTCTTTAAATTTATTTATCCTATACACGTCAATATGAGTTTACCTCCCTTGTTGATAAAGCTGAAGACAAAGTCGCAGGAAAGAGGGTCACCACTACACCTAAAATGTAACAATAGTGGCTATCAGCTTGACGGCCTCAACAGATGCTTTTTCACAACCCGCATAAAGGTCTCGGGACTGTAAGAAGACAGAAGAAGGCACTGAGACTGTGCTTACAGGGTCGGCACCGCGAGTGTGGCTTCTCTGGTGTTGCACACGTCCATAGGCCACGGTAACCACTTTCCATCAGGTGGGCCGTGTACTTGTCTGCCACCTTAGTGGTATAAAAAAAAGAAGCACTTATGCTGGTATATAATTTCAAGACTTTATGGAGCAATAAAGAAAAGAGGCGCCGAACAGCTGATGAAGTTATTTGTACCCTATACGAGTGATAAATCTAAGTGATGTCCTGAGGAAAGGACAGGGTTTCTATAAGGAGGTAGGACATGACGGTATTTCCGTCCCAATTGAGCAGTCAGACTGGAGAAGTACCGCCACCCTACAGAATACCGCGGCTCTAATAACTTCGTGTTGTGTTGCCGGCGGTGAGTAGGGTAGCCAAAGCTCACTGGAGAGTTTTTGTGCTGTCAGTGGGAAGACCAAAGACTTGTCCAAAATTAGGATAAGCCTTCTGCACTGGCACAGAAACTTACTGTCCTTACAGGGTGGGCAGCACAGGTGTAACTCCCCTGGTGTTACACACGTTCATCGGTCACGGTAATCACTTTACATCATGTGGGCCGTGTGCTTGTCTACCACCTAAGTTGTATAAAATAAAATTGTAGTAATATCACACAGTCAATAGCTTGCGGTATTAAACGTGACTGCTACGTAAGAGGCGCGGATTCTATCCCCGTTCAGTGCAAATAGTTGAATGCATGAATACGAGAAATAGCACTGCCTCAGAGAGCACGGTAAGCCATCAGTTCTGTTTGCCATACGAAATCTATGGCAGTAGTTAAGGTCAGTTGAAGTCCACAAAAGTCCGACTGGTCTACTTGGTATAACTGCAATGCTTCGGATTGTTGAGCTCAGATGGCAGTCGTTTCTCAGTTCGGTCAAACCCGGAGCTAGCCTGTAAATAGTGGACCCCGAACGCAGAAGTGAATGCTTCGGATGTCACCAAGATTAACGCTACAGTGAAGGAAGTGTAGTTATTTGTACATACATATAATCACGCCTTTATCCCCGGAGGGTTAGGCAGAATTAATACCCACATTTCACCAATAATTGTATTCGGTCCCACATAATAAAGGGTGAGCCTATTCCGTATATACCGTATTCCGGGCACTATTATTGACTCGAGCCATGCATCTGAGGCTGAGGCTGGGCTGTATATATCTGTTTGATGTTAAACAGCCCTATCCCTTAGTCGCTTTGTACGACACCGCATTGGAAGAGATGGGGTGGTACAAATGCTACTCTGCCGGGAACCACGCGGCGAATAATAAATAGTTATTTGTAACCTTTCATAAATAAATACTTAGAATATGTACCTTCGAGTGAACTTACGGTTACAATGAGGTCAACATCCTTTAAACAATAATGAACAAAGAGGTGTGCATGCGTCACGCAATTTCGCGGACAAATCTTCAATAAATAATGACCCAATCATTATTTTATTAGTCATTATTTACATTTTGTTCCTATTTCCTTATTTTGGTTTATGAGAAATCAAGGTGATATTATCTTGCAGTGGAAGTTTTTTATTATCTACTAGTGACTTCCGCCCGTGACTTCGGCCGCGCGAATCATCTGTGTCCGGTTTTAATCAATCAATAGCAATCAAACAATTTCCTCAAAAGTCCTATGAAATAAAAGTCTCGCCTATTGCCGTCAACTGAGGACATCTCTTGTTCTGTAACACAGATACTCGACCTGGAATTTGAACCAGGTACTTTACGCAACTATATAAGGTAATTAAGTAAAACAAACACAAATATTTCTAACATTTCTTTTATTTCATTACGACGCAAATATTAATTATTTATCAAGAACTAAAACATAGTTATAGGTGCTAAGTCTTATATATTATTAAATTCGAAATTTTATACATCGATAATAATAAGATTTATTAATAATATTGCACTTTTTTACAGAGGGGAACGTGTTATTAAAATTGTAACTATTTTAAACGTGTGATCAAGTAGAGGGATGTTTAGATAAAAATTGAGTTCTCAATAAATAAGTAGGAAAAGTAACGTCTATTTATTACTTTTTATAACAAATTTATAGCCTATAACATATATAGGTACGTACCTAATTATATTTATTGATATCGTGATTATCATAAAACAGGAAAATAATCTATGCATCGTATGCACAAAAAAGAAAATTATATTATTATTATTTTATAAACTTAATTTATTTATCCTGAATTTATGATGGTCACCGTATAATTATTGTATTACAACTAAAAATTAAACGCATCTCACTAAATTATTTTTTAAATTAATAATAATATAAAATAAATAATTTAATATTATACAACATTTTATCGAAATATTATTTACAACAATTGCATAAGACGCCCAGGCATTTTAAAATTATAATGTTCAATTAATAATTAAATTTTTATTTATTTAAATTATAAAGTTATTAATTTAAAACATGTATTTAATAAATAAATTTTACAACCACATGCAAATGATATTATTATTATGGCACTTAATAATATTTACATTACAATTAATATCGTTATACATTATTGTGAAAATTACACTCAAAAGATTGTGATTATTACAAATTACAGGGTGCGTGAGTGTTTCGTTCTACCCCCGTTCGCCCCAATGGGACGAATCACAGAACTTCGAAAATTTTATTATTTTGTTATTGATTGTTTGTCATATTAATTGATTTATTTTTCACAACTTTTTTTTAATATTGAATAAGACACTACTTTTCCACTGCATGTTATTTTTTCACAATATTTGACAATATTTTACTTGTACTTGTACCCACAAGTAAAAAGTGTCTTATTCAATTTGTGTAGCAGGTTCCAAAAAGCTCCTTCAATTAACAGTGTTTAACATTTATTTTAACATCTTGACAATAAGTATTAGTTTACATATTGAAATGCAGCAAAAAGTATAACAAAGATATTGTAAGCTGCATTCCACACAGCTAAAAAACTTGCCCTCCTGCCCGTGTTACTACCAGTTCTACTACCAGTAGTAATACTGTTAATTTTTTTACCTTTCTTACTACTGCAGTAGTAAGTTGTTAGAATGGTAATTATAATTTACCCGTGTTACTACTGCTCTTCTTTCCTTGACGGTGCTACTACCAGTAGTAATACCAGTAAATTTGTTCTTCCTTCTTACTAATGCAGTAGTAAGTTGTAAGAATGGTAATTACAATTTACCCTTGTTACTACTTTTAATAAATTGTAATTAAAACTTATTTGATAAATATGATTCATTCTTCTTGGTTTACGCCTGAGGAAAAACATACACATGTCATCATGTGTCATAGATCTGTGTGGAAATTATAGTTTATTGTTTGTCTTGTATAATAAAATAATTAATTATTATTATTATGAGTGGAGATATTGAAGATATTAAATTTATAGAAAGAAAAGGAGGAACAATACTAATATGTAACGGACATCAGTATTACAAACTAAAACTTTATAAGAACGGGTCTGTTATATGGAGATGCGCTTCATATTTCACAAAAGACAAATGCTCTGGAAGTTTAACGTTGCAAGTAAGTAAACCGTTACCTATATACTTACTTACCTAAATTAAAAAAATATGATGTATTTCCTTCGCTGACCAATGCTAATTTACACAGGGCAACTCTGTGATACGAAAAATGGGTCATTTATGCAAGCCTGATTTTGAGAAGAACAAAATTGCAATGTCTATAGCGGAATTAAAGGATACAGTTACTAAAAGTGATAAACCGATAACAAAATTGTACAATCGAACATTAAAGAGGTTTGTACTTGAAGAGGGTAATAACTCGGCTAGGAATTTTCCGTCCTTTACAAACATCCAACATTCACTGTACGATGTTCGTAACAAAACATCTGCTGTTATGAAAACAGTTTTTAATAAATCAGAGGAGGTACAAGTACCTAAAAACTTTTATAATATGGTTCTTGCTGATTACTGTTTTGAAGGTGATCGTATACTTTTATTTTGTACCTCAGAGGCAAGAGAAGTCATACCTAATATAACTGAATTTTTCATAGACGCGACATTCAAAGCATGTCCGCCACCATTTAAAGAACTCGTCAGCATTCATGGCGATATCGGAAGTACTGCCACTACAACGAAAGTAGTACCCATTATATTCGGTTTATTATGTTATAAGACTCAGATTGCTTACGAAAAAATGTACGATATGATACAATCACAGCTGCCTCAATTCAAACCAGAAATATTTCACTGCGACTTTGAGGTTGCTAATATTAACGCGCTTTTACTTAAGTTTCCGTCCATAAAAATTGTTGGTTGCTATTTTCATTGGCAACGTTGTGTTTGGAGAAAAGCTGAAGCATTAGTGGGTAAATCAAGATGTAAAGCCGAAAACAGAATACTTTCGCTATGTGCCGTATTACCACTCTTACCCTCAGAAATGCTTTTGGAAGGGTGGGCATACATAAAAACAGAAAGTGAATACCTGCCTACCCTGGATAAATTTATAAAATACATACAACGCATGTGGATTAGAGAGAAATATTTAAATTTATTAAGTGTCTTTGGCATGAGACATCGAACTAACAATGTTCTCGAAGGCTATCATTCAAAATTAAATAAGTACGTTAACAAAAATAACAAAACTTTAATGAGGTTGTTAAATGTAATTAAGGATGATAGCTTTATTAAAATCGTTGCCAAGCAATTTAACTTAAGGAGAAAGCGAATTATATTAAATGATGACAATATACAAAATATCCTAATGCAACTAATTAATAAAGAAATCTCTATAGGTTACGCGTTAGAAAAGTTGCGATAGCTAATGTTTTGTTATAATAAAATTATAACAAAACATTATGCAACTGGTTTCCTACTACTTATCGGTTTTTTTGTTATTAAGAATACAAAACTTTTTTGTTAACTATAAGTAATTTTTTTCATTTAAAAATGTTAAGCTAATCTGTGGCATTGCCCATTTTAAATAAATAATTATTTTTATTTTGAATATTTCCTTTTCTTTTCCTTTTATTAAAAGTAGTAACAAGGGTAAATTGTAATTACCATTCTTACAACTTACTACTGCAGTAGTAAGAAGGAAGAACAAATTTACTGGTATTACTACTGGTAGTAGCACCGTCAAGGAAAGAAGAGCAGTAGTAACACGGGTAAATTATAATTACCATTCTAACAACTTACTACTGCAGTAGTAAGAAAGGTAAAAAAATTAACAGTATTACTACTGGTAGTAGAACTGGTAGTAACACGGGCAAGAAAGGAAAAACTTGTAATTTATATTATTTCAATAAAATTATCAAGTTAATATAATAGGATAAAAAAAGTATTTTTTTAAATGTCGAAAATAATATTTTTTTGAAATTTTTGTGATTCGTCCCATTTTGGGACGAACGGGCGTAGGACGAAACATCGAACAACAACTTAGCTAGCACACCAATAATTAATACACATTAAATTTGTTGTAAATATTAAAATCGTGACTAT
This sequence comes from Eilema griseolum, assembly GCA_963662185.1. Taxonomy (NCBI): domain Eukaryota; kingdom Metazoa; phylum Arthropoda; class Insecta; order Lepidoptera; family Erebidae; genus Eilema; species Eilema griseolum. Next base: position 1,464,828 of record OY759254.1, read on the forward strand.
TTCATAAAATTTCTCAGATAAATTGAAGAAGTGCGGAATAATTATTATCTAAAGGTACTTACATTTATTTACATGGTACTTAGAATTATTCTTTGGTATAACAAAAACACTGATTTTCAGTGATAGATTTTATGGAATAGTATGTTAGAAGGGGACCAGCTAACCTCGCCTGCAAGCCGGTACACCTGCAAGCCGGTACACATGCAAGCCGGTACACCTGCAAGCTTTCCTCTCAAGGTTGGGGGGTAGACAATTAGTGGAAGAGTATTAGAGAAAGGTACAGTGTGCGACAAAATTTTTAAGGTTAATTGAATAGTATGTTAGAAGGGGACCAGCTAACCTCGCCTGCAAGCCGGTAGACCTGCAAGCCGGTACACCTGCAGGCTTTCCTCTCAAGGTTGGGGGGTAGACAATTAGAGGAAGAGTATTAGAGAGAGGTATAGAGTGCGACAAAAGTTTTAAGGTTAATTAGTGACAACGTGACATTCAAACTTCCAAAATGCTTCGTTTAGGTAGTTTTGCGTCAAACACAAGGATGGAAAAGCAAAAAAATCGCTGCGCAGCATCGATGCAGACCTCAATCAGCGGATTCAGATGCTTTTATCAAACTCATTAAGTAACACACCAAAACGTGATTTAATATTGATCGCTCGCAAAAAATTACAAAATAGAACATTTCTTGACAGTTTTTTTGCGTATCGTCGTAAAAATGAAATCATTACTATCTATACAGTTACCAAATCGTCGAAAACCGTTAGATTCTGTTGAAAGAACTAATAAATTTACATCAATAGACATTTTTTCCAACAGTCTACCTCCTAACCTTCCTAGGAAATCTAGCAGTATTGACATAGGTGTCCTTGCTGAGTCGTCATTTCTTCCCTATCCCAATAAGCCCCTGTGCCGTTGTGAGGTTCGCCAGCGTCAATCTCTCAGACCTCTCCCTATCAACAACCTGTTGGTTATTCAACAACCTCTCTGCGGAGTTGAGGGTCGTTAACGACAGCCGGGTGTCGGGGAGGGGTGCCGGGGTTGGGTTGCTAGAGGTTGCCGTGATAGGGGTTGTGGCACGGGTTAAAGGTTTAGGCAACGAGGGTTGTGTGGTTGGCGGCGATGTGCGGAGTGTGGTGGGTTTCTGGTCTCGGCCGCTGCATACCTGGAACAGGTACAGGTTTTTAGATAAGGTTACTTTTTGGGCACTTGTAAAGTCTGGGGGAATTATAATAATAGGTCGTTACATATGAAATTAGTATGGAGTATGGATATATTGTTATCTGGTCAGACAGCAAAAGCTCCTATACCCCCCAAACCATCATTCGTCAATCAACCGGTGTACCAGCTCGAAGGCATTTGTCTTGAGACTTGATCCCATAGTTCATGGCGGGAATAAAATTATTCCTAAAGTATACCTGGTGATGGTTCTCCCAGTCCTTGTGCTGGCAGAAGGCGCCGCAGTACCGCGCGGCGTTACAGCCGGAGCACGTCTCCTGCGCCTTGCGGCCGCAGTTCCAGCAGCACTGGACAGATATCAAGTCAACCCATAAACAAAGGTGCCGTGGAAAAACGGTAAGTGCATCAGCACAGTCGCGGCCACGCACCATCAGTCGCACCACCACCCGGCGGCGGCGGCTGAGGACGCCGCGAGCAAAAAAAGATGAAATACGCTGTAATGGGACCACAATATATTTTGTGCCCATTGCGGTGGAGACTATGTGCAGTTGGGGGTCAGAGACGAAAAGGTTGATCGCAGAAATTGGCCGCCGTATCCTCGACCAAGGCGGTGACTCTCCGGGTTGTTCCTGGGACAAAGGTTGGCCATTGCGATTCAGCGAGGTAACGCGGCCAGCATCATGGGCACCTTTGCGCCGGGAACGATACGGGGTGGGTTGTTCGACGCGACATAATTGCAAATCTATTTTGTGTATTTATGTTTTAATACTGATCAAACCCACAAATGAATGATTTAAAAAGTCAATAATGTAACTGTCGCATGTTGCTGAAAAGACCAAAACAAGTTTTATAGCAGGCGGATCCAGTAAGTTCCTTTGCAAAAAGGTACCGCCTGCTGTCAAACTTATTTCATTCTTTTCATGTGAATGTTGTTTTATTCTGCACGGATATCATTTGTTACGATTTTTATTTGAATTCGAATTAAAATCATGAATTTTGAGAATGTGTAACATACTGAATGGAGGCTCTGGTATATTTGACGTGGGGTTAACTGGGTAAAGTAAAGAAAAAATCCTAAATAACTACAGTTAGTTGACAAGAAATGGGATTAACTTACATTTTGCTGGCTGCTGGCATTGGGGCTGAGTTCCCTACCGGGTGGTGGGGAGTGCCTCCTCTCTATCATCCTCTCCACCTTGCCTCGCTCGGCGGCTACCAGCTCTAAGGCCTTGGACTCTGCTGCTCCCACCGCGCGCTGAAGCTCAAGAAGGGCCTGACGTTTAACCTGCGTAGGATAAGATTCTTATCGTTACATTACCAATCATTGTTTTCGGCCCCACGTAATAGGGAGTGAGCCAACTGCCGTCTTCCGGACACTGTCGTTGACTCGAGCCTTGTATCTGTGCCTGCGTCTGGGCTGTATATATGTCTGATGTTCAACAGCCCTATCCCTTAGTCGCCTTGTACGACACCGCATGGGAAGAGATGGGGTGGTCCAACTTCTACTCTGCCGGGAACCACGCGCCTATATTATATTTCGTTGCATTCTGCCATATTAAAATGAAGGGTATAAACACTGATAAGCTGTTGCCCACAGTTCCTCCGCTTAGAAAATCCTGATTCCGTTCCTGCGGCGTGTATTATTTTTTAAAACAATCTTTCTAATGAAAACAGTTTTAGACACATTGATTGGTTTTAACGTCTATTAACAGATTCTGGTATAGAGGTGACACCTCAGACCTTCATGTGTTATTCTGGATAAGAAAGAGTGGGATTTTTTATACCATTTAGGTGGCAGACATAGGATTGTCAACCAGCCTTAACGCCTGTCTCTGCGTCAGGTGTTCCATCAAAAAGGTGATAGCAGTACTCCATAACCCGAGATCTTTCTCTTACAAGAAGAATGCACTGATCACTGAGCCACTGAAATATTCCTGTTTATCCGTCTTGCAGTGACGGTGGAAGTCATCTACCGATATTCGTATGAACTATAGGAACCAATGAATGATGTTTTGAACATTGATTTTGGGTTACTCCGCCCAAACAATTAAATACATTTTAAAGCAGTTAGCATTCTGACTATTCAAATCGATTATGATAAGAATGGACGAACTTCTTGGTTATATGTCCCTCCGTCAACACTAAAATCCCTCCCACCAAGATCACAATACCTGATTAACAGCATCCTCAGCCCGTCTCCGCACCTCGGCGACTCTCTCCTCTGTCTGTCTGACAGCCGTCGCCATGATCTCACTGGCTGCCCGCTTTATGTCATTGCTCTCCGTTGGTTCCACACCTGGGATAATAACAACTTTAATTTTTTTTATACCATTCAGGTGGCAGACAAGCATACAGCCTAGCTGATGGGAAGTGGCTAACGTGTCCTATTGGCATGTGCAACATTAGGAGATCACACTCGTGCTGCCGACACTGTAAGAACAGAGTTTCTGTGCCGTTAATGCAGACAAAGCAGGAAAAGCTTTTGTTCTTACCACTGACAGCACAAAATTTCTCCAGCGAGCTCTGGAATAATTATATTATATTATCTGTGGCTCTGGCTACCCTACTCACCGCCAAGAACACAATTGTCGGGGTCCAGGGCGTTTATGTGAAAAGAATACTGCTACAAAAAATACATCCATTACCTACCTCTCTGCTGCAGTATGGCCAGCGCTCTCTTGGTCTTCTCTACCATGCTGAGGATGCAGTTCAGCATCGTGTTGATGTTCTTCCATTCGTCGTCTGTCTTGAGGAGTCCGGAGGAGGTGGCGCCCAGGCGGGGCTCTGAGAACGACGCGTTCATTGAGGACACGTCTCGGACTGTTATACCTCCTGTGAATAATAGAATTACATACATACATACACAGATATCCATGCATACATACTCGTACATATAATCACACCTTTATCCCCGGAGGGTTAGACAGAGGTGAATTAACACCCACATTTCACCAATAATTTTATTCAGTTCCACATAATAGGGGATGAGCCCATTGCAGTATTTCGGGCACTATTGTTGACTCGAGCCATGCATCTGAGGCTAAGTCTGGATAATAGAATTAATGTTTATTAATATCATTGGAAAATATATCCAGGTGTACCCAAATAACTGAAGTATGGTCTGTATGATGTTAGCGGATTCGATTCCCGGACGCTGTAAATATTTGTATGAATTAGAGCCCAACTATTCTTACTTAACAATATTTTTTGTATCATTGCGACCTGAGACGGTGCGCACTGTGCAGTATGAAAGAAACTTCATCCCACGCACACTCAAGCTGTGGAATGACCTCCCTGCTGCGGTTTTCCCAAGCGCCTACAATATGGGGTTCTTCAAGAGGGGCATCAGAAGGTTTCTTTATGGTCGGCAGCGCGAGTGTGACACCCCTGGTGTTGCATACGTCCATAGGCCACGGTAACCGCTTCCCATCAGGTTGGCCGTGTGCTTGTCTGCAAACTTAGTGGTATAAAAAAAAGCGGGTTGTTTGTTTGGTGAAATTTCAGCCGAAATTTCACCAAAATCGGTTCAGCAATTTAACAGGGTCCCGATTCATGGCAAAACCACTTTCATGCAACAGATATTACTTTAATAGACTTTAGTCTTCTGTTGTTACGGCATCTTAGTGAATGAAAAATGTAATAAACTATTTTTCAAGCCGTCAAGTTTTTGGTCTTTCCACTGACAATGACAGCACAAAAACCCTCCAGTGAGCTCTGGCTGCTTTACTCGCCGCCGGGAACACAACACAAGGTTATTATGGCTGCGGTATTCTGTAGGGCGGAGGTACTTTCCCAGTTGGACTGCTCAATTGTCCTACCTCCGTGTACACACGTGTGCTAAGTTTGGTGAAAATTGATCAAGCAATGCGCCCTCTAGGCCGGAACGGACAAACAAACGCAGATTCGATCGCAAACTACATCGGTCTCCTTGGCGAAACGGACACTCTCGCTCACTCGGTCAAAACCCTCCTGATTCGTCTTCAACTTACCATCTCTTCTCTCAAATCCTCCTTCCTGGTTGCCTTGGTAACCGTGATAGGGATGCGAATAGTCAAACAGTGTCGCATTGCTGGGCAGAGGGTAGAGGAAGGGAGACGGGTTGAGGAATAAGCTGGAGGCGGCGCGCTTCGCTTGAGGGGGGTACTCTTCGTGGGAGCCGTTTGTTTGAGGAGTCTCGTAGAACCTGTGAACAATGATGAGATGGATTAGTGGTTTATAGGTTTTTGAGGACTATTAAAGACTTTATTTCTATAAGCTTAATGTTCAAAATTAAACAAAAAGAGTTTCATTACACATTTTCATTTTCTCTGCAAAAAGTCTTTTAATTTTGGACTTTAACCCCATTTCTTTTTATACAACTTAGGTGGCAGACAAGCACACGGCCCACCTGATGGAAAGTGGTTACCGTGACCTATGAACGTGTGTAGCACCAGTGGAGTTACATTCGTGCTGCCGACCCTGTAAGAACAGAGATTTTATGTGCCTTTAGTGCAGAACACAAAATCAGGACAAGCCTTTGGTCTTCCCACTGGTAGCATAAAAATTCTCCAGTGAGCTCTGGCTATCCTACTCACGGCCGGGAACACAACACGAGGTTATTATAGCCGCGGTATTCTGTAGGATGGAAGTACTTCCCCAGTCGGACTGCTCAATTAGGACAGGAATACCGTCGTGTCCTACCTCCTCCAAAATAATAATAATGCTTTAAAGTCTAAAATGAAATGGATTTTTAGCAGTGTCCGTGGTATGACAGTATTTTTGCTTTAACAGAATCGAAGTCCTGTAAATCGGTACACTCACTGACTGGAAGCTTCGGTAAAGCGACAGTAGCTTAGTGGTTAAAAGTCGACCTTATGATCGAGAGGTCCCGGGTTCGATTCGGCTGGTCATCACACTACCGACGTGAACCCACTCCTAACACAAGCAATTTAGCTTAGGCTTAGTTAGAAGAAATATTAATAATTTCCTTTCCTAACATTCTTTAAAAAAAAAGAAAATAAGAAAGTAAAGTTTTCTTTATGGGGTTGGGGAGTAAGACGGCAATAGCTCTCTAAAATCAACTCTATAGAAGTCTACTATAGAGAGTAGAGGAGGCCCCTGTACCATAGGTAATAGTTCAAGCTCCGGAAGCAGTAATTTTGAGATAAGTATTTATTGTTGATAAGCAGGGATTTGGTTTCTAGACAGACAGATAGATAGATAGATAATTCAAATAAATTAAAATATATATACAACTTTAGCACATAAATAGATATACGAAGTAAATGGTACATACTAATAAGAAGGGAAAATAGTACCTAATCATATTAATTGTGAGCTGTCACAGTGTTAAAAATGATAGGTAGTAGTCCTTTACCATTGCTTTAAATACGTTTAGGGATTCTATTTATTTAGGAATTCTATTTACTTAATAGTAAAAATTCAACCAATTTAATACGCGTAAACGCTTGCTCTGTTTACATACAAACATACAATCACGCCTTTAGCCCTAGGGTTAAGCAGAGGTGTTTTAACACCTACATTTCACCAATAATTGTATTCGGTCCCACGTAATTGGGGGTGAGTCTACTGCCGTATTCCGGGCACTATTGTTGACTCGAGCCATGCATCTGAGGCTGAGTCTGGGCTTTATATATTTGTCTGACGTTAAACAGCTCTATCCCTTAGTCGCCTTGTACGACACCGCATGAGAAGAGATGGTTTGGCCCTAATTCTACTCAGCCGGGAACCATTCGGCGACTACAACTGCTTACCTGGTTTATTAGACACTTTTTAATTGAAGGTACCAAATTTAAATCCAGAGCTTAAATTCAGAGGTAAAACTATAATTTCTATGACCTGACTTATAATTTCCCATTTATATTTAAGTAGATGTCCCAATAACACTTTACAAAACTTTCACAAAATAAAACAAAGCCCAGCGATCACAAACAGATTGTTTGTCCCATAATTAATTGTAAAACCAATCAGAATAGTCGGGGGCACGTCGGGGGCCGCACAAAGGCTGCACGGCGCGAAGTGTGCTCAATGACGTAGAATTTTAAGACAATACTAAAGTTTGTGCCAACGAGCTGCGGAATGGCGCATGAATTAATCGTTTTTGGTCTAAGTTACAAGCGGATTACGGTATATTTCCGCTAATGCGGATACTGTATACGCTTTTTTAACAAGCTCCCTAATGAAATTAGGGATTTACCTGTGTGTAAATATAAAAATACCTAGTCTAGCCATAAATATTGTTACGAAGAAAAATCATTTTTTTATTGCAAATAATATTTATTACTTTTACAGTGTGTTAGTTTAATACATAAATATAAAACAATTTAAAATATAAAAAGCTTATTCGAAATGGTCTCCATTGGCTGCAACACAGTCCTTTAAACGTTGAGGCCAGTTATCAATAGAAGCACGCACTCTTTCCATGGGAAAATTCTTCACTGCCAATCGTATGGATTGTTTTAGGGACTCCAAATTATCATGGCGTTTAGAGCAAGCCATACTCTCTAAAACTGACCATAAATCATAATCCAGCGGATTAAGATCGGGATCACTTAACCACCTGACCCTGAGAGGAAGGCCTCCGGCAGAATTTCGTCCGTCAATCAAATGTTCTACTATTTTATGAACCAACAATCTCTAATTTTGTCTTTTTTTGTAGTGAGTAATATATTTTTCAACACACTTGCTCATAAAGTGTCTCTAATTTCACCACAATTAGGCATATAATGGCACCTATAATCAAACTGTGACTTTTATCTAGCTATAATACACAAGTGAGTTATAGCTTTTGTTTTTTATTTAAATTGTATTGGTTGAGTTCCTTTGTTCTTAAAAAAGTAACGATACAAAAAAATCGTGTTCAAAGTAGTACAAATAAATTAACAGCTCATTTCATGTATCTTAGTATTTAACTAGATAATTTCAGCTTTCTTTCTTTAACTCAAAGAAAACTTATGTTTTCTCTGCAAAAACTTTAAATTCCCTATTTTCTGCGTTCCAAAAAATAAACTTCATTTTTAGTCTATGTTCTATGCTAGATGGGCGCGCATAGGCAGACTAAGACATTTTTCCAGCTATTGCGAAACTAATTCTCAACTCGTTTTCAGTGTTGAAATTATAGTTAATTATCAATTGAATTGTGTATAAGTATTAGTTATTAAGAAAATTAGTTATGATGTTCACCGTCCGATATAAGATATGAAGCCCTTAGCGTTATAGAAAGTTTACTAAAACGACAAAGCTTCAAGTGTAAAAATCTATTTTATTATTGTTTTCATCGCTAGTGTGTTGAAAAACGTCGTATGATACACATGTGTATTGATGATTACCGTTTTCGGCTCTCTTAAGACAATCGCCTGACGGCTCAGGTCACGATTGCGCCTCAGCTGTAATCACTAACTTTACACACTCGTACCATAATATACTATTAATATTTAGTCATGTTCATCTATTATTTTATGACTTGGACCACGCCAATAGGACGGCAAACATAGATAAACTAAACTGAATGCAATCGATGCGATAAATAATAATCAGGACAAGAGCCGCGCCACGCCCGCACTGGGACCAACGCCGTAGTAATGAAAGGCGGAGGCGGAAATGGCAGAAACTTTGTTGGGTTAAGATTATAGCTTAGATAAATACTAAAGTTCTAGGAGATATTACAACTTCAACTCAGTTGATACATATTTACATAATATTCACGAATTTAAATCCTAGAAGGGGTAAGCAGAGGTGTATGAATACTCCCATGTGGAGACGGAGAAAGAATACAAGTATCACTCCATCTCATCTGAAGGGTGTTTTTTTTTTACGTGCGCAAAATCCCCACGGATACCTCCCCACCGGTGCCGGTGGAGGAGGTTATGTCGGACTCGAACCGACTAAAACGCACGTCGCTTTTGGGTCGGTTTGGTTGCCGAAGGTAAGGTTGACAGGCATATCCAGGGCCATCTTTCACGATCTGGCCCTCTTCTCGGGTGTGGGAACTACAGAGTCCCCAACTCGTCCCCGGAAATGGGAAGGTGCGCGAGGCACGCCGCCTCCGCGGCCTACTTCTGCCAGGGTGACAGGCGGCTCCACCTGTCACCACGTAATAGTGGGTGAGTGTATTGCCGTGGAGCTGGCACTTTGTCGAATGATAGATTTATTTGGATAAATAAAGTATAGGTACATATATAAGGTTTCGCAATGAAGCATTCGACATTAGAGGACACGGGATCGATTCCCGTTTAGTATACATATTTTTGTGTATGCTACTTCCTTCTAATATGAAAGTTTTCGATAATGTTTACACGTTTGTTTTTCACGGTGTAACAGTCGAACGGATTTGGCTGAAATTTGGTACAGGGATCCTACATAATTCAGATCCTACTTTTAATCCCTAGAATCGGTTCCCAGGGGTTATGGAAACGGGATCAGTATTCTACGTGGGCGGACAGTTAGAATTTAATATTTTTATAGTTCTGTTGGTCTAATTACTTCAACCGATGTTCTGAATTGCCCAGACGTAAAATCCAGTCTTAATAGATAACAGTTTAGTAGCTTAGTGGCCAGACTTAGGACATAAACTATCAAATACTGGTATTACTTGATTTTTATAAAGCTTTGACTTGATGACTATTTAATTGTTATTATCCAAAATGTTATATTACGAGTTTGATTACCATTCTGTACGAAGTTTTACCTTTTGCTCGAGCAATCTTGACAGAATTTAGTAAATATATCGCAAATTATGTATCTAACAATTTAAATTCTGGGTATAAATGGAGGAGTCCCCCAGGGTATTGCATTAGGGCGAGTTTTGTTTATTGTTAGTGATGGATTTTGTAAATCCATCACTAACAATAAGTCATCAGTAATGTAATGTCATAAGTAATCAGTACTAAAAATAAATAAACAGATTTAATAAGTATATCTACTGTATATTGTTAAATTATATAAAAATGTAATTGGAACGTGGTTATAATGAATAACGTTGGCCGACTTGGCTATGAAAGTTTGGCACTTTTCGGTCGAGTTCAACCGCGTTGTAAATACACACACAAGCATAGCACAGAGGTACGAAAAGCTATGTCAGGTAAACAAAGTAAGCTTAACTAATTTAGTTTAGTTTTCAGTTTACAAATCGCATTATGCGGATATAAAAACTCTCCGCTTACGCTTATGACTCACACCGCTTCCGATGTAAGCTTACGTTCGTCGATGTTTGATTCGGGCTCACGAGTCTGTACCCTGTCGGGCACATACTCCTATGATCTATTCTCACACAAGCGTATGAATTCTGTTCAAAAGGTATGCCCTTATAGAAATACGACGATACGAGTACCTAGCTATAAATATGCAGACTGTGTGTAGTGTAATATCGGGACTAAATTTAGAAGGTCATATAAGGTGAGAGCCAGATCGAGAGAGGTGACCCTGGGTAGGCTGGGGTGCAAGGAATATGCCTGCCAACCTCAACCCTGGCAACCCACAACGACTCAAAGATGAACAGTAGAAAACTGTCTGCATAGCTTGCAGACAGTTTTTGGCTCTGAAAGACGGGAAAAAATGTTTATAGTGAATTTATTTCTGGATATTCTGCATCTCTATCGATATCATAATAAAATTAGCTTCACGATATACTAATTCAGCATTACAATTAACATCCAGATATATATCAAAAGCGTACAAACAGTAATTTGGTACGCAACATATGTTCACGCGGCTCCAACTAGTGCCTGACTGTTTACTCTTAGCAATTAGTCGACGATCAAAACTTAGCGCAGCTGCTGTTAACGTCAGGCGCCGGCTTGAACTTGAAAACTTCTGTTTACGAGCTATTAATAAATAAGGGATAAATTAATATTCTTTTGTTATTATTTTAATGTTCAGAAATGAGTTGGAAGTTGCAGACAAATATAGTTTTTAAAAGTATAAAATTAATCTTACTCTTCCTTGCAATGGTCGCATATTGATGAAAATGTTTTGAATTTATATAATTCTTTCTTACTGTAAGAAGCTGGGTTAAAGTATGATAATGATTATATTTTGTTTATGTGTGTGTAGTTTTGTTTCTGCATTCTTACCCCACAGTATCGTACCGAGAGAGAGAACTAAAACAATAATTGAATGCCATTTTAAAGCATTTAATACTTAGTTATGATAATTATTAAAATCGATTAAAATAGAAAATATTTTGAATCGTCGGGATTCGAACCCGCAATCTTTCCCTTACAGGGAGAATTCTCTGCTCACTGAGTCATTGAACCCCGCCTGAATCCTTTTTAAAGTAAAAGGAAAGCCGTTCAGAATAGTTTCAGAAGCCCTTCAGTATTGCCCTTTATCATCAGCTGGACCATATGGTAGTATTCCACTTGAATACGAACGTACCTACGTTTCAATTGATAACCTTCTTTTTCGAAGTCGGTAAAAAATGAAAACTAAACTAATTCAAAGTTAAAACACGAAACACTTGGCAAAGCTTTCAGTTCTTGTTGTAATAAATAACCTCACGCCAGCTAACGAATTGGTGCGAGCAGTATTTAAGCTGGCGCGGCCGCAGCGCACCCTGCCAAATTGTGCCATAATCATAACTTAGCGCGCTGGTTAGGGTGGTTTGGACCTTTGGGATATATTTTTCAAATATGTCCGGTAACAGTTTGTGCCGATTGATCTTAAATCTATACGAATAACAAAATTGTACAGTTGGTTTGTGCACTCACCGGTGAAGTAACCTACATATTTTTATTCTTTATTGTACTGTACACACACCTCACACCTACATTGCATAAATATATATACATTAGCGAAATGTTATATGTATAAAAAAGCTAGCTTAACTCAAGGTTCTCTTCCAGCAAACCCGAGAGGCAAAGTCATGTGTAGATACAGTCAACAAAGGAAACACAGTTGCACTTTCTTATATAAATTGTAATACCGTACCGTTCATTGTCGCTTGTACATTAAAGTGAATATTTTATAACGTATAATATCCCCAGATTTTAATTTTTTTGGGTTCGGACTCGTGGTTACCGACCCCGTTATGTCAACCCAGGGTGACAATGGGTAATTTCTCTTACTCGTAGTCACTCTGCATGGTGTAACTAACAATAAATACTAAAAACACAGGACTCGTGGTCACACTGCTAGTGTCGGGAAATTATTACTAATTATAGTCAGTGAATAAAAAAAATAATATTTATTTTTAAGAAATGTTCTGTTAGCCATAATTCAAGAAAGTACCTTGTAAGAAGTAAAAGTCTTTCTGTATTATATTATTAATCTTTATAGAATACAAACCTCATATAAAACACAACCTATGATAATCAAACAACCAATCAGAGCCATCTGCGGCTGCTATTAACCAAAGCGCCTGCTTGCAACGTTATAGCAAACTCCTAATCACACTAATTGCGAACACTAATCTGGCAGGCGCTTCGAGTCGTTACCTTCATCATTTATTTTAAGTTGCGTCTACGCTTTTATAGATTTGACAAATGAAATAAAATATCACCTACACAAGAGGCCCCCTCTTTTAGTCTTTCTCCCGATTAGGCGTATTTTTTTTTATGGGAGCTACGCCTGACTCTTTAACATCAAAAGGAAAGTCAGCGCGTTCATAGATTAGTCTGTCAATTTGCAGGTGTAAAGGTTTTCAAGTGAGGTTGACTTGGACTCAGAGCTTATTAAAATATAAGCATATATATATACATAGTCACGTCTGTAAATTTCCCAAGTGATAAGCAGACAGAAATACCCACATTTCGCTAATTATAATTTTCGGTCCCACGTAATATGGGGCGAGTCTATTACCGTCAAGCGGACACTTTATCATAAGCTGTATATTTGCTGTCGGAGAACAGCCCTATCCCTTAGTCGCCTTCCACGACTCCACGGGAAGAGATGGAATGGCCCTATTCCACTCCACCGTGAAAGTTTTACCACATATTCTATAACATATATTTATTATAACACGGCCGATAACAAGTACGTGTGGGGTACAAACCTACAAATATAGGGTGTGTACAAATTACCTGTCGCCGCCAGTCACCTGCGCGCAATCGACTTTATTGATACATCAGAAGCGATTGAGATTGTTGGTTGAACAGCAGGCATGCTAATGACGGGTATCGGGTTTGATGCGCTTTGATGAAAATTATGTTACATTAGTATTAAAGTTCGGATATTTACCATGTTTTATTGTTCTGAGTTTCCGATATTTCGGCGCTGTTGCCAGCCCCATGATTTTCATGATCAATATGGCGGATTTTTGGCGCTAAATTGTCGTTATTTTTTTTTATTTCTTAAACTGTACAATATAAGTATAAAGCAGGATGCTTTATCTTATCCCGAAATATTTTGATACTTTCATATGTACGCACACGCACAAATAAATATAACTAATTTGTTAATTATTATTATTACTTACGGATCGCTCGTCCGTCTCTTGACTCCTGTCTCAGCAGTGCCTGGTGGATGTACGAAGATTTCGCTGCTGTCCCCTCCTGACTCCAGAATTAGATGCTCGTGACATCTGATGTACTGAAGGGGAGTCTGGTAGAAGAAAACACAGGTTAAAGCAGACGCCATGTCAGATCAGGCCCTTGATTCTACTAAAGCAAAACCACTGTCATACCCACAGATGTGATATCCGTGGTCATACCACAGGCAAAAATGGCAATGATGAGTTTAAAATTTAATGAAAATAGTTTCATTACACTTTTTTCAGTTCGTTCGTTTTTTCCAGAGTGACCCATGTTGCATTGTTTTGAGTTTCTGATATTTCGGCACTGTAGCACCATGATCACGGAGGAACTGGAGTAGTGGCGGTGAACAGAGAAAAAGTTTTTTCTAGGAGTAATTTTATCGATCTACCCTCTTCCGAGTTCTTTTACCACACGTATCTGCACTACCACTGTTTTCACTCTCACTACAAACTCGAACACGATCTCGATCACGTTCTCGACACACGATGCTTCCGTGATCATGGTGCTAGCAACAGCGCCGAAATATCAGAAATTCAAAACAATGCAACATGGTAAATATCCCGATTATTTTGATACAGATGTGAGTGACCATGATAGTTTAAATACCTATATTTAAATGCATTGCATTAAAATCGAAATTGAAATGAGTTTTTTTGTTTAACAGAATCAAGGCCCAGGTGGGATATTGGAGTGTTTAAAATATCACATTTTATTTTCAAGATATACTCGTACATAACTTGGATCTAAAATGAGCCCAAAAAGGGTGTCTTGGGTGTCTTTTGGGGACAGCACGGGGTGCTACTGCGGTGGACGAGAAAATTCACCAAGTACAGTATTACAAACCAATCTGCGCGAGCGTTTGTTTCGCAATTTAGGGCCAAAATACGTGCCTCGAAGTTAACTTAAATTGATAACTCAATTCCTACCAGCTTGCCTTGTAAAGGAAACCTGCGGTACAGATCCAGTTGAAAAACGGCACTAGGTTCCTACCTGGCACATGCTGAACTGGACACCCATTTGGTGCATTTGTGTGTCGCACTGATTGCACGTTTGTTGCGTTCGGAGTTTGAAAGTATGTTTATTATTGTGTGAACATGCTTCCGGTACTTCCAATGGTATTGTGTAATTTCCTGTATGTATGACCACTTAGTATTAAATAAACATATCTTTCTTTCTTCTTTTTCTTAGTTTTTTATACTCTACGTTCTGAAATTCTGTATCTGTATGTTACATAGTATGATTGTTGTTCTATAAGAGCTAAAATTCTTTTACACCGGCTTCCCTAAAAAGTTAAAGTATAGTTTGGGTTGATAAATAATGATAAATCGATTATAAGGTAGAAATTAAAGATGTTATGGTTTACAATTATGTTTAATTATGAAAATTTGTACGCTTCGCCACTGATAAAGTCCCTGCAGGAGTACATTTCTCCAAAGATCATTTACGCTCTGCTTAAACTTGAATTTATAATGTACGAGGAAGTTTTTCAATTTCAAAACTGCTGGACACTCACCTGCTTAGCTCTCCTGGCCCTAGCGTGAAGGTCCCTCTGAGCTAGCGGCAGCAGTGCTCTTAAGAACCCTGGCACAGATGCCCTTAGCGGATAGTTGGTGCACTCTTGGACGCCTGTTTGAAACTCCTCGATGGTTACCATGCCGGACTGATGGAGAAAATAACACACATTAGATTGGAAAAATGTGGGTATGGGATGTATGCCATTGGTATACAAAAAAAACCCTTTAAATCATGCGCATACGGAGAATTTGGCCTAAAACTATGTTTATAACATATCTATAATTACTTACATAAAATTTGCGACAGTTTCAAGAGTTACTTTTATTCGTGACTGTGTATCTTGAGATTTTTGTTTAATAATGATAGGGGCCCCTTGCTTGTTTTTTTTACTGACGCCTTCGACTCGATGTCGAAGGCGTCAGTAAAAAACTAGCTTACTGTGTTTCATTATCTGCTAATCTGCTATAAGGTTCAGAAACCGTCACAGGGTTCATCTTCTTTAACTATTTAAATTTTTCCTATATTCACACATTCATTCTGAGCCTCCTTATCATGCCAGTTCTATCTTTTATTTTTCTCGCAGCGTGTGCAGCACCAGGGGAGTCACACTGGTGCCAATCCTATAAGTACAGAGAGATTCTGTGCCGTCAGAGTAGAAGACAAAGCATGACAAACCTTTGGTCTTCATACTGACAGCACTAAAACACTCCAGTGAACTCTGGCTACCCTGTTCACCGCTGGAAACACAAAACGAGGTTATTATGGCCGCGGTATTCTGTAGGGCGGTAGTACTTCCCCAGTCGGACTGCTCAATTGGATGGAAATACCATTGTGTCCTACCTCCTTCAATGAATTAGAAATAAAAAGTTATTTCATATAGCAAGTGGATGGTCCGCAGACTCGCCAGATGGGATCGTCAACTCTGTCAGAAAATTGTTTCCCTGATTCTAAAGAACATAACCCGTTATCATCATCTTCATCCACATAGTGGTTGCTCAGTGGCGTGCCGATTTCCATCTGACCTTCGTCAGTGGGAAGACCAAAGGCTTGTTCTGATTGTGTCTTCTGTACTGACGGCTCATAAACTCTCTATTCTTACAGGGTCGGCAGCACGGGTGTAACTCCCCTGGTGTTGCACACGTTCATAGGTCACGGTAACCACTTTCCATCAGGTGGGCCATGTGCTTGTCTGTCACCTAAGTTGAATAAAAAAAGTATATTTTAACATAACATAAACTCACGTCTACATCCCCGAAGGGGTAGGCAGAGGTGCTAGCACCCACATTTCGCCAGCTTATATTTAGGTCCCAATGTAATAGGTGGCGAGCCTATTGCCATTAACCGGGCACTTATAAACCTGCGATAAATACACACATATTTTCGCAAAGCATCGAAAAGTCATTGGTGTGTGCCATGGTAAAACCTGGGATCGAACCCGAGACCTCGTCTCAGCAGTGCATTTGCCATACCACCAGGCTACCGCAGTGTTCCATATTTTAAAATATCATTAAATTACCACAAGGTTGTAAATCAGCTGGCGAACCCTCTCTCCCGTATCAGGCCCCACATCTGTGGCGAACTGCTGTAGAGCCGACAGGAACCTCCGGAGCCTCTGCAGCGCTGGCGCGGACCGTGACCCTTCAGCCAGTGGTGGGGAGAGCGACTCCGTTGACGATAGTGTTGCTATGGGGGCAGAAACATTATTACTTTGGTCATTGAATTGAAACGGATAAAAACACAGATCGATTACTGTTTGTACAATTCATACACTGGTTCGATTAACATATATACATGCATATAATCACGGCAGAGGTGAATTAACACCCACATTTCACCAATCATTAAATTCGGTCCCACGTAATAGCGGATGAGCCTATTGCTGTCTTCCAGGCACTATTCTTGACTCACGCCATGCCTCTGAGGCTGAGTCTGATTTGTATATATCTATCTGCTGTTAAACAGCCTTATTCCTGAGTCGCCTTTTTTTTATGCCACTCAGGTGGCAGACAAGCACACGGCCCACCTGATGGGAAGTGGTTACCGTGGCTTATGGACGTATGCAACACCAGGGGTCTTACACACGCGCTGCCGACCACGAAGACACTTTCTGATGGGGGCATCAGAAAGTGTCTTCGTGGTCGGCAGCGCGTGAGCACCTACAATATGGGGTTATTCAAGAGGGGTCTTGAATAACCCCATATTGTAGGTGCTTGGGAAAACCGCAGCAGGGACATATGTCTTGTACGACACCACATGGGAAGAAATGGGGTGGTTCAAATTTAACTCTGCCGGGAACCACGCAAGTACGATATTTGGACCACTGAAGCAACGAACTCCGCCTGAAGCCATCCATTTTTTTTTATTTATTATCACGGCGACAGTGGGAGCCATTTACTGATTCTCATACAAACTGTTGGAACCAATGAATGATATAAAACACGGGAAAGAAGTGGATTAATTTGTCCGCACTCATGTTTCCCTCTTCTTACAAATCAGGTTCTTCAAGCGAAGCGTAAAGAAGCATTTGTCAAGACCATCAAGGTAGGGACCACAATTTTGGGGCTCTCAACCGGCTCAATCCGGCTTGAAGGACCAATGATTGAGAGCTTGTCAGGTAACGTTTGCGGTGGTGATAATATAAAACTCTGTCTTCGGTAATCAAATTACTGTACTGTCTGCTCTCTTACAAGGGCAGTTGGTAAGTGCAATAGGATTACAAAGGCTATGCCAGCAGGGCTATTAGTGCCTAGCTATGAGATGACGTCAAGAAACATTTTGTGATGTTGCAATGAACTTTAGTGCAGGCGCGTTGTAAACAATCTGGACTTCACCCCGGCCTCTTACCACCCAGCAGGGAGTCAATTGACAGGCGGAAAATAAAAAGATGGATGCTTACCAGCAGTGCCGTTGTTCTGTGGGCTGGGCGGTCCAGGAGTGGGCGAGGATCTCTGCTCCTCTTGCTCCGGAGACCTGTGTTCTTTTGCTGCTGTTGTTGCTGAAACAATAGAAAGATTCTAACTGAAAATATTGGTCAAATGCAATCAAAGTGGTCAGACAAATAGGAATGTTTTGTTTTCTTATTTTTTTTCGTGCTGTAATCTCCATGGATATCCTTCGCTGATCAACGGGGCGGTTACATCGGGCTCGAACCCACTAAAATCGAACACCATCTCGTGTCTTCAGATTGCCGGGTGTTGGGGCCCATAAGGCATTTCCCTCGCACTCCAGGTGACCCAGGGTCCACTTCGGTCACTGTGTGCGTCTACCGCCTATACAACGGTTTTTGCTCAGATGAATTGTTTGATATGACGCCCACAGCAGCTATCTAGGTTAGCAACGCTCGCCATAGACAGGAACCGGGCACATTTATAAACGAATTGTAATAGTGGTTTTTTTAGAAAGACGAAAAGTAAAGAAACTCGCTGAGATATTTACCATGTTTATTGTTTTTACAAGTAACTGATATTGCGGCGCTGTTACGAGCGCCGTGACTGCCGAGCTAGTTGTTATTGGGCATGTCATCTTCCGCACTTGTTTGTTACGCGCATCGCCACTTCAATCAATCAATCAAGAAACATCTTCATAAAAATACCACAAAACATTCTTACCTACTTTTTATCGACGCTAACAATTAATTTAAAAATATATTATCTTGTACATTACTCACTAATACTCATCACATCATATGAAGAGTGAAGAGTTTGGATGATCGAGCTAATTAATCTAAAAAGTACTAGTTAGAATTAAAGAGATGTTTTGGATTGAATAGTCCATTTATCAAGGAAGGCTATAGGCTATATACCATCACGCTACAACCCAAATTGGACCACTTGGGCCCAAGTACCCCATGATCCCAGTGCCTTGACTCCAAACGACTCAAATATGTAATTACCACTTAAAATTACTGCATTTGCGCCGTTTGAAGGTCTCTGCCGACGACGCAGCAGTAGTGCAGTTAGAATTTTTATATTAATCTTGTAGTACGAAATAAATATTTTGAATTTAATTGAAAAAATCTAAGGTCAATGTGCCTATACCCAGTGACGTTAATTCAACCTTACCCCCGATATCGAAATAAACAGGGCCGCTCTATGCGCTCGCACGTAACTCATCACGGAGTTTGCACAGGCTCCAATACTCTATGGTACGTGCGCGGCCATCATGGCGGCGGACGCACGATGTGGCGGGAAATTATGACACAGTTTTTTTTTAATTTAACTGTAGTTTCATGCCAGCTTTTGAACATAATAAAAAGTGCATCAAAACTAGACATTGCCATAGGCAGGGAGTTCACCCACACACTTGGTGACCAGAAACACTGCGCACTGTGTGGTATGAAAGAAACTTCATCCCGCGTACGCAGGCCACGGTAAACATTTTCCATCACGTGGGCCGTGTGGTTCTCTGCCACCTAAGTGCTATAAAAAATACATAAAAGGTACTTAATTTTTAACCAAATTTCCGCACTGTCCATAAGAAACCTTTTGTTCCAATTTGTAAGTTCTGTCGGGGTCTTTGTAGTCCTTTCAAGGGCATAACAGATTCTCCTGCAAGACTACTGTATATTCGGTTCGAGTGCTACCCACACACCACACACCCCATCGTTAGCTCCGGTGAGGAGAAGCCCAGAGGTTTTTTAGTAAGTTCAGTACGAAAAAATTGGCACCATATTAGTATATTGAGAAATATAGAGAAATGATTCCCCGTAAATATGCTCGAATGGCATAATTTTTTTAAGTGGAAATCCCTGGGAACCGAATGGGACTGGGATCCAGTCCCATTACCAGAGTTACCAGAGTCCCCCCCGAAAAATAGTTCCCGTGTGTCCGCCCCCACGAGCTTCTGGTGGTTGATCAGGACGTTTGGTTGAATTTTATGGGGCTATATGTAAGTATAAAAAAATAACACCAATTAAATTATGGTTGTTGATTCATTTGCGTCATCCAATCTTTTATTACTTTTGTTGCACAAGTGTTTGTAAGTGCCTTTGCGCGTCGTGAATGCGCAAAAGTGATAATATAAATACAATGAACACAGTTATCTGAATATCTACCCCACAAACTATATCTGTGGAGTAACTATCAAAATTTTGCGCAAATTATAAATAAATTTATTTTTTCTTTTCTTTTAAATTAATTCAGTTGTATCATCATCTTCTCTTTGGGATGATGACAACTTTGGTTTGAGGTATAGTCGATTTCTTATGTGCCTTTTTAATATACGATGTAATAAACTGTGTTCTCGTGGCCCCAAAGTATTGATCTATAAAATATTTCCAAACAGGCAAGCCATTATCCACTTAAACACTAGCGGGGCGTTAAATACGAGTCCTCTCGTATTACTACCTAGGTACATATTATACAGTGCAAAACTTCAGCGAGTAAAGTTAGTTAATGATACAGATGCATGCTGTTACCCTACTGCGGTAGGCTGAATTTAGGGTCATGTGTTTGTCAAGGATGATGTGTGTGTCCTCTATGTAGCTTCCTAACTACTAACCAACTGAAATGAGTTTGATAAAATAATTGTCGGTAGATTCATCTTTATTGTATGATTTTAATAAGATACGAGTATATTTTAATTTAATATGTGCATTTTGACAGATGCCATAAGCCATAGAAGGTAACTTGGCACGATTGGAACGAAACATAACACTTGTTTTTTTTTACAACTTAGGTGGCAGACAAGCTCACGACCCACCTGATGGAAGGTGGTTACCGTGGCCTATGAACGTGTGTAACACCAGTGGAGTCACACCCGTGCTGCCGACTCTGTAAGAACAGAGATTTTCTGTGCCTTCAGTGCAGAACACAAAATCAGGATATATGATAGCCTTTGGTCTTCCCACTGACAGCACAAACACTCTGTAGTGATCTCTGGCTACCCTACTTACCGCCGGGAACACAACACGAGGTTATTATAGCGGTGGTATTCTGTAGGGTGGAGGTACTTCCCCAGTCAGACTGCTCAATTCGGACAGGAATACCGTCGTGTCCTACCTCCTCCGAAAATGTTGTCTCGTGACTACTGACAAGCTGAAATGAGTTTGATAAAATGATTGTCGGTAGATTCGTCTTTATTGCATGATTTTTATAAGATACGACTATAGTTGAACTTATGTGCATTTTAACAGATGCCATAAGCCATAGAAGGTAACTTGTCACGATTGGAATGAAACATAACACTGTTACAATCTATACTAATATTATAAAGCCGCAGAGTTTGTTTGTTTGTTTGAACGCGCTAATCTCTGGAACTACTGGTCCGATTTAAATGATTCTTTCAGTATTGGGTAGTCCATTTATCGAGGAAGGTTTTAGGCTATATATCATCACGCTACTACTTAAGGGAGCGGAGCATTGATAATAAATGTTAACAAATCCGGCAAATTTTCATACATATATTGAAGACAAACATACGGGCTCAAAGGGATATGAAGCTTCAAAATATACCCCGGGCGAAGCTGGGGTGGGTCAGCTAGTCTAAGATAAATTTATAAATACGTAATATCGTACCGTGAAATATTTCAGTTTAAATTACTTCTAGTATATGACGTGATTATGTATGTCTGCGAGACCTCGTACGTAAGACAGCTACGTTTCACGGTTCCTGTTTTTAGCCAGACATACAGAACAACCAGACATACATATATAGATATTCTACGAAAGTAAAAGCGAATACCTTGATGAAAGGAAGACTCTCGCTAATAAGTAATAATTCTAAAACATAAACATATAAAACACAATTGTCACATCATTATTTGCAATCACAGATTTTGTCATATGTCACGTCAAATAACCCGCCCCGTATCGTTCCCGGCGCAAAGGTGCCCATGACACTGGCGGCGTTGCCTCGCTGAATCGTGATGGCCATCCTTTGCCCCAGGAATGAACCGGAACGGGAGTCACCGCCTTGTTCGTGGGCACGGCGGCCAATTTCAGCAATTAAGCCCCTTGCCTCCGACCCCCAACTGTCCATAGACTCTACCGCAATGGGTGCGAATGAAATTGTGGCTCCATTGCGGTGTATTTCAATTTCTAAATAACCTGCATATATTTTTAAAAAACTCGTCAAGCTGAATGCCACCATTGTAGCATCGATTTCGACTTTTTACCCTGAGACTATTTTATCGTGCAAAAAATCTCTACAAATACCTCTCTTTCGAGCTGGCCCTCGTCGGGTGTGAGACTTCACCTTTGGCTTTTCAAAGGTGATTTTTTTTATACCACTTAAGTGGCAGACAAGCGCACGGCCCACCTGATGGAAAGTGGTTACCGTGGCCTATGGACGTGTGTAACACCAGAGAAGCCACACTCGCGCTGCCGACCCTGTAAGCACAGAGTTTCTGTGCCGTCAATGTAGAGGACTAAGCAGGACAAGCCTTTAGTCATCCCACTGACAGCACAAATTCCCCAGTGGGCTCTGGCTACCCTACTCACCGCTGGGAACACAACATGAAGTTATTATAACCGCGGTATTCTGTAGGGCGGAGGTACTTCCCCAGTCGGACTGCTCAATTGGGCGGAAATACCACCGTGTCCTTATCCATCAGTAAGCCATCAGGTCAGGTGAATTTTGTTACATGGGCCTTACTTTAAAAATATTCTAATACGTCGTTAGTACATAGGTATACAAGACGTCCTCTATGGTGTAGCAGTAGAGTCAGTATAACCCTCGACTGCTACGTAGGGGGAGAGGATTCGATTCTTGCTCAGTGTTACAAAAAATAATTCAAGATTTCATAACACAAGCTAGTTTTAAGCTATGCTTACCATGGGTCTAGATAGCGTTGCGTAGAATGTCGTACATATTTATTTATAAGCTCAAATGAGCAGCCAAAATATTTTTTTCTCCATTTACAGTTTCTAATACAATTATTATCAAAAAAATTGCCAACGTTCTAATATAAAAACAACTATATAAACATAAATAGGAATAAATATAAAACATAACAGCTATGTATAAAAATATAAAAGCGTCTAGGTGTGCGAGTGACAGAATAAATAAAAGTTTAGTGAAAAGCTAGTGGTGTGCCAAGTGCGGCCCGCGTGCCGCCGACACGCGCCCTCCAGTGCACGGCTAGGGGTGGCCCGTGGGGCTGCTAACATCTATCGATAAGATTTTATTGAAATTTCACGAATAATTTTAATATAATTTAATTTATACCTGGGCTCTTTTTAACCGACTGCCAAGAAGGGTTATGTTTTTCGCGCGTATCTAGTATGTATGTATGGTTGTAATATATTACATGATATCTTCTAATCTACGGGACGAATTTCATCAATTAACATATCGTTAGTCTCGGTAATGGAAGTGTGCTTAGATAGGTGTCAACAATACCAACATAGCCGCTTTAATTCCGGGGACGTGTTGGTGACTCTGTAGTCCCCACACCCGAGAAGAGGGCCAGATCGTGGAGTGATGGCCCTGGGTCGGCCGGGGTGCGAGGGATATGCATGTCAACCTCACCTTCGGCAACCAAAGCGACCCACCGGCGGCGTGCGTTTTAGTTGGTTCGAGTCCGACATTTTTTTTAAGTGCGCAAAGTCCCCCACCGGAGCCGGTGGAAGAGATTATCTTCCACCGGCTCCGGTGGGGGACTTTGCGCACTTAAAAAAAATTCTGGTATCTATTGCAGATTGCAGTTGGTTTAATTTTTATTAAAAAGTAATGTATACTTCTACTCAATAGGGATTGATTTTAGGGTTCCGTACCTCAAAAGGAAAAAATGGAACCCTTGTAAATCACTTCGTTGTCCATTTCTCTGTTTGTATGTGTGTCAAGATTACTCAAGCTGTCTTTGAAATTCATACCAAATGCTCAGCCAGCAATGCCTTGAAGTTATGAAAAAGTCCAACTTCTTAGTCAATGTTATCAAAAGAAAATGTAGAAAATTTAACCAAATGCAATAGTATCAAAACGTCGACTGGGGTGCGAGGGTTGTGTCTCAGATGATCTAATCTTCGGCAATCTGCGGCTTATACAGTCAGCTTGCGCGGTGGCGTGGACCTACTACGGTGACTGTTCCTATTGAATAAAAATTAAATAAAAGCTGGTTTGCTTACTGCCGGGGCGATCTTTTGTTCGTTTTGCTTAGCCAATAGATAATATTTTATTTTAATACCTACATACAATGCATTATCATTGTACTAATTATGTTCGTGGTATTATGCCATTATTGTTTAGTTTTAACTTAAGTATGCATCAAATGTAATGCTGTACTAAAGCTTGCATAAACAATATTTCTAATTTACCCATTATATTTTCTGTATTTTTAATGATCTACAAACATGTGTATAAATTCGTAAAAAGTGCAATAGCTTTGTGTAATGTAACCTAATTTATTTGTTAACCTCTAGGATTTAATTTACACTGGAGTTGTTACATGTAATGTTTATTTTTATGCAATAAAGACTTTGAAAATCAAAATCAGCCAGCGTGCATTTTAGTTGGTTCAAGTCCGACATAACCTCCCCTACCGGCCCCAGTGGTAGGGGTGCCCTTAAGAAACTCTCCAGTGAGCACTGGCTTCCCTACTCACCGCTGGGAACATAACACGAAGTTATTATGGCGGCGGTATTCTGAAGGGCGGAGATACTTCCCCAGTCGGACTGCTCAATTGGGTGGAAATACCGTCGTGTCCTACCTCCATATAAAAATGTATAAATATTATACATACATTTTAAAAAAAAGTATCAAAACGTAGAGGGAAATATTGTTGAGCCAATGTTGGTGGCCAAGACCAGTCGTGGTTTCTGTAGTATACATTCCAGGGTCTATCAGAGTCCCCGGTCACCCAGGTATGTGATAAAACACCGGTTTTAGTCGGCTCGAGTTAGTTTTAAACTATTTTTTTTATTATACCATTTAGTTGGCAGACAAGCACACGTCCCACCCGATGGGAAGCGATTACCGTGGCCTATGGACGTATGCAACACCAGGGGTGTTACACTTGCGCTGCCGACCATGAAGAAATCTTCTGATGAAGAACCCCTCTTGAAGAACGCCATATTGTAGGCGCCTGGGAAAAAACGTGTTATATATATTGTATTATATTGTTAATAAGATCTTCAATTGATCGAATTTCGTGCGGCGCCACATTTTAATCAATGGAAGAATATCGTGGAACCGGAGGAAAGTTGCGTATTATGCGTGAAATAGAAAGAAAGAAAGATAAAGCATTTATTTAGGAACACACAACGTACAGAGAGTCAGACATATATATAAACATAATAAGGCAACACAACAAGAATACACTCACTACACATCGTGCGCACCCAAATGGGCCACCACCTCAGCATGACGCACACCAGGGTATGCGAAGCGCTGGTTTTCATATGGCTGCGCTAGAAATCGCTATTATGATGTTACATACGTCCATAAGCCACGGTAACCACTTTCCATCCGGTGGGCTGTGTGCTTGTCTGCCACCTAAGCGGTATATAAAAAAAGTGATCGTATTAAGCGGGTTCTATGGCATTTTCTTTCTGTCTTTTTTTATTTTTTTTTATACCACTTAGTTGGCAGACAAGCACACGGCCCACCTGATGGGAAGCGGTTACCGTGGCCTATGGACGTATGCAACACCAGGGGTGTCACACTCGCGCTGCCGACCATGAAGAAACCTTCTGATGCCCCTCTAGAAGAACCCCATATTGTAGGCGCTTGGGAAAACCGCAGCAGGGAGGTCATTCCACAGCTTGAGTGTGCGTGGGATGAAGTTTCTTTCATACCGCACAGTGCGTACCGTCTCAGGTCGCAATGTGTGGGGATGAATTCCCTGCCTATGGCGAGAGGTGCGATGATAGAATGTAGCTACGTCCGTCCATACGATAGAATGTCTTCCATAAGTTATCGATAGTGCAGTGATATCGAGCACGTCCCCGCCCTACTCGTTACGGGGTAGGTTGCGCGTGGCAGCCGACACCTCGCCCCGGGCGCCGCTTTCATCTCACCACTACACAATTACTGCGAAATATCGTCGACTCGCTCTAATGTCTAATGCGACAACGCTTGCTCACTGATTGTTACTATTGTTAGAACTGTAACTACTAATAGTAGATTCTGCCCGGGACTTCGTAGACGTGGTCCTGTTTTACCCCCTTAGTGGTGTAGTTGCGTAAAATCTGGATCCGATAAGGAACCTACCTGCCCTGGGTCGGCCAGAGTGCGAAGGATATACCTACCAGAAGAGGGCCAGATCGTGAGAGATGGCCCTGGGTCGGCCGGGTTGCTAGGGATATGCCTGTCAATCTCACCTTCGGCAACCAAAACGACCCACAGGCGGCATGTGTTTTAGTCGTCCCGAGTCCGACATAACCTCCTCCACCGGCTCCGGTGGGGAGGTATCCGTGGGGATTTTGCGCACGTAAAAAAAAAACGATATACCTACCAACAACGACCCATAGGTCGTAGGTATGCGGTTTAGTTTGTTCAAGTTCGAGCCCCGGCGGGGGAGATTTGCGCAAATTTAAAAATAAAACATAAAATAAAATAAATATTCTACAACATTCCACACAACAGTTTCTAGTCCCATGGTAAGCTTAACTAGCTTCTGTTATGGAATCTAGAATAGCAGATAAACATACTTAGATACTTTTTTTTCTTTTAAATACATGCATATTTTGCGTAGAAACATCCAGACCAATGTTAATATAATATTTGCATTGAGCGGGCATCGAACCCGCGCCACTGCGTAGCAGTCGAACGCTGTACCGCTACGCCACAGAGGCCGTCTATTAATTAAAGAAAAGAACCTACCAGCCAAATTTCAAGTTTTTAGGTGTTAAAGTTTCTGAAATTTCGTGATTAATTAGTGAATGGTATTTCGTTTATACAATTATAGATTTTAAATAACAAAGTAACTCTCGTCTCTCTGTTACGCTTCCACGCCTCTTACACTGAATAACAATCTTTCTAGACACGTTTACTAGACGGTTGCCAGGTCACCAAACCTGATAGCCGGACACATCAAATATTTTGGCCCCTACATTATCGAGGAATTTGTATCAAATTATTAATTAGGTAAGACCAAATCAAGCTTTTTTTTATTAGTACCATGAATATTATTCAATTAAATTAGTTAAAACCTAACACAAACCGGACACCGCTTATTTTGGCCGGACATAAAATCAAATGGTCGGACATTCAATGAAAAAGCCTAACTATGTCCAGCTTTATCCGGACGCCTGGCAACCATCGTGGCAATACGTTTGCAGAACTAAATATATTGATTAAGGTATGGGATGAATTAATATTGACATCTGTCATAAACGTCAAAATACGTGTCAATAACACGAATTCATCATTCTATTGAGCAATACGCCGGAATACGTATTACCACTCAACTTATACTTGGTACAGAGATGAAGTAGAGTTTGGGAAAGGATATATTTATCGCGAAAAAAGGGGTAAAAGGACTCAAATAGGGGATGAAAGTTCATATTGCTAGTCCCACCCTCTCCTTGTGTCAGGACAACACGTGCAGGGCTTAGATGTCACCCGCACACTGTGCAGAATACCCGATCAAGAACCAAGCGGTTCGGAGACTCTTTCCTTTGTCGAATGAACTTCCTGCTGCGTTTTGACTATGACTAAGCGTCTCCTCACGCATATATTTGTACGCCGCTATATGGGGCAAAACATGACTGGACTATATATTTTATACTATTACTGACCTATTGCATGCTTTTGTATGTACACACATGTTTTGAACAAATAAAACGATTCTATTCTATTCTATTCAAGAGGGTTTGAAGAAAAGAAAATTTGAAGGTTTCTAAAGGGTCGGCAGTGCAAGTGTGGGACCCCTGGTGCTGCACACGTCCATAGACCCCCATACACTCCCATCCGTAGACCGTGTACTAGTCTGCCACCTAAGTGGTATAAAACAAACTCCTTACGCTTATCAGCTCCGCGCCCCGTGCAGCCGTGGTCAGCACTCGACTGAAGGATCTCGTTCCAGGCTGCTTCAGTTCAGCCTGTGCCACAGCGTCAGCAATACATGTACAGTCCTTGCACTGGATACGCGATGTACTTTCTACCGTCGATCCGATTTCTCGGATTTATTCTTTCCAAAAGCACTATAATTATTTACACGAAGTAAATATAACAATTCAACTGCTACCCATTAGCATAAATACCTAGTTAACAAAGCTTTACTAGGAAAACAAACAGAAAAATGATATTTGTACGGTAATGTAGGCAAATGATAGACCAGGGCCGTATTGAACGCGATAATCACGCAGGAGCCGCTGTCACGAGAATTATTGATAGTTCTAGCTATTGTGGTAAGGGACGGACTTGACAGGTGAGAGAATAATGTTTATTTTATTTTTTTATGACATTCTGTATATCGCTATTTAGATCCAAAATAAGCATAGCTAGCTTATAATTCAATGATTGGGTACATTTTTAAAGTGATAACTTATTTAGGCCTAAGACTTAGTCTAAAAAAACAATACATTCTAGGGAAAAGTGGCATACGACCACGGCTATCCTAAATTTTTCTTGTTTAATACTTTTTAGACCATGATTTTTCAGTATCTGGGTTTTAGTTTTAAACTTATATAGTGTTATACTTCTACCAGATAAGTAAATCTGTAAATTCAGTTATTTATCTCTTTGAGAATTTTATTCATTGTCATTGTTTTTAATAAGTGACACACAGAAGATTTTCTTATAAGTTTTAAATTAACAATCCATCATCATCCATCCCGAGCTGTAATTCGTCCCAATTTAAAGTTACAACAGGACAAATGTTTCAAAATTGGTTCCTAATTATGAATTACCAGCTGTTGTCTGCGGCTCCTTTATGGGAACCGTGATTCTAGGATTGGTATAAAAAGTAGCCTAAGTCACAATCGCGCTGCAGACCCTGAGAGCATAGAGAGTAGAGAGTTTCTGTGCCGTTAGTTTAGAAGACAAAACAGGACAAGCCTTTGGTCTTCCCACAGACAGCGCATAAACTCTCCAGTGAGCTCTGGCTGCCCTACTCACCGCTGGGAATACAACACATTATTACATAATATAATATAACATAAACTCACGCCTATATCCCCGAAGGGGTAGGCAGTGGTGCTAATACCCACATTTCGTCAGTTTATGTTTAGGTCCCAATGTAATAGGTGGCGAAGCTATTGCCATTAACCGGGCACTTATAAACCTGCGATAAATACACACATAGCATCGAAAAGTCATTGGTGTGTGCCATGGTAAACCTGGGATCAAACCCGAGCCTTCGTCTCAGCAGTCCATTACCCATACCACTAGGCTACTGCGGTTACTCATTATTAGTAGGATATAATTTAATTACGAGAGCCAGATCGTAAGAGATGGCACTGGGTCGGCTGTGCTAGAGATATGCCTGTCTACCTCACCTCCGGTTACATTATGTTACCGGAGCTGTGTTATTAACATTACAATATGGCATTTTTTATCCCTGGAATATGTTTCCATGATTAGCGGTGACGTAAGAGGCGACTAAAGGAAAAATACGCAGACTGAGAAAGCAAACTCGATATAAAACCTTGTACCAAACCGTCCTTTTTTTTTTTACGTACGCAGAATCCCCACGGATACTTCCCCACCGAAACCGGTGGAGGAGGTCATGTCGGACTCGAACCGACTAAAACGCACGCCGCCTGTGGGTCATTTTGGTTGCCGAAGGTGAGGTTGACAGGCATATCCCTCGCACCCTGGCCGACCCAGGGCCATCTCTCACGATCTGGCCCTCTTCTCGGGTTGTACCAAACCGTCTGGCCAGCGTGGAAATAGCAGGCCAAAGCCTCCCAACATCTCAATGCCTTCCAGAGGCCTATGTCCAGCAGTGGACAGCAATAGGCTAATTCATTGAGCAGTAAGATAAATTATTCTGTCAGTTAAGTCCGGCCCTGTCAGTATGTCACACCGATCAGTGGAAGGTTACCAATGAGCGCGCTGCCAGTGGGTTCAGTAAACACCATGAATATTGTATGTAGTAATAGCGTGGGAACCGCGCGTCTTGTGGGCTAGCTATGGTGTGTGGTGGCTAGGGGGCATGGTGGTATCGTGGTATAGACATATCGATGAGTTAACTATAGTAGTAAAAGGTAAGGTACCTCTGGTATTACTTAAATTTGGGTACTTTTTTTTTTACGTGCGCAAAATCCCCACGGAATTCTCCCCACCGGAGCCGGTGGAAGAGGTTATGTCGGACTCGAACTGATTAAAACGCACGCAGCATGTGGGTCGTTTTGTTTGCCGGAGGTGAGGTTGACAGGCATATCCCTCGCACCCCGGCCGACCCAGGGCCATCTCTCGCGATCTGGCCCTCTCCTCGGGTGTGTGAAATTTGGGTACTTGATTTTTTTTTTTTACGTGCGAAAATTCCGTGTAGATACCTCCCCATCGGAGCCGGTGGAAGAGGTTATGTCGGACTCGAACCGACTAAAACGCATACCGCCTGTGGGTCGTTTTGGTTGCCGAATGTGAGGTTGACAGGCATATCCCTCGCACCCCGGCCGACCCAGGTCCATCTCTCGCGATCTGGCCCTCTCCTCAGGTGTGTGAAATTTGGGTACTTGATTGTTTTTTTTTACGTGCGAAAATTCCGCGTAGATACCTCCCCATCGGAGCCGGTGGGAGAGGTTATGTCGGATTCGAACCGACTAATACGCACGGCGTCTGTGGGTCATTGTTGGTGGCCGAAGGTGAGGTTGACCGGCATATCCTGGGCCATCTGTTTCGATCTGGTCCTCCACGGATGTGGGAATCATAGGATCCCCAACTCTTCACCGGCGGCGGAGGTCATTCATCGACCTCCGATGATCGAGTTGCCTCCGTACGCGGGCAGCTTGGCTAGCAATCCATCGTCGCTCCCGCTGCCGCTCCCGCCCCGCATCCTCCTTCACGAGTATTACTTGCTCGCAGAAGGAGGCGCCGGCCGCCCACGCATCCGCGCAGCGGATCATCGCCGCGAGTGATTGTTTGGTCAATTTAGTTACTTTTACTTAACATCAAAACGGTGAGTTCTAACGATTTTTTTGTGAAATAGAAAAGTATGACGTTATTTTTTTCATATGGGGCACGTCAATTTGAATTCCTCTCGCCCGATGATAAGCTAAAGGCAAAGTCTCA
Organism: Eilema griseolum; assembly: GCA_963662185.1. Taxonomy (NCBI): domain Eukaryota; kingdom Metazoa; phylum Arthropoda; class Insecta; order Lepidoptera; family Erebidae; genus Eilema; species Eilema griseolum. The sequence continues at coordinate 1,496,099 of OY759254.1, forward strand.
GGAAAGAGGGGCAAGAAAGTCTTTAATTGTCGTCATTATCGCCTTAAAGTTGTTCTTGGTCACATTTGGCGCTTTCATATCAGATCTAGGGGCCACTTACTAGGCTTTGATGGAAGCAATAGGCAGGGAATTCATCCTCACACAATGCGACCCGAGACGGTGCGCACTGTGCGGTATGAAAGAAACTTCATTCCACGCACGCTCAAGCTGTGGAATGAACTCCCTGCTGAGATTTTCCCAGGTGCCTATAATATGAGGTTCCTCAAGAGGGGCATTAGAAAGTTTCTTCAGGGTCGACAGCGCGAGTGTAACGCCCCTAGTATTGCACACCTCCACAGGCCACGGTAACCATTTACCATCAAGTGGGCCGTGTGTTTGTCTGCGATCTAAGTGGTATCAAAAAAAGAAGCAACTATCGCCTGACCACCTAACCCCGAAAGGAAGGGCTACACCAGAACCTCGTACGTTAATCTGTGTGTGCTTGCAGGTGAAGTTACATTGGGTCCCGAAAATCTTGGTTTCTATCAAAATACCATCGTCTCGCCGCCAGATAAATTCTTGTTCTGGATATTTAATGTCCCAATTTAAATTCACAGACAACGTTATATTAATGCTTCCACAATAAAATTAACAACAAATTCAAGGGACAACACCTAAAGCCTGAGCGAAAGAAGTTCAATAATAACATTACCACCTTTTGTAATCGTCAGACAAAGACCGAACAATGAAACAAAGTTCAATATTTCTGTATTTACTTACAAAATGCGTGCTCGAACTTTTGAACACAAGCTTTACAGTTGAAATATTATAACAATGCCCAGTGCGAATTGTCGAATAAATAACACTTCGAAATGTCCGAAGTTCACAGTTCTAAGGCTGCCTGTCCATTGGAGTGGAGCTAGGAAGCGGAGCGGAGCCAGAAATATAAAGTACGGAGCTGCGGACAGTATCTGCCCATTTACGCGGAGCTAGGTAAAGGGCAAAGCGAGAAAGTTATACGGAACGGAGTTGTGGACTGAGTTTTCCATAAGCGGAGCTAGGCCGCGAGCTTCCTCGCCCCGCTTCCCCGCTAACCGCTAACCCACTCTGCATTCTCACGCTGCGTTTCAAAAATGTATGAATTTTAAAATTAGTTCGCAAATCTCTATCTACTGAAGCGGAGCGGGGATTTTATGCAAATTGATTGGTTAATTTTGCTTGTAGCGATAAGGCCGCCATTTGTACATTTTTCATAATGTTGTCCGTACATGTACTGTGTAATGTGTTTGTGTACAATAAAGATTATCTTATCCTATCTTATCTTATCCTCTCGTCTCCTCTCCGCTTTAGTGGACAGGCAGCATTATGTAGGTAAGAATACTTGAATGAACTCTGGCAAATAAAATGTCTTTACATGAAGTTTTTATAATATCAATGAAAGAAAGACTTATCTTAGATGAACCTTATATTTGCGTGTGGAACCTCCGAGAAGTATGTACTATACTCCTCGGTATATCTTCTCTTGATCACGTCACAACATGTACTCTATGTAAATGTACGTGTTTTTAGAGAAAGCACTGGACGCTATGACGGCGGAGGAGCTCAAATTCACCAAGCATAGATTATATCAAACCAACCCGCGCTCGCCAAGGTCTTGTCTCCCTGGTGGACACCCTGAAGAATAGACACATACCCCTGCTGCCTGCTGCCCAGAAGATGGCCCGCCGGATCATCAGGGGGTACCATACGATATCGTTTGACGCGGCGAGTCTTCTCGCCGGATCGCCACTGTGGATCCTTGAAGCGAGATCCCTTTCGGCGCTATACTGGTTCCGAAAGGTGGCGCGAGAACGGGGTCGCGATCCCGAGCCTGAAGAAATTCTGACTGCCTTGCGTGCCTCCCCATTTCTCGGGACGAGTTGGGGGCTCTGAGCTCTCCACACCCGAGGAGAGGGCCAGATGTAAAGAGATGGCCTTGGTCGGTCGGGGTGTGAGAGATTTGTCTGTTAACCTCACCTTTGTCAACCAAAAACGACCCACCGGCATCGTGCGTTTCAGTCGTGCGTTACTAAATTATTAATTAACCTTAATGTTTTTCTTTTACAACTTATGTGTCAGACAAGCATACGGCCCGTCTGATGGAAAGTGGTAATCATGACCTATGGGCGTGAGCAACATCAAGGAAGTCACACTTGAGCTGCCAACCATGTAAGAACAGAGAGTTACAGAAACTCTCTGTGAGTCTCAGAGAGTTTCTGTGCCGTCAGTGCAGAAGACAAAGCAGGACAAGCCTTTGGTATTCTCAGTGATAGCACAAAAACTCACCAGTGAGCTCTGTATACCCTACTCATCGCACGGAACACAACACGAGGTTATTATGGAGGCGGTATTCTGCAGGGCAGAGGTACTCCCCCTGTCGGCCTGCTCAATTGGGACGGGAATACCGTCGTGTCCTACCTCCTGCAATGTAGAAGGACCACTTATGTTAAATTGCTTGTGTCATGAGTGGGTATATACCGGTAGTGAAATTGCTAGGATTCGAAGCCGAGACCTCTCGATTTAAAGACCGACCTTAACTACTAAGCTACAGACGTTTATTTAGTGTATAATAGTATGCACTTTCCAGGAATATAACTCGTTGTCCCGACCGTGCCTATGCCGAGCTTCGTTAGATTACGATCGACAGTTGCACTGGTTCCCACACCGCTGCCTACCCCGCTAATTGTGTTTGTACACAACCTACTAAATATATTCTGAGCTGTTCTTTTAAACCGACTTCGAAATATGCGGATTTTTTTAACTAACTGCGTCAAATTTTATAGAGGGTGATGAGTTTAACAGTTCCGTTGAAATGGAATAAGGCTTCTCTACCTGTGGGTGTCGAAGAAAGCGACTGCGGTATAGGACTGTTCTTAGTTCTCCATCTGTCAGTAAACATAAAGCCCATAACAGAGTGCCCGCATGACGGCAATAGGCACGCCCCTATTGCGTGGGGCCGAAAATAATAGCGAAAATGTGTAGGATAATCTCAATTCCGACATAACTTCCCCCACCGTTTCTGGTGGGAGGTGTATCCGCGGATAATAAAAAAAGTTAGCGTATTGGGGTGCTAATAGACCTCTACCAACCCCTTCGGGGATTTACTGTTGTAACAAGAGTATGTGATCTAATATCTATACCCATATTATATATACGAAAATAACTCTCTCTGTATGTCTCTTAGGTTTTGAGGCCTAAACCATTGAACCGATTTAGATGAAATTTGGTACAGGAGTAGACTAGACCTTGGGAGTGAATATAAGCTATGTTTTGTCGTGAAAACCGATTTCCACGAAAGCGGAGCCGCAGGCAACAACTAGTGTATGCATAGTAACGTAACGTAAAGTACGTATTTTGTCTTTAATGCTAAAGCTACTGAGCCGATTGTGATAAATGAGGTGTTTTCAACCATTACTATCGGAGCATCTCAAGTTCAGTTGGCTTTAATAAATAAACAATTATAAAAATCATTACCAGTACGGCGTGGCTACGTGGGAAATTCGGCAACTGTTAAATGTTTATATAGTTGGCTATATGGCTGTTTGACATTTAATAACGCCTACTGACAGTAAAAGGACACGGCGGTATTTCCCCCCAATTGAGCAGTGTGGAGGAACGAGGTGTGATGTTCCTCCAACACAAAGGGAGGATCCTCCGACCAGGCAAGGTCATCACGCCTGGCGGGCCGCGGCCCAACGATTATCGTTGGGACGATGTACATATGTTCTCCCAGCGCGAGAACTTTACATGCGCGATGTAGGATTCGTAGTTACGTACGTACGCGGCGCTGGGTACATGTGGCATCGCCACATCACTCCCCTCCAGACCGGAGGTTGATTCGCGATGAGTCGGCTGTCTAAGCTCTCTTCATGAGCATGCCATTTCCAGTCTTGAGTAGTTCCGTTTCGTCAGAACTGGACGCCGCTTATTCCGTTAGTGGAACAGTCTTCCTCGCTAGTCCCAGTGAGTCGGGACTACCGCTGGTCCCGAAGACGCGGGACAAGTGCGGTGCTGCGGTGCTGCGGTCCTGCTGTGAAACGCCTTGAGTTGGGGCTCGATGCGTCGAGATGAATCCTCGGCGAGCCGCCAGTGGGGCGAGGTGAGTCCTCGGCAGTGACGGGGCGAATCCTCGATGAAGCGAGGTAAGTTACCACTGTGGAGGAACGAGGTGTGATGTTCCTCCAACACAAAGGGAGGATCCTCCGACCAGGCAAGGTCATCACGCCTGGCGGGCCGCGGCCCAACGATTATCGTTGGGACGATGTACATATGTTCTCCCAGCGCGAGAACTTTACATGCGCGATGTAGGATTCGTAGTTACGTACGTACGCGGCGCTGGGTACATGTGGCATCGCCACAAGCAGTACCTCCGCCCTACAGAATACAGCGGCTATAATAACTTCGTGTTGTGTTCCAGCGGTGAGTAGGGTAGCCAGAGCTCAGTGGAGAATTTGTGCTGTCAGTGGGATGACTAAAGGCTTGTCCTGCTTTGTCTTCTACACTGACGGCACAGAAAATCTGTACTTACAGGGTTGGCAGCGCGACTGTGACTCCTCTGGTGTTACAAACGTCCATTGGCCACGGTAAACACTTTCCATCAGGTGGGCCGTGTGCTTGTCTGCCACCTAAGTGGTATAAAAAAAAGATTATTATTTATTCGTGGTGGTATCGGAAGAGGAAAGCGCGGAAAAGGTAAAGAATACCAAGTCTGGGGACGAGTTAGGGACTCTGTAGTCTTCACACCCGAGGAGAGGGCCAGATCGAGAGAGATGGCCTTGGGTCGGCCGGGGTGCGAGGGATATGCCTGTTAACCTCACCTTCGGCAACCAAAAACGACCCACAGGCGTTGTGCGTTTTGGTCGGTTCGAGTCCGACATAAACTCACCCACCGGCTCCGGTGGGGATTTTGCGCACGTAAAAAAAAGTCTTAATGGTGCGGCAAAGGAGAGAGTCACCGAACCGCTTGGTTCTTGATCGAATATTCTGCACCGTATGCGGGTGACATCTTAGGTAAGCCCTGCACGTGTTGCCCTGTGTAGGAAAGGAAAGGGTGGGACTAATTGGAATAGCTCATAAGATAATTAATTTTATTTTTCTGCGGAGATACTGCTGCCAATCTTTTCGTGACAAGGCACAAATAAAATGGGGCCCTGTCGATATCGTTTGCTAATGTCAATTCATGTAGGTGAGCCAACCACTCAACCGGGGCCTATGCACATTGTACTTAATAGTGAAAAATGAAAAACTACATAATTATTTTAACTGCTAGGTCAGGGGACAACACATGGTTCGATTCCCATCTATATCCCATGCGTCTGAGGCGGAGTCTGAGCTGTCTATATTATATGTATCTATCTGATTTTAAACAGCAATTGTTAAATCACCTTGTACGACACCGCATGAGAAGAGCATTTTATATTTCATACTTTTATGTCATACATACATACAATCACGCCTTTATCCCTGGAGGGTTAGGCAAAGGTGAACCAACACCCATAGTCCACCGCATATAGCACCTCTGCCTACCCCTTTGGGGATATATTTATTATATTCTTTATTGTACGCCAATTACAATATTCATGTTACAGAAATTGAGAAGACAAGAGCAGTACAAAGGGCGGCCTTATCGCTTTACACAATTTCTTCCAGGCAACCTTGGGAGTTGTTGGCGTTAAATTAAATAGTTACATTCTATAAATACTTACTTATAAAGTACATAATTGTATAAATACATACATACTTAATATACTTATACTTACTTAATAATTATATAAATACAAAATACTACTATATACAATTATACACATACCTATACATATACATACCTAAACAGATATAGGCGTGAGTTTATGTTATGTTATGTAATATTCTGAGAACGAAGTACATCATTCCCACTACGTCTAATGACGTCGTCTCTCGTCTGTATGTCCATTCTATTCTCTCTCGCTCTGTGGCCCACCGTCCGTGCTTCGTACGACCGTCGCCAGATTATGATCGCTCACAGTTGTCGTTTCTCACACAACACCAGTCGTAATGCGTTTTTGTTGTATGCCTAGCTACAATCACGCCATTTCCTCATTGGGCTGAAAGCAAACAACACCTATCGTAGTATTAATATAAAAGTAATCGGGATATTTACCATGTTGTATTGTATTGAGTTTCCGATATTTCGGCGAATTTTTTTATACCACTTAAGTGCGAAACAAACAAGTGAAAAGTGGTCACCGTGGCATATGGACGCGTGTAATTAATTTTAAACATTCCGAGAGCTACTACAAATTACAGATTGAATGCCTTCTCAATAAGAAGCGCATCTAAATTTAACAAAATTACACAACATCTTGATATAGACCTATTCTGCACTAGTATGGCGGCAATAAGACGACAGCTAGCGGAGTCTTACTTTGACCGGCGGATTGATATACTAACATAAGTAACGCTCCTTGCAGAGCGCAAGCGCGGCTTTTGTTTTATGTAATTAAAGCTTGTAATTGTGGTATTTATTTTATTTTTATTTTTTTCTTTGTAACTGTATATTGTGTTTTATTTTATTTTTTCTTTTTTTAATGATTATATAAATGTGGAGGCTTTTAATTAGCGATTTGATGATATTTTTTGTGTACTCAATTTCTATATTAGTCTGTAAGCCTTCTTTAAAATAATATAAATAAATAAATAGTAAAACCAAGAGTCAAATTTGCGTTGCCAACCCTGCAAGCATTGAGAGTTTTTGTGCCGTCAGTGTAAAAGACAAAGCAGGACAAAAGCTTTTGGTCTTCCCACTGACAACACAAAAACCTTCCAGTGAGCTCTGTTTACCATACTCACGGTCGGAAACACAACACGAGGTTATTATGGCCGCGGTATTCTGTAGGGCGGAGGTACTTTCCCAGGCGGACTGCTCAATTGGACGGAAATACCGTCGTGTCCTTTAATTTTTTTTGTGTTTAGCATTTTTGCCATTTGTGAAGAAAGCGTTTCGGTTCGAATTCGACACTTCATGGTTAGCTCGAGGGGGTCACATGTTTTCATAGCTTTATATAGCTTGGGGTTTAAAAGAAAGAAAGAAAGAGAAAGAAAATATTTTATTCAGGCCCCACACAGCGGGCACCCCACCTGGTATTCTGTTGTATTGTTGTATTGTTCTGAGATCTGTTGTTGTGTTCATGCGTCACTGACTCGTTTTGCGTGGCGGCGGAGCCACTAGCGGCGCCATCTGAAAACCAGCGCTTCGCATACCCTGGTGTGAGATGCTGGCCCATTTGGGTGCGCACGATGTGCAGTGAGTGTATTCTTGTTGTGTTACCTTATTGTGTTTATATATATAGAGTCAAACACTCTCTGTACGTTGTGCGTTCTTAAATAAATGTTTTTTCTTTCTTTCTTTTCTTTCTTCTTCTTCTTTCTAAAAGCTTTCTACTTACATTTCCGCCTCTCGGTCGTGGTCGGCTGGTTGTAATCTTTGTCTGGTATCTCCTCCTTCACTTTGGCCTCCATCTGTAACAATATAACATACAATATTACAATAATACATACATTACAATTTAATTAATAATCAAATAATGTAATACAATTAATAATTTTTAAGGAGGTTGGACACGGCGGTATTTCCGCCCGATTGAGCAGACTTCCCGACTGTAAGTACCTCCGCCCTACAGAATACCGCGGCTATAATAACTTCGTATTGTGTTCCCAGCAGTAAGTAGGGTAGCCAGAGCTCACTGGAGAATTTGTGCTGTCAGTGGGAAGACTAAAGGCTTGTCCTGCTTTGTCTTCTACTGACGGCACAGAAACTCTGTACTTACAGGGTTGGCAGCGCGACTGTGACTCCTCTGGTGTTATAGACGTCCATAGGTAACCACTTTCCATCAGGTGGGCCGTGTGCTTGTCTGCCGACTAAGTGGTATAAAAAAAATGTACTTAATATTGTATACCCAAATGGTGAAACATAGCTGAACTAATTATTATGTGAACATCTTCTGTACCTATGATTTACAATAAATATGATTTGATTTGATTTGATTTGATATAATCACACCTTTATCCGGAGGGTTAGGCAGTGTTGAATCAACACCCACATTTCACCAATCATTGAATTCGGTCCCACGTAATAGGGGGTGAACCTATTGCCGTCTTCCGGGCACTATTGTTGACTCAAACCATGTTTCATAGGCTGTGTCTGAGCTGTTTAAATCTGTCTGATATTAAACAGCCCTATGCCTTAGTTGCCTTGTACGACACCGTATGGGAAGAGATGGGGTGGTCTGAATTCTACTCTGCCGGGAACCACGCGGCGATATTACAATAATGCAGTTATAATAATTATTTTACAGCCATCTGCTGATTTGATCAACACATAGGTACTTAACCTCACGCCTATATCCCCGAAGGGGTAGGCAGAGGTATATATAGGTACTTCTATACTAATATTATAAAGATGAAGAGATTGTTTGTTTGTTTGAACGCGCCAAACTCAAGAAATGCTGGTTCTAATTGACAAATTCTTATAGTACTGAATAGTCCATTTATCAAAGAAGGTTTAAGGCTAAGTATATATCATCACGCTACTACTTAAGGGAACTGAGCAGTGATCATCAATGTCTACGAATCCGACAGATTTCTATACATTGTTTGACGAAAAATAAGGGCTCAATTAGATGATATGATGATAATATGCCACAGCTAGTATGTATATAAAGATCTCATTAAGTTATATATCATCACGCTAACCTGAAGTAGTTCAGGGAGCGGTGTAGTGATCTTAAATCAGCAAATCAAGCAGATTCCCATACATTAAAAGGACTAAAAAAATACGGACTTAAAAATGTGAAAATGAGGTTTGAAAATATGCCACAGGTGAAGATGGCACAGGTCAACTAGTTTACACTAAGTGGGAATCAAACACGTGACCTGTAACGTAACAGCCAACACTCCACCACACCTGTCTTCAAATTGAAAACCATGTGAAATGTATGGCATTTCCAATGTCTGGTTTTAATCTGTCTGCGCTGGTGAAGGAGAGTACAGCTCTCGTGACGCAGAGCAACTGTGTTCTATCGAACACCTGCCTGATGTAGAGGTGCGTTTACACTTGGCTCTACTTGCGCCATCAACTTGCATGAAAGTACAGAACAAAATGAGATATGTAGGTAAGTTAATGAAATTGTAAAGTACCTAATTAATATGTTAACTATTCAAATAGGTTTAGGAGATAAAATCCGACTACAGAAAAATCACGATATAAAAATTATTAAACATGAAAATCGTATGCCATTTTTTTCGTACAATGTATTGTTTTGTTAGACTAAGGCATTGTCCTACGTGAGCGACGAGTGCGACAACGCAACGCGTTTCGACGCGGCGCGTAAATATCAAATGGTCGTTGTTCTTTATTGTGTCCTACGTTGTGTCGCATGAATATGTCATGTGATGTATGTAAAAATATGTCACGCATCGCGTCGCGTTGCTGCTTTGACGCGCTTGTCGCTCACGTAGGACAACGGGTAAGTGGCATACGGCTAAGGCTATTCTTTATATTTTCTTGTTTAATACTTTTTATAGCGTGATTTTTCTGTAGTCGGGTTTTAGTTTTAAACTTATATTGTATTAATATTATTTTGGGTATGCAATTGGTAAAATTTATTAATATTTAAAATGTGCTAATTAAGCCCTGTTAGTTGATACCCATCAAGGCATATTTATCTCAAATTTATTTTTTAACATAGTAATTTATGGCCACTAGAGGGCGCTACAATAGATTCAGTAACACATTATAACTAGCGGACAACTAAGACGCTTCTAACGATACCTAATTTTTCTAGTTCTAATTAGTGGTTGAGAAACTATGAGGGAACAAATGAACCTACATACATACATACATATATAGCCTGTCAAAATCATAACCCTAATTTTGCTTTCGCCGAAGCCGGGTAAAAATGAAGCAATACGTCCTCATGTAGCTTAGTGTTGAACAAAGCCAGAGTCTTCCTCCCTCAGCCCTCAAATCCCTAATAAGGATTCCCTCCGTGAGGACGAGTGGCGAAGTAGGTAAATGTTTTCTTTTTATTTTGTTACTTCATTTTTATTATTATTTTTAATTATTATATTTGGCATAACAACATGTGTTTTCAAAAGTTTATACCAGTGAATAATTGCTAAACAATGACCAATTACAGTTATTGGAAATAGCAAAAAAAAACAAAACACACACCAAAATTTTCACTAGCTACTGGGAATTACATATTTTCCCAGTAGCTAGTAAAATAAAGACATCAGAGGTTAAAAAACATTTAATCGTGTTTGGAGACCTTAGGCTTGGGAACAAAATAGAGCTGGAATAAGCCTCTGTAGGGCTCCTATTGTAGCACTATAACTGCAAGGTAAATATAAGTGCTTACTTCTTCCCAAAACTCTTGTAAATGTAGGTTCTTGACTCTTGTAGTGGTACTATAACCGCAACATGAATATATGTGCCTACCCAAAACACTTATACAAGTACCTCTAACCAAAATAGTAAATTTTGATAATAGTTATTAAGTACGACGTATTATTATAAGTTAAAACTCACCGTCTCCACATTTAGTAAAAATAATCTTATTTAACTTGACCGTATCGAAAGTACAGCACAGTGACCAGTACTAGCCAAGTGGGTCAGTCTGAACGCAGCACAATTGAGCATCTGGGGATCTGTTCAGTATCGCACGCGCCACGCATGTTCAGCCTCACATCCTTTTCCTAATTTAGTACAACGCCATCTAGCGGACGTGTTGACTTATCTGATAAATAGTAATATTGCTTAAAATAAATGTAATTTTTAATTAACCGTAGGTTTCAATTTTTATTGTAGAGTTGAACAAAGAAATGGTCAAGTGCTAGTTGGATTTCGTACCATTTTTTTATATTTTTATATATAGAACACGTCAATTAGACTTCGCCTTGCCTGATGGTAAGCTGAAGGCAAAATCTCAGAAAAGAGGGTCACCATTACCTACACATACCGTGTGACAATGGTGACACTCAGCTTGACGGTCTCATCATATGCTTTTTCACGCCCCGCTTAAAGGACCCGGGACTGTAGGAAGAGGGAAACACGTGAGCTGGTAATGAATTCCAGGCCTTAATGGTGCGACAGAGGAAAGAGTCACCGAACCGCTTGGTTCTTGATCGGATGTTTTGCACCGTGTGTGGGTGACATCTAAGACATGCACGTGTTGTCCTGTGTAGGAAAGGGGAGAGTGGGACTAATTGGAAGAGCTCATCAGAACACTCACCATGGTACAGACGGTAAAATACAGCCATGGACGCAACATCTCTACGCATCTGTAAAGGTTCTAAGGTGTTCGTGACCTCGGGATTCCCAATGATGTGGACCGCACGTCGCTGCAACCTGTCGAGAGCATCTAGTAAGTACTTTGCTGAACCATCCCAAATTTTTTCAAAAAATTTGTGTCTTGTATAGAAGACACAGCTGCTCCGGCGTGAAAAACCGTCTCACTCTGTTCAGGATTCCGAGTTTTCGTGAGGCTGTTTTGATGATACTTTCGATGTAATTTTTGTTATTCAGGTTGCAGCGAACATCCATACCTAGGATATTGAGATTGTCCAGCAGTGGCAGTGGCGTGCTCTGAAGAGTGGGGAGGGGAAAGAAAGAAGATACTTTTGCAACGCACATGCCTGCGTCTTCTTGGCATTGAACTCAACCAGGTTCTCTGAGCCCCATTGAGAAATGTGATTCAGGATCCCGTCAAGCTCAGTGACAAGAAGCTGTCTTTTCTCTGCGATATCTGACTGCTTGGGCTTGACTTAGGCGGCAGACAAGCACACGGCCCACCTGATGGAAAATAGTTACCGTGGATAATGATAAATGAATAGACGTGTGTAACACCAGAGGAGCCACACTCGCGCTGCCGACCCTGTAAGCACAGACCTTCTGTGCCGTCAGTGTAGAAGAGAGTGCAGGACCAGCCTTTAGTCTTCCCGCCTACAGTACGAATTCTCCAGTGAGCTCTGGCTACCCTACTCACCGCTGGGAACACAACACGAAGTTATGATGGCCGCGGTATTCTGTAGGGCGGAGGTACTTCCCCAGTCGGACTGCTCAATTGGGCGGAATAACCGCCGTGTCCTACCTTCTTATCTGTTGTTTGTTCGTATTTGCTGTATGTAAAAAAAGAACAGGTGGTTACCGGGAGTGACGGATGCACCACCTTTGACCAAATATAGATAGGTGGAACATTACTTATAAGACTATTATAAACTGGGACCATCATCTCTAAAAATATTATTTCATTCTTTCCTTATTTATTTATTTATTTATTGGTAATTAGCAATATAAGCTTACAGTCTACACCAAAGCGCTTATATGCTATAGATTACATTAGGCATTACACTAGATTGTATTTAAATACATTAAAATTAAAATTACTTCGTTCATTCTTACAGTTCGTCAAATAATTAGGTAAACAATCATCCAATATAAATAGTAAAATGTAAATCTTCTTTCCTTCCCCTCCCCACTCTTCAGAGCACGCCACTGCCATTGCAGGACAATCTCAATATCATAGGTATGGATGTTCGCTGCAACCTGAATAACAAAAACTACATCGAAAGCATCATCAAAACAGCCTCACGAAAACTCGGAGTCCTGAACAGAGTGAAACGATTTTTCACGCCGGAGCAGCGGTGTCTTCTATACAAGACACAAATTCGCTCCTGTGTGGAGTACTGCTCGCATCTCTGGGATGGTTCAGCAAAGTACTTACTAGATGCTCTCGACAGGTTGCAGCGACGTGCGGTCCGCATCATTGGGAATCCCGAGATCACGAACACCCTAGAACCTTTACAGCTGCGTAGAGATGTTGCGTCCATGGCTGTATTTTACCGTCTGTACCATGGGGAGTGTTCTGATGAGCTCTTCCAATTAGTCCCACCCTCTCCTTTCCTACACAGGACAACGCGTGCAGGTCTTAGATGTCATCCGCACACGGTGCAAAACATCCGATCAAGAACCAAGCGGTTCGGAGACTCTTTCCTCTGTCGCACCATTAAGGCCTGGAATTCATTACCAGCTCACGTGTTTCCTTCTTCTTACAGTCCCGGGTCCTTTAAGCGAGGCGTGAAAAAGCATATGATAAGTCCGTCAAGCTGAGTGTCACCATTGTCACACGGTAAGTGTAAGTAATGGTGACCCTCTTTTCTGGGATTTTGCCTTCAGCTTACCATCAGGCAAGGCGAAGTCCAATTGACGTGTCCTATATAAAAAAAAAAGGCATGAAAAAAAAAATAAGGAAAGGAGTGGGAGACTCCTTTCTTACACAGGATAAGTGCAGGGCTTAGATGTCACCCAAATACGGTGCAGAATATCCGATCAAGAACCAAGCGATTCAGAGACTCTTTCCTTTGTCGCACTATTATGGCCTGGAATTCTTCCTACAGTCCCGGGTCCTTTAAGCGGGGCGTCAAAAGCGTATAATGAGGCCGTCAAACTGACATAGTACATGTATATAATGGTGACCCTCATTTCTGAGACTTAGCCTTCAGCTTGCCATCAGGCGAATAAAAAAATCCAACATACAATATTTTATAGGTTTTATACAAAAACTGCACATATATTAACTAGTAGTTCAATTACGTGCCAAAGTAAAAATTGTATTGGATTCCGACACCTGTGCGCGCACCTGTGCCAGGGGTGGCTCGGTAAGGGGTGGGCTACCCCTACCGATGAAACAAGGGGTTGTTTTATTAAAGTTGATCGCTGAGATTTTGGAATCGTTCGTTATAAATAGGTGGCTGTTATTTGAATTTAGATATTATTTTAAACTATTCTAGAAAAATGCTATCGGAGTATAGATTAGTTTGTTGTCTGTGGTTTAACTAACTTGTATGGTTCTAGTATGTGTTTGTAATAAATGTATTTTCTTTCTTAATTCTTAATTTTCTTAATTCTTTATTGCACACAAACAGTACAGAGGTCAAACACAAAATAAATATATAAGAAATATGTACAAAGGCGAGCTTAACTCAGTATGAGTTAAGCTCGCCAGCAAACCTTTGAGTAGCAGAGTCTTTCTTCTTTCATATAGATAAAATGATTATATATGTAGGTATTTTAGATACACAATTTTCTTCTGCTTTCGTACATATACGCACACTAGCTGTTGCCCGCGGTTCCGACCTCGTGGTTATCGGTTATCGCTTTGTGTTGAGTCAATTCCTTATTACTCTGCATCTCAAAATCCTTTCTTTGGGGATGCTTACGTCATAGTAGCTTTATGCATGCAAAGTCTCAACCCGATCGGTTTAAAATTGACAAAGTTTCATACAAACTGTTATCCCCTATTTTATCCCCTTGGGGGTAGAATTAATCTAAATCCTTTCTTAGCGGATGCCTACGTAATAACATCTACCTGCATGCCAAATTTCAGCCCGATCCGTCCAGTGGTTTGGGCTGTGCTTTGATGAATCACTATGTCAGTGAGTCAGGTACCTTTGAGTTTTATATATATTTAGATAGAAATACGATACGAAATACAAAATGCTTAAAAATATTTGCACTGACCGGGAATTGAGTCCGTGACCATACCATAGACTTAGTTGAAGTTTAAATTACCATTTAAGTTTTTGTTTGTATTCAGGAGTTAGTTCACGTCGATTGTGCAATGACCAGGATTCAAACTCGACAGCATTTGATCGTAAGGCCGATTTCATAACCATTATTTTACGGTTAGTTAATTAGTTGTTTATACACTTCTGCCTTCCGTTTTTGTAATAACAGGCGTGATAATTATATGTATCTACTGAGTTAGTTGAGTACCTGTACAGCGGAAGTCCTAAAGGCTAAAGTGAGGACGTTGGAGGCATCCTGTGTATTCTGTACTCATCGTAATATATACATCTCTAAAAACCCCCTCAGAGATAAACAAACTCGTTGTAAGATTAGATAAGATAATATTTATTTGCAAAAAACATGTGTACATATAATATACATAGTCAAGTGCTTATTATATAGGTCTTAAACTTCGATTGGACACAACATGTTTTACCATTGAGTGGTGTACAAATTATTATTTAACTTGAGTTTGTTTATCCGTATACGTATCTCATACGTACATATTTAAAAGAATGGTAAAGGACTACTACCTATCATTGTGAACACTGTGATAGCTCACAATTAATATGCTTACTATTTTCACTTCTTATTAGTATGTACTATTTACTTCGTATATCTATTTATATGCTACAGTTGTATATTTATTTTACTTTATTTGAACTTCTCTCATATCTTTCTTTGTTTTTATTTTTTTATACACCTTGTTTCTAGTTTATTTGCTAACTACACCAAATCTTTTGCTTTTTTACTGTCTATCCCAAGGTTGCCTGGAAGAAATCGCTTCCAGCGATAAGGCCGCCCATTGTACATTAAACTGTATGCATGCTAACTACAAATTTTACTGTAATCTATTGGTGTACAATAAAGAATTATCTATCTATCTATCTCACATACTTTTCACTCACAAAATTACGCTAGTAAGTTGGACACGAGTAGGGGCAAGTCGTCAGGTGCGCGCTACTGATGTTGAAAAATATAATATTTTATACCTACTTCTCCCGCTTCGCTATGGCGCCAATTTATACAAATCGTTTACATTACTTATATCTATTTACTTCACACACATATATACAAGGAGGTAGGCACAACATAACGCCTATATCCCCGAAGGGGTGCGCGGTCCACCTGATGGAAATTATTACCGTGGCCTATGAACGGGTGTAACACCAGAGGAGTCACACTCGCGCTGCCGACCCTGTAAGCACAGAATTTCTGTACCGTCGGTGTAGAAGACAAAGCAGGGCAAGCCTTTAGTCTTCCCACTGACAGCACAAACTCTCCAGTGAGCTCTGGCTACGCTATTCACCGCTGGGAACACAACACGAAGTTATTATGGTCGCGGTGTTAGGAAACACACATTTCGCCAGTTTATGTTTAGGTCCCAATGTAATAGGTGGCGATCCTATTTCCATTAACTGGGCACTTATAAACCTGCGATAAATACACACATAATTTCGAAAAGTCATTGGTGTGTGATATGGGAAAACCTGGGATCGAACCCGAGACCTAGTCTCAACAGTCCATTACCTATACCACTAGGCTACCGCGGTAGTACTAGGTAGGTAGGTAGGCACTAGGGTAAGGAGGTAGGACACGGCGGTATTTCCAATTGAGCAGTCCGACTGGGGAAGTACCTCCGCTCCACAAAATACCGCGGTCATAATAACTTCGTGTTGTGTTCCCAGCGGTTAGTAGGGTAGCCAGAGCTCACTGGAGAGTTTGTGCTGTCAGTGGGAAGACTGGCTTGTCCTGCTTTGTCTTCTACTGACGGTACAGAAACTCTGTGCTTACATGGTTGGCAGCGCAAGTGTGACTCCTCTGGTGTTACAGACGTCCATAGGCAACGGTAACTACTTTCCATCAGGTGGGCCATGTGCTTGTCTGCCAACAAAGTGGTATAAAAATAAAAAAAACACACGTCCATAGGTCACGGTAACTACTTTCCATCAGGTGGGCCGTGTGCTTGTCTGCCACTTAAGTGGTATTTTTTTTTATACCACTTAGGTGGCAGCCAAGCACACGGCCCACCTGATGGAAAGTGGTCACCGTGGCCTATGGACGCGTGCAAAACCAAGAGAGTCAGACTCGCGCTGCCAACCCTGCAAGCATTAAGAGTTTCTGTGCCGTCAGCGTAAAAGATAAAGCAGGACAAGCTTTTGGTCTTTGTACTGACAGTACAAAAACCCTCCAGTAAGCTCTGGCTACCCTACTCACCGCCGGGAACACAACACGAAGTTATTATAGCTGCGGTATTCTGTCGGGCGGAGGCACTTCCTCGGTCGGACTGCTCAATTGGACGGAAATACCGACGTGTCCTACCTCCGTCAATCTGGCGCAGGATTTCGTCTTGAGAATAGGGAGCCAAATAACAGGCCTTCTTTTTACATGCGCAAAATCCCCACAGATACCACCACCATCGGTCCCGGTGGGGAGGTTATGTAGGCTTGAACCGACTAAATGCGCCTGATAGGTTGAACTCCCTGTCATCCTAGCAGAAACAGGATGTATTGTCAGCGCAATCCGTGGGGATTCCCCCACGAAAAATAGGGTCGAATAGCAGTCGCTCCTGCAAAAGCTAAGATTCTAAGCTAATAATATCCGAGTCGGGGCGCGCAGATACATACATACATACATAAATCACGCCTTTATCCCCGGAGGGTTAAGCAGAGGTGATTTAACACCCACATTTCACCAAATATTGAAATCGGTCCCACCTAATAGAGAGTGAGCCTATTGCCGTCTTCCGGGCACTATTGTTGACTCGAGCCATGCATCGGAGGCTGAGTATGGGCTGTATATATCTGTCTGATGCTAAACAGGCCTATCCTTTAGCCGTCCTTTGTAAATTATTTAATTAAATTAAAATTGATCCAAAATTCAATATACGTAAGAATAAGAGTACAAAATAAACATTTCCCTTATTTTAATTATAAATTTTCATTAATGAAACCTCATTAATATTTCTTGGTATTAAAACAAATCTTTGTAGAAACTTCTAGATTTTCTGTTGTCTGGCGTGGGTGTACCGTTCAAATAGACTTGTTAGATTTGGTAAATTTCTTTCACCGGTCCAGTCTAGGCGTTCCTGTCTGTACTGAACGAGACTGCTAGACTCAACATATAATAAACTTAACACAGTATTCTTTAATTTATTTGACTTTTGGTTAAGCTCACACTTTCATATCCAAAGGGATAAGCAGAAGTATACGTACATACTACATATACATATGTAGTATGTACGTATATGTATGTAGTACATACACGGGCTATGTTATTTAGTTCAACGGTATAGCTGTCCCTTGATTCTACAAATTATATACAACCTCGGTAGCCTAGTGGTATGGGTAATGGACTGCTGAGACGAGGTCTCGGGTTTGATCCTAGGTCCTAGGACTTTTCGATGGTTTTCGAAGTTATGTGTGTATTTATCGCAGGTTTATAAGTGCCCAGTTAATGGCAATAGGCTCGCCACCTATTACATTGGGACCTAAACGTAAACTGGCAAGATGTGGGTGCTAGCATCTCTGCCTACCCCTTCGGGATATAGGCGTGAGTTTATGTTATATAGGCCCTGGTAAGCTAACAACAATTATTTTGACCTTGAATTAAGAAAAATGCACAAGTTCAATGGATAGGGACTTTTGTTATTTCTTGTATTATGGTGAATTTAAGATCCACATTAATTTTCAACTCTATACAAATTAATGCAAGCTGAAATCTTTATTTTGTCTGGATTGCCTAACAATATCGATTAAGATCTGAAAAAATTAAAACGGTCCAGACGGGATTCGAACCAGCCATCTTTCCCTTACATAGAGAACACTCAGACCACTGAGCCCCGAACCTTCACCTGAAACCATTTTTTACGTGCGGAAAATCCCCAAGGATACCCCCCCCTCCCTTGACGGGAGAGGTTATGTCGGACTCGAACCGAGTAAAACACACGACGCCTGTGGGTCGTTTTGGTTGCCGAAGGTGAGGTCGACAGGCATATCCCTCGCACCCCGGCCGACCCAGAATCATCTCTCTCGATCTAGCCCTCTTCTCGGGAGGTGACTTTTCTATCTTAATCATTTTGAATAGTTAGCATACTATATGCTTTAACATTTCATTCAATATCCAACAATATCTTGGATTACAAACGCGTTTCCATTCAAGAGACTACGGCCGAATTTCGGAAGCACAGACGTAGGATGTAGCTCGCATTTCACACTCACAGGCACGCGCTTAAGACCAGATGCGCCGCACGTGGCTTGTGTTTACCGCCTGTGACGTCACGTCCATCTGGGCACGGCACCGATGTGTGAACAGACAGATGCGGTATTTAAATTAAGCTATTGATAGCCGATATAAAACTTCCGTGGCTTGGTAATAGCAAATGTAAAGTTTTGTAGCGACGAGATTCGAAAAGAGTTGTAATAGTTTTTTTTACGAATCAATGTCAATGGACAAGTGGAGCCTGGGCACTAAAGTGTAACCTTTGGACGCAACTGGGTATTTGATTGGAGGATGAAATTAGGAGGTAGGACACGGCGGTATTTCCGCCCAATTGAGAAGTCCGACTGGGGAAGTACCTCCGCCCTACAGAATACCGCGGCTATAATAACTTCGTGTTGTGTTCCCAGCGGTCATTGGACATTTTCCAGGCTACACTCTACTCGGGTAGCCAGAGGTCACTGGAGAATTTGTGCTGTTAGTGAAGACTAAACGAAGAAGACTGAAGGCTTGTCCTGCTTTGTCTTCTACACTGACCGCACAGAAACTCTGTACTTACAGGGTTGGCAGCGCGACTGTGACTTCTCTGGTGTTGCAAACGTCCATAGATCACGGTAACGACTTTTCATCAGGTGGGTCGTGTGCTTGTCTGCCACCAAAGTGGTACAAAAAAAAAGATATCTTGCAGTTAGTTCGAGTTCCAAGTATATTGGCGGGCCCCTCTACATCTGCAGGAATAAACCTATCTTCTAGATCTTAGCGTTAATCCCGAAGCTTGTAGCTCGGAGTCTGGGGTCTGCTTTATCAGACTAACTGCGGTTTTGGCTGTACTTTGATATTTTCCGTGAAGTAACTTCCATCTGACCTCCAGAATTCACTTCACGTGTTTGTTCTTCCTACAGTCCCGGGTCAAGCGGGGCGTGAAAAAGAATTTTTTTTTTTATTTATACCACTTAGTTGGCAGACAAGCACACGGCCCACCTGATGGGAAGCGGTTACCGTGGCCTATGGACGTATGCAACACCAGGGGTGTCACACTCGCGCTGCCGACCATGAAGAAACCTTCTGATGCCCCTCTTGAAGAACCCCATATTGTAGGCGCTTGGGAAAACCGCAGCAGGGAGGTCATTCCACAGCTTGAGTGTGCGTGGGATGAAGTTTCTTTCATACCGCACAGTGCGTACCGTCTCAGGTCGCAATGTGTGGGGATGAATTCCCTGCCTATGGCGAGAGGTGCGATGATAGAATGTAGCTACGGGCATCATGTCAAACAATTCATCTGAGCACAAACCATTGTATAGGCGGTAGAACACACACAGTGAGGCAAAATCCCTCCTAAGGCTAAGAGGTTCCACTCTACCTGTGAGTATGGGATTGTCAACCAGCCTCAATGCCCGTCTTTGCAGCGAGTCGAAGGGGTCAAGCTGGTATGCAGGTGCTCCAGCAAAAAGGTGACAGCAGTACTCCATGTGAGGCCGGACCTGTGCTTTATAAAGAAGGAGTTGCTGCCCCGCAGTGAAATACTGCTTCGCCCTGTTGAGCACTTCGAGCTATGCTGCAGCATGAGCATATGATGAGGCCGTCAAGCTGAGTGTCACCATTGTCACACGGTATGTGTAGGTAAGTAATGGTGACCCTCTTTTCTGGGGCTTTCCCTTCAGCTTACCATCAGGCACAGCCGTATCGACTGCCATAGATGTTTGCATGGTAACCGGGACCGATGGCGTAACGTACTCTCCGAGGCACGACCAGACCAATGCAAATATCCATATTCATGCATACAAATATTTGCACTAACCAGGGATCGAACCCGCACCTCCTGCCTAGCGGCCTCGTTCACTACCACCACGCCATAGAGGCTGTCAGCAGCAATCAATCCATATTTTCAACAAAACACTTCACTGCTCCAGCATAAAAACCATCTCATACGCTATCTAAATTTGAGCAAATATTAAACTTCAGTACACAGTGTATATTTCTTCTCACTATTAAAGTGGTAGTCAGTCTAAACATCAATTTATCTAGTCATCACGTGAAGTCTACAGGCGCAGTGTACAAGTATATTATCAATGTTATTAACAAACCGGAATTGGTTAGATTCCTTCGTATTCTGTGGCAATTGTAGCACAGGCAAATTAGAATTTAAGAAAAAAAAATTCTAGTTGCCTTTTTCTTCAGTCGGGGTGCGAGGGATCGCCTTTGCCAACCTGCGACCATCAGTCGGCGTGCGTTTTAGTCGGTTCAAGTCCGATATTATCTCCCTCATCGGCTCCGGTTAGGTGAGTATCCGTGGTGACTTTTCACACGATAAAAAAAGTATTTTTTTGGGTGTCGTTCATAGGATGATGTTTTGTTTACTGAATAAGTCGTTTATTTTTAATTTTACACAAAAATGGTAAAACAAAAGTTGTTAAAATAATTTATTTTTTGAAAGAATTAATTTAAATCAGAATGTCAATATTAAAACAAAAATACACTGAATACAATTTTTTGAATCGATCCCAGGTTTTACCATGGCACACACCAACAAACCATGCTTTTCGAAGTTATGTGTGTATTTATCGCAGGTTTATAAGTGCCTGGTTAATGGCAATAGGCTCGCCACCTATTACATTGGGACTTAAACATAAACTGGTGAAATGTGGGTGCTAGCACCTCTGCCTACCCCTTCGGGGATATAGGTGTGAGTTTATGTTATGTTACACTGAATACATTCGTGATTATGTCCACCCATTGTTATTTAACCCATTGTTTAGAATTAGTGAACTGAATTTAGTTCAATAAATTTGAAGGAGGACAATTGCTACCAGGATGTTTTATACCACTTAGGTGGTCTACAAGCATACAGCCCACCTGATAAGTGGTTACAGTGTCCGGTGGACGTGTCCAACACCTGGGAATCACGTTCGTGCTGACAACTCTTTAAGAACTGAGAGTTTCTGTGCCATCAGTGCAGAAGTCAAGGTAAGAAAATCCTTTTTTGGTTTTTCCCACTGACAACAGAAAAATTCTCCAGTAAGTTTATTAGATTTGCCCTTTTTTGAACTAATTCTCTTGGGGTATAGTTAATACGGGCAAGTAGTGTTGCGTCACAGCACATCTGTGAATACCGCCGCACGCCGTCACGGAGCTACTAAACAACACCCGTTTCAAACTCGGTACTTTCGTACATTAAAATTAAACTACACTTTGAATGAAATAACAACAAACACGTACAAAAAACTGAGGAAGTTTTGTAACTGCTAGTGTTCGGTTTTTGGTCGAAATTTAATAGAATTCGAGTTGACTGAAGTCGTAATTCGATTGAAAATTTGAAGAAATCAGGAGTCAAATTTGTTGGAAATAAATAACCATTTTATTTTTATTTCTATTATTAAAGACTAAATAGGTAATAAATAAATATCACTGTTTAGTTTTAAGTATGTTTGTGTTGCACCAAAAATAAAATATATTTTCTTTCTTTCTTTCTTTCTTTCTTTCAAAGATCGTTGTGTGGAATCGCAGGAGCTATCATAGCAAACATACAACTGGGCGAAATCCAAACGTATCACTTATTAAAGGGAGACTCGACTGCTGATTTTACAAGACCCTACCAACGTTCTTGATATCCTAACACCAAGTCTGTGTACCTGCTAAACAACGGACGATGCTCTGCCGCAGGCTTGTCTCTCCAGATCAGGGAGTCGACATTCAACCACTTCTAGAAAAGTCAATAGCTAAAAACAATAAGTGGATCCTAGTGTCCAAATTAAAAACTTTGGATGCAGCTGGACACTTGCTATAAAGACGACGATGGCAGGAGACTACTGATTGAGGACAAG
This sequence comes from Eilema griseolum, assembly GCA_963662185.1. Taxonomy (NCBI): domain Eukaryota; kingdom Metazoa; phylum Arthropoda; class Insecta; order Lepidoptera; family Erebidae; genus Eilema; species Eilema griseolum. Next base: position 1,518,761 of record OY759254.1, read on the forward strand.
AGAACAGGTAAAGCCTACCCTCACTAGTCCAACTGGTCTAGCTGTAGCTTCGTCATCGCAAATTAGTTGTAAAGGGCCAATGGCAGTCGCTTCATAGAAAATATCGAAGTTCAGCCGCGTTACAGTTGGACTGGAAACCAAACAACTGAGTTGGTAAAAGACTCAGGGGATAATGAGACTACCTCAACATTTTCATCCATTCCACAGTTTACAAAAGAGGTTCAAGAGATCAGAAACTTATTTGTACGTGTGCCAGACCAGGCAGCAAAACCACTGTCATAAACACTGCAAAGGTATTAAATTTCAGACTTTATTTCTATATATTAAAGTTCAAAATTAAATGCATTACAATTTTTCATTTAATCTGCAAAAATCCTTATAATTTTGAACTTTAAGGACATTGCTTATAAGTCTATAATTAAATAGATTTTTAGCAGTGCGCGTGGTATGACAGTGGTTTTGCTTTCGCAGAATCGGGGCCCAGGTCGCAGATTGTATATATAGCGCAAGTTATAGTCAACAAGTAACGGGGTGAAGTCCACACATACAAGAATATTCCCCATTCGCGTTAGATTCAACTGCTGGTGAATGACAAAAGAACTGATAAACCATACCCCAACTATATCATCCATTCCTTAAAAGCAATTTACAGTTTTGAAACGAGCTTCATGAGATCAGAAACCGCAGTATACGTGTGCCAGTCCAGGTCGCAGTTAGTACGCAATTATATCGCAACTTCTGTCAACAGCAAACATGTAACGGGGCGAAATCTACATTATACAGGAATATTCTCTGTAGACTCAAGAGCTGGTGGATGACAAAAGAACTGACAAACCATACCCCAACTATATCATCCTTTCCTCAAAAGCAGTTTACAGTTTTTTCAAACGAGTTTCAAGAGATCAGAAACTGCAGTGTACGTGAACGATTCGAGCCACCAGATGGTGCGGAAACGCGGTGCGGTCCAACCGCAAACTGTTTATTGTTTATACTGTATAAAAGCAATGTGTAGCTAATAATGTACGCAGCCGTAATATACGGGGCTATAGCGATGGTTTGATGAGAGAACTCGCATCTTTTATACTGTTAATCGTGGACTTAGGTATGTGTTACGGTCTGGATGACGGTTGGAAGTATACAAGTATTGCTCTGTTTGCACTTTCGCAATTATAGTGATTGCTGACTCATGTTACTACTCAAACTGATAGGTGGATTGGCAAATAGCATTGGATGTCGTAATTTTTTATTTACTGGATGAGTTTTAGGTTCTTTTTTTGGGGCTCATGGTTATTTGGTAATCGAATAGGTTGGAACATTATTTTCTATTCAGCCAATTGACGGACTGAACCACTATACTATTATAAAACTAAAGAGTTTGTTTGTTTCTTTAAGCGCGCTGATCTCAGGAACTACTGTAACGAATTGATACAATATTTTTGTGTTGAATAGTCCATTTATCGACAAAGATTTTAAGCTATATATCGTCACGCTACCACTTATGGAAGCGGAGCAGTGATCATCAATGTCTAGGAATCCGTCAGTTTTCTATACATTGTTTGAAGATTAAAAAATTACGAGCTCAATTAGATGATATGTGGTTTCAAAAACGGGTGAAATCGAGGTGGAACAGCTTGTATCTATATAAAGAGCTCACTGGATAGTTTTTTTGCTATCAGTGGGAAGACCAAAAGCTGGTCCTCCTTTGTCTTCTACACTTACGATACAGAAACTCTCTATGTTTACAAGTTCTGCAGCGCGAGTGTAACTCCCCTGGTATTGCACGCGTCCATTGGCCACGGTAACTACTTTCCATCTGGTGGGTCGTGTCCTATTTCATATTCATATTTCATATTAATTTATTTATTAACAGAATGCAGGTATAACAAGTGTGGTCTTATAATTAAAATAATGTTTCCTTGTACATTCTACCACTTTTGTCTAGTATGTAAATATTCAAAGAGTCAATAATTAATTTGTGACGCACTAGATATATTTATAATAGTAAGAAGAATCAAGCATGCAATGGAATAAAAAAAAAAAAATTAACAATGTGATTATAAATACATACATACATACATAAAATCACGCCTGTCTCCCATAGGGGTAGGCAGAGATCACGGATCTCCATTTGCTACGATCCTGACATATTACTCTCGCTTCATTCACTCTCATTACATTCTTCATGCATGCTCGTCGGTTTAGAGTACTCCTGACCTGCCCCTTTTCTAAAACTTCCCCGATTTGGTCCAGGTATGTGCGCCTAGGTCTTCCCCTTCCGACGGTACCATCCACACTCGCCTCATACACCTGTTTCGTTAGTCTTCTTTCATTCATTCTCTCAACATGACCAAACCATCTCAACATTCCTCTCTCAATTCTCATCACTACATCTTCTATCACTCCACATCGTTCTCTTATCACGCTATTTCTCACTCTATCTTTCAAGGTCAAGCCACACATACTTCGCAACGCACGCATTTCTACTGCATTTACTCTACTCTGATGCTTTTTCTGCCACACCCAACTTTCACTACCATACATAAGAGTCGGCACCAATACTCCTCCATGTACAGCCAGTCGTGCCTTTTCGGACACTTTCCGGCTGCTCATAAAGTTGTGTAGTGCCCCATTCACTCTATTTCCAGCCATCACTCTCCTTTCAACATCTTCTTCATGCTTTCCATCTCTCGTAAACAATGTTCCCAAATATATGAACTCATTCACTTGTTCCACTTTTTCTCCATCTATACAAATCCTACACTCTGTCACACATTCATCTCTTTCAAAAACCATAACTTTTGTCTTACTAACATTCACTTTCATTCCTTTCCTCTCAAAAGCTTCATGCATAGTTGTTACCATCTCCTGCAACTCATCTGCCGATGACGCCAGTAAAACCTGATCATCAGCATAAAGAAGACATTTGACGTGTGATTATAAATATCAAATCTTAATATTAATAATTGTCAAAATATTCTGCCACCTAAGTGGTATAAAAAAAATAAAAATAACAATGAAATCCCTCAAATGTCTGTACGCACATATGTTTCGAACGACTGCATTTCGTATTCGTAATTGTGTAGTCAAGGTTTTATAAAAAAATAAAGAATAGAAGTAACAACGGAAACGGGATCAGAAATAACATAACAAAACATAAACTCTCAGCTATATCCCCGAAGAGGTAGGCAGAGGTGCTAGCACCCACATTTCGCCTGTTTATGTTTAGGTCCTAATGTAATAGATGGCGAGCCTATTGCCATTAACCGGGCACTTATAAACCTGCGATAAATATACACATAACTTCGAAAAACATCGAAAAGTCATTCGAACCCGAGACCTCGTCTCAGCAGTCCATTGCCCATACCACTAGGCTACCGCGGGAACAGAACTACGCGCCAAAATTAAAAAGAAGGTGGTGCAGCAGGCACGGGATCTGAATTAGGCGTTCTTAAATTTAAATTAACTCATCATACCCTACATTCTTCATACGGATCCAGTAATTTAGAAATTGCTTCAATCCACCAGGGACCCCTCAGGGAACCCTTGCTAGGGACTATAGGTATTATTTTGTTTAGTCCCTAGCAAATGGAAGCTAAATCAAATTTACAAAGGAGATTTCGATACCCATAATAGATCCTTCTTTTATTTAATAACCTGTAAGGGATTACCTAATCCTTTCCAAAAAAACATAAAGAAGAATTTGGTATAAAAGAGGCATCTTTTAAAAATAATTGTACGATACCCTATTTATTTATTTATTTATTTATTAAATTGTCTATCATCTCTCCTCCATCATATCTAAATCTCAATCTCCTATCATTTCTTTTGCTTCTTTCCATCCAAAAGTTGCCTGGAAGAAGTCGCTTTTAGCGATAAGGCCGCCCATTGTGCTTTATAATTATTGTTAAATTGTTATCTTATACTTTTATGGTGTACAATACAGAATATCTTATCTTATCTTATATAGAATGCACCAATTTGATATCATATCAGTGATGTGACTCCACTGGTGTTACACACGTTCATAGGTCATGGTAACCACTTTTCATCAGGTGGGCCGTGTGCTTATCTGCCACCTAAGTTGTTTAAAAAAATAACAGGGTCACCATTATAGACACGTATAATTGTAGCACTCAGCATTGTTGTATACATAATAAATAAATAAATAAATAGATTATAAAATCAGGAGTTGGTGCCCATAAGTGGAAAAATATATAATGCGAAATTCCATAAAAACTTTATCCTACAATTTTTAAGACATAGGCTATTGGCCTATGTCTTAAAAATTGTTTACGATAATTTGGAATGTTATACGATAGTTAGTCCATTTGAGGTTCACGCTCTATAATACAATATCGTCTGTGGGCGGGGGTGCCCCGCAGCTGTCGACGCATTAATATAGAAAAGATTCGCAGCCCGCCGCCAGATGGCGATCCGCACAGCCTCCAATTTGTACGGTAATACCGCATGCTGGAGTGAAAACGGCTGGTTGAGATGGAAATTGTGTTTCCGTTTGTTTATTGGTAGTTAGGCATTTGGAGAATGTAGGACGCGTGTGTGGAAGATTGTGGTTTGAGGAGAAATAGAATATACATTTTTTTTTAATAGACCACATCAATATGTACCTCGCCTGACAGAAAGCTGCAGGCAAACTCCCACGAAAGAGGGTCATCATTACAGATACCAACAATATTACTATAAAATGGTGGCTCTAAGCAAGATGACCTCATCAGAAGCATTATCACGTCCCGCTTAAAGGTCCCGGAATTACAAATATTGCTTAACACTTCAAACTAAATTATATTGCTTGTTAGCAGTGAGTTCACATCGGTTGAACCCGGTACCTCTCGATTATAAGGCTGGCTTCTTTACCAATAAGCTGCCGACGTATTGATACATTAACAAAAATTGATGGAGGTAAAACTCGACAGTATTTCCGTCTGGCTGGGGAAGTACCTCCGCCCTACAGAATACCGCGGTCATAATAACCTCGTGTTGTGTTCCCGGCGATGAGTAAGGTAGCCAGAGTTCACTGGAGAGTATTTGTGCTGTCAGTGAGAAGAACAAAGGCTTGTCCTGCTTTGTTGCTCTGACCGCACAGAAACTTTCTGTTCTTCACACGTGCATAGGCCACGGTACTCACTTTCCATCTTCGGGCCGTGCGCTTGTCTGCCGCTTAAGTGGTATAAAAAAACTAATTGCGTTCAAATTTCACAGAATAATTTTTAATTAATAAGCTTACAATTTAATTTAATTAATAATTAATAAGCTTTAGCTTTGGTTTGGTAATGGACTGCTGAGACGAGGTCTTCTTCGATCCCAGGTTTTACCATGGCACACATCACTTTTCGATGCTTTTCGAAGTTATGTTTGTATTTATCGCAGATTAAGTGCCCGGTTAATGGCAATAGGCTCGGCACCTATTATATTGGGACCTAAACATAAACTGGCGAATCCCTTCAGGGATATAGACGTGGTTTATGTTATGTTATGTTTGGTTTTAAAACATATTTTCTACTTATACGCTTTCCATTTCCTATTTTTTAACAGCGGCAACATTACTAAGATCCGTAGAATCACCAAACAATCTGTAATTAAGCGGAGCTATAGCTTGGGATTTAAAATGGTAAACATATAAATTTTGCACTGCCAGCTGCGCTCTCGGGCAAACATTGGACACGGGACACACAAACAGACATTCTATATATCAGTATCATTCGGATTTTCGTTATAACAGACGGTTTCAACTGATCTATGGGTTGTTGGTGTTTAGTATTGTATGTTGTATCACAGTTAGATTAAAATACCGATCCCAACTGAGTTAGAATTAAGTTTTTAGTTTTAAACTTTTTCCTAGAATGTATTGTTTTGTTAGACTAAGTAGCATACGATACGACCACGGCTATCTTTGATATTTTCTTGTTTAATACTTTTCAGATCGTGATTTTACAGTAGTCGGGATTTAGTTATAAACCCATTTTTTTAAATATTATTTTGGGGCAAGCAACACCTATAATTTATACATATTTGAAATGTACTAATTAAGCTCTTTCAGATGATATTTATCTCAAATTTATTTATTAACACAGTACTTTATGACCGCAAGAGGGCGCTACATTAGATTCAGTGATACCTCACATAGCTTATAACCAGCGGACAACCAAGACGCTTGTAATGATGCCTCGTTTGTCCAGTTCTAATAAATAGTTCAGGATCTATGAGGGAACAGATGAACCTACATGCATACATAGCCTGTCAAAATCATAACCCTACTTTAATTTCGCCGTAGTCGGGTAAAGTCGAGTAAAAAGGCTCAGAGAATGGTGATTATGGGGTTTAGTTGAGTGTTGGGTCCTAGTGGATTAGAATAGTGCCTCCCTATTTCTGCATAGGTGTCATAGAAGGCGATATAGTTATAGGGCTGTTCTCCATCCGATAATAAACATATAGTTCACGACACAGTGACCGCTAGATAGCACTACGTTCGCCCCCTATAACGTGGGAATGAAATAATGAGGACCTCAAATCTGTATGGGGAGAGAAGGGGGGTCAATTAATCAATGTCACTTAATTAGCCTAACGCAGCCCACTACTGGATATAGGCCTCTCTCAATGTTGGGAAGCTTTAGTCTTCTGTTTCCGCGTTTCCCAAACTGATTGGTAAATGGTTTTATTTCAAGATTTCTTTCTCTTGCAGTGATGTCAACTATACATACAAACATATAACCACGCCTTTATCACGGAGGGTTAGGTAGAGGTGAATTAACACCCACATTTCACCAATAATTGAATTCGGTCCCACTTAATGAGTGGTGAGCTTATTGCCGTCTTCCGAGCACTATTGTTGACTCACGCCTCAGGGCTGTATATATCTGTCTGATGTTAAACAGCCCTATCCTTTAGTCGCCTTGTACGACACCGCATGGGAAGAGATGGAGTGGTCCAAATTCTACTCTGCCGGGTACCACACCGCTTGTAACATCATCTGCATATTTTTCTATTAGTCACCTCATACGACACGAAGGGAAAAAAAATTGTTTGAGGGGTCAGCCCAGTTACCCTAGCATCGTATGATACGGAAAAGAGAAAAACCGGAAAAAGGATTCGGGGTAAAGACCTCTGATACGACAATTTTCTATATCCTATGATCCCATGATAAAGATTATCTCTATCACATGATCTAACAGTAATGTGGAAAAGTGAAAACTAAAAAAATGACTCCTGGTAAAGGCCTTGAATACTTCAATCTGGGCTGGCTCTTCTTCATTTTCGCTGTAGTTCCTTTAGCGAAAATAAAAAAAGAGCCAGTCCAGATTGTCTCTATCTCATGATCTACGACAGTATAAAAAACACCATATTATTAAAACCCATTAAAACAACTAAAAATTAATCATGGAGGTTACCTTATAATGCTTTTATAAATATAATTTCTATTATCAATATAATAGAGTTCAAATTCATACAAACCGAGACAACGAACGAATATTAACCTACCGATAGATGATAGGCATGCAATTAATATACGGGAAATTAGTTTTAGTTTGAAATTATTATAACTAAACTGTGTTACTAAATAATTAAACTATTTGTTTGGAATATGTTAGTTTGTTGCCTGCAACGTTTAGCGATCGATGTATTACGGATAAAGTAAAATTATTTAGACTATAGATCATTTACTGTATAGACACAGCTTTGCTAACATAATGCATAGCACGGCGTCAATATGTCAATATCGTTATTTATACTGCCGCGTAGTTCCCAGCAGAGTAGAATTTGGACCACCCCATCTCTTCCTATGCGGTGTCGTACAAGGTGACTAAGGGTTAGGGCTGTTTAACATCAGACAGATATATACAGTCCAAACTCAGCTTTAGATGTATTGCTCGAGTCAACAATAGTGCCCGGAAGACGGCAATGGGCTCACCCCCTATTACGTGGGACTGAATTCAATGATTGGTGAAATGTGGGTGTTATTTCACCTCTGCCTAACCCTCCGGTGATAAAGGCGTGATTATATGTTACATGTATGTATGTATGTACTGTTAATATATGGCACTTGGTGGAATTTGTTGTTACACATATTAAAAACACATTTGTACTTTTTCTACAGTATTTTTTTTTGGACCTGACAGGTTTCACCTTACGGCCTGCCCAAAGGTTTACAATTACAGTTATTTTCCCTGACCTGGTACTAGTTCACATATGCTTACATTTCATGACAGGCACACATTAACAGATTAAAAAACAATATTGACATTACTCACACATCGAATATTTAGAGCTGTTTCGTGCTATGCGTTGAAAATACTACGTCTATACCGTATATGGTCGACGATTTTTAACCACTTAATTCGTTAGTGCGGCACGTGCCCCACGTAGGCTTTGTAGGGCTTCAATAACCGGCAAGGAATTTCAAAGATTTTTTTTTATGGCAACTGCAATTAAGGGGTTAACATGCTCTCTGAGGCTTGAAGGGGTATTAAAAATGGCCATCCGTCTTAAGACTGACCTTCCATGGAATTCTGACTTCAGATGAACTGTATAAAAAGGTGATAAAATTATTTTCAGAGAATTCTTCGTAGAGCCTTGTAGCAGGGGTCTACAGCCTGTCATGCTACGAGATTGCTACGACTTGAAACTTTTTTTGTTTCAATTATTATTGTGTATTATTTATTTTTTATGGGATGAATAAGGTCCCACCAAAGTCTTCAGGTTTTAAGCCAACCTTACCTACATATCGGTACACAACCGTGAAACCGCACGGTCACCGGACGAGAGTTTAACCCGGGTTTTTTCTGACGGCAATCACTACCGTAAAAGTCAATATACATACGTACATACATACATATAATCACACCTTTATCCCCGGAGGGTTAGACAGAGGTGAATTAACACCCATATTTCACCAATCACTGAATTCGGTCCCACGTCATAGGGGGTGAGCCTAATGCCGTCTTCCGGGCTCTAATGATGACTCAAGTCTTGCAAGTCAATATAAAACAAAAGAAAGAGCAAGCAGAATCCAAACTCGGAGATGAAAACCACGGAAGCAGTCAGTCCAAGCTTCAGATGATGATAATCTTGATGATGAGAGAATACTACTAATAAGGCATGTAATCGTTTTTTTAACTAAAAAAACACGTCCACATGCAAATAGCACGGTGGTACCAACACTCAGCAGTCTGTGTTATCCTTAATGCATAGACATTTATCCTGCCCTAAGACAATAGCCTCGGGCAGCGTGAACATAGATACTAAACCTGGAATGGTTGGAAAGAACAGATTAGTTAAGCTTCAATAGTTTTGTATAGTGCTCTCTCTTTCATACGTCTGTTCTATATTTTTTTTTATAGAACCTAGTTGGTAGACGGCCCATCTCACATAGTATATGTAAATAATGGTGAACTTCTTTTATGAGACTTTACCTTCAGCTTACAATCAGGCGAGACAAAGTCTAATTGAAGTGTCCTATATATAAAAAACTGTTTTAAGCACTGTAATTGTTAAACTTTGAAGATGCCGTAATGCGAAACCAGTCAGGTCTAATATAAAATACTTTGGATAAAGTACAAGTGTTTTCTCAATATGGGTCAATATTGTTCTTTAAACTGTCAATGTGTACATGTCATGGGATGTATATTGTGTGATGTTTTTATCACAATACTGTAATCCCAAGGTTGCCTGGGAGAAATCGTTCCAGCGATAAGGCCGCCCATTGTACATTCAACTGTATACATGCTACCTACTAGTTCTACTGTAAATCTATTAGTATACAATAAAGAATTATCTATCTATATATCTTACTGCAATTCTTTAGGTTGTGGAGATTAGGTGGCAATAATTTCACGGAAAATATTAAAGTTCAGCCAAACCCGTAGTTAGACTGGAAGAAGAGATCGGATGCGACTGACATTAACACTAGGATGAAGGGGAAAGAAAGAAAATCTAGTTTAATAAATTCGTGCGTGACAGAGCTTCATTTGTCTCGCTACTAAGATATGTCCCAAGATTTACCAAACCAACTAATGCTTGTTAACAGTGGCCATTCCATTGTGATGTATATCCGTGGCTGGCCACACTCACTTAGCCGGCGGCGCCATTAGCATAGCACATGGGAACTGCCACCTGCTGGCGGACCCTTGTTTTGATAGTTTGATTACCTCCCCAGCGAATCGAGGGTGCGTTTGTAGGTAGATAGAGAGTATTTCTGTCTTTGTATAAGATGTGGAACCACTCCGATTAAGGTTTGAGTAATTCAGAAAATTATATTACGATAAACTGTTGTATTAATAATTAAATACAGCTTTTTTTTTTCATACAACTTTGGTGACAGACAAGCACACGGCCCTCCTTATATAAAGTGGGTCACTGTAACCACTTATGAAAGTGTGCAACACCAGGGGAGTCACACCCGTGCTACCGACCCTATAAGAACAGAATTTCTGTGCCGTAATTGCAGGAGAAACAATCAAGGCAAGCCTTTAGTCTTCTCACTAACAGCACAAAAACTCTCCAGTGAGCTCTGGCTACCCTAATCACCGCCAGGAACACAACACGTGGTTATTATAGCCGCGGTATTCTGTAGGATGGAAGTACTTCCCCAGTCGTGCGCATTAACATGGCACCTGGCTTCTCACACAATATAACCATAATATATAGCAATTAAAATCCGATAACAAATAACTACGAAACTCAAACTAAGGCAAACATGCAACGGCATGCATAGCATGCATACATTTAATTGCACAATAGGCGGCCTTATCGCTGGAAGCGATTTGTTCCAGGCAACAGGAATGGACAGTGATGTAATAAAGCAAAAGATTTGGTGTAGTTAGCAAATAAACTAGAATCAAGGTGTATTAAAAACAAAAAGAAAAGTGCATTCGGGTACCAGGAACGGGATCAAAATTTCATGACGACGGAACCTTGGACAATATCTAACTTATGTATAAAAACGAAGACTCCAGTGGTGGGGGTGTCTGTGGGGATTTTTCGCACGTAAAAATAAAAAAAGGCCCACACGTATGAAGTCGCCGTCGCCTGCTAGTATATAATTTACATAAATTCACGCATATATCTCCGAAGGGGTAGGCAGAGGTGCTAGCACCCACATTTCGCCAGTTTATGTTTAGGTCCCAATGTAATAGGTGGCGAGCCTATTGCCATTAACCGGGCACTTATAAACCTGCAATAAATACACACATAACTTCGAAAAGCATCGAAAAGTCATTGGTGTGTGCCATGGTAAAACCTATATTTATTTAAAAATGTTCACAATAGAATTACTTATTATTACAATAATCATATTAACCATGTACTTGCTTAAACTTTTTTTTGTGCGAGTATCGTTTGCCAAGCAGTTATCATTGATGACATCATCATAGTACCTACGTACACATGATAATTTAGTTACAATCATAACGTCTACATTGGGAAAGAATTAATAGTAAAAAGTTAACAACTATACAATAATGTTTTTTGAAATGAAATGAGATTTATTCTCCATCATCTTAACTCATTTGAACACGCGTTCTTGTGGAATGCAACCTGGACTCTAATCCTATTGCTTTGTATTATTATTGTATTTCTTATTGGTTGTAATCTGTTACGTGTGATGAATAAATAAATAAAAATAAAAATTTGTTAACAGGAATTAACGTGATCATGGTATATTGACCAGGTTACAGCCTGTGACCACGGCCGGTGTACCTGGTTGAAACGTTAGGCAAACCAAAGGTAGGTATGATTGATGAAATGTAGCTGTTAATTCACCTCTGCCTAACCCTCCGGGGATAAAGGCGTGATTATATGTATGTACGTACGTAAATGTACCCTAACTAGATAAATATACATGGCAATCTTCTATTTGCTTAAACCCAGTATCCTCCACAATTTTCTGCACAATCTATTTGATTAAAAAATCTATTATCCATTCTTTTGAACCGAATAAAAATGTTCCGTTCTACTGCATAACATAACATAAACTCACGCCTATATCCCCGAAGGGGTAGGCAGAGGTGCTAGCACCCACATTTCGCCAGTTTATGTTTAGGTCCCAATGTAACAGGTGGCGAGCCTATTGCCATCTTAAGCGGGCACTTATAAACCTGCGATAAATACATACATAACTTCGAAAAGCATCAAAAAGTCATTGGTGTGTGCCATGGTAAAACTTGGGATCGAACCCGAGACCTCGTCTCAGCAGTCCATTACGCATACCACTATGCTACCGCGGGTTGTAGTTTATAATTTAGTTGAATATATTTGTTTTAGTCTACTAACAAAATGTAATAATGAAATGTAAGTATATTAGGTGATGTTTAAGATAAACCCATTCACACAAACGTAGACGTTTTATAAATAAGCAAGTGGGCGCGTTGCGTAGGAGCGTGTGACAGCGACAGCTGAGCGGCATTTTTCACCCCTCTCTACTTACCCCATATTGCGGTTACATCACGTACTTTTAAATGGGGAGATGTTTCATACAGTAGGTACTTATATGATTGAACTAGGAATTATCTAGCGATAGGTAACCACCCATGTGAAGATAATAGGGTGGCTTTGCCTTCAGCTTACCATCAGGCAAGGCGAAGTCTAATTGACGTGTTCTATGTATAAAAAAAAGGATAATAAAAATTGTATTCTGTTATATAAATATATTTTTGTTTATATATAAGACACGTCAATTAGACTTCGCCTCGCCTAATGGTGAGCTGAAAGCAATGTCTCAAAAAAGAAGGTCACCATTACTTACATATACCATGTTACAATGGTGACACTCAGCTTGACGGCCTCATCATATGTTTTTTCACGCCCCGCTTAAAGGACCCGGGACTGTAGGAAGAAGGAAACACGTGAGCTGGTAATGAATTCCAGGCCTTAATGGTGCGACAAAGGAAAGAGTCTCCGAACCGCTTGGTTCTTGATATATAATTATTGATGATGAAAATTGAATCCATGGATAGCTAAGAATTTAATTTTATCCATTTATATAAATAGACTATATATTATCTACAAAATCATTGTATCAAACTCATAGCAATAATACACATATAGGAAGCTCTTGAAGTATGTAAGGATAGAGCTAAATGGCATGTTATTGTCTCTGCCTACCCCGGAGGGAAATAGACGTGAGTGTACATATATGTATATATATGTAATAACTATTAATTTAATCACCAATAACTTCACGACTAAAAACACCAATACCAATAGCGAGAATTCCTGCCTTCTTGCATCCTATACCACTACATATATACGCAAATGTATTACTATGTTTGTTCTACATTGCGGATTCGCATTGTAGTACGTTAACCGTCGTGGGAACTAAGGCGTCGATGTATGAGGGAGCAAACAATAGCGAGGTATGGGGCCGGCGTCAGGTGCAGCCGACGGCGCGCGGGTTTGGCAAATTTTAATGAATGTTTTCGATAATGTTGAGTTACTGGATGTGGCTAGAAGTGTAGTGTTCTTGAATATAAAAAAAACTTGCATTTCAAAAATGTGGCACAGTGATAGCATCTGTTCTTGCCTCGGAGAGCACACTAAGTCTCCGGTCCTGGTTATCAAGCGATCGTCTATGGCAGCCGTTACGTTAGTTGGAGCTCACAAAAGTCCGACTAATCTAACTGCAAAACTCTGATATCTCCAATTGGTTGTAGAGATCAAATGACATTTTTTTTTATACAACTTAGGTGGCAGACGAGCACACGGCCCATGTAATGGAAAGTGGTTACCGTGACCTATGAACGTGTGTAACACCCCACTGGTATCACATCCGTACTGCCGACCCTGTAAGACCAGAAATTTTATGTGCCCTCAGTGCAAAACACAAAATCAGGACAAGCCTTTGGTCTTCCCACTGACAGCACAAAAACTATCTAGTGAGCTCTGGCTACCCTACTTACCACCGGGAACATAACACGAGGTTATTATAGCCGTGGTATTCTGTATGTTGGAAGTACTTCCCCAGGTGGACTGCTCAATTCGGATGGGAATACCGTCATGTCTTACCTCCTCCGTAAATCACATTCGCGGATAATAGAATTCAGCCGTATCACATTGCAAAGACTACCCTAAAAGAGTTCGGAAAAGGCTGAGTATGATGTCAGAGATTGCGATTGCAAGTACTGTACTTACATATGGTTATTTTCCTTAATAGGTTAACAGAAATTGACTTTTTCAGTGTTTTTTCAGTGATGGAAAAAGCCCAATAAAATAGTCATAAAAATAAAGAAACACGTTTTTTCAGAAGCTTGCATTGTCAATTTAAAATAATAAGTTGATCTGCGAGCTATCTTTGACAATGTGAGCTAGCTAGCCTCTAGCTTAGACTCAGTTCCTTGAGAACAAAACAGAAGTTGACTAAATATTAAATCCTAAAAGCATAATTTAAATAATAACTTATATGCGTGTACCACTACCAAAAACGGCATCATTATTCCTATCTTATTAGCTAGCGAACAAGTTGTCATACGAAAATAAACTTGTCAACTTGTGTTTTGTAGAAAGTACACACACTTGTAATTTTCCACAGTATTTTTTATTAAACCGGACCGGCAACGCTTTACTGCATCCTCTGTGGAATTGTGAAAAAAACTACAAGTGTATTGTCAATATGTGTAACAACAAATTCCAACAATTCCCATCCATAGCCAGAGATGTTTATACTTCAACTACGCTCGCCCCAAGTTCTTAACTCGCCCCATACCGCATCCAGCATCTCCCTAGATCCTTGGAGGTCGCCATGTGCCACCGAGCGGCGTGTTATATGGATTTTCATTTAGGAAAACGTATAACATCGTCAGGCTTAGCCGGCTAATGCGACTTTTTATACGAGACTTAAAAATACACGGCTCGCTCTTGCCCGTTGTGGAATAAACCCTGTGACGTTATAAAATAGGATGCTTTTTTTATTACCACTAAAGCAAGTTTATAGAGCAGAACAAGTTAACAATATCGCCATTGAACTGTGAAGTTCAGATAGGCCAGTGGCTTCAAGGAACCGGGCCATAAACTCAATGTCTATTTATACTGTCGATTAATGGCACTTGGTGGAATTTGTTATTACACATATTGATAACTCACTTGTACTTTTCACATTTTTATAGGAGGTAGGACACGGCGTTATTTCCGCCCAATTGAGCAGTCCGACTGAGGAAGTAGCTCCGCCCTACAGAATACCGCGGTTATAATAACTTCGTGTTGTGTTCCCGGTGATGACTAGGATAGCCAGAGCTAACTGGAGAAATTTTGTGCTATCAGTGGGACCTCTACACTGACGCCACAAAATCTCTGTTCTTACAGGGTCGGCAGCACGGATGTGACTTCACTGGTGTTACACACGTTCATAGGCCATGTTAACCACTTTCCATCACGTGGGCCGTGTGCTTGTCTGCCACCTAAGTTGTATAAAATAAAACATTACTTTTAAAATATGTTAGACCTGACCGGTTTCGCCTTACGGCATCCTCAATGGTTTACAATGACATTTAAGAACATTTATTTCTAAACATTGTGACACTCAAACATATTTCCCATGTCACATGGGAAGTACTCAAACATAAGTAATGATGACCCTCTTCTCGAGACTTTGCCTTCAGCTTACCGTCAGGCAAGGCGAAGTCTAATTACCTATATTTAAAAAAAAAAAAATAGAAAACCTTCCTTCTTCCTACAGTCCCGGGTCCTTTAAGCGGGGCGGGAAAAAGCATATGATGAAGCCGTCAAGCTGAGTGTCACCATTGTCACACGGTATGTGTAAGTAATGGTGACACTCTTTTCTGGGACTTTGCCTTCAGCTTACCATCAGGCAAGGCGAAGTAAAAAAGTCATTTGTGTCAAAACGGCCATCATAACGTGCCGCAACTACAATAATGCTGCACAGCACTGCGTTGCAGCACTGCTGCGTGCTGCAGAGCCCGGAATCATAACTGAAACTCTCATACAAACATTTCCAGTTAATACAAGTTTGTTACAAGAGAGGCATTTATATGAATTGGGAGGTATATATCGAAATATTCGATTTTTTAGGTAATGCCCTCAAGCCTATTCTGCTCAGTAGTGTGGAAGATGAAAGGCTGCCGGTTCCATAGGGAACCATGTTAGAAACAATCTAGTACATGAATTTTAAACATTTTAGGAATATTGTTGACAATATATCCATAGGTATTATAAATGCAAAAGTAACTTTTTCTGTACGTATGTTTTCTTTTTTTTTGCTAGCACCTTCCACTGCGTGACGGGCACTTTGTGGAAGCCTATTTGTAACACATTTCAAATATTAACTAGGCTAACCAATTGGCCAGTCTTAGGACTGAAAAAAACAACCCACTCAGGGATCAATATCAGTTAAATATATATAGTCTTAGTCATCTCGCTTTCATGCCTAATCTACTGAACCGATTTTGATGAAATATCTCATATGGGTAGACTAGACCTTGAGAAAGGGGATAGGCTATGTTTGGTCGCGATAACCAACATCCTCGCAGGTGCAGCCGCGCGAAACTCCTAGTAGATGATATTTCCGGAAAATATTGATATTTTTTCAAATTTGGTGTGATATTTTGATAAATAATAGTAAATAATCTTATTAATCACTTTCGTTTTAGTCCTAAATCCTTTTGAGGCTCTTTTTCACTCTTTACTATCTTGGGAAACGATAGGCACGCATGTTATCGTCTACGATGTCAGATCAGCGGTTCTGGGTCTAGCACTCCTATCGGGGTCCGGAGGACACACTGCGGGCCTTAACGAATGAACTTTTGTAACAGCAAATGCCGTCTGACCTCCAGCCCCGAGAGGACAGCCTGCACCACAGCCTGGACTGTTAATCATTAGGCGATGAACATCTACTACAATTCGTACCACAGTGTAAAAATTGAAGATTTGTAATCCTATTTAAGTCCCCATTGGACCCCATGTCGCTCTATGGCCAATCGCAAATCACAACTCAAACATAAATATATTTCCATAAAAACTACTTCCCGCGTTTTTATCAATCTTCCCGCTCAAAAACGTCCATAACCTCAAAAATCAATCAAGATTGACCGCCATTACAATAACTATGTTCCACATATCAAACAAATCAATTTAGACTCTTCAAATAAATAAAGGTTGGGGCGGCTGTGGTTGACAGCCTCCTGTAAGGGATGGCTAGCGCAGATGTTGCCACCCCCACTCCTCTCACCCCCCTGCCGCCATCGCTCCGTGCCCGGGGGAAAGGATTACAATTATCGATGTTACAGAGAAAAAAACTGAGTTTTTTAAATTTGGCTATTGTTTTTGTTGTAGGTTTAATATGTTAATCGTTTCTTGGTTATGTGTGGCTTTTTATGCGTTATAATATACTGGATCCTTACCGATCTTGCAGTCCATAGGATTATATTTCAGGGATAAAAAGTAGCATAATATGTGTTAAGGTAACAGCGGACGGGACGAGTTGGGGACGTTTCGGGGACGAGTTGGGGACTCTGTAGTCCCCACACCCGAGAAGAGGGCCAGATCGTGAGAGATGGCCCTGGGTCGGCCGGGGTGCGAGGGATATGCCTGTCAACCTCACCTTCGGCAACCAAAACGACCCACAGGCGGCGTGCGTTTTAGTCGGTTCGAGTCCGACATACCACCGGCTCCGGTGGGGAGGTATCCGTGGGGATTTTGCGCACGTAAAAAAAAAAAAAAAAAAGGTAACAGCACCAAAAACGTACACTTTAAGGACAAATCAAACTTGTTGAAGTGTAGAGTGACACAATTATTTAAATATTTATTAAAGAATGGTTGTTATATCCTTTTTAATTGTAACAGCAACATTTAGACATTTTATTTTGCAGATAAAATCTTTAAAAACTAACATATTTTTACTTTAAATACAATTATAATACACTCTGTCTTAAGAACCAATAGTGTAAACCAATAATCAATGTAAACAGCTAGCAAATATAATCTAAAAACATTGGCAATAGTATATGTGGGTCAACAACGTACATATTTGTAATATCCATACTAATTAGTTGATAATAAAAATTATTATAACATAATCAGCACGCTCAGCAAAAATTTTAAGAAGCAATTGCCGCCAATTCAAAATTTACTTACGAAAGTGTTGCAAACATGTCTTACAGATGCCATTAGGTATTTTTAAGTCAATAGTCTTGTAAACCAAATAGTAACTTATCTTAAAACAAAGGGGTTTTATTTGAAAATGTGCACTATTGGGTTAGTGTCTACGATTGGTGCTTTTACTATAATTCAAGCTAAAATCTATCCTTGCCACCTTGCAGCCAGATCCATTCAATCTTTTGAACGTGATTGAATAACAAATATATAAACATCTTCACAAAGACGCTATCGGCGTATATTAGACGGTTCATTGCCTGTGGCAAGCGAGTTTCCGAAAATCTATGAATGCAGATTGATAGCATTTAAAAATAAAGGAATGTTACCTTCAAACAAAGTTTGCTATCTTCTGTATTTTTTTTTATTTTTTTATACCACTTAGGTGGCAGACAAGCACACGGCCCACCTGATGGAAAGTGGTTACCGTGGCCTATGGACGTTTGTAACACCAGAGGAGTCACAGTGGCGCTACCAACCCTGTAAATACAGAGTTTCTATGCCGTCAGTGTAGAAGACAAAGCAGGACAAATAATAATAATAATAATAATCTTTATTTGTGGATATGGTTGTATACAGATATAATAATAACATGATATATATGTGATGTCTCATCATATTCTGCCATTTGTGGCGTACAAATTATCTGGTTAGGATGTCATATTGAAATTAAACTATTGCATGCATGTATTTAAACTATCATGGTCACTGACATCAGTATCAGAATAAACGGGATATTTACCATGTTTCATTATTTTCCTAGAAGAAAAAACTTTTTCTTTGTTCACCGCCAATACTCCAGTTCCTCCGTGATCATGGTGCTTGCAACAGCGCCGAAATATCGGAAACTCAAAATAATGAAACATGGTAAATATCCCGTTTATTCTGATACTGATATTGCATGCATGTTTTTAACAATTCAAATTATGTTATTAATTATTATTTTTATACTATTGTGACACAATTATTACAAGGTACTTACTTCTAATGTCAAAAGTGCCCATACTATGTAATGTCAAAATTTAAGTCAAATTGTAATATTATCCATAGCATTCATAATTACCTAATTACAATTCAATTTATATTATGTCAAACATCTTTATCATTTAAAAAGTCTTCAATGTCATAATAACATTTTGAGATTAATAAATCTTTTAGTTTTTTCCTCAATAAGCCTTTACTCTTCCCACAGACAGCACAAATTCTCCAGTGAGCTCTGGCTACCCTACTCACCTCTGGGAACACAACATGAAGTTATTATAGCCGCGGTATTCTGTAGGGTGGAGGTACTTCCCCAGTCGGACCGCTCAATTTGGCGGAAATACTGCCGTGTCCTACCTCCTTAAATGTATTTAAAGTAGGCAAGAACTTTCAGTCTGAATGGCGTTTAAAATTCCACCTGTATAGCAAAAAAGTTCTCCGTATTTAGTCGTAATGATAAGAACTATCACTGATGTTGACATCAGCTGAACACTCACCCTTGTTGAGCACCCACACACCGGGAACTACTGATAGCATCTCTCTAGGGTTGTTTGCTGAAGATATTATGTTGTTATCTTATTTTTACAGTTGCCAACAGTTGTAAACAAGTATAAAACACATAATTTGAGAAAAACCTAAAGTGAAAAAAGCAGAAAATGGAATAGGACAAATAACCTATTAAATAGATCAGATAACCTATGGAATAGGTCAAATAACCTATGGAATAGGTCAAATAACCTATTAAATAGATCAAATAACCTATGGAATAGGTCAAATAACCTATTAAATAGATCAAATAACCTATTAAATAGACCAAATAACCTATGGAATAGATCAAATAACCTATTAAATAGATCAAATAACCTATGGAATAGATCAAATAACCTATTAAATAGATCAAATAACGTATGGAATAGATCAAATAACCTATGGAATAGGTCAAATAACCTATGGAATAGGTCAAATAACCTTTGAAATAGGTCAAATAACCAATGAAATAGATCAAATAACCTATGAAATAGATCAAATAACCTATGGAATAGGTCAAATAACCTATGGAATAGGTCAAATAACCTTTGAAATAGGTCAAATAACCAATGAAATAGGTGAAATAACCTATAAAATAGGTCAAATAACCTATGGAATAGGTCAAATAGGTACATATATATTTTTAGTTTGGCGAGAAATTTAATTTCAAATTGCTACATTTTCAAAAGCACCTGTAATAGCCAAGATATGTTGAAAATAAAGCGTCGGAGAATGAGCCGGAGGAGCTTTAGATGCAACAGAGATTATCAACGAGATGATGAAAATCAAATAAAAAGAAATGGAATCAACATACAAATAATAAATTATACAATAATTATTCCACAGAGGCCGGGACACATCCCCTTCATTAATTCTCCAACAACATGTGAGATTACTGGAGTAACTACCTACCTATTAGGCCCCGAGTACACAGGTAGGGAGGTACTTTATATCAGTAATCATGAAACAAAATATAAAGCTTGATACCAAAATGAAAGATAGTCGTTTTAGCTGATGCGATCACGTTTCGCAGAAACCGTCATACTATGTGGGTAACTTATGTCTGGCAATGGCAACCCCACCAGGTCCTAGTAGGTAGAGTTGACCCAACACGTCAATGGTGCTACCACCATGTTCGTCCACGACCTTGAGAAGTGAAATAGGAAAGGTCGTAAGGTGGATCCTGGACTTCTGCCTCGGATGCAATCAGGTAAATACATAGGTAGTTATGAAGATGATGACTGAATTGGGTGGTAGAGGACCTTACTGACAGTCCAAGCAATCCTGTACTGAAAGCCGCTACGCCTATTAATTAATGCTACCCGTGCCGATAACTGCCGGAAAACCATTAAGAAGGCCGAAAACGGGAAAATGCATACATAAAAAACTATATTTCGCAATATATATACGAATATTATAAAACTGGGAAGTATTTAAAGAAGAAAAGGCAAAGAAATGTTTATTTCAACTTACTGCAGCACACAAGATTTGAATAATAATAGTACTCACATATAAAGTATATAACAATACCTAAAACTAATTGTAATTTTTATTTTTAGTAACGGCAACACTGACCCTCATTTCCTTTCCTATCTCAGCCATTGCATAATTCTGAACTAATAGTCTAATATAATCTATACAGGTATGATATCATAAATTTCTCTTCTTCTGTTTGTTTGTTAGTTTGAACGCGCTAATCTTAGTAACTACTGAGACGAATTGATTTTTTTTTGTTGACTAACCCGTTTATCTAGGAAGGTTATAAGCTAAATATCACCACGCTACTACTCAAGGGAGCAGTATAGTAATTAGAAATGTCAACAAATCCGGTAAACTAAAGAAATAAGGGCTCAAATAGGTGATATGAAGTTTCAAAATCTGCCACAGACGAAGCTAAATAGAATAGTAATCAGATAAGTTACACTCCAACAATAAGAAACTGAAGTATCGTCTTTTTTCATATTGGACACGTCAATTATTAGACTTCGCTTCGCCTGATGATAAGCTGAAGGCAAATTCTCAGAAAAGAGGGTCACCATTACTTACATTTATCATTTTACAATGGTGACACTCAGCTTGACGGCCTCATCATATGCTTTTTCACACCCCGCCTAAAGTACCCGGCACAATAGAAAGAAGGAAACACGTGAGCTGGTAATGAATTCCAGGCCTTAATGGTGCGGCAAAGGAAAGAGTCACCGAACCGCTTGGTTCTTGATCGGATATTCGGCACCGTATGCGGGTGACATCTAAGCTCTACACGTGTTGTACTGTGTAGGAAAGGGGAGGGTGAGACTAATTGGAAGGGTTTATCAGAATATTTACTATAGTATAGACGGTAATATACTGCCAAGGACGCAACATCTCTCCGCAATAAAATCTAAAATTTCAATACCGCGTTTCATTCTCCCATGCCCCGATTTTGCGAGATACCCGTGAGCGCGGGCCCTACGTGTGAGGGTCGTGGGAAATTCCTCACCTGTCCATGTTGTTCTTTCATCCGCGAGCAACATCATGCTTATAGACACGATGTCATAATTATCAAAGAATAAAATGATAATTCAACGTAAACAGCACAATGTGTACGTATTTATTGTGTTCTTAGACTATATACAAATTAAATACCTAGACGCAGCAAGTGTCATTTTAGTTCTTTGGTATCTCTAATTAAATAATATTAAAATCCATAATAATATGTGTATTGTTAGCTACAAATGATTTCTTATTGTAATGTTAATTGTGTTAGTAATTTGATTTTGCTAATACATGAGTCCCAGATATAATTATAATATATTCTAACATTAATACATTATTTTCCATATTACAAGTCACGTAATTCACTTTAAATCTACACACTTTAATTCAATTCATTCCAATTTAATTCAATTCAATGAATTGTCATTAATTTGATTCTCTGATCATTTACTTATTTCCTACACAACACAACATTATAAAACAAATTAACATTAAAAATTAACACAATATTTTAAAATGCGTTTTCGCATTTCTGAAGTGAAAATAAATACCTATACATTTCATTGCGGTGTAAAAAAATGGCTGCTGCTTTGGTATAATTGTGTTTCTTTTTATGTTCAATTAACAATTTAGACTTGAAACACGTAGAAGATATATTAGAGATATGGCGAGACTTACCATGTATTATTTAGAGATTTCGGAGCGGTTGCAAGCAATATTAATATCATATACTATCAATATTAATATCATATATTATCAATCCCCGCTTCACCCGTGTTAAATTTTGAAATCTCATATCCCCCACTTGAGCCCATGTTTCTTTAGTTTCCAAATAATGTATGGGAATTTGCCGGATTTGTTAACATTTGACGACCACTGCTCCGCTCCCTTAAATTATAGCGTGATGGTATATATACCACTATTGACTAAGGTTCTACTATTCACTCTCACACATATCAATAAGGACGGACTATTACAAAAATTATTTTTCAATAAACAAACTCTTCTTTCTTATAAAAGTACCTACAGATAGATTTACATTGTGTATATATAAACCTGTTTGAAATGTATGACTGTTTGATGATTACTTTTGGAGTACAGTCAGAATGATCTTTACTACAAAATTTCATAATGATCATAATACCTAGGAATATCAAGGTATTAAGAGTAATTCAAAAATTCAGTCAAAAGTCATTTAATAAAGTTAAATGGCATTTATTGCAGCGTCAGTGGACGACAGTGGCTTTGCCATGACATAAACTTTACTAGAATTGGGGCCCTGGGCCTGTACCGTGAACGCGCTTAAAACAGGTCAATAATAATTGAACTGCAGTCATATTACCGTCAGTCACTATTACGTGGGACCGAATTCAATGATTGGTGAAATGTGGATGTTAATCCACCTCTGCCTAACCCTCCGGGGATAAAGGCATGATTATAGGTATGTAGTCATACTACCAACTGCAAATATAACTTTATATTTTTATATATTCATATGGGATTACATTGACAGGAGTTTTTTGTCGTGATATTTTTTTTATATACAACTTAGGTGGTAGACAAGCACACGGCCCACCTAATGAAAAGTGGTTACCGTGGCCTATGGACGGTGTGTAACACCAGAGAAGGCACACTCGCGCTGCCGACCCTGTCAGCACAGTCTCTATGCCGTAAGTGTAGAGGACATAGCAGGACAAGCCTTTAGTCATCCCACTGACAGCACAAATTCTCCAGTGAGCTCTGGCTACCCTACTCACCCCTGGGAACACAACACGAAGTTATTATAACCGCGGTATTCTGTAGGGCGGAGGTACTTCCCCAGTCAGACTACTCAATTGGGCGGAAATACCGCCGTGTCAAAGAATTGGAGCCCAGAAAGCTAAGTGTCTCATCTACCCAGTTACAATAAAACAAAGTAAAAACCTGACCTAAAAATTCAACCGACAACTTCAATCACAGCTACGGTTAAACAAAATAGTGACATGCCAAGTGATTTTATTTTTTAAAGGATAAAAAATGGTTGTAGTTTTCAACAGAGAACAAACCTTATTTTCATGCGCCGCCCGGCCGGCGGCTGTTTATGACGAACTCGATCCGATTAAAACCGCACACCGTCTCGGGTATCTAATACCGGTACTTAAGGTGACCCTCCCATCTCGGCTTCATTTCCCTCTTAATTTTATCTTCCATTTAAGCACTCACAATTCACAACTAAGCAACAAGACAATTGTAAAATAATTAAATGAAATTTCCGATTCAACAAATACATCCGCCATTTTGTCTCAATTACCCGCCATTTCCAAAACATTTACAGAAAATATTTATTCCTTTGAATAGTCTCATAACACGAAATTCGCGTACACAAAAACACCTGTATTTCCCACTTTTCCCAGCAATATTATCTACTCCGTGGTCCCGAACAGTTGATTGGTTCGGTTTTAATCAAAGTTTGGTCGCGTGCGGACGACAGCTCGATTATGCCGCGATCGCACTTAACATACTCGATTATGAGTAAAAATTGCTGGCACTGACAACACCACACACAGCCTTGTTGCGAAAAACGTTTGTTTTTTTACTGGAGTACGCTTTATATATCGTGTTGGTATTAGTTCTAATTGGTATTAATTAAAAAGTATTTATTTATATATATTATTTATATACACTTTGTTGTATACCATTTAAATAACAAAATATAGTTAAGGAATAAAGTACATATTATAATTTTGGATTTGTACATTTTTTTGTACACAAACTCTTTTGTAGTCACGATTTTTTCCTTTCTAGGTAAAAATTTTTGGGTGTGGACTCAGGCTCAGATGCATGGCTTGAGTCAACAATAGTGCCCGGAAGACTGCAATAGGCTCACCCCCTATTACGTGGAACCGAATTTAATGATTTAATGATTGATTAATGATTTAATGAATGATTGATTGATAATTTTAGTGAAATGTGGGTGTTAATTCCTCTGTGTAACCATCCGGGGATAAAGGTGTGATTATAGAAAACATTTTGGGAGATTAGAAATCATGAAACTGCGTCATCGTTACGTCTGTTCGCCAATTCTGAGTATTCTGACATCTTTTTTAAATTGTATACGGCCAGTAGTACCTATTTGAAAAGTTGTGATATCCCTTTGAGGTGAAATCCTTTTTATGCGCGCATTGAGCACTTTTTATGAAGTAATTTTATTTTATACAGCCCATTTTCAATTCCATTGGCATTACCAGGGTGCTATTTTTTTAAATATTCCCAATGTACAGACACGACTACCTTACAATTTTATCTTTTCGTTTTCAGCATTTTCGTTATTTACTTAAGCGCATATAAGAGGAGTAGCCGGCAGTGGACAGAGAAAAATGAAAATTCCTGTCCTGCCAAGTGCACGAGTATGATAGATGAATAAGGGCAGATTGCACGCGCGCCGCATGCAGAACAATACATAAAAATCTTCAGAATTAATTACATTATGAATCTTCTATGCCTTGAGGGCCACTATTGTAACGTTCTTGGTGTCTGTAATGTATTTTACTTTGCCTTCAGATTACCACCAGGCGAAGTTAAGATACATTGACGTGATCTCTATAAAAAAAATAAACGAGTGTTTGAAACCTAACTCGTCCTAAACGGTTATATCAATTTAGCTGAAATGTTGTATTTAAAGAAGTTTTAAAACGTAAATGGACCCAGTAGGAGGCACTACTGTTGATATGTACAGTGTTTTTCTGGGTAGGGGGGCATCTGTTGCACACGTCCATAGGCCACGTTTCACACTTTCATCAGGCGGGCCGTGTGCTTGTCTGCCAACCAACTAAGTGGTATAAAAAAATGTACTAATATGGCTAGTGTAATATAAATAGGGAGATAGTCGTGAAATTCATATTATGTCTATGGATATATTGGGGCAGGGCAAGACACCTGACTCTGACACACGGGCGTTCCTCTCGAATTTCGGAAGTCATAAATCAGGTTATCACTTCTATACATTAATACATTACAAAGCCTAAAGAAAAAAAAATCACTTAGGTACTTCTCCCTTTAAGGCTACGGCTTTTACAATAGTGACCATAGAAGAAAACCTACGCCACATCATCAGGTTGAACATAATCATAAGTTTGAGTGTGTGAGGTTGTAGGGGGTAATCTCTTTTTTTTACGTGCGAGGTCTAATGACGGATATTCTCTCCCCCCCCCCCCCAGAGCCGGTGGGAGAGGAGGCATATCCTTCGCACCGCGGCCGACCCAGGGCCATCTCTCTGAATCTGGCCCTCCACGGATGAGGGAACCACAGAGATCTTAATTCTTTGCCGGAACCGGGTAAGCACGAAGCCTGGTTCTGCCAGGGTGACAGGCAGTTCTACCCCCCGTCAACCCCAGGCCTGCGCTCATAGGGGGCGGAGGTCATTCATCGACCTCTAACGCTCGAGTTGCCTCAGTACGCGGGCAGCTTCATTTGCGATTCTTCGTCCCCGCTCGGTGAGCGTGTGCTGCCCCGAGTCTTCGCTCGCGTCGCTGTTATGGCACTCGAACGTTGGCTCTTTCTCCATCTGACACATAGGGAGTAATCTCTGGATCTACTGAACCGATTTAGAAAATCCTTTTACGACTAGAAAGGCACATTATTTGTGAGTATAATAGGTTATATCATCACGCGCGAGGTTCAGCAGCGGGAATGGAATCAGCCCTCCTAAACAAATGACAACTCGATGACCGGCGTATTGTGGAATAGAGTGACGAATGTATGGGATTTGGAGAAAGGTAGGACACTACGGTATTTCCGTCCCAATTGAGCAGACTGACTGGGCAAGTACATCCACCCTACAGAATACTACGGCTATAATAATTTCGTGTTGTGTTCCCGGCGGTGAGTAGGGTAGCCAGAGCTCACTGGAGAGTTTTTCTGTTGTCAGTGGGAAGACCAAAGGCTGGTCCTAATTTTGTGTTCTGCACTGACGGCACAGAAATTCTCTGTTCTTATAGGGTCGGTAGCACAGATGTGACTCCCCTGGTGTTACACACGTTCATAGGTCCAGTTAACCACTTTCCATCAGGTGGGCCGTGTGCTTGTCTGCCACCTACGTTGTGTAAAAAGATAAAAATAATATGACAGTAGTCTACGCATGTCAAGGGGCTGAAGTCCACCCGGGCGAAGTCGTGTGCAACAACTAGTAATTGAAATAAATTGCTACGTTTATTTTCAGTAGATATTGACTGAATATAATAATTTAACTGTTCCCTGCTTTTCCTAGAAACCCCTTTTGTACAGCGCATGTCAAACATCGTAAAGGTTTCCAGGAATCGTTTAATATTTCAAATGAATACCATTTGTAGCACAAATTGTTGAATAATATCGAGTTTACCGTGATTTACGTAGATATTATCACGTTTCTTTGTCACTGGGGTAGGCAGAGGGTAATAGTGGGTGAGCCTATTGCCGCATTCCGGGCACTATTGTTGACTCGAGCACGTGGAACTGAACGTGGAACTGAATTCAATGATTGGTGAAATGTGGGTGTTAATTCACCTCTGCCTAACCCTCCGGGGATAAAGGCGTGATTATATGTTATGTTATGGCATGGGTTTGTATTTTCGCACAATAATATTAAAACTCAGATCTAAGACCGGACTCAGATCCAAGTCGTAGGCACAGGACTAGTCTCATCCCACTAACCTTTAGTATCCTACATAATATTAATAAGACCAATAAGACCCTTGGTGTTGCACCCGTCCATAGGCCACAGTAACCACTATCCATCCGGTGGGCCGTGTGCTTGTCTGCCACCTAAGTGGTATAAAAAAATTATAATGCGAAAGCTTGTGATGAAATTTATTTGTTTGTTTATCAAATAGATGAACTATTTTATTCTGAATTATTCTGATACTACTAATTTGGATACAAGCATAGATTATGGTATAAAAAAATACATAAGCTATTTTTTATTCCGGGAATGGTTTCCGGTGGGTTCCGGGAATGCGTGTATGGCATAGCGGGCAGCAACTAGTTTCAAATCAACGATAAAGAAAAAGAAATATTGAGAAAGATTTGTTTTACAAAATATCAAATCAAATCAAATTTATTTTATAATCGTTGTACAGTATTTTACATGGGATCTTGATATATCGTGCGTTATTACATTGTGCATGGGTAGGTATATTAGGTATGTATAATATATATTTGTGTAGTTATTTGTCTTACAGAGGTGGCAGTAAAACAACGGGCATATACACTGCATCCCTACAAAACCTGTTCAACTTACTAATCAAAGTAAACAGTTAACCAAAATCAATAGCTCAAAACTAGATTCAAAAATCAACCCCCAAGTGGCAAATATCGTTCGAACTGCGACGTGGCGTGTGGTTCAGAGTGGGTTGGGGTTGGACGGGGTTTGAGGTTGAGGGGGGCGTAATCGAGCTGTCACCGACAGACCATCGGCTCAACACTTGTGCGGGCCTAAGCGAAGGATTACGGCTAGTACATACCTGCTGGCGAAAAACTGATATGAATTGAGTTGGTATTATGTTTGTTAGTTAAGGTTTAATATTTGTATTTTACGATTTGTGTTGAGATTTGTTTGATGTTGTTTTATTTGTTTTTTTTATCCTGTTTAGGTGGCAGACAAGCACACGGCCCACCTGATAGGAAGTGATTACCGTAGCCTATGGGCGCTGTCGACCCTGAAGAAACTTTCTAATGCCCCTTTTGAAGAATTTTTATATACCACTTAGGTGGCAGGCAAGCACACGTCCCACCTATTGGAAAGTGGTTACTGTGGCCTATGGATGTGTGTAATAGCAGAGGAGCCACACTCGCGCTGCCGCTCCTGTAAGCACAGTTTTTTTTTTTTGCCGTCAGTGTAGAAGACAAAGCAGGACAAGCCTTTAGTCTTCCCACTGACAGCACGAACTCTCCAGTTCGCTCTGGCTACCCTACTCATCGCTGGGAACACAACACGAAGTTATTATGGCCGCGGTATTCTGTAGGGCGGAGGTACTTCCCCAGTCGGACTGCTCAATTGGGCGGAAAAACCGCCGTGTCCTATCATATTGTAGGCGCTTGGGAACACCGCAGCAGGTAGTTCATTCCGCAACTTGAGGTTGCGTGGGCTGAAGCTTCTTTCATATCGCACTATGTGCACAGTCTCAGGTTTTCGATTATCGCGATCAAACATAGTATATGTCCTTTCTCAATACCTAATTGTTTTTTATATGTGGCCTATGGACGTGTGCTAAACCAGGGGGTCACACTCGCGCTGTCGACCCTGTAAGCACAGAAAGTTTTTATGCCGTCAGTGCAGAAGACAACGCAGGGCATGCCTTTAGTCATCCCAGTAAAAGCCCAAAAAAAATCCAGTGAGCTACCTTACTCACTGCCGGGAACAGAACAGGAGGTTATTATGGCCGTGGTATTCTATAAGGCGGAGGAACTTCTCCAATCGGACTGCTTAATTGGCCGGAAATACCATTGTGTCCTACCTCCTCGATCTACGTATACGTCTGTGCCAAGTTTCATCAAAATTGGTTCAGTGGTTTTGACGTGAAAGCGTAACATATAGACAGATTACTTTAGCGTTTATAATATTAGTATGGATTTGTATTGAGCCCGACGTTACGCTTGTATTATCACGGAGAGGTAATGAATTAATGAATTGATGTGTTTTTTTCTGAATTCTTTGCCGCACCACCAAGGCCTGGAATTCATTACCAGCACACGTGTTTTCTTCTTCCTATAGTCCCGGGGCCTTTAAGCGGGGCGTGAAAAAGCATCTGATGAGGCCGCCAAGCTGAGTGCCACCATTGTAGCACTTAGTGTCTGTAATGGTGACCCTCTTTCCTGAGACTTTGCCTTTAGCTTACCATCAGGCGAGGTGAGGTCAAGTTGGCGTGTCCTATATAAAAAAAAAACTTAAAATTAATAGGCTCACTATGTTTGTGGGAATACAAATTAATTTAATAGCTACTTAATCATGTAGGAAACTCCATCCCCATAACAGACAAACTATCTAGTATCTTATCTAGAAGTGCTAATAACTCTCCGTAAACATCATAAACTGCACCTGCCCAATATATTGAAACCAAAAATATGTTACAAAGGAATCATTATAAGGTTAAGCGGGCACCCTCGCGTCAACAGCGGCTCCCTGACACTGCTGGAGTCACAATTAAATGTAGATAATTTGTAAACACAGGCGGCGCGAGATAAAACTGCCCCCATGATCGAGGGCCATGCAAGCGCTATCGTTGCGATGCGGGTCTGCGTCTGACGTACCGATAGCAAAACACACTGAGATTTTAATGTTATTTTTAAACTATAGTAATGTTAATTCGTAATTTGTACAATGGTTCGGGACTTTTCGCAATGAAAATCATGGAACTTTCTATTTTTGCCATCGGCTATTTTGGTCGGCAAAATCGTGAAAAATACCGCAAGCACAATTTTTTTTTTTTTTTTATACCACTTAGTTGGCAGACAAGCACACGGCCCACCTGATGAAAAGTAGTTACCGTGGCCTATGGACGTCTGTAACACCAGAGGAGTCACAGTCGCGCTGCCAACCCTGTAAGTACAGAGTTTCTGTGCCGTCAGTAGAAGACAAATCAGCACAAGCCTTTAGTCTTCCCACTGACGGCACAAATTCTCCAGTGAGCTCTGGCTACTCTACTCACCGCTGGGAACACAACACGAAGTTATTATAACCGCGGTATTCTGTAGGGCGGAGGTACTTCCCCAGTCGGACTGCTCAATCGGGCGGATAAACCGCCGTGTCCTACCTCCTACAAGTCGGACTGCTCAATCGGGCGGATATACCGCCGTGTCCTACCTCCTACAAGTCGGACTGCTCAATCGGGCGGATATACCGCCGTGTCCTACCTCCTACAAGTCGGACTGCTCAATCGGGCGGATATACCGCCGTGTCCTACCTCCTACAAGTCGGACTGCTCAATCGGGCGGATATACCGCCGTGACAATTATGAGGTTTAATTTCTTTAAATGTCTTTTCGTTGAGTAATGTCTATTCTCTTCATAATTCAATTCTTGATTAATGGCTCTGTGCTTTTAGCATCAAATCCGCCAATGTCCCGTGGTTGTTTATAAAATTATTAATGGCGAGACGCCAATGCTGTCAAGTTTCTCAAGAAATTTCACCAGAGCCACGTTAGCCACGCCAGTAAATTTGTTTCCGTGTGTCCGCCCCCCACGAGTCGATCAGGACGTGTGGTTGGATTTTAGGGGGCTTCTCTTCATAAAAAGATGTTCAGTCAAATTTATGTCTCGATCTGTCAAAATCAAATTAAAAACCGAAAACGGTATTTTAAGTGAAAAAATATTGTTGTGATTGTTTTTAATATTGGGTCGAGACAAAATCAATGAATAAATTATTATTACCAGAATAGAAATTGATAACTGATCCTGAATTTAAGGTTATTGTACTCTGGGACTTTTACAAATCGGATCAGTACTCGTAGTTCCTGAGATTTCTAGTAAAACAGCAGCGGCAAAGAACTTTAAGTACGTACCTAGTAACTATTTATTAATATATGCTATAAGCTCGCGATGATATTTATGCTCATTTATATAAAAGCTTTACTATAACAAACTTTCAAGTGATTTTGCACACCTAGTAAGATTCACCATTGGCCCCAATTTTATTGAAATTGTGATTATTGTTGACATTTGAGAGATTGAAAGAAGACTACATTTTCAACAAATGACATTGACTTGATTTGAATTTGATTTCATGCAACGTATTTTTCCTAGGAGAATTGTCCTTCTGAACGAATGACTTATACTTACACGCATTTAATATTTTGGAATTGTGTCAAAGTGTAATAAATTGTGAGAACCGAAAAATCCCAATAGACATATATTATTTTTAAATATGTTGTGAGGCGAAACTGGTTAGGTTCACAGACAGACGTCAAGTTTTCAAACTTCAGTGTCATAATTTCATCCCTCAATTCAGATTTTTAAACCCTCAATGCACTAGCCCGACTCACACTTGACCTATTTAATTAATTCTATCTTTAAAATTCTACATTCCATTTTCAAATAATCAAATTTCTTAGTTCAAATGTCTATGCTGTCGGTAGAAGCGCGATGCGGGCGCGTTTGAGTATATTTGCGCGCCTGCATCTATGGAGAGCGCGCCGATACTGATATACTGTCGCGAGCCGCCATTACGAGCGGCTCAGGCGCTAACAGCCGCTAACTAATATACTGGAGACTCGTGGTCAGTGGTTAATGCATAACACTGATTGTGGAGGATGGGGGAAGTAGTTTTAAGATGCTTTTTATAGTAGGAAGGCCTGCCGACTAAGGCTCGTACTGTCGATCGACACTCAATATTGAATCTATAAACAGATTGACGATCTTACAGATTGATTATACAATCTGTTGTCAGATAAATCGAAAGTCAGAACTGGCTATTTACCATTTTAGATTTTTTTTATATAAGACATCAGTTAGACTTTGCCTCGTCTCATGGATCAGAATACTGAACAAATTAGAAGCGTCATTCAACAATAATTGCATATCCCACACTGTGTCCAAAAACAATACTCTGTCTCGCTCTATTGTGAAACTTCTCGGTCGCGTAATGTCGCTAGCTAAGAGATAGATAAGAGATATTTAATAAAAATATATTTACTATATTAACAAATTATATATTACTAGCTGACCCACCCCAGCTTCGCCCAGGGTTATGCCTACGCCTAATTTATGAATATATATTATCATTTGGTATTATTTAATAAGTGGTTTAATGATGATCATATAATTTATCTAAAAAATTCGTATGCCTAATGAAGGCGAGATATGCTGTATCTAAAACTAAAAATGTAACATCTTATCATCACGGATGATAAGATGTTACATTTTTAGGTTTTAGACCTACGAATAAATTACATTTCTTTTCAAAAAAAAGTTATTAATATAACTTTATTATTGTATTATTAGGTGTTGTATACAGAGAGGTGACCAGTTTCGGTTATAGCTACTATAAATGAAATACGGCAATAAGGTAAGTAAAGTTCTTATTAACCCCCGACGCAAAACGACGGTGTGTTATAAGTTTGTGTGTGTGCGTGTGTGTGTGCGCTCTTGTTTACGTTTTATATACAAGACGTAGTAAGGACCTACTTCCTTCCTATGGCCACTGTGTGATAAGGCCGACAATTGTACATAAGCACATAATAGCTTGTTTATATCAAACTCATGATGTTCTTGGTGTAAAATAAAGAGATCTATCTATCTACGTCTTCCATTTATGAAAATAGGTGGGTAAAATTTACAATTAAAATGGCAACACACAAAATGGAAACGTTATCGTCTAAATCGATCACAATAATGTTAAAGAACGAGTATCAGTAGACGGCTCCCACCATGGCTAGGCCGTAAGACGGATATATAAGAAGACTAGCTGACCCACCTCAGCTTCACCCGGGGTATATTTTGAAGCTTCATATCCCTTTGAGCCCGTATGTTTTAGTCTTCAAAATATGTATGAAAAATTGCCGGATTTGTTAACATTTAGTGTCAATGCTTCGCTCCCTTAAGTAGTAGCGTGATGATATATAGCCTAAAACCTTCCTCGATAAATGGACTACCCAACACTGAAAGAATCATTCAAATCGGACCAGTAGTTCCAGAGATTAGCGCGTTCAAACAAACAAACAAACTCTGCAGCTTTATAATATTAGTATAGATAATATATAGAATAGATTTGGATGATTACAGGCGTGGTTCAGTGGGTCAGTGGTCAAAGCATCCCCTGTAAGGGAAGCCGCGGTAGCCTAGTGGTATGGGTAATGGACTGCTGAGACGAGATCTCGGCTTCGATCCCAGGTTTTACCATGGCACACACCAATAACTTTTCGATGCTTTTCGAAGTTAAGTATGTGTGTATTTATTGCAGGTTTATAAGTGCCCGGTTAATGGTAATAGGCTCGCCACCTATTACATTGGGACCTAAACATAAACTGGCGAAATGTGGGTGCTAGCACCTTTGCCTACTCCTTCGGGGATATAGGTGTGAGTTTTATGTTATGCTAAAAAGCAACCACAACGCAATATCAGGATGAGTGCAAATTTTTTGGTGTGTACTTTTTTAGCATCCCTATGTCTTTATATCATCTACTGAAAACCGATAATTTCTTCTTTTTTTTTTTATTTATTTGCAGTCGCTACTGCGGTCCCGCATGCGGGCCATGTTTGAGGGCCATCGTCGGCACTCCTTGCCCGCACCCATCATAAATTACTTCGACATTGAAGCTGCCCGATAGAACCAATGCATTGGTTGCTATGGGCACAGATAAGTATTAGTACAGACTTGTTGAGAGAACATAAATAGTGTTGAAAAGTAGGAGAAAGAATAAAGTATCACCACACCATCTCATTCGACGGGTGTCGGAGGAGGTGACTAACGGAAAAATACGTAGATAATATTCCTGCAGAGAAGGAAAACTCGAAATGAAACCCTGTACCAACCCGTCCGGCCAACATGGAAATGGCCTTAGATGTCACCCTCACACTGTGCAGAATATACGAGCAAGAACAAAGCGGTTCGGAGACTCTTTTCTTTGCCGCACCACCAAGACCAGGAATTTATTACCAGCACACGTGTTTCCTTCTTCCTACAGTCCCGGGGCCTTTAAGCGGGGCGTGAAAAAGCATATGATGAGGCCGCCAAGCTGAGTGCCACCATTGTAACACTTAGTGTCTGTAATGGTGACCCTCTTTCCTGAGACTTTGCCTTTAGCTTACCATCAGGCGAGGTGAGGTCAAGTTGGCGTGTCCTATATAAAAAAAGCCTCCCAATATTGGGGGAGGTCTGTGTCCAAACAGTGGACTGCGATCGGCTAGTTTGTTTCAAGTTAACCCAGTAACATCTTGCTAATGTTAATTATCATCTTCCACCCAAACAGCCGGCACCAGAGCCTCGTCCATTATTAATTAGCTAGCTTGAGCCTCTAAGATCATGGTAAAACATGTAATTGGCAGTTTTAATCTACATTAAAATATTGCACACGTTTTGTTCACGAGATTATTAACAATAATAATAATAAATAATAATTTATTACCAAAAACACTTTAGATACAAAAACATTGCCAGTGGCCCCACACTAGTCAAGCCTATCCTGTGGGTGCCTGTTAATAATGCATAAGAGAGACGAGAGATAGCTTATTATAAGAATCCTTAACTATTGAACATTGTTTTTCCACGTCTGCCTACTCCTTGGTAAAACATACATACGTACATATAATCACGCCTTTATTCCCGGAGGGTAAGCCAGAGGTGAATTTAGATCCACATTTCACCAATCATTGAATTCGGTCCCACGTAATAGGGGGTGAGCCTATTGCCGTATTCCGGGCACTATTGTTGACTCAAGCCATGCATCTGAGGCTGAGTCTGTATATATCTGTCTGATGTTAAACAGCCATATCCCTTAGTCGCCTTGTACGCATGAGAAAAGATGGGGTGGTCCAAATTCTACTCTGCCAGGAACCACGCAGCTAAAAGAAACAGGCGTGAGTTTTCATATGTTCCTAGTGTAGATAAGCACTAGCAGCAATATATCTCCAGTTGTGTATATATGTACATATAGTATAAATAAAACGAAGTCGCCAGCTGGGCACACCCGCCGCGCTCCACGGCCGCGTATCGTAATGCATCTCCTTCACACATACATATCTCGTTAGACAAACGTTTTTAGCTGACAGGTCTATTCCAAATTGATGAGAAGCATTTGATGGATACGCATAAATTCTGCAAAAACTTATCAATATATTTCAAATTTAATTATTTTTTGTTTAAATTACATAAGGTATTACATCTAGTAGGTATATAGTTTCGTCATATTCCATTATAATAGGCATTCAATTCTAATAGCTAAATTAGGAACAAATACTAAACAATAAAAGTTATTAGAACTGACCGGTTTCGTCTTACGGAATCCTCAAAGGTTTACAATGACATTTTTTTACGTGCGCAAAATCCCCAAGGATAAATATAAAGGCGTGTATGTACTTATTCCAATAATGTAGGTGTTGAGTATAATAACCTGTTTTATTAATAGTTCCGGCATATATCTTGATCCCAAGATGCTAGAGAAACGAGGCCTTGGTTCACGCGAATTGATTTCATATATTTTTTTATTTTTATTTTTTATACCACTTAGTTGACAGACAAGCACACGGCCCACCTGACGGTTACCGTGGCCTATGGACGTATGCTACACCAGGGATGTCACACTCGCGCTGCCGACCATGAAGAAACCTTCTTATGCCCCTCTTGAAGAACCCCATATCGTAGGCGCTTGGGAAAACCGCAGAAGGGAGGTCAATCCATAGCTTGAGTGTGCTTGGGATGAAGTTTCTTTCATACCGCACAGTGCGCACCGTCTCAGGTCGCAATGTGTGAGGATGAATTCCCTGCCTATGGCGAGAGGTGCGATGATAGAATGTAACTGCGGGCCTCATGTCAAACAATTGTCAAACAACATAATAATATATGATTAGTGATTTTAATCTCTTTAGCAAAATTTTCATTGCATGTTTTAAATGAAAATGACGTCACTATTTCGTGTGACGTCAATGTTATACTTTTTATACTATACAAAGACACTTTTCCTCAGTATGGCAGCTATCATTGCGCCTAAACAATAGAGTATCAGCTGATGCAGTGTCGTTAACGAGACGAGAGCGTAATGACGTTATTAGGGGTGCTAGCAGATGCG
Organism: Eilema griseolum; assembly: GCA_963662185.1. Classification (NCBI taxonomy): domain Eukaryota; kingdom Metazoa; phylum Arthropoda; class Insecta; order Lepidoptera; family Erebidae; genus Eilema; species Eilema griseolum. The sequence goes on from OY759254.1 coordinate 1,555,588, forward strand.
TCCGCACCTGGTCGCCTCTAATTGGAACATGATTTAACTGGGGTAGAACCACTACCCCTGGAAAGATTTATAAGAGGTTGCTAGGGAATTTTGCGATCGAAATAAGACCTGTAGATCAATTCTCGTAGTAATTAGGTATTCAAAATCTTTTCTTGATCTAACCTCATTACCAAAATGACTAAAACGATTTTTTTTTCACGCCCCGCTTAAAGAACCCGGAACTATAGGAAGAAGGAAACACGTGAGCTGGCAAAGAATTCCTAATCACACACCCAAATTCCATTAATCTTTGGATTTGGTCCCACGTTACAGCCTGAAACTTTAAGGGTGTGAGCATTTTGCCTCTAATACGGTCTGTTTGTCATCGACCTACTTCGCTAGGAATTTAAAGCGTGTGTAGCTTAGTGGTAATGGAATCGGCTTTACGATCGAGAGGTAACAGGTTCGAAACCTGACACGACATTACAATACGACGTGAACTCACTTCAAACAGCTGGAGGTATTAACAGATATACTAGGAATTTCGGTTACTAATAATTTTACTATATTATTTATTTTTTCTTAATCTAGGACACGATACTTTACTACACCTCACCCGATGGTAAGCTAAAGGCAAAGTCTCAGGAAAAAGTACTTGTGCTGGTATTCTTTTAAAACAGCATTATTGTTACACAATTGAAAATAATATAGGGAAACTGCACGCTATAGTAAAGTGAAGATTTTTTTATATCACTTAGGTGGCAGACAAGCACACAGTCCATCTGATGGGAAGTGGTTACCTTGGCCTACAGACGTGTTTAACACCAGTGGCGTTCGCACTCGCGCTGCCGCCCCTTTCCTTGTTTTTTATATATCTTTTTTTTTTGTTAGCTTACAGTAGCCAAGCATACAAGGACTTCAAAATCTTTTACTCATCATAGATATATTTTAAGACGGTCCACAGCTTTTGAACTCGAATGAAACACTGAAACAACACGCGTGGATGATGACTGCGCCGGCGCCGGCACGCGCCGCGCGTTGACACAGGTGTCAAAACAATGTAACCGAATCTCGCTGTGACGTCAGAGGCAAACGGTTTGTACGAAATTTAATTACGTTTCAGCAAACTTCGCGTATATTTTTATTATAAAAAAATGTGCACGTGATTTAGCAATATTTTTAAGGACGAAAATACTCCATGGGGGCGGCCTTACCTTATGGTAAGAGGAAAGCTGCGCCCCCGAGCCCCGCCGTTGACCCGGGTTCTCCAGCCAGCTCTGCTCGGTGGAGTGGTCGAGTCCCTGTTCCCGGCGCGAGCGGAACACGTTCCGCCGCAGATGACTCCGCCACCTCGGTCGCCTGTGGCGCCCAGTGTGGTAGTTGACGACGAAGTCCCCGAGGTCACTTGGGTAGAACTGGAGCTGGCGGTGCGAAGGCTTAGAGCCAAGAAGAGCACCGCCCCGGGACCCGACGGCATTCCAGGCCGCGCGTGGGTCCTAGCTCTGGGAGAAGACGGTCTCGAACCCCGGCTGAGAGGGTTCCTCAGCGCATGCTTGGAGCGGGGCCGGTTTCCGAAGATGTGGAAGACGGGGAAACTGGTCCTCATCCGAAAGGAGGGTCGCCCGGCGGACGAACCGTCCGGCTACCGGCCCATTGTGTTGCTCGACGAGGTGGGCAAGCTCTTTGAAAGAGTTATTGCGAAGCGCCTCGTCGAGCACCTCTCTGGTAGGGGGCCGGACCTGGCGGATGCCCAATATGGCTTCCGCCGGTGGCGGTCCACTGTGGATGCCATCATGCGCGTGAGGACTTTGGCGGAGGAGGCAGTTGCCCGGGGTGAGGTGACGTTGGCGGTGTCCTTGGACATCTCCAACGCGTTCAACACCTTGCCCTGGAGTTGCATCAGGGAGGCACTCGTGTACCACGGTGTGCCTCTCTACCTCCGCCGCATAGTCGGGGCGTACCTGACGGAGAGAGCCGTCATCTACCCAAGTGCGACCGGCGTCGGTCGGCGTGAGATGTCGTGCGGTGTTCCACAGGGATCGGTTCTCGGGCCGCTACTGTGGAACATTGGATACGACTGGGTGCTTCGCGGTGAGCTTGCGGACGGCGCAGCCGTCACGTGCTATGCGGACGACACGCTAGTGACGGCGAGCGGAGCTACACACCGCGAAGCGATCCTGAGGGCCACGACCGCGGTTGCTCAAGTCGTGGAACGGATCCGGCGGCTGGGCCTTGAGGTGGCTTTGCATAAATCCGAGGCCATGTTCTTTCATGGACCTCGGCGCACGCCACCACCTGGTTCCAGTCTCACAGTGGGAGGCACTCTCATCGGCATCAAGCCCCAGATGAAATATCTGGGGCTCGTGCTCGACGGCCGGTGGGACTTCGGGAAGCACTTCCGAAGTCTGGGCCCCAAACTGGCGGGCACAGCCAACGCTCTGGCGCGGCTACTGCCCAACCTGAGGGGCCCGGATGACTCCTGCAGGAGACTCTACGCGGGTGTCGTGCGGTCCATGGCCCTGTACGGGTGTCCCGTGTGGGCGGACACCCTGAGTGATCGGCACATGCTTCTGCTGCAGCGTCCGCAGCGGAAGTTGGCGTGCCGCATCATAAGGGGGTACCGCACGATATCATTCAACGCGGCGAGTCTCCTCGCCGGATCGCCACCATGGATCCTGGAAGCGAGATGCCTTTCGGCGCTATACAGGTTCCGAAGGGCGGCGCGGGAGCGGGGTCACGATCCCGAGCCCGAAGAAATTCGGGCCGTGAGATCCCGGCTCCACAGGGAAATGGTGGCAGAATGGGAGAGACGACTTGGGCAACCAAGCGCAGGGCACGCCGTAGTAACGGCGGTAAGACCCATCATGGGGGAGTGGCTAGAGAGGCCACACGGCAGCCTCTCGTACCGTCTGACGCAGATGATCACCGAGCACGGATGCTTCGGAAAGTATCTGCGTCGGATGCAGAAAGAGCCAACGTCCGAGTGCCATCACTGCGACGCGAGCGAGGACTCAGGTCCGCACACGCTCACCGAGTGTCCGGCGTGGGAGACGCCGAGGCGGGAGCTTGTGGCGGCCCTGGGAGTGAGGGTTCTCACGCTCTCCACCTTGCTCGCGGCGATGGTTCGCTGCGCGGATGCGTGGGCGGCCGGCGCCTCCTTCTGCGAGCAAGTAATGCTCGTGAAGGAGGAGGCGGGGCGGGAGCGGCAGCGGGAGCGACGAAGGATCGCTAGACAAACTGCCCGCGCACGAAGGCAACTCGGGCGTCGGAGGTCGATGAACGACCTCCGCCCCCCATGAGCGCCGGCCTGGGGGTGACAGGTGAAGCCGCCTGTCACCCTGGCAGAAGCAGGCCGCGGCGGCGGCGCGCGTGGCGCGCCTCCCCGTTTCCGGGGACGAGTTGGGGACTCTGTGGTCCCCACACCCGAGAAGAGGGCCAGATCGTGAGAGATGGCCCTGGGTCGGCCGGGGTGCGAGGGATATGCCTGTCAACCTCACCTTCGGCAACCGAAACGACCCACAGGCGGCGTGCGTTTTAGTCGGTTCGAGTCCGACATAACCTCTTCCACCGGCTCCGGTGGGGAGGTATCCGTGGGGATTTTGCGCACGTAAAAAAAAAAAAAAAAAAGGACGAAAATACTAAGCCTTGAGTATGGATCGCGTGACTGACTTTTGCTCCTCCACTTCGCATGGACAATGAGAAACAAATTACTAAATGTGATAGTTGATAAAATGTAATGAACTGTTTTATATGGCATATTTTTGTTTATTTAATAAGTACAAGTTGAAATTATTTATTTAAACGAAGTTGCATAAATTTATTTGTATTATCGAAACAGTTTATTAGGTACAGTATCTGTTACTGACATTCAATTCTATACGATTAACGGTTTTAATTCAGCTTGTAATACCAACCTTCACAAATGACATTTTGTATTTAATTCTTATTTGACATGGAATATAAAATAGAAACAATATCTCAATTCTAAGTAATCTATACAGAAATAATATTAAATAATTTATAAATATTAAATACAATAAAAATAAAATAACTATTATACAACTTATAGCTAAGAACAATTAAAATGCGTCGTAGAATTCCTCCGCATCGCATGCCTCTTGTGGCAGCGTTCCCAGAAGACTGGCAGCATTGCCACGTTGTATGGCAATGCTTATTCTCTGACCTAAAAAGAGGCCAGCCTTCTGGTCACGAGAAGCGTCGACCATACGCTTCGCAATCTCACGGAAGAGGTTGCGAGCGCTCGGACCCCATGACCCCAAAGTCTCGACTCCAAACGGCACAAATTCATAATCTCCGATGAGATTGGAGTATTTGTGCCGCTTGAGAGCCTCTGCAGAAGCAGCAGCAGCTCCAGCACAGCCAGCCGTGCTAGTTATATGGGTAGGAGCCATGGTATCAACGCATGTGGCGTCCCACACCAGAGTCCTACCCATCTTCCATGGCATTAACGACATGCCATCCGGTCTCTTGCCATCGTCACGCGCCAAACCGTTTGGTTCTAGTACAGCTGGTACACCGGCGGTGACAAGAGCACGGCGGATTATGTCATTGAGGCTGGCGTGCCGTGGAATTCGCCCTGCGCTCCTGCAGCACGACAGACCATGGTGTCCGAGTCTGTCAACGGCTTCTCCACAGCGGCATTGATGCGGAGAAACACACGGCGCGCCTAAACGGAGACATGTATTATTGAACATGATCTTTTTTGTATTGAAAGTTTTTAAAGAACAAAGGCACTCAACCAAAGAAATAAAAAAAGCTATAACTCACTAATGAATTATAGCAAGGTTAAATAATTTCATTTTATTTGTTCTGATAATTTAAAATCCATTTTGGTTAGTAACTTTTTTTTACAATGTCCTAATAGAAAAAAAACGACTGGATGAAATTTTAACGCATTTACTCTTATTTTACTCGACAAAATAACGAGACAATACACAGCATTATTTAGACCAGAAAACCTGGTTTTAACAGGACCAGTACACGGCCCACCTGGGGCCATAGCTGGCGGTCAGTGGAGATATTTGGATATTTGTTATTGAACCACGTTCAAACGTTTGAACGGATGGCTGAAATTTGGTGCTGAGATAGATTATAGTCTAGATAAGTCTAAAATATACTAGTCTATAGTCCGTGCCGTGCCGTGCAGTACCTGCCAGATAACTGTCTTAACTGACCGCCAGCTACAGGGCCTGGGAAAACCAAGCTCAACTTAGAAAGAAAGAAAGAGCCCTGGGACAGACTCGCCATCTTACTCGCGACGATGGTTCGCGACGTGTGTGGCCGGCACCTCTTTCTGCGACCAAGTACTGTGTATTCGTGGGGAATTATCGCACCAAAAAAAAGATAAGCTACGACAAGAGTATGCGTGTCCTAATAGACCTCCACCTCAGCTTATATACTGCACATTGCCAGAGGTTAATATGCAGCTCAGCCTATGTCATACCACAGGTTATACATATATGTATATAATGATATCGTGTCCTACACGGCGGTGTTTCTGCCCAATTGAGCAGTCCGACTAATCATCAAATAATTTTTCAATGTCAATATTCATTATGATAATTAATAGTTTATGTTATAAAAGAAAAGAAGTACCTCCGCCCTACAGAATACCGCGGTTATAATAACTTCATGTTGTGTTCCCAGCGGTGAGTAGGGTAGCCAGAGCTCACTGGAGAATTTGTGCTGTCAGTGGGATGACTAAAGGCTTGTCTTGCTTTGTCCTCTACACTGACGGCACAGAAACTCTGCGCTTACAGGGTCGACAGCGCGAGTGTGGCTTCTCTGGTGTTACACACGTCCATAGGCCACGGTAAACATTTTCCATCAAGTGGGCCGTGCGCTTGTCTGCCACCTAAGTGGTATAAAAAAATACATGATTTAGGTCAAGAATGTCAACCATGAGAATGGACATATTCATTCACTAAGCCACAATCGAGCTCTAGGCCATGTCGGCCCTACAACATGTTAAAATAGTCATTGTACTTCTACTTCGTGTCAATGGCAACAATTTAAAAAAGCTAAATGCGCCCAGCCCAAAACTCGGCGATATTGCCCGCACCTTCAGTCGCTTCATTTAGATCAGCAATTGTACAGGTGTAGGGGCACAGCGGGCACTACAGGAGATGGTCATAACAAGTATGTAATAGAATTCAATTATATTCTCTTAAGATGGTGGTATACTAAAACTTCAAATTCAGCTATATACTCTCAAGATGTATGAATGAAAAATAAATAAATAAATAAAGATGATTTATTTATTATATGTAAATTATATTAGCCATTAGTACTTCATTTCAATAGCTGTATTGTAGTCAACAGCTCCAGACCAACTGTTTTGTTGGTGCCTAGGCTGTGGTCTGACTGACAGCGGTGTGCGGGCAAGCAGGTGATTGGCTAGTGAGAGTCGTTGTTTACTCTTACTTATCTTTTCATCCCAGCACCAATCTTATTTATGAGTACCTAAACAATTTCTTTCTTATTTCAATATTAGAAAACAAAAAGAGCATTTGAACCACAATTCAAGAGGTCTTCAAGTCTTGAATGAGTAATAGATGCCTTCTAGACAAACCTGTTGAGAGCACGTTATCACTTACTACCAGGTGATAACGTGAGTCTATTAACGATTATGAACTCTATCAATATCTTTTATAATCTTTCTATTACTCTTAAGGTTATTTTTTTTGTTTTGTTTTAGTTTATGACATTTTGTTTTCATATAAATTGTAAATTTTAAACCTAATGAATGTGTGGTTTTAACTATAATATAGTATCCTTGTACACTTGTGCACGCGTGCGTCGCATCGCTGTAAAGGCGCCATCAGAATACCAGCACTGCACATCATATAAACATGTGATGGGCAGTATCCATGCTGAGATGGCGACCTTTTGAGGGTCGCACACATAAATTTATATGTACATGCATATTAAAGTTAAATACTGTAAATTAGGTCAATGTGTGCGAAACCTTAATAAATGTGTTTTCTTTCTTTCTTTCAAGGTTTGCTGACAGAAAACTCAACATTGAGTTAAGCTCGCCTTTATAATACAATATCCTTCTATTTTTTGTAATAAAAATGTGTTTTGTTTACAGTAATGAATATATATAAATATATATATATATAAATATATATATATAAACACCTCAACAAAGTCTAGGGAACAAGATGACCCCAATTATTTTTTTTCGTGTAAATCTTGTTTTGCAAATAACTGGCAGCAAATAAATTAAAATATACAATATATATTACAGAGTTGTTCGAAATTTAAAAATAAATTTAAATAAGTAATGATTTTCGAATATGGAGGGAAAACTTTTAAAAGTGTTTGATTGTGTAGTTTCTCTGAGGCAAAATAAAAATTATTTTTTTTGATTGTAAATAACGTTTATTATCAATAATACGTCTTTTACGTATGGTTTGTGCATTTTTGTGACTGTAGTCATCATGTCACGTCGTCATATAAGTCGCGAAGAGATGTTAAGGGCTGTTGGTATGCTGCAAGCTGGACGAACTCAACGCGACGTAGCGGATGCTGTCACCAAGCGTAATTTGCAGATTATGGGCACGCTACAGGTCTCCAGTGGATGTTGCCGAACGTCACAGGGGACGAAATAGGGTTACTACCCCGCGACAAGATCGTTTCTTGCAAAATTCCGCAAGGCGGCAACCCACGATTACTGCTCGTCAGTTGGTCGCAGGCCTCCAGTCTCAGCATCAAGTGGTTATTAGCGATCAAACTGTCAGAAGAAGACTACACGAAGCCAATCTTTATGCTCGCAGACCGCTTAGGGTTCCAGCTCTTCGACGTGGAAATCGAGGTCGTCGCTTATTGTGGGCTAACGCACATTTACAGTGGACCGACCATCAATGGGCACGGGTTCTGTTTTCCGACGAATCTTGCTGCGGTTTTCATCCTGATTCGAGAAGAGTGCGTATATGGCGAGTTCCTGGACGTCGGAGTCGTCTCCAGAATCCGCAAGAAGTTCATCCTTACCAAGGTGGAACAATCATGGTATGGGCTGGAATTCGCCTTGGTGGAAGGACCGACCTCGTTTGGATACGGGGCAATTTGAATGCAAACCAATACATTCAGGAGGTTATACACCCCATGGTAATCCCTCATCGACAGCAGTTCGGTCAAGATTTTATGTTCATGCAAGATAATGCACGGTCACACACCGCGAGGGTAGTGGTCAATGCGTTAAGCGAGCACAATATGACGACGTTGGAATGGCCTGCTCAGTCTGCCGACCTCAATCCCATAGAGCATGCCTGGGATTTGCTTGGGAGAAGAGCTTTCAGTGATTCTTTGGAAAATCTGAACACTGAAGAACAACTTTTTTTACACCTTCGCAGTGTATGGAGCCATATTCCACAGACGATGATTGACAATCTCATACTAAGTATGCCACGCCGTTGTCGAGCTGTTGCTAATGCTTTAGGGGGTCCTACAGATTATTAAAAACGTTTAAAGTACGGTTAATTACTGTATTTCTTACTACCTCGTTATTTTTGTGCCTAATCATAGAAGGTTGTAATTCTCAAAATTGGCACTATTCAATTCTTTCTTAAAAAAAAAAAAATTTGGTATGAAAATGTTTTTATTAAAATTAAAATTAAAAACGGTATAAGAATACCCTTCTATTGATATAAAACACTCACTATTACAAGAAAGGGTTTTTAAATAAAAACTAGAAATGTCCTTGTTCCCTAGACTTTGTTGATGTGTGTATATATATTTTTTTTTTTTTTTACGTGCGCAAAATCCCCACGGATACCTCCCCACCGGAGCCGGTGGAGGAGGTTATGTCGGACTCGAACCGACTAAAACGCACGCCGCCTGTGGGTCGTTTCGGTTGCCGAAGGTGAGGTTGACAGGCATATCCCTCGCACCCCGGCCGACCCAGGGCCATCTCTCACGATCTGGCCCTCTTCTCGGGTGTGGGGACCACAGAGTCCCCAACTCGTCCCCGGAAACGGGGAGGCGCACCACGTGCGCCGCCGCCGCGGCCTGCTTCTGCAAGGGTGACAGGCGGCTTCACCTGTCACCCCCAGGCCGGCGCTCATGGGGGGCGGAGGTCGTTCATCGACCTCCGACGCCCGAGTTGCCTTCGTGCGCGGGCAGCTTGTCTAGCGATCCTTCGTCGCTCCCGCTGCCGCTCCCGCCCCGCCTCCTCCTTCACGAGCATTACTTGCTCGCAGAAGGAGGCGCCGGCCGCCCACGCATCCGCGCAGCGAACCATCGCCGCGAGCAAGGTGGAAAGCGTGAGAACCCTCACTCCCAGGGCCGCCACAAGCTCCCGCCTCGGCGTCTCCCACGCCGGACACTCGGTGAGCGTGTGCGGACCTGAGTCCTCGCTCGCGTCGCAGTGATGGCACTCGGACGTTGGCTCTTTCTGCATCCTACGCAGAACTTTCCGAAGCATCCGTGCTCGGTGATCATCTGCGTCAGACGGTACGAGAGGCTGCCGTGTGGCCTCTCTAGCCACTCCCCCATGATGGGTCTTACCGCCGTTACTACGGCGTGCCCTGCGCTTGGTTGCCCAAGTCGTCTCTCCCATTCTGCCACCATTTCCCTGTGGAGCCGGAATCTCACGGCCCGAATTTCTTCGGGCTCGGGATCGTGACCCCGCTCCCGCGCCGCCCTTCGGAACCTGTATAGCGCCGAAAGGCATCTCGCTTCCAGGATCCATGGTGGCGATCCGGCGAGGAGACTCGCCGCGTTGAATGATATCGTGCGGTACCCCCTTATGATGCGGCACGCCAACTTCCGCTGCGGACGCTGCAGCAGAAGCATGTGCCGATCACTCAGGGTGTCCGCCCACACGGGACACCCGTACAGGGCCATGGACCGCACGACACCCGCGTAGAGTCTCCTGCAGGAGTCATCCGGGCCCCTCAGGTTGGGCAGTAGCCGCGCCAGAGCGTTGGCTGTGCCCGCCAATTTGGGGCCCAGACTTCGGAAGTGCTTCCCGAAGTCCCACCGGCCGTCGAGCACGAGCCCCAGATATTTCATCTGGGGCTTGATGCCGATGAGAGTGCCTCCCACTGTGGATGTGTGTATATATATATATATTAAAAAAAAAGTCCCAATTGCATCCAAAGCTTGCACTTTAGAGACCTGAGTCCTACTCCTCTTTCCGTGTTTTGGTTTGGTTGCTTTTACAGTAGTTATTGCCCTCTGACCTCCGTAACTGCGAGAGGAAACCCTGCACCAGAGCCTTGTCCAACAACCAACAGGTATACAGACTTACAGAAGTGATTAGCTTAACTCTGTGGGTCTTAGTGGTCTGTACCCCTGCGAGGGATATGCCTGTCAACCTCACCTTCGGCAACCGAAGCGACCCACAGGCGGCGTGCGTTTTAGTCGGTTCGAGTCCGACATAACCTCCTCCACCGGCTCCGGGGGGGAGGTATCCGAGGGGATTTTGCGCACGTAAAAAAAAAAAAAAAAAAAAGTGGTCTGTACCCCCAGCTTCATACACGCTGATCTTTCCACTTTAATTGTAAAGGGCATTTATTTATTTTGTATAGACTCAGTGTCAATAGACTATCGCCCCGCTGCCGCTGCTATCGAGACCGCAGCTTTTAAAGTCTGTGGTTCTGCGCACGCGTCCCTAGTTGACACAAGTGCGGGCCCAAACAATGTAACACAATGCGCAGTGACGTCACAGTATATGCTATTGCGCTCTGTTGCTGGCTCCTTTTGCAGACCGAAATAGACGTTTTGTTCAGGTGTTCATTTTTCGACGGAACAGAAGTGGTGAGTACCTATAATAATACATACATATATATATATATAACATAACATATAACATAAACTCAAGCTTATATCCCCGAAGGGGTAGGCAGAGGTGCTAGCACCCACATTTCTCCAGTTTATGTTTAGGTCCCAATAGGTGGCGAGCCTACTGCCATCAACCGGGCACTTATAAACCTGCTATAATGCACACATAACTTCGAAATCTCCTCCCGCTGCCATACCACATACCACTAGGCTACCGCGGTTGCCGGTATGTATATTTATAATATACCTAATAATACAGTCATATGTAGTACCCTTGTGTAGGTTTAAGGTTTCAAAAGGCATGCCAGTTCAAATTTCAGAAACTGCATTCAGAGACTCAATATTAAATACAGAATACCACGGCCATAATAACCTCGTGCTGTATTCCCAGCAGTGAGTAGGGTAGCCAGAGCTCACTGGAGAGTTTGTCCTGTCAGTGGTAAGACTAAAGGCTTCTACACTGACGGCACAGAAGCTCTGTGCTTATAGGGTCGGCAGCGCGAGTGTAACTCCTCTGGTGTTACACACGTCTATAGGCCACGGTAACCACTTTCCATCAGGTGGGCCGTGTGCTCGTCTGCCACCTAAGTGGTATAAAAAAACAGACAAAAAAAAGATATTCAAACACTGAATTTCACATGCTTTCACTTCTACAATTGTTTATTACAGTACGAATTTAAAGATCTCGGTCACGGCTTCCCTTTGCAGACCAAAGCGGCCACTCCTAACACAAGCAGTTTAGTTTAGCTGGAGGGGTTAGAGGGAATATTAGAAATTGTGGTTCTAATATGTATTCCTTTAAAACCATGGGGTTATATAGACCCTTCGTCATAGATATATATTTTTTATTGAAATTTGAAGCCTCTGTGGCGTAGCGGTAATGAACGCGACTGCTACGCAGGAGGCGCGGGTTCGATCCCCGCTCAGTGCAAATATTTGTATGCATGAATATGGGTATTTGCATTAGTCTGGGTGTTTCTATGTATAACATGTATGTATTTACAAAAAAAAAACAAGTATTTAAGTATGTTTATCCGTATTCTAGATTCCATAACACAAGCTAGTTAAACTACGCTTACCATGGGTCTAGATAGCGTTGTGTAGAATGTTGTAGAATATTTATTTTAAATTTATATACCCTGACGTTTTGTACCCGGGAATATAATAAGTAAAGTTTAAAGTATTCTTTTCAATCCTAAGTATATTGCAATTTGATTATGTGCTTTTTAGGGTTCCGTACCTCAAAAGGAAAAAACGGAACACTTGTAGGATCACTTCGTTGTTCGTCTGTCTGTCTGTCAAGACCTTTTTCTCAGGAATGCGTGAAGCTATCAAGCTGAAATTCATACCACATAGTCCGTAACGTCTTCAAACTGTGCAAAAATCAAACTTGTAAGTAACACATTCAAAATATATTACGGTTTGTACCATGGTGAGTGTTCTGATGAGCTCTTCCAATTAGTCTCACCCTCCCCTTTCCTACACAGGACAACACGTGCAGGTCTTAGATGTCACCCGCACACGGTGCAGAACATACGATCAAGAACCAAGTGGTTCGGTGACTCTTTCCTCTGTCGCACCATTAAGGCCTGGAATTCATTACCAGCTCACGTGTTTCCTTCTTCCTACAGTCCCGGGTCCTTTAAGCGGGGCGTGAAAAAGCATATGATGAGGCCGTCAAGCTGAGTGTCACTTTCCACCAGGTGCCCGTGTACTAGTCTGCCACCTAAGTTATATACAAAAATACCATACCAAAACATACAACTTAATGCAAATTGATTACATCAAAATTCGATTCTAAACCTATTTTATCGGACAAGCGATTCTAACAAAAGCTCGGGCACCAGCTTGTAATAATATAATTGAACTGAAAAAAAAATACGACCGCCATAACTGCAAAGAAAAAGTTTAATACTGTGACAGTCTTTTCACGAAATCAAACCCTTTATGTGATAGTGCACCTTTTAACTGCACGGGACGACGGCGAGACGATATGGGACGGCCGGTTATTAATACCATATCTTCCGGTATACGATTAATAAGGCTATAGGAAGGGTGAAATGAGATTTATTGGCTGACGGGGGCTGGGATAGTTAAATATTGTATATTACGGTGATCTCCAGTGATGTGGACTATATGGGCCTTTTTACTTCTCTACCCATTTCTCGATTTGTTTATTGAAGTATTTTTTTCAACGTCCAATCTGATAATGAAACAGTTTTTTTTTATTTATTTTTTTTCTTTAATAAGTCAACATGATACAATTATAACATTGTCTACATTTTTGTAAAGTCAAAGTGACAGTCTAATCTATTAACTCGCCCCTCATCGTACCTGGTGCAAAGGTGCCCATGACGCTGGCGGCATTGCCCCGTTGAACAGCTATGGCCAACCGTTGCCCCAGGTACGAGCCGGAGCGGGAGTCACCGGTTTTGTCCCTCAACCTGCGCCCTAATTCGCTCACCAGATTCTTGGCATCGGTACCCCAACTACCCATTGTCTCGACCGCAAAGGGAGCGAACATATATTGCTCAGTCAACGCCGCATATTTCTCCCGTTTTTTATCCGCTGTGTCCTCAGCAGCAGCTGCCGGAGACCGGACAGTACGGCTCAGGTGACTGGGCGCAACCGTGCTGACACACGTGGCATCCCACAGAAGGCACTTACCATTTTTCCATGGTATTTCTTTTATTTGATATTATGGATAATTACCTACTTAATTACGTCAGAACGACTGAATGGATCTAGATGCAAAGTAAAGATATAGGATAGTCTGGAATAAATAGGGACCTTACCGCTACCAGCGATCTCTTCCAGACAACCTTTGGATGGAAATGTTTTAATTGTCTTAACAATAATAAATTATGGGTAAGCATACATATCTAAATATATAAAATTCAAAGGTGACTGACTGACTGACTGACTGACATAGTGATCTATCAACGCACAGCCCAAACCACTGGGCGGATCGGGCTGAAATTTGGCATGCAGGTAGATGTTATGACGTAGACATCCGCTAAGAAAGGATTTTGATTAATTCTACCCCCAAGGGGATTAAATAGGGGATGAAAGTTTGTATGAAACTTAGTCAATTTTAAACCGATCGGGCTGAGACTTTGCACACATAAAGCTACTATGACGTAGGCATCCCCTAAGAAATGAGTTTGAGATGCAAGTTATATAAGACTAGCTGTTGCCCGCGACTCGGCCCGCGTGGATGTTGGTCATCGCTTTATGTTGAGTCAACGCTATTGAGCATAAACATTTTCTAAAATAAAAGTAGCCTACGTTACTCCTTATCACATCAGTTACCTGCCAATAAAAGTCCCGTCAAAATTGGTCCAGCCATTTCAGAGATTAGCCGGAACAAACAGACAGACAGACAGACAGACTTTATTGGCAGGTAGCTGATGTAATAAAGAGTAACGTTGGCTACTTCTAGTTTAGAAATTTTTTATGCTCAATAGTGTTGACTCAACACTAAGCGATAACCGACATCCACGCGGGCGGAGCTCTCAGATCACTGGAAGTGAATTGTAGTGGGTAACAGTTCGTGTTTATATTTAAGATTGTACACAGTGTGCACTGTTGATATATGGTTTGAGATTGATATCATCATTTACATTAATAGTGTAAATCTCGCCGGGATATTTGCTAAATATCGGTTACACGGAAAAACCTACAAACATGGTAAATATCTCGGCGAGTTTTAACACTATTAACTGCAGATATAGTCTGCTAAAACTGAATTATACGTATTTCGCTTAGCTAAGCACTGTATGGTTTTTTATACAATTTATGGTGCTATAGTACTGCCTGAATATGTATTGCCATACAAGATACATTTTTACTAAAAACATTCACTCTTTGCTTATCTAATACTTACTTAAAATAATCCTATTTTCTCAGAAAACTTAACATCTATTACAATATTCTTTATCAACAGCTACCAAGATAGTATTTTTTCCCAAACTGTGTGTAGTTGCAAGCCGGTACGATCCCGGGCCGATCCATCAAAGGGGTGTCGTGAACACTAAATCTCACCAGCCCGTTATTGGAATTTCCCTGTTACAATTTATACGTAAAGCCGGTGGCACACCTGCGGCACAGCTGGCGCGGTTATTGTTGACACAGATGCGAACTGGGTGTGCCACCGCCTTTACGATGGGGGGGCATTTAATTGGAGTATGGGCGGATTGAAATTGGTATTTGGTATTCGGAGGAGAAGTTTTTTTGTTTTCAATTTGCTGTCGTGTCGTTGACGTCGTTTGGGAGGTTGTAGTTTAGTGACTAAGGTGTTGAAAGAAAAGGAGGAGCCATGCTTCTCATACTCCTACTGCTGCACAAACCTTCTCGCAACTATTTTTAGTAACAAATTGCAGCTGCTGTTTGCCGCTGCTCTCTGCATAAAAATATTTAATAAAATTCCTCACGACTTGATTAATATGCCAATAAATAAATTTAAAATAGAAGTGAAAAAAACTTTAATGAGTAAAGGTTACTATAAAGTGGATGAGTACCTTAATGATGTTAATGTGTGGTCAACATAAGTCTCTTGCTTGCTCGCACAAAATAAATTGTAAACCAAAACAAATTTAAAAAAGAAAAATAATCTAGTTCTAATGTAGTTCGCTGAGTTTCTTGCTGGTATCTTCTCAGTAGAACTAATCTACCGAACCAGCGAATCATTTTCCAATGGTTTATTTTTACATTATTTAATATTTTTATATTATTTCTTGACATACATAATTGTAAAATTTTGACGTTCATATGTGCTCTTTATGTGCCTAAACTGAATAAATGAAATTGATTCTTTGATTCTTGATTCTTTGATTTGATTCTCACAGTAACCCCCAAATGCACTTGTGGGTAATCGCATTGCGCGTAGTTGCATCAGGCTGCACGTATTTGAATGAAAACATAACGCATGCGGAAGCCGCGCGGACAGACGTCCAACGTTGATAGCCGCATGTGGTACTAGTAGTGGGCACTGCAAATGAGTCGACTCGGGTGTCAATATTCACAAAATAAGCTCCGTCCCCCATAAGACCGGCACCCTAACAGAAGCAGGCCGCGGCGGCGGCGGGCGGTGTGCGCCTCCCCTTACGTCGAGATGGGGACTCCGTGGTCCCCACACCCGAAGAAGGCCATCTCGGAAGAGACGATCCTGGGCCGGCCGAGGTGCAAGGGATGTGTCTCAGATAGTATCATCTACGGTTCACACAGGCGCCGTGCATTTTAGTCGGCGCAATTTTTTTTTTATTATACAACTTAGGTGGCAGACAAGCACTCGGCCCACCTGATGTAAAGTGGTTACCATGACCTACACACATCAACAAAGTCTAGGGAACAAGGACATTTCTAGTTTTTATTTAAAAACCCTTTCTTGTAATAGTGAATGTTTTATATCAATAGAAGGGTATTATTATACCGTTTTTAATTTTAATTTTAATAAAAACATTTTCATACCAATTTTTTTTTTTTAAGAAAGAATTGAATAATGCCAATATTGAGTATTACAACCTTCTATGATTAGGCACAAAAATAACGAGGTAGTAAGAAATACAGTAATTAACCGTACTTTAAACGTTTTTAATAATCTGTAGGACCTCCTCAAGCATTAGCAACAGCTCGACAACGGCGTGGCATACTTAGTATGAGATTGTCAATCATCGTCTGTGGAATATGGCTCCATACACTGCGAAGGTGTAAAAAAAGTTGTTCTTCAGTGTTCAGATTTTCCAAAGAATCACTGAAAGCTCTTCTCCCAAGCAAATCCCAGGCATGCTCTATGGGATTGAGGTCGGCAGACTGAGCAGGCCATTCCAACGTCGTCATATTGTGCTCGCTTAACGCATTGACCACTACCCTCGCGGTGTGTGACCGTGCATTATCTTGCATGAACATAAAATCTTGACCGAACTGCTATCGATGAGGGATTACCATGGGGTGTATAACCTCCTGAATGTATTGGTTTGCATTCAAATTGCCCCGTATCCAAACGAGGTCGGTCCTTCCACCAAGGCGAATTCCAGCCCATACCATGATTGTTCCACCTTGGTAAGGATGAACTTCTTGCGGATTCTGGAGACGACTCCGACGTCCAGGAACTCGCCATATACGCACTCTTCTGGAATCAGGATGAAAACCGAAGCAAGATTCGTCGGAAAACAGAACCCGTGCCCATTGATGGTCGGTACACTGTAAATGTGCGTTAGCCCACAATAAGCGACGACCTCGATTTCCACGTCGAAGAGCTGGAACCCTAAGCGGTCTGCGAGCATAAAGATTGACTTCGTGTAGTCTTCTTCTGACAGTTTGATCGCTAATAACCACTTGATGCTGAGACTGGAGGCCTGCGACCAACTGACGAGCAGTAATCGTGGGTTGCCGCCTTGCGGAATTTTGCAAGAAACGATCTTGTCGCGGGGTAGTAACCCTATTTCGTCCCGTGTGACGTTCGGCAACATCCCCTGTAGACCTGTAGCGTGCCCATAATCTGCAAATTACGCTTGGTTGGGTGTTGACAGCATCCGCTACGTCGCGTTGAGTTCGTCCAGCTTGCAGCATACCAACAGCCCTTAACATCTCTTCGCGACTTAAATGACGACGTGACATGATGACTACAGTCACAAAAATGCACAAACCATACGTAAAAGACGTATTATTGATAATAAACGTTATTTACAATCAAAAAAAATAATTTTTATTTTGCCTCAGAGAAACTGCACAATCAAACACTTTTAAAAGTTTTCCCTCCATATTCGAAAATCATTACTTATTTAAATTTATTTTTTAATTTCGAACAACTCTGTAATCTACTTTATTCTATTTTTATTTATTTGCTGCCAGTTATTTGCAAAACAAGATTTACACGAAAAAAAATAATTGGGGTCATCTTGTTCCCTAGACTTTGTTGAGGTGTTTATAAACGTGTGTAACACCAGTGGAGTCACATCCGTGCTGCCGACCCTGTAAGAACAGAGATTTTGTGCCGTCAGTGTAGAGGACAAAGCAGGACAAGCCTTTGGTCGTCCCACTGACAGCACAAAAACTCTCCAGTGAGCTCTGGCTACCCTACTCACCGCCGGGAACACAACACGCAGTTATTATAACCGCGGTATTCTGTAGGGCGAAGGTACTTCCCCAGTCGGACTGCTCAATTGGGCGGAAATACCGCCGTGTCCTACCCCACTGGCTCTTGTGGTGGGGGATATCCGTGGGGATTTACGCATAATAAAAATATAGAAGGGCAAGTGCGTTGTACAGTAATGTAATCATTAGGTCTCCAGACCTGGGGTTCAATGTAGGTTTAAATACTAACGTAGACTTTGACTTCCAAAGACATTTTCATTCATCTGCAAAAAGCCGAAAGAAAATAGAGTTTACACAGGTTCTTTGTAACCGCTAGCAATTAATTAATATACTTTGAAGATCTAATAGAATTTTGTATCTAGGTACTTACATCTTATTTTGTACAAAAGATTACTGTCTACTTACGCCAGAATAATTATAAAGCTAGCTATTACCCGTGACTTTGATCGCAAGGTCGAAGACGTTTATATGAACAGCGGAGGAGATAGAACTTTTTATGCCGGAAACTATGTTTCTGTGGGCAGCAACTACAGAGTACGCCGGATAGGATCACCCATCTTCAAATGTAGGTTTAATTACTAGCCACGTTATAGCTGTACCCTGCGGATTAAAATCGCTGTACTTGGTTCAGTTCGGGAGGTGCCCGTGCCCGCCGCTGTTTTTCGAACATCTTTCTTTCCTGAGGTGGGCCCTGTGTCGGCCGGGGTGCGCGGGATATGCATGTCAACCTTTCCTTCTGCAACCAAAAACGACCCACAGGCGGGAGGATCCGTGGGGACATTTTGCACCTAAAAAAAAAACTTCTTTCCTTATAACTCGGCTCGTAACCAGCTTTTAAATGCATAAATATTTCTATTGAAATCGAACAGTTAATTCAACAGATTAGCGCGTTCAAATAAACACAATCTTGAAATTGTACGGAAGTACAAAACATGTCATCATTGACCGAAAAAGACAGTTCGCAGCATGTCGGTCTTCTGCTTACCCCTTTAGAGTTCAACTACAAGTACAAAATGATTAGAAATATTCATCTTGACACAGTATTAGCAGACGGTGCTCCAATCACGCTCAGCCCGTACAGATCTCGCTCAACGATGCACCCACATTGGATTCGCCTAAACCCGCATAGTGGTCCCTCGCTCACACTGGGTGATTGGTAAAGGTATTAGTATGATTAAATACATAACTATTGCCCGCAGCTTCTCTCGCGGTTACGTACTATTTATGAATAAATAATTTCATCTTATCAATCCTTATTAATATTATATCTCCGTGGCGTAGCGGTAGAGCATTCGACTGCTATGCAGGGGGTGCGGGTTCGATTCCCGCTCAATGCAAATATTTGTATGCATGAATATGTATATTGGCATTGGTCTAGGCGTTTCTATGTATAATATGTATGTATTTACAAAAAAAGTATATAAGTATGTTTGTCCGCATTCTAGATCCTATAACACAAGCTCGTTAAGCTATGCTTACCATAGGTCTAGATAGCGTTGTGTAGAATGTCGTGGAAAATTTATTTATTTAATTATTTACTTATTAGATTTTTCTTATGAGATACTATAAAATAAAACGTATTTTGAGGTGTTCCGCTGTCTCAAAGTTAAGGAACCCCTGTTCTATAGGTTCTCATAGCCATACAGAGAAATGCAAGCAGCGGGGCGAACTAGTAACTAATCACCTCTATATTGGCACTCACAGCTGGGCCCTCACACCGACGCTATGAGGGAAAGAAAATAATATTTTTTTATTTATTGCTATAGGAACCTTGTGCTTCGGTTAAACGGTTGTTTTTATTTTTTGAAAAACTTTAATAAAAATATTATTATGTAGGTCTATAATATATAAAATACCGCGGTAGCCTAGTGGTATGGGTAATGGACTGCTGAGACGAGGTCTCGGGTTCAAACCCAGGTTTAACCATGGCACACACCAATGACTTTTCGATGCTTTTCGAAGTTATGTGTGTATTTATCGCAGGTTTATAAGTGCCCGGTTAATAGCAATAGTTGTATTGGGACCTAAACATAAATTGGCGAAATGTGGGTGCTAGCACCTCTGCCTACCCCTTCGGGGATATAGGCGTGAGTTTATGAGTTATGTTATATGTACAGGCCATTAAATGACTACATCTTGCTAGATAATAAGAAGCTAGGGTGAAGTCTAGATGATAAAGACCACCATCCTCGATGCTAAGAACCCCAAATTGGTGGTCCCTACCTTGACAACCTTGACTGATACTTCATCACACTCTGCTTGAAGAAAGGGATACTACTATTTCTAAGAAGAGGGAGTAATAATAATAAAATAATGGTAATAAAAATAAGACGAGCTCAGACATTACTGAAATTTAAAAGAATGGTCAAGGAGCACTATTTGTCGACGGTGTCACTTGTAACATAGTATATCATCATATCTTTAGGTATGTATTTGTATATGTGTATGTATGTATGTATTTGTATATGTGTATAATTATATATTATATTGTAGTAGTATTATATTGTATATTGTAGGTAGTTTATTGTATTTTTTTTATACCCCTTAGTTGGCAGACAAGCACACGGCCCACCTGATGGAAAGTGGTTACCGTGACCTATGGACGTCTGTAACACCAGAGGAGTCACAGTCGCGCTGCCAACCCTGTAAGTACAGAGTTTCTGTGCCGTCAGCAGAAGAAAAAGCAGGACAAGCCATTAGTCTTCCCACTGACAGTACAAATTCTCCAGTGAGCTCTGGTTACCCTACTCACCGCTGGGAACACAACACGAAGTTATTATAACCGCGGTATTCTGTAGGGCGGAGGTACTACCCCAGTCGGACTGCTCAATCGGGCGGAAATACCGCCGTGTCCTACCTCCTTAACATTACCTTATATAATTATTAAGTATTTTAAGTATACATATATTTATTATATGCACTTATATAAGTATGTATTATTACATTTTTTTTGTTATTAAACGCCAACAACTCCCATATACTCCAACCAACATACATTTCCATCCAAAGGTTGCCTGGAAGAAATTGTGTAAAGCGATAAGGCCGCCCTTTGTACTGCTCTTGTCTTCTCAATTTCTGTAATATGAATATTGTAATTGGCGTACATAAATAAAAGATAATATTTTCGCGTTCAGTAAAAATACTGATTGTGCATCTAATTAAGTTCAGAATGAAATTTTTTATAATTGGTTGGTTGGTTGGTTGCTAACTAACTACTTACTTGCAGTAGTTTGTTGGTGCTCAATCAGTATTTTAGATGTGAATTTGGATTATTTTGTCGTACAAAATGTACTCTTTTTGATATACGTTTAAATACCATCCATAAATAAATAATATCTTTAAATTGCATTGATAATATTTTTGCTAAGTTCATCATCATAATTGCATTTGTGGTGCAGATTCGCTCTTCAAATCATTTTCCTGATTTGATTTGTATTGGCTTTTATAGGAGCGATTGCTAATCCCACACCCTAATAGGAACAGTGCAGAGCCACGTTCGTCAAACGGTATGTAGGTATACCGGCTTACAGCTGAAGGTATCTGAATATCTTAGTAGGGTCCAAGAACATCCAAGTTTACAATTAATATGTAGAACATATAATTTATTTGCAGACAAGCATACAGCCTATCTGTTGAGAAGAGGTTACCGTGGCCTATGGACGTTTGCAACAACAAGAGCGTTATACTCGCGCTGCCGGCCCAGAAGAAACCTTATGATACTCCTCTTGAAGAAACCGATATTGTAGGCGCTTGGGAAATCCGGCTCGAAGGACCAATATGTAGGGAATAATAAGGTTTTAAATAAAACGCAGCGAGTATGTGTTAATGCGTTGAGCTTAAAAGTGACATTGAATGAACTTTATTTAACAATAGATTGATGAAAAAACATTAGATTGATGAAGCTGATATCACGTGGTCCACGGTATGTAAATTGCTAACACGAAATTAGCAGGAGTTCTCAACATGTCCCCAGGGAGTTCATTCCACAGCTTGAGCGTGGTCGTGAATGGTATATGTTATAATGATTTATGTCCAACATAATAAATGAAACAAGACACATTGTTCGAGCGGATGTTGTTAAAGCAGAAACAACCGGAAAATATAATTTAGAACGAGTTTAAATCAAAATATAACGAGAATATCATTTACTTCTGTATACAAGATGAACTGTTTAGAACAAATATTGTGTCATGGTCTCTGGGTGAAGTGGAAATGAATTACGGTGCGTATAGATAATATTTGAGGTCCAGGATTTGTGTCCCGTATAATACTACCCCAACTTTTTTTATATAGAATATGTTCGACTTCGCCTTGACAAATAATAAGGTGAAGGCAAAGGCTCAGAAACGAGGGTCACTATTATAAACTTGAAAAGTAAAGAAATAACATAACATAAACTCACGCCTATATCCCCGAAGGGGTAGGCAGAGGTGCTAGCACCCACATTTCGCCAGTTTATGTTTAGGTCCCAATGTAATAGGTGGCGAGCCTATTGCCATTAACCGGGCACTTATAAACCTGCGATAAATAGACAAATAACTTCGAAAAGCATCGAAAAGTCATTGGTGTGTGTCATGGTAAACCTAGGATCGAACCCGAGACCACGTCTGAGCAGTCCATTACCCATACCACTAGGCTACCGCGGTAGGTTGAGGTTACCTACTGTAAGTAAAGAAATAAGGGCTCAAAAAGGTGATATAAAGTTTTAAAATCTGCCACAGGTGCAGCTAGGGCGCGTCAGTTAATAATCAGATAAAACAGTTACACTCCAACAATAAAACACCCAGATCGTGAGAGATGGCCCTGGGTCGGCCGGGGTGCGAGGGATATGCCTGTCAACCTCTCCTTCGGCAACCAAAACGACCCACAGGCGGCGTGCGTTTTAGTCGGTTCGAGTCCGACATAACCTCCTCCACCGGCTCCGGTGGGGAGGTATCCGTGGGGATTTTGCGCACGTAAAAAAAAAAAAAAACAATAAAACACTAAAGTACCATCTTTTTTTATATAGGATACGTCAATTAGACTTCGCTTCGCCTGGTGATAGACTTAGGCAAAGTCTATCTTTTTTTTAATTTTTATACAACTTAGGTGGCAGACAAGCACACGGCCCACCTGATGGAAAGTGGTTACCATCACCTATGAACGTGTGTAACACCAGTGGAATCACATCCGTGCTGCCGACCCTGTAAGAACAGAGATTTTGTGCCGTCAGTGTAGAGGACAAGCCAAAGAAAAAGAAGAAAAGAGAGTCACCATTGCTTATATATACCACATTACAATGGTGACACTCAGCTTGACGGCCTCATTATATGCTTTTTCACGCCCCGCTTAAAGACCCGGGACTGTATGAAGAAGGAAAGACGTGAGCTGGTAATGAATTCCAGGCTATAGTGAGGCGAAAAAGAAAAGGGTCTCCGAACCGCTTGGTTCTTGATAGGATATTGTGCACCGTATTAAATCGTTAAGTTTCATTAGACAAAATGTGTTGGCTCCCGGTGGGGTTGAATTGGGTCACCCCTTCTCTTCCTGTGGGAGTCGTAGGAGGCGACTAAGGGATAGTACTATTCTTCATCCGACACCCTCGCATCCCATCCCGATTCCCATGACTAAATACCCGCTTGACGGTGATAGGCTAGCACCCTATTACGTGGGACCGAAAATCATATTTGGCGAAATGTGAGTGTTATTACACCTCTGTCTACCTCTTCAGCAACCGCCGTAGCCTAGTGGCATGGGCAATGGACTGCTGAGACGAGTTCTCGGGTTCGATCTCAGGTTTTACCATGGCACACACCAATGAATTTTCGATGCTTTTCGAAGTTATGTGTGTATTTATCGCAGGTTTATAAGTGCCCGATTAATGGCAATAGGCTCGCTACCTTTGGGACCTAAACATAAACTGGCGAAATGTGGGTGCCAGCACCTCTGCCTACCCCTTCGGGGATATAGGTGTGAGTTTATGTTATGTTATGTCTACCTCTTCGTGAATTTACAGGTGTAAGTATATGTATATATGTATAAAGACAAGCAGTTTTGAACAAAAATTGTATCACGGTCCCTGGTGAGGTTGTTATGAATCTTCAGCACTGGCTACTTAAGTGAATGAGCTCTTCCAATTAGTCCCACCCTCCCCTTTCCTACACAGGACAACACGTGCAGGTCTTAGATGTCATCCGCACACGGTGCAGAGCATCCGATCAAGAACCAAGCGGTTCGGTGACTCTTTCCTTTGTCACACAATTAAGGCCTGGAATTCATTACCAGCTCACGTGTTTCCTTCTTCCTACAGTCCCGGGTCCTTTAAGCGGGGCGTGAAAAAGCATATTATGATGAGGCCGTCAAGCTGAGTGTCACCATTGTCACATAGTATATGTAAGTAATGGTGACCCTCTTTTCTGAGGGTGGAGTACTTAACTTCAACAAGCAAAATATCAACAGTTACAATGACAACACCATTTAATCAAGAGATCGTTTAATCAACAGTTAGATCAGTTCAAAAAATTACAATGTCATTGGTATACAACATAAACGGTTCAAAATGTCAACACTTTACATTATCAAAGAATCAAATGATCAATGACTTATAACATAAACGGCTCATTTGTTCAATGATCTATAATGTGTAAGTATTTCCTTGTGCGTGCATCCTAGTGTGTACATATTTAATATGATTCGACTTTCCTGTATGTTATAAATGCTCTTAATTTAAAAGTAAATTTGTGGGTAGAGTAAAAATATGCACTTCGTCGCGTCATGTAGGTACTTGAATGTTTTAAGTATCTTTAAGGTTGTGTGTTGTAAACGCAAAACAACGTAAAACAAAAAACAATAAATAATATGTTAAGTGCAAATTTTGTTAAGTCGCAAAAAGGATGTAACTTACTGAACATAGAAGGCTTTTTATTTGTCAAAAATAATACTCGGGACGATGTGTGTTACTGGAAGTGTACGAAAAGAACGTCTTTGCATTGTCCGGCATTTGCAAAAACGGTGAGTGTGAACAACAATATTCTCAATAAGTTTGATATCAAAAACATAAATCATAATCATTTACCTGAACCACATCACGTAGACAAACTCAATGTAATCAATGTTTTAAAAACAAAAGCAAAAAATTCAATGGAAAGTCCTATGCAAATAAGACAATCGGCGTTAATGAACGTTCCAACTACAAGTGCAGCATATTTGCCTAATAAGACCGCCATAAAACAAATTATAAATCGAACTAGGAGAAACAACTATAAAAGTTCAACATTTCTTAGCGAAATTCCTGATGCAATGACAAAAATAGATGGTGAAAATTTATGCACTTCAGTGAGGAGTTGGATGGTATTGGACGGATTGTAATATTCACCACTCAGGACAATTTAATACATTTGAGTAAGGCTACATATTGGATAATGGACGGAACGTTTAGGTGTACATCAAATCCGTTCCTGCAATTGTTTTCCATACATGCACTAGTGGGGACTCATGAAACAAAAAGAACAGTTCCCCTCGTTTATGGATTACTTCCTAATAAGACTGAAAAATGCTATACATAATTTTTTGGTGAACTACAAAAATGTAGCGTAGCGTACAACTTGGATTTATGTCCAGAATTTATAATAAGTGATTTTGAGATGGCTATTTTAAATGCTTGCAATCAAGTTTTTAGAGGAAGTACACACAAGGGATGTTTTTTCATTTTACACAAAATATTGATAGTGAATTCGCATTACAACTGAGTCATATAAATTGCGTTAGCATTTTTGCCTCCTATACTCCCGGCTTTCGAGAAACTTAAATCCGATGTGATTCCTGAGATAGCTAATGACCTCTTGGAGTGGTTTGATCATTATTATGTAAACGGGAGTATTAAAACCAAACAAACGGGAGAAATATCACTAACTATGCACAAATCTAAGCCTCTGTTTCCTTCACAACTCTGGTCAGTTTTTGATAATTTTAATAACAATATGCCTCGTACACAAAATATTGTAGAACCCTGGCACAGAAGGTGGAACTCACTTTTGAATGGGAAAAATTGAATTTACCTACAATGATGAGAGAGTTAATGAAGGAGCAAATAGAGGTAACCCATAAAATTGAAAGAACATTAGCTGATGTCCCATTAACCCCTCGAAAAAAGAAAAGTAAACGCTATGAAGATAACTTGAGAAAAGTTATGGATCAACGAGAAGAATTAGATGTTGTAACGTTTTTGAAAAAAATAGCATATAATTGCAGAATAAATAATCATTAATTTGTATTGATTGTTGATTTTTTTTGGACGTTCATCATTGAGAAAATGAGCCGTTTATGTTATAAGTCATTGATCATTTGATTCTTTGATAATGTAAAGTGTTGACATTTTGAACCGTTTATGTTGTATACCAATGATATTGTAATTTTTTGAACTGATCTAACTGTTGATTAAACGATCTCTTGATTAAATGGTGTTGTCATTGTAACTGTTGATATTTTGCTTGTTGAAGTTAAGTACTCCACCCCTTTTCTGAGACTTTGCCTTCAGCTTATCATCAGGCAAGGCGAAGTCTAATTGACGTTTCGTATATAAAAAAATAATGCCTCGTACAATACCAGTTCTCAGTCCAGTCGCTCGAACACAAACAATTTTTACACCTACCTTCCAATAACTGTCTATCCATTTGTTTGTTATAATTAATTATGTATATAAAGTAGATATATGTAAATTATGTAAAACGCCGCGTGGTTCCCGGCAGAGTAGAATTTGGGCCACCCTATCTCTTCCCATACGGTGTCGTACAAGGCGACTAAGGGATAGTGCTGTTTAACATCAGACAGATATATACAGCCCAGATTCAGCCTCAGATGCGGGGCTCGAGTCAACTATAGTGTCCGATATACGGCAATAGGCTGGGGACCGAATACAGTTATTGGTGAAATGTGGGTGTCAATTATTCAGCTCTGCCTAACCCTCCGGGGATAATGGCGTGATTTTATGTATGTATGTATGTATGTATGTATGTATGTATGTATGTATGTATGTATGTATGTAAAATGTTATCGCAATATAGATGGCACGGCACTCCACACAAACTGGCTAGTGATGCCAAATTCAAGGGTGAAACTTCTTCAGTCGCGCTGATCCCTTCATATCATAGTTTAATCCTTCTTTTCTTCATAGAGTGAAGAGTCAGTGGCTAACAACGTTCTATATTGGTTACCGATTGAGTAAATAGGGCCTGCCCATTGCTCCCCTGGGGGGACGTAGAAAGAGACTCTGAATCTGGTATCTATAGTGTTTCCCTGTGATGACGGAAAGAGGCGGTCAGGCTGACATTCGATTTTTTATACAACTTAGGTGGCAAACAAGCACACGGCTCACCAGATGGAAAGTGGTTACTGTGACCTATTAACGTGGGAGTCACATTCGTGCTGCCGACCCTGTAAGAACAGAGAGTTTCTGTGCCGTCAGTGCAGAAGACAAAATCAGGACAAGCCTTCTGTTTTCCTACTGACAGCACAAAAATTCTCCAGTGAGCTCTGGCTACTCTACTCACCGCCGGGAACACAACCCGATGTTATTATAACCGTGGTATTCTGTAGGGTGTGCTCAATTGGGACGGGAATACCGTAGTGTAGTACCTCCTTCATAAATCCATCAAAAATCCATCGCTTTCATCAAAGTCAAGATAAACAAATCCCTAAAGAAGTGCAGAGTAATACAGAGAGCCCTGACAGTAGCAAAGATAATATAATATAATTCTCATACTGTTAATTACAATATTTAAAATAATAAAGTAATTCCGATTGTTGAGACCACAAATTTAAATAAAATACTCTACTTTAATAGAATATTATCTTAAATTAAAAAAAATGATTAGGCACAGGTAGCAGGAATTACCATTATCGATGTTTTAAAAATCAGTTTACCAATTTATTTGTGAAATGTAAAATATAATATTTATCTGTTCATTTTTAATAATATATCACACAAACGAAGGATACACTAACAACAAAATATCATATAATATTACTACAATTTATAATCTGTGCAATAAATTATGTTTCATCGCTCACCTCAGCAACGTTTTTGACAGCTGACAGCCGACAGCTTTCCTCGACTTTTTATTGCAGACTTCCACA
The DNA here is from genome assembly GCA_963662185.1 of Eilema griseolum. Classification (NCBI taxonomy): domain Eukaryota; kingdom Metazoa; phylum Arthropoda; class Insecta; order Lepidoptera; family Erebidae; genus Eilema; species Eilema griseolum. The sequence goes on from OY759254.1 coordinate 1,583,584, forward strand.
GTAACACGCACTATTGTAATAAATCACATTTACATTAAATCCAAATGTTCACGAAATAAACAAATTTCAATCAATGAAAAAATATTTATGTGTAAAATAACTGATATACTAAACTTTGGTTAGTGTTTTTTTATTTAATGTCGCGATCTGTCTGCGTGTTTCGGAACGCGCGCAGGGGATACGTGCATTCCGGTCCGCGGTTGCTCAGGCACTGAGGGCGGGAACGCCTGCGTCTAAGCGCCATTTAATTTTGTACGAAAACGTTTTTTTTTTTCAACGAAAACTGTTGAGCTGTTGGGCGGCAATCATTCAGCTTGTGTTTTTCACGTTAGCGCCGGCTAAGGACATTTTTGTGGGCTGTAGTTTTAGATATTACTGTAAAATCATTTTTGTTAATTGTTAAGATAGAATACATTTGAAATAGTTTTGAGTGTCTATCATTATTTATCTGTCAACTGGGGTGAAGAAGGAACCCCATTCACTGTATACAGAATTGAAAATTGTAGTTGCTATAATATAATTAAAGCACTTAAGTAGATGTGGAACAAGACGAAGTAGTAGAAGTAAGTGCTAAATCAGTACCTTTCATGCGTCCTTTACGATAGGAATAGGTATGGTAAAAGCACCAATAGTGTACACTTTAAGGACAAATCAAACTTCTCCGTACAAAACAATTTGTTTTTTTAAAGAATGATCGTTACATCCTTTTAAACTTTGCAGGTTAAAAACTAACATATTTTTACCTAATATACTATTATTATACACAGTCATGATAACCATAAGTGGAAAATCTAGCCAAAAATATAGACAATAGTCTAAATAGATCAGCAACTTACATATTTATAACATCCATACTATAATTGGTAATAATAAATTATGAATAAATAAAATATCACATCTATTGAAAATCATTATCCTTAACACAAATCTTATGAAGCAACTGTCGCCAATTCAAAATTTGCTTACGCCAATGTTGCAAATTTTTAAACATCCCTTATTATAAATTTATGCTATTAAGCGTCTTTTAATTCAATAGTCATATAAAGCCAATAGTTACTTTTCTTAAAAATAAAGGTTATTTTTCGAAAATGTCAACCATTGGGTTAATGTTCACTATTGGTGCTTTTACCTTACATTGAATTTTTCGTTATTTTTAACTTTAAATAAAGGCAATTTTTAATTATATGTATGCATTGCTGGATTATAGAAAGAAAGAAATTAAGTTTGTTTCATTGCATTTGGTTTATTATTATGGATTATATCTGAATTGGCCGATTTGAAGACATTATTTGAAGGACCTTTGCATTTATCTCATTATACATTCCATTTGCTCATTATGAATTTAATTATACGCCATATTTATTAAAAACGAGATTGCAGTGCAGATAATTTGAAAACCACGTGGTTCCCGGCAGAGTGGAATATTCCCATAGGGTGTCGTACTAGGCAACTAAGGGACAGGGCTGTTTAACATCAGATAGATATATACCTATCCCAGCCCAGACTCAGCCTCAGACGCATGACTTGAGTCAACAATTAAATAGTGTTCGAAATATTGCAATAGACTCACCCCCTATTACGTAAAACCGAATACAATGATTATTGAAATGTGGGTGTTAATTCACCTCTTTACCCTACGGGGATAAAGGCCAGATTATTAGTGAGCAAAAGTGCTCTAGTTTTATACTTTATTAAAATCTTTCTTACATCAATAAACAAAACGTTCTCTCATAATTCTTTTAAACATAAATCATAGTGTTTTTCTACCTTATTAATATTACAATAGACACAGGCAACACCATCTTGGTTACTGTCCAGCTGTCGCAAATCGAATATTATTCCAAATTCAAATGTTATTTACTTATTTGTTCAGTTGTTCTTCTGGCGCTGCGTGCGACGCACGTGCCCGCATAGCGACTATTGCCACAGATGGTAATAAGACTTATATATCTATTATATAATACTGTTTCTTTTCATAACGTGTTAGTAGCTTTTTATTTAGACTTTTGTATATAAATTCTTTTGTTATAGGTTTAAACAAAAAGAAGATATATATGTTCTATTAGTTTCATAAAAGGCAGATATTACAGAAAAGTATTGGTTGCATATATTGTATGTGTGACCTACCTAACACAAATTAAAGTATTTTTTTATAGCCAACGTATTAATTTACTACAACCTGCAGGATAGTAAGGAACACGCGTGAATTCCAGATGACAAGACCACTATTCTAGACGGTGGGCAACCCAAAATGGTGATCCCTACCTTGATGATGCTCTGCTTGAAGAACCCAAGATTGTAAGAAGACAGAAACACGTAAAGTTTTAATAGTTTAAAACCTCAGATTAAAATAATAACAGACGAAACTCAAACCATACCTTCAGCACAGACACTTCAGTAGCTCAGTGGTTCAGCTAATTTTATGCGTTTTATCTTGTCTGAGCATAAAACTTCATTAAATTACAGAATTTCGCAATTTAGTTAATATTTGCAATGTATTTCTTCAATTGACTCAATATAATACAATTAAACTTCTTCTTCGTCTGGCCCTTTCCCGTTTCTAATAGGGGGCCGGCTCTTCTTATCATTTCTCTCCAGAGACGTCTGTTCTGGGTCATCGTGAGTTCCACTTTCTCCTCCCTGAGGTCTTTCCCTGTGAATGACATCCATGTAGACCGGGATCTGCCACAGTCTCTTGATCCCGACTCCAGTTGCAGCAATTTCTTGGTCATGTATTCGTCGGGTCGACGCATGACGTAACCTTACCACATCAACCGCATCTCTTTGAGCTTCTGCAGTATTGGTATATGAGACCAATAATACGTGTATTCTCGGTATATTATAGAAATCAATATTATATAAGATTCAAACAAGAGCCCGCATTGAGTACCCTGCTAATGCAAACGATTGCACGAATATAAAACGGGCCCGCATCGGAGAACCGTCTGTACCCGCACACAGAGATGAGTGCTGGTAACCGCACACCAATGGTGACGCATAGCAACGCATTCATGACTAACATGTGTATTTCAAGTCAAAACGATTCAATATGTACTCTCTATGTGCTTAAACAGAATAATGTTTCTTTGATGGTGGAGTCAGCTATGGAAATTCAAACAAACTACTTATAACGAAGTCCCGTGATTCTCGGCAGAATAGAATTTAGACCATCCCATCCATTCCCATACGGTGTCGTACAAGGCGACTAAGGGATAGGGCTGTTTAACATCAGACAGATATATACAGCTCAGACTCTGGACTCATATACAAGGCTTGAGTCAATAATAGTGCCCAGAAGACGACAATAGGCTCACCCCAAATTACGTGGAACCGAAAACAATTTGGTGAAATGTAGGTGAAAATTCACCTCTACTACTATTACTATCCCCATCTCAATTTGGTTTTCGCCAGGGTATTTCTACTGAGGACGCAGTTACTGCCTTGACTACGCATGTTACTGATCAACTTGATAGTCATAAAAAGTGTCTAGCTACATTCATAGATCTAAAAAAGGCGTTTGACACCGTTTCTGTCCCCATCCTTATAAATAAACTGAAATCTATCGGGATACGTGGAACACCACTCAAATTATTTGAAGATTATCTATCAAACAGACTCCAAAGAGTGAAGGTTGGAGAATATATTAGTGGGGGCATAGAAGTATCTTTCGGAGTTCCTCAGGGCAGCGTATTAGGCCCTACGCTGTTCCTTCTTTATGTCAACGAGCTTTGTAATTTGGAGGTTGATGAGGCGAAAATCTACTCATATGCCGATGACACAGCTGTTGTTTTCGCTGGAGATACCTGGAATGAAGTGAGGCTCAAAACGGAAACTGGTCTAGCAAAAATAGCAGGTTGGCTGGAGAAAAATCAGCTCACTTTGAACATATCAAAGACAAATTATCTTTGCTTTTCTTTACAAAGCCGCACACAGCCTAGCGAGGACTTTAAGATAATGATTCATATTTGCGGCGATGCTACTAATGTTAATTGTGGTTGTTCAAGCATTATGAAAGTATCACATACCAAATACTTAGGCGTTGTTGTAGACCAGAAACTATGTTGGTACCCTCACCTTGAGCAAGTTGCAAAAAGAGTGCGGAAACTAAGCTGGATGTTTAGGACGCTCAGACATGTGGTTCCCAAAAATGGCGAGAGTAGCTCAGGTAGCCATACTAAAAATCTTCTGAACCAGATTTATGTCGCGTTGGTACAGTCTGTGCTATCTTACTGCATCCCTATCTGGGGTGGTGCAGTTAAGACAAAGTTTATTGAAGTGGAACGAGCACAACGATCACTAATCAAGTCCATGTATTTTAAACCTATGAGATTTGCAACTGAAGAAGTGTATTGCATTGGCGATCTGCTCTCGGTCAGGAAATTATATATCTTATAATTGATTTTAAAAATGCATAAATCCCTTCCCTATGACGCTAAAATAGGAGCTAAAAGGAGAAAAGATATTATTGCGAGAATTCCTCAGACAAGAACCACTTTCGCTTGTAGGCAATACAGCAAACGATCTGCACACCTATATAACAAAATCAATAAAGAAATATACATCTATCCTAAAAACTACTACGAATGTAAAAAAATACTCACGAATTGGATAAAAACACAATCCTACCATGATATTGAGCAACTACTTCAACACATTCGATAACACACACACACACACACACACACACACACGCACGCACGCACGCACGCACGCACGCACGCACGCACGCACGCACGCACGCACGCACGCACGCACGCACGCACGCACGCACGCACACACACACACACACACACATACACACACACACACACACACACACACACACACACACACACACAATAGTCACACAAACAGGGTACACATACACATAGGTATACAGACACCTGATCACAAAAACATGCATGACTGTAATATTTTGAATTTAGCTTTGAATATTTCTATCCTCTAAATGTATATTGTTCAATTTAGTACCTACCTACTTGCATTAATGCACAATATTGTACGTTCTGTTATGGAGGAGCGGAGTCTCCTAATACAGGCATTACTTGCTTAAAAGGAGGCTTCAATCACAAAATTGTAACACCCCATGTATAATGCAAATAAACTATTTTATTATGATTTATTATTTACCTAACCCTTCGAGGATAAAGGCGTGATTATATGTTTGTATGTATGTAATTTCATTTAAGATAGGAAAAAAATTGAATGAATTCAGGCGGGCTTCGAACCCGCGATCTTTCCCTTACTGCTTGACGGGAATGCTTTGACCACTAAGCCAGTCAATTTTTTTTAGTCTCGTATCCCGTATCTTAGTCGTTTTGAATAGTTAGGGTACTAATAGCTTGAAAATTTATAGGAGGTAGGACTCGGCGGTATATCCGCCCAATTGAGCAGTCCGACTAGGGAAGCACCTCCGTCCTACAGAATACCGCGGTCATAATAACTTCGTGTTGTGTTCCCAGCGGTAAGTAGGGTAGCCAGAGCTCACTGGAGAATTTGTGCTGTCAGTGGGAAAACCAAAGGCTTGTCCTGCTTTGTCCTCTACACTGACGGCACAGAAAGTCTGTGCTTACAGGGTCGGCAGCGCGGGTGTGGCTACTCTGCTGTTGCGCACGTCTGTGGGTCACGGTAGCCACTTTCCATCAGGTGGGCCTTATGCTTGTCTGCCACCTAAGTGGTATAAAAAAAAAATAACTTTCCATAGCTATTTTCAGAATATGCCAATCCTGCCGATGCTATACCTTCCGCATCCTGTATATCCCACATAGACTGGATGCGAAAGGCGTAGGATCGGGTACTATGGCTCACATTGGGAGAGACTATATTCTACAGTGGACTACAGTAAGCTAATTGATTTATTGATTTTCAAATTTAATTTATTTGGAATAATATGGTAGGTACAGAAGGTAGAAACGTCCAATTTTTTTATACAGCTTAGATTGCATCGGCCCATCTGATGGAAAGTGGTTACCGTGACCTGTGAACGTATGCAACACCAGCGGAGTCACACCTGTGCTTATATTCATTCATATTCTACCGTATGATGGCATGCAATATACATGTTTTGTCAATTTAAATTTACATTTATAATTATTACATTATTACCATCTTTATTGAATTAATTATATTTAATTGCCATTCTATAGATTCGTTGCGGTAGCCTAGTGGTATGGGTAATGGACTGCTGACATGAGGTCTCGGGTTCGATCCTAGGTTTTACCATGGCACACACCAATGACTTTTCGAGGTTTATAAGTGCCCGGTTAATGGCAATAGGCTCGCCACCTGTTACATTGGGACTTAAACATAAACTGGCGAAATGTGGGTGCTAGCACCTCTGCCTACCCCTTCGGGGATGTAGGTGTGAGTTTATGTTATGTATGTTATGTTATAGATTCGTCATTTAGATATTCGTGCAAGTCATAATTTTTTTTAAATTTTATTATAGTCAATGTCCTTTTAAGCAATAGTAGGTAGGTATAGATAGTAAAAATATGCTTAAAATTCATACTAAAATGTTTTAATAATTATAAAACAAAACATTAAAAAGGCGTACCAATGTTCAACGATAAAAATCAGTCAACGCCGTTCATAAAGTATTCATTCTATAAATACTATTTACCGTTATCTATGGTTTGATGTTAATGTGGCTTTGAAAAATTAATGAAAATATTTTTGAACAGCCTTGTAAATCGTTTTTTTTTCTATAGGTTTTTATACGAGGCGGTTTTAGGCGAGATATGCTGTATCTAAAACTAAAAATCTAACATCTTATCTTCACCGTGTCTCCTACGAATAAATTTCATTTCATTTCATCTCATTTCATTATAATCAATATTACTACGTCTTTTTTTGGTGTCAATGGCAACACTAAAAAAAAAAGCGATTACAATAGTTAATTATATCATAGAAGCACCCAAAAAACCCGTAAAGGTTTATCTTGGGTGCAAGTGTACATTAATTTTAATTTACCTAAACAACATTATTTTTATTTGTTTATCTAGGACATGCCAACTTGACTTCACCTTGCCTGATGGTAAGCTAAAGGCAAAGTCTCAGGAAAAAGGGTCACCATTAGAGACACTAAAATGTTGCAATAGTGGCACTCAGCTTGGCGGCCTCATCAGATACCCGGAACTGTAGGAAGAAGAAAACACGTGAGCTGGTAATGAAATTGTAATTACATAACATAAACTCACACCTATACCCCCAAAGGAGTAAGCAGAGGTGCTAGCACCCACATTTCGCCAGTTTATGTTTAGGTCCCAATGGAATAGGTGGCAAGCCTTTTGTTATTAACCGGGCGCTCATAAACCTGCGATAAATACACACATTACTTCGAAAAGCATCGAAGAGTCATTTGTGTGTGCCATGGTAAAACCTGGGATCGAACCGAAGACCTTGTCTCAGCAGTCTATCACCCATACCACTAGGCTACCGCGGTTACTATAATTACTCATCAACAAAAACATAAATAGGTAACGTTCGCCGGTGACTAGACATAGTAAGTGCAGATTAAGTAGGAGTACAACTCTTTCGAACTTAAATCGGTTGTTGTTTACGATTGATGCAACGATGCTATTCACCTAATTGCATGCCTAGCCAGTACCCCTAGCACGAAAAACTACCGTAATCGGACAATAAGCGTATCGAGAGAATGGAGCATTGCGATTGGTCGGCTTCACACACACATAGGTACACAGTAGGCAGACGGCCAATCGCAATGTGGCGTTTTCTCGATACCTTTACGATACAAGAGAATATGAGTAGGGTAGCCAGAGCTCACTGGAGAATTTGTGCTGTCAGTGGGATGACTAAAGGCTTGTCCTGCTTTGTCATCTACACTGACGGCACAGAAACTTTGTGCTTACAAGGTCGGCAGCGCGAGTGTGGCTTCTCTGATGTTACACACGTCCATGGCCACGGTAACCACTTTCCATCAGGTGGGCCGTGCGCTTGTCTGCCACCTAAGCGGCATAAAAAAAAATATATCGCATTTAACTCTGTCTACGTTGCGTTTACACGTATGCAGTGTTTAAAGATTGATTTGAAATTTAATAAGGAATCTAAAAAGTTGTAAATTTTGCTCTATTTCGTATTTTATATTCTGACCTATTATGGGAATTAAAAATAATGAAAAGTCGTAGTTTCAGTTTAGTTAATCAATATCTTGGCTTACTACGCATATTTTTAGATAAAATACTAAGACATTAAGTAGTATTAGCAAGAATTCGATGACTCACGAAACTGCCTTATTAAGATAGTTTTTCGTGCCAGGAGCACTGATTGTAAGCTGAAGGTACATTTTCAGGGAAGAGTTCTTCATTATAGACACCAACGACATAATAATAGTGAGACTCAGCTTGACGGCCTCATTATATGATTTTTCACGCCCGCTTAAAGGACCCGGGACTGTAGGAAGAAGGAAACACGTGAGCTGGTAAAGTAATACCAGATTTTAAAGTGCAGCAATGAAAATAGTCGCTGAACCGCTTGGTTTTTGATGAAATTGGTCATTTGACTGACTAGTCAAATTAGTTACTTTGCACTAAACGTTAAAACGGTAAGATAAAAGGAGACTTGTATGAAATAAATTATCGTAACGTCATAATATTTAATCATCAAATAATTTACTATTGCAAGTTGGGTGAACAGACGCAACTTTTACCGCTCTTTTACATTTTTTAGGGTTCCGTACCTCAAAAAGAAAAAAGACGGTACACTTATATGAAGTTACCGACATAGGCCACAGAATAAGCAAGTTGAAGTGGCAGTGGGCTGGCCACGTTTGACGAAGGACCGATGGCCGTTGGAGCAAACGAGTCCTAGAGTGGAGACCGCGAGAAGGTAAACGAAAGGTAGGACGCCCCTAGCCAGATGGACAGACGATCTGAAAAAGGTGGCTGGGACAGTCTGGATGCGGAAGGCGGAGGATCCGGAGAATATGGCGCACATTGGGAGAGGCCTATGTCCAGCAGTGGACTGCAGGGGGCTGATTGATTGATTATATGATCACTTCGTTGTCCGACTGTCTGTCTGTCTGTCTGTCAAGACCTTTTTCTCGGGAATGTGCGGACGTATCAAGTTAAGATTTATACAAATATTCGAACTGTGAAAAAATCAAACTTCTAGGACGAAGCAATAAAAATATATTTCGTTTATGTAACATAAGTTCATCCCCCAATTCTATTTTGTACGGAACCATCAGTGCGCGAGTTTGACTCGCACTTGGCCGGTTCTTTAACTTAATAAGAAAAGTTAAATTTGTAATTTATTTAATAAAACACATAACATAAACTCACGCCTATATCCCCGAAGGGGTAGGCAGAGATGCTAGCACCCACATTTCGCCAGTTTATGTTTAGGTCCCAATGTAATAGGTGGCGAGCCTATTGCCATTAACCGAGCACTTATAAACCTGCGATAAATACACACATAACTTCGAAAAGCATCGAAAAGTCATTGGTGTGTGCCATTGTAAAACGTGGGATCGAACCCGAGACCTCGTCTCAGCAATCCATTACCCCATATCACTAGGCTACCGCGGACCTTATTTTAATTACAAGAAAATATTGAATTTTTTGATCAATAATTATAAAATCACACAACGTTTCAAAGAATTAACACTTAGTGGTAGAGCGTTCAACTGCTAAATCGCAGGTCGCCAGTTTGATTTCCGATCAGTTAATGACAATACTTATTGATTTAACTAATTATATAATACCGAAGAACACATTCAAGGAATTCACTTAGCCCTTTACCGTAGCACGTCTACGCCGTAGCTGCTACGCTTTTTATTTTTTTATTTGTATATGATATTTTGTTTCAACAATAAAATTATGATCTGGTGCATATAGGGAGGTTCATACCCAGTTGCCTCATATAGGCTAATTGATGATTCCAACACTAATTAATAAACAAGACTTGTCGATGCAATACAATACAAAGCAAGTTCGAGCCTTGCATTCATCGTTACACGTAATAACTTATAATTAAACTAGCTATTGCCCGCGGCTTCGCCTGCTTAGTTTTCAGTTATCACGTCCAAATATAGCCTACGTCCCTTCCTTCGCAATGAAACCCCATTTTTCGCAATGAAAGGTAGATTATATCATTTTCTAAGTTTTTTTTTTATTGTTTTTTATACCACTTAGTTGGCAGACAAGCACACGGCCTACCTGATGGGAAGCGGTTACCGTGGCCTATGGACGCATGCAACACCAGGGGTGTCACACTCGCGCTGCCGACCATGAAGAAACCTTCTGAGGCCCCTCTTGAAGAACCCCATATTGTAGGCGCTTGGGAAAACCGCAGCAGGGAGGTCATCAGTCCACAGCTTGAGTGTGCGTGGGATGAAGTTTCTGTCATACCACACAGTGCGCACCGTCTCGGGGCGCAATGTGTGAGGATGAATTCCCTGCCTATGGCGAGAGGTGCGATGATAGAATGTAGCTACGGGCATCATGTCAAACAATTCATCTGACCACAAACCATTGTATCGGCGGTAGAACACACACAGTGAGGCAAAATCCCTCCTAAGGCTAAGAGGTTCCACACTACCTGTGAGTATGGGATTGTCAACCAGCCTCAATGCCCGTCTTTGCACTGAGTTGAAGGGGTCAAGCTGGTATGCAGGTGCTCCAGCAAAAAGGTGACAGCAGTACTTCATGTGAGGCCGGACCTGTGCTTTATAAAGAAGGAGTTGCTGCCCCGCAGTGAAGTACTGCTTCGCCCTGTTGATCACTCCGAGTTTTCTTGATGCCAACTTAACCTTGTCCTGCAAATGACTTCGGTATTGGACGTCGCTGGAGATATCGACACCAAGGATCCCGATACTCGAGGAGATGGTAAGCGGTGTGCCCAGGAATTGCAGCGCTACAATGAATGGGGTTTTCTTAGCGGTGAAAACACATACTTGTGTCTTAGTGGGGTTGAATTGGACTAGGTTTAGTCGTCCCCAATCGGATACTCCAGAGAAAGTAGTCTCGATTTCAGACACAAGTTGTTCGCGGCTCTTCTCCACCTCGGACTGAGGAATATTTGCATGGCCCGTGTAACACGTGTCTCCGGTACTGTCGTCCGCATAACAATGAATGGAGCCATCAGACACCATGTCATTGATATGCAGCAGAAACAGCGTCGGAGACAACACGAAGCCTTGTGGGACACCAGCGTTTATGTTCATGCGGTCCGAGCAGCTGCCGTCGATGACGGTTTGGATGCTTCTGTTGGACAAAAAGCTGGAGATCCATTCGCAAAGTCCCTCGGGGAGTTCATAATATGGCAACTTCGCAAGAAGTCCTTTGTGCCAGACCCGCTCGAAACACTTCGCTATATCGAGACTGACAGCTAGTGCCTCACCCCGACTCTCGATGGCCTGCGCCCACCGGTTTGTGAGATACACAAGAAGGTTACCGGTAGAGCGACAGTGGCGAAAGCCGCACTGTCGATCGCTCAGTAGATCGTTTCCCTCAAGGTATCTCAGGAGCTGTGTATTAATAACACGATCCATTACCTTCGAGAGAAGGGAGATGATAGCGATAGGCCTGTAATTGATCGGATCTGTCCTGTCACCTTTCTTAGGTACAGGGTGCACGAATGCGGTCCACGAGGTCGGGACCCGCCTTGCGGAGTATGAGAGTGCGAAAAGACGTGTAAGTACAGCTCGAGGGTACAGTGTTTAAGCACCATCGCCGGTATACCGTAAGGCCCACTCGACTTCCGAACATCGCTATAATTACAAATAAATCAAGTATCATACATAACGACTGATCACTGCTACCTATGTAACAGGTTCATCCTAGTGTAGGTAGCAGAGCCCATCATATTATAATTGTGAATATGACTAAATATACTGTGCTTAAATTGTATCACTATATAGCAATTATGTCAAAGATTTGTTTTGTTTGTGAAATAAATAAATATACATACCTAGGGACTTAAGCACGCGCCGGACCACCCGTTGCGTGATTTTAACTGAAGTCATGGAAGCACCACAGCTGGGGATTATGGGTGGTTCGGCGTTCCCGTCGTTCATAGTCGAGTTTGACGCAAAGAGGGACGCATGGGCCAGACTACCATCGGATTTTTGCAGCGGTGGAAGCAAAGACTGGCAGAAGTTTCCCTCGGTAGTTTTGGCGAGCGACCAAAATGCACGACTGCCAGATGGGTAGCGCGCAAGACCTTCGCCAATTCTGCCAATGAACTCAAACTTAGCCCTGGCCGTAGCTTTTTAACCTCGAAGCGGAGTCCTAGTCCATCTCTGTACTGAACTTTATCAAGAGCGGTTCAGTAATTTAGCCGTGAACAGACAGAATGACAAAGCGTAATAGATAGACAGAGGGACAGGCGGACAGAAAGACAGAGTTACTTTCGCATTTATAATAATAATTATGGGCTATTTTTGACTCGAACCACGCATCTGAGGCTGAGTAAAAACTCGTATTATACTCGTAGATAATTGGTAACAAAACTCAATATTTCACAGAAATATACCCGTTACTGAATTCATTATGAGATAGGGGTAAGCAAAGGTGACCACCCACAATTGGCCAGCTGTTTTGGGTCCCACGTAGGTACCCACTCTATAGGGAGCTGATACCGAGAATTTCCTGTAAGGGAAAAACCCACAGAGCAAATCTTTCTATTGTTATTCTTAAACTAACAAACGTATCTGCTCTGCCCGTATACTTATATGAAAACTATTCCATTTTTTATTATCATACATATATTATTCCAACATATACTACGGAGAAAAGATTTGGACAAATCCGTTTAGACGTTTGAAGAAAACGAAAAGATATTTTCTTTAATGTCCAAGAAAAGTATCTGTTTATAATAATAATAATAATGTTTATTGTTCCATAAACCAGTTTACATTATTCGAATGTTGTTCGTGATTACCTTTTAGGCAAAGAATGCCTGTGACAGGTGATCACGCTCTTCCATGACTATGCAGTTTTCAATTTATGGTTTTTATTTTGAGAAGTTAACAATAATTAAAAGAATGTGCGTGAATGTTTGTGTGTGTGTGTGTGTGTGTGTTATGTGTGTGTGTGTGTGGGTGTGTGTGTGTGTGGTTTTCTATATGTGCTGTTCTAAAAGTGCCTCCACTTCTTCGTAGCTCAGCGGTGATAAATAGTTGGTTATTTCTTTTTTATTTTCTCTTAACGTTTTATAGTATATATTTATATTATTATTTATCTTATTATAAAGGTATCCCGAACGGCTATTATATTGTCTGCTCGCAAATGTCGTTTTTGTGTAAGTGCGGTCAACTACGTGTTTTCTTCTTTTAACAGTAGGGCTGGGGCTAAATGTTGTGGATTTATGTTTTTTTATTAGTATCAGAAGAAGATACAGTTTCCTCACCGACAACACTCCACTGAGAGAATATAGTTCTCTTGTAGGAAATCTCCTTTTTTTGAAATGCATTACTTTCAGCAATGCCCGTTGAGCACGTTCTAGTTCGAGCATTTTGGTTTTGCCCGCTCCTCCCCAGATGGGAATACAATAAGTAATAACTGATTGCGCCAAAGCCGTATACGTTTCTATAAGGATATTTCTTGAATTCGGCAGCGCTTCCATCCTTTTAGGTACCACATGTCTTAGGGTTTTAAAAATCCAAATCAGCTTTCTTATTCTGGTTGTAAGTAAATCTATGTGTGGATGCCAAGAAAGATGTTGATCAACCGTTACCCCTAGGTATTTAGTTTCTTTCAGCTTATTGATTATGGGACAATCACACGTTATTGTATCTAGTTCGTCGCAGGAATGAATCGTCAACGTATAGTCAGTATTAGGCTGGGTAATCTTTTGGATACTGTAACACAGGAAATTTGTTTTGGCTGTATTAAGTGTTAGCAAATTATCCTTTAGCCACTTAGCTATAGTACGCATGCCTTTTTCTGCATTTTCTTTAATGTTATGCCAGTTGTGCCCAGTGAATATCACTGCAGTATCATCGGCATAGGAAAGGATGTCAGCGTTGTTAATTTTCATCCTGCAAAGATCGTTGATGTATATGAGGAATAGTGTTGGGCCTAGTACGCTTCCCTGTGGAACTCCGTACCCTACTGAGATATCTTTACTAGTGTAACCATTAATTCTGACACTTTGTATCCTTCCCGATAGGTAGCTTTTAAAGAGAGAGAGGCTCGTGTCTCTTATACCTATTTTTTCGAGTTTTGCAAGAAGAATGGGGACCGAAATTGTATCGAAAGCCTTTTTTAGGTCTAAAAACACCGATAGGCATTTCTGTCCCGTGTCTAACCGTTCAGTTACAATTTGAGTAAGTGCCAGAACTGCGTCTTCAGTTGATTTTCCTTGTCTAAATCCATACTGTGATGAGGATAGTAGTTGGTAGGTGTTTAGGTAGTTTATGATCCTGGAGTTCAGAAGCTTCTCTAGTATTTTCGAGATGGCAGGAAGTACAGCAATAGGTCTGTAGTTACCGATCTCGTCCCTAGATCTGCTCTTGAAAACTGGAGTAATGATAGATTTTTTTAATAAATCTGGGAATATGCCTTGTTGAAAGCAAAGGTTAACGAGATGCGTGATAATGGGAACTAGTTCATGCTTTGCGAGTTTCAGGTAAGAGACGGGTATATTATCCCAGCCGGGGGCACTGTCAGACCTCAAGTTCATTAAAATATTTTCAACTTCAGTGATGTCGGTTTCCAATAAACCGAATGAGTTGATTTGCGACGCTATGTTATTTATTAAAGTGGGGTCCTGACAACGAGATGATTGAGAACTGGTCTGTATGTCAAGGGCAAGATTTTTACCTATACTTGCAAAATAGTTGTTGATAAAGTTGACAGACTCTAGGGGGTTACTTTTAAGGTTAACTAAGTTTTTATTGTCTTCACGTGGTTTATTAGAATCAGTAACCTGTTTTATATTTTTCCATAGAAGTTTGTTATTATTTATTGAGTTTGCAATTAAATCTCTCTCATATTTTCGCTTAAGTTTTTTTATAAGGTTGTTGCAAAAGTTCCTATAGCGAGTATAGGTTATCTTTAGGATTTCATTATAGCCCTCATTTCGCAGTCTTCTTTGTAGTTTGTTCCTATGTCTAATGCAGCGCAAGATCCCAGGACTAATCCACGGCTTTAGATTACGATGACTCTTAGGGATTGGAACATTAGTTGTGCTATTATTTAGAGACTCAATAATATTTTCTATCAAGCATTGTGTTAAATAATTAGGATTGTTACAGAACAGAAGTTTAGAGAGGTCTTTTTGTTGGAGAAATTGCAGAGACTTTGCAAAATTTGTTTTTGATCTGAACTTATCAATAGGTCTCTCTGATTTAGATTTTTACTTATACTGTGCTGTTTACTTATAAATATTCCACGACATTCTATACAACGCTATTTAGACCCATGGTAAGCATAGCTTAACTAGCTTGTATTATGGGATCTAAAATGCGGATAAACATACTTAGATATGGCGAAACAAAACACAGTTTTTTTATACCACTTAGGTGGCAGACAAACACCTGATGGACAGTCATTATCGTGGCCTATGTGTGTACAACACAATGGGCGTCACACTCGCGCTGCTCAGTATGAATCTTCTAATGCCCTTTTTGAAGAACACCATATCGCAGGTGCTTGGGAAAACTACAGTAGAGAGTTCATTCCACAGCATAAGTGTATGGGGTCAAGTTACATACGAGTATAAGGCGTGCTATTTGTTTAATTAAATAGAAAGAAAGAAAGAAAGAAAGAAAGAAAGAAAGAAAGAAAAAAAGAAAGAAAGAAAAGTGTAGAATAATGGGCGTGATGCCATCCACGTAGTGGTGCAGGCAGACAGCGCTGATTTGCAGAGGCGGCCATGGTACCGAAATTACTAATATTCCCCTCTAACCCCTCCAGCTAAGCTAAATTTTATTGCTCGTGTTAGGAGTGGGTTCACGTCAGTAGTGTAATGGCCAGGATTCGAGCCCGGGACCTCTCGATCGTTAGGCCGATTCCTTGACTATTAAGCTACCGACGCTTCTGTAACTAACTAAAACTACACTACACTGAACTTCTACATAATTAATTTAGAAACAGGTAAAAAAGAAAGACAAAAGTGAATAATAGTTTATTTTTCAATTAATTTTTTTTTTTTAATCTTTATTTACGGAGCTTAGCCACAACATGACTATGTCGCTCCATCATAGCCATTTTGTATACAGTACCAGTAATTTTATATATATATTAATACATTATACAGCTGTCACATATTCATGATATAACAGATACATGTATTGAGCTGCATCGGAAATAGGTCTCGCAAGGACTCTATTACATCGTCCGATATTCAATTAACATTGTTTAATAAATCAACTTACATTTTATCAAAAACAAAATCTGTAACCACAGATTACCTAAATAACGTCAAAGCTTAACACTAACGCGCCACAAGCGCGCGGTTGGCGGGAAAAAAATGCAAATGGCGTCGCTCCGTGACGTCACGTCCGTGGCGGGTGGCGCGCGTGCCCGCTTGATGGCGTTATAATTACACAGCATTCGTGTTTTATTGCCAGCCTCACTGATTCCCATGCTGATGTGGCACAGAAAAATGTAATGGCTGAATGAATCTAGTGTGTGTTCGTGTGCGTATTATTTTTATTAATCATTTTATGATAATAGTTTAGTAGAGCTTTACTAAACCCAAATGATGCGCGAAAACCTCCTTTAAAGCGTTTTCCCATTATCAGATCTGATATCGGTGTTGACTCTGATATTCGACATCCGATAGCCGACAGGAAGTAAAATGTATGAAATATGTCAGATACATATTTCATACAACATTTTACTTCATGTCGGCTCGTCTCGTCTTTCATATTGAATAGAATTCATATTTTATAGAAGGAGGTAGGACACGGCGGTATTTCCGCCCAATTGAGCAGTCCGGCTGGGGAAGTACATCCGCCCTACATAATACCGCGGTTATAATAACTTCGTGTTGTGTTCCCAGCGGTAAGTAGGGTAGCCAGAGCTCACTGGAGAATTTGTGCTGTCAGTGGGAAGACTAAAGGCTTGTCCTGCTTTGTCCTCTACACTGACGGCACAGAAACTCTGTGCTTACAAGGTCGGCAGCGCGAGTGTGGCTTCTCTAGTGTTAGACACGTCCATAGGCAACGGTAACCACTTTCCATCAGGTGGGCCGTGCGCTTGTTTGCCACCTGAGTGGTATTAAAAAAAATGAAAGCAACATAATAAAAAAAACAAATGTCATGTCATATTCAATGGTAGACTAAGGAGTCTGTGATCAACCACAGACTCCTTAGAAATGTACAAATTACTCCTTACTAGTTTTAAGTCTGTGCTATGAACAAATGGACGAATCCTTGACGTATCGGAATGATTTTATCGGATAAGCTTCTAATGTCTTTCTTGAAGAACCCTATATTGTAGTCGCTTGAGAAAACAGTAAGTCTTCTATATCATTGTCAAGATCATATTTGTGTAAGAATACATGTATTTGAAGCATGCCGGTGTGTTGACATCGATATTTTTAATACCAGAGTTTCCAAATTAAAAAAGATCTCATGTATTAAATTTTTTGGAGATGCTTCAGTGCAAATACGGAGGTATTCAGTTACACGGGAACTTAATTTTCCAATGTATTTATGTATCTTTCGCTATAATATGTTCTTATTTGCTGTTGCTGTTTACTAATATCTAATACTAATTATCTTGTTTATCTGTGACAACTTTTAGGTGGCCTTTTCATACTATTTACTTTTGTATATAATATACTTATATTAGCTGTAAGTTTTCAGTAAAAATAAAATTAAAATTAAAATTTTCTGTCGACTACCAGTTTGTATTTACTGACCAGCTAGTATCTTTAATTCACTGTAAAATTATCGAAAAGTTAATTAAAACTATAAGCATAAAATTGAAAACTTAATAAGTGGAGAAATCACATTTTTTCAGACGTCATCATAGTTTTTGTCAAAATGTATTGAGAAACCGGACTGAAAATGGTTAGTAAATATTCATTTAATATGAGTTTATAGCATATACTTGAGTGAATCCCAAAAATGGACGTTTTATTAAAATTTATGGAGCACCTGCAAGCCAGTAATCTTGCTGATTAATTGACGAGACTCTGGTAAAGAATTTCTTCTCGTGTATGAAAGGTGAGACGGTAGTCGCCCCAAATGAATCAATTAGCCCACGTGCAGTCCACTGCTGGACGTAGGCCTCTATGCGCCATTTTTTCAAATCCTCAGCCTTCCGCATAAATAGTCGCCCCATAAACACGTCCTAATACAAAAAGAAACAAAGAGGAATAAATTATTTCACATGATGCCCACAGCTACATTCTATCATCGCACCCCTCACCAAAGGCAAGGAATTCATCCTCACACATTGCGAACTGAGACGGTGCGCACTGTGTGGTATGAAAGAAACTTCATCCCACGCACACTCAAGTTGTGGAATGACCTCCCTACTGTGGTTTTCCCAAGCACCTACAATATGGGGTTCTTCAAGAGGGGCATCAGAAGGTTTCTTCGTGGTCAGCCGCGCGAGTGTAACACCCCTGGTGTTGCATACGTCCATAGGCCACGGTAACCACTTACCATCAGGTGGGCCGTGTGCTTGTCTGCCACCTAAGTGGTATAAAAAAAAGAGTTGTAGTTAAGATTTAATTAATAAAATTAATAAAAGGTTCTAATATTCTTTATATAAAAAAAAATTGGAAATGAGCTGTTCAACTATGCTACTCAAGTAAATCATTCTATTTAGACTGAGTAGCCTCAGTAAGTGCAGGAAGATGGTGTTATAGTTTAGAAGCAGCTATTCACTAACACATTAACTGTTTCAGACATTAAATCTAGTAATTCTCTGCTTCATACTAGCAACAAAACAAGTATACACCCAATACGGCTCTCAAGGAATCCAACCTGATGTCAAATTCGACGCAGGCAACGACAGATTTGATATAACTTCAATAATACAAGACACGAACAAGATATACAACCAACAACTCCTTCGAGCAAAAGAAGAAGACGATGATGATGCAAGAGAAGCAGAATATAACAGAAGGAACATGAAAAGCGAAGAAGAAGAGAATGGTGTTCTAGAAAATTTAACTAGTGATAGGGCAAGAAAATCGGGAAGGAGGTCAGTTGATTTCGCATATCATGATAAAATGAACAGTAATGAAGGTGGAGCTGTTGAAGAATACGAGCAAAATCTGAAGCATTTTATGAGTGCTGCTAATTTGAGGAGTAGTGATAGAAGTAGGAGGATGATGGAGTATGTGAAGCATTTGCATGGGTCCCAAGAGCAGGGGAGGAGATCAGGCAGCTCGAATAACGAACAGGATGTGTTATTGCACTATGCGGCCCCATTTGTAATGGAAATTGATGGTTTTATGAAAGTACCTTTACATTAATTAATGTTTTTGGTTTAAATTTTTAATGAATCATGTTATATATTTTATTCAATTAATTTAGCAAATGAACTAAAACTAACATATTAAACTAAGTTATTTATAAGAATAATAAAAAAATAACTTTATATCTAAAACCCGACTACTAAAAATAACGCTCTAAAAAGTATTAAACAAGAAAATATCAAGAATACCCGTGGTCGTAAGCCACTTAGTCTAACAAAACAATACATTGTAGGGAAAAGTGGTATACGACCACGGCTATCCTTGATATATTCTTGTTTAATACTTTTTAGTAGTCTGGTTTTAGTTTTAAACTAGTTTTTTAATTTATAGGTATAATTTATACATATTTGAAATGTGCTAATTAAGCCCTTTCGGTTGATACCAAACACGACATTTTTATGTCAAATGTATTTTTTATCACAGTACTTTATGGCCGCTAAAGGGCGCCACATTAGATTCAGTGACACGTTCTATAGCCTATAACCAGTGGACGATTAAGACGCTTCTAACGATACCTCATTTGTTCAGTTCTAATAAGTGGTTGAGGAGCTATGAGCGAACAGATGAACCTACATACATACATTCATACATAGCCCATCAAAATTATAACCCTCCTGCCTCCAGCTTCGCCGCAGTTGGGTAAAAAGAGGGGTCAAATAGTTCAGGAGTCGAAAAATTCTCGCCATCAATGTAACTGGTAACGTGCCCAGTGATTGATGGCACTTGGTGGAATTTGTTGTTACACATATTGATAACTCACTTGTACTTTTCCACATGACTTTTATTATTTGTTAGACCTAACCGGTTTCGCCTTACGGCATCCTCAAAGGTTTACAATCCTTATCCCTATGTATATAAATGTATCCTATTAATAGGTTCCCAGGGTTGGCAGGAACGCGAACGGGAACAAAATTTTAACGCGAGAGAAGTCGTGGCTTTAATGTACTTACTCATAACATAGTCTAACGAACACTTTCATATAAATTCGTTCCACTGTGCTAATAGTATGTAGTAGGTGATTGAGTAGCATTGAAAATCTAGATATTAAATTTCATTCATCCATCTCCTTTCCTACATAGGACAACACGTGCAGGCCTTAGATGTCACCCTCGCACTGTGCAGAATATACGAGCAAGAACCAAGCGGTTCGGAGACTCTTTTCTTTGCCGCACCACCAAGATCTGGAATTCATTACCAGCACACGTGTTTCCTTCTTCCTACAGTCCCGGGGCCTAAGCGGGGCGTGAAAAAGCATCTGATGAGGCCGCCAAGCTGAGTGCCACCATTGTAACAATTAGTGTCTGTAATAGTGACTCTCTTTCCTGAGACTTTGCCTTTAGCTTACCATCAGGCGAGATGAGGTCAAGTTGGCGTGTCCTATATAAAAAAAAACAACATTTTATCTTAAAATAAAAGAAATAAATCCTGTTACACGCCTATCTGTATCTGTATTCCCGGATTTTGACACTAAAATCTGTAGGTATTCGACAAGGATATCTATGGCAACTGTCACAGATAGCTGGAGCCCTAAAAAATCCAATAACTGAGCAAATTTTAATTTTTTACAACTATTTTTTACCTTTATACAACTTGGCACGGAGGTACTTCCCCAGTCAGACTGCTCAATTGAATGGCAATATTGTTATATTTGCGGTTTGTATGTATTTCTGTTTTTTTTATCTAGGACACGCTAACTCGACTCGACGAAGGAATGACGATACATTTGCTGTGAACGCACAAGCCTGCGCCTTCTTAGCATTGAACTCGACCAGGTTCTCAGAGCCCCATTGAGAAATGTGATTCAGGATCCGGTCCAGTTCAGTGACAAGAAGCTGTCTTTTTTCCGCGATATCAGACTGTTTGGGCGCAGGATGTCCGTGATAACTCCCGTGTAAAGTGCTAAATTGCCGCTATAACATATACCTCTACCAATGAGCGTCATTACTCCCAATTCTCCACCTTCCGCATCCAGTCTGTACCACCCACCTTTAAAAAAAACTAAATACAAATCGGTTTATCCGTTCAAGAGCTACAATGCCACAAACAGACACACACACAGACACGTCAAGCTTAAAACACCCCTATTGTTTTTGCGTCGGGTGTTAAAAAAGGAAAAAAATAGAATTAAAATTAAAAATTAAAATTAGAATTAAATAATTATTTAAACAGAGCTCCCACACAACGAAGGTGATTTTATAAATAAATGAATAAAAAAGCCTTTTATTTCATTCAGAAATGAAAGTTTACAAAGTTAGTTAATTTTGTAAGTAACATATAATTTCGCAGACTAATATATAATACTTCTAAGGTGTAAGGTGATATTAGAGCAGGTTAAGTAACCGTACGGGACCCTTCGCACGCGAATCCGAATCGCACTTTGGCCGGCTGTTACATCCCCTGCAACACACGTGTTTCTCGAAATTAAATTACACGGTTCATCAAAACGGATTACAGAAAAGATAATGCACTTCCTACAGATAAATTAATCAATGTATCTGCGATTAATCATTGCGTTGCACCTATAAAAATGTCCCCTAACTTTGTCTGATGGCTTGTACTTATAAAGTAATCACTATCATCATCACACCGATAAAGAAAGAAAGATTTCTTATTTATAACCGCGTGGTTTCCGGTTTGACGGCCTCTGTGGCGTAGCGGTAAAACGTTTGACTGTTACGCAGGAGGCGCGGGTTCGATTCCCGCTCAATACAAATATTTGTATGTATGAATATGTATATTTTCATTGGTCTGGGTGTGTGTATGTATTACACATATTTTTATTTACAAAAAAAATAGTATCCAAGTATGTTATCCGCTTTCTAGATTCCATAACACAAGCTAGTTAAGCTATGCTTACAATGGTTCTATATAGCGTTGTGTGAAATGTTGTGAAATATTTATTTACTTCTGATAGAGTAGAATTTAGACCACCCCATCTCTTCCCATGCGGTGTCGTACAAGGCGACAAGGGATAGGGCTGTTTAACATCAGACAGATTTATATACAGCTCAAACTCTGCCTCAGATGCATGGCTCGAGTCAACAATAGTGCCCGGAAGACGGCAATAGGCTCACCCTCTATTACGTGGGACCGAATACAATGATCTTTGCCTAACTCTCCGGGAATAAAGGCGTGATTATATGCAGGTCTTAGATGTCATCCGCACACGGTGCAGAACATCCGATCAAGAACCAAGCGGTTCGGTGACTCTTTCCTCTGTCGCACCATTAAGGCCTGGAATTCATTACCAGCTCACGTGTTTCCTTCTTCCTACAGTCCCGGGTCCTTTAAGCGGGGCGTGAAAAAGCATATGATGAGGCCGTCAAGCTGAGTGTCACCATTGTCACACGGTATGTGTAAGTAATGGTGACCCTCTTTTCTGAGACTTTGCCTTCAGTTTACCATCAGGCAAGGCGAAATCTAATTGACGTGTTCTATATAAAAAAAAATCTATATATGTGGTGGCGCTTGGCAGCGTGCGGTAATGGACTGTATTGCGGGAAGTAGCTAACTGTTCTATTGACGCTTTACACACAAAAGACAGGTGGCCGGGCTGCCGCGGATTCGATCCAGGCAGTGAATGCAGCCCGAGAAATTAGGAGAGGATGCACTAACCTTCACGACACACGTGTTTTCATCGCAGCCGGTACACGGATCCTCTCTTCCTTGCTCAGGAGCTGCCGTCAGCATCACTAGATCGCTTGAGGAACACACGAGAGGCACAATCCGATCGGTAAAGGTCTATGAAGCGGTAAAAATGTAACAAATATTATACATTTCTGAGAGACGCGAGCGCGGTCCGTCCGTCTTTACGCTGGCTAGTTCAAAGCGAGACTGAGTGTCTATATCACAAATGGCGGACGGAAGCTATCTAGTCCTATTCTATGGTTAGTGCGGGAGAGGAGACGGGTATAGAAAGAGTGTGTTTCCACGTCAAGAAATACAGCTTCTACATCGGCGCAACCATTCCCCCCGGCTTGAAGGGTTACCTTCGAAACGACAAATGCGAAACAAATCTAAAGTCTAATCTAAATCTAGGTTTGGGAAATAACAACTAAAATATAAACCTAGATTGGAGCTCGTGCCTACCGCTGGCTAGGCAGAGGGCAGAGGCGAACAAACAACACAACGCAACAGTCTCGACCAAGACGAGACGCGATTAGCCAACAACAAATAAGGGTCTCTTCACGCGGGACCGATACAACAAGCGAGTGCTTCTTCTCCTCGGGTGGTTCGGAAACCGTAGTGGGATTGAATTGACTAACTGGCCACCCATCTAACGCGGCATGAATCCAGGACGGTCCACTAAACCATAACGGGTGATCTAAAATTTGCGAAGGAAGCAATCCACGAGAGAGACAATCGGCTGGGTTGTCGGTGCCAGCAACGTGAAAGAGATTATGTGGCGCCAATTCAGATTGAATTTTTGCCACTCTATTAGCGACGAATGTGTCCCAACGATGGGGCGAAGAGTGGGCCCAACACAAAGCGACTGTTGAGTCCTAAAAGCTAAAAATTACTAATATTAATGCGAAAATTTACAATTATGTCATTAAGCGACACGGAAGTGCTAGTCTTAGCACTGCCATCCAAAACTACACGGAGTTTTAGTAGTAAGCTTATCTTCTCTAATAACTCCGCGGTGCGGGATAATGTACGAAGGCTGGGTCCCGCCAGTGTCCGCAGGCGCAGGTGAGATGTAACCTTTATCTAAATATTCGTTAACAACCTCATCATAGGCCCGCTTCGACTTTGGGGACGCCTGCATCTTTCGTTCCAAACAAAGAAAGCGTTTTTCAGCGGATACACGGGAGCCACCGAGCGAAAACTTGCGGATGGTAGACTCCAGTGGCGGCTCGACGGTGCAACAGAACGAAGCAGTCGAGTGACTAAAACTATCCATAGAAGCGGGTGCGGAACCAATTATAACAAAACCAAGAACTGTTTCCAGTGCGTGCGGAGCGGGGTACGTCGGTCCCCCTTGAACCTTACGTGATAACTGGAGGTGCGGGAGAATCGAAGCGCCGATCAATATATCGACGACTCCAGGAACAGCGTAAGTCTCATCTGCTAAAGGCAAGTCTTTAAATTTCGTTAATAAAGACGTGTCAACCGGGACGGTAGGCAACTGTTCAGCTATTCTATCTATAACGAGCGAATCCATGTCAAACCAAATATTATTATTAAAACGAGATCTAAACCTTGTTTTAACGGTGCCACGAACAGCTGACTGTAAGCTTCCAAAACCCTTCACCACTGAGCGGGTTGAACGCTTATCAACATTGAAACCAAGACGCCGACAACAATCTTGAGTAATAAAATTACTTTGCGAAGCGCCATCTAACAGCGCTCGAACAATGCGCGGCTTACCTAATGCATCAACAATAACAACGCGAGCGGTCGCAAGACACACAGTAGTGAGTGCAGCACTAGCGGAGAACGAACACAAGGTGACGTCATCCGCGGCGGTCACCGGGCGGGCCGGAGCGCGCGCGAGCGCGGGCTGCGGCTGCGGCGCAGGCTGCCGTGTGTCACCGCTCGACGAGCCAACCGTGCTCACATTGGATGCGGCATTACTATTCTCAAAATGAAGCAAAGTGTGGTGTCTCGCTTGACATTTGCGACAACTATTTCTACTATTACATAAAACAACGCGGTGTTTAGTACCGAGACAATTAAAACAAAAATTATTAGCGCGAACAAATTTATAACGATCACTAGGCGACAATTTTAGGAAACCAGGACACTTGTACAGTTGCGAATGATGAGTACTACACAAAGAGCAAACAGATGATTGTACACGTGCTGGTGCGGTATTAACATAAGTATGGGTTGACCTCGGTGACCTCGATGAGGCATCTATTTTGCGTTCAGAAGTAACAACCTTCTTCGCGCCTTCATGTTTCGATGAAGAGCGTTGCAATACCTTTATATGCTCGCGAACAAAACTTTCTAAGTCTTCGAACTTAGGAATTTTACTGCCGCGATGATCCGACTCAAACAAACGAATGGTTTCGGAATCTAATTTCTTTAAACCCATATACAAAAATACGAAGTCGCAGAGGTCATCGATCTTCAAGTTCTTTACGGCGCGAACAGCTGACGCGAAAGTATCTAGAAATTTCTCTAAGTTTTGATCGTTACATGCCGTAATAGATTTCAAATCAGACATCTGATCTAAATAGGCGTTAGCTACCGATCTTTTATCCTCATACTTAGCTTTCAAAGTATTTAAAATTAAATTATAATTCCCGGCACTAAACGTAATTCCAGCGCAAGCGGTTATAGCTTTACCAGTCAATTTTTCAACGAGATAATGCAATTTTTCGTGATCTGTCAACGAATCGTTCTTATCTATCGTATTCTCAAAACTATCTATAAATAGACACCAATTGCGAATGTTACCATCAAATTCGGGTATTTGAATTGGTGGCAACTTAGGTCGGTCGCGAGTGGGGTTGGGTAGGTCAGCCGGTTTCTCCAAACTCCTAGCGACGCGTTTGATACGACAATACAAATCGTCAAACGACGACAAGGCTTGATAACTCACTGAGTAATCGGGATCCAAATTCAACTCTAAAACATTGATGTCATGTACTAAGGTTTCGAAATCCGCGCGTAGACTATCTAAGTTTTCTATAGAACACAAGAACGAATCTCTGATGACCAAATCAGAGGTTTTAAGTGCATTATCATAGATCGATTGTACGCGAGAGTAAATCATTTCTTTTTTAGCGTATAAAAGTTTCAATTGAACCTTACCGGTCTTATCAACCTTTGGGGACATGTTTACAATTAAATCTCAAACTAAAGTGCGGTAAATAACAAATATGAAATGACTTAATCTTAGCGGTACAGAGCAGCGAGGCGGCGCGAGCGATAACCGTAGGTAGGTAGGTACTTATGACTGCCAGTGCAAGCTTGAACTAACGCGCATAGCAACAAGGTCGTACCTACGCGATGGTCGCTGTCTAGGTTCAACTATTATTTCAGAGATTAAGTATTGCGTAATATCTATTCAAATTAAAATACTTTCGTATGAATTGGGATGAGATGCGAGCGAGGTAGGTACAGCCACGTGTCTACCCACGCAGGTACTAGGCAAATACGACGCGAGCCGAGAACAACGTAATTGAAAAAAACAAAACAAAGCCAAATGCGTTAGGTATTACACTGTGCCTATGCACTAGGGGTGTCTAGTATACCTAAGATCTAAGCCTAAATGTCTGGATGCGGGGTTTTCTACTAAAATAACCAGGCACTTAGGTGCGATGCGAAAATTGCGAACTACGATTAAGTGTTGATATGATACCTAACCTATGTATGTACCAGGTAGGTACTATGCGAGCCAGCGGCGAACGGACAACAAATCTAATCCTAAGTGTCTGGATGCGGGGTTTTCTACTAAAATAACCAGGCACTTAGGTGCGGCGAGCTTATTCCCATTAGAATAATAACAAAATACGAACTACGGCCAAGAATCCGGCTCGATCCGGACCAAAAATGGTGGCGCTTGGCAGCGTGCGGTAATGGACTGTATTGCGGGAAGTAGCTAACTGTTCTATTGACGCTTTACACACAAAAGACAGGTGGCCGGGCTGCCGCGGATTCGATCCAGGCAGTGAATGCAGCCCGAGAAATTAGGAGAGGATGCACTAACCTTCACGACACACGTGTTTTCATCGCAGCCGGTACACGGATCCTCTCTTCCTTGCTCAGGAGCTGCCGTCAGCATCACTAGATCGCTTGAGGAACACACGAGAGGCACAATCCGATCGGTAAAGGTCTATGAAGCGGTAAAAATGTAACAAATATTATACATTTCTGAGAGACGCGAGCGCGGTCCGTCCGTCTTTACGCTGGCTAGTTCAAAGCGAGACTGAGTGTCTATATCACAAATGGCGGACGGAAGCTATCTAGTCCTATTCTATGGTTAGTGCGGGAGAGGAGACGGGTATAGAAAGAGTGTGTTTCCACGTCAAGAAATACAGCTTCTACATCGGCGCAACCAATATGTATTTATTTATTTATTTATTTATTGGTCCACCAACAGTTGTTTACATTGTACATGTTATAAACAAATATTATAAACGTAGCAATTCCTTATGTAACAACCACTTATAAGTAGACACATCACTCAAAAACAACATTTTAAAAAAAGAGCTTACATACTATCACAGCAACACAATGTGATTGTCCGAGTTACAAACTCAGTGGTAGTAACTTCTTTTATATTAAAAAAGAAAACTATAGGTATAAAAATAAAAAATAAAAATTAAGAAACTAAGTTAGTTCTGGCAGCGAGTCATAAATTGACTTCTGTTTGCGATGCGAATCGAAGTGGACGTCAACCAGATGGCTACAACAGTTCATTATTCTACTCAACCTTGCATAAGGAGAGTTTGCACCGAGAACGGTTCGTCTTAAGGGTGGACACAGTGGTGTGACTGGTTTGCGCGGGATCCTAGAGGGTACGCGAAACCTGAAAAGGCCCAGTAGAGGGGAGCTGTCAATTTTGTTGTTGAGACATTTAGAGGCGAATACTGCATCATTAGATTTCAGTCTATTGGAAAGAAGATTAATATTAAAATGCTTAAGTCTACGATCATAGGAGCGGATTCTTTTTGCCACGCCATTAGAAAACGCTAGATGATAGAGAAAACGCTGATGATGATGATGATGATGATGCTCACAATGGGAAACTTATGACATAGGTAGGTACTACAGTTGTATCGAAAGCTTGGACTTTGGAGTCTGGAATTCCCTCTCCTACTCCTAATTTGGCTTTCGCGGAAACAACTGCCATCTGACGTCCCCAACCCCGAGAAGACTGCGCCACAACTCATCCTGAGGTATAATTGTCAAGAGTTTCGATCCAGCACTATCATTCTGTCATTGTCTAAGCCTTATCCCAACGCAGTTAGGGTTGGCATTTTCGGTCTAACTGTGATGCAGCAACTGCTATCTGACCTGTACAACCATTCTCTCCGATGTCCACAAGTTCTATAGTTACACTATTCGGACTATAACCGACCCTTGCAATGTTAATACTATTGATTGATGGCGCTTAGTGGAACCTACTACACATTATAGGTATTTAAACTATCATGGTCAAAAGAGGGTAGATCGATATAATTACTCCTAGAAAAAACTTTTTCTCTTTTCACCGCCACTACTCCAATTCCTCGGTGATCATGGTGCTTGCAACAGCGCCGAAATATCGGAAACTCAAAACAATGAAACATTATCCCGTTTATTTCGATACTGACCTTCTACACATGTTCAATAAGAATCATTGTTCTTTTCCACTTTACGTAATATTCCACCTGATCGGTTTCGCCTCTCGGTATTCTCAAAGGTTTGTATTGGCGATTCAATAAATCAATCAATTATCAGTATCAAAATAAACGGGATATTTACCATGATCATGGTGCTTGCAACAGCGCCGAAATATCGGACACTCAATGAAACATGCTAAAGATCCCGTTTATTTTGATACTGATGTGAGTGACCATGATAGTTTAAATACCTAAATCAATCAATTAGCCCACTGCAGTTCACTGCTGGAAATAAGCCTCTTTATTGAGTGTGCGTGGGATGAAGTTTTTTTCATACCGTACAGTGCGCACCGTCTCAGGTCGCAATGTGTGAGGATGAATTCCCTGCCTATGGCGAGAGGTGCGATGATAGAATGTAGCTGCGGGCATCATGTCAAACAATTCATCTGAGCACAAACCATTGTATAGGCGGTAGAACACACAGTGAGGCAAAACCCCTCCCAAGGCTAAGAGGTTCCACACTACCTGTGAATATGGGATTCTCAACCTGCCTCAATGCCCGTCTTTGCACTGAGTCGAAGGGGTCAAGCTGATATGCAGGTGCTCCAGCAAAAAGGTAACAGCAGTACTCCATGTGTCTTTTTAGTTCTTAGTGACTGTAATAGGTTGTTTTTATATTTTATTAATTTTGTCCCTCTTTTTAGTGGGCACCAGCATGCCGACCATATTTTACGTTTTAATGCTCTCAATAGCTTAATCGAGTCATTCATGCTATACATCATTAAGAAATTCTGTTATCAGCCTTCATAATTCAAGACTTGGTAACTCTAGCACGCCTACTGTGTCACAGGAGTTTATTTGATTTCGAAGAGTTCTCTGGTGTATCTCCGGAGTCCAAGGTCCAACACCCATCAATTTTTTATGGAACTGCCTGTGAGTTATACCAAACGCAATTCAAAAAGAATTTTTAAAATCCGTTCATAAACGACGGAAATATCTATGAACATAAAGAAGAAGTCAGCTAAAAATATACACGTCACAATCACACATAAAAATGTTTTTAAGATTAAAACAACTGGTCCAAACTTCAACAAATGTTTATAGGACCAAATGGCAACTATTCTGCACTGAACTAAAAAATAATCACGTAAATCGAATCACTAATATCAGAGTAATCAGTGTACATACATTAATAAAAATATCGATCGAATTGAGAACCTCTTCCTTTTTGGGAGTCGGCTAAATATAAATACATGCTAAGTATTCCATAAATATAATATATTAAACACCGTACCAAATCGTACCGTGCATAATATTTACAAGAGAGTAATCACAGTTCGCAACGGTACCTTCCAAGTTTTTCCAATATCACGCTAATTAGAAAACGATAGCATTCCGTGAAACTAGTTTCCCAATCAATTATTACATTACGCTACAAGAAAAACTTAAAATGAAGACATTTTGATTATTATTCTGAGTATAACACCTGGCATGGTGGAGAAGACATGGACTCCAAGATCTGTTTTATACTAATCGGAGTGATAACACTGACGACTGGCCGACCAGCGAAAGATGAATCTTCAATAGTAGTAGCCGACGAAAATGAGCTCCAACAATTACTGAAGTCACTTTACAAGAACGGTAAATTTGATATATCATTCAGTCACCACGAAGACGGCCCACAAAGCCATCATGAAGATCAAGCGCGTATCTCCCCTCATGATGACCATTCACATGAGTCACATTACCGCCATGAAGAAGCTAAACATTCTCATGATAAATTGGGGACTGCTCATGATGAATACCACCATGATTCACACCATGGGTCGCACAAACATACTAGTATCCACAAAAACCCGAGCCTCACTAATATACAAAACGTTAATCTAATTTACAAGAAGAAATCCAACAGTCCAAGCGATGATAATAACGAGAAAGATCTTGAAAGTGCACTTGGATTAAAAACTTCTGAAGACAATAGTGTTGTCCAACTTCTAGGGCTGTTGAAAAACTTTGATACAAATGCGGGAAACGTCGACAAAGTAAGTCGAAGTAACGTTGATCGAGATGATGACTGCGGTGGAGGTAGGTGTGGTAGGAGCGATGA
Source organism: Eilema griseolum (assembly GCA_963662185.1). NCBI lineage: Eukaryota > Metazoa > Arthropoda > Insecta > Lepidoptera > Erebidae > Eilema > Eilema griseolum. The sequence continues at coordinate 1,614,376 of OY759254.1, forward strand.
CCTTAATGACGATGGAAACAACAATCTTAGGTTGTGCTTTGGAGATAGATGTGGCCGCGGTCGAAGTGACAATGACCAAAATTCTGAAAAGAATGGTAATGATGCTGATGCTGGTCCGATTCTAGATCTATTAGAAGACCTTAGTAAAAATGTTGGCAACGTCGCCAAAGTAAGTCGAACAAGTGACGACAATCGAGACGATGACTGCGGTGGAGGTAGGTGTAGTAGAAGCGATGACTATAATAACGATAATGTTAGATTGTGCATTGGAGGAAGGTGTGGCCGCTACCGATCCAGCCGAAACGACAGGGACTCAGTTCGAACAAGTAATGATAATCGAGATGATGATTGCGGTGGATATAAATGTGGTTATGGCCGAGTTAATAACGACAATGATGGCAGAGGCAAAGCTGATGATGCGGATGGTGATGGCGATTACATCAAGGATGTTATGCGTGCTGATCGCGACAGACGTGTATCTGAAACTGATTCGTATATTGAGCAACAAATTAAATCCAATGCTCAGAGATATAAAATCAGTGATGAGTTGGACGCGATAGTTGTCGACATGTCTGGTTTACAAAATTCCCTTGGCAATTCAAATGCTAACGACCCAATTGAAAAGGAGCCACTTAGTAACGTGAGATTAATAGAAAATGTTGGTTATCCTAATATTCTTGGAGATGAGAACGATGATTCTGCAGAGCAAGTTCAGAGACACAATATTTTGGATTCAGATTCTAAGTCAATCAAAGCTGTTGTTGTTGATCTAAGTAAATCAGAAGCTGATCTTCCAGCTCAATTAGAGGAGCTCTTGAAGAATATGCAAGGCAAATCTAATAATGACCGCGTTAGTAACAAAAATGATGAAGAATCTAAAATTCTATCGCACAACGAAGATAATAATAATGTTTATGTACCTAAATGGCTTCTTAACGAAGTCATTGCTAAAACCAATTTAAGAGCAGAACCTGAGACTGAGACAACTCTTAAACATTTACTCCCTATGACTGCGAAGCAGAAACAAAAAATTGTAAAAGCTATCGCAATTAAAAATAGTAATGCCTCAAAGAGAATCTTCCGCCGCAGTGTTGAAGATGACATTGGTGTTCCATTTCATCTTGAAGTACAAGGTCTAAGCCAAGCGAACCCTTAATGGTTTTCAAGAAAATAAAGTTTTAATTATATTAGTCAATATTTTATTGAACTATATAGGCATTTTTATTGATATATTACCTAAGTCTCCGTTTGTGTGTCCGAGAAACGGTGCATATTAACTATAAACCACGAGCGGTGGTACCTACCTCGTTGTTAAGTTTCGAAAGGTTTGATTGACTTGATTTACACGTTAGAAAGAGCATTAGCGATCATGGAGGTATCTCGCTTGCTCTCGTCTCATGCTCATTATTTTCGCTCCCCCATGTCCTCCACCACGCCGCGCGTACCATGGGAGCGGTACATGGCGTCCGGTATATCTATAGTATTTATTAGTTTACTTACAGTGTACTACCAGGTCCTCCCAGCTTCGCCCGCGGCAAATTCCGTAGCATGCTTGAGCATATCTTTAAGTAGTATATTTAATTTTTTTATGCCACTTCCATAGGCCACGGTAACCACTTTCCATTCAGGTGGGCCGTGCGCCTGTCTGCTCTGTCTGTCTAACAGAGCAGACAGGCGCACGGCCCACCTGAATGAAAAGTGGTTACCGTGGCCTATGGACGTGTGTAACACCAGAAAAGCCACACTCGCGCTGCCGACCCTGTGACCCTTCGTGCCGTCTGTGTAGAGGACAAAGCAGGACAAGCCTTTTGTCATCCAACTGACAACACAAATTCTCCAATGACCTCTGGTTACCCTACTCACCGCTGGGAACACAACACGAAGTTATTATAACCGCGGTATTCTGTAGGGTGGAGGTACTGCCCCAGTTGGACTGCTCAATTGGGCGAAAATACCGCCGTGTTTACCTCCTGTTACACCGCCGCACCGTGCCCTACCTCCAATTTATAATTTTCAAATAATGGATGTAAATCTGCTAGAATTTTTTGACAGTTACCATTACTGCTCCGCTCTCTTGGGTAGTAGCGTGAGATTATACAGCCTTCCTGGAGAAACGAACGATCAATTATTGTATTGTGTAAAATGGAGCGCAATATTTGACATTTGTCAATTGTCAATTTGACATTTACTATTGTCAATATTCAGTTGTTGACGTTTCCGGTTTACGTATATTGTAATCGATTTACATACTTTAGTTGGTTGTAAATAAACATAAAATGGCAAACGACACGCCCGAGAGTGATTTCTCCATAGAATGCTTTCAAAACTATACTGCGCCAGAAGTATTTGTGCAAGGTTTGGCGGGAATGGTGAACCAGAATGATGTGGAATCTGTGATTAGAGCACAGAAGAACATGTAAGGCTTTTTCTGTTTTTATTATAATTTAGGAAGAAACTCTTCCTTGGGGTATTAATAAATTTCATTGCATGGTGAGTACATTTTCATACTTAATACAGGAAATATTTATAAGGTTCAGATAGATAAATAGATAGGAGAGAATGGCGTACTACAGAAACAACGTTTTCCACATCTGCCCACTTACCAAATAATATAGTCATACACTACACTAGACTATCAAATATATAGTACCTCCGCCCTACAGAATACCGCGGTTATAATAACTTCGTGTTGTGTTTTTTAGCAGTGAGTAGCGTAGCTAGAGCTCACTGGAGAATTTGTGCTGTCAGTGGGAAGACTAAAGGCTTGCCCTGGTTGGTCCTCTACACTAACGGCACAGAAACTCTGTGCTTACAGGGTCGGCAGCGCGAGTGTGGCTTCTCTGGTGTTACACACGTCCGTAGGCCACGGTAACCACTTTCCATCAGATGGGCCGTGCGCTTGTCTACCACCTAAGTGGTATAAAAAATAAAAAATATTTTTTTTTACATAACATGACATAAACTCACGCCTATATCCCCGAAAGGGTAGGCAGAGGTGCTAGCACCCACATTTTGCTAATTTATGTTTAGGTCCCAATGTAATAGGTGGCGAGCCTATTGCCATTAACCAGACACTTATAAACCTGTGATAAATACACACATAACTTCGAAAAGTATCAAAAAGTCATTGGTGTGTGCTATGGTAAAACCTGGGCTCGAACATGAGACCTTGTATCAGCAGTCTATTACCCACGTTGATGTTGATATATATATGGAATATTTTTGCATTTATAACAAGCATAGCATTGCTATTGGTAGGCTTCATACACATACAGGCAGTCAATCACAATGTTCCATTCTCTCGAGACATTCACATTACCAATACTAATATTTTTTATGCATTGAGCACAGATCCTTATTAATTTTAAAAAATAAAATTACCTAAGTTATAGCAATTAACATCACCTATCAGTATATACAGTAAAAATCCCATCAAAAAACAGACCCAAACTCTTCAGAGAACCGAATACAAACTAACTTTTTTTTCAATTGTTTTTGATATGGCTACAGTGCATACATAAAGTAATAAGTTGATATTTTAAATTAGAAACAAAAACTTTATTTCTTAGTATTCGCCTCCTATGCTTGCCAATGCAAATATACATATTCATGAATACAAATATTTGCACTGAGCGGGAATCGAACCCGCGCCCCCTGCATAGCAGTCGAATGCTCTACCGCTACGCCACGGAGGTCGTTATTTGTGATTGTAATGTATGTTTGTATCTTTGTAATATAAAATTATAACTATACATTTCAGGCTGCAACGATTTGAGAAAACCACCGAGATGCTCACAAACTGTAATCAACTATCTGCAAGCCGACTCCGGGCTGCATCAGCAGAGTTCAAGAAACACACACAGCTGTTATTGGAGATGAGGAAGGATCTAGAATTTATATTTAAAAAAATTAGAGCTATTAAGACAAAACTAAGGTAAATAAGTTTTACTATGAAAGTGAAAAATGTTTGTAAATAGACCAAAAAAAGAAGCTGAGTTAGTAAAGTCAAAAATCATTTTTTCTACATAGACCATTAAATCGGAACTTACAATACGTCATTAAACAATGGTTCTCGACTTATCACGATTAAATCATGGAACTTACAATTCCGTTACTATTACCATTGTATAATTATGAATCACACCGCGATAGTATAACAATAACATTACTAAACGTCAATATGAAAAGAAGACTAGTTTTTGTTTAGCAAATGGAGCACCGGTACGAAACGCGGCCCCTACCTGAGAAGACCCCTGCAAGAATATCAGAGGACATTTTTTGTTTGGTCTATTTACAAACACTTACTAAGTCTACTTAGTCGAAGTTTATTGCTGGAGTCTTCTCAAGCCGGGGTGACATTTCGAACTCCATATTTTTTTAATTTTAAAGATGATCCTAACTAAAAAATAGTCCCTATGTGTTATTGCAGGGTATGATAATATAACCTATCATATTAATATATATTGTACCTAATTTTAACCACATCCATACAGCTGTTTTAGTGTGATAAAATGACAAACATCCCAACATTTTCAAGAACTTTGTCATTTTTTTATACCACTTAGTTGGCAGACAAGCCACGGTCCACCTGATGGAAAAAAGTGGTTACGGTGGCCCATGGACGTTTGTAACACCAGAGGAGTCACACTCGCGCTGGCAACCCTGTAAGTACAGAGTTTCTGTGCCGTCAGTGTAGAAGACAAAGCAGGACAAGCCTTTAGTCTTCCCACTGACAGCATGAATTCTCCAGTGAGCTCTGGCTACCCTACTCACCGCTGCGAACACAACACAAAGTTATTATGGCCGCGGTACTCTGTAGGGCGGAGGTACTACCCCGGTCGGACTGCTCAATTGGGCGGAAATACCGCCGTGTCCTACCTCCTTAGCATTACATTTATTTCAACAGAGGTATTATAATATAGCCCTTGCAGGTAGCAATACAAGACTGTCTAGTATTACCAGTGTTTGCTCAATTAAGTAACAGGTGGCACTTGATTGACACACACGGCCCACCTGATGGGAAGTGGTTACCGTGGTCTATGGACTAGTACAACACCAGTGGCGTCACACTCGCGCTGCCGACCCTGAAGAAACCTCTTAATGCCCCTTTTGAAGAACCCCATATTGTAGGCGCATGGGAAGACCGCAGCAGGGAGTTCATTCCACAGCTTGAGTGTACGTGGGATGAAGTTTCTTTCATACCGCACAGTGTGTACCTTCTCAGGTTGCAATGTGTGGGGATGAATTCCCTGCCTACAATGAGCGGTGCGATGATAGAATGTTGCTGTGGGCATCAAATCATACTTATCATTGTGAATTTCAGTACACAATACCCAGAAGCTTACAAAACGGCTGTAGCAGCATCACTAGCTAATAGAAGACCTATTGACGATGAAGATGACGAGGACTTCAAGCCAACAGACTCAAGAATGGAATCCAAAATGGTGGCTACTGTCTCCACAGAGACCCTCAAACCATCAACAAGTGCCAACAGCAAGAAGTCCAAGAAAAAAGAGGTTAATAGTGATGAAAGTAATAATAATAAAGGACCTGGTGTTGCCGGTGCAAATATTTCGAATGAGGTTGGTAGAAAAGTTAAAAGAAATAGTAGTTCTTCTGATACTGAAAGTGTGAGCTCGGGTGATGATAGTAGCACAGATACTGGTTGAGAATGAAGGAATTTTTATTGGTTATAATATCAGTCACGGATTTGAGCTTAATGAAGTGTGCAAATGTATTCACTGTAAAAAATATTAATTTAATGTATTATAATGGTTAAGTATATGGCTTTTTATAGAAAGAGTAAACTTATGTGGCAGACAAGCATATGGCCCACCTGATGGAAAGTAGTTAAAGATGTGTGCAACGCTTGGGACATCCTATTTGTGTTACCGACCGTGTATGACCTTCTTTAAAAACTTAGCTTACACTAAGTCCACTCTCCTGCTCATACTTTTATTGGTTTGTTTTGTATTTTATGGGAGAGACTGCCATCTGAACTCCCTAGGGGCCGTTCAAGTATTACGTAAGCACTAGAGGGGGGGGGGGGGGGGGTTGTCATTGCATTGCTTAAATAATTATTAATATATAACATTATTTATGTTTCACACATAATATAACATGCATTACCCTTACATTTAACCAAAAAAGAAATATGCATATGTTTTTTTATGTTTACGCAAGCATTTTAAGAGATTTGTATACTTTTGCTGATAAGTGGGAGGGGGGTTAAATAATTGTAATCAATCTGAATGCTTACGTAATACTTGAACGGCCCCTTATGATAAATAATCCTATTTCATTTTGAGTTTGTTCACATCCTGTGTTGTGTCATCTAATTTCTCTTCAATATTACATTTGAAGTTGTTGCCATATGATTCCTTTTCAATCTAATCCCAATTCTAAATGTTGCTATTTCTTTTTCTACAAACTACCATATGTCACATGTTATAAAATAAAATCAAAAATAACTTATTTAAAGACATGTTTATTTATTGCTTGATAAAATATAATTATATCACAATGTCAATCTAGTCATAATAGCATTCTTTTAAACGCACGCCATATAGCCATCTGTAGGTAGGCAGTGATGACTTTTCACTCACATATCGTTAACTTTCACCTCTGCCTACCCCTTTACAGCTACACTACCAATGTAAGCCTACTCCTAACACAATAATAATAAAGATATAATACTTATCATTTCATAAAAAAGAATTGCTGGCTATTTGCTAGATGTAATGACATTATAGCACTAAGGTATACATTTATACAAGCATAACTAGACCTTGTCTAAGCCCTAATGACGCGCCCCACTAACTCCCACCCAAATAACGCGCCCCACCTCCCTTACACACACAAGCAAATTGACAACGACTGTTTTCGGGCTTGTTGGTCAACAAGTCACAATATGACAGAACGCGCGAACGAGTGGACGTCTCGTTCTATACTATTAGGTATTTTCCTGTAGTCAAAATAAATTATTTAACTGTGCTTATTAAATAAAGAATGGTAAAAGAGCGGTACCAAGTTGCGTGTGTTCTTATTTTATCGTTTTTATTTATATTTATTCATCCAACCAACCTATATTAGTAAATTATTACTAATATAGGACTATAGAATATAATGACGCCACAATAATTTATTTCATACAAATTTCTTTACCGTACCGTAACCGCGGTAGCCTACTGGGTAACCGCAGTAGCCTAGTGGTATGGGTAATGGACTGCTGAGACAAGGTCTCGGGTTCGATCCCAGGTTTTACCATGGCACACACCAATGACTTTTCGATGCTTTTCGAAGTTATGTGTGTATTTATTGCAGGTTTATAAGTGCCCGGTTAATGGCAATAGGCTCGCCACCTGTTACATTGGGACCTAAACATAAACTAGCGAAATGTGGGTGCTAGCACCTCTGCCTACCCCTTCGGGTATATAGGCGTGAGTTCATGTTATGTTATGTTCTTTATAATTTACCGTTTTGACGAGTCAGTCAAATATCTAATTGTGTCAGCGCGGACTATTCTCTCGGATTTATCACGCGACTAGTCGACCGCAAGGATCTCGAAACAATCGACGTTTTTAAAGATGTGAAGAGAATATGGTGGTGCGTGTCCTTACAGTGTAGACAAGTTATACTTGCCTAATCAAGTTAACTCAAGTAGAACGTAAATAAGGAATTGCTTTAGAATAAGATTAGGTATAAGAACTGAAGTATTACTTTAATATATATATTATATTATTTAGAGTGTAACTTAACGTCGCGTCAAGCTTATGTACTGCGGAAACCAATCTTGTAATAGTCAGCAACAAATCCTACTACATATAAAAACGTAAGTAACTTTGTTCATTACACTTTTACGCCTAAACTACTGAACCGATTTTGGCAAAATTTGGTACAGAGATAGACGATAGAGATATTTGCTGGTAATTGCGGGATTTTGCTCGTTTTTTTCTTTTTTGGTGCGCTTAATATTGGACAACAAACTGTTAGAGGAATAACTAAAGAAAAATATGGCGAGACTGGTACAGAAGAAAATAAATTGCACACACCAAGAAAGAGAATACGAGATAAACCAGCCGTGTCAAAACGGCCATCATAGCGTGCCGCAACTATAGAGTTTAAAAAAGGACATAGGTACATTCATTAAATTCCATATGTCTGGCTGCGATAAATCAGTTTATCAGTGCGGTCCGCATTATTGGACATCCCGAGGTCACGAACACCCTAGAACCTTTGCAAATGCGTAGAGATGTTGCGTCCATGGCTGTATTTTACAGTCTGTACCATGGGAAGTGTTCTGATGAGCTCTTCCAATTAGTCCCACTCTTCCATTTCCTACACAGGACAGCACGTGCAGGGCTTAGATGTCACCCGCATCCGGTCAAGAACCAAGCGGTTCGGAGACTCTTTCCTTCGTCGCACCATTAAGGCCTAGAATTTATTTATTACCAGCTCACGTGTTTCCTTTTCCTACAGTCCCGGGACCTTTAAGCGGGGCGTGAAAAGGCATATGATGAGGCCGTGAAGCTGAATGTTACCATTGTCACATGATATATGTAAGTAATGGTGACCCTCTTTTCTGAGACTTTGCCTTCAGCTTACGATGGTAAGGCGAAGTTAATTGACGCGTCCTATATGAAAAAAAAGAATCTAATATCTAATACTCTACCCGCTCTACCACAGAGGCAGTGATAATTTCACGATATGCCTTTACTGTCAATTTTAACTTCACCGCAGCCGTAACACCCCGTACTGTCCTAGACACCCAAACAATGCGTACTGCTCATACAAGAGTACCTACATTTTGTGATGTGAATAAGCTCAACATATATATCGGCACCTATAACTTTGTTGCTACTCTTCTGAATATTTAATCTAGATTTTAAGGCTGGATTTTCCAGTTACATCGCTGCTGAACCGAGGAATTTAGCTTACCTGGAGGGGTTAGAGGAAATATTAGTAACTACGGTTCTGATAATATTCTTTATAAAAAAAAACACTTTCATTCACTCAGCAAATAGTCTTTTAATTTTGAACTCTAACCCGTTGCTTTAAAGTTTAAAATTTAATGAATCTTTAAGCAGTGTCTGTGGTATGACAATGGTATTGCTTTAGCTGAGTTGAGGCTCTGGAGAATTGGCGGTAAACAGTGAAAAAGTTTTTTTAAATATATAGATCTACCCTCTTTCGAGTTTCATACAAAAAACCATACAATATGGTAAACCCGCTAGCTTTCATGTGAATTTGATCAGAGTGAACCACCGGCTTGATCAAAATTACTTGAACATCTATGGCTGCCATTACATACCTTCACAGTTCTATAATCACTGGTGGAGTCCTCTCTTAACCAAAATAATATTTATACAATAATCAATAGCAAATTCTGTATTTAATTATTAATTACATATAAGGTTGTGAATAAAAAGCTTTTGTAAATAAAACATATTTATTAAAATGTTTACCAGTCTTACTTTATTTTCCTAAATACTAATATATATATACATATATATCACCCTTTTGAGTACCACTTAGGTGGTAGACAACCACACGGCCCACCTGATGGGAAGTGGTTACCGTGGCCTATGGACCGTTACCGACCCTTTTCTCTTCCTGAGATTAATAGTACCTAATCAAAAGTAACTTTATACGACAAAAATAAAATAACAGTGATTGACAAAGCAGACTCAGTATCCTGGATGTCTTTAGGTATGACGGAGATGCCTGGATACCACACAAAGGTTTGACGGAGATGCCTGGATACCACACAAAGGTATGACGGAGATGCCTGGATACCACACAAGTTGGTGTTTTCAAACAGACCCACCAGATATGCCTCACTTGAACCAGGGGTTCAGAGTCAACCACTGCAGAAAATGCTATCCAATTACAGATTTTATGTATATAGACTTAACGTCGGAAATTAAATGAAAGAGTCGATTACATTTTTTTATTCACTGCATGCCATTTAATTTTAGATTTTAATAGCATATTTAATGGCATTTTTTGCAGTGGCTGTGGCATACAGTAGTTCACAAAGCAGAATCAGAGCGGATAGCTTTTGGCATGATGGTGATGCTAGGCTTGTATACCACACAAGTTGGTGTCTTCAAACAAACCCATCTGATATGCCTCACTTGCTTCCTGCAGTGGAGCTGAAAACCCAAGTCAGTTTTGAAATCTTGTGCTATACCAAACTAGCTGTTTAGACCAAAAATTGTGTCACAGTTCCTGGGTAAGCTGTGAATAAATATGGAATAGTAGGCCTACCATGATACATCCGCAGTTATGGACCTAAGTCTCGGCCAATCGGCTCCATGGTACATATTTAGACTGAAGTCAAACAAGAGTAATCTTTTGGGTTGTGAGTTGCAAAATTTCAGCTACTGCGTTCGATTTCATAGAAAACTCCTGTTTGCATTGTCACCGTGTGAATAAAACAGGACTTTTCTATGAAACTGAATGCATCAGAAATTACACAATATACAACTCAAAACAATTATGCTCATTTGTCTTCAGCCCTATCCTGAAAATCGGATCTGAACATGGTATGTGTCACTTTGGTTCGGTTTAAACCCTACCCGTAAGAAAGAAAAGGTGATTTCATGGTACCTACCTACATGGTTAAATGATTTTTTTTTTTCGTTTCGTGCCGGCCCGTAATTTCGAATATTTCATGATGTTTCAAGTTTGTGTCCTGGGGGGACCCAGGACACAAACTTGACAAATGAATTTTGACACCTATCTGTATAACCATAGTCTACCTTTTTGTTATGTTCTTTACTGTTTTATTATTTGTTCTGTAATAAATGACATATATACATTTAATTGTACTTATGTTGTAGTTATAACTAAATACTTATACAAATTATAAACTTCTAAGTAACTGTGTTACATATTTGTAAGACTTCCTCATATCTATCTTAATGATAAACAAATATTGTAGGACATATTAGGTAGGGTTTTAGAGTTAACGGGAGACAATTTAAACATTAACTTATTGATAGCAATATCAAAATTAATCACTTTAAATAAGGCTATATCACATAACTTCTCTTTTCTTTAAATATATCAGTGTCCAATTAACTGTCCCCGCCTGATGCCAAGCTGAGGGTGCAGTCGAAAGAATAGTGGCCACCATGACAGATGATTTTTCAAGTCCTGCTTAAAGGGCCAGGGATTCAAGTAGCATGAATACTAATAAAGTGTATGTAATAGTTTGTATATAATTTATTTATAGATCGGTATAATTAAGAGTCAATTTATAAGCATCTGAGGGTTATGTAGCTCCATCCAGTGGTTCGTACTGGACTCCATTAGATGTTGAGCGATTTCAGATTTAAAAAATAAGCACAGAATAAAAGCTCATCAAATCTCAGGCATGGGTCATGAGATTGCTGTTTATAGGGTTAGCTTTATATTGTGAAGAATTTTGCTTTTATTCGATTCCACTCTGTGCTAGTACGACTTGACCTTAACACTTTTTAGGCCCAAACTCTGCTTAATAATAGATGAATCTCTTATTTTACATTTAAAAATACTTAAAACACTAATTACCTTAAAATTATAATGCTTTTTATAATAAATTGAATAGTGTATCAACACCTGTATATCCTGGCTATAGTTATAATTTCTTAAGACAACTTAGCGAATGTCTCTGTATGTTTCCGTGCGTTTTGCAAAAAGCTTTCTCTATCATGCTTGTATTCGTTTGCGATGTCCATCATGAGGGGGTCGTCAGGGTTTGGATTGGCCATCAGCGTTTGCAACGATACCAGCAACGTTTCAAGTGTAATAGTAGGTAGCCAGCCACCTTTTGGAGGCATTTTGAGCATATCCATGCATATTCTGCCACCTGGAAGAAGAGACATCATACTTTTAATTAAATTTGTACAATTACAAGTTTTAAATAAATAAATAAATAATCTTAGTCGCATCCTAAGCTTGATCACCTCGGAGTTTGGGATTCGCTTTACTGGTCTAATTACGGATTTGGCTGATCTTCGATCTCCACATCCTAAAGGTGATATCAAAGCATTGCAGTTAGACTAGTTTTTGGACTTTTTAGGGTTCCAACTACCCTTAACAAATGTCTTAGATGTTAAGGGTAGTAGATGGAGGACTCTCCAAATTGTAGGGAATGCGATAAAATTGAAGATGTGCAACATCTGCTTATGGAGTGTGTGCGGAGCGGGGCTGAGAGGGTGTTACTGATGAGTGACTTGAACCTGAATGGGCTGGATGTGGGTTGGGTTCAGTCTGTGCTCTCCGAGCCAACCTCTGACAAGGCCAGAAGGCTATGTCATTTGGTCACATCTGCCAACAGTTCCCAACAGTGAGGTTAGACTAGGCGTGAACTGGAAATAATTGGAAGGAAACAATAAAGAATGTGTTACCGGTACAGGGTACGATGGGGTTGACATATCTATGTACATGAGAACCCCCAAAAATCAGATTAAATAAAAAAATGTCTTAGATTTCTAGTAGTATGTGTGGGTAGTGTAGAAGTCCGAGGTACAACCAGAAAAATGCAAATACCCATATTCATGCATACAAATATTTGCACTAACTGGGGATCGAACCCGCGCCTCCTACGGCACTTCAATACCACCACACTACTACACAAGCTTAGTAGAATATATACATTATTCACACCTGTAAAAACATAATCTGGTTCTAGTTGTCTGAGTTTCTTGCTGGTATTGTAGAATGAACCTACCGAACCAGCAAAAATATCACTGTCCAATGGTTTATCTACCTTGTTTAATACTAGCACCGCGCCGCGGTTTCACCCGCGTAAATCCTGATCCCGTGGGAATATAGGGATAAAAAGTAGCCTATGTTACTCATGAAGAATGTAGCTTTTTAATGAAAAAAGAATTATTAAAATCGGTCCAGTACTTTTTGAGCTTATTCGTTACATACAAAAATACAAATCTTTCCTCTTTATAATATTAGTATAGATTTTAATAATTATTTAATCTTGACATAATACACATCTGATTACCCCTTCGGGAACTTAAATGCGTGAATATATGTATGTATCCATTTATCTATGCACCCATTATTTTACATTCAACTAATTACATACTACTAATTATGTTGTTGGGTTGGATACCCAATCGTTCTCAAGGTTATGGGTGATTGGCCTTGGCCAGTAAAAACACTGGATAAAAGTTAAACTGGTTTACTGAATTACTTAAGGCTCTAGTTACAATGCGTGTCCTGCCCGCTGCCCGTATCGTACGCGACTGCCGACACGGCGGTCGGCGCGACCGGGCACCTACTCAAATGCTTGTCAGCATTTCTGTGTTCCCACAATGTCTTTAATGTTAATTTCCTAGGAGTTCATTAAAAAGAGATTTATTCTAATCTTAATCCTACTAATATTATAACGTGAAAGTTTTTTCACATTTATAAAAAGAGTACTTAATAAATATCCATCCAAATAGATAGATATTTATTACTGTCATTTAACATGACAATGCTGCCAGCCTTCTTCTTTTCTTCTTCAGGTCATTGTTGGCCTTTTTGTAAGTGCCGATATAATGGTCTATTCAGAATAAAGGATTTTTGACTTTGATAATGCGGAGGAATTTTATGATGCTTTATCCATGTATTTATTTTAGTGTGTTTTAGTACCTAATAATAGTTTTTAGTTTTAAATTTCATTTAAGTAATATTATTTTTGTATTGTACAAATCATATTAAAAATAAATTACTCTTTCACGCATAAATACTGAAAGAAATAAAAGTAACTGTTTATACACAATTACTACTGAAAATCGTCCATTACAATAGAATAAAAAAATAAAAATATGCAATACAAGGCATAAACTGTTAATAATAATAAATAAACAGTAATAATTAGGTGTATAGGTATGCAGCACCTGCAGAAACCCGGCTACTGAACATATCTGGATGAAATTAGGCACCAAAATACATTGTCTGGAAGATATTCCGGAAAATGGTTCCTGTATGTTGTGGACAAAGAATGTCAATGAATTTATTTATTTCTGTGAGCATGGTATTTTTGCATGAAGTACTAGGCTCACAGAAACTTCAAGGAATTCTATAGAAGAATCTGGATTCCTGGATCGAGCTTAATATTTCACAGAGATGTGAGCTCGCAGCTAGTATTATTTTAATTATATCATTATTATTCATATTATTAAAGGCACATACCTTTATCAATGTTCGGATGATACACAGGCGTATTGAACTTCACGAGGGGCGGTTCAAAAGGATACCTTGGAGTTATGGTAACTGTCAACTTGAAAGTTCCACTCTCGTACGGAGACGCCTTAGGTCCTTGCATCGTGAATTCTAGCTGCTCGTAAATATTTTCTTCATTTGGATGGCAGACTATCCCCCAGGGTGACTTCGCTTCGAAGTTCTGAACTTCTTTGGCGACACGAGCTGTTCTTGCGAAAGCTATCACACTGTTGCTAGAGCTCTGCATATTTAATAAAATAACCACCGTAATTAAATTATCAGTTAAATATATATATGTTATTTACTTTTCAGTTTTCTATTGGTCTGTTGTGTTGTGTCTGTTATATGGCAAATCAAAGAGTGGCAAATGGTAAATAAATGGCGTATGATCGCTGTCTCTGTTTTGGCCACAGACTGCATAGGCATTAGGGATGAGACGCAAGTGAGTTACGATTCGAATCGATTTAGTAAAAACACAATAATATATAATAAAGTATCGTATCGTTGATTTAAAAAATAGGTCGTTACATATGAAATGAAATGGCCGTTCTTTTTTGACACCCATAGTAAAATATATAATTTATTATATTAAATATAAGATAAATGAAATTTAATACATACAAAATAATTAAAACATAAATACACAAAATAAATTCGCAATTATGTTGCGTCACGTCGCGTTCTTTTTTTGAAAAAATTGGTGGCAGTCCAATTTTCAGTACTAACACTTTTGCATTTATTTAGGAATGATAAATCCAAATTTTATGTTTTTTTTGTGTATGAATTAGACAACATTAAGCTAATATACACTTTTATTACGTTTTTAAAATTGACAGCTGTAAAAAATAATACGAAATTTATCATTAAAATAGATAGCATGTAGGAAGTACTGTTTTTGATGATCAAACTTAATTTATAAAGCGGCCAATAAAAATAAAATTTATTTATTCATTTATTAGGGACTAAAAACAGTTACATGATAAAGTCTTAAACAAATAATCTTAAAAACTAAAAAATTGGTTGCCTGTAAAGTCGGTATACGGGCGAAAGTTTTACGTGACAACGACTTTGAGTGGTAAAATAATTTTAATGTGAATATTCATTCGTATAGTAGGAAGAAGGATGAAATATCACTACACAATCGTTTTACAATTAACTGGCAACGTGCAAACTTGTATGCAGGCGCCTAAGCGAAATAGAAGCGCAAGACATGAACCGGTGTGTATGCCTATCTCTCTCACTCTCTCTCTCTCGCTCTGTCTCTCTCGCTCTTAGGCGGGCTAACTGTGCTCGAGTGGAAGGGACGCGTGCCTTTCACTTTTTATGTCTGTCTCTCTCGCTCTTAGGCGGGCTAACCATGCCTGAGTGGAAGGGACGCGTGCCTCTCACTCGCTCTCATTGTGAGCGCATAACGTGAGCGGAGCGTAACGCAGTTTCTTGAAGTGTCACCCGGCAAACCAATTTATAAGACGTTGTCACGTCAAAAGATTGTCAACCATATAATCGACACCATTGTCCATGAATTGACCGAAAATTTAGAGTTAAAATCTTGAAATCAACTTTCAAACAAAATATAAATAACGGAAATAGCTAATAAATAAATTAAATTAAATTATAGGAATAACGAACTCATGAATCTGTAAGAAATTTTCATAGGTAAAGACCTATTATTTTATACTTAGTTGCAAGAATTTAAAGCCAAGTGATAATGATGATGATGATTATGATAACGATCAATGATGATTACCACCTCAGTACAATAGTCGAGACTTTACTATAGGTGTCTAGGCCGTGTATAGAAAGTTTTAGAACTAACACGACAAGTCACAATTCACTGTCATATACCACTTTTTCTGTGTGTTGTCTTGTCTAAGACGTTATATTATCTAAAAATCCACCATTTTTATAAATCAAAACTCGAATCTACACCAATTTTTTCACGTTATTAGTGCGAAACACTTAATACATCTTGACGCTTCAATATTTTGTTAATACATCGACATCGAAAAAACATTGATATTTATATTGGATGCATCGAGGAGTCATCTACTAGGATATTGCTTTAAAAGATAAAATTCATATTGTCATGTTTGAAAAACAAATTCTATAGGTACTTTTTTGTGGAAATAGCGACATCGATTTCTATTCAGTTTAATGACTACTCGCAGACTAGTCTTAGGTGAAAGTAAAAATATGAACCAGTTTCATTCGTTGTCATTATTCTCATCTCTGACCACTTCTATCTGGTTAAGATTTTATAGAGTGTGAAATCAGGATTTGATATATAGACTGTGGTATAAAAGATATTGTAACAAGTTGTAACTTTTAACAATAACCTACGTAGGATGAAAATTACGCCAAATGTCCAGTCCTGGAAATGGATTTATCTGATGCGTGCCTCTTCCTTTGCTGGTAAAATTTTGATCAACAGATTCAATATAATAAACGAAAAAAGATTTATGAAATAAACATTTGCCTTTTATGTACCCAACGACGAAAAGGTGCACATTGAGAGAGCCTGTGTCCAGCAGTGGACTGCGATGGGCTTAGGTTCTGGTCTGCAGTGGGCACTGATTTATTGATACATATAATTCTTACATACTCTTTGGAAATACACAATATTTTTAATTAATTAGTTTAAAAAAAATGTCTGTGTAAAAATATGAATATTTTGATATATATATTGATATACTTAACATCGGTAAAAAAAATACCGAATAAATATCGATGTTTTTGTCAAAGTCCATCACTAAACATAATTACCGCGAAACCTTGACGGAAGTTTACAATCATTAGGATCGTTAAAAATTACTTGATTTGTAAGTTTATTACAATAACAATCAATAAAAATGTTTGAAATCTTTTATTTAGTTGTCTCAAAAAGATAATTAAAAAAAAAGTAGTTTATCACAGCTGTTGCTGAAATGTCAAAATATCAGCGCACCCTAGCGGCAAAAAAAAAACTATTTCCAAGAAAGGTCACGAAACGTCTAAAGTACTTTTCTGAAATTTAAAACACGTTTCAGTGGTTTTTCGTGTAATTTGAACTCTTATTTCTATTTTTAATTGAGATCACTGACTACAGTAATACTTACGCTATCATCCTTCATTAGATTATTCGTGTGTAGACCAATAAATAGTGTGCAAATATCAATTATTTAGTGCTTAATTCATAGACACCATTGCAGTTCCGTATAATTTGGTAAGTAAATTACTTTTTCTGTATTATTGCTCATATTTTACAGGTTCTAAATGAATCCAAACGTATAACTGCAGCTTATTAATCAGTATGGCCATGGGGAATCAATCAGAACGTATGTTTATATGGGTGCAATCAATACGAGTACATGGTGTCTTAGTGTTTTATTTACGTTTAGGGTGAGCTGTTTTATCGATCTGTGACTGGTAGTTAAGCTCTATAATAAGTGCCACAAAGGTTAGTGGCGGTGTTTTATGTAATATGATGATAGTACGCGAGGTATGCGAGGCGTAAATGGCCCAGTTTGTTTTGATTCCGTCTGCAGTCAGCGGGCTTGCAATGCTTGCAACTGTCTCGTAGCTTCTTAGAAATCGACGCAACGTGTGTTACTGGCACAATGATCGATGTATACAATCAAGGCCATTTCTTTCGCAAATGATCTACTTATTTTGTTTTCTTTGTATGATTTTTTTTAATAGAGTAAGTATATGGCCTGTGATTATTAACATGCGGCCTTAAACTGATCTGAAATTTTGTTTTTTATGTAAGTAATAATTAATATTGCGTGCATTTTTATTTAATTAGCTCTTCGAGAGTTGCATCGTAAAATACCTACATAAAAATAAAAAATATAACCTATTTATAATTATTACTTGTGCCCACCTGAGGTTAATTAAGCTGAGAGCAGGTCTCAACCTGCTCTCAGCTTAATTAACCTGTACTGTACTGTAACCGAGGCAAGACTGTCTTCGTGACTCATCACGAAGACAGTCTTGCCTCGCATAGACAAGTCTGTCTTAGAATTAAAACGAAACTGTTCTGTCTACGACACGTCGCACACCTC
Organism: Eilema griseolum; assembly: GCA_963662185.1. Taxonomy (NCBI): domain Eukaryota; kingdom Metazoa; phylum Arthropoda; class Insecta; order Lepidoptera; family Erebidae; genus Eilema; species Eilema griseolum. The sequence continues at coordinate 1,632,633 of OY759254.1, forward strand.
AGACGAAACTATTTTGTCTACGACACGCATCACACGAACACCGTCTGCGTCACTTGATAAATTTTTTGTTCAGTATCAAAATTGACTTCCAAGATATTGTTGTATTAACCATCCTAGTTACACGTGCACTTGCAAAACGGCGACGCAGACGTAAATATTGGGTGCATCCCATATGTAGTGAAAAATTGATAAAAGGAAAATTTTATACTCTGTATAGTAAATTAAGGGACCACACTACAAACTTTTTCAAGTATTTCCAAATGAACGTGACAACTTTTGATAATTTATTGAAATTAATGGAGCCTTATATAGGAGAGGAGGGCCCGCCGCTAGACTGTTTTGTATTTGATGTGCGCGCCCGCATGCATATAAAAGGGAAGCCGACAATCGTTAGTCAGACTAGTCGTCTTGTCGTAGTAGACAGCTTTGTCTATGAGACGTTTTGTTCTAAGTGTGCGTTTCTCCATTTATTTTGTAAAGCAATAGTCTGTCTTAAGTCTGTCATGACTCTAATCTGCGCACAGCCTTACTTACACACTTAAGCTCCTGTGGCATGTAGCCCCTAGATGGGGCAGAGGTCTTCCACTGCGCGTCGCCATCCCTGTCGGTCTTGAGCTTCACACTTAATTTCTCACGAAGCCATTTCGAGGTTCGCCACTTCCGCATCAATAGTCCGCCTCCAGGTCTGTTTAGGACGGCCACGCTTACGCTTTCCTTACGGGTCTCAGTCTAGCGCTTGCTTCGGTATATGGTAATTGTCCCTGCGGACATCTCATCAGCTCCATTTTCGGCGTTTGATCTGTTGGTGGATAGGGCGATCCCATAGGTTTGCGTTGGTAATTTTCGCGAACCATTAAATACCAAAGATTTGGCGAAGGCAGCGGTTGGAGAAAACTTGTAGCTGGTGTGAGATGTCTTTTGTGACCTTCCAAGTCTCGTATCCGTAGAGCAGTACGGTTGTAACGTTGAACTCCCCTCCCCCTTGTCGGATAAGGTTATAAATCTCCTCCTCCCTCCCCATGCTTAAATACCTAAACATTAGTACCAATATGCATATTTCTTGTATACCAGCTTTTCCATCTCCACTTCGCACAGCTTTGGGCGACCATTAGCACGCATGACATCCTCCACGACCTTAAGCCAGCACTTCTTGGGTTTACCTCTCCTACCGAGGTCCGGCGTGGGCGCCGTTGTCAGACATTTGTTACCTCTGGTCTGGCGGTTTACGCACAACGTTAATTCCCAGGTGTAACAACTTGCAAGTAAGGATGACTTTGGTTCCGAAAATATTCGAGGCTCTCATATACATCTTCGAACTCCAATGTAGGAATTTCAGCCAGCCTTTTCGCGTGATTGAGCACCAAACTAAGTTCCACATGAACTCCTTGCTGCAGTTTTCCTAAGCGACTATAATATGGGGTTCTTCAAGAAGAGCAATAGAAGGTTTTTTCAGGTTCGTCAGCGCGAGTGTAACGCCCCTGCGGCCCCTGATACGTCCATAGGCCACGGTAACCACTTCCCATCAGGTGGGCAAGTATACGGCCCACCTGATGGGAAGTGGTTACCGTGGCCTATGCCTGCCACCTAAGTGGTATAGAAAAAATCCTAATAAAAATATAAATGCGAAAATCTGTGGATATTGAAAATTTCGGAGGAGGTAGGACACGGCGGTATTTCCGCCCTATTGAGCAGTCCGACTGGGGTAGTACATTCGCCCTACAGAATACCGCGGCTATAATAACTTAGTGTTGTGTTCCCAGCGGTGAGTAGGGTAGCCAGAGCTCACTGGAGAATTTGTGCTGCCAGTGGGAAGACTAAAGGCTTGTCCTGCTTTGTCTTCTACTGACGGCACAGAAACTCTGTACTTACAGGGTTGGCAGCGCGACTGTGACTCCTCTGGTGTTACAGACGTCCATAGGTCACGGTAACCACTTTCCATCAGGTGGGCCGTGTGCTTGTCTGCCAACTAAGTGGTATAAAAAAAAAACCTCTTTTAAATGGATTCTATCGTGATTTATTTAGTATTACCTACTTACGATTAGCCCGACGTTTCGGCTACTTTTTAGCAGTCATAGTCGGGGTGTGACTAAGAATGGTAGTTGTTACATAATTTGAACGTTACCGAAACGTCGTCGGGATGAACGTAAATAATAATCACGCCTTTATCTCCGGAAGGTTAGACAGAGATAAATTAAAATATGTTTGTAACTCAATCATGGTCAAATAGCTGAATGAATCTGGCTGATATGTGGCACAGAGATAGATTATAGTCTCCGATAACACTGGATACTTTTTATCCTTGAAAAACGTACTCATGGGTGACACGTGCGGAGCCACGGGCATACACTTATGTTGGAACTCCTAAAATGTACTTGAACCTTACCAAATGACGGTCCATTCATGAATTTTGTTTTTAATCTCAACTTCCGTGTTTTTAAACTTTAAAATAATATTCGATTCAACACAGTTCGAAATTGCTAACTTCATTATTACGGTTGGCAAGCCAAAATCATTGTCGAAAGAACAAAAGAACAAGAGCCGGAATTGATAATTCACAAGTGAAATAATAAAACAATATATATATAATCAAAATCCTCATCATCGTCTGAACTTTGATTTTATTTTTATTTTTTCATATAGATCACGTCAATTAGACTTTGCCTTGCCTGATGGTAAGCTGAAGGCAAAGTCTCAGTAAAGAGGGTCACCATTACTTACACATACCATGTGACAATGGTGACACTCAGCTTGACGGCCTCATCATATGCTTTTTCACGCCCCGCTTAAAGGACCCGGGACTGTAGGAAGAAGGAAATACGTGAGCTGGTAATTAATTCCAGGCCTTAATGGTGCGACAGAGGAAAGAGTCACCGAACCGCTTGATTCTTGATCGAATGTTCTGCACGGATTCCGGTTTCATCAGAGGCTTTCTTCATGGAGCCCGTGGTTGACAGGTTGAGCCGCCCGTCACCCTAACAGAAGCAGGCAGAGGCAGGCAGGGAATTCATCCTCACTCATTGCTGCGGCTTAGTGGTTAGATCGTTCCCCCTATATGGCAAAGATTGCGGATTCGAATCCCGCCAGGACCGTAAACATTTTTTCTATCATAATGGATTTGAATAGTTGGCATAATAAATGCTTTAAATTTCCGTTCAATAGTTTGAGCGGAGTCATCAAAAAATCAATCTTTAATATTGATTGTCACATCATTCATTGATTCCCTTGCTTGGTGTTGCACACGTCCATAGCCCACGGGATCCACTTTCCATTATGGGCCGCGTGCTTGTCTGCCATCTAAATGGAATAAAATAAGCTAGCAAGGTCTAATGGAAATGTCATAACCAGACATTTTATTATCCACGCTTTAACGGGTCAACGGATCTGATTGAAATTTGGTATAGGCCTAGATTAAACTGTAAAGAAATTTCTTTCTTTCTTTTTTTCTATTTTTTTTTATATAGGACACGTCAATTAGACTTAGCCTCGCCTGATAGTAAGTTGAAGGCAACGTCTCCGAAAAGAGGGTCACCATTACATACATAGACCATGTTACAATTGTGACACTCAGCTTGACGGCTTCATCATATGCTTTTTCATGCCCCGCTTAAAGGACCCGGGACTGTAGGAAGAAGGAAACACGTGAGCTGGTAGTGAATTCCAGGCTTTAATGGTGCGACAAAGGAAAGAGTCTCCGAACCGCTTGCTTCTTGATCGAACTATATATCTATCTATCTATCCTGGGAGTAGGTTCTAATGGGTTACAGGAACGTTATAAAAATTCATATCCCGTTCCCGCTGCACTTTATGTTGTTTTTATGTTTTCTTTTAGACAACATTAACCTCCCCTGTCGACAGGTTGACAGGACAGTGTTGTCTAAAAGACATGACAACGAACACAATGAAATAGAATTATCAAATTTGATGCAGTCGTTCGAAAGGTAATGCGTGTAAGTACATTTTTGGAGCATGTTTTATTCAAAAAGTATTGTTCAAATTGTAATTTATGTTCATGCACTGCACATGTCATTTTCCAATGGGTCAAACGGGACGTAACAAGCTAATTGATATTCAATATTCTCGTATTATCTTCATTTGCATACATAATGTTTACTCGCAACGGACAAAAGCGTCCATTGACAGAAAAAATAATGATTTAAATCGTCAAATTGACTCTATCCCGCCTGCTGGTAAACTGGGGTGGAGCCTAAAGAACAGTGGTCCCTAGAATAGCGGTCCTTACCTTGATGATCTCGACAGATGTTTTTTCACGCCCCTCTTAAATGACCCGGAAAACTAAACAACAAACAACTTATATCTAAGCAAAGCCCTAAAAAGAACGGAAAAAGTTTGATAGCAGAGCTGGTAGAACCTATTTGTGGATGTATCATCTAGTGAACTGTGACGTCACACTTTTTAATTCATACAAGTTTCCATAGAACTGAGCGCTGTGACGTTTAAAAGCAACTGGATTACGAGAAAATTACGAGGAGGTAGGACACAACGGTATTTCCGTCCAATTGAGCAGTCCGACTGGGGAAGTACCTCCGCCCTACAGAATACCGCGGCCATAATAACCTCGTGTTGTGTTCCCGGCGGTGAGTACGGTAGCCATAGCTTACTGGTATGTTTTTGTGCTGTCAGTGTTAAGACCAAAAGCTTGTCCTGCTTTGTCTTTTACACTGACGGCACAGAAACTCTGTGCTTAAAGGGTCGGCAGCGCGTGTGTGACTTTCTAGGCACACGTCCATAGGCCACGGTAACCACTTTCCATCAGGTGAGCCGTGTGCTTGTCTGCCACCTAAGTGGTATAAAAAAAAGAGTCTTTTTTTTTATTTTATTTTTTTATACCACTTAGTTGGCAGACAAGCACACGGCCCACCTGATGGGAAGCGGTTACCCTGGCCTATGGACGTATGCAACACCAGGGGTGTCACACTCGCGCTGCCGACCATGAAGAAACCTTCTGATGCCCCTCTTGAAGAACCCCATATTGTAGGCGCTTGGGAAAACCGCAGCAGGGAGGTCATTCCACAGCTTGAGTGTGCGTGGGATGAAGTTTCTTTCATACCGCACAGTGCGTACCGTCTCAGGTCGCAATGTGTGGGGATGAATTCCCTGCCTATGGCGAGAGGTGCGATGATAGAATGTAGCTACGGGCATCATGTCAAACAATTCATCTGAGCACAAACCATTGTATAGGCGGTAGAACACACACAGTGAGGCAAAATCCCTCCTAAGGCTAAGAGGTTCCACTCTACCTGTGAGTATGGGATTGTCAACCAGCCTCAATGCCCGTCTTTGCAACGAGTCGAAGGGGTCAAGCTGGTATGCAGGCGCTCCAGCAAAAAGGTGACAGCAGTACTCCATGTGAGGCCGGACCTGTGCTTTATAAAGAAGGAGTTGCTGCCCCGCAGTGAAATACCGCTTTGCCCTGTTGAGCACTCCGAGCTTTCTTGATGCCAACTTAACCTTGTCCTGCAAATGACTTCGGTATTGGACGTCACTGGAGAATATCGACACCAAGGATCCCGATACTCGGGGAGATGGTAAGCGGTGTGCCCAGGAATTGCGGCGCTACAATGAATGGGGTTTTCTTAGCGGTGAATACACATACTTGTGTCTTAGTGGGGTTGAATTGGACCAGGTTTAGTCGACCCCAATCGGACACTCCAGAGAGAGTAGTCTCGATTTCAGACACAAGTTGTTCGCGACTCTTCTCCACCTCGGACTGAGGGATATTTGCACGGCCCGTGTAACACGTGTCCCCGGTACTGTCGTCCGCATAACAATGAATGGAGCCATCAGACAGCATGTCATTGATATGCAGCAGAAACAGCGTCGGAGACAACACGGAGCCTTGTGGGACACCAGCGTTTATGTTCATGCGGTCCGAGCAGCTGCCGTCGACGACGGCTTGGATGCTTCTGTTGGACAAAAAGCTGGAGATCCATTCGCACAATCCCTTGGGGAGTCCATAATATGGCAACTTCGTAAGAAGACCTTTGTGCCAGACCCGATCGAAGGCCTTCGCTACATCGAGGCTGACCGCTAGTGCCTCACCGCGACTCTCGATGGCTTGCGCCCACCGGTTTGTGAGATACACAAGAAGGTCACCGGTAGAGCGACGGTGGCGAAAACCGTACTGTCGGTCGCTCAGTAGATCGTTTCCTTCAAGGTACCTCAGGAGCTGTGTATTAATAACACGCTCCATAACCTTCGAGAGAAGGGAGGTTATAGCGATAGGCCTGTAATTGGTCGGATCTGTCCTGTCACCTTTCTTAGGTACAGGGTGCACGAACGCAGTCTTCCACGAGGCCGGGACCTGCCTCGCGAAGTATGAGAGTGCGAAAAGGCGAGAGCTGAGAAGTATTATTTGGTAATGTCATAGTCTTTAAACCTTCATTTTATCTAATAACTAGCTGACCCACCCCAGCTTCGCCCGGGGTATTTTTTAAAGTTTCATATCCCTTTGAGCCCGTATGTTTTAGTCTTCAAAATATGTATGAAAAATTGCCGGTTTTTTTTTTTTTTTTTATACCACTTAGTTGGCAGACAAGCACACGGCCCACCTGATGGAAAGTAGTTACCGTGGCCTATGGACGTCTGTAACACAAGAGGAGTCACAGTCGCGCTGCCAACCCTGTAAGTACAGAGTTTCTGTGCCGTCAGTAGAAGACAAAGCAGGACAAGCATTTAGTCTTCCCACTGACAGCACAAATTCTCCAGTGAGCTCTGGCTACCCTATTCACCGCTGGGAACACAACACGAAGTTATTATATATTTGTTAACATTTATTATCAATGCTCCGCTCCCTTAAGTAGTAGCGTGATGATATATAGCCTAAAACCTTCCTCGATAATTGGACTACCCAACACTGAAAGAATAATTCAAATCGGACCAGTAGTTCCAGAGATTAGCGCGTTCAAACAAACAAACAAACAAACAAACTCTGCAGCTTTATAATATTAGTATAGATTTTAAGGTTATTAATGAATCGTTTAAGATCCGCATGGTTCCCGGCAGAGTAGAATTTGGGCCACCTCATCTCTTCCCATGCGGTGTCGTATATCAGACATATATACAGCCCATACTCAGCCTCAGATTTATGGCTCGAGTCAACAATACTGCCCGGAATACGGCAATAGACTCACCTCCTATTACGTGGGACTGAATACAATGATTAATGAAATGCGGGTGTTAATTCACCTCTGCTTTACCCTCCAGGGATAAAGGCGTGATTATATATATGTATGTATATGTGTAAGACTAGCTTATAAATTGATTCGTTTTTATTTTATTTTGATATTTTTATTTTAGAAGGTTTAGTAAGTTTAAAAAATATACGTCATACCAAGACCTGGAACTCATTACCAGCTCACGTGTTTCCTTCTCCCTACAGTCCCGGGTCCTTTAAGCGGGGCGTGAAAAAGCATCTGATGAGCTCGTCAAGTTGAGTGCCATTATTGTAACATTATTTAGTGTCTGTACCCTCTTTCCTGAGACTTTGCCTTTAGCTTACCATCAGGCGAGTCAAGTTGGCGAGTCCTAGATAAAAAAAAGTCTAACCCCTCGTTCTACCTAAGTATAAAACAAGTATTTGACAAGTTGCAATATGTCATGAGGAGGTAGGACACGGCGGTATTTCCGCCCAACTGAGCAGTCCGACTGGGGAAGTACCTCCGCCCTATAGAATACAGCTGTTAAAATAACTTCGTGTTGTGTTCCCAGCGGTGAGTAGGGTAGCCAGAGCTCACTGGAGAATTTGTGCTGTTAGTGGGATGACTAAAGGCTTCTCCTCTACACTGACGGGACAGAAACTCTGTGCTTACAGGGTCGGCAGCTAGCAGTGTGGCTTCTATGGTGTTACACACGTCCTTAGGCCACGGTAACCACTTTCTATCAGGTGGCCCGTGCGATTGTCTGCCACCTAAGTGGTATAAAAAAAAATGTCGCAGGCTTCAGTGTGAACGCAATTGTGTTTTATACTTGTTTAAAACTTTTTGGCTATACATACTATGTGCACGAATAAGTATCTGAATACAAACATGTATAAAACAAGTATTGTGTCTTGAATGCCCTTATAGAAGTATTTAACAAGTTTTGTATCAAACAACCTTACAACTTGTTTCTTGGTGAAAACGAGGGGTTAATAACATACATATAACAACATACATCCAATAATATAAATACGACCATGCTGATGGCACACCCAACAAACCATTGTGGACCACACAATGAATATTGTCGCTAATGTTTCTCATAACAATATTTCACGGTGTACACAACATTATTGTTACTTATTGCAATAACACAAACTATAAATTTAAATCTGAACAACATACATATCGGCGCGAGGGATATGCCTGTCAACCTCACCTTCGGCAACCAAAGGAACCCACAGGCGGCGTGCGTTTTAGTCGGTTCGAGTCCGACATAATTGGGATTTTGCGCAGGTAAAAAAAAAAATATACATATCGGCAAAGTACACAAACCCCGACATGTATCTGTCCCCCCTCTGGTTGTTCAACCCTCTACCAGTACAGTTTCTGAGAACATTATTGAAATTCCCTTTTGGCAAAGACTTTCTCACTTAATAAACTCTGTTTCGATCCTAAAGAGAATTGGTCTTGCACCGCGAGGGTGCAAGACCAATTGTTCTTCGGTCTTGTACTTCGAGAACATACTAAAACGGCTTGGGAGCAACTGTTCTCCTTCCCATACAAAATTTTACATATAAGAACAGACAAGACAGACCGGACAGCCCACCGAACAACAACAAATTCATTGACGTCTCAAATTATTTTATATAAAATTTAATCCCAACATACTCCACTTTTCGGAAAAGCAATATTTTTAATTTGGTTGAATCAAAATTAAGGCATGGTGACATAAATGGGGCATCGAGTTTGCTTTTTGGTAGCGATGTAGCCTTACTCTCCGGAAACCCTTACTGGTCTGCGGAGCAAGCATCCAGAGCCTGCAGGTGGCCGTTCTTTTACTGAGACACCTGTCCCCAACCCTGATTGCCTGTGCGTAACGGCCAAGGAAGTGTTGGCAGCCGTTGTCTCCTTTCGAAGCGGCTTTGCCGGCGGTCTCGACGCATTGACCCCACAACATTTAAAACATCTTTTAGGGCCAAGCGCCGGGAAGGCTGGTGAGGCACTTCTGAAGGAGCTAACGGCTCTCATGAATTTGATGCTCTCTGGTGGTGTGGATGATACCATCACAGACATTTTGTATGGGGTTGTAGACCTGAGAGCATGGGTGAATTTAGGAACGAAAAGGCAGTACCGAAGAATAGAGAAAGCCGAGTGGATATTAATTTTGAGTAGGCGGTCCGAAATGTCACTAAAATTTTGTTTTTTTTCCTCTATAAATGAGGTGTAGGCATCTTCTAGGACTGTGGACCCAAAGAGACATAGATATTGTTTTCCTATTATTTTGATATTAGGAGCTAATGCATTAAATTTAGAAATAGCAATAATTTTGTCTGAAACATCATTTAAAAAAATCTCACACTTATTACCTTAGTTCTAAACCTTAACTTAACTTAAATTTAGAATTTAAATCAATATAATAAGAAATATGAAAGACTAGTTTAGCAAATGGACCACCGGTTCGAAACGCGGCCCCGACCTGAGAAGACCCCGGCAAGAAACTCAGCGGGCATTTTTTTAGTCTATATTTACAAACATTTACTAAGTCTACTTAGTCTAAATACAATAATTTACTTGAGTAGCATAGTTGAGCGAACAACTCACTGCCAAGCTTGTTTATCATCTAAGTATTGTTGGATTTTATAATAACCTTTCTGGCACAATTTACCTATTATTTTGAATCGAAAATGATTGCTGGCGTTAATACACCTCTGCCGGGGTAGGCAGGATTAACAGCCGTCATTGACGACGATGAAGTTTATCAATATAGTTATACGTGTATCCACATTCGACAAGCCACGTTTTTAGGCATATGTATATAATTAACTGTTATCACAAGCTCGTTACAGTACTGGATATAAATTGAGTACAGCGCCAGTACATCTCGAGTACCTACCTACATATCGAGTACATATTGAGTACAAATCGAGAACATCTTGAGTACATCTTGAGCACATTGCTAAGCTGTCAATGAAGTGTCGTTGCAGGTGATGTGGATAGGACAGGTGACGAAGTGGTTGAGTGGTCACTTGACTAGCTGCCACTCACATGTTATGAGTTCAATCTTCATTATGTTATTTTTATACAACTTAGGTGGCAGACAAGCACACGGTCTATCTGATGGGAAGTGATTACCTAGGTATAGACCTAGGTAATCACTTCCCATAGGGGCGAGTGCAACATCAGGGGAGGTCACACTCGTGCTGCCGACCCTGTAATTACAGAGAGTTTCTGTGCCGTCAGTGCAGAAGTCAAAACAGGACAAGCCCTTTACACTGACAGCACAATAACTCTCCAGTGAGCTCTGGCTACCCTACTCACCGCGGGATATACAACATAAATATATGTTTTTTAAAGAATATTAGCAACCGAAATTAAGTGGTTGATATGTCATCTAAGCCCTCCTAAGTTAAATTGTATTAGCATACATACGTTCTCGCCTATTTGCCTCCAGGATAAGCAGAGAACACAGCCCGCTACCTGCCTTTACCCTTACATACTTTGCGAGCTTCCTCTACTATGCTTGTTGTGTATTAACTGTTACTATTGAAATTATATATTACAAAATGTTATTTTCAAAACCCAAAAACGGCTTGACGGATCTGAATGAAATTTGGCCCAGATAGATTATACTTAGCATGTGAATTAATAGCCGCAGAGATACCCGGCAGAGTAGAATTTGAACCACCCCATCTCTTCCCATGCGGTTTCGTACAAGGCGACTAAGGAATAGAGGTGTTTAACATCAGACAGATATATACAGCCCATACTCAGCCTCAGATACATGGCTTCATCTCAAGACAATAATAGTACCGGGAATACGGCAATAGACTCACCCCCCTCACCCGAATTTAATGATTGGTGAAATGTGAATGTTAATTCACCTCTGCCAAACCCTGCGGGGATAAAGACATGATTATATCTATGTTTGAGTTATTAAATTGGTTCCTTTTGACTCCTGAATGTAGTACACAGTATAGCCTAATATATATCCTAGCACATTGTCATTGACATTTTAATTTAGAATTTGACTTTTGTTGACAATTGATTATATTATTACTATTAATATCTTTTGGATTAGAACAATCTCTTCAACAAATAAGTTTTCACAACACCTGACATTGACAAGTTGTGGCAACACACATAAACCATTCAATAAGAAATGAATTCTTTTGGATTAATTAAATAACGAAGGAATCTATATTTTTGACGATGAATTTCAGATGCTTTATTATTATTATATTTGGTTTAAATTGTGTAAATATTATCACATAACACACAAATATTATTCATTATTATGAATAGTGTAATATTTGCATGCCATTACTGGTGATAATACATTGTATTTATTTTATTTTTAGAGATCAACTCATTATGACTGTATTAAGCAAATAAATGAATAAATAAATAAATTTTGACCCCAATAACGTCACAAAATGTACTATATATACACAGTACGTGTTTTGTGGATGTCTTTTGAGGATACACCAATCATAGATTATATGAAACCAATTTACGCGCACTCGTAGTTTTTACTTTTCGAGGTCTCGTTTCTCGATTCTCGGGGTGTTGTTACTCGCTTCTTGGGGTCTCGTTTCCCGCTTCTCGGGGCCTCGTGTCTCGCTTCTCGGAATGTCGTTTCTCGCTTCTTGGGGTCTCGTTTGTTGGGTTCTCGTTTCTCGCTTCTCGGGGTTTCGTTTCTGGCTTCTTGAGTTCAAGATATATGCCGTTAACTCAATGGTTTAAATAATCTCAAGATCATTTTTCGATCTCCATAAATATGTTTTTCTCGTGGAATATTTTGTCTTGGCGTGTCAACTTCTGTTGACCTCGTCCCAATTACAGATGACCTCGAGATAGACAAGCATCCCATGAGTGTAAATAACAACAAGAATGTCGCGTGTTGAAAGGGCGTAAACGACAATAACTTTTCATAAGAAAATCGCTTTTCTGTTAACGGTTTATGATTTCGTTTGGGATCTTTTTGGTGTGACAGGATAAGCAGAGAACACAGCCCGCTACCTGCCTTTATCCTTACATACTTTGCGAGCTTCCTCTACTATGCTTGTTGTGTATTAACTGTTACTATTGAAATTATATATTACAAAATGTTATTTTCAAAACCCAAAAACGGCTTGACGGATCTGAATGAAATTTGGCCCAGATAGATTATACTTAGCATGTGAGTTAATAGCCGCAGAGATACCCGGCAGAGTAGAATTTGAACCACCCCATCTCTTCCCATGCGGTTTCGTACAAGGCGACTAAGGAATAGAGGTGTTTAACATCAGACAGATATATACAGCCCATACTCAGCCTCAGATACATGGCTTCATCTCAAGACAATAATAGTACCGGGAATACGGCAATAGACTCACCCCCCTCACCCGAATTTAATGATTGGTGAAATGTGGATGTTAATTCACCTCTGCCAAACCCTGCGGGGATAAAGACATGATTATATCTATGTTTGAGTTATTAAATTGGTTCCTTTTGACTCCTGAATGTAGTACACAGTATAGCCTAATAAATATCCTTTTTTTTTTTTTTTTACGTGCGCAAAATCCCCACGGATACCTCCCCACCGGAGCCGGTGGAGGAGGTTATGTCGGACTCGAACCGACTAAAACGCACGCCGCCTGTGGGTCGTTTTGGTTGCCGAAGGTGAGGTTGACAGGCATATCCCTCGCACCCCGGCCGACCCAGGGCCATCTCTCACGATCTGGCCCTCTTCTCGGGTGTGGGGACTACAGAGTCCCCAACTCGTCCCCGGAAACGGGGAGGCGCGCCACGCGCGCCACCGCCGCGAGCCTAATATATATCCTAGCACATTGTCATTGACATTTTAATTTAGAATTTGACTTTTGTTGACAATTGATTATATTATTAGATACTATTAATATCTTTTGGATTAGAACAATCTCTTCAACAAATAAGTTTTCACAACAAGCCATTCAATAAGAAATGAATTCTTTTGGATTAATTATTAAATAACGAATGAATCTAGAATTTTGACGATGTATTTCTGATGCATTATTATTATATTTGGTTTAAATTGTGTTAATATTATCACAAATAATTAATAGTGTAATATTTGCATGCCATTACTGGTGATAATACATTGTATTTATTTTATTTTTAGAGACCAACTTATTATGACTGTATTATGCAAGTAAATGAATTGACCAATGACGTCACAAAATGTACTATATATGCTCAGTACGTGTTTTGTGGATGTCTTTTGAGGATACCACAGGTTATTACAGCGGCGGAGGAGCTGAAATCTACCAATCATAGATTATATCAAACCAATTCACGCGCACCGGGCCTCGTAATTCTCGCTTTTCGGGGTCTCGTTTCTCGCTTCTCGGGGTCTCGTGTCTCGCTTCTCGGGGTGTCGTTTCTCGCTTCTTGGGGTCTCTTTTCTCGCTTCTCGGGGTCTCGTTTCTGGCTTCTTGAGTTCAAGATGTATGCCGGTAACTATACAATGGTTTAAATAATTTCAAGATCATTTTTCGATCTCCATAAATATGTTTTCTCGTGGAATATTTTGTCTTGGCGTGTCAACTTCTGTTGACCTCGTCCCAATTAGAGATGACCTCGAGATAGACAAGCATCCCATGAGTGTAAATAACAACAAGAATGTCGCCGGTTGAAAGGGCGTAAACGACAATAACTTTTCATAAGAAAATCGCTTTTCTGTTAACGGTTTATGATTTCGTTTGGGATCTTTTTGGTGTGACAGGCTTGCAACTGTAGATATTATTTTTGACTGTCAAATCTTTTTTTAAGTAGATTTTTAGGTCGCTAATCTGTCCTCAGAAGATAGATAGATGGATGGAATATTGTCTATTGTAATCATTATTAGTTACAACAGCGTTATTACCGATTTAATCCTTCTAGAATGTTCGTCAATTCTGGTAACCTCAGCTTTTGACCATCTAGCGGGGTACAGTCAAAAGCTTGTTTTATAGTCCAGGGCTCGCTCTACCAGTTGTGTCTTGATTCCGATTATCTTGACTTTTATGACGGCAACTGCAGACTGTCTTAGGGTCTGGCCATTAAACATGTGATTTTTTAAAGCATTTTTTTAATCCGCCCCTCCCCCATGATGATACGTGGTGAGGTTCCAGACCTCCTAAAAATAACTTATATTTTTTGGTACAAGTTCTTTAGCGAGGCAACGCCGCCAGTGTCATGGGCACCTTTGCGCTGAGAACGATACGGGGCGGGTTTTTTGATTTGACATAACATGACAAAATCTGTGATTGCAAATAATCATGTGACATTTGTATTGTGGTTATTTGAAAAAAAAAAATTCATTTTTTTCACGCGTAATTTAGAAAAATAAATTATACACGCGATATCTCACTATCTCACCTCTTTATACGATATTTCGTGATTTTAACAAACCCTTTTCACCCCTGTTGAGCCCCACGTGATTAATGGACAGCCCCTTTGTCATCACCCGCCAGCCGGTACATCACTGATTAACAGAGTTCCCTCTCGGGATTGAGAAGTCAGACAGCAGTCGCTGCCGAAAAGCCAAAATAAAAGCCAAATTGAGAGATCGGACGCCGGACTTCTAAGTACAAACTTTAGATGCTACCGGCTGTTATGATGATGATAAAGCGGTAGCTTAGTGGTTAAGGAGTCGGCCATACGAAAGGTCCTGGATTCGAATCCTGCCATTTCACTACCGACGGAACCCGCTCCAAACACAAGCAATTTAGCTTAGCTGGAGTGGTTAGAGGAAATGTTATTAATTTCGGTTCTAATATTATTTATGAAGAAAAAACTCCATTAACTAGTCCATCACAGTCCACTGCTGGACTAGGCTTCTCTCAATGTCGGGAGGCTTTGGCCTACTGTTTCCACGCAGTCCAGACAGGATGGTCGCCCAATTGAGCAGTCCGACGGAAGTACCTCCGCCCTACAGAATACCATGGTTATAATAACTTCATGTGGGGTTCCCAGCGGTGAGTAGGGTAGCCAGAGCTCACTGGAGGATTTGTGCTGTCAGTGGAATGACTAAAGTCTTGTACTGCTTTGTCCTCTACACTGACGGCACAGAAACTCTGTGCTTACAGGGTCGGCAGCGCGAGTGTGGCTTCTCTGGTGTTACACACGTCCATAGGCCACAGTAACCACTTTCCATCAGGTGGGCCGTGCGCTTGTCTGCCACCTAAGTGATATGAAAAAATAAACAAGTAATTTAGCTTAGCTGGAGGGGTTAGAGGAAATGTTATTAATTTCGATTCTCATATTCTTCATAGGTATTTAAACTATCATGGTCACTCACATCACTCACAACTCAAAACAATGAAACATGGTAAATATCCCGTTTATTTTGATACTCATATTCTTTATTTAAAAAAACTATCAACTAGCTCATAACAGTCCACTGCTGGACTAGGCCTCTCCCAATTTCAGGAGGCTTTCGCCTACTGGCAGGTACAGGGTTTTATTTCAAGTTTTCTTTCTCTCGCCGTGATATCGTCTGCGTATTTTTCCGTTAGTCGCCTCTTACCAAACCCTTCGGACATAGGGTGGTGATACTTGTGTCCTTTCTACGTCACCACCCGGATAAACTATTGCACAATATTATTTAATACCTATCTCGGCTATCTCGTTGAATCGGTAGCATGTGGGCACAATATAAATATTTACAAAAAGCCGGCTTCAGACATGTCACGACACGAAAACGCACAGTCATACACATGTATGCATATATTGTCGAATAGCTAGTACTACTGGAACAGAAAAAAAATCGAAAAAACTATTAATTAATTTGGCGATGAAGTCACTGATGTATTGAACCAATTTGTTCATTATATATACATACATTCACACCTATAATCCCTTAAAGGGTAGAGGTGTATTAGCAAATCCATATTGCGCCAACTATGATGTCCGGTCTTACGTAATAGGGGGCGAGACTATTGCAGTCAAGCAGGCACTTTATCATGGGCTGTATGTTTACTTTGCTCTCCGATAGAATTCCCCTTATAAACATTAAATTAATGATTTATGAACGCAGTATTTTATTTTTATTTTTGTCTGTTTGTCTTTAGACGCAAAAAAGTGGTAAACGGATATGGTTGCTTTTTCATTAGAAAGGGTTTGGTTTTTTTATACCACTTAGGTGGCAGATAAGCACACGGCCCACCTCATGGAAAGTGGTTACCGTGGCCTATGGACGTGTGTAACACCAGATGAATTACACTCGCACTGCCGAGAGTTTCTGTGCCGTGAGTGTAGAAGACAAAACAGGTCAAGCCATTAGTCTTTCCATTGACAGCACAAACTCTTCAGTGAGCTCTGGCTACCCTACTCACCACTGGGAACACAACACGAATGACTATCGGTTTGACTTAAATATGTCGTATGTTAGATTGTGTTAAGAATCCTCGATACCAACTAGACATAGTAATAAAACATGTGTGAGTGTGCTCCATCACAACAATTTCTTCATTTCTGTCTAGACTATAACTACTGACAATAATTATAATTCTTATAATACAATTATCTTAATTTACCTTCTCTCTTAATTGTTTACTTAAACATACATTATATTACCTTATTAATTTATTAAATCTTATCTTATTGTATTGTATCCGCCGCGTGGTTCCCGGCAGAGTAGAATTTGGGCCACCCTATCTCTTCCCAGAAAGAGATATTTAAAAGCAAATACTTTCCTGTGGCAGCCAAGAAAAAAGTGTTTAATTCTTGCATCTTGCCATGCCTTACGTATGGGTGCCAAACATGGGCATTGACTCAAAAACATCTTTTAAAACTAAGATCGTGTCAAAGGGGAATGGAAAGAAGTATGTTGGGCGTGACGCTAAAAGACCGCAAAAGAGCAGTAGACATTAGATCTACAACAAAGGTGGAAGACGTACTAGAGAAAATAAGACGGTTAAAATGGCGATGGACAGGACATATGACAAGGGAAAGCAGACTGAAATGGACAAAAATTATAACAGAATGGCAGCCACGTGATGGCAAAAGAAATAGAGGTAGGCAAGCTAGAAGATGGACAGATGATATTAAGATGATTGGAGGAACAATCTGGTTCAGAAAAGCTAATAATAGAAAAGAATGGAAGCAGCTGGAAGAGGCCTATGTGTCACAGGACACGCTGATCACTGAACCGGGAAACCCGATATATTAGATTTAAGTTAAAACGCTTTGTTGTATGTTAAGTTTTTGTATAGTATCAGCAATAAAGGCTAATAATAATAATAATCTCTTCACATGCTGTGTCGTACAAGGCGACTAAGGGATAGGGATGTTTAACATCAGACAGATATATACAACCCAGACAAAGCCTCAGATACGGGGCTCGAGTGAACTATAGTGTCCGATATACGGCAATAGTACGTGGGACAGAATACAGTTATTGGTGAAATGTGAGTGTTAATTCAGCTCTGCCTAACCCTCCGGGGATAAAGGCGTGATTTTATGTATGTATGTATGTTATTGTATCCTATAATATTTCTCTATTTCTTCTCGTCTTTCAACAACAATCCTCTACCCATAAACTTTTCCTACTTTTTTTTAAAGTAAATATACCTACTCGCAATAGAAATGAGGTTGATCATAAAAACCTCCTATCTTTCCAGTACAAAAGCATTACAATTGCAATTGATTGAGTGGAACCGGAGTAGATATTACAAAACAAACGATAACCGACAGCCATGCTGGTTGAGTCGCGGGACTCAGCTAGTTTGAATGAGATCAGTGTTCTGCATCTACTTAGTGAGGTGAGGCCGGGGTAGCTAATTCACAATGACTTGCTAAATTCACTCACGACTTACTAGTAGTGGTATTAGGCACTGAGTGTATAGGAACCACAGATATAGAATAGTATAGATCCCGCTTGACCCCACTAAGACACTACGGACTAAGTTAATCACAGCTGCAAGCGATACACTGGCTGTTTGTTCTTCTCTCACCTCTTGTGAAAATGAACTCCGACAGCTATAAAAGTTACGGAATAAGCAGATCTTGGGCTATGAGGTGATAGGCTTGGATGCAACTGAGAACAA
This sequence comes from Eilema griseolum, assembly GCA_963662185.1. Taxonomy (NCBI): domain Eukaryota; kingdom Metazoa; phylum Arthropoda; class Insecta; order Lepidoptera; family Erebidae; genus Eilema; species Eilema griseolum. The sequence goes on from OY759254.1 coordinate 1,650,841, forward strand.
CGCTAAGATCATGCTTATGGTTGTGATTATGTTAAAGTGGATTTCATAATTGATAAAAACCACAATCAAGTTGAACTAAACTCATCACATTTCACTCTATGCATTTCATTGTGATTCCCGGCAGAGTAGAATTTGGACCACCCAATCTGTTCCCATCTACACAAGCTTCTATCGCCAACCAAATCAACATTGACCAAGTGAGATACTGGTCAAATCTGGGTAATGCGCCTCACCCAGGCACTGTGACCTAATTTTTTCTGAACAGCTTGTCGAGTAGGATACACATATAGAAGTAATTTAATTATAGAATCGTTCCCAGACTACCCATCGGCAAGTTTTAACTTAGACTAACGTACCGTATCTAGCGTCTTCTAAATCAATGGCAGGTAGGTATAACTACAATTTTTTGTTAGTTTTTGCCTGACTAATGACCGTGAATTTGTTATATTGAACTGGAACTGGAATGCACTGAAAAAATATAGGTATATGATGTCATGTTACATCATCAGGTCAGACAGTATTATTTAAGATACCTCCCACACTTTTTTTTTTACGTGCGCAAAATCCCCACGGATACCTCTCCACCGGAGCCGGTGGAAGAGGTTATGTCGGACTCGAACCGACTAAAACGCACGCCGCCTGTGGGTCGTTTTGGTTGCCGAAGGTGAGGTTGACAGGCATATCCCTCGCACCCCGGCCGACCCAGGGCCATCTCTCACGATCTGGCCCTCTTCTCGGGTGTGGGGACTACAGAGTCCCCAACTCTTCCCCGGAAACGGGGAGGCGCGCCACCGCGGCACCGCCGCGGCCTGCTTCTGCCAGGGTGACAGGCGGCTCCACCTGGCACCCCCAGGCCGGCGCTCATGATCGTTCATCGACCTCCGACGCCCGAGTTGCCTTCGTACACGGGTAGATACCTTCCACACTAGACAATGACGGCTATGATTTTTTGTCATGCTTGGTGAAGTATACAAGAGCTCCAGTATCAAAATAAACGGGATATATACCATGTTTCATTGTTTTGAGTTTCCGATCGATCGATGGTGAGTGACCATGATAGTTTAAATATCTATATTATACAAGAGCTCTTTGGTGCTAGTAACCTCTTGATCGAATCGATGGAGGCGAAGCGTATCGTCGACGATACTTCTCTAGAAGCGTGGCTTCTTCGTAGTGAGAAAATAAGCGTTGCCATACAATAGTTCCCGTGTCTTCTATCCTCTTCGAATGCCTTCCTACTGTTTAACTACCCTACTGGCTGCCAGAGCTCATTGGAGAGGTTTTGTGCTGTCAGTGGGAAGGCTAAAGACTTGTCCTGATTTTGTGTTCTGCATTGACGACACTGAAAATCTCTGTTCTAACAGGGTAGGCATCACGGGTGTGACTCCCCTGGTGTTGCATGCGTTCATAGGTCACGGTAACCACTTTCCATCAGGTGATCCGTGTGCTTGTCTGCCACCTAAATTGTATAAATAAAAAGAACTTGAAAAATAACTTAATTTGTGACTCATTCATCTGTCGTGGCTACCTTTGGATCAAATGAGTCTTAGAGTGGTGTGGTGACTTCGAAAAGGTAAACGGAAGGTAGGACGCCTCCCAACCAGATAGACTGATGACCTGAAAAGGGTATCTGGGAGTGACTACATGCCGAAGGTCTCCACCTTCCGCATCCAGTCAATCCCAGGTACCCTAGGAGCTTTGGCGCATTTTGACTGACGTCAACCGTCAACGTTACCTTATTTATACCTATGTAAAACTTTTAGACTCTTTTTTCTAATTGAACTGTAGATACAGTAACGTCTATTTCACTGGAAATTGCATTGAAACTATCCCTAAACACCCCACTGTACCTCGAATCACCGTTAACTTTTTTCAGTATATTGGCTTCCAACTGGGGCAACTGTTTACGCTGTTATTGTTGAATAATTCCACTAAATCTACACTGGCTCAAAAGACCCACGTCAGCAGAGGCCAGCAAACTAATTGATTGATGGGCATAATTAATACAATATCAGCAAAATTGTATACAGTCTATATAAACCTAAAATAAACGGTCGCACCTTTTATAAACAAATTAGCGAATAACATCACGACATTTACTAAAATTGAAGTTTCAGTTGTCGCCAGTTTTATGTAATGAATAATCATTCTTTATGTCAAACAAATAACGCCGATGACGAAGTACTTTTCAAGAACACACACACAAATTTACATTGAACGTAAGCATTTAAGACTGCGCCAGACTTACGCCAAACGTTCTTAATCTTATTATATATTTTGATGTACGAGTCCACGTCACGAGCCGCAGAGTCCTAGCTTACCTCATCTGCTAGCCGGTATTCCTACTGATTGATAGACGAGACTCCGGTACAGGCTTTCTTGTCGGCGTTGATGATTTTGATTGAGTAGTCCGACTGGGGAAGTACCTCCACCCTACAGAATATCACGGCTATGATAACCTCGTGTTGTGTTCCCGGCGCGCGGCGGTGAGTTGGGTAGCCAGAGTTCACTGGAGAGTTTTGTGCTGTCAGTGGGAAGACCAAAGGCTTGTCCTGATTCTATGTTCTGCACTGAAGGCACAGAAAATCTCTATTCTTACAAGGTCGGTAGCACGAGTGTGACTCCACTGGTGTTACACACGTTCATAGGTCACAGTAACCACTTGCCAACATGTGTGCCGTGTGCTTATCTGCAGGTGGTGTCTTCTGTAAAAGTCAAGATAAATCAATAGAATGGAGGAGTTGGATGATTCTGGAATTTAAAGTGCTAGCTTACAGATAAACGCTCGAGTAAAGACCAAGACCAACGTCTGTGAACATCTTCTAATTCGTAGTTGTAATGGTGACAAGAACTCAATTCTCTTCTAGCGATCGGATGCCTACTTAGGTGGTTTTAAAAAAATATTGTGTTCGAAAGTCCTTCGAAATTAGGCTGTGAAGAATATTTATTATGAAGCTAATTGATTGATTGAACATAAAACACTCATTTCTAGCCCTTACCCGACTTGTCTACATTATGTAAATCGTAGTTCGCAGTTTTTGAGAACATTCGCATAATCAATAAATACCTAAATCCTTGCGCAAATGTCTGATGTCAGCCTTACATACACATGTTTTCACACATCATGCTGAAGCCGTTGGAGGTGTGGTAAGTATGACGCACTTGAGCGCGCACACACACACACACACACGCGCACTCATACACACAGTAGGTAGGTACATGATTACTGTTTACATTACACCAACACTTCTATGATTTTTATAGGCTGCCGATTCGTTTGTTTGTTTGTCTTGTAGTCAGGAAATGCGGTGCGTTATCGGAAACTGACCATGTTGGTTATCGGTCATTAAAGTTTAATTATATAACTCCTTGTACACGAATAACGATGAGTGAAAATAATAATACTAGCGTTTGGGAATAGGTACAAACAAGAAGAACAGTCATAATTGAAGCGGATCTTTACGTCGTGTTATCAAAATTTGAACTCAATTTATGTAGAACTTTTTGAATTTGTGAAGTGTAGATACACAAACCAACGACCTGTCATCCTTGAGCGTAGGCCTGGTGACAAGCAGGCCGGGGGACAATGCAATGAACACCCCCTCCCCCTTCCCTTGGGAAAGATGGGGACACCGAGGATCCCATGTCCGAAGGGGCCATCTTGAAACCAGAGATTCATGAGGATTCCTGCATGGCGAAAAAGGCACACACAGACGAACCTAACAATTTTTTAAGCTATTGCATAGCTTTTATCGCGGGCCTTGAGCGTGGGGACCGAATCCAGAAATTCCGTACCGAAAAAAACCTAATACCCCCCACTCCGAGCTCGCACGAATCGAGCCGAGCTGCTCCGAAGTAGCTCCGCTTAACGTAAGTAATTATAATTGCATAAGTTGTTAGTTTTCAAATTCAAATTCAAATTCAGATTCAGACTCAGACTAGCTTTACCACGGCAGTCCCCGAGGCCACACGTCTTTTTTATATTAATTTGAGAATCTTCCTGCTTTTACAACGGTTCGGGAATTTTTGCAATTAAATCATGGAAATTACCATTTCAGCTGAGGTTTCGGATGCGTTGCAGCAGTAACCACAGCATCATTGATACATAATAGGCAGGTAGTAACATATTATTTTGAATCAAATTAGTTGACATTCTTCAAATCAAATTATCTGCCTACTTGCATGACATTTTGTATTTAATTCTTATTTATTTTTCTGAAGTGTAACATTTTGTGCATGCGTAAAAAAGTTCTTTAATTTATTTAAAATTGTGTAGTAAATTGTAGGTTAAATTTTTTTCAAACACAATGTAAATTGTTCATGAAATAAATTAATCAAATCAAATCAAAACATAAAATTGCCGTTTTTTTTATGAAATTGGAGGACACCCATTTTTCAGTACTAACGATTTAGCATTTTTTTACATAAACATAAACTTACGCACCCGAAGGGGTGCTAGCACCCACAAAATACACACATATTTTCGAAAAGCATCGATAAGTCATTGGTGTGTGCCATGGTAAAAACTGGGATCGATCCCGAGACCACGTCTCAGCAGTTCATTACCCATGCCACTAGGCTACCGTGGTTAAAATTACAAGAATAACGAACTCATGAATCTGTAAGAAAATTTCGCAATTTCATATGTAACGACAGGTAATATATTACAAATCGGCCTTTTTGGCGTGGCGGTAGTGAAAAGTGACCGCTACGTAGGAGGCCCGGGTTCAATCCTCGCTTTATTTTTTTTTTATACCGCTAAGTTGGCAGACAAGCACACGGCCCACCACACCCACCGGGAAGCGGTTACCGTGGCCTATGGACGTATGCAACACCAGGGGTGTCACACTCGTGCTGCCGACCATGAAGAAACCTTCTGACGCCCCTCTTGAAGAACCCCATATTGTAGGCGCTTGGGAAAACCGCAGCAGTGCAAATATTACAAATATGAGTATTTGCATTGGTCTGGTCGTACCTCGGAGTTTGAACACCAAGTTACAGGCAACAAGGCATCGTTATGAGCAGTTAGAGGTTGAAAAAGGTCCAACAACTAATTTAACTGCAATATTTAGATATCGCCTTTGGATTGTGGAGGTCAGATGGCAGTCGCTTCACAGAAAATATCGTTCAGCCAAATCCGCAGTTAGACCTGTAAAGCGAACCCCTGACTCCAAAGTCAAAACTTCGGATGCGACTGGATTTAACGCTATGAGGAAGAAAATTAGATATAATAAATTGCAAATAAATAACAGTAAAACATTATTAATGACTAATTTGAATCAAAAGAAAAGCACCACGGCAACATAAACAATGGCCAATTATATTGCAAATGGTATTATTGAAAGGAGCATCAGAAAGGATCGCTTGTATGGTAATAATAACTACGATTGAAGAATAATGAAATTGTAATAAATATCATAAATAATGACAAATAATTATGAATGAGTAATTCTGTGTCACAAATAAATACAATTAAAATATGATTAATAACGAATTTCAATCATAGGTAATCATCATTTAAACATGGTTGGATAATAACTGATTTATATCTGAGAAATAAGCACCACTGCATCACGATAATTACTGATTTATATCGCACAAATAATAATCACTATTTAAATATTAATAATTTATCACTACAGATATTCTCCATAGAAATATTATGAATAATTGATTTATACATACATAGAATCACGCCTTTTCCCCATAAGGGTAAGCAGACATCACGGATCTCCATTTGCTACGATCCTGACATACTGCTCTTGCTTCATTCAGTCTCATTACATTCTTCATGCATGCTCGTCGATTTAGGGTATTCCTAACCTGCCCCTTTTCCAAAACTTCCCCGATTTGGTCCAGGTATGTGCGCCTAGGTCTTCCCCTTCCGACGGTACCATCCACACTCGCCTCATACACCTGTTTCCTTTTTGGGACACTTTCCGGCTGCTCATAAAGTTATATAGTGCCCCATTCACTCTGTTTCCAGCTGTCACTCTTCTTTCAACATCTTCATGCTTTGCATCTATCGTAAACAATGTTCCCAAATATATGAACTCATTTACTTCTTCCACTCTTTATCCATCTATACAAATCCTACATTCTGTCACGCATTCATCTCCTTCAAAAACCATAACTTTTGTCTTACTAACATTCACTTTCATTCCTTTTCTCTCAAAAGTTCCATGCACAGGTGTTACCATCTCCTGCAACTCATCTGCCGATGACGCAAGTAAAACCTGATCATCAGCATAGAGAAACCATTTGACGAGTAATTCATTCATTCTTACACCGCATTCTTTATCTTTCAAATTTTGCAAACAACTGTTCATGAATAAGTTAAACAGCCATGGTGACGCTATACATCCCTGTCTTACCCCCTTTTGGATGCTAAACTATTCAGTGTATGACCCATTTATCCTCACGCAAGCTCTGGAGTCCTCATAGAGAGACTTCAGAGCTCGAATAAGGTTGCTGCTCACCCCATACATGACAGTACCAACCAAAGTTCATGCCTTACCACTTTGTCATAGACCTTTTCCAAATCCACGAATGCGCAATAGACCTTTTGACTCTACGGCAAGTAAACGTCAGGAAATAATGATTATATTCATGAACATTATTCTGAGACCCCAATTCCCTGCTCTTTCTCAAGACAAAACTGAGAAAAAGTACCAAAGGACGACTGAAAGCTAGAAAACTTGCCAACAGCAAATAATGTTGTTAGAGAAGAACCTGCTTTCTTTCTTGGCCTCACGGAGTACGCAGTTGATTTAAAAAAATATAAAACAGACTGATCAGCTATGTTAAAAATGTAAGGGCCTAGAAAACCACCCTGTGGTATTCCAACATTTTGACTGTGTGCTTTCGACTTTTGTGCTGCTGTATATGAAATCCTCAGTTTGAGGCAGAAGTTTGTATGAACTGTTTATGTTGCCTTTATTTTTGATCATTTTATCCGTCTTTAGAAGAATTATTTTCATATCGCCTGTGTCGTACGCCTCTGACAGATCAAGAGATATGAAACTTACTTAATTTGTTGACTTACCATGCAACCAATCGATGTCAAAGTTTTATCACTTAACAAATTAATATCGATATACACTTTAATGGTTTCCAATAACTTTGAAAGTCGTAGTAATTGATATTGTCCACCATTACTTGATGTAATTATCTTTAATAGCTTGTGTTGTTACCCTGTGTAGCTTTTGTTCTTTCGGGATAGATATGAACAGTATCTTCCATTTATATCTTACGTATACCAGCATCTAGACATCATGTTTTTCCATTTAAACTATCATGGTCACTCACATCAGTATCAAAATAAACGGGATATTTACCATGTTTCATTGTTATGAGTTTCCGATATTTCAGCGTTGTTGCAAGCAGTTGAGAAGTTCAGTTCCTCCGTGATCATGGTGTTTGCAACAGTGCCGAAATATCAGAAACTCAAAACAATGAAACATGATAAATATCCCGTTTATTTTGATACTGATTATGTTTTTCTAAGTATCTCTCACCACCCTCCCATGTAGGGTGTACTTATAACTTGAAACTAGAAATACTGTTCATCTCTAAACCTATAAACATATTATGAAGGCGAAAGCAATTACGCATTTATGACATGACATTGCCGGATTGTCCTTTGGATTAGATAATAGTATATCTTGATGTTATAATATGGAATTATTTTGGCAGTCATTCAAGGCTATTGATATGGTATCTTATCTTTATTTATATATTTATACTCGTATTTATCCTACTAAAGGATTTGTATAATACGTCGTGGGTAGATCTTTAAGAATCTCTGTAACATATTAACCTAGATTTTAAATAGTACGGCGATGGATTAGAATAGGGTCGTGCCATTTCATCTCGTGGATGTCGTAGAATGTGCTTAGAGTTTGGGCTGTTCTCCACCCGATAGTAAACATTCAGCCCACGACGGAGTGCCCGCTAACCGCTATAGACAATCCTATATTCATACTTGGCGTAATAATAATATGGGTCCACCTCTGACTACCCCTACAGTCGTGATTCTCATAACAATACGGCAAATAAATCAAATCACACTTCAATCCACGTGAGTTTGCATCATAGAGTTTTTATGAACCCGCACCATAACCATCATTTCCTTTTTTATAGCTGTATATTAATGCTACAGTATAGTCTAATGGTGCTGATAAACTTAAGCATTCATTTGTAATTTCGAGCATTCTTGCGCATTTTATATTACAGAAAAAAAAACGAAAGCGTTTTAGCGAGCATTCTATCGAGCGTTCTGGTAAGCATTCTCGTGAAAGGACAGCAAAGCATCGACAAAGCGTTCAATACAATAGTCATGAAAAAGTTCGTATTCATGTTTGGCTCTATGATTGTCTCGGTTCGTTGTCCCAAATGTGTGTGTGTGTGTGTCTGTGTGTGTGTGTGTGTGTCTCTCTCTCTCTCTCTCTCTCTCTCTGAGTGCGTGCGTACGTTATTCTTTCTTGGAAAATAAGGTTTGGTTTTCACTAAAATATTAATACAGATTCCTCTTCTTCTAGCTCTATTTCTATATTCGTTCGGTCAAAATTTTACCCTAACTCGATGTTCTGTTACAAGTGATTACTCAAGTCTGTCTGCACCTTAACTTGTATAATGACAAGTTATTAGTTCAACGTCAATCTGCCTTGTCATTCTACGAACACTTATGAATTATTTACACAAAAAAAATCAATAGTAATCATTATTGATAAGTACCTTTGAATTGATTCAATGTTGATTGTGAACTGGTAAAAACTGGATATAGTTTTTTAAGACGTAATACTCTTTTGGTATTTTTTTTTCTCTTTTTTATTTTCTTTCTTTTATGTGAAGTTTTTGCTACTACAGTTTGAGCAAGCTATGCAACAGAGGCGATTTTTTTACTGATACTACTTGACCTGTGTAAACCGTGAATTAAACAAAAATGGTTGATATATTCAAAGCAAAATCGACGTGATTGCAGAACGCAATTGCGCCTAACGTCTTATTCTTAACTGGCTGTTAGCGCTGTTGCCCGCGGCTTCGCCCGACGTTTATCCCGTCCCTTACAACCCATGGAACCTAAATAGAAAGGGACTCTTTTGTCATGCGGACAAAAGAGTCCCATGCAGAGTACTGACAGCCAGCCAAACTCCGCCTAGAAACGTAGAAATTTACTGGGGACCTCACAGACCTCGCGGGCGACCTCAAGTGCCGAGGATTTGTGGTCGTTAATGGGCTACTGCCTCGCATTCCAGTGTTATGTGGGCGGCCATTTCCTCGGCAATGAAACGTCCCCTGCAAAGGGGACTGTCCGTAACACCGATGGTGTTTAGGTGCTTGTGGAGGGGACAGTGGAACCTATTCCCGAGATAAAAAGTAACATACGTGTTATTCCAAACTCTTATCTATCCCTGTGCCAAATTTCAGCCATTACCGTTCAGCTGTATGAACGTGATTGAATAACAAACATCTTGACAAACTTTCACCTTTATACAATTTGTAGGATTGGTTAGGATATGTGTATGGCAGTCGTTACGTTTAGTTGGAACCCAAAAAGAAATCCAACAACTAGTCTAACTCTAATGCTTCGATTACACCATTGGGTTTTAGAGGTGAAATGGCAGTCGCTTCAAGGAAAACATCGAAGTTCAGCCAAATCAGCAGTTGGACTGGTAAAGCGTACCCCCGACTCCGAGGTAAAAGCTTCGGAATGCGACGCTAATATGAAGAAAAAGGATGTCTTTGTAACAATGTATCAGTGATAATAATTATAACGCTTACAATAACCATAACACGATAGGTGGTTATCAACAAAACTGTCGCACTCATGCGCAGGCGCACCAATTAACCCCGGCGGTTGGTCTCATGTCGCGATAACGTTATAAAACAATGTTTTATTGGAGATAAATACACATAATGCACGCGGACATAATCCCCGAAGGGACCATAAAATGGGTTTTAACAAGTAACTCAGAGGCTAGGGTTGCCATGCACATCTATGGCAGTCTTCTGTACACGTTAGCAGGTGGACCATGGTCTGTGGAGCAGCTCCCAACTCACAACGCAGATCCGCGTCATCTGAGAAACCCCAACTAGACCAATTCTCTCTGGTTCGGTTGATCTTTTTTTATACCACTGAGGTGGCAGTCAAGCTCTCGGTCCACCTGATGGAAAGTGGTTCTGTGCCGTTAGTGTAGAGGACATAGCAGGACAAGCCTTTAGTCTTCCCACTGACAGCACAAAGTCTCCAGTGAGCTCTGGCTACCCTACTCACGACTGGGAATATAACATAAAGTTATTATGGCCGCTGTATTCTGTAGGGCGGAGGTACTACCCTAGTCGGACTGCTCAATTGGACTGTATTCGAAGTCAATTTAGGGACTTCCATATGATCCAAGAAAAGTCATGCCCGGGGGGAAGACAGCGGGATGAAAGCGTTAGGAAAGTAGGTCGAAAGGGGAAGACGAAATTTGAAAAGCTCTAAAAAGTTCAACAACAGGTCTAATTACATAACTTTGATATCACCAATGGATAGTAGAAATCAGATGGCAGTCGCTTCTTGCTCCACTTCAGTTTGACTGGCAAAAGCGAACTCCTCGGACAAGAAGACCTAGGAAGCGACCGGGATTAACGCAAGTATGATGATGAGGGTCAAGGGTCGAGTTTATGAGATCTGTTATTGTGTTCTGATGCGTCACTGACTTGTTTTGCGTGGCGGCGGCGCCATCTGTAAACCAGCGCTTCGCATACCCTGGTGTGCGGGGTATTCATGCTGAAATGGTGGCATATTTGGGTGCGCACGATGTGCAGTGAGTGTTTTCTTGTTGTGTTGCCTTATTGTGTTTATATATTTGTCTGACTCTCTGTACGTTGTGTGTTCTTAAAGAAATGTTTTTTCTTTCTTTCTTTCTTTCAATATCATCTCTTCATATATCTCAGCTGCATCCCAAACTAGTACGGTTTGAGTCCGATAATGATGAACAAGTATCTGCGTAATTTGCTTGATACACATAGTTCTGACCTCTCAGTGTCTTGATATTATATCAATAATTTGCTTAAAATAATATAATTAACTGTCTTTGTTCTCAATGAAAGTTATTTGTTTGTCCACTTGTTTAATTAATATCACAGCTGACAAATAATGTGTAGTTAACTCTTAGAGTTTCACTAATATTAAAGCGTAGCCCACAAAATGTGTACACTAAACCCAGTTAGGCCGCTTATCACCTAAGTCTATATTGAACAAAAAAGAACTCAACAGCAGCATATACGAGAGTCAAATATTTGTCACTGGGCACACAAATAACATAACATAACATAACATAACATAACATAACATAACAACATAACAAAATATAAACTTACGCCTTTATCCCCAAAGGGGTAGGCAGAGGTGCTAGCACGCACATTTCGCCAGTTTATGTTTTTAGGTCCCAATGTAATAGGTGGCGAGCCTATTGCCATTAACCGGGCACTTATAAACCTGCGATAAATACACACATAACTTCGAAAAGCATCGAAAAGTCATTGGTGTGTGCCATGGTAAAATCTGGGATCGAAGCCGAGACCTCGTCTCAGCAGTCCATTACTCATACCACTAGGCTACCGCGGTAATTAAAAAAACGCTGTAAAAACACACAAATAGGTAACGTCCTAAAACCCCAAAATATCCTAAATCTATCTTGTAAAAAAATAAAAGAACGCAACATTATTGTGCTTGACACGGGATTCAAATATTTGTGTCTGGACCAGCCAAGCAAGCAATACACTTAAATAGGTAAGTAGGGTAGCCAGAGCTCACTGGAGAATTTGTGCTCTCAGGGGGAAGACTAAAGGCTTGTCCTGCTTTGTCCTCTACACTGACGGCACAGAAACTCTGTACTTACAGGGTTGGCAGCGCTACTGTAATTCCTCTGGTGTTACAAACGTCCATAGACCACGGTAACCACTTTCCATCAGGTGGGCCGTGTCCTTGTCTGCCACCTAAGTGGTATAAAAAAAAATATATAAAAAGTTAACGTTCTAAAATCCCAACAAAATCCTCGGATCATCAAATCTATCTCGAATCAAAATACTCAATACTAAGCTTGACACAGACGTCAAATAATTTGTCACTGAACCGACCCAGCAAACAATATTCACAAATAGGTAATTTAATAATACTGTCGCTATCACAAGCGCATGGCAACACTATATTTCTATTTCCAACTAGTACGTTCACCCCGGGTCAAATGCCAAATTTTATCTGCCAACGGTTGCAGCGTCTGGAATGCCCACAGATTTGATATTTTTATATGTTAGAGAACCATTCTTCCCTATACTGGACAGGACGTTAACTAGGGAACAATCCTCCCTTTTTTAAAACGCGCGGAAAATCCCCACGGGTACCCCCACCTGCGGAGCCGGTGAGGTTATGTCGGACTCGAACTGACTAAAACGCACGACGCCTGTGGGTCGTTTTTGTTTGTCGAAGGTGAGGTTAACAGGCATATCCCTCGCACCCCGGCCGAGCCAGAGCCATCTCTCTCGATCTGGCCCTCTCGGGAACAACCCCCTATACAAGTGGCAATTCTATGGCCGGTGTATTGTAGATTAGAATGACGAAGACGTGGGATATACATGTATTTTTTATATCATTTAGGTGGTAGATAAGTGGTTATCGTGGCATATGGACGTGTGCGAAACCATGGGTATCATACTTATGCTGGGTACCCTATAAGGACCTTCTAATGCCCTTCTTTAAGAATCCCAATTTGTAGTAGCTCAGAAAAACCACAGCACAGTAGTCGTTTGAGCGTGTGTGGGTTGAAGTTACTTTCATTCCGGTCGTAATGTGTGAGGTTGGCCTCCCTGCCTATGGCGGGCAATGCGAAGATAGAATGTAGCTGTGGGCATCATATCAGCCTGTCCAAATCATTATATGTACACTTCCTAATGTCATAGGTATATTTGCGATAAATTATCAGAATCATATGACGTAATTAATTATGCCCCCTACTGAATAGCAATCTCCATTGCGCAGGAACCAAGAACACGTATACGTCAATGCGGTTGGAATTGATTAATGTGTAAACTTTTTCCTTAATCCTTATACCAATTAAGAATACGATATTTACCTCTTAAGAAGTACTGGTAGTAGGTAATATAATTTAGGCGAGCATCACTTCAATAGGACACATGACAAACTTGGCAGATGCTTTTTCACGCTCCGTTTGACGAACTCCTGATCGCAGTCAGGGAGTTTCTGCGCCGTCAATGCACGATAAGCCTTTGGTCTTCCCATTCCCACTGTTAGCACAAAAACTCTCCAGTGAGCTCTGGCAGTCGTACTCACCGCCCGGGAACACAACACGATGTATTCTGTAGGGTGGAGATACTCCTCGAGCGGGTAGAGAATTTCCACTTTACCGTACGACAAAGAAGTGAAGTTTCGAGCCTATTCTTTTATACCACTTAGGTGGCAGACAAGCACCGGCCCATCTGATGGGAAGTGGTTACCATGGTCTATGGATGTATGCAACAATAGGGGCATTACACTCGTGCTGCCCACCCTGAAGAAACCTTCTAGTACCTTGAAGAACCCCATTTTGTAGTCGCTTGAGAAAAAAAGCAGGGAGCTCATTCCGGTTGGTTGGTGACATCACAGAACAGCGCGTTGTTCCATATAGGAAGGGAGTTCTTCAGAACATACACCGTGGTATAGTATAGTTATTAAAATTGAGCCAGGCAGGCAATATTTATACGCAACTGTAGGGGTTGTTATACATATTGTCCAGTACACCGAGACACGCCGCTTGCCATACATAAACAGTTTGCTAGTTTTAAGGACCTTAGGCTAATATTGAAAATAATAAAATGATTGCTCATTATGCCGCATTACGGCCTACGGCCAAATAACTATACATTAGTACGTACATTTCGGCAGTGAGGCGTGAGGAAAAATGTTCATAACATGGTGAACAATAATTTAGAAGAAAATAAACAAGAACTAGAAGTAATTGCTGTTTTATTCACCTGATCACTGATAAAAGTATACAGTCCACGACTCATATGTAGTACTGTATAATGTTTTAAAATCACCATCACACCTGTTAACACATTTTGACTGTTTAACATTAAAATTATTGTCGTCAGAGTATTAGTAATAGTTTAGAAAATATTACAAGTGATGATACGTATTATTATACAGCCTGTATTATGAAATATTTAAAAAATACTGCCGCCTATTGTTTGACCTCGATTCCTCGTGTGCACAAGGATAATATTACATTTGTTTCATTAAAATATTATAACAATCCAAATTTATGTATAAATCTGAACGTATGTTCCGGAAAACAGCTGGTCTGCGCGTCATACTTGCGGGTACGCCGCTTTTGATGACATCAATGCAATTAAATTTTTGAGCTTGTACCCTGTGCCGTTTTGGTTCCCGGTTGAGTAGATTAAGGCCATCCCATCTCCTGTGGGTGTCGTAGAACGCGACTAAGAGATAGCACTGTTCTCTATCCGACAGTACCTAACTATGACAAAGTGCCCGCTTGAGGACAAGATTTCTAATCGCATTCCCGCAACCCATGGGAACGTATTCCAGGGATAAAAATAACCTGTGTTACTTAATACTATAATTTAACTTTGTACCAAATTTTAGCCAAATCTGTTCAACCGTTTGAGCGTGGTTGAGTAAGAAACATCTTCTTTAAGGTAGTGTGCTATGTCTCCCTCATCCGAGGACTATATGGGGACACCATGGCTCTCACACTCGAGCGAGGTCATGTCGAAAGAGATAGCCCTGGGTAAGCTAGGGTGCGAGGGATATGTCTTCAGTAATCTTACACCCCGACATGTGAAGGCCCGAGACGGCGCCGTGCGTGACACAGTGGCGTCCACACCCAAAGGGGCCATCTCAAAAAAGATGACCCTGGGCCAGTCGGAGCTCGAGGATATGTCTTAGGAAATCTTACACCCCGATATGTGAAAACCAGAAACGGCGCCGTGCGTTTTAATAGCTTCGAGTTCGACATAACCTTCACCGTTGGCTCCTCGCTGCGCCGGTATCCGTGGGGATTTTGCACACGTTAAAAAAATTTAAGATGTTATGTCATTTAGTATGTAGTTGCTATCTGTTTTTCGTAGGTGTGTCTGTCTACCAGCTGTCTGTACCAAAGTCACACGTGTGATAAGATGCCATTGAGCAATGGCTTACACACGAAATAACTGGGTCTGTCGGACAAAACGCCGGGTGCAAAGTATTTACTAACACTGATAAATATCTGCTTATGTCAATGACTTCTATACTAGACTGACTATATAGAACAAAAAAAAAATAGTAAAGAAAACCATAATCCAACCACTCTCTTTCCGTAACTCTGTAATCCGAGGGGGAAACTACCTCCACGCTACAGAATACCACGGCCATAATAAATTCGTGTTGTGTTTCCGGCGATGAGTAGGGTAGCCAGAGCTCACTGAATTGATTTTGTGTTGTCAGTGGACAGACCAAAGGCTTGTCCTGCTTTGTCTTCTGCAATAACGGCACAGAAGTCAGCAGTACAAGTGTAACTCCCCTGATGTTCCCGACGGTGAGTAGGGTAACCAGAGTTCACTAGAGTTTTTGTACTGTCAGTGGGAAGACCGTAAGCTTGTCCTGCTTTGTCTTTTACACTGACGGCATAGAAACTCTCTGTG
Organism: Eilema griseolum; assembly: GCA_963662185.1. Lineage (NCBI taxonomy): Eukaryota > Metazoa > Arthropoda > Insecta > Lepidoptera > Erebidae > Eilema > Eilema griseolum. The sequence continues at coordinate 1,666,528 of OY759254.1, forward strand.
CTTACAGGGTCAGCAACAAGAGTGTGACTCCTCTGATGTTGCACACGCCTATAACCCACGGTAAACTTTAACCAGGTGGGCCATGTGTTTGCCATCTAAGTTATATAAAAAAATTTGCTCTGTTGGCTCAGCTCGTGTGGTTACAATAGAATGGAGTTTTTAAGGAGGAGAATTGGTTTATCAATGGCTGAAAATACTGTAGGTACCATATTGATGGTCAATGTCAATCGGTGACGAAATCAGGTCAAGTATAACGCCACGGTCTAGTTCACGATATCAACGACACGCTGGTCGTTTATTAATGAAATTAACTTACGAAAATGATATAATCAATATGAATGAAGTGTCCGTGATATCGCAGATACAATTCAGGAGAATCGCCTTCGCTGGTGCTGCCATGTTTGACCGGCGACCTGCGCTACGCAGGTTGCGGTAGCAATTTTAAATACCTCTCACTATTCAGGTTCAGCTGTTAACATATTAAAAGCCAAGGCACAATTTGGAAATGCTATTTTTTTCACTCCTATATATATTTATAGCCTAGACACACCAAACGATTGATAACGAAAGATTTGTGAGTACCTACAAGGGGTAAAAAGTCTCGGCGGAGACGCGATGCGCGCACTGTTTTACCGGGGTCAAGATGGGGTCACCGTGGCAAGATGACTCCTCGCCAGCCAGGGAGCGAGGGCAAGGTGTTTTTTTTTATACAACTTGGTTGACATACACATGGCCTGCCTAATGAAAAGTGGTTACCGTGGTCTATGGACGTGTGCAACACCTAGGGCCACACCTGTAAGCACAAGAGTTTCTGCGCCGTCAGTGTAAAAGACAAAGCAGAAAAAACTTTTGGTCTTCCCACTGACAGTACAAAGACTCTCCAGTGAGCTGCCGGGAACACAACACAAGGTTATTATGACCGCAGTATTCTGTAGAGCGGAGGTACTTCCCCAGTCGGACTGCTCAATTGGACGGAAATACCGTTGTGTCCTACCTCCTTTAGACAATCGTACACCCTGGCATCTGGAGACCCTAAAATATAACGTTAAATAATGACTGACACATTATACATATGGCGTTTGTTAAAGCTCAATTGTTACCTATGCAAACAGAAAAAAGCCGGCAGTCGAAAATTCCCTTTCTATGTGAAATTATCTAGAATAGCTACTCCACTCCAGTTATCATTGTGATTGATCGATTGCCACATGTCTCCACTTCAATGGCACGTTTTAGTCCGTAAGTTTACTACTATAACTACGCAAATACTTTATCAATGGCAGTTATTGCGACTTATTCAGACATTTATCAGCACCTAGGCGAGACGAAATTAACTTCGTGTAGTTTTCCAATCTGTTCTGATAACGTAAAACTTACCTAATTAATTAGTTGATTACATATGTAGTATAATGTTGGTTTCTAAAAATTGATGTATGTAAAAAAAAGTAGCCAAACTTTATTTGGATAGTGACTTTTTGGCAAAATCTTTTAGGCAACACGACAGGCAACCGGGCCTCTACGTACCTACGGCTTTATTTATTTCGTAACCTCCTGTCTTGCCGATAGTTACCACCAACAGACATAATAAGTGCGTAAAGGACATGAAAAATCAGAAATGTCAATGGGAAGAGGAAAGAAAAGAATAAACAAAAAAGTAAAGACGAAGGAAGCAATATCGTGTCGCAACGCATTGCTAAAACTAGCGTTGCAATGTCGCGTAACAACGCACTGGTCAAACTGGCGTTGCAATATCGCAACACAACGCAATACTAAAAATAGCGTAGTCAAGCAATGTACGTACAACTAGCGCAACGCAAATTCGCACTACCACTGTATCGCTACAGTTACCTACTGTAGCGAAGTCTAATTGCAACGCATTGACTACATACACAACCGTAGCAATATCGCATAGCAACGCACTGCTACAACTAGTATTACAATATCGCAAATCGCGACACAATGCACTTAAAATATTAGCGTAGCAAGTTCGCGTTTATTATCTATATGACTCTTAGAATAGTGAATATCATTTGGGAAACTCGTGGTTAGAGTACAATGAATTGATTATAGAATGGATTTTTTTCTTCATCCGCTTCAAGTAGATATACTGACGTATTATTATAATAGACACGGCAAGCAGGAACATAGCGGTTTTCAAAAATGGCGCCAACACTAAGTGTAAAAAAACTTACAGGCGACTTACTCGTGTGAAAAAAGAATGCGTCAATATTATTAATTTATATGAATTATTATTATGATTGAAAAAAATCTTTAATTGTTCAAAAAATGTACACAGTTACACTATGAAGTTGGTTTAGGGAATATGTGCTAATATGTGAAACTCTGGCTTGTAAACTAGGCTTTCGCCTGTATTTTAAAAGTCAGTACCCACCTATTTTGCATTACGATTAATTTTTGTTACTATTTACGAATGAGAGTGTACAAGTTCGTGTGTATGAGTGTGTGTGAATGCTTTCGTGAGTGCGTGTATGTGGGTTGTGAGTGTATGTATATGAGTGTGTGTCTGTATGTGTGTGTGTGTTCGTGAGTATATTCATATATGTATATGGATTTGTGTGAAACAGAGAGAAGACGTGTATGTGTGGTATATTTAGTTAATATGAGCGTCCGTCTACAAGAGCCTCAGTATTGTGAGGTGATAGATTTAGGAGATATTCGATTAGCTTAATTTTACATTCACGTTTGCTGTCACTATTTAAGTTTATGATTTTATTAAGGTTATTGTAGAATTTCACTGAGTTTACATAAAATTGCCTCTCAACTAACGTCGTATTATGCGGTATTACTGTGAACACCTTGTATTTCAGTCTACCGACAGGAAGTCCGAGGGGGTTTATTTATATCAATAATATAAATATTATTACGAATTTATAATTAAAGACTTTTTACGGGGCGTATGGTCGCGTCTCCGATTTGTGAACAACTGTAATCAGAATTTTAGATGTTAGTTTAGCCTAGTGGTACGGGTAATGGACTGCTGAGACGAGGTCTCGGGTTCGATCCCAGGCTTTACCATGGCACACACCAATGACTTGTCGATGCTTTTCGAAGTTATGTGTGTATTTATTGCAAGTTTATAAGTGCCCGGTTAATGGCAATAGGCTCGCCACCTATTACATTGGGACCTAAACATAAACTGGCAAAATGTGAGTGCTAGCACTTCTGCCTACGCCTTCTGGGATATAGGCGTGAGTTTATATTATATGTTATTTTAAAGTGCGGATAACGCATCTATAGTTTATAATATATTTCATCGCTTCTAAGTATATAGATAAGTAAATAAACTCTGAAATAGATCACCCTTGACCTTTGAAGGTCACTTGAAAAGTTATAGAAATGATTAATTGAGCAAGTCTTTTGTAGCATTGAACATTGGAGTCGTTTTTCAACCGAAAATTACGAGCGTAATTGTATATTCTGTGTGGGTGTGATGACACACCATATTGGTGTCTAAGTTTTTGTTATAGTTTTTTAAACGTAGTTAGAGCATAAACATAACATAAACATAAACTCACGCCTAGGTCCCCGAAGGGGTAGGTAGAGGTGCTAGCACCCACACGTAGTTAGAGGTGTATTACCATAACATTTTTACCTGACTACAGCGAAGCATTTTGACAGGCTATGTATGTATGTATGTAGGTTCACCTGTTCTCTCATAGCTCCTCAGCTACTTATTAGAACTGGACAAATGAGATATCGTTAGAAGCGTCTTAGTCTTCCGCTGGTTATAGGCTGTATAATGTGCCACTGAATCTAATGTGGCGCCCTCTAGTGGTCATAAAGTACTGCGTTAAAAATAAATTTGAGATAAATATGTCGTGTTTAGTATCAACTGAAAGGGCTTAGTTAGTTTCAAATATGTATAAATGATACCTATTGATTGCCCCAAAATAATATAAAAAAGTATAAAACTAAAACCCGACTATAGAAAAAGTTTTAAACAAGAAAATATCTAGCATTGCCGTGGTTGTATGCCACTTAGTCTAACAAATTATTTACATTGTAGGGAAAAGAGGCATACGACCACGGCTATCCTTGATATTTTCTTGTTTAAAACTTTTTCAGTAGTCTGGTTTTAGTTTTATGACAAATCGTAACAATGCACCGTTTATGTCAATTCACATGTGACACCTCTGTATATAAGTTTGTAAGTACCTACATATACTCGGCAAGTTTTCACTTCTCTTGTCTGTGGTTTGCAGATTCTGGCCTAGCGAGACAAAATGTTGTAACAGCCTTGAGACTTCGTTCAGGATACATGCCTTTAAACAGCTTCGCATATTTAATGAAGAGAAATTCTTCTGCTAACTGTACAGTTTGTGACGTTAGGGAAGATGTATATCACATTATGGCAGAGTATGTACGGAACGAAAGCCAGCGAAGACAATTTGAAATTGCACAAGGTGTGTGTTTGCGTTCACTTGGGGTATGTAACAGCATCTTGTCTTTGCCTTTGTCGGAGGACGCTAAAGTTCTATACAAAATTGTTAACATAGGTTTAAAATCGAGAAACGATTAGTTTTAAATGATTAACGTAATTAGTAGCTCCCCATGGGGGTCACTGCGTGATCAAGCCCTCACCTTATGGTAAATAAAGAGAAAAAAAAAACTTCTCTTGGCCTGGGTACATTTTTTTTTCTCAATCTTTCGTCTAGTAATACACATAAAAGTATTGATATAAATAAATAAAACACTAACGATTTCTGTGAAATATTCATGGCTAGACACAAAATTACTAGTTACTACGACAATTACTGGTGACCTTCGATCGATTTGGTTATTCATCGTCATTATAACGGACTGAGGGGACAGACGGCGGGCACCTGAAGGTCAAAGAATATAAATTATCTTCGATTGTACATTTTATAGTAGATTTTAGCTGTCACCGCCTCTCAAAGACAGTTTTAAAACGTTTTTACTATAGAAAAACGTATACGTCATGTGTACGTTTTTCCGCAAAATCCCCACGGATACCTCCCCACTGGAGCCGGTGGAAGAGGTTATGTCGGATTCGAACCAACTAAAACGCACGCCGCCTGTGGGTCGTTTTGGTTGCCGAAGGTGAGGTTGACAGACATATCCCTCGCACCCCGGCCGACCCAGGGCCATCTCTCACGATCTGGCCTTCTCCTCGGGTGTGTGGGGACTACAGAATCCCCAACTCGTCCCCGGAAAACGGGGAGGCGTGCCGCCGCCGCGGGGTCATGTGTACGTTATAAAACTCATACATTGTTCCGTTCACGTGTACATTATTGTCATACATTACAAAAAGAAACCCTTTTTCACCAAATTTATATTCAAGGCGAGACTTTGGCAGTTCCGACACAACGTTTTGTCTCAAAGTAGGGGGCCACTATTCCCACCTCCTTCCCATGGCCCTACCAACCATCTTGGTTATAACGGGCCGAATCTTGGGAGATGCGCACCCTACTGGCGTCTGCTCTCTTTCAGGCGCTAAGTAGGGGGCCAGTTAGACGGTAACCTCTTCTCCTGGGCCTTGATCTCCAATGTTCGTGGTATGACGGTCGTTTTGCTTTAGCAGAATCGAGGACCCGCTGTGCAGTTCTCTAAGCATACAGCGTCGAGCACAGCGCTGCGATAGCCTTGATCAAAATTGTCATTGGTCGGACTGGGTGACGTCACTGGAGATTGACCAATGACAATCTATCGCGGCGCTGCGCTTTCTTTCTTTTTTACATACATATAATCACACCTTTATCCCTAGAGGGTTAGGCAGAGGTGAATTAACACCCACATTTTACCAATAATTGTATTCAGGCCCACGTAATAGGGGATGAGCCTGTTACCGTATTCCGGGCACTATTGTTGACTCGAGCCATGCATCTGAGGCTGAGTCTGGGCTGTATACCTAGTCTAGCCATAAATATTGTTACGAAGAAAAAACATTTTTTTTTATTGCAAATAATATTTATTACTTTTACAGTGTGTTAGTTTAATACATAAATATAAAACAATTTAAAATATAAAAAGCTTATTCGAAGTGGTCTCCATTGGCTGCAACACAGTCCTTTAAACGTTGAGGCCAGTTATCAATAGAAGCACGCAATCTTTCCATGGGAAAATTCTTCACTGCCAATCGTATGGATTGTTTTAGGGACTCCAAATTATCATGGCGTTTAGAGCAAGCCATACTCTCTAAAACTGACCATAAATCATAATCCAGCGGATTAAGATCGGGACTAGACGACGGCCAGTCTTCAGCTCTGATGAAGTCCGAAACGTTCACTTCCAACCAAGACTGCGTGGACCGAGCTTTATGACCCGGCGCTGAGTCTTGTTGGAAGGACCATACTTGGTCATTGAACATGGTGTTGTTAAGGGGTTTAACTACCTTCTCAAGAATGGTATCTTGATACACTTGTGCCGATGTTTTGATACCTTTTTCACAAAAATATGGCTCAGTCACTCCTTCATAGCTAACACCCCACCAAACCATCACTGAAGTCGGATAATGCCCACGTTGCACTCTGTCGACTAATTGGGAAGCTTCCTTAGAGCTTTGAGCATAAATACGGTCATTTTGTTTGTTAAAATGTTGCTCAATTGTAAAGATTTTCTCATCCGTAAACAAAATTTTTCTGTGACCTCCCTTTGCGTACCGCTTCAGTAGTTGCATCGATTTTACCACCCTATTCTTTTTTAAATTATCAGTTAAAAAATGACCAGTGCGTCTCTTATAGGCTGCAAGTCCTAAGTCATCTTTTAAAATGCGCGACATGGTTCTAGGTGCTATCTTCATCTCCCGAGATAAAATCTTTTGCTTTCGGACAGGATTTCTTAGAATTCTTTCCCTTACTGCTTTGACCACCTTTTTCGTACGAACACTGGTCTGAATCTGGCCGTCCACGTGACGGCCAGATCTTTTTCTGTCACAAACAGAGGAGGTCTCATTGTACCTATTAATAGCCCGGTACACAAACATTTGACCAATACCAAGCGTATGGAGAGTTTTAAAAATTACATTCGGCTCCATACCAACTTTGTGTAATGCAATCACAGCGATTCGGTTTGCTTTATCACCCCACTCCATTTTAATATAGTAAAATATTGTACAATGTATTGGCGCCAAAATTAGAAAACACAATGAACAATCGTATAAAAATGACAGATTCCAAATTCAAATGTAATATCTTTCTTATTTTAATTGTAACAGTATTTATGGCCAGACTAAGTATATATGTCTGATGTTAAACACTAAGTCGGCTTGTACGACACAGCATGGGAAGCGATGGGGTGGCTCTAATTTTACTCTGCCTCTTTTTTTTTACGTGTGAAAAATCCCCAAGTATCCCGCCGGAGCCGGTGGAAGAGATTATGTCGGACTTGAATCAAATAAAACGCACGGCGTCTGTGGGTCGTTTTTGATTGCCGACCCAGGGCCATCTCTCGATCTGGCCTTCCTTGGGTGTGAGGAACTCGCTGCGTTCGACGCTATAGGTATGCTTAGAGAATTGAATAGATTAAATTACCATAACAGAGTGTCATAATAGAGTGTGGATCCCGGACTCCGTTGTGCAAGCTTTGAATGCAATCGATTCTGGCACTTGGATGGTAATATTTTTTGTACAGAATTTATGTATTTTCGTTTAATAAAAGATAGTCCATCCCCTGTTACAGATCGGCAGACTGGATCGCTAGACTGATCAAACAATGCTGGAGGTTGGTGCTGCACAGATTACTTAACCAAATATACGTCTTAAGATTATCGTACTAACTATTATTAACTGTTAAAGTTTAATTGTAGGTAGAATAAAAGGTAGGATACAACGGTAATTCCGTCTAATTGAGCAGTCCGACTGGGGAAGTACCTCCGCCCTACAAAATACCGCGGCCATAATAAACTCGTGTTATGTTCCCGGTGGTGAGTAGGGTAGCCAGAGCTCACTGGAGAGATTTTGTGCTATCAGTGGGAAAACCAAAAGCTTGTCCTGCTTTGTCTTTTACGCTGACGGCACATAAACTCTCTATGCTTACAGGGAAGGCAGCCCGAGTGTGACTCCCTTGGTTTTGCACACGTCCATAATCCACAGTAACCGCTTTCCGTCAGGTGGGCCGTGTGCTTGTCTGTCACCTAAGGGTAGAAAAAAAGAGGTTTCTCTGTACTTGTTACTCAATCACACCAGCAGCCTCGGCAATACTCAGCATGGCGACATAGATATCACTACGTTTTCTCTTCGACCAAAATCGAATGAGCACTCGAAAAACGATGGGTTTGCATCAAAAGTAAAAGAAGCTCGCAAAGTATAAGAATGAAAGCAAGTGGCGAACTGTCTCTGCCTACCCTACAGGGAATTAGACATGAGCATATGTATGCATGATGAAAAATCGAATGAATATCATGACGTCTCGATTACGTGACAACTTTTATCAGTGATTTCATTGGTCGACCAATGAAATCACATCCATAATAGTCAAGTAAACTAAATTATAGAGGCATTAGACTAGTCTCCCTAGACGTACCTCTTCGAAGAGAAACGAAGAGATACGTTTACGTCGCTATATTGAGGCTGCAGAACTGCAGAATGGACCAGAACAAATTTAGCACAAAAAATAAAATATTATACTTCCAAAAAATTAAATAGGTATTTAGTTGGTACACTTGTCATATTTTTTTATTACATATTCCATATTTATTTTACTTATTAAACAATTATTTCAGGTATATTTTCTAAAGAAAATAGTTTAGACGTTTCACCCTCAGAGATGCCTCAAGTATTTGATGAAAAACAACAACAGTTTTGACATCTTTCTATATACGAATTCTTCTTAATCCTCTTAAGAAACGGCGACACTATGCGTCATAGTCTAGAGAAGTAAAACTAAACCAAACATTAATTAGAGATTTCCCAATCTTTCATCTGTAGGTATTTGGCGAAGCGCCAACGCGCGCTGACAAGCGCCAATGTGCCCCATTTCCAACGCATAATGAACTCGTGACGTCAATCCATATACAATGACGTCACAACAAACATTTGAATTAATACGTAGTCTTGATGATGTCGCACAATATATTTATTGTGGAACAGCGTTTCTCAAAGTTTTGTACGCGCTGTATTACTTGGAGTGCACGTGTACCAGTAGATTGCACAGGATACGCAAGGATTATCCTTGTTTAGTCGATTTTTAGGTAGCAAGACAAGAATAGTATCCAGAACCTACACGTCTCTTTTTCATCCATCGTCAATCCTATGATACTAACTTTCAATGCGGCCTTGCACCCAAAATCACTTTGGAACCCGGAGACTACTCTAATGCCTCTATAATTTGGTTTACTTGACTATTATGGATGTGACTACCATTAGACTCTTAACCCAGAGGGAGAAGCCTGCCCTAGAGCCTTTTTTATAGCACATAGGTAGCAGACAAGCACACGACCTGATGGAAAGTGGTTAGCGTGGCCTACAGACGTGTGCAACACCAGAGGCGTTACACTTGTGCAGACGATGCTATAAGAACCTTCTGATGCCCTCTTGAGCCTTGTCCTTTTCATCAACAGGAGTACCGATTTGCAGATACGGTTGGCTCAGACCCCGAAAACTTGTAGGGGTCATGATGAACTTTGAGAAACATTGCTCTAGAACAGGAATATCTTAAACAGGTATATTCTTATCTATAACGCTTTATTAAAATCGTGCCAACGAACTGTTTCTCAATACATTCATTGACCGGTCGTCGCATTTATATACATATCCTGTCAACGAATAAAACATTAATGAAAACGAATATTTGTCAAAGAACAATGTTCTCATGGCGATGTCGTATTCGAGTTGATGAGGATTGTAACATTACTCAGTGTCTGTAATGGTGACCCTCTTTCCTGAGACTACCTTTAGCTTACCATCAGGCGAGGTGAAATGAAGTTAGCGTGTCCTAGATAAAAAAAAGGTTTGGTCGAGTGGCATGGATCGTTCTAAAATGGTGGTTCTTGACGACCTTGTCATATGCTTTTTCTCACTTCGATTAAAGAATCCGGAGTTGTAAGATACCCTATTTACGGGATAAATAGTAATGCGACCAGACTGTAATCTATCTATTCAGCCGTTAGAGCGTGATTGAATTACAAACACTCGAACACTGTGCGGTATGAAAGAAACTTCATCCCACGCACACTCAAGCTGTGGAATGACCTCCCTGCTGCGGTATTCCCAAGCACTTACAAGGTTCTTCAAGACGGGCATCAGAAGGTTTCTTCATGGTCGGCAGCGCGAGTGTAACACTCTTGGTGTTGCATACGTCCATAGGCCACGGTAACCGCTTCCCATCAGGTGGGCCAACAAAACCCAAACATGTTTACAAACTTTCACATAACACATATTAGTAGAATACTCGTTTAGCTTAACTCAGAAGAGCTCTTTACAAACGATATTCAAATCTTATCAATGAGCGTCGCAAAGCGCTGAGTCAAAAACATTTCTTCTTATAGTTCAACTTTGTAAAGATCTGGATACCCTATTCATCAAAAAAACAACTCCAACTGACGTTTCTTTGATGCTGATGCCTTTAGATTCTAAAGGCATGTTCGTGAATCATCAACAGCCGTCAGAAGCCAACAGCCTCGCGGGAAATCTGTTGGCGCCATATCAAACACGGCTGGAAATAGTTTCTAGAATCTAGAATGATTATATCGTCATCCTAAGAATAAGTGGTACTAATTATTAGAGATATGGCGTAATGTGGAGAAAATATTCGTAATGTGTTTTTCTCTGCTTTATAAATAATGTCCGTGCCCACTGGAGTGAATAAAACAACGTGATGTGTAGATAGAGCAAATATACAGCTAATTCTTTTTCGGTGTTGTTATAAGCGCCATGATATCAATTAAATATCATTTCGGCATTCCCCACTTGGTTGGCAGACAAGCACAAGGCTCACCTGATGGGATGTGGTTACCGTGGCCTATGGACGTGTGCAACGCAATGGGAGTCACACTCGCGCTGCCAACCCTGTAAACACAAGAGTTTCTTTGCCGTCAGTGTAAAAGATAAAGCAGGACAAGCTTTTGCTCTTCCCACTGACAGTACAAAATCTTTCCAGTGAGTTCTGGTTACCCTACTCACCACCGGAAACACAACACGAGGTTATTATGGCCGTGGTATTCTGTAAGGCGGAGGTACTTCCCCAGTCGGACTGCTCAATTAGACGGAAATACCGCTGTGTCCTACCTCCTCTAAAATTCAGTCATTTCCAGTCAGTCAGCCAAGTGTCGCATCAGTAAGAGACGGTCAATAATGAGGAACAACTTCAATATGGGGACATATTCTTTGCAGTAGTTTCGATGAAAAATAAGGTGTCCAGAGCTCTATAAAGCTAAACCATAACAGTATGACTAAAACAGCACCACCATACTTTTTAGGGTTTGTACGGAACCCCTATAGGTGCGGACAACGAAGTCTTTGTCCGCGCCTGCACGTCTGCCTGTCAAGACCTTTTTCTCAGCAATGCGTGGAGAGGTAACAATGTGAAATTCATACCACATACTCAGGTCTATAACGTCTTGAAACTGTGAAATGTGTGTGTGTGTGTGTAGGACACGGCGGTATTTCCGCCCAATTGAGCAGTCCGACTGGGGAAGTACTTCCGCCCTATAGAATACCGCGGTTATAATAAATTAGTATTGTGTTCCCGGCGGTGAGTAGGGTAGCCGGAGCTCATTGGAGAGTTTTTGTGCTGTCAGTGGGATGACCAAAGGCTTGTCCTCTACACTGACGGCACAAAATCTCTGTTCTTATACGGTCGACAGCACGGATGTGACTCCACTGGTGTTACACACGTTCATAGGTCATGGTAACCACTTTCCATCAGGCCACCTAAGTTGTATAAAAAAAATCAAACTTCTAAGTTAACAAAATGAAACTTGTAAGTTAACAAATTCAAAATATATTACGGTTTATGTAGCTTAAGTTACGGAAACCTCTGTGCGTGAGTCCGACTCGCACTTGGCCGGCATTTATTATATTGCGGCATACCCCTCGGAACCTGGCACCCCTCGATTTGCACACCCGCAAATCGCTGTCCTCATCTTGCCCCCGGAAAAAGGACGATGCGGCGCCATTGCGGTGTGCTTCTACTAGTCATACTAGTGTGATAACAGTGACAAGCCGGCTTCTCCTGTCACCCACATGGTGATAATCCCCACCCCAATAAAGATAGTCCCCGTTGGTTTCAGCATGGTGCACTTGCCAACAATCCGTAAATAAAGACAATTAATTCTCAGAATGTCACATAAAGATTACGATCGCAATCGCAAGAAACAATCACTGCGTTACCTTGAACGCCGTGGGTAACTTACTTTCGAAGTAAATCGTTTAAGGCTGGTTTTCTTTTTTGCATACAACGCTGCGGTTGTCGGTGTAGCGTGTTTTGTTATACAAGTTGTAAGACTGCGACACGGCGACGCGACGGTAGTAAAGTTCCCTTCGATGCTGTTAATAACTTTTATTTTTAAATATTTTCTTTTGGAAGTTGTTTTTGTTGGACTATAGTGTGTAAATTGCGTTTATTTATTTGCTTAAATCTGATATTTAAAATATGGCAGTCAAAATAAAGTATTTTGATAGCGGAAACTTTTGGATTTAAATCGGGAAAAGTTAACACCTAAGACGGGACTTCAAACCGCGACCAATATTGAAATGTCAGTAAATCAACACTTATGTTCCATAGAATTCCTTCATAGTATTTTTACATTTGTATTCATTACGTTTAGATAGCGTTTAACAAGATTTCGCGAATAATGAGTATTTTTTTATTCTTCTACGCAATGGCATTTCGGTTTAAAAATATTTATTTCTCATAAAAAACAATACAGTTCACTTATAATGAGATACGATACCGTGTTATTATTATACTTAACAGTAATAAACAAGAATATTGCCGCCTCTAGGCCCTTACATTATTTCTGACGTTATGTAATTCAATTCAATTCATTTAAATGTGAAATGGTAGGTAGTACATATTAATAGTGAGTATTAGTGAGCAAAGTCGCTGCTTTCCAATAAACGCAGCTTTCTCCGCGCAAGAGAATTTCGAGCATTATTTCTACAAAATTGTTAATATGCTATTAAAATATTCTATATCAATATTACAATTACCTTGTACTTTGATACGGAAACAACCGTTTGTAGGCCACGAGTTAAATCTTATTACAATGATTTAGTGCTGTACAAAACATAAACTAACGGAAATGATCTGAATAGCTGAATTTTAAATTAATTGCTATTGGCGTGAAAATATAGAAATCACGGTAAGAAAAATAAGATGTAAATTCACACCTTTTTTAGGTGCGAGTAATCCCCCACGGATACCCCACCATCGGAGCCGGTGAGAGCCAGGTTATGTCGGATTCGAACCGACTAAAACGCATGACGCCTGTGGGTCGTTTTTGGTTGCCGAAGGTGATTTTAACAGGGCATATCCCTCGCACCCGACCAACCCAGGGCCATCTTTCTCGATCTGACCCTCCTCGGGTGTGGGGACCACAGAGTTCCCAACTCGTTCCCGGAAACGAGGAAGACCGCAAGGCGCGCCGACCTCCGACGCTCGAGCTGCCTCAGTACGCGGGCTACTTGACTTTCGATCCAGTAATTTCGCGCTTGAGTTTTCAATCCGAACTGATGTCACTACTTGCTATTCTTACAGAACTTAAGAGCCGTGCAATAACCGTTCGAGCAACGCATACTTAAATATCGGTCTCAGACACGAATCTCTGTATTCCCGGGAACCGTTTTCATGTGGAATAAAAAATTATTCATAATAGAAATATACGGGTATAAGGGACCGAGATCTTCTGAGTAGTTATGAGTACAAGTAAACTTTCCTCTATCTTGTGACATCTGCTGTATCTCTAATACAAGCATAACAGTCACTCCCGTAGAAGTCAAGCAAGTCAAGGAGGTAGGACACGGCGGTATTTCCGCCCTATTGAGCAGTCCGACTGGGGTAGTACCTCCGCTCTACAGAATACCGCGGCTATAATAACTTCGTGTTGTGTTCCCAGCGGTGAGTAGGGTAGCCAGAGCTCACTGGAGAATTTGTGCTGTCAGTGGGCTTGTCCTGCTTTGTCTTCTACTGACGGCACAGAAACTCTGTACTTACAGGGTTGGCAGCGCGATTGTGACTCCTCTGGTGTTACAGACGTCCATAGGTCACGGTAACCACTTTCCATCAAGTGTGCTGTGTGCTTGTCTGCAAACGAAGTGGTATAAAAAAACAAAAACAATCCGTACAAAAAGGCAGGAAACAGCTCACGTGTTTCCTGCTTCCTACAGTCCCGGGTCCATTTAGCGGGGCGTGAAAAAGCATCTGATGAGGCCGCCAAGCTGAGTGCCACCATCGTAACATTACTTAGTCTGTAATAATGACCCTCTTTTCTGGGTCTTTGCCTTTAGCTTACCATCAGGCGAGGTGAAGTCAAATTGGCGTGTCCTAGATAAAAAAAGCATTAATCCCGGACCCCAAAGTGCAGGCTTTGGATGCAGCGGGGAACAAGTTAGCGCTGAAATAATGTTCAAATTAGGAGTTGATGCACAATTTGAAACTGTGACCTAATCGTAAGTCCGACCACTAAGTAACCGAGGTTCAATTTCCTCGGCCCTGACGTCAGCGCGGGCGGTACCGACGCTAGGCGGGGCTGGCCCCATTAAAAATGAACGCGTAGGTATTCATATTGTTTGTGGAACCTCAGCCCCCCTGGCGCTATCGCGAAGGGCTTAGCCTTCATATGGGTTTATGTGTGACCTACATTAAACCTTGTAAACATAAATTATCCGCAATCAAAGAATCAATTTCATTTATTCAGTTTAGGCACATAAAGAGCACATATGAACGTCAAAATTTTACAATTATGTATGTCAAGAAATAATATAAAAATATTAAATAATGTAAAAATAAACCGTTGGAAAATGATTCTTTCGCTGGTTCGGTAGATTAGTTCTACTGAGAAGATACCAGCAAGAAACTCAGCGAACTACATTAGAACTAGATTATTTCAACCTGTCTTCAAAAAAATGGTTACGGCTTAGATGCAAGAGTGATTGATTAGTGGAGCCAGTCTTGCACCTTCTATTTCTATCTCACCTTCATTCATGTCTTTGCTGATTTTAGTATTTTATATAGGACACGCCAACTTGACTTCACCTCGCTTGATAGTAAGCTAAAGGCAAAGTCTCAGGAAAGAGGGTCACCATTACAGGCACTAAGTTTTCATTTACCTGATTTTAGGTACTGTTACACTATTAATTACATACATACGCCTTTATCCCTGGAGGATTAGGCAGAGGTGAATTAACACCCACATTTCACCAATAATTGTATTCGGTCCCACGTGATAGGGGGTGAGTCGAATTAGGTCCACCCCATCTCTTCCCATGCGGTGTCGTACAAGGCGACTAAGGGATAGGCCTGTTTAACATACAGATATATACAGCCCAGACTCAGCCTCAGATGCATGGTTTGAGTCAACAGTAGTACCTAGAGGACGGCAATAGGTTCACCCCGTATTATGTGGGACCGAATTCAATGATTGGTGAAATGTGGGTGTTAATTCACTTCTGCCTAACCCTCCGGGGATAAAGTTGTGATTACATTTATTATTATATGTATATAGCTAATCTTAAAAACTATATAACTGTTAAATTACTATCTTCATTTATTTATACAATTAGGAACGTAAGACTCCCCTGGTATTGTACACGTCCATAGGCCACGGTAACCACTTTCCATCAGGTGGGTCGTGTGCTTGTCTGCCACCTAAGTTATATAAAAAAAACTATTTGTTTTACTATAAATAGGATAAAAATCCGAAGGAAAATGTTCGTTCAAAACTATGAGTCAATAGGTAAGTTTTATAGGTATTGCATAAGAATACGAAATATGTAATTTCAAGAATAAGTCTCAGGGTGACGGTTGACGTTGCCAGCCCGTTGCCTCGCCGCCACCGCCCTGCTGCCGTTCCGCCAGTAATTGTTCAGTAGTTTTGTGCTGTTTATTTACTATCCTTAACTTTGGGTTGGTTGCGATTACCCTCGTTTTCGATTTCTTCCGAAATTTTTCGGTATTAAATCACCTTTTATCACCGGTTGTATTCTTTATCCGTGTGGTGACTGATAAAGAATACAAGTATCATCTGTATCACCACCCATCTCATCCGAAGGGTATCGTAAGAGGCATTTAACGGAAAAAAGAGATAAAAGACGGTTATGCCTGTGTCCAACAAACACTACTCTAATGCATAACAGTGTTTTCGCGTTGGCACCAAAAATATTCAATAAACTACCCAAAAACATAAAAGAGGCAAACGTAGCTACTTTTAAACAGGCACTAAGAAAGCTACTGAACGAAAAATGTTATTATGACGTAAAGTACTTCCTCGAAGATAAATTGTAATTTATTAATTCAAATTCAATACATTATTTAAATTCTTTGACATGAGCATTTGACATAATATACTAATTGAAATTATTATTTTAATAGACCTAGTTGACATTCACTATAATTATAACAATCTCTTTATTTCCTTTTGACATTATTTAATTTTCTGACATTAACTCAATAACTAATTAATGCAATTAAAATATTATGAATGCTCTCTAATTGAAATGTTGCATGTAAGTATAGACAATATCAAATATTTGCACACCTTGAAGAGGTTGTAAGACAGCGGACCTATACATTTATCGAAAATGTATTTTTTACTAACTTTCTGTAACCTGTGTTATGCAAATAAATTATTTGATTTGATTTGAAATACGCAGGTGATATCACTACGAGAGAAGGAAAATTTGAAATAAAACCCTGTACCAACCCGTCTGGCCAGCGTGGAAACAGTAGGCCAAAGCCTCCCAACATTGGGAGAGGTCTATATCCAGCAGTGTAATGCAATGGGCTAGTTGATTGATTGTTATAAAACTGAAAAATTTTCTGTACCACAGTAGCCTAGTAGTATGGGTAATGGACTGCTGAGACGAGGTCTCAGGTTCGATCCCAGGTTTTACCATGGCACACACCAATGACTTTTCAATGCTTTCCGAAGTTATGTGTGTATTAACACTCTTTCCTCTGTCGAACCATTAAGGCCTGGAATTCATTACCAGCTCACGTGTTTCCTTCTTCCTACAGTCCCGGGTCCTTTAAGCGAGGCGTGAAAAAGCATATGATGAGACCGCCAAGCTGAGTGTCACCATTGTCACACGGTAGGTATGTGTAAGTAATGGTGACCTTCTTTTCTGAGACTTTGCCTTCAGCTTACCATCAGGCAAGGCGTTTGCCTTCAGCTTACCATCAGGCAAGGCGAAGTCTAATTGACGTGTTCTATATATATAAAAAAAATCGCAGGTTTATAAGTGCCCGGTTAATGGCAATAGGCTCGCCACCTATTACATTGGTACCTAAACATAAACTGGCAAAAGTGGGTGCTAGATCTCTGCCTACCACTTCGGGGATATAGGTTTATGTTATGTTTTCGGTTTCGGTTTCGGTATCGATTCGCAATAAGTATGCATAATATTACATGCGTGATATTTCTGTAATGGTGGTGCAGCGATAGTGGCTGTCCTTGGTTCTATTCCGAACAGTGCTATTACTAGGAATTCTCTGTATAGAATAACTTGGTTTAACTTCTTTGAAGCTCTATATGTTTGTTTGTCAACATCGATCGCGTTTTATATATAGACTAGCTGACCCACCCCAGCTTCGCCCGGGGTATATTTTGAAGCTTCATATCCCTTTGAGCCCGTATGTTTTAGTCCTCAAAATTTGTATGAAAAATTGCCGGATTTGTTAACATTTATTATCAATGCTCCGCTTCCTTAAGTAGTAGCGTGATGATATAACCTTCCTCGATAAATGGACTACCCAACACTGAAAGAATCATTCAAATCGGACCAGTAGTTCCAGAGATTAGCGCGTTTAAACAAACAAACAAACTCTGCATCTTTATAATATTAGTATAGATTGCTATCCGCATTACTTACTCAAAAAAAAAATTGGATGTGTTTGTATACGCACTGATCAAGAAAGAAAAATGAGATCCAATAATAATCTTACATTTTTGTTCTTATTAAAGAAATCGGACAGAGGCCCATCGAGGTGACCGGTGACACTCGTTCCGGGTCGTTCCTGGTTCAATCTGTCCATCGCCATCCAACGTGGCTATACAGCAGTGTTATGGGCACTTTTGCACCGGGAGCGATCAGGGGTGTGTGATTTGATTAGTACATGGACTAAGCATTGCTTAATAGGCAGGGGTGAATAAACATCCAGATTTCACCAATCATTGAATTCGGTCCCAGTAATAGGAGGTGAGCCTATTGCTGTCTTCCGGGCACTATTGTTGACTCAAGCCATCTGAGGCTGAGTTAACAATACATACCCTTTTTTTACGTGCGGATATCCCCACGGATATCTCCACCGGTGGGAGAGGTTATGTCGGACTCGTAACGACTAAAACGCACGACGCGACGCCTGGTGGTCGTTTTTGGTTACCGGTGAGGTTAACAGGCATATCCCTCGCACCCCGGCCGACAATTTATATACCTTTCTTTTTTTACGTGCGCAAAATCCCCACGGATGTCCCCCACCGGAGCCGGTGGAAGAGGTTATGTTGGACTCGAACCGACCAAAGCGCATGCCGCCTGTTGGTCGTCCACAGGCGGCATGCGCTTTGGTCGGTTCGAGTTTTTGGTTGCCGAAGGTGAGGTTAACAGGCATATCCCTTGCACCCCGGCCGACCCAGGGCCATCTCTCTCGATCTGGCCCTCTCCTCGGGTGTGGGCACCACAGAGTTCCCAACTCGTCCCCGGAAATGGGGAGGCCTGCTTCTACCAGAGTGACAGGCGGCTCCACCCGTCACCCTCAGGCCTGCGGTCATGGGGGGCGGAGGTCATTCGTCGACCTCTGACGCCCGAGTTGCCTTCGTATGCGTGCAGCTTAGCTTGCGATGCATTCGTCGGCAATATATACTAATTCGAAAGTAATTTAATTTAAAACAATTTAGAAGGTAGGACACGAGGGTATTTCCATTCAATTGAGCAGTCCGACTAGGGAAGTACCTCCGCCCTACAGAATACCGCGGCCATAATAACCACGTGTTGTGTTCCCGGCGGTGAGTAGTGTAGCCAGAGCTCACTGGAGAGTTTTGATGCGGTCAGTGACAAAACCAAAAGCTTGTCCTGCTTTGTCTTTTACACTGACGGCACATAAACTCTCTGTGCTTACAGGGTTGGCAGAGCGAGTGTGACTCCTTTGGTTTTGCACACGTCCATAGGCCACGGTAAACACTTTCCATCAGGTGGACCGTGTGCTTGTCTGCCACCTAAGTGGTATAAAAAGAAGTAAATCAAATGACAATACAGCGACCGGGGCGTGGCGATGACGTGGCGATAGCATTGTGACGCGACTTTGCCACATTTAATAACCCTTAGTGATAAAAGCTATGTATTCATTATGATTTTCGTTATGAATCATATCTTTTTTATACGACTAGGGACATCATTTTAAATTGCGACTACTATCTATGCTACCTACTTGTCCTATTGTAAATCTGTTGGTGTACAATCAAGAATTATCTATCTATCTATATATCTACTATTTTTAGACTTTAGCTTACCATCAGAGAGCCAAATCTGATATTAAAAATCTGTTCTAAGTATTCAGTCTCGTTCTAATCTCAATCTCAAACATCAAATAGTATTCTCGTTACTCAGTTTCCAGAAAGAACATTGACATCAGTTTTTTTTTTAATTTGGAGTATAGAGACGAGACTGAATTTTGAACTGATTTTTAATACGAGAATTGGCCCAGATGTAGTGAAATTAGGCTGATCAAACAAAATAAGAACTTATGCATATAAATACAGAATGTATTTTTGAAACGGGGCGGTAAGGGGAGGTACCTCAATAACTATAGTTACAGAAAAACGTTCATAGGAGACTATCCCTAACTTTTTAAGATAACCTCAAATTAATCTCTTTTTTGGGTTTCGCACCGTCTGTCCGTCTGTCTGTCTGTCTGTCAAGACCTTTTTCTCAGGAATACGTGGAGGTGTCAAGTTGAATTTTATAGCACATATTCAGGTCCTTAACATCTTGAAACTATGCAAAAATCAAACTTCTAAGTCAACGTATTCAAAATAATATTACGGTTTATGTAGCTTAAGTTGCGGAACCCTTCCGACTCGCACTTGACCGGTTTTTATTTATCGTGAGTATACAAAAAAAATGTAGATTGTCCAATACTAAGTTGAACTTGGAGTGTCTACGAATGTAACAATAAATTGGTTGTGAGCGGTTGGTGGACTTTGACCAACGCGGGTTATCCAAGGATTAATGTTGAGGTTCTAACTGTTATACAATATATAATAAGGAAGCTAAAAGCCTTTTTGAAGAAATCGGACCGAGGCCTTTTTAAAGAGACCGGTGACACTCGTTCCGGGTTGTTCCTGGTCCAAAGGCTGTCCATTGCCATCCAACGTGGCAACGCAGCAAGTTTTATGGGCACTTTTGCACCGGGAGGTCAAAAGGTACCTATACCATGACCGCATTAATTTCCGTAAACATTATTGTGTATCATGGAACGCGAAAGTTAAATAGTCAGTAAAACATCAAAATAAATGGACCAAAGCGTATATACTTTCAAAAATTTTGAATTTACAAAGTATGAAATTATAGGCAGAATAGTGAGGCATGTCATGCAAAAATTATAAAAAAAAAAAACATTATCAATGTCAATCATAAATGTCAATGTCAAAATAAAGTTAAATGACGTAGTATCAATATTGTCTTAAATACCTACCTACCTACATAACAGCATTTAACATTACAATTCAAGTCAATTAGGTACAGTTCATAATGTCATCTAAAGAATAATAACAGCCTTCTAGCAAAAACTGCCTTAATTTGGTAATAAAATCCCGATTGTATAATAACAATTTTAAGTCATCGGGAAGCTTATTGAAGATTTTTACTGACATGTGTCTAGTGTCATGTCTAACAATGTCAAGGTGTGGAATACAATTAGTTTAATAACACTTGCTGCTTCAACCAATTGAAAAATTAAAAGAGTGATGGACATTAATGATGAAGGATATTTTGTCTATATATTCTAACATTTATTTATACCAATTAATCTGTTATATTTGTTAAATTTAACATAACCAACCATTTATAAAAATCAAATTGAGTAAGTATATGGATCTCCATTACACTAACAATGTTATACAATAATATTTATTTATTTATTTATTCATAAACAATTATTACATTGTGTTTGAACTTCTTATAGGTAAAACTAAACATATCAAAAGCAAGCATGGAACACTCAATGACTAAGATTAACCAGATTACGTAAAATAAATGTAGTCCGTTAACATGTCTGTCTGGAATTTGGTAGGTACTTCAATATCATATTTTTTTATACAACTTAGGTGGCAGTCAAGCACACGGCCCACCTGATGGAAAGTGGTTACCATGACCTATGAACGTGTGTAACACCAGTGGAATCACATCCGTGCTGCCGACCCCGTAAGAACAGAGATTTTGTGCCATCAGTGCAGAGGACAAAGCAGGACAAGCCTTTGGTCATCCCACTGACAGCACAAAAACTCTCCAGTGAGCTCTGGCTACCCTACTCACCGCCGGGAATACAACACGAAGTTATTATAACCGCGGTATTCTGTAGGGCGGAGGTACTTCCCCAGTCGGACTGCTCAATTGGGCGGAAATACCGCCGTGTCCTACCTCCTCAAATAAATCTCCTCATTATATCGCAGGATCTAACAGCTTCTACTCAAACGACTAGTTAACCAACTTTACAAGTAAGTAACTAAATCAGTACCAACGGCTTCATAAAACATAATATGAGTAATATCAAGATTACATAACTTTCTGAAACAATGACATACATTATTATATTAATACTACTAGTTTTTAAAAATAAAATATATCCAAAAATAAATACACGCGAGACACCGTGCACCTGTGTGGGGCAGACTACTAGGAATGCATGCCCATCCGATTCACCGGCAACCGGCAACACGAACAGACGCGATACGATAAATTTAAAATAAGAACATCATATCATCAATGTATGTTAGTAATAAACTCAGTCTGCGTCTCGTAGCGGTGCTGAGTGCACGTGTCAAACGCTCTCGTGAAACACTCGCGAAATAATATAATCCCAAGCATTTTCTTTTTAAAAAATACATTGGAGATTTTTTAAAGTTTCTGTTCAGTGAAGTGTGTGCATTTTTGTGTATGTTTTCTTGTGTTTAAGGTATGTTAATTATTTGGTTATTTCTGAAATTAATTGTTTCTACTGTGGTAAATGAATCCATATCTATATATCTTATCGAATAGTTATAAAATTATTGCATGTGTAGGTACATATTTGTTTAAAATATAGTTATTAATATTCTAAGAATTACACTACACAATAAAGATCCAAATTGCATTCATTCTTAAGTTTTTTTTAAATACTCACGTATTGTTCTAGAATCTATACAAGCTAGTTAACAAGCTTTCTTTGGGTTCAAATAGCGCTGTGTAGAATGTCCTAGAATATGTAATTATTATAATATTTAAAACTTATACACATATCTACCGTAACAGACAAAATAAATAGTCTTCTATAAATTTGGCAATAGTTTACTATCGTAGCATTTGATACCATTTATCTGTACTTGTGGAACCGCGTGGTTCCCGGCAGTGTAGAATTTGGACCACCTCATCTCTTTCCATGCGGTGTCGTACAAGACCACTAAGGGATAGGGCTGTTTAACATCAGACAGATGTATATCAGCCTCAGATGCAAGGCTTGAGTCAACAATAGTGCCCGGAAGACGGCAATAGCCTCACCCCCTATTACGTGGGACCGAATTCAATGATAGGTGAAATGTGGGTGTTATATCACCTCTGCCTAATACTCCGGGGATAAAGGCGTGATTATATGTATGTATGTATGTAACTAACGTACCGGTAAAGTACCTCGTATTTCGTAATAAATAAATATCAAATATTTTGCAAAAAAATAATTAAGTAGCAACCGCGCTAATTAATCATTCTGATCAATGGAATGAAGGCAATGATTAGTGAATTGGGCAATGAGTAGTGAATTACATGATGATGGTCCATCATCATTATCAGCACATTAGTCATCATCCATCAGCTTGCAATTTGGAGCCCGGGATTCGCTTTCTTGATGTGTGCTTTAGCGACAGCTGTGTGACTCTGCAACGATGGGAAGAAAGTCTGCACCAGAGCCTCGTCTGTTCATGAGTACGTGTATCGACTTGCAGGTGATTTTGGCTTGGCTCGAAAATCGTACTTGAATATAAACCTTTAAGCGGTGCGTGAAAAAGCATCTGATGAGGCCGTTAAGCTGAGTGTCATCATTGTAACATTACTTTATGTCTGTAATGGTGACCCTCTTTCCTGAGATCTTTGCCTTCACCTTCATTGGTGAAGTCCTGTCTAACTCACTTCAAATTTATTTATAGATAATGTAATATCCTCACCCTTGAAACAATTCTTCATTATTTCAATGTCAGTAATACAATAATCTACATTTTAAAAAGTTTCCTGTATCTTTTAGTTGCAGTTATTCAACAAAAGTATAATAATGAAATTCGTCCTCAGATGTTTTGTAGTAACAATAAATTAACTAATTAAGGGAGATCTGACAAACCCGTTGGTCCCATTAAAATTCGTCCCTATTAAAAAGTTATTATTTAGACGTCACATTTATCTCAAATTTATTTTTTAACATACATACATAACATAAACTCACGCCTATATCCCCGAAGGGGTAGGCAGAGGTGCTAGCACCCACATTTCGCCAGTTTATGTTTAGGTCCCCATGGTGGCGAGCCTATTGCCATTAACCGGGCACTTATAAACCTGCGATAAATACACACATAACTTCGAAAAGCATCGAAAAGTCAAATGTGTGTGGCATGGTAAAACCTAGGATCGAACCCGAGACCTCGTCTCAGCAGTCCATTACCTATACCACTAGGCTATATATTATAGCTTTATGACCGCTGGAGGGCGCCACAATAGATTCAGTAACAAATCATATAGCCTATAACCAGCGGACGACTAAGACGCTTCTAACGATACCTCATTTGTTCAGTTCTAATAAGTGGTTGAGGAGCTATGAGGGAACAGATGAACCTACATACATACATAGCCTGTCAAAAATTTGGTGACCTGTAATTCAGGTTTTTATTACCTACCACAGGCATCAGCGATCCACAACCCAATGTGCATACAGTAATCCTTTTGTGTCATATTTTGTATTTATTGGTTTGTGGTGAGAAATAAACAATTTTTATTTATCATAACCCCCCTTTTGGTTTTGTTTAATGTGTCGTACTATACAGTTACAATACATAATACATATTCCTATAAATCTATACTTAATATTATAATTAATATTATAAAGCTGCAGAGTTTGTTTGTTTGTTTGTTTGTTTGAACGCGCAAATCTCTGGAACTACTGTTCCGATTTGAATGATTCTTTCAGTCTTGGGTAGTCCATTTATCGAGGAAGGTTTTAGGCTATATATCATCACGCTACTACTTAAGGGAGCGGAGCGTTGATAATAAATGTTAACAAATCCAGCAATTTTTCATACATATTTTGAAGACTAAAACATACGGGCTCAAAGGGATATGAAGCTTCAAAATATACCCCGGGCGAAGCTGGGGTGGGTCAGCTATGTTTTGTATAAAGAGGAATCAGAATATAACAATGTTAAAGATTATGAATAGACTTTAGTAGGTACTGCGTGCGTATAACGCGACATGACGTCAAAATGTAGTAATTTATTCTAATTAATACAGTGAGTTCTGAATGTCTGCTTGCTATTCTGAATAATTAAGAGAACCGTGACCTATCTATCGGATAGGTGCTGGCAGACCGACTCTACTTTCAGACATACGTTATCATTGAACTTGATATGACATAACATAAACTCACGCCTATATCTCCGAAGGGGTAGGCAGAGGTGCTAGCACCCACATTTCGCCAGTTCATGTTTAGGTCCCAATGTAATAGGTGGCGAGCCTATTGCTATTAACCGGGCACTTATAAACCTGCGATAAATACACACATAACTTCGAAAAGCATCGAAAAGTCATTGGTGTGTGCCATGGTAAAACCTGGGATCGAACCCGAGACCTCGTCTCAGCAGTCCATTACGCATACCACTAAGCTACCGCGTTTGAGATTTATGTTGAAGGAGTTTGAGTTGATGGAAAGAGACTTCCGGTTTCTCTAAACGTGTGCAACACGTGCGCGTCTCCTCGTTTCCGGGGACGTGTTGGGGGCTCTGTGGTCCCACACTCAGGGGTGGCCAGATCGAGGGAGATGGTCCTGGGTCAGCCGGGGTGCGAGGGATATGCCTGTCAACCTCATCTTCGGCAACCAACAACGACCAAAGGCGGTCGTGCGTTTTAGTCGGTTTGAGTTTGACATAATCTCTACCACCGGCTCCGGCGGTGAGGTATCCGTGGGGATCTTTCGCAGGTAAAAAAAAGGAACACAATAATAGATACTTATGCAATACAGCATTTATTTATTTAAATATTTCGATGTTTGGATCAAAGAATCAAAGAATCAATTTCATTTATTCAGTTTAGGCACATAAAGAGCACAAATGAACGTCAAAATTTTACAATTATGTATGTCAAGAAATAATATAAAAATATTAAATAATGTAAAAATAAACCATTGGAAAATGATTCTTTCGCTGGTTCGGTAGATTAGTTCTACTGAGAAGATACCAGCAAGAAACTCAGCGAACTACATTAGAACTAGATTATTTTTCTTTTTTAAATTTGTTTTGGTTTACAATTTATTTTGTGCGAGCAAGCAAGAGACTAAGATAATTCTTGGCTGATGTTGAATGAATAAATGAATGAATATAACTTTATTGTATACCGATAATCAACACAAAATAAATATCAACAAAGTTCACAGACCTTTAGATGGACTGGTATCTTTGGAATAGCAGGCTAGAAGTGTACCTAATGCTAGAAAGAAGGAGCAGCAGAAAGTAGCTAGAAGTGAAATATGTATGCATTTAAAATACATTCATGTTCATCATCTTTTCATCAGAATCTTTTCATTACTGGCTATACGCACACTCTGAACATTTTTTTTTTTTAATCTTTATTTATTTTGGGGTTTTGATCCAGTAAGGACATGCCAACCCCATCGTACCTTAATTCCTAGTGGACAGTCTTATATTATTCGTTACAGTCTAGGTAGTACATTTATTATAGGGAATCATTGCTGAACTATTGTAATCAGGTGACATAGTTTTTGGGCGGCTTCGGAGCTTGGATACCTCATAATACTTTGTATTAGACCCACATCCAGAGTATTTACTTTTAATTCGTGGAGCAGAGCCACACGCTCTCTCTCTCTCTCTCTCCCTCTCACTCTCTCTCTCACTCGCTCTGAACATGTTTATAAAAATGTGTGTCAAAGAAAGTTTAAATGAGTGCGCGGAGCCGCGGGCTATATCTAGTTTGTAACATATAATGCCGCTTCTTGTCGCATCACTAAGGCCTGGAATTCATTATCAACTCACGTGTTTCCTTCTTCCTACAGTTCCCGGTCCTTTAAGCGGGGCGTGAAAAAGCATATGATGAGGCTGTCAAGCTGAGTGTTACCATTGTCACATGGTATATGTTAGTAATGGTGGCCCTCTTTTCTGAGACATTGCCTTTAGCTTACCATCATGCGAGGTGAAATCTAATTGACGTGTATATATAAACGTACCTTTCAAGTGGTACCTACTGACCGGCATTACGAGGCGTAATGTAACACAAAGCGAGCATTCGTTCAGTCAATACGGGAAATCAAGCCAGCCTCGGGGCTTAGCAAAAAATTCTCTGCGAATTTTACGTTACATTCTGTAACATGGGACAATATCAACAAAGTGTCGCTTGCTAATTCGTGGAGTTAGTACAAGGAAACAGGCGAGCAACTAACCGCATATAACTCACATTCAACACCGTGTAATTACATGTTCGACGCTCGCTACGAATGATACATTACGCTTTATAACGTCAGCCAGTACGTTTCTTTACAGCACCATAAATACTTGGAATCTTTACAAGCACACGCGTTATCATCTCCCTACAGTCCCTAACCGAACCTAGGCAAGAAACAGAACCAGTTATACCTTGGTTGGAATTAAACTTTAACAGGTCATAATGGCGCGAAATTGATGAAATAATTAAATTTCCGAAACAGCTAGTCCAGAAAAATCCCAGGAATTGTTGTGAATACCGTTACGGGGTAAAAGTTCAAAAATCTTAGGAAATCCCGAGATTACAAGAACAGGGAAATTCCGGGTACAAATCCAAATAATAGTGCGCTTTCCGTCGCTGACAAAATTGTGATACGATGGAGCTGGCGGCGTGCCAAGATGGCCACCTTGCCCTTGAACCACTAACTATGTTATAACCGTAATGGTCTGAATTTATTGGGCAATTAATACTTACTTGTGTTTTCTTTATAGATACCTACTAACATTACATCCTTATCATATCATACCTATATCATAAATCATCTGTGTTGTGATGGAGAAAGAATACAAGTATCATTACCCTATCTGATCCTGATGGACGACCTCCGCCCCCCATGAGCG
Source organism: Eilema griseolum (assembly GCA_963662185.1). NCBI lineage: Eukaryota > Metazoa > Arthropoda > Insecta > Lepidoptera > Erebidae > Eilema > Eilema griseolum. The sequence continues at coordinate 1,694,219 of OY759254.1, forward strand.
CAGGCCTGGCGGTGACTTGTGGAGCCGCCTGTCACCCTGGCAGAAGCAGGCCGCGGTGGTGGCGCGCCTGGCACGCCTCCCCATTTCCGGAGATGAATTGGGGACTCTGTGATCCCCACACCCGAGGAGAGGGCCAGATCGAGAGAGATGGCCCTGGGTCGGCAGGGGTGCGAGGGATATGCCTGTCAATCAACCTCACCTTCGGCAACCAAAAACGACCTACAGGCGGCGGCGTGCGTTTTAGTCACTTCGAGTCCGACATAACCTCTTTCACAGGCTCCGGTTTATCCGTGGGGATTTTGCGCACGTAAAAAATCCCCTATCTGATCCGAAGAGTGTCGTAAGAGGCGGCTAACGCAAAAATACACAAACGATATCGCTGCGAGAAAAGGAAATCTCGAAATACCTTTGTACCAACCCGTCTAGCCAGCGTAAAAACAGTAGGCCAAAGACTCCCATCATTGGGAGTAGGTAGTCTATATCCAGCAGCTGAGTGTCACCATTGTCACACGGTATGTGTAAGTAATGGTGACCCTCTTTTCTGGGACTTTGCCTTCAGCTTACCATCAGGCAAGGCGAAGTCCAATTGACGTGTCCTATATAAAAAAAAAAAACTTCATTAAGCTAATTGTTTGATTATGCCACTTACAAACAATGGTAATGTTCCGACTACGGCGAAGAAAAAGAAGAGTTAGATATTTTTTTGACAGGCTATGTATGTACATATCCTAGCCAACTACTGCTGTAAACCCAAAGTCGACATAAATAGTAATTTCTATGAATGAATCGCGAAAAGTTTCGATCAGTTATATAATAGGTAGGGGAAAAAGTTTCTTCGCATTTTTTAAGAAAATTAAAAACATATTTTAATACAGTTTATTTACATTTAACTAAAGTATGTAGGTACCATTTTATTCGATAACTTTCTGCCATCTTGTAGGTAGGGACATGATCCCACTGCTATAGAAATGTTCGTACTTCTGATCAAAATACCGCGACAAGTGGTTTTGGCAGTCCGATGTTAACCTGACATTGCCTAAAGAATTCTGAAGAGACCGAAACAGGTGGAAATTTGACATCAAAATTTCCGGAATGAAAACGCTTAAACCAAATTTGTGCTACTCTCACAGACACTGCACTAGGTTCATAAACATCGCAATTTTTTTGTCGCGGCTTGCGTTGCCTTTTTACCTATTTTGTAATAAAATTTCAAAATGTATCGAATTTCTTCATTAGATTCACTCATCTTGACAGTACGAAAAACAAATGAAAATCACACATTTTCCTATTTTGAATTTGGAATTATATTCTTTAAAGTTTTAACTTTTAATGATACCAAAACCAGCCAGGTGCAAATAGTATAGCCAAAGAGATTTTATTACAATTTCATGCATACTATAATGCGAAAAGACTTTTTCCCCAACCTAATAATTATGCTGTAAACCCAGTTCATTCAACATTATAAAAGGTTGCCTGTTAGAGATGTAGCGATAAAGCCGCCATTTGTACATTCTTCATAATGTCTGTAAATACATGTACTATAATTGATTGGTGTACTTACAATAAAGATTTATCTTATGTACATGTAATGATTTATTAGCTAATTCATTCACACAAAGACTAAACTGCTGGGGTAAGTAGTAGAAATCTTAGCATGTATACACATAGTCATTCTTTTTTAAATTAACCCTAATCTTGAGACATGTCCACGTAGAATTTTGTTCCGGTTCCCGCAATCTAACCCCGGAAGCTATTCTTGGGATGAGTCTATGTGTTGTTTTATTTATTTTTTATATCCCTGTACCAATTTTCAACCAGATCTGTTGACCCGTTAGAGCGTGATTAGAATAACAAACATGCAAACACGTTTCCAAACGGAGTGGGATAGCGTCGTTTCGCAGTAGTGAATAAAATTCGCTTGCCTACTCCTAGTAGTGTACCCTAGAAGGGGTAGGTAGTAGTGTATTTTTTTTATACCACTTTGTTTGCAGACAAGCACACGGCCCACCTGATGGGTAGCGGTTACCGTGGCCTATGGACGTATGCAACACCAGGGATGTTACACTCGCGCTGCCGACCATGAAGAAACCTTCTGATGCCCCTCTTGAAGAACCCCATATTGTAGGCGCTTGGGAAAACCGCAGCAGGGAGGTCATTCCACAGCTTGAGTGTGCGTGGGATGAAGTTTCTTTCATACCGCACAATGCGCACCGTCTCAGGTCGCAATGTGTGAGGATGAATTTCCTAATGTATTGACATATTTTGGTGTGCCCGTGTAGACGTGATAATAATACTAGCGGAAGTAGCAATGAAAAAACTACTTTTATCAATGTACAGAAGTCGCCATGGTCACGGAGAGATTGGCAGCTGAAAAACAATCGTAAAGTCAGGAGAAGTACATACAAAATGAGATAATAAATCTTGACAATAATCCGACGTAATCGTTTCATTACTATATATATCATGGCCACCGTTTTTATTTGAAAACTCTTCTAATTAAATGAATGGTAAAAAACATATCAACGATTGAAAATGAAAATATAAAAAGGTTGCAATTTACATTACAAGCGATATGATCATCGTTCTCGTTGCAATAGAAAGTAGCATTCACAGTTTGCACCTTTTGGAATTTGTTTTTTTCTTTATACACTTAAGTGGCAGACAAGCACACGGCCCACCTGATTTAAAGTGGTTTGTCGAAAGTTTACGCATATAAACTATACAGATCAATCAAAGATAACATGATAACCAATAAGTTTAAAACTAAAACCCGACTACTGAATAATAACGCTCTAAAAGTAAATAAGAAAAATCTAGGATAGCCGTGGTCCTATGGCACGTTTCTCTTGTTAGACATTTGTTCAGTTCTAATAAGTGGTTGAGGAGCTATTAGGGAATACATACATAACCTGTCAAAAACATAACCCTCCTTTTGCAGCGCCGTAGCCGGGTAATAAAAGGACTTATCAACCTATAACGTCTACCTTTGGGCCATGGTTGGTATAATATAAAATAGTAGTTTTAAAATTTTGGCCGCTTGGTTCCCGGCAGAGCAGAATTTGGGCCACCCCATCTCTTCCCATGCGGTGTCGTATAAAGACGACTAAGGGGTAGGACTGTTTAACATCAGACAGATATATACAGTCCCCTCCGGGGATAAAGGCGTGATTATATGTATGTATGTAGTTTTTAAATTTGATCCCGTTATCGCAACACGTGGGCTTTAGCTGTTATTCCAGACTGTAATCTATCCCTGCACCAAATTTCAGCTATATCCGTGCAGCCGTTTGAGCAATATTGAGCATGTTTGATAACAAACATCAAAACATATTCACATTATTATTAGTAGGTTCGCACACCGCTTTAGCACTCCACAAGAGCCCTTATCAAAACACGACTTAGGTATGTGGTAAACGAGCACACTGCCTTCCTGATGGGAAGTGTTTACCGTGGCCTATGGACGTATGCGACACCAGGAGAGTTACACAGGTGCTGCCGACCCTGTAGAAACCTTCTAATTCCACTTTTGAAGAACCCCATATTGTAGGCACTTGGGATAACCGCAGTTCATTCCATACTCGAGTACATAGTAGTCTGTTAACATTACAGCCTCTGTGGCGTGGCGGTAGTGAACACGACTGCTACGCAGGAGGGTTCGATCCCCGCTTAGTGCAAATATTTGTATGCATGAATATGGGTATTTGCATTGGTCTGGGTGTTTCTATGTATAATATGTATGTATTTACAAAAAAAAAGTATTTAAGTATGTTTATCCGTATTCTAGATTCCATAACACAAGCTAGTTAAACTATGCTTACCGTGGGTCTAGATAGCGTTGTGTAGAATGTTGTAGAATATTATTATTATTACAAAGGTGTATACATCCAGGGCATAGCCCTTAGATGAATTAAAAAATCCCTTTTTTAATTCATCTAAGGCATAGCCTATAAATGCGGAAGATGTGACTCCTACAATTTTGGTACCGTCGCAGACGACCTAAATACTGACATTCTTTACAAACAGACATGCAGTTAAAAGTTGTTCTAGACAAACGTTTTAGCGCCATGCACTCGATAGATTTTGCTTGCACTCGCTGGTTTACTTATTAATCGCTATGTTCCCGAACGAAGATCTCAAAGTTTGGACCTCATCTAAAAAGGAGTTTTAATATAAAATGAGATCGTGGGGATGTTCTTATTTTTATAACACTTAGGACTGGGGAAGTATCTCCGCCCTACAGAATACCGCGGCTATAATAACTTCGTGGTGTGTTCCCAGCGGTGAGTAGGGTAGCCAAAGCTCACTGGAGAATTTGTGCTGTCAGTGGAAGACTAATGGTCTGTCCTGCTTTGTCTTCTACTGACGGCACAGAAACTCTGTACCTACAGGATTGGCAGCGCGACTGTATCTCCTCTGGTGTTACAAACGTCCATATGCCACGGAACCACTTTCTATCAGGTGGGCCGTGTGCTTGTCTGCCACCTAAGTGGTATAAAAAAAAAATGGTGGCAGACGAGCACATGGCCCACTTGACGGGAAGTGGTTACCGTTGTTATTGAGTCTAAAGTAGGAGATGATATTACAAAAAATCGCGCTATGTCAATACAGAAATAAGGACGTCATTAAGGGACCTACAGAGGGGTGTCAAAAATTCATAAACTAATTTCCAAAAGTTCCAAATTCAAGATCCATTCCTAAACAGCGTACCTATATTAACTCACTAAAGAACATTTTCTCATTACTACGTAATTTCATCCATATCACCATTTCATATCTTGGTTATCATAGCCCCCCCTGCTTTCACCACAAGGGGGGACATGACGTGACATAATCCCAATCTAGATAATTGATATTTTTGCCACTCCAGATACGAAATCGTTAAGTGAATACATCACGTTTATCTTATCATTGATAAGAGGACTTAAGTGATAACTGATAACAAGTTTTAGATATCTATACTTAACATTAGGTATAACGCTGAAGAGTTTGTTTAGTTGTACGCGCTAATCTCAGAAACTACTGCTTCGAATTGAAAAAATATTTTTGCATTGAATAGTCCGTTTATCGAGGAAGGTTATATATCATCACGCTACTATTCAAGGGAACAGAGCAGTAATTATAAATATCAACAAATCCGACAGAAGCCCATAAATTACTTGGAAAGTATTTAATTGCTGAGTAGGGTAGCCAGTGCTCACTGGAGGGTTTTTGTGCTGTCAGTGGAAAGACCAAAAGCTTGTCCTACTTTGTCTTTTACATTAACGGCACAGGAACCCTCAATGCTTGCGGGGTTGGCAGCGCGAGTGTGACTCTATTGGTTTAGCTCACGTCCATAGGCCACAGTGACCACTTTCTATCAGGTGGGCCGTGTGCTTGTCTACCACTTACGTAGTATAAAAAAATGTTATGAAGGGGTGACACAGGGGTTTTCGAAGTATACCACAGGCGTTGACTAGTCATTGATAAAGGGACTTAAGTGATAAGTGATAACAGAATATTCTTGATAAGAGTTAAGTCAACACACAGCCAGTGGGTGTGCATGACGTTTAATTGTTGCTTACGATTTCGTCATTCATATCCATTGATATACAAAATCCCACCGGCTGTGGTCTGGGTACTACTGGTACCACTGGCCTAGGAACCCACCAGCCGTGGGTTTTTTTTATATATATTATCAATGTTTTGAAATTGCGAAGCGACTAATCGACGCTTCCCGTGACCATAAGGCTGGCCTTTACCTCGCTCAAAGAATTGGCATCGCCATTCAGCGTGGTAATGCCGCCAGCCTTTTGGGCACGGTACCAGTAGAGAATTTTTCAATGCCTAAAGTTGCAGTCTCCCTCTTTTTCTCCATTTAATTTTTGTATATATATTTTTTTATTTGTTTATATATAGGACACGCCAACTTGACATCACCTCGCCTGATGGTAAGCTAAATGCAAAGTCTCAGGAAAGAGGGTCACCATTACAGACACTAAGTGTTACAATGGTGGCACTCAGCTTGGCGGCCTCATCAGTATAAGTATATTGTATAGTTAGCATAGTTACTAAATTAATAATTAATAATTTATATATTTTGTGAAAGTAACTAAATAAAAATCCTATTCTGTAGTTATAAACAACAATGAAAACTTATCAATGTTCATATCGCTATTTTCTTTTATACAACTCAGGTGACAGACAAGCACACGGCCCACCTGATGGAAAGTGGTTACTGTGACCTATGAACGTGTGTAACACCAGGGCAATCACGTCACACCCGTGCTGCCGACCCTGTAAGAACAGAGATTTTCTGTGCCGTCTGGGCAGAACACAAAATCAGGACATGCCTTTGATCTTCCCACTGACAGCACAAAAACTCTCCAGTAAGCTCTGGCTACTCTACTCACCGCCGGGAACACAACACGAGGTTATTATGACCGTGGTATACTGTAGGGTTTTTATTTGTGTACCTACTGTTTCCTGTGTAAAAATTAGATATGCATGTGGCTGCTGTTCAATAATTCTTAGCCGGACTTTCGACGTGATATATCAAAAGATAAATGGACGTCTTGACATCGTAGTATAAAGGTTAAATACAATAAATAAATACTCCTATTAATATACTACAGGCGTAGGTCGTCGCTTGCCCCCCACAATTCATTATCGAATCAGCTATTTACGTTATAATTTATTAATCATAGCATTCATAGCGCTATTTATATTACCCTTGTTCAGTCATAACTTCATAAGATTACTTGTGTGGACGGTAATTATTTTATTACCTAGCTGAAAATTTTCCGATTACTAACTTCGCAGTTACAGATATTTACAATTAGATGAATAAGAAAGATAATTTCCATCCCAAGGTTGCCTGGAAGAAATCGCTTGCAGCGATAAGGCCGCCCATTGTACATAAAACTGTATACATGCTATTAGTTCTACTGCAATTCTGTTTACATACATATAATCACGCCTTTATTCCGGGAAGGTTGAATTAGTAGGCAGAGGTGAATTAACACCCACATTTCACCAATAATTGTATTCGGTCTCACGTAATAGAGGGTGAGTCTACTCGAGCCATGCATCTGAGGCTGAGTCTGGGCTGTATATATCTGTCTGATGTTAAACAGCTCTATCTCTTAGTCGCCTTGTACGACACCGCATGGGAAGAGATGGGGTGGTCCAAATTCTACTCTGCCGGGAACCACGTGGATTGGTGTACACTAAAGAATTTATCTATCTAAATAAATTATTTATCTGAGTTTATTAAATTATGAATGGCTGTAAAGGTTGCGTCAATTCTTATTTCATTGTTTTTACATAACATAAACTCACGCCGATATCGCCGAAGGGGTAGGCAGAGGTGCTAACACTCACATTTTACCAGTTTATGTTTAGGTCCCAATACGTGGCGAGCCTATTGCCATTAACCGGGCACTTATAAACCTGCGATAAATACGCACATAAGTTCGAAAAGCATCGAAAAGTCATTGGTGTGTGCCATGGTAAAAATCTTATAATAAAATTTATCGTTTTATTTATTGTTAATCCTCCATCCAATCTATAATAGTAATTTATTTGACTATTAAATATTATGACGTCACAATAATTTATTTCATACAAGTTTCTTTATAACTTACCGTTTTGACGTTTAGTATAAAGTAACTAATTTAAGTCAGGCACATACCCAATTCTTTCAGTGACATTGTGATTGTTTTTGACATTTAGTAGGTTAAATTGAGACTGTTCATTCATGCTATGATTGGTCAAATAGGATAAGGCCAAATTCGTATACTTGCTTATAAGTAAACAGGTACAGAAATAGTTTTTTTTTACGTGCGCAAAATCCCCACTGATACCTGCCCACCGGAGCGGTTGGAAGAGGTTATGTCGGACTCGAACCGACTAAAACGCACGCCGCCTGTGCGTCGTTTTGGTTGCCGAAGGTGAGGTTGAAAGGAACAGAAATAGTATGATTCAGTATCCGTAAGGAAAAGATGTACCTATACCATATTTATAGTGTAACTAAAGGAAAACTATGATGCCTACATGTTGAACAAAAGCATTGGTTTTTTTAACAAGTCATTCGTGTGACGCCACTCTTGCGGTTACAATATGACAAATCAACTTAATAAGGTGAAATAGGTATACATACTTGCTAGCAATCAGCTTCGTCTAAGTCCCGTATTACGATTTGTACGAAGGAAGTGAAGGTGACGCTGTTCAAAACATACTGCCAATCCTTTTACACGTGCGGCTTGTGGGCGGGTTTCACGCGTCGGCCATACGATGACCTGCGAGTCCAATATAATAACGCATTCAGGATGCTGATGGGTCTGCCGAGGCATTGCAGCGCCTCAGGGATATTTGCGGAGAAGCGTGTCGACGACTTCGCAACTATAATGAGAAAGCGCTGTGCTTCCTTATTGAATCGCACGAGGAGCAGCGCCGACAGCATCCTGGCTGCGTTATCAAACCGGTGGAACTCCCCCCTATTTAAAAGGTGGATGGTGGTTCACACCGTAAAAAACACAACCATAAAAATATATGTACCTTACTAACAATAGTATATAAGTGAAAAATGTACGGACTAACCATCTATGGACTTGTTCCGAAATAAACTTTATTTAATTTAATTATGAACGAATCTCAGTCCTGGATCTCGATTAATCTGAGGACATTTTTTTGCACGTGCGAAAATAATCTGTTGACAGATTGTATGGACCACGGAACCGAGAAATAGGATATAGACAGATTGACAGATTTGAGAAATTGCAATCAAAGAATCAATTTAATTTATTCAGTTTAGGCACATAAAGAGCACATATGAACGTCAAAATTGTACAATTTTGTATGTCAAGAAATAATATAAAAATATTAAATAATGTAAAAATAAACCATTGGAAAATGATTCTTTCGCTGGTTCTGTAGATTAGTTCTACTGAGAAGATACCAGCAAGAAACTCAGCGAACTACATTAGAACTAGATTATTTTTCTTTTTTAAATTTGTTTTGGTTTACAATTTATTTTGTGCGAGCAAGCAAGAGACTTATGTTGACCACGCATTAACATCATTAAGGTACTCATCCACTTTATAGTAACCTTTACTCATTAAAGTTTTTTTCACTTCTATTTTAAATTTATTTATTGGCATTGGAATTTTATTAAATATTTTTATGCAGCTGCCTACAAATGAATCACCAACCTTGTGACCAATATGTCCTGTAGGTAGTCGGGGTGGAGCTAACAAAGAGGTTTAATTTTAAAAAAAAAGTAAAAGACAATTATTAAGAGCGTGTATGACTTTTTGGCGTTCGTATCTCCTACTTGCAGTACCGCCGGTCGCGCGAGTCAGTGATTGGTTAACGCTACGGACGCGTTCGGGAATTAAGAGCCGGTGACTAACATCTTGGCGCCTTTCCGTTACATGCGGGAAGGAAGTTTAAGATTATCCGCTACAGTCCTTTTACACTGACGGCACAGAAACTCAATGTTTGCAGGGTTGGCAGCGCGAGTGTGACTCTCTTTGTTTTGCACGCGCCCATAGGCCACGGTCACCACTTTCCACCAGGTGGGCGGTGTGCTTGTCTGTCTCCTAAGTGTTACAAAAAAAACCAGTTTTCAGACAAATCAAGATTATTGAATGCGGGCTACGGGTCACAAACACCTCGTAGGCCAGAGTTCTCTTATTCTTTCTCTTTTTTATTCGATTTATACGGCTTTTATAGGAGCGACAGCCGTCTGACCACCTGATCCCCAGAGGAAAGCTTACGCTACAGCCTGGTCTATCAATCGACTGGTATACCAGGTACATGTGTGTTGTGAGAGTACGAGGTCCCACCAAGGCCTACGGGCCCAAGCCATTCTCACTAGCCGGTAGACCAGTGAGATTAAGGTGCAGGGTTTCTTCTTGAGTTTGGGAGGTCAAAAAGTGTCTCCACGTACCACAGGCTCCAAAGTGAATGCATCAATAAAATTATAGATAAATTCTTAAAAGCGCTATCTAAAAAAAAACTATAAGTCTACCTACTCCTAATTAAGAAATAAATGTGTGATAAAGAGTTATTTTCAACATATTTTTTATTTTGTTACAGATAGCACATCACCCGAAAACAAACAGCACAGACCACAAGAACCACAGATTAAAGAAAACCAACGCACATAGACTAAAAAAAGTCCGTAAGACTCAAAACTGCGTGTGATATTAATTTATATTTTAAAAAAGTATTTATTCTGACTGCATTTAGGATTTAACTATTTAAAAACCCACCCTATAGTTTATAGTAGGTACTTATAGCTTAATATTCACCAGTGAAAAGCTAAAATAAGCTAGAAATCAAAGGAGGAATATAAATAATAAGCTAAGAAGAAGCTAGCAGCTAGGAAAGAATCAAAAGTAAAAAACTAATAAGCTAGAAACTAGGAAAGAATTAAAATTGAAAAGCTAGGAAGAAGCTAGAAGCTGGAATCAAGAAGATTGCATGAAATAAAAGACTATAAAATGAAAGACAGTATGAAGTCTTGCCAGCACACTTTGTCAGAAGACGTCGTGTATAAAGAAGTTGTGGTTATTGGTGAGTAGTTTATTAATTTTACTATTTAAGGTGCATCTTTTAACGAGGGTAGGACACGACAATATTTTCGTAGCCATTGACTAGTCCTTCGGCCGAGTGCGATGTACGTGTGAGGTAGGTACTCGGCGCTATGTTCACACGTACCGAGCACCGGTCGAATGCACTGTCTCGCCACTAAACGAGGTGCGTGTAACGAAGACATTAAAATAATTCCGTTTTATAAGTAAGTAAGTAAATCATTTATTGCTCGAAACACGGTATGTTACAATGGTGTTACAAGAACAAATAAGGTCCGACATGCTTCGCAGTTTCTCTGCATGCAAAATCCATTGAAAATGTTACATATTCGATTGATAATGATGTAGGTAATTCAATTGTAATAAGATTAAAATTAAAATTAGAATACATATAAAATGTCCAATAATGTCAATATTTAGTGTCAAGAATACATGCAAGTATAATTTTTTTTTTTTTTTATATAATAGAATACACAATACCTACCTACTAATAATTACACATACAATAATCATCTCATTTATAAGTCCCACATAATACATTAAAATGACACTTCAAATGTGATTTGTACCCAAACAATCATCATTTATCCTCAAGAAACTCCTTGACACTATAATAACTTCTCTTCAGTTCTCAACCAGCCAGGTAGTTAGTGCTTTCTTAAATTTGTTGAATAAATCTACTATCTCCATTGAAGTAAATATCTTGTTTGCTGCATTGATGAAAGATTATGAATGACCAAATAACCTTTCCGAGCTATATTCGATAACACATCACGGCCATTATTATGATATTTAATAGGTACGTAACGTAAACACGCGTTCGTATCTGCTCTGTGAAACCCGATTCTAATACAAGCGTGGATTTGATAATGTAAGTACTATCGTATAATGGTGATTAAACCAGTGTTGCCAATTTAGCGACTTAGTCGGTAGAAATGACGACTTTTGCTCATCGACCAAAATAAAGATTTTAGGACAAAAATTGTTTGCGACTCTTGGAAACAATCCTAGAGCCAATAATGTATAAATCTTTGTCAATGCGACCCATAATTATTATACAAATACCTACGGAAACCAACAAACACGCTTCCATTTGTACCTGGAGATGAATTAGGCATGTGACTTATTTATTGACAATGAATAACTGATTTATTGACTTGCTCCCTTGAGTGGAACGGGCAGGGCTATACAGCACAAAAAGAAGTATTCAATTGGAAGAGTAGCTCTTGCAAATTCAACCACGTCCGGCGAAAAAAAATAAACAAATTAGGCATGTGACTTATTTATTGACAATGAATAACTGATTTATTGACTTGCTCCCTTGAGTGGAACGGGCAGGGCTATACAGCACAAAAAGAAGTATTCAATTGGAAGAGTAGCTCTTGCAAATTCAACCACGTCCGGCGAAAAAACAAAACAATTTTAACAACTATCTAGCGACTTTTGATTTTAAAATCTAGCAACTCGCAATTCTAGAAGTTGGCAACACTGGATTAAACCGCGATCAAAATGCGTTCAGTAGTTTTTGCTTCCATAGCGGACAAACATACAAGCTGTGTAGACCCAAGCGCTTATTAACTTTTGCCAGACCTTTCTGTATCATTTTCAATAGAGTAGCGCGAACTCTGAAAGTCAAATAGACACTTGAAAACGAAATAAATATCCGTAAATTTCCATCACGATGTCACAATGTGTCTCAATTCCGTAGAGATCAATTGACCCCACGACTTGTTATCGTGCTGTCATAAATCTAACAGTCTGGGGCCTTATTCTTTAATGAAATGTGTCGCAATCGTATATCGATATTATAGTGGTATCATTACACATTCACAGCCTAGTTAGGAAGGAAGTATGTGAGTGTGGATGCAGGTAACTCCACCTTGAACGGCTGAAGAAAGCTGGTAGAAAGCCGCATACTTCCTGGCAGACTAGAATTTGGACTACCCCATCTCTTCCCATGCGGTGTCGTACAGGCGACTAAGGGCTGTTTAACATCAGACAGATATATACAGCTCGGACTCTGGCTCGGATGCATAGCTTGAGTCGAAAATAGTGCCTGGAACATGGCCATAGTCTCACCCCTTATTACGTGGGATCGAATTTAATGATTGGCGAAATGTGGGTGTTAATTCACCTAACCGTCCGGGGATAAAGGCGTGATTCTATGTATGTATGGTGCCTGATGACTTAGTTTTGTTAAGGCGTCGGTTCTACGATCGAGAGGTCCTGGGTTCGAATCCTGTTCATTACACAACAGACGTGAACTCACTCCTGACACAAGCAAATTAACTCAGCTGGAGGGGTTAGAGGGAATAGCAGTAATTTTAGTTACAAAATATTCTTTAAAAATTGTAATTATACTTATAATTTCTAAAAGTCAAAGGTTGTCTGGAAGATTGTGTAAAGCGATAAGGCCGCCCTTTGTACTGCTCTTGTCTTCTTAATTTCTGTATCATGAATATCGTAATTGGCGTACAATAAATTATATAATAAATAAAAATAATAAATGAAAGTCTTTTACGCTTCAAACCGTCCAGAAACGGGGTACATTGCTAGTTAAATCTATGTTTCGTCATAGTATCCTGAGAGGGTCGTAAGGAGGTCTCTTTATACTATGGCCAGTCCCCTAAATTGTTTACGAATTAAAATAATATGATGTTGTTTGTTTATCAAAGGAATTTCTCTGTATACTATCTGTAGTTTCGTTAACTCCTTCCAACCACCAACTTTTCCACTCTTTGTGCCATAGAAACAGTTCAGACTAACAGTCTACAAAGGCAATTAAAAGTAATTACAGGGTCAATCCCATTAACTGCTCTTAAATTTTATTGGTGGCTCATGTCTTTTAACAGTAAGTTTCAGTTGGGTACCATATTCTCACGTTTCTGGCTTTGAAACTCGACGTCACTCAAAATAATGTCCAAAATAAGCATAAATTAAGCAATTAAATGTAATTTTAAAGCAAATAATATGCTACAAATGATGACCGATGGAGCAAAAAAGTTCTGGAATGGCGACCGCGTACGGGCAAACGTAGCGTAGGACGCCCAACGGCCAGGTGGAAGGACGACCTCATCAAGGTCGCCGGGAAACACTGGATGCGGACTGCTTTAGATCGGTCATTCTGGAAGTCTGTGGGAGAGGCCTATGTTCAGCAGTGGACTATATGTGGCTGACATGATGATGATGATGATGATGAATATGTTACAAGATGGTTGTATTGGAGAATTGGGATCGCTCAAGACTTGTCTCGCTTGCTTAGTCGTCAGAGCATTTCCCCTGACTGGTTACGGGTTCGAGCCCCGTCTGAGCATTTCACCTTTTTCAATCTTAATCGATTAAGTATTTGAAACATTCAGTAATTGACCCATCTGATCATGGACGATAAATGCCCTGGGATTAAATCTAGAGAATCAATTAGATTGTACGAGTCCTACCAGTGAAACCGAAAACAGTCAATAAGGTATCGATGTTATTTAACACATCTCTGCCTACCCCTTGTGGGAGATTATATATGTACACGCGCGAGTCAGTGAACTATTTTGTCATTGATTAAATTACAGATAAGGTTCTTGGTATTATCATTAGGCGATAAAAAATCGGTATCAGATCTTAGGCATATGATAGGAGTTGTTATTCTGAGATGTAATTTTTTGATTGTAATTGCAAATGTCATTAAACTATTACGCAAATAAATATGAAGCCTTTCTGACATCACGAGGAGGTAGGACACGGCGGTATTTCCGTCCCAATTGACCAGTCCGACTGGGGAAGTACCTCCACCCTACAGAATACCTCGGTTATAATAACCTCGTGTTGTGTTCCCGGCGGTGAGTAGGGTAGCCAGAGCTCACTGGAGAGATTTTGTGCTGTCAGTGAGAAAACCAAAGGCTTGTCCTGATTCTTTCTTCTGCACTGACGACACAAAAACTCTCTGTTCTTACAGAGTCGGTAGTGCGGGTGTAACTCCCCTTGTGTTACACACGTTCATAGGTCAAGGTAACCACTTTACAACAGGTGGGCCGTGTGCTTGTCTGCCCTAAGTTGTATAATAAAAAAGTCACCATTCATATTTCTCGATATCAGGGTTATATTATTCTGGGCAGCTGGGGAATAAGGGATAATTATTTATTTATTTTTATTTAATTCTCACGAAAAACTTACAGCTAATAAAACTACATATACATAAGTAGTTAATATGAGAAGGCCACTTAAAAGTTTTCACATATAAACAAGATAACGAGTATTAAATATTAGTAAACAGCAAAAGAAAATAAGTACTTACATAGCGAAAGATACATAAAATAAGCCAGTGGTAATCTCACCCCTGGCAATGGATGCCGTTTTAGTCAAGTTTTAGTCGATTCCAGACCAACATGAGCGCCCCCGTGGGCTCCGGCGGAAAGGTATCCGAGGAGATTTCCGCACTGTAAAAACTGGATATTCCTCTGTGTGCTAACGTGTCTTAACACAGTCGTAACGTGAGTAGATCTCAAAGAATTTAGATCAAAATTCACGAAAATTAAAATTTCTAAATCAAATTGAAATTCAAATCAAACTGGGTGATTCTAAATCCACACAAAATCGTAGGTAGATTTAATTTTGACAGATAATACTGAACACTTCACCTTTTAAACTTTCCTTCCAATCATCCTGCGTTGTCTTTTAAACTGACGGCACTGAACCTCTCAATGCTTACAGGGTTGGCAGCGCGAGTGTGACTCTATTGGTTTTGCACACGTCCATAGGCTATGGTAAACACTTTCCATCAGGTGGGCCGTGTGCTTGTCTGCCACCTAAGTGGTATAAAAAAAACAAATTGAAATTATACGTCTTTCAAATTCAAATTCATTTATTTGCTTAAATGTGGTTACAAAGATGTCAGGTCCAATAGTTTTGTGCGGCACATTTACCATTTTATGGCATGCAAACATTTAATTACACATCATTACGAACACAATCATTAAATAACATTAGTTCAGCACGACATGTGCTGAACTAATGTTATTTAATGATATTGATTGATTATAAGTCAATTGAAATTCTAAATATTATTCACAAAAATAATGTCAAAACATAAAATGAAACAAACTTCTTAAATACAACGTTACTGAATAAGGCCTCAATTTTTGGGGACTCTGTAGTCCCCACACCCGAGAAGAGGGCCAGATCGTGAGAGATGGCCCTGGGTCGGCCGGGGTGCGAGGGATATGCCTGTCAACCTCACCTTCGGCAACCAAAACCACCCACAGGCGGCGTGCGTTTTAGTCGGTTCGGGTCCGACATAACCTCCTCCACCGGCTCCGGTGGGGAGGTATCCGTGGGGACTTTGCGCACGTAAAAAAAAAAAGGCCTCAATTTAGTGTCTCATCAAAATGCGGTCTTCTGGACGGGCCGAACCGCACCGCATGTGGTGCGGAGTGCATCACTAAAATAATTTAAAACATCCATCCATTTTTTTTATTAAAAAGAGATAAAATATGTTTCTCCTGGTCAGCCTCAGGCTCTTCTTTTGACCGTGAGTCATACGTATTTTTTATCTATACTAAAGTCATACTTTAGTATAGATAAAAAATAATTTGATTTATAACCCATTAAACAACTTATAATAAAAATTACCTGTTACCTTTAGGTACCTACAGAATACTACGGCTATAATAACCTCGTGTTATGTTCTCGGCGGTGAGTAGGGTAGCCAGAGCTCACTGGAGAGTTTTTGTGCTGTCAGTTGGAAGACCAAAGGCTTGTCCTGATTTTGTATTCTGCACTGACAGCACAGAAAATCTCTGTTCTTGCAGGGTTGACGGCACAGGTGTGACTCCCCTGGTGGTAATAGGTCACGGTAACCACTTTCCATCAGGCAGGCCGTGTGCTTGTCTACCACTTAAGTTGTATAAAAAAAAGATGAGGCGGTGTGGCCAAAAGAGAAATGGCATATTGATGATTTAGCTCTATAGTCTAAGTAAGTCAGTATTATTACAGTATAAGTTATTTTACGTGCGAAAAATCCCCTATGAGCCGGTAGATGGGGTTATGTCGAACTGGAACCGACTAACACGCACAGCACCTGTGGGTTCTTGTCAGGTTGACAGGTTGACAGGCATATCCCTCGCAGTTCTATAAGCCCTTGTGGCGCCGTAAAGGTTGTTAATAGTGTCGTGTATACCCATAAGTAACAGTTTGTAAAAACAGTTATTTTTAACTAGTTACTTTTCAATAACAGTATACTACAATAATAATATGTAACACGTTATAATCAATTAGCTTTTGCCAACCATCATTAATTTATTTTTAACAAAATTTATTATCTCCAATTCGTCTTAAATAAACTTAGTCACTCATCAAACAATTAGGTACATCTTAAATAAACATTATTTACGTCAACAGTAAGTGACAGATACAAAAACAATCTATATTTGCAACGAATGAAGTACAAATTGGTTCCACATACATATAATCACGCCTTTATCCTCAGAAGGTTAGGAAGAGGTGAAATAACATCCACATTTCACCAATCATTGAATTTGGTCCCACATAATAGGGGGTAAGTCTATTGCCTTCCGGGCACTATTGTTGACTCAAGCCATGCATCTGAAGCTGAGTCTGTGCTTGCCTTCCGGGCACTATTGTTGACTCAAGCCATGCATCTGAAGCTGAGTCTGTGCTGTATGTATCTGTCTGATGTTAAACAGCCCTATCCCTTAGTAGCCTTGTACCGCATGGGAAGAGATGGGGTGGTCCAAATTCTACTCTGCCGGGAACCACGCGGCTAAGATTGGTTCCACATTAAATTAAATGCATATAAATGATTACGATGCAACCTCGACCGATCAATGAATCGTATTGTTTCGGTTATAGTCGTATTAATTCGTGCATATCGTTTCGTTATAACCTTGTAACGAGTTACGAGCGTGCTTCCGTTCAAACATAATTATTTGAGCGCAGCGTGTCGCTGTAACGTCTAAGTTGTCCGAAAATAAATAGTTATTCAATAACGAAACTATTTATAACGTAATTGGGTATTTTTCTGTTGTTTAAATAAATTATTCAACTGTACTCATTAAATTGAGAAGGGTAAAATATCAGTAAAAGTTGCGTCTTTTTTTATCTAAGACACGCCAATTTGACTTCACCTCGTCTGATAGTAAGCTAAAGGCAAAGTCTCAGGAAAGAGGGTCACAGACATTAAGTAATATTAAATCAGCCGCGTGGTTTCCGGCAGAGTAGAATTTAGACCACCCCATTTCTTCCCTTACGGTGTCGTACAAGGCGACTAAGGGATAGGGCTGTTTAACATCAGACAGATATATACAGCCCAGACTCAGCCTCAGATGCATGGTTTGAGTCAACAATGGTCCTCGGAAGACGGCAATAGGCTCACCCCCAATTACGTGGGACCGAATTCGATGATTCTCTGCCTAAACCTCCGCGGATAGAGGCGTGATTATATGTATGTATGTAAAACATTATATTTAATTTTTATAATATTTGAAATCAGAAATTTACTATAAAGCGGTGAATATAGTAAATTTCAAAATAAAACTACTAATCAAACCATAAAAGGCTACTACTCAAAGGTTTGCTGGGAGAGAACTCATTTTGAGTTTTTTTTTTTTACGTGCGCAAAATCCCCACGGGTGCCTCCCCACCGGAGCCGGTGGAGGAGGTTATGTCGGACTCGAACCGACTAAAACGCACGCCGCCTGTGGGTCGTTTTGGTTGCCGAAGGTGAGGTTGACTGGCATATCCCTCGCACCCCGGCCGACCCAGGGCCATCTCTCACGATCTGGCCCTCTTCTCGGGTGTGGGGACTACAGAGTCCCCAACTCGACCCCGGAAACGGGGAGGCGCGCCACCGCCGCGGCCTGCTTCTGCCAGGGTGACAGGCGGCTCCGACTCATTTTGAGTTAAGCTCGCCTTTGTACATTTTCTTTGAAATATTTTTTTATTTATGATCTCTAAAATAAAATCTCTTTAAATCAAAATAAATTAAAATGTTAGTATATCAATCTCAAACTAAACGTTTTCGCTATCGTTATCACTAATGAATTATTATTTTTTCTAGAGATATTGCTTTTACAGATTAAAATGTAAGAAATAGTTAACAACCATACCTACTAATTACTCCAACGTTTAATTGAACGAGTTCAACGTACCAAATCACTCTCGTGGAGCGTGCTTCAGTCACAGCGTTAAACCGAAGATTACATTGATTACAGTCAGCCAGATAACTTAGTATGTAGCTGGGTTATCGCCAGATAGACATGTCAAACCGCGGTAGCCTTGTGGAATGGGTAATGGACTGCTGAGACGAGGTCTCGGGTTCGATCCCAGGTTTTACCATGGCACACACCAATGACTTTTCGATGCTTTTCGAAGTTATGTGTGTATGAGTAAACCTGCGATAAGGTTTATAAGTGCCCGGTTAATGGCAATAGGCTCACCACCTAATACATTGGGACCTAAACATAAACTGGCGAAATGTGGATGCCAGCACCTCTGGCTACCCCTTCGGGGATATAGGCGTGAGTTTATGTTATGTAATGGGATAGATAAGAGTACTACTAGTAACCCATTGAAACCGAGATTATTCCTCCCTTGCTATATTTGGTTTATTTTGACTTTTATGGGAGTGACTGCCCAACCCCGTAAAGAATACCTGCACTAGACCCTTGTCCGTCAATCACTAGGTGTACTGACTTGTAAGTATATATATATAAATGTTTTTTGAGGAGGTAGGACACTGCGGTATTTCCGCCCAATTGAGCAGTCCGACTGGGGAAGTACCTCCGCCCTACAGAATACCGCGGCTATAATAACTTCGTGTTGTATTCGCAGCGGTGAGTAGGGTAGCCAGAGCTCACTGGAGAATTTGTGCTGTCAGTGAGAAGACTAAAGACTTGTCCTGCTTTGTCTTCTACTCTGACGGCGCAGACACTCTGTACTTACAGGGTTGGCAGCGAGACTGTGACTCCTCCGGTGTTACAAACGTCAATAGGCCACGGTAACCACTTTCCATCAGGTGGGCTGTGTGCTTGTCTGCCATGTGGTATAAAAAAAAATTAAACTGTGCCAGAAAGGCTATTATAAAATCCAAGAATACTTGGATGATAAACAAGCTTGGAAATGAGCTGTTCGCTCAACTATGCTTACTCAAGTATATTTTTGTATTTAGATTAAGTAGACTAAGTGTGTTTGTAAATAGACCAACATAAAATGCCCACTGAGTTTCTTGCCGGATTCTTCTCTAAGGTCGGGGCCGCGTTTCGAACAGGTGGTCTTTTTACTAAACTGGTTTTCATGTTTCCTTTTTTATTGACGTTTTGTAAGTGCTGATTTAATGGTCTATGCAGAATAAATGTTTTTTGACTTGACTTTGACTTTGCACGCCTGTAAATCCCCGAAAGGGTAGGCAGAAGTTTATAGACAGTTGATACCCACATTTCGCCAAATATGATTTTCGGTCCCGCGTAATACAAGGCGATACGCATCACCCCGTCTCCGGGTATGAGTTGAGGACTCTGTGGTCCCCACACCCGAGGAGGGCCAGATCGTAAGAGATAGCCCTGGGTCGGCCGCGGTGCAAAGAATATGCCTGTCAACCTCACCTTCCCAACCAAACCAAAAACGACCCACAGGCGCCGTGCGTTTTAGTACTTTCGAGTCCGACATAACCTCTCCCACCGGCTCCGGCGGGGCGCGGGTAGGGGGGGGGGGGGGTTAATCCGTGGGGTTGTTTCGCACTTAAAAAAGAAGGACGACCCTATAACCGTCAAGAAAACACTTTGTGATTATGTATGTTTACTGTCGGATGGAGTGATGGAATGGGGATGTGACTGGAATTAACGCTAGGATGTAGAAGCAGAGGATTCTCGGGTGGAAGCCCTAGGCCTTAGTTGCATTCTACGACAAGCACGAGAAGAGATGGGGAGGCACTATATATAAAAAAAATCCACAACATTCCACACAACCCTATATAGACCCATGATAAGCTAGTTAAGCTTGTGTTATGGAATCTAGAAAGCGGATAAACATACTTAGAAACCCCTATATAATATATACTTTTTTTGCAAATACATACAAATTTGCAAAAAAATCATGCATACAAATATTTGCACTGAGCGGGAATCGAAACCACGCCCCAGGCATAGTAGTCGGACGTTCTACCGCTACGCCACAGAAGTCGTCACTATACTACTCTACCGGGAATCAAACCAACATATATTTTTTGTATACCACTTAGGTGGCAGACAGGCACACGGCCCACCTGATGTAAAGTGGTTACCGTGGCCTATGGACGGCCTATAACTAAGGGTGTCACACTCGCGCTGCCAATCCTGTAAGCACAGAGAGTTTCTGTGCCGTCAGTGTAAAAGACGAAGCAGGACAAAAATAATTTTGGTCTTCCCACTGATAGCACAAAAACTCTCTAGTGAGCTCTGGCTACCCTACTCACCGCTGGAAACAAACCACAAGATTATTATGGCTGCGGTATTCTATAGGGCGGAGGTACTTCCGCAGTCGGACTGCTCAAATGGACGGAAATAGCGTCGTGTCCTACCTCCTCGAAATAGGCTGTCTTTATAATGTCTAACTATACCCAAATATACTTATTGAACCTTTTTAACCTGTTTTTTCCTCTTGTGTCCAGGCAACGGCCCCAGTGGGATGGTGACATCATTCATGCTCGCTGGAAATGTTCCATACCTCAAAGAAATCCCAGATGACTTGCCCATCGATGAGATGCTCAGAGCCAGGTAAGATAATTAATAAAAAAAATTGTAATGTGCTAATTAAGCCACTTCAGATATACCAAACACGGTTTATTTATCTCAAGTTTATTTTTAACACTTTATGACCGCTAAAGGGCGCTACATTAGATTCAGTGATACGTCATATAGCCAACCAGCGGACGGCTAATACGCTTCCTATGATACCTCATTTGTTCAGTTCTAATAAGTAATTCAGGAGCTATGATGGAACAGATGAACCTACATACATACATAGCCTGTCAAAATCATAACCCTCCTTTGGCTTCAAATAGGCATTTATTGGTAAAAACCAATAATTGCCTATTTTTATTATGAAGGTACGAAGCCGACCGTAGACCGCAGCAGCGGAAAACAGCGTATCATGATATAGACTTAATTCGAAGAAGAATTAATAATGAATGTTAGAAATCAAATTATGTTTTCGTTTACCTTAAGGAAATTGAACAGAAAACCCCAAGACCAGAGTGCGCGCTCTACAGGAAAGGAAAGGCGGAAAGGAAAAAAATATGCTTTAATTAATTCTGTGTTTCTTTAGTCTGTGGCGTAATGGTGCAGCGTTTAACTACCAAGTCGAGAGAAACACCCAAACCAGTAAAACTGGATGCAATTGACATAACATGGCTAAATGCTAAGTCTCTCGTTTGTTTCGCGGTTTCATGGTAGCCTGTCCACACAGGCCACCTTTTAGGCGGTTCAAGACGAATATACACTCCTTATTAGCCACTCTGTTATGAAGGGATTAGGGGTTAGGGATTTACCTGTGTATAAATTTAAAAGTATCGTTAAACGTAAATTGTGCCAGAAAGGCTATTATAAAATTCAAGAATACTTGGATGATAAACTTGGAAATGAGCTGTTCGCTCAACTATGCTACTCAAGTAAATTTTTGTATTTAGATCAAGTATACTAAGTGTATGTTTGTAAATAGACAAAAAAAAAGAAATGCCCGCTGAGTTCTTGCCGGAGTCTTCTCAGGTCGGGGCCGCGTTTCGAACCTATGGTCCATTTATATACATACATAAACTCACGCCTATATCCCCGAAGGGGTAGGCAGAGGTGCTAGCACCCACATTTCGCCAGTTTATGTTTAGGTCCCAATGTAATAGGTGGCGAGCCTATTGCCATTAACCGGGCACTTATAAACCTGCGATAAATACACACATAACTTCGAAAA
Source organism: Eilema griseolum (assembly GCA_963662185.1). Lineage (NCBI taxonomy): Eukaryota > Metazoa > Arthropoda > Insecta > Lepidoptera > Erebidae > Eilema > Eilema griseolum. Next base: position 1,716,739 of record OY759254.1, read on the forward strand.
GCATCGAAAAGTCATTGGTGTGTGCCATGGTGAAACCTGGGATCGAACCCGAGACCTCGTCTCAGCAGTCCATTACCCAAACCACTAGGCTACGCGCTAAACTGATATTTATGTTCCTTTTTTGTTGGCGTTTTGTAAGTGCCGATATAATGGTCTATACAGAATAAATGATTTTTGACATTGACTTTGAAGCTGCCGAATGCCAGTTCTTGAATCCAATATTTGTTTTAGAGGGTGAATTTATGTTTGATTTGTCCACAGACTATCAAACCTGCCACAGGGACAGAGCCTGTACGACACAGACCTGACGGAGCTGGCTGAGGGGTTGGAAGGCAGGAGCCACAACCCCATACCACTACTGGTGAGTTTCACATTCATTAAATGTTGTAAAAATATTGTAAATTATTTTTGTTATTAATTTGTTTATTACTGACTAGTCAAATTAGTTACTTTAACTAAACGTCAAAACAGTAAGTTATAAGGAAACTTGTAAGAAATAATTATTGTGACGTCATAATATTCAATAGTCAAATCATTTACTAGATATTATTGGTTCATAGGATGATTTACAAAAAATAAATAAAAACCAATGCAACTTTTACCGCTCTTTTACCATTCTAAATGTAATAAGCTCCGTAAAAGAATTTATTTTGACTACAAAAAATACCCAATTCCGATAAATTTTCATAGGATACAGGTATCAATTCAATTAGGCTATCGTAACCCAATGCTGGACATAGGCCTCTCCCGGTGTGGAGAGTCTTCAGCCTACTGTCTCCACGCTAGCCAGACGGGCCGGTAAAAGGTTTTATTTCTCGCTGTGATTTCGCCTGCATATTTGTCCATTAGTCGTCTCTTACCACACCTTTCAGACGAGACGTGGTGGTAGTATTCTTTCTCCGTCCAACAAATTCTGGAAATTTAAAAACCATCACAAAACGAAAAGGGATTTTTTTAACGTGCTGAATTCCCCACGGATGCTAAAGAAAGAAAGAAAGTAAAGAAAGAAATATGTTTATTTTAAGTTACTGTAGTACATAACAGTTGACTAATTAGGTTCATACATACATATATATAAAATATACAAACAAAACCATCCATAAAACCGTTGCATAATTCAGAACTGTTATAATCTATGACATTAAACATTTTGATACAAAAATAATAATTAATTATGTCGGATTAATTATGTCCAACCAAAATCGCACGGCCCTCTCGGGCCATCAGGTGCCGGGGATAAGGTAGCCTCTGGCATATCCCTCGCATCCTGTTAGACCCAGATCCAACGGAGATTACCACCTCGATTGTGCGACTAAGATGTCCCCCTTTCCCTAGATGTCAGTGCGATAAGTTTCTGCTGGTTCAGTACATAAGTACTTACTCTAAAAACAATGTATTTCAGTTGCCAATATATGTAATTTGTGTGTAGCGATAACGCCACTATTGCGGTAAGGTCATGGCTGATAGCCACTGATAGCCGTTACTGTGGTTGCCGCTACAGTATTAGTTTGCCCATATATTATGGCCAACATTGTAGTTATTGATTACTAGCTGTTACCCGCGGTTCAACAATCAATTCAACTAGCCCATAGTATTTCACTGCTGAACTAGTCCTCACCCAATGTTGGGAGACTTACCTACTGTTACCACGCTGGCCAAACGGGTTGGTACAGGGTTTTATTTCAAGTTTCTCTCGCAGTGATATCGTTTGCGTATTTTTCTGTTCGTCGCCTCTTACGACACCCTTTTTTTATCGTGCGAAAAATCCCCCCGGATATCCCCCGAGCCAGTGGCAGAGGCCATCTGAGGGTCATAAGTAGTCTCTTTCAAGCTGGCCCTCTTCGGGTGTGACCACGGAATCCTCATCCAATCCCCGGGTATAGGGAGGCGCACACATCCAGAGGGTGTCGTAAGAGCCGCTCCGGATGAGATGGGTTATGTACTTGAATTCTTTCTCCATCACCACACGGATGACCAACATAGCCTATGTCGTTCCCCAAAGTCTAGTCTACCTCTGTACCGAATTTCATCAAGATCGGTTCAGTGGTTTACGCGTGAAAGCGTAACAGACAGAAAGAGTTACTTACGCATTTACGGGCTGGCCACGTTTGTCGAAGGACCGATGGCCGTTGGAGCAAACGAGTCCTAGAGTGGAGACTGCGAGAAGGTAAACGAAAGGTAAGACGCCCCCTAGCCAGATGGACGGACGACCTGAAGAAGGTGGCTGGGACAGACTGGATGTGGAAGGCAGAGGATCGGAAAAATGGCGCACATTTGGAGACGCCTATGTCCTGCAGTGGACTGCAGTGGGCTAATTGACTTGACTTGACGCACTTATAATATTATATAAGTGTTTATATGACTCTGTCTACCCCAGCAGACTGCGATATACTCGTGAGTAGACATTGTTTAGAATGAAATCATACGCACATGTTCATTGTTCACTCGTACGAGTCTATATTTATGTTTGTTCGTGGAAGCGTAGGCCGTGTTCGCCGTCTACTATTGAGAGGGAGGTAGGCACTGTTATTAACCAGTCGTACGTACCTACGTAATGAAAGAAAGAAAGAAAGAAAGAAAGCAAGAAAGAAAGAAAGAAATCCATTTATTATACACACACACCCACATAAAAAGAAAAGAAATAAAAAACACTATCGGAACAAGAAAAAAACAAAAAAAAAAACAAGTAAAACATAAACCGTAAGATGTTAACATACCTTCGATCGCCGCCTGTCACCCTGGCAGAAGCAGGCCGCGGCGGTGGCGCGCCTGGCGCGCCTCCCCGTTTCCGGGGTCGAGTTGGGGACTCTGTAGTCCCCACACCGGGGACGAGGGCCAGATCGTGAGAGATGGCCCTGGGTCGGCTGGGGTGCGAGGGATATGCCTGTCAACCTCACCTTCGGCAACCAAAACGACTCACAGGCGGCGTGCGTTTTAGTCGGTTCGAGTCCGACATAACCTCCCCCACCGGCTCCGGCGGGGAGGTATACGTGGGGATTTTGCGCACGTAAAAAAAAAAAAACACCTTCGATCATGGTTTTCCTGTGAATATATTGAAATAATCTACTTTTTCCTCAAACTGATGGCAGTTACATAAGTCAATAAAAATGCCTAGTTGAACATTCGATGTGAGTTAGGACACGGTGGTATTTCTGTCCAATTGAGCAGTCCGACTGGGGAAATACCTCCGCCCTACAGAATACCGCGGCCATAATAACTTCGTATTGTGGTACCAGCGGTGAGTAGGGTAGCCAGAGCTCACTGGAGAGGTTGTGCTGTCAGTGGGAAGACTGAAGGCTTTCCCTGCTTTGTCTTCTACACTGACGGCACAGAAACTCACAGGGTTGGCAGCGCGAGTGTGACTCCTCTGGTGTTACACACGTCCATAGGCCACGGTAACCACTTCCCATCTGGTGGGCCGTGTGCTTGTCTGTCACCTAAGTGGTATAAAAAAGAAGATATTATCTTCTTTTTCTTCAAACTGATGGCTGAATTGCATTTTCTCCATTTTCATTCTACAATGGGGAGGTATAGGTAAAACTAAATCTCAGATGGTGTCACCTTCTCTGGTGCTTGTGTATAATCCTCGGTTTAGTAGGGCCACCGTCATAGAAGGCGACTAAAGGTTGAAGCTGTTCCCCATCCAACAGTAAATATACAGCCCATGACAAAATGTCCCCTTGACAGCAATAGAATTAGGTCTTATTTTTTTTTTTTATACATAGAACACGTCAATTAGACTTCGCCTTGCCTGATGGTAAGCTGAAGGCAAAGTCTCAGAAAAGAGGGTCACCATTACTTACACATACCGTATGACAATGGTGACACTCAGCTGATTGTATATTCCATATGTACATAGGACAACATCCAATAATTGAGTTACTGTCAACGGTTACGTCATAGTTAGCCGCGTGTTCATAACCATAGCCACAGAATAAATAATAGTTTAAGCAATCGATTCGTGCCAACACGACAACAATTCAACCGTCCAATCTTCACGCTTTGCCACACCATGTGGCAACAGATCTATACAATATGGTACTTTGAACACTGGCGAAAATTTGCGAGAATATTACTCATTAAAATAGTGAATGGTTAACCCCATCTCATCCGAAGGGTGTCGTAAGAGGCGACTAATTGAAACATACTCAAACTATAGCACTACGAGAGAAGGCAAACTCGAAATAAAACCCTGTACCAACCCGTCTGGCCAGCGTGGAGACAGTAGGCCAAAGCCTCCCAACATTGGGAGAGGCCTAGTCCAGCAGGGAACGGCGATGGGCTAGTTGATTGATTGATAGACATGAATTAGAAAAAACTATAAAAGTGAAACAGGTACAATAGCATTAAGCATTAAGTTATTATTAATAAATACATTCAACTTATAATACCTACTTATAATTGAATTGGTGGTTCAAACATTTCCATACAATGATTAATTACCATTTTGTGTATAATAAAATATATAAAACTGGGTATTTCTTCATGAATAATAAATCGGTAAAACGAGTTCATGCCTCCCGCCTAATCCATATAAAAGGTTCGAGAACAGTCTGAAAACCTTTCTCCCTATAGACAAGTGTTATCCAAACCTCAGGACAGGGTTTAATCAATAAGAATCCTTTTATCATTTGGCAAATGAATGTATTATTCTTTACCTTCTCCCAGCATATCCAGTACATATTACGAATAACAATCGGTACTTACATGCTCACGGCAATGATTTCTTATACAAATATTATATTCAATCCTATTATTATTATATCATTATGTTTAATCCTTTTAATATTATATTCAATTATTTAAATCAATAATAATATTTTTCTCAATACGAATAAAAGAAAAGTCGGTGGCCGTGTATGCTTTTTCTGGCGGCAAAATATAAACCATAGCTAAAAGATGCAATAGTAAAGAGTATTTATAATGAAAGAATGCCTCTTCAGTATATGTTACAAATAGCTATATTGAGGCTTACCTACTCGATAACTATAGCTAATATTGAAGCTAACACAAGTTATAATAGAATATATTGTTCAATGAATGGGTCTTGAATAATAACAATAAATAATAAATATTCTTTATAACATACATAACATAAACTCACGCCTATATCCCCGAAGGGGTAGTCAGAGGTGCTAGCATCCACATTTCGCCAGTTTAGGTTTAGATCCCAATGTAATAGGTGGCGAGCCTATTGCTATTGACACTTATAAACCTGCGATAAATACGTACATTTGTTGTACACCAAATGTACACAATTATTTATTGTATACCAAAATTCACATATGAACCTGGATTTTTATACATAACTAGCTGTTGTCCGCGGCTCTGCCCGCAAGGATTTCTAATCCCGTTCCAGACGGGATGATAAGTATCCTATGTCCGTCTCCTGGTTCTAAACTACGTCCCCACCAATTTTCAGCTAAATCGGTACAGCTGTTCTTGAGTTATAAATAGTGTAACTAACACGACTTTCTTTTATATATATAGATAATGTACAATGGGCGGCCTTATAATTCATGTTGACGACTGTCAAAAACGTCAAAATATGTGTCATTCATTCATCATTCGATTCAACATCTCTTGTTATGTTATTTGTATTTCTAGCAAATCCTGACACAGATAACATAACACTAAAGTTGCCTAGCTGTATTCTTTAACATAGTGATGGGGTTCTGGTGATATGTAATACAGGATCTACACCGACGCTAGGACAGGACGTAGACAGGAGGCAGGACACAACAGTATTTCCGTCCAATTGAGCAGTCCGACTGGGGAACCTCCGCACTACAGAATACCGCGGCCATAATAACCTTGTGTTGTGCTCCCGGCGGTGAATAAGGTAGCCAGAGCTCACTGGAGAGTTTTTATGCTGTCAGTGGGAAGACCAAGAGCTTGATAGACCAAATGCTTTGTTTTACACTGACGGCACAAAAACTCTCTGTGATTACAGGGTTGGCAGCGCGAGTGTGACTCCTTTGGTTCTGCACACAGCCATAGGGCACGGTAACTACTTTCCATCAGGTGAGCCGTGCGCTTGTCTGCCACCTAAGTGGTATAAAAGAAATGCTGACTATTACGTTTGACCGAATTTAATGATTGGTAAAATGTGGGTGTTAATTCACCTCTGCCTAACCCTCCGGGGATAAAGGCGTGACTATAGTATGTATGTATAAAAAAACATCTATTTAGAAATATAAAAAATTGTTCTCCACCGGTATCGTGTACAGGAACCAAGCTACAGATGGCTAGGGCTGCAGAGAGAGGAATCTCCTCACAATACGTGCAGTGTCGAGAAGTACCGCCTTCTGCTTCTATTATTCTAAAATACGCCGGTCAACGAAAGCCATTCGTCCAGGGGACCTGGAGATCTAAAAAGGCCACTTTATTGAAATCGTATTAGGATAATATTTTGTCTTGCAGCGATATTTACATGAAATTTTATAGTACTTAAATGAATTGTTGTAATTATGCTCATATGAGTGACCATTTTACGAATTATATGGGAATCTATTGATATTTACTGGAAATTCGAAATGTTACTAGTTTTTTAGCTTTTTAGACCCACTGAGCACAGCATAAATAATATTGTGCATGTAATCGCCGATAAAGCATGTACAAATTAATTTATAACACTCACATAGCCCAATTGCCACCAGCATGACAATTTTATCGATGTTTTCACACCGATTGGCAAGTCATCGTCGGTGACGTCACGCCGATAGCAATCAATCAAATCTTTTTACGCCGAAACCTATCGTTTATCAAACCGGTATACGAGTAATGTTGGCGGATTTTTTGTGTATCTTATCTTTACAAAAAGATACAATGCTGATACTTGATGTGGTAGTAAAATTAGGGTGGTTACACGCGTGCGACTAAATTTTGTCATTGTATTTTATTTTATTATTTATTTTTATTTTAAACTATAGACGGACTTAATGCCATAGGCATTCTCTACCAGTCAATAAAAAGTGAGGAGGTAGGTCACGACAGTATTTCTGTCGAATTGAGCAATCCGACTGGGGAAGTACCTCCGCCCTAAGGAATACCGCCGCCATAATAACTTTGTGTTGTGTTCCCAGCAGTGAGTATGGTAGCCAGAGATCACTGTAGAGTTTTTATGCTGTCAGTGGGAAGACCAAAAGCTTGTCCTGCTTTGTCTTTTACACTGACGGCACAGAAACTCTTACAGGGTTGGCAGCGCTAGTGTGATTCCCTTAGTGTTGCACACGTCCATAGGCCACGGTAACCACTTTACATCATGTGGGCCGTGTGCTTGTCTGCCAACCAAGTGCCAACAAAAAAAAATGGATTTTCGTTGAAGAAGTTTTTTTGTACTGACCTCAATGGTGCTAATTGTCAATCACACTCATACCCCTGATATTGCAAAAATGCCATTTAATTTAGAGTTTAACAGCATAACAGAAAGTCTACAATTAAATGGCATTTATTGCAGTGTCTGTTGTATGACAGTGACTGGTAATTAGCACCATTGTGGTCCTGATGGTAACATTTGACAAAGCTATGGACGCTTATTTATCAAATAAATAGGAAGGAAAAAATGAAAAGTAAAAGTACTGTTTTGTTTTTTAATAATTACGTCAATACTTCTGTTATGATAACGTGATTGGAGTGGAGAAGCACAATTTAATACTAATATTAAATAAGATTATTCAACAACAGCGGGGAGCAGTTACTTAATAAAGGTTGGCAACACTATGCAAGGTCTTTCATCAATCTGACACTTTCTTTCTGGGAAAACCATGGCCCCACATGTGTACATTGGTATTCCCCGGTCGGACCAACACTTTCTTTGTAAGAAAGACATAGCTCAACAAAAATAGGTATTTCCTCAATCGAATCAGCACTTTCTTTCCACATTTCTCTCCACAAAAATCAAATCACAAACAAGTTTGCCTTTTTTTATGCAGACACCTAAGTGGTATAATTAACGTGGCCTATGGACGTTTGTAACACCAGAGGAGTCACAGTCACGCTGCTAACCCTGTAAGTACAGAGTTTCTGTGCCGACAGTGTAGAAGACAAAGCAGGACAAGCCTTTAGTCTTCCCACTGACAGCACAAATTCTACTCACCGATGAGAACACAACACGAAGTTATTATAGCCGCGGTATTCTGTACTGCCTAAAGTCTGTTACGTACGTAAGACCTCAAATTTGGACCTCATGTATAAATACATGCATATAATAACGCCTTTATCCCCGGAGCGTTAGGCAGAGGTAAATTAACACTTACATTTCACCAATCATTGAATTCGGTGCCACATAATAGGGGGTAAGTCTATTGCCTATTTTCCGGCCACTACTGTTGACTCAAGCCATGCATCTGAGGCTGAATCTGGGCTGTATATATCTGTCTGATGTTGAACAAATGGGTATAAATAAATGTGTTTTAAAATGAGGTCGTATGGGTGTGTTGGCTATAGGGTCTAAACTTTAAGGTCGTGCCGGTTAGAAGCCCGAAAGTCGTGTCGTGTGTCAATCCCCTTAGATAAGATTGCGTCATTAACTAGTAATTTTTTTACGATTTTTTCTGTGCCTCTGTAACTGAACTTGGCAATCGAAAGGTCGTTGTATCCTATTGTTTGAATATTAATAATAATTTACATACATACATACATACATAAAATCACGCCTGTCTCCCATAGGGGTAGGCAGAGATCACGGATCTCCATTTGCTACGATCTTGACATACTACTCTCGCTTCATTCACTCTCATTACATTCTTCATGCATGCTCGTCGGTTTAGAGTACTCCTGACCTGCCCCTTTTCTAAAACTTCCCCGATTTGGTCCAGGTATGTGCGCCTAGGTCTTCCCCTTCCGACGGTACCATCCACACTCGCCTCATACACCTGTTTCGTTAGTCTTCTTTCATTCATTCTCTCAACATGACCAAACCATCTCAACATTCCTCTCTCAATTCTCATCACTACATCTTCTATCACTCCACATCGTTCTCTTATCACGCTATTTCTCACTCTATCTTTCAAGGTCAAGCCACACATACTTCGCAACGCACGCATTTCTACTGCATTCACCCAACTTTCACTACCATACATAAGAGTCGGCACCAATACTCCTCCATGTACAGCCAGTCGTGCCTTTTCGGACACTTTCCGGCTGCTCATAAAGTTGTGTAGTGCCCCATTCACTCTATAATAATTTATGTACATTTATTGACATGACATCTACTGAATGAAATTTTAAAGCAATAACTAACTATTCAAATCGATCTATATCTTAAACTAGCTGACCCACCCCAGCTTCGCCCGGGGTATATTTTGAAGCTTCATATCCGTTTGAGCCCGTATGTTTTAGTCTTCAAAATATGTATAAAAAATTGCCGGATTTGTTAACATTTATTATCAATGCTCCGCTCCCTTAAGTAGTAGCGTGATGATATATAGCCTAAAACCTTCCTCGATAAATGGACTACCCAACACTGAAAGAATCATTCAAATCGGACTAGTAGTTCCATAGATTAGCGCGTTCAAACAAACAAACAAACTCTGCAGCTTTATAATATTAGTATAGATATAGAAAAATTGGACTGGTCCAGGCGGGATTCGAACTTGCAATCTTTCCCTTAGCTTGGAATCCCGCCTGAACCAGTCCAATTTTTTCTATATCTTAATCGATGACATCTACTCTTTGTCAATCACGTATTTCGGATCAGACATATTATAGCGCGATCTAAACCCAGGTATGGGTTCTAGAATCCGATAAGTATACTTAGAGACTCTTTTTTCTCTTTGGAAGTATATACATGTCGTAATAACATCCATACTGGATTGGCCTTGGTGATCCAGACCATGGCACAGAACCGAACCTGTGACCTTTAATGACGAATCTCCACCCGGCCTCTGTGGCTTAGCGGTAGAACGTTCGACTGCAATGCAGGGATTCGATTCGGATTCGATTCCCGCTCTTTGCAAAAATTTGTATGCATTTTTTTATACCACTTAGTTGGCAGACAATCACACGGCCCACCTGATGGGTAGCGGTTACCGTGGCCTATGGACGTATGCAACACTAGGGGTGTCATACTCGCGCTGCCGACCATGAAGAAACCTTCTGATGCCCCTCTTGAAGAACCCCATATTGTAGGCGCTTGGGAAAACCTGGGAAAGTCTGGGTGTTTCTATGTATTATATGTATGCATTTACAAAAAAAAGTATCTAAGTATGTTTATCCGTATTCTAGATTCCATAACACAAGCTAGTTAAACGATGCTTACCATGGGTCTAGAGAGCGATGTGTAGAATGTTGTAGAATATTTAAAAAAAATCGTATGCTCTGCCACTACGACACAGGGCTCGTCAAACAAAATAGCGAGTTGTGGTCTCTGCTTACCCACAAGGGAAAAAGGCGTTAGTATCCATAGTATAATTATCCATACTTCCATCTTAGGTACAAAAATAGACTATAGCTGAGGAAAGGACAGAATTTACTTTTGGTTCCCAAGGGGGTCATCCCAGGGGACCAGAGAGAGGGAGGGACGAGGAGAGGGCCAGATCGTGAGAGATGGCCCTGGGTCGGCCGGAGTGCGAGGGATATGCTTGTCAACCTCACCTTCATTTCATTTCGGTTCGAGTCCGACATAACCTCTCCCAGCGGCTCCGTGGGGACTTTTCGCACGTTAGAAAAAAAAGAGGGGGTCATCCCAAAACTAGAGATGGCCCTGGATCATCCAGGGTGCGAGGGAAATGCCTGACTTTACACTTTAAGCCCCGATACGGCATGCAGTTTCGTGTGTGTTCGAAACCGACATAACTGCTCTCGCCAGCCGGGGTCCCAGGGAATTTCCGCAAGAAAAAAATTGTCTGGTTACGATAACTAAAATACACGCGGACGGGGCCGCGAGTATCAGCTAGTTTTTTAACATTTTTTGTACAACTTAGGTGACAGACAAGCACACGGCCCACCTGGAAAGGACCCACATGGAAAGTGGATACCGTGACCTATGGGCCTGTGCAACACCAGAGGAGTAACACTTGTACTGCCGACGCTGTAAGAATAGAAATTTTCTGTGCCTTCAGTGCAGAATACAAAATCAGGACAAGCCTTTTAGGTGGAATGCGGAATGATCAAACTTTTAAACCAATGTACCAACAATTTGTACCTGTGTTCGCAAATAAAGATTAAATTGAAAAATTGAAGCCTTTGGTCTTCCCACTGACAGCACTAAAACTCTCCAGTGAGCTCTAGCTGTCCTACTCACCACCGCGAGCTCAACACGAGGTTATTATGGCCGCGGTATTCTGTAGAGCGGAGGTACTTCCCCAGTCGGACTGCTCAATTGGGAATACCGTCGTGTCCTACGTCTAACGTATAGAGCTATACGATATTTTTATCATTGCGCCATGAACGGCAATTTCCGCCAGTAGTTATTGCAAATAAATTACTAGCTGTCGTAGATGGGGCCGTGTTTACAAAAGGCGCATCCGTTCACGATTCCACGGTCCACGCCACAAAAACTACACTGTAATTTACTTAATATTAGGTAATATAACTTTTTCACAGTATCAAATGCAAACTATATACAGATATTTGATAAACAGCGAGTATTCGAAAATCTTAAAATGAAGTTTTGTTTCTTTTTTTTTTTCTTTTTTTTTTTACGTGCGCAAAATCCCCACGGATACCTCCCCACCGGACCCGGTGGAGGAGGTTATGTCGGACTCGAACCGACTAAAACGCACGCCGCCTGTGGGTCGTTTCGGTTGCCGAAGGTGAGGTTGACAGGCATATCCCTCGCACCCCGGCCGACCCAGGGCCATCTCTCACGATCTGGCCCTCTTCTCGGGTGTGGGGACCACAGAGTCCCCAACTCGTCCCCGGAAACGGGGAGGCGCGCCACGCGCGCCGCCGCCGCGGCCTGCTTCTGCAAGGGTGACAGGCGGCTTCACCTGTCACCCCCAGGCCGGCGCTCATGGGGGGCGGAGGTCGTTCATCGACCTCCGACGCCCGAGTTGCCTTCGTGCGCGGGCAGCTTGTCTAGCGATCCTTCGTCGCTCCCGCTGCCGCTCCCGCCCCGGTTTTGTTTCTTTAAATAAATAAAGGAATGTTTCCTCTATGTGACATTAGCTATCTCCAGTATTTTGAGTACTTTCCTTGCAGACTCGCAGGTAAGGTCAAAATCTTCCACACTGTATTATATAGTGTCTTGCCCGATACATAGCAGTCCATTAAAACCACAAAACAGTATTCGTCTAGGGGTGCCGACCAAAGTAAAACTTGGCCAATATATGTAAACAAAGTAAACAGTGTTGGTAACGGTAACAGAGCCGCGAATGCTGTTTTTGCCCATCTCAATAAATATCTAATGCTCCTAAAGCAGCTTTCACTTCAAAACACGTGTTTCCTTCTTCCTACAGTCCCGGGTCCTTTAAGCGGGGCGTGAAAAAGCATATGATGAGGCCGTCAAGCTGAGTGTCACCACTCAACATGATATAATAATATCTATGTAATGTTGACGCTCCTTTCCGAGACGTTGCCTTCAGCTTACCATCAGGCGAGGCAAATTCTAATTACATAACATAACATAAACTCACGTCTATATCCCCGAAGGGGTAGGCAGAGGTGCTAGCACCCACATTTCGCCAGTTTATGTTTAAGTCCCAATGTAATAGGTGGCGAGCCTATTGCCATTAACCGGGTACTTATAAACCTGCGATAAATACACACATAAATTCGAAAAGCATCGAAAAGTCATTGGTGTGTGCCATGATAAAACCTGGGATTGAACCTGAGACCTCATCTCTATTCTAACTAATTCTAATTAACGTGTTCTATAGAAAAATATCGGAAGTTTAATCGGAAGTTAAAAACATTTCAGCAGTCAATGTTTCCTTTAATAAGAGTAACAAAAAACTACTTCCTTATTTGGAATTGAATAAATTGGACCAACTTTTAACTGAATGATAAAAAACATGGAAATAGGAAATAATCAATTTTTTTTATACCACTTAGTTGGCAGGCAAACGCACGGCCCACCTGATGGAAAGTGGTTACCGTGGCCTATGGATGTGTGTAACATCAGAGGAGTCACAGTCGCGCTGCCAACCCTGTAAGTACAGAGTTTCTGTGCCGTCAGTGTAGAGGACAAAGCAGGACAAGCCTTTAGTCTTTCCACTGACAGCACAAATTCTCCAATGAGCTCTGGAGAGCTCACTGGAGAATTTGTGCTGTCTAAAGGTTTGTCCTGCTTTGTCCTCTACACTGACGGCACAGAAACTCTGTACTTACAGGGTTGGCAGCGCGACTGTGACTCCTCTGATGTTACACACATCCATCCATAGGCCACGCTAACCACTTTCCATCAGGTGGGCCCTGTGCTTGTCTGCCACCTAAGTGGTATAAAAAAATTATTTATCCTGTCTCTTCGAATTATATAAAGGTTAGGCTGAATAATTTTTGTGATACAGTTACTTCCAGCACTTTTCTTGCCATTTTAAGAGTAGTTCTTCATCATTACAGGTTGACAACCTACTGAGACCCTGCGCTGACCTGGGCATTCCAGCTGACTCGCTCATCGAATGGAAGTTTGACATAGATAAACAGGTACGTGATATATGAGTTACTATCCCCGAAATTTTTCCCCACTGAGTTGGGGTTAGTTTTCAGTCTATCTAGGAAACGGTTGAACTTCAATATTTTTTGTAAAGCGACTGCCATATGACCTCTGTAAACCACGGGTTATAGTTGAATAGTTAGACTTTTTTTAATCTTAATTTTAATTGGGGGTTTTTAATAGTTAGACTTGGTTGCTGGTCTTTTTAGGGCTTTAACTACCCTTACCGAATGTTATAGATATTTTTATGACGGACTGCTAGACGTGCTCTCCGAGGCACGGAAGCGGTCTCATATGATAGGAATGTCAGCTATCCTAAGACTGACCTGGCTTAGACTTACTATGTGCTGACCTAATCAGATATCACTTAGCCGTGATGAACGACGTGATAGCGTGATGATATTCTTATATGTATAGTGAAGCTTCTAACCATATTAGATAAAAAAATCATGCAAATTTTCAGTCATATCTACTATGTCAGCTGTACTAGATATATACCTAACTGAAAATTTAGATTTTTCAAGTTTCTACAGTCCCGGGTCCTTGCGGGGCGTGTAAAATTGTATGACGAGGCTGTCAAACTGAGTGCCACCATTGTAACATGTAATCAGTATCTGTAACTGAGACTTTGCCTTCAGCTTACGACCAAGCGAGGTGAAGTCATATTAACGTGTCCTCTATAAAAACAACTACAATAACTAGCAGACAAACAAACAGACAAAAATCCACCTCAAACTGCAACTTCTTGTAATTTAAAACTTATCAATCTCTTCTAGATATCCCACATAGTGCTTGGCCGGGGTCCGCCTGGCGGCTCGTGGAACACCTTCCCGCCCACGGTCCGCACGCTCTCCCCGGAGGCCTGGCTCACCTTACCCCCGCACCCCGCGCAGGGGGCGGCCCGACTCTCCGCCCGAGCGGTGGCGAACTACTGCAGGAGATATGTTCAAGCTTGTCAGTTACAGGTCAGTATTAAGATGACTTATCCCGTTAGTTAAGTTTCAGAATTTTTTTAGGCACGTTGGGTATTTCTTTAACTCAACTCAACACATCGACGTCGGTCGTACAGAAAGTTTATTTGCCAGAATATGGGTGAGTGGGTACAGAAATTTTGGGATTGTCAGGGATTACTACCTGTCTCTCTGAAGGAGTGGAATAATAAAGTAGTATGAAGTATATTTATGTTTGTGTGTGTATTATGACTTTTTCCGAGATATTTAAAATATGTATGCTTACCTATATATAATTGTATATACCTATGGCTATTATGTTTATGTGTTTTTTCCACAGTATTTTTTTATTAAACCACTCCGGTAGCGCCTTACGGTATCCTCAGAAGTTTACATTACAGTTATGAACATTCTTCTTAAACATTACGACCACATAATATCGACCGCTTGATAAATTAAATTCGATCTGCAAAAACAGTACTTCCTAAATGCTATCCATTTTGATGATAAAATTCGTATTACTTTTTTACAGCTGTCACTTTACAAAAATGTAATAAAAGTGTTTGTTAACTTAATGTTGTCTTATTCATACACAAAAAAAAAATCATAAAATTTGGATGTCATTCCTAAAAAAATGCAAAAATGTTAGTACTACTGAAAATTGGGTTTCCTCCAGTTTCTTCAAAATAAAAACGGCAGTTTCATATATAACGACCTTTTTTTTCTTACGTGCGCAAAATCCCCACGGATTCCTGCCCACCGGAGCCGGTGGAAGAGGTTATGTCGGAGTCGAACCGACTAAAACGCACACCGCCTGTGGGCCGTTTTGGTTGCCGAAGGTGAGGTTGACAGGCATATCCCTCGCACCCCGGCCGACCCAGGGCCAACTCTCACGATCTGGCCCTCTCCTCGGGTGTGAAGACTACAGAGTCCCCAACTCGTCCCCGGGAACGGAGAGGCGTGCCACCGCCGCGGCCTGCTTCTGCCAGGGTGACAGGCGGCTCCACCTGTCACCTGTCACCCCCAGGCCTGCGCTCATGGGGGGCGGAGGTCGTTCATCGACCTCCGACGCCCGAGCATATGTAACGACCTATTATGTCGGTAACACATAGAATTAATTTGTTATATATCTATCGATAGAGTTTCATATCATTTTTTTTAACAAATAAATGTTTTGTTGCAGAATTATTTCCGCTCGGGGGTCACAGTGATCAGCGTGACGCGGCTCCCGGAGGCAGGTGACACCAAGTGCGACAACACGCAGTGTCCACTCAACGCAAGGTTCTGCGTCGCAGGGTGAGCAGACTAGTTTTGTTAGCCTTTATAAATATATAAGTGTTCTAGGACATTCTACACAACGCTATTTAGACCCATACTAACTTCTTCATTTCGGAGTCTGGGGTAATCTTTACCAGTCTAACGGCGGATTGGCTGAACTTCGATATTTGCCGTGAAGTGACTGCCACCTGACATCCAAAACCCAAAGACGACTTTTTAGGGCTCAATATACCCCTACTGACCGCCATAGGTGTCCGTTTGCCGGTGGCGGAGGTCATGTCGGACTCGAACCGACAAAAACCCACGCCGCCTGTGTGTCGCTTTGGTTGCCGAAGGTGAGGTTGACAGGCATATCCCTCGCACCCCGCTCGACCCAGGGCCATCTCTTACGATCTGGCCCTCTTCTCGGATGTGGGGACTACAGAGTCCCCAACTCGTCCCCGGCCACGGCCTGCTTCTGCCAGGCCTGCGCTCATGGGGGGCGGAGGTCGTTAATCGACTTCCGACGCCCAGTTATAAGTAGTAATAGTACGGTATGTCCCGCAGGTACGACAACCTGACCTGCCGGCCCTTCCGCTACGCGTGCGTGCGCGTGGTGCTGGCGAGCGGCGCCAACGACCGCCCCAACGCGCTGGCGCCGGCCGTCTCGCGCCACGCGCTGCACGCGCTCGCTCCGCTCGAGCGCGCGCTCCGGGCCACGGCCAGCCACGGTGAGGCACCACATCTTATTCTTTAAATTAATCACTCCAGCTAGAATAGCAATAATTTCGCCAATAGCAAGAAAATTCTTTATTTTTTATACCACTTAGGTGGCAGACAAGCGCACCCACCTGACGGAAAGTGGTTACCGTGGCCTATGGACGTGTGTAACACCAGAGAAGCTACACTAGCGCTGCCAACCCTGTAAGCACAGAGTTTCTGTGCTGTCAGTGTAGAAGAAACAATCAGGACAAGCTTTTAGTCATCCCACTAACAGCACACATTCTCCAGTGAGCTCTGGCTACCCTACTCACCGCCGGGAACACAACACGAAGTTATTATAACCGCGGTATTCTGTAGGGCGGAGGTACTTCCCCAGTCGGACTGCTCATTTGGGCGGAAATACCGTCGTGTCCTACCTCTTATAAAAATCTTATTTCCTGCCAACATTCTTAACTCCAACCAATTTCAATCAATAGGCTATTTGATTATTTTATTGTAGAAAAATGATCACTTTAGTATAATATAACGAAAACTCTCTAAACAAAATCGTACTTGCAAGTGACGTCATACGCCAGTTGCGCGTAGTGCAAATGTATGGAGTGCAAGAGAATATCGCATTTATCTCAGTCCACGTTGCGTTTACATTTGTATAGTTCATAATAAAAGTAATTTAAAATGTAATGAGGAATCTAAAAAGCATATTAGCCCATCGCTGTCCACTGCTGAACATAGACCTCTCCCAATGTTGGAAGGCTCTTTTTTTTATTGCGCGCAAAATCCCCACCGGAGCCTATGTGGAAGGTTAAATCGGACTGGAACCGATTAAAACACACGCCGACTGTATAAGCCGCCGCTGGAGGTGAAATTATCTGAGATATATACCTCGCACCCGCCCGGCCCAAGACCGTCTTTTAATAATTTTAAAGACATTTACTTGACATTGGCAAAATTGCGGCGATTCGCTGCAGAAGCCATCAAAAAAAAAAAAGAAGTAGACTATGACCTAACCACAAAGCTATATAAATAAACGTGTACGTGTCGCGTCCCAGTGAGCCCGGTGCCGGCGGCGGCGCTGGTGGTGGGCTCGGGCGTGTCGGCGGCCGACGCCGTGAGCCTGGCGCGCGCCAAGGGCCTGCTCGCGCTGCACCTGCACCGCGCGCCCGCCGACGCGCTGGCGCGCCTGTCCCCCGCCGCGTACCCCGACTACTGCCAGGTGAGCTGCCGCCTTATACGCATGGAAGTAGCACCGATAGATAGATCGATCAATAGATTGATAGATCTACCGATAGATAGATCGATAAACAGATCGATAGATAGATAGATCGACAGATCGACCGATATATAGATCGATAGATAGACAGATCAATAAACAGATTGATAGATAAATAGATCGATAAACAGATCGATAGATAGATAGATAAATTGATAGATAGATTGATAGATAGATAGATTGATCAATAGATTGATTGATAGATAGATTGATAGATAGACTGATAGATAGATTGATTGATAGATAGATTGATAGATTATTAAGAAAAAGGTTTTGACAGACGAACAATGAAGTGATCCTTATAAGGATTCCGATATTTTCCTCTTGAGGTACGGAATCCAAAAATCATTGTTACTTGCTAAAGATACGAAAACCCAACACTAACAGATATTTTAATTAAAAAATAAAAACTCGACTGCTGTCTAAAAAATAAACAAATTTAATAGCAGGCGGTACCCATTTACCAAGTATAAACCGAAAGAAAATTAATGATAGATAGATCGATAGATTGATATATAGATAGATAGACATAACATAATACCTTATTTTTCCAGTTCTAATAAGTGGTTGAGGAGCTATGAGGGAACAAATAAACCTACATACATAGCCTGTCAAAATCATGACCCTCCTTGAAAAAAGACCTATTCAAAAGTTCCTCATGATTTCGGATTTGCTCTACTCTCTCTACTATAATTAAGTATAATTATCGTTTAGAAATTCGTTAGTGTTAATTTGTAAGAGCGATTATACTATCCTAAAAAATCCTTTTAAACATCTCTAAATCTAAACCATTTTTAATTCCAGGTCTACAAAATGATGTGCGACGGTCCTTCAGGAAACCATCACAACTACATCCCATACCCTGAACACACCATCATTGACATCACTCCAGAAGCGCCCGCGCATAAACTTTCCTCAGACGACCTCGAGGACTACGCCCTCACACTCAAAACAGTAAAACTCCTCAACGAACGGACACAAGAAATCACAGAAATACAAGTATATGTCATAGGTATATTTATTGGATCAAAACCAGACCTCTTCTTCCTTCAAACAAACTATCTAGACTGCATCGACATAAAAATAGACTGTGAGAGGTGTATAGAGAATAAAATAACTAAAAGAAAAATGGAAGAAAAACAATGTTTTTTGAAGAATCATTGGTTATATATTAAATCTATGCTAGGACAAAGCATTCAGAGCTGCAAATCAAGATATTTGAACTATTCAGAGATAAACGGCAATGACAGCAAATGTGACATACCTGACTGCAATAGACGCATAGAAGAGAATTCCATAGATGGCAATAATAAATTAGAAATCATTCCTTTTATAGAAGAAGATAAAGT
The DNA here is from genome assembly GCA_963662185.1 of Eilema griseolum. Lineage (NCBI taxonomy): Eukaryota > Metazoa > Arthropoda > Insecta > Lepidoptera > Erebidae > Eilema > Eilema griseolum. The sequence continues at coordinate 1,735,885 of OY759254.1, forward strand.
CAAATGTCAATGCGAGACTTTGAACCCGTACTCCGCTGGCCTAGGCTTCGGTTTAGACCCGAAGAAACCTGTGGACGGTAGGAACAACCCAGTGGCTATTGATAAAACTACTCACGAGATCCTGAACGCTCCTAGAGGACTGTATGCCCTAGGCCCCCTGACAGCTGACAACTTCGTGCGGTTCATCCCCGGGGGGGCCCTGGCCATAGTCTCGGATATGCACAGAAATAAATAGTGACTTGACTTGCCATACCATGTGATTGAAATACGCCTCTTTTTTTTTACAATAAATTATTTTTTATACCCGGTGTTTCTGATTTTTATTTTTTCGTCATCGTGTTGTGCCAGCACTTTGGTGCTCAGAGTACACTCTACTACTTTTGACTTTTATGGGAGGGAGTAACACAGTAGTTTACGTACTTTTAGGTCTAAAATTAGTTTTAGACCTAAAAGTACGTAAAACCTACCTAGATGTACATATGTAAAACTTAATGAATATGTAAACTTATGGAGGTCACCCAACCTAAAAATAAGCTGGTTAGTGTTAGTATTACTAAGTTTTTTTTTTATGTGCGAAAATATCCGAACCGACTAAAACGCACGGCGCCTGTGGGTCATTGTTGGTTGCCGAAGGTGAGGTTGACAGGTATATCCTTCGCACCACAGCTGACCTAGGGCCATCGCTCTCGATTTGGCCCTCCTCGGGTGTATTGCTAAATTTGGATCACCCAAGAGCAGCGGAAGGAATGAAATTGAAAACATGCTTTTTTCGCCTAAATTTAAATCGAAGAAAAATTGTCATTCAGGACGAACCTGAGCCTACTGAATTACTGATCTACCTGAACCGTCCTGGAAATTCAAAGGTCTCCTACATATAAGTACGTTTTACGTCCCTTTGGGAAGGTCGCGGATTCAGTTCCGTCCTAGATCACTATAATACTACATGCCTAGATGTTGAATATTTACAATATTTTATAGAAATTAAATTTAATTGGATACAAGGTATATTAGCACAACTTCTTACCCGAATATCGGTTCCTTTATCAAGAATCAAAGATTATTCAATTTAGGCACACAAAGAGCACATTATAAATGTCAAAATTTTACAAGTCAAGAAATAAAAAATATTAAATAATGTAAAAATAAACCATTGGAAATTGATTCTTTGTAGGCAACGAAAACGGGATTCTACACGAGCGGAGTCGCAGTCAAAAGCTAGAGTAAGTACAAACTGATTAGGTAGGTACATTAAATAAATCATTATGGAGGTCATCTCCAAACTAATAACAAATTTATTATCTTTTTCGTGACGTGGAGACAAATTATTGGCCAAAATTTTAATACCTACAATGTTATAAATTGTTATTGTGAAATATTTTGTCTTTTCTCTGCCTGCCCTAGAGAGAATTAAGCGTAAGTATATGTATTAATGTAATACTGTTGCGGTGTTGGTTTCGCTATAACCCCTGTAACCATATTCTCTTCCTGTGGATGGTAAAAGACACCTATTACGTGAAACCGAAAATCATGCTGAAATGTGAGTAACTATTGCTGCTACACCTCTGCCTAACCCCTCAGAGGTTCACAGACGTGAATGTATGTACCTATTAAAATAACTTGCCAGAAAAAGCGATGTTTCAAAACATTGCATCATTGTTCTGTTGCATAGATATTAAAACGTATCGTTAAAATCTGACCTCATTCGAACGGTTAATAGGATGTTCAACTTAATATAGAACAGTACAGTAATTACGAAATACCTACTTTTGAAATATTATAGGGGTAGGACACGGCGGTATTTCCGCTCAATTGAGCAGTCCGACTGGGGAAGTACCTCCGCCCTACAGAATACCGCGGTTACAATAACTTCGTGTTGTGTTCCCAGCGGTGAGTAGGGTAGCCAGAGCTCACTGGAGAATTTGTGCTGTCAGTGGGATGACTAAAGGCTTGTCCTGCTTTGTCCTCTATTCTGACGGCACAGAGACTCTATGGTTACAGGGTCGGCACCGCGAGTGTAGCTTCTCTGGTGTTACACACGTCCATAGGCCACGGTAACCACTTTCCATCAGGTGGGCCGTGGTCTTGTCTGCCACCTAAGTAGTATAAAAAAAAATGTTCTACAAAGAATACTTAATGTGGGTATCCGTGGGGAATTCTGTAACCAAAAAAAAACATAAAAGTTACATGTTCCAGTCAAGGAATCCTGAACACACTAATTAATGTAGGTGTGCTCCATCAGCTCCATGATATGCTCATGGCACCCAGGGATAGTTGTTAACGGGAATCAACGAGATCATGGTATAGGTACATGCATACCTTTGGTTTGCCTGATGTCTCGACCAGGTTACACCGGCCGTGGTCACAGGCTGTAACCTGGTCAATATACCATGATCACGTTAATTCCTGTTAACAAATTTTTATTTATTTATTCATCACACGTAACAGATTACAACCAATAAGAAATACAATAATAATACAAAGCAATAGGATTAGAGTCCAGGTTGCATTCCACAAGAACGCGTGTTCAAATGAGTTAAGATGATGGAGAATAAATCTCATTTCATTTCAAAAAACATTATTGTATAGTTGTTAACTTTTTACTATTAATTCTTTCCCAATGTAGACGTTATGATTGTAACTAAATTATCATGTGTACGTAGGTACTATGATGATGTCATCAACGATAACTGCTTGGCAAACGATGCTCGCACATAAAAAACATTTTAAGTAAGTACATGGTTAATATGATTATTGTAATAATAAGTAATTCTATTGTGAACATTTTTAAATAAATATAGGTTTTACCATGGCACACACCAATGACTTTTCGATGCTTTTCGAAGTTATGTGTGTATTTATCGCAGGTTTATAAGTGCCCGGTTAATGGCAATAGGCTCGCCACCTATTACATTGGGACCTAAACATAAACTGGCGAAATGTGGGTGGTAGCACCTCTGCCTACCCCTTCGGGGATATAGGCGTGAGATTATGTTATGTTTTAGTAGTACATATAACTCCAACGGTTTTTCCATCACGGTTCTTATTTTCGCAGATAGTGGACAAAATACAGATATACAATTTTAAAAATATTATCATTTATTTATTATCTACATGAGTATTTAAATTATGACTATAATATTGCAATGCTCTTGTGATCAAATTGATTCAAATGGCGTCCATTGATTAGGCCTTCACTTCATACATACACAACATAGAATACAAAATACATTCATACAATTAAAACTAAAATTATGTTTCACAAACATCCCAGTAACATTTCAAATAATAATCATATATATATAAAACTTAGTTGACATAATATGTACATATATAAAGTCTTAAGATTCATTATTTTCTTATATTAATAAAAGCAGTAGGTACACAGTACAAATAATTGTTCTTCATATTATAATAGCTTCAAGAATGCTAGAAAAATTGAGAATATAAAAAAAGAATTTCATTTGAAATTCATTAATTTTTAGATGTCATATTCAGAGCAAGAGAATACAGAAAATAATTTGGTGTACTAGATAAAAACAAAGATTAAGAAAATGCAAATTTAATTCAATTATGTACACCATTTCTTATTCACTATTATTTAGTGGACACCGGACTCCGAGGCCTTGTATAGGTTCGGGATTAACACAAGCGTAATCATAATATTCATAATTAAATTTTATGCAAATATCTACAGAAACAGTTTCAATACAGAATAATTTTATTTTTTACTTAAATTGCTCAGCAAAAATATGTTTGAGTTACAATTACTTATAAAACATAATTTAAGGTACAGAAAATATTATTATTTATTCTAAATTCTTAAAATTAGATTGAACATCAATAATAAAAGATTTATATCACAATTTAAACAACAATTCACACAACAGAAAATTGACGCAACATTATTATGGCTCATTATTTCTCATTTGAAGGACTGGTGGAGTATTCTGAAATGTCAAAACTAATTCTCTTAGTTCGTTACCCAGCTGCAAAGGTAAACCTAACTCTGCAGCAACTTCTGGCTGAGGCAGCAGAGTCGCTAAAGTTAACATAGCCGTTCTTCGCAAAGTGCGAACCCTGATAGATATGTTCCAGTTTGTTCTATACAGCATGCCTCCTATATGAGTTGGTGCTCTAAATATTGTCTTGTTATTGACCACAAAGCTCTCATTAGTGGATGCGTCAGTGAACTCCCATGGGTGACTTAAGAAGGAGTTGACATCATAGTAAGTTCCTGGCGACAAACGGACATAGTGGCGTCTTATCCCGATGAAATCCCGCCACCAGACGTCAACGGGACGAGACGTTCGATTTGTGAAGCGAAGATAAGCTGTTTTAGTAGAGTCCATTGATTTTACTAAGACGCGCTCACCTTTATCGTCCATTTCGTACACCAAATCCTCGTTTATCGCCATTTTGACACGGTTAAAACAGTCACACACAACTTTTCTTTTCTGACCTCTGCAGTAGAATCACCGCAATTCCGCCACCACGGGCGCTAAAGTGAAATAAAATATATTTTTTATAATATAATTTATGGCGAAACGCCAAGGTCTAGTATTATGGCCATTTTAGATCTTATCAGTAATCACCCCTAACATTACTTTCACAACAAAAACGAGCAGACTATTTCGAATGTTCCCGCCCACAAGAACCAAATGTCAGTGGTCCAGTTTCTAGAATAGAACACTTCCGTCAAATTGATTGTCAACAATGGCTGTGTGTGTTGCAGTTATTGGCAAAGACGTAAGTTTATATTCACTATTCCATTACTATTTTATCACTTTCTAGATGTAATTATCTTTTGTTAAATTTGTTCACGATTGTACTGAAAATGTATACCAATTAATTAGAATTTCGACTGTTTTCGTCCACGTTATTCATGACAATTTGACAATTCTTCATGACGTCATTGTTTTTGTTTCACCAAGAAGAGCGAGACATCAAGTTCATATGTTCGGATACAACTATTTTACATCACCAATGTGTCATTTTCATTTTGCTATCATAAACAAAATAGACCATCTTCTACAAACGCCCATTCTGCGTCTTCCAGTAAGTAGTGCTACATTATAATATGTATATCGATTTTGATTTCGCTCCGATGACATTGATAATCTATTGTATGTTCGCTGTACTCGCTATTGGGCCAATCATCGAACTTAGTCTCCATCAACAATTAACTAGAAAGAAGAAAGAAAGAAAGAAAAAACATTTATTCACGAACACACACTATGTCCATACTTTAATGTACCAACTTCACGTAAAGAAAACCTGCACCAGAGCCTGGTCCCTCAATTAGCAGAGGTACTGACTCCTGGTATGGTTGAATTGGGCCCCGATTACCGTCTTGGATGTTCACTTTCCTGATCTAACCAATGAACATCTGACAATCAGTTTTCTAGATATGAAGATATATCATTTTATTTCAGAACTCGCCACTATACATAGGCGGTGTTGGTAACGACACCAGCTCGGATAATGAGCTGTCTCGACAATGGTTAGTTCACACAGCTTTGGACGCGCTGGAAGAACGTCTGGCCACCACTAATACCAACAATGGCGGTGCCAACACCAACGCTGCACGTACTGATTTGAGGGATCTGTATCTAGGAATGTTGTATTCGACAGACACCCATAAAATGTAAGTACAAAGTTTATGGTTTTTGAATTTGTCTATGGTACCCTGGGTTTGTGCCTTGATGGCGTTAGTGGTCTTCGAGTCAATGCCTAGATCTGTTATATAGTGGCTAGATTTTCAAATTGTGTCGGCTCAAAACTCGGCTACAATAACAGCGTTTTCTGTTGCTCTACAAAGTTCCTCGGTACTATAGATTGAGGGGCACAGAAAGTAAGAGAGCAGAATGTGACTTGAACTGGGTATTGGGCCCCGCTATATAAAGAAGAAGAAAGAAGGATTTATTTAAAAACCGCACAATGTACAAAGTATCAAAATCGCAGGACACTTGCGACGGGTCGATGATATAGCCCTATTTTGCCATAGTTTCGTTGCAGCCGTCAACGTGGGTCCACTGATGATTAGGTCATAGGTAAACTGTCAATATCAGTTTAAAAAAAACATGCAAATTGGCATTATGCTCCATCTGACCTCCACAACCCAAAAGCGATATCGAAGAATTGCAGCTAGTCCAGTTGTTGGACTTTTTAGAGCTCCAACTACCGATAACGACTGCCTTAGATGGTATGGTAACCCGGACCAATGGCTTAACCTGCTCTCCGAGGCACGACCAGACCAATGCAAATGCCTATATTCATGCATACAAATATTGCACTGAGCGGGGATCGAACCCTCGCCTCCTGCGCAGCAGCCGCGTTCACTACCGCCACGCCACGGAGACTGTCAGTATAATGTAATTATTATTTATTTTTCCATATTCTGACGCTCTTCAATCCGTTCAGTTACGGCTACGTGACAAACACGCGCATCAAACTGGTGCTGGTGACAAGTTCCACCTCGCCGAGTGGGAGTAACATCAGAGACGCGGAAGTGAGGACAGCGCTGAGGAGGCTGCACGCTCTGTATGCTGACGCCATTTGCAATCCATTCCATCTGCCAGGAGACCAGATAACATCGCCGTAAGTTGAGTATAAAGATCGAAATACCTGTAAATATTTATAGGTTGGAAGTTTTCAAGTTAACCAGGAGGTGGGCCGTGTGCTTGTCTGCCTCTTAAGTGATATAAATTAAAAAAAATACTCTAAATACTGGAGACAGCAAATGTATTTTCAACAATTTTCGGCAACGCACTTGCCACACGGCACACACTCGATAATTGAACAGGCCAAAAACTGAAAAAAGAAACTTCTGTATCTTGTGGGTGGGAGCAATCGATATTAGGGTAGGTCAAAGATAACGATAAAATATCCCAAACAAACGTGACAAATTATATAAAGGAATTCATATAATCTAAACTTTTGAATTCAACGGGATAAAACTGTTTTCTGGCTTCGTTATGGCTATAACATTGAAATAATTAAGTTTTATTCTACAGCATTATTACACTTATGTAAATACTTATTAAAAATTCAGTTCTTTTTACAGGAAATTCGACAAGCAGGTGAAAAATATAATGCTTAACAATGTTTAGAAGTTATGATTATGGTGAATGAAACCCTTGGAGCAAGGCTTGAATAAATATTTAACTAACGTACCGATTAATTTTACTCCTTTTATTATATTTAATTTTAAGTTTGAAGACACTTCGACTGTTAAGTATGTTTGATACTTTAGACAATAAATTCAATTATGTACCTTGAGAAGTGTCTATTTCTTCATTATCTACAAATAAAGACAAGGAAACGATAAAAATTTTAGGACAATACTTCTGTGTTATCTCAAAAGACCAAAGCAAAGGGCATCCTTTTTAACCGTCTTCGAAAAGGAGGAGGTTCTTTTTAAACATGCATCAAATAATAGTAGTAGTTTTTAGGTAATTATATACCCTGATTATCTTTTCATTTTGATTCACAAGCAGAAACGAAACGTTATTAGACAGTAGCTGTTTTCAGTGTTGCCAGTTTAGAGGCTATTCGAAAAATGTATTATATATACGTTCTTTCCAAAAAATCTTGTAAATCAGAAGCAAAAGATTTTGTATTTGAAATGTTTAATAATTTATAAATAGATCTCAATATTTTCAAATGATCTTAGACATTACAAAACATAAAAAGTTGTTTTTTCTTTGGGTATTGTAGGATATTCGTTTCGGACTTTTTCGGACATTATTTCTTATGAGTTGGCAACACAATTATTTTTCTCTTTCTTTCACAAGTAAAGTGAAGCTGTGCTCCGGTTCAGCGCTGTGCAATTTTAATTAGGAAATTGTTTATCTCGACCGGAATATCGCATCAAAATGGTAAGTAAATAACATTTTAATAACTCAGCAGATTATTTTATGTAATTCACTATACTTTTTACCAAAATATTCCATAAATTGTTTATAGGTTATGTGTCGCACGTGTCAAAATCAACATCTATAGTTTTTCATTACTGGTTATTAAACAGTTCAATATTAGAGCTTTCTAAGTATTTGCAGTACGTACTGTATAGGTCTTCCTACTTTTTTTTGTTAGTAAAATCTTGTTATACAGTGATTCTAAGTTTTACTATGAAGACGCGCGTAATTCAAGTCTTTCATGAGCGAAACTGCCATTTTCGCTATAAATAGACCCTTTAATATGAACTAGCTCACATTTTGTGCTAGCTACTTCATATTGTGAGCTTATTATAACTTGGGACATATTCTTGATCCTAAATCGCGGGACAAACGAGGCCCGGGCGCGCGCAGATTGTTTCGTAATTATCTATGCTTGGTGCATTTGAGCTCGCTCACCGTGCAATCGTCTAATACAAGTACAATAAAATTTAGATACAAGATATATGTCCTGAGCAATACCAAAGAACTTTTTAAAGTAAACAATACTTGCTACTTTTCAGGCAGCCGCTGTCGTGTCAGGTAAAGACATCGAGAAGCCTCAGGCTGAGATCTCCCCCATCCATCGCATCCGTATCACGCTGACATCACGCAACGTGCGCTCGCTCGAGAAGGTCTGTGCTGACCTCATCAATGGCGCCAAGAAACAGAAGCTGCGTGTAAAGGTTTGTTTAAAACTGTCTACTTTATCCTCTCTAATTCTTTGTTATATTCTACTATTATAATAAGTGTACTGCGTTTTATCTTAATTTTATCCTTAAGACCCTAGTGAATATCACCACAAGTCAGCACACCTGCTATACAGGTACCTAGCTTAATGTCTAAGGAGTCAGTCTTACAATCAAGAGTTCCGATGTTCAACTCCTGCCCATTACACTACCCATGTGAACCCACTCCTAACACAAGCAAGTTAGCTGTGGGTTAGAGGGAATTAGTAATTTTGGTTGATCTGAGCAAGGTTTTCAGGGTTAGGTCAAACAGTCATCTTAATGGTAAAGGAGCCTTTTAAAATCGAGAGGTTTTGGGTTTGATTCCTGATTAACGAATATAACTGTGGTAGCCTAGTGGTATGGGTAATGAACTGCTAAGATGAGATCTCTGGTTTGATTCCGGTTTTACCATGGCCCACACCAATGACTTTTTGATAGTTTTCGAAGTTTATGTGTGTATTTATCACAGGTTTATAAGTGCCCAGTTAATGGCAATAGGCTAGCACCTCTGCCTACCCCTTTGGGGATACAGGTGTGAGTTTATGTTATGTTTTATATGAATATATTAGTCTACAATAGGTTGTTCAAGGAGGTGTGTTTCTTTGTGTTTAATTGTAAATTCTTATTTTGCACGGGAACATAGTAGGTCAGAAGGACAACCCACCCTGATATATGCAAACCAATTCATCAATTTCCCTATCCCTCTTAGGAGATTTGTTCTTGCTCTGTATGTCGATACCAACCATGCAAAGATGTGTAGAAATCAACAAGATCTTAGATTTTAGACGCCGCACTAAGATGAAGACACAGCAAGTGTCCTTTACTTCTGTGTCCACCAATATAGTGCTATAGTGATGACTCTTAAAAGTGCTTTATGTATGCACATACACTACATATTGTTCATTAAAGAGTTACATTAGAATACTACTAATATGATTATTAATGTAAATATTAGCATAGATTTAAAATACAACAAAAAAATATATATAAAATAAAAAAAAATAATATGATATATGTGGTACTTTGGGAATATATTTGTTAGTCACTCTCAAATGAGAGAACATATTACATAACATAAACTGACGCCTATATCCCCAAAGGGAGAGGTGCTAGCACCCACATTTCGCCAGTTTATGTTTAGGTCCCAATGTAATTGGTAGCGAGCCTATTGCCGTTAACCGGGCACTTATAAACCTGCGATAAATACACACATAACTTCAAAAGTCATCAGGTTTTACCATGGCACACACCAATGACTGTGTGTGCCATGGTAAAACCTGCGATCGAACCCGAGACCTTGTCTCAGCAGTCCATTACCCATACCACTAGGCTACCGCAGAAATATGTAACAAGGATAGCGTGCATCTACATTGTTTACTTTTAGAAATAAATAAATAATAACACCCAACTTAAGCTTTGTCAATTTGAGTGAAACTAGATATCTGTTGAACGGGCTAAAATTTTATAAATTTTTATTCCTAAAGAATTCACAAAGAGGAAAATTGACTATTAAAAATCATTATCAAGTGATTTTACATTGCATGCAAAGTTTACAATATAACCCTATTTTTAACATGTGTTAATCCACTTGGAAACTCCCCTGCCATAGCCATAGGAAGTGGTTAAGTCAGACTCTAACTGACCAAAACTGCACGGCCGTCTTGAATCTTGTTGCCGAGGGCGAGGTAGCTTCTCGAGCATCCCTCGTGCACCCTGACTGACACAGGTCCACAGAAGGCTCCCACAGGTGTGGGACTACGACATCCGCATCAGTTTACAATTTAATTGAAACATTTTATTTTAGGAACTGTCATCTGACCTCTGAATCTTGTATACTATTTAGCAGGTGCACTCACTTGCAGCTGAACTTGACAATGGCGTTAGCAGGGCCCTGTATTTTGCGTCTAGTAGACATCTAGAATATTTTATTTAGATGAAAGCTCTCAAATATATATTTCTTTCAATTTCCAGGGTCCAGTCCGCATGCCAACAAAGATCCTCCGCATCACCACCCGTAAGACCCCTTGCGGTGAAGGTTCCAAGACTTGGGACAGGTTCCAGATGCGGATCCACAAGCGCGTGATCGACCTGCACTCTCCCTCCGAGATCGTGAAGCAGATCACCTCTATCAACATCGAGCCTGGTGTAGAGGTGGAGGTTACCATCGCCGACGCGTAGGCACATCTGCCAAGATTATATTTTATTAAGTAAATTAGTTTGTTTCATTTCATTAAGAGATTCAAACCATCCTAATCTGAAATACTAAACCGTTGATTGATGGCGCTTCGTGGAATTTGACGACCTCCGTGGCGTAGTGATAGGGCATTCGACTGCTAGGCTGAGTTCGATTCCCGCACAGTGCAAATATTGGTATGCATGAATTGAATATGTATATTTGCATTGGTCTGGGTGTTTCTATGTATAATATACTAGCTGACCCACTCCAGCTTCGCCCGGAGTATATTTTGAAGCTTCATATCCCTTTGAGCCCGTATGTTTTAGTCTTCAAAAATGTATGAAAAATTGCCGAATTTGTTAACATTTGTTATCAATGCTCCGCTCCCTTAAATAGTAGCGTGATGATATATAGCCTAAAACCTAAACCTTCCTCGATAAATGGACTACCCAACACTGAAAGAATCATTCAAATCGGACCAGTAGTTCCAGAGATTAGCGCGTTCAAACAAACTGCTTTATAATATTAGTATAGATAAGTATTTAAGAAAAAAAGTATCTAAGTAGGTATGTTTATTCGCATTCTAGATCCCATAACACAAGCTAGTTAAAGTTATGCTTACCATGGGTCTAGATAGCGCTGTGGAATATTTATTTATTATATTGAAAACGCAATTGTACTTTTACATACACACATACATATAATCACGCCTCAATCCCCGGAGGGTTAGGCAGAGGTGAATTAACGCCTACATTTCACCAATAATTGTATTCGGTCCCACGTAATAGGGTGTGAGCCTATAGCCGTATTCCGGGCACTATTGCTGACTCGAGCCTTGTATCTGAGAGTCTGGGCTGTATATGTCTGATGTTAAACAGCCCGGTCCCTTAGTCGCCTTGTACGACACCGCATGGGAAGAGATGAGGTGGCCCAAATTCTTCTCTGCTAGAAACCACGCGGTCACAGTATTTTTAATAGACCTGACCGGTATTGCCTTATGGCATCCTAAAAATAACAGTAGTATCCTCAAGTTGTAAACTTTTGAGGATGCCGTAAGGCGAAGTCTATCAGGTTTAATAAATAATACAGTAGAAAAAGATACTCAAAATACAGAAGGTGATGTCTCTCGAGACTATATAACTATTTTGCTGGAAAATACTGTTATTTAGGCGACAGCTTAAATCATATCCAATAATTTTAGTAGCCTTGCCGTCTCCCCACCTCAATGGGATACGTCAGGCTCGTCTGTTAATCAACTCAAGCTAGAGCGAATAAATAAATGGCAATGTTCCTGAATATCTCTTAGTATTACATCATGGTGTATAACCGTACACTTCTTTTTTTTACCCCAGTTGAAGACCAGCACACGGCCCACCTGATGGCAAGTGGTGACCATAGCCTATGGACGTGTGCAACACCAGAGGAGTCACACTTGCTGTCGACCCTGTAAAATCAGAATTTCTGGGTCGTCAGTGCAGAAGACACTGGTCTTCGCACTGACAGCACAAAAACTCTACAGTGACTCCTTAACAAGTGTTTGCTTAACGTACCTACATAATAATGTAAAGAGGCTCGCGTTGGGCATCTGTATCAAGAGTTTACAACATGCACTCATTGCAAGGAAGTTCCTCTCTAGAACCCTAATCAACTATAGCTTTACTCGAACTGGTTATAGGACGTGGACTACCTACTTTTTATATTTTTAAATATTTACATTTGTTTTTTTAGATGTGTTTCATATATTTTAAGAAGTTTAAGTGAGTTAGATTTGCCCTCATGATGCCCACAGCTTCATTCTATCATCGCACCGCTCGCCTATACGCAGGGAGATCATCCTCACACATTGGTACTGGAAATTGCGCACTAAGCGGTATGAAAGGAGCTTCAATCCCACGCACGCTTAAAGCTGTGATATGAACTCCCTGCTGTCAGGAAAACCACAGCGAGAGAGACTACAATATGAGGTTCTTCAAGAAGGGCTTTAGGTTTCTTTAGAATCGGCAACACGAGTGTAATGCCCCTAGTGTTGCATACGTCCACAGGCCACGCTAAACAATTCCCACCAGGTGGGCCGTGTGCTTATCTGCCAATGTAGTATAAAATAAATTGGTACTCAGAAGGTACTAAAGTTACATTTATTACTTTTACCTATAGTATTATGAAATATATAATATTATCTGTGGTATTATGGTATCTGTGCTTTTACCGAGTTTTTCTTTTATTTTACCTATTTACCAAAACCACAGATAATATAATATAATTCTTATCTATAACATAGATACTCAGATCAAAATGAATAAAGGGGGGAAGTAATATTGCGAATAAAGTCCTTGCTTGTCCTCCACACAATAAACGATAGACTACACGCCGACCTGATGCCCCGGAGACACGACACCGACAAGGACCAATTACATCATGGCAGCTGCGTTCCGTAGATCACAATGATAGCGGCTCGGACGCAAATTGTCGCAATACATGACAACTGTCTCTGTTTACCTGTAGGTAGATATGCTTTTAGTGGTATTTTGCACGAAATTACAAGAGAAAATAGCCTATAATATTATTATTTATTCTGTAATAATGCCGTGAAAATGTACAAAATGAATCACAAGGCTGCGAATGATCTGCTAATAAATAATTTTTATTCACTTTAATTGGTCTCTGACACTTTTATTTATTTATTGAAATTTATGCACAAGTGGCAGACTTAGAGCTTAGTCTTAGCCATAGATAGGCATTCTCTACCAGTCAACCAAGGTGCAGTGATAAATTAGTAGATGCGTTATTGAGAGTTACATTTACTTCTTCTTCTGTGCCGTCAGTGTAAAACACGAAGCAGGACAAGCTTTTGGTCTTCCCACTGAAAGCATAAAAACTATCTAGTGAGCTGTGGCTACCCTACTCATCGCCGAGAACACAACATAAGGTTATTATGGCCCAGTCGGACTGCTCAATTGGACGGAAATACCGCCATGTCCTACCTCCTCGAATATAGTGCCGTGTAGTAGTAAAATACTGTCTATCATAAAATGGAGAATACATACCCATACCACAATATAGACAATGCAATCCTTTAACCCTTTGTAGACGCTTAGACAAATTGCGTCATTGGCAGTTTTTTTTACCAAATCTAACAATTCTATCAAGAACCAAGCGGAATAGGCGAATCTTTTATGCGCCCCTTTTCTTGGACATCTTTACCAGCACACGTGTTTTCTTTTTCCTACAGCCCAGGGTCCTTTAAGCGGGTTTCAAGCTGAGGGCCACCATTGTATGTAACCAGGGATATGTAACACTAGCAGTTGCCCGCGGCTCCGCCCGCATGGATATCGGTTATCGAGACAAAAACAGTCCTTTCTCAAGGTCTAATCTACCCCTATACCAAATTTCATAAAAATCGGTTAAGTTGTTTAAGCGTGAAAGCTAACATACATACAGAGTTACATTCGCATTTATAATATTTGTATGAATTGTAGGTTATGGTGACGTATATTTCCTAAAACTACCTTCAGCTTACCATCAGGGAGATGAATTCATATTGACGTGATTTGTTACAAGCTAGCCCCCTAGCCAGGTGGACGGTCGACCTGAAAGGTGACTGGGACAGACTGGATGCGGAAGGCGGAGGATCGGAGAAAATGGCGCACATTGGGAGAGGCCTATGTCCAGCAGTGGGCTAATTAATTGATTGATTGTTACAGGGTTATTGGGCGACAAGAATACTTCTAGAAGTTCATTGTCTGAACTCTAAAGACGTACAAATATCTTCTAATCTATCAAATTAGGTACAAACAAATACAATTACAATAAACAAAGGTGGAAACACGCAATGACCTCAATCCTCCATACACCCTATCGCTACAGGAATAAAGTTCAAATTCCCCTCACTTTTTCGCGTTAGCATAGCGTGAGAGGATGTCGTTAGCGATTTTTTCGACGATCCCTTTTGTAAATAAAATGGTGATATTAAATTAACCTTTTTAGGTACTGTGGCTTCTGGCATTTAGAATGAATACGAGGCAACGGATTTGCGTGTTTGTGGAATATGTGGGTTAACTTCTGACAGGTAAAACATGAGCTCAGTAATATAGCTTTGTACCTGCCTATTGTATTACAATATAGGTGGGTTTTGAAATTCTATAATAGCATTTTTTTATACCACTTAGATGGCAGACAAGCGCACAGCCCACCTGATGGAAAGTGGTTACCGTGGCCTGTGGACGTGTGTAACACTAGAAAACCACACTCGCACTGCCCACCCTGTAAGCACAGAGTCTCTGTGCCGTCTGTGTAGAGGACAAAGCAGGACAAGCCTTTAGTGATCCCATTGACAGCACAAATTCTCCAGTGAGCTCTGGCTACCCTACTCACCGCTGGGAATATAACACGAAGTTATTATGACTTTTTTCATCTAGGACACGCCTTTTTTTCATCTCGCCTGATGGTAAGTTAAATGCAATGTCTCAGGAAAGAGGGTCACGATTTCAGACACAAATGTTACAATGGTGTCACTCAGCTTGGCGGCCTCATCTGATGCTTTTTCACGCTCCGCTTAAAGGACCCGGGACTGTAGGAATGACGTAGTAATATGAGTTGTTATTCGTACATTCACACCTGTAAATCCCGAAAGGATAGGCAGAGGGTTACACATATTTCTCCAACTATGATTTTCTGACACCTGTAGCATACTGCGAGTGGGCACTTAGTCATGAGCTGTCTGTTTACTGGTGAATGGAGAACAGTCCTATCCCATAGGGGCATAACATACTAGCGGTTTCAGGAAGCGGTTGCAAGCGGAGAGGTTATGAATTATGATATACTGACAATATACTTAGTAACAAAATGGATTCGGACAAGGAAACTGTTGTTGTCTTTGTTAATACGAAGACGCCGGAGAGAGAAACGAAAGCATGGACGAATTTGCGAAGATCCGTTATCAATTAATCGAATGGAAGACACCGATTACTTTGTGTTATTTTCGCATATTATTATATTATTAATATTGTATATTATTATAATACAATCTATACTAATATTATAAAGCTGCAGAGTTTGTTTGTTTGTTTGAACGCGCTAATGATTCTTTCAGTGTTGGGTAGTCCATTTATCGAGGAAGGTTTTAGGCTATATATCATCACGCTACTACTTAAGGGAGCGGAGCATTGCTAATAAATGTTAACAAATCCGGCAATTTTTCATACATATTTTGAAGACTAAAACATACGGGCTCAAAGGGATATGATATGAAGCTTCAAAATATACCCCGGGCGAAGCTGGGGTGGGTCAGCTAGTACATTATATATTTTTCCATTTTGTTACTGAGTGTATTGTTAGTATATCGTAAACACACTACAAACACGCAATCCTTGATTGGAATTTAAATAACATGTTGGCGTCTGCAATGGTGGCCCGCGTTCCGGAGACGACCTTCACCTTACCATCAGGTGAGGTGAAGTCATATTGATGTGTTAAATAAAAAAATCACTGTTTCGTATCTTTTCATCTCGATATCTGCGTGCGTCAAATCGGTCATCGTCTGACAAGATGCCAAGGTCTTAACTTAATCATGATAAACACATAAATATTACCATATTATGAGTTTGCCGCCGCGGCGCGCCGCGCGGTCCCGACAGAGTAGAATTTGGACCACCCCATCTCTTCCCATGCGGTATCGTACAAGGCGACTAAGGGATAGGGCTGGTTAACATCAGACAGATATATACAGCCCAGAGTCAGCGTCAGATGCATGGCTCGAGTCAACAATAGTGCCCGGAAGACGGCAATAGGCTCACCCCGTAGGACCGAATGATTGGTGAAATGTGGGTGTTAATTCACCTCTGCCTAACCCTCCGGGGATAAAGGCGTGATTGTATGTATGTGTTAAAGGAGGTAGGGTGGAGGTACTTTTCCAGTCGGACTGCTCAATTGGGACGGGAATACCGTCGCGTCCTAACTCCTGGCAAACGCTTCACGGTATCGCAGTAGGTACTTCTCTATATTGCCCGCCTCCCTTTCCGGTTCGATGGGACAACGTGTTTCCCACACCGGAGGTCCTGAAGGAATCGTCTTAAAACCGTAGATGGCCCAAGGTCAGCTGGGGTGCGGGGTAAATGCCTTATTGGAAAACCTTACCTACACCCTATAAGCAAGGCAAAACCACTATCATAGAAATGCTATTATATTTTAGACTTAACGAGTATAGACTGTAAGTCCAAAATCAAATGAAAAAGAGTTAAAACACTTTCATTCTCTCTATTACCCGTTGTCCTACGTGAGCGACAAGCGCGACAACGCGGCAACGCGATGCGATGCGTGATATATTCTTCCATACCTCACATGATATATTCACGCGAAGCAACGTAGGACACAATAAAGAACAACGACCATTTGATATTTACGCGCCGCATCGAAACGCGTCGCGTTGTCGCACTTGTCGCTCATGTAGGACAATGCCTAAGATGTTATTTAATTTTAGACATTAACAGCAAAGCAGTTAAATCTAAAATTAATTGGCAGTTTTGCAGTGTCTGTGGTGTGATGAAGGTGTTGCTATGACATAAATTTAACAGAATCGAGGTCCTGATAATTGAAACCCTAGCCAGTTTGCGGTTTTAGTCGGTCCGAGTCTGACATAACTACCCCCGGCGACGCCGCTGTTTTTATCCATGGGCTTTTCGTACGAAAAAAGCATAGGAGGTAGGACACGGCGGTATTTCCGCCCAATTCAGCAGTTCCGCCCGACTAGGGAAAAATCTTCGCTCTACAGAATACCGCGGTTATAATAACTTCGTGTTGTGTTCCCAGCGGTGAGTAGGGTAGCCAGAGCTCACTGGAGAGTTTTTGTGCTGTCAGTGGGATAACTAAAGGCTGGTCCTGCTTTGTACTCTACACTGACGGCCCACAAACTCTGTGCTTACAGGATCGGCAGCGCGAGTGTGGCTTTTCTTGTGTTACACACGTCCATAGGCCACGGTAACCACTTTCCACCAGGTGGGCCGTGCGCTTGTCTGCCACCTAAGTGATATAAAAAAAAGTATACTTACCTACATATTAGAGACAAAATCTATCCCACACCACTGATCTAAATAACAGTCATGGAGGTGACCGCGCCATTCAATCAACGATATTATTGTCAAAAACATTACAAACCCACTGTTGTGTAAATACATTTCTGTCCACAGATAAGATTACAAGTATGACATCATTATAACGTAAGCTTATCAAGAAGGTCGCCATTTTATCGAGGCAAGCGACTGCAGTGTGCACGACTGTGTTGCACTTGAGCTATGAATGATAACAGTTGTACGATTATTATCGTTCCGTATTTAATATCCCAGTAATAATTACTCTTTATTTTAGGTTATATACCTAATAATAGTAATAAATATGCTTTATGGTACACCACAATTCACAAATGCACATAGATTTCTTTTATACCACGTAGGTGGCAGGACAAGCACACGGCCCACCTGAGGGAAAGTTACCGTGGCCTATGGACTTGTGTAACACCAGAGAAGCCACTCTCGCGCTGCCGACCCTGTAAGCACAGAGTTTCTGTACCGTCAGTGTAGATGACAAAGCAGGACAAGCCTTTAATCTTCCCACTAACAGCACTAATTCTCAAGTGAGCTCTGGCTATCCTACTCACCGCTGGGAACACAACACGAAGTTATTATAGCCGCGGTATTCTGTAGGGCGGAGGTACTTACCCAGTCGGACTGCCCAATTGGGCGGAAATACCGCCGTGTCCTAGATTGTGTCACGGATATATTTATACAAAATAATGGGCGGCCTTATTGAAAACAACAATCTCTTCCAGGCAACCTTTGAATGGACAGGAGTGTATAGAAATAAAACGTGTGTTGACAATGAAATAATTATAAACACAGAATTGTGCTTAAGCAAAACCAGTCATACCACAGTCACTGGAGCCCAGGGAGGTAATATTATAAAATTCGAAGATTGTGGGAAAATCATGTTTTTCAAAGGGTACTTATTAACTACTTGTAACCGCTCCAGCCACAATGACGTAATTTGTTTTTTTTTTATAACACTTAGGTGGCAGACATGCACACGGCCCATGGTGGGAAGTGGTTACCGTGGCCTATGGACACGTGCAACACCAGTGGCGTCACACTCGCGCATGCGACCCTGAAGAAACCTCCTATTGGCCCTTTTGAAGTACCCCATATTGTAGGCGCACGGGAAAAACCGCAATAGGAAATTCATTCCACAGCTTGAGTGTTCCAACTGTTACAAGTTATTTCTTCGAGTGGGTTATGTCGGTAGTGTAAATAATAAATAGCTAGGATTCGAATCCGGAACCTTTAGGTAACTCCTAAACCACTAAGTTAACGATACAAACTAGATTACCGAGACATATAGATATTACCTCGTATCCTGTTACCTCAGTTTTGTAATTGAAATTACAGATGGTATAAGAAAATATCAGATAACATAACACAACAGAGGTGCTAGCACCCACATTTCGCCAGTTTATGTTTAGGTCCCAATGTAATCGGTGGCGAGCCTATTGCCATTAATCGGGCACTTATAAACCTGCGATAAATACACACAACTTCGAAAAGTGATTGGTAAAACCTGGGATGGAACCTGAGACCTCGTCTCAGCAGTCCATACCACTAGGCTACCGCGGTCTCACCTGACAATAATATATGAACCACGGGTACCTACCATACCATTTTGTTCTAGATACCCGAGGAATACTTTTAGGTGAACTACAGACACAAAAAAGATCCCTTAGAACTGGAATAGGTACGTAGGTGATCCACTAAGTGTTCCACAGGTAAACCCCCAAGAATATATTTCTGAATTAGGAAAAGACTCAGAGGATATAATACAAAACAGCAGACGCAGCTTCTCCTAATATGGCCGATTTAAAAATTTAGAATATTAGTCATGAAGACACCCACACGAGTAGTCGTAGGACTCTATTATGGTCGTAGGTTGAATGACAATTCACAATATTGATGAGTAAGCCAATATTTCGAAGGTCACGCTACAATAGTTGCTTATTTAGTTCGCACGTAGTACCTATGTTACATAAAAAACAATTACCTATATAATTGAGAAGAAATAATCACGTTGACAATAAAATACGAGCATCTTTATGAAAGTTGCTCGCGAAACTATAGTGCACTTTTTTTATTACGTGCGCAAAATCCCCGCGGATACCCCCCCACCGGAGCCGGTGGAAGAGGTTATATCGGACGCGAACCGACTAAAACGCACGCCGCCTGTGGGTCGTTTTGGTTGCCGAAGGTGAGGTTGACAGGCATATCCCTCGCACCCCGGCCGACCCTGGGCCATTGTTTAGTGCACATTTGAAGATTTGTTTAGGCACAGACAACGTAATACTAAAGTAATTAAGTTATTAAGTAGTATGCGCTTCATATATATATATTTGATATTAGACATAACTCAAAAAAAAAAAATGTTGCATTACATAAATGGTTGGTGGACGAGACTCTTTATACAGTGGAAGACTTTTTAAAGAAAGATGCATGTCATTCGTACCTACCACTACACAAATGCGTTGTAGCTGCTGCACTATTATTGTGATGCAGTCGTATATTTTTAGTTGAAGAATCGTTAGTTTGTTGACTTTTCCTAGAGCCTACTAGCACCGTTTTTTTTTTATCTAGGACACGCCACTATACTACAATGGTAGCACTCAGCTTCGCGGCCTCATCAGATGATTTTTCATGCCCCGCTTAAAGGATCCGGTACTGTAGGAAGCAGGAAACACATGAGCTGGTAATGAATTCCAGGTCTTGGTGGTGCGGCAAAGAAAAGAGTACGAACCGCTTGGTTCTTGCTCGTATATTCTGCACAGTGTGAGGGTGACATCTAAGCCCTGTATGTGTTGTCCTGTGTAGGAATGGAGAGGGTGGGATTATTTGGAAGAGCTCATCAGAACACTCACCATGGTAGAGACGGTAAAATACAGTCAAGGAAGCAACATATCTACGCATCTGCAAAGGCTCGAGGCCGTTATTAGATAGATGCCTCGACTGGCAGGTGACGCCGAAAGTAATTGGAAAAGCACTTTACGCCCATTTTTGGGAATTGTAGGTAGGTACATGTTGCGAAATCAAGACTGTGCCTTTAACTATTCAAATAGATCACACCAGCTGATTTTACCGCAAAAATAGTTATAATAAATCAATCTCAGATAAATGTACAACAATATTAATTTACGATATCGTAAAAAAACTTTACTGTTTTATTCGGAAATCGCCAACAACGCTCCTGGCACATTCGTACGAACAATAGGCCGTGCACTCCTTAACGACAGTGTCCCAAGTGATGCAACAACATAAAAATAAAAATGCCTTGTCTCTACCCGGCACCACACTCGATTGACCATAGACAATCAAATGAAATATGGCCGCGATTATATTTCGGCAGTTTGTTTTGACCTTGTTGGATTTTTCGAGTTGATTGCTGATGGAGGTAATTCACAATGTCTCTTACTGATGATGTTAGTTCACAGAAGTACGAGTAAAGTAAAATTATCATAATCTTATTTCTGACTTAATTTCAATTTTATTTTGAATAGCTAAGCATACACATGTAAAGACTTAAATAGAGCTTACGTTAATATTTGCATTCCATTGAATGGTAGATGTGTTGAACTGTAATAATCTTTGTAACATCATGTTTGACCACATTGCTGCAAATAAATTTTGATTAAAAATGAACAAATTCCTATATAAAGCATGAGATTGAGTAAGCTAATATACTAAATATTGAGGGGATTTCACATGAATACTCGGTTGAGCCTTAGTAGGTACCACCCTCATCGGCTATAACCCTGGGTCATCTAAGATACAGCCCCTTCGGGTTTGGTAACCACAGTGTACGCCTCTTGCTTCAGAAAAGGGGTAGCAGGAACGTAGCACCTCTGTCCCGGCCGGCCTCGGCTTGTACGGTGGTAACAACCCAGTCTGTACCATCAATTAGGTGTTGGTGTTTACTCCAAACAAAACTATGCTATGCTCCAGGTTGGAAGTGTCAAATGTCAGAATGCCGGGGGCATGCTGACTGGTATACCGCGAACTTGCGCCCCGCAGACTCACCTCTCGACAACCTTAGCCGCTCAACGGATGTTGCTCCATGGTCGCACTATATGTGGCTATTTTAATGGGGCCCATGCAATGAGTTGGCAAGTCACCGCCTGCCTTTTTAGAATTTTGAGACTTATTGTCACGGCAGGCGTCCGTTAGTCTCCCCCCATAGCCCATTCACCAGTCCATCCAATACTTAATCCCATAGCCCATAATTTAGTTTCCATCGCGGCCACAACACCGCACTACAATAGTCTCTGCACCTGGCGGAGACCATCTCCCGGTGTATCGTATTGTGCGCTCGGGGATGATATCCGCCATGTGTGTATGTATTCCTAGCATATTAAATTTTCATAAAAGGGTCTCTACGTCTTGGCTTCGGCCCGACGCACGCCTTCCAAAGGCCGTCGACTTCATAGTCCCGAGAGTCACGGAACTGAGAAACAATAATAATAATAATAAACGTCTTTACTGTACACCAATAACATATTACATTACAATATGAGATACCTACAAGTTTTGTGGTACGTACAGATGGCGGCCTTATCGCTCTGCGGCAATTTCTTACAGGCAAACAATTTTAGTTTGGCTTCTGATCTTAATGACCCCAAGGGGTAGGCACATTTTCATCTCCACAGTATATTTACTCTGTGGTGATGCCCATCAACAGATATATATGACGTTATAACACCAGAAACTGCAATAACAATGCATTTCGTGTTCTTGTGGGCGATGAGTGATGTCACCGGTTTATATGGCCGTCTATTACAGGACAAGCTCCCTCGTTGTGATCAGGATACGACGCAGATTATGCGCCGATTCTTGATCAGTTTGATCACAGATGAAGAATAGGCTGTTGGACAAGGTCGTCCGGTTCTTTCCATAACATAAATTCACTCCTATATCCCCGAAGGGGTAGGCAGAGGTGCTAGCAGTTTATGTTTAGGTGGCGAGCCTATTGCCATTAACCTGGCACTTATAAACCTGCGATAAATACACACATAACTTCGAAAAGCATCGAAAAGTCATTGGTGTGTGCCATGGTAAACCTGGGATCGAACCAGAGAGCTCGTCTCAACAGTTCATTACCCATACTACTAGGCTACCGCAGTTTCTTTCTTTCCAATACCGCTTAATATCTTAGTTTGTTCTAGAAAAAATGCCTTGCAAAATAAGATATTACCTAACTCAACTGATACTATGATTTATCATTATTTTTAATTTCCAAAGAAAGTCAAAATGTAAATAATCAAATTAAGTTCAAATTTATAACTTTTTGGATTCTTCATTAAATTTCAAATTACTTTTATTATGAACTATACACATGTAAACGCAACGTGGACCGAGATAAATGCGATATTCTCTTGCACTTCATACATTTACACTACGCGCAACTGGCGTGTGACGTCACTCGCAAACACGATTTTGTATTTTCGGCCGGCTTGAGAAATTGAATTTTCAAAATAAAATATCCTTACAACTATTCGTACGAATATTTATCTTTGGCAGTTCATTATATTATAATAAAGAGTTATTTTTCTATTAAGATTGACTAGACGTTTCTTCACGTCCCACTTAAAGGACCCGGGAGTGAAGGGAGAAGGAAACAAGTGAGTAGACAAAGAATTCTAACTCAAGTGTTTATGGCGCGGAAGAAAAAAAAGACGCCATATCGCTTACCCCTTGCATTCCTTGCACCGTATGAAGGTGATACCTTAGCTCTCCTAGACAAGTGGCACAATCGTCTGTAGAATGGAATACAATGATAAATATAGGTATTTAAACTAACATCTCACATCAGTATCAAAATAATCGGGATATTTATCATGCTGCATTGTTTTGAGTTTCCTATATTTCGGCGCTGTTGCAAGCGCCTTGATCACGGAGGAACTGGAGTATTGGCAGTGAACAGAAAAAAGATTTTTAGTAGTAAATATATCGATCTACCCTCTTTCGAGTTCTTTTACTACGCGTATCTGCACTACCACTGGTTTCACTCTCACTACAAACTCGAATCCGATCACGTTCACGACACACGGTGCTTACTGTATCCACTCGCGATTTTGTTTTGGCTTGTTCCCGGTTGTTTTTGCAAAGATGGACAACTGGTATCCCGATTGGTGGACCTGATTATTTTGATACTGAGAATAATAAATGTATGGATTGACACGTATTTTGACGTTTATGACAGCTGTAAATATATTACGTCAATCATATATTATCTTCTACGTTACTATCGGAATGCCCCTGACTGGTAAAGACCCCACACTCCGAGGTGTATACTTCGAATGCGACTGGGATTAACGCTAATAATGAAGAAGGTCGGAATGCCATTACTTTTCTAGAGGGTAGGAGGTAGGACACGGCGGTATTTTCGCCTAATTGAGCAGTCCGACTGGGGCAGTACCTCCTACAGAATACCGTGGCCATAATAACTTCGTGTTGTGTTCCCAGCGGTGAGTAGGGTAGCCAGAGCTCACTGGAGAATTTGTGCTCTCAGTGGGAAAACTAAAGGCTTATCCTGATTTGTCTTCTACACTGGCGGCACAGAAACTCTGTGCTTACAGTCGGCGGCACGAGTGTGGCTCCTCCGGTGTTACAGACGTCCATAGGCCACGGTAACCACTTTCCATCAGGTGGGCCGTGCGCTTGTCTGCCACCTAAGTGGTATAAAAAAGAAAAAGAGGGGCAGCTCTGCACGTGATGTTCTGTGGAGGAAAGTTCTCTTACGCTTTCTCCTGTTAATGTGGTTTATCCTGGCTTACAAGGTAGCCAGGTCTGGTCCAATAAGCCTGAGAGGAAGTTCAATCTCGTCCGTCTATTGTTGGTCGTTGTCATAGTATCAAGGATGGCTTTACATCTCATTTCCGGCAGCTGATGGCGCAAGAAGGCACGCGGTTTTAGTCAGTTCACGTCCAATATAACTTAATTGGCAAATAACAACACAGCCCACCTGATTGAAAGGGTTTACTGTGACGTATGGGTGTGTGCAACATCAGGGGAGTCACACTCGTGTCGCTGACCCTGTAAGAACAGATATTTTCTGTGCCGTCAGTGCAGAAGACAAAGCAGGACAAGCCTTTGGTCTTCCCACTGACAGCACAAAAACTCTTCAGGGCGCTCTGGCTTCCCTACTCACCGCCGGGAACACAACACGATGTTATAATGACCCACGTATTCTGTAGAGCGAAGGTATTCCCCAGTTGGACGGGAATACCCTCGTGTCGTACCTTCACGTGGATAACTTGTATCACCAATTTTGAACTATTACCAGAATACTTCCACACTATTACAGCTTAAAATTTAAATATTTCTTATTCAAATCTCTGAACACGTAACCCTATTAAATTACCTGTACTTATAGCAATAAAAATACTTAGTTTAAATGCAAAATACGAGGTCGGTAACTCCGCATTGCGCTTTCTTGAGACGGTTCCAAGATGGCCGACTTTTCTGGATAACTGACATGATTTACATAAGTAAGCGTGTGTTATTAGTTGGGATTACGATGCGGTCTGCGGCATTTTAGCGAGGGGCATACCTAAGTTTTGGTAGGCTGGTTTTATTTTAAACTATTATTTAGTACAAGCTGACCCTGGGGTGGCTTCGCCCGGTGTATATTTTGAAGCTTCATATCCCTTTGAGCCCGTATGTTTTAGTCTTCAAAATATGTATGAAAAATTATCGAATTTGTTAACATTTATTATTAATGCTCCGCTCCCTTAAGTAGTAGTGAGATGATATATAGCCTAAATCGATAAATGGACTACCCAACACTGAAAGAATCATTCAAATCGGACCAGTAGTTCCAGAGATTAGCGCGTTCAAACAAACAAACAAACAAACTCTGCAGCTTTATAATATTAGTATAGATTAGGTACACTAAAATAAAATAAAAATAAAAATTACATACATAATTCGTCATGAAATTCCTCGGCATCATCACCGACCGGTAACGCACCCAGAAGGCTGGCAGCATTGCCACTTTGAATGGCAATGCTTATCCTCTGTGCAAGATAATAATGTCAGTGCGGTATACCTAAAGTAGCCCACTGCTGTTTTACATATGTAGGATAGAACATATAATCACGTCTTTATCCCTGGAAGGTTAAGCAGAGGTGAATTAATACCCACATTTCATCAATCATTGTATTCGGTTCCACGTAATAAAGGGTGAGCCTATTGCCATTTTCCGGGCACTATTGTTGCCTCGAGCCATGAATTTGAGGTGGAGTCTATTCCTTAGTCGCCTTTTACGACACCGCATGAGAAGAGATGGTGCTCTTTTAAGTTGGTTCCCGACAGAGTAGAATTTGTACCACCCCATCTCTTCGCATGCGGTGTACAAGGCAATTAAGGGATAGGGCTGTTTAACATCAGACAGATTTATACAGCCCAGACAGCCTCAGATGCATTACTTGAGTTAACAATAGTGCCCGGAAGGCGGCGATAAGCTCATCTATTATTACGTGGGACCGAATTCAATGATTCGTGATATGTGGGTGTTTATTCACCTCTGCCTAATCCTCCGGACGTAATTACATGTATATTTTATATGCGGAAGTAGTACGGGTTGGTTGGACAGAATTGGGATATTGCCAATAGGTTGTAGAGGTCAGATGGTGCTTCAAAGAAAATATCGAAGTAAGGGACACATTTCATCAAATGAATTTGCGAATTTGAAAACAACACCTGCAAACTGTACCTGCAATACACTAGATGATCTGTACCATATGCTTTTTCATGCCCCGCTTGAAGGACCCGGGACTGTAGGAAGAAGGAAACACGTGAGCTGGTAATGAATTCTAGGCCTTAATGGTGCGACAGAGGAAAGAGTCACCGAACCGCTTATTTCTTGATCGGATGTTCTGCACAGTGTGCGGGTGACATCTAAGACCTGCACGTGTTGTCCTGTGTAGGATGGGAGGGTGGGACTAATTGGAAGAGCTCATCAGAACACTTACCATGGTACAGACGGTAAAATACAGCGCAGAATATACAGAATAGGTACAGAAACGCACAGGGTTCGTTTTTTTTATACCACTAAGGTGGCAGACAAGCACACGGCCCACCTGATGGGAAGTGATTACCGTGTCGTTCCTATTTGAGGAGTAGCCTAACAATGACTCCCCAGTTGTAACAGTGTACTGGCTGAGCCATTATCAAATACAGCCCGTACACTGTACTACTTAGTTAAGTTTAGGGTCTTGTTATAACTGTGTATATTTGTTTCCGTTTGTGTTTTGTTTGGTTTGTCAATTTTATTACTGAATCTGAAACTTATTGAAAACTGGTCGAGGAGGTAGGACACGACGGTATTCCTGTCCGAATTGTGCAGTCCGACTGGGGAAGTACCTCCACACTACAGAATACCGCGGCTATAATAACCTCGTGCTGTGTTCCCGGCGGTGAGTAGGGTAGCCAGAGCTCACTGGAGAGTTTTTGTGCTGTCAGTGTGAAGACCAAAGGCTTGTCCTGATTTTGTGTTCTGCATTGAGGGCACATAAAATCTCTGTTCTTACAGGGTTGGCAGCACGGTTGTGATCCACTAGTGTTACACACGCTCACAGGTCATGGTAACCACTTTCCATCAGGTGGGCCGTGTGCTTGTCTGCCACCCAAAAAAAAGA
The DNA here is from genome assembly GCA_963662185.1 of Eilema griseolum. Lineage (NCBI taxonomy): Eukaryota > Metazoa > Arthropoda > Insecta > Lepidoptera > Erebidae > Eilema > Eilema griseolum. The sequence continues at coordinate 1,763,446 of OY759254.1, forward strand.
AAAAAATCAATATTGCCAACATAATCCCTCTAACGACAAAGCTCTTTCAATAGAGAGAAAAAAAATGACGTTTACACGCATCACATTTAGACTGGAAAACGAAGTTTGGAAAAGGTTCAGTGAATAATGATGAGTGGAGGAGGGTGTAGGGTTATCAGATTGCAAAATTAAGCAACACTGTTACCAGGGTCTCGACTCTAAAACCACTGTTATACCAAGGCCACTGCTAAAAATCAATTTAATTTTAGACTATTTAAATTGTTGATTGATGGCACTTGGTGGTATTTGTTGCTACACATATTAAGAACACACTTCCACAGTACTTTTTATTAGAGGCGAAACCGGTCAGGTAAGGTCTAAATGCCGTACGGGGAAACGGTCAGGTCTAATAAAAAAAAAAGACTTCTGAAAAAGCCACTTATATAACAAAACATTGTAGGGAAACGTGGCATATGACCACGGCTATCCTTGATATTTTCTTGTTTAATACTTTTTAAAGCGTAATTTTTCAGTAGTCGGGTTTAAGTTCTAAACTTATTTTTAATTTATATTATTTTGGGGCAAGCAATAGGTATAATTTATACATATTTGAAATCTGCTAATTAAGCCCTTTCAGATGATACCAAACACGACATATTTATCTTAAATTTAATTTTAGACACAGTACTGTAAAACCGCTAGAGGGCGCCACATTAGATTCAGTGACACGTTATATAGCCTATGATCAGCGGATGACAAAGACGCTTCTAACGATACCTCATTTGTCTAGTTCCAATAAGTGGTTGAGGAGCTATGAGGAAACAGATGAACCTACATACATACATAGCCTATCAAAATCATAACCCTCCTTTTGCTTCGCCGTATTCAGTTTAGGTGCATATACCTTTTTTATTTATTTGGAGCCGGTGTAGGAGGTTATGTCGGATTCGAACCGACTAAAACGCACGCCGCCTGTGGGTCGTTTTTGTTGCCGAAGGTGAGGTTGACAGGCATATCCCTCGCACCCCGGCCGACCCAGGGCCATCTCTCACGATCTTGCCCTCTTCTCGGGTGTGGGGACTACAGAGTTCCCAGCTCGTCCCCGGAGGTGCATATACCAAAGTTTTCGAAGTGTTCTAAAAAACTAAGGACGCAATTTATCAATCAATAGGATGATGTTATCTCACAAAAAGTGCGAATGAAATATGTCTGCAAAAGTCTGAAAACTCGTAATGATAAATATTTTCATGTTCCCATTTACTTTTATATAAAAGTTCTCCCGTCTCCCGGCACCATGTACTCGTCTGTAGTCTGTCTGTGTGCGTGAGTCGTGCATGTGTTTGTTGGTCGCTATACAGCGGAATCAATACAGTCTGGGCTTAGCCGTCAGGGTGGGTGACACCGCCACTAACTACAGTTAGGACTCGCGAGTTAAAGACTAGGTTTGTAATACTTTTGACGATAGCTCGATAAATAGTTCTATTTCTATAGGTTACCTAATAGTAGACTGTCACTTGTCTCATGCTTATCTAAGTACGAATGGGTTAACTTGACCTAGGGTTGCCAACATTTTTTTGTCTGAATATAGTATTTTTTTGGTAAACGTTATAAAAATATAGTGAATAAAACTAAGGATTGCGTGAAATGGAGAAAATAGGAAGTACGGCTGTCATTGTCAAACGCATACAGGGCCTTAATTCTGCCAAAGCAAAACCACAAGTTTTCATTCTCTCTCTCTCTCGCTTATAAAGCGTTTCCTCATGCTAAATATTACCCTTTTCTTTCCTAATAGGTACCTACTTCTAGTTTTGTCTACAACCCAATGCGCCAATCAACTAAATACTTGATTACAGTAATAAATTCACTTACAGTAAACGTTAAACGCCTATTATCTAAACGTAACTAAGCAATTATTCGATTTAAAAACCGGAATGATCGCTGTAGTCGCGTGGGCGTCGCGGCAACGTCGCTGACAAGTTAAAATATCGGAGGTCGTACTTTTTAATTACGTAAAAGTGCCTTGATATATGCATTTATTACAATGTTAAATAATGAAGACTAATGTCTGATATATATCAAGTTTGGTGTAGGTTGGAGACCAAAAAGGATATGAACGCAATTAAGTACTAAGTTGTAATTACTTTTGTTTAATGAGCAAAACGCCGATTCTCTTAATATAAAATGATGATGTCTGGATTCTCGATTCGATTAGAAAACTGGGATTTCTCAAAATCAAATGAAATGTCAAGAGCGGCATTCTCATAATACAATTATCAAGAAGGAACATTGAAATCGTAATCGTTTTTAATATTACATCGAGCCAATATAAATTAATTATTTTTTATTATCAGAACTGGCTCTCATTTTATTGAAACAGTGGTCGTTTTTGAATTTAATATTATTTTTACAGAACGAGACTTTCACTAGGCTGTAGGTACTGTATCTCATGAATGCAGACAGAGCAGTGATACCAGACAGGTGAAATTTTCACGGATGATGTATTTCTGTTGCCGCTTCAACAACATATTATACTAAAAACAAAATAAAATGTGTCTCCCATACTACAATATTATGTTTTTTTAAAAGATAATTTAAGTTCTTAATCAAACTTAAACCAGTAATCAAGTTCTAGTTATAGCTACAGTGCAACCCAACCTAGCCATCCTATAACTTAGGTCCAATTCCACGACCTAGCTTAGCTGGGCGTGGTGTCTGCAATACCCTAAGTTAAAACGAGACACAAGATATACACCTCTCGTTCCAACTTAGGGATTATTGTCGTGAGTTCTCGGGTAAGTTCGGTTGCTATGGCAACCGCAGAGGACTATTATAGACTGGTTTCTATGCGACATTCCATTCGTTGCGTAATTTTGCTCATCTTATGAAATACTGCGTAATTGCAGAAATATCAACTTTTTTTGAAGTAATTAATCCTGCTGATGTACTAAGTACCTACCTTTAACAGGCTTATATTCAAGCAATAATAATTCATAGAAAATATTTAATATTAATGATTAACCTTTGGTTTTAAAGTTGATCCCATTTTAGTCACAAATAAAAACGCCTGAGTAAGCTGAGCAATCAAATTAGAAGCCATATTTTGATGACACGTGGTCACGTGGCGTGGACCTACATTCAAAGGTTGTCTGAACTCTGAACGAAATACTTATATAGCTAACATTTTAATTTAGTTCATGTATAGTCAGACGAAAATTAACATTAAAGTAATTTTCTCTTTATCCTACTCTTTTATTAATTTTTATTTTACACTTTTTAAACCGATCAACTCGTCCAGCCACAGACACACACACACACACACACACACACACACACACACACACACACACACACACACACACATATACACACAGACATGTCAAACTTATAACACCCCGTCGTTATATAATATAAATTAATAGTAGATTTCTTAGTTGAGGGAACATTGGGATTGACATATGTCCAGTGGCTGGACATAGGCCTCTCCCAATGTTCCCTCATAGTCCACCGACTACGATAGGCTAATTCCGTACCAGGCGTGAATAACTTAACAACTCGAAAATACCAATTTTTCAGGGCCGCCATTTTAAAGTTTAAGTTTTATCTGTAAATTCAGATTTTAAGTTATTGAATACTTTTTTATCTGAATGTAATTCAATTGTTTGGGGTTTTGAGATAACATAAGATTATTTAATGAATTTACTGTATTTATAGAAAATAAATGACATATCAAGTTGTTCACCAATGAGTTATCAAGTTGTTCACCTAAGTACCTTTAAGGGAAGTACGTGTGTAAAAAATCAAAAGTAATAAGTATAGTCTCTGCCTACCTCTTATGGGACTGAAATCGTGATATTATGCATGTAAGTATGTGTATAGGTATGTATAGGTAATTAAGAAACAAACAATTGCAAAATAATAATTTTTATTCCAAAAAAAAGTTAAAATATTATGGCATTAGTTAAATTCTTCACCGTTTCCTCCTGCATCAGGGTCTTCGGAGTCTAAATCAGGATCGATGTTTGATGTGTGACTATCAGTTTTAATGTTTTTATAGAATTCGTGAAAAACGGGGTCTATGAGTGGCAATAAATCCATCAAATCCTTCTTTTTCTCTTTACTTATTGGTAAAGTCTCTTTTGATACAACTTCTAATTCTATAGCGTCTAAATTGAATTTCCCTCTTTTCCTGTAATTTATGACTCTAAAAGAGCTTTCGTTGTCAAGATTAGTCTTAAAACGTATTTCTCCGATAGGTTTCTTATATTGCAGCCATTTCACTGGTTGCCATAAAAATTTTTCACCACTAGCATCCTTTTTTTTTATTGTAAATAGACCTTTCTTGGAACTCAATTCCGCAAAATTTAGAAAATTTTCTAGTTTCATGGGTACAATGGCAAATCCGTTATTAATTTTGCAGGATCTTATCAGTTGCATCCAATCATTAAGATGATTTATTTTAAGCTGCGTTTTCTTTTTAGTTCTTTCGATAAGAGCATGATCTGAGTCACATTCCATGTGGCTATGTCCGCTAATCAAAAACTTATGATTGATTGTCTCTAGGGTTGGATGCACATGCAATAAATACATGAACATCATTGCAACAGCGTTATTTTTATTCTGGCCACCACACGTGTCAGAATAAAATGTGACCTCTGTAACTTCAGATGGCAAATTTTGTAAAAAATGCCACAAACACGAAGCAATTTGATTTGCTCCTCGAGCACCGATGGTTTCGTCCCACATGTAACAAGTAGCTTTATCATCTTTTAAGTTATGAATCGTAAGATTGTAGGACCATAGTTGTCTCTTATAAAAAGAGACAGACGTTTTCAGGAATGGCGTAGGTAAGCATTGTTGAAGATCAAATGCATAAGCTCGAAAATTTGAATTGCGCTTTGCTTCATCTTTGTCATTTCTTTTTGCTGCATAAGCGTTTTCGGCTTGTGATTGATGCTCACCTAGCTCTTCTATAAAGTTGGTCTTTTCCTCTCCTTCAGCTAATGCTATCTTTGTATTCAAAAGATCGCATGTGTGGCAAGTATCTTTAGCCGGTTTTTTGAATGATAAGTTTAAATCGTGAAAACACTGGGAATACAATTTAAGTGAAATAGGATTTGGGCAACTTTCTCTATATAAACGATACATAGCAGCTATAGAAAGGTCCGATGATAAATATTTTTTATTTGTTCTATTTCTGGAATAATGACTTTCGTAGTATGGGAATGATAAGATGTGATCTTTGGCAGATTTTAAATCATCAACAGTCCTTTTATTTTTAGATGGCTGATGTCCTCTTGTATCAGCTGGAATGATTCCGGTTGTGGAGTGTTTTTTTTTATCTATTACAATGTTAATGAAACCTTTAGTTTCCCCAAAAGTTTTACAAAAACAATCTTTACAAATTGGTCTGCTTTCATTATTAATTGTTAATGTATATTTGCAATAGCAATCTCTATTAATAGTTCTGCTGTCGGTTTTCTGTGTTTTCTTTGGTAATATGATAATATGGCTGGCAATATACGCAGCTCTCCGATCTCTGCTTCCTAAAGTCCAATATTCATCAAAGCACAGCTTTCTTTCCAATTCAGAAAACCGCTCAATACATTTCAGTCTACAAGAAGTTAGTGCTCGTATTTGCCTCGCAGCAATTTCTTTACCTTTTTCTGTAACGTAGCTTTGACCAGAATTTCTTAGTCTTTTACATTCTTCTCTATTTTTCCTTGATCTACCTTTCCTTTTTCTAGTATGAATTTGATCTTCTGAGTCAACAGGCAGCACTTCGCAAATAGTCTCGTCATTAGTAACTGCTATTCTATCTATGGGAGAACGAAGATTATTGTTGGAAAGATTGTTATTTACTGGACTACTTGTATGAAATCTATCAATCTCAAAACCACTGCTAAATATAGATAAACTTTCATCTTGGTCTTGGGATGGTAAAGTCACGTGAACTTGGGCTGTAGTTATTATAGGAATACTTCGTTCTTCTATCTCACTATCTGTATTAGACTCATTGCACTTTTTCGGTAATTCATAGTCCGGATCAGCGACACTGTCATCGGAAAGATATAGATCGTCTTCGAGGTTAACATTGCTGATTTGTTGAGTGTTTAAATCTTTATTCAGATTTTCCTCAGAAACGTTGTTAAAATGGAACCTTTCGTAATCTTCAGCTACCTCTTTTAATTTTCCTGAAAAAAAATATACGTTTATTTGGTACCCGCAACTATTTAAATAATTGCGAAATGTGGATGCTAGGTACACCTCTGCCTAACCCTTAACGGATTACAGGCGTTATGTTATATTATTCACTCATTAGGAAACTCATTACAATTTTTTGTTTCCAATGGTTGTAAATTCTCTTTATATGAAATTTTTGAAACGATAAATACCTAATTATGTACCTGTAAGTAATTGATAAATACATGTACCAAATTTCATCAAGATCCAATTCCGCAATGTTGAAAAAACTACAAACAAAGTAAAGCCTCATCTAAACAGGCACGAGTACCGCCCTACGCATCGTCTTATGCGAGACTAGCTGTTGCCCGCGACTCCGCCCGCGTTGATGTCGGTTATCGCTTAGTGTTCAGTCAACGCTATTTTTCTAAAATAAAAGTAGCCTAAGTTACTCCTTATTACATTAAATAGCTACCTGCCAAAAAAGTCCCGTCAAAATCGGTCCAGCCGTTTCAGAGATTAGCAGGAACAAACAGACAGACAGACAGACAAAAAATGTAAAAATTGTTATTTTGGTGTATGTACCGTATTATATTCATGTGCATGTAGTAAAAAAAGGTTATTTCAATATTACAAACAGACACTCCAATTTTATTATATGTATAGATGATACACGTTAACGCGCGTGCCTCTAAACTAGCGAACATGATACGCGGCGATGATACGGAACGGAGATTTTGTCGGTAGCTTAGTGGTTAAGGTGTCGGCCCTACGATCGAGAGGTCCCGGGTTCGAATCCTGGCCATTAAACTACTGACGTGAACCCACTCCTAGCACAAGCAAATTAGCTTAGTTGGATAGGTTAGAGGGAATATTAGAAATTATACAAATGTGGACGCAGCATAACGTACTCGTGATGACGTGCCGCATGGTATACGCGCCTAGGTCACTGAATGAAAGCTAATAAGTACCTATTGTTGATTCCTCATATCAAGTTATACTTACCTACCTATTAACAAGTTGAATTCGTTCAAGTTCAACAAAGATACCTACTTTTAAAGATTCACTTACCCACAACCCACAACTAGGTACCTAACTACTTTTTGCAAAGTAGGTAAGTACCTAAATGGGGAGAGAAGCTAATGTGCAAGTTTACAAAATACCTATTTACAATAATTTACTTACCTTCAGTTATGGCTTCTGTACTTTCTAAACTTTCACTAGAATGTATTAATGACTTTCCACGTAATTCTTCTAAAAAACGGTATCTTCTTGCCGCCATTGTACCTATTACATTAATTACAATAACCAAACAATTGTTATACAATTTTGTTTTGAATTAATCACCACGCGCCAAAACAAATCAAACTCGGTCAAGGACACTCTGGACAAGTGACACGCGCGAAATCCTACCTAAAAAACGTGATTTAAGGATAACCCGCCAAAACTGCAGCTATCTCTATTTAACATATCACTTTGTCTCATCGCATGCGCAACGGATAAAAAAATTAATAGATGATAGATTTATTGGTCACAAAATACAACGCAATTTCGAAGCGGTAATAACTGAACAACTTGATTTATGCTATTAAAAACGTTAAGTAGGTTGTTTAAATAAATGAACATCTCGTGTTGTTCGTTAATTTTTCTTAATAGTTGGCAGTATTATAATGACATGTTGAGTTGTGTAAATAATTACAATTTGTATTTTTTTAATATCTCAAGACGTCACATTGTACCATTTAGTAAGAGAGTTATTCAAAAATTCACATGTTTGCTATGTGCGGTAAAACAGACCTATCGACTTAGTCATTTATTCACCCTATGAAAGAAGCAATCCTAATGCCTATTATGCAATAAAAAAATAAATATGTAAGTCGACTTATCAACCTATTCACGCCTGGTACGGAATTGATTTGATTTGATTATTAGTAGATAGAAAACAATTAAAACAGATAATAAAAACAATGTTAGTAAAATATATTCAGACGCAGATGAGTAAAAAGCATTTTTGAAAAAAGAATAGTACCTAATCCACAGACAAATTAAAAAATACTAAGACGCGGATTACTTTTTTCATTTGTCTAAGGACTTCTAATTTTTTTACACCTATATCGGCATGGTAACAATTATGAGCGACGTGCGGCCAATAAATCCAACTTGTCCTCTGTCACTCACCGGGTTACTTCAGATCCGCGTAAATTGAGACAGATTGTCTTCACAATTGACTTTTATGGGTAGGTAATTACATAATATCGCTCTGCTCCTTAAAAATAAGTACAATAATAGAGTTCTTGGCAAGTATATTTTTAAGTTTGTAAAGGAAATAGGAAAGGATCGCCTACGAACGCCTACGACGGCAGCCTTGTGTTCATTTAAACTAGTTTTGGTGCGATGTGGTGTTTGAAGTACTGTTCGGTTAGCATAACAGGATTCAGGTGTACCTATATGTGATTGAGGTTAAGGAACTTGTTATTTTTTTAATCAAGGTCGTAAGTATATAAATATACAGTACTGATGGGGAGCGGGCCTGTCAGCGAGGAGGCTTTTCACGTGCCCTCTGACTAGCAGAGGACATAGTGGAGAACAGGCAAGAGACGGGCTAGTCGCACAGCTCAGGCGGGGGCGCAGGCAGCTGGCGTACCCCGGGGCACCGTGCTTCCCACGCCTTGAGAGCTATCTTAAAAACTTAGATTTTTTTTATATAAGGCTCGCCAATTTGACTTAACCTCTCGATGGTAAGCTAAAGGCGAAGTCTAAGGAAAGAGGGTTACCATTATAGACACGGATCATATAACAATAGTGGCACTCAGCGTGACGGCCTCATCAGATACTTTTTCACGCCCACGACTGTTGAAAGAAGGAAACACTGAAGCTGGGAAGGAAATCCAGGTCTTAATGTATTATGTCAGACTCGAACCTACTAAAACGCACGGCGTCTGTGGGTCGTTGCTGGTTGCCGAAGGTGAGGTTGACAGACACATCCCTAGCACCCTGGCCGACCCAGGGTCATCTCTTTCGATCTGGCTCTCCTCGGGAACTACTGCTTATGAAATCACCTGGGTACCTAATGGTAATCAGGATTTTTTTGGGTCAATTTTATCACACCCATTACCGCTTCCGTATCCGCTTTAAAAGTAAATCTCGTTAAAACAAATCTCATTTATAAAAACTGTCAAAATAATAGCGAGAAAGTTAAAATAAAAACATGTTTATGGTACGTAGAAGCATTGTCCCTTATTTTATTTTAAACATGGCTACCCACGTTACATAATGTAAATAAGCTTAAATGACTAGTTGTCGTTCTCTTCGCCTTGAGTAGGCGCCTGTGACCGAACCGGCTTCGAACTCACTGACTCATGCTGCCAAAGTCGTCCGCCTACAGGAGAATGTAACATATGGACGTAGTTTTATTAATTTCTACCATTTTCTATCGCGAAGATTAATATATTAATTATAAGATTGCTGATTACATTACATAGTATGTTTTGGTATAAATTAAAAAAGAAAAGACAAATAGAGAACGTGTTTTGAATTGCCAGATGACAAAATGCAATTTTTGATTATTATTTGATAGCTTAGTCGTAAGGAAGGCACTAACTATGGAAGTAGATGGCTACAAGGGGAGAGGGAGGCCTAAAATGAGGTGGATGGACTGTGTGAATGATGATATGGTTAAGAAGGGAGTGAATGTTGAAATGACTCCAACTAGAGATGAATGGAAAAAGAACACATGTTGCGCCGACCCCAAATAATCTTGGGATAAGGGCAGGAGGATGATTCCAAAAAGTTTTTTATACCTTTTGAGAGCGAAGCTTGTGGCAGAACTTCGTTGTTCTGTAAACGAAATGCAGAGGAACGATATTCAAGCAGGGCAATAAAAGGCTCTTACAGAGTCGGCAACACACGTGTGACTCCCCTGGTGTTGCACACGACCATAGGCCACGGTAAACGCTTTCCATCAGATGGGCCGTGTGCTTGTCTGCGAACTAAGCGGTATAAAGATTAATTATTCAAAAATAAAAAATAAACCGACTGCTGTCTAAAATATCGACTCATTTGCCAATTACAAGCTGAAAGAAAATGAATGGGTACCGGCTGCTATCAAACTTGTCACGATCTTTTAGACAGCAGTCGGAATTTTTACACACATACATACAAATAATCACGCCTTTATCCCCGGAGGGTTAGACAGAGGTGAATTAACACCCACATTTCACCAATAATTGTATTCGGTCCCACGTAATAGGGGGTGGGCCTATTGCCTTATTCCTGGCACTATTTGTTGACTCGAGCCATGTTATCTGAATTAATAATTTTATTTTAAACTTTTTAGTTTATTTTTAGTAGTCATGTATATATTTTAGTAATCTCCTTCAAAATCTCTTCGTTTTGATACCATACTCGATAAATTACAATATTTTTTTTTTGACAACACACCCAAAATTACCGTACGTACAGTTTTTGTTAAGATTTTTTGTACCCTATGACATTCGGGAGTTGAATACCTGTCATTTGAGACCCCATTCATCAAAATCCACCCCGGCTGGATGAATTGGCCTGCAGGGGGTATAAAGAAAACTACAAAATACATACTTACGCACGTAACACATTACCCACGCTTTTTTTTATACCACTTAGGTGGCACACAAGCGCACGGCCCACCTGATGGAACATGGTAACCATGGCCTATGGACGTGTGAGAGCCACACTCGCGCTGCCAACCCTGTAAGCACAGAGTTTCTGTGCCGTCAGTGTAGAGGACAAAGCAGGGCAAGCCTTTAGTCATCCCACTGACGCACGAATTCTCCAGTGAGCTCTGGCTACCCTACTCACCGCTGGGAACACAACACGAAGTTATTATAACCGTAGTATTCTGTAGGGCGGAGGTACTTCCCCAGTCGACACGGGTAAAAAAACGCTAAGATAATGACGAAATAAAAGTAAAAAGTAAGTAACTAGGTTAGATACGTACTATTGATTCCAGCAAGTAAGACTTCTTTGATTGATCGTTTCCTCCCTTAACCGCCATTCAACCCGGTCTAACCTTCACCCTCTCGACCTTGGCGTTGCTGTACTGCTCATTTTCATGACCATGGCTCATGGGATTGATAAGAGAAAGTTTCGACAAAACATTGTAATCCAGGACCTTGATTCTACTAAAGCAAAACCACTGTCATACCACATTGCTAAACAATCCATTTAATTTTAAACTTTAAAGCAATGCTGTTAAGGTGGATGTTCTTATAGGCCCTTCCATACATTTTACTCAACATCAATTTTCTAAACAGACACTTTTTTCCATAGGACTATTCATTTTATCATTTTTCTACATTAGATATGGTGCGCAAGTTGACTTTTTGGTAACAATTTGCATGATTTATTGAGAAAATCTATTGTGTCACAAATTAATTATTGACTGTTTGAATACTTACACCACACAAAAGTGGTAGAATGTACAAGGAAACATTATTTTAATTATAAGACCACACTTGTTGTACCTGCATTCTGTGAATAAATAAATGAATATGAATATGAATAAAAAAGATTGTAAAATCTAGCGTTTGAGAGTTTGCTTCGTAGTGTGAGTGAGTTTTGACGCCGCGAAGCACGCCACCTAGCAGTAAAAGCTCTTAATACTTTAGTTTTTGAAACAACCTCTTGCAGAGTGAAAGAAAAAGTTTAATGAAAAACTTTCCATTTAATTTTGAACTTTAAGCGTATTTAAATAAAGTCTAAAATTTAATGCTATGCTTTGCTGTGGTATGACAGCCGTTTTGCTTTAGTGAAATCGAGGGCCTGGAGACAGCGATTTTTTTTTTAAATTTTGTGTTGTGGGTGTTTTTTGTGTTAGGAGTGCGTTCACTTTGTTATTGACCAGAATTCGAACCATCGACCTCTCAATCGTAATGCCGTGTCCTTTACCTGGTTTCTAAATATGGGGTCTCAACAGGGTTAGGTACAAGAGGCCAAGCCTACCCCGCCCATTGGCCATCGGAGACATCTGCTGCTTAACGGATCTTGGGAGCGGACCCCGGGTCCATGGTTTGCACCCAGAGCTTAGCACTCGAGAGACGATGGTGAATAATTATGCCTGAAACTAAATCTAATCTAAACGATTAGGTGACTCGGGCGACATACCTCAGGATTTGATTGACATGCCACTAAATAAATTTAAAATAGAAATGAAATATAAACTTTAATGAATAAAGTAGATGAGTATCTTGATGATGTAAATGCGTGGTCAACCTAAATCTCTTGCTTGCTCGCACAACATATCATCATCATCATCATATCAGCCACACACAGTCCACTGCTGAAGATAGGCCTCTCCCACAGACTTCCAGAATGACCGATCTAAAGCAGCCCGCATCCAACGCTTCCCGGCGACCTTCGTGAGGTCGTCTCTCCACCTGGCCGTTGGGCGTCCCACGCTACGTTTGCCCGTATTATTGTAAAAGATAATCTAGTTCTAATATAGTTCTCTGAGTTTCTTGCTGGTATCTTCTCAATAGAACTAACCTACCGACCCGCGAAAAAATAATTTGCAATCTTATTATTTTTATAATATTCCTTGACATTATTGTGAAATTAAGACGTTCATATGTATTGTGCTCTTTGTGTGCCTAAACTGAATAAATGAAATTGATACTTTGACGCAGACCAGCGCGGTGTGAATGTGGAGTTACTCCCTCCCTCCCTCTAACGTACGCTGCATATACTTGTATACCGGAGGATCTCAGATATATACAGCCCAGATTCAGCCTTTGATGAGTGGTTGGAGTCAGCAATGGTGCCCGATGAAGGACAATAGGCTCACCCCTATTACGTGGGACCGAATTCAATGATTGGTGAAATGTGGGTGTTAATTCACCTCTGCCAAACGCTCCGGGGATAATGGTGGGATTATATATGTATGTTTAATGTATGCAAATAAATGTATGTAGGTAGTATTTTTACTGGTAACATACAACCTAAATTTTATCGGTAATTACACTATTCGTGGCTTAAACAAAGGACCTAATTTAGTTAAATACACATCTACACAAAGGCCAAAGTATACCTAGTAGGATAATCTAAAACAAATCAAATCTGATATACTACAGGATACATATCTTGGACCAAGTCGCGAGACAAACGAGGCCCTGACGCTCGCAGATTATTATTTTATAAAAATATCAATCAATCAATATTTCTATCGCAGTCCACTGCTGGACTAGGCCTCTCCCAATGTTGGGAGGCTTTGGCCTACTGTTTCCACGCTGGCCCGACGGGTTGGTACAGGGTTTTATTTCGAGTTTTCCTTCTCTTGCAGTGATATCGTCTGCGTATTGTGCCGTTAGTCGCCTCTTACGAGACCCTTCGGATGAGACGGGATAGTGATTCTTGTATTCTTTCTCCGCCACCACACCGATTGTCTATGCTCCACCGCTTGCTATCCTCAAAAGACATCCAAGAGACGTGAACTCCATATTTTAGTTCCAAAATAATAGTTACATATGAAATTCAGTATCAGAATAAACGGGATATTTACCATGTTTCATTATTAAAATAAACGTCCATAGGCCACGGTAACCACATTCCATCAGGTGGGCCGTGTGCTTGTCTGCCACCTAAGTGGTATAAAAAAAAATACCTATATGTACATATGAAATTGCCGTTTTTTTTGACAAAATTGGAGGAAACCTAATTTTCAGTAGGTACTAACATATTAGCCTTTTTTTCATGAATGACAAATTCAAATTTTATGTTTTTTTTGTGTATGAATGAAACAGTAAGCTAACAAACGCTTTTATTACATTTTTGAAAAGAGATAGCTGTAAAAAAGTAATACGTCATCAAAATGGATGACATTTAGTTTTTGAAGATCGAATTTAATTTATCAAGCGGCCAATAAAAACAAAATTTAATGAGTTGTAAAATCTTGAAATCAACTTTCATAAAAAATATAAATAATGGAAATAGCTATTAAATTACAGGAATAACGAACTCATGAATCTGTAAGAAAATTTCGGCAATTTCATAGGTAAAAACCTAATATATGCCGCGAGGTATACAAGTCTATTGATCGTAAAAAACAGGGCGTTACTTCTCAATATTTGAGCTTTTGGCGAACAACTTTGTTCGTCGCCATATTGGGGCGGTCGGCATCGATCGTCGGTGGCGTGGGAGACGAGCCATGCGGCCTGTACCTACCACGTAACATATTTGTAGGTACCTAGATACTTCATGTTGTTACCGCTTACCGCAATAGCCGAATGCATAAAATAGGTATAAGTACTCAATACGCAATACATTTATTGCATATCATAATGTGATACAGATGTCAGATTAAGATTAAGTTACAATTATGGACCCTGTCGGGCACAGCACAATGTTTGGAGAGAGGGATAATTTGCTATTATACAACGTGTTACAGAAAGGTGTGGTCATATTCGAGGGACGCATTACGTGTGATATAAATAAATTTTCCGCGGGAGTATAAACACCAATTTACTTTGTATCACGTAGATAATTAATTTTCTTTTTTATCGACCATGTGTAAGCTAGTGGAAATTGTCGACAAACGCACAACACTAAAAAACTAACCAGGGCTGCAGCAGCTGCAGCGCGCTGTTACAAATGAACTCAACGGTTTGAACCCGAGTAGGTTTACCAAACGATCGGATTTGATAGGCCCTGTCTCAATATCATATTACTTACTTTGTACCTAAACATTTTTTTTTTTATATCGGGCAAAGAAATTCTGAAACAGCTTAAACTTGTTAAAATAGTATTAAAATAAAACAAAATTTACTTTTAGCAATAATAAAACATTTTTATGTTCCTGAAATCATCCATGCTAAATGTAAGACTTGTCTCAAAGATACCTTAGGTAAAGGTTAACCTACATTCAATACCAGGAGTCGTGGACTGTCGAATTTCCAGCCACGCCCCTTAATATTAAACTAATTAAAATTGGTTCCGTACCCAATTTTATTGAAATGTTATGCAAAAAATAAATTTTCGGTTTTTATTCAACTTCGGTGGCAGACAAGCACACGGCCCACCTGATGAGAAGTTAAATAGAACAAAATTCCAAGTTGTTGGATAGGTACACGATAAATAGAGATGCTTGGTTGCGAATCTCCGCAGCGCAACTGCGCGTGAAGACGGCAGCACACCTCCTCTCCCAAAATCCCGACCGAGGCAGGAATGCCCCTGTAAAGGGATGCTGGGTGACTCTTCATGTGTGCCTGAGTAGCATAGGACACAGTGGAGAGCAGACAAAGCCTCAAAGGGCTGGTTGAGGAGCCGCCCCTTTTCAGGGTAAGATGAGGATATCGTACTTTTCCATACGGAATTAACATGGCAACAGGTTCGAAAACAGGGTTGTTTTCCTCTCGCATCCCCGCACGCTCTCGTCCTTCGAGACCAGCAGGAGGTTGGACAAGGCGGTATTTCCGCCCAATTGAGCAGTCTGACTACGGAAGTACCTCCGCCCAACAGAATATCGCGGCCATAATAACTTCGTGTTGTGTTAGGGTAGCTAGAGCTCACTGGAGAATTCGTGCTGTCAGTAAGAAAACTAAAGGCATGTCCTGCTTTGTCTTCTACACTGACGGCACAGAAACTCTGTGATTACAGGGTCGGCAGCGCGAGTGCGTTCCCTCTGGTGTTACATACGTTTATAGGCCACGGTAACCAATTTTCATCAGGTGGGCCATGTGCTTGTCTGCCACCTAAGTGGTATAAAAAAGCAGCATCCGCAACACTGTGATCGTTACACGTTTGCCTTAGTTTGAGTTACGTAGTTATTTATTATCGGATTTTTTTGAGATTTGTTTGTTCGTTACGTTTGGGAAACCAGGTGTCATGATAATGCGCACAATGGCGCACAACATAAATAACGGCAGTGTACAAAAATGCACACAGAACTTACTAAGGTATATCATGTCGTACCCGGATAACATAACTCTAAGAGGTCCTTCATAAGTGTTCGTTAAAGTAACATTCATTGCGGTACCCTAAACTATTTCATAAAATTAAAATATCTTCTCTTTCACTCCAAATCGCCACGCCCTTTATTATGATTGGTTCCGTACCAATTTTTATTTAATACAAAACCTTTCTTAAAGCATAAAAAGGTATGGTAAAGTGAACAAAAATATGTTCAAATACCAGGATAACATAAAATGTAAGAGTCGTTTCTTCAAAATTTTTGAAACAAGATTTTACGGTACCCTAAAATAATTGATACGATAAAATCATTTGTTATTTTTTTCCTATACCTAAATAGGGTGAACTGACTAGTATTCGACCATGGTCACAATTTTATTATTTTCTGCATTCTTAGTATCGGATGTATTTCTACTGAATTACATACTCTTTTTTAATAACGATGTTGTTCAGTCAGTGGGTCGTATGTTTGTTTGCCCACCCGTTATTGAATGATACGAAAATCACGGCGTCGAAAAAGTTGTCTCTTACATAACAACAGACAACGAGTAGATTGAATAGTAGCTGCGATTTTTTTTTCAGAGTAAGTACATAACTCTGGTTTTTATTAAATTTGAGCGCGATAGTCCATTCATTGTCCAACCCAAACTAAATGCGAGGGGGTTTCTGCACTTGAAAGAAGCACAAAGTCATAGTTGAAAAATCCAGATTTAAATATTAAAATAAAATTTTTAAATGGACGTAAACCTGTACCTCTACCCTAATTTCATAGGTAATACGTTCGGCCGCGGAGTCCTTTGATGAGACCGCGATGCGTGGCGGCGCTTTTGACACGGACAATCGGTGCCGCCAAGGACATAATATTTGGCGCCAAAGTGCGTAAAACAGTAGGCATCAATGTTGCCATAACTGATTTTATAAAATCTGTAGATGGCATGTTAAAAATAGTAGAAGCAGCGTAGATTTCAAATGAAAAAGTGGTAAATTTATTAGTAGATTAAAATGTATTTTTACGCGTTTATGCTTTTTAAAAGATAGAAGACGAAATCCGGTTCGTTTGTTTTGCGTCTTGTCACCCGCAGAGTAGGTAAGTCTTGTCATATGCAAAGAAAAATATCGTGACAATTTTATGTATTACTTATTTCCTGATTCCTCAACTTTTTCTCCTCTTTCTACTCTGGCTCTATCTCCTCTCGGTATGATTAAAACTTGTGATTTTCAGTAGAAAGGCCGACCTTAACCACTGAGCACGAAGCTATCATTTACTTTTCAGTTCAGATTTTTAGCGCGAACAGATAGCAAAATGTACCTAGGCAATGTACTTTTTAGTAGAAATAGAATATTGTTCTGAACAAAGGGATTGATTTAACCATTAATTAGTTAACTGCAGGTTTTTCAGTCATATTTACCTTAAAAATGAAAGGAAGGTCTGTGGATTTTTCAAAATTCTACGTATTAAATTAGATAATTAGAATTAGATAGATTAATGGTTGGCAACATTCGTATGTACCTACTTGTGCCGACTTCTTTTCTGTAGGTTGTTTACATGTTTATTTGTAGACTAGTTGTTGTTCTGTTGTGCAGTGAAAATGTCGGTTTTTAGTAATAGCGAATATTAGATGATGCTTTGTGTTGGCGCAGCTGATGGTAGCTTGCGAAAAGCTCGTCGGCTGTACAGTGAGATATTTGTGGACGGAAGACTAGAGGGTGACCGTCGGCGGTTTCCCTCTTTGGAGTGTTTTAAGAAGATGGTGAACCGCCTTCAACACACTGGAAGTTTTCGTGGCGACCTTCTACGACGCCCACTGCTTTAGACGATCGTATTCTCGAGCATTTTGAAGTAGACCCGAGTACGAGTAGATACCCGGCGAGCTGGAACGGTTATCGGAGTGAAACCCGTTCATTTCAAGGGGGAAGTTCGCGCGTATTTAAAGATGCGTTTTGATCAGAGGATTGGGCGTGGCGGTGAAGTGAGAGTCGCTTGCCCGGCGAGGTCCCCGGATCTCACTCCGCTCGACTATTTTCTCTGAGGTTACGTGAAGAAAAAGTGTACAGTACAGCATGTGACAGCAGAGAGAATATGGAAGCCCGAATATCAGAGATTTACGTAGCGTAACCCCAGATATGTTTCGAAGCGTGCGTGGTAGCATGTTACGGCATCGAGCAACGAGCCGTTGCGCGTTGCTATAATTTTTTAAACGTAGGTATGCCTTGGAGTTTCACGCATACTGTGGCGTCATAAACTCCATTCATGTGTACATGTACTCGTTATGTTTTTGTGGCCTACATAAGTGATAGTTTAAACTCCTTGTGTCGCGATCGTGAAGTGATAAATTAGTGGGTTCTTATGACTGTACCAGATCAGGTACATCACCGTTTCGCTGTAAGGAGAACACGCCCCGGTAAGTGATAGTCAAAATATCTCTGATGTAACCTGTATCTAACTATACCTACGCTTGGTAGGCCGGCTACCAGGCGCACAGCTGAGATTAGAGATTTTGCAGAGGTTATTGAACTCAATTGAACTTATCGCGAAAGAACAAAATACAATAGTGTTGTGACCTACCGCTTTTGCTAAATATCGAAAATTTTAACGAATTTAACAATTTTGTAAGACGACTAACGATGTCATCACTTTATTACTATTTGTACATTGGCCGGTGCATATCGACTGGTTATCAGGCATGTGTAACGACCCTTAAATATGACCACACCTTTCTGTAACACCCTGTATAGTTTCATTACAATTTTAATTTTAGCTATTATATTAAGTTTTTTATACCTTATCATTTGAAGAGTGATCATATATAATGGTAATGACGTGAGCAGAAGTCTTAATCACTGTTCAAGAGTAGGTATATACAATATAGATATTCAATAATGGAATCTAAATATAGGCAATATTAACTGATAATAATAAATTATAAGTCTATGTCGTACTAACTTTTTTGCTTTTAAAGTTTCAAGTATTGTGTTTCCTTCGTCTTTTATATGCTATTTAACAAGGTCGTTCAATTCTTCCCAATACCGTTTAATATCTTAGTTTTTTTCTGAAAAAGTTACCTTGCAAAACACGATAATTCCTAACTCAACCGAACCTACGACTTTTCATTATTTTTCATTCCCAAATCAAATTCAGTCCCAATTTTCAACTTTTTAGATTCCTCATAAATTTCAAATTACTTTTATTATGAACTACACACATGTAAACGCAACGTGGACTGAGATAAATGCGATATTCTCTTGCACTCCATACATTTGCACTACGCGCAACTGGCGCGTGACGTCACTCACAAATACGATTTTTTATGGAGCGTTTTCGGCTGACTTGAGAAATTAAATTTTCAGAATCAAAGGACAACCCCAACTCTCATACAATCTTGGGCCTACACGTACAGGGTTCAAAATTAGCCAATATTTAGACCATCTAAGGACATTTTGTTTGCCTAATTTTCACGACGATTCACAATGGCCAAGTTGGTTAAATCGAGCATTGTTCATAGGTTTATTTAGGTTATGTTGTAATTAATAATGCGGCTAAACAGTGTCTTTATGTTGTGTGATATACCTATACAAGTTCGAGTGTCGCCCTACCCTCACTTACTTCAGACGGAAACATCTGAGTGACATTCTTTGGCTACCACTTTCCACAAGGCTGTATACTTGTTTGCTGTAGTAATATAGAATTAATTATATAAGTAGGTAATAAAATAAAACAACATTATTTTAAAGGTGTAAATATTGAAAAAAATAATTTAACTTATCTCTATCCCGGGTATCTTTCTATTTGGCTTTTGCAGTGCTTACATGAGGACATGGGTCATTCCTCCACTTTTTAATCATCATCATAGTTTATTAAAATATTGTCAAGAAACTGTGCAGGAGGTGTTATATTGTCCTGGAACCGTGCCCAACCAAGATACCATATTACACTCATTATGTGGGTACAGCATCCGACTGTTCTCTTACCTACTATACAGTTACAGCAATGCTGTAATATAGCATTCCTCCCGCTCAAAGAACTGTCAACTAATATATATACGTAACAACAACAACAACAAATGTAGAAAATAACGGTGTACGGTAATCAAGCAAGGTCAATAAGTTCGAAAATCATAAACAATTCACAGTAAAAGCAGCAAAACATAACGATCTCAGAGAGCCGTAGGAAAGCTATGTTGTAGAATTGTTGACATTTACAATGACAGGAGTGAAAATGACATTATGACGTTTGACGTTACAGATAATTATGAATTCTATAAAATCGATTATTTACATACAATCGATATTTTGACTTCCATTATGAAGGAGTTGAAAGTTCCAAGTTCAAAATTATTTATTTGCATGAATATGGTACAAATCAAGGAGACAGGTGTCTTTCTGATTAGTTTACTGAATAACGAAAATAAAGATGTTACATAGATATTTTGAAATCATTTCTAATATAAAGCCAAGAATTGACAAATGAAATGAATAGTTATTATCTATTTGTTTTCGTAATCCAATCGATAAAGTAAGCATAATCATAGCGCGTTTACGAAGTTGGGATAAGTAGGACAGACAACGTTTACAAAGCTTGCTGATTAATGAAAATCACATTTTAAAACTTTTGTCGCACTTGGCCATTGCTGATATTAATGAGGTCTAAACAAAATTATAACACAAAATAGAAGAATTTTTTGAGGTAAGTTTGATGTCTGTACACTCAGGCCCAAAATGGGGTATCTCCTTTCTTTAAAACTATTTGTGATAAAAAAAAATTCTTAAACAGTTCATTATATTATATACTATTGTGATCATTATTCGACAATTAAAAAAATAGTCAAATAGCCTATTTAGGAGGCTCAAGAGTAAAAGGCGGTAAGTTGAACCAGTATCCGAGGTGAAGACCTTAGATGCGACCGAACCTAACATGAAAATGATGATGAGAATTTGAAATTATAGTTTAGTACTGTACCTACAGTTTAGTAAGGGTTATATATAGGAGGTAGGACTGGGGAAGTACCTCCGCCCTACAGAATACCGCAGTTAAAATAACTTCGTGTTGTGTTCCCAGCGGTGAGTAGGGTAGCCAGAGTTCACTGGAGAATTTGTACTGTCAGTGGGATGACTAATGGCTTGTCCTGCTTTGTCCTCTACACTGACGGCACAGAAACTCTGCGCTTACAGGGTCGGCAGCGCGAGGTCGGCTCCTCTGGTGTTACACACGTCCATAGGCCACGGTAACCACTTTCCATCAGGTGGGCCGTGCGCTTGTCTGCCACCTAAGTGGTATAAAAAAAGGGAAAGTATTAAAATTTAGCGAAGTTTCTTGATGACGTAATAAAAAAAATGTTTCCTACAGGACAGGTTCAGCGTAGTGTAGAAAGCTTTTGGCAATATCGGAATTATTCCTATTCAATATACTGTTATGTACACAAATGTGTGTGTGTACAACAATGTGTAAAAGTGTTATGGTAAAACTTGTGAATAGTAGTTGTATGCAGTTTTGTAATGGCAAAATAAACTTTTACTTTACTTAAAAAAATAAAATTTGTTATTTTTTTTTTTTATATAGGACACGTCAATTGGACTTCGCCTTGCCTGATGGTAAGCTGAAGGCAAAGTCCCAGAAAAGAGGGTCACCATTACTTACACATACCGTGTGACAATGGTGACACTTAGCTTGACGGCCTCATCATATGCTTTTTCACGCCCCGCTTAAAGGACCCGGGACTGTAGGAAGAAGGAAACACGTGAGCTGGTAATGAATTCCAGGCCTTAATGGTGCGACAGAGGAAAGAGTCTCCGAACCGCTTGGTTAAATAACTACATCCAGACCAATGCAAAAACACCACCTTCATGCAAACAAATATAGCAGGAAGCGAACATACCTCTGAAATAGGTATCAAATACTCTACCGCCATGACACACACAATCTACTCTATATTACTGATTTACTGATCTATACTTAATATTATAAAGCTGCAGAGTTTGTTTGTTTATTTGAACGCGTTAATCTCTTGAACTACTGGTCCGATTGAATGATTCTTTCAGTGTTGGGTAGTCCATTTATCGAGGAAAGTTTTAGGCTATATATCATCACGCTACTACTTAAGGGTGCGGAGCATTGCTAATAAATGTTGAGAAATTCGGCAATTTTTCATACATATTTTGAAGACTAAAACATACGGGCTCAAAGGGATATGAAGCTTCAAACTATACCCCGGGCGATGCTGGGGTGGGTCAGCTAGTTACTGATATTAC
Source organism: Eilema griseolum (assembly GCA_963662185.1). NCBI lineage: Eukaryota > Metazoa > Arthropoda > Insecta > Lepidoptera > Erebidae > Eilema > Eilema griseolum. The sequence continues at coordinate 1,785,790 of OY759254.1, forward strand.
CATTTTGTCGCATGGCAACCCCTATATCAATCATCACTTATCACTGATTCAATCCGTGTTTCTATAAATTACCCGAAGATTTATTAAATTTGGAATTGTTATGTCAACGACCTGTTATTTCCTATTTGGTTCAACGATTAATTCAATTTTTAAGGAGTTTGGTAGCCTCTATGGTCTTCATAATAGATTATAGACTTTTATTTTTTATAGACAAAAGTATCTTGATTTAAGTAGTTACTTTGTAATTTGTAATGTAAGAACGCGAAAGTTTAAACGTTACTTTGTAATTTGTAATGTGAGAGAAAAAGTTTAAAAGTTACTTTGTAATTTGTGATGTAAGAACGCGAAAGTTTAAACGTTACTTTGTGATTTGTAATGTAAGAGCGAAAATTACAAAATTACTTAGTAATTTGTAATGTAAGAACGCGAAAGTTTAAACGTTACTTTGAAATTTGTAATGTAAGAGAAAAAGTTTAAAAGTTACTTTGTAATTTGTAATGTAAGAACGCGAAAGTTTAAACGTTTCTTTGTAATTTGTAATGTAAGAGAAAAAGTTTAAAAGTTACTTTGTAATTTGTAATGTAAGAACGCGAAAATTGAAAAGTTAAAGACACGACTTATCTTAATTTTTTTATCACAGTACTTTATGACCGCTAGAGGGCGCCACATTAGATTCAATGACAAGTAATATAGCTTATAACCAGCGGACGACTAAGACGCTTCTAACGATACCTCATTTGTCATGTTCTAATAAGTGTTCGAGGAGCTATGAGGAACAGATGAACCTACATACATAGCCTGTCAAAACCATAACCGTCCTTTTGCTTCGCTATAGTCGGGTAATTAGTTAGATGTCAAAATAGCACAGTCTTTTCGTACACAACTAAGTAATATTTGAATAAACTAGGCAACATCCTAGGCACCCACCCCATCTGCCTGACTGTCAAACATTTCAGTCACGAACTTTCACGCCGGAGCAGCGGTGTCTTCTCTATAAGACACAAATTCGCTCCTGCGTGGAATACTGCTCGCATCTCTGGGATGGCTCCGCGAAATACCTACTAGATGCTCTCGACAGGTTGCAGCGACGCGCGGTCCGAATTATTGGGAACCCTGAGGTCACGAACACCCTCGAGCCTTTGCAGATGCGTAGAGATATTGCTTCCTTGGCTGTATTTTACCGTCTCTACCACGGTGAGTGTTCTGACGAGCTCTTCCAACTAATCCCACCATCTCCTTTCCTACATAGGACAACACGTGCAGGCCTTAGATATCACCCTCACACTGTGCAGAATATACGAGCAAGAACCAAGCGGTTCGGAGACTCTTTTCTTTGCCGCACCACCAAGACCTGGAATTCATTACCAGCACACGTGTTTCCTTCTTCCTACAGTCCCGGGGCCTTTAAGCGGGGCGTGAAAAAGCATCTGATGAGGCCGCCAAGCTGAGTGCCACCATTGTAGCACTTAGTGTCTGTAATGGTGACCCTCTTTCCTGAGACTTTGCCTTTAGCTTACCATCAGGCGAGGTGAGGTCAAGTTGGCGTGTCCTATATAAAAAAAAAAAAAAAAAAAAAAAAAGAACTAAATTACAATGTAAATTCATTTTGTTTAGGGTTAGGCAACTAAATTCAGCAGTGAAAAATGAGTTCTTTTTCGACGAAAATCAGGTTTTCACTTTTTACTGAAAGAACGAGGTATCAACACACCTATTATTATTAATGTATTTTCTCATAGTATTATTACAATGCAATTGAAAATTAAAACTAAAACTATTATTAGATAGCTACTAAAATACACTAAAATAAAATAAACATAAAAATTACATACATAATGCGTCATGAAATTCCTCCGCATCCTCACCGACCGGTAACGTACCCGGAAGGCTGGCAGCATTGCCACGTTGAATGGCAATGCTTATCCTCTGTGCAAGATAATAACCAGCCTTCTGGTCACGCGTAGCGTCGATCAGCTGCTTTGCCAAGTCTTTATATAGAGACCGAGCACTTGCACTTTATTTATTTATTTTCGCTGCAACCTGAATAACAAATATTACATCAAAAGTAGGTATCATCAAAACAGCCTCACGAAAACTCGGAGTCCTGAACAGAGTGAGACGATTATTCACGCCGGAGCAGCGGTGTCTTCTATACAAGACACAAATTCGCTCCTGTGTGGAGTACTGCTCGCATCTCTGGGATGGTTCAGCAAAGTACTTACTAGATGCTCTCGACAGGTTGCAGCGACGTGCGGTCCGCATCATTGGGAATCCCGTGATCACGAACACCCTAGAACCTTAACAGATGCGTAGAGATGTTGCGTCCATGGCTATATTTTACCGTCTGTACCATGGTGAGTGTTCTGATGAGCTCTTCCAATTAGTCCCACCCTCCCCTTTCCTACACAGGACAACACGTGCAGGTCTTAGATGTCACCCGCACACGGTACAGGACATCCGATCAAGAACCAAGCGGTTCGGTGACTCTTTCCTCTGTCGCACCATTAAGGCCTAGAATTCATTACCAGCTCACGTGTTTCCTTTTTCCTACAGTCCCGGGTCCTTTAAGTGGGGCGTGAAAAAGCATATGATGAGGCCGTCAAGCTGAATGTCACCATTGTCACACGGTATGTGTAAGTAATGGTGACCCTCTTTTCTGAGACTTTGCCTTCAGCTTACCATCAGGCAAGGCGATGTCTAATTGACGTGTTCTATATTAAAAAAAAAAATTACAAACAATACAAGCTAATATTGTAACACCAAAGCGTTTAAAATGTTATACTACTTACTAATAACTAACTAACAGCTAACTTAATCTACTAGGTACATGCAAGTGATAAAATATTAATAATAATATTGCTAATGTGTATAGGTAAGCCACTACTAATTTGCCAGTCTGATGCACGTCTCATGAGGGTGCATTCAGGTACGTTAAGACGTTTCTCATCATACCTATAAGTATAGGTTTACTAGCTGACTTTGGTGATATATTAAATAATAAGCCGCATTTCAATGCGTTCAATAGTTTTTGAGTCCATCGCGGGCAAAACGACAAAATACAAAGAATAAATTGATACCTATATTCTTTTATATCCAGATCCGTAAATTTAACCGATTTTCTTTTTTCTTTCTTTCATTCTAAGTATAACTTAGCCCAAGTATGTTTTTAAATATTCTTCAATGCCACAGATAACATATTATTCATTCAGTGTATAGACACGATCACTTTACAATTATTTAATAGTAAAGATATTTAGTACATTATACATATACATTCTGGCGTTTTTCCCACTAGAGTAGACAGAAAGATGTCTCCATTGCTTCTACTTCACCTTGCTCGTATAATGATATCATACGGAACCTTCCATCTGCGAGTTCAACTCGCTCTTGGCCGGTTTTTCAATCGATCCGGCTCTAAAGGGGTGGTCTGTCTGTGAGTCATGGTGACGTCACCACCGCACCCCTGCCTCGGGGGAGGAACGACCTCGGGTAATACCGGTAATGCACACGAGAGGGGCCAAAATGTTTAGTTTTCGGGGAATAAATTGGATAGGTGTGGGAATTATGGCGAGGGAAGGTGTATTATTATTTATTTTATGGAGTTTAATAACTTAAAGTGTCTTTTATGGACTAACTTCTGTTTGTGACTCCGCTTGTGACGGGTATGTGCTATTTTCAAAGAATATAACAGGACAGCGCGAGTATGACGCTCCGCCTTACACTTACACATACCGCGGCCATAAAATCCTCGTGCTGTTTTTGTTTTATCAGTGGGAAGACCAAAGGATTGTCCTGCTTTGCCTTCTGAACGGGCGGCACAGAAACTCTTTGTCTGATGATTGGAACCAGCCTGGATGAAATTGGGTACAGACTACAGACAGATTAAAATCCTTTTCATTAAAATGTTTAATTTAACTTTAATAAATAGAAGTTGTCTAGTTTCACAAAATATTGTAGACAAAAGCATTCCAACATAAATTTGAATTATTTAGTATTATTATTTATGATGTCGCGTGGTTCCTAGCAGTGTAGAATTTGGGCCACCCATCCCTTCCCATGCGGTGTCGTACAAGGCGACTAAGCGATACGGTTGTTTAACATCAGACAGATACATAAAGCCCAGACTCAGCCTCAGATGCATGCCTCGAGGCAGTAATAGTGCCCGGAATACGGCAATAGGCTCAACTCCTATTACGTGGAACCGAATACAATGATTAGTGAAATTAGGGTGTTTATTCACCCCTGCATAACCCTCCGTGGATAAAGGCGTGATTATATGTATGTATGTATAATTTATGATCAGAAAGCGGTCTCTAATTAACGAGATATTGACGCAAGTTGTCGGTTTAGATATTAATTTGAATAGTTATATCTCCGTTATCGTAGCGAAACCATAATATAAGCTTATGAGTAGAAAAAGATTAATGAATATTGAACCAGCCATTAATACAGACAAACCGTCAGGCGTTTTCAATTTATGATAGTACTATAGCACCAGACTGTGTTATCTGGTGTAATCTCTAGGTATTCACTGACTACGATTTATTTTCTTATATGGGAGATTCGATAACTGTCGGTCCCGCAAAAACTATGTATGACAAGCAAATCAAGAGATAGAACCCTGGGATGAACTTTGGTACAAGGAAGAACCTACAACTCTGTCTTACCTTAAGGGAGGTATTGAGTTCCTACATGATACTCATTCGAGACATCTGGCAGTCATCAGAAAACTTAAGGCTAAGGATGCCGTCGCATAAAACAACATTTTACGACAATTCCTTCACAGTCACCGCAATCCGTCTATGGAATAATATAAAAATATAAAAATATTAATATAAAAAATATAAAAAATAGTTGACATAAGAAAAGCTCAGAATTTAAATTAAATGGTGAGAAAAATACTATGGTGAGGGAGCACTATTTGTCACTGTGAAAATGCTCTTATATACCATGCTTACTATATCAAGTTATTGTCTGATATATATGTATTATTTATATATATTACATTTATGATATGTATGTATTAGATATGATTACTTTATTATATATTTTTATTTACAAATCTAGTTATATTTACGAGTGTATTAGGTTAAACTACCACTCATTCCTACAACAGAACTATAATCACCATCCAAATCCGGCAGAAATAGCTCCTTGTACTGATTCCGTTGTCATAGACTTTAATAATGATATATTATATTAATGGTGTAAACTAAAGTATATAAGAAATAAATAAATGTATTGCACGTAGGCAACTTTTCTCCCTCGTATGCGTTCGTAGGAAACAGGAAGGCAAACAGAATACTCCGTAAGCAACAGCTATAGGAGACAATAAATCATAACTTTCTTAATAATCATTTAATAGGTCGACTTAAGATAATTAAATTCCGTATTAATACATAACGTTATATCCGTTTCGTTATCTGCATCATAATTTTTTCCATTATCAGCTGTCGAGACAGTCTTCAGAATTCAATCCCACAGATTACGTTTTAAAAAATAAAAATAAAAATGTTCGTTGTTCGTGAAATTCGTAAGGAAGAGTCTTCATCCTATTGTTTATAAGTTTAAAACTAAAATATCAAGGATAGCCGTGGTCGTATGCCACTTTTCCCTAGAATGTATTGTTTAGACTAAGTGGCATACGACCACGGCTATCCTAAATATTTTTTTGTTTAATACTTTTTCAGTAATCGGATTTTATAGTGTTGCGTTTGGAGTTTGAAAGTATGTTTCAGGAGGCAGGAGGATATGATGAGGAGATATGAGATCAAAGTATGCCACGTACGATGTCAGGATTGGTCAGCTAGTATTTAATATTAAAATAAAATAGCTTGTAAATAACTTGCAATCACGATGTCGCCGGCATCAGCATCGTCCTACATAGCAGTTTCGGTGATACAAGTTACTATATCTGGCTATTCAAATGGGCACACGGCCGTACTCGCAAGAGGAAAATATTCTCTGCAAACCACTTGGGTTATTCACTAACTGGTTAAAAGGAGCCAAAGGCTATCTGTAATCGTAACACATACAATCACGCCGTGGGGTAGGCAGAGATTATTATCTATACCTACCTCATTTATTTATTTAATCATTTATTTGTGGTTAGTTACAGATCTTATAATAATGGTAGAATGTCCTCTATCTTCTACCACATTTTGTGATCTACAAATATTGTAATTTAGTAATAAGTATGTCAATTCATGCAATGTCAACGAAATAATAGTATCAAAAAATGTCAAACAATTATTTTCATCTGTTGTCTTTCATCTGGTGTCATACTACCAACTGCAAATGTAACTTTGTAATCGTATACTTATTTACAAAGTTACATTTGTAGTTAATAGCATGTGGTTCTGCAGGGAACCGGGGAGAAGAACTTGGATCACCCCATCTCTTCCCATGCGGTGTCGTACAAGGCGACTAAGGGATAGGACTGTTTAACATCAGAGAGATAATACAGCTCAAACTCAGCCTCAGATGCATGGCTCGAGTAAACAATAGTGCCTGATTGAAGGCAATAGGCTCACCCCCTATTACGTGGGACCGAATTTAATAATTGGTGAAATGTGGGTGTTAATTCACCTCTGCCTAACCCTTCGGGGATGGAGGCGTGATTGTAAGTACTGACCTTAGAACAGATAGGAGGTAGGACACGGCGGTATTTCCGCCCGATTGAGCAGTCCGACTGGGGTAGTACCTCCGCCGTACAGAATACCGCGGTTATAATAACTTCGTGTTGTGTTCCCAGCGGTGAGTAGGGTAGCCAGAGCTCACTGGAGAATTTGTGCTGTCAGTGGGAAGACTAAAGGCTTGTCCTGCTTTGTCTTCTGCTGACGGCACAGAAACTCTGTACTTACAGGGTTGGCAGCGCGACTGTGAATCCTCTGGTGTTACAGACGTCCATAGGTCACGGTAACCACTTTCCATCAGGTGGGCCGTGTGCTTGTCTGCCAACTAAGTGGTATAAAAAAAAAAAGATATAAATTACGACAATTCGCATTTTCATCATTAGAGCGCAGGCCTGGGGGGTGACGCGTGGAGCCCTCTTTTCTGGGGAAAGGAGGGGGTTTTCTTTTATTTTTAATAGAACACGTCAATCAGACTGTGCCTCGCCTGATGGTAAGCTGAAGGCAAAGTCTCAGAAAAGAGGGTCACCTTTACATACAACGTTACAATGGTGACACTCAGCTTGACGGCCTCATAAGATGCTTTTTCACGGCCCACTTGAAGGACCCGGGACTGTATGAAGAAGGAAACACGTGAGCTGGTAATGAATTCCAGGCCTTAATGGTGTGACTAAGGAAAGAGTCTTCAAACCGCTTGATTCTTGAACGGATATTGTGCACCGTGTGGGGGTAAATCGGGGTACGAAGTCGCGGGGGGTACCCAGTGTTGGTCAGCCAATCCACAGATGGTTGTGACAATGTGGGATGGTTTCCACGAGCAAGGATTATCTGTTATACAAAAATTGGTAAGAAAAATAAATCTTATATTTTTTAAGATGAGATTAAATATGTCAACTTTTCAAATTGAACTATAAATATGTCTGTTTGTTTGTCTATAATAATAATAATAAATATTCTACAACATTCTACACAACGCTATCTAGACCCATGGTAAGCATAGCTTAACTAGCTTGTGTTATGGAATCTAGAATGCGGATAAACATACTTAAATACTTTTTTTTTTGTAAATACATACATATTATACATAGAAACACCCAGACCAATGCAAATAATATGTCTATGTATATAAGTGTAAAGGTAGACGACCAATAAATGAGTTTCCTTTTATTGTTATTTTTTTAATTAATGGTAACTGTCGTAGATATAGAATGATTGTATCTAGGGTTGTCAACTGTACCAAAATGAATTGTTATATTAGGTCTATTTTAAGGTAGCGTACCTCCTACCACACGGCGGTATTTCCGGGCAATTGAGAAGTACTGGGGAAGTACCTCCGCCCTACAGAATACCGTGGTTATAATAACTTCATGTTGAGTTCCCAGCGGTGAGTAGGGTAGCCAGAGCTCACTGGAGAATTTGTGCTGTCAGTGGGATGACTAAAGACTTGTACTGCGTTGTCCTTTACACTCACGGCACAGAAACTCTGTGCTTACAGGGTCGGCAGCGCGAGTGTGACTTCTCTCTCCATAGGCCACGGTAACCATTTACCATCAGGTGGGCCGTGCGCTTGTCTGCCACCCAAGTGGTATAAAAAAAAGTCTGCGTATTTAGATTTACTAATGTATACTCGATCTCGCGAGATCTCGGCCTTTTTAAATAGATCTCGGTCGAAAAGTCGTGTCGAGTTCTCGCAAGATTTAAAATCCTAATAATGTCATGATTTATTTTGTTTATTAATCTCTAATTTTTCTCTCTATTAATCTCTGAGTAGATATTATAGTTTTCTTACTTGGTATAGTCAACTCAACTTTGATAATGAATTGTTCTTGTTGTTATTTTATTATAAAAGAACTGTTTGATATTTATTAACAGACTGATTTGATATTAGAAAAAAAAAAGGATTCTTTATTTCCTTTCTTATTTGACACGTAAAATGTACTATCTACTTAAAAGTTTATTAAAAAAAAAAAGACACGTCAAATAATGTTAATACTTAATACATAAAAAATATTTAATAAATCATAAAAATAAATGTTTATTTAATAACACCTATTATCCTTATTATTATTTTCGTAATCTATTTAAGTTTTGTGATCATTTACAAGAACAAACAAACAAAACTACCAGTCTTGCGAGATCTTGAAATTTGCGAGCACTCGCGGTATTGCTTGAGATCTTGTCAGAGCCCCAATCTCGAGAGATTGCATACCATAAGGTTAGGCTTTGGTAATAGAATAGGTGATACATTTTTCGATGCAACACCAAAATCACTCACCTGAAACGTTTTCAAAATGCAATCTGTCTGCTCAGAGTAGAACGAAAGATTGGACCACATGACCATTCCAATCCCCGAATGGCTTCTCAACAGTGTCAAAACCCACATTTCGACAACTATAATTTTTCAAACCTATTGCCGCCGAGCGGGCACGTTGTCATGGGTAGTATGTCTACTGTCATATGGAGTACAGTCCAATCCCTTAGTCCCCTTCTACGATACACACGAGAAGAGATGGGATGGCGCTACTCTATTTCACCGGGAAACAACACTTATGATTGGTTCTGTGGCAACCCTAGTTTTAACTCAAATGGTAATAACGAGAAGATCTTGTCCAGTGGGCGGTGCCGACAATACCTTCTGATTATTTATGGGCGTACTGTCACAAACGAACGACTGTTGTCTGCCTAATAGATTAGTTACACAATTATATTGCAAGAGCTTCAAATCATTTAAACTCATTATAATTTACACCGAGCCATCCCTGCTTCGCAAGTGAATGTTTCAGACTTAGGTAGGTATATACCTAACTCAGATGCTTTCCGATTACGGGTGCTTCGGAAAGTTCCGTTCTCGTTCGTCATGAGGGACTCGAGTTCCGCCAGCCATCACTGTCCCTTCAGCGAGGACTCGGTGCAGCACACGCTCGAGGCTTGTCTGCCATGGGGGATGCAGCGCCGAGACCTCATTAGGCAATAAGGCAGTCGATCTCTCGGTGCCGGCCGTCTTGCGCCCCATAGCCTGTAGCGAGAGTTGCTTTACCGCGGTCGTATCCTTCTGCGAGGAAGTCATCTGGCGGACGGAGGTGACGGAGAGTGCCAAAGAGGCAGACAGCCTCACTGATTCGATTCGTCGCCGGCGAGCTGAGCGGCGTGCACTCCCAATCAGAAGACGGGCCCGCACTGCACCTTGCGGTATTCCGTCGGCTAGTGCATAGTATTTCTGACAGTTCACTCACTAAAACAGCCGCTTCCAATATTCGAATGTTAATTTTTTTTTACACAACTTAGGTAGCAGACAATCACACGGCCCACCTAATGGAAATTGGTTACCGTGACCTATGACCGTGTGTAACAACAGTGGAGTCATATCCGTGCTGCCGACCCTGTAAGAACAGAGATTTCATGTGCCCTCAGTGCAGAACACAAAATAAGGACAAGGCTTTCCACTGACAGCACAAAAACTCTCCAGTGAGCTCTGGCTACCCTATTCACCGCCGGGAATACAACACGAGGTTATTATAGCCGTGGTATACTGTAGGTCAATCTAAGATTATATTCAATCCAGATTTTTGACAATCGGTCGAATCGATCGACGCAGAATCGGTATTTCAATATGTACCTATATCTCGCCACCAACACCCTGAAAAGAAAGCTGTCACTTTTGTACAAACCGCTATCTAAAAGTGCCGATCCGTCCTCCCGAAGATTGATTAGAAAAAGGGATTGTCATATTGATCTAAAGATTGTTTATTGAAATAGTAATATTGCCGCGAGGTTTCCGACAGAGTAGAATTAGGGCCACCCCATCTCTTCCCATGCGGTGTCGTACAAGGCGACTAATGGATAGGGCTGTTTAACATCAGACAGATAAAACAGCCCCGACTCAGCCTCAGATGCATGGCTCGAGTCAACTATAGTGCCCGGAATACGGCAATAGGCCCCTATTACGTGGGACCGAATACAATTATTAGTGAAATGTGGGTGTTATTTCATTCACCTCTGCCTAACCCTCCAGGGATAAAGGCGTGATTATATGTATGTATTTATGTAATATCAAGAAACGGTTTAAATTATCAATCTTGGTTTGCAAAATACGGATTGAATTGCATATAAAAAGCGCCCGTAACTCTATAGACGCCGCAAGTGTCATTTCTACACGGCTTAAAAAATGTCTACGACTTCTGCATATAAGATGATAAATACATAAATACAAAGACACTCAAACAGACTAGCCTAACGCTTTCGCTAGTGTAGTGAGTAGGTAGGTCCAATACTGGGTGCAGTACCTATTGCAGACAACACGGTCAGGAGAAAGCTTAACGAGTTGCCATAAAAGTACTTTTCCTTGTATTGTATATGTCTGTAATAAGTAAAAATACAACACTACAAAATACAAAAACAATATACTAAGGTACTCAATCATCAAAAATGTGTTTATTTGCTACATTAGTATTGGGTCTGTACACAATCATTAACTTTAACATTCAAACTGTTCAATAAACTGTTAAAATAAAACTATTAAACAACTTATAGCTAAAATAATTAAAATGCGTCGTGAAATTCCTCCGCATCGCATGCCTCCTGTGCTAGCATTCCCAGAAGACTGGCAGCATTGCCACGTTGTATGGCAATGCTTGTTCTCTAACTTAAGATAAGGCCAGCCTTCTGGTCGACCATACGCCTCGCAATCTCACGGTACTCAATGGAGAATGGTGTCTCTCTGGGCGAGCCTGTTGCCGTCAAGCGGGGTTCCTGTCGTCCCCAATGTGACCCTAAACCTTCACAGTTGCTGACCTGAATGAAGCGACAAAAGGTGCGGTCAATGTCGCCGAGTTTCGGGCTTAGCGCATTTAGCTTTTTTTAAATTGGGTATTCACCTGCAGTCAAAATAAATTATTGAACTGTACTCATTAAATTAAGAATGGTAAAAGAGCATCGGTCCTTATTTTATATATTTTTCAACATCCACTCAATCTATAATAGTAATTTATTTGACTATTAAAGACTATGACGTCACAATAAATTATTTCATATCTAGAAAGAAAGAAAATGCGTTTATTAGACACACACACACACACAAAATCTATACTAATATTATAAAGCTGCAGAGTTTGTTTGTTTATTTGTTTGTTTGTTTGAACGCGCTAATCTCTGGAACTACTGATCTGATTTGAATGATTCTTTCAGTGTTGGGTAGTCCATTTATCGAGGAAGGTTTTAGGCTATATGTCATCACGCTACTACTTAAGGGAGCGGAGCATTGATAATAAATGTTAACAAATCCGGCAATTTTTCATACATATTTTGAAGACTAAACATACGGGCTCAAAGGGATATAAAGCTTCAAAATATACCCCGGGCGAAGCTGGGGTGGGTCAGCTAGTACGATATAAAATCAATAAAATTAAATTCTAAACTTACATAATAAAATACATAATTATTAACAGGTAAAAACAAACAAACGCTCGCATACAGTTCGGTACGCACCGCCATGACCTAAGTCTACAAGTTTCCTTATAACTTCTTTTTTACGTGTGCAAATTCCCCACGGATACCTCCCCACCGGAGCCGGTGGAAGAGGTTATGTCGGACTCGAACCGACTAAAACGCACGCCGCCTGTGGGTCGTTTTGGTTGCCGAAGGTGAGGTTGACAGGCATATCCCTCGCACCCCGTCCGTCCCAGGGCCATCTCTCACGATCTGGCCCTCTCCTCGAGATTCCTTATAACTTACCGTTTTGACGTTTAGTTAAAAGTAACTTTGACTAGGGACTTACATATATACATATAATATACTAAAATATTCTATTATAATATACAATTACTTACAAATTAATATAAAACTATGCTAACTATACAATATATACAAAAATGGAATAGAGAAAAAGAGGGAGGCTGTAATTTTGACTAGTCAGTCAAATATTCAATTGACACGAAGAAACCGCGGTAGCCCAATGGACTGCTGAGACGAGGTCTCGGTCCCCAGGTTTTACCATGGCACACACCAATGACTTTTCGATGCTTTTCGAAGTTATGTGTTTATTTATCGTAGGTTTATAAGTGCCCGGTTAATGGCAATAGGTTCGCCACCTATTACATTGGGACCTAAACATAAACTGGTCCTAAACTGGACCTAAACATAAACCTAAACATAAACATAAAATGTGGGTGCTAACACCTCTGCCTGCGGGGATATATGCGTGAGTTTATGTTATGTTATAACACGAAGAAAATGAATTTCTAAAGACTACAGTTTGTCCTATCTTGAATAGTGTACTATGGTAGTACCTTTCTATTCGGGCTAACAGTATAACAACCTTTACTAGAATGTTATCAGGGGCCCTTATCAGAGTGTTAGCATTTCATCACGGCCGGTCAAGCACCCGGTCATAACATTTCTCGGTCATTGGTCAACTTGACGTGTTAGATATTATTTACCTTTTGATTGAATAAATATTGTTACGTGCACGGGGTACAATTAAATGCCGTTTACTCAACGAAGAGATTTATTAGCTCACCACAAACTAGACAATTAAAACCCTAGTACACACAGTACTTACTCTTCAACAGTTCCAGTCGCTCAGTAGTTCACAGTAGTACACAGTCGTTGCTCAGGTCGCAGGTAGAATCTTCTTCGGTCGCTTAAGTTCTCTGTGTTCGTTATCGATCTCAAAGACAGAATGAATCGTGTCGCTATGCGAGCATGTTTTTATACCTCTCAATTAGGAGGATCGAATTATCTAGAAAGTTCGCGAGCGATAAATACCTATTCTTTGATCTTGCCGCCGTCGCTGACCTTCGAGTACATTCTCGATATTTACCTATTGTTTGTTTTTATTCAAAAGAGTGTAGGTACTCGTAGGTAGGTTGTGACTTTGTGTTGACGATTCTAGATTTTTCTATGCCATTCGGTAGAGTACCTCGTCACTAACAATGCGTTTTTATTTCTTGAAGATTCAATTATTAGTTTTCGAGATATCGGCGTCTGTCGTAACAATAACGAATGCTATTTTCGTGTATTTAGTTGGATATAGTCACGCCTCTTTCACATCGGGGTAAACAGAGAGCTTTGCAATAATTCTATTCAAATCGATTAAAATAGAAGAAATTTAAGCGATCCATGCGGGATTTTTAAATGAGGTTTCCCTTACTGAAAGATCGGTATCGTATACCGCTAAGGGAAAGATCTTGGGTTCGGAACCCGCATGGACCGTTTAAATGTTTTCTATCTTAATTGACTTGAATAGCTAGCATACTAATGTTTTGAAATTAAGTACATTCAATAGTTTTAGCGGGGGTTTTTTTTATACCACTTAGGTGACGGACAAGCACACGGCCCACCTGATGGAAAGTGGTTACCGTGGCCTATGTGAAAGGTTGCGGGATCGAATCCCGCATGAACCATTTAAATTTTTATATCTATCTTTACCGATTTGAATAGTTAACATACTAAATGCTTTAAATTTCATTCAATTTAATTCTGTTATTAAGCCGCGTGGTTCCCGGCAGAGTAGAATTTGGACCACCCCATCTCTTCCCATGCGGTGTCGTACAAGGCGACTAGGGGATAGGGCTGTTTAACATCAGACAGATATATACAGCCCAGACTCAGCCTCAGATGAATGGCTTGAGTTAACAATAGTTCCCGGAAGACGGCAATAGGCTAACTTCCTATTACGTGGGACCGAATTTAATGATTGGTGAAATGTGGGTCTTAAATCACCTTTGCTTAACCCTCCGGGGAAAAAGGCGTGATTATATGTTATATATATAGCCTCTGTGGTGTGGCGGTAGTGAACGCGACTGCTACTCAGGAGGCGCGGGTTCGATCCCCGCTCAGTGCAAAAATTTGTATGCATGAATATGGGTATTTGCATTGGTCTGGGTGTTTCTATGTATAATATGTATGTATTTACAAAAAATAAGTAAGTTTATCCGTATTCTAGATTCCATAACACAAGCTAGTTAAACTATGCTTACCATGGGTCTAGATAGCGTTGTGTAGAATGTTGTAGATTATTTATTTATTCATAATTATACATAAGTACGTATATATGTATAATTGTGTTATCAGCAGAGGTAAATACACAAAATGCTTTTGTATTAATTTTAATAAACAACTGCTAATTAACAGCACACGAATAAACCTGTGCACGTTTGCAGCTGTGCCAGGTGTCGACATTTGGGTCGCGCTTACATATTGATACCATCGACGATAACTAGCCTCTTTTTAAATAACCAATAATTATTTAAATGTGGTAGTAGTGACATGTCAGAAATATAACTGTTTTTGAAATTAACTTACGACTCATGAGCTCTTCCAATTAGTCCCACCCTCCCTTTTCCTACACAGGACAACACGTGCAGGTCTTAGATGTCACCCGCACACGGTGCAGAGTATCCGATCAAGAACCAAGCGGTTCGGAGACTCTTTCCTCTGTCGCACCATTAAGGCCTGGAATTCATTACCAGCTCACGTGTTTCCTTCTTCCTACAGTCCCGGGTCCTTTAAGCGGGGCGTGAAAAAGCATATGATGAGGCCGTCAAGCTGAGTGTCACCATTGTCACACGGTATGTGTAAGTAATGGTGACCCTCTTTTCTGAGACTTTGCCTTCAGCTTACCATCAGGCAAGGCGAAGTCTAATTGACGTGTTCTATATAAAAAAAAAGTAGCTCAGTAGTCAGAGCATTCATCTATAACGGACTGGTCGCAGGTTCAAGCCCCGTCTGCGTATTCATTTTTCCAAGCTATACCAATTTTAATTAGTAAGCATACTAGGTACATACATACATACATAAAATCACGCCTGTCTCCCATAGGGGTAGGCAGAGATCACGGATCTCCATTTGCTACGATCCTGACATATTACTCTCGCTTCATTCACTCTCATTACATTCTTCATGCATGCTCGTCGGTTTAGAGTACTCCTGACCTGCCCCTTTTCTAAAACTTCCCCGATTTGGTCCAGGTATGTGCGCCTAGGTCTTCCCCTTCCGACGGTACCATCCACACTCGCCTCATACACCTGTTTCGTTAGTCTTCTTTCATTCATTCTCTCAACATGACCAAACCATCTCAACATTCCTCTCTCAATTCTCATCACTACATCTTCTATCACTCCACATCGTTCTCTTATCACGCTATTTCTCACTAGGTAATAAAATATTGTCTATTATTGGCTTTAAAATATTGTCTTCTCAAATGGGTAGAATAAAAAGAAGAATCTACGCTACGAGTTGCGGGTTCGATTCCCGCTCATTACAAATATTTGTATGCATGAATATTTGCATTGATCTGGTCGTGTCTCGGAGAAGTCGTCGGCCCTGGTTGCCAAACGAACATTTATGGCAGTCTTTACGGGTGGTTGAAGACCTCAGATATTCAACAACTAGTCTAGTTGCAAGGTGTCGATATCGGCTATGGGTTGTGGAGGTCAGATACTGTCATCAGACGTTCACAACCCGTATATCCGCCCAATTGAGCAGTTCAACTGGGGAAGTACCTCCGCCCTACAGAATACCGCGGTTATAATAACTTCGTGTTGTGTTCCCAGCGGTGAGTAGGGTAGCCAGAGCTCACTGGAGAGAAAGATTTGTACTGTCAGTGGGATGACTAAAGACTTGTCCTGCTTTGTCCTCTGCACTGACGGCACAGAGACTGTGCTTACATGGTCGTGGGTCGGCAGCGTGAGTGTGGCTTCTCTGGTGTTACATACGTCGATAGGCCACGGTAACCACTTTCCATCAGGTGGGCCGTGTGCTTGTCGGCCACTTAAGTGGTATAAAAAATTTAAAAAAAAAATCAGCGAAATCCGCAGTTGGACTGGTAAAGAGAGTTAATACACCTCTACCTACCCTTTCAATCATTTACAAGCGTGAATATACCTATAAATTCAATTCTATCTATCTCTGTGCAGGTAAAATGCAAGAGAGTCACCACCGGTGTTGTGGTACCATTTTGCAGCAAGACCCAAATAAAAGTGGTCTGCGTGTTTTTTTTTTATACCACTTAGGTGGCAGACAAGCGCAAGGCCCACCTGATGAAAAGTGGTTAACGTGGCCTATGGACGTGTGTAACACTAGAGAAGCCACATTCGCGCTGCCGGCCGTTTAAGTACAGAGTTTCCGCGCCGTCAGTGTAGAGGACAAAGCAGGACAAGCCTTTAGTCATCCCACTGACAGCACAAATTCTCCAGTGAGCTCAGGTTAATACATATCTGATAATATCTTCGGAGGAGGGGTGGGCGACAGCCATGTTGTGGCTAAGCTCTGTAAATGAAGATTAAAAGAAAGTGGTGGGTAGATAGTAGATAGTAGATAGAAAGATAGTAGGGAGGTCGTAGTTGACATGTGGGCCAATAAACTCACTTGCCAGGGATGCTTAAGACCATGGGAAGTGAAGGAGGAATAGTCGACAGGCGGACCCCGGGCTCCAAAGCCTCGGCAGCAATCAGGTCATAACAATGTTATACCTATCTAATGATGATTAATAGGTAATAAACTGTCCCAAGGTCTTGTAGCAATATTGCTAGACACACAATAGGCCTTCAAAGAATCAAAGAATCAATTTCATTCCTTCAGTTTAGGCACACAAAGAGCACGTATGGACGTCAAAATTTTAGAATTATGTCAAGAAATAATATAAACATATTAAATAATGTAAAAATAAACTATTGAAAATTTCGTTCACATACATACAAACAAATAATCACGCCTTCATCCCTGGAGGGTTAGGCAGAGGTGAATTAACACCCACATTTCACCAATAATTGTATTCGGCCCCACGTAATAGCCTATTGCCGTATTCCGAGCATTATTGTTGACTCGAGCCATGCATCTGATGCTGAGTCTGGGCTGTATATATCTGTCTGATGTTAAACAGCCCTATCCCTTAGTCACCTTGTACGACACCGCATGGGAAGAGTTGGGGTGTCCCTAATTCTACTCTGCCGGAAACCACGCGCGGTTAGTTCTACTGAGAAGATACCAGCAAGAAACTCAGAGAACTATATTAGAACTAGATTACCTTTATTTTTTTTTTAATTTGCTTCTATTGTCTTCTCCAGCCATCATTACTTAAATTACAAACTCAGTGATGTCATAAACTAAAACAAGTCACAAGATTGTATTAACATATTATTTCACGGCTCGAAATTATTGTTTTGACACAGAAAATGTAATACTTGCTGTATAAACAGTCGATAAGTCATATTGTTTGTGTTCTCGTTGTCTATGACTCATGTTTTGGCGCGAGAATGATGACATAGGTTATGAATAATTATTTATTATTCCGTTGTATGCAAAATCTACCTAAGTAGCGGCATAGTTATGCCTGTTATAGGTATATTCACGCTTGTAATCCCTTCAAGCCTTGAAGGGGCAGGTAAAGGTATATTAACAGTAATAATACCCACATTTCGCCAACTACGGTTTTCGATCCCACGTAGTAGGGGGAGAGACTATAATCATCAAGCTGGCAAGAAGGCAATAAAGACCCAAATTTCAACAATGCATTTAGTTCGACGTCTGAGCATTTATAATAGACCTAGAGTCCTAGAGTCTAGCCCGAGCTAAGCCTAGCTTTTTGCTGCATTTAAGAGACTCGGTCCTAAATCCAATTTTAGAGGAATTCAAGCAGAGGAATTCAATTTCACGTCATCATTCACTATAGTTGCGGCACGCTGTGATGGCCGTTTTGACACAATTGGTTTTGCTCGTTTTCTCTTTTTTGGTGCGCTTAATATTACGAATAATACGAACTGTTAAACG
This sequence comes from Eilema griseolum, assembly GCA_963662185.1. Classification (NCBI taxonomy): domain Eukaryota; kingdom Metazoa; phylum Arthropoda; class Insecta; order Lepidoptera; family Erebidae; genus Eilema; species Eilema griseolum. The sequence goes on from OY759254.1 coordinate 1,804,185, forward strand.
TATAACTAAAGAATAATATGACGAGACTGACAGAAAAATATAAACTTCAGACACCAAAAAAGAGAAAACCAGCAAAATCAGTTGTGTCACAACGGCCATTATAGCGTGCCGCAACTGTATTATTCGTGTGTTGGGAAGCGACAAATAAATAAAAAGAAGTTATTCATTCATTAAATACCTTCATTAATTCATTAGCTGCATTCATTCAATACCTTCATTTATTCAATACCTTCATTCATTCATAAGCTGCATTCATTCATAAGCTGCATTCATTCAAATCATTCATGTATACTTTTATTAAAATAAATCTTCCATTCAAATCCTTCAATCACTCATTCAATTCTTGTCCCGCCTAAAAATGAAAGTGTATGATAATGTCTGAATGTTTTTTACTCAATCACGCTCAAATAGTTAAACGGATCTAGTTGTATTGACAGCCTCTGTGGCGTGGCGGTAGTGAACGCGACTGCTACGCAGGAGGCGCGGGTTCGATCCCCGCTCAGTGCAAATATTTGTATGCATGAATATGGGTATTTGCATTGGTCTGGGTGTTTCTATGTATAATATGTATGTATTTACAAAAAAAAAAGTATTTAAGTATGTTTATCCGTATTCTAGATTCCATAACACAAGCTAGTTAAACTATGCTTACCATGGGTCTAGATAGCGTTGTGTAGAATGTTGTAGAAATATTTATAAAGTAGAAATATTTATTTATATTTTGGTATTGGTATAGATTATATTCTGTAATAATTCATTAGTTACTTTTGATCCCGGAAAGTTTCCTCTAGGTCACGGGTCTTCTGGTATTGTTATGTTTAGCAAAGCACCATAAAACCTATCGTATGTATAGTTTCTAGTAGACAGTAAACTACGTACTTTTCGATATTTATGGGCTGAGGGCAACGGTCTATACAAAACAATAACAAGTCCATCGCTCCATTTGCACTGTATACTAAAAATTCCATAATTACTTTGTAGAATTTCAGGCAGCCATCAATATTTTCCTTGAAATAAAATGGATTTTTAATGGATTCTCTCGTGATTTATTTGGTATTTGGTAATAAATTGTGATGGAATAGATACTCGTATCTATTTCAAATTTCTTCAAATAAAATAAACACCAGTAGGGACTCGCAGAGTTACAGATGCAGAACCTCAGCCGTCAATTGATGGCGATGAGGCACTGCGTATATCTAACACATGCTTTCTTCACGGGGTTGGAAAGTCAGACGGCAGTCGAAAATTAACAAAAGGAGTATTTGGATCGCAGGCTTCGGATGAAAGGTTTGGACCATTGGTAGTATGGTTGTATGGCCGTTGTTTAAGATCGATTCTCAGGCCTGTTAATTATGCACAAAACTTTTCATAAGTTTCGAAGGATTTGGCAGACAATAAATATGACACGAGAATTATATTATAGGCACCTATGAAATTGCCGAAATTTTCTTAAAAATGCATTAGTTCGTTATTCCTGTAATTTAATAGCTATTTCCATTTTTTATATTTTGTTTGAAAGTTGATTTAAAGATTATACAACTCTGTATTAAATTCTGTTTTTATTATCCGTCTGATAAATTAAATTTGATCTTCATAAATGCTAACCATTTTGATGATACATTTTTTATTACTTTATTACAGCTGTCACTTTTCAAAAATGTAGGTAATTCAAGTGTTTGTTATTGGCTTAATGTTGTCTCATTCATACACAAAAAAAACTTAAAATTTGGATTGGTCATTCCTAAAAAAATGCAAAAAGTTAGTACTGAAAATTGGGTTTCCTCCAGTTTCTTCAAACAAAACGGCAAATTCACATGTAACGACCTAATATCTTAGACTAGAGGCCACGCACGTCATCGTACGCGTGGAACCGTTTCACCTCCTTAGGGGTGCAGTTTCGTAAAATCCCAACTCCCACCCGTGTCCCAACACGTGTTATGTGCTCGTGACGTCACGCCTCCTCGGGATGACTCACGTTGCCCGGTCCCTCTTTCCCTTCCCGTCTCTAACTGTTACTCATGAATACCAAAATCCAATATTCTTATATTGAACCAGTATAGAACTCGAGTAAGTATAATAATAATAATAATAAGCTTTATTTAATTTCATGCAAACATATTACAATAGCATAATAAAATTCATGCATTAAATTGGCAATATTAAAAGAAACAAATGTTTTAAACAATAAATGGAAAAAGTGTGATGTAAATGGAATAATGATAATTAAAATAATGTCATTGTAATAATATATAATAATAATAATAATAATATTGCTATCTATTCTGTTTGTATGGACCCCATCGAGTTTTTTTTTTTTTCCGAGTAAGTTTGTATAGTATTCAATTATGACTTGCAGCGCGCCCACGACTCTTTTTTTATTTTATTTTATACCACTAAGGTGGTAGACAAGTATACGGCCCACCTGATGGAAAGTGGGTGGTTACCGTGGCCTATGGACGTGTGCAAAACAAAGGGAGTCAAACTCGCGCTGCCAACCCTGTCAGCACAGAGAGTTTCTGTGCCGTCAGTGTGTTTGGTCTTTCCACTGACAGTAAGTACAAAAACGCTCCAGTGAGCTCTGGCTACCCTACTCACCGCCGGGAACACAACACGTTATTATGTCCGCAGTATTCTGTACGGCAGAGGTACTTCCGCAGTCGGACTGCACGATTGGACGGAAATATATCGTCGTTCGCGTGGACCCGTTTTACCCCCTCAAGGGTAAATTTTCGTTAAATCCGATCTTAGCGAATGTCTACACCCTACAAGGAACCTTCCTGCCAAATTTCAAGTTTGTAAGTGTTATAATTTTTGAGATTACAAGATTAATTAATTAATGGTATTTCGCTTTTATAATATAGATAAATATTATTTACTCCTTGACTCAATCAATCAACTAGCCCATCGCAGTGCACTGCTGGACTAGGCCTCTCCCAATGTTGGGAGGCTTTGGCCTAATGTTTCCACGCTGGCCAGACGGGTTGGTACAGGGTTTTATTTCGAGTTTTCCTTCTCTCGCAGTGATATGGTTTGCGTATGTTTCCATTAGTCGCCTCTTACGACACCCTTCGGATGAGATGGAGTGGTGATACTTGTGTTCTTTCTCCGTCACCACACGGACAACTCCTTGACTGGAATCGCAAAATCAATAGCTACAGAGATACGCGACCTATTTTCCGTTGCCTAGGCAACCTAGCCTAGGAAGAGCCAGTTTGGATCCTATCCAACAACCCCATTAAAGATTTAGCTTCCAACTAAATGAAACAGACATAAAATGTTAACTGCTTGTTTGTTCATTCACCCTGGCCTCATTCATTTTTTTTATACCACTCCGTTGGCAGACATGCACACGGCCCACCTAATGGAAAGAGGTTACCGTGGCCTATGGACGTGTGCTATGCCACATCTGAATGATTTTTAGAGTGTTGCGGAAAATCGCCGGAGCCGGTGGGAGAGGTTATGTCTGACTCGAACCGACTATATTGCAGGGCGTCTGTGGGTCGTTGTTGGTTGCCAAAGATGAGGTTATATTCCTGATAGTCATCTCTCTAGATCTGGCCCTCGGGTATGGGGACAACAAAGTTCCCCAACTCGTCCCCGCGGCCTGCTTCTGCTAGGGTGACAGGTGATTCCACCCGTCACCCCCAGGCCTGCACTGATAGGTGGCGGAGATCATTCATCGACCCGCTCGAGTTGCCTCAGTACGTGGGCAGCTTGGCTTGCAATCCTCCTTCACTCACGATGCCGCTTCCGCCACGCCTTCTCTCAGAACCCTAATACTCCACTCCACGTCTGTCTGTCAACTGACTGTATCTCATGAACATTCATAGATGATGTATTTCTGTCGCTGCTGTAACAATAAGGAAGTAACCAAAGATGGATACAAACCAGTGACTGCAGGCAGTAAAAAATGGCTATGCCATCGGTAAACAAACGACTCACGAAACGTCTCCTAAAACTAGACAGAACAAGTCTAAGAACAATAATGGAGACAGTAAAGGGTCACTGCCCCCTCCACAAGCACCTATACCGCATCGGTGTTACGGACAGTCCCCTTAGCAGGGGGTGTTTTGTTGCCCAGGAAACGGTAATACTGGAATGCGAGGCAGTAGCCGATCAACGATCACAAATCCTCGTCACAGTGAGGTCGCTCCGCGAAAAAATGAAAATATAAAAAAACTAATACAATGTCGCACACTTAAATAATCATTCAACGAATAGAACATTTGATCTAATAACCATAATTTCAACCTATTTATAAATTTAGTTGTCGGCAATTCTCTTATAGATGATGGCACCTTATTAAAAATTTTGATGCACATGGTGTAACAATTTTTATGGAATAATGCAGTTCTAGGAACAAAATCTAGAAACAATCTTTCACTGTCACGAGTGCTACGAAAGCGAAGCCTGTGGGCTGTGAAGCCCCCAGTAAGCTTCTGCGTTTCACAGCGGAACTAGGCTGACTGCTCTAGCCAGTACTCTGCACACACAATGGCCCAAAATAAGACTAAGTGCGGACAAAGGAGTCCCTTTCCAACGACAAGGAAATACTAAAAACAGAATAGAACTAATATTTAAGATGCAGTATCAACAGTTGCCCCAAAATGGTTGTTTAGGAGAATTTCGAATACTTAAAACGTGGCTCGTTAGCTCAGTGGTCAGAGCATTACCCCTGTAAGGAACTGGTCGCGGGTTCGAGTCCCGTCTTGAGCATTTCACTTCTTTCTAAATCGATAAGAAACCAAGTTTATTTAGCCAACCAATGTAAACCAAATGTTAAAGGTCTCCCCTTGACAATAAATGTGTAAGGTTTTCAACTACCTCTCCCCCCTACCAAAAATCAAGTGTATTTTTTTGATACAAATTATTTATAAAACTCAAAATATTCAATCAACACGTATCGATATCTCAATTCTCACTATACCCCTACCTCCCCCCAAAGGGATATTTCGGATTTTTCTGACACCCCAGCCCCCCACCTCCTTTTGAGCCTCTACAGCCCCTTAGCACAGAATAGAATAGTAGTAGAATAGAATAGTAGCCTTTAGTTTAAAGTAATTACTGCTGTACTAGCTAACTACCTATAAAGCTACCGTGAACTAGCTCTATCTCTTTTACACTTACACAAGCCGATATTAAATTCCTCTCGTTCTACACTCCGCTGTGGAGTGTAGTGCTCAAAATATCCGACAATAACCGAAGTAAGTTCGTATCATTCACTCTCGAAAACGATTGAATACACAGAAATGGTCACACAAACCAATTTTTTTAAATTATTGTTACACTTTACAGTCGTCTTCTATTTGAATTTTAGTGTTTAAATTCATAAAGTTATACGTTTCAATGAAATATCAGTTAGGAAATCCTTTATACATATGAATTACTACACACATTTTAGCTGTATTCGTATTGTCACGCACACATGTACGCTACTTACGCGTATCTCGGCTCACTTCGATCGTCGCCAGTTGCGAGTTCCCGCGCTTTGGTGATATACGTACTTACACAGATAATATAATTGTTTAGCACCATTGTGAGTTCAACAGTTCACCATGAGTAAACGAGCTTATTGTAATTGCTACGTTCTTGGTTGTTTAAATAATACAAGAAATCGCAATGAATTGACGTTTTTTAACTTACCCGTCAATGTTGAAAGGTAAGAATGATAATATTATAACCGCTGTTATTACGGCTCGCGCTTTTTTCGTAGGTGCCTACTAATGTACGATAAGTTCCATTCGTTTGCGTTCATTCATTTGCGCTTCTTCGGCGCCCAAGTCAAATCTCACCTACAAGCTGATAGACCTGCTGATTGATGAATGAAGCTCCAAGCTTTCCCGTTGTTGCTATTTCGGTTTTCATCCCAACGCCGGGCTGGGGTAGTCAGGTGGCAGTAGCTCCTGAAAAAGCCTAAGATAAACTATTTATAGAAAAGAAAAGTAGTAGAGTGGACCCCGGGCTCCAACGGACAAGCTTTTTATGAAACCGGAATTTGCACTCATACAATGATAATCCAATTAGAAAAAGTGATATACTTAAATCACTCACCAAATAGTTATTACGTACAAAATTAATATTTAGTACAAAAATAATTTCATTGCGGTTATCGATAGACATACGATAGTCAGCCAACGATTCATTAAGTACATCACTATTGCCGTAAAGGTCGGGCGATCTCGGAACATTTCGGACGCATCTCTAGTCGCGTGTGTCCGCGTTTTAACAACACTTATTATCATAGCTATTATTTTCTGTGTTATTCCATAATGTCTAAAGTTAAACGATCTTACTTCAATTGTTGTGTGTTTGGTTGTTTAAATAGTACACGAAACCGTGGTGAATTATCATTTTTCAAATTACCCAACAAAGACGAACGGTAAGAATGATAATTATACAAATATTTTTTGTAAGACGTGAACATACTGATATATAAAATAACTACCTATTTTAATATTGGTACATTTATAAGAGTTAAACTAAAAATAAAATATCATTATAAAAAAATATTTCCGAGCGTGTTTCATGTTGCACATTAAGTTTTTTGAAGAACCTCCTCACCTACTATTTCAGCTATTGTCTATCTCTTTCACACGCTTCGAAGTGAGCTATGCCACAGATAACATAATACAAAAGCTATGCTAAGCGTTATACGTGAACTGAAACGCTGCTGTCATATTGACAAATTGACATTGACGTTGGCTGTCAGTCAAAATGTTTAAAAAAAGCCGGTCAAGTGCGAATCGTAGACCTATACTGAGGGTTACGTACAAAATCGGAGACAAGGACGAATTTAAGCTACATAAACTGCAATATATTGCATTTACTTAATAGTAAGATTTTAGCACACTTCCAAGACGCCATAGACGTGTGTGGTATGAATTTCAATTTGATACCTTCAAGCATTTCTGAGGAAAAGGTCTTGATAGACATACATACAGACAGATGAACAACGAAGTGATCCTATAACGGTTCGGTTTTTTATTACCTTTTGAAGTTCGGAACCTCAAAATATCAAAAACTTAACATAAGATAACATTGTGATATTCTACGTAAATATGTACATCAAAATATTTACGATATCGCAATGATTTTCTCGATTATAGAAGCTAATACATGAAAAGAAGAAGTAAACTATTTGGGGATGCTCGTCTCGCCATCTAAGTATAGCTAATAGCTATTTACGTGAAGGTATTATATTACGTGCTCCACTACTGTTTGCTACAATCAAACTTGAAAACATTTGTTTTGTTTTATAATATAGAATTAGTGTACCCAAAATAAACATAACTTCTTGTACACCTGTTTGTTAAACTGCTGATTAAATAAGATGTAGCAAAATAAATGAAACATATAGAAGAAAATCCCATTACAAAATTACATTACAAGTGAAACAATTTATACAAAAACAATAGTTACATATATTCACGTCTATAAATCCCCGAAGGGGTAGGCAGAGATGTTGCATCAATAGTTCAACGTAATAAGGACCGAACCTATAGCCGTCAAGCGGGTTGTTTGTCATGGGTTGTATGTTTACTGTACGATGGAGAAGCTATAAAGTTCTCTTAGTCGCCTTTTACGATTCCTAAAGGTGTTGATCCTGTACAGCCTTCCGGCCCCATTACAGTACATATCTGAGTAACGTTTCTTTTTGTTCCAGACGTACAGAGTGGCTAAAAATAATTCACCGCGAAGACCTAACAGACCAAGTAGCTAAACACTGTCGCGTCTGCGAAGACCATTTCGACACTGAGGACATTCTAACATCAGCCAACCGAAAAGTCCTAAAACAAAAGACAATCCCCAAACTGAATTTACCACATAGAAAATACGTATCCATGGCAACCCAAGCTTCAGTATACATGGCACCAAAATTAACACAGACCAGCTTATTCACCTGCTGTGTTCATACACAAACACCAAAATGGATGTTGAAAAATAACCCACAAGTACAATCTCTTAAGCAGGAACTCCAAGACTGCAAGAAGATTCTTAAAATGAAGACACCACAGTCAGAATTCGGTGTGTTTTTCAAGTTGTGTGACAAATTTTTGACGGATAACTTTGCAAATATTGTAAAAGAGAAAGCTATTTTGAATAAACATAGGAAATATGTTGAAGCGAAAACGAAACGGAAAAAGAAGATGGTGAATCTTGAAAAAGTTAAACATATCAAGACTGAAGAGACTGCTCAGGATATGGAGGAGTGTGATGACTCTCAGAGCTCACTTGGATTAGATACTTCTGCCGAGTAAATGAACTTCGAGTCGTTTCTTACAAATATTTTGACAGGAAAACCGGATTCCGAGGTGAATTTTCTTCTTCTGCGAATACGACTGTGATAAACGCTAAATTGAAGAAGATTTCGTGGGCCCAAAACTCGGTCACAGTCACGGCTTTTTCCATTGCCCTACATAAGTCCAGCATAAGCAGAGAAGAAGATATCTAGTTATTAAAAGGCGACCCGCCTTCAGTTCCCGGTAAGAGGAGTAGACCCAAGAAGTGCTGACTTGGTTGTGTAGAGGGTGATATGCATGCCAATAGTCTCATTACCATGTATGCTCAACTCCAAAGGGGAGAAGTAAAAGCCAGAAAGCTAATTTCAATAGTGCATTACCATCTTAATTATGATGAATTCTCCATAACAAATTCATGAAGCGAGGATGAATGGGCAACTAGCTAACGGTAAGGGTCGACATAGGATCATCGTGAGTCAATCAGATCGAAGATGGTTTAAATAAATTGTGAAGATGTTATGAACGTGTTTCATAAAATAAAATGAAACTAGCTGTTGCCCGAGGCTCGATTATCGCGACCAAACATAGCCTATGTCCTTTCTCAAGGTCTAATCTATACCTATACCAAATTTCATCAAAATCGGTTCAGTGGTTTAGGCGTGAAAGCATAGCAGACAGACAGACAAAGTTACTTTCGCAATATACTATTAGTGATGATTTTGTAACCAAACAATGTGATAATATTTAATTAGATAAATGGTAAAAAAAAAGTTAATTTTGTCTTTTATTATAAATATGACATGAAATAAAGGGCTTTTTATTTTATTATCTTTTCAACTCATACAAAGGTAACCACGATTCATAAACCTGGTAAAGATATTACCGCTACTAGACACTAAGTTCGTCGACTCTTTTTTTTAATGTTATGTCGGGAGAGGTTATGTCGGACTCGAACCGACTAAAATGCACGACGCCTGTGGGTAGTTTTTGTTTGCCGAAGGTGAGGTTAACATAACAGGCATATCCCTCACACTCCGACCGACGCAGGACCATAGATAGATAGATAGATAGATAATTCTTTATTGTACACCAATAGATTACAGTAAAACTTGTAGTTAGCATGCATACAGTTTAATGTGCAATGGGCATCTCTCTCGAACTGGCCCTCTCCTCAGGTCAGGGGACCACAGAGTCCTGAACTCGTCCTCGGAAACGGAGAGGCGCGCAAGGCACATTGCCGCCGCGGCCTGCTTCTTCCAGGGTGACAGGCGAATCCACCCGTCACCTCCAGGCCTAAAATTCATCGACTCTTCATAATATTGATTTTGCTTCAAGACTTAAATGTACATTTAACAAGGATTTGTAAGGCTCCACTAAGACCTCCGAGGCCAAGCACACCTTCACCTGTAAGCCAATACACCTGCTAATTGAAGGACGAGGCTTTAGCGCACGCTTTCCTCTTTGGATTGAGGAGTCAATCAGCAGTCGCTCCTTTAAAGCAGTTTTATATACCACTTAAGTGGTAAGACTCAAAGAATCAATTTCATCTATTCAGTTTAAGCACGTAAAGAGCACATTTGAACATCAAAATTTTACAATTATGTCAAGAAATAATATAAAAATATTAAATAATGTAAAAATAAACCATTGGAAAATGATACTTTCGCTGGTTCGGTAGGTTAGTTCTACCGTGAAGATACCAGCAAGAAACTCAGCGAACTATATTAGAACTAGATTATCTTTCTTTTTCAAATTTTCTTTAGTTTACAATTTATTTTGTGCGAGCAAGCAAGAGACTAATGTTAACCACGCATCAACATCATCAAGATACTGATCTAATTATAGTAACCTTTATTCATTAAAGATTTAAGCAAAGTTGTAGGTATATGATAGTGAGCAAATGGTCCACCTAAGGAGAAGTGGTTAACATGGCCTATGCAACACCAGAAGCGTCACAATCGTGCTACCGACCTTGTAAGAATCTTCTAATGCCATTCTTGAAGAACTAGAAAAACAACGCCATATTGTTATCGCTTGGAAAAACCACAGCAAGGAGTTTATTCCATTGCCAGAACGATATACATACTTTATCCATCGGCACTAAGTCCCACGATACACTCAACATGCATATTAAGGTCAATAATTCTCAGAATCAACATGTCTGTCTGTATGTTGTCAGGGAATGTAAATTGCAGTCGGCCATTTTGCCGGCCGCATGGGATAATGACATCATTTGTTATTAGAAATGCTAACGTGACGGGCTTCGCTGCATTATTTACTTATGCTTAAAGCTGAAGGTACTTGATGAGAAAATAAATAAGAAATCTTATATTTAAATTCTCGTGTCGCGGTGTTTGTGGTTAAACTCCTCCGAAACGGCTTGACCGTTTCTCATGAAATTTTGTGAACATATTGGGTAGGTCTGAGAATCGGACAATATCTATTTTTCATCCCCCTAAATGTTAAGGGTAGTCCACCCTTAACATTATATGGCAAAACAACGTTTGCCGGGACAGCTAGTAGAAGTAGAAGAAGGAAACACGTGAGCTGGTAATGAATTCCAGGCCTTAATGGTGCGACAGAGGAAAGAGTTTCCGACCCGCTTGGTTCTTGATTGGATGTTTTGCACCGTGTGCGGATGACATCTAAGACCTGCACGTGTTGTCCTGTGTAGGAAAGGGGAGGGTGGGACTAATCGGAAGAGCTCATCAGAACACTACCCATGGTACAGACGGTAAAATACAGCCATGGACGCAACATCTCTACGCAACTGTAAAGGCTGTAGGGTGTTCGTGACCTCGGGATTCCCAATGATGCGGACCGCACGTCGCTGCAACCTGTCGAGAGCATCTAGTAAGTACTTTGCAGAACCATCCCAGAGATGCGAGCAGTATTCCACACAGGAGCGAATTTGTGTCTTGTATAGAAGACACCGCTCACCGTCTCACTCTGTTCAGGACTCCGAGTTTTCGTGAGGCTGTTTTGATGATGCTTTCGATGTAGTTTTTGTTATTCAGGTTGCAGCGAACATCCATACCTAGGATATTGAGATTGTCCTGCAGTGGCAGTGGCGTGCTCTGAAGAGTGGGGAGGGGAAGGAAAGAAGATACTTTTGCTGTAAACGCACATGCCTGCGTCTTCTTGGCATTAAACTCAACCAGGTTCTCTGAGCCCCATTGAGAAATGTGATTCAGGATCCCGTCAAGCTCAGTGACAAGAAGCTGCCTTTTCTCTGCGATATCTGCCTGCTTGGCCGCAGGATGTCCATGATAACTCCCATGTAAAGTGCTATCGTCTGCATAACAATGAACATTGCCGGTAGACAGCATGTCGTTGATATGCAGAAGAAAGAGAGTGGGTGATAAGACGGACCCCTGGGGCACGCCAGCATTTACCTGCAGAAACTCCGAAGCTCGTCCGTCACAAAGAACGCGAATACGGCGCCCCTGCAGGAAGCTAGCAACCCAGTTGCACAGCCTAGAAGGCAGACCAAAGGCAGGTAGCTTGGAAAGAAGCGATTTGTGCCAGACTCTATCGAAAGCTTTGGCGATGTCAAGACTAATTGCCAGTGACTCGCCGTGCTTGTCCATAGCCTCACCCCAAAGATGGGTAACGTATGCTAGAAGATCACCCGTTGACCGTTTCGGTCTGAAGCCATATTGCCGGTCATTAATTAAGGAGTGATCCTCTAGGTGCCGCATGAGCTGTTTGTTAATTATGTGCTCGAACACTTTGCACAGCACAGACGGCTATGGGTCGATAGTTGGCTGGCTCCGAGCGATCCCCCTTCTTGGGAATCGGCTGAACATTCGCCTCATTCCAAGGCAAAGGCACTGTACCCGAACTGTAGGATAGCCGGTACAGGCGCGTAAGCATTGGAGACAACTCCGCTGCACATTTTTTCAAAACTACCGCTGGAATATCATCCGGACCACTGGCTTTCCGGACATCGAGTGATTGCAGCACTGCACGGACATCGCGTTGCCTGATATGGATATCAGGCATCGCGTGGTCACTATCGGGTAGTGTTGGTGGCTGCGTACCACAATCATCGATTCGGGAGTTGGCCGCAAAGAGATTAGCCATCAGATTTGCCTTCTCTTGCGGCTCATGGGCCAGGGATCCATCCGGGTTACGCAGCGGAGGCAGCGAAGGCTGACAGAAGTTGGCTTGCACGGCTTTAGCCAGTCGCCAGTAGCCACGGCTTCCCGTGGGATGCATCACTAGCTCTTGACCAAGCCGCGCTATGCGCAGGGCATCCGCTCTGACGTAGGCCCTTCTACAGACCTTTGTGGCTCTGTTGTACGCCGCCTTGAAGTGGCCCATATTGGGATGGCGCGTGGCGCGCGCCCCTACCCAAGCGCGGTACGCAGACTGTTTTTGTTCAACAGCTTCCGCGTACTCGCGCCCGAACCAAGGGCGCACCCCGCGGTCACCGGTGATATCGGTGTATGAGATATAGTATTCCACACCCAGACCGATCTCACCGGCGACAGCAGTAGCACAATCCGATGGGTTCTTACCTTCAAAGCAGCGCTCAACCCACGGGATGGACGCAAAATAGTCACGAAGTCCATCCCAGTCCGCTGACGAGTAGTGTCAGAGACGCCGCTTCCCCTGCACGGGTCGTGGGGGCGCTATAATAGGCACCGTGGAACAGACTAGGCAGTGGTCGGAGTTGCCTAAAGCGATACACTCGTGGACTCGACCTCAAATAGCAAGCTTTTGGGAGTGTGACGAGCCGCTGTGTTGCCTATTTCTCTAAGTTGCGCTGCCATGAGTTTGGGTGGGAGAAGGCGTGAAAAAAGAGGTGATTGCCGCCGCAGCACCGTGTGACAAAGCGCGGGATATTGGTTTTATCTATGAATGTGAGGCATGGCGAGAGCCGATGCGCCGAACGGAAGGGCCCCCGTACCTCCCCGAGTATGGTCGCCGGGCTCCCAAATCCGGTCACCAACCGGCACGACGAACCATATCGGGATTATGCGCGGCCTGGTGAGGCAGCCTCCCAAGGTGGTTAGCCCCAGTTGGGCCCCTGTACTATACCGCGGGCGGCCAGCGGCACCACCGTTTCTACAGGTCTCCCTGTTCGGCGCATCGCCCCGCGCCATCCCCACTAGACTACGCCAAGACCCACTGGTCCCACTAGTGCTGCGACAACCACCACCTCTGCCCGGCTATGCACTTGCTGACCCCTGAACACAATCCAACCGAGATTGAATTGCTATGGAGGGTTTTTCGCAATAGTGCACGGTGGTACCTACCCGGTCGAAACTTGAGACAAATTTGTGCCACCAAATTTCTACCACCAGTAAAAAAGACATAACATAACATAAACTCACGCCTATATCACCGAAGGGGTAGGCAGAGGTGCTAGCATCCACATTTCGCCAGTTTATGTTTAGGTCCCAATGTAATAGGTGGCGAGCCTATTGCCATTAACCGGGCAGTTATAAACCTGCGATAAATACACACATAACTTCGAAAAGCATTGAAAAGTCGTTAGTGTGTGCCATGGTAAAACCTAGGATCGAACCCGAGACCTCGTCTCAGCAGTCCATTACCCATACTACTAGGCTACCGCGGTATGTAGGCTTAATAGACGCATATAATAATACAACAATTCATGAAAATATGTTGTTAGTTATTCAATATTCTATTTTGAATGCAGATTCCTGCGACAAATAAATATTTTGTAGAGGTTATGACCCAAATTGGTCACTTTGATTCAATGTTTCAAGTTATTTTGATGCAAGCTAACCGCAGAGAGGACATCATGTTCTGCGAAACGATGATACATGGTGGACAGATGACTTAATGTCCTTGGCACAATTAGGTACCTAGAAATGTTGTTTTTATTAAGTAAGATGGCAAGCCGACAGGCAGGAAAATATTTTTTTATACCACTTAGGTGGCAGACAAGCACACGGCCCACCTGATGGAAAGTGTTTACCATGGCCTATGGACGTGTTTAACACCAGAGGAATCACAGTCGCGCTGCCAACCCTGTAAGTAGAGTCTCTGTGCCGTCAGTTTAGAAGACAAAGCAGGACAAGCCTTTGGTCATCCCATTGACAGCACCTTCCTTCTTCCTACAGTCCCGGGGCCTTTAAGCGGGGCGTGAAAAAGCATCTGATGAGGCCGCCAAGCTGAGTGCCACCATTGTAGCACTTAGTGTCTGTAATGGTGACCCTCTTTCCTGAGACTTTGCCTTTAGCTTACCATCAGGCGAGGTGAAGTCAAGTTGGCGTGTCCTTTTGTAAAAAATAAAAAATTCTCCAATGCGCTCTGGCTAACCCTACTCACCCCCGGGAACACAATTCGAAGTTATTATAACCGCGGTATTCTGTAGGGCGGAGGTACTTCCCCAGTCGGACTGCTCAATTGGGCGAAAATACCGCCGTGTTCTACCTCTTATGTAGATGGCCAGCTGACAGGCAAGAAAATGTTATAAGAGCCCCGATTGCAACTGTACAATTCTCTCAGCATACAGTGTCGATTACAGCACTGTGATAGCCTTGATTGCGATTGTCATTGGTTGAATTGAGTGACGTCACTGGAGATCAACCAATTAAAAACTCCATCAAGACTGTCGCAGCACTGTGGTCGACAATTCACAAAAAAAATCACTGTCTAATTTCCTGCTAATTGATCTACAATTAACCTTTCAGTCTCAAGAGGGATATTGTCACCCTGTGAGTGTTTTGCCACCAGTACAATGGTTTTTATTCAGAAGAATTGTACGTCAATATACCCACACTATAAAGGCCTTGGAATTCATTACCAGCTCACGTATTTCGTTCTTCCTACAATCCCGGGTCCTTTAATCGGCAAAAAGCATATTATGAGGCCGTCAAGCTGAGTGTCACCATTGTAACATGGTATATGTTCGTAATGGTGACCCTATTTTGTGAGACTTTGTCTTCAGCTTACCATCAGGTGAGGCGAAGTATAATTGACGTGTTCTATATAAAAAAAATCTATCAACGCATGGCTCACCATAGGCAGAGAATTCATCCTCACGCATAGCGACCGGAATAGTGAGCATTGTGCGCTATGAAAGGAGCTTCATCCTTCATCCCACACACGCTAAAGCTGTGCAATTGAAGGCTGTGTAGTTTAAAATCATCATCAATTAGCTTATTGCAGTCTTGCTGGATATACGTCTCTCCTAATTATAGTCACCCGATTCTCGTCTTCAGTATCCAGTTTATCATAACCACCTATTTGGATCGTCAGTTCATCCAGCTAGAAGGCGTCCCACCTTCTGTTTGTCTTCGCAGTCTCTACAGGACTCGTAACTTACAAGTCTTACAACACAATCTTAATAGATAATCTTTTTTTTTTATCTAGGACACACCAATTTGACTTCACCTCGCCTGATGGTAAGCTAAAGGCAAAGTCTCAGAAAAGAGGGTCACCATTACAGACACTAAGTAATGTTACAATGGTGGCACTGAGCTTGGCGGCCTCATCAGATGCTTTTTCACGCCCCGCTTATAGGACCCAGGATTGTAGGAAGAAGGAAACACGTGTGCTGGTAATGAGTTCCAGGTATTGATGGTGTGGAAAAGAAAAGAGTCTCCGAATTTTATCATTAAGCATTCATATTAACATAAATGGCATCAGCCAAGAGCCTGTGTAACGCTACAGTAACATTTACCCCTCTCCATCGTGCAAACGTGGGCCGTTTCCGATATAAAGATCAATATGTATTTAATTCAATATACCAGTCGTTCATTGTCGAATGAGATTGGATCACACAATTACGCGCCCACACACGAGCGCTTTGCCTTAAACGATTAATATCAATCATAACGTTGCCTTTTATAGCTCTCCATTTGCTCAATTCCCGTTAGGAAATCCTTATTTTGATTGATACTAACTCGTTTTAAAGACTTGTGGTCCAGCGAGGTGGAAGACTCTAATAGGTTTAGGCTTTGGTTTCACCACAAGCTGAGTGGACAATTGTCGCTGGGCCCCGATTCTACAAAATTTATGGTCATAATAAAACCACTGTCATACCACAGACCAAAGAGAATACAATACTACGTAAGACACAGACATTGCAGAAAATAACCTTAAATTTTAGATTTTATAGGTTTCACAAGGTTGGTGATTCATTTGTAGGCAGCTGTATAAAAATATTTAATAAAATTCCTCAGGATTTGATTAACATGACAATAAATAAATTTAAAATAGAAGTGAAAAAAACTTTAATGAGTAAAGGTTACTATAGAGTAGATGAGTATCTTGATGATGTAAATGCGTGGTCAACAAAAGTCTTTTGCTTGCTCGCACTTAATAATATATAAATTTATATTAATTTAGTTCTAATATAGTTCGCTGAGTTTCTTGCTGGTATCTTCTCAGTAGAACTAACCTACCGAACCAGCGAAAGAATCATTTTCCAATGGTTTATTTTTACATTATTTAATATTTTTATATTATTTCTTGACATAATTGTAAAATTTTGACGTTCATGTGTGCTCTTTATATGCCTAAACTGAATAAATGAAATGGATTCTTTGATTCTTTGATAAGTACGCTTAAAGTCCAAAATTAAATGAAAAAAAGTTCATTACATTTTTCATTCACTCTACAAGATGCCATTTCATTTTGAACTTTAAAAACATGACAGTGAAATCTAAATTTAAATGCCATTTTTTGCAGTGTCTGTGGCATGACGGTAGCTTTGACCTGACTTAAAATTAGCGGAATCAAGGGCCTGAACCAAGCTACAGAAGGAGCGGTTAATGTCGTCGAGTTTTAGGCTGGACGCGTTCTAGTATATTCGTACAGATAAGATTCTGGTTTTAAGCTTTTCTCTTAGAGTCAGACAGCAGTTGCTCTCGTAAAGGCCAAGAGAAACCATAAAGGGACCAATAGGCTCACCCACTTTTACGTGGGACCAAAAAACATACGAAGTAGGCGAAATGTAACTTTATACACCTAGTTTGTAAGATTTATTTGTAAGACTAACTTTAAGATTTTATTTGTATACACTATCGCATTAGGTGTTTATCTGTTATGATAGTGGTTTAATTATTAAATAAATATACCCCTGCCTACACTTTCGACGATGCGATAAGAGATTTACAGGGGTGATGCTGGAAAGTTAGTGACACGCTACTCGCTGTTGAAGTGACAAACTCCTTACTTTTATACTATTGTGGTCATCATTTGATCATTCGTATTGGAAGCATGGAACATACTTATAAGGTGGAGCACTCCATAGCACAGAAACAAAAGGTCTTCAATGTTAATATAGGTAGACCGATAACCCCATCCATTTAAATGTATGTATATAGGACATGCCTATATACATACATTTAAAAGACAAAAGGCAAAGTCTCGGGAAAAAGGATCACCATTACAGACACATACCATGTTACAATTGTGACTCACAACTTGACAGCCTCATCAGATGCTTTTTCACGCCCCGCTTAAAGGACCCGGGACTGTAGTAAGAAGGTAATGGTATGGTATGATGGTATAATGGTAATGAGCTGGTAATGAATCGAGGACTTAATGGTGTGACAAAAGAAAGAGTCTCCGAACTGCTTGGTTCTTAATCGAATATTCTGCACCGTTTGCGGGTGATTAGACGTCACCTGATGCCCTGCACGTGTTGTCCTGTGTAGGAAAGGAGCTGGTGGGACTAATTGGAAGAACTCATCAGTTTTTCGTTGCAAACTTACATGTTTGATTCAATCAATTAGGTTGCTTATTGTTATCCACTACTGAAAAATCTCCGTCTCCCAATGTGCGTCATAGCACTCATAGCACTTGATAATTCATCTTACAATAATATGTTTTTTATACCACTTGGTTGGCAGACAAGCACACCTGATGGAAAGTAGTTACCGTGGTCTATGGACGTGTGCAACACCGAGGGAGTAACACTCGTGCTGCCAACCCTGTAAGCACAGAGACTTTCTGTGCTGTCAGTGTAAAAGACAAAGCAGGATAAGCTTTTGGTCTTCCCACTGACAGTACAAAAACTCTCCATTATCTGTGGTCTTAAGCATTCAACATAATATATCTCAAGTGACCCATTCACCTTTTTTAAGTCATCTTACCATCTTGCTGGGAGGTTTTCGTTTCGTTTGTGGATTCATACCTAGTCTCCTGTTAGATTATGTATTTGCGTTTTTAGGTAGGTAGGACACGGTGGTATTTCCGTCCAATTGAGCAGTCCGACTGGGAAAGTACCTCCGCCCTACAGAATACCACAGCCATAATAACCTTGTCTTGTGTTCCCGGCGGTGAATAAGGTAGCCAGAGCTCGCTGGAGAGTTTTGGTGCTGTCAGTGGTAAGACCAAAAGCTTGTCCTGCTTTGTCTTTTACACTGACAGCACAGAAAGTCTCTGTGCTTACAGGGTTGGTAGCGCAAGTGTGCTTCCCTTGGTTTTGCACACGTCCGTGTGTTTGTCTGCCACCTAAGTGATATAAAAAAAAAGTGTTTATATTTTTTATTTACAACGGAAACCACAGATTATGTAAACTTGTTATGTGTGCCTCACTGGTATTATTGTGTCATGAAGACGAAGGCCAAACGAAATTAATTGCGAATCAAGATCAGATTGGCCTTACCTTTGCATACAATATTTTTTGATGATGTTTTGACTTCGGTTTGTTTTTGTTAGATGACCTAATAAAGGAATGAGCATAGAACTCTAAAATAATGACTTGTTATTTAGAGTTCTACGAAAATTAATAACTTCGTGTTGTGTTCCCAGCGGTGAGTAGGGCAGCCAGAGCTCACTGGAGAGTTTGTGCTGTCAGTGGGATGACTAAAGTCTTGTCCTGCTTTGTCTTCTACACGGACGGCATAGAAACTCTGTGCTTACAGGGTTGGCAACGCGACTGTGACTCCTCTGGTGTTAGAAACGTCCATAGGCCACGGTAACCACTTCCCATCAGGTGGGCCGTGTGCTTGTCTGCCACCTAAGTGGTATAAAAAAAAACACTGCTATAAAATTATTTAATGAAACTATTCATTTAATTTTCGACTTATAGGCATAAAGTTCAAAATTTATTGCCAATTTTTGCAGTGCCTGTGGAATGACAGTGGTTTTGCTTTAGTGGAATCGAGGGCCTGACAGAAAGGCATGGAGAAGAATGGGACAGCCCATCAGATGATCTGAATGCTTATCTGATACGTATGTGGTATAAAAAGTATGCGTAACCAGGCCCAATCGTTAGGTGACGATGACGCGAGTTCCAATATTTTTTCTTGACCCAATACGTGATCAACGCTCGTAAAGAAATCACATCAAAAGTAATTCAATAAGAATCTGTTGCCAGCCTCCATCCAAAATTAACCAGTGATAAACAAGTGACCTGGCATTTAATTGATGAGCTGATATTAATATGTCAAATGTCAATGCTGTTTCGGAAGGCGTGAGGAGCCAAAGACATATTATTATTTCAACACGCAGGTAATTGACACTTTTTGGAGCGTTTAAATCTGAAAATGTCAACATTCAATACGGGATTTGATCAAGTAAAAAGCACTTAATAATTAAAAGTTACATAATTTACTGTGCGTTTTTTTTACGTGCAAAATATCCCCACGGATACCACTGGAGCCGGTGTGAGAGGTTATGTCGGACTCGAACTGACTAAAACGCATGACGCCTGTGGGTCGTTTTTGGTTGCCGAAGGTGAGGTTGACAGGCATATCCTTCGCACCCCGGCCGACCCAGGGCTATCTCTCTTGATCTGGCCCTCCAGATATATACAGCCCAGACTCAGCCTCAGATGCATGGCTTGAGTCAATAATACTGCTCGGAAAACGTCAATAGGCTCACCCCCTATTACGTGGAACCGAATTCAATGATTGGTGAAATGTGGCTGTTAATTCACCTCTGCCTAACACTCCAGGGATAAAGGCGTGATTATAAGCATGTATGTAAAGTTAATATAAAACGACGATGACCTGTTAAATTGACCACAAAAGTATTCGAGAGAACTCGAAAACTACTTAATCAAATATTCATTAACTGACTGATGTTTTCTCATAATAAGACTCTTCGATAGCAAAAAGTCGTATCAATCATCGATACGGACAGGTTAATGATTTCACAGTTAATTGTGATCAATAGCAGACGTTAATTCGAAAGTAGTTCCAGACAAATTACTACAAATCACCAAAATTTCATATTTGAATGTCTCCATTTTCAGAAGAAAAAACCGTAAAGATTAATAAAAACTGTATATACAAAAGTAAACCGGCTCTATGGTACGAAAAAAGTTGTGTTTGTTTAGCTGTCATCTGCAGATAAAGGCGCGAAAATGTTTAAGAAGTAATTTATGGAATTTAAAAGTAACTTGTGCAAAGTTATTAAAAAAAGTGTGTTTGAAAAATTATTACATTTATTGGAAGTTTGATTTAACTTATTAATTACATTTTATTTGTCTTTGTCAATGATTTCTAACTTGACAAGCCTGGTGGCCGCAATAAATTTTGAATTTCAAACTTGTAACAGAACGGGACGCAGGAACTGGATAAAGGAGTAGGTAACTCAATTTTACTACCCATGTGTACAGCCCTCCGTACTATTATTGATTCTGTGATGTTACAGAGAAAATAATATTCTAAACTGTCTAGTTATCTAGTAGCCATAGTAACTCTTTGGTACCTAACGGAATATTATGTATAGGTATTTAGGGAGGTTAGGTGGAAATCTACTTGATGAAGCTGGTTACTATAAAAATCTAAATGGTTTACGTGTAAAGGGGCGGTCAAATGGGGTGTCGACACGGCAGCTGACAACTAATGTGGCGTGCATGCGAGCAAAACTCAAGTTAAAAATACACGCATGATCAGTATCAAACAACGCCACGTATACATGCAAAACGGAACCAAAAGGAAAATTAAATTAAAAAAACAATCGCTACTTTTGCATCATCATCTCATCATGTCTTCTACCAAAATATAAATACATATAGGACTAATATATTGCCCTTGTAAAGTAAAAAAATGTATGTATAGTTTGAGCATCCGAGCGCAGCAACCATCCATGTATAGAAATGTGTAATGATTCCATTCTTGAATTGATAAGCGTCTAGTGTGCTGTGAAGTTGGCAGCATTGTCAACCAATCACAACGCAGGACCATACCGCAGAGCGGAGGCGAAGCGTGCCTCAAAAATCCCCACCGACCCGGCCGGCTGATCAAATCTGCGAGTTGTGTTGTGCGAGAGTCGCGTATAGTGTTTATGTTATTTATTACAAATATTTTAAATTAAATCAATATGAGGGAAATCGTGCATCTCCAAGCCGGCCAATGCGGTAACCAGATTGGAGCTAAGGTAAGGAATAAACACGTATTGTTTTAGTCTCACCTGGAGTAACGGTCTCTAACGGTTTTTATTAAATCTACCGCTATAAAATCCAATTAGATTCGTACCTAGCCGAGTTACAGTAGGTACTTACAATACAATAAAAGAAACTGTATTACCGAGTGATTTTGCATAGAACAATGATATTAGCTAAATAATGTCGTGTTCTTGCATAATTCCTTTCAGTATTGGGGCATAGACAATAAGTTAGTTTTACGCATGAACGGAAAGGTAGTCATTTGCATCAACCCCTTTCGTTCGATATTTAATTTTTATTATTCTGCATTGATTTTTTTAAAAGTATAAACTGTATATTTTATCGTAGTCATAAAAAATTATGTTGTAACATGAGAAACAAGTTTAGGAACATACAAGATTTTTATTAACATCACTTGATTGAAAAATAAGACATGTAATTTTATATCGTCATTGTAAGTCTGTACTTACCTAATATGTTTTTGCAAATCATTGGAGAGTTACAAGGAAATATGATACATGTACCTAAAGTTAGGCAGATGACGCGCGTAGAATTCACTATAGATTCATAAAAGACTGAATAAAGCTAATTTCTAAACTGTACCTACGCTACAGTAAAATTAGTTCATTGTTATTTTAATATATTCTAACGGTTAATTTAATGGGTTCAGCAGATATGAAATAAAACTTTTTAGATGTATGGCGATATATTTTTTCTCATTTGCTATATTTTAATACAGTCTAAGGTAAAAAAACCAGCTGTATTAATTAATAAACTGGTTGTTCACACAGCTGGTTTTGTAAAATTACATAATTTATGACCGTCAAAGTCATTTTAATATGGAAACGATGACATAACAAAATAAGGATTTTAGAAAATTACTATCTGAAGAGGATTCATTGCAAACAGTTCCCATATCTAAGCTCTTTAGCATAAATTATACCAATTATGTAGCGTCGCGTCGCCGTCGGTATAAATTATCATTTTAATCCACATATTCCAGGTTATTTCCTCCAAATTCCGATTGATAAATAGCTACCTAAAGAGGATTCAATTCATATAGTTCTCACTTCCAAGATCTTTATCATAAATTCCATTTATTTAGCATCGGCACAAAATATCATTCTCCTCCACATATTCTGGGTCATCTTCTGCATCACTACACTACCTTTTGTACCCGAAAGGTAGTGTAGTGATGCAGAAGATGACCCAGAATGAGAGAGAGGAGAAGTTTAGAATGCTAAGAACTTTGGACGTGAAACTGGGCATGGTAGGTATACCATGTCCACGGAAGTTATCTAAATTAAAATATATAAAAAAAAAACAGAATATATATCTAAACAATTCTGCAGGTTCAGGCGTCAAAGAATTCCTCCCCATCGATGTCAACCGGGAGGGTAGCCAGAAGGCTGGCGGCCATGTCCTCTTTAACATCCAAACTCATCTTTCTTTCTTCTTTCATCCTCATCTTTCTTTCTTCTTTGTAAATGTAAAAATGGAGATTTTAGTAAAGCGCTGCCATAGTCGAACAGTAAGTTCGACACAAAAAACGGCAAATTACAAATAGGTACAACCATCATGGTACAACTGAACATAATTGAGTTTCATTGAAAGTATTAAAACGGTAGAGATGAGATGATAGATAGTAGTAATTTTTCTGAAGGTTAATATTATGAATACCACATTCATACACAGATATAGTCACGTACCTGACAGATATGGGTACATATGCGTGGTGTGGTTTGATTGGAGGATGACAAGTTTTACCAGCGGCTATAGAATAAACTTGTTTTGATCATAATCCTTAGACCACTCCAAATAATATGGATTGGATTCTTGTTTTGATGTCGTAAATCTTTAATAATCTGTTTTGAATTGCAAATATGATTATCTTATAACATTTCCATGTTAATTGCTAAATGTTTTTATCGACTGGAAAGTAATGATCATGTTTATTTATTTCTGGAATTTTATTATTGCCGTCACGTTGGTATACCATAGAAAATAGATTTTTACTTTTAATATCATGACTATTAATTCAATATCACTTATCCACCTACCTAGTTTAAAATCATATTCAAACATTTAATTTTCTTTGAACCATTATCAGCTTACACAATAGTTACAATATCAGTGTTGTTAATACCTAGTTTTTTTCGACATTTACAAATAAGTTGTAATTAAGATTGTTTAAAAAGAAACAAGCGTATAAGATTGCCGTTCACGCCATTGAGGTCAAAAGGTTTTATTCAAATATCGGATAACCTCATATATGCATTGACCCACATACCTCGTCTAGACTTGCATTGCAAATTAACTGCAATTAGATACTTTCTTATTAAATAAATGAGTGAAACTAACCACATAGTTCCCCCTCACCGTTGGTGCATGAATAAAATCAACATGCCATACGACGCTCTGCCGCCTTCCATAGATATTCACACTTCTTTTTTCAATCAGTTTTGTTCTAGATTTGAACATTTGATTGAAATAGCTGTGTCATCGATGCGATTCGCCGTACGTTTTCATTGTTCTGTCGAGGTCAATTACAAATGTCTATCTTTTCTCTTCGTTTAATTGAATCATAGATATTAATACAAACTATTCTGGATTTAGCGGTAAATATGATTTGATTGTATAGTCAACTTACTTCTAAGAAATATAATCAATTCAGCTTAAGCAGCAAACCCTTACAGCTAACGTTCTGAATCATAAACTGAATTACAGTTTCATATTGATTAAAGGAAAACCTGACCGAAATAAAACGAGAAATATAATTGCTTCCTCGTGCGTGTCGCTTTGAAAAACTGCCTTAAAATAACTTGGAACATTCCTTACGGATGAAATACATAAATTCTGTAGTGTTTATGGAAGCTTTCAGAACGAAAGAGTAATAATAATCTTAATGTACCTACATCAGAACTTCAGATCCGATAAATGCTCTTATACTTACAAAGATTGTTATTGATCGAAGCTCTCATGTCTATTTATGTATGTAACTCAGTTGTTACTCAGAAAATGAATCATACAATGGCATTTCCATTCGAACACACACACACACACACACAAGTTAAATGTGTTTTAGACAGTTGTGTTGACTCTGAAACTTTAAAAAGGATAATGCTTACCGCCATTAAAAAGTATATAATAGTCTTGATGAGTTCAGTTTCTTTACAGTTAATATTAAATAGATACGTGCGTTGTATTTTCTGTTACTTAAAATACAGATAAAATATCTAGATTTCACTAATAAATATATTAAAACTAAACTAAGTTTTCAATTTTGTTCCCAATTTAGATAAACAGATTTTCACTGGTGTATGAATTATACATAAATACAATAATATTACCTATTACCATTTATTATACACCTATTTGGTATTCCATAGAGTTCAAAGTTACCCATGTTGACACGAGGCCATATGCGTCACTGCTGGCTTTGTCTGAACCTATAGACCAGCAACTCAGCCTGCTCACTGGCCGAGAAAATTACAGCATAATAAAAAAACACGATACTGACCTTTTTGTCTACTCCATCCATCACAGTCTGTGATTCATTTAAATAATGATTCATAGGTTTACCTTTTAGTTTTTCGCATAATAATATTTTTATTATAGTAGTAGTATATCCTCTTTCACGCAATCCAGGCCCAACCAAGAAAGATGGATCGCTTTAAGGGAGGATATGACGTAAGATAGTGGCTGAGGAAATGACATCTAACAGGAATGTGTGGAGGAGAATGACATATTGCGCGTACCCTATATAACATATCAAAACATAAACTCACGCCTATATCCCCGAAGGGGTAGGCAGTGGTGATAGCACCCACATTTCGCCAGTTTATGTTTAGGTCCCAATGTAATAAGTGGCTAGCCTAAATGTTTAAGATAAAGGCATACATTAAAGTAATATAGTCCCATCTAATTTAATGAGTATACCATAAAGTGTCAAGTACTAGGGGTATATCATATTTAGACACCATAAGACTAATTTGCCTATGACTAATTTCCATTATTTTTGAAGAAGTATGTGCTCATAAATAGCTGAACATATAATATGGAATAAAAGTACGAATTACTGCGCTAGTTTCACATCGTAAACCTGCGGAATTCACATTAATAAATACAACTATTCTGTTTAGCCTGTCTTAATAAATTATATTCACTATTAAGTTTCCAAATATCAATATATTATGCATATACAATAATAAAGAATCTATATATTAGAAAATAAAATGACAAGCTATCTAGATAACATTAAAAGACATTGGGTTAAAGTTCTTAAAACATAAAACAGATCCCTTAACCCAAAAGGGGAAGGGCCGTGATGTGATTACGTTAATCAATTTGAACTATAAAGAGGTCTGTTCCATCTCAGTCCTAATTGAAGTCATAATAGTCAGTTATCTTATCAACGTTTGGCAACAGAGGCCATAGATTATAGAGTTCAACGGCCCGATGTCTGCCGGTCGATGCCCAGTTATAAATAGCGCCATGGCCCGCCATAGCTGCATTCGAAGTACCGTTAACATATAAATGTAAGGCATGCATATCTCAGATGGATTAGCACCAGGAAACATAAGACAAAACGCTTGAAGTTGATAGCTGTAAATGTCTTCGTGAAACTTTTACAAAACCTGTACTTATATTACAAAATATTTGCATAGTTCTCAAGTAAAAAAATATCATTAAAGTTTTTGCTTTCTCCATTTTTTTATGCCTCCTCAGACAGTTATTTCTTAAACAAATACGATAATGTATGCATATTTCTCTTATATGCAAATATTTAAAAATGGAATACTTTTGACTGCGTGAGTTCGGAATGTTGGCCACATGTCAATGTAGTCTATGAATACGCATGAAAGACACGGATTTTACGTTCCAAATCTTTTGAATTTCGGACGCCACAGAGATACATAAAACCCAACGGTGTAGGTGAAATCGTATACAATAGTAATAGTATCACGAGCATGCAACCATTACTCAGCCGCCATAGTTTCCCTTCGTCTGTTCACACGATACTTTCAACCCGCCTGCTCTATCTAGTTACTAAGAAAGCAGCCTTTCTGCCTTTCCAACTGTCTGCCTTTCACTTTTCGCTGTTATTAAAAATCATTACAATGCCATCTTTGAAAGTCTTGATGAATTGATGCGTATTGGGAATTGGGTTTTTAAGACAACGTTTATATACAATCATCCGGATTATTGTGATAACATTGTGGCGAGAAAATTAAGACTTCATAGTTAATGTTTTACTTAACTGGTAAAAGTAATAACTACAAAAATATATATCACTGCTGTTGGTTCGACTGCCTGGCAACATTATAAAATGCTGTTACATATTTTTCCGGGCTTAAAATGTAATAAAAGTCGAACGGATAAATAAAACTTTACATATTTGGCGATAGCAACACTGTGAAAGGTATTTTATTACTCCGAAGCCCAAAACGTAAATCGATTCATTTAAAAAATGTTAACCCACCACATAAGGACGCAAGTTAATTTAAACATTGACACTAAATAAATAAAACTTCAAGCTAAACCCTGAACCAAAAAGGCAGCCATCTTAGTCATATTACCATATATGTACATGTTGAATTGTACCCACACACTTGGATGACATCACTTCGTCGGCGTGCGCGCAGAACTGAATATTAATGTACAAACAGCACACAAGTCCACACACAGCCTTGTGTTGCTAAGTACGATGTTTTCACTAGTTGCGTAAACGTGGAAAATTGATTTATCACGCTATAAGCTTTCGGTGAAGCCTTATTATTAATATCAATTGATTAATACAAGCTAGTCAAACAAAAGCTGTAACGACTTCTGTTCAACATTACTTCAATTAAATGACACATATCCATATAAAAAGAAAATATTACGAACATTAATAATTCTCGAAAATAGCTGTTTCGTTGCGTAATTCCAATAAGCATACCAATTATGATATCGAGACTTAAAGCATGATCGAAATATCAAGAGTAATAATGGTACTCCGAGATATTCTGCGCTTATACGGTGAGATAAACCAAATATGGGAGGATGTCATGGGTGTGGGCTGCCATCAAGGCGAACCATTGTGCATGTTCGCGCGTCCTCATAACTCTTGCCATTGTCTTGCGTAACCCTTCCGATGCTGAACATTCATTAACAATGTATTATGCATCCTGTCTACCTTTTACGACGGTTCATTAAGCTTTATAACATTTAGAAAATCTCATTTGAATATAATAACGAAAATGTTTATCCAACTACAATGAAACTCGCAAGGGACGGGCTCTCCTGTGATATCGGAGTAGCAAAACCGGTTCGAAAGTACCGCGCTGCGGCGTACTTACAAATAGTTCGCCAAGACCTTTCATGTAGGCATCTTAATTGAGTACATTCCACGTTATACGCAACTACTTTCGTTCCGCTAACGGTAATGCTTTTGTTCCAGTTCTGGGAAATCATCTCCGATGAGCATGGCATCGACCCCACCGGCGCCTACCATGGCGACTCAGACCTGCAGCTGGAGCGCATCAATGTATACTACAATGAGGCTTCCGGCGGCAAGTACGTGCCGCGCGCCATCCTCGTCGATCTCGAGCCCGGCACCATGGACTCAGTTCGTTCAGGACCCTTCGGACAGATCTTCAGACCCGACAACTTCGTGTTCGGACAGTCTGGAGCTGGCAACAACTGGGCCAAGGGTCACTACACAGAAGGCGCCGAATTGGTTGATTCCGTTCTCGACGTAGTCCGCAAAGAATCAGAATCATGTGACTGCCTACAGGGCTTCCAGCTCACACACTCACTTGGTGGTGGTACCGGTTCCGGTATGGGTACACTCCTTATTTCAAAGATCCGTGAAGAGTACCCTGACAGAATTATGAACACATACTCAGTCGTCCCCTCGCCTAAAGTATCAGACACCGTAGTTGAACCCTACAATGCGACTCTCTCAGTTCATCAGCTCGTAGAAAACACAGACGAAACCTACTGTATCGACAACGAGGCCCTTTATGACATCTGCTTCCGCACACTCAAACTGTCCACACCCACCTATGGCGATCTCAATCACTTAGTCTCCCTCACCATGTCCGGTGTCACAACCTGCCTTCGATTCCCTGGTCAATTAAACGCAGATCTCCGTAAATTGGCTGTCAACATGGTTCCCTTCCCACGTCTCCACTTCTTCATGCCTGGTTTCGCTCCCCTCACATCCCGTGGCAGCAGACAATACCGTGCCCTCACAGTACCCGAGCTGACTCAACAGATGTTCGACGCCAAGAATATGATGGCAGCATGCGACCCGCGCCACGGACGTTACCTGACCGTGGCCGCCATCTTCCGTGGACGCATGTCCATGAAGGAGGTCGACGAACAGATGCTTAACATCCAGAACAAGAACTCGTCATACTTCGTTGAATGGATCCCGAACAACGTGAAGACCGCCGTGTGCGACATCCCACCCCGCGGTCTCAAGATGGCGGCTACCTTCATCGGTAACTCAACCGCTATCCAGGAGCTGTTCAAGCGCATTTCTGAGCAGTTCACCGCTATGTTCAGGCGCAAGGCTTTCTTGCATTGGTACACCGGCGAGGGTATGGACGAGATGGAGTTCACAGAAGCCGAGAGCAACATGAACGATTTGGTGTCCGAATACCAGCAGTACCAGGAGGCCACCGCCGACGAGGACGCAGAGTTCGACGAGGAACATGAGCAGGAGGTCGACGACCATTAGACGATGCGCGAGCGACGACGGAGCGACATTTAGTACATTGCCATTATATACACGTTACTTTTTATTTAAGTAACATTAATGATTCCTACGATGAGTATTGAATGAAAAGATATGCTTTCTAACTTTTAACAGAATGCACGACTAAAATCCCGGACAAGACATTATAACGTGACTACAAGGCATTTAATATTATACATTCCTGTGATTCCATGCCTAGCCTCGTTAACTACAAGATCTGAACATATTCTAAGGCTGATAGACACTCTTTATGTATTTATAATAAAGTTAAGATGTCTTTAAAAAGGGCATAAAATTTTTGAGTGCTTCAATAACCGAAGTTATATTACGTTTATAATTATTTTGTTGTCAACAATAATTTAATGTATATAATAAAGATTTTTATTTATCAAATCGTTTCCTTTAAAACAGTCAAGGTGGCAACGATTACCTCATGATTTGAAACAAATAAACACGTCACCCAAACGAGTTCTAAGAAGGTTACAGTTTATCCTAGCGATATCATCAACAGATTATTAATTAATCGCCACTATTTTATGCATAATCTGTACCTAGATAAGATTCTACTATCTATGACTCAATTACACTATTCACAGTTCACACGTACCAACATTATAAAAAAGTAAGTAATAAGACAATCAAATAGTTATTACAATATAAATAAATTATCGCACATACCTATTTATGAAAGATACGATAACTTTAACACTTGGCAACAAAAAACAAGGCAGCACGCACCTGACATCACCGCCTTGATCTAAATATAGAAATGCACTTATCAGGCGGCCATTTTAGGTGGACCTCTATAAATTACCGTTATGGACTTTATTTGAAGTAATGAATAAATTGGAGGGGGTCGTGACGATTCAATCTTAACTGGCCTAGTGCGGGCATGATGTCATGCACGTAATTTGTATCAAACAAACAACTTATGTCATGTAGGTTTCTGTGACATTCGAATGATTTAGATTACGAGGTTATTACAAGTAACATGTTTTTTTTTTATATTCACGCCTATGTTTTTTGATGGAGGTAGATAGCGAGGTTTTTGGTATTGCAAGTGGCTTTTATTAGTCATCATCCAAAACTTGCAGTTTGGAGCTTGGGGTCTGCTTTCAAATTTCCATAATTTATTGTACTATGGCTTTTACTGGAATTACTAGCGTCTGACCCCTCAAACTTGACAGGAAACTTGCGTCAGAGGCTTGCAGATTAGGTCAGGTAGAAAAATCCCTAGCTCATACCATTTAATCATCACGACTGTGATTGCTTCCGAGGCCTTCAAGGAAATATTGAAAAAAAAAGTAATTAGGTGTTTTCCTCTAGTTAAACTAAATCATTTAAATGAGCTTATTAAATTTAAAAAAAACAATGTTAAAAGAACAGTAAAAGTTGCATCGGTGTTTATTTTACAACCTATAATAGTAAATGATTTGACTATTAACTTGTATGAAATAAATTTTTGTGAAGTCATAATATTACTTCACAAAAATTTATTTCATACAAGTTTCCTTATAACTTACTGTTTTGACGTTTAGTAAAAAGTAACTAGGTAGTTTGACTAGTCAGTGAAATACTCAATTAGATAAACCAACCGCAGGGGACAATCGTACCCCCAGACAGACATAAACTGAGAGTCTGAGAGTCCAGGCGGCAGTTACCCTCTCGTAAAAACCAAATTATGGAAAGAAGTATACAGTTGGACAGCGAAACTCTGACTCCCAAAGGGTAGTACTGATTACAACCGCAGGGATTGGTGTCCAAATAAAATAATGATAATTAATAAAAGTATATTACGCTCCCAGGTTAGGTGCCCGGCAGAGTAGAATTTGGACCATCCCATCTCTTCCCATGCGCTGTCGTACAAGGCGACTAAGGGAGAGAGTTCTTTAACATCAGACAATACAGCCCAAACTCAACCTTAGATGCATGGTTTGAGTCAATAATAGCGCCCGGAAGACGGCAATACGCTCACCCCCTATTACGTGGGACCGAATTTAATGATTGGGGAATGTGGATGTTAATTATCACCTCTGCCTAACCCTCCGGGGATGATAATAATAATAATAATAAATATTCTACAACATTCTACACAACGCTAACTAAACCCACGGTAAGCATAGCTTAACTAGCTTGTGTTATGGAATCTAGAATACGGATACTTAAATACTTTTTTTTTGTAAATACATACATATTATACATAGAAACACCCTGACCAATGCAAATACCCATATTCATGTATACAAATATTTGCACTGAGCGGGGATCGAACCCGCGCCTCCTGCGTAGCAGTCGTGTTCACTACCGCCACGCCACAAAGGCTGTCAAAGGCGATAAAGGCGTGATTATATTTCGAACACAATAAATCCAATATGGCGTGATGTTATAAATAAAACTGATTCATTACATATTAACAATGTGCTCCAGTTAGCTCAATTCTCGGAACTTGTCGCGAAAAATACAATGCTGCAATATATAAAATATTACCGCGGTAGCCTCGTGGTGTGGGTAATGGACTGCTGAGACGAGGCTGGGATCGATTCCAGGTTTTACCATGGCACACACCAATGACTTATCGATGCTTTTCGAAGTTATGTGTGTATTTATCGCAGGTTTATAAGTGCCCGGTTAATGGCAAGAGGCTCGCCACCTATTACATTGGGACCTAAACATAAACTGGCGAAATGTGAGTGCTAGCGCCTCTGCCTACCCCTTCGAGGATATAGGCATGAGTTTATGTTAATGTTATGCCAATAAAGTCTACAAATAAATGACATTATTCGCAGTCTCAGTATTTTTTATTTTTTATATAACTTAGGCGGCAGACAAGCTGACGACCCACCCGATGGAAAGTGGTTACAGTGACCTAGGAACGAGTGCAACACCAGGGGAGTCACACCCATGCTGCCGATCCTGTAAGAACAGAGAGTTTCTGTCCCGTCAGTGCAGAAGACACAATCAGGACAAGCCTTTGGTCTTCCCGCACAAAAACTCTCCAGTGAGCTCTGGCTACCCTACTCACCGCCGGGAACACAACACCAGATTAATTATTATAGCCGTGGTTTTTTTATACTACTAAAGTGGCAGACTAGCACACGGCCCACCTGATGGAAAGTGTTTTTTTTTTTTCTAGCACCTTCCACTGCGTGACGGCGCACTTCGTGGAAGCCTATTCTTAACATTTCTTCTTATTAGCTAGGCTAACTGATGTGCCAGTCTTAAGACTGTAAACCCACTCAGGGTCAATATTACATAACTTAAATATATATAAATATAGTGATCTTAATTATCTCGCTTTCATTCCTGTCCTCTTGTAACATACCATTTCCCGCTCGTATACCTCTCGTACTTTCACGCTATACCTTTCATACCTCTGGGATAGGTGGGAGGGGAGTGTATTTATTTATGTTGTGGGGGTGTTTTTATTTAATAATATGTTGTGGAATTATTGTTTAGTTTTTGAAGCATGATTATGTGTGATTATGATAATGTAAATGACATATATTGTAAATGAAACTATTAAAATTATGTTGTTACTCTGTCGCATTGGGTCTGCCTGTAATGACATTGTATATGTAAGAAATAGATAAATAAATAAATACTTAAGTAAAATAAAAAATCTATTTAATTTTTTATACATACAAATATTGAAGTTTTACCAAATTTAGTGTTCCTTCCTGTCTGTGTTGCATTATGTGTGGTCCGCTTTGGGATATTTATATAAAATATCTATAAGTGACCACCTTATGTATCTACTGTTTCTTTTCCGCACTATGGAAAGTGGTTACCGTGGTATTCTGTAGGGTGGAGATACTTTAGACTGTTCATACATACATATAATCACGCTTTTATCCCCGGAGGGTTAGGCAGAGGTGAATTAATACCCACTTTCACCAATCATTGAATTCGGTTCCACGTAATAGGGGGTGAGCCTATTGCCGTCTCCCGGGCACTATTGTTGGCTCGAGCCATGCATCTGAGACTGAGCCTGGGCTGTATAAATAGCTGTCTGATGTTAAACAGCCTTATCCCCTAGTCGCCTTGTACGACACCGCATGGGAAGAGATGGGGTGGCCCAAATTCTACTCTGCCGGGAACCACGCGGCTACTTTTCATTCGGGACGGTCGTGTCCTATATATGACAATGGTGACAAAACATCAGCAGGTTCGTGGACCAGGACAATCAGCTAACAGGAAGAGTGTGAAAAAGCATCTGATGAGGCCGCCAAGCTGAGTGCCTTTCTTTTGCTCTTTCCTGAGACTTTACATTTAGCTTACCATCAGACGAGGTGAGGTCCAGTGGCGTGTCCTATGTATATATATATATATATATATATACATATATATATATATAAATAAAAAAAGAGGGGGGAAAACCAAGGCATTAAGATCATGAGTACTTTGTTCGTCAACATCAACCTGATGCTGACTGCATGTACCACTTGACTTATTTAATTCGCGAATGATTGCCAGATCGTGTACCTACAATCAATTGAATTACATGTTCGTACAAAAAGCTACTTTCTCTATAGATTGTAGTTTATTTAATAAACTTGTAAGATGTAGTTTCAAAATTTACTTTCACGGTACATTTGGAAACTAAATTAATTTTGCTGTATACTAAGTACCTATAGAATTCAATATGGCGGATGACGTAACTGAGCTTAGATCATGTCATGTCAGAGTTGTTTCCGGAGAGCAAAATTCGTTTAGACCTCCTCCGTTAGACTTTTACGATACGGCCAATACGGCTTTTATCGGAGTGACTACTGTCTGACCTCCTAATTCCTAATGCTTGCGTCAGATCCTCTTTCGTCAATCAGTAGGTGTACCTTTCGCTTACAGGTTGCAGGCGAATTGGGCTCTAAAGGTGTTGGTAGAACAATACACACAAAAAAGTCAATGATGTATTAGATAAACTATAGAAATATATAATACTAGCACCACGCCGCGGGATCGGGTTACAAAGTAGCCTATGTTACTCACGAAGAATGTAGCTTTCTAATGAAAAAAGAATTATTAAAATCGGTCCAGTACTTTTTGAGTTTATTCGTTACATACAAAAATACAAATCTTTCCTCTTTATAATATTAGTATAGATATAAAATAATAATAATATTTAATTATTATTTACATAATTTAGTAATACTTATTGACGTATTGTTAGTAGGTAAATATAATAGCTATAATTTTTTTATGCTTAAATTGGCGCCATTTTTGAAAGCCGCCATCACGTCATTGATGATAGCACTTTTATATAGTTGATGGGAAGTAGTTACCGTGGCCTATGGACGTGTGCAACACCAGGGGCCTCACACTCTTGCTGCCGACCCTGTAACAATCATCTTCACCATGGCATGAAGATATTTTACTGATATTTTTTTCACTTTACTAAACAAGTTCGCTGATTGTACTGTGGCAGCGATACATTAACATTTTTAAATTCGGAATTTAATAAAGTACACAGATAGTAAAATATGCTTCTTTTTTTTAATGGAAACGCTTCGATATCGTAATGTACAGCCAATGTGAACCGTTATTGGCATGTTATTTTGTTTACTACGAACAAAGATAAATCGATTTGAATAGATTGTTTCTACCTATTGTGCGTGGATACTTCCGAACTCAAGAATTTATGAAGACGCAACAGGCGGTGTGTAGCTATTTTTGGCATATTTTTGGCTTCTTTTTGTGTTTATCTTCACGATGATGATGATAATAAAAGTAATAAATTTTGAATAACAATACAATACAATACGCAAAATGATATCTTTATGGTACTTACCTACACAATAAGGATACAATTAAATGGGACCGAATACACTTATGGGTGAAATGTGGGTGTTAATTCACCTCTGCTTAACCCTCTGGGGATAAAGGTGTGATTATTTTTATGTATGTATTGTACACAATAAAGTTTATAATGTGTATGGGATTTATCTAAATTAATATATAAATAAACCCCATGTACGTTATGTAACCAATAAATTTATTACGTCTCGAAAACAAAAATAAAAGCTATTTCTAAGAATTGCCTAACACACAATGCCTGAATCGGGTATCGAAGTCGACACCTCAATTACAGCCCTCAATACCACTGCGCTAATGGCGAATTAGGCAGGGAATTCATCCTCACACCTGAGACCTGAGACGGTACGCACTGTGCGGTATGAAAGAAACTTCATCCCACGCACACTCAAGCTGTGGAATAAACTAGATAGGATAAGCAAAATCAAGGATCACGGAGTGGCTCGCCTCTCTGACATATGATTTTACTGAGGACCTTCTCTTGCACTTGTTGTGATCGGGGCATGAACTCAGTTGGTGCACCACTTCGCATCATTGTATTAAGTACATTTATTTTGTTCATTTTTCTTTATTTTTGTTTCTTTGTATGTTTAGTTAGGCACTCTTCTTGAATTTAATTTTGTTTTGTAATTTTTGTGATCAGCCATTGGATAGTGTTGTAAAAAAAAAAACTATATGTAAATCGTATTAGGTACCCACAGGACAGGCTTGCCTAGTGTGGGGCCACTGTATATGGATTTGTGGTAAGGGTGTTATGGAAATAAATAAATTTTCAATTATTTTTTTTTTAATATGCTGCGGTTTTCCCAAGCGCCTACAATATGGGGTTCTTCAAGAGAGGCATTAGAAGGTTTCTTAAGGGTCGGCAGCGTGAGTGTAACGCCCACGGTATTGCATACGTTCATGGGCCACAACGGTAACCACTTTCCATCAATTTCGTGTGCTTGTTTGCCACGTTAGTCGTTAAAAAATTGGCGCAGTGGTCGTAATACTCTTCCCACGTATATTTAAACAACAATCTTTATAAAAAGCGAACAAACATCCTTCTTACTTCCACTGTCGCTTGCGCAGATTGCGCACGAGACTGTTAGAACCATAGATTTAGTGTGAGCTAGATACTTAATGTGCTTTAGGTACTCGTAATATGAAAAACAAGCGCAACCTTCCCAACCAATGATGACGTCAAGCGAACTATTTATTGATAATACCATACCCATCTATACTATATATATAATATAGCTGACCCACCCCAGCTTCGCCCGGGGTATATTTTGAAGCTTCATATCCCTTTGAGCCCGTATGTTTTAGTCTTCAAAATATGTGTGAAAAATTGCCGGATTTGTTAACATTTAGTATCAATGCTCCGCTCCCTTAAGTAGTGGCGTGATGATATATAGCCTATATATCATCTATATCTCGATAAATGGACTACCCAACACTGAAAGAACCATTCAAATCGGACCAGTAGTTCCAGAGATTAGCGCGTTCAAACAAACAAACTCTGCAGCTTTATAATATTAGTATAGATTATAAAGAGGAAAGATTTGTGTTTTTGTATGTAACGAATAAACTCAAAAAGTACTGGACCGATTTTAATAATTCTTTTTTCATTAGAAAGCTACATTCTTCGTGAGTAACACAGGCTACTTTTTATCCCGATTTTCCCATGGGATCAGGATTTACGCGGGTGAAACCGCGGCGCGGTGCTAGTAATAAATATTTTGTAACTAGAATTTAAAATGACAAGCACAGGGTGATTTGGACATGTAGAACGAATGAGTATTGAACGAATGACACACCTAGGATGTATGTAAAGCAGAAATCAAACCGTAACTGGGCAGGCCGATTTAGGAGAGCAGAATCCAGGTACCAAAGTACAAGTTTGTTTATACAGGACACATCAATTAGACTTCGCCTCGCCTGATGGTAAGCTGAAGTCTCAGAAAATAGTGTCAGCATTCGCCTGATGACAAGCTGAAGGCAAAGTCTCAGAAAATAGGATCACCATTACTTACATATACCATGTTACAATGGTAACTAATTAGAACATTCACCATGGTGCAGACGGTAAAATACTGCCAAGGATGCAACATCTCTACGCATCTGTAAAGGCTCTAGGGTGTTCGTGCCTCAGGATTCCGAATAATGCGGACCGCACGTCGCTGCAACCTGTCGAGAGCATCTAGTAAGTACTTTGCTGAGCCATCCCAGAGATGCGAGCATTATTCCACGCATGAGCGAATTTGTGTCTTTTACAGAAGACACCGCTGCTCCAGCGTAAAAAAATGTCTCGCTGTTTTTTTTTATACCACTTAGGTGGCAGATAAGCACACGGCCCACCTAATGGAGAGTGGTTATCGTGGCCTATGAATGTGAGCAATAGCAAGGGAGTCACACTTCGCTGCCAACCCGTAAGCACAGGGAGTTTCTGTAAAAGACAAAGCAACACAATCTTTTGGTTTTCCCACTGACAGCACAAGAACTCTCCAGTGAGCTCTGGCTACACTACTCACGCGGATTGGAGTTTCTAAATGTTTGTTCTTCCGCTTCTAATCCACTAGCGCTTAAAAAGGGGTGGTAAACTTGCGTAAGTAGAATTTGGGTCAATAATACAAGTACAAGTACTAGCGAACCGCCCCGGCTTCGCACGGGTGCAATGCTGATACTAAATACACCACAAAGAAACTGTGAACGTTGTACATAAAAACATAGCGCCCCGCTTCGGGTTCCGCAATGTAAGCGTAAAAAAATGTAATTATTATTTGACATCACATTAGAAACATCAAAAATAACGGAATTTCTACACTATTAAAAAAAAAAAACAACTAGCCCATCGCAGTCCACTGCTGGACTAGGCCTCTCCCAATGTTGGGAGGATTTGGCCTAATGTTCCCACGCTGGTCAGACGGGTTGGTACAGGGTTTTATTTCGAGTTTTCCTTCTCTTGCAGTGATATCGTTTGCTTATTGTTCCGTTAGTCGCCTCTTACGACACCCTTCGGATGAGATGGGATGGTGTTACTTGTATAGTACATAGTTGTATATATGGTTTTAAAGATTTAAGCATACATAGGGATATAGAGACAGAGAAAGCGACTTTGTTTTATACTATGTAGTGATAGTGATGATTATAAACTATATTGAAAGTAAAGAACATTAAACTTAATCATCAAATAGGAACCCAGAAACATAGTATATGTAAAAAGAAGTCTATATACTCTGCCTGAAAGTGGCCCAAAGCATGTACTTATACTGCATTCATAACATCATCTTCTATATCTAGCGTGATCTATATCTGTGGTCAGAACTTGTAACACGGCGTGGGCGGCCAGCGGCCGTAGTATTCGTCATGAAAGTGACAATTGAAGGCGTCGCACCAAGGTTGTTGCCATTTGCCGTCAACTAGACGCCTACGACCAACCACGCAACAGTTCCTGATCTCACTGATATTATAAAGGTTGGTTTCAATCATCACGATTTCAAAATCTACAGAAGTATGACGAAAAAATGTCATGATTGTGTAAAAAGTGCAGATAAATACTGACTCTATAGTCATATACCATTGCTCTTCATCATTGGCTTTGTCTTCATCATTGGCCTTGTCACAATTGTGGTCGGCGCAACATGTCATATTCCTCCACACATTCCTGTCAGATGTCATTTCCTGTCACTTCCTTCTTTGTCATATTCTGTCACGAAATCTGTCAATCTTTTCTTGGGTTAAAAAATGAAGATAAAAAATAAAAAACCAGACTTCAGTTCAGTGAGTAGTGCTTTTCCCTAGAATGTATTGTTTTGTTAGACTAAGTGGCATACGACCATTTTCTTGTTTAATACTTTTTAAAGCGTGATTTCGCAGTAGTCGGGTTTTAGTTTTAAACTAAATTTTTTATTAACATTATTTTAGTAAGTTAGTAATAGGTTTAATTTATACATATTTGTATTGTGGTAATTAAGCCCTTTCAGATTATACCAAACACGGTATATTTATCTCAAATTTATTTTTTAACACAGTACTTTATGACCACCAGAGGGCGCCACATTAGATTCAGTGACACATTATATAACCTATAACTAGCGGACAACTAAGACGCTTCTAACGATACCTCATTTGTCCAGATCTAATAAGTAGTTGAGGAGCTATGAGGAAACAGGTGACCCCTTTTTTTTACGGAGCCGGTGGAAGAGATTATGTCGGACTCGAACCGACTAAAACGCACGCCGCCTGTGGGTCGTTTTGCTTGCCGAAGGTGAGGTTGACAGGCATATCCCTCGCACCCCGGCCGACCAAGGGCCATCTCTCACAATCTGGCCCTCTCCTCGGGTGTGTGGGGACTACAGAGTCCCCAACTCGACTGCCGCCGCGGCTTGCTTCTACCAGGGTGACAGGCAGCTCCACCAGTCACCCCACATAACTTTCCTTGAGCGTGCGCCGCAGTCGTATACAAACGAAATAGTTTCAAACACGGTGTCAGTGAGAACTAGCCCTAATAAACTATGAGATGCCACTGGGTATTAAAACTGTTTAGTACCTGTCGTATTAAGGTCGGAACTTAAATAATAACGTTATACACTGAGGTTATACAATGTAACAATATGGCTGTACAACGAATTAAAGCTGGTTTTATGTAGTACAGTAGATATTGCATAACTAATAGAGACTTCTGTGTAGTACAGTACAGTATTAGGAGGTAGGACATTATTAGTAGGTAGGACATTATTAGGAGGTAGGACATTATTAGAAGGTAGGACATTATTAGAAGGTAGGACATTATTAGGAGATAGGACATTATTAGGAGGTAGGACATTATCAGGAGGTAGGACATTATTAGGAGGTAGGACATTATTAGGAGGTAGGACATTATTAGGAGGTATGACATTATTATAGGTAGGACATTATTAGGAGGTAGGACATTATTAGGAGGTATGACATTATTAGGAGGTAGGACATTATTAGGGCGTAGGACATTATTAAGAGGTAGGACATTATTAGGAGGTAGGACACGGAGGTATTTCCGCCCAATTGAGCAGTCCCCCTGGGGAAGTACCTCTGCCCTACAGAATACCACAGCTATAATAAATTCGTGTTGTGTTCCCAGCGGTGAGTAGGGTAGCCAGAGCTCACTGAAGAATTTGTGTTGTCAGTGTCAGTAGGCTTGTCATGCTTTGTCTACTACACTGACGGCACAGAAACGTACTGTAAGTACAGAGTTTCTGTGCACTGTCCACTGTCTTTGGAAGCACGACTGTGACTCCTCTGGTGTTACAAACGTCCATAGGCCACGGTAATCACTTTCCATCAGGTGGGCCGTGTGCTTGTCTGCCACCTAAAGTGGTATAGAAAAAAAAGTACACTGCTAGACTGGCTGTTTAGTAGTTGACTAGCAAATATATACATACATACATACATACATACATACATACATACATACATAGTATACATACATACATGCCTACTTTGTTACGAGTAATCAAAATCGATCTGACGCTGACTGTACCTTTTTACCCGACTGCGGCGATACAAAAAGAGGGTTATGATTTTGTAAGGCTATGTATGTATGTAAAAAACCGCGGTAGCCTAGTGGTATGGGTAATGGACTGCTGAGACGAGGTCTCAGGTTCGATATCAGGTTTTACCATGGCACGCACCAATGACTTTTTTAACACAGTACTTTATGTCCGCTAGAGGGCGCCACGATAGATTCAGTGACACATTATATAGCCTATAACCAGCGGAGGACTAAGACGCTTCTAACGATATCCAGTTCTAATGAATGGTTGAGGAGCTACGAGGGAACAGATGAACCTACATACATACATAAATAAATAGGCTGTCAAAATCATAACCCTCCTTTCGCTTCGCCGTAGTCGAGTAAAAACAAGTCATGATCTTCAATACATAGAGACAAAATACTAAAACTGCATTAAAAAGAACTACTGTACCTACTGCTGACGACGTCACTGAAAAAGTTACAAAATAGAAAGTTGTCTATGCGTATACAAATGCTTTTTTTTAAACTCAGGCACTGACGCTCGGGTACCTGTCTGTTATGGTCTGTTCACAGATATTTGAATGCCTAGCCATTTAGTGTTCTGTCGTCAACGCTTTCTAGACATATATTAAAGACTACCTGACCCACCCCAGCTTCGCCCGGGGTATATTTTGAAGCTTCATATCCCTTTGAGCCCGTATGTTTTAATCTTCAAAATATGTATGAAAAATTGCCGGATTTGTTAACATTTATTATCAACGCTCCGCTCCCTTAAGTAGTAGCGTGATGATATATAGCCTAAAACCTTCCTCGATAAATGGACTACCCAACACTGAAAGAATCATTCAAATCGGACCAGTAGTTCCAGAGATTACGCGTTCAAACAAACAAACAAACAAACTCTGCAGCTTTATAATATTAGTATAGATTTATTTACAAAGTAGGCATCGATTTTTAATACTGATAACTGATTACCGCGCACCCATTCGGGAAAAAAACAGATCCAGTTCCCGCATCCGATGTTAATTTACATACGTACATACAATCACGTCTTTATCCCCGGAGAGTTAGGCAGAGGTGAATTAACACCCACATTCCACCAATCATTAAATTCCGTCCCACGTAATAGGGGGCGAGCCTATTGCCTTATGCCGGGAACTATTGTTGACTCAAGCCATGCATCTGAGGCTGAGTCTGGGCTGTATGTATCTGTCTGATGTTAAACAGCCCTGTCCCTTAGTCGCCTTGTACTACACTCGTGTTATTTTATATATCCTATATATTATTCCAGGGTTTAGTCTTTCCCTGTTACAAATTTCAGCTAGATTCTATACCATGGCTAGTTCTGAGGAGCTATTTCAACTGATCCCACCCTTTACCTTCCTCTCCAGAACAACTAGGCCTCCTTTTTTTTTTTTTATACCACTTAGTTGGCGGACAAGCACACGGCACACCTGATGGAAAGTGGTTACCGTGACCTATGGACGTCTGTAATACTAGAGGAGTAACAGTCGCGCTGCCAACCCTGTAAGTACAGAGTTTCTGTGCCGTCAGTAAAAGACAAAGCAGGACAAGCCTTTAGTCTTCCCACTGACAGCACAAATTCTCCAGTGAGCTCTGGCTACCCTACTCACCGCTGGGAACACAACACGATCCTCTGCCGCACGATAAAGAGCTGGAATGCTCTGCCCTCGCATGTATTTCCCTCTTCTTACAGTCCCGGGTTCTTCAAGAGGGCCTGTAAAAGCATCTATCAAAGTCGTCAAGGTGGTAGTGGTGGTCCGTATCTTTTCGACTGCACCACAGCTTTTTACCATTTAGCGGGGTGCAGTCAGTTGACGGACCAAATATAAAAAAAGATCCATTCATTTGTCAGAACGTGATTGCATAACAAAAATACAAACTTTCTTATTTATAAGTAGGATACATACAATCACGTCTCAGTGGGTAGGCAGAGACAAAATATTTCCATATATTACGAACACACCTGAACTTTTTCCTCCAGCATCCATTTTTGGACCTGGGCACCAATTCGGCAAATTTATATGTCAAAATAAAACGATTGTCGTACTACTGGCAATGCAAACAATACCATTTTGGACTTTACTGTCATGCAGCTAGAGTCTAAAATTAAATGTCATCTTGTAAATGAAAAGATGCAATAAAGTCTTTTACATTTAATTTTGTACTTTAAGCCTATTTCAAAAAAGTCTAAAATGATAGTTAATAACATTAAACACTACGAAAAAAAACATCTTTTCAATTGCTGCAATCCTGATTCCTAATATACCTACATCTTTTATCCTTCAGAAGGCTTAAGAGACCCCTCCAAGGTTTTTGGCACCAAACTAACCTCTTCTACAAGCCGGTACATGTGCTGATTGACTGACGAGGCTCTAGTGCTGACTTTCCTGTCGGGGTTGGGAGGTCACACGGCAATGTAAACTTTTTGTTGATTGATGATAGGAGGTAGGACACGGCGGTATTCCCGTCCTAATTGAGCAGTCCGACTGGGGAAGTACCTCCACCTTACAATTCTGTAACCACCGCTATAATAACCTCGTGTTGTGTTCCCGGCGGTGAGTAGGGTAGTCAGAGCTCACTGGAGAGTCGTTGTGCTGTCAGTGAGAAGACTAAAGGCCACTCCTGATTGTTACTTCTGCAATGACGGCACAGAAACTCGACATTCTTATAGAGTCGGTAGCACGGGTGTGACTCCTCTGTTGTTGCACACGTTCATAGGTCGCGGTAACCATTTTCCATCAGGTGGCCGTGTGCTTGTCTGCCACCTAAGTTGTATAAAAAGAAAAAAACAATATTGCCAACATAATCGCTACGACAAAGCCCTTTGAATAAAGAGACAAAAAAATCGATGTTTAGACGCATCACAGTTAGACTGGAAAACGCAGTTGGGAAAAGGTTCAGTGAATAATGATGAGTGGAGGAGGGTGTAGGGTTACCAGATTGCAAAATTAAGCAACACTATTACCAGTATCTCAACTCTGCTAAAGGAAAAAAAACCAAAACAAGAGGATGAAACCAATATTGGCTAGGCGCTTGGATAATGATGACTGGTTTATATTATTCATACATACATACATACATAAAATCACGCCCGTTTCCCACAGGGGTAGGCAGAGATTACGGATCTCCACTTGCTACGATCCTGACATACTACTCTCGCTTCATTCACTCTCATTACATTCTTCATGCATGCTCGTCGGTTTAGAGCACTCCTGACCTGCCCCTTTTCTAAAACTTCCCCGATTTGGTCCAGGTATGTGCGCCTAGGTCTTCCCCTTCCGACGGTACCATCCACACTCGCCTCATACACCTGTTTCGTTAGTCTTCTTTGATTCATTCTCTCAACATGACCAAACCATCTCAACATTCCTCTCTCAATTCTCATCACTACATCTTCTATCACTCCACATCGTTCTCTTATCACGCTATTTCTCACTCTATCTTTCAAGGTCAAGCCACACATACTTCGCAACGCACGCATTTCTACTGCATTCACTCTACTCTGATGCTTTTTCTGCCACACCCAACTTTCACTACTATTTTTTTTATTCATTTAACAGAAAAATGCATTAAATCTTTGTCTCATTCGGAACTCAATAGTCGAAGCCGGGACCTCGAGACGAGATCACAAAAAAACACAGTGTGCAATCTAAGCCATAATTTATATTCACAGTTAATGGATTTTCATATGATGTCATTCGGAGACGTACAATATCATATACAGTTCCCGGCATATATATTTGGTGAATTTGAGCTTCTCCACTGAAGAAAAACACCGTGATGTCTTCAAAAAACACACAAATATCGCATTGGTATAGCACAGCTACTCCAAATCAAGACACAGTAACTGCTTTTCAACAAAACAGGAGAGCGTAATAACATAAAAAGGACCTGCCTTACTGCCACTTTACTAACTTAAAATTGATTATTGATACTGTTCATTGATGGTACTTGGAGGAATTTGTTGTGACACATTTTGAGGACACACTTGTACTTTTCCACAGTTTTTTTTTATACCACTGAGGTGGCAGACAAGTATTTTTTATTTGTTATCAGACCGGGGCCGTAGTCTGTACATGAGATAGCGATTTTGTCACTGACCGGTTTCGCCTTACGGCATCCTCAAATGTTTACATCGACATTTTATTTTATAAAATAAAATGTCGATGTAAACATTTGAGGATGCCGTAAGGCGATTAAAATAAAATGTCATTGTAAACCTTTGAGGATGCCGTAAGGCGATTAAAATAAAATGTCATTGTAAACCTTTGAGGATGCAGTAAGGCGACTAAAATAAAATGTCATTGTAAACCTTTGA
Source organism: Eilema griseolum (assembly GCA_963662185.1). Classification (NCBI taxonomy): domain Eukaryota; kingdom Metazoa; phylum Arthropoda; class Insecta; order Lepidoptera; family Erebidae; genus Eilema; species Eilema griseolum. Next base: position 1,849,140 of record OY759254.1, read on the forward strand.
GGATGCCGTAAGGCGACTAAAATAAAATGTCATTGTAAACCTTTGAGGATGCCGTAAGGCGATTAAAATAAAATGTCATTGTAAACCTTTGAGGATGCAGTAAGGCGACTAAAATAAAATGTCATTGTAAACCTTTGAGGATGCCGTAAGGCGACTAAAATAAAATGTCATTGTAAACCTTTGAGGACGCCGTAAGGCGATTAGAATAAAATGTCATTGTAAACCTTTGAGGATGCCGTAAGGCGATTAAAATAAAATGTCATTGTAAACCTTTGAGGATGCCGTAAGGCGATTAAAATAAAATGTCATTGTAAACCTTTGAGGATGCCGTAAGGCGATTAAAATAAAATGTCATTGTAAACCTTTGAGGATGCCGTAAGGCGATTAAAATAAAATGTCAATGTAAACCTTTGAGGATGCCGTAAGGCGATTAAAATAAAATGTCATTGTAAACCTTTGAGGATGCCGTAAGGCGATTAAAATAAAATGTCACTGTAAACCTTTGAGGATGCCGTAAGGCGATTAAAATAAAATGTCATTGTAAACCTTTGAGGATGCCGTAAGGCGATTAAAATAAAATGTCATTGTAAACCTTTGAGGATGCCGTAAGGCGATTAAAATAAAATGTCATTGTAAACCTTTGAGGATGCCGTAAGGCGATTAAAATAAAATGTCAATGTAAACCTTTGAGGATGCCGTAAGGCGATTAAAATAAAATGTCATTGTAAACCTTTGAGGATGCCGTACTTAAGGCGATTAAAATAAAATGTCATTGTAAACCTTTGAGGATGCTGTAAGGCGATTAAAATAAAATGTCATTGTAAACCTTTGAGGATGCTGTAAGGCGATTAAAATAAAATGTCATTGTAAACCTTTGAGGATGCCGTAAGGCGAAACCGGTTGGTCTTATAACAAATTAAATAAAAAATACTGTGGAAAAGTACAAGTGGGTTCTTAATATGTATAATACTGATATTTATTGGATAGAGTACTAGTCATTGATTACATACATACATGCATACATATAATCACGCCTCCATCCCTGGAGGGTTAGGCAGAGGTGAATTAACACCCACATTTCACCAATAATTGTATTCGGTCCCACGTAATAGGGGGTGAGCCTATTGCCGTCTTCCGGGCACTATTGTTGACTCTTTCAATTATTTTGATTATTTCAATAAAACAAATACTATGTAGCGTAGTGGTTAAGGAGTCGGCCTTAAGATCGAGAGGTCCCGAGTTCGAACCCCAGCCATTGCACTACGAACGTGAATGCACTCTTAGCATAAGCAATTTAGCTTAGTGGGAGGGGTTAGAGGGAATATTAGTAATTTCGGTTGCTAATACTTATTAAAAAAAATAAGAATATATCTGTTTATATTGTTACGTGCACGGGGTTCAATTAAATGCCGTTTACTCAACGAAGATATTTATTAGCTCACCACAAACTAGTCAATTTAATCACTAGTACACACAGTACTCTTCAACAGTTCCAGTCGCTCAGTAGTTCACAATAGTCCACAGTCGTTGCTCAGGTCGCAGGTAGAATCTTCTTCAGTCGCTTAAGTTCGCTGTGTTCGTTATCGATCTCAAAGACAGAATGAATCGTGTCGCTATGCGAGCGTGTTTTTATACCTCTCAATTAGAGGATCGAATTATTTAGAAAGTTCGCGAGCGATATATACCTATTCTTTGATCTTGCCGCCGTCGCTGACCTTCGAGTACATTCTCGATATTTACCTATTGTTTGTTTTTATTCAAAAGAGTGTGTAGGTACTCGTAGGTAGGTTGTGACTTTGTGTTGACGATTCTAGATTTTTCTATGCCATTCGGTAGAGTACCTCGTCACTAACAATGCGTTTTTATTTCTTGAAGATTCGATTATTAGTTTTCGAGATATCGGCGTCTGTCGTAACAATATAATCATCCAGCTTCATTTTGAAGCTTCTGCAAGCGCTATAAGCATATTTTGTGATGTGACTGAGTTCAAGATATATGCCGATCACTATACCTACTACATATTTATAGATTAATACTAGCATTGTGTTTTACACAATATATGTAGAAACCTCAGCATTCAATTAATCTAATAATGTTAATAAGGAAGGAAATTAAGATATATTTTTGTCGATTTGAAGTTCTAAAGATATGTAACGACCTCCGTGGCGTAGCGGTAGAGCATTCGACTGCTATGCAAGGGACGCGGGTTCGTATCCCGCTCAGTGCAAATATTTGTATGCATGTTTATGTATATTTGCATTGGTCTGGATGTTTCTATGTATAACATGTATGTATTTACAAAAAACAAGTATCTAAGTATGTTTATCCGCAGTATAGATCCCATAACACAAGCTAGTTAAGTTACGCTTACCATGGGTCTAGATAGCGTTGTGTAGAATGTCGTAGAATATTTATTTATTTATCTTAACTTCTCTTTTATCATCCGAGCGTCCAAATCCCGGTCGTATTTAAAGCCTACAAGCTTTTCAGTCCGTTGACTACCATCTGACCTCCTAACTCCGAGAGTAACTACCGGCTTACCAGCCTGCAAGTGACATTGGCTTGGGCCTCCGAAGATGTTAAAAGACCTCACACGCCCTCAAGTTTTAAGACTTTTCGGTGATAGATCAACTCAAGCTGAGGGCTACCTTTGTAACGTTTTGTTACTGTCCTCCATTCCAAAACTTTGTCTTCACATTACCATAAAGTGAGGTGAAGTCATATTGACGTGTCCTATATTTAAAAAAAAACCACAGCTGATATTCGTATGATTAAGACAGGCGGTTTAACGTACTCTCTGAGTTAAAGAGGAAAACGTTTACATAGTTTTGTCAATGTCAATACTTGTCACCTTAACCGCAACACAGCGCCACAGAGTCGTGATGATACGGACAGAAATAGACACGACATCATTTGTAATAAACAACTTGTTACAGGTCAGAATTTGTACTAATAGCTATTGAGATTGACACCAGAAACTGAACTAATTTATTATTAGAAGCTTTACATACATACAATCACGCCTTTATCCCCGGAGGGTTAGGCAGAGGTGAATTAACACCTATTCCCACCTCCTTCCCATGGCCCTACCAACCATCTTGGTTATAACGGGCCGAATCTTGGGAGATGCGCACCCTACTGGCGTCTGCTCTCTTTCAGGCGCACATTTCTTGACACCCTACTAATTATTTTATGTGCCCCACTATTTTCGCTCTCTCCCATTTCTGGGGCAGCACGCCAAACTAACAGGCTTCGTCGCCGTTAGAGACCTCACGAGCTTTGCGCCTCTCGTGCCAAACGCGTGAATTAACACCCACATTTCACCAATCGTTGAATTTGGTCCCACGTAATAGGGGGTGAGCCTATTGCCGTCTTCCGGGCACTATTGTCGACTCGAGCCATGCATCTGTGGCTGAGTCTGGACTGTTTATATCTGTCTGGCGTTAAACAGCCCCATCCCTTAGTCGCCTTGTACGACACCGCATGGGAAGAGATGGGGTAGTCCAAATTCTACTCTGCCGGAAACCACGCGGAAGCTTTAAAATGTTATATGAGGCAATAATTGAAATAAGTAAGTATAAGTATAGTTACTGGCATATATAACTTGACCCCCAGTGACGTCACAAAAGGTAGGTACTCTAAAATTAAATGACGTCTTGTAGTGTAGTGGTATGACAGTGGTTGTAGGGGTCTTGCTCCTGGAGTGAACCAGAATGCCGAAGGTGTTAAACGCGATGGCCGTATCTGCTCCATCTTTACACAACAACAACAGCAGGGAAAAAAAACATTAAAAAGTATTTGTTCCCCTAATAGAAACTTTATCTCATTTCAAATAATCTGAAGTATAAATTAAAGTTTATTTATTCGTCTTTCAGTAAGTAATGTGGTATCTTATAGCCTTTTACGCTCGGTTACAAAACAAGTAGCCCCGTATAGAGCCGATCAATGGCGGTGAGAAAGTGTATGACTCAAGCACTCGACGGGTTGGCTTACGAAATTATTCGTATTGTAACGTTGGTACGATGAGATGACGGTGATGTTGGTAAGGGTTTTATACATTGCTGGCTGGTTGAGTTTTATGTATCATCTAATCTGTGGTAGGTACCTACGTCTATGATTGACAAGATGAAAAGAAAAAAAATCACGGTTCTTGGGTGAGGTAGGAATAAACTTTTTTTTTGTATTTGTATTTGTATGTGTTTGTTTACAATATGGGCAACATATCGCTCTAGCGTCAATAAAGAAAAAAAAAATTATAATTTGATATCCAAACGGTATAAACGGCCTTCAAAATAAGGCGTACCTAATACACGTAGTAATTATTTATTAATCTGTGGTAATACGCCTTTTTAGGGCTCCATACTCAAAGCGTAAAAACGAAAGCATGTTAGGTACTAAGATTGTGCTGTCTGTCTGTCTGCTGTATTTCATGAACCGTCATAGCTAGTGCTAGACAATCAATCAGAGATGATGTAGGTTCCAGTTGCTGCTATTGCAAAAAATATACTAAGAACTTAATGGTACAAAATCCTTCGTTCCGTACGACTAGTCTAGCTAGACTACACGTAGAAGTGTGTCTTCGATAGTAGGTAAATGTTATGTGAAATTCTTTTCTTCACCCTAACGCCAAGCCCAATTACACTTCACCGGGGCCACCCTTGTTCCCTTTTAAATAATCTTGGTCTTATCCTCTTTTGCGAGAGAGAAGACTATCCTCACACTTCGACGCCGAGAGGTTAACAATAAAGCCTCTTAGTACAACTGGTGCTAATTAACATGGTACCTGACTCGAAAACAACCCTCCTCTCGCATCCCCGCACGAGGCCCCGCTCTCGTCCTTCGAGACCATCAGCAGCCGCAACACTGTGGCAGTTGCACGTTTGCCTTAGTCTATATATATCTGTCTGATGTTAAAGTCGCCTTGCACGACACCACATGGGAAAAGATGGAGTGACCCAAATTCTACTCTGCCGAGAACCACGCAGCAGACCTATTAAATATAAATAAATAACATTTGTTATCGTTACGTTAACAGCAAACGTTAACGTTATCGTTACGTTAATGCGCTAGAGTTGTACTGACCGCTCAATGTATATCATCCACTGCAAGATGTCCGCTAGACACGCCCGGCGCCGACGACGTCGCCGCAATGCAGAGAAATTCGTACATCGTCTGGTGAACAGATGGTCAGCCCGACAGCCACAGCATCATACCTATCAAGTATACTTCAACGATTCATTACTTATTTATATATTGAGTTTTATTGGCAAGAAGCAAACATGGAGTAACTGCTAAAAATATTGCAGTGAAAGTTTAGATGAGCTTTTAAATTTTTTTATATACCACTTAAGTGGCAGACAAGTAAAGAAAAAGAAAGAAAGAAAGAAAACATTTTTATTTTACTTAGCATTAAAACAAATATACACAGTACAGCAATATGTGACAAGAGCCAAGTAGAAATAAAGGCCGCCTCTCAGCTTAATGCTGTCCGCGTTGTGTGCAGGCGGACAGCGCTGATTTTCAGAGACGGCCGGACAGTGGTTTTGACATACCACCTGATAGGAAGCAGTTACCGTGGCCTATGGACGAATGCAACACCGGGGGTGTTACACTCGCGCTGCGGACCATGAAGAAACCTTCTGATGCCCCTCTTGAAGAACCCCATATTGTAGGTGCTTGGGAAAATCGCAGCAGGGAGGTCATTCCACAGCTTGAGTTTGCGTGGAATGAAGTTTCTTTTATACCGCACAGTGCGCACCGTCTCAGGTCGCAATGTGTGAGGATGAATTCCCTGCCTATAGCGATAGGTGCGATGATAGACATATACAAGAGGTAGGACGCGGCGATATTTCCGTCTAATTGAGCAGTCTGACTGGGGAAGTACCTCCGCCCTACAGAATACCTCGGCCATAATAACTTCGTGTTGTGTTTCCGGCGGTGATTAGGGTAGCCAAAGCTCACTGGAGAGTTTTTGTGCTCTCAGTAGGAAGACCAAAAGCTTGCCCTGCTTTGTCTTTTACACTGACGGCACAGAAACTCTCTGTGCTTACAGGGTTGGCAGCGGGAGTGTGACTTCCTTGGTTTTGCACACGTTCATAGGCCACGGTAACCACTTTCCATCAGGTGGGCCGTATTAATCCATTTTTTAGGATTCTTTAGTGGCTGTACGGTGCACCATCCACACATCCTAACATCACAGCCTAACATCTTGGAGGTCAAAGCCAACATAACGAGCACTGCAAGTCTGTGCACCTATTGTCATCAGTCTTCCCTCTCAAGATTGGAAAGTCAGTAGCAAGCACTCCCTTAAAAGAAAGAGCAGCTGGATCCAACCGATACTGATGTTCGGATGATGATAATGACCTTTTAATAGGTGCGAAGGTAGCAAGCAACCACACGGTATATTTGATGGTAAGCTAGGGCACAGGACATCTAAGAGCCATTACATAGGCCACCTAAGAGCTATATAAAAACTGAAAGTGTTCTTCAATTTTTGACGTTGACTATAGGTACTTGTAGCTACTATTATTTATTCTGTGGCTATACCTAAAATGAGGACAAACTTGCAACTTATCTATTAACATACTTAGTAATTTCACAGCTTTTGCTATCCTTCGGAAGTGTAAAGAACGATAAAACTTGTACGTCTTTATTATTGTTCAAACAACCGTATAGGTTACCTACAATATCGTTTATTGTACTTCCTCTGCTTATCCATCGCGATAAAATGGGCACGTGTTATAGTAGAATGCCGATAGTAGATATAAAAATTTATTTTTGTACTGGCTTTTCTTGCTTACTGTACCCACTTATTTTAAATTGAACTAAAATCAAAGTTTAAAAACTTTTGTGAGGCGTATGGTCTCGACGCTTTTAATTTATAATTTAAAAAAAATAACTTTGACGTTTTATTAGTAAGGAGGTACCTAGCTATAATTTTATCATAATATATTCAGTGTTTGCTCCATTTTTTAAAGGCGCCATGTTCCTGCATGACGTACTTATATATTTATGTTAATACGATTGATTGCGTTGCCGTGGAATTCCATTACGAATTTTTGCATTAATTTCTATAAGTAAATGTACTTTTAGTTTTAGTTTAATTCAAATATTTGTTTTAGTAATGTTAAAAACTAATGTTTTATAACATTTTTTTTTATTTTCAATTAGGTAGGCACAATAGTTTATCGTTGCTCTATTTTTTTTTTCGAATGTTCCAAATTTAAATGTTCCCAAAACAAAAGACGCGCTTAACCGCCATAATAGTACCATTTTATCTTTTCTTGCTAGTTCCCATAACACGGTACACCTATAAAAACATAGTGTTGAGTGTCCCGGCGACAAGATACCATACAGAACTTAAGCTCCATATAATGCATGATCGAACAACGCACACACAGACATCGTACAGGGACGCAAATCTCGCTCGGGACGTGCGGGAATAATGTCAAGATTGTATTAGTGGATGGTTAGTTTAGAGTTTAAAAGTAAACTTTTATAATTATGTACTTGAAAGAAATACCGCGAGAATAATGCGGTTATAATAACTTCATGTTGTATTCCCAGCGGTGAGTGGGGTAGCCAGAGCTCACTGGAGAATTTGTGCTGTCAGTGGGATGACTAAAGGCATGTCCTGCTTTGTCCTCTACACTGACGGCACAGAAACTCTGTGCTTACAGGGTCGGCAGCCCGAGTGTGGCTTCTCTGGTGTTACACACGTCCATAGGCCACGGTAACCACTTTCCATGCGCTTTTCTGCCACCTAAGTGGTATAAAAAAAAAGAAAGAAAGAATAATGTTTATTAACTAAGTACCTCCGTTTGAAACAATTCACGTTTTACACTAGTAGTATGAATTACCATGTCAATTTCAAATCATACATTACATAGAAGTAATTGAGCATAGTGTATATAAATGCAATAAACACGAGATAAACTTCTGTATGTAATTATTTTGCGTCCCGGTGCAACGACCGGCGCGCCCGGTTGCCGGGAGTTGCGTCATTGCGCCAATAACCGGGTAAACAAGTGCCAACTTGTCATTTGGCGCATAAATAAAATTGGATTTGGAATACCACTTAGGTGGCAGGACAAGCATATGGCCCACTGACTAGTACATGGCGGCAAGTGGTTACCATGCCCTATGGACCTTCTAATACCCTTCTTTTTTTATACAACTCAGGTGCCAGACTAGCATACGGCCCACCTGACGGAAAGTGGTTTCCGTTCTTAAAGAATTCCGTATTGTAATAAAAAAAAACCACAGCAGAGAGCGGGCTCATACCTTTTTTTATTATCTAGGACACGCCAACTTGACTTCACCTCGCCTGATTGTCAGCTAAAGACAAAGTCTCAAGAAAGAGTGTCACGTCACCATTACAGACACTAAGAAATGTTACAATGGTGGCACTCAGCTTGGCGGCCTCTTCAGATGCTTTTTCACGCTTATTTTACCTTTAGTATTATGTTATCTGTGCTCATACACAGCTTGAACTTGCACGTACGTGGGATGACTGCTAATTGTATTGTATGTACGTAGCTACAGATAAATAATAATATTAATATTAAAAAGAGTTCAGCAACTTTTGCCGCTTACTGTTCTCATATTCAACACGTTTCAATTTCAACGAGATCCTGTCCTTTATTATTTTTAGAAATCTATGCTGCACAAGAAGTTAGGTACCTACTCAAAAAACTGCAATGTAAAAATAAATTATGTAAAAGCAAACAGAACTTTAAAAAAGACTGGATATCAATTTAATAAAAAAAATAATTAAAAATTTAAAAACCCCCGTCACAAATACATACTCTAAAAAGTTGAAAATGGATTGTGTTGGTTAGCCCTATAACTTTGATATAGGTAGGTATACCGAGTAATATTTTAATTCAAGCGTTGTCATGTCGGGGGACTGCTAAATCACTCCGTCATATTATCGGAACGATCCAAGGTCCCCCCGACATGACAACGCTTGAATCAAAATATTACTAACAAAACAAACAAACAAACAAAACACAATTTATTTTCAACATTTTGGAGAATTTAATTTAACAATTTTTTTAAAAATTGTACTACTAGTGAAGCCCTTTCATTGGATGACGGAGTTGCGGCCATCTTGAACAGATTTATTTCAAACATAGCTTAGAACATGCCCGACTAATATACCTTTCAAGAAAAAAACTAAATACAAATCGGTTCATCCCTTAGATGAATTAAAAAAGGGTTCATCCGTACAGGAGCTCAACGATACCACACACAGACATACACAGATACGTCAAACTTATTTATCACCTTGAAAGGAAATATTTAAAAGTAGGGTTAGCAGCGCGAGTTCGACTCCCTTGGTGTTGCACACGTCCATAGGCCACGGTAACCACTTTCCATCAGATGGGTCGTGTGCTTGTCTGTGAACCAAATGGTATAAAAAAAGGTATATAGGGATTTACCCAACTAGTACCTATCTAATTTGCAATATGCTGCAGATATCTCTTACCAATTACGAATATGGAAAAAAAGTTTCTTTTTGCACAATGCTTTGCTGTAAGTACTTACATAGTACTATTAATTATTGTCCCTGGGTACAGTAGGTACCTACCTAGTTTTAGTAACAACTAAAATAACAGGAAGGAAGTAACTAGGTTGGCTGATAATATCATATTATGAATAATAAACAATAGTAGGTCCGAGGAAACTGAATATTAATTAAACGGTGACCTATTTTGGACCTATTTCAATTTTATTCATGGATCAATGCTACCACAGATAATATTATAATAAAATTCTTATGATAACTACTTGTACAATTTTTTTTTTTAAAAGTAGAATCTGCGTTAACTATTTATTAACATAACCTAATGTTTAAAAAAATAATTGAAATATTCTAATAACCCTGTCCAATGTAAATTTTACGCTAGTAGGAATACAGTTTTGTTTTTTTTTTTCGCCGGCCGGTGAAGCGCCCCGTTAACGTGCCCGAGTGCCCGGCATGCAAACCATTGCCAACATCATAAATCGATACAATACATATGTGACTCACAGTTAAAAATATGGTATCTTTTTGCATAAAATCGTGGAATACTAAAATACGAGCATATGTATCAGATAAAAATGTACATAACACAATATTCAGAGGCTTGATGCATCAGAAAAAATAAAGTAAAAGTTAATTAACTCGAAAATAGGACGCCAAATATTTTCGTTAGGTTGCCTATCTTGATTGCAATATGGCGCTGTTCGACCAATAGGAGAACGGGTACAGTTTTAGTGCCGTACCCATATCGACATCTGCTATCGAAAATAATATATACATCAGAATAAAATTAAATATTAAAATTTGATATTAGTTGATATTATAAGCCTATCATGTTAATTGCAGAGGTTTTTTATACCAAGTTCATTTATTTGTAAAAATAGAGAGATAGAAATGTCTTTTCTCTTATTTTTTTATTGCAGTGGTAACTTACTGTATTTAATCAATTCATTATGTTGAAGTCAAAGTTAGCATTTAGCTCCCGAAGTACACTATTCTTCTCTTTCTTTTAAATGGGAAAGATTCTTCCACTAACCGGCAAGTATACAGGCTTGCATAAGAGGTTCACTTGGTTCCCGAAGAAAACTACTCTTTGAATAACAAGTAAATGTTACTTCTTGACTTTAAATAAAAAATTAAAGAAAATTTGTCATTAACTAGCAGTAACCCGAGGTTTAACCCATCGTAAACAATTCTATTTGGGTAGCCACCGAACACATCCTAACGAATAGCTACCTAACACATCCATCAGTATCTTTCTAAGTTATTTGATTGCTCAATTTCAAAGCATATAGTTATCATAGCCTAACATTTCCCAAGATCTTACTGGACTTATTACCTAGTTAAGTATTTATCTACTTTGTATTTCAACCCGAATTAATATTAATAAATCCAATAATTATGGCGCAATGGTGAATAAAGAGAAAAAATGCAATAATTGAATCATGATACGTGAAAGTAAAAATAAAACCAGTTTTATAACATCTGAATATGATGAACACAATGGACCATTACAGTGCGCATGGTCTATTGTAATGTACATACGATGTAAAAAAGCGCTCTTTACAGTATTCATCAACAATGGAGTATGCGCTTTAAAAATCAAGAATAGCAACACAAAATACCCTATTCCATCGCTATTTAAGATTATTTTATTTTCACGATACTCATTCTCATATTAAAATAATAAATATAAGTACCTATTTAGAAAAAAATACAAAATATAACATATTGAAATGGTAACAAACTTATCCTCTACCGCATACATACTGATATTTATCAACTCTTATAAGTGCATAATAGTATTTCAATCAATAATTCTTTCTCAAAATATATTATTCGCCAAATTAAAAAGAATCAGGCCAGAATCATGAATAGCGTTTATTTTTACTATCGTAGATAGTATGAAGGCATGAAACTGGCAGGATTCTGGAAATAAACCAAACGAGTTTGAACAGTTACAGCTTTAAATACTTTCAATGCTTTTTGTTTTAGGGCTGATGATAATAAAATAATTCTAGCATTATATAATGTAGTGTTCTTTTGTATTTGTTTTCTATATAGTTATTTAAACTAGCTTCATTTAATGCTGAAGCTTGTTTCAAAGAATGTCGCAATGCGTCAATTTTTATCGATAGTATTCACTAACGTAGTGGTCTCATCCTTATCGCATCCGTAGTTTAGGTCGATCGAACGAAACGGAACAAAATTATTCTTCAAGCGACCACGAGAGTACGTGGTGCGTGCGGAGCAGAGAATACATTTTTATAGTTTTACTAAGTAATATAAGTTCACATAAAACAAAATGAGGGAAATCGTGCATATCCAGGCCGGACAGTGCGGTAACCAGATTGGAGCCAAGGTAAGATTGATATTCTATTGTTTTCGGACTTTTATAAATCGAACGTGGGCTAGCGGCCGGCATTTTGTGACGCCGGCCTCACGCCACGACTCTGAAAATAAAACAATTGACGACTATTTCCTTTATTAATTCACTCAAATAATTTCTAAATTGTGTTCAATTAGCGGCAACTCATTATTTGTCATTGTTCAGAGCTGTGGGTGTGGTCGAAATACCTTCCGACTGTTCGACCGTATTTCGTGTCGTCATTTTTATCTCATTCCCACTAAAGACGTTTCTGATTAATCGGTATGAATAGGTAATATATAAATTCGCACACTTCGGCGAAAGTCGCACCACAACGTAATATAAGGACGATTATCGATCGGTATGTGAGAAACGTCTCGAGTCTGTCGCCTTTTACTTGTTAAATCATTGTTTAGAGGACGAATTATCATTATTATTATCAAATTCTTCGTTTTCCATTAAGATTAAGCCGGTCTTATTAGTATTCTCATTCAAAGTGTGTGTATGAAGAGCCCTTGTTTCCAATCCGGTTTGTATAATAGAATTTGCCGGTTTATTCTAGATGGATCTATCAGTCTTACAAGACTCATTGGAAAGAAAAAAAAAACAAGCTTTTGTATTCCAATAGGGTTGAACAGAACAATAATCCAACCGATGTAAAAACCGTTATAAAAGGGACGTATGTTTTGAATACGACTTCAAGGTCGTCGTTAGCGCGTCCTATGATAAGGGACGACCAATCGTAGGCCTCCATTCGTAACGTTCGAAATTCGAAGCCAATATGTTTTATCCGCGTCCGCCAAATGTAAAGACAGCTGCACCCGCGGGTTGTAAAAAAAATTATTATAGAGGTAGGTATACCGTATACCTATGGTCCGACCCGCCATTTTTGTTGCTATTCAAAAAGATTGAATTGAATAAATGCGTTAAATGCGTAGCTTTGTGTGAATAAAAATTCATTACTTTTTATTATTAATAGCGCTTTCATCGTTCTTTTTTTGAAAAGACAGCACCGATGGGAAAAGGCGCGTGTATTAATTGCAAATTAATTTATGCGCGTTTTAACCTGCAAAAAGTTAATTATGAAATTTAAATAGTAAAAAGCAGTTATGTACGCGTAGTTGTAGGTTCGATGACCGTTATTCTTCCGCGGTAGCCGAAATAGCACCGCTGTTAGCACATGTTCGTTGGAAACATGCTTGTTTACGATGAAAACTATCCTGTGACGTATATTCAAACTTCGAAGACTCTTTGATTGGATGTTAGGAAATGCAAGTGTTTTAGAACTGACATAAGTAGTAATTCTATTTCTGTAGGTCTATATCTTGTTTGTACGGCACACACAAAATAATCTTTATCGCCAGATTCATAAGACCGATAAAGTCGGTGAGAAAACACAATTATACAAAATTGAAGCAGTCATGGTTGTCATAAAACCTTTGAAAATGCCGTGAGGGGCGAAACCGGTTAGGTTTGATAAAGAAATAGGTAATTAGGTATAGTGACTTCAATATAATGAACACCTTACAATAAAACCTATTTTAAGTCAAACGCATATTTTTACCATAAAATACGACCTACAAAAGGGTTCTAATCGTTCTTGAAAAAACATGGATTAACATTATCTAAGTTGGTTTTCATCAACGATAAGAACCAAGATCAAGTCCAACTGTGTCATATCACATATATATTGGACTCGATACATTTGCCTCGTTAATTAAAACCTCTGAACTCGGTTTAGTTGATCTTATTTTAACTGATATGAAATACATGCCAAAGTTACCTTTTTAGCAGGTATAATGTAAAATCTGACCTAGCCATCGTATGCTATGTTTACAATTTTGTTTTTATTGTCATATCTGTACTTTTATGCTTAGGTAGGTTCCATTTATGTAGGTATACCTAAGTATATAATTAATCAGTGTCTTACATGTATAGATTATTTTCTGTTTATTGTTCTCAAGACTAATAAAATAACACTTGAGACACAAACCGTCATATCGTAGTTAGGTTATTTGCCCAATGTGCCAAAAGGAGGCCCCTTTTCGGGGATAAGATAGGGATACCGGGGTTCCCTTACTGGAGGAAGCCCTCTCGAAATCGGGGATCTATTATGCTAGTGGGGACGCCGTTGACTGGGTGATCAGCCCTTAACTTTGTTTTCTGGCACGAGGGAAATCCTCCCAGGCCACCTTATAGAAGTTATTCCAATTTGTAACGTTGCTATACGAAAACTTTTTGTAAAAGTGCGTGCGTGCTTGTTAAACCCTATAATAAACTCTAATTGAAAGTAATTAATGAGATTAGGGCCTTCCTCTTGCTGGAAGTAGGTACAGGAAAGCGACTGGTGTACGAGGCACTACTGAAATATCTTTGAGGGTAAAGCTAACCTTACCTGCAAGTCTGTGCAACTGCTGAACAACAGACTTGAATCTGGGACAGGATTTCGTCTCATGGTTGGGAGATAAGACTTCAGTCGCTTCCCAAAAAGCCATTACACCAATCAATGTGTAAACTTAGAACGCAAGGATGATGAGTCCAAATATCTTCTTCACTAGTCTGAAACCCCGACTCTTCGTCTGCTTCTCCAATGTTCTTTGAGATGATGGTAACCTTAACAGGCATTTATAGCAATTTTCTAATTGACTAAACAGTGTTCAGTTATCTAGCAATTATCAACATTTAACCAATTTAGCAAAATACCTATCTCTGTAATTAGTTGAATAGTTTTTAATCAAATAGCAGTTCTTAAAAAATAACCCAAGTGTGAGTCGGACTCGTACATGAAGGGTTCCGTGCCCTGTTGTGTTCCCAGCGGTGAGTAGGGTAGCCAGAGCTCACTGGAGAATTTGTGCTGTCAGTGGAATGACTAAAGGCTTTTCCTGCTTTGTCCTATACACTGACGGCACAGAAACTGTGCTAACAGGGTCGGCATCGCGAGTGTGGCTTCTCTGGTGTTACACACGTCCATAGGCCACGGTAACCACATTCCATCAGGTCTCATTCCATGTGCTTGTCTGTCACCTAAGTTGTATAAAAAAAAAAACACGTTTGTTGTAGAGCAAAATATTATTTTTAATGTTTCTTATTATTAGCAACAGAAATGCATCTATCTGTGAAAATTTCAACTGTCTAGCTATCATGATTCATGATTTACAGCGAGATGACAAGTAAACAGACAATGAAGTCTTAGTAATACATACGTAGTCACATATACATAGTCACACATACATAGTCACACATACATAGTCACACATACGTAGTCACACATACGTAGTCACACATACGTAGTCACACATACGTAGTCACACATACGTAGTCACACATACATAGTCACACATTTTTCCCATAGGAGTAGTCAGAGACTATAGTTTTACATTTGCCACGAATCCTGACGTACGCGTACATCTTTCGCTTCTACTACTTTCATAATTGTTTTCATACATGCTCGCTGGGTTCGGGTACTCTTGACTTGTCCTTTCTTTAAAATGCCTTCGATCTGATACCGAACACAAAAATTGTTTACTAAAGCCGTGAAAATATTATCATTATTGTCTTTAGAAACCGAGACCCCCAATTCCATCTTGATGATCTACAGAAAATAAATACACAGGTTATTCAGATCGTTATCCTTCTGCCCTTATGCCATATTGGTGTGAGGTCGGCGCAAAGATCAGCTTTTTCATTCATGGTGGCAGTCATCTCGATATTCACATCCTTCCTAGCCATATCACCTTTCACATAATCCATTCATCTCCTCTTAGTTCTTCTTCTCCCCTTGTAACCGTCCACTTCCATAGTTCATAAATTATTAACTAAAAAACACATACACTATCCATAAGCCATTAAAATAAATTTACAGCCAAAATTCGTTCATTAACCTGAAATTTCAAATACAGAATCCATTCAGTAAAACAAATTTAAAAAAAATATCTAAACGTCTCGTTATTGATAGAATGTCGGAAGCGAAGTGTCCAGTCTTTGGCACCGTGCCCACTCCAAAGATTTACCGCGCACCAAAAGCACATTATTTCCATTCATTTCGAGAGAAAATGTGAAGCGTTCTCGAAAAATGCAGCGGTGATACATTTTAGTGTTAAAATTTCTCATCGTGTGCGTAATCTCACGTTTAGTCAGTCCTATGGCTCATAAAATGTAGTCGCACTTTAAATTGTATGGCAATTCAAGTTAAACACTATTTAAAAGATAAATACGTTTAATACTAGCATTTCTCGAAGTCGAAAAAAGGTTTTTTTAATACAATTTAGGCGACAGGCAAGTACACAGCCCACCTGATGGAAAGTGGTTACCATGATCTGCCGACCCTGTAAGAACATTGATTTTCTGTGCCGTCAGTGCAGAACATAAAATCAGGACAAGCATTTAGTCCTCCCACTGACAACACAAAATCTCTCCAGTGAGCTCTGGCTACCTTACTCACCGCCTGGAACACAACACGAGGTTATTATAGCCGTGGTATTCTGTAGGGTTGAGGAAGTTCCGCAGTCGGACTGCTCAATTGGGACGGAAATACCGTCGTGTCCTACCTTCTACGAAGGTTTAACTGGGTATATCTAACCAAAGAACTTCTATATCAATAATTGGTTGTGGAGGTCAGTGACAGTCTGCTTCACGCAAAAAAACGAAGTTCAGCTATATCACCTGTAAAACTTAGTTGGAAAAAGGCTCATAGGTGACTCAGCTCCCAGTAAAAACAATACGACGGAAAGGAGTCATCTGCTGTTCCCTTTCCGTCACTTCTAGGGCTTTGATTCCCAGCCTATTGCTTCCTGGAGCATTTGTATACGGCAGACGATCCTTTATGACGGGTCTTACCTGACATTTAAAGTACTTCTTCTATAAACTTCATGATGAACTTGTATTTTGAATTTTGTATGAATTGAGATTTTGTTTTAGTAGAAAAGCACTTAAGCTACTTACAATATACCAACGTACCAAGATAATGATTTAAATAAAAATAGAATTGATAATAACATACAAGATTAGTTCATTAGTAGCAGTCTCAAAATATTGTAGCAGCTGAAATTTGAATGTTTTCAAATTTCAAGATCATGTTTTTCAAAAACCGATTCCTTGGGCAGGTATACTAAGACCTAAATTTTAATAATAGATGTTACTACGTAGTACATTTTTAACCGTGACACCAAAATATCGTCAATAAGAAAATCTAATCTCGGTTTTCACGAAACTTTCATACTTATTTGCATGTCAACGGCCATAATTGTCAGCCACACGCGATTGTCTCCGTGCCACTCCGCGATTTTACGAGCTACACCAATCCCGCGGTTTCTTCCGCGTTGACCCCCTTACGGTGGCGTGATACGCACATCGATCGACTTTCTTCGTCATAAAATCTCACAAATTGGTCATAAACTCGAAATGGGAGGGCTGATTTACGATTATGAGATGTTTCGACATGTTATGCGCTTCATTTGAAGGTATATTATGCTTTCTGCATATATCCCTACCAACAGGGCGCTATAGAATTTCGTTAAGATGAAGTCGGGGTGTGAAAATCGCACCTTGGCCACCAATAACACGATACATGTTTATAACTATCTGAATTATCTATACAACTAATAAAGATAAATAAATCTCCGATAATAAAACATGTCTGTTTATAAAATCGTGAACAATATTGATACATACTTGTTGATTGCATTATTTCTAAGAATGAATTGATCATGTCTTGTGGGCAAAACTTGTCAAAGATGACGAGGTAGCGTGTCAGTTTAAGTAGGTGTACAGTTGGTCCTATTTAGAGGAGAATACTGCCTATTGTTATAGTTGCTAGCCTGTGAAAGGTAGTGTAGGTAATTAAAACAGCTTACGTGACTAGTATTAAAATCTTTACTTTTATAATCTCTCCACAAGTGAGTCAACACAGATCTTATCGGCACCGTTCGCCGAGTTTCATTTAACTAGAAAACCTGTCCATTGATTCGAGAGATAATCTTTAATTGCAAATTATGTTCTATACAAAGAATTATGTAGATACCGTCCTAAATATGTCACGCAGACTTACAAAATTCTGATTGAACATGACTCGACTGATTGACACAAGCGAATCGAGAAATCCAGCGCTCTCCGCTTTTATGGTAACATGACATAAACACGAAAGGGGGCGACCGTTTTTTGCAGCAATTATACTTATGCATTGATTCAAGACTTGGTTTAAATAGTCGCTGTACCTTTATGGCAGTGGGTTGGATCGATAATGGCTGCCTCGTAAATATGTTAATGCCGCGGCTACGCCCAGGGAGACGGCGTTTGTTGCGAACCCGTCGTCGTGGCGACCGTGACTCATCCGCGCGCACATTGCCTTAAGAGTCACGGGTTGGCGAACCTGCCTTGTACTAATAATACGATAACTAATTCAGACCTATGCCACAATACGTAATAGAAGTTTAGAAGTTTCTTCCTACTTTTAGTAATGAATATTGGTTTCTTTGTTTCAGTTCTGGGAGATCATCTCAGACGAACATGGTATCGACCCCACCGGCGCCTACCATGGCGACTCAGACCTGCAGCTGGAGCGCATCAATGTATACTACAATGAGGCCTCCGGCGGCAAATACGTGCCGCGCGCCATCCTCGTCGATCTTGAGCCCGGCACCATGGACTCAGTTCGCTCAGGACCCTTCGGACAGATCTTCAGACCTGACAACTTCGTGTTCGGACAGTCTGGAGCTGGCAACAACTGGGCCAAGGGTCACTACACCGAGGGAGCAGAGCTCGTAGATTCAGTATTAGACGTCGTTCGCAAAGAAGCAGAGTCATGCGATTGCCTACAAGGATTCCAACTCACACACTCGCTCGGCGGCGGCACCGGCTCCGGTATGGGCACATTACTTATCTCCAAAATCAGAGAAGAATATCCCGACAGAATTATGAACACATACTCAGTTGTACCTTCGCCAAAAGTGTCAGACACAGTAGTAGAACCTTACAATGCCACACTATCAGTACATCAGTTAGTAGAAAACACAGACGAAACCTACTGTATCGACAACGAGGCTCTCTATGACATCTGCTTCCGCACGCTCAAACTGTCCACACCCACGTACGGCGACCTCAACCACCTGGTGTCGCTCACCATGTCCGGCGTGACGACGTGTCTGCGGTTCCCCGGCCAGCTGAATGCGGATCTCCGCAAGCTGGCCGTCAACATGGTTCCCTTCCCACGTCTCCACTTCTTCATGCCCGGCTTCGCTCCCCTCACGTCTCGCGGCAGTCAACAGTACCGCGCCCTCACCGTGCCCGAACTAACACAACAGATGTTCGACGCCAAGAACATGATGGCGGCATGCGACCCGCGTCACGGACGTTACCTGACCGTGGCCGCCATCTTCCGTGGACGCATGTCCATGAAGGAGGTTGACGAGCAGATGCTCAACATCCAGAACAAGAACTCGTCATACTTCGTTGAATGGATCCCGAACAACGTGAAGACCGCCGTGTGCGACATCCCGCCCCGCGGTCTCAAGATGGCGGCTACCTTCATCGGTAACTCAACCGCTATCCAGGAGCTGTTCAAGCGCATCTCGGAGCAGTTCACCGCTATGTTCAGGCGCAAGGCTTTCTTGCATTGGTACACTGGCGAGGGTATGGACGAGATGGAGTTCACGGAAGCCGAGAGCAACATGAACGATCTGGTGTCCGAATACCAGCAGTACCAGGAGGCCACCGCCGACGAGGACGCAGAGTTCGACGAGGAACAGGAGCAGGAGATCGAAGACAACTAAGTACTCACGCCGCCCCCATCCGCGCGCCCCAGTGCCCCCCACCTGCTCCGTCGGAGTCTCGTGCGTTGCGCAGGATGTCTTTTTATTTGCATTAGTATTTCTGTGTAATTGTACCGTCGTTGACATTTGTTCGTAGGATATTCCTATGCGTTGATGACGTTGCGTCTACATTCCCGTATGTTTTCCTTGACCGAAGGGCGGCTCTCGGATGTTTATAGAAGTAAACAGACCCTTAACGACGTAGGCCCTTCGCCTGACCACCTGAGCAGTGCTATCGACACTGATGACACAAAGGAAAAGATCTTTTTTTTGATAAGGCTGAACTATTTTTTAATGCCTAAGTTTTAATTTTAATACTTCATTTGATACAACTTCAGATAATGTTTTATTCATTGGCTTTTTTTTACTAAAAAGCTAGTACAACAATTCAAAATCGATCAAAGGTTTTTAATTATATTATATTCCAGTGAGTAAAAAACTACAATGATTTTACTTATCGTTTTATTTCATTAATACCACTACATTAAATCTGACCAATACAGTATACTGGGGGTAAATTCTTTTTTTATATGCCATTTCTAAGTACATTAAACTGAACTCAAAATCATGAAGTCTCTATTGAACACTTTCAATGATAAAGATGGCATCACGTTAAGAATGGGGACATATATTTTTAGTTAGTAGGTACCTATGTCAATTTCTTTTTAAATAATGAAACCGTCACTGGTCAGATTTCACGAATGACAACCGAGTTTTTTTTATACCACTTAAGTGGCCGACAAGCACACGCCCCACCTAATGAAAAGTGGTTACCGTGGCCTATGGACGTGTGCAACACCAAGGGTGTCAAATTCGCGCTGCCAGCCCTGTAGGCACAAGAGGTGCCGTCATTGTAAAATACAAAGCAGGGTACCTACCTACAAGGTAAACTGATGCAAACTTAACGAGGTTCCTATCAATGCACGCAACGTGTGTACCTACTGACTGTTCTCTTTCGCATAGGAGACTGTCGTCTACCCCCCATTTCGGCCGTGCCGGAAGCGGCTTCCTGGGGAAGATGGGGTCATTAAAAAATCTTTAACCCAGAATCGACCGATATGCGAGGGAAATGCCCCAGAATGATAGCGAGTATGTGCAGGGCAATGAGCGCTGCGCGACCCCTCCTTCGCCTTGCAAGTGACTATGAACTTTGTCCACCGCGGATATGATTCAAAATGGTTTGTATCTAATATTTTACCTGCCGCAGCTTTTTTAGTGGGGATTGATCCCTGTAGGTACCTATGGGAAACCTTACAACCTCATAATTGAAACTCAAAACGCCAATTTTAGTCGGTTCGAATCTGACACAAACATCCAGTGGCGTTTCGGAACGTAGGTAGGTACCTAGGTAACGTAAGCTCTGTACCTACCTACCTACCTATGATTTGCCATGCTCTGCAATAGGCTACCTACCGTAGGCTGCTACCCTACTGCCATAATGGCGCAGAGCTCGGTGTTACGATGACCAGTACCTACTTACTAGATGCTCTCGACAAGTTGCAGCGACGTGCGGTTCGTGGGAATCCTGAGGTCACGAACACTAGAGTAGTCTAGAGCCTTTGCAGATGCGTAGAGATGTTGCGTCCTTGGCAGTATTTTACCGTTTGTACCATGGTGAATGGTGTGAATATATTTATGTAAGTAATGGTGACCCTCTTTTCTGAGACTGCCTTCAGCTTACCATCAAGCGAGATGAAATTTAATTGAAGTGTCCTATATTTAAACACCCAGGTTTACTGACTGCCAAGTTCTCGTAGTTAAGGCACAGATTTGAGCGATGTATCTGTAAATCGCGATGTTAAAGTATTACTACGTGTCAAGCCTGTGTAGCTCTTAAAACGCCTGCACATAAATTGTATACACGTCATTCTTACTCAGTATAATTGCTAAGTGTTTCTGTGCAGGCGCTAAGCAACTTTTTTACGAATTTAATTCACGTCCCGCAGCCTCCATTGCGTTGGTGAATAATTTAGGGGATAAGGGGTACTTACACACATACATATAATCACGCCTTTATCTCCGTAGGGTTAGGTAGAGGTGAATTGACACCCACATTTCAGCAATCATTGAATTCGGTCCCACGTATTAGGGGGTGAGCCTATTGCCGTTACTTCCGGGCACTATTGTTGACTCAAACCATGCATCCGAGGCTGAGTCTAGTCTGTATCTATATATGTCTGATGTTAAACAACCCTATCCCTTAGTCGCCTTGTATGACACCGCATGAGAAGAGATTCTACTCTGCCGAGAACCACGCTGCTAAGGCGTACCCTGTCTGATTTCACCCTGAAAAATTATGGGGTTTCGGAATTGGACAGTTTATGTGGTGGTTGTGTCATGCAGACATCTGGACGTATCTCTAACGAATAAAGCTACGTCTAGAAAATCTTTACTTCACATAACAGTGACTTAAAATTGTTGAGAAAAAAAATATAAATAAATGTTAAATAGTACATGAATAGAGTAGGTACATATCTCGTTTGGTTTAGCATAAGAATTATATTATATTATCTGTGGTTTAGCCAACTTAGTGAACACCCCTGTGGCTATATTTTTATGCGTGGTTGCGTCAAACTCGAAGCGACCAAAAAATATCAATGGGTGCTGGTTATTGATATTTTTTAGTTGCTTCGAGTGTTAGGTGACTCAATAAAGTATCTAATTGCAATCACACCCTGTTTTTTTTTCACTCTGCCAAGTGCCAACGTGTAAAGGAAGCTGTTTGTCCATGGAACAACTCCGGCGATGGGTAGCGTTGGAATTCACGGAAGAAACCATGCCAGGTAAGTATCTGCATCAGTCGTTGTTAAGAGTGGCTACCGTTGTACAGGTACATCATAATATAACAACAATACTTCAAAGAATCAAAGAATCATATTCATTTATTCAGTTTAGGCACATAAAGAGCACATTTGAACGTCAAAATTTTACAATTAGGTGTCAAGAAATAATATAACAATATAAAATAATGTAAAAATAAACTATTGGAAAAATGATTCTTTCGCTGGTTCGGTAGGTTAGTTCTACTGAGAAGATACCAGCAAGAAACTCAGCGAACTAGATTATTTTTCTTTTTTTAAATTTGCTTTAGTTTACAACTAGCAACAAATTTGCAAGCAAGAGAGTTATGTTGACCACGCATTAACATCATTAAGATACTCATCCACTTTATAGTAACCTTTACTCATTAAAGTTTTTTTCACTTCTATTTTAAAGTTGTTTATTGGCATATTAATCTGACACTATAAGTTTCAAAGTAAGTTACTTCATGAAAAGAAATATTTCCAATATTTTTTTAAGACTTGAATATTGAACTTGTGTTACAATTTGGTTGAAATTATTTCCCCTAATGGATGTCATTATGATATAATGGA
This sequence comes from Eilema griseolum, assembly GCA_963662185.1. Lineage (NCBI taxonomy): Eukaryota > Metazoa > Arthropoda > Insecta > Lepidoptera > Erebidae > Eilema > Eilema griseolum. The sequence goes on from OY759254.1 coordinate 1,872,213, forward strand.
TTATATGTACATACATACATATAATCACGCCTTTATCCCCGGACCTAATCTGCCTAACCCGGCAGAGAATTAACACCCACATTTCACCAATCATTGAATTAGGTCCCACGTAATAGGAGGTGAGCCTATTGACTCAAGTGTTGACTCAAGCCTTGTATCTGTGCCTGAGTCTGAGCTGTATATATCTGTCTGAAGTTAAACAGCCCTATCCCTTCGTCGCCTAGTACGACACCGCATGGGAGGAGATGGGGAGGCCCAAATTCTACTCTGCCGGTAACCACGCGGCAAGTGACTAATGAAGAAGTGTAATGACGTCCTAGCCACCGCCATTTTAGGTAATCTGTACCACCTTATTAATTAGAAAAAAAAAACATTTTCACTTTATTAGCTTAAACAGTGCGCGTAAAACGATCGATCACGTGACATTAAGCACGTGACGTCATTTCGTGACGTGCCGTGACGTCAGAGACCAACCAACGAAAGTTTGCGCTAAGTAATTTCTTTATAGTTACGTCACGCGAACCGTCAACAGATTTTTGCGTTTTGCCTCGTGTGAAATACAGAAAAAAAATCCTTACTTTATTTTGTAAAAATTGAATTTTTAAAATATTTTTGTGCAATACATTTTGTATGATCATTATTTATGTATAAGTACATTTACAGTACATTTCATATCTTTTTGTATAGTTGTTAAATACCCAATAATTATCAATACACCTGTTCATTCATCATCATCCTTGGTGACATCCGAGGTCCGACATCTTACTCTTGGTCCGATCCTAGGCTCTAAACTTGGAGAACGGTGTCCCTTAGTCTTGCACTGAGCGGGCATCTAACCCGCGCTCCCTGCCTAGCAGACGCATGCACAACCGCCACGCCACAGAGACTGTCACAGCTTTAGGCCTACTTATAGCCTACTATGTTACTGCAAAGAAAAGTACAGTCAAACTCAAAAGTCGATAATTATAAACAGTGTGTCAAATTCTATAAACAGTCAAAGGTACCTATGTATTGCGAAAAGTTACAAAAGTAAAAGACGAGTACAAAGTTACCTTGACGTTCAGAATTGCGCTAAAATATGTCAAAAATTATATATTATTATGGCGCAATTTTTATCGGCATGGTGCCTTTGTAATCATCACTTACTTTTGAAACTTTGTCGCAATAAGTACTTATTTTGACGTTCTGTAGAATCTTATTTTTTGAGACTCTATTTTTGATCATCAACTTTTGTAGCTGACTGTACATACCTTCAACCTAGTTTTAAATTCCTGTAAGTGTTAGTGTCAAAAGTTTAATCGAATAACACGGAACAGATTCAATCGCGATTTATTTAGTTTTATTGACGACGTTTCAGTAATTATATTACAGCTGAAAAGTAATTGAAATGTGGGGTGACCGCCAATAATAAAATAATCCCAAATATATCGAACATAATCTAATAATTTTTGAACCCTTTGTACTAACGCATGTAAAATAATTTGAATTTGAATTAAGAAGTTTTCATTTCCTGTCCTCTTTATACTCTGTTGACATATTTGTTTTTTTTTCAGTGTTTCCCGCCAAGATGAACAGTTGTACTGTTCTGCTGTCGATGTTGTTCTTATCAATGGCTTCTGCTACTCTTTTGAGAGCCTTCGGAGATATGATGAATGGTCTCGCCAACGAAGCAGCTGCCATCGTAGACCCTATAACTAAATTAGCCACTTCAGCCATGTTTAGCCAGTGTGAGTAACAATGTTGGTTTAGTTTCACGCCATTTCTTCGTCTTTATTATAGCGTTAATCCAAGTCGCATCAACTTTTTTCCAGTTTAACTATGAGTTTCACTGAACTTATATTTTCCTTGAAGCAACTGCTATCTGAACTCCAAAACTCATTGACGTCTCATGGACTTTTTAGGGCTCCAACTATTCGTACGGCAAACGGGACCGCGAAACCAAAGGTATTCACACAAATATATGCAATGAGCAGGTTTCGAACCCACGCCTTCTGTAATTGTAATTTCTATATTTTCGTTAATCAATTGAAATTATTTGAAATCCACGGTCTACTCACGTTACGACTACGATTAGAACTGATTGTCAAGCAGAATAATACCCCAGAGTAGGAATGAAATTCTGCCAACCAATCAGCGTTCGTATTTCGCATACGCGTCATTTTCGTAAAATGCGCGCGAATTGGGTAATTGACGGCTGTGACCGACTGACTGTATAATCTAGTGATGGGCATTGGGCAAGGTAGGTACGGCCCGTGAGCCAGGTCCCGTCCGCGATAGCGTTTAATTCGGCCCGCTGACGGTCCTTTGACATTAATATAGTATAAGTATGGCCCTCAATAATTACATTTTGACGGTCCTGAAGTATAGATTCTACTTATTAAAAAATAGACGCATGGGTAAAGAAGCCAGTTACTTCAGCTAGACTAACCGCGTTGTTCACAATTGTGCTGCGTTAAGTCGAGGGGCGCAAAGAAGTGTGGTATGTGTGAGTGATTGGTGGATAATGATTTAGCATTTTTTTATCGATTTGCTCGAACACTTCAACAAATTGTAGGCTATCGCGGTTTTTATATATGGACTAGCTGACCCGCCCCAGCTTCGCCCGGGGTATATTTTGAAGCTTCATATCCCTTTGAGCCCGTATGTTTTAGTCTTCAATAAAAATTGCCGGATTTGTTAACATTTATTATCAATGCTCCGCTCCCTTAGGTAGTAGCGTGATGATATAAACCTAAAACCTTCCTCGATAAATGGACTACCCAACACTGAAAGAATCATTCAAATCGGACCAGTAGTTCCAGAGATTAGCGCGTTCAAACAAACAAACAAACAAACTCTGCAGCTTTATAATATTAGTATAGATAGAATTTTTAGTCGAGTGATGGGCTATTCTTACTGTTCCTGTGCTTACTCTTACTTCATACGTCCTACGACCTACTGTAGAAGTAATAATCAATTACAATTAATCACTGGTGGTAGAAACTTGGTGGCACAAATTTGTCTCAAGTTTCGACCGGGTAGGTACCACCGTGCACTATTGCGAAAAACCCTCCATAGCAATTCAATCTCGGTTGGATTGTGTTCAGGGGTCAGCATGTGCATAGCCGGGCAGAGGTGGTGGTTGTCGCAGCACTAGTGGGACCAGTGGGTCTTGGCGTAGTCTAGTGGGGATGGCGCGGGGCGATGCGCCGAACAGGGAGACCTGTAGAAACGGTGGTGCCGCTGGCCGCCCGCGGTATAGTACAGGGGCCCAACTGGGGTTAACCACCTTGGGAGGCTGCCTCACCAGGCCGCGCATAATCCCGATATGGTTCGTCGTGCCGGTTGGTGACCGGATTTGGGAGCCCGGCGACCATACTCGGGGGGGTACGGGGGCCCTTCCGTTCGGCGCGTCGGCTCTCGCCATGCCTCACATTCATAGATAAAACCAATATCCCGCGCTTTGTCACACGGTGCTGCGGCGGCAATCACTTCTTTTTTCACGCCTTCTCCCACCCAAACTCATGGCAGCGCAATTTACAGAAAAAGGCAACACAGCGGCTCGTCACACTCCCAAAAGCTTGCTATTTGAGGTGGAGTCCACTAACATCTGTGGGCTCCATGCAAACCTCAACGCCGTCCACCAACACCTAGAGACGGCGAAACCTGCCATGTTTTTTCTAACGGAGACGCAAATACACCGCCCTGACGACACGACCTACTTGCTCTACCCTGGCTATGTTCTTGAGGAAAGTTTTCGTGCAAAAGCCGGGGTATGCGTGTTTGTTAGGGCGGATGTTTGCTGTCGCCGTTTGCGCTGCCTAGAGGACCCATCCTTCTCCGTCCTTTGGGTACACGTAGACCATGGCCCTACGAGTCAGATCTATGTGTGCCTCTACCGTTCCCATACAGGAGATGCTGAGACAACTCGACTCTTTGAATATCTGAGTCAGGCGGCAGATGATGCGCAGGAGCGATTTCCGAATGCCGAAATGGTATTTTTGGGGGATTTTAACGCCCACCACGAGATCTGGTTGGGCTCCTCCAAAACAGACCATGCGGGAAGAGCCGCCCACGCATTTGCTCTGGCGCACGGCCTGACCCAATTGGTGCACGAGGTCACTAGGATACCAAGAAGGTCGGGCCAAGCACCTTCTCTGCTAGACCTTCTGCTGACGAGTGATCCGGACCGGTACAGTGTATCGGTGCGAGCCGCTTTAGGCAACTCTGACCACTGCCTGGTCTGTTCCACGGTGCCTATTATAGCGCCCCCACGACCCATGCAGGGGAAGCGGCGTCTCTGGCACTACTCGTCAGCGGACTGGGATGGACTTCGTGACTATTTTGCGTCCATCCCGTGGGTTGAGCGCTGCTTTGAAGGTAAGAACCCATCGGATTGTGCTACTGCTGTCGCCGGTGAGATCGGTCTGGGTATGGAATACTATATCTCATACACCGATGTCACCGGTGACCGCGGGGTGCTCCCTTGGTTCGGGCGCGAGTGCGCGGAAGCTGTTGAACAAAAACAGTCTGCGTACCGCGCTTGGGTAAGGGCGCGCGCCACGCGCCATCCCAATCTGGGCCACTTCAAGGCGGCGTACAACAGAGCCACAAAGGTCTGTAGAAGGGCCTATGTCAGAGCGGATGCCCTGCGCATAGCGCGGCTTGGTCAAGAGCTGGTGATGCATCCCACGGGAAGCCGTGGCTACTGGCGACTGGCTAAAGCCGAGCAAGCCAACTTCTGTCAGCCTTCGCTGCCTCCGCTGCGTAACCCTGATGGATCCCTGGCCCATGAGCCGCAAGAGAAGGCAAATCTGCTGGCTAATCTCTTTGCGGCCAACTCCCGAATCGATGATTGTGGTACGCAGCCACCAACACTACCCGACAGTGACCACGAGATGCCTGATATCCATATCAGGCAACGCGATGTCCGTGCAGTGCTGCAATCACTCGATGTCCGGAAAGCCAGTGGTCCGGATGGTATTCCAGCGGTAGTTTTGAAAAAATGTGCAGCGGAGTTGTCTCCAATGCTTACGCGCCTGTACCGGCTATCCTACAGTTCGGGTACAGTGCCTTTGCCTTGGAAAGAGGCGAATGTTCAGCCGATTCCCAAGAAGGGGGATCGCTCGGAGCCAGCCAACTATCGACCCATAGCCGTCACCTCAGTGCTGTGCAAAGTGTTCGAGCACATAATTAACAAACAGCTCATGCGGCACCTAGAGGATCACTCCTTAATTAATGACCGGCAATATGGCTTCAGACCGAAACGGTCAACGGGTGATCTTCTAGCATACGTTACCCATCTTTGGGGTGAGGCTATGGACAAGCACGGTGAGTCACTGGCAATTAGTCTTGACATCGCCAAAGCTTTCGATAGAGTCTGGCACAAATCGCTTCTTTCTAAGCTACCTGCCTTTGGTCTGCCTTCTAGGCTGTGCAACTGGGTTGCTAGCTTCCTGCAGGGGCGCCGTATTCGCGTCCTTTGTGACGGACGAGCTTCGGAGTTTCTGCAGGCTAATGCTGGCGTGCCCCAGGGGTCCGTCTTATCACCCACTCTCTTTCTTCTGCATATCAACGACATGCTGTCTACCGGCAATGTTCATTGTTATGCAGACGATAGCACTTTACATGGGAGTTATCATGGACATCCAGCGGCCAAGCAGTCAGATATCGCAGAGAAAAGGCAGCTTCTTGTCACTGAGCTTGACGGGGTCCTGAATCACATTTCTCAATGGGGCTCTGAGAACCTGGTTGAGTTCAATGCCAAGAAGACGCAGGCATGTGCGTTTACAGCAAAAGTATCTTCTTTCCTTCCCCTCCCCACTCTTCAGAGCACGCCACTGCCGCTGCAGGACAATCTCAATATCCTAGGTATGGATGTTCGCTGCAACCTGAATAAAAAAAACTACATCGAAAGCATCATCAAAACAGCCTCACGAAAACTCGGAGTCCTGAACAGAGTGAGACGATTTTTCACGCCGGAGCAGCGGTGTCTTCTATACAAGACACAAATTCGCTCCTGTGTGGAGTACTGCTCGCATCTCTGGGATGGTTCAGCAAAGTACTTACTAGATGCTCTCGACAGGTTGCAGCGACGTGCGGTCCGCATCATTGGGAATCCCGAGATCACGAACACCCTAGAACCTTTACAGCTGCGTAGAGATGTTGCGTCCATGGCTGTATTTTACCGTCTGTACCATGGGGAGTGTTCTGATGAGCTCTTCCAATTAGTCCCACCCTCCCCTTTCCTACACAGGACAACGCGTGCAGGTCTTAGATGTCATCCGCACACGGTGCAAAACATCCGATCAAGAACCAAGCGGTTCGGAGACTCTTTCCTCTGTCGCACCATTAAGGCCTGGAATTCATTACCAGCTCACGTGTTTCCTTCTTCCTACAGTCCCGGGTTCTTTAAGCGGGGCGTGAAAAAGCATATGATAAGGCCGTCAAGCTGAGTGTCACCATTGTCACACGGTATGTGTAAGTAATGGTGACCCTCTTATCTGGGATTTTGCCTTCAGCTTACCATCAGGCAAGGCGAAGTCCAATTGACGTGTCCTATATAAAAAAAAAAAAAAAACTTTTTATTTATCTCATGTCTCCCGCTAGCCAGCTAGACTCAGTACATTTTATATAAATTATTTTTAACAGATTTCACTTAACTTCACTTAAAACCAATTATAAAACTTTTAAATGTTATAAAATTAATTAAGAAATTGTTGAGAGCATCAATTTATAGATGAGTTGTGTGTTGTCTAAATTTATTTAGAAATGAGCTGAAAGTTCACACAGCTCAAACCTGCATTCAAAAATACGGCAAGTAATAAATATTCTGAAAATATGGCAGCTTGAAAGAGATGGCTCTGGGTCAGCCGGGGTGCTAGAGATGTCAATGCGCGATATTTTTAAATTGAAAAAAATAAAGACTCAAAATGGCACTTTTACGAGTTCAGTCTCTTTCTTGGGGATAACTCAAATTGACTGCTAATTGGTAGATGACGCGAGAGTCCTAAGACGTATGTGTAAGTGAATTCCGACATTCCTGGATGTGTTCTGGATGCTTAGTGGGTCAAAGTACATTTATACATAATAAACACACCTTTATCCCCGCAGGGTTAGGCAGAGGTGAGTAAAACCCCATATTTCACCAATCCTACGTAACAAGGTTGTTTTTGTACGACTTAGGTGGCAGACAAACACACGGCCCACCTGACGGGAAGTGGTTACTTTGGCCTATGGATGTGTGCGACACAAGCGCTGCCGACCCCGTAGAAACCTTCTTATGCCCCTCTTGTCTAATGATTATTGCCGTCTTACGGGCACTATGACTCAAGGCAAGCATCTAAGGCTGAGTCTGGGTTGTATATTTCTGTCTGATGTTAAACAGCCCTATCCCTTAGTGGCCTTGTACGACACCGCATGGGAAGAGATGAGGTGGCCCAAATTCTACTCTGCCAGGAACCATGCAGCTATCGGCGGGTCAAAGTATTCCACATAGAAAGGACTGAAAGGTAGAATAAATAATAGCCCTACAATCAAGTCCCCGACCTTTTAAGCCACCATTGGCGTTTTCGTATGAAATTTTTGTTCCTCCTTGTTACAGGTAAGGGTATTAAGCAGCTAATGGGAGTGGACTACACGACCGTACGCGATGACCGTGGTGTGGCTAAGCTGACGGTCAACTTCTTCACTTAGTAAGTTATTTTATTACTAGTTTCATGTTCCAACCAAGCATTCGTACAATTAAAAAGGAGAATGTATCATCCAATTCGACTGAACTCGGGGAATATATTTCCCAACTGAAGTCATCATCCTCCCGCCCTTATCCCAAGATTATTTGGAGTCGGCGCAACATGTGTTATTTTTCCATTCATCTCTAGTTGCAGACATTTCAACATTCACTCCCTTCTTAACCATATCATAATTCACACAGTCCATCCACCTCATTTTAGGCCTCCCTCTCCCCTTGTAGCCATCCACTTCCATAGTTAGTGCCTTCCTTACGATATTACTTTCATCCCTACGCATTACATGCCCGAACCAGGACAAATTTCCTCGTAGCTTTTCTGTGATTGGTGCTACTCTCAAACTTCCTCTAATATATTCATTACTAATCTTATCCTGTATTGTACCCATATTTGCAAAATAAATATCTTATCTTATCTTATCTTATCCATTCTTGTTACACCACACACCCATCTCAACAACTGAAGTGCCAACTGAAGTGAGGGAATGTATTACCCTGGATAACTGAAGTCGGGGAATGTATCTCCCAGCTCGACTGAGGTCTGAAGTGGAGAGTGTATTTTCTAGCTTAAATAAACACTTTAACTTTCTCAAAAAAAAACAGAATTAAATATTCTAATTTTCCAAAATGGTACACATATTGAAAAACTCACTTGTACTTTTCCACATTATTTTTAATATATATTAGACCTGATCGATTTCGCCTTACGGCATCCGGAGGACAAATTCCACCAAGTGCCATCAATCTACAGTATAAATAGTTCCAAAATGGTGCTTCATGTCTGTGGTTCAAATCGATTAATAAAATATATTATGATTAATAAAGTAAAAAATAAATATTTTTAAAAAGTATTCATCATTTATAATACCTACAATCATCATTTTTTAGTGTTTTTCCCGGTGCTCTCTGGGTTCATGCCTCGGAGTCCAGGATCCGTTTACCAGCTCCCCTCCATTTGACTTATCTTGATTCTGAGCGACTGGCAACTGACGGCAGTGACGGCTCCACCGTCAGAAGATACCATGAGTTTTGCCAGTGAATCAATATGAATACCAGCTTCTAGTTGCGCTTGACTGAACCCTGAAGATCTTCAAGGGGGAGGGGGGTTCTCACTAACAAATACAATAACCATCTCCTGTCGCAATTGCCGTATCTTTATTCTTGATAATCTTGTATTTATTATTTACCTGCAGTGAAACGAGAATAAAATACAATCTGACTGACCTGGCTTCAGTGACGTCTACGAAGTGGTTCAAGCCGAAGGAGGACGTCATCATCTACTTCCATGGATTCACTGACAATCCTGACAAGGACAGCAGTCAGATGTCGGTCAGTGCTTTCCTTAACAGAGGTAAGATAAACTAATAAAGATTGACCCCTTGACTTGATCAGCTTGACCCCTTCGACTCGGTGCAAAGACGGGCGTTGAGGCTAGTTGACAATTCCATACTCGTAGATAGTGTGGAACCTCTCAGCCTTAGGAGGGACTTTGCCTCGCTGTGTGTGTTATACCGTTACATACAGGGAATTCATCCTCACATATTGCGACCTGAGACGGTGCGCGCTGTGCGGTATGAAAGGAACTTCATCCCACGCACACTCAAGCTGTGGAATGAACTCCCTGCTGCGATTTTCAGTAAAAATTAGGTACGTGTCGTACACGTTAACTATTGATGTTTGGTCGGAACCTCCACGGAGTGTGCCCTGGGCAACAGAGACAGCAGCGTTATTTCCCAGAAAAGGCCAACTATGGCCAACGAGGCGGGAACAGCCCTATTGAGGGTTGCTCAGAAGCTCTCCACGTGTTGATGAGGGAAAGGAGAGGTCTTGGGTAATGGCTAGAGTGTGAGGCAAATGTCTAATTGAGTAACCATTATGGATTGCAATTCCCAGGAATGAGGAGTGATATATATTTCCTGGTACCAGGCCATGCCGTTCCGAGAAATCCCGAAATATCCAGGCAAATACGGTACCGAACACAAATTAAATTATTGCTGAAGGGATGAAAAAAAAGGCTTTACTGAGCTACCACACACCTAGACATTTAAGACCCGAGACTGTGCGGGAATTGTTATCAGAACCATAACTGAGTAAAAAGTAAAAAACCACGGGAAATACCAGGATTACGAGAACTGGAAGATCGTGGATGCAATTCCTGGTAACCATGTTAGATTTTAGTCGGTTAATAACCACACCTAACGCCCAACAGGGATGGAATTAACGGGGATTTCCGAACGAAAACAAAAGAAAAGGCCACTCCCTTCTGACGATTGCTCTAATAATCATGTTCTTCGTTCCAGGTATCGGGAATGTGTTCGTTCTGGACGCGAGTCCCCTTATCGGCTTCATGTACCTCCGTTCCAGTATCCTGGTGCGGCACATAGGAGAGGAATTGGGCAGAACGCTTACTCTTATGATCTACGGTGAGTCCACTTATTATGTTCGCAACACTTGAAAAAAGCTATTCTTGGAAATTCTATACGCTATGATAGACTGGCCGAAAGATCTTGATGGTCTTTTCTTTTTCTAGACCGCGTATAAAATTTCTGTAGGGCGGAGGTATTTCTCCAGTCGAAGTCCTATCTCCTACGACTGCTTTCCCCGTTACCACACGGAATACAGAAGAATATCCCGTTTCTTCCACAGCCGGCCTGGATCCATCAGCTATCCACCTCGTAGGACACAGCCTGGGTTCCCACATCGCAGGGTTCGCGGGTAAAACTGTTCTAAACTTAACCGGGACTCGTATAGGTCGCATTTCGGGGTTGGACCCCGCCGCGCCCTGCTTCAGTGACGTCGACAAAACCTTGAAGCTGGATAAGGATGATGCTTCATACGTCGATGTTATTCATACAGATGCTGGAGTACTGGGCTTGGAAGAAGCAATTGGTGAGTAAATTTTCTTTTTTTTATACCATTTAAGTGGCAGACAAGCGCACAGCCCACCTGATGGAAAGTGGTTACCGTGGCCTATGACGTGTGTAACACCAGAGAAGCCAAACTCGCGCTGCCGACCCTGCAAGCACAGAGTTTCTGTGCCGTCAGTGTAGACAAAGCAGGCCTTTAGTCATCCCACTAACAGCACAAATTCTCCAGTGAGCTCTGGCTACCCAACTTTACACCTTCTTTCTTTCTTTCCTGAAATTATTTCTATACTACTGTTTTAAATGACGGTAGTGGTATATTACTCCTGGCCTAATTCTGTTGAGGAGACAGGAGGCTAGGCAGTTACCAGACATCCACAGGCCAGCGTTCCCTGCCCGATCCCTGCCTGTTCTCCACTTTGCTAGTTAGACGGATACGTAGAGAGCCTCTGAGCAATTTTCAACAGAGCCGCTCCCGCCTTGATCGCAAGTGGCAGCGTCTGGGCGTCCCTTCATCCTGGAAGAGATCTACCGCCATTTCCGAAGAGCCTTCTACAGTGCCGCACAGTTTAACACTGAAATGTAACTCCTGTGTATCTGGATGAGGTGCATGTAACCTTATTTAATATCGTTAAAAGAAGTTGCGGTTATACCTATAGTTGCGGCACGCTGTGATGGCCATGGTTTGTTGGTTTTGCTCGTTTTCTGTTTTTTGGTGCGCTTAATGTTGGATAACGAACTGTTACAGAAGACAAAGACTGGCACAGAAGAAAATAAACTTCACACATATATACACATATTCTTAGTAAATAAACTAACCATATTTTAAATTTAATTTGTATACCATGTTCAATGGTAGGACATAGTGCACTGATATTAATGTTAAGATCTTTTGTAATACCTATGTTTCACAAATAAAATATATATAAATAAAAATGAAAATGAAAAACACACCAAAAAAGAGAAAACGAACAAAACCAGTCTTGTCAAATCAGCCATCGTAGCGTGTCGCAACTGTAGTAGTCCAGTATCTTAAGTATGCCAGTATGATTTACACAGTATGACACTCATCAATCGATGTGATTACTTAATCATCAATCAACTTAGAATCCGAGCATCTTTATATCTCTCTGCCAGGTCACGCAGACTTCTACCCGAACCATGGTTCAGAGCAGCCTGGATGCCCATTCCAGGTGTGTTCTCACGACCGCGCGTGGATCTACTTCACAGAGTCAGTAATGAACCCGGAGGGGTTTCCCGCCGTCAAGTGTCCCAATTGGAAAGGTTTCCAGAGAGGGAACTGCGATTATAGCAATTACAGGTGTGTATTTTTTTCTTTTTATCTCTCTCTCCACGTAAACGTGGTCCCTCACTATAGATCTCCTAAAAAGCTCAAAGTCGCTCAACAAGCAAATAAGTTCTGGAATGGCGACCGCGTAAGGACAAACGTACCGTAGGAAGCCCGACGGCCAGGTGGAAGGACGACCTCATCGAGGTCGCCGGGAAGCGCTGGATGCGGGCTGCTTTAGATCGGTCATCCTGGAGGTCTGTGGGAGAGGCCTATGTTCAGTAATGGACTATGTGTGGCTGACATGATGATCTCTCTCTCGTTCTCTCTGAGGGGTTTGGGGACTTGTTTGGACCTTCTGTTAATGTCACGCCATGGATATTCTGACAGTGTATAGGACCCTATCAAGATCTTTTGCGCCCAAGTCAATCTGACCTGCAAGGTGAGTCCGCTCCTGCTGGCTGACGAATGAGACTCCGCCACAAATTCTCTCTTGCTTGGGTTTGGGGATCACGCGGTAGTCGCTCTCATTAAAGGTATTTAATAAAGAAGAAAGTAAAGTGAAAACTGAGATTAGAGATCAGATAAAGTTTTTTATGTATTTTCTTGCCTGTAAATCCATAAGGGGGTAGACAGATATGTATTAACACCCACATTTCGCCAACCACGATTTTGGTTCCACGTAATAGATAGAGAGTCTATTGCAGTCAAGTGGGCACTTTGTATGTTTACTATGACGTATGAAGAACAACCTAAAACCCCTCAGTCGCCTTCTAAGACACCCGCGGGAAGAGATAGGGTGACCCTATTTCAATAAGTCAACAATTTGCTAATAAATTATTTCATTTACAGCTTCATGGGCTACGGTAGCAAACCCAGATCTGAAGGCGTATACTTCTTGCAGACTGCAGCAAAAGCACCCTTCGCACTCGGCCCCAACGGTATGAGATATGTTGACAGAAACGGAATCATACGAGGCTTCCGGGGCTTGTTCGGACTGTAACCAGTTCGATCTGCGGCGATGCAGAAAATGTAGCTTGGAATTACTAATATAAATATGAGCAGCTATGAGTAACCTTTCAATGTACAGACTATGGGTTCCACCCGAGGAGGGACAGATCTAGAGAGATAGTCCTTGGGCGGCTGGGGTGCGAGGGATATGTCTGGCAACCCCACCTTCTACCTTCTAATGTTAATGCAAGAGTCGAGTCACAACTGGACGTTGTTTTTAGACTAGTCCCTTTTAGTTTGGAGCCCCTTTTTTACCTGCGAAAAATCCCCATTACACCCCACTATAGGAGAGGTTAATGTCGGACTCGAACCGACTAAAACGCACGCCGCCTGTGGATCGTTTTTGGTTGCCGAAGGTGAGGTTGATAGGCATATCGCTCGCACCCCAGCCGACCCAGGGCCATCTCTCTCGATCTGGCCCTCTCCTCAGGCGTCCTTGCCTTGAATGATTGATACATTTGACAGATAATCGACAAAATCTGGGTTGAGGATTGAGTGTCATTCTAGAATACGAGCCAGAGACTGCGAGAAAGTCTGTAGACAAACAAACATTCAGTCATGTCACGCCTCTTTCTTAGTGAGGTAGGCAGAGACTAGATGTTCAACTTCTAAGGTATGATTCTTGAACTTCTTGTACCTATCTACTTTCATAATTATTGTTTTTAATAATTATTAATAGTAGTAATGACTTCGATGGACAAACGAGTCTTGAATATCTGTGATAATGAGCTGAAATGCTAAAAAAATAATGATGTTTTAGTACATCGAAGCGATTTTGTAAATAAAAAATTAGAATTAAGTAGGATGAAAGAAATTTAAATTAAAAATGAATTAAATACTATTCAAAGTTTTTTCTTTCTTCAAAAAACCCTGCATTTAATTCGATTAAGATAGGGAAAAATTAAAAATACCCTCGCCCCAAAAAAAACAACAACCAAAAAGTTAAAAATAAATTGTGTTCGTTAGACCAGTAATATTTCTGATTAAAGCGTTGTCATGTCGGGTGTGATCTCTTCAAGAGACCTTTTTACAGCTGTTATAAGTTTGATGTTTCTGTATGTATTCAGTGGTTTAGACGTGGAAACACAACAGACAAACAGAGTTACTGTTGCATTTATGATATTACTCTTAAATCTTAAATTACTTTATTAAGATAGTAGAGGAAGGAGGAGAAGGAGAAGAGGAGGATAGGAGATAGGATAGAGTAAGTACAATATCACAACATATTTAATAGTTTTAGAACGTAATCTATTTCAAATGTAGAACTATTTCTCCAAAGGTGCGTAGTTAAGTAGTTTCTCGATAAAGTCCACATGCCACAGCAACATCCGGTGGCAGCAGTACCTCTTTAGAGACCCAGTGCGTCTAGAAGATCACCTTCAATGTACTCGACTTGTAATAATCCCAGGTAGGCCTCCCACTTATTGCCAATTACTTTACCACATGTGAAACATCGAACTGGTATAATCATTTTCACTTATTTAGAATAATATTCTAGTTTCTTACCAAAATAATGAAACAAAACAAAAATAACTCGTTCGAGTGCTTGACATTACCGGTGTCGGTTATTGGGACCAAACACATGTTCACAACATGTTCTTTCCCAAGGTCTAATCTACGTCTGTACCAAATTTCATCAAATTTGGTTCAGTGGTTATGGCGAGAGAACAAAAAGACAGAGTTACTTTTGCGGTTATAATATTAGCACAGTCTAACGACTCATAAAGATTACTCTTTATTGTGTGTTAGTATGGATGTTCAAAAATGTATACGAAATATTTCCCGGGCGACAACGTAGGACATAACTCGGCGTGCCAACTCCCACCCGACACGTCGTGTCATGTGTGGGTGACGTCACGCGTCATTGGGATGACTCACGTTGCCTGGACCCTCTTTCCCTTCCCGTCTTTAGCAGCTACTAGTGAAATCGTGAGTACCAAAATCCAATGTTCTTATATTAAACCTGTTCTGTATTCTGAGATTAAACCAGGATAGCTACTACAGATGTCCGTGATAGGTACATAGAACCGCAGGCACATGCACATTATTTGATGTCTGGGCCCCTGCCCCGGCTTCTGGGCATCCCGGCATCTGAGTCGACCTCAACTATTTATTTAAAACCTATTTATTTTTCTGTCAGAACAGAGCTAGTGAGTACTGCATTAACCTTGCATTAACGTATTATATTAGGTACGTCCCTACACGTAGTATCTCTTATTAGTCTGTGGTCCCTACCTATCCTTTCATGGACTTAAATCGTGACACAGATATTATATTACAATTCTTAGTAGGGGTAATGATATCGTACCTACCTACTACGGGTCTATGAAAAAGCATCTGATGAGACCTAATCTAAGGGCATGTTTCCCCTTTAGATTACCATTACGTGAGGTGAAGATGACTTTGCCTTACCAGATACCTTATTATAAAAAAGGGTTTTTGAAATAAAAAGAGCATGATACATTCTTAATTATTATATTTCTATGGTTTAATTATTTCTAGTATACTTACACACCTTCTTTTCTGAGGCTACAAGCACAAAGATGTTGTCTTTTAATTACCTATTTAATTTTTTAATAAAGAATATTAGTAGGTAGGTAAGCGAGAGGTCCTTATTTGCCTGACCTAGGTAATTAAAGGAAGGAGGTAGGACACGGCGGTATTTCATTCATGCAAACGTCCATAGACCACGGTAACCACTTTCTATCAGGTGGGCCGTGTGCTTGTCTGCCACCTAAGTGGCATAAAAAAAATATTACCCGCAACATGGACAATATTGTATTGATGTTTTTTTAGTATCATTCTTCATGATAAATACCTACCTGCACTATTCTATCAACTTTATTGCAAAATTTCCAAATTATCCTTCATAGCTGTATTAAACTGACTTTCAACTATATGTTCTGAAATAATATCAACAGTTTCACTATCAATTTTACCGGCGTCATTTAACATTTTTAACAAACCGGTCATAGTGTACAGCGATTTCAATAGTACACCATTTTGTTTCAGCACCCTAGCGCCACCTTGTTCGCGATCTAGAACTACTACGGCATGTGTCACAATCAAACCTTCACCGCGTAAAGTTTCAACAGTTTCTAGTAAACTACCACCAGATGTCACTACATCTTCGACAACAAGACAGTTCTGATTTTTCTCGAAAATTCCTTCGAGAATTTTTTTTGTTGCGTATAATTTTGTTTCCTTTCTTTTCATAATCATGGGAGTGTTGGTGTTCACAGACATGACGGCAGCTATAGGGAGGGCGGCATACGGCACACCACAGAGTAAATCATGATTTATTTCCCGCGCTAATGCTTGTAACTGCTGTGATATTGCCATCTGTAAAAATAAAACAAACATTTTAAAACAATAAATTATTAGGGAATTTTACGGCTTGAAAATAATTGTCAAGCGATGAGGTGTTATAATATTAATTTATGAGACTCTTGTAACAACATTTTTTTAACAAAACGCTAACCGACGCGGCTTCGTTTCGTTAAGTTTTTCTATAAGTATTAACCTAATTTGACTTAAGTAGAGGAGGGGATACATTCAACTTTGATTTATGAGAGCTATATATGTTGACATACCTATGCATAGTAGTATTCGGTTCGATTCCCGCTCAGTGCAAATATTTGTATTCTTGAATATGTATATTAGCATTGGTCTGGGTGTTTCTATGTATAATATGTATGTATTTACAAAAAAAAAGTATCTATATAAGTATGTTTTTCCGCATTCTAGATCCCATAACACAAGCTAGTTAAGCTAGGCTTACCATGGGTCTAGATAGCGTTGTGTAGAATGTCGTGGAATATTTATTTATTTATTTTATTTATTATGTGTATATGGAATCCCTACAAGATAAACCCCCCTTTTTTTACTTGCGTAAAATCCCCACGAATACGCCCACCACCGGAGCCGGTGGGAGAGGTTATGTCGGACATGAACCGACTAAAACGCACGACGCCTGTGGGTCGTTTTTGGTTGCCGAAGATGAGGTTAATAATCATATCCCTCGTTTCCTGGTCAACCCAGGGCCATCTCTCTCGATCTGGCCCTCTGAGTGACCCGAGATAAAAGCACTCTTACACGCAAGTTTTTACAGTAGCGTTTGCCGTTTATCCTGACACCTAGAGTCTCATTCATCAATCACTAGATGTACAGGCATGTAGGTGAAGCTTCACTTAGAACAGATATACCCTACTAACTTAGCCGATTTAGCAGGCTAACTACGTATTTAGCTGAATCTCGATATTATCCGTGAAGCGACTGCCATATGACCTCCATACCCTAGGGTGATACCCAACCGGGACCGACGGCTTAACGTGCTCTCCGAGACACTGCTGCGACCGCGTTTACTGCCGCCAGACAACAGAGGCTGTCATTTGTCATCCTACTACCCTACACTAATTTTTAATTAATTGCTTGAGTTTCCCTGGAACTTCAGAGTCTCAGGTATAGTCAACATCAGATCGATACTTCGCTAGTCAAGTTCGGTCTGGTGCTGACGATACTTGGTGTAGGCAGGTCGCTACATGTTGATCCTGTTTCTGGGTGGAATGTTTTTTGTTATACCACTTGGTTGGAAGACAAGCACACGGCCCACCTGATGGAAAGTGTTTAAACTATCATGGTCACCCACATCAGTATCAAAATAAACGGGATATCAGAAACTCAAAACAATGAAACATGATAAATATTCCGTTTATTTTGATACTGATGATGGAAAGTGGTTACCGTGGCCTATGGACGTGTGCAACGCAAAGGGAGTCACACTCGCGCTGCCAACCCTGTAAACACAAGAGTTTCTGTGCTGTCACTGTAAAAGATAAAGCAGGACAAGCTTTTGGTCTTCCCACTGACAGTACAAAATCTCTCCAGTGAGCTCTGGCTACCCTATTCAACGCCGGAAACACAACACGAGGTTATTACAGCCGTGGTATACTGTAGGGCGGAGTTACTTCCCCAGTCGGACTGCTCAATCGGACGGAAATACTTGGAACTAGTCCCATTAAAATATTTCTTACCATAATCTGTGGAAGTGACACAACGACTCTCAAGTCGAAATAGATGGGTGTGCGTCGTCCGATCTTCGCCTCAATGTCTCCGAGACGCACAGCGCCCGCGTCGAAGAGACGCACTGCCAGCTCCTCTAGAGACAGCATTGTCTGGAACATGGAGTTTAAATCTATAACCATTATCATCAACTTAACATCATTTCCGATTCCATCCGACGCGGCTTTCACCGAACCTAGGATCGGCTTTCTTTTCCTTGCTTATGCGGTTTTTACGGGAGCGACTTTCAGACTTTTCAACCCCTTTGCATGAAATTTCGTGCGATTTCCTGGCCATTACACTACAGACGTGAACCCACCCCTAGCACAAGCAATTTGTCCGGCCGGGGTGCGAGGGATATGCCTGTCAACCTCACCTTCGGCAACCAAAGCGACCCACAGGCGGCGTGCGTTTTAGTCGGTTCGAGTCCGACATAACCTCCTCCACCGGCTCCGGTGGGGAGGTATCCGTGGGGATTTTGCGCACGTAAAAAAAAAAAAAAAAAGCACAAGCAATTTGGCTTAGTTGGAGGGGTTACAGAAAATATTTGTAATTACATACATACATATGGACTTTATCCCTGAGGGTTAGGCAGAGATGAATTAACACCCACACCAATAATTTTATTCCGTCCCACGTAATAGGGGGTGAGCCTATTGCCGTATTCCGGGTCCTATTATAGACTTGAACCATGCATCTGAGGCTGAGTCTGGGCTGTACATATCTGTCTGATGTTAAACAGCCCTATCCCTTAGTCACCTTGTACGACACCGCATGGGAAGAGATGGGGTGGTCCAAATTCTACTCTGCCGGGAACCACGCGGTTATACTACTACTGAATAATACTGAAATTGATTATTTGAAGCGACCTGAAACCTAAAACTTTAAACAGAGATAGATTAACTAAACCTCTTAGCCTTAGGAGGGATTTTGCCTCACTATGTGTGTTCTACCGCCTATACAATGGTTTGTGCTCAGATGAATTGTTTGACATGATGCCCGTAGCTACATTCTATCATCGCATCTCTCGCCATAGGCAGGAAATTCATCCTCACACATTGCGACCTGAGACGGTGCGCACTGTGCGGTATGAAAGAAACTTCATCCCACGCACACTCAAGCTGTGGAATGACCTCCCTGCTGCGGTTTTCCCAAGCGCCTACAATATGGGGTTCTTCAAGAGGGGCATCAGAAGGTTTCTTCATGGTCGGCAGCGCGGGTGTGACACCCCTGGTGTTGCATACGTCCATAGGCCACGGTAACCGCTTCCCATCAGGTGTGCCATGTGCATGTCTGCCAACTTAGTGGTATAAAAAAAAAAGTGTGAATTCGGAAGGAATCGTAGATTTTTTCCAGTAAGAGATAAATAAACAGACACTTCATTCGGTAGTCTGAGTGATATGGTTTGAATAGCTCCTCGATTTTACTAAAGCAAAACCACTGTCATACCAAAGATACTGCCAAAAATGATATTGAATTTAAGACTTTATTTCTATAGCAGTAAACCCCAAAATTAAATGATAAGAGATTCATTACACTTTATCATTCGTTCAGCAAAAAGCCTTTTAATTTTGGACTTTAAAGCCATTCCCTTAAAGTCTAAAATAAATGGATTTATAGCAGTGTCTGTGGTGTGACGTTGGTTTGTGCTTTAATAAGAACATACCCAGTATTGCACAATATTAGCAAGAAGCGGTATACCTTGCGCAATATTTTCATGATTTTCGTCACCACTTACCAAACTATAAGTACCAGTGTCGGCCATTTTGTGATTGAGCGGGAAATGGTGTTAATACAATAAGGTCTTGTCTCCTGTGCTCTATAACAACCATAGATTTGTGGAGTATTTTTTTTGTTTGTTTGACCTAATTACTTCTCTGTAGAATACTAGTAAGGTTTTACGAAAACTTGCGTGTTAACTAATATAATGAAGGAATAAGTAGAGAACCCGGCTACAGTTTTAAACGTAGCCGGAATTGCCGCGATGCAATGCTATGTGCGAGGCTATCCTCACACCACCAAAACTTTTTTTTTATACCACTTAGGTGGCAGACAAGCGCTCGGCCCACCTGATGGAAATTGGTTACCGTGGCCTTTGGACGTGTGTTACACAGATGAGCCACACTCGCGCTGCCAACCCTGTAAGCACAGAGTCCCTGTGCCGTCAGTGTAGAGGACAAAGCAGGACAAGCCATCCCACTGACAGCACAAATTCTCCAGTGAGCTCTGGCTACCCTACTCACCGCTGGGAACACAACACGAAGTTATTATAACCGTGGTATTTTGAAGGGCGGAGGTACTTCCCCAGTCGGACTGCTCAATTGGGCGGAAATGCCGCCGTGTCCGTATAAACTAATAATTAGATACACAGATACAATAGAACCGGAGTAACTATTTATTAATCTGTGATAGAACTTAGGAAAGGCCATAGACTATGTTTGGTACCGACATCCACTGGGGCGGAACCGCGGGCAACAGTTAGTTATATTTCAATATGTAAAAGGTCATTATTTTTGCTCGGCATTGAGACGTATGTAATAAATATTGTGAGAATGAACAGAGGACATTGTTCCTTCATACTCAGACAGTTTTATCACATTTGTGACATTATACGCAATTCACGAGCTACAATGTTTGTTCATATATTCACGTTATAAATCCCAGAAGGGGTTGGTAGAGGTGTATTAACACCCTCTTTTCGTTATGATTCTAAGTCCCACGTATCTGATAGGAAATGGGGACGAGCCTATTGTTAAACTAACTTTTAAACTTTCCCGTTCCATGATACACAATAATGCTTAAGGGAATTAACGTATAACTTTACTAAACAATCATCTCATTAATCGTAATCATCAATATCAGCAACTCATCATCATAATCAACAAACATTTTATAAAACCGTAACTAGAAAAACTTGACATTGGCGTCTCGCCATTAATAATTTTAAAGACATTTACTTGACATTGTCAAAATTGCGGCGATTCGCTGCAGAAGCCATTAATAAAAGAAAGAAGAAAAATCAAGACCCAGCTGATTTGTGCAGTCACCACCTTATTAACTTAAGAGACATCCCAAATTACTGATCACCTTAATTTTTTCTTATACCACTTAGGTGGCAAACAAGCGCACGGCCCACCTGATGGAAAGTGGTTACCGTGGCCTATGGACGTGTGTAACACCAGAGAAGTCACACTCGCGCTGCCGACCCTGTAAGCACAGAATTTCTGTGCCGTCAGTGTAGAAGACAAAGCAGGACAAGCTTTTATTCATCCTACTGACAGCACAAATTCTCCAGTGAGCTCTGGCTTTTCTTAGTCACCGCTGGGATTCTGAACTTAACATATAATAAATAAGAAGTTAGTAATATTTGCGTAAACATTCTAAAAGATTAATTAACTATTGATATCTTAATTATAACCATAAAAATACTCACATTAAAATGTCCTTCTCAGCGATAATATTTGACAGCTAAAGATACGTCTGGTTTCAAACTGATCAGTATTTCTTATAAGCAACATGTGGACAGTATAACCTGGTTTCAATTGTGCTATTGTGGCCAGTGACCGGTTGCCTCATTGGCCATAACTAGGAACATGGAATAATCCACTGACATTGGTATTTATAATAAACTAGCGGACACCCGAGGCTTCGCGTGCGTGAAAATGTTTTATACTTCCCGATTCCGGTGGGAAAAAATTCCCGGGATAGTCTATGTTATACCTTGTTATCAGTGCCAGTGAAAATCCCGTTAAAACCGGTTCAGCCGTTCCAGAGTCGGAACAAACAGACAGACAGACAGACAAAAATTGTAAAAAAAAAAATTTTGGTGTATGGTATCGTATATATATTCATATGCATAATAAAAAGCTGTTATTTCAATATTACAAACAGACGCTCCAAATTTTATTTATATGTATGTATAGCTGTGGAACTAATTTTGTTTATTATACTTACTATTGCATGCCTAACTGATTTTGTTAAATATTGACAATAAAATTATGGAAATAGCTTATCTATACCTTTATTATATTTACTAAAATATTAAAAAGCTGAAGAGTTTGTTTTTTATTTGGTTGTATGCCCTAATCTCAGGAAATACTGACTCGACATTGAAAATTTATTTTTGTGTTGAATAATGGACTATATATGGATTATTACTGACGAAGGAGGTCAGTGGTCATAATTTCCATACATTATCTAGTAGATTAAACAATTGTGGGCTCAAAGGGATGTTAAAAGATTTCAAAATTTGCCATAGACGAAGCTTATAAGTTATAATAACCCTAAAGTAAAACATAGTATTTCTAAAACTATTTATCATTGCGATATAATAACATGTTTCCACACGAAAAAATTTCCACGTAGGCAGAGAGACTCGCAGCATTTTATTTTTATTTATTGTATCAGACTAGACATAAATTATTATTAGGCTATTTTCACACGACAGGGTACGTTCGGAATAGGGGATAGGATATGGACTACACTGAATACCGGTGTAGATGAGGTCTTGGGAGAGGTTTTTCACACGGAAGCAACAGCACAATATGCCAATTATTGTAAAAATAACCTGTATCCCGCATCAAGCAGTAATGATGTCACAACTTATAAAATAAACGCAAATTAAAAACAAACTTACTTTTTTAAAAACATCCACTGATTTTAAATTAACTAAGTATCACATTACACAATAAATCCAATCGATTGATCAGTATTCATTGGCCGAATCACTTAGATATCATTGCCAAAATTCCGCAAAAAAAAAAACTCGAGCATACAAAAATGGCGAAAAGGCGCGTATTTTATTAATAATTTATTTGTATAACTTGTGTATACAACATGTATTCAATACAAGAGATTGTTAGAGAATCAACAACTTTGATGAGCTAATAATAAGTAAGTTATTTTAAGATAGTTCGAGCATCCGGTGTCTCTTGTAGTTTTTTGTATGCGTGTTTTGATACTTTGATTGAGCTGGTTTTTGTTTTGGTTTAGTGGATTAAGTTGTTTGCATGAATTAACTAGTAATGTTTTTTTATCGATAGTAACATATATTAACAGTTTACCTTAGCTGATACATGCAGCTCCACCTGCCCGGATGTCGGTTTACGCGGCTTCCTTTCAGCAATGATACAATTTAAAAGTTAGGTAGGTACCTACTTGTTCATTTTTAAATTGTAAACGACCAGGGACCTATTTGCATTGAACACTTTTTAGACGCGTTAAACAGTTTATTGTGAAGTAAATATGTACTTTATCTTTTTGTATAGACTGTTTTCAATTCTGCGGGCATTCCGGAGTGCCTTATTTTTTATATCTCCAATGTTCACTCTATATTATTATTAATTAGGTATGTATTATATTGTCCTAGCCTCCCGCCTGCGACTTCGCCCGCACGGATGTCGGTCGTGACTTTTGGTCATATCTCCGCTTCTACTCAACAGATTGCGATTTAACAAAAGTAAGATTTTAAGTATAACCTATCCGTTCATTACTTTTTGCGTCCATCAACAAATAGAAAAACAGAACAAAATTAAAAAAAAACATGTCCAGTAAGTATCGTTAATATAACATAACCCAAGTAGTTAGTTTTTTTTTAATTATCTACAATGTACAGACAATACCACTTTACAATTATTTATAATTATATATAATCCAGATTCATACATAATGTGCCCAGACAGACAGTGTAATAAAACATGTCACTTCACTAGCGATAAGCTAAATATGACTCACAGAGTAGGTAGGTACCTAGATACATTTATGACATGTTGGAAATAAACTTAAAAGACGTTGTTGACAGGAATCGATCGCTAGCTTTGTAGGTCAGGGTTCGATTCCCGTGGTTCCGGAACACCACGCGGTGTACCTACCCGCGGGGTGCATCTTAAAACCCGCTTAAAGCCCGGGATCAGCGAGGGTGCGAGGTATATGCTCAAGCTTAATTACACCACAGCATCTGAAGACCATATCCGGTCTTCAGATGCTGTGCAGTTTTAGTAGGTCCGAGTCCGACATAAACACCCCATCGACAGAAGGGGGTGATATCCGAGAGGATATTCAAACAGTAGGCCAAAGCCTCCCAACATTGGGAGAGGCCCATGTTCAGCAGTGGACTGCGATAAGCTTATTGATTGATTGATACAGCTCAAAACTCCAATTCAGTCCTGTAGGCACAATAGTAGAAGTAGTAAATTCTATTAGTCTATGAGAAATGAAAATCCACCACAGATAACGATCAAATTTACTTCAGATTATTATCTGTGGTTTTTTATTTACTGATCTATTTATGTATTTTTATTTGCTATCCACTTATTTGGTTGTCGTTACTATAAAAAGAAAATAGAATATTAATGTTAATTTAATGTTTAGTAATGTTAATGTGTTTATGTAGATTAATGTGATTATGTAGATTTACACTTATGTACTTATCGTTTCGTATCTATACTTTTTAGATAAAATCTGTTGATATTTTTTAACAAAACCTGTTATGATTTATTTATTTTAGAATTTAAAACTGATTAGATGCAACTGATTTGGTGAAATGACCAGGTAATGGGCATTTCAAGCCAGTATAATTTGAACTTTGTCGCTGTAACGACAAAGTTCAAATTATAAATAGCATATATAATCTGACGTGTAGTGTCTCTTCATAAATAAAAATATTCTAGAACATTTTCTACCCTGAGGAACCCCCTATGCGAGGGATATGCCAGAGTCTACCACACCCCCAACCGCTAATGACCTGAGATGGACGTGCGGTTTTAATCGGTAGGGGGTGTCATCCGTGGGGGTTCCGCACGTAAAAGTGTGCCCAATCTAGAAGCATCGATAGATTTGATAGGTAAAAAGAGCTGGTTTTACGATCGAGATGTCTCGTTTCGGGTTCGATCCTTGGTCATTACATTGAGCACAAGTAATCTAGCGTAGTGGGTTAGGGGGAGTATTAACAATTTCGGTCGATAATATTCTTTTGAAGAAAAAATAATTATGAATGTAAGATTTTTTTTATACCACTTAAGTGGCAGACAACCACATGACCACCTGAGGGACAGTAGTTAGCGTAGCGCGGCCTATGAACGAGTGCAACACCAGGGGAGTCACACTCCCCGTTTCTGTGCCGTCAGTGAGGACGACAAAACAGAACAAGCCTTTGGTCTTCCCACTGGCAGCACAAAAACTCTCCAGTGAGCTCTGACTACTCTTTCTTTTTTTTTTACGTGCGCAAAATCCCCACGCATACCTCCCCACCGGAGCCGGTGGAAGAGGTTATGTCGGACTCGAACCGACTAAAACGCACGCCGCCTGTGAGTCGCTTTGGTTGCCGAAGATGAGGTTGACAGGCATATCCCTCATACCCCGACCGACCCAGGGCCATCTCTCACGATCTGGCCCTCTCCTCGGGTGTGTGGGGACTACAGAGTCCCCAACTCGTCTCCGGAAAACGGGGAGGCGCGTAAAGCGCGCCGCCGCCGCGGCCTGGTTCTGCCAGGGTGACCGTCGGCTCCACCAGTCACCCCCAGGCCTGCGCTCATGGGGGACGGAGGTCGTTCATTGACCTCTGACGCCCGAGTTGCCTTCGTACGCGGGCTGCTTGGCTTGCGATCCTTCGTCGGTCCCGCTGCCGCTCCCGCCCCGCCTCCTCCTTCACGAGCATTACTTGCTCGCAGAAGGAGGCGACGGCCGCCCACGCATTCGCACAGCGGACCATCGTCGCGAGCAAGGTGGAGAGCATGAGAACCCTCACTCCCAGGGCCGCCACAAGCTCCCGCCTCGGCGTCTCCCACGCCGGACACTCGGTGAGCGTGTGCGGTCCCTGTAAACAAGAGTTTCTGTGCTGTCACTGTAAAAGACAAAGCAGGACAAGCTTTTGGTCTGCTCACTGACAGCACGAAGTCTCTCCAGTGGCTGCCCTACTCACCGCCGGAAACACAACACGAGGTTATTATAGCCGCGATATTCTGTACGGAGGTACTTCCCCAGTCGGACTGCTCAATTGTACGGAAATACCGCCGTGTCCTACCTCCTATAAAATGTCATGTAACGCCATCTGAGTTTAGTTTTGCCTGTACCTCCCCATTGGAACCGGAATACCGTCTTTATTGCCGATATATCACATCAGAGTTTCATTTTTATTAAAAAAAAAAGTGCCTGTGGGGGATGCGGATATTTTTTTCCCGTGGGTGGAACCACCAGTATCTGCTAGTTGAAAAATATAAAAGGATATCTCCAGACTCAAGCCTTGCGTGTGGTCACACATGGAATAAGACATCAATTTCAAATATCTACTCTTATTTTGTCATCCGCTCTGAAAATAAGCACATTCTAACGAAACAAACGACCAACTTAATTTTGCCACTTAAAAATGAAATGCTAAGTAAATTTTAACCTTATTTGTAAGTAGTTAAATATGAAATTCAAGTTGAAATAGGTAAAAGTTTTCTACTTCTTGGTTTATTTATTTCGTCTGCGTTAGGAGCCAGGAATTTGTTGCTATTTACGGCAGCTTCGAGAGAGTTGTGGGGAAAAGGTATTCACTGTAAATGGATACAGATAAAATAACGATAAATTAGTATGGCCATAGAGGAATTCAAGAAGTTGACTATGAGGCCCGATGTGACAGTACATGGAATCTATGAGACATCACCTAGATTCCAAAAAACCCTATTATAAGTCAAATTTAGAGAAATGTAAATTCCCAGTGTGGCAACTCCAGGAGACCTTGTTGCCTATTCTGCTTTCATAAGTAAAGCGGTTTAACCTTGATTAAAATTATCGTACTATAGTATCATACTGAAAATTGCTGAAAAGGCAGACAAGCGCACGGCCCACCAGATGGAAAGTGGTTACCGTGGCCTATGGACGTGTGTAACACCAGAGAAGCCACACTCGCGCTGCCGGCCCTGTAAGCACAGAGTTTCTGTGCCGTCAGTGCAGAGGACAAAGCAGGACAAGCCTTTAGTCATCCCACTGACAGCACAAATTCTCCAGTGAGCTCTGGCTAGCCTACTCACCGCTGGGAACACAACACGAAGTTATTATAACCGCGGTATTCTGTAGGGCAGAGGTACTTCCCCAGTCGGACTGCTCAATTGGGCGGGAATACCGCCGTGTCCTACCTCACTATAAATACGCATACTGGTCCACCTCTAATATTTTCAACACGTTGGTCAAGGTGTTTGTGCTTACCCAGCTAAAAGAGGTATAGATAATACTTTATTGTACACCAATACATTTATAGCAGACACAAATAGGTAGCATAATAAACAGTTTAATGTACAATAGCGGCCTTATCGCTGAAACGATTTCTTCCAGGCAACCTTGGGATGGACAGTAATGTGACAAGACAAAAGATATATAGTGCAGTTATCATATAAAACTAGATAAAAGGTGTACTTAAACAAGAAGATAGAAAGAGAAAAGCACCTATATACCCAATATAGTCTCTGTGGCGTAGCGGTAGTAAACGCAACAACGCAGGAGGCGCGGGTTCGAACCCCGCTCAGTGCAAATATTTGTATGCATAAATATGGGTATTTGCGTTGGTCTGGGTGTTTCTATGTTTAAAATGTATGTATTTACAAAAAAATTACAGTATTTAAGTATGTTTATCCGTATTCTAGATTCCATAACTCAAGCTAGTTAAACTACGCTTACCATGGGTCTAGATAGCGTTGTGTAGAATGTTGAAAAAAAAAATACGTATACATATAAACTATTGTTACGACTGACGTCGATATCTCGAAAACTAATAATCGAATCTTCAAGAAATAAAAACGCATTGTTAGTGACGACGTACTCTACCGAATGGCATAGAAAAATCTAGAATCGTCAACACAAAGTCACAACCTACCTACGAGTACCTACACTCTTTTGAATAAAAACAAACAATAGGTAAATATCGAGAATGAACTCGAAAGGTCAGCGACGTCGGCGAACTTCAAAGAATAGGTATTTATCGCTCGCGAATTTTCTAGATAATTCGACCCTCCTAATTGAGAGGTATAAAAACACGCTCGCATAGCGACACGATTGATTCTGTCTTTGAGATCGATAACGAACACAGCGAACTTAAGCGACCGAAGAAGATTCTACCTGCGACCTGAGCAACGACTGTGGACTACTGTGTACTACTGAGTGACTGGAACTGTTGAAGAGTACTGTGTGTACTTACTAGTGATTCAATTGTCTAGTATGTGGTGAGCTAATAAATCTCTTCGTTGAGTAAATGGCATTTAATTGTACCCCGTGCACGTAACACTACAATAATAACCTATATTATTAGTTCTGTGCCCTACCCTAAATAATCACACTACCGAAGTGAAGTCACTCCTAAGTCAAGCAAGCTAGCTTAGCTGGGGGTTAGCAGAAATACTTCATTCGGTTAGGTAGGTACATAATAAAAGTAAAACAATCTTGTAGCGTCTTTTTATAAAAACACATAAATAACACAAATAAACTAGGCTAACTAAAAAACTTGTGGTTTAATTTCGGTCTTTAAAATGAGTTTCTAAACAGAAATATTAATAAACGGAGTCCTTAAATACAACGTAGGTATTACCTATATAAAAAGACACAACATATCAAGATTGTTTGTTTTTTTAATAAACTCACGCCGAAGGGGTAGGCAGAGGTGGCACTCACATTTCGCCAGTTTATGTTTAGCCCCCAATGTAATAGGTGGCGAGCCGGGCACTTATAAACATGCGATAAATACACACATAACTTCGAAAAGCATCGAAAAATCATTGGTGTGTGACATGGTAAAACCTGGGATGGAACCCGACACCTCGTCTCAGCAGTCCTCAGCACCCATACCACTAGCCTACCGCGATGATTGTATACGTTTAGTAAAATAGGTACCTAACCAACTGGAACACAGATAACATAATACTAAACTGGAATAATTATAGTGATTTAGGTTACCAGTAGGCATAAGAATTACCTGTGCCAGTATTCTTAAAAAAAAAAAACAAATATTTGGACATGGAGTTTCTCCCGCGTTCCTACTTCAAAATATCTACTTACAAACAGTTTGTACTTATGTTGGTAAGAGTTACGTCATGTTTGTTGACGGACATTTTACAGAATCTACCTACCTATCTACTCATCCAATGGTGTTTGTTTATATCCCGGGCCATCTTCGCGATCCGCCGGTGTTTACGTCAAAAAGGCCGTTACCCCGTTTCAAGTTCCGCCTAACTGTTTGTTGCATGTAGTATTTTCGGTGTTTTGTATTTGCAAGTGACTCAATTTAGTATCAGATGACCAAGTCAATGAACAGTATTGAACTATGCAAGTAAACAATTTTTTATTGTTTTGCTGGCCTAAAAATATCCTATTACCTACCCGATTGGTTCAGCTCATCATTCTACTCTAGGGATTAGGAGTCGGCATTCTAGTCTTACTGTGATGCGGCTGAGCTTTTTTTTATTATACTACTTAGGTGACAGACAAGCACATGGTCCACCTGATGG
The DNA here is from genome assembly GCA_963662185.1 of Eilema griseolum. NCBI lineage: Eukaryota > Metazoa > Arthropoda > Insecta > Lepidoptera > Erebidae > Eilema > Eilema griseolum. The sequence continues at coordinate 1,901,637 of OY759254.1, forward strand.
GAAGTGGTTAAGTGCAAGTATAATATCACTACGTAGTATAAAACAGTCGCTTTCTCTGTCCTTATATCCCTATGTATGCTTAAATCTTTAAAACTACTCAACGGATTTTGATGCGGTTTTTTTTAATAGATAGATTGATTGAAGAAGGTTTATATGAATAACAATATGCATTAAATAGTGGAGAAATACTGTTATTTTTGAGGTTTCTAATGTAATGTCGTAAATAATTTCATTTTTTCCGCTTACATTGCAAACGCAGGCTGAACCCTACAAGATTTATCAAAATAATGTACTAAGTATTGTACACATTGAAAAGGTCTACAGAAAACTCCTCGATGGTATATGTCTATCTCTTATGGATATCCCACAATAACATTTTTTTGTCATTTAATTTACTTTTTACGACAAATAATGGCTAATTTTCGAAGCGATTTTAACCAATAAAGCATTAATCCTTTTCCAATCAAATACCTTAAATACATTGTTGATTTAATATAGATCTATATGGCCCTTTACAGCATATGATTTAAATGAATATTTTCGAAGATATTACTGATTAAAAAATTGCGGGACGTAGCGTTTGCGGCGGTACTGTAGTGTATTTAGTATCAGCATTGCACCCGTGCGAAGCCGGGGTGGATCGCTAGTAAATACCTATATGTATATACTTATATATAAAATTCTAGTGTAACTACAGAATTATGATATGAATATTTTCCGTGAAGTGACTGCCACCTGACCTCCACAACCAATTGGATCGATGTTTTTTGAAGGATGTAGGAAACGGCGGTATTTCCGCCCAATTGAGCAGTCCGATTGGGGAAGTACCTCCGCCCTACAGAACACCGCGGCTATAATAACTTCGTGTTGTGTTTCCAGCAGCGGTGAGTAGGGTAGCCAGAGCTCACTGGAGAATTTGTGCTGTCAGTGGGAAGACTATAGGCTTGTCCTGCTTTGTCTTCTACTGACGGCACAAAAACTCTGTACTTACAGGGTTGGCAGCGCGACTGTGACTCCTCTGGTGTTAGAAATGTCTATAGGCCACGGTAACAACTTTCCATCAGGTGGGCCGTGTGCTTGTCTGCCAACTAAGTGGTATAAAAAAAAAGTTACACTAGTCAGAATTTTGAGGGATCCAATATGTACCCGTAACTACTGCCATACCTAGATGTTTGAATCGATATGTATAGTTAGTTGTAAATACAAAAGGACCTCCTTCTTTTTTGAAGTCGGCTAAAACATTGCGACTACCTACTGTGAACCTACTCTTTTTTTGAAGTCGAGTAACTAATTATATATATAAACACCTCAACAAAGTCTAGGGAACAAGATGACCCCAATTTTTTTTTTCGTGTAAATCTTGTTTTGCAAATAACTGGCAGCAAATAAATAAAAATAGAATAAAGTAGATTACAGAGTTGTTCGAAATTTAAAAATTAATTTAAATAAGTAATGATTTTCGAATATGGAGGGAAAACTTTTAAAAGTGTTTGATTGTGCAGTTTCTCTGAGGCAAAATAAAAATTATTTTCTTTGATTGTAAATAACGTTTATTATCAATAATACGTCTTTTACGTATGGTTTGTGCATTTTTGTGACTGTAGTCATCATGTCACGTCGTCATTTAAGTCGCGAAGAGATGTTAAGGGCTGTTGGTATGCTGCAAGCTGGACGAACTCAACGCGACGTAGCGGATGCTGTCAACACCCAACGTAGCGTAATTTGCAGATTATGGGCACGCTACAGGTCTACAGGGGATGTTGCCGAACGTCGCAGGGGATGAAATAGGGTTACTACCCCGCGACAAGATCGTTTCTTGCAAAATTCCGCAAGGCGGCAACTCACGATTGCTGCTCGTCAGTTGGTCGCAGGCCTCCAGTCTCAGCATCAAGTGGTTATTAGCGATCAAACTGTCAGGAGAAGACTACACGAAGCCAATCTTCATGCCCGCAGACCGCTTAGGGTTCCAGCTCTTCGACGTGGAAATCGAGGTAGTCGCTTATTGTGGGCTAACGCACATTTACAGTGGACCGACCATCAATGGGCACGGGTTCTGTTTTCCGACGAATCTCGCTTCGGTTTTCATCCTGATTCGAGAAGAGTGCGTATATGGCGAGTTCCTGGACGTCGGAGTCATCTCCAGAATCCGCAAGAAGTTCATCCTTACCAAGGTGGAACAATCATGGTATGGGCTGGAATTCGCCTTGGTGGAAGGACCGACCTCGTTTGGATACGGGGCAATTTCAATGCAAATCAATACATTCAGGAGGTTATACACCCCATGATAATCCCTCATCAACAGCAGTTCGGTCAAGATTTTATGTTCATGCAAGATAATGCACGGCGAGGGTAGTGGTCAATGCGTTAAGCGAGCACAATATTACGACGTTGGAATGGCCTGCTCAGTCTGCCGACCTCAATCCCATAGAGCATGCCTGGGATTTGCTTGGGAGAAGAGCTTTCAGTGATTCTTTGGAAAATCTGAACACTGAAGAACAACTTTTCAGTGTATGGAGCCATATTCCACAGACGATGATTGACAATCTCATACTAAGTATGCCACGCCGTTATCGAGCTGTTGCTAATGCTTTAGGAGGTCCTACAGATTATTAAAAACGTTTAAAGTACGGTTAATTACTGTATTTCTTACTACCTCGTTATTTTTGTGCCTAATCATAGAAGGTTGTAATACTCAATATTGGCACTATTCAATTCTTTCTTAAAAAAAAAAATTGATATGAGAATGTTTATTATTAAAATTAAAATTAAAAACGGTATAAAAATACCCTTCTATTGATATAAAACACTCACTATTACAAGTAAGGGTTTTTAAATAAAAACTAGAAATGTCCTTGTTCCCTAGACTTTGTTGATGTGTGTAGTTCGCCTCGCTTTCTTGAACAAATCTAAAATTATAAATGGTGAACACAAATTTCTTCCGGTATAGAGGTGCAGTGAAAAATAAATGTTAATAGTTTCCTGCACTCGCCGCTTGGTGGCGCCACTCGCCAGGGACGTGTAGTCATAGACAATGCTGGCATAATGCCAACTTAGCTTCCCATTTTAGTTTTAAAATAATCAGCCGTCTCGAAAATATAATTAACCATATATTTTATATGATAAACCGCGGTAGCTTAGTGGTATGGGTAATGGTCTACTGAGACGAGGTCTCGGGTTCGATCCCAGGTTTTACCATGGCACACACCTATGATTTTTCGATGCTTTTCGAAGTTATGTGTGTTTTTATCGCAGGTTTATAAGTGCCCGGCTCGCCACCTATTACATTGGGACCTAAACATAAACTGGCGTAATGTGGGTGCTAGCACCTCTGCCTACCCCTTCGGGGATATAGACGTGAGTTTTATTATGTTATGTTATCTAATAAAAAAATAATCATGTTAGCAATTTTTAAGGGGGTTGAGAAATTTGTTGCTACCCCTTTGGGGATTTACAGACTTAAATATTTGAATGAATGAATGAATAAACTCACGCCTATATCCCCGAAGGGGTAGGCAGAGGTGCTAGCACCCACATTTCGCCAGTGCGTGCGTTTTAGTCAGATTAAGTCCAACATAACCTCCCCACCGGCTCCGGTGGTGGGGGTATCCTTGGGGATTTTGAGCACAATAAAAAAGGCCCAAAATGCGTTATATACAATGTTGTAAATTATTTAATTTTTACTTATTAAAAAAATTGTATAAGTACAATCAGGTTCAAATATTTAGTGATATTTCGTGGCTTATCAGGGTTGCCATAAATGTTGTTTACAAGCGGTACAAATTCCCTAAAGTCCACTTCGTGAAGAACCTTCGAGATAACGTCAGGTAACTTATAATCGCGGCTTAAAAAGCTTTTCGCTTAGCTTTTAAAATGCTATTTGAGAGATTAAACAACTAGCTTTGACTCATGGTTTTATTCATTTATCTTCGTTTCATTGTCAGCTCCCGTTATAACTAAGCTTGCACTTTACGAAGGCAACTCGGGCGTCAGAGGTCGATGAACGACCTCCATCCCCCATGAGCGCAGGCCTGGGGGTGACTGGTGGAGCCGCCTGTTACCCTGGCAGAAGCAGGCCGCGGCGGCGGCGCGAATGGCGCGCCTACACGTTTTTCGGGGACTCTGTAGTCCCCACACACCCGAGGAGATGGCCAGATCGTGAGAGATGGCCCTGGGTCAGCCGGGGTGCGAGTGATATGCCTGTCAACCTCACCTTCGGCAACCAAAACGACCCACAGGCGGTGTGCGTTTTAGTCGGTTTGAGTCCGACATAACCTCTTCCACCGGCTGCGGAGGGGAGGTATCCGTGGGAAAAAAAAAAGCTTGCACTTTAGGGACAGGGACTCTACACACCTAGTTACACAATTTAGTTTAGTTTAACTTTTACGGGTACGAGTGTCATCTGTACCCCTTGCACGAAATCTGTCGTAATCGTATCGAGAGAATGGAGCATTGCGATTGGCCGGCTTCACGGCACGCGTCCAATCACAATATTCACAATGCTCCGTTCTCGAAACGTTTACGGTACAATTGGGTATTTGACTGACTAGTCAAATTAGAGAGTACCGCGGTAGCCTAGTGGTATGGGAAATGGACTGCTGAGACGAGGTCTCGTGTTCGATCCTAGGTTTTACCATGGCACACACCAATGACTTTTCGATGCTTTTCGAAGTTATGTGTGTATTTATAGCAGGTTTATAAGTGCCCGGATAATGGCAATAGGCTCGCCACCTTGGGACCTAAACATAAACTGGCGTAATGTGGGTGCTAGCACCTCTGCCTACTTCTTCGGGGATATAGGCGTGAGTTTATGTCATGTTAAATTAGTGACTTTTACCAAACGTCAAAACAGTAAGTTATCAGGAAACTTGTATGAAATAATTTGACGTCATAATATTTAATAGTCAAATCATTTACTATTGTAGGTTGGCTGAATGATTGAGAATAAATAAAAAATAGAAAATAACCGACGCAACTTTTACCGCTCTTTTACCATTCTCAATTTAATGAGCCTAGTTAAATAGTTAATTTAAACTACAAGAAAAAACTCAATTACGATAGTTTTTCGTGCTAGGGGTATTGATTCCTCAACCCCATAAGGAAAGCGAATACTATATTTGGGGATCCATATTGACACGCATATTTTTTTAATTTATAATCTCTGTTTTCGTAAAGATTTGTGTTTAATCATAGATCGCCATTTTTTTTTCCTTTCATTTTTAGTTGGTCATGAGCTCGTTTAGTTCCTAAAACGTTACATAGATGGCGTTACACGTACAATACGTGACTCTCTTTAAAACCTTCTGCACGTCCTTCTACACGTGCAGCTTGTGGATGTGTTACACTCTACGGGCATATAACGACCTGCGCATTCAGTATAATAACGCATTTAGGACACTGCTGTTGGGGGTGTCTCAGATATAATAATAATAATAATAATAATAATGCTAGCACCTCTGCCTACCCCTTCGGGGATATAGGCGTAAGTTTATATTAGTTTATATTAATAATAATAATGTTTATTTCTCACCAAACGTTTACATAACAAATCTCAAATAAAATACAGTAGAATGTAATTAATAAATTAGTACAAGGATCAATCAGAATTATCACAGAATAGCACAGACGATTTCTATGCTATTATTAGAAAGCGTTCGGCCTCTGCCTTGGCACGACTCCGCCGCAGCTCCAACAGTCTCCTGAGTGTGTTTAAGGACAGGTGGGACTCCCCCTTGTTGCAACACTGGATGACACTCCACACGTGACACAGATAGTGGAGTCTTGTTATTCATATGTATTTATTACTAACATTAGTTCTTAAGTTAAATTATTACTAACACTATGGATCGATGGTCTGACAATAAACGAATTTTAATTAATTTAATTTAATAAAGGTGCTAACACTCGAACATTCCCAAGAAACAATTTTAAAGTCAAATAAAAGTTAATTACTGTTTTAACACCACATAATTACTTTTGACATCAACCTTAGATAGGTAGTTTGCTAGCGGAACGACTAGTTGCCAACGGAAAGCTATCGAAAAAAAACTGTGTTATTTTTTTTATATTATTGGTCCGTCCATTAACTATACCCCGTAGATGGTAATAAGCTGAGGTGCAGTTAAACCCCCCGCGCATTTTTTTAACGAAATCTACCCAGATAACCCGTCGCCGAGGCCAGCGGGGGTGGTTATAGCTATATCGTATTCGAGCCGAACAAAACCGATGATGGGGGTGAGCCTCTGGTTTATCTCTCTCGCATATCGTCTTATCCAGGGAAACCCGCGGCTCGGGTGTATCCTATGGGTTCACTACGGCCACACCACAGAGGCTGTCCATAACGATGACGTGCTAATAACATTATCTTAATAATAATAAGTAAACAATACGACTAGGAGGTAGGACACGGCGGTATTTCTGCCCAATTGAGCAGTCCGACTGGGGATGTACCTCCGCCCTAATAATAAAGAAAGAATACCGCGGCCATAATAACCTCGTGTTGTGTTCCCGGCGGTGAGTAAATAGCCAGAGCTTACTGGAGAATTTATGCTGTCGGTGGGAAGACTAAAGGCTTGTCCTGCTTTGTCTTCTACACTGACGGCACAGAAACTGTGCTTACAGGGTCGGCAGCGCGACTGTGACTCCTCTGGTGTTACAAACGTCCATAGGCCACGGTAACCACTTTCCATTAGGTGGGCTTGTCTGCCACCTTAGGGGTATAAAAATAAAGTTTTTTATAATAATAAATTATTTACCATGTTTATTTATTTAATCGAGATTCAGTGTGATCATGTTATGGTACAGAAATAGCGAAGACAAATAAATTAATTGATTGGTTCAAGATAACAATAACTTCCTAACATAATAAAAGAAAGGTGGGTAGGTAAACACAGCCCGAATGATTTCTATTCCATATTATATCAATTCTCTAAGGAGGAAGCGTATTGAATTAAAAGACACGGTATAGCATTGTCTGATGATCAACAATTATTTTATAGTTACCGGTATATTCTTATATGTATTTAAAATTCTCGTGTCACGGTGTTCGAACTTGAACTCCTCCGAAACAGCTTGACCGATTCTCATGAAATTTTGTGAGCATATTAAGTATGTCTGAGAATCGGCCAACATCTATTTTTCATACCCCTTAATGATAAGGGTTGTCCACCCTTAACATTTTTCTTTCATTTTTAGACATTTACTTAAAAATTATTAATATGGCAAAACAACGTTTGCCGAGTCAGCTAGTAATCTATAGTAATCTAGACCCTAAGTTGCGAGAATCTATGCTATGAAGTAATTATAAGAAGTTTGTAGTAACAACTGAAAAATCACACTCTAAAAATTATTTAAAAAAAATTTTTTCATACAACTTAGGTGGCAGTTGTCTGCCACGACCCACCTGATGTGAAGTGGTTACAGTAAGCTATGGACGTAGCGTAGAAGTAATTTAATTTAAATAAAATTGAACTGTGCCAATTAAGCCCTTTCAGTTGATACCAAACACGGCATATTTATCCCAAAATTATTTTTAACACAGTACCTTATGACCGCTAGAGGGCGCCATAGGTACAGTGACACGTCATATAGCCTATAACTAGCGGACGACCAAGACGCTTCTAACGATACCTCTTAGTTCTAATAAAATAGTAATAGTATAACCTACATACATATATAGCCTGTCAAAATCATAACCCTCTTTTTGCTTCCCAGTAGTCGGGTAATTAATGGTTGACTGCAACGACTTCCATAGGTGCCATGGCAACCGCAACTGACGCGACGGCTTCACGTGCACCTCTAAGCATGGAGTCTCAATGCCATAAGAATGGTCACCCATCCTAAGAACGACTTGGCTAAGGTTGCTTAACCTTGCATGTGATTAAAACTGGTTTTCAAAGAGAATACTGCACGTGATAATGTTGACCAGACAGTCAAGCAATCAATCAATTATCCTATCGCAGTACACTACTGGACATAGGGCTCTCCCAATGTTGGGAGGCTTTGGTCGACTGCTTCCACGCTGGCTAGACGGGTTGGTACAGGGTTTTATTTCGAGTTTTCCTTCTCTTGTAATAACATCGTCTGAACATTATTCCGTTAGTCTCCTCATACGACACCCTTCGAATGAGATGGGGTGGTGATACTGGTAAGTATATTATTATTCTCTTTCCATCACTAATGGTTTGGCCAGACAGTAAAACATAACATAACATAAACTCACGCCTATATCCCCGAACGGGTTAGGCAGGGGTGCTAGCACCCACATTTCGCTAGTTTATGTTTAGGTCCCAATGTAATAGTTGGCGAGCCTATTGCCATTAACCGGGTACTTATAAACCTGCGATAAATACATAAATAACTACGAAAAGCATCGAAAAGTCATTGGTGTGTCCCATGGTAAGACTTGGGATCGAACCCGAGACCTCGTCTCAGCAGTCCATTACCCAAACCACTAGGCTACCACAGTGTTGGCCAAACAGTAAGATATTCTTATTTTTACTTTATAAATTTAGCTACAGACAGGTTTAGTTTAATTATAAAGTGCGAGAAATGAATATAATATCAATTCTAATGATAATTTCAGCTTTCTTTTTAAACAGACACGTTATAATGCTAATTTTGTGTTCCAGTCTAGTTTCCAGGTAATTCGTGTGATCTAGATTAGCTGTTTGATTTTGATCTCTTGTGGAGTTGTTTGCCTAGCCCTCGAGAGGCACGGTAAATATTCAAATAAATATTCTACAACGTTCCACACAACGCTATCTAGACCCATGGTAAGCATAGCTTAACTAGCTTGTGTTATGGGATCTAGAATGCGGATTAACATACTTAGATACTTTTTTTGTAAATACATACATATAATACATAGAAACACCCAGATTAATGCAAATATACATATTCATTCATGCATATAAATATTTAAACTAAGCGGGAATCGAACCTGCGTCCTCTGCGTAGCAGTTAAATGTTCTACCGCTACGCCACAGAGGCCGTAGCTTAGTGGTTAAGGAGTCGACCTTACAATTGAGTTCCTGGGTTCGAATCGTGGCCACTACCGATATCAACTTATATGTATTTCTAATACAAGAACTTTAGCTTCGCTGGAGAGTTTTATAGGGATTACTTTTTTTTTAACTTCATCGTCGTTTGATGTTATACAAACCTTCTTCGTTCAGAACTAATGAAAACCCTATAAAAAAATTCAGAAATTGTATGTATTGTTAGCTTGTATCGAGTAATACTAGTAAGCCTCAGTATACCTAATTTGTATTATTTACTCGAGGCATTCGTTCAATATAAATATTTATATATACCTCTTTGATATTACCTATCTGTTGCATCTATTATCTATGGTTTATTGTTGCCGCCAAAAAAAGACATACACGGGCACCAACTTTTGTTTTTTATGCGTTGAGTAAATACATTATTATTGTAAATATATATAATTGAATATATTTACAATAATAATGTATGTTATATATATGTAATGATTAACTATAATAATACAATAATTATAATAATAGGATTGAATATAATGAATAAGAAATCATTGTGATGAGCATGTAAGTACCGATTGTTATTATGTACTGGATATGCTGGGAGAAGGTAAGGAATAAATGCATTAATTTGCTAAATGATAAAAGGATTCTTATTGATTAAACTCTGTCCTGAGGTGGGGATAATAGTCTGTACCGAATGATTTCTTTATACTTCTAGACTGGTAGTAAGGTACATGAAATTTGGTATTGCGAAAGACCATTAAAATGTGCGACTTATGTAAATGTAGCAGCGTCTTACGTCCGTGTCTCATTCGGACCCGAAGTTTGGCGTTTCATAGTAGCTCCCTAGATTGCTTACGGCACAGACGTCCAGCCTATAAATATGTTCGTGACTCATTTCTCTGAACTAATAATGTCTGGAGTCTAGACTGAAGAGGGATGACTCACAAAGGACTATAGGTTTATTTACTTTATTTACCATAAGGTGAGGGCTTGATCACGCAGTGACCATGTCACCCCCATAGGGAGCTACTAATTACGATAATCATTTAAAACTAATCGTTTCTAGATTTTTTTTAATTATTTTTATTTTTATTTATATTCTTTTTTTTTCTTTTTTTAACCCTATGTTAACAATTTTGTATAGAACTTTAGCGTCCTCCGACAAACACACACATACCTATGCACTTACATACACTAGAAACATTAAGACCTTGTAGTCCTATTATCTAGCCTGCTAAGCATTATCTACATAGGTGATTAACATCTGGTGATTTACGTTACAGGCGACGACGGGACGAATTTCTCGCAGGTTTCCCTCTCGGAGTTTAGAAGGTCAGTTGGTAGTAGCTCCCATAAAAGCCGATATAAACCAAATCATGGTAACCAGGAATAAGAAAGCAGATCTATCATTCCTATAAAACCTTCAGATTGTATTTTCAGCCAGTCATATGCGAGTTCCAAGATTATCCCATCCGTTTTTGTCTGAGTCCGAGCACTGTATCCCAATATCCTGGTGTTCCATTTCTTTGGATCTCAAAATAACTGTCTTGGCTACAAGGAAGTAATGTCCAATATAGAAATAGCACACCATTAGCTATGTTACTGCTAGTAAAAGTTTAGCTACAAGTTATAAAACTTTTAATTACCACCATAAAATGTCTGATATTAACGAGTCTATAAGCTCATGACCTATATTCGATATGTGACTTTTGTAGTTCTGATTTCCAAAAAAAGTAAAAAAAATGTTGATTAATTTACGGGAATGTGTGAATTTGAATGAAGTATTGAACAAATTGAACGATTGAACTAAAACCAATTTATAATGGATTCTATCGCAATATATTTAGTATTATTTTATTATTAATACATAGCCCTACGTCTCAGCTACTTTTAGGTAGACATGGTCGCGGGGCGGGAGTATTTCAAATTGTTAAAAAACTATTTTTTTTTATCGATAATTATTTATGGTCAGTGTCATTCAGGATGGGACGGGATGGAGTAAGAATTCTATTTCCCCATAATATTAATATATCAAATTGAATTTTAAATATCACGTGCATGCGTACAATTTGTACGTACTCATACCTACTACACCCTGACCATATATATTTCACTCTATTTTTAGGTATTCGTATTACCTAATTAAAAAAATAAACAGGGAGATTGAGTTACAATCTAGGCAACACTGGCATGGGAATTAAGGTTAACCATCACGAAATAAGGTAAAAAATTCAGTTAGTTGCAAGTAGGTTAACTTCACTAACCCCAATAAAGAACAAATAGTGTAGTAACTAACATTATGTTTTTAAATAATAGATTCGAAGGACATATTGGAATAACTTAAATGATAAATGATGAAAGGGCACGCAATTCTAAATTCAATTTTGGAAATAAAAATATAAATATATTTTTTAATTTAGGACACAACATCATGGTGAGTTGAATGCAAAGACTCAGGATATAGGGTCACCAAAACCACAAATAATATAATATAATTCTTACATTACAGACACTAACAATTTTACAATGGTGGCTCTCAGTTTAGATTTTGTTTCTAGTAGGTATTGTTATCAAATAAAATTTGGATTAATTTGCCAACAGTAAACCAAACCATCTACCAGTCGGTTCCTGGGCCTCGATTCTGCTGAAGCAAAACCGCACCACGGATACTATTAAAAAAACCATTTAATTTTAGTCTTTAAGGCAACACTTATAACACTTATAAACCTGCGATAAATACACACATCATTTCGAAAAGTCATTGGTGTGTGCCATGGTAAAACCTGGGATCGAACCCGAGACCTCGTTTCAGCAGTCCGTTACCGATACCACTAGGCTAATATCAATATCAAAATTATAAATGCAAAAGTAACTCTGCCTGTCCTACTGTTACGCTTTCACGTCCAAACTACTTGACCAATCTTGATGAAATTTGGTACAGAGATATATTAGACCTTTGGAAAGGCTATACTGGATCACGATAAACGACATCCATGCGAGTGGTGCTTCGGAAATATATCGTAAATTCGGAAATATACGTCTATTTTGTATGTATTGTTTTTGTACTGTTGCATAGTGTAGAACATAAAGATTTTCTTTCTTTTTTTCTTCTTAAGCGGTTCGTGAAAAAGTATCTGATGATGTAACATTACTTAGTGTCTATAATGGTGACATTCTTTGCTGAGATTTTGCCTTTAGCTTACTATCAGGCGACGTGAAGTCAAATTGGCGTGTCCTAGATAAAAAAAACATGGTAGACGAAGAAAGCCTATGTCTATCAGTAGACTGCAATAGGCTAATAGAATGATGATTGGTGGCACGAAGAAGTGAATAAGTAGTGGCTAATGACGTCAAAAAGTAAAGTAAGAACAAAAAATTCACAGTGAAAAATACACTGAACGTGACGAAGTCACTGTTATCGTTAAAAGTAACGGAATGTAAATCATGAGTCCTAAACCGGGTTACGAACATCTAGCGAACATCGACCGACACCGGCGGTAACTTTTACCTCTCAAATATTAAGTTATTAAAGCTTGGTAGCTTAGTGGAGTTCAAATCCTGAACAATACACTGTCGACTTAAAACCACTCCTAACGCGAGTAATTTAGCTTAGCTGAAGTGGTTTTGTGGACTACTAGTAACTTCCTTTACAATTTTAAATCACATTAATCAAAAATTACAAAAAGTAAATTGTAGGTTATTATTCTTTATTTTTCAATATAGTATATAATATAATTTGTAGTTGTAGTTGTCAATCATTCTACCTACCCTAAATTTACTACCGCTTCCTAGGCACTGGTGGAGAATTAGCAGTGCAACATATACTCATTCCTGTAAATCCCCGAATGGACAGACACACCCACATTTCGCCAAATATGACTTTCGGTCCCACTTACTGTTACCGTCAAGCAGGGCCCCGGTTCCGCTAATTTTATGTCAAAGCAAAGCCACTATCATGCCACAGACATTGCAAAAATTTACATTCAATTTTAAACTTTACGCTTATGTTGTTAAACTCTAAAATTAAATGGCATCTTGTGGAGCGAATGAAACATATAATGAAATTTGATTTCATTCAATTACTTACTTTTATTTTGTTCTTTAAAGTCTAAAATTTAATGTCACATTTTGGAGTTTCAATTATACGTCAATGTTTTTATTATGACATAAATTTTGTAGAAACGGGACCCTGGCACGTTGTCGCACTATGTATCAGCTGAAACTAATGGTTTTTATTAGAACAGGAAATGTAAAAAGCTACGGGTTGACTCATAAGGGAAATATCCCTCAGCTATTTACTTAAGAATACGTTTAATAATATGAGCGGAGATCTCGAATAAATACTGGCGTACCGTGTTTACAAACCGTATCCCATTTAGAAGACGAACTTATTAGCATATCGCCACATAGGCATACCATTCCTGTGATTTTACGCTTTCTGCCATAAATGGGGTACTTAGGTCTCTTAATATTTTAAGTTTCACTGTTTCTTACTTTTAGTACTAAATTATCTTTTTAAATTTCAGTGAAGAAAATGAGGAAAATTCATACAATTGCATACAGTAATGCCTCTTTCTCATTGGGGTAGGCAGAGATAATAACATTAATTAATAGTGTGACGTTAAAATGGTGACCCTCTTTTTTGAGAATTTGCCTTCAGTATACCATCAGGCGAGGTGAAGTCTAATTGAGTGTCCTATATAAAAAAAAAACATTCATTATTACTTTCATCAACTAGATTTTATCTGGTTGATATAATGAGTTTTATTTTATTTTTGACATATTATTATAACTCAGTACCTATGTTACAACAAGGCGTAGACATTTGTTTATCGGCGATGTAAAGGGATTGCTTTTAATAAAATTATAATTGATTCATGTTGTTTATTTCTAGGAATGTTATGAGTTTCTATGTGCATAATTTATCAAATATTTTGTAAAATTATTAATAATTACAAGGAAGAACTGATCCAGCCTGCATCCAACTAATACATATACGATTCTACTTGTACCATTGTAAGTTAATTTAAAATTAGAATACAATCGCACAAAGCACAGCATGTTCACAGTTGCAGACATTTTTTTGCTCACACTGAAAACGACCCAGTGTTGCAAATTTACTAAGCAAACAACCATTTAAACTCAAAGAAGTTCTTTGAATCGTCTAGAAAACTGAAATAGAAAGATTTAAAAGTTTTTTATAACTATTTGTAGCGGAAACACGGGCGTCGCGGCGTGCAGTGGCTGCGGTCGTCACCGGTCGTCGGCATAGAGAATGTAATTAGTGCTTGAATTAATTTATGGTTTCATTGTCGGCGCGAACTTGCGTCGCTACTCGGCGTGAATCATGCGCCAGTGTTGTTAGCGTTAAGGTTTAAAACCTGCCTCGTTTAACTTTCGAAAAGATTGTAAAAATAATAGTACTGAAAATTTTAATTTTATGTGCAAGCATAACATATTGGTTATCCAGTTAATCATTCTTTTTTATAAGAAATAATATAATTCATGTAAATATTGCTTGTACATGTCAATATTAAAACAAAAAAGACACATAATACATCCTTGATTATGTTGTGTCGGATAATCCACCACGTATCGTTCCCTCAATGAATCGTAATGGCCTTTGCCCTTTGCTCCAGGAACTAGCGAATTAGGATTAAGATTATTATCTGAAAATAAAATATTCAGCCAGTGGAAAATACCTGGGTGGATAAGTTTATTCTAAAATAAAGAATTGTAGTTTGAATAGTTGTTATGTCATGTAGATTACTTTACTGTATTTATTTTGTGAGTAATGTTAATGTATCATCTTTAAAATTCTGAAATAAAAAAAACAGGGTTGAAAACCGCTCAGTTTATGTAAAATGTTGTATCATTGCAAGATCTTGCTCCAAATATTTACTTTGATTACATTTTTAAGGAACTCTTACAAACAATATCGTCCACGAACACATTTATTAACCTGAAAACTCATTAGTCATACTGAATCATGAAACGAAAACCACTTGCAAAATACTTGCGTCATAGATAAAATTAACCTATTCTATGAAACCACTCGATGCTATATAGCATCGAATGGTTTTATTTAGTAAGAACTGTAATATTACAGTGCTTACTTATTTTACCTTAGACTACTACAAGTACCCCGAATTCAGGGAAATTTCTATAACGCCGCCACACACACACCCCAAGCAGAACCAATTCGTTCGCCGTTCACCGTTCCTTTTTCATTTCATTTCATTCGTGCAGCCCGTCCGCGCGGTGACGGGATTGTGCAGAGCAAAATAATTATTTAGTATTATTTAATAAATAGTAATTTAATACATTAAATATGAGGGAAATAGTGCACCTGCAGGCCGGACAGTGCGGTAACCAGATCGGAGCTAAAGTGAGTACTGCTTTTTTATCGCCAATTTTTAAAATCGCAACGTTCTATTTGACAGTTAAAACTTATTAGATTTGTTTTTTTTTGTCCACGACATATGATTATTAAGCCTACTTACGTCATGTGTAATTCCGTTTTTTAATTATTTTATATTTCTTGTTAATTTATTGATAGAATTTACCTTAATAAACAACACACCTTAATAACAAGTTCAATGTCAACTGTACATATTGCATTTAATTTAAAAATGTAGGTATTAAGTGTTGGTGTGGGTATTTAACAATTCAAACAACTTCTTAAAAATATTTTTGGTCAATTTAGCTTGTTGTCTGTAGGTATATCTTTAGAACTACTTAAGTACATCAAAGTACCTATCTCTGCACGTTTACATGATATGAATTACAGAACTAAAAAAATAAATTGAGTACATAATATGACTATAATTACAATGCGGATCACGATAAAAACTATCTTAATGTGATAGGATAACGTGAAATAACAATACGCCGAGCAGTGCGGAAACAAAAAACATCGCTGACTACAGACTATAGATGTTATTATTCATAACTTCTAATTCTAAGAAAATGCTACTGGCCTAGGAATAGGAAGTTATCATAGATTTTTGTTCTATCATCAACTTTCATAGTTTTAAAATAGGCTATTTGACTATTTTCTTTTTATTATCGAGAAATGCAGAATCACTTGTTTTTATTAAATTCAAACATTATACTCGTAGTAGGTATAGCCGATATAAATAAATAGTACAGACAGAGTCTATAAGACCCCCAATTAACGGATGAGGCTCTGGACCAGGTTTCCTAATCGAGATTGGTAGAAAAGACAGTAGTCGCTCCCATCAAAGCTAAATTAAAAAGAGGAGTGAGCGTACTCCAGGTTCCGAGTGAAGCCTCGAAAGCAACCGGGAACAAAGTTAAAGACAGATTGACAGACAGAAAGAAATACAGATGAACATAGATACTCTTCCTTTTTGAAGTCGGTTAAATTAAAACGCCGGCCGGTGAAGCAGTATTTCACAGCTAGTTATAAAATTTAAATATAGAATGAATGCGATCCCTAATTGGGTTAATAAAGAGGTTTACAGTCACATCTCATTCCAAATTCAATTTGAAATGCGATTTTATAATTAATCTGTATTCATTTGCGCGCTAATGTAAGCACCTAAGTAATTTATATTCAGCAGCCATTTTCATGCACATACTAGGGAAAATTATAGTTAATTTTAAACATATAGTAAGTAATAATATTTCCCGTTCCAGTTTGGGGATTGGAAGACAGTCGCTCTTGTAAAACCCCAATTAAACCACTTCAGGTGGCGAAATAGTAAATAGAAAAACAGCGTGGTTCAGTAAATATTGGTGTTCAGGCCATACCAGCGTTTGCAAGTCAGTGCACCCTCCTAAACATGGGACGAGGCTCTGGCACGGGTTTTACTCTTAGGATTGGGAGGTCAGAAAGAAGTCGCTTTAGGCAAAGTCGACATTGGTATCAATCAAGGTTTCTTCATGGTCGGCAGCGCGAGTGTGACACCCCTGGTGTTGCATACGTCCATAGGCCACGGTAACCGCTTTCCATCAGGTGGGCTGTGTGCTTGTCTGCCAACTAAGTGGTATAAAAAAAACAGAAGTAATAAGCGGGCTCCAAAAAGCAAATTTGGATGAATCCGTTCAGTCGCTATGAATGTTAAGGAAATATTTCTAAAATAACTCTGTTATCAATTCTGTTCCGTTATCAATACGGAAAATCAAGTTTATCACATATAGGTAATCAGAAAATAGACTAAGGTTTGGTTATTACAACCATTGTTTGTTTACATATATAAGTACCTATTGGTGTTATATTGATAGCTGTCCATTACTTAAATACATATTTATGAAAAACTAGATGTACCCGTGACTTTTTCTGCTTGGAAAAATCTAGATCTTGCTTTTACAAGCGGGACACATCTTGGCGGGATTCAGCGGGAACATCTTTGATCTAAAATATCGCAAGACAAAAGAGGACCTGGCGAGAGTGGATTGTGGGAAACTGATAAGTGTGAAAAGGGTTTTATTTTGACAAACAAATGATGAAATAATTTTTTTCACGTGTTTGTGATAGATAGTTATCAAATACCGAGACTTTGAAAATTTCCGCGTGTCGCGTGGTTCCCGACAGAGTAGAATTTGGACCACCCCATCACTTCCCATGTGGTGTCGTACAAGGCGACTAAGGGATAGGGCTGTTTAACATCGGACAGATATATACAGTCCAGACTCAGCCTCAGATGCATGGCTCGAGTCAACAATAGTGTCCGAAATATGGCAATAGGCTCACCCCCTATTACGTGGGACCGAATACTTACAATTATTAGCGAAATGTGGGTGATAATTCACCTCTGGCTAACCCTCCGGGAATAAAGGCGTGATTATATGTATGATGCGTGGTTTTTTGTGAGATTTGTTGAAACTAAACTGTCAATCTGAGTTAGGTCCTTACAGTTTAACAGCTACTTTTTTTTATATTATTAATTAACAGTACAGTACACTAGGTACTTACAGTTATCTTCTGAGCTATTAACCGAGTGTTATTAATTCCTATAGAC
This sequence comes from Eilema griseolum, assembly GCA_963662185.1. Lineage (NCBI taxonomy): Eukaryota > Metazoa > Arthropoda > Insecta > Lepidoptera > Erebidae > Eilema > Eilema griseolum. Next base: position 1,919,623 of record OY759254.1, read on the forward strand.
AGAGTAACGTGTATAAAAACTATAGGTAAACACTGTTCTTTTATTTCATAATTATTTCACTGACGTAAGCTATGTAGGTATCAAAGAAACGGACCATGTTAATTACGCTTTTGGTGCTGGCAGTAACTATTTAAAAATAAAATTACACTGCAATATTTCCTTTTTACTCTGAACAAAATTACAGACAGAAACACTTATTTCGTTTAGAAATTAAATATGTAAGTATATTGTATGTCCTGAGATACAGGTTGAGGACCTTGTTCAGGAGACAGAAACATTATGTACCTATGTAACACAATGATATAAGTGGTAATTACATATTTGAGCCGTTTGGGGTCAAATATGTAATTACCACTTATACCACTTATATCATTGCCACCATCAATACCATTAATCATGGGGTCCAAGTGCCAGTCTTTTGGTTAGAGACATTTCTAAACGTTTAATTGACGTTACCCGTGACCAGAAGGCTGGTTTATTGCTTGCGCAAAGGATTGTGACGTGGCAATGCCGCCAGCCTTCTGGTCACTCTTCCCGGTTGACATCGATGGGGAGGAATTCTTTGATGCCTGAACCTGCAGTTTTGTTTAAGTATATTCTGTATTGTTTTTATATAACACCCATGCTACATTTTTTTTATTTTTTTTATTGTGGCATACCATTTAGCGCAATTTTGAATCGCGCCAAAATTATACCAAACAGCACCGCGATAATTTTGGTTCAATTCGAATTGGTGCTATTTCAATGGGACATACTATTCACAGTACCAATTTTAATGCCACCAATGTAACATTACTTAGTGTCTGTACCTAATGGTGACCCTCTTTCCTGAGACTTTGCCTTTAATCGGCGAGGTGAAGTCAAGTTGGTGTGTCCTAGATAAGAAAAAAATGGTAGCAAAATTATTTGATACTGCTATGGCCAATAGTATAATTTTGGTAGGTACGATTTGAATTAGTGGTATTCAAGTTTTGCGCTTAATTATTCATTCAAATTGGTGCGCTCAATAATATCACAGATAATATCTTATATATAAAATTCTCGTGTCACAATGTTCGTTCCCGTACTCCTCCGAAACGGCTCAAGCCGTTCACAAAATTTCATGAGAATCGGTTGACCAATTCTCATGAAATTTTGTGAGCATATTGAGTAGGTCTGAAAATCGGCCAACATCTATTTTTCATCCCACTAAATGTTAAGGGTAGTCCACCCTAATTTATTTTAACATGGCAAAACAACGTTTGCCGGGACAGCTAGTACTATATAGGCTTTGAAACCTAGCTATTTTATTCGGTTTTTATTGCCATAGACCAAACGACGCATATAATATCATCCGGACTTTACTTTCATCGGTAAATGCATACAAAAGCAAAAATGTTAACTTTTTTTTTCTATCAGAATGTTCAGATATCTATTATTATCTATGCCTTTCATTCCGAGTGTAACGGTGTCTGCTACGCTTTTACAACTTTTATTGGAGCAAAGCATAACGATATGCTTTCTAACGTAAAATGGTCGCTTTGAAATATTTCTTGGTTTCAGTTGATGTTAAAAAAAAAATTAAGTAAAATATAATTTCTTTTTTTTTATTGTAACACTGTTTCGTGTAATTTGTTTAAAATTTCAATACAATTAATTCAGTTTCACGATACGCTGATTACATTAAATGAATGAAGTTTAACTCAATATTGAGTTAAACTCGCCTTTGTACACCAAGATGTATTTGTGATTACCTGTTGATCTATTAATTTCTTGTGTACAATAAAGAATTAAAGAAGAAGTTTTTTTGAAGCAATTAGCAAGACATTGAATGCAATTTTAAAGCATTTAGTATGCTATTTATTCAAATCGTATAGAAAAAATTGAATCAGTTCAGGTGGGTTTTGGACCTACGATCTTTCACTTAACGTTGCCGTAAGTTGGATATATGTATAGAAGAATTTGGATGGTTTCGGGCGAAGGTTCTGTAGCTTAGTGGTCAAAGCGTTCTCTTCATATCGAATTAGTATCCGCGAAGGACGACGAACTATCTGTACCAGATAGCTGCAGTTCCATACGTCTTAAGAAGATATCCTACGAAATTTTACACAGCGTCATACGACAGAAACATAGTCGAGTAAAATGCCTGATTGACGGCAGTCGGCTCGCTCTCACGTAATGGAACCGAAAATCAAGGCGAAATGTAGGTGAGGGGGAATTCACTTCTGCCTACTTCTTCGAAGATTTATAGATTTGAATATATGTATGTATGTATGTACAAAAAATGGAAGACGGCAATAGGCTCACTCCCTATTATGTGGACCGATTTCAATGATTGGTGAAATGTGGGTGTTAATTCACCTCCGCCTAACCCTCCGGAGATAAAGGCGTGATTATATGTATGTACAATTGTACATTGTTTTAAACAACATTCTCTAGACCCCAAGCACTTCAGAACGGTTTAATTAGCTTGTGTTACGTTACTAAACGGGAACAAACATGCGGAAAGAGGTTGCCACCCATAATTTCCCATAAACAATGATAAACACCAAAAAGTTTATGACTACTGCAAATGGAACATCCAAATACATTGGCGGTGTAACTAAACGCAATTAAAAACATTTGATGAGTCGGTCACGTTTCGTTCCTTTTAGAGCGGGAATGAAATGAAGAATTTTAGTGTTGAAGACAGGTGTTATGTTAACAACGGTAATAACCATACTTTTTGTAACAGTAGGTAAAATAACTGGATCTATAAATAGTCATAAATTAATTAACATAGACATGTTTAGTTTTTTTACTAACTCAAAGTTACTTGCGCTCGATCAATTAAAAAAAAAATACGTTGGTACATTAATTTAACGTCTTTATACAAAATGACGATTTAAAAAAAAAGTTAAAACAAGTTTCATCAAAGCAGAGGGCGCCTTGATGAAATTTGGTTTTACTTTTTAAAAAGTGGCAAATTTTTTGCCACTTCACGTAATTAGTTGACTGGTGGCTACCCTGGGCTAGATTTCGACAGTGGAAATCCGTGATTTTAAATTAATCACCTTTTAAGTTTTAATTCAAGTTATGTAATAAAATTATGTTAACGCAATATAATTTAATCGGTGAATTCCAGTATCAATCCCACATAAAATAGTCTGGTAAAATTAATTTTACTTCCTCATAACTATTTTTTATTATTCGGTATGAACATTTCAGTCGAACTGATAATATATAAAAGTTGTTCGTACTCGAAATGAAAACAAAAATGAGTGTTATGAAAATAATATCTTGTAACTTGATAGCCCCGACATCTTGAAGCCACATGCTAGCTGTCAAAATCAGAATCGTTTGTTCGTCATCTCGGTAACAGCGTGGCGTTCATATTCTGTTAGTTATACTATAATATAAGAATTATATTGTATTATCTGTGCTAATACTTTTCCAGATTATAATCTATCCCTGCACCAAATTTCAGCCCGATCCGTTCGTATAACAAACATCCAAACATCTTCACAAACTTTAACATATAAATGAATTACAACCTAATATAACAGATCAGTATACATTAGCACACCAACAAAAATGTCATTGATAGTGGGATTGAGAAGACAAGAGCTTCATTGACACTAGGACACGACACTGTCAGGTCCTTCTCATAACGTGCAATGATTTCAATGACATATTATTTTATAGAATCGGGATGCCGCGTGGTTCCCGGCAGAATAGAATTTGGACCACCCCATTTCCTCCCATGCGGTGTCGTACAAGGCGACTAAGGGATAGGGCTGTTAAACATCAGACAAATATATACAGCTCAGACTCAGGCACAGATACAACAATAATGCCCGGAAGACGGTAATAGGCTCACCCCTTATTACGTGGGATCGAATTCAATGATTGGTGAAATGTGGGTGTTAATTCACCTCTGCCTAACCCTCCGGGGATAAAGGCGTGATTATATGTATGTACCGGGAAATATAATTATTTATGCCAACAATGCCAACAAAATATGCTACCTTTTATAACTGTTATACAGATATTTTTTTTAAATGCAACAAATCAGTGGTGTACAGTTCGAAATTCAAAATTCACTCCCGCCACACCAAGGAACCGTGGCACAAAACAGCTGGTCTAGTACAAAATAGAAGTCATTGAACCAAAATGGCTGACAATCAAGACACCACAAGTTTCCGAATCTAATTTATAAGTCTCCGAGTTTAATTAAATGTGTGACGAGGATAATCAAAGCTTAATCGTCCCTTAACAATGACGAAATTCCTAATTATTTATATCAATTACTTATCTAAACTATTTCAAAGAAACGCTAGGATTCACGTGGTCTCCTAGTATCTTCTTCTATCCTATCTACCTCTCTTACTCTCTCTTCATTGGGAGAGAGGTGTGACAGTGGCTCTGAGTGAACCCATGAGCTTGTATAAATGCCTGTGTATCGAAATCTGCCTCATTTTACTTGGGGGTTTCCAGTTGATTTTCCGTCATTGTAACAATTTAACTTAATTACTAAGTACAACATACTGGACTTAATGCCATTTTCCTTATGATGGGTTCTGCTTGCTATTTAATTATATTGCGGAGGAATTCTACGACGCATTTTAATTGTTCTTAGCTATAAGTTGTATAATAGTTATTTTATTTTTATTGTATTTAATATTTATAAATTATTTCTTGATTTGTTTATTAAAATAACAATTTTTTTTTCCTAATTTAAGTAGGCTTCTAGTAGCACTAAATTGATTATTGATTACTGAAATAATTATATTAATGTGTTTGGGGTTATTTAGAGACGTGAAATACAATTAGGTTTAACAATAATAATTTATAACGAGCCACCTGACCGAGAGCTTCTTTCAAAAATCATAAAGAATTGTTCTCGAATACCCGCCATATTGTGAAGTAATTAACTTTTTTTTTAAACTTTTTGGACCGTCGCGTCGGTGATTGTTCTACTAATATTTTATTCATTATCTAAAATTACTGTACTGTAGTGTAGCTCAATGCATTTTAGATCTTGTGTACTTGCAATTAGGTTGCATTTAGCCATTTTTCTTCCTCTTACTGTTAATCCCAGTCGCATCCAATCCAGAGTATGTGGTCCGCTTCACCAGTCTAACTGCGGATTTGGCTGAACTTCGATATTTTCGAAGCGACTGCCATCTGACCTCCGAAATCTAAAGGCGATATCGAAGCATTGCAATTAGACCAGTTGTTGAACTTTTTAGAGCTCCAACTGCCCGTCACGACTGTCATAGATGTTAGTATTATGGCAACAGGGACCTATGGTTTAACGTGCTCTCCAAAGCACGACCAGGCCAATGCAAATGACCATATTCATGCATACAAATATTTGTACTGAGCGGGGTTTGAACCCGCGTCTTCTGGTAAGGTCCACAGAAATAGTCGCAGTTTTTTTATTTTTATATAGGACACATCAATTGGACCTCGCCTTGCCTGATGGTAAGCTGAAGGCAAAGTCCCAGAAAAGAGGGTCACCATTACTTACACATACCGTGTGACAATGGTGACACTCAGCTTGACGACCTCATCATATGCTTTTTCACGCCCCGCTTTAAGGACCCGGGACTGTAGGAAGAAGGAAACACGTGAGCTGGTAATGAATTCCAGGCTTAAGGCCTGGTGCGACAGAGGAAAGTTGTAATACAAACAAATCTTTTCATCATAAGTAGCCTCTCAAGCAAAATTGTGAGCCCCGGGATTAAGTAAAAGTGGGTGTCAACCTCATAGAGCAATAAGGTGTCTCTTACCTTCCTCAAATTTGGGAAACGCATAATGTAGCTTTTCCATATAAATAACACTATTCGTAGTTTTGTGGCATTACAAATGGCGGCCTTATTGCACGAGGCAATCTCTACCAGGCAACCATGTTATGGAGTGAGTTAGATAAATAGATAGATTGTTATCTTATAATACTTTTATGGTGTACATTCGTAGTAAATATTACATTTTCATGTACATTTTTACAAATTTTTTTTGTTAATAAAAAACAGGTTGTTTTTGTTTGTTTTACACAATTTTTATAAGACAACGAAACAATTCCTTTAAAATCCTTTTTTTTTTGTTGAACCATGCAAGTAGAATTGATTTGGTCTCGGTCTCGAATGGCGATTTAATTACGCTTGAAATCCGGTTTGTTCCACGTTTTATGAAGTTTTAAGGTCTGCAAATAACATATACAACTGCAAATAGGTATTTATTATTGCATGTTGCAATACTATAACTTTATTAATAATTAATAAAATTAGCAATAACCTAGTCCGTAGTAATCCACTTCGCGTCACACAATCCTGAATTTCGATTTTCCTTAGGAGAGATTTGACAGATTTAAATGTCACAGAAACCATTAAAGTTTAGAGAAAAGGGGGTATCCATTAATTACATATTTATAATCACGCCTTTATCCCCGGAGAGTCAGACAGAGGTGAAATAACACCCACATTCCACCAAACATTGAATTCGGTTCCACGTAATAGGGGGTGAGCCTATTGCGGTATCCGTTACCTAATTATGCCAAGTTTTGAGATTTCTGAAAATAAAATAATAATAAAAGATATGCATGTATATATTTGTGCCTATTGTCTGAGGTATACATATCTTATACCTTTTTATATTAAATCTACACTTTCATGGAGGACTTTGCCTCTCGCATTGCAATTCCTCTGTGCACTCCCGGGTTTGCTGGAAGAGAACTCAACTTTGAGTTTGTGTACAATAAAGTATAAATAAATAAGTATACCTGTCTCGAATGGCATAAGATAAAACTTACTTATTACCTACTTTTTAATATTTAGAAAAGAATAGACATCGATTAAGAGAAGAAATGAAAAAAAATTATCGGTTAATGGTGCAATAATTTTATGATTCTAATATAATAAATATTAATTCTAATCCACAGCGTTAATTTCCAATGACAGTAACACAGTATTGTGGCCGCCTTTCTCCAATTACAAACGTATATTTCATCGTTAAAATGTGATCAAACGTTTAATATCATCAACACAATCAGATTAGTGCACGACATGTTACATAGAAATGTGATAACACTAGTCATTCAACTATGTACTGATGTACTGTTGTACTGATTGATGTGATGTTTCATCCAGATTTAGTTGTATTACTTCTTTCCTAGCGGGCTAGTAACGGGAGATTTTGTAATCCAACTACTGGAATTCATTACCAGCTCACGTGTTTCCTTCTTTCTACAGTCCCGGGTCCTTTAAGCGGGGCGTGAAAAAGCCTCTGACGAGGCCGCCAAGCTGAGTGCCATCATTGTAACATTACATAGTGTCTATAATGGTGACCCTCTTTCTTGAGACTTTGCCTTTAGCTCAGCATCAGGCGAGGTGTAGTCAAAATGGCGTGTCAAAAAAAATTGGGATTATTTATGCTGGTGGTTAAGGCTGCTCAGGTTTCCTGGGTTTTCTTCTCTTGAGATACTCCGCCTACACAGCAAACAGTATGGGGGTTTTATTCAAAAAAGGGGCGTTAGAGACTCCATGCTTACAGAAGAATATTACACTGATAACTAGTTCGGTAATTAGTGTATTGCAGGACAATCTTAATTTATATGCACACTGTAAACCGCGGATACAAAGTACGAATTCAATATGAATAAAAACTCTCCAGACAATCGCGACAGTAAAAATACAATAAATCATCAAGATCATTCGAAATTCAAAAATCGAACCGGCCGGCCATGAATCACGATAGGACTGGGAAGTTGTGCGCATGCGCTGAATATGTCATCAGTTGCTAAATGGCGCCCGCCATATTGGCGAATGGCGTGCATTGTCCTATTGCGCACAGCTGACGAATATCCGGCCCGTTTTTGTTTCACTATTATGGTGTGGTTGTCATATTTGGACGTTTCAAGATTTAATTTGTGAAATAAGGGAGTAAGTTCGCCATTTTGGGTACTTACAATGGTACTGCTTTATGAGCTATCTTATAAAGTATAATAATAAATTAGCCAAATTCCTTTTTGGCGTTTGTTGCTTAACTAACTGTGTCTTTAGATGGTAGGACGACTAGAATACTAGACGATGTTATCGCGTACATAATGAACACTAGTCTTAAAGATTCCTATCAAAACCAACTTCAGATGTTCGCTGCAACCTGAATAACAAAAACTACATGATAATAATAAATATTCTACAATATTCTACACAGCGCTGTCTAGACCAATAGTAAGCATAGGTTAACTAGCTTGTGTTATGGAATCTAGTATAGGGATAAACATACTAAAATACTCTTTTTTTTTGTAAATACATACAATCGAGAGTATCATCAAAACAACCTCGCGTAAACTCGGAAGTCCTGAACAGAGTGAGACGTTTTTTCACGCCAGAGCAGCGGTGTCTTCTGTACAACACACAAATTCGCTCCTGCGCGGAATACTGCTCGCATCTCTGGAATGGCGCGTAGCGTCCTTGGCAGTATTTTACCGTCTGTACCATGGTGAATGTACAGACTGATGAGCTCTTCCAATTAATCCCACCCTCCCCTTTCCTACACAGGTCAACACGTGAAAGGCTTAGATGTCACCCGCACACGGTGGAGAATATCCGATCAAGGGCATCGCACTTGTTAGAGCTGATTTTACCAATTCAAACTTAGTTATTAATTGAATAAAATTGATAAACTAGTTTAATTTGAACTGAACACAGTAACTATCACTTGCGCAACCCCCCTAGTGGTAAACACGGTTTGTGCTTAACAAGCAAACAACCACAGAGAGACAGATAGATAATTATTTATTGTACACCAATAGATTTACAGTAGGACAAATAGGAAGCATGTATACAGTTTAATGTGCAATGGGCAGGTATATCGCTGAAAGCGATTTCTTACAGGCAACCTTCAAAGTTTAGAAATTTTTAAACTACCATTGTCTCTAAATTTAAAAAAATTTACTTAGTTATTTAATAACACTACTACAAAATAGGCAACTGCTTGCTCGATACCTTATATATATATATATATATATTTTTATACCACGCGCTACCAACCCTGTAAGCACAAGAGTTTCTGTGCCGTCAGTGTAAAAGACAAAGCAGGACAAGCTTTTGGTCTTCCCACTGACAGCAAAAAATCTCTCCAGTGAGGCAAGGCAGCAACTAAAGTTATAATGTAGTCTGTTAAACGAGGCTAGAAATTTAATTTCGTTTTATAACTATCCTAACTACTGACGTCTAGGTTACGTCACTTGTGATATAATAGATTCTCGTATCGTCCTAGTAGTACGTAACACTATTATTTATTCTATGCCCTAGTGCTTACTTTATCTAGATTAGGTATGTAAGCGTCAGAAACTGAGGATGGCGTTTGACCTACCTACGACATAAATGATTTAATATTCAAAACTAGTTACTGGTACCGCCCTAATATGTGTTTACTTAGGCGAAGGTATAGCTATTCTTCCTACTTCTAAAGGCGTTTAATTCCAGTATAGAATAAAAATATACTAACCTGTAAACAAACATACAACCGGCTTAATGGAAGGCGTTCATTAGCCACCGATTATAAGCGTCTGAATCACCAGGTCAGTCGCCATTATAGTTTTTATGCGGTCAACAATGTGCGTTTTTGAAAATCCCCACGCTGTAGTTAATGGGGAAAACCAAGACAGGGTGGTATTTTTTCAAACCAACCCCTTGAAGTATGTTTAAAGATATGCAGAATCGTTTTTAGAATATTAGTAAACGAAGTTACACTCACCTGGATCATAAAGCCAACTTGTTCCCACAATCCATCCTTGATGCTTTCTCTCCTAGGCAGGCCCTAAGAAAGTAGTCTCTGGGCTCTAAGGATGCACCTAGGATGATAGCTTAGAGGACTTATGTATTGAATAATTTAGTATAACACACGCCTGTGGGCGTATGTTTCGTGTAAATAATAATAATAATTATTATATAATGTTTATTTCAAAAATTGTTTCATATTTGTTAGTTAAACTTACATAACATAAACTCACGCCTATATCCCCGAAGGAGTAGGCAGAGGTGCTAGCACCCACATTTCGAAAGTTTATGTTTAGGTCCCAATGTAATAGGTGGCGAGCATATTGCCATTAACCGGGCACTTATAAACCTGCGATAAATACACACATAACTTCGAAAAGCATCGAAATGTCATTGGTGTGTGCCATGGTAAAACCTGGGATCGAACCCGAGACCTCGTCTACCCATACCACTAGGCCACCGCGGTTTTCTTTTTAATTTCCTACAAAAAATACATTTTAGGGACAGCATCTACATTATCAGCCACTATTATTTGAACTGCAATACAATTTCTCATCAAGCGGTTTGCAGACGAATTGATAAATTAAAAAAAAAACACACAATTTGTACGATAAAATACAGTCGGCATTAGATCGATCTTAACTGGCTGTTTGTGTACTGAGCTGGTCTAAATCGTGCGTAGTGCGAGCACCAGCACACGTATAGCAGATGCTCTCACTTTGTGGATGAGAAATTTAAATATTTCCTATGACTATCTGCTTACGTCACAGTATATTAACTGTTACAATAATACTGGTTTTGGTTTACAACACCGTCATATAATGACTTCGTCGTAACTGCATTACGTCTGTGATCGAATGGTTTTACGTAGTGTTCTGCTGATAACCTCTGAAGTGACAGTGTTAGTTCAGAACTTGTAACTGCAACTAGTATTGTGGCCAGTGCGCTTTTAAATATAAAATATACAGTGTATTGATTGACTACAGAATTGTATCTTCTATTAACTGTAAGTGATACGTAATTTATTTTTAATTAAGTATTTTAAACAGCTTGCATGAAAGTTTTATTGACAGTATAGGAAGCTCTTAAAGTGTGTACGATAGAGTCAAATGGCTGGCTGTTGTCCCTGACTACCCCCGAGGGTAATATGCGTGAGTATATGTATTTTTTTTTTTGACCGCGATTTTTGCGCGTATCAGTTTTCACAGACGTGAATAGATGTTGTGCACTCAAATGTAAACAAATGTTATTTTACTTATTGTTAACCGACTTTAAAAAGGAGAAGCATCTCAATTCGAGTGGTATTTTTTTTCTATCCGAATTTTTGCTGTGGGTATGTTATCCATAGGACGTCTCCTGACGTCATACTTCTTTTCCATATACCAGCACAGTGCATTGAACATTATTCACTAATAGATAAAAAACTAAAGAATACATCAATCACTCCCATTAACTAAATACTTAACTACAGTCGTTAAGCCATTTAGTTAAATACTTCTTGCAACGTCTAGGTGTTATGTATTGTTATATCACCGTCTCTTTCACTCCATCGGATGAAAATTACGCTTCCAATATTTTTCTAATTCTAGCTGACCCACCCCAGCTTCGCCTGGGGTATATTTTGAAGCTTCATATCCCTTTGAGCCCGTATGTTTTAGTCTTCAAAATATGTAAGAAAAATTGCCGGATTTGACAACATTTATTATCAATGCTCCGCTCCCTTAAGTAGTAGCGTGATGATATATAGCCTAAAACCTTCATCGATAAATGGACTACCCAACACTGAAAGAATCATTCAAATCCGACCAGTAGTTCCAGAGATTAGCGCGTTCAAACAAACAAACAAACTCTGCAGCTTTATAATATTATAATATAGATTAGTCTATCGTAGTTCACTGCTGGACATAGACCTCTCCCAATGTTGGGAGGCTTTGGCCTACTGTTTTCACGCTGGCCAGGCGGGTTGGTACAGGGTTTTATTTCGAGTTTTCCTCCTCTCACAGTGATATCGTCTGCGTATTTTTTCGTTAGTCACTTCTTTCGACATCCGTAGGATGAAATGGTGTTGATACTTGTATACTTTCTTCGTCACACACGATTTTTGTAATAAATTAACTTTCTCTCAGCTTTAGTAAAAGAGAATACGTGTCATTCACTCTGTACCACTAACGTCAAACGGTGCTGTAAGAAATTCGCTTTGATTGTAGGTATCACGTTTACACATTTTAGCTAGATCTATAGATATATATATTATAGATTTATATATATATATATATATATATATATAAATCTTGAAGGACATGTTGCGTCCTACATGGCGTTATTTACCGATGATGCCGCGTCCGACTGACTTTGTGCGTCCGAAATACGGACGCAAGATTAACCGACCCTCATTTTCAGCCCAAATGTTCCTTATGATCAATAGAATGCTAGGGCGAAAAATTGGCATGGACGTAATTCCATCACTACAACGCCTTTTAGCGTATAATATAGTTCGGCCGTCGCCCGACTGAAATTTGGAGGGCACTAGTGTTCAGCGTATACTTTACCACGTATACTTTGAGTTCAGTTCACCGATCTTAATGTGTCCATTGAATATCGTACTTAATTTGTAAAGTTTTTATCATGTTTTCGTGACAACAATCTTGCGTCTCTTAAATATCCTTAAACGGGCACTAGGTACGGTGTCTGAGGGGTCTATTCGGGGTTCACGAGAGACGGCGGGGCGGGCGGCGGGCTTCAGCGCGCTCGCGTGCCGAAGTTTTTAAACAAACAGACATGTGCGGGCCGTGATGTAAGTTTGTCACCAAAGTGAAAGCTTTAAAAATGGTTATTTATTTGATCTATTATTACCTATAGATAGTTTTTTTTTAATCTTCAGTTGTTATTGAGGATTGAGGTCTTAGTCATAGCGTGACTATGTCGCCCTCATTGGAATTGTTGAATACATGGTGTTCAATCAATGATCTATACAGCAAATCTTAGCTAAGGAATACAATTTTTTCGGCTCCTCAGAAGTTGGACTAGCGAGGATACTGTTACATAGGCCCATATTGTTATTACCGTTACCATATTGTTACGACAGACGTCGATATCTCGAAAACTAATAACCGGATCTTCAAGAAATAAAAACGCATTGTTAGTTTCGAGGTACTCTACCGATTGGCATAGAAAAATCTAGAATTGTCAACACAAAGTCACAACCTACCTACGAATACCTACTCTTTTGAATAAATGAAAACAATAGGTAAATATCGAGAATGAACTCGAAAGTTCAGTGACGGCGGCAAACTTCAAAAGAGAGTGGATAGTTATCGCTCGCGTATTTTCTAGATGATTCGACCCTCCTAATTGAGAGGTATATGAACACGCTCGCATAGCGACACCATTCATTCTGTCTTTGAGATCGCTAACAAACACAGCGAGCTTAAGCAACCGAAGAAGATTATACTTGTGACCTGAGCTACGACTGTGGACTACTGTGAACTACTGAGCGACTGGAACTGTTGAAGAGTACTGTGTGCACTAGTGATTTAATTGTCTAGTTTGTGGTGAGCTAATAAATTCCTTCGTTGAGTACACGACATTTATTTGTACCCTGTGCACGTAACAATATAATTGCTTTCTTTGAGCCTCATTCCGGACACACTGCATCAAAATGTAATTGATTGACGTTACATAAGCTACAGTTAAGCGGAGCCCAACTTACCCTTTAAAGATAGACTGTAGGCACTTGAGGTGGAAACGATCCAGAGTACGTATGTGGTGCCGATACACACACCACATCTCAGAGGAATATAAGAGGTTTGACAGCACAACTGCCATGTAAACAGATATTTTGGTGGCCAGCTTAAGGTCATTTGAGCAGAAAACCTTGGAATGCAGCTTCCCAAATATCGCAGCTGCGGCATAGATCCTGCTGCCGATCTCATCATCAAGGTCATACTTGGATGTTATAGTACTCCCCAGATAGCAAAACTGGTCAACCTGCTTGAGCATGTCCTGACCTAGCTGTATAGACAGTGTCTCGTGACCATGTGTGTCCAGAGACATCACCTCCGTCTTCTTGACGCTGATTTTAAGGTCGAACTTGCAGCAAGCTTGGTGACAACTGGACATTAGCTGTTGCAGGCCATCAGGGGATTCTGCCACAAAGCATAAGCATACATGATTTTTGTAATCATTGTATGGGGAGACCTTAGTGCGCGCCTTAAGTCTGGCCAAATTGATAAGACCATCCTCCGCCATCTGTGCGGAAGCGGATGCGTACTCCCTCAGAAAGAGTTCGTAAAACATCACTGACTACTAATGCAAAGTACTTGGCGAACAGTGTGGGCGCTAGAACACACCCTTGTTTCACCCCACATCGCCATCGACACCGACGCAGCATTGCATATCGTTATGCAGGAGTCTAAGAAGTCTCACAAACTTCTCCGTGCACCCTAGCTTCCCAAGCATCATCCAGAGAGCTTCCCGAGGCACACTGTCGAATGCCTTCTCCAGGTCAACAAAGCGGAGATAAAGCGGACGACCCTGTTCTCTGCTATTTTCTTGCAGTTGACGCACAGAAAAGATTGCTTCAGAGGTGGTTCGTTCAGGTCGGAAGCCAAACTGGGTTTCTGGCAGTATCTTTTCAGACAGAGCTTTTAAGCGGTTTAAAAGGACGAAATACCGCGGTAAGAGTAGCAGTCGGAACGGTCACCCTTGTTTTTGTAGAGGGTTTTTTTTTTTTATACCACTTAGTTGGCAGACAAGTACACGGCCCACCTGATGGGAAGCGGTTACCGTGGCCTATGGACGTATGCAACACCAGGGGTGTCACACTCGCGCTGCCGACCATAGGGAAACCTTCTGATGCCCCTCTTGAAGAACCCCATATTGTGGGCGCTTGGGAAAACCGCAGCAGGAAGGTCATTCCACAGCTTGAGTGTGCGTGGGATGAAGTTTCTTTCATACCGCACAGTGCGCACCGTCTCAGGTCGCAATGTGTGGGGATGAATTCCCTGCCTATGGCGAGAGGTGCGATGATAGAATGTAGCTACGGGCATCATGTCTAACAATTCATCTGAGCACAAACCTTTGTATAGGCGGTAGAACACACACAATGAGGCAAAATCCCTCCTAAGGCTAAGAGGTTCCACTCTACATGTGAGTATGGGATTGTCAACCAGCCTCAATGCCCGTCTTTGCAACGAGTCGAAGGGGTCAAGTTGGTATGCAGGTGCTCCAGCAAAAAGGTGACAGCAGTACTCCATGTGAGGCCGGACCTGTGCTTTATAAAGAAGGAGTGCTGCCCCGCAGTGAAATACTGCTTCGCCCTGTTGAGCACTCCGAGCTTTCTTGATGCCAAGTTAACCTTGTCCTGCAAATGACTTCGGTATTGGACGTCACTGGAGATATCGACACCAATTATCCCTATACTCAGGGAGATGGTAAGCGGTGTGCCCAGGAATTGCGGCGCTACAATGAATGGGGTTTTCTTAGCGGTGAATACACATACTTGTGTCTTAATGGGGTTGACTTGGACTAGGTTTAGTCGTCCCCAATCGGATATTCCAGAGAGAGTAGTCTCGATTTCAGACACAAGTTGTTCGCGACTCTTCTCCACCTTGGACTGAGGGATATTTGCACGGCCCGTGTAACACGTGTCCCCGGTACTGTCGCCCGCATAACAATGAATGGAGCCATCAGACAGCATGTCATTGATATGCAGCAGAAACAGCGTCGGAGACAACACGGAGCCTTGTGGGATACCAGCGTTTATGTTCATGCGGTCCGAGCAGCTGCCGTCGACGACGGCTTGGATGCTTCTGTTGGACAAAAAGCTGGAGATCCATTCGCACAATCCTTCGGGGAGTCCATAATATGGCAACTTCGTAAGAAGACCTTTGTGCCAGACCCGATCGAAGGCCTTCGCTACATCGAGGCTGACCGCTAGTGCCTCACCTCGACTTTCGATGGCTTGCGCCCACCGGTTTGTGAGATACACAAGAAGGTCACCGGTAGAGCGACGGTGGCGAAAACCGTACTGTCGGTCGCTCAGTAGATCGTTTCCTTCAAGGTACCTCAGGAGTTGTGTATTAATAACACGCTCCATAACCTTCGAGAGAAGGGAGGTTATAGCGATACAGGGTG
The DNA here is from genome assembly GCA_963662185.1 of Eilema griseolum. NCBI lineage: Eukaryota > Metazoa > Arthropoda > Insecta > Lepidoptera > Erebidae > Eilema > Eilema griseolum. The sequence goes on from OY759254.1 coordinate 1,935,504, forward strand.
CACGAATGCAGTCTTCCACGAGGCCGGGACCTGCCTTGCGGAGTATGAGAGTGCGAAAAGGCGTGTAAGTACAGGGCACAGCTCGGGGGCACAGTGCTTAAGCACCATCGCCGGTATGCCGTCCGGCCTACTCGACTTCCGAACATCTAGGGACTTAAGCTCGTGCTGGACCACCCGTTGTGTGATTTTAATTTAGGTCATCGAAGCACCACAGCTGGGGATGATGGGTGGTTCGGCGTTCCCGTCGTTCATAGTCGAGTTTGACGCAAAGAGATTACCCAAAAGATCGGCCTTCTCCTTAGCGCCATGGGCCAGACTACCGTCGGATTTTTGCAGCGGCGGAAGGCAAGCCTGGCAGAAGTTTCCCTCAGCAGCTTTAGCGAGCGACCAAAATGCACGACTGCCAGATGGGTAGCGCGCAAGCCGCTCGCCAATTCTGCCGATGAACTCAAACTTTGCTCTAGACGTTGCCTTTTTACTGGACCTTGAAGCAACATTCAACTTCCGCTTCACCTCAGCGATGTTCGGATCCTTATTGGCAAGAGCCGTGGTCCAAGCCTTGTATGTCCAAGCCTTGTTGCAGATTGCTTGCAGTCTCTAGCTTCCCTGCAAGGCCTATTAAACCACGGGCGTTTGCTCGCTCCTGTCGCGACCCAGCGGTTGGGGACGTAACATTCCATACCCACTAGAATCGCGTCAGCGACTGCTGTTGCACAGGAGCTTGGATCATCAGAAGAGAAGTAAAGCTGCCTCCACGGGTACGACGCGAAGAATTCTCACAGTCCGTCCCAGTCTGCCGACTTGTAGTGCCACACATGCCGCCACTGAGGTGGCCGCGGTGGTTCAGGCCGCGCGAGTGACACTTGCGCCCGGACGAGGCTGTGGTCCGAATTACCGAGAGGTGCTTCCACCCTTAAGGGTATTCATCCGGGCGCGTAGTCAGCAGAAGGTCCAGTATAGAGCTTCTGTGGGTCTCAATTTCTGGTGTTCTAGTGATAGAATGCACCAGTTGAGAGAGCCCATAAGTTAGAGCAAAGTCGTGAGCAGCCCTTCCCGCAAAATCAGTCCTAGGAGACCCCAGCCACTCCACGTGGTGGGCGTTGAAGTCCCCCAAGAATACTAATTCCGCAGTGGGGTACTGCTCAATTACGCTGTCCGCCGACCGCTGCAGATGCTGAAACAGTTGAGCCGTGCCCAGGTCACCGCTATGAGACCTGTAAAGGCACGCATAGATACGGGTGTGGCCACCGTCATCTATGCGTACCCATAAAGTTGACAGGTCCCTATCCTCAAGACCCCATGGTCTTGAGGATAGGGACCATAGACGGCGGCAGCAAATATCATCCCGGACGTACAAGCATACCCCGGCGCGACTCATAAAGCTATGCTCGAGTTTGTACTCTGGGTACATTAGGTAGGCTGTATCGGCCGGGCATGATATTTGCGTCTCCGTCAGAAAAAGCAAGGTAGGCTGCGCGGTCTCTAAGTGGAGATGGACCGCGTTAAGGTTGGAGGCCCCTGATGTTACAGAAATCCACATTCACTGTGGATGATGGTGCCGCTGTGGTAACGTTTCTCTTGCCTTTTTTTGTTTTCATGTTTGAGATGGGGGGAGGGGGGGGGAGAAGGTAAAAAGAGATTCTGTGCCTCCAGTGTTGAAGACAAAGCAAGGCGTCCTACCCCCACAGACAAGTTGGGGTTGTGTGACTGGCTGGCGCGATGGGCGGAAGGGCCCCCGGTCCCCTCTCAGATACTGAAGCCAGGTCCACTCCGGTCTCCTCCTCCGGCATGGCTACAGCACCGGGAGCTTTACACAGGCTGCTGGTTCAGCCTCCTGAGGCGGAGATTAAGTAATCCCCAGGTTCGGAAACCGTACAGCCTGCGGGCGGCCAGTGGATAACCGTTTCACCGAGTCTCCCTGACCACCGCGCCAACATATCACGCCCCCACCAGTCAGTGGGGTCAATTTAAGCCTTTGGTCTTCCTACTGACAGCACAGAACCTCTCCAGTGGGCTCTGGCTACCCTACTCACCGCCGGGAACACAACACAAGGTTATTATAACCGGGGTATTCTGTAGGGCGGAGGTACTTACCCAGACGGACTGCTCAATTTTGGACGGGAGATACCGTCATGTCCTTCCTCCAAATAAAAATACAAATAAAGGTACAAATCCGAGACACTTTAAAGTCATCCGGGACTCGCTCTTCCTCCCACATACGAGCAAAAAGTTTCCAAACCAACATTTACAACTCCCCGCCGCCGTATTATAACAGCTCTCCCGGTATAAGGTCAATACCAACCGCTCGCTTCTGTTGCTGCCTGATAGCAGAGACAACCTCATCATATGACAGGGGCTCATCCAGCTCAATGGAAAGAGGGAGTTGAGGTATTAGACTCACATTTTGTAAATCAGATGATCGATCTACGTTGGACTTGGACTTGACCAGTATCTCTCTGCCTGACAAGTATAATCAATCAAGTGCCAGTGTTTCGGATCAAGGATGCATCCACGTTGTCTTGTGCTTAGCGGCAAGTCTGAACATAGTGTTCGATATTGCAAGCTCAAAATGAGCACAAAGACTGAGTAGCAACTGACCATTGCTGTTCATGTTGCCGACTCCGTGTCTACCCAAGACTCCAGGCCAAGCCTCATTGTCCCGTCCAACTCTGGCATTGAAATTGCCTAGCAATATAACCTGCTCTCTGGCGTTTATGCTGTCAAGGCATTGAGATAGTTCCTCGTAGAATTTATCTTTGATGTCATCAGCCTTGTCTAGCGTAGGGGCATAGACACTGATGACATTAAGGTAATTGTCTTTGTCCGTGAAGGCGCAGTGTGGTAACGCGGTCTGAAGAATGCATAGGGTGCTCCTCAAGTCGCTTAGCTATGTGATTCTTGATGGCAAACCCTACGCCTGAACGTCGCGGTTCGGAGGCTGTGGTACCTTTCCAAAAGAAAGTATAGCCAGGCAAGGCAATCCACGTTATATCGATGAAGTTCCCGAGCTACTATGGCAGTTTTGCGTTCAGGGCAGGCGTTGCCATCGCGATCAACAAGCGTTCTCACGTTCCACGCGCCGAATGTCATTATAGGTGTTGTCATTTTTGTATGCTAACTATTAATTATTTAATATCTGTGCCTGGAGTCTTTATAAGCCCTTATATAGATGGAAGCCTCTTGGCTGATAAGCTGGATACAATAATTCAAAAACAGTATTCGGAACCAATCTGAATTCAATAGTAGATAGATGTCATTTAGTTATTATAATCATTATGATATATGCAGAGCATTATACGGAATTGATTTCAACATGCAGTTGGATGGAGGCGGGAATGTACATGCAGTGTTTTGAACGTATACGGAGATATTCAGTGTGCAAGAAAGATTTAAGAGTGAACGGACGAACTAATTCAGTTATACGGAACCAATCTCAATTCAATAGTAGATGGATGTAATTTAGTTATTATAATCATTATGATATATGCGGAGCATTATACGGAATTGATTTAAACATACATTCGGATGGAGGCAGGAATGTGCATGCAGTGTTTAGTAGGTATACGCAGGTATTCAGTGTGCAAGAAAGATTGAAGAGTGAACGGACGCACAAATTCAGCTAGAAATATTTAATTTGAATATCACCATTTAACGTTTAAATGAAATTTGACGTCGACCACTGATATGATACTGATTAAAACATCTTACATACGCATTGAAAACATTCAAAAAAAAAAATCTCACTACATTCAGTGGACGCCGCCGGGTGGTAGTTTGTAAAGACGCAAGAAGTCCTTCGCGATTTATATATATATATATATATATATATATATATATATATATATATATATATATATATATATATATATATATATATATCTTTTCACTAAGGGATAGGGCTGTTCTCTATCCCATAGTAAACTTACAGCCCATGACTAAGTGCCCGTTTGACTGCAAACGACACACCCCCTATTATGTGAGAAATTATAATTGGCAAATTATTTGTGTTAATACATCTCTGACTATCCCTCCATGGATTTACAGGCGTGAATATACAATGTATGTCAACGTGAAGGTTCTCTTTCAACATTTTAACACTTCCCATAAAGTGTAAAGAATATCTTCATATCGATACTCTACCCTTGAGACGCGCAAATAAATTCTAAAGCCAATGTGTATGTCTGTACGTATGTATATTGATGTTTACACACGTTTAGTTATAATTTTACCTGCTATTGAGTCAGTCGTGTTGTGTGTAGCACAAACATCCTCTCGGAAAACTGTAAGTAGAATCATCTGTTTCAAATAGTACGTATTGATGTTTAAAAGCCATTTTAGGTCACAATTTCCTGTAGGATATCCAATTTTCTTCTTTAAATAGCTTATTTATTGTAAATCGAACAGTCTATAAATACTTTAAAACGTTATCAACTGTGACGAGGTATTTGTGTAAAATTCGCACAAACTCGATACAACAACATGGTGACTCACATTCCCGCGCAAAACAGTTTCACTCTTCCTTTTTTGAAAGAACAGGAAAGTGACAAAAGCAGACAAAGGTTTCGAACATGCAGTCTATATTTCAATACATAAACAAATACTTTTTTTTTTATTCCACAGAGAACATATCTTTTAACACTTTTTTATCCTTAGATGGTAATTTTAACGGTAAAAACGTGCCACCACAATGCATCGTCGCGTAACGTAATATATTAAAAAAGTTGCTTTACTTACTCCATTTTTTGGTTTCCTTATGAAGAGAATTAGAGCGGCTACTAATGCAAGTTTAATAGCATGTCTTTTAGTATTGTGGCGGTTATTACTGACGACATAAAAGATAAGTGTGTTATCCTTACAATTAAGGCGAGTTAAGTGTGCTGTCAGACAAGGAATGTGGCACCAATAGAACGTATGACACATATGACATAGAGGAATAAAAAAGAATTAACATTTTTGTTTATTGCCATCGTTTTATGGAATAAAAAATGTTATTGTTCTATATTTGAAATGCTAAGAATGGTACTGACTTATAGGTTTAACATAGCATTGTATGTAGTAGGTGTTCGCACCTGGATTTATTTTTAGTCTATGCATTGCTGAATGTGAACTGTGCTTACAAAGAATACAGACTAGATTCGTTAGATATGGTATAACGAACCACTGAACTGAAGGAGACCACCACGGTCTTTTCAATATTTTCAAATCATGCTAAATTGCATTTGATTTGCAATAAAACAGTGTGTTGATATTTTACAAACAAACGGTCCCGATTTTAGACATTGCACGGAATCGTTGGTACCGTTTCATTCGGGGTCACTAGTCGTTGAAGAAAGTTGCAGAAATCATTATGGAAGCGCGTCATTTATCAAATATTGTCATAATTATGAGCACAAGCCTCGCAATGGATACTTTTAGGTAAACATTGTACAAAAACACTTCTGTCCAGGAAATGACGTTAAAAAAAATGAAAGTAGTATAGACAAGGGAGAGGCAGACGGTACACGCTCACAATTATGGTGAACACGGTAATGACAGGAAATAAAAAAGTTACCAAGATCAGGTTCAGGAATCAGGATAACGTCTGACTTATACAATAAAATAGTGATCGCTGTCCCTTGATTCCTGAATGACGCACTGTTTAGTATTTTGGATTGTATTATCTTGATAATGAACTGCAAACAACTAGAGAAAGTGTCAGTAGTATTGAATTAGTGTTGTCAAACTTATATATGATCACGTGACATAAAACAAAATGCCAATACTCCTAATAGATATTCAAAATTCGGTCTTAATCTGTCAAAATCAAATGAAATGTCAATCAACGAATCGTAAGTTGATCTTTCAAGAAAGAACATTGACAATGTTTTTAACAGCAGATCGAGTCTTAATTTAAAAAAAGTATTTACTGGAATTTGAATTGTTTTTATTGAAACCGTGATCGTTTCTGACATTTAATTTGATTTTGACAGATCGAAATTGAATTTTGAATAGTTTTTTTTTTATTAGACTTCATTTAGAGTAGCCACTCGCGTTGCTTCCTCTTGAGGTTATTATTTCTGTGTCGACGACAATGAATACCGGAGATCTCTATTATACCTTAGGATAATGTTGGTGTTGTTTGTTCGTTATGAAATTAGGCTCCTTATCAGCGGATATATTCTTCCTGTTTTATGAAACCTAAAGTAGAGAACAAACTACAGACCAGTGTTACGAGGCGTAATGTAGGTAATATTTTTAATGAAATTTTGAGCAAATAGTATGTTAACTAATTTAATTGTAACTGTCAGAATCAGCCAGCAAGTGTTCGGCTATCATCATCGGCTACTTCCGGTTATCGGTTAACCGGTTATTCCATTCACCGGTTTCATTAATCTAATATTCTTTTTATTTAATCTGTCTATTGATCTATATTCCATAGTATTATTGTTATGTTATTCTCGATCTGTTGCACTGTCGCATATGATATGTATCACACTCCGTGGTCGCAATACAGAGTGTTATTTTATCTCACTGTATAAACAGCCATGCCCGCGTATCGATGAAGGGAATATGTATTGTTTCAAAACAAAGACTGCTACGGCGTGTGGGTTTATTTTGAAAAGTAATCATTGTTCAACAATATTATCGTACTTACATATCTTGGACAGTTACAATGGTATATCATATTGTAGGTTAATATCTCCCTATATGAATGGACTTTTAGTCCTACGTACTCTGGTTGAATTTTGATCTTCGCCGTACCCGCAACACATGGGAATGGAAACGTTTTCCCGGGATAAAAGTAGTTTTATGTGTTGATCTAGTTCAGACCACCTCATCTCTTCCCATGCGGTGGCGTACTAGTTGACTTAGGGATAGGGCTGCTAAACATCAGCCAGATTTATACAGCCTAGACTTCGCCTCAGATGCATGGCTTGAGTCAACAATAGTGCCCGGAAAACGGCAATAGGCTTACCCTATTACGTGGGATTCCCTACGCCTAATCCTCCGGTGTGATTATTTGTATGTATGAATGTTTTCACATTTCTCAGTTAGGTCTAATATTAATAAGATCAGTAAGAAATAGGCTAGGATATACTGGATTGACTAACGTTAAGGGTAGTTTAAATCCTAAAAAGGCCGATAACTAGTTCAACTACAGAACTTTTATATCGCAAATTGGTTGTAGAGGTAATATATATCGCTTCATTGAATATTTCGAAGATCAGACGCATCACAGGTAGATTGGAAAGCCAACCTACCCAAAGGTTTTTTTTAAATATATAGAACACGTCAATTAGACTTCGCCTTGCCTGATGGTAAGCTGAAGGCAAAGTCTCGGCAAAGAGGGTCACCATTACTTACACATACCGTGTGACAATGGTGACATTCAGCTTGACGGCCTCATCATATGCTTTTTCACGCCCCGCTTAAAGGTCCCGGGATTGTAGGAAGAAGGAAACACGTAAGCAGGTAATGAATTCCAGGCCTTAATGGTGCGATAGAGGAAAGAGTCACCGAACCGCTTGGTTCTTGATCGGATGTTCTGCACCGTGTGCGGGTGACATCTAAGACCTGCACGTGTTGTCCTGTGTAGGAAAGGGGAGGGTGGGACTAATTGGAAGAGCTCGTCAGAACCTCATCATTCAATAATGATGAGAGTTCTGCTAATAATGATGAATTTAATTCTAAGAAAGTGCGTTATAATTTCTGAATCATGTTATCTTGAGCCTAAACAACATTACAATCGCGGAGTTACTCATTCTATGGCTGAGGCACTACCCTGATTCATTCAGATAATGATTACTTACCTGCTTACATATCCATGAAGAATAGAGTATTAAAGTTTTTCATCAAACATTAGTCACTAGTTCAGCTTATGAGTTTCTGAGAAGTAAATTATTACTTTTTATAGTTCAGTTAGACAATAAAAACTGCCTCATCGATCCTGTAGATAAGATTGCGTGTATGCTTTTTTCTGGTATGTTATTATTCATTTGGATTATTATACTTAGTAGACCTATTAAAGGTTAAGTTAGACGTACGTATGTCGATCAGGTCGAGGACAGTAGGCCAACACTCCTAATAAGTCTATTATAAATTCAGTCTACCTCAACTCTCAATGTACCAAATGTCGGAAACATCCTATTCGCCCTATTATTTGGTAATAGGGTGAATTCTCGGTATATAAAGGAAATTTCATTAAATAAGATTTGTACAATATTTAAATAATACTACTCAAATGAAATTTAAAACTAGAAACTATTATTAGTTACTAAAATAAATAAATAAAAATACCTTTCACATTTTTCTTTCAAAAATAAGTCTCGATCTAATGTTAAAAACAATCAAGATGTCAATGATCTTTCTTGAAAAGTCATTTTTGATTTTGACAGATCGAAATTGGATTTTGAACAACTTTGTATTATAATTGGCCTTCAGGACAAGTGTATCCGCAACCAACATGCATTTATACAAACAATACAATTATGAAAGCAGAAGAAGTAAGACTCCAAAAGGCATATGATTGTCAGGATCGCATCAAATGAAGAGAAGGTCTACTGTAATGAACATGCATGAGACATGAGGCTTTAATTCATCGTGGTATCTCTTACTGAGAGAAAGAAAGATACAGTGACGAGGAAGATAAAAAAGAGAAGACAGTATATTTAAATTATTGCCTTCAATCTATCACAAAAGATACTAAGATTCATTCTTGAACATGTGTGCAGTGACCAAAGTCAAATTCATGATTAAAGATGCGTCTAATAATTGAATAATTCGGAGCCAATTCTATCGCATCAATACGACTACAATGAACGACCAGACGGTTAATTTATTCTTTTATATTAAGATTAAGAGACGAGCAACAATTGTATACTTTCTCATAAGCTCAGTAATATCACATTACATGACAATTTTCTTTTGCCAATTAATCGAGTAATGTCATACTGATCGCACATTGCTTTTCAATTATTTATGCCTATCACGTACTAATAATGTCCTCATTGATTTGAGAGGCGTAACTTAGACACGAGAATTGAACATGAATCTAATTAAATATATTACAGGCTATCAATTACATGAACTTCCCAAGCATTTAGCTCTCAAATCATAAAACATTGTAAAGGGATGCTTACCTATCGATCATTTTCCTTCCTACTTCTAGTGAGGACAAAGTTAGACTACTGTACAATTTATTGACAGTCAGAACACAGAGACGTTCATGGTCGAATGGTTAATTTAATCAAATTATCATAGACAACCGCGTGATCGATTTTTAAATTTCGTTGGCGGGAATTACGACTAATTATTATTGGTGTTACTGCAGAAACCTATAATGCCTTATTCTATAGTTAACTTTAACTATGGGATAGTTACCGCGGTAGCCTAGTGATTTTGGGTAATGGACTGCTGAGACGAGGTCTCGGGTTCGATCCCAGGTTTCACCATGGCACACACCAATGACTTTTCGATGCTTTTCGAAGTTATGTGTGTATTTATCGCAGGTTTATAAGTGCCCGGTTAATGGCAATAGGCTCGCCACCTATTACATTGGGACCTAAACATAAACTGGCGAAATGTGGGTGCTAGGTGGGTGGGGTAGGTGAGTTTATGTTATGTTATGTTATAGTTACTTAGTGTACTTAGTTAACCATAGGAAGTAATTAGTAGAGGTAAAAAGCCTCTGTGACATAGCGGTAGTGAATAGGGCTGTACGTAGGAGGCGCGGGTTCGATCCCCGCTCAGTGCAAATTCATGCATGAATATGGTTATTTGCATTGGTGTGGTCGTGACTCTGAAAGCACTTTAAGCTATCGGTCCCGGTCGCCATACAAACATCAACCTTCAAAAGTCAGAGTAGTTTTAGACTTTACAGAACTTCTATATCGACAATTGGTAGTGGAGGTCAGATGGCAGTCGTTTCGTTCTACTATTCTTATTGAATTTTAATCACCCATAACAATTGGTATATCTGCCACGATTTAAAAAAGAAATTGAATTCATCGTCATCGTTGCGTTAATCTTAGCCGCATCCGAGGCCTTCAACTCGGAGTCAGTTAACGCCATCTATTAGTGAAAATAGAAACCAATCACTCGGCGTCATAAGAACCACGGCGACAACCTCATGCGACGAGGCACGGAGGTGGGGCGTTAAAAAGACAGAGGAGATCAAGATACCATAAAGAAGGATCTACGTTTGCACAACTCGCATAAATTTAATATACGTACCATGGGTCTATCTAGATAGCGTTGTGTAGAATGTTGTAGAATATTTATTATTATTGTTATTATTTTGTACCTAATTCTAATATTGTAAAACGTAATAAATCACTTCAAGAAAAATTAAAAACAAAATATTCATTTGCATTCGAATATTTTTCGATTGAATAAAGAAATTTAATTTGACTTGACATAACTTAATCCTTCTCAGCCATCTTTTTTTTCGCAATAGGTACCTACGTACTCTATCAGCGACTACACAATTTCAAAATTGCATTTCAGAGCTCAAAATTGTCTAACTGGAATGATTAAGCGTTAGGTAGGTACATTTTTACCGAGTCTCCGGTCGTTGACCCCGTCGCCGCTGAGTGATCGCTAATCTGTGGCTGTCTGTGGACTGTTTTGTTCGTTCGGAAACAGCCCGTGATACGACTTTACGGTTAAATAAAAGACTACAGATAATTAAGTTCAAATTGGTATTGTGTGAGTTAGAAATAGAAATAAAAAGTTTATAGTCTGTTTTGTAATTTAGGTAGGTACCTACCTAGGTATAGGTAGGTAGTAAGTTACCTACCTATTATTTTTTATATTATTTTTTTATAAATAGAACACGTCAATTAGACTTAATCATTCTATTCTAGTCTATTAGAATTAATCATTAATTATTTTTTTATATTCCAAGAGAAGGTTAATTACTAAATATCCAGTGGGTAGCCAAAGCTCACTGGAGAATTTGTGCTGTCAGTGGAAAGACTAAAGGCTTGTACTGCTTTGTCTTCTACACTGATGGCACAGAAACTCTGTGTTTACAGGGTCGGCAGCGCGAGTGTAGCTCCTCTGGTGTTACACACGTCCATAGGCCACGGTAACCACTTTCCATCAGTTCTTGTCTGCCACCTAAGTGGTATAAAAAAAATATCCCTACGTTAGACCTGCACGGCCAAATGTAGTTTGGAGCGTTACTTTTGTTATTTGTCGTTGCATTATATTGTTGATAGCAATATAATATATTACAAAATTTGTCGTATATTTGATCACAATTGGCCGACTAGAACAGGAGATACATTTACGACCGAAAGTCGCGGGCATCAGCTAGTATTCCATGAAATAGATACACATTAAATTAATTAAGTATGTATCATATTTACGTCAATTAAGGCGAGGTATTCCAGCAGAGGCCGCACTTTTGAATTCTTTTAAACCATCTGAATCATAGAAAAAAGCGTTTTAAATTTCGAAAAAAAGATATATAGTAGTTAAGGATCTAGTCTAGTCAAATTCGCATTCAGTTACCAGATCTAATGAACTTCACTCGATAGAAAAAAATCCCAAAGTTACCCCTTTTCATATTGTTTTTTCAATATTATGACTAAACTACTGAAGTTTTCTATTAAATTTTTGTACTCAACTAAAGCCACTACATATTTATAGACATTTTCGCAGATTTTGACTATATTATTAAATAATTGTTAAAGTTATATTTAAATACCTACAAAATTCACGAGTGCTCGTGCCGCTGAGGCTCGAACAGTCGCGCCAGTCGCGCGCTGGCGCTTACCGAAGTTGGACCTGCGTCAGTTTTTTTTAGCGACAGTATCGTGCACCAATAAATCGGTTTTACGTATTCATAACAAATTGCTGCAAGTTATTCAATATGGGCAATAAACAACGCAAGCGAAAAAAGTCGCGTAAAGCCATAAAAATGACAAATAAAAAGAATGCACTCCAAAGATATGTGAAGAAGTAAGTAAATATTCATATAATTTATTTAAACAATTATGTTATGTTTCATTATTTTATCATTTTTATATATTTTATATTATGTTATTTTTCACTACATTTCTATCTCCGATTGGTAATTTAAAAAATATCACACCTAAATATTAGGTACGTTCATAGCGCCACAGTATAAGAACATCAGTATAACTGCTGAGGATGCTACTTACGATTTTTGATCATTCATATTTTATCTATATCAGTACATCTGCTTATCGTTTGCAAATGATAAGTAAATACTAATAGATACTCCGTTTTATTGTAGGTCTATGGGGTAGCTTCAAACACCTGACATAGATACCGCCACAGTACTAAATCTGCTACCTGCGGATTCCATTGAAAATAGCTAAGTTATTATCCATAGATCTGAATAGGTAGCTACTAGGTTTTACGCACTTAGGGTGAGATTAGATAAAAATGTCTTATTAAATTAGACTTCCTTCCTTCACTTTATCATTTATCCCGGTTGCCCTAGGCTTACGCTTAGGACCTAGGGTCTGCTAACTGGTCAGAATTACTTGAATTTCAGCTATTTCCATGGCGACACTGCTATCTGACCTCCGTCCCCATAGGCGAACTCCATTCTATAGTTAAACCAGCAGAACCACTTGACTTCATATAAAATATACACTACAATTTTTTAGTAGCATTGTGCGAACATTAAAAACTGTAAAAAAAGCTTACACAATATACCACCTGACAAGTAAAATAATGTAATGTTTGCCTTCACTGTTTCAGATGTATCGAAGAGACAGAAAATCCTCTTATCGTAGAGTATGAAATTAACAAAGAAGATGAATTTCAGCCTGTTTCGGGACGTCGAATTATTGATTTAAATTGTTTTACAGGAGTTACAAGAAAAAGCTCGTCATAATAATCTATTTAATTGCACATTAGGTAACTTCCGTCTAATTAGTGAAAAGCTACGAAGAGTTTTATCGGCGTATCGTTTTGAATGCAATACCTATGTGCAAACATATTTGCTTGATTACCTCTGAAGACCCTAATAACAAAGAACAAGTCAATCTAAATATAGCTGCCACTACGGGAATTGTGGCTTCCGGTATAGGCTTTTCTCAATTTGAGGAGTTATGTTCAGCCATGGACATTCCACTATTCAGTGCAAAATACTATTCCAAATTAGAAGATGAAGTATTTGAAAAATGGAAAGAGACGACAAGTACTTCGATGGAAGCTGCAGCTCAAATGTAGAAAGATATCGCTATTGCAGAAGGTCGAACTAAAATTGGCATACCTTTGATTGATGTTTACGTTGACAGGTCATGGTGCGCTAGATCTTACGGCACAAACTATAAAGCGTCATCAGGCGCAGCAGCCAGAAAAACAGGACAAGTGCTTTATATTGGGATAAAAAATAAATATTGCTTAGTATGCGCTCGAGCTGAGCACAAAAAAATATCACCGATTAAACACAAATGCTTTAGAAATTATGAAACTTCTTCAAGCTCCAAGGAAACGGAAATAATTGTTGAAGGTTTCAAGGCGTCAATCTAAATGTATGGCATCATATATGAGCGCATGATAGAAGACGGAGACACTTGAGACTTACACTGCCATCCTCAAAGCTAGACCGTATGAGACCAAAAATGTGACCGTCGAAAAAATTTAATGTCGGAATCATATACTGCGCAACTTTTGCAATAAAGTAGTAGTTTGACCCTAGAAACAAAATATGATCTAGCACATCGTAAAATGCTTACAAACTTAAAAAATTTGACGATGCGGAAATCAATTGTACAATCCATAAGACACCACAAAACCTCTGGAAATCCTCATAATGTAGCAATATCAAATCTTCACAATGATATCATTAACTGTGTAGCACATGCTTTCGGCAACCATACAATACAATGTGTCAAGAATATTATTGTACGAAAAATAAAAATGACAACAAAGAGCTCATAAAGATCCAGAATTCAACATTCATGTTCAGAATAAATGCGATTGTTTCAAACGTTGCAGCAAAATCGCGCAGTTTAGTCGAGGATGTTGACACAAATACTGTTGAGTGTTTTAATAGTGTCATCGCCAAATTTATTGGTGGAAAATTAATAAATTTTGCACTAAAAGGAGGTTACCAAGGAAGGTGCTCAGCAGCTGTTACTTCATTTAATTGCAAGTCCGCACTTTCAGCCATCCAAAAAGCTATTTTAAATAGAATCCCTAAAGGGAGGGTTAAGATAATTGAAAGTAGGAGAGCACAATAACGTAAACTGAACTTCGAGCATTCGGTAAAAAAAAATGAAAATTAAAAGAAATAAATCAGAAACAACATAACTATGGTCCAGCCAGCTCAGCACCACATATGGATTTACATGAATTAAAGAAAGCAAAAGAAGAGTTCTTAAATAATTTAAAAATGCAAATCAGATGTCTTGTATCCATATTTCAAGCATTTGCTAGCTTTAGGACTAAATGACGCTTTGTTTTTTTATATCACCAGGGCCACTAACAGGCATACGGGCCGCCAATGGTAAACGTCACCAAAGCCTATGGACGCCTGCAACGCCAGGGGAATCAAACACGCGTTGCCAACCCTTTAAAAACCTGTTCACTACCTTTTTGAAGAATTTCATACTGTAATCCCTAGGTATTACCTCGGCAGGGAGTTCAGTCCACAATGAAATCGTTCGCGAGAGGGAATTCTTCAGAAACCGCTCAGTACGTAACCAATTATGTGCCCAAGTGTAAGAATGAATGACCAGTCGACGACGAATGGTGCATTGATATAAAGTAACCGTTGGCATCATTTCAAACAAATGTTTGTAAATGTACAAACATTATTATTATTATAATGTAAACTGGAAATAAAAAAAATGTAAACTCATATCGTTTTTTAATTTCTTATTTATTACTTACTTAATTTATTCACGAAACTAAATAAAGTTAAAAAAACTGCACTTAATTTTTTAAGTCAAACCAAGTTTTCATACTGTTTATTTCTATTCTGCGTCGCTGGCGGGGTCAATACTGAGTTCACCGTCACTGCGGCCGCGCGTAATATTTTGCGACCGGCCGGGATGGCGATAAATGCCTACTTTTGCAAGAATACAGGGCCTTAATGACCTTTAAATTGTTATTATTACATAGGTAATTATCCTGTTTTGTACAATATTGCTTTAAATAAAGTACTATTATGTATTCTGTGCTTTAGGTAATTTAATTAGTTATATTATGTACAAAATACGTAGGTATAACGGCGAACTTATTAATTTAATAATTAGGTATAGGTACTCTCGTATACGTACCTATTATACTCATTTAATTTACCTCGTAAATTAGGTACCTACACCTACTATATGCTGTGGAAATGGAAAGTCTGTCTGATATAGAGAAAGGGATGGGTGGTCAGACGGTTCGAACTTCGGACACGTAAACAATCCTTACTATCTACTTATCCGAACTTTGACATTTGGTAGATCGAGAGTGAATTTTGAAGAGATTTTTATTAAGGTAGGACACGCCGGTATTTCCGCCCATTTTAGCAGTCCGACTGGGGAATACAGCGGTTATAATAACTTCGTGTTGTGTTCCCAGCGGTGAGTAGGCAGAGCTCGCTGGAGAATATGTGTTGTCAGTGGGATGACTAAAGGCTTGTCCTGCTTTGTCCTCTACACTGATGACTCAGAGACACTGTGCTTACAGGGTCGGCAGCGCGAGTGTGGCTTCTCTGGTGTTACACACGTATATAGGCCACGGTAACCACTTTCCATCAGGTGGGCCTTATCTGCCACCTAAGTGGTATAAAAAAAGAGATTCGGCCCTCAGATTCTATACTAGTTTGAGTTCCTTCCACATTTCACCATAGTCCATTGCCGTCAAGCGGGCGCCTGGTCTTGTGCAGTATATTTACTGTCGGATGGAGATCAATCCCAACCCCTTAGTCACCTTCTATGATACCTATGGACACGAACCCTAATCAACTCTACAGGGAACGAAGAACAAACACGGTCATTCGGCCGGAAGACAAACCCATGTTATTATAAACAATTAAGTAGTCTAAATTAACACCTATCATAACATCTATAAAAGAAAACAAACTACCAAAACTACTAAAAGATACCACTTCCAAGTTCTTAAACCATACACAACAACTCGTGTTTCATCAGTCTAAAATTACAAGATGGCCGCGAGCAGCGCGCGCTTCCGTTTTTTTTTACCACTCACAGCAACAGGCCAATGAATGTTTACATTCAGCTTATTTCAACAGCGCCTGTACAAGGAAGTTGTTTATATTTGATATTTTTAAAATAAGAATACTAACATATGGCAATACTTGTTCATAAATGGTAAATAGAATATCAGCAGTTTTTGGCTACTGATCTGACTTAAATTAAAATTAGATGAATAATTGTTTTTCATGAAATTCGTTTCGTTCGTCATGAATTTATTTCATCGTTTATTATTTTATGAATAAAGTTGTTTGCAGAAAACTTTCTTAACAACTTATTACAATTTTGTACAGTGTAATCTAATAGGCTGATGCCCGTGGTTCCGCTTGCGTGGATGTCATTTAGCGTGTTTTATGGTTACATCTCTGGTTTTATTCCACCAATTGCAATAAAACGTACGGCACATTTTAAATCTAACCAAGATCTTAGTAATGAAAAAAAAAACACATTAAAATCTTGACACGTATTTTGACGTTTATGTCGTCAACTTATGTAATGCCACGGGAATAGAAAGCTTTTAACAATATCCCTTCAATAAAAAATCATATTAATAAAATCTCATAACTGTCACATCCCGACACTTTTATTTATTGTCCAACTATCTATACCATATCAGTTTATATTTCCTTCAGAAACTTTCACTTCAATAAATGTTAATGTTTTATTGAAAGTACTGCTTCGACAACATCTGCTTTGAGTCTTCAATTTTTATGTGTAAACACTTGCCTGCCAGTGTTCACTCAATTTTATAGTCCATAAACTTGCTTAAAACACTGTCCGATTGAAAATAAAATGAAGGTCCTTTAGTCTCACTTTTGGGCAAGTGTAAGACGCCTGTCTTTTTTTATTTATTGTTCAAATCATTACATAAGTACATTTATTTAACTTAAACCACCCGCTTAAACCAGAAGCGAGCAGGAGTCTCCCTATTGAAAGTTGCAAGCACTGAATACACAACATAAGTAGTTAGTCAAAACAATTATCTTAGAAAATTGCTTTGTAAACTTTTTATAAAGATTTTCTTACCTATCGTAATATAGATGTGAATATAGATACAAAATGCGTTTACTCATTAATATAATAACTATAATCGAGCCTATCGTGAATATCACAATCTCAGATCACACTCTCACTATCTCACGATATCAGGAGGACTTAATACTACCTACTTTGCTAACTTAGTAAAAAAAATTACAACTTTTTTTTTAATTTTTCACCCCCTTTCTTATACAACTTGCACACGTGCAGACAAGCACACAGCCCACCTGATGGAAAGTGGTTACCGTGGCCTATGAACGTGTGCAACACTAGGGGAGTAACACATATGCTACCGACCCTGTAAGAACAGAGAGTTTCAGTGCCGTCACTGCAGAAGAAAAAATCATGACAAGCCTTTAGTCTTACACTGACAACACTAAAAACTCTACAGTGAGCTCTGGCTACCCTACTTTTAACCCTTTTTCACATCAGTAGGATTCAAAACTACAAGCCATCAATTGCAAGTACAAAGTCCTTAGTCTACTACCATTGCCGCTGGTGTTGAGGTGCCTAGTCATATCTGTAGCTCATACAATACCTCTGCCGTCTTTGTGTGTCTGAATTTCTCTATAGGTAAGAGACTGACGTGTTTTTGTTGCATGTTGAATCGTACGTTCTCATATCAAGTAATTCCACAACAAACTATTTAAGAGATCAGACAACATGCAACCTCAAACCAGCCCAGTGTCATCTCATCTTACACGGTAAATTTAGTATTCCATTTATGGCAACACTCCCGGAGACGGGCCGAAAATAAAGTGCAGTTTGATGTCAACGGCCAAAGCGCGATGCAATAAGAGAAAAATAATACGTTCTATTTTCAAATTGCAGTGGAGAGCGTCTCCAATATGGCGGACAACAAAAAAGAACAACCGTTCTGTCTGTATTCAGAACATTGAAAACTTGCTGTTGAGCTGTCAAAGTGAACGTTTTGTATGCTAACAAATTTCTATGTCATCAGAAATGGCTGACTAGAAAGTAAATTAAAATATTCTAAGTAGAGAACGTGATGCATGCAACTCATTTTTGATTACTGTGTATACTAGACAATCCCTCTAGACCAAGAGTGGCAATAAGTTTGTAGAATAGAATACATTAATTAATGTACGGTGTAGAGTGGATACAGTAAGCCAAAGTCCCGACTTTGGAAGGGCATCTGTCCAGCAGTGACAGCTCTTCCGTACAGGCAGGCCTTACAAGTGCATTCTGAATGTCGAATTTGAACGGGGCTCAAAAACTAGTCAAATAAGTTAATGATTTTTGACACTGCCTATCTGTATGTTGGTCCGTGGTCTTTCTCAATTTTATTTCTTCATTACAGAACAGAGTCATTGCTTTTAATTTTACTTTTGTTTTAATACTATCATATTGATTGATTTCTGTGTCTATTATGTTTGAAATCTAAACTGTCAGCCGTTATGTATTTCTACCGACATTATAATGTATTTTCATCAACCAGTCATCAAGTAATTACAAGTCATGGTTGCATCTAAACTTTTTGTTACAGATTTACAGTTAGGTTACCGAACGTTTTTTTTTGGATCAGCGCTGTCAGTGTTGCCAGCTTCACTCTCACGTTTTACCTTAAAATAATTCGTGACTCAAACTTTCGCTGATGAATTTATTGATTTCCAATCATTCTGCAATCACGACTTCTACGTACCCGTTATTTGCTATAAAGTTTTGAACTGGTGACCTTATAAACATGACATGTGGAAGTAGGTAACTTAGTGAAATGAAAGGTGATTTCATTAAGTTAAGACTTTTTTTTTTTTTTTTTTTTTTACGTGCGCAAAATCCCCACGGATACCTCCCCACCGGAGCCGGTGAAGGAGGTTATGTCGGACTCGAACCGACTAAAACGCACGCCGCCTGTGGGTCGTTTCGGTTGCCGAAGGTGAGGTTGACAGGCATATCCCTCGCACCCCGGCCGACCCAGGGCCATCTCTCACGATATGGCCCTCTTCTCGGGTGTGGGGACTACAGAGTCCCCAACTCGTCCCCGGAAACGGGGAGGCGCGCCACGCGCGCCACCGCCGCGGCCTGCTTCTGCCAGGGTGACAGGCGGCTTCACCTGTCACCCCCAGGCCGGCGCTCATGGGGGGCGGAGGTCGTTCATCGACCTCCGACGCCCGAGTTGCCTTCGTGCGCGGGCAGCTTGTCTAGCGATCCTTCGTCGCTCTCGCTGCCGCTCCCGCCCCGCCTCCTCCTTCACGAGCATTACTTGCTCGCAGAAGGAGGCGCCGGCCGCCCACGCATCCGCGCAGCGAATCATCGCCGCGAGCAAGGTGGAGAGCGTGAGAACCCTCACTCCCAGGGCCGCCACAAGCTCCCGCCTCGGCGTCTCCCACGCCGGACACTCGGTGAGCGTGTGCGGACCTGAGTCCTCGCTCGCGTCGCAGTGATGGCACTCGGACGTTGGCTCTTTCTGCATCCGACGCAGATACTTTCCGAAGCATCCGTGCTCGGTGATCATCTGCGTCAGACGGTACGAGAGGCTGCCGTGTGGCCTCTCTAGCCACTCCCCCATGATGGGTCTCATTAAGTTAAGACTAGCTGTGCCCACGACTTCGTCCGTTTGAACTAGGTTTTGATTAGATTGCACGGAATCCTAATAAAACCGATTAAAAATCGGTAATGTAATCTGTAATCTGTCTCGGGTCTTCGGGGTATAAAGTGGTCCATAAGGCACTCTCCTTGATCCTCGGTCGACCCAGGCAGCGGTATCTAGTTTCGATAAATTATAAGGGTGTGGGAATCCTGGCGTCCGGACCTTCCCCAGAAAATGTGAAATGTGCATTACGCCATTGCTGCAGCCTGCACCTGTTAGGATGACAGGCGGCTTCACCTGTTGCTCCTGGTGCTGCACTCATGGAGAACGGAGATCATTGTTTCATCATCTGGGTCTGAGTCTCCTGCACCACCACCTGTGGATACGGGGCTAGTGACTACGTTAGTCTACTACAATATGAGCGAAGTTTTCGCTATATTCCTCTGTCATGTTACTTTAGTAATAAAATTATGTATATCAATGTGTGTGACACTATGTTGTTGATAATAGCGTGATGATGCGCG
The DNA here is from genome assembly GCA_963662185.1 of Eilema griseolum. Classification (NCBI taxonomy): domain Eukaryota; kingdom Metazoa; phylum Arthropoda; class Insecta; order Lepidoptera; family Erebidae; genus Eilema; species Eilema griseolum. The sequence continues at coordinate 1,955,789 of OY759254.1, forward strand.
TTCTATTGTCATCGCACTCGCGTCGTGTTAATATAACAATGTTTTATATTCGCGTTTCATCCTCTTGACAACTCATTTTAGGACATTTTAATTGAACCTTTTAATAACCAATAGTGTTCTTGTATCAGCGATAAAAGTACCCACTGCTGGATATAGGCCTCTCTCAGTGTAAACCATTGCTCCTGATTCCACCTTTCGCATTCGGTCTGTTCGTTAAGTAGCCTATATTTATGATATGCCATTTCAGACTACGAGTTTTGGTGACAATAAACCGTTTTGTTTAAATACGTTATCATTTAATATTTTCATAATATACACGGAAGTTATCTAAATTAAAATATATTTAAAAGAAACCAGAATATATATATAAATAATCCTGCCGGTTCAGGCGTCAAAGAATTCCTCCCCATCGATGTCAACCGGGAAGATGGCCAGAAGGCTGGCGGCATTGCCACGTTGAATGGCAATACCAATCCTTTGCGCAAGGAATAAACCAGCCCTCTGGTCACTGGTTTTTTATTATTTATAACCTTGCTAATAAATATACAAAATAATGACACTTGCAAATTCATGAAACCTGGTTTAGCTTTTTAGTATTATTAGTGAGTGTAATATATAGACACATACAAGTCAAAGACAAACAAAGAAGGTTATATTAATCGCAGCAGTTGGATAAAAGGTAAAAAGTGTAATAACTTACTTAGAAGACGAACCTGTAAAGTTAAAAAAACTTGATTACAAAACCTGAATTTACATTTTCGAATCTCATGAACTAGATTAAATAAATCCTATAAATTATTCAATTTGTACTTTCTTGATTTTATAAATGAATTAATAAATCAATGGACAGTGATCGATTGATCGACTAATGGCCTAAGTGCCGCCATTAAATTAATTAATATAGACAACGTAGTTTTAGTGTTACTAGTGAAATAAATATTTTTAAATTACGAATTGAGGGTGGGAATACATATGTGTTACTTATAAAATACTAGCTGACCCACCCCAGCTTCGCCCGGGGTATATGAAGATTCATCTCCCTTTGAGCCCGTATGTTTTAGTCTTCAAAATATGTATGAAAAAATGCCGGATTTGTTAACATTTATTATCAATGCTCCGCTCCCTTAAGTAGTAGCGTGATGATATATAGCCTAAAACCTTCCTCGATAAATGGACTACCCAACACTGAAAGAATCATTCAAATCGGACCAGTAGTTCCAGAGATTAGCGCGTTCAAACAAACAAACAAAAATCAAACTCTGCAGCCTTATAATATTAGTATAGATTTATTTATTACTAGCTTATGCCCATGGCTCTGCCTGCGTGAAAGTCCACTATCGCGATAAAAAAATAGTCTATATGTAATTTCCCAAGCTCTAGTATAGTCCATCTCTGTACCAGTTTCATCAAAATCAATTCAGTGTTTAGGCTAGAAAGCGTAACAGGCAGATAGTTACTTTTACATCCATACTAATATAATGTCGGTAGGTTAATGGTTAAGGAGAGGTCCCGGGTTCGAATCCTGGCCATTACATTACCGACGTGAACCCACTCCTAGCACAAGCAAGTTAACTTAGTTGGAGGGGTTAGAGGGAATATTAGTAATTTCGGATAATAATATTTTTAAACTTCAAAAAATAAAAAAATATCCAAATGTCTGTATTTCTTTCGCTTACACGCCTAAACCGCCGAACCGATTTCGATGAAATTCGGTATAGAGATAGATTAGACGTATTAATTTCAACAGAATGTCTCTACGCATTCCTGAGAGAAAGGTCTTGACACACAGACGGACAACGAAATGAACCTATAAGGGTTTCATTCTACACCCGAGGAGAGGGCCAGATCGAGAGAGATGGCCCTTGGTCGGCTGGGGTTCGAGGGATATGCCTGTTAACCTCACCTTTACCAACCAAAAACGACCCACAGCCGTCGTGCGTTTTAGTCGGATCGAGTCTCACAGGCTCCGGTGGTGGGAGGATATCCATGGGGATTTTTCGCACGTAAAAAAGGGTTTCGTTCTTTTGCCTATTGAGGTACGAAACCCTAAAAACGTAAATAAGAGACAGGCACCGATACTAAAATTACTAGTGGCGCCACACGCGACGTGTACTTAGGGCTAACCGGTGATTAGGGAAGCCCATGAACTGCTAGTGTTTTACCGTGCGGTATCGATACTAGGAACTGTCACCGGACACCGGAAGTTAGACATGGTAGGGTGGGCGATTTAAAAATCAATAATTTAAAAGTGAAAACGTGATGGGATACGTTTTTGTGAAGTACTGTCACGTCTTTGTCCCCGGAGGGTTAGGTCGAGGTGAATTATCATCTACATTTCACCAATAATTGTATTCGGTCCCACATAATAGGGGTGAGCCTATTACCGTATTCCAGACACTATTGTTGACTCGAGCCATGCCAGATTCATTTTCTTTCAGTTTATACTATAATAAACAAATGATCCGTGTTGTAACGTAGAAAGAATACAATCTTTTTAATGTTATTAATTTTTTAAACTTTAAATTTTTAATTGACTATGACTATGTTGACATTTTGTAGGTAGATTTTAAGCACCTCAGACATTTTCTTTATCAATTTCAATTATTATATTATTTTTGTATAACAATCAGCCAAAGGTGTAGCACATGCCTAATAACATCTTGCATTACTACTCATAAGACAATGTTTGTGTATACACTGTTGATATACCTAAATAAATAAATAAACAAATAATACAAGAATCACTACCCCGTCTCATCCGAAGGGCCTCGTAACAGGCGACTAACGGAACAATACGAAGCCGATATCACTGCGAGAGAAGGAAAACTCGAAATAAAACCTTGTACCAACCCGTCTGGCCAGCGCGCGTGGGAACAGTAGGCCAAAGCCTCCCAACATTGGGAGAAGCCTATGTCCAGCAGTGCACTGCGATAGGCTTATTGGTAACTGTGTACCGCCTGCAACCAACCGTGTTTCGATCTTTTAGACAGCAGTTGGGTTTTTATTTTTCAATAATTAATTTGTTAGGCAGTAGGTAATTGTAATTTTGAAATAATGATGTTTCATTATCATTAGGTATATCTAAATATATAAAACTCAAAGGTGACTGATTGACTGACTGACATGGTGATCTATCAACGCACAGCCCAAACCACTGGACGGATCGAGCTGAAATTTGGCATGCAAGTAGATGTTATGACGTAGGCATCCGCTAAGAAAGGATTTTAATTAATTCTACCCCCAAGTGGCTAAAATAGGGGATGAAATTTGTGTGAAACTTCGTCAATTTTAAACCGATCGGGCTGCGACTTTGCATGCATAAAACTACGATGACGTAGGCATCCCCTCAGAAAGGATTTTGAGATGCAGGCTATATAAGATTAGTAACTTTCGAGTTTAAAATATACGAATTTCTGTATGTTAGCGCCACGACATCCACGCGGGCGGAGCCGCGGGTAACAGCTAGTCACTAATAAAAATGAAAGCTTGTAATGTTCTGACATAAAAATTATTATATTATATTAGGTACCGGCATATACTATCTTGACCGCAATCTTGAAAAAATGAGACCCTGGCGTGTACGGATTGGGTTGATATAATCTATGATTTGTGTAAATAACCTCCTTCGTTAGCACGCCGTGCTATCCTCACAAAAGACACCTAAAAAACGCTTACTGCGCATTTAGAGTACCTACATGTTGATTCGTATCTAAGGTGCCGCTAATTATAAGTCGGGTTATTCCAAACCGGCCCAGACAGATCGATGCTAGACAGAATGTTGCCACCCTCCAATTAATATTCAGATGGCAAGTAAGGTATGTCAACAAGGAAGGTTGTGTTCCATTATCGATAGAATTGGAATTTCAAATATTTCTTAGCAAAAAGGTTGCATTCTTTTTGCGATACGAAGTAGCTCTACTCTTCTAGGAGTATTATAAAGAAAGTTAGTAATGTGAATCTCTGTTTTTTTTATACACTGTGATTTTATTCTCGTTTTGGCGCCAAATACTTTAAACTATATCTTCTTTAATTCTTTTTTCATTTATTCAACACTATTTATCACGAAATATAAAAATATATTTTTTTTTTACGTGCGCAATATCATCATGGATACCTCTCCACCGGGGCCGGTGGAAGAGGTTATGTCGAACTCGAACCGACTAAAACGCACGCCGCCTGTGGGTCTTTTTGGTTGCCGAAGGTGAGGTTGACAGGCATATCCCTCGCACCCCGCCGACCCAGGGCATAAAAAATATATATTTACACCTGCTTATATATATATAAAGTTTATAAATTTGGGAAATTTATAAACTTTGAAATTCCGTCTTTGATACGCAAGGGTAGTGAACTCTTCTCGCGATAAGCACTAGCGAAAATGTATGTACTTAGTGTTATTGGATTTGGACTCTTATATCACGATTTATCGTACGACAGTATCGTGGATAAATAATACACTATTTCCTTTCATCTAGAAGTCCAAACAAAGGTACAAAGTACAAGCACCCTTAAACCGGTGCCGCTGACCGAATTGTGATCTATTATTCAAACACAGGTCAACGTCTGTTAGATGCTTATAGGGACGTCACGCGATGGTCACTACAATTTTCTGAATCGATCGATTTGATAACCCAATTTTGTGATTATTATTATTATGTTGGTACATTAGCACTTTGCTATTGAGGGTAGATTAGAGTTTAGGAATACATATTATGGATTGCTAGAGCTTTTACGCGACTTAGATAAGGTTTCAGGGTAATGTTTTTTTTTTACTTTTTTTATGGATTAGTTACACTTCGAACTGTTGAGTAAAAATTGCTTCTTAATCCTATCGCTTATCCCGGTTGTCTGCTAAGCTTTCTGCTTTGTTGTCCTTTCGGGTGTTCCGCTCCACTTTTTTTTTGATTAGATATATTTTGGCTTCAGGGAGCTATTGTCGTTGCGAAAGTCACGTCCGTCAATCTGCAGGTGTACCGTCATGCAGGTGATGTCGGGTGGGACTCTGAAGATCTTAGGGGGGACAAAATAAAGATGTATTGACGGAATTCTTTCATAAGATGGAGGCGAAATCCCAGTCCAGCTATATAGGTACTTATAAAGTGCTAACCGATATCTATTCAATACACTCATCATAACGATCGTAGAAGAATAACATAACATAAACTCACGCCTATATCCCCGAAGGGGTTAGCAGAGGTGCTAGCACCCACATTTCGCCAGTTTATGTTTAGGTCCCAATGTAATAGGTGGCGAGCCCATTGCCATTAACCGGGCACTTACAAACCTGCGATAAATACACACATAACTTCAAAAAGCATCGAAAAGTCATTGGTGTGTGCCATGGTAAAACCTGGGATCGAACCCGAGACCTCGTCTCAGCAGTCCATTACCCATACCGCTAGGCTACCGCTGCTAAATAGAAGAATACATTTAATCTGATAATTTACTCGAGAATCGAATGTGGGACAATTCAATGACGTTTCAATAATCTCAGATTGAATACAATTGATGCATAGGGGTGCATGGTGTTTGGAGTTCAATAGATTTATAGCACGAAGGGAATACTGTGAAGTGTGAACCCGCACGAACGTTATTTCATCCAGAGAACAAACATATACTATTCTAGCTATTATATTCTTATATAGCTATAGTTATTCGTATTACCACTTTTGATCATATTACATTTTGTACAATATAATATAAGTAATTACATGTTTGAGCCGTTTGGGGTCGAGAGAGATCATGGGGTCCAAGTGCCCGTCTTTTGTTTAGAGACATTTCTAAACGTTTAATTGACACAACCCGTGACCAAAGGGCAGGTTTATTCCTTGCGCAAAGGATTGGTATTGCCATTCAACGTGGCAACGCCGTTAGTATTCTGGCCACCCTCCCGGTTAACATCGATGGGGAGAAATTCTTTGATGCCTGTACCTGACGAATTTTTTAGGTAAACGTAAATAGTCTGGCATGAAGGTGCAGAAAACTTCAGATATTACATTTTTCCCGCATCAAAATCTGATCTTTAGTTTTTGCGGTCATTGCGAAGATACAGACGATAATTTTGTCATTGTCTCTAATGTACAAACACTACTATCTATCTTTTTTTATAGTTAAGTTAAATATATAACTACTATTAAAAAAATATTACTTAATTGTAAGAAGAAGGCACAGAAACTGTATTTATAGGGTTGGCAGCGCGACTGTGACTCCTCTGGTGGGCCTGGTGGGCGTGTGCTTGTCTGCCACCTAAGTGGTATAAAATAAAATATAAATTACGTAGGCATCTACCTATGATCCCACCGCCATAATTTACACCTCAATTTTAAAATCTGTAAAAAAAACCAAACATTATGTAGTGACAAACCACAGTTAATTTATGAACTGTCAAACTGTCATTGCAACATAGATAATATAGAAACTTAGATAAATAAATCTTATCAATTACATTAACCTCTGACATAATCTATTTAAAAGAAATGACTAACTTTTTTTTATCTACATTGAATAACATCCGATTTTATCACTGTAACCGTTATTTTGTAGATAGTTATAATAAAGCAATAAAACATGTTTTGACCTGATTCTGACCCATCGGGAAGGAACGTGTTGAGACATGTTCATATTTACTTATTTTAGGGGAGGTTAGCTATTATTATGGAGACACAAAACGTCCGGTTCTAAAGTTGAATTATTTTTATTACAATTTGTGCGTTGTTTGTTTGATTAGGGATGTTTGAATTGAAAATTGATTTTAGAATGCACAACTATTTTTACAAAAAGATTTTATGTGGTACCTAATTTTATTACTGATGATTCGTTTACACTTAGATCCAGGTGAATTATTCTGAGTGACATCAAGTTTTAAACGAAGTTGTAACGTGAGAAGACGTTGGATTACAATAATTGGTTAACATAATATAAGAAATAACTAGCGTAAAATTACATCATGTGCCAGCCTTTTGCACGATGAAGTGTACAACAGACAGACAAACACATGAAATTGTTTTTAAATTTATTCGTTACTAAGAGAAACCTCAGTTTTAATACAGAAATAAGTTATTGACGTTGAAGATAATGAAGGTGTTATTTTTACGTAGCTAAGTATACTAAATTCCATCTAACATTCAGCTTGTGTTGTCCACAGTTCTGGGAAATCATATCCGAAGAGCACGGCATCGACCCCACAGGCGTATACCGCGGCACCAGCGACCTTCAACTTGAACGCATCTCCGTATATTACAATGAGGCCTCTGGTTGGTACCAATTTCTACCTTACTACCTACTGCTTATTACTTACATACATACATATTATTATTATTATTATTATTATTATTATTTATTCATAAACAATTTTTACATTGTATTACAAAAAACAAAACAAAAGCAAGCATGAAACACTCAACACAATAAATTAACAATCAGTGACCAAGATTAACCAGATTACGTAAAATAAATGTAGCCGGAGGTAAACTAACATCCACATTTCATCAATCATTGAATTTGGTCTCGCGTAATAGGGGGTGAGCCTATTGCCGTCTTTCGGTTACTATTGTTGACTCAAGCCATGCATCTGAGGCTGAGTCTGGGCATATCTGTATGATGTTAAACAGCCGCCTTGTAGGACACCGCATGGGAAGAGATGGGATAGTCCAAATTCTACTTTGTCGGGAACCACGCGGCTTAATTACTTAGTTTTTTTTTTTTTTTTTTTTTTTATATAGGACACGTCAATTGGACTTCGCCTTGCCTGATGGTAAGCTGAAGGCAAAATCCCAGAAAAGAGGGTCACCATTACATACACATACCGTGTGACAATGGTGACACTCAGCTTGACGGCCTTATCATATGCTTTTTCACGCCCCGCTTAAAGGACCCGGGACTGTAGGAAGAAGGAAACACGTGAGCTGGTAATGAATTCCAGGCCTTAATGGTGCGACAGAGGAAAGAGTCTCCGAACCGCTTGGTTCTTGATCGGATGTTTTGCACCGTGTGCGGATGACATCTAAGACCTGCACGCGTTGTCCTGTGTAGGAAAGGGGAGGGTGGGACTAATTGGAAGAGCTCATCAGAACACTCCCCATGGTACAGACGGTAAAATACAGCCATGGACGCAACATCTCTACGCAGCTGTAAAGGCTCTAGGGTGTTCGTGATCTCGGGATTCCCAATGATGCGGATCGCACGTCGCTGCAACCTGTCGAGAGCATCTAGTAAGTACTTTGCTGAACCATCCCAGAGATGCGAGCAGTACTCCACACAGGAGCGAATTTGTGTCTTGTATAGAAGACACCGCTGCTCCGGCGTGAAAAATCGTCTCACTCTGTTCAGGACTCCGAGTTTTCGTGAGGCTGTTTTGATGATGCTTTCGATGTAGTTTTTGTTATTCAGGTTGCAGCGAACATCCATACCTAGGATATTGAGATTGTCCTGCAGCGGCAGTGGCGTGCTCTGAAGAGTGGGGAGGGGAAGGAAAGAAGATACTTTTGCTGTAAACGCACATGCCTGCGTCTTCTTGGCATTGAACTCAACCAGGTTCTCAGAGCCCCATTGAGAAATGTGATTCAGGACCCCGTCAAGCTCAGTGACAAGAAGCTGCCTTTTCTCTGCGATATCTGACTGCTTGGCCGCTGGATGTCCATGATAACTCCCATGTAAAGTGCTATCGTCTGCATAACAATGAACATTGCCGGTAGACAGCATGTCGTTGATATGCAGAAGAAAGAGAGTGGGTGATAAGACGGACCCCTGGGGCACGCCAGCATTAACCTGCAGAAACTCCGAAGCTCGTCCGTCACAAAGGACGCGAATACGGCGCCCCTGCAGGAAGCTAGCAACCCAGTTGCACAGCCCAGAAGGCAGACCAAAGGCAGGTAGCTTAGAAAGAAGCGATTTGTGCCAGACTCTATCGAAAGCTTTGGCGATGTCAAGACTAATTGCCAGTGACTCGCCGTGCTTGTCCATAGCCTCACCCCAAAGATGGGTAACGTATGCTAGAAGATCACCCGTTGACCGTTTCGGTCTGAAGCCATATTGCCGGTCATTAATTAAGGAGTGATCCTCTAGGTGCCGCATGAGCTGTTTGTTAATTATGTGCTCGAACACTTTGCACAGCACTGAGGTGACGGCTATGGGTCGATAGTTGGCTGGCTCCGAGCGATCCCCCTTCTTGGGAATCGGCTGAACATTCGCCTCTTTCCAAGGCAAAGGCACTGTACCCGAACTGTAGGATAGCCGGTACAGGCGCGTAAGCATTGGAGACAACTCCGCTGCACATTTTTTCAAAACTACCGCTGGAATTCCATCCGGACCACTGGCTTTCCGGACATCGAGTGATTGCAGCACTGCACGGACATCGCGTTGCCTGATATGGATATCAGGCATCGCGTGGTCACTGTCGGGTAGTGTTGGTGGCTGGGTACCACAATCATCGATTCGGGAGTTGGCCGCAAAGAAATTAGCCAGCAGATTTGCCTTCTCTTGCGGCTCATGGGCCAGGGATCCATCAGGGTTACGCAGCGGAGGCAGCGAAGGCTGACAGAAGTTGGCTTGCACGGCTTTAGCCAGTCGCCAGTAGCCACGGCTTCCCGTGGGATGCATCACTAGCTCTTGACCAAGCCGCGCTATGCGCAGGGCATCCGCTCTGACATAGGCCCTTCTACAGACCTTTGTGGCTCTGTTGTACGCCGCCTTGAAGTGGCCCAGATTGGGATGGCGCGTGGCGCGCGCCCTTACCCAAGCGCGGTACGCAGACTGTTTTTGTTCAACAGCTTCCGCGCACTCGCGCCCGAACCAAGGGCGCACCCCGCGGTCACCGGTGACATCGGTGTATGAGATATAGTATTCCATACCCAGACCGATCTCACCGGCGACAGCAGTAGCACAATCCGATGGGTTCTTACCTTCAAAGCAGCGCTCAACCCACGGGATGGACGCAAAATAGTCACGAAGTCCATCCCAGTCCGCTGACGAGTAGTGCCAGAGACGCCGCTTCCCCCGCATTGGTCGTGGAGGCGCCATAATAGGCACCGTGGAACAGACCAGGCAGTGGTCAGAGTTGCCTAACGCGGCTCGCACCGATACACTGTACCGGTCCGGGTCACTCGTCAGCAGAAGGTCTAGCAGAGAAGGTGCTTGGCCCGACCTTCTTGGTATCCTAGTGACCTCGTGCACCAATTGGGTCAGGCCGTGCGCCAGAGCAAATGCGTGGGCGGCTCTTCCCGCATGGTCTGTTTTGGAGGAGCCCAACCAGATCTCGTGGTGGGCGTTAAAATCCCCCAAAAATACCATTTCGGCATTCGGAAATCGCTCCTGCGCATCATCTGCCGCCTGACTCAGATATTCAAAGAGTCGAGTTGTCTCAGCATCTCCTGTATGGGAACGGTAGAGGCACACATAGATCTGACTCGTAGGGCCATGGTCTACGTGTACCCAAAGGACGGAGAAGGATGGGTCCTCTAGGCAGCGCAAACGGCGACAGCAAACATCCGCCCTAACAAACACGCACACCCCGGCTTTTGCACGAAAACTTTCCTCAAGAACATAGCCAGGGTAGAGCAAGTAGGTCGTGTCGTCAGGGCGGTGTATTTGCGTCTCCGTTAGAAAAAACATGGCAGGTTTCGCCGTCTCTAGGTGTTGGTGGACGGCGTTGAGGTTTGCATGGAGCCCACAGATGTTAGTGGACTCCACCTCAAATAGCAAGCTTTTGGGAGTGTGACGAGCCGCTGTGTTGCCTTTTTCTGTGAATTGCGCTGCCATGAGTTTGGGTGGGAGAAGGCGTGAAAAAAGAAGTGATTGCCGCCGCAGCACCGTGTGACAAAGCGCGGGATATTGGTTTCATCTATGAATGTGAGGCATGGCGAGAGCCGACGCGCCGAACGGAAGGGCCCCTGTACCCCCCCGAGTATGGTCGCCGGGCTCCCAAATCCGGTCACCAACCGGCACGACGAACCATATCGGGATTATGCGCGGCCTGGTGAGGCAGCCTCCCAAGGTGGTTAACCCCAGTTGGGCCCCTGTACTATACCGCGGGCGGCCAGCGGCACCACCGTTTCTACAGGTCTCCCTGTTCGGCGCATCGCCCCGCGCCATCCCCACTAGACTACGCCAAGACCCACTGGTCCCACTAGTGCTGCGACAACCACCACCTCTGCCCGGCTATGCACATGCTGACCCCTGAACACAATCCAACCGAGATTGAATTGCTATGGAGGGTTTTTCGCAATAGTGCACGGTGGTACCTACCCGGTTGAAACTTGAGACAAATTTGTGCCACCAAGTTTCTACCACCAGTAAACCAGTACGAGTTATTTCTCACATTCACCGGTGAAGAGTGATTTGTAGGCGAAAAAATGCTTCACAAGCTACCGCCTGGTAGCGCTAATTCAATGTCTTACAAATCATTGTGCGCCATTGAATTCACCGGTTAAAAAAAATTGCACTAAGCACTTAGATCTAGACTTACAAACCCAAATTCTTTATGTAGAGTGAGACAAAAGCATCTGAAATGGTGACTCATAATTTATCTTCTGAACTACACCCTAGAGCTTCTTATCATGCCATCAATTAACGGACTGAATATGTAAAAAAAGCACGTTGTATTAAATGGAAAGAAAAGATAAAACGTACATATCTATATCGTCAAAAAAGGAATGTTTGTTATTTCGTTTAAAATATCGGCTATAGGTACTATTAATTGTTCCATAACATAAACTCACGCCTATATCCCCGAAGGGGTAGGCAGAGGTGCTAGCACCCACATTTCGCCAGTTTATGTTTAGGTCCCAATGTAATAGGTGGCGAGCCTATTGCCATTAACCGGGCACTTATAAACCTTCGATAAATACACACATAACTTCGAAAAGCATCGAGAAGTCATTGGTGTGTGCCATAGTAAACCTGGAATCGAACCCGAGACCTCGTCTCAGCAGTCTATTACCCATACCACTAGTTGTTCCACCATCATAATATTTCGATTTTTAGATTAACAGAGCATCAATCTCAACAGACTAAAAATCGACTATCTGCAATCATAAGTAAAACGTTATCTACATCACTAGCCGCTGACTGCAGATTAAAAATGTTAGATTATTCCATTCACTCAATTAAAAATAATGGAATAGAAAGTACAAACGTCAAGTGAAAATTACAAAATGGCAGATTAATTTTAATAAGAGTATAATTATTAAGTGGCGTTGTCTCACTTGCGTCTGGGGAGAAATTATTTTATTATAAAATTGTCTGTTGATAAGTAAAAATAAAAGATTTAAAAAATGAAGACATCTTATTGTTCTGCTCTAATTAAAATTTAGGCGTCATCATAGTTAAACTGGAAAGTCTGCCCCGAGTTGGGAAAAGGCTCAGTGATGAGCAATGATGCATTGTCCATCTAAACCTACTGACTCATTCATCAGATCAGGTTATCCTCTTAGAATTGGGAGGTCTGATGGCAGTTCCTGCCGTCAAAGTAGGAAGCTTATTAGTTAAGAACTCAACCTTACGATCGGGAAGTCCCGGGTTCGACACTACTGACGATGTGAACCCACTCCTAACCCAAGCAATTAAAACAGAAATTAAAATAAGAAGTAAGTTCCCTGGGGGAAGCCTCGGATCCCAACTGAGATGATGATTATCTATACTTAATATTATAAAGAGGAAACATTTGTATATTTGTATGTAACGAATAAACTGAAAAAGTACTGGACCGATTTTAATAATTCTTTTTTCATTAGAAAGCTACATTCTTTGTGAGTAACATAGGCTACTTTTTATACCGATATTCCCATGGGATCAGGATTTACGCGGGTGAAACCGCGGCGCGGTGCTAGTAATATATAATTTTAATAATCTTACACAGAGTCTTAAAGTGCAAAAGAGTTCTCATAACAATAGTAGGTAACATCTTAACGTAGGTACTCGCATGCAATTGTCATCACAAGCACATTCCCACTTCCCAGTAATTATAAATGATTTAGTACAATTAGACCTGCCATACATATGATTGGCTTAAATAATACGGGTACAATGACCTGCTTATGCAATGCTAATCCGAGCTCAGAATTCAATGTCAGTTCTCTGATTATTTAAATAGTTCAAACATATGGTTAGTACAAAATTAATTAGTTTACATAACATAAACTCACGCCTATATCCCCGATAGTGGTAGGCAGAGGTGCTAGCACCCTCATTTCGCGTCGGAGGTCGATGAACGACCTCCGCCCCTCATGAGCGCCGGCCTGGGGGTGACAGGTGGAGCCGCCTGTCACCCTAGCAGAAGCAGGCCGCGGCGGCGGCGCGCCTGGCGCGCCACCCCGTTTACCGGGAACGAGTTGGGGACTCTGTAGTCCCCACACACCCGAGAAGAGGGCCAGTTCGTCAGAGATGGCCCTGGGTCGGCCGGGGTGCGAGGGATATGCCTGTCAACCTCACCTTCGGCATCCAAAGCGACCCGCAGGCGGCGTGCGTTTTAGTCGGTTCGAGTCCGACATAACCTCTCCCTCCGGCTCCGGTGGGGAGGTATCCGTGGGGATTTTGCGCACGTAAAAAAAAAAAAAAAGCACCCTCATTTCGACAGTTTCATATTCATATTCATTTATTACTTGCAAATATGGGTTACATAAGATGTTATATAGATTAAATAGTGTCAGTTTATGTTTAGGTCCCAATGTAATAGGTGGCGAGCCTATTGCCATTAACCGGGCACTTATAAACCTGCGATGAATACACACATAAAGCATCGATAAGTCATTGGTATGTGCCATGGTAAAACCTGGGATCGAACCCGAGACCTCATCTCAGCAGTCCTTTACCCATACTAGTAACATACTAATTAGTTTAACTTATATTTATTACAATATTTTGATAACTTATTTAAACATATTGATACATATATTGAGAACTCACTTGTACTTTTCCGCATTATTTTTAATTTGTTATTAGACCGACCGGTTGGCCAATTTCAGTTTTAGTTTTTGATAAGGTATCAATAAAAAAATATAAAAAATTGATCCTTGGCTCCTGGGCCCATCATGGTGCTAACTTCTTTTAATCATTCCATAGCTTTAAAAACTTGTAATTTTCACAGTTAAAGCCAGGAATAAGAAAAAAAAATAGAAGTTTCACCCTTAACATATATATATTTATACCTATACATTCACCACGTCTGTAAATCTCCGAAGATGCAGGCAGAGGTATTGACTCAACATTTCGCCAACTATGATGATTCGGTACCCCGTAACTGGGGACGAGCCTATTGCCATCAAAGGTAGGACTAGGCGGTCTTTCCGTCCAATTGAGCAGTCCGACTGGTGAAGTACCTCCGTCCTACAGAATACCGCGGCCATAATAACATCGTGTTGTGTTCCCGGCGGTGAGTAGGGTAGCCAGAGCTCACTGGAGAGTTTGTACTGTCAGTGGAAAGACCAAAAGCTTGTCCTGCTTTGTCTATTACACTGACGGCACAGAAACTCTTGTGTTTACAGGGTTGGCAGCGCGAGTGTGACTCCCTTGGTGTTGCACACGTCCATAGGCCACGGTAACCACTTTCCATCAGTTGGGAAGTGTGTTTGTCTGCCAACCAAGTGGTATAACAAAAAATCGGGCACTGTCATGGGTTGTATGTTTACTGTCAGATAGAGAACCGCGCTATCCCTTTCGCTTTCTAAGACACTCGCGAGAAGAGTTGGGAAGGGTTTTCTACTCTACCCGGGAACTAACACAGTTTTCTATAAATATGCCGGTTCAGTTTCTCTATATTGATACAATATGCCATTGAGTCTGCGGTTGGCCGCGCTCACCATCTGATCCAACAGTGACTGCACTGTTAAACTCACTCATACCTACATACATAAATGCATAACTACTGTCCGTCTATACGAGTGCCTACCAACATTACCTAGTTTAAATGTAAAGCTTATAATACTTACTTGTTTATAATGTGCCTATTAGTCATAGTTCGGTTGGTTCTACATAATAATTGAGGATATAATTATATGTGTATAATTATATATGTGGGTACGTTTACGTTCAAATAAAATCAATAATAGGTAGGTAGTACGTATATGAGAACTATGGCGACCACATTTAGGCCCACAAGAGATCAAATTAAAGACAACCTATCTTTTCATTATTGTGCGAAAAATCCCTATGCGTACACCGGGTATGGGGAGGCGCGAGTCGCATGCGCTGGCACCGCGGCTTGCTTCTGCTAGGCTAGAGTAACAGGCGGCTCCACCCGTTATCCCCAGGCCCGTACTCATGGGAAACGGACCTTATTTTGTGACCTCCAACGCCCGAGTATCCTCCGCTCGTCGCGGGCTGTGCGGTTAGCGAGTCTCCTCCGTACTCGCTCCGCCTCCTCTTTCACGAGCATTACTTGCTCGCAGAAGGAGGCGAAGGCTACCCACGCATCCGCGCAGCACACCATCGCCGTGAGCAAGTGAGAACTCTCACTCCTAGGACCACCACTAGCTCCCGCCTCGGCGTCTTTCCATGCTCAGGGCGAAAGAATTACAGTTTTACCTTTTGTATTACTACCGAAATCTGAAAGGTAGCTATTTCCCCCTCTTCAACACTTTTTTTTTCTTGAAGTCAGCTTTAATTTTAAGAACTAATATTTAGAACCTTATAAGCTTAGGTATTATTTGTTCTGTGGTTCATGTAGCTACCAGATTGGTTAAAAAAAATACGAATGAGACCGAGTAAAAGCAATAATCATAAATGATCACAACATTTAAATATCATAATGTGGTCGCTCGCCACGTTTATCTTGCTGTTACCATTGAGAAAGCGCAGCTACACAAAAACGAAACAAAAGTTAATCAACCGCAAAGAAATTATGTTTTTTTTTGTCAATATGTTTTTCGGGACCACATAAATCTAGCTATCGCGGTCTCGTGGGCCTGGGGGTGACGGGTTCCTGGGGATAATATGGGGACTCCGTGTTCCCTACACCCGAAGAGGGCCGTCTCATAAGCGACAGTCCTGGGCCAGCCGGGGTGCGAGGGATACGTCTCAGATAATCTTACCTCCGGCAACCTGCGTCCCACTCAGTCGGCGTGCGTTTTAGTCGGTTCAAGTCCGACATAACCTCCCCCACCGGCCACAGTGGTGATGGTATCCGTGGGGATTTTGCGCAAATTAAAAAAAAAGCTATTGCGTTCTACCGGGCACTTTTTCCATGCTGTGCAATTCTTTGAGCATACAGCGTCACAGCGCTGCGAGAGCCTTGATAGAGACAGTGACAGTTATTGGTCGATCTCCAGTGACTTCACTCAGTCCGACCAATCGCAGTCGCATTGCTGTGCTGTGCTCGACTCTGTATGGTTAGAGGATTACACAGCTGGATAATATATTTATTTTACAATAGGATGTAGAATAGTCTTTACCTAAGCCGGGTCGCTTTGTATGACATGATACAGCCAGAAAAGTGTTGACCCATGTATCTCTCTTCACCAGTAGCCTCAGCATGGCGACATAGACACATCACTTCGGTTTTTGTTTATACCACTTAGGTGGCAGATAAGCGTACGGCCCACCTGATGGAAAGTGGTTACCGTGGCCTATGGTCGTGAAGCCACACTCGCGCTGCCGACCCTGTAAGCACAGAGTTTCTGTGCCGTCAGTGTAGAGGACAAAGCTGGAAAAACCTTTAGTCTTCCCACTGACAGCACATAAACTCTCCAGTGAGCTCTGGCTACCCTACTCACCGCTGGGAACACAACACGAAGTTATCGTTTCTCTTCGACCAAAAAGTTGAGGACAAATGTCATCAATCTGTTGTTGAGGTCAGGTGGCAGTCGCTTCACACATAACATCGAAGTTTAGATAAACCCGTAGTCATACTGGAAAAAGCGGACTTGAGACTCCTATGTGAAATAATAAATAAATAAATATTCCACGACATTCTACACAACGCTATGCTTACCCATGGTAAGCATAGCTTAACTAGCTTGTGTTATGGAATCTAGAATGCGGATAAACATACTTTCAATCAATCACAGCAAAGCACAGAGCCATTAATCAAGAATTGATTGATGGCTCTGTGCTTTTAGCATCAATTCCAATGTCCTGTAGTAGTTTATAAAATTATTAATGGCGAGACGCCAATGCTGTCAAGTTTTTCAAGAAATTTCACCAGAGCCACGTTAGCCACGCCAGTAAATTTGTTTCCGTGTGTCCACCCCCCACGAGATTCAGGTGGTCGATCAGGACGTGTGGTTGGATTTTAGGGGGCAAACGCTAGAATGAAGATAAAATGTCATGCTTTTTTTTCTTTATCGTGTCGATGGTAATATATTTGTAGTTTATGGTATTAGATTACTTAACTGCTATGGTCATATTAAGGTTACAGGAAGTAAAATCGAAATAAATGTCTTTAAAATACTCTGTTCTCAGAAAAACGGTACCAAAGAGTCCGTGAAATAAAAGTTAAGTTCAAGTTGGCGTGATAACCGAGTTCAATGGCCGCGGGAGCCGTCGACTGTGACCGAATGTAATTCCATTGTCTATGATACATTTAGCGGCACTAGATCTGCACTTTTGGCGATTTTAGATATTCTTATTTTAAAAAGTATAATGCAGTGAAATTTTTGAATGAATATGCAACGAAAGATTTTCTATTTACATTGTAGATTTTAGTCATTTACGCTGGGCTGATGATGTAGGATGCCTGAGTATATTGAAATGAGGTTACTGTAAAATAGAAAGCAGTACTTGCATCACGATTGTTTTTTTTTATACCACTTAGGTTGCAGACAAGTAGGTACATGGTACCACCAGATGGAAAGTGATTACCGTGGCCTATGGACGTTTGTAACACCAGAGGACTCACAGTCGCGCTGCCAACCCTGTAAGTACAGAGTTTCTGTGTCGTCAGTGTAGAAGACAAAGCAGGACAAGCCTGTAGTCTTCCCACTGACAGCACAAATTCTCCAGTGAGTAATATTGAAGACCGATATCCACAATTAGGTCACCCCATCTCTTCCCATGCGGTATCGTACAAGGCGACTAAGGGATAGGGCTCTTTAACATCAGACAGATATTATACAGTTCAGACTCAGCCTCAGATGCATGGCTCGAGTCAACAATATATATAATATATATTACATAGAATATTCATAAATCTGTGTATGGAATGTGACTGTTTGTACCTAGATATCCATTATCCGTGACACTAGAGACCACCAATTTAGACCCCTTTGTCTAGCAAGTTTACTGTACAGCGAAGTACTGTACCGCTTTTTATATAAATGCTAAACTGCATCAAAGTATGACTTGAGAGACTAGCAGGCACATGAAATCTCTCCCCGAATTCAGCTGTCAAGTCCGTTAGACTTTTAAAGTTTCGAACGATCTAACGGACTTGACAGCTGAACTCGGGGTGGGATTTCAATTGCGCATGCTCTAACGTGACGTCACCAATTTTAGAGCATGCGCAATTGAAATCGCACCGCGAATTCATCTGTGAAATGCGTTCGATCATTCGAAATGTTCTTGCAGCATTTGTCTGCAGTTAGGGCAGTTTTTTATTCTAGAACAGTGTACTTAAACGTGATTTTCTCTCGTTTGCAGTTGCGACGGCGGAGAGCGGCGGCAAGTACGTACCCCGCGCCATCCTCCTCGACCTCGAGCCCGGCACCATGGACGCCGTCCGGTCCGGCGCCTACGGGCAACTCTTCCGTCCGGACAACTTCGTCTTCGGACAGTCCGGCGCCGGCAACAACTGGGCCAAGGGACACTACACTGAGGGCGCCGAGCTCGTCGACGCTGTACTCGATGTAGTTCGCAAAGAGTGCGAAAACTGCGACTGCTTACAGGGCTTCCAACTCACCCATTCGCTCGGAGGAGGAACCGGCTCCGGTATGGGCACATTGCTCATCTCAAAAATCAGAGAAGAATATCCCGACAGAATCATGAACACATACTCAGTTGTGCCTTCGCCAAAAGTGTCAGACACAGTAGTGGAACCCTACAACGCAGTTCTATCTATACATCAATTAGTCGAAAACACAGACGAAACCTACTGCATAGACAACGAAGCTCTCTATGATATTTGCTATAGAACACTTAAAGTACCCAACCCCACGTACGGCGACCTCAACCACCTGGTGTCGCTCACCATGTCCGGCGTGACGACGTGTCTGCGGTTCCCCGGCCAGCTGAATGCGGATCTCCGCAAGCTGGCCGTCAACATGGTTCCCTTCCCACGTCTCCACTTCTTCATGCCCGGCTTCGCTCCCCTCACGTCTCGCGGCAGTCAACAGTACCGCGCCCTCACCGTGCCCGAACTAACACAACAGATGTTCGACGCCAAGAACATGATGGCGGCATGCGACCCGCGCCACGGACGTTACCTGACCGTGGCCGCCATCTTCCGTGGACGCATGTCCATGAAGGAGGTTGACGAGCAGATGCTTTCGATTCAAAACAAAAATAGTAGCTTCTTCGTCGAATGGATTCCTAATAATGTTAAGACTGCCGTGTGCGACATTCCTCCTAAAGGTCTGAAGATGTCCTCAACATTCATTGGCAACACGACGGCAATCCAGGAGCTGTTCAAGAGAATATCGGAGCAGTTCACCGCTATGTTCAGGCGCAAGGCTTTCTTACATTGGTACACCGGCGAGGGTATGGACGAGATGGAGTTCAATGAAGCTGAGAGTAACGTAAACGACTTGGTATCAGAATACCAGCAGTACCAGGAGGCTACCGCTGAGGACGACACGGAGTTCGATCAAGAGGACATGGAGGAACTGCAGGCGGACGAGCACCACGATTAGTCGCCGCCGCTTTACTAAGTCTAGTATAACAAATGTATTGTGCGCCTCGTCGCGACATTTTTGTAACATTTTTGCTATTTATTGTGTTGATCATAAAAGTTTATGAAAATGTGTGCATTTTGTGTCGCGAGGTAGTTTTTAAGTGCAATTATGTTAGGCCCCTAAACTTTCTCCTCGCTGGACCAGTTTTATACAATTTTATATATTTCGATGTGAATGTTAGAGGCTAAGTCGTGCATTTTACCAAAGCGTCCGAGTGACCGACGAACATATTTTGTCTACGAATCTTCATCGTTCTTGCACAGAGCCGTCAACAGAGTCGAATTGACGATTCCCGTGCACATGAATTCCGATTTTATTGAATGGATAGTATTATCAAGTCTGTTTTAATTGAATACTAATTAATATAAGTGGGAACTATATAAGAAACGTACCAATCTGTGCATTTCTTAGCTTTAGTTATTGTCTTGTATGCTTTTTATTATATTAATTTATAATAAATGTTTTAAAGAAATGTTCTGTTTTATTTATTATTTTAGATACCACAGCTACTCAAAAATCGTCTTTGTTAAAAAAACGAGTGTGCTATAGATCATACGACTGATGTTGAACTTCTTAGTTGTCTTCTTAGAGAATGAAAACGAGTACTCGCACCTCTCGCTTGCCCCTACAGTAATATTGGAACTTAACTATCTCTGAGGTATACAAATACTCATACCCGGGGATTGAATGAGGACTCCGTGGTCTTCACATCCGAAGAGGGCCAGCTTGAAAGAGATGGCTCTGGTTCGGCCGGCGTGCGAGGGATTTGCCTCCGGCAACTTACGACCCTCAGACAGCGTGCGTTTTAGTCGATTCGAGTTCGACTTTACCTCTCCCACTGGCTCGGGTTGTATCCGGGGGAAATTTTCACACGATAAAAAAAGAGATATTCTTTATTGACAGTAAATGATAATGATAATGATTGGGAAATAACTAAAAATTATGTAATTAATAAAGGAACATTGTAGAATATATTTCTCGTACTCATACATGAAGTTCACGAATACTCATATTTGTACGTCTCCCTTGACAGAACGTGTTGAAACTCGCAATATACTTTGTAACATCATCTGTACACATGTTTCTACAAATAAATATATCTTTATCTTTAAAATACTCGTATGTCAAATAAAACAAATACAATATTAGACAAATATTTATTTTCTTTTCATAACCGACGCATCGCGCCGTCATAAGACTTACCGTACATAGCTACATCTTGATCATAATATGTACACTAACGTTTTTAAGTTGAACACAATATTATAGTCTAACTAGACAATTTATTCAGAGTACATCTTGCGTACATTGTTTATAATTGAAAGATATTTAGTACTGCAGTAATAATTCCGCCCAATAACGCCCGGAACTAGAGTTTGGGCTCACTTGACCTTCAAATAAAAAAATACAAATGTTCAATGACGTCACAGAGAAAACATTTTGTCTGTGATATTATTGTACTATTGTACCATGTGCGTGTATGTGATTGTTGAAATATTTTTTACCACCAACAGACAGACAAACACACACACACACACCTGGTGAGAAGTAGTTACAGTGGACGTACGCAACAGGTGTTAAATATTTTTACTGATGTTAATATCTAGCCTCGAATAGCATGACAGCAAATCAATATAACAGAGAGAGACAGAGCTCTGGTGTACAATATGATACAAATAATGGTAACAAAAGAACACAACTCTATTAAAAATTATAATTTTGATCTAGTTTTATGCAAAAAAGAAATCAAAAATTCTGAATCAAATTGGCTAAATCGTGACTATTACTGCAATACTAAGAATCTAAAATGTTGAAATATCATGAACTGTGAGCCAAGATCACTGCAGCCGAGAGTTCTCACAGCATCTTATTGTCTTTTAAGAGTATTACTGTCCAAGGAACCGAGTTAAATGCATATTTTAGATTTCCGTAACACTTATATTACAACTTAATAGCTAAATTTTGTCATTTAATGTGCAGTCAGCAAAGGACACAAGTATGTATGTTTATATTTATATATATATAGCTTGTCCAAGCTCAAATAACACGCCCCACCACCTCACGCATAGTAATGGCCATTATTAAAAAAACTGTCGTTTTTGTTCGTGATTTTACATGACGTAAACGAGCTCTTGATCGAAATTTCCAAATCACTCTCGGGGACGAATGTTATTTTAATGATTTTATCAGACTGTGATTGACTGCTATTGGTAATTGAGTTGAAAGCTGTTATCGTTATGGTACTATGTAAGAGTAATACGCATACAAGCAAATCGAAGATTGTTTTCGGATCTGTTGGTCAACTAGTCATAATGTGACAAAACGCGCTAGCGAGCGGACGTCTTGTTTTATACAAATTGTCAGCGCTAGTCCATACACAGAGCGATTGATCACACGACTAGTGGACAGTAAGGTTTGCATATATGTCGTAGATCACGAAACAATCAACGTTTTGACATAAATGAAGTGAATATGGACGCGACATTGCAGTTTAGACAAACTATTTACATACAATATATCTCCTTTGCTGTCTGTACATATTGTGTAGAACCAACGAGTGCTTAATATTCAATATTATAACAGAATAGAGATTGATACAATATCTTTATAAAGCTTTTTTTTGCTTGTAAATGTTGTTCGAGATTTTTTTAAGGCCATGACTATAATAAAAATCACAATCACACGAGAGAGTCAACTCCAAGCGAACGCTATAACGAGTTTGATGAAAATTTGTACATATTTAAAGTTTTTACTTTCCTATTGAATGAAATTTTAACCATTTTGTATGTTAACTATTCAAAATTGATAAAGATAGAAAAAAATCAGGTTCAGGCGGGTTTCACCCTGTATGGCAAAGATCGCGGGTTCGAATCCCGTCTGGACCGTTCAATCTTAATCTATTTTAACTTTCCTGTTTTTTCTTCATGGGTAAACCAGTTCATTATGCAAAGCTATCTCGTAATTTTGCGAGGTACGAAGACAATTTTAAATTTAAACTGTATGAAGTGAGGCCATACGCCATCTAGTAAGTATAATACACTGGTAGTCACAAATGTATTAACTGTAAATAAACACATTCATTTCTTTCTCCTCTTCTATGTGTAATAGGTGTTTTTTTTTAGTTTTGTTAGTATAGATAACGTATACATATATATATATATACAGCCCAGACTCAGCCTCAGATGAGTAGCTCGAGTCAACCATAGTGCCCGGAAGACGGCAATAAGCTCACCTCTTATTATGTGGGACCGAATTTGGTTATTGGTGAAATGTGAGTGTTAATTCACCTCTGCCTAACCCTCCGGGGATAAAGGCGTGATTATATGTATGTATAACGTCATCTATCACTGTACCTTAACGCTCTAAGAGATGGCTTTAATAATCCTGAGTAAATCTCGTATCATTTCTACATGAATACAATTAATAAACTTGAATAATATCTCGTGTGAATGCGACATATCTACCTACCCCACTCAACAGTACGGGGTATACAATTTCATTATATAAAATTGACTCAAACAGCACTTACTAGAGGCACAATTTCGTTACAAACCTACACCCGAACAAAACAATAATACAATATAACTGCCAAAAAAAATATTTTACATACAAAATA
Source organism: Eilema griseolum (assembly GCA_963662185.1). Taxonomy (NCBI): domain Eukaryota; kingdom Metazoa; phylum Arthropoda; class Insecta; order Lepidoptera; family Erebidae; genus Eilema; species Eilema griseolum. The sequence goes on from OY759254.1 coordinate 1,979,219, forward strand.
TATGGCAACTAAAGATTTGTTCTAAATTATAGGGACATTATTCAGCTTCAGTAAACGTAACGTAACTAAACGCGTTCGTGTAACCCCTTGTTTTCACTAAGAAACAAGTTGTAAACTTGTTTGATACAACACTTGTAGAAGACAAGTCAAAACACAATACTTGTGTTTTAAACATGTATTAAGACTGTAAGGAACCGCGGTAGCCTAGTGGTATGAGTAATGGACTGCTGAGACGAGGTCTCGGGTTCGATCCCAGGTTTTACCATGACACACACCAATGACTTTTAGATGCTTTTCGAAGTTATATGTGTATTTATCGCAGGTTTATAAGTGCCCGGTTAATGGCAATATGCTCGACACCTATTACATTGGGACCTAAACATAAACTGGCGAAATGTGGGTGCTTAGCACCTCTGCCTACCCCTTCGGGGATATAGGCGTGAGTTTATGTTATGTTATGTTATGTTATTAAGACTGTCTCAGACACTTTTCACGTTCACAAAATATGTATAGCCAACAAGTTGTTGACCAACTGTAGCCTGTGACATATTTCAACTTGTCAAATACATGTTTTACACTTAGGTGAAAGTGAGGGGTTAGGGTCAGGACTGTGATCCTGCTTTATCAACCACTAACACTGTTAATTCACCTCTGCCTAACCCTTCGGAGATAAAGGCGTGATTATATGTATGTAACACTGTTAAAAAATACCATTTGATTTTAGATTTTGTTACTATAAATTAAACTCCAAAATTAAATGAAAAGAGTTCTTTGCATTTTTTCGCTCACTCTATAAGTTGCCAATTAATTGTATACTTTAACAGCATAACGGTATCAAATTAAATGAAACTTATGCAGTGTGTGTGGTATGACATTGGTTGACTATTAGCAGAATCGTGTGAAAAATACAGTGTTAATAAAATATCAACCTTATTCCATTTAGATAACGCTGAAAGTAGTATATAGCATTAAATATTATACGATAAGTTTAGTTTGTTTACTATTTTAAGCTTTGTCTTAATTGAATAATGTTCATATTTAAACACCACTTTAAAAACGGTCGAATTTTTTACCGCCTGTTTGATCCTTTTAAAATTGGTTTGTATTTACGTCAGTTCTTTTTTTATTTTTTATACACACGGCCCACCTGATGGAATGTGGTTACCGTGGCCTATGGACGTCTGCATTCTGTAAGCACAAGAGTTTCAGTGCCGTCAGTGTAAAAGACAAATCAGGACAAGCTTTTGGTATTCCCACTGACAGCACAAAAACTCTCCAGTGAGCTCTGGCTACCCTACTCACCGCCGGGAACACAACACGAGGTTATTATGACCGCGGTATCCTATCTTCTATGTTGACGAATTGATACTCACCACACAGTTATAATTGCAACGTGTAAAACGTTGCAATTATAACTTGTCAAGCAGAATAATGCCCCAGTCACCTAACAATGTTAGGGTTAATTCAAAATAACGATAATGTAATGTATTCATAATCGAATTGTAACTGTGGATTTTGATATTGTCAACAATATTAAATTATTTAAGTAAAATAATGATATTTCCGTGTAGTGATTCAGAAAGAATATAAGTATCACCATCCCATCTTATTTGACGGGTGTCGAAAGAGGTGACTAACGGAAAAATACGCAGACGATATCACTGCGAGAGAAGGAAAACTTGAAATAAAACCCTGTACCAACCCGCCTGGCTAGCGTGGAACCAGTAGGCCAAAGCCTCCCAACATTGGGAGAGGCCTATGTCCAGCCATGACTGAAAAGGCTAAACTGTTGTATCTAGTTTAGGCACCAGTTTCACAAATACAGTTTTTGTATAGCCATTAAGATACTAAGAAATTAGATATATCATTGCTTTATTTGTATTTGTATAGTTTTTTAATTGATATATCATAGTTGGGTTACTTTTTTTAGCCATGTGGTTCCCGGCAGAGTAGAATTTGGACCATCCCATTTCTTCCCATGCGGTGTCGTATAAGACGACTAAGGGATAGGGCTGTTTAACATCAAACAGATATATACAGTCCAGACTCAGCCTAAGATGCATGGCGTGAGTCAACAATAGTGCCCGGGTGACGGCAATAAGCTCACCTCCTATTACGTGGAACCGAATTCAACGATTAGTGAAATGTGGGTGTTAATGTTAATTCACCTCTGTCTAACCCTCATTATATGTATGTATAGGTTATTTTTTCTTCAAAATATAGCTCTAAATGAAAAAATTACGTGTCGAGATTCAAATAACAACAGCACAAAACCCACAGTGTGTACTTACATTTACATAATATAACATTATATGACAATATGTACATTACTTTATAATACACAATATAATCTACACACTTAAAACTAACTAGAAATACTATTCGGCACTTTATTTTTTAAGTCGCTAAAGGACTTGGGTCGATACGGTGTAACTAGCCCTTTTGGCTTTTAAAAAGTCATTTAGTTGAATGAATTTTTTTTTTATTCCACTTAGGTGGCACACGGAACACCTGATGGAAAGTGGATACCTTGGCCTATGGACGTGTTCCCCCTGTAAGAGAAAGATCGCGGGATCGAATCCCGTCTGAAGCACTTCAAATTTTTTCTATAACTTAATCGAGTAATTTAGTTGTCTGCCTTACAAATAAAAGAAATGACGAGTGTCTGCTTGTACTAATAATAAAAAAAACAATTAAAAAAAAATGTGTTTGTCCTTAATGCAGAGTAATCTACGAAATAGCGGGGTCGATTTATTTTAATCCCATGAGAAGTGAAAACTCACAAAATTATCTCTAAGATTATTTTTAGCAAAAAACAGCAATATATTAGAAATTATTGTGTGTACTCACAATAAAAAGTGTAATACGTGAGTATATTTTTCTACTTTCTAAAACCCAAATAGCAAGCTTTGTTAGTTTAGCTCTAGATATCGTTGTGTAGAATATTTATGTTTTTTATACCACTTATTACAACAGCTCACCTGATGGAAAGTGGTTACCGTGGCCTATGGACGTGACGTATTTATGTCTTAAAATATTTATTTATTAAATACCCTCTAAACAAAGATGGCCGTACCACCCCAAGTCCGTACCTAATACCTATACTAGTATAAACAAACGTAGAAGCCGATGGTACTGCCGTGTGACATGCGATATAAATAATAAGCAAATATACGTATTTATAATAAAGCTATCATTGTTTGCTGCCTATCTACGTGGTGACGGAGAAAGAATACAAGTATCACCACCCCATCTAGTCCGAGGGGTGTCGTCAGAGGCGACAAACGGAAAAATTCGCAGACGATATCATTGCGAGAGAAGGAAATCTCGAAATAAACACCCTGTACCAACCCGTCTGGCCAGTGTGGTAACAGTAGGCAAAAAGCCCGATATTGGGAGAGGCCTATGTTCAGCAGTGGAGTGTAATGGGCTAATTGATTGTTTGCTGCCTTAGTACTACACATCAAGCAGTGACCACAAGATATCGTCACAGTCTCGTAATCTTTTCCCCAACCATGCCTCATTAAGCAGCTGGGTAGTACTTTTATACCACTTAGGTGGCAGATAAACACACGGTCTACCTGATGGAAAGTGGTTACCGTGGCCTATGGACGTGTGTAACACCAGAGAAGCCACACTCGCGTTGCTGACCCTGTAAGCACACAGTTTCTGTGCCGTCAGTGTAGAGGACAAAGCAGGCCAAGCCTTTAGTCATCCCACTGACAGCACAAATTCTCCAGTGAGCTTTGGCTACCCTACTCACCGCTGGGAACACAACACGAATTTATTATAACCGCGGTATTCTGTAGGGTTCTAAAAGGTGTTGGTAGGGCCTCATATACCCGTATACTATTTGTACCATCTACTTACGGAGACCCAGTATACCATGTAGTCACTAGCTATATCTAAGATGTATTTCCCTCATCAACGATTGATATTTGAGAAACATTCACGATATCAAGTCTACCTCTCCATTTAAATAAATTGATATTAAAAAGAGATAAGGTATCCAGCTTTTGTTTGTACGTAGGGAGGAGTGAAGAGTACATCTAAGATTTACTTGCTATCATTGAATCAGTCTCTCTCGCACTGCGGGTATCTACAGCATGATATATTTACAGAGTAGTTAAAACCGAAGTTATAATTAAAATATTGTAAAAGTAAATGTTTTGGGCTAATCTATTGATTGATTGAATTCTTTTATGTTTTTTTGTAAACATGTGTGTTTCTTTGCTCCAATAAAGATTATTATTATTATCGTTTTTTCAAAGATGTGTGAATGTTTGTTAGTCAGTCACGCTCAAGTGGCTGAACGGATCAGGCTGAAATTTGGTATCGAAATTTTAATAACACCTTTCACTGGGTTGCAAGAACAGAATATAAATTCGCGGATCCGCGGGCAACAGCTAGAATATTATTAATAAAAACGGTTTAAACTACTCTATTTAGTCACCAAACTGTCAGTCTGATGTGCGACAGAGAAAGCGCACTAAAAAACCGAAGCTCTCACTCTACCAGACGTAACATATCAAAAACTGCGTCCTGTACCTCATTTGATCATAAAGCTTAGTTATTCTTTCTTAGAGAAGTCCCTGAAGCCTTAATTATACAGAAAAGGCAAGAGGCATAAGGCTTGAGGCAGGCAAAGCAACATCGTACCTACCGCCATGATTTTGCTCGCCTTAAAATTGTTTTACATTCAGACCAAGTCCCCATGAGGATCATTCGATGGTGTAGTAGCTATTCTATAATTCGATGTCGAAACTCATTTGAAAGAGCACAATTCGGATTTAAAAGTTAAACTCGAGTTCTCGATGATGGCGCTGCTTCATGTTGAAACTTGACAGTCCGAGGCTTCCTAGGAAAGAAAATTTTTTGCGGCAAACATCCGAGGTTGCCTCGGGAATTAAGCACGCGGCACACATCCGAGGTTGTCTCGGGAATCAAGCACGCGGCACACATCCGAGGTTGCCTCGGGAATTGAGCACGCGGCACACATCCGAGGTTGCCTCGGGAATCAAGCACGCGGCACACATCCGAGGTTGCCTCGGGAATCAAGCACGCGGCACACATCCGAGGTTGCCTCGGGAATTGAGCACGCGGCACACATCCGAGGTTGCCTCGGGAATCAAGCACGCGGCACACATCCGAGGTTGCCTCGGGAATCAAGCACGCGGCACACATCCGAGGTTGCCTCGGGAATTGAGCACGCGGCACACATCCGAGGTTGCCTCGGGAATCAAGCACGCGGCACACATCCGAGGTTGCCTCGGGAATCAAGCACGCGGCACACATCCGAGGTTGCCTCGGGAATCAAGCACGCGGCACACATCCGAGGTTGCCTCGGGAATCAAGCACGCGGCACACATCCGAGGTTGCCTCGGGAATCAAGCACGCGGCACACATCCGAGGTTGCCTCCGATCAGCGCGGCTCAGCGAGGTCCATAACATATCCGTGTATAAGGAGATTCGATATCAATAGTAAAATTTCAGAATAGCACTATAATAAAATTCAGCGAAGTGAGTCCTTAAATAACTGCGCTATCCGTTAGACCAAAGAATAATTTTATGGCAATAAGGAGGTATATGACATTGTCGGCAGTTTACGCGAATATCACTAATTGAAATAAAACCACTTTTTTTGGTCTCATTTATACTTAGCCCGGCGTTTCGGTTACTTTACAACAGACATGGCTATATTCCCGCGACCATGGCTGCTGAAAAGTAGCCGAAACGTCGGGCTACATACCAAATATAACGTGAAAGAACCCGCTATAAAGAGGTTTTATTTCAATGAAGGTATAATTTAAGTGGAGTGACGTTCCACTAAACATTTCTATCAAAATGGCTCTGTGTTTATCCCCTGCTGCTTAACATCGGTCTCTGAATTGTACGTTGTTCAATTTCTATCGTAGATGGACTTTTTCCCAAAAAAAAATAAAATCTCAGGCCCTTCAAATTGGGGAGGAGTAAAGAGACATTACTAGATTTTAGTACAAATATGCACGGGTAAAAAATGTATGATGTATGTGAGTGTATGTATGGTGTGCATGAGTGTATGTATGGTGTATATGGCTATACCGACACTTCATTGTCATCGTTCAGTCGTATGGTATTATCATTGGCTGCTAACTTGACGAGGGTCTTCTTGATGCGAAGCGCCGGCAGTCGGACTGATGGGTTCTGATGCCAGCACTCACGCATTAGTGACGCGAGGCCCACCATTGTCTGGGGAAGAAGAATATTTATAGCTTTAACTGTAGTTTTGCTTCGGTTGGGTCAAAGTTATAGTCAAAAATCATTTAATCTGCATAGACTATAAAGGCCGCTTTAATGATCTATGCAGAAGCTCGAAGGGCGCGCGGTACTCTCGCGCCGGCACTCCTCCGTACTGTAGCGTACTGCAGGTGTGTGTGTATACTAACGGGGTGGGGGTCGGAGGGCGGGTCGGGGCGGTAGGCGTCGACGCAGACGATCTTGCGCATGTCGTCGAAGCTGGGGTCGCTGGCCGCCAGCTCGGCGAAGGGCGCGCGGTACTCTCGCGCCGGCACTCCTCCGTACTGTAGCGTACTGCAGGTGTGTGTGTATACTAACGGGGTGGGGGTCGGAGGGCGGGTCGGGGCGGTAGGCGTCGACGCAGACGATCTTGCGCATGTCGTCGAAGCTGGGGTCGCTGGCCGCCAGCTCGGCGAAGGGCGCGCGGTACTCTCGCGCCGGCACTCCTCCGTACTGTAGCGTACTGCAGGTGTGTGTGTATACTAACGGGGTGGGGGTCGGAGGGCGGGTCGGGGCGGTAGGCGTCGACGCAGACGATCTTGCGCATGTCGTCGAAGCTGGGGTCGCTGGCCGCCAGCTCGGCGAAGGGCGCGCGGTACTCTCGCGCCGGCACTCCTCCGTACTGTAGCGTACTGCAGGTGTGTGTGTATACTAACGGGGTGGGGGTCGGAGGGCGGGTCGGGGCGGTAGGCGTCGACGCAGACGATCTTGCGCATGTCGTCGAAGCTGGGGTCGCTGGCCGCCAGCTCGGCGAAGGGCGCGCGGTACTCTCGCGCCGGCACTCCTCCGTACTGTAGCGTACTGCAGGTGTGTGTGTATACTAACGGGGTGGGGGTCGGAGGGCGGGTCGGGGCGGTAGGCGTCGACGCAGACGATCTTGCGCATGTCGTCGAAGCTGGGGTCGCTGGCCGCCAGCTCGGCGAAGGGCGCGCGGTACTCTCGCGCCGGCACTCCTCCGTACTGTAGCGTACTGCAGGTGTGTGTGTATACTAACGGGGTGGGGGTCGGAGGGCGGGTCGGGGCGGTAGGCGTCGACGCAGACGATCTTGCGCATGTCGTCGAAGCTGGGGTCGCTGGCCGCCAGCTCGGCGAAGGGCGCGCGGTACTCTCGCGCCGGCACTCCTCCGTACTGTAGCGTACTGCAGGTGTGTGTGTATACTAACGGGGTGGGGGTCGGAGGGCGGGTCGGGGCGGTAGGCGTCGACGCAGACGATCTTGCGCATGTCGTCGAAGCTGGGGTCGCTGGCCGCCAGCTCGGCGAAGGGCGCGCGGTACTCTCGCGCCGGCACTCCTCCGTACTGTAGCGTACTGCAGGTGTGTGTGTATACTAACGGGGTGGGGGTCGGAGGGCGGGTCGGGGCGGTAGGCGTCGACGCAGACGATCTTGCGCATGTCGTCGAAGCTGGGGTCGCTGGCCGCCAGCTCGGCGAAGGGCGCGCGGTACTCTCGCGCCGGCACTCCTCCGTACTGTAGCGTACTGCAGGTGTGTGTGTATACTAACGGGGTGGGGGTCGGAGGGCGGGTCGGGGCGGTAGGCGTCGACGCAGACGATCTTGCGCATGTCGTCGAAGCTGGGGTCGCTGGCCGCCAGCTCGGCGAAGGGCGCGCGGTACTCTCGCGCCGGCACTCCTCCGTACTGTAGCGTACTGCAGGTGTGTGTGTATACTAACGGGGTGGGGGTCGGAGGGCGGGTCGGGGCGGTAGGCGTCGACGCAGACGATCTTGCGCATGTCGTCGAAGCTGGGGTCGCTGGCCGCCAGCTCGGCGAAGGGCGCGCGGTACTCTCGCGCCGGCACTCCTCCGTACTGTAGCGTACTGCAGGTGTGTGTGTATACTAACGGGGTGGGGGTCGGAGGGCGGGTCGGGGCGGTAGGCGTCGACGCAGACGATCTTGCGCATGTCGTCGAAGCTGGGGTCGCTGGCCGCCAGCTCGGCGAAGGGCGCGCGGTACTCTCGCGCCGGCACTCCTCCGTACTGTAGCGTACTGCAGGTGTGTGTGTATACTAACGGGGTGGGGGTCGGAGGGCGGGTCGGGGCGGTAGGCGTCGACGCAGACGATCTTGCGCATGTCGTCGAAGCTGGGGTCGCTGGCCGCCAGCTCGGCGAAGGGCGCGCGGTACTCTCGCGCCGGCACTCCTCCGTACTGTAGCGTACTGCAGGTGTGTGTGTATACTAACGGGGTGGGGGTCGGAGGGCGGGTCGGGGCGGTAGGCGTCGACGCAGACGATCTTGCGCATGTCGTCGAAGCTGGGGTCGCTGGCCGCCAGCTCGGCGAAGGGCGCGCGGTACTCTCGCGCCGGCCGCACGCGCCGGCTCACCTCCCACAGCACCAGCCCGAACGCGTACACGTCGCACTTCACGAACGACTCGAACTCAGACGTGTTTATCCTGACCAATAAATACCAAATAATTCATTTTTATGTCGCCTACCTTTATGTCGCACTGTAATGAATACACCACATTTGAATTATTCCACTTTGTTCACTTGGGTGATATCACGTAGGTGAACAAAGTGGAATTGATTAGTCCACTTTGATCACCTCGGAAATAACTCACCTGGGTGATATCACCTTGGTGAAGAAAGTGGAATTGATTAGTCTAATTTGATCACCTTAGAAATAACTAGCCTCAAAATTTATATTGTTACGTGCACGGGGTACAATTAAATGCCGTTTACTCAACGCAGAGATTTATAAGCTCGCCACAAACTAGACAATCAAATCACTAGTACACACAGCACTCTTCAACAGTTCCAGTCGCACAGTAGTTCACAGTAGTCCACCAGTCGTCGCTCAGGTCGCAGGTAGAATCTTCTTCGGTCGCTTAAGCTCGCTGTGTTCGTTATCGAGCGATAACTACCTACTTTCTTTTGAAGTTTGCCGCCGTCGCTGACCTTTCATCGCTGAACAGTGGGATATACTGGTCCCAATATCTTTCGTTCTGGTCTTTGTTCATCGACAACTTTAGCCAAGTGATTTTCCAACGTCTGGTTAAACCTCTCGAACATTCCGTCTGACTGCGGATGCGCTGGAGTCGTACGGGTCTTGTTCATTCCAAGGAGTTTGCACATTTCTTGAAATAGAGCAGACTCGAAGTTCCGTCCTTGGTCACAGTGGATCTCCATAGGTTCGTCGTACAGGCAGATCACTTCCTCAACCAGTTTCCTTGCCACAGTGACTGCTTCCTGGTTGGGTGTCGCAAATACTTCCGGCCACTTAGTGAAGTAATCTTGCATGACTATGATGTATTTGTTACCTTCTTCAGTCATTGGAAAAGGTCCAGCAACATCAATGGCGATACATTCCCACGGTGCTCCGACGTTATACAGTTTCAATTTTCCTTTATTTATCATTTAATCATAATCATATATAAACAGTGAACATTGCAAGCTTACAGTGAGCACCAAGACGCTTGCAATGTTATTCTAATTACAAAAAAAAAAAAAAAACCATTAAATTCCATATCTTACTTATTATACAATACATTAAAATACCAACTATTATATATATATTCATCAATCGTCAATCATTTGATTCATTTACATCAATATTAGTTCATACTACAAAAATTTATATAAATATAAAAATTAATAATTCAGAATGTCAATAATATCAATGTCGTCACACTTTAAATTTTATCAATGTCATTAACAAATGTAAAAATAAAATATATAAAAAATAATAATTCTAAATGTCAGTAATGTCAATGTCGTTACATTTTAATTTTATCAATGTCAATAACAAATGAATACAGAACAAACAACAAGAAATTAAAATCGATTTGATAGGTAAATTAATAATGTCAGATTCTCAATTGTTATTATTTTTATAAAATTCTCATGAACCCTTCTACTGTGGCTCCGTTCCCATCGTGATTGCATTCAGGTAGTTCGTGACGCATAACGCTATCTGACTCATGCTATCAGAGAATAAGTCTACTTTGGGATATGTGCGCAACAGACCATTTATCAGCACCATAGCTCTCGCGGTAGGAGTATTGGCCGACTGCGGCAAACGCCACGATGGCGGAGTGGTCAACAGGCGATGTTGCCGACGCCCAGTAGCGCGTACATACATGTCCGGCACAAAAAGACAAATGCACTCAGTCACTGATGGGTTGTCTACTTTATTGGATAGAAGAAGACAATAGTGAATAATATGCGTGACTTTTTGTCTCATTTCGAGTGTTTCCAGCCCTATCATCCCCGAAACAAACAAGGATGGATAAAGAAATGGGTAATATCCAAACTCTCGCTTGTAGAGATAGCGTGCGAATCTTCTCTGTATTTTCTCAATCATATCTATGTACAGCTTCTCATGGGGATACCAAACAATGGCATTGTATTCCAGTTTGCTCCTTACATACGCGTTGTAGAGAAGTTTCACTATATGTAAGCTACCGAATTGGGAAGCTGTTCTAATTATAAAACCCAGGGATTTACTTGCTGCCTTGCACGTATTTATAATATGGTCGCGAAAGTTTAAACCAGGGTCGAATGTCACCCCAAGATCACGTATTGAAGTGACCCGCTCAAGCGCATCTCCAGCAAGCATATATGTTGTCATTATTGGAGAACGCGACCTGGTGAAAGTGATCGATTTACATTTTGCGGTGTTCAAGGACAGCTTGTTCGCAATGCTCCACTCCATAACAGCGTCGATGTCACACTGCAAGGTCGCGCAATCATCAACACCCCTAACCGATGCAAATACTTTTAGGTCATCGGCAAACATGAGACATTTTGAGCCGGAGAGAACTGTTGGCAGGTCATTCACCATGATTAAAAACAAGGTTGGGCCAAGAGTGCTACCTTGACTTACGCCAGATCGAGTATAATATTCATGGGACTTATAGCTACCCAGCTTGACGTATTGTCTTCGGTCTCTGAGATAGTCTGCTACTAGTCCCAGGAGCATCCGATCAAATCCCAGTGACGAAAGCTTAGAAAGGAGGACATCATTATCTATACGATCGAAAGCTTTTGCAAAATCAAAATATGCCGCATCGACCTGACAACCCGGCGCCACATTATTCCTCAAGTAATCAACAAACCCAATGTGATTAGTCTGAGTGGAGCGTGCGGGGCGGAAACCGTGTTGGGCGTTATTGAGAAAATGGTTGGCTTGGAGCAAGATGTGCTTATTAAGAATTGACTCAAATATTTTGCCAAATACCGATAGTATTGCGATGGGTCTAAAGCTAGCGATATCCGCAGATGCTGCACTCTTAGGAATCGGTGTAACCCGCGAAACCTTCCACCTGTTTGGATAGGAACACTGTTTGAGGGATAGATTGAACAAGAACAGTAGTGGTTCCTCTAAAGCAGGCATACAATCTTTAACCAAGTACGGTGGTATATTGTCCGGACCGTGCACGGATTTAGCTTTTAAACGACGCGTTGCAACTTTCAGGTCTGTACTAGTTATAGAAGGTATGCCGATTTGATGTTCGTAAGAGATGACGTCGATGTCAGCTTTTTGAGGATTTAATTGTGGAATGTTTTTATGAAAAACCGAACTAAAAAAAATTGCGAAGCTGTCAGCTGCCTCCTGTCCACAGACCGTTCTACCTTCATAGGAAAATACTTGGTTTTGGTGTCTATCCCTCTTTCTACTCTTAACATATTCCCAGAAAATTGAAGGGTCACTAGCTATTTTACCCTCTATGGTGCTCAAATAGTTCTGGTAAGCTTTGTCTATTAGCGTCTTAACTTTTGTCCTGTAGTATCTAAAAAGCTCTTTATTAAAAACCTTTCCTTCCTTTTTAAACATTTTTAGGTTAAAATGCTTCTGTTTGATGAAATATATAATTTCTCCTGTATACCACGTGGGATAAACATACTTTTTTTGGTACTGTGCTGCACTCTTTATTGGGACGTGTCTATTAATTGCATTAGTTAGATTCCTGTATAGACTATCTACAGCTAGATTAACATCAGTCTCCTGTAGAAGATCGCTCCAGTCTATGCATGCAATTTCCGAATACAGGGCATGCAAATCAGCCCTTCGAAAGTTCCACTCAGGGTTATGGTAAGTGACGCCGTCACTTTGAGGAGGGGGAGGTTTTTGTACAGTTGAGTTGTTCCCAATGCAGGTGAAATATATTTCAAGAGCAGGGTGGTTTGCTGCTTTGTCTAATGGTACGAGGGGTTCAGTTTCGAAACCTACTTTAAATTTTTTTGTGTCCTCGGATGTTAGTATCAGATCAAGGTTGTATGTACATGTAACATCGTTGTAGATATTGTAACAAGGTCGTAATTTACAAAATTCCAGAAACAAATCAAATTGTTTTACCGTAGCCTTAGTACATGAGTTTAGATTAAAATCACCTAACACTATTATTTTATAATCAGAGTATGCATTTACAGCATTTTCCATGCATGTGAGAACATCAAGATATTGACTAACACTATAGCTAGGAGGAAGGTAAACAATACATACAAACAACCTAATACACTTACTTGATATAATTGCAAATAATAGTTCCTTATCCTCCGTTAACCCATCTATATCCGTGATTCTTTTTACCACGTAAGAGTCTCTAACAGCTATCAATAAACCACCGTATCCTGTATCTCCAGCTCTGTCTTTCCGAAATACCATATAGTCTGGCGGAAATAATTCGGCATTATGCACAGAACTATCAAGAAACGTCTCCGTAAGAGTAATAATGTCATATGAGTTAGCGAGTACATTATTGTGTAAAACTGTAGTTTTAGATCGTAAACCCCTTACATTTTGGTAGTAGATTATACATTTCTTAGCCTTTACTTTAAACCGCGTATTATTCGTTTTCATACCATTTATATTAACTTTATTTATATACCTCTGTGTAACGATATTTCTACCCAAGAAAAAACTTCAAAGAGTCAGAGTTAGTACAATGAGTTGTCGGAAGAGTTGAATATTTACATATGTCAATTTTTATATTATCTACTATTACATTGTATATTGATCTAAATCCTTGTCTATTAATTATACCAGAATTATAGGAGAACATGTCAAGTGAAAGGTAACTATTAGTATCAAAATAATATACATTGGTGGAGTGGAGGAGCTGTTTATGTAGTTGGTAGCCAAATGATTCCACTTTATAATTGTATATAGGCGCCCCACATATATATGTGGGACAACATACCACAATATTTGTATAATGTACATGCTTCAGATATTCACCTATAAACATCGCCAGCTCCGCACTGTCATCTTGTTTGAAAATATTACCACCCAACATAATTATGCAGTAGTCATTCATGTTGTAGTCTTGCAATTTGCCATTAATATTATTTAAAAGTTGCTTAACAGTACAATTCGCCAACACATAGCGACAATAATCGAAATGACGACCGAAGGTGTCTTCAATCATTCTCTGCGTACCGGGAGAGTTAATATTGGTGAGTATACATACTTTACTTTTAACTGGGTTTGGCAGGTAGGTCTCTTCATTATTGATTTTGCTACCTGGTGACTGGCAGCTGACGTTATCCTGGCGAGTTACACTTACAGCTTTCTGCAGCGAAATAATTTGTATATTAAGGCGATCTATCTCTTTTTTGGCTTCGTTGAGCTGCTGTTCCAAATCCATGATAGATGCCTGCATTGATGTTACAGTTTCCATGGTGTCTGACACAATAGGGTCTAAGGTAAAGCGCCGGGAAGGTGTGCAGATGGCGCTTACCATAGTTCTTTGAAGGGAACATCTTTTTTTCGGTGCATTTTGACTCACCTTTTCGGTTAATAATTTTTTCAAAGTTAGGTTATCCCTACATAACCTGTCAATTTGCTGCCGGAGGTCGTTATTTTCCAGAATAATAATTTCTAGTTCGTTCTGAGAGCTCCCCAGTTCTGATTGTAATTTGTTAATTGATTCCTGCATTTCTTGTATAGACAATAGGTCTGTTACAGTATAGTCCATACTTCTTGAAAGAGGTTGATCTACATTTACAAGCGTGTTCAATGAGGTGCCAGTAGATAGAAAGTCAGTAGGTACAAAGTCTGAGTGATTATCTGCGTCTGCGGCCCCAATGGGGCTACTCGTGAGTGGGACTGCATTGGGACCATTGGGCGACCGAGGAGACTTCACCTGTGGCGACACTAAATTTGTTTTTTTTCTGTGGGTTATAAAGGACTGCTCTGTACTGGGCTTATTTTTCGACATTATCTTTACTTTACACAGATTACACCGCCAGGTATTAATTTTGAAGTTTTTGTGCTGGATCTCAACACCAATGCAGTCGTAATCGAAAAATTCCTTGCATTCTGCACACGACATCGAGTTCACACGGTCGACTTGTTTTTTGCATTTTTTACAGGTCACTAATGACATCTTGCGGCGTTTGCCAACCAATGTTTTAGTTTGCAGGGAAGTCATTTTCAATATTGATTGATTGTTCAGAGTACTGCGAGTGCAACCTTACTTCGCTAGATGTCGCTGTTACAAATTAAGTCAAAATGTTTGATCGACCATTCAAATATGTGAAAAATAACGGCTGAAAAATGCTGCAATTATTGAAATCACTGAAATATGCACTAAGGTACGATTGTTTTCTGTAATTAGGGTTAACTGTGATGGTACAAACAGTATAAACCAACGTCCAAGCAGGTACAGTTTCAATTTGCAACACAAAATCACTCAAATAGTTAGTCACTGTCGATGAGTTATTTTATTTGATACACTTCACATTTCACGAAGATAACATTTGACCTTCGGTATTATCACTTTAGCTATTAGATTGACTATGATTTGTTGCAATAAGTCAGTTTTTACTATTTATTTTATACTATTATACACTGACTCGATGTCAACACGGCAACTAGCAATGTGCTTCCATTTTCCATCACTTACTTCTTGTCTGCGGTCCTTTGAACTGAAGCACATGTAGTGCATTTACGGCACCAATCCTCGACATCTGCCCGACAATGAAGCTAGTAAAACCGCTGTCGTACTTTAACTAGGGTTTTCTTAACTCCGAGATGCCCACCAGAGACACCATCGTAATAATAATAATAATAATAATAATTTATTCATCAAAAATGAGGGCTGTACATTGTACTAATACTAGTTTTACAATTATGGTCTTAATAGCTAAGTCATATAAGTAAGTACTATAATGTCTACATTAGAAGTAGCATATTATAAATGTGCCATAGAATAGTTTTTATTGGTAAAATAGAATTTAAATTAATAATCTTACTATATTTACATTTTGCGACCTACCTGATCTAGGTTTTTATAAACCTGTGCTTCAGGTTATGTCTGGTCTATTATTTAAAGTGCCTATTGCAAAAGTTATACAACATAATGTAAAAGTATCTATGTTTACAGCTTATCGCTACCTATTTTAATATTTCTAACAGTTTCTCCGTGTCTGCGTAATCTAGTTTTTCTAAATATTTTGTAGTTAAAACCTTACAGTTCCAATAACTTAGATTATATATGGCTAGTATTTTGTTTAATTTGTTATACAGAAAAGGCCCTAAAAACATATAAAATTTATTCACGAACTCATGCTTAGCTTGTGGATTTTCACAAACTATATCTTTTCTTCTCTTATCTGAAGGTACTGCGGGTGTAGGGAGTTTGGTATGTTGGAGTAGTATGATGTTCAGAATAAATAATTGGCGAACTGTTAACACCTTACAGGCCCTGTAGAGTTGTTCTGTAGGAAACCTAAAAGGACGGAACGTGGCTACTTTTAAGATAGCTCTTTGAGCACGCTCTAATGGAAGTAAGATTGAGGGTCCAGCCCCACCCCAGGACGTTATACAATAAGTAAGAATGGACTGACACAACGCCAAATATACCTGCTTAATTAATTTATAGCCCGATATTGCGCGTAAATTCTTAAATATATACATTAATTTTCGTACTCTTGCACAAAGCAATTCAATATGTTTACGGAAATTCAGATTTGTGTCAATCGTTACTCCAAGATATTTTATATTGTCAGTTTTTGTTAATGTAGGACAAGCGCATGCAAGGTCAGCGGTTGTACAATAATGTGCATACATGTTTATGTTAGTCACAGGTTTATTAGTATTTCGCATTGTAAACAACATATATTTAGTTTTATCGGTATTTAGTGATAAAAGATTTCGTTGGAGCCATTTCGTCACATAATTAAAACCCTTTTGAGCGTGTTTAAATAACTCATCTCTGGATTTAGCTGAGAACAAAAGAGCCGTATCATCAGCATATGATATAATATAGCCATTTTGAAGTTTTGAGTTGCAAAGGTCATTGATATAAATTAAAAATAAAGTTGTCCCTAATACACTCCCTTGCGGGATTCCGTATCCGCTATTTTGGAGTTCTGAGCTCACTTTCTGTCCAATTTTCACACATTGTTGACGATCCCTCAGATAATCTCTAAATAATAGTAGTTGCGTTCCTCTTACTCCAAGAGCTTCCAGTTTTTTTAATAATATGGAACATGATATGGAATCAAATGCCTTGGCTAGATCTAGGAAAATCCCCATAGTTTTCATGCCTTTATCCAGGTTGTTAGTTATGTAGTCTGTTAGTGTGTGTACAGCTTGGCTAGTCGACCTATTCGGCCTGAAACCAAATTGATAGTCAGAGAGTAAGTTATTGTCTTCCAGATATTTTGTTAATCTGGTGTGTATAATTTTTTCTAATATTTTAGAGAGGCCTGTTAACACCGAGATAGGTCTGTAGTTATTGACACAAGATTTATCACCAGATTTAAATATCGGGGTAACGACTGCTCGTTTAAGTGATTTTGGGAAAATACCGTTAGTCAAGCACAGTTCGTAAATATGGGTTAAAGGGGGTGCAAAGATGGATTTGAACTTTTTTAGTATGTTATTAGGAATGTTGTCCCACCCAGTAGAGCAATTATCCTTCAGCCCCGCTATTATTCTAGTTATTTCCTCAGCGTCTGTATTTAATAAAACAAAGGAGTTTAGGGTAGAATAGGTTGAGCGTACATCTTGGGATTTCAAAGTAGTGGAACTATCACTAGAGCAGGCTGGGTTTTGAATTTTTTCTGCGAGACTTTTGCCAACATCCACAAAGTAGGCGTTAATGTCATTCGTTGTGTTGAGCGGGTTCCCATTAGAATTAGATAATAAATCGAGTGGTGGTACGGGTGGTTGTGACCGGAACGTATTCTTTTTGATGAATTTCCAAATTTGCTTAGTATTGTTGCCAGCCTTTTGCAGTTCATTCCTGTTGTGTTGCAACTTTAGTTTTTTAAGTAGGTTATTGCAAAAATTCCTATACCTTTTATATGTCAGTGTAAGTATTTCGTTGTCAGGCGCATGCGTCGCTCTAAAATGTAGTCTATCTCTATGCCTTATACATCTGACGAGGCCTGGAGTAATCCATGGCTTAATGTTATTGTATTTTTTAGGTAATATTTTATAGCAAGTATTTCGTAATATTGCTGATTGGACAGATTCTATAAAGTAGTCTAATGAGGTATTTGGATCGCTTGAGGTGTAAACGGGGTCAAAATCAATGCTGCGTATATCATTTTCTAGGTTGCACATATTGACCTTAGTAATGTTGTGTGTGCAAGTTTTTCTCGGTGAATATGTTTCTAATGCCAATAAAATTGCTCGATGATCTGTAAGCCAAGAGTTAGTTATGAATGTTTTGGTTAGTACTTTACATTTTATAATAAAATGATCCATGCATGAACCAGACTTAAATGTTGGACAATAGTGGGTAGGTAGCAGACCATGAGATGCGCACATATTCAGGTACCTATGTGCGTCAGCCTTGGCTTCCTCATGGACTTCGTGGCTGTGCCGTAAGAGTGGGGCCACCTTGCTTCGTGGTACCACTACTTGTAGGGTCACCTCTTTGTCATCGTTGGAATCCCATTTCCTATACAGCACGTCGTCTATCAAAGTTAAGCTATCCCACTGGGCCCAATAACTTTTGGTAGTGGAACTGTAAGCAGATATATTGGGGTTTGCTTCCAAGCAGCTTCCAGTGCAGTATAGGTTGTAGATCATCATCATTCTCTTGCGCCTGCTTCATACTGCTTCCGATCCATTCGTCGTCAAGTCCATTCATGTTTATGACTTCTTTTCAGGCGCTTCGTTCTTCTGACAATGCTTACAATCTTCGGCACACGGCCTTCGTGACAAAGCATCTGCATTGCCGTACCCTTTTCCAATTCGGTGTTCCATTCGGTTTCGATTTTCTTCGGAGTTCGGTGTCCCGGAGTCCGTGACCCTCCTCCGTTTTCTCGAAGGACACTCTAATTGAATATGGCCCCTTCCTCTACAGGAATAACACGTTGGGACATACCGTGGCTTCATCTCCCCTGCAACCACCTCCTTGACCTCCCTGACCTTATCTTGAGTAATAGTGATGGTTGGACCAACCAGCGCACGCTCCGTGGCCCTGGCGAGATTTAGTTTTAACGGAACCTCTTGATCCACTTGGGTCCTGGAGTCCGTGACCCTTCTTCTTCTCGAAAGACACTCTGATTGAATATGGCCCCTTCCTCTACAGAAATAGCACGTGGGGACATACCATGGCTTCCTTTCCTCTGTAACCACCTCTTTGACCTTACTTATTCCGGCATTCTGCCGTACAGTTTCCACCTCGCGGGCATAAGCCAGTGCTTCTTTCAAGGTCTGATGTTCACGCAACTGTACACTAGCTTTCACTTCTGCGTCTCGTATACCGTTTAGGAAGGCCTTCAGCCGATCTCGATCATCATGGGTGTCGATGAGTAGGCCCGACGAACGAGTCTTTCAACCTCCATAGCCCATTCCTGGAGGCTTTGACTAGATTTTTGTTTCTTCTCCCGAAGCTGCGCTCAGTAGACATTCTCCAGGTGCTTGTCACCGTAACGTGTGTCTAATGCTTCCATCAAAGTCCCCAGAGTCCTTCCTTCAGGCGGCAGGTTTTCCAGTATTATTAAGGCATCTCCTCGTAATGCAAGTGTCAAAGCCATAAATGACTCCTCGTTGCCACGCTTTAGTTTTTGCCAATATCTCGAATTGGTACTTTAAAGCTGTCCACGAGGAAGTTCCATCAAAGTGTGGTAGGTCAAACTTTGCTGATGATGGTGAGGTCACGGTAACAGGTCCGCAGGTTTCCAGAATGACGATCTTCTTTTAGAGAATTTGCAAGCGGTCGTCCATGGTCCCAGTCTTCAAAGCCACTTCATTACTCAGCATTTGCAAGCCATCTTCGAGGTTCCTTACTTTATCTCCCAGTGCATGGATGCCTGCATTGATTTTACCCATGACAGCTTCCTGGTTGGCCTGCAGCATCTGCTGCATAGAAGCCCGCGTCTCTTGCCTGGAGGCCTGCATCATCTGCTGCATAGAAGACTGCATCTCTTGCCTGGAGGCCTGCATCGTCTGCTGCATAGAAGCGAGGAGCGTCATCATGTTGGTATCTGACGGGGTTCCATCTGGTGCTGCCGTAGTTCCCGCTGAGACAGCAGCATCGGCCTGACGCCCTTCCTCTTCAAGGCTCCGTTGACGTGCGGCATCCATTTCCACTTGACGTCTGGTCCGTGGAGTACGCCCTTCGTCTTCACGTGGTAATAACGGCATTCCGCTACTGACACCAATTATTACGTGTACGGGGTACAATTAAATGCCGTTTACTAAACGAAGAGATTTATTAGCTCGCCACAAACTAGACAATCAAATCACTAGTACACACAGTACTCTTCAACAGTTCCAGTTTTTCAGTAGTTCACAGTAATCCACAGTCGTTGCTCAGGTCGCAGGTAGAATCTTCTTCGGTCGCTTAAGCTCGCTGTGTTCGTTATCGATCTTAAAGACAGAATGAATGGTGTCGCTATGCGAGCGTGTTTTTATACCTCTCAATTAGAAGGGTCGAATCAGCTAGAAAATATGCGAGCGATAACTACCTACTTTCTTTTGAAGTTTGCCGCCGTCGCTGACCTTTCGAGTTCATTCTCGATATTTACCCATTGTTTGTTTTTATTCAAGAGAGTAGGTACTCGTAGGTAGGTTGTGACTTTGTGTTGACGATTCTAGATTTTTCTATGCCTCGGTAGAGTAGGTACCTCGTCACTAACAATGCGTTTTACATTTCTTGAAGATTCGATTAGTTTTCGAGATATCGACGTCAGTCGTAACAATATTTTATTGGGTAAATCGGTACTGTAAAATAAAATCCAATATTTATAGGATAACGAATATGTTTTGTTTTTGGGAAAAACTCTGATAGTTAAAATCAGCAAGAACTAAAAATAACTTTATCTACAGCAATCTATACTAATTAATATTATAAAAGTTTCGCCTGTTTTGCAGCAGCAACAGTCACGACTGAATAGAATCCGTTAAGAAGGTTTTATTTCAAAAAGTAGTTTAAATCTGAAAAGAGGTTTAACATTTTCATACAATACTAGCTTGTGGACGTGGCCTCGTTTGCGTGTGTATTAAAATAACCTAAACAGAGATAAAGAGTGTCCTATAAAAGTTAGATATATCAATATTTTATCTATACTAATATTATAAAGCTGCACAGTTTGTTTGTTTGAATGCGCTAATCTCTGGAACTTGAATGATTCTTTCAGTGTTGGGTAGTCCATTTATCGAGGAAGGTTTTAGTCTATATATCATCACGCTACTACTTAAGGGAGCGGAGCGTTGATAATAAATGTTAACAAATCCGGCAATTTTTCATACATATGTATTTTGAAGACTTTTTTTTTTTTTTTTACGTGCGCAAAATCCCCACGGACACCTCCCCACCGGAGCCGGTGGAGGAGATCATGTCGGACTCGAACCGACTAAAACGCACGCCGCCTGTGGGTCGTTTTGGTTGCCGAAGGTGAGGTTGACAGGCATATACCTCGCACTGTATTTTGAAGACTAAAACATACGGACTCAAAGGGATATGAAGCTTCAAAATATACCCCGGGCGAAGCTGGGGTGGGTCAGCTAGTCTGTTATAAAATTGAATTACAAAATTATCGGAGATTTTCTAGAAAATGGCTAACGCCATTTGACAGTCTGTTAAGAATTGTCGCTATATCTTGCTGTACATCTCCGATTTGATGATGATGGGCACTCACCATGAACAATGTTTAAATTGTTCATACGCACAATATAAAAAGATGCATCTTTTTGTAATGCATCGATCAAATGTATAACATTGTTCTTCCGAAGTCGTATAGAGTAATTCTATTTGTGGTGCACTCTTCTAAAACATTCATCGTTCGATGCCGCTTGCCCCACACATAGTTTTAGTAAAATTTGGATTACACTCAGGTATATGTTGTACAACTCTTTAGTGTAGCTGATAACTACACCATTTTTATTTGTTTTTATAACATTACTGTCCATCTCAAGGTTGCCTGGAAGAAATCGCTTCAGCGATAAGGCCGCACATTGTACATTGAACTGTATATCTGCTACCTACTTGTCCTACTGTAAATCTGTTGGTGTACAATAAAGAATTATCTATCTATCTATCTTAATCTGGTCTTCCTAATATAAACAATATGCATCCATATGAAGCCATTTAACCATGTTTTTACGTAATTTATTGTCAAAAGGATATGAATTTAGTCTCAATTAAGTACCTATGTTTGAAATATAACAATTATTGTAAGTCATTAGGTAGTACTCGTAAAATTGATATTTATTTATGTATGCATGTATTTATGTATGTGTGTATATATGTATGTGTATATTTGTGCCTATTGCCTGGGGTATACATATTGTATACCTTAGCCTCTCGTATTGCAATTTCTGTGTGCACTCCCGCGTTTGTTGGAAGAGAACTCAACTTTGAGTTAAGCTCGCCTTTGTACATTACATCTCATCTTTTTATATAAATGTAATTAATGTGTACAATAAAGTATAAAATAAATAAAATATTTATTCAACAGTATTCAATAGACGTACCTCGATAGTCATAAATCCAGTGCACTTCTTTTTAAGTTGCTGACAGCATCTCCACCAAACACCACCATTTTTATATACTTTTTTTTATAATATTCGTAACTATCATATATTATCACTTTACCACAACCTTTCGTAACAATAGAAAATTCATTCATTTTAGCAATAAATGGTCCTTTTTTTACTTACAACAGATGCAAATAAAATTACTCAAACATTTAAAACTACCTTCAATTACATTTAAAACTATCTTCAACGACATTTAAATGCCAATGTTAATAATTTTAGTACCCTAGTTATTAATATGATATATTTCATTAAAAACAGTAAAAAAAAAAAAACGAATAATAAGTGAAAATTTTTTTTTTTGTGTGCATGGGTGAGAGAAATGTGCAAAATAAAAACTAAAAACGGACCCATAAACATTCCTATAAGTAACCAGTATTCTATAAATATTGGGTTTTTTACGGTACCGATTATTATTTGTGACATACATACAAAATGAAAATAAAACATTGGAGTTTATCATAATAGGCGACTTGGGTCAGGTAATTTATTTCCGAGGTGATCAAAGTAGACTAATCAATACCACTTTGTTCATCTGGGTGATATCACCCAGGTAATTTATTTCCGAGGTGATCAAAGTAGACTAATCAATTCCACTTGTTCACCTGGGTAATATCACCCAGGTCATTTATTTCCGAGGTGATCAAAGTAGACTAATTAATACTACTTTGTTCATCTGGGTGATATCACCTAGGTAATTTATTTCCGAGGTGATCAAAGTAGACTAATCAATTCCACTTTGTTCATCTGGGTGATATCACCCAGGTAATTTATTTCCGAGGTGATCAAAGTAGACTAATCAATTCCACTTGTTCACCTGGGTAATATCACCCAGGTAATTTATTTCCGAGGTGATCAAAGTAGACTAATCAATTCCACTTGTTCACCTGGGTAATATCACCCAGGTAATTTATTTCCGAGGTGATCAAAGTAGACTAATTAATACTACTTTGTTCATCTGGGTGATATCACCCAGGTTGGTGGCGCTTGGCAGCGTGCGGTAATGGACTGTATTGCGGGAAGTAGCTAACTGTTCTATTGACGCTTTACACACAAAAGACAGGTGGCCGGGCTGCCGCGGATTCGATCCAGGCAGTGAATGCAGCCCGAGAAATTAGGAGAGGATGCACTAACCTTCACGACACACGTGTTTTCATCGCAGCCGGTACACGGATCTTCTCTTCCTTGCTCAGGAGCTGCCGTCAGCATCACTAGATCGCTTGAGGAACACACGAGAGGCACAATCCGATCGGTAAAGGTCTATGAAGCGGTAAAAATGTAACAAATATTATACATTTCTGAGAGACGCGAGCGCGGTCCGTCCGTCTTTACGCTGGCTAGTTCAAAGCGAGACTGAGTGTCTATATCACAAATGGCGGACGGAAGCTATCTAGTCCTATTCTATGGTTAGTGCGGGAGAGGAGACGGGTATAGAAAGAGTGTGTTTCCACGTCAAGAAATACAGCTTCTACCTCGGCGCAACCATTCCCCCCGGCTTGAAGGGTTACCTTCGAAACGACAAATGCGAAACAAATATAAAGTCTAATCTAAATCTAGGTTTGGGAAATAACAACTAAAATATAAACCTAGATTGGAGCTCGTGCCTACTGCTGGCTAGGCAGAGGGCAGAGGCGAACAAACAACACAACGCAACAGTCTCGACCAAGACGAGACGCGATTAGCCAACAACAAAATAAGGGTCTCTTCACGTGGGACCAATACAACAAGCGAGTGCTTCTTCTCCTCGGGTGGTTCGGAAACCGTAGTGGGATTGAATTGACTAACTGGCCACTTATCTAACGCGGCATGAATCCAGGACGGTCCACTAAACCATAACGGGTGATCTAAAATTTGCGAAGGAAGCAATCCACGAGAAAGACAATCGGCTGGGTTGTCGGTGCCAGCAACGTGAAAGAGATTATGTGGCGCCAATTCAGATTGAATTTTTGCCACTCTATTAGCGACGAATGTGTCCCAACGATGGGGCGAAGAGTGGGCCCAACACAAAGCGACTGTTGAGTCCTAAAAGCTAAAAATTACTAATATTAATGCGAAAATTTACAATTATGTCATTAAGCGACACGGAAGTGCTAGTCTTAGCACTGCCATCCAAAACTACACGGAGTTTTAGTAGTAAGCTTATCTTCTCTAATAACTCCGCGGTGCGGGATAATGTACGAAGGCTGGGTCCCGCCAGTGTCCGCAGGCGCAGGTGAGATGTAACCTTTATCTAAATATTCGTTAACAACCTCATAATAGGCCCGCTTCGACTTTGGGGACGCCTGCATCTTTCGTTCCAAACAAAGAAAGCGTTTTTCAGCGGATACACGGGAGCCACCGAGCGAAAACTTGCGGATGGTAGACTCCAGTGGCGGCTCGACGGTGCAACAGAACGAAGCAGTCGAGTGACTAAAACTATCCATAGAAGCGGGTGCGGAACCAATTATAACAAAACCAAGAACTGTTTCCAGTGCGTGCGGAGCGGGGTACGTCGGTCCCCCTTGAACCTTACGTGATAACTGGAGGTGCGGGAGAATCGAAGCGCCGATCAATATATCGACGACTCCAGGAACAGCGTAAGTCTCATCTGCTAAAGGCAAGTCTTTAAATTTCGTTAATAAAGACGTGTCAACCGGGACGGTAGGCAACTGTTCAGCTATTCTATCTATAACGAGCGAATCCATGTCAAACCAAATATTATTATTAAAACGAGATCTAAACCTTGTTTTAACGGTGCCACGAACAGCTGACTGTAAGCTTCCAAAACCCTTCACCACTGAGCGGGTTGAACGCTTATCAACATTGAAACCAAGACGCCGACAACAATCTTGAGTAATGAAATTACTTTGCGAAGCGCCATCTAACAGCGCTCGAACAATGCGCGGCCTACCTAATGCATCAACAATAACAACGCGAGCGGTCGCAAGACACACAGTAGTGAGTGCAGCACTAGCGGAGAACGAACACAAGGTGACGTCATCCGCGGCGGTCACCGGGCGGGCCGGAGCGCGCGCGAGCGCGGGCTGCGGCTGCGGCGCAGGCCGCCGTGTGTCACCGCTCGACGAGCCAACCGTGCTCACATTGGATGCGGCATTACTATTCTCAAAATGAAGCAAAGTGTGGTGTCTCGCTTGACATTTGCGACAACTATTTCTACTATTACATAAAACAACGCGGTGTTTAGTACCGAGACAATTAAAACAAAAATTATTAGCGCGAACAAATTTATAACGATCACTAGGCGACAATTTTAGAAAACCAGGACACCTGTACAGTTGCGAATGATGAGTGCTACACAAAGAGCAAACAGGTGACTGTACACGTGCTGGTGCGGTACTAACATAAGTATGAGTTGACCTCAGTGACTTCGATGACGCATCTACTTTGCGTGCAGAATCAACAACTATCTTCGCGCCTTCATGTTTCGATGAAGAGCGCTGCAATACTTTTATATGCTCGCGAACAAAACTTTCCAAGTCTTCGAACTTAGGAATTCTATTGCCGCGATGATCCGACTCAAACAAACGAATGGTTTCGGAATCTAATTTCCTTAAACCCATATACAAAAATACGAAGTCGCAGAGGTCATCAATCTTTAGGTTCTTTACGGCGCGAACAGCTGACGCGAAAGTATCTAGAAATTTCTCTAAGTTTTGATCGTTACATGCCGCAATAGATTTCAAATCAAACATCTGATCTAAATAGGCGTTAGCTACCGATCTTTTATCCTCATACCTAGCTTTCAAAGTATTTAAAATTAAATTATAATTCTCGGCACTAAACGTAATTCCAGCGCAAACGGTTATAGCTTTACCAGTCAATTTTTCAACGAGATAATGCAATTTTTCGTGATCTGTCAACGAATCGTTCTTATCTATTGTATTCTCAAAACTATCTATAAATAGACACCAATTGCGAATGTTACCATCAAATTCGGGTATTTGAATTGGTGGCAACTTAGGTCGGTCGCGAGTGGGGTTGGGTAGGTCAGCCGGTTTCTCCAAACTCCTAGCGACGCGTTTGATACGACAATACAAATCGTCAAACGACGACAAGGCCTGATAACTCACTGAGTAATCGGGATTCAAATTCAACTCTAAAACGTTGATGTCATGTACTAAGGTTTCGAAATCCGCGCGTAGACTATCTAAGTTTTCTATAGAACACAAGAACGAATCTCTGATGACCAAATCAGAGGTTTTAAGTGCATTATCATAAATCGATTGTACGCGAGAGTAAATCATTTCTTTTTTAGCGTTTAAAAGTTTCAATTGAACCTTACCGGTCCTATCAACCTTTGGGGACATGTTTACAATTAAATCTCAAACTAAAGTGAGGTAAACAACAAATATGAAATGACTTAATCTTAGCGGTACAGAGCAGCGAGGCGGCGCGAGCGACACTCGGCAGATAGGTAGGTACCTACAACTGTGAATGCACGCTTGAACAAACGCGCATAGCAACAAGGTCGTACCTACGCGATGGTCGCTGTCTAGGTTCAACTATTATTTCAGGGACTAAGTATTGCGTAATATCTATTCAAATTAAAATACTTTCGTATGAATTGGAATGAGGTACAACCACGTGTCTACCCACGCAGGTACCAGGCAAATACGACGCGAGCCGAGAACAACGTAATTGAAAAAAACAAAACAAAGCCAAATGCGTTAGGTATTACACTGTGCCTATGCACTAGGGTGTCTAGTATACCTAAGATCTAAGCCTAAATGTCTGGATGCGGGGTTTTCTACTAAAATAACCAGGCACTTAGGTGCGGTGCGAAAATTGTGAACTACGATTAAGTGTTGATATGATACCTAACCTATTTATGTATTAGGTAGGTACAATGCGAGCCAGCGGCGAACGGACAACAAATCTAATCCTAAGTGTCTGGATGCGGGGTTTTCTACTAAAATAACCAGGCACTTAGGTGCGATGCGCCTATTCCCATTAGAATAATAACAAAATACGAACTACGGCTAAGAATCCGGCTCGATCCGGACCAAAAATGGTGGCGCTTGGCAGCGTGCGGTAATGGACTGTATTGCGGGAAGTAGCTAACTGTTCTATTGACGCTTTACACACAAAAGACAGGTGGCCGGGCTGCCGCGGATTCGATCCAGGCAGTGAATGCAGCCCGAGAAATTAGGAGAGGATGCACTAACCTTCACGACACACGTGTTTTCATCGCAGCCGGTACACGGATCTTCTCTTCCTTGCTCAGGAGCTGCCGTCAGCATCACTAGATCGCTTGAGGAACACACGAGAGGCACAATCCGATCGGTAAAGGTCTATGAAGCGGTAAAAATGTAACAAATATTATACATTTCTGAGAGACGCGAGCGCGGTCCGTCCGTCTTTACGCTGGCTAGTTCAAAGCGAGACTGAGTGTCTATATCACAAATGGCGGACGGAAGCTATCTAGTCCTATTCTATGGTTAGTGCGGGAGAGGAGACGGGTATAGAAAGAGTGTGTTTCCACGTCAAGAAATACAGCTTCTACCTCGGCGCAACCACAGGTAATTTATTTCCGAGGTGATCAAAGTAGACTAATTAATACTACTTTGTTCATCTGGGTGATATCACCCAGGTAATTTATTTCCGAGGTGATCAAAGTAGACTAATCAATACTACTTTGTTCATCTGGGTGATATCACCCAGGTAATTTATTTCCGAGGTGATCAAAGTAGACTAATCAATACCACTTTGTTCATCTGGGTGATATCACCCAGGTAATTTACACACATCAACAAAGTCTAGGGAACAAGGACATTTCTAGTTTTTATTTAAAAACCCTTTCTTGTAATAGTGAGTGTTTTATATCAATAGAAGGGTATTTTTATACCGTTTTTAATTTTAATTTTAATAAAAACATTTTCATACCAAATTTTTATTTTTTTAAGCAAGAATTGAATAGTGCCAATATTGAGTATTACAACCTTCTATGATTAGGCACAAAAATAACGAGGTAGTAAGAAATACAGTAATTAACCGTACTTTAAACGTTTTTAATAATCTGTAGGACCTCCTAAAGCATTAGCAACAGCTCGACAACGGCGTGGCATACTTAGTATGAGATTGTCAATCATCGTCTGTGGAATATGGCTCCATACACTGCGAAGGTGTAAAAAAAGTTGTTCTTCAGTGTTCAGATTTTCCAAAGAATCACTGAAAGCTCTTCTCCCAAGCAAATCCCAGGCATGCTCTATGGGATTGAGGTCGGCAGACTGAGCAGGCCATTCCAACGTCGTCATATTGTGCTCGATTAACGCATTGACCACTACCCTCGCGGTGTGTGACCGTGCATTATCTTGCATGAACATAAAATCTTGACCGAACTGCTGTCGATGAGGGATTAACATGGGGTGTATAACCTCCTGAATGTATTGGTTTGCATTCAAATTGCCCCGTATCCAAACGAGGTCGGTCCTTCCACCAAGGCGAATTCCAGCCCATACCATGATTGTTCCACCTTGGTAAGGATGAACTTCTTGCGGATTCTGGAGACGACTCCAACGTCCAGGAACTCGCCATATACGCACTCTTCTCGAATCAGGATGAAAACCGAAGCAAGATTCGTCGGAAAACAGAACCCGTGCCCATTGATGGTCGGTGGACCGATGGACTGTAAATGTGCGTTAGCCCACAATAAGCGACGACCTCGATTTCCACGTCGAAGAGCTGGAACCCTAAGTGGTCTGCGAGCATAAAGATTGGCTTCGTGTAGTCTTCTTCTGACAGTTTGATCGCTAATAACCACTTGATGCTGAGACTGGAGGCCTGCGACTAACTGACGAGCAGTAATCGTGGGTTGCCGCCTTGCGGAATTTTGCAATAAACGATCTTGTCGCGGGGTAGTAACCCTATTTCGTCCCCTGTGACGTTCGGCAACATCCCCTGTAGACCTGTAGCGTGCCCATAATCTGCAAATTACGATTGGTTGGGTGTTGACAGCATCCGCTACGTCGCGTTGAGTTCGTCCAGCTTGCAGCATACCAACAGCCCTTAACATCTCTTCGCGACTTAAATGACGACGTGACATGATGACTACAGTCACAAAAATGCACAAACCATACGTAAAAGACGTATTATTGATAATAAACGTTATTTACAATCAAAAAAAATAATTTTTATTTTGCCTCAGAGAAACTGCACAATCAAACACTTTTAAAAGTTTTCCCTCCATATTCGAAAATCATTACTTATTTAAATTTATTTTTAAATTTTGAACAACTCTGTAATCTACTTTATTCTATTTTTATTTATTTGCTGCCAGTTATTTGCAAAACAAGATTTACACGAAAAAAAATCATTGGGGTCATCTTGTTCCCTAGACTTTGTTGAGGTGTTTATTTCCGAGCTGATCAAAGTAGACTAATCAATTCCACTTTGTTCACCTGGGACACTGAGAAAAAAAAATAACATTAAGATAGGAAGGAGGTAGGACACGACGGTATTCCCTTCCCAATTGAGCAGTCCGACTGGTGAAATACCTCCACCACCAAGTACAGAACACCGCGGCTATAATAACCTCGTGTTGTGTTCCCGGCGGTGAGTAGGGTAGTCAGAGCTTACTGGAGAGTTTTTGTGCTGCCAGTGGGAAGACCAGAGTCTTGTCCTGATTGTTAATTCTGCACTGACGACACATAAACTCTCTGTTCATACAGGGTCACGTGTGTGACGTGACTCCCCTGGTGTTGCACACGTTCATAGATCACGGTAACCATTTATGTGTGTATATATAAAGAAAAACAGTAATTTAACATGATCATGGTATAGGTGTACATACTTACCTTTAAATGCCTAATGCCTGCAATTCAAAGGTATGTATGTAACCTGTACCATAATCACTTTAATTACCGTTAATATTATTGTTCATATGACCGGTCTTAAGCGAAGTGTCCACCGGCAAGTATTTTCCACAGTTTCTTACAGATAACTGTTTCCATTGACTGCAGTAACACTTGCCAATGGACAATTCGCTTCACAAATGTTACTGTTACATCATATTAAAGAGAGGGGAGTAAGATAATGGTGTTTGCTCACGTCTGGTCCAGCATCTCAGGGCTCATGTACCGCTTGGTCCCCTGGCGCGGGTTATGCTGGGCCCCCTGGGCCACGTGTTGTCTCGTCACGGCCAGCCCCAGGTCCGCGATACAGCACTCGCCATTCACTTTTACAAGGATATTCTTGCTCTTTATGTCGCGGTGAGCTATTGCTGGCTTGCCCTGGGGAGGAAATTTGTATTATAGAATTATATACCTATTTATCGGTGCGTATACCTTGTTGGGCTTGAGCAACGAATGCCACAGGACCTCTCTCTGTTTATCTATCTCGGAAATTGTTAGTTAAAATATACCATATAGCTTGATTACAGTTCCATATTCTGGCAATTGTACTATGATCTGACCGTAATGAGATTTTCAGAACTTAATCCTTTTCACCTATACATACATATAATCACGCCTTTATCCCCGGAGGGTTTTGTCCGGCAGAGGTAAATTAACACCCACATTTCACCAATATTTAAATTGCTTTACTCAACGGGAACTATAATTTTGTGTTATATCATTTGTCATAAAAAAATATTCACATACCTGTGTCCCATGTATCTCCGTGTGCAGATGCAGCAGTCCATTGATGGCAGATAAACAGATGGCCATCATCTGGTGTCTTGTCAACGTGGTCCTGTTCAGGTGTTCATACAGCGAGCCCAGCGGATGGAAGTGTGTTATTAGCCAGAGCTGTGGAAGAAATAAACATTGTTGTGCCATTTATTTTATAATAATAATAATTATTAATTATTTCATTTCATTTCATTTATTTATTATTTGTGAAACATAGGTATTAATATCAGTACTACTACACTATGTCCTACCATTTAACATGGTGTACATTTAATATACATACATGTACATTGAGGTCATTATGTTATTACAGTTGTTCAAACATATTCCACCATAACCAGGTGTAGAAATATTGAGTTTTACAATAAGAATATTTAAGTTTTACGATAGGCATTAGGCAGAGGTGCTAGTACCCACATTTCGCCACTTAATGTTTAGGTCCCAATGTAATAGGTAGCGAGCCTATTGCCATTAACCGGGCACTTATAAACCTGCGATAAATACACATAATTATAACATATCATATCTTTCCACTAAAATTTGAATTATTAATATTAATTCAGCTGATGATTGTGGCATTCCGTGTGGAATTCTGTTCCTGTTAAAGTTTGTCCATTTTTTTAAACCTTCCATGGAACTTCTGGAATATACGAATCGCTTGAGCCGTTTTTGAGCTTTGCTAAACCACATCCATTTTCAATTATGAGATGACGATACTATATGAACTGGATCTCCCTCTAGCGACAACAAAACGAACTATTTCAAGATTACAAAGATCTCATTAGCTTCTTATAGTGACGGGAACACGTAGAAACTATACTCTAGTTGCACAGTAGCGTGTTATTAGGATTCTTTTAGGTATGAAGCGTGAAGCGCGACTGCGTAGTTACACCACTGTACCAATTATAGATAATAATAAGTCAATCACGAGCTCAAAGGGCTTGTCATTAGTCCATTTTTTTGGTTTGTTAGTTAGTCAAAGTCATTAATTTTAAATTCTACAGTCCCGGGTCCTTTCAGCGAGGCGAGGCGATATTTTTTAAGTTGTAAATTTACAATGGGTATGTTCATATAATGCCCATTCGCGAACTTTCTACTGTTTAGATTAAGGTTTGAATCAGTTCCGTCCGTCCCACAGTCACTGTACGACAAGATATATTTTTTGGAAGATTTGGATGATTTCAGGCGAAGATCGTTGGCTCAGTGGTCAGAGCATGGGTTCAAATACCGCCTGAGCTGATTCAATTTTTTTCTTATCTTAATCTATTTGTTTAGTTAGCATTACGTGCGCAAAATCCCCACGGATACCTCCCCACCGGAGCCGGTAGAAGAGGTTATGTCGGACTCGAACCGACTAAAACGCACCCTGCCTGTGGATCGATTTGGTTGCCGAAGGTGAGGTTAACAGGCATATCCCTCGCACCCCGGCCGACCCAGGGCCATCTCTCACGATCTGGCCCTCTCCTCGGGTGTGTGGGGACTACAGAGTCCCCAACTCGTCCCCGGAAAACGGGGAGGCGCGTCAGGCGCGCCGTCGCCGCGGCCTGCTTCAGCCAGGGTGACAGGCGGCTCCACGTGTCACCCCCAGGCCTGCGCTCATGGGGGGCGGCGTACCTGCGTGCAGCTGGCGCGGCTGGTCATGTCGCTGCCCACGTAGGCCAGCACGTTGTCGTGGCGCAGCAGCACGGTGGAGTAGATCTCGGTCTCGCGGCGCCAGCTCGCCTCGTCGCGGCTGAAGAAGATCTTCACGGCCACGGCGTCCGCGTACCACGAGCCGCGCCACACCTCGCCGTAGCGCCCCTGGGGGACAATCAAATCAAATCAAATCATATCAAATCAAATCAAATCATATCAAATCAATCAAATTAATTCAAATCAAATCAAATCAAATCAAATCAAACGTGATTTAGTCGCGAGGGGTCCTGAACCGTTGCATAATTATGAATTCACACAACGATAGTTTTTGTACTGTCAGGGAGAAGATCAAAAGCTTGTCCTGCTTTGTCTTTTACACTGACGGCACATAAACTCCTATGTTTATAGAGTTGGCAGCGCGAGTGTGACTCCCTTGGTGTTACACATGTCCATGGGCCACAGTAACCACTTTCTATCATGTGGGCCGTGTGCTCGTGTGATAACCAAGTGGTACAAAACAATGTCATCTTCCAGTCAGATGGGTAGGTACAGGATTTTATTTCTCTCTCGGAATGATATCGTCTGCATATTTTTCCGTTAGTCGCCTCTTATGACACCCATCGGATGTGATGGGGTGGTGATACTTGTATTCCTTTTCCGTCACCACACAAATCAATAGGCTAAAGTAAGGTAACAAAGTGACGTAAAAAAATAAATACAAATCAGTATTGAAGAACGTACCTTGCCAACACAGTCTATAAGCGTGACCTGCTTCGCCAGGGTTCTTTGCACCATGAGGGGCAGGCCAGAGCCGGAGCCACTGGTCACCGAGCACTCCAGGTACTCCCGCAGCGTGGAGTCTCCGGCCGCTACAGCCCGGAGACAGTTGCCGTTTTGGGAACCTTCTACTCCTAAAAAAGATATGATTAAATAAGTAATTTGACAGGATGAAATCGTTAAAATGACAAAATTACAGTAAATAATAATCCTGAAAATGAACGGGATAATACAGTTGATATTATCGTCGTCTATGTGCATAGATTATCTTTTCCACAATTTATTTGATTTACAAACAACATTGCATTCCAACAACTGACATTAGGTGGCAATTTCATCACATAAAAAAAACAAGAGACATTGGCGCATCTGCCTTCTGACGGTGAAGGAAACCCTGGGCTGACCTCACCGTCAATCAACAGTTTTTTTTTCCCACTTAGGTGGCAGACAAGCACACGGCCCACCTGATGGAAAGTGGTGACCTTGGCCTATGGATGTGTGTTACACCAGAGGAGTCACACTCGCACTGTCAACCCTGTAAGCCCAGAGTTTATGTGCCGTCAGTGCAGAAGACAAAGCAGGACAAGCCTTTAGTTTTCCCACTGACAACACACGTAATGGCTTTCCTTGGGAGGGTTTTCATCATCATCTTTATTTAGACCCACTATCTTAATTGCATCCGAGGCCCAGGTGTTCTCGGCGTGCATGATGAACCCATTCGCACGAATAATCCCCCTTCACTTCTACCTGGCTCCGTCGGGGCACCATTACGGCATTGATTTAAAGTCGAAAATTAAATGGATTTTTTAGCAGTGCCCGTGGTGGTATAATGGTTTTGCTTTAGCAGAATTGAAGCTGAATTGCTAATGCGATCCTTGATGAGGCGTTATCTAGCATTAATTATATATAATTGATTCAATTACCTTCATAGTACGCGCTGGTCATATTCGGACTGAAGAGATTTGACGAGAAATAGTTGGAGTCAGCGCCGAGTTTATGGAGAGCCGCCCTTGACACGCGCAACCTTCAAACAGAAACGAGATTTTCGATTACTTTTGGTCGAGTAACACAAGAATATTGATATACACAATAGTAAATGGTTTTCATAGCTTTAAAGCAAATGGAAATTCAAAATGTTTAAAAATGCAAAGTGGATTTCCGTCTTCTTTAGATTGGATTCCTTTGTAACCCCAGAATATTATTTGTTAATCAATAGGGCCCCTAAAATCTTGGTAGATGTACTCTCATTATAAGTTCATAATCCTTGTGTTAATCCCAATCACATCCGGGACCCTTTCTTTTCTTTTATTGTGCGCAAATCCCGGGGCCCTAAGCACTCTGTTTATCTATTACTAGCTGACCCACCCCAGCTTCGCCCGGCGTATATTTCGAAGCTTCATATCCCTTTGAGCCCGTATGTTTTAGTCTTCAAAATATGTATGAAAAATTGCCGGCTTTGTTAACATTTATTATCAATGCTCCGCTCCCTTTAGTAGCGTGATGATATATAGCCTAAAACCTTCCTCGATAAATGGAGTACCCAACAATGAAAGAATCGTTCAAATCGGACCAGTAGTTCCAGAGATTAGCGCGTTCAAACAAACAAAAAAAACTCTGCATCTTTATAATATTAGTATAGATTATGTTCTAGAATTTAGACTTTTACAATCTGATTTCTTTGTATACAATACTAGCGACTCGCCCCGGCTTCGCACGGGAGCAATGCTGATACTATATACACTAAAGTACCACTGCAAACGCTAAGTCCCTCAATTTTTAAATCTGTAATATCTTCAAAAATATTCACTTAAATCATATGCTGTAAAGGGCCATTAGATCTATATTAAATCAACAATGTATTTAATGTATTTCATTGGATTAAGATTAATGCTGCCTTTGTTAAAATCGCTTCGAAAATTAGTCATTATTTGTCGTAAAAAGTAAATAACAAAAAAACATATTGTGGGATATCCATAAGAGATAGACCTATACTATCGCGGAGTTTTCTGTAGACCTTTTTAATGTCTGCGTTTGCAATGTAAGCGGAAATAATATAATTATTTACGACATCACATTAGAAACCTCAAAAATAACAGTATTTCTCCACTATTTAATGGATGTTATTATATATATAAACCTTTCTCTTCAATCACTCTGTCTATTAAAAAAAACCGCATCAAAATCTGTTGCGTAGTTTTTAAGATTTAATCATACATAGGCATAAAGGGACAGAGAAAGCGACTTTGTTTTATACTATGTAGTGATTACCTACCTATGAACAAATTGCCATATTATTGGTACCTATGTGCCGCAGTAAAAAACATCTAAATACTTACCATTTAGACACAAATGATAATCAACAATCATAAAAAACAAAAGATATTTATTCTATTCTTTTCTTTTTTTTTACTGAAATAAGTTAAACTACGATTTTAATGAAATCAACTTAAAATACGATTTTAATTAAATTAAAAACACCTAAAAAATAATTTGCCATGCGTGTGACTAAAAACAAAAGATAATCTACAATCATCAAGAACAAAAGATAGCTATATTCTATTAAGTTTTTTTTCTGAACTTAAGATTTTTGAAAATAATTTCCTTATTATTAAATTAATTGATTATTATTTATCGTAACTTATAATTATTAACTGATACGTTGTCGCGCTGAAAAGCACGTTTTTATCAAGTACTGTTATTTTCCTCGCTAGAGAGCTCCGATAATAAACGCGTCCGATTGCTGCTAAATTCAAAGTGCTACAGGGAGAACCGCGGCCTCCGACGCGCTATTTATAGGCATGCCTCCCCGCACTGCCCCGTCCGACCGGTACCGCCCGCCGCAAACGCAAATTTTAAATTTGTAATATCTCCGAAAATATTTGTTTAATTTACATGCTGTAAGGAACCATATTGATCTATATTAATTGCACACTGTATTTAAGGTACTTAATTCGATAAGGATTAATGCCGTATTGCTTAAAATAGCTTCGTAAATAAGCCATTTTTTCACGTAAAAAGTAAACAATAAAAATTGTTAATGTGGGTTATCCCTAAAAGATAAACATATACCATCGCGGACTTTTTTGTAGACCTTTTTGTGGTGTACAATACTGTAGTACATTAATTTGATCTAACTCGTAGGGTTTAGGCAGCGTTTTTGCTAAATTGCTAAATAAGCCCAAAAAAATAGGTTAATTTACGACATCACGTTAGAAACCTCTAAAATTAGCAATGTTGCCTTAGTATATGATGCATGTATTATACATATAAACCTTCCTCTTGAATCACTCTATCTATTGGAAAAAACCGCATCAAAATCCGTTGCGTAGTTTTAAAGATTTAAGCGCACATAGGGATATAGGGACAGAAAAGGCGACTTTGTTTTATACTATGTAGTGATACAGCTATCAACACGATGATGATTTGTATACAGTAAACTACATAAATAATAGGATTGTCCTACTTTTTTTACTATCGTAAACTGAACATTTTACAATAATTTATAAAGTTAAATTTTCTATGACCTTTCTCGAGCCGCCCGAAAACGGTGACGTCACAGCGTGCTAGCGCTTAGTGCAAATGTATGGAGTGCAAAAGAATATCGCATTTATCTCAGTCCACGTTGCGTTTACACGTGTACAATGCATACTAAGATTGATTTGTAATTTAATAAGGAATCTAAAAAGTTGTAAAAATATGAGTTTATTTATTTTTTATTTAAATATTTTCGTTTCGTTTTATTATTTCGGTTTTTTATATTTTAACCTATTTTGGAAATTTAAAATAATGAAAAGTCATAGTTCAGTTTAGTCTTAGCTTACTATAATAAATAATAATAATAATATAATAATAAATATTCCACGACATTCTACACAACGCTATCTAGACCCATGGTAAGCATAGCTTAACTAGCTTGTGTTATGGAATCTAGAATGCGGATAAACATACTTAAATACTTTTTTTTTGTAAATACATACATATTATATATAGAAACACCCAGACCAATGCAAATATACATATTCATGCATACAAATATTTGCACTGAGCGGGAATCGAACCCGCACCCCCTGCATAGCAGTCGAATGCTCTACCGCTACGCCACGGAGGCCGTACTATGCATATATATATATATATATACTAATATTATAAAGCTGCAGAGTTTGTTTGTTTGAACGCGCTAATCTCTGGAACTACTGGTCCGATTTGAATGATTCTTTCAGGGTTGGGTAGTCCATTTATCGAGGAAGGTTTTAGGCTATATATCATCACGCTACTACTTAAGGGAGCGGAGCATTGATGATAAATGTTAACAAATTCGGCAATTTTTCATACATATTTTGAAGACTAAAACATACGGGCTCAAAGGGATATGAAGCTTCAAAATATACCCCGGGCGAAGCTGGGGTGGGTCAGCTAGTTATTAGATGAAAAATTAAGATAGTGAGTAGTATTGGTAAGAATCTGTTGACTCAGGACACTATCCTTTTGTATATAATTGTAATTTATTGATTACACAATCTTCTTTAGAATTACACACATAATATACTCCCGCTCCTAAATCCCTGAAAGGGTAGGCAGAGTTACAAACTCTGCCTACCCTACATTTCGCAAACTACGATTTTCCGTCTCACGTAATAGGAGGTGACCCTGAAGCAGGTGTTTAATATCGGATGGAGAACAGCCCTCTTTGGCTCCTGCGAATGGGAAGAGATCAGGCCCCATAACGTTACAATCTAGAAAGTTAGCCAATAACATCCTCTGACCTGTGACTCCTGCGCAGCACGAACACAGCGCAGGCAGCGAGCGTCGTGAGCGTGAGCAGCGCGGCCGCGGCGCTGGCGCACAGCTTCCACGTGTGCGAGGGCACGCGCTCCACGGCCGTGTCCTGGGGGGCGCCCGGCGCGCCGCCCGCCGCCGGCAGCCAGGGGAAGCTGCCGTTGTTGCACAGGTCGCCCTGGCAACACGTCACGTTCAGGTAGCCCGCGTGACGCTTGCTGGATAGTCAAAGTCAAAAATCATTTATTCTGTATAGACCATTATATCGGCACTTACAAAACGTCAACAAAAAAGGAACATGAATATCAGATTAGTAAATGGACCACCGGTTCGAAACGCGGCCCCGACCTGAGAAGACTCCGGCAAGAATCTCAGCGGGCATTTTTTTTTTTTGGTCTATTTACAAACATACATTTAGTCTACTTAATCTAAATACAAAAATTTACTTGAGTAGCATAGTTGAGCGAACAGCTCATTTCCAAGCTTGTTTATCATCCAAGTATTCTTGGATGTTATAATAGCTTTTCTGGTACAGTTTACTTTTAACAATATTTTTAAATTTATACACATAGAAATGTGAATATGTCTTTAAATTGCGTTGAACTATAGTTGCGGCACACTATGATGGCCGTTTTGACACGACTGGACAATATTGGACAACGAACTGTTACACGAATAACTAAGGAAAAATATGGCGAGACTGGCACAGAAGAAAATAAACTTCACACACCAAAAAAGAGAAAACGAACAAAAACAGTCGTATTAAAACGGCCATCATAGCGTGCCGCAATTATAAACACTGATGGAGACAAGAGGCGGAAGTGTAAGTGGATCCTGGGTTGCAAGGGGCCATTCAAGTATTTCATAAGCAGATTTATTACAATTATTCAACCCCCCTCCCCCTTGTCAGCAAAAGTAAGCAAAGTTCTTATACCCCCCCCCCCCCTCATGCTTACGTAAACATTGGTACCTGTATCCATATTTCTTAACATGTTTGTTCTTTTAGGGTACCGTATGGGTAATGCATGCTATATTAAGTGTGAAAAGTAACTACTGCTTATGTAATCATTATAATAGACCCCCCCCCCCCCCCCCTATGTCATCAATGCAATGGAAAAGATCCCTTCCGCCTTTAGTACTTATGTAATATTTAAACGGCCCCAAGCCTGGATGAGACTGGGATTAAGAGTCGTGTGAACAACACAAATAATAAACACACAATTACCTTTGCTGCGGCGTCGTTCTACAAGTGAACTGGTAATGGTCCTGCCTCGTGGAGCACCCGCGCGAGTGCTGCAGGGCTCCGTCGATGGCCCGCACCGAGGATTTGAAGCAGTACAGAGCATTGTGACACATGTCCATTGACTCGTCACATTCGGGCGGCTCACATTGGTGGCATTTGTACCTGCAATGACAAAATAATATACGCATACATTCCACTTTTCCGGCCACCCTACTGTACTCTACAGAATATAGGTATATACAGGTATAGTATAATAGGTCGACCATAGAGACGTAATTGTAACCCCTCGTTTTCACCTAAGTATAAAACAAAACATGTATTTGACAAGTTGCAATATGTCACAGGCTACAGTGTGAACGCAAATGTGTTTTATATATTATAAAGCTGCAGAGTTTGTTTGTTTGAACGCGCTAATCTCTGGAACTACTGGTCCGATTTGAATGATTCTTTCAGTGTTGAGTAGTCCATTTATTGAGGAAGGTTTTAGGTTATATATCATCACGCTACTGCTTAAGGGAGCGGAGCATTGATAATAAATGTTAACAAATCCGGCAATTTTTCATACATATTTTGAAGACTAAAACATACGGGCTCAAAGGGATATGAAGCTTCAAAATATGCCCCGATCGAAGCTGGGGTGTGTCAGCTAGTGTGTTTTATAATTGTTTACAACTTGTTGCCTATACTATGTGAAAGAAAAAGTATCTGAGATACTTGTGTACTAGTGTACTTTTTTTTTTTTTTTTTTTACGTGCGCAATATCCCCACGGATACCTCCCCACCGGAGCCGGTGGAGGAGGTTATGTCGGACACGAACCGACTAAAACGCACGCCGCCTGTGGGTCGTTTCGGTTGCCGAAGGTGAGGTTGACAGGCATATCCCTCGCACCCCGGCCGACCCAGGGCCATCTCTCACGATCTGGCCCTCTTCTCGGGTGTGGGGACCACAGAGTCCCCAACTCGTCCCCGGAAACGGGGAGGCGCGCCACGCGCGCCGCCGCTGCGGCCTGCTTCTGCAAGGGTGACAGGCGGCTTCACCTGTCACCCCCAGGCCGGCGCTCATGGGGGGCGGAGGTCGTTCATCGACCTCCGACGCCCGAGTTGCCTTCGTGCGCGGGCAGCTTGTCTTGCGATCCTTCGTCGCTCCCGCTGCCGCTCCCGCCCCGCCTCTTCCTTCACGAGCATTACTTGCTCGCAGAAGGAGGCGCCGGCCGCCCACGCATCCGCGCAGCGAACCATCGCCGCGAGCAAGGTGGAGAGCGTGAGAACCCTCACTCCCAGGGCCGCCACAAGCTCCCGCCTCGGCGTCTCCCACGCCGGACACTCGGTGATGTACTAGTGTACTAGTCTTCAGTAAGTTTTTATAAACAAGTTTACATCTTTATTAAGATATAGACAAAATTGAACCGGTTCAGGCGGGATTCGCAGCCGCGATCTTTCCCTTACGGGGAACGCTCTGACCACTGAGCCACAGAACCTTCACCCGAAACCATCCCAATTCTTCTATTCATATATTCGTCTTACGGCTGCGGTAGGAGTTTTAAAATAATTAAATCGTGGTGTAAACGAGGGGTAATAGCTACGCTACGGATAGAGGAGGGCAGGTTGGATAGTGTTGGCGTTACATTTATTTTTATTACTAATTTAATTTTATAAGTTGAAATATATTGTAATGATCCGTTTATATGTGCTACAGCTATGCAATAATAAACGCATTTTTCTTTCTTTTTCTTTACTTTTCACACAGAATGACCATTGACACAGAATTCAATGATCTGTAATTTTTTTTTTTTTAATACCACTTAGTTGGCAGACAAGCACACGGCTCACCTGATGGAAAGTGGTTACCGTGACCTATGGACGTCTGTAACACCAGAGGAGTCACAGTCGCGCTGCCAACCCTGTAAGTACAGAGTTTCTGTGCCGTCAGTATAAGACAAAGCAAGACAAGCCTTTAGTCTTCCCACTGACAGCACAAATTCTCCAGTGAGCTCTGGCTACCCTACGCACCACTGGGAACACAACACGAAGTTATTATAGATGCGGTATTCTGTAGGGCGGAGGTACTACCCCAGTCGGACAGCTCAATCGGGCGGAAATACCGCCGTGTCCTTCAAAATTAATTAATTCCATCCCAATAGTTGAGTCATCTGGGTAATTGGAACCAAAGCTTTATGTCATGAATAGACAAGGTAAATTCTCACTGTAAAACATATATTAGCCAACTTCTTTGGTTCATTTATACAGTTTCAGGAAGCACAATTAAACAAGGAAAAAAACTAGGTGCCTATTCTGTGTGCGTGTGTGTGTGTTAATAATCATAATTGAAAATATATAATAACTCATGTATGACTAGGCTGAAGCTAAGTAACACCTTAGATTTAACAATAAAAAAAAAATATTTCCACAATATATGAAACTATGCCTTCACTTACCTCTTTTGAAATTTCTTCCTCCTTTGAGTGCAAGAAAAACAATAAGAAATAGAATAATTTATCATACAATAATGCCTAGTATCAGGACCCACAGCTTGAGATTTATCACTTGTATGTACAACAAAGGCTGATAGAGTATCAGTCCTAATTAATATCATCATAAAACATCAGCCTTATATATACACAAATATAATCACGACTTTATCCCCGAAGGGTTAGGCAGAGGTGAATTAACACTCACATTTCACCAATCATTGAGTTCGATCCCACATAATAGGGGATGTTGTTTACTCGAGCTTTGTATCTGTGCTTGAGTCTTAGCTGTATATATGTCTAATTTTAAACAAACCTATCCCTTAATCACCTTGTATGACACCGCAGTGTTCGAGCGAATCGATAAAAAAGCACAATCGGAAATTATTATTGGCAAAGATTCAGTAATATTCAGTAAGCAGTGTCTGATTAGGTAAACGAGTTAACCCCACTCGCCTCCCGCCAAAACAGAGACATTGTTAGTTGCAATCAAAACTACAAACATACTGAAGTCCATCTTAAGGAAGTTATTTTGAGTTGTACTCATTATACCTAGCCGTGTGGTTCCCGACAGAGTAGAATTAGGACTACCCCATCTCTTCAAATGCGGTGTCGTACAAGGCGACTAAGGGATAGGGCAGTTTAACATCAGACAGATATTACAGCCCTGATTCAACTTCAGTCAGTCCTGGCTTGAGTCAACAATAGTGCCCGGAAGATGGCGGAGTTTTGAGCTTTTTTTAAAACCAATACCAGAAGCAGTGTCCACATGATGGGAAGTGATTAGCTTGGATGTGTGCAACACCAAGAGTATGCTACCATCCTGCAGAACTTTCAGAAGAACCCCATTTGTAATCACTTAGAAAAACCAGTTTTTGTCATACCTGGGTTGTTGTACCATCATCTTCTCAATAGTTGGGTCTTGTAGGTGCTGTGCATCAGGCCCTTGTGTGCTGCCTGACGTGCCATCTTCGTCATCTGAATCTAGACCTGGGAGGCCCGCTAAAAAGGTTATAAGTGTAATGTTAGTTGATGATATAATTATAAGATGCAAGTAACAGAGGTCCAACTGGTCCGCCCTATAGAATACCTAGGCCATAATAGCGGTGAGTAGCGGTGAGCCAGAGCTCAGGAGAGTATGTGCTGTCAGTGGGAAGACTAAACGCATGTCCTGCTTTGTCTTCTATACTAATGGCACAGATACTCTGTGCTTACAGGGTCGGCAGTGCGATTGTGACTTGTCTGGTGTTACAAACATATAGGGCATAGTAAACAGTTTCCATCAGGTGGGTCATGTGCTGGTCTGCCACCTAAGTTGCATAAAAATACAGACATTCACAGCTTCCTAATTAAGATGTTATGTTCTTGAGGATTAGAGATACTTCAGACTCTATCCCACCAGGTAAAGGCCGTCAGTACTAACCTATTAATGCCACCATCATTTATGGTAGTCTCAGTCATATCTGACAGCCTTAACTCACAGTCCAGGGTCCACTTTATGGCTTTTACTTCTCCACTACATATGATCATAGACATCCAAGGTAGTAATACCATTGCTATCCATATGTACTATCATGTCACTACTTAGCGGCCATTGATCATGTGATGTTTTTTTTAATTACCTCCTGCCCCTCCTATTGTAATATGTGGTGAGGTTTCAGACTTGCACCCCACTAGTACAATAAATAATATTGGGTGCCCTACCCAATATCTTGTGTATTGTTTTGTACAAGTTTTAAAAAAAAGAAACAATATGAACTTTTTTCAAGCAAAATTTAGAAAAAAGATAAATACACATGATATCTCACATAGGCAAAAGTGTATTATGATGTTAGAACACCTTTGCCTATTATTATTTTTGCTCCTACAAGGGGGCAAGTTAATTGTCATTAAATCAGCAAAGACTATAAAAATATTGTGTGACAACTGATCATGATTTCGCACACTACATTGCCATACTGTACTTTCAGCAAAAGAGATGTGAAAAATATCTTGCAGTTACACCAGACAACCAATACGTTTTGTAAGTAGGTGATAGCGAGATTAGCATGTATATTTGGTCTTTAGGGCGACTTCAAGAAGTATTAGTTTTCATTTCTTTAGTAAAAGATAATGCAAATCCAAAAACACACTATAGTAGGGCATTGAGGCAAAAAAATAATTATTTACTATTACTATGATGTCAAATAGAGTACACTGTTAAGTAGATATGGTCTTGTAATTAACATCAGTCAGTAATTAATTCAACACACAGTTCTGTGTCATTTAAAATGTTAATTTATTTTAAGGTTTTCTGTCATAGCACATTGTATTGTTACTGGGAACGAGCTTTTTATCTAAAGTTTCACAAATTATATCTCAATACCGACCCACTGAAATTTAAGTTAGAGATATTTCTCACACGTTATTATAGACAAATCATTCAGGTAGTCATCAAAAACACTTTATATATTGTTAGTATCGTGGATTCCATTGAAAAACAATAACAGAACAGCAGTCCGAGGAAGCCTATAGGAATTCAACACTTTCTCGGCGTATCTCACCATTCAAACTTTCACAAAGTAAGCACAACACTGTAAGGATTATTTTGTATGCACTATTTTTGAGTAAACTTACCACAACAAGCATTTATCAATAAAAATGTGAACAAATATCGCAATATGACAACGTCCGCCATTCTTCGTTCATCATAA
Organism: Eilema griseolum; assembly: GCA_963662185.1. Lineage (NCBI taxonomy): Eukaryota > Metazoa > Arthropoda > Insecta > Lepidoptera > Erebidae > Eilema > Eilema griseolum. The sequence continues at coordinate 2,023,655 of OY759254.1, forward strand.
CAATGCACTACTGATCAAAATACGTTCAGAATAAACTGAAGTTGAAAAACACAATTCATACGTAATGTAATTTGAATAACAATTGTGCTTGACTTTGTTTAAACATTAATTTTAAATATTAAAAACTACGTAGAATGGGTATGAAATATAAAGATTTATAGAAATATTTCTTCAATGAACAAAACTACTTCCGGTATCCATGATCATAGTTAGTTTACGAACGAAAGGAAAACATGTTTTGGAACGAAACGTTACATTCGGATACATTTTCAGAAGTGTGTAACTTAAAAATATGATTATTCAATTATATTTTAATTACCTAATAAAATGTAATTGATAAAATAGTTAATGAATGCTAGCACAGCTGCTAGTTCTTTATCATTATAATAATGATATCTATTGTCTATGAATCCTCCCTTTTTCTTAGGACACAGGCCACACCACCACTAAGCTAAAGTAACCAGCTTTAGCTTTTTGGTACATTGAAAAGAAAGATGGATCCAAACTCAAACGAGTAATTTAAAAAGGGCCGTTTGTGTTTTGTTTCACGTTTGAGTTTTCTTTATTTTAGTTTAGCTTTAGTTTTAACTTATTTTAATGAATTTAGTTGCATGTCGATCGTGTAATATACGTGGGATTATTTAGTTTATATAATTAAGACAAATTAATTTGTGGTAATAGTTGTGATCAAACAAAATGCCGCGCACGAAACGACCTACAAAGAAACAGGAAAAATCCCCCGAAGACGATGATGCAGCATTGAAGAAATTTGATAAACTTGGTATGAAATTAGTAAATTAGATATATATCAACAGTTACAACCCATCATTTTCATCATTCCATTTCTTGTTTGGTAGTGTTTACAAAGAATAAAAATCATTTTTATTTGTCTCCACAGTTTTAGATCAAAAGAACAAAATAGACTCCAGGGCACATATGGAACTGCGGAATATAGAGCTCGCATTCAAGATACTATTAGGCTCCATCAGTAATGTTTATCTCACCAAGACTGTAGGACAGCTGGTAAGACATATTGTCATTACTAATATGAAGTCCTCAATTCATGAGAATCTTCAACATCTGTACCGTCTGATGACTTTGGAGAGTCAATGTTTTTGGATTATTTTTGTATACAATTAACTTATAATGCATTAACCTATCCAACACTGGTAAACATTACCAGCTTATTCCTTATTAAATTGATGCAGAATTTTACTATGCAAAATGCAAATCTTGCTATTGAAAAAGAACCATTTGCTACTATTAACATTGATTAATATATATATCTAAACGGGTTATTGTTCATAGTACACCTCGTCCGTTCACCTGGGTGGACCACGAACATAATTTTTTGTTAGTGGATCACCTTAGTCCACCTGGGTGAACCACAAACACAATTTTGTGTTCGTGGTCCACTTCATTGTGTATGTGACCTCTTTCCTTAATGAATTGCATACGTATTATGATCTCTGTAGTGTACTTATTTATGATTAAATTATTATGTTGTCAATTATATGTCAAACTTAATAATATTAATTGTTGTACATACAATACAAATTGTTAATTGTATAATATTAATTGTTGTTTAACTAAAATGGAGGAGTTAAATTACATATCTCGTAAAAGAGGCAAAGTTTTATTACACGGTAGTTATCAATACTACAAAGTGAAAAATTTCAAGAATGGCAGTTTATTATGGCGATGTAATGCGTACAAAAAACTCAAATGCCGTGGAAATGTGATTATTAAGGTATATTTTTTTAAATTATTTTTATAAAGTGATATAATAGTTCAAATTATAATATCTTTTAAATTCTTAATTTTCCGTACATCTGGTAAAAGTTTAACTCTCTTTCCTACGATTTATTTATAATTTTTTGTACTTCAGGACAATTGTGTCATAAAAAGTAGAGATCATCTGTGCACTCCGAATTTGGCTAAAAACTTGGTCACAAAAGAGTTAGCGGAGTTAAGAGAGACAGTAAAAAACAGCTATGATCCTGTGCCAACTCTATATAATAAAACAAAAGCAAAACTTCAGGACATGGGCTTAGATTTAATCACAGAAGTACCACCACTAATCAATATACAACAGAACTTGTATAAAATACGTAACCAACACTTTGGACTACATAAAATGGTATATACAAATTTCGAGGAAGTAAGTGTGCCAACTAGATATACAGATTTTGTTCTGGCAGATTATTATAACAACGGTTTACGTATTATTATTTTTTGTTCACATGTAAACCGAACAAAAATTGAAGAAAATAAGATCACAGAATTTTTTGCCGATGCAACATTTGATGCGTGTCCCCCACCATTTTATCAGTTGTATATAATTCATGGCGATGATGAAAGCACAGCTACTACAACAAAAACAACGCCGTTAATATACGTTTTAATGCCAGATAAAAGACAGGAGACATATCATATCGTTTTCCAGTTGATCGTGTGTCAACTGCCAGGATTCAGACCTGTAAAATTTCATTCTGATTTCGAAATAGGGGCAATTAATGCTGTACAAGAAACATTCCCAGATGCCGAACTGCGTGGCTGTTTTTACCATTGGAAACGAGCTGTATGGAAAAAATCCAAAAAGTTGTGTCTTAAAAGCAAAACAGAACAGAGATTAGTTGGATTGACAGCAGCGCTTCCACTTTTACCCAGAGAATACATTCAGTATGGTTTGCAATATATAAAAGATGAAAGTAATGAGAAGAAGAAGTTTATTGCCTTTTTTAAATACGTTGATAATTATTGGATGACGAAAAACTTCCCTAATATGCTAAGCGTATTCGGCGAAAGGCACAGAACAAACAATGTTGCTGAGTCATATCATGCTAAATTAAAGAAAATAGTAAACAAAAAAAATACTAATATACTACGCTTATGTATGGCTTTAAAAGATATAGAAAAAAAAACATTCTGTCATAAAAGACAAAATATTTACATAGCCAACGATGACGATATACGTCATATACAGCTACAATTAATTACTAATGATATTTCCGTCGGTTTGGCGTTAGAAAAATTGCGTTGACCTATAGTTACATATTTGATTGTACAGTCTGTTGTCAATATTATCTGACCTACTTTAAAAAGAAACAAATATGGACCATTTGCTAGTAAAAAATTAAAAAAAGTTGAGTTAAAAATTTGCTACAAATATTAATTGAAAGCGAAACAAATCTTTGTCGCAGGATTAGATCTGGCTACTTTATCGTCTCAGTCCCATACATACGCCACGAGACCAGAACTACATGAAATAGTTTATTGAAATAATGTATTACTACGTAGCAATGACACTAATTATCACAAATAGTTATAACATCCTAATCGTAAAGTATTAGAGATCAAATTTGCGTGTTTATTATTCTATTTCTTAAACAAGCATAATTTGTCTGATAAGCTCATATAAGTTGAAGAAACCTTAATATTAGTTGAAGACGGTCCAAATTCGTTTGTTTTTAGGGTGGGTCAGATAATGTTGACAACAGATTGTACTGTGCACTTTTAAGTTTAGGTACTATGCACTTGTTTATTAAGTTAGCCGGTTTTACATTACTTTTTTATTTACTGAAGTTTAAGTTTTAAGTTGGAAAAAAATAAAGATATTGTGCATTTAAAAACATCTCTTTATGGGTAACCATAGTGACACGTAGATAGACCAACCTTATTAAATTAATCAATTACAATTAAAAATAAAAGACCTATTGTAATTTAGACTAGATGGCGCTGTGTGATATGTTGAAAAATATTTATTTATTTATTACCAGAATTTTCGCAGGTGAACCACGAACCATATTATTTGAGATTTTTTTTTTTGAAAAAGTTAGTTGGTCCACTAACAAAAAATTATGTTCGTGGTCCACCCAGGTGAACTGACGAGGTGAACTATGAACAATAGCCGATCTAAACCTAATATATTAATTCATATTAAGCATATCAACCTATATAAAAAATAAATTATTGGAAATCTTCTTTTTTTTTAAATTTACTTATTTACACTTCTTGCACACATGTATACAGGCAGATTCAGGACAGCGATTACAATTTTTTTATACCACTTAGGTGGCAGACAAGCTCACGGTCCACCTGATGGGAAGTGGTTAACGTGGCCTATGGATGTGTGCAATGTCTAATGTGTGACACAAAACTTGCTGTAATTTATTTTTATCTTCTAGAGAAAGTAGTGGTAAAGATACAAAAAAAATCGCTTTATATTCTCTTGTAACCTTCTTTTATGCATAGGGCAATATTTAAGCAAATTTAATTTAAGCAGGTGTTAATCATATCATGTTCATAAGCATTACTAAAAGAAATAGATATTATTACTCTTTTAAAATTTAAAATTTTAAGTAGTAATAAATTTTTTACTTTTATTTTTAGAAAACAGAACTAAATCTGAAAGAAGTTCCAAACACAAGAAGGACAAGACATTCGAGTCGTTCAGCCTCACATGATGACGGTAATATTATATTAAGTATTAAGACTTATTTAGAATATGTGAGAAATATTGTGCAGTTGCTGTACATTCTTGTTAGTGATTGAACACTGCAAAAAGTTTCGAAGCACTCGCTATATTTCTTGCATTAGCTGAATTGGTAATTGTGTCTCGTCATAATTGTTCTTCAACTCACTTGTTCATCCATATATTTCATTCACTCGCTCATACTTTACTCTTTTTTTTGGGTAGACAGACAGGCCTGCTACCTCCTTTCCTACACATGAATAAATAAGTCTATGTTGTTAAGTATTTACCATCATGGTCACTCACATTAGTATTAAAGTTATTTGGATCGGAGGAACTGTTCCTCCATGATCATGGTGCTAGCAACAATGCCGAAATAATGGAAACTCAGAACAATACACATGGTAATATCCTGATAACTTTGATACTATGTTGTTATTGTACCCTCATGTATTTGTTATGGACTTATAATGAATAATTTTAGTTCCCAAATAGGTACATATTGCATAGTTATAATATCACGAGACTATTTTGATTATTGCTCCTAGTTTTAAGATTTTTCTGTATAGCAGTTAGTTGCTTGCTATTAGTGGTAATTATAGGTTGTAAATAATAAAGTAATAAAAGAGTAAACTCCTGGCCCAAATGGAATGCAGCCCATACTGACTCCTGGATTCATTAAAGAGTCTATGATGCAGTATGGGAACTCGTATCAATAGACAGTAATTGTTGTGGTATTTAGCTAATATCTTACACACAATCATCGGTCTCGGCCATCAACTAACAATTCATAACGATTTCCACTAACGGGGTGCTTCCTGGGCAGGCTATCTGACGGAGAACTCGTCTCAGAGCTCCGGTGGCACCATGAAGAAGAGCCGTCTCGGTAAGTAACATACTGTCTCTGCTACTGTAATTCTATTTTTCCTTTTTCTATCTAATTAATTTCATCCTAGGCGGGAATTATACAGAAAAGTTATAAGGCGTAAGGTGTAATCAAAGTATGCTGCGGCTTATTCGTGTCAAGTCTGTTTCTCGCCTTGTGCCTTCTCTTTATAATTCACGCCTTACAATCTCATTTTTGTGTCTTTAACTTGTTGTTATCATTAGTGTAACTTGTTTGAGGTGTTTGGCTACTTCACAGAGGGTCATATATCTAGCTAGAAATCAATTCAGAAAGGCGTTACTTCATTTGTATTTTGCCTGTAAGCCTTCATCGTAGTAAATAAATAAAAGAAAAAAAAATGACAAATACGTTAAAAAGCATCTGATGAGCCGCCAAGCTGAGTGCTACCATTGTAACATTACTTAGTGTCTGTAATGGTGACCCTCTTTCCTGAGACTTTACCTTTAACTTACCATCAGGCGAAGTGAAGTTAAATTGGTGTGTCCTAGATAAAAAAAAAAGAAAATTGTAGTTCAAAATTCAGTCATAAGATTTTATTTGTACTTTTAGTTAACGGTTATGGAAATATGCTATGGTTTAGTTTGGGTATACTTCGAAGCTCTTATTAGTCTTGACGTCCTAACTTGATACTAATATCCTGTAGTAGTAATGGTCAAATATTAATGAACATGAAATTAGTATGATAATAATCTTAAGCTTATTTAGTCGTGATGGTATTGTGTGTTTAAAAATCTCAAGGTTCCGGTGACACAATTTTTATTCTGAATAGCTCGTTTAGAATACATAGAACTATAGAACTCATAGGGTCATATCGTACCATTTCCCCGTGGTGCAGTGCCCCCGTCGTCCACGCGCTCCACGGCGGCCACGGCGAGGCGTTCGCGCTCCGCTGACGCGTCCTGCCGCAAGCCGCCGCCCCCCACGGCCGGCAAGACGGTACAGAGGAGACGGTCCCGCTCCGTGTACCGTACACCCGCGTACAACAAGAATGCGCTGGTCAACTATCCGGCTATTACCCCTAAGGTGAGACTTTTGATGTGGAACATCTAGTAAAGTAAGAAAATCTACTTCTGAACTACCAATTCTGTATCGCGTGTTTAATGTTTTATTTCAAAAAGACCGTAAAATATTACAATTCGAAGCATTTTACTAATTTTGATTGACACTTTAAATAATACTTCTTGAGGGATTCCTAGGAATAGGAATTTTCCCATTTACTGGAATCTAAACCCTTAAAAACCTCTTTAAACAAAATAAAAATAAAAGCTTATAAAAGTAAGAAAATACCCTTTAATTAAAGTTGAACATTTTATATTTTTCACTTTTATTCCTAGGAAAATTTGATTCAACTCTTAAAATATAGATTTGTTGTTTTAGCCCTTTGATTTTAATATCACATCCAACAATAAGAAAACTAATCCAAGTTCTCGATTTTTCCAGGTGACTCCACACACACCACTCACCGTGTTACGCCAGCCGCGCCAGGGAGAAATGGTAGTATCCATGTCTGGCTCGCCGGTGATGGTGCCCTCTTGTTACACGTAAGTGTCGCTTTTAGTTGTACTCATGCTAGTCGCTGAAATTATCATCATTCAAGCACACTACCCATCTAAGAAAAGCTATAATCGGGGCTTGGTCTGGTTTGGACCCATTTTGACAGTAACACAAAATGTCTGCTAGAGTGGAGTCCTGCTCCCTTTAGATAGGAAGGAAAATGCAGGTGGTAAGAGAAGAGTATTGACAACGTAATGGTAGGGAGAACTTCTCACATTCATAAATCATACGAAAAGTATCTTATAACTAACGTAGACTATAGCAAAAAAATTTGATCCAGGTTCTGGCGCCGGTCCAGGTCTAGATCCAGGTCTAAATCCAGGCCAAGGTCCCATTCCAGTCCCAGGTTATTTTATTTTGACATAATACGAAATTGTCTTCAAAAAGTAGTAACATTACATCCTAGACTGAAACGGTAGTGTATTAATAGTTAAGAAATCACATAGAAACCAACACCATACAGAATTTTAATGAAATCAATCCACATCTTACATAATGTAAAGCTAATGAGAGAAAGAGAGTGAGCGTTCATTCTCTTTCTCTCACCGTGTCGCTTGCCGATGAGTTCGCGGCTTCAGCATAAGTATAGTAAGTTTGTTTTAGAGCCTCTTTCGTCTATTAGCAGACCGGAGCTATAAAAATGAAGCAGCGCATTTAACCTTTATATTATGTTATAAAAACTCATTTTGTTCCAGGATGCAACGTGATGAGATGGCAAACTGCAACATCCTCCTCCAAGACGGCACCATGCTGTCTCTCCAACCTAAGCAACTCCGACAGTCCCAAGCGTACATTCCATTCTCACTCATGGACTCAAATGTCCTCAACCAGCTCAAAACACTTAAGGACAACCTTGATAAAGTCGTCAAACTAGGAGAAAAAGCTATCAAGTAACTATTAGCTGTAGTCCAGTCGTTGGGAAAATTCCCAACATTAGGAATATTGTTTTGATGACAGTTTCCAGCGAATGGGACACGCCGTTTCTGGATTTTAAGTCAGTTGTACTATAATCCAGTAAATGGAAAAATTCCCATTCTTAGGAATCTCTCAAGAAGTATTGGTTTAAAGTGTGAATGTTTTATTATTTTATGAATTAATTCTTAATGTTATGGCTGACCTGTGTATAATTGTGTTTATCTTATAATATTATAATTAGAATATAAAATCTTGATTTTCGACCATTTGAGTGTTTTATTTCCAATTCCTTCCTTGTTCTGGGAACCACCCGGTGGAGTAGAATATGGGCCCTATCCATCTCTTCCCGTGGGTGTCGTTGAAGGCGACTGAGGAACAGAGCTGTTTTCCATCCTACAGTCAGCATACAACCGACAACAAAGAGCCCCATTAGGTTCGCCCGGCTCGTCCCTATTAGTTTATTTTTATTTTTATATACCACTTAGGTGGCAGTGTAAAAGACAAAAGCAGGACAAGATTTTGGTCTTTCCACTGCCAGCACAAAACCCTGGTTGTGAGCTCTGGCTAACTTATCGCCGGGAACACAACACGAAGTTATTATGGCCGCGGTATTCTGTAGGGCGGAGGTACTTCCCCAGTCGGACTGCTCAATTGGACGGATATACATCTACTACGTCAGGGATTTACAGACGTGAATATTATATGAATGAGAGAATATAATATCTTAAAAAAGTCTTTATTCTTCTAAACTCTTCAACACAGGGTTTGCCAGGTCACTGTTTATACCCGTGCTTAGAGAGGGTCTGTTCGACCTCCTTGACGTATTTCTCGGCCACCTTCTGTGTCCTCATCGCCGCCACCTGGAAGTTACAATGATTTATGAGCAAGACAGTCGGGGTCTCAGGGACCATGGCAAGCACAGAGAGGGGGCGGTATAACCTGACGTCATCACAGGCGTAAATCTACGACTGATTTGATATGCATGCTCTAACGTGACGTCACCAAATTTAGAGCATGCGCAATAGAAATCACGCCGCGAATTCAACTGTCAACTGTTTAACCGTAGATGACAGTTTTATCGAGTTCTAGTTCTAGAGTTGATTCACAACTGTGGGTGTTATTCTGGAATACGCTCTACCACAAAACAAATCAATTTCCTCATAGTGAAATCACACAGAAGTTTGCCTAATACAATACTGTAGTGTACAGAGTGCAGAGTCCAATAAAAAGTAATGAAAGTCGATAAGACAAAGTCGCTAATTCCCACTAGTCGATGCGTACCTTTTGTTTGATCACTCTCCTCTCATATTTCTCTTGTTGTTCTTGCTCCATGCGCAGTGCCACGCCTTCATTGTGAATCTTCTCTCGAAGCTCGGCCCTGGCAATCATATACAGGTGGTAAATTCATGAATAGGGAAGATGGAATCAAACTATCCGGAACGTGAAAATACAGGTGATAAATATACTAAAACCAAAGTGAGTGGGTGTATCGCCAGCCTAACCGTTCATAATAAAAGTATCTAATGGTGGGTAGGGGCACAAAAAAAAAAGTTAGTTGCCCGTATACCTCTCGACGCTAGCAAGTTATTCAAGTCGTGACCACGGGTGCTGCAACGCATCCGAAACGTCGGCAGAAGTAGTAAGTTCCATGATTTATACGCGGAAAGTCCCGAACCATGTCCTTTTTGTGTAGTGTGGACTCGCCCCTTTAAAGTTTTTATACCACTAAGGTGGTATATAAGCACACGGTCAACCTAATGGAAAGTGGGTACCGTGCCCTTTGGACTTTTGTAATACCTGCCCACTTGTGCTGCGGACCCTAAGTGTAACAAAATCCTAGGATACGAATCGACTAAAATCGCGAGCTGTTTTATCGGCATCATGCCGGCGCGAGAGATTGCCTAAGGTATACCTTGCACCCCGGGCTGACCTAGGGCCATCGAGGATAGGGTTGGCCCACTCGGGTGTGTCTACTCTCTCTTACCTGGCTCGTTCCTTATCGTTAATCTGCTTCATAATCTCTTGGCGATGCTTCTCGACGCGCGCCTTGCGTTTGTCGTCCAGCTGTAATAAAGCATAGTGTTGTGATTACTCCGTTCAATAGCATTCGTCACTTTCAAGATTTTGTTGAAATGACTTATTTTGAAGGTCCTCACAAAAACGTGGATAAGTTTTATTTTGACGAATAATCCAAGGATATTTAAGTTTTCTTTTTAATCGGGTAGAAATCATGCGTTCTGAAAACTTGGCGTTCTCGCAACTCGGGATCCTGCATTGAGATACCAAAGTTTCCATTACGTTATATAACACACCCTTGCACACCAATGCTAGTATAATCACCTAGTTTGGCCAGGGGCTCGTCATACCCAGCTCCACCCCATAGGTGAATTAGAGGCAGTAAAAATGTACCTCTTTCATTATCTACCTGCCCTTGTCCTAATAATTCGTGGTCGCCGCAACATGCCATTTTCCTCCATCCTCATTCACTCCCTTCTTTGGCATATCCCCTTTCAACTCAGTCAATATTTTGTTGGGTCTGTACCTCTTTCTCTTTCTGGATAAACTCCTCATTCTGACGCGCCGCGTTGTTGAAGCTCTGTTCGTCCTTGGCTATTTCGCGCGCGATGAGTCGGTGGATGTCTTTGATCTAGAAACGAAAGTAGGATTTTCAGTTGGAAGTTCTACGAAAACTCTATGAAAGAATTAAGGTCATGGATCTTCACATACTACCTTCTCCGACATTGGAACCTGGGTGATATTAACTAGCTACTACGTGGATAAAATCCAGGAAAGTCGTCTCCGTTGGTGTGGTCTTGTTCTGCTGCGACTGCCAGGATACATGGGTAACGAATGTTTGACCATGCCGCTTCCACCGAGTCACAGTAGGAGAGATAGACCCCAAGAAGTGCTGAATGTCGTCGTGAAAGATGATATACGTGACAATGGTCTTACCACCATGAATGCCCAATGCATAAGTGAAGAAGTAAATGCCGGCAAGCGGATCCGTGACTCGCGAAGTGAAGGGTAGCCAGAGCTCACTGGAGTTTTTTTGCTGACAGTGGGAAGACGCACAGAAACTCTCTACTTTTACAGGGTCAGCAACAGTATGTGACTCCTCTGGTGTTACACACGTCCATGGGCCACGGTAACCACTTTCCACCAGATGAGCCGTGTGCTTCTCTGCCACCTAACTGTTTAAAGAAATACTTATCTTGCGTCAAGGAAAGGAGGGGATAGTACCTGTTGTTCTCTAGCCTCGTGAAGGTGTTTCATCTCCTTATTTCTCCTGATGGCAGCGTCTCTTTCCCTGCGTCGATACTCTCGCTCCACATCTTCTTGGATCTTCAGGTTGCGGATTCTGTCCAATTCCTCTTTCAGCTCTTGTTCGGCCTAAATCATGATAACAGAACTTCTAGTAATTTGAATTTTTATTTAATTCTGATAAGTAGTTTTTAATATTAGTAAAACTGCTCATTTCTCGTACCTTCTGCGCTTTCGCTATGTGATCGATGCCTTTTTGTTTAGCAGCTTTGACAGCCTCCGCATCAGCTCTGTTCTTAGAATCTCGTGCCATCTTCTGCTTCAAGAAGTTGGAGATGCGAAGGTCCATGATGCGGTCTTCTTCGTTTTGCAGTTGCTTGTAGTAGAGTAGCTCCGCATTGCCTGGAGGGTATTGGGATTTCAAATGTAAGAATATATGTAGTTTCGAAGTGGGGACTCTATTTAAGGTTGGGAGTACTTAAAAGTCCTGGAGGACGTCAAAAATGCAAGCTTTTAAAGATTTTAAAGCACTAGCTTTTGCCTGTGGTTCTGCCCGCGTGGAATTACGAAAAACAATGTTCAATTTTCCTAAAATTTTCTTAAAAATCTTTTCGTGATTATAACGAATACAAAAAATATCCAATTTGGTGCAGTCGTTCGGCAATAATTCGGCAGTATAGTCCAAGTCAAAATAATATATTCTGTAAAAAAACATTAAAACAGCAATTACAAAACGTCAAAAATAAAAATATTAAGGACTTGATGTTTAGCAAATGGATCAAATGATTCGCAACGCTGCCCCGGACCGAGAATAACCCGGCATGAAACTCAGCGGGCTTTTATATTTTGGTTGGGCGAGGATCTAAAGCCAGATATTGATTCACCAACCACTAATATGATATCATCGTGCATGTACCTTGGTCCAGCATTTCCTTAAGCTTGGCTTGGCGGTGATGTTTCTCTCTGAGTTTCTGCGCCTCGTCGATCTGCATGGCAATGTTGGCTTGGTTCACGCGGATGCTCTCTTCTTCGATGCGTTCTGCTTCCATTATCTGAAGGGAAATTATGAAATATATACATGGAGTAGACAGAGGTGAATTAACACCTACATTTCACAACTCTATTGTAGGCTATATGTGTACAGTCGGACAGAAAATAGCTCTATACCTTAAATTGCCTTCTACGATAGCCAATGGGGTGACATTATTCTACGCCACCGTGAACTAGGAATTGATGAGATAAATGAAAGAAAACAAAGAAAAACGGGTGTCTTAGGAGAGGTAGACCCAAGAAGGGCTAGCTAGACGTCGTAGAAGATGGTGTACTACCGAAGATTAAAGGCGTGAAGGCAGACATCAGATCACTAGTACCCCTAGCACGAAAAACCAACGTAATCGTATCGAGAACGTTACGAGAGAATGGAGTATTGCGATGGGCTGCCTACCTACTGTGAACCTGTGTGTGTCTGAAGCCAGCCAATCGCAATGCTGCGTTCTCTCGAAACGATTACGACAGGTTTTCGTGCTCGGGGTACAGGGCTCGCTCTACTATTTTGTCCTTTTCTTATGGGTTGGTTTGTTTTAGCTTCTGCGACTGCTCACACACTTTCCAAGCCCAAGAGGAAAGTTTACACCACAGCCTTTTTTCGTGCGGAGATTCCTCTGTTTGGGACTCGAACAGAATGAAACCACATGCCGTTTTAGACACCAGTGTTTAAGATTGCCAAAGCATATCCCTTGCTTCCCGGTTGACTCACAAATCAGGTGACTCGAGATTACTTTGACACCCTCAAGTATGGGAACTACGGTGTCCCCATATTGCCCCTAGGAAGGAGGGAGCTATACCAGGACCTCATTCGTCAATCAGCAGGTGTATCAGCTTGAATGTGAGGTTTGTTTTGGCTCGAAGATCTTGGTGGAAATCTACTTAGGTACGCTTATAAGCAATGGCTGAACAATACCTTGGCCGTAGCATGAGCCTGGATCTGTTCCTTCAACGCTGCGAGGTTCAGCAACCTAAGGTTGTGGCGTCTGTCCTCGTCAGTCTCTTCGCGGTTCACGGCCGCTTTACGATTCTCCTCCATTATGGCGTCCAGGCTGTAGTAGGTATGTGCCAGCGTAAGTTGATGATCATAATATCCAGAGTGTCAAAAGTAAGCGATAGTACAGAGCGCGAAAAGTAAATGTGGTCAATTGCGATGAAGCTTCAAAAGTAACTGATGATTGTAAAATGTCAAAAGTAAATATTGAGACAAAGTTTCGAAAGTAAATGATCGTACAATGTCAAGTAATTGAACCTTACGAAAACTTATAGGTAGGTAAGTACATTTTGTTACATGACTACAAAGATTTGACAATGCACTAAATGGAATTGCAATCACGCGTGTTGAAAACGTCTAGGGTGATTAGTTGCCGAGGGTGAGATTGAAGAGGCAATCACGCCTCCGGCTCTCATATATCTCATATCACTCACGTCCCCGGCTAAGTGACTGAAGAATTCGAGATCACAAATATAAGTAGGTATACTTTTTTTATACCACTTATGTGGCACGCACACGGCTCAACTGATGGAAAGTGGTTACCCGTGGCCTATGGACGTGTGCAACACCAAGGGAGTCACACTCGCGCTGCCTAGCCTGTAAGCACAGAGAGTTTCTGCGCCGGCACGGCAGTGTAAAAGATAAAGCTACTTATTAGGTAAGTAGCAATGCTTACCGCCGTTCTTCTTCATCCAGCTCCTTCTGGATAAGTTCCTTCTCGGTAATCTGCGCGTCTCGTATGGCGTGGCATTTAGAAGCGAGGATGATGCGGTTGCATAAGCGGGGGCCCTGCATGTTGTCAGCCAATAGCACTGAAATGAAGAATAGTATTTTTGAGGAGGTAGGACACGGCGGTATTTCCGCCCAATTGAGCAGTCCGACTGGGGAAGTACCTCCGCCCTACAGAATACCGCGGTTGTAATAACTTCGTGTTGTGTTCCCGGCGGTGAGTAGGGTAGCCAGAGCTCACTGGAGAGTTTTTGTGCTGTTAGTGGGATAACCAAAGGCTTGTCCTGCTTTATTCTCTACACTGACGGCACCAAAGTCTCTGTTCTTACAGGGTCGGCAGCACGGATGTGATTCCACTGGAGCCTGGAGCTACACACGTTCATAGGTCATGATAACCACTTTACATCAGGTGGGCCGTGTGCTTGTCTGCCACCTAAGTTGTATAAAAAACAAATAGTACTTAATATTATGACTTTTTACATTAAATCATTTTGGATTTATTAAGACTTTTTTTATACAACTTAGGTAACACAAGCTTACTACTTCCTCTTCAATTAGGACGGGAATACCGTCGTGTCCTAAGGCCTAAGTTTAAGTTTATAAAAGAGATATACAATACTAAATTCTGTCGTCTGATGATGATCATCATCATCATCATCATGATCAGTGTTAAATACCTGCATCCAAAGCTTGTACCTTCATTTTCTGATGAGGATTTCGCGGGAGTGACAGTTCTTTGAGAAAAACCTGTTCTAAATCAAATGATAACCTCACCATCTAACCCAGATGTTTTAATGCGCTCATCGGAGTTCTTACCAATCAGAGTTAGGGTTTTTTTTTACGTGCGCAATATTCCCACGGATACCTCCCCACCGGAGCCGGTGGAGGAGGTTATGTCGGACTCGAACCGACTAAAACGTACGCCGTCTGTGGGTCGCTTTGGTTGCTGAAGGTGAGGTTGACAGGCATATCCCTCGCACCCCGGCCGACCCAGGGCCATCTTTCACGTTCTGGCCCTCTTCTCGGGTGTGAGGACTACAGAGTCCCCAACTCGTCCCCGGAAACGGGGAGGCGCGCCAGGCGCACCGCCGCCGCGGCCTGCATCTGCCAGGGTGACAGGCGGCTCCACCTGTCACCCCCAGGCCGGCGCTCATGGGGGGCGGAGGTCGTTCATCGACCTCCGACGCCCGAGTTGCCTTCGTACGCGGGCAGCTTGGTTTGCGATCCTTCGTCGCTCCCGCTGCCACTTCCGCCCCGCCTTCTCCTTCACGAGCATTACTTGCTCGCAGAAGGAGGCGCCGGCTGCCCACGCGTCTGCGCTGCGGACTATCGCCGCGAGACCAATCAGGATTTGGGTAGTATATAGGTTCTTCAAGTACCCACTTATCAAAGTGGTTAGTATAATATATGATATGAGTAGAAAGAAACATAACATAACATAAACTCACGCCTATATTCCCGAAGGGGTAGGCAGAGGTGCTAGCACCCACATTTCGCCATGAGTAGATATATGATAGATGCGGTATTGGTTCCCGATGGAGTAGAATAGACCACTATCCATCTCTTTCTGTGGGTGTCGTAGAAGGTGACTTAAGGATAGGGTTGTTCTCCATCAGACTGTAAACATACAGCCAGGACTAAGTGCCCGCTTGACGGCAATAGGCTCGCCCCCTATTCCGTGGAACCGAAACTCATAGATGGCGAAATGTGGGTGTTAATGTACCTCTGTCTGCCCCTTCAGGGATTTACAGGCGTGAGAAATGTAGTAATAATAAATAAATATTCCACGACATTCTAAACAACGCTATCTAGACCCATGGTAAGCATAGCTAACTAGCTTGTGTTATGGAATCTAGACTACGGATAAACATACTTAGATTTTTTTTTTGTAAATACATACATATTATACATAGAAACATCCAGACCAATACAAATATACATATTCATGTATACAAATATTTGCAATGAGCGGGAATCGAACCCGCGCCTCCTGCATAGCAGTAGTTTAGGTACCTAAAGTAACACAACAGCAAATAGTACCATAGTATATCATCTGTTCTGGAGCAAAACATGTTCTACCATAAGCCCTGTCAATAATTGGAGTCATTGTGCATTATTGCTTACTCTCAGCCCTGGATATGGTATGTGCAGCCTGATCTGGCCCCTCCAGTTCCGGGTCAGCTTCTCCTGTCGCGGCGTCAGCGCCCGGCTGGACCTGCAGCTTGGCTTTGAGGTCATTCTTCCTGTTCTCAGATTCCCTGGCCGCCAGCTGGATTCCCGCCTCTTGAGCGTGCATAGCTGCGAGCTGTTCCTCTTGAGAAACTATCTGTAACGATCATACTTTGTACTTGTAAGATACACACGTAAATTCATTCCTTACTCCGTCACCTTACAAGATGGCAAATGGATGGAATCCCCCTGGTGTTAAATGGTCATCACATTAGATATGTAAACGTTCAATGAAGGATAGCAAGCGATCATGTAGAGCTTGAGTACTGGTATTAAAATAATGTTACGACAGCCGTCGATATCTCGAAAACTAATAATCAAATCTTCAAGAAATAAAAACGCATTGTTAGTGACGACGTACTCTACCGAATGGCATAGAAAAATCTGGAATCGTCAACAAAAAGTCACAACCTACCTACGAAGTACCTACAGACTTTGTTGAATAAAAATAAACAATAGGTAAATATCGAGAATGTACTCGAAGGTCAGTGACGGCGGCAAGATCAAAAGAATAGGTATTTGTCGCTCGCGAGCTTTCTAGATAATTCGATCCTCCTAATTGAGAGGTATAAAAACACGCTCGCATAGCGACACGATTGATTCAGTCTTTGAGATCGATAACGAACACAGCTAACTTAAGCGACCGAAGAAGATTCTAACTGCGACCTGAGCAACGACTGTGGACTACTGTGAACTACTGAGCGACTGGAACTGTTGAAGAGTACTGTGTGTACTAGTGATCAAATTGTCTAGTTTGTGGTGAGCTAATAAATCTCTTCGTTGAGTAAACGGCATTTAATTGTACCCCGTGCACGTAACAATAATGATAAAAATAGACATCAGTCGGAAAAACGCTGTTTTCCGCTCGGACATCCTCTTGGAAACCTCTTGGGTCTTCAGATGCCGATGTCGACGTGAACCACGGTGTATGATGTCCCCCTAGACCTATCTAGACCCCCTAGGATTAGGTACGTTCCTAACAAACAGGAAGGTATCTGAAATAACGTGAAACATGATAATCAACTTACTCTGGCTTGTTTCTTAAGTCGCTCATACTCAGATTTATGCATCACGGCAGGGTAGAAGTTGGGGGAGGTGCTTGGGACCAGTAGCTGCCTCCAGCCATCCTTTTGGGGTACCGCGGTGAATTCCTTCTTCGGTATCTCGCATTTATGGATGGGCTTTTTGGAGACTGGGAACTTCAGACGACATTGTGATGGTCTAGAAATAAAAATAGATAAAAAAATTACACATAAATTTAAATGCAGTAATCCCCATGGATCCCCCACCCCCACTGCAGCTAGCGGGGTGGTGTGTATGTTGGCATCAAACCAATTAAAACCGCACTGCGTCTCGGGCCAGTAGTCACCGAGGGTGAGGTGGCCTCCATCTCCATCACTCCCTAGCCGACCAGGGCCATCAAATGTCCACTCGGCTAACCCTTCATCTTAATGAAACTCTATATCAGGTCTTCAGTAATGTAAAAACATCGATAATCTGATACACATTTGTTACTCATTCGTATCACAACAGCTGGATGGATCGTGGGGATATTCACACGTAAAAAGGGGTTTCCTACTCATTTATATTAGTATGGATAGTCTGGAATACCTACACAGACCAGGCATAGATTCCTATTTTTTTTATACTACTTAGGTGGCAGTCAAGCACACGACCTACCTGATGGAAAGTGGTTACCGTGGCCTATGAACGTGTGTAACATCAGAAGAGTCACACTCGCGCTGCCGACCCTGTATGCACAGAGTTTCTGTGCCACCGTCAGTGTAGAAGGCAAGTCTTCAGTGAGTTCTGGCTACTCATCGCCGGGAACACAACACGAAGTTATTATGACCGCGGTATTCTGTAGGGCGGAGGTACTTCCCCAGACGGACTGCTCAATTGGACGGAAATACCGCCGTATCCTACCTCACAAAAGCCTTATATTCTTACCTATGTAACTGGTAGCAGCCAGGGTCTTCCCCTGAGTTCACGGCATGATAAGGCACCCCGTCATGGGGACTCGGGTACACTTTAGGCATTGTAAACTAATAGAAAATAGAAACTAAACATAAAACCGACGTGTAGTGAAACTTGTTTGCCGTTGCCTAGCAACAGTTTTGTTAATAACTAGGTACCAAAGGAGAGCACATGTAAGGAGTATCGACTGCCTATTGTACTTTTATTATTTTCTGAACGAGCGAAGGAAGCGAGTCTCCGTTTCGGCTCCGCGATTTTGCTTGTGTCCTGTTCGTAGCTGTGCGTTTGTCAGTTCTAGAGGGCACATTCTTGAAACGTTATTTGATTTTAAAAAGACTGGCGTGGCTCCGGTAAAATTTCTTGAAACTTGACATTGGCGTCTCGCCATTAATAATTTTATAAACACATTGGACATTGGCGGAATCGAAGCTAAAAGCACAGAGCCATTAATCAAGAATTGATTTTAAAAAACAACTTTTGTCGAGAACTTTTTTGATATGGGGAAAAAGGAGAAGTTTCCTGTCGCAGTTTTTATGAACAGATTTTTTATTATCATGTGCAATATCCCGCTGCATAAGGCCAGCTGGCTATGATTCCTTACAGACCCTCAATAATTCTACTAAAGCAAAACCACTGTAATACCAAGGACGCTGCTAAAAAAGCCATTTAATTTTATACATAGATAGATAGATAGAGTCCAGACTCAGCTTTAGATGCATTGCTCGAGTCAACAATAGTGCCCGGAAGACGGCAATATACTCACTCCCTATTACGTGGGATTGAATTCAATGATTGGTGAAATGTGGGTGTTAATTCGCCTCTGCCTAACCCTCCGGGGATAAAGGCGTGATTATATGTATGTATGTATGTAGATAGATAGATAATTCTTTATTGTACACCAACAGATTTAGAGTAGGACAAGTAGGTAGCATGTATACAGTTCAATGTACAATGGGCGGCCTTATCACTGAAGCGATTTCTTCCAGGCAACCATGGGATGGACAGTAAAGTAATAAAATTAAAAAATTGGTGTAGTTACCGACTAAACTAAAATTGATAGTGAACTATTATTATTATATTAATAGAAACTCTTTTCATTTAATTTTTTTTTTTTTTATATAGGACACGTCAATTGGACATCGCCTTGCCTGATGGTAAGCTGAAGGCAAAGTCCCAGAAAAGAGGGTCACCAATACTTACACATACCCATTGCGCTGTAATAGCATAAGAACCTGCTAAGTACCATAGGTAGAGGTCACACCCACCTGTGGCTAACTTCATGACAGTGGTAGATTTTGTTTTTTTTTAAATTTCATAAACGCTTGAAATTAAAAACAAAAGTTTATATTACGGCTTGTAAACATACACTATACTCACGCCTTTTCCATACGGGGTAAGCAGAGACAACAGCCTGCCAATGTCCATTATAAAAATACATAAATCAATACAAATCCAACGCAAAAATAAATTATAAAAAATCCCGACAGCTGCTGAAAAGTTTTGTTTAGATATTTTCAGTAGCAGTCGGTTTTTTTAATTATTTTATTTTTAAATAAAAGTCCCAAATAATTTCATTATTATCTTTTATTTCTAAATCACAGGTATTATTACTACCTACACATAATTAACAAACCTAAAAACAATTTTCTCAACAAACTGTAAATAGTAAAATAAAATTATCACCATTATATAATATGAAGATAGGAAAACACCCAATTGTGTAGTTTTTTTTGTCCTTTAACTTTGATATCAATTGCTGGACATAGGCCTCTCCCAATGTTGGGAGGCTTTGGCCTACTGTATCCACGCTGGCCAGACGGGATGGTACAGGGTTTTATTGATATACCTAGCAACATTTTGAGTCAAGCGATGTCATATCGGGGGACTCTAACTGGGAAAGCAATTTGTCATATTATCGGGACAATTCAAGGTCCCCCGACATGGCAACGCATGAATATATGAATGATATTCGCGTTAACTTCTGACAGTATCACATTAGAACACTTCTATATTTATATTGTACTAAAAACTTGCCATATGCGCTTTGAGCTATCTTTGGTATTGCTTAAACTAAGCTTTCAAAATTCTTCTTCTGTCCCTTTGTGTCCTTAACACTGTTCTCTTCTCATTCTTTCAATTTAACTACTCTTTTCAATCCCAGTGCCCTGTTGACAGCAAAAGGCTCATGTTTTTATATCAGATCAGATATCTCGATTAAGATAGAAAAAATTGAATCGGTCCAGACGGGATTGGAACCCATGATCTTTCCCTTATAGGGAACGCTATGACCACTGAGCTACCGAACCTTCGCTTGAATCCATCCAAATTCTTCTATACATATATCGCAAGATCGAATCCCGCCTGGACAGTTTAATTTTTTTCTATTTTTTGAATAGTTTGCATATAAAATACTTAAAATTTCATTCAACAGATTAGATATCTTTCTATCTTTTACCTATCTTTTACTACTTTTCATCTATCTTTTACTTCACAATGGAGCAGAACAGGGCAACCCCATCTCTTCTCTTTCTGTGGGTGTCGTAAAAGGCGACTAAGGGATAGAGCTGTTCTCCATCTGACAGTAAACATATAGCCCAGGACTAAGTACCCTCTTGACGGCAATGGTCTCGTTCCCTATAAAGTATACCTAGTTGGCGAATTGTGGGTATTAAAACACCTCTGCATACCTCTTCAGGGATTAACAGGTGTGAATGTAAATATTCTCTTCTTCAAACGCTAACTCATAAATTTCTCCAATTCATTTTTGGTGTGGTCATAGACCCCAAAGAACACGAAGCCCCCTAACATGAAAGCGGTCATTCTGGGCGTGACTCCAGCGAAAAGACCCCGGATGCCTGCAGTACAGTATATCTCAGACAATATTGTCGTGACCCGCAACTGAAACAAAAAAATAGTTCTAAAGATAGATAGATGATTTTGCCCTAGCCCCAGTCCCATATCCGAGGGGACCTTCTATGGCCCTCAGTTCAAACACTTCAAACACACAAAGAGCACATATGAACGTCAAAATTTTACAATTATGTCAAGAAGTAATACAAAAATATATTTTTTTTAACCATTTGCTTGGCTGACAAGCACACGGCTCACCTGAGGGAAAGTGGTTACCGTGGCCTATGGACGTGTGCAAAACCAAGGGAGTCACACTCGCGCTGTCAACCCTGTAAGCATAAGAGTTTCTGTGCCGTCAGTGTAAAAGACAATGCAGGACAAGCTTTTGGTCTTCCCGCTGACAGCACCAAAACTCTTCAGTGAGCTCTGGCTACCCTACTCACCGCTGGAAACATAGCACTAGGTTATTATAAGCCGCGGTATTCTGTAGGGTGGAGGTACTTCCCAAGTTGGACTGCTCAATTGGGACGGAAATACCGTCGTGTCCTACCTCTTATAAAATATTCCTACTTTATTTTTTTATTCATGCTCTTTTTTTATTCATGATCTACTTTACAGTAACCTTTATTCATTCACCCCTGGCTATTGATGACCTGAGGCGGCCTTGTGGTTTTAATCAGTCCGATTCCGACTCCAAGAGGGGGGATCCGAGGCCGAAAACGTCGTTGTTGGTTACCGGAGGTGATACATTTTTATCCTCTCCATGTTTATTAGTTCATGCATGCATTATAAAGACATTTTAATATACACATATTGATAGCTCACTTGTACTTTTCCACATTACTTTTATTATTTATTACACTTGACCGGATTCGCCTTACGTCATCCTCAAAGGTATACAATGACATTTAACAACTTTTCAAACAAACATCCTTTACAAACATTGCGACACTCAAACATATTTCCCATGTTAGTCGTAAAATTACGACACTCAAACATAGTGACTACCCACATGTGAAATATGTTTGAGTGTCGCAATGTTTATAAAGGAATGTTCTTAAATGTCATTGTAAACCTTTGAGGATGCCGTAAGGCGAAACCGGTCAGGTGTAATACATAATAAAAGTAATGTGGAAAAGTACAAGTGAGTTATCAATATGTGTAACAACAAATTCCACCAAGTGCCATCAATCTACAGTACAAATAGACATTTTAATATATCGATTACCTTATTAATATGCATTCCGGCGCTTGCGTCTGCGAGCATGATTCGTGTCTTGGCCAGGTCTAGCGGGGTCGTGAGGGCCCCAGCGAACATTCCCGCTAGGGAGCCACATGTAGCACTCTGTAAGACATCAATCAATCAAGCCTATTGCAATCTACTGCTGGACATAGGCCTCTCCCACTGTTGGGAGGCTTTGGCCTACTGTTTCTCAAAGGTAACTGACTGACTGACTTTTTTTTTTTTTTTTTTTTTTTTATATAGGACACGTCAATTGGACTTCGCCTTGCCTGATGGTAAGCTGAAGGCAAAGTCCCAGAAAAGAGGGTCACCATTACTTAAACATACCGTGTGACAATGGTGACACTCAGCTTGACGGCCTCATCATATGCTTTTTCACGCCCCGCTTAAAGGACCCGGGACTGTAGGAAGAAGGAAACACGTGAGCTGGTAATGAATTCCAGGCCTTAATGGTGCGACAGAGGAAAGAGTCTCCGAACCGCTTGGTTCTTGATCGGATGTTTTGCACCATGTGCTCTGGCTACCCTACTCCGCCCGCGTGGATGTCGGTTATCGCTTAGTGTTGAGTCATCGCTATTGAGCCCTCTAAGAGCGATAAAACCTGCATCTCAAAATACTTTCTTAATGGATGCCTACGTCATAGTAGCATGCATGCAAAGTCTCAGCCCGATCAGTTTAAAATTGACAAAGTTTCATACAAACTTTCTTCCCCTATTTTATCCCCTTGGGGGTAGAATTAATCAAAATCCTTTCTTAGCTGATGCCTACGTTTTAACATCTACCAGTATGCCAAATTTCAGCCCGATCCGTCCAGTGGCTTGGGTTGTGCGTTGATAGATCACTATGTCAGTCAGTCAGTCAGTCACCTTTGAGTTATATATATTTAGATAAGATAATCTATTATATGAAATTTTAAAGTAATTAGTATGCTAACTATTCAAATCTATTGAGATTAGAAAAAGTGAATTGTTTAGGTGTGACATCGCTAGATGGCTCCCACTGTCGCCCCAAGATGATTGTACTCGAGAATTTGGATTGCCAATATATACTCACCTGTAAGCCAGTATACCTGATGATTAACGAAGAAAGATCTTGGAAGGTGAAGTCTTTTCTCCCTGGGTTGAGAGATCAGACGGCAGTCAATTCATCAATTAGAAAATTTAAAGGCTTACAAGTCAGGTTGGTTTAGGCAACAAAAATATTAGTGGGGTCCTTATAAACCCTTCAACAAAAAAAACCAAATGTAAACAAACCTCCAAGCTGGTGATTTCCCCACCGTTGTAGTTTTTAACTATTGTCTTGAGGAGTTCCCATACCGGCAACTCAATGAAACTGAACGGCAGATCCCGGAGTACGGTGGAAAAGAAACCGCGGTAGACGCCTCGGAATAACCCCTCCGTTT
The DNA here is from genome assembly GCA_963662185.1 of Eilema griseolum. Classification (NCBI taxonomy): domain Eukaryota; kingdom Metazoa; phylum Arthropoda; class Insecta; order Lepidoptera; family Erebidae; genus Eilema; species Eilema griseolum. The sequence continues at coordinate 2,047,234 of OY759254.1, forward strand.
TATATGCCTAAAGTTTTATAAGGAGAATGAGAATGACGGCTAAAAACATTAAAATTAAAACCCGAAAAATCACGCTCTTAAAAGTATTAAACAAAAAAAAAACTACGATAGCCGTGGTCGTATGCCACTAGAATGTATTGTTTTGTTAGACAAAGTGGTACATCCTTTAAATTGCTTTTAAACATGTCAACACTTAATTTATTCCAACCATTATAATAGGTATCTTATTGTATAAGCGACGCCAAAGAATAAATTAATGAGGAAAAAACAAATAAATGAGTGTTTTCCAAACTCGAATGTACCAGTTAAATGAATTTGAATTTGGAATTTCCTAACAATGCAATAGTAATGGACTGCTGAGATGAGGTCTCGGGTTCGATCCCAGGTTTTACCATGGTACACACCAATGACTTTTTGATGCCTTTCGAAGTTATGTGTGTATTTATCGCAGGTTTATAAGTGCCCGGTGCATGGCAATAGGCTCGCCACCTATTACATTGGGACCTAAACATAAACTGGCGAAATGTGGGTGCTAGCACCTCTGCCTACCCCTTCGGGGATATAGGCGTGAGTTTATGTTATGTTACAATAACGGGCCACTGACCCCCTCTACAAGCACCTACACACCATCGGTGTTACGGACCCTTTGCAGGGGTGTTTCGTTGCCGAGGAAACGGCCGCCCACGTAATACTGGAAAGCGAGGCAGTAGTCCATCAACGATCACAAATCTTTGGCACAGTGAGTTCGCTCCGCGAAGCCTGTGAAGTCCACGGTAAGCTTCTGCGTTTCTGGGCGGAGCTAGGCTGGCTGCTCTAGCCCTGCACGCACAATAGCCCAAAAAAGGAGGCTAAGTGCGGACAAAAGAGACCCTTTCTATGCCAAGATATATTTCAGATCAAAGTGGTCAGTACGACAATACGCTAATTTCGTATGTAAGGACCTATTATGTGACCTAATATATAAGAACTGTATACAAACCTATGATTCACAAATAAATAAGTTGAATATGATACTTACATCTAAGAGTATAGATATACCACTCTTGTGTGCAGTACCGACGTACGTTTGTTTCCTCTGCTTGGCCACTTCAGTTGGTACACGGATCAGGCATGCCAACTGCAATCAAATAGTTCAATTTTTATATATGCACCAAATTCCAAACTAGTAACCTAAATAATAATAATAATACAAACCATCCCGCATGACGAAAATCTCGTGAAAGCCGAAAAAGATAAGCGTGGTTCCCGGAAGAGTAGAATTTGGACCACCCCATCTCTTCCCATGCGGTGTCGTACAAGGCGACTAAGGGATAGGGCTGTTTAACAGCAGACAGATATATACAGCCCAGACGCCGCCTCAGATTCATGACTCGAGTCAACAAAAGTGCCCGCGAGACGACAATAGGCTCACCCCCTATTACGTGGGACCGAATTCAATGGTTGGTGAAATGTGGGTGTTAATTCACCTCTGCCTAACCCTCCAGGGATAAAGGCGTGATTATATGTATGTAGGTATGTAATTAAATTGTATTATGTCCAAATGAATGACAATAAAATACAAAACTAAAATATGCTATACAATTTTAAAATCAAATAATTATATTATAATGTTTTAGATTAAATAATAAAAAAAATAACAACCTTTTATTAATGTAGAAACATAAATATTCTACAACATTCCACACAACGCTATCTAGACCCATGGTAAGCATAGTTTAACTAGCTTGTGTTATCGAATCTAGAATACGGATAAACATACTTAAATACTTTTTTTTTGTAAATACATACATATTATACATAGAAACGCCCAGACCAATGCAAATACCCATATTCATGCATACAAATATTTACACTGAGCGGGGATCGAACCCGCGCCTCCTGCGTACCAGCCGTATTCATTCACTACCGCCACGCCACAGAGGCTGTCAATAATAGTAAATCATTCATCAGACAGGCGTTGGTAGCTCAGTGGTTAAGGAGTCGGCCTTACGATCGAGAGGTCCCGGGTTCGAATCCTGGCCATTACACTACCGACGTGAACCCACTCCTAGCACAAGCAATTTAGCTTAGCTGGAGGGGTTAGGGGGAATATTAGCAATTTCAGTTCTAAAATTCTTTAAAAAAAAAAAATCATTAGTCACCTATTCCGACACCCATCGGATGAGATGGAGTTGTAATACTTGTGTTTTTCCTCCATCACCATATTGATAGATAAACATATTATAAAGCTGCAGAGTTTGTTTGTTTGTTTGTTTGAACGCGCTAATCTCTGCAACTACTGGTCCGATTTGAATGATTCTTTCAGTGTTGGGTAGTCCATTTATCGAGGAAGGTTTTAGGCTATATATCACCCTACTACTTAAGGAAGCGGAGCATTGATAATAAATGTTAACAAATCCGGAAATTTTTCATACATATTTTAAAGACTAAAACATACGGGCTCAAAGGGATATGAAGCTTCAAAATATACCCCGGGCGAAGCTGGGGTGGGTCAGCTAGTGTGTCATAATATGACATTCTGACTACTCCATCCGAGTTTATATCATATCAACAAGTTAGTTTTTAAAACTTCTATCTGCATACTTACCACTTCGCCGACACTGGCCGCAAACATATGCACAAACGGTAAATATTTCGGTGTAACGAAAGGCTGACATAGCGTCTTGGTGGCTTCATATGACACGAAGAACAGACTAGCTGTAGGAACTGAAGTTGCTGCTACTGTTAACAGTCCTGTTGAATAAAAAAGATATTAGTATTATGTTAATGTTATTATGATATTGAGGATTTCCTAAATGATAGTTTATGATGTTTGACATGATGTAGATTTAATGGTATGAATATAATTTGAATTGTAATTTTTAGTATGAATGTGTATAATTGACAAAATATTTTTAATTTTGATTTTGACATTGTTTCTTGACATTAAATAATAAGGATGATTTTTTTTTTTAAATAATTGGATAATTTAATATGCATGTAACTGATAGGTAATATGTACTTTAATTTGCACTTGACATTCCATTAAATTTGTACGCCACAAATGGCAGAATATGCTGTGCCTGCACATGAGTACCATGTAATTATAACAACTGTAAAAAAAACCATATTCACAAATAAAGATTATTATTATTATTATTATTAAAGTGCAAATAGCATAGGTACTTCTGTTGGACAGCCCCTGTGGCGTAGCGCGGGTTTAATCCCCGCTCAGTGTAAATATTTGTATGCATGAATATAATTTGCATTGGTCTGGCCATGCCTCAGAGAGTATGTTAAGCTGAAGGTCTCGGTAGCCATCCGAACATACGCTATACCAGTCTAACTTAGTATTTGGGGTGAACATCAACATTTTCTGTGAAGCAACTGCCATTTGACTCAAGGCATTATTGAAGTATTACCGTTTCTTTTTTTATACAACCTATGTGGCAGACAAGCACACGGCCCACCAGATGGAAAGTGGTTACCATGACCTATGAACGTGTGTAACACCAGTGTAGTCACATCCGTGCTGCCGACCCTGTAAGAACAGAGATTTTGTGCTGTCAGTGTAGAGGACAAAGCAGGACAAGCCTTTGGTCATCCCACTGACAACACAAAATCTCTCCAGTGAGTTAAACCAGTTGTTGGACTTTTTAGGGCTCCAATGACCCATAACAACTGATATAGATGTCTGTGTGGCAACCAGAACTGACGGCTTAACATGCTCTCTGTTTGTCCTACAAAAACATTCAAATTTATGTATACAAATTTTGGTACTGAGCGGGGATTGAAGCGCCTCCTGTGTAACTGCCACATTCATTTCTGCGACGCCACAGAGGCTGTCAGCCATTGTTACTCACTATATACCTCTATAAACTCCATTGAACCCTCCAGCCCGTTGAAACCCCTGAGCACTTTGTAATCTTGTCTTCAGAGTGTCCAAAGGGTACAGCGCTACATCCACAGACAGTCCTGCCACTCCACCAGCCTAAAATATGTAAAGTAAATTGTTTTAATAACTTGCCTGGCTTCCTATTCAACTTAACTTGTAAAAAAAAATTGTAAAAAAAAACTTATTTTAATAAACTGTTTGGATGACAACTTAAGGATAGTGTGAATTCTGTGTTTGTATGAAATTATGTGATAGTATAGGAAGCTCACTAACTCACAAAGTATATAAGGATAGATGGGGGTGTTCGCTGTCTACACTGGAGGGGAATGGTAGGTATGTATGAGGTAATTAAATTAATTAAATAAAAATTAATTTATTCTCAGACCATCGATCCATAGTGTTCGTAACAATTTAACTAATAGGTATGTTTTTATTTCAATATTAAAATTTAATTATACATAATTGTTTATTTATATTTGTGCTATAAATAATACTTTCAAAAAGAAAATCTGAGCGGTTGTTGTGTCACATTCTTGAGAAAGCTCGAGGAGGTAGGACACGACGGTATTCCCGTCCAAATTGAGCAGTCCGACTGTGAAAGTACTTCCACCCTAAAGATTACCATGGCTATAATAACCTCGTGTTGCGTTCCCGGTGGTGGTAGCCAGAGTTCACTGGAGAGTTTTTGTGCTGTCAGTGGGAAGACTAAAGGCTTATCCTGATTTTGTGTTCTGCACTGAGGGCACATTAAATCTCTGTTCTTACAGGGTTGGCAGCACAGATGTGACTCCACTGGTATTACACACATTCATAGGTCACGGTAACCACTTTCCATCAGATGGGTCGTGTGCTTGTCTGCCACCTAAGTTGTATAAAAAAAAAGAAAAAGCTAATGCTTGCCTTTGTTGACCTACATTTATACTATTGTATGGAAAAATTCTTGTAGCATAAATAGAACTTACAAATAAAGGGGGCAAATACACTGATTGAAAGTTCTTCGGCGTAGTTTTCCTGTCCATTTTAATAAATAATTAACCCAATAAATAAAACTTGCAATAACCAAATAACCTAAAAAATGCGAAATGTAGAAAAAAATTATTATATTGTATTTATGCTAAAACAATAAAATAAACTGGATTTGAAATTGTTAAATAGACATTATGACATGAAGTCGAAGAGTTTTACAAGTATTTGTTATGGTACTGTATACATGCCGTTTTCTCATAACAAAAATAAAGAGAGAAATCATGAGGAATGTGAAAATTAAAATGTCACTGTCACTGTTTGATACACACGCAACCGTTTAAGAATTTACAATCGAATCGAAAATGTTATGTTAAAGAGTTAACATTGGCTTTGCAATTTGCATCATAGTTAAAAATAGGTGTACTTAATAATGTTTAGCAGTAAAAGAAACTATGCAAAGTCCGGAATAAGGTACCTACCTCTAGACATTAATATATTAATAAAAAAAGTTTACTTAAATATTCTGAATTCAATATCAATTACCGAACGTACGTCTATATAATGCCATGTTATCATTATCATGTACAACACTGACGAGCAAAGTCTGACAACACAAGGTCATGCATGATGTATGAAGCTGAATAATGAATATATTGTATATTAAAACCACATAAAATGAATATGTTACATATTTTTTTAACTAAAAGATATGGTAATCAATATGATAGTGGGTTAACCGAGGTTACAAGATTGATGTCAGCGACTATCAGCTGATTGCTTTGAGGTTATGTTTACATAACATTTTTAATACGAAATTAAAAATATACAGTAAAAATGAATACCGAAGAAAAGCAGAGGACTTATAAATCTTTATATCTATCACCAATAATAGTAAGTACATTTAATCGTACAACCTCATTAATAGTGTGTAAAATTGTTAATTTTTAAATCCTACGGGAATTAACGCGCGAAAGTTTTTTTAAATTTTTTTATTATAACACTTAGGTCAACGTAAACACGGCCCACCTCATGGGAAGTGGTTACCGTGGCCTATGAACGTATGCAATACCAGGGGCGTTTTGAAGTTCTAGTGCAATAACTGAACGCTACACAATGTTTTACTTTTATTAAGGAACTTACTACTAACAGAAATTACTAATATTCTCTCAAACCTCTGCAGCTCAGGTAAATTGCTTGTGTTAGGAGTAGGTTCACGTCGGTGCTATAATGGCCAGGATTCGAATCCAAGATCTCTCGATCGTAAGGCCGACTCCTTGCTTAGCGATGCATTAATATAAAAGTACCTAACTTTATTATTCTTTGGTAGAACAAGTTCAAATCATTTAAACAGTTTATGTTAATAATTTGTTTCATTTGAGGCAGGGGGTGTGGCTGGGGTCTCCGTAGTCACCGCTATATATCCACTGGATACCTTGAAGACTCGTCTACAGGCTGCTCAAGGCTTCAAAAAGGCAGGTGGTTTCCGAGGGGTCTATAAAGGTAAGTACAATATTAATTTAAACAATAGAACATATTAACAACTCAATTTGCTATTAACAAACTTTAATTATAAGGCTACTCTCCGAGATATTCTATTAATAACCCATTACTGGACCATTTCATGTCATACCTACTAGCTTTTGACACGCAGTTCCGCCTACATAGATGTCGGAAACTTTTGGCTATATTTCCAGTTCGTTTCAAATGATTGCAATCAGATATAGAAGATTTGAAGTCTAACATGTTCACCTTCGGCAACCAAAAACCCATCGGTGTCATGCGTTTTAGTCGGTTCGAGTCTCAATCAATGATCTCAGTCAATGACCTCCCTGCTGCGGTTTTCCCAAGCGCCTACAATATGGGGTTAGTAGTATGAATGAAGTTGTGAGTGCATTAAGAAGTATGAAAGCTGGTAAAGCAGCGGGATATGATAAGGTGACAGTCGAGATGCTGAAGGCTGGACAGGGCCTTGTAGCAAGTCAGTTGTGCCGCCTTTTCAACATATGTTGGGTTAGCGGTCGTGTACCAAGTGATTGGTGTAAGGCCGTTATAGTTCCGCTTTACAAAGGAAAGGGCTCGCATCAAGACTGCAAAAACTACAGGGGCATTAGCCTACTCAGCGTCGTCGGCAAACTGTATGCGAAAGTGTTGATTGAGAGAGTTATGAGAGAAACCGATGAGAAAATATGGGAGGCACAAGCGGGTTTTAGAAAGGGAATGGGATGTACGGATCAGGTCTTTTCATTGCGAAGCATAGCTGAGAAATTTTTGGCCAAGAGTCAAAAGGTCTATTGCACATTTGTGGATTTGGAAAAGGCCTATGACAAAGTGGTGAGGAATGAACTTTGATCGGTACTGTCTATGTATGGGGTGAGCAGCAACCTTATTCGAGCTGTGAAGTCTCTCTATGAGGACTCCAGAGCTTGCGTGAGGATACATGGGTCATACACTGAATGGTTTAGTATCCAAAAGGGGGTTAGACAGGGATGTGTAGCGTCACCATGGCTGTTTAACTTATTCATGGACAGTTGTTTGCAAGATTTGAAAGATAAAGAATGTGGTTTAAGAATGGAGAATTTACTCGTCAAATGTCTTCTTTATGCTGATGATCAGGTTTTACTTGCGTCATCGGCAGATGAGTTGCAGGAGATGGTAACAACTATGCATGAAGCTTTTGAGAGGAAAGGAATGAAAGTGAATGTTAGTAAGACAAAAGTTATGGTTTTTGAAAGAGATGAATGCGTGACAGAGTGTAGGATTTGTATAGATGGAGAAAAAGTGGAACAAGTGAATGAGTTCATATATTTGGGAACATTGTTTACCAGATATGGAAGGCATGAAGAAGATGTTGAAAGGAGAGTGATGGCCGGAAATAGAGTGAATGGGGCACTACATAACTTTATGAGCAGCCGGAAAGTGTCCGAAAAGGCACGACTGGCTGTACATGGAGGAGTATTGGTGCCGACTCTTATGTATGGTAGTGAAAGTTGGGTGTGGCAGAAAAAGCATCAGAGTAGAGTGAATGCAGTAGAAATGCGTGCGTTGCGAAGTATGTGTGGCTTGACCTTGAAAGATAGAGTGAGAAATAGCGTGATAAGAGAACGATGTGGAGTGATAGAAGATGTGGTGATGAGAATTGAGAGAGGAATGTTGAGATGGTTTGGTCATGTTGAGAGAATGAATTAAAGAAGACTAACGAAACAGGTGTATGAGGCGAGTGTGGATGGTACCGTCGGAAGGGCAAGACCTAGGCGTACATACCTGGACCAAATCGGGGAAGTTTTAGAAAAGGGGCAGGTCAGGAGTACTCTAAACCGACGAGCATGCATGAAGAATGTAATGAGAGTAAATGAAGCGAGAGTAGTATGTCAGGATCGTAGCAAATGGAGATCCGTGATCTCTGCCTACCCCTATGGGAGACAGGCGTGATTTTATGTATGTGTATGTATGTATGAGTTTATTAAAAAAATACATTTTAACGATATTGAAAGAAAGAAAAAAGGAAATGAAAGATGAATTTGAAGGTATTTAAAAGTTTAATTGTCAAATGGTGTACAGCCGAGATCAACTTCAAAGTCAAATTCTGATTCATCACTGGAGCAGTCCTGTAGATTAATAATTAATTCTTGATCGCATATGTTGTCAAATTGAATATCGCGCTCCCAATCTTTTTGAATCACATTTTTTGTCTTCTCAACTACCTTTTTCCAATCATCAGCATTTACATGTACACAAGCTTCATGTAGTAATGTCAACATTTTGTTTGCTGTGAAAGGCGGTGCTAGATTATGTCTGGCAGCGTAACCTAGAAAACAAAGGTATCCGATCAAACAAAAAACCTACTAAATTCTTTGTAAGCTTTTTATGTATGTTTTTTTAGATTATACGAACCTTTGACTTGAGCCCAGATTAGTTCTATTGCATTGTAATGGCAATGATATGGTGGTAAACGGATGACGGTGTGGCCCATTTCCTTTGCAATTTCGTCTATAATATATCTTGGAGTGGGGGGCTTCTGAATGCTTACTAATCTTAGCAATTCTTTCTTGAGCATGCTGTTGTCGGATTTTACTCCTTTGTTTTGCAGCCAAGTAATAATTTCAATTTTACGATTGCTTGTTGATTTTGATTCTCGCGGTCAAAATACTCGCGCAAACGAATCACAAACTCGCGACTTTCGCTATTCAAAACAGTTTTTTTTGTTCTTTTCGGCATTGTGGTGCAAAAAAAACAAATAACTAGAAATAACAACAAAACTTAACAAAGCAACAGTAATAACGACAAAACAATATTAATCACGTAGCGATAGCGTATACAAGGCGTGGGCACTCAAAAAAGATGGCGCCCGCTTGTTCGCTGCATGCGAAAGCAGTAGGTATTGCAAGACTAAAAAAATACGAATTTGTTGTGTAAAAATTATTAGATATAATCATTTATACAATTTATATTATTGAAATTGTCATACATTTATTTTATCGATATTCGCTGGGCCGGCAGTCTGTACATTCGTCGTTAATACTTATCTTACGAAATCGTAAGCAAAGATAACAACAAAATTCGGTTTGTTTGCGTCAAACCCAAGTCTGTACATTTTGAGGTAGCGACTAAGCGAGCAATAATGTATGGGGGATGCAAGTCTCTACATGTATCGGTGCGAGTTAACGACGGTATTTGGTACAGTGGCAATATTAGCAAGTCTCGACTTCCAAGTTAACAAAAATTGTCGGTTTCTTATCAAATTTCGTCGTAAAGAATGCGAGCATTTTTGAAGGCCCGCAAACTAGTTAACGTCGTTAACTATTTGTTATTATTTGTCCACATTTTGTTGATGTTTTTAATAGAATATTAAATATGAAATTGGGCAACATTGAGGAAATAAGTATTATATATTATAAATGGAGGCTAATTTGGTGAATTTAGTTGAGTTTCAAGTTATTATTTGGATGATAATGATGTTTTATTGCTCAATTTTACATTTTAATAATCTCTAAGGTTATGAAATGGATGATAAAATACAATTATAAGATGATGGATGTTTATTTGGTGAATTTGGTTGAGCTTCAAGTTATTATTTGTTAACTTTTGGTGATATGTGTATGTTATGTTGTTAAATTTTATGTTTCATAATCTCTAAGGTTATGAAATGGATGACAAAATACAATTATAAGATGATGAATGGTTATTTGGTTGAGGTTCAAATTATTACTTGTTGACTTTTGGTGATATGTGTATGTTATTTTGCTCAATTTCATATTTAATAATCTCTAAGGTTATAAAATGGATGATTGAATACAATTATATGATGATGGTTACTTATTTGCTGAATTTGGTTGAGGTTCAAATTATTATTTGTTGACTTTTGGTGATTTATGTATGCTATATTGCTCAATTTCATGATAAAATACAATTATAAGATGGTGGATGCTTATTTGGTGAACTTGGTTGAGCTTCAAGTTATTATTTGTAGACTTTTGGTGAAATGTGTATGTTATATTGCTCAATTTCATATTTAATAACTTCCCAAGGCTATGAAATAGATAATTATATTCTGATGGAATATAGTAACTGGTTGCGCCGAAGTAGAAACTGTATTTTTGACACGGAAACACACTCCTTTTATACCCGTCCCCCCTTCCGCACTAACCATAGATGTGGCTTCCGTCCGCCATTTGTGAAATATAGACACTCAGTCTCGCTTTGAACTAGCCAGCGTGATGACGGACCGCGCTCGCGTCTCTCAAAAATGATTAATATTTGTTACATTTTACCGCTTCATAGACCTTTACCGATCGGATTGTGCCTCTCGTGTGTTCCTCAAGTGATCTAGTGATGCTGACGGCAGCTCCTGAGCAAGGAAGAGAAGATCCGTGTACCGGCTGCGATGAAAACACGTGTGTCGTGAAGGTTAGTGCATCCTCTCCTAATTTCTCGGGTTGCATTCATTGCTTGGATCACTCCCGCGGCAACCCGACCACCTGTCTTTTGTGTGTAAAGCGTCAATGGAACAGTTAGCTACTTCCCGCAATACAGTCCATTACCGCACGCTGCCAAGCGCCACCATTTTTGGTCCGGATCGAGCCGGATTCTTAGCCGTAGTTCGTATTTTGTTATTATTCTAATGGGAATGAGCGCACCGCACCTAAGTGCCTGGTTATTTTAGTAGAAAACCCCGCATCCAGACGCTTAGGATTAGATTTGTTGTCCGTTCGCCGCTGGCTCGCATTGTACCTACCTAATACATAAATAGGTTAGGTATCATATCAACACTTAATCGTAGTTCGCAATTTTCGCATCGCACCTAAGTGCCTGGTTATTTTAGTAGAAAACCCCGCATCCAGACATTTAGGCTTAGATCTTAGGTATACTCAGACACCCTAGTGCATAGGCACAGTGTAATACCTAACGCATTTGGCTTTGTTTTGTTTTTTTCAATTACGTTGTTCTCGGCTCGCGTCGTATTTGCCTAGTACCTGCGTGGGTGGACACGTGGCTGTACCTACCTCGCTCGCATCTCATCCCAATTCATACGAAAGTATTTTAATTTGAACAGATATTACGCAATACTTAATCTCTGAAATAATAGTTGAACCTAGACAGCGACCATCGCGTAGGTACGACCTTGTTGCTATGCGCGTTAGTTCAAGCTTGCACTGGCAGTCATAAGTACCTACCTACCTACGGTTATCGCTCGCGCCGCCTCGCTGCTCTGTACCGCTAAGATTAAGTCATTTCATATTTGTTATTTACCGCACTTTAGTTTGAGATTTAATTGTAAACATGTCCCCAAAGGTTGATAAGACCGGTAAGGTTCAATTGAAACTTTTATACGCTAAAAAAGAAATGATTTACTCTCGCGTACAATCGATCTATGATAATGCACTTAAAACCTCTGATTTGGTCATCAGAGATTCGTTCTTGTGTTCTATAGAAAACTTAGATAGTCTACGCGCGGATTTCGAAACCTTAGTACATGACATCAACGTTTTAGAGTTGAATTTGAATCCCGATTACTCAGTGAGTTATCAGGCCTTGTCGTCGTTTGACGATTTGTATTGTCGTATCAAACGCGTCGCTAGGAGTTTGGAGAAACCGGCTGACCTACCCAACCCCACTCGCGACCGACCTAAGTTGCCACCAATTCAAATACCCGAATTTGATGGTAACATTCGCAATTGGTGTCTATTTATAGATAGTTTTGAGAATACAATAGATAAGAACGATTCGTTGACAGATCACGAAAAATTGCATTATCTCGTTGAAAAATTGACTGGTAAAGCTATAACCGTTTGCGCTGGAATTACGTTTAGTGCCGAGAATTATAATTTAATTTTAAATACTTTGAAAGCTAGGTATGAGGATAAAAGATCGGTAGCTAACGCCTATTTAGATCAGATGTTTGATTTGAAATCTATTGCGGCATGTAACGATCAAAACTTAGAGAAATTTCTAGATACTTTCGCGTCAGCTGTTCGCGCCGTAAAGAACCTAAAGATTGATGACCTCTGCGACTTCGTATTTTTGTATATGGGTTTAAGGAAATTAGATTCCGAAACCATTCGTTTGTTTGAGTCGGATCATCGCGGCAATAGAATTCCTAAGTTCGAAGACTTGGAAAGTTTTGTTCGCGAGCATATAAAGGTATTGCAGCGCTCTTCATCGAAACATGAAGGCGCGAAGATAGTTGTTGATTCTGCACGCAAAGTAGATGCGTCATCGAGGTCACTGAGGTCAACTCATACTTATGTTAGTACCGCACCAGCACGTGTACAGTCACCTGTTTGCTCTTTGTGTAGCACTCATCATTCGCAACTGTACAGGTGTCCTGGTTTTCTAAAATTGTCGCCTAGTGATCGTTATAAATTTGTTCGCGCTAATAATTTTTGTTTTAATTGTCTCGGTACTAAACACCGCGTTGTTTTATGTAATAGTAGAAATAGTTGTCGCAAATGTCAAGCGAGACACCACACTTTGCTTCATTTTGAGAATAGTAATGCCGCATCCAATGTGAGCACGGTTGGCTCGTCGAGCGGTGACACACGGCAGCCTGCGCCGCAGCCGCAGCCCGCGCTCGCGCGCGCTCCGGCCCGCCCGGTGACCGCCGCGGATGACGTCACCTTGTGTTCGTTCTCCGCTAGTGCTGCACTCACTACTGTGTGTCTTGCGACCGCCCGCGTTGTTATTGTTGATGCATTAGGTAAGCCGCGCATTGTTCGAGCGCTGTTAGATGGCGCTTCGCAAAGTAATTTTATTACTCAAGATTGTTGTCGGCGTCTTGGTTTCAATGTTGATAAGCGTTCAACCCGCTCAGTGGTGAAGGGTTTTGGAAGCTTACAGTCAGCTGTTCGTGGCACCGTTAAAACAAGGTTTAGATCTCGTTTTAATAATAATATTTGGTTTGACATGGATTTGCTCGTTATAGATAGAATAGCTGAACAGTTGCCTACCGTCCCGGTTGACACGTCTTTATTAACGAAATTTAAAGACTTGCCTTTAGCAGATGAGACTTACGCTGTTCCTGGAGTCGTCGATATATTGATCGGCGCTTCGATTCTCCCGCACCTCCAGTTATCACGTGGGGTTCAAGGGGGACCGACGTACCCCGCTCCGCACGCACTGGAAACAGTTCTTGGTTTTGTTATAATTGGTTCCGCACCCGCTTCTATGGATAGTTTTGGTCGCTCGACTGCTTCGTTCTGTTGCACCGTCGAGCCGCCACTGGAGTCTACCATCCGCAAGTTTTCGCTCGGTGGCTCCCGTGTATCCGCTGAAAAACGCTTTCTTTGTTTGGAACGAAAGATGCAGGCGTCCCCAAAGTCGAAGCGGGCCTATGATGAGGTTGTTAACGAATATTTAGATAAAGGTTACATCTCACCTGCGCCTGCGGACACTGGCGGGACCCAGCCTTCGTACATTATCCCGCACCGCGGAGTTATTAGAGAAGATAAGCTTACTACTAAAACTCCGTGTAGTTTTGGATGGCAGTGCTAAGACTAGCACTTCCGTGTCGCTTAATGACATAATTGTAAATTTTCGCATTAATATTAGTAATTTTTAGCTTTTAGGACTCAACAGTCGCTTTGTGTTGGGCCCACTCTTCGCCCCATCGTTGGGACACATTCGTCGCTAATAGAGTGGCAAAAATTCAATCTGAATTGGCGCCACATAATCTCTTTCACGTTGCTGGCACCGACAACCCAGCCGATTGTCTCTCTCGTGGATTGCTTCCTTCGCAAATTTTAGATCACCCGTTATGGTTTAGTGGACCGTCCTGGATTCATGCCGCGTTAGATGGGTGGCCAGTTAGTCAATTCAATCCCACTACGGTTTCCGAACCACCCGAGGAGAAGAAGCACTCGCTTGTTGTATCGGTCCCACGTGAAGAGACCCTTATTTTGTTGTTGGCTAATCGCGTCTCGTCTTGGTCGAGACTGTTGCGTTGTGTTGTTTGTTCGCCTCTGCCCGCTGCCTAGCCAGCAGTAGGCACGAGCTCCAATCTAGGTTTATATTTTAGTTGTTATTTCCCAAACCTAGATTTAGATTAGACTTTAGATTTGTTTCGCATTTGTCGTTTCGAAGGTAACCCTTCAAGCCGGGGGGAATGGTTGCGCCGAAGTAGAAACTGTATTTTTGACACGGAAACACACTCCTTTTATACCCGTCCCCCCTTCCGCACTAACCATAGATGTGGCTTCCGTCCGCCATTTGTGAAATATAGACACTCAGTCTCGCTTTGAACTAGCCAGCGTGATGACGGACCGCGCTCGCGTCTCTCAAAAATGATTAATATTTGTTACATTTTACCGCTTCATAGACCTTTACCGATCGGATTGTGCCTCTCGTGTGTTCCTCAAGTGATCTAGTGATGCTGACGGCAGCTCCTGAGCAAGGAAGAGAAGATCCGTGTACCGGCTGCGATGAAAACACGTGTGTCGTGAAGGTTAGTGCATCCTCTCCTAATTTCTCGGGTTGCATTCATTGCTTGGATCACTCCCGCGGCAACCCGACCACCTGTCTTTTGTGTGTAAAGCGTCAATGGAACAGTTAGCTACTTCCCGCAATACAGTCCATTACCGCACGCTGCCAAGCGCCACCAGTAACTGTCATGTTCATGTTTGTAGGACTAGTAACTAACACAATATAAGTTACTGCAGAGTTCATATAAAGATTATCGGTAGGTAGTCAGTAGATTTCTATATAGGTAAATTAAATAAAACATATATATATATATATATATATAGGTTCATATCTTGTGCATTTATTACTTCAAAGTAGGTACTTAATACAAAGAGTTTCTATTAAGTTTTTACAGACAATAAAATTTTCTCAGTCTTCATTTTGTAACATTTTGTTATAACTTCGGCTATGGGTATCCTCTCCTCAGGCTTGAGTTGAGTGACAAACAACGGCTGGCATCTGCAATGAAAAGAAATAGATAGTAATAGGCTTACAATATTTTCATTTCGTTCGCTATTTCATTTGGTTCTATTAAAGACAGTAAATCCCTAAAGAATATTACTTTTGGGAAAGCTATGTTCAGTTTATTGCAATGACAGTTTCTGTGGGATGGGGATATTCAACTAGGTAACCAGCAGGAGGTTTTGAGGCAACAAATGCCGGGCAATGGGGCTCCTGCCAGGTCCAGGTAAAGAAAGTAGGCTTGACGTCGTGGAGGAGAAAGAGCCGAAGGCGGACTCTGAGCTGCGAGGTAACAATGCAATCAGTATAGTATGTCTACACAAAGATGATGATGACAATGTTCAATTTCCGTTCAGTGAAAATATGTATATGCATCAAATATATCTATTTGCAATGGTTGTGTATCTGCCTATTGTCTGCCCCGGTTGCCATACTAACATCTATGAGAGTTGTTATATATGGCAAAAGCCCGTACAGAAGGGCTAACCATCTGTCCGGTTAACAGCTTCTCTGCTGGAAGGATCCACCACTTGAGCTTGAGTGACACCTGCTGGCATTTGTAATGAATAATAATAGATAGCAAAAGGATTATACAATTTTCCTCTGATATAAACTGTACCTTCATGGATACAACCTTCAAACCACCCGTTCCATCAAAAGCAGAAAATGTCTGCAGAATGTTGGTTTGGGATTGTTAGTTTATATTATAGTAGTTACTAATTTGCAAGTGCATAGCACACATCTAAGTATGAAAGAGAAGAAACCACTTCCTACTTCACTAGTGTCTTGCATGTAAGTTACAAATTTGTGTGTCAGTGGGGTATATATATATTATGTACTACTTTGGTACTCGCAAGGTTACTTGTACAATATCTACCATTTTCAAGAACTGGGTCGGCACATTCTTGTAATATGGCACCTCTGAAGTGTTGCTGATGTATAATTTTGGCCACTTGGTGGACTTACAGTTTACAAGGCGAAAACAATCGAAAATAATGTTTCTGAATGATTCTCTGGGGCGGTGGCATGCCACAGATGTCCACCATAGTGTCAGTTCAGTGTAATACACAGTCTTCAGTGTATACTTGCAATAGTTGCTTGTCGTTATGCCAAGGGGTTGGTTCTTCATTGGGGTCATCGGCCATGGTTCTAGTGGATATCCATCATCACCTGTGAATTAAATCAAAATATAATATATGTTATAATTGTTATATTGACACATTGACAGCCTCTGTGCAAATATTTGTATGAATAAGGGTATTAGCATTGGTTCGGTTGTGCGTCAGAAAAAATGTTAAGCCGTTGGTTGCAGTTAACATGTATGACAGTCATTATATAGGAGAAATAGTCCACACAGAAGGGGTGATCATTCGTCCTGTCAACAGCATCCCCACTGGCAGTAATAGTATATTGACACACGGGGTGTTCAGTTATTTGACTCGAAACTTACCAAGTAACCATGCATGGTGGTCTCCGTTATTAACAAACGTCTTCATGTGGCATGAACTGGGGAATTTTCATATGATATATGTGGCTATCATGCCGAGCTCCTGGCCATCGAGCATTTATATTTAAAATGAGCAGAATAGTGTCACACACCTAAAATGAGAAAAAGCACATAAATTATACAATTACAATATATTAAATGAGATGAAGTATTTCTAGATAAATAATAATTTTTAATCAACCCAACTATATGTTAAACAATGTACAAGTTATACAATGAAACTTACATAGGACACCACAGAAAGCCCGTAAGGGCGTTTTCTTTCAAGTGATAGCGCTATTTCATCAACAAGTTCTTTAAACATTGCCTTTGTAATGCGATACAATGATAGGAATTCACCATCAGCCAAATTCAAATAATTTTCACTAGCGCGCAGAATCCATGCGACTGGCCGTCGCATTACCATTTCGCGCTTCCCGCCTATGTTCTAGAGTAAACTAATACCATGCTAAACACGCTTCAGCCATAATATTTCTCGTATTTCCCTACAACCTCCAAAAATATTCAATTCTTTTTCAAGACTTCTTGGCTTCTTGCTTGTGTGTTATGTCACTTGTGTCAACTTGCCATGTCAGAGTCTATGTATGGTCTATATATATAATAATCTATGGTAAGGGTGTTGTCAAAAATCATTCAGCGGAGAGATTTTTCTGTTTGATGAAATTGTACAGTCAAAAAAGATACAATTACAAATTCATAAAGCATAATTATTATTGTGCAAACAGAATAAAAATGTCAACAAATTACACAGTTAACCAAAGAGAATCTAAGGGCAAGAGTGACTAAATCTATGCTTGTCTATGCTATTAAGGTACTATCCGAGAATTTGTTAAGTTTACGACGAATTTCGTTACGATAACCGACAAAAATCGTAACATTAAGTACAGACTTGGGAATTTCGGTTAGTTTGCGTCGCTACGTACTTAACATCCGAATTCGGTCGCTATCTCATGTACAGACTGCCGGCCCTGGCCAGTCGATTACACATCCCTACAAGGCTGCGAAAAGAGTTTACGAAGTAAGCTAACAAAAAAAATATAAATAATAAAATATAATAAATATTTTAAATTACCTTTGTTTTTACTAGTATCTCCTTGATAACAAGTTCTATTTGAAAAAAGTGTTCCAGATTTCTATACAAATGTCTTATTAATATTTAAAAAATTAAAACTTTTCCAACAACAAAGGGCAATGTCCAAAACTGGCCTCTCATGGACACGACGTACGCAAATGTAGCTATTGATCAATAATCATGTTTAATTTTTACCGAACTAATAATGATTTCTTGGAGTATCAACAAATATCTTTAAATAATTAGTATTTAATCAATTAGTTCATTAAAATGTACATTCTCTTAACATTGCTATACATCTTTCTCTTTTGCTTAATAATAAAATGTTGCCAGTTATAATAAAGATCGAAATCGATTTTTATTTAAGACTTATGAATATATCGATAAAGAGTAATGTATGGGACACCGGAGTTTGATAAGGAATTGATAGAAAATTGATAGATTGACTACTTGATACTTTTAAAAAAGATACATAAACTAAATGATATTGAGTACGCGTTGACTGTGACGCTTGCGGTTAAGCCCGCGTGGAAATCGGTTCTACTCAACGATCAAACGTAAGATTATAAGAACGATGACGAAAACGTAAAAATATATGTAAGTAATTATGTATTATATTCGGTTAATTATGAGCTCATTTATTTATTTATTAGACTTCATGCACAAGTAGGTACATAAGCGGACTTAATTCAACAAGCATTCTCTATCAGTCAACCTAAACACTAAATAGTGTATGTAAATACAATAAAAATAAATAAATATAATACTTACCACTTTACAATTTACATAATTGTAAAGTGGTATTATATTTATTTATTTTCATTGTATAGATACGAGAAAGTAGTAAAGAATAATAATATATTAATAAGGTTTAAAAAAAGATTCACAACTCAAAACAAAATGGTGTCGTCTCGTCTTTGATTGTTTGATCAAAGACGAGACGACACCATTTTGTTTTTATAATAATGAAACGAAATCTTTTTAACTCGATTCAAAAACGAATATATGTTTAATCGATTGAGCTTGTGTTTTTATATGGCAACTGGAAAGAAATCTTATAAAATGTCATTCGCTTGTCATTTTGACTCGTGAATACCTACATTTTTCAATTTCTTTCGAAAGCCGATTCTGTTTTTATAGTTAATATTATTGGCGTGTGGTACATACCAACTTAAATAGGTCCCTAGGGTAAACCCACCTGCCCAATTCCCAGGATGTTTTAATAACTTATGACTGAATAATAAAGAAATGATGAATACAACTAATCTTTTAACAAAAGTTGACGAAATACTATGGTCAATAAATAATATAAATGATGAATTCTGATACAACCATATGATGTTATTTTATTTCTTACTAGTATGAACTACCAAACCTGTATCATATTTGGCCAATTATTATCTGTCCATACCAGGCCAAGTGCTCATACAAGTTGGACAATGTCCTTTATTGTTGTTTCATATATTCAGTCTTTATAAACGAAGTCTCTAAAGTCACAGGTATCAAGCTATATTTTACGAACTATAGTTTAGCGATAGACTGACTGCGAACGCTAGTATAGCCGTAAAGAAAGAGAAAAAAAGACCGCATTAGCTGAGAGTGAGCGAGATACCGCCATGAGCACTGGCGGCGGTATCTCGATCGCTCTCGTTTCAAACTCTTTCTTTCTCTTTTTAATACCTCGTCCCCCGCCACGCGTATAGCGGTCGCGGTAATACAATACTTGCCATTCTTCTCCTTCATTCTAGTGCTATCCCAGTCGCATCCGAAGCTCGCACCTTGGAGTTTGGGGTCCGCTTTGCTACGGTACGCCCAACTTCGATATTTTCTGTGAAGCGACTGCTACCTGATCTCCACAATCCACGCACAATGACAATGACCCAAAAAACGAGGCTAAGTGCGGACAAAAGAGTTCTTTACCATTTCATCCAAAGGCGATATCGAAGTATTGCAGATAAACCGGTTATTGGACTTTTTAGGGCTTCAACTACCCGTAATGACTACCATAGATGTTGGCATGGCAACCGGGACCCGTCGGTCCCGGAACCGTCGTTTAACGTGCTCTCCGAGGCACGACATACATGCACTGAGCGGCGATAGAACTGCTCCACCTGCTACGCCATGGAGGCTGTCCATTGCCATAATAAGGAGGGCTAAATGCAATTCCTCATGTCACACTCAGTAGTAGAAAAAGCATAAAAATGAGGCTGATGTCGTGTCTCTTTTCACAGGGCTGCTGACAGCAGCAACCGGATCTGGAGCATTGAACAGTCTGTACTTCATATTCTATGAAAATATCAAGCGTTTTTGTAACCCCCTCATCGCACCGGCATATGTCCCTGCTATGCACATGGTTGCAGCAAGCTTTTGTGAAGTGGTAAGCTCACATTTTTTGTATATATTTATATGTAATTACCTCGTGTTGTGTTCCCGGCGGCGAGTAGCCAGAGCTCACTGGAGAGATTTTATACTGTCAGTGCGAAGACCAAAGGCTTGTCCTGCTTTGTCTTTTACACTGTCGGCACAGAAACTTTCTGTTCTTACAGGGTCGGCAGCACGAGTGTGAGTCCTGGTGTTGCACACGTCCATAGGCCACGGTAACCACTTTTCATGGTGGTCCGTGTGTTTGTCTGTAATCTGAGCTATATAAAAATCCACAAACCGTGAAAAAAACATATATATGCTTACGCCTACTTCCCTCTGGGACTAGAGTCTATCCTTACATTGCGACATCGCATCTTTACAGGTTACCGTGGCCTATTGACCTGTGCAACTCCAGTGACGTCACACTTGTGCTGTCGACCCTGTAGAATCCTTCTGTCCTTCTTGAAGAACCTCATACTGTAGTCGACTGGGAAAACCACAGCAGGGAGTTCATTCCACAGCTTGTGCGTGTGGATTCCCCCAATATTTCCACTTAGGAGCCCAGGGTCTCTACCTTTTCTCATCCATTTCACATAGTCTTCGGTATCATACTGCATCTTGCTGTGCATTTCTATAAGCGTACATTGCTCGATATCCAGCGACGTCACCCAGTCCGACCAATGACAACCTATTTCAACGCTGTCGCAGCGATGTTGTTGTAAATTGCAAATTCTATAAGCATAAAGCGTCGAGCTTTAAGCTTATAGAATTGTACAGTTGATACAAAGTCGCTCTTGAGATAGGTACTACATATAACCGAGAAGAACAATAATACCTCGATAGCCGGTAAGGCAGACTGGTTTATTTCCACATACCTACACCTAGTAATTGCACTAGGTGTAGGTATCCATTCATTGTGGCGCCACAATTCCTTGGCTCACCGCTTACCATTGCCTCGAGTATCGGGATCCTTGGTGTCGATATCTTCAGCGATGTCCAGTTTCACAGTCATTTGGAGGACAAGGTTAAGTTGGCATCAAAGAAACTTGGTGTGCTCAACAGGGCGAGACAGTACTTTACTGCGGGGCAGAGACTCCTTCTTTATAAGGCACAGGTCCGGCCCCACATGGAGTACTGCTGTCACCTTTTTGCTGGAGCGCCTGCTTACCAGCTTGACCCATTCGACTTGGTGCAAAGACGGGCGTTGAGGCTGGTTGACAATCCCATACTCGCAGGTGATGTGGAATCTCTCCGCTTTAGGAGGGACTTTTCTTCGCTGTGTGTGTTCTACCGCCTGTACAACGGTTTGTGCTCAGATGAATTGTTTGACATGATGCCCACAACAACATTCTATCATCGCACCGCTCGCCGTAGGCAGGGAGTTCATCACACCTGAGACGGAACGCACTGTGCGGTATGAAAGAAACTTCATCCCACGCACACTCAAGTTGTGGAATGAACTCCCTGCTGCGGTCTTCCCATGCGCCTACAATATGGGGTTCATCAAAAGGGGCATTAGGAGGTTTCTTCAGGGTTGGCAGCGCGAGTGTGACGCTCCTGGTGTTGAACGAGTCCATAGGCCACGGTAACCGCTTCCCATCAGGTGGGCCGTGTGCTTGTCTGCCACCTAAGAGGTATAAAAAAAAAAGAAATAAACTAGTCTGCTTTAATACTTTTGATAATAAATATCATAATACCCTCCACAGGATGCTATATCGTTACGATGTAGCATCTCAAGTGCGATTTTGCATCAGCTGTACAATTATCTAAGTGTGGAGCGCACCGTTGCGTTTTGTCAATCGACTACAATATGGGGTTCTTCAAGACATTTGAAGGTTCCTATAGGGTCGACAGCACGAGTGTAACGCCCCTGGTGTTGCGCACGTCCAGGCCACGGTAACGACTTTCTCTCTTCAACAAATAAGTGGTATAATAAAAAAAAACTAATTGGAAGAGGGGAAGAGAGTATCAGGCGTTTATGGTACAAGGACTACAAGGAGATTAGTCAATAGTGCACCAGTGATTTTTTTGGGTATGCTGAGGTAGTTTGGGCTCGTAGAGCGAATGAGTACGGAGCGAATGAGATGCTACATCGTACCGTTATAAAACTGAAACCCGACTACTGAAAAAATTACAGTCTAAAAAGTAAACAAGAAAAATTTTGGATAGCCGTGGTCGTATGCCACTTTTCCCTAGAATGTGTTGTTTTGTTAGACTAAGTGGCATACGACCACGGATATCCTAGTTTTTTTTGTTTAATACTTTTTAGAGCATGATTTTTTTAGTAGTCGGGTTTTAGTTTCAAACTTAATTTTGTGTTTATATTATTTTGGTGAAAGCAATCGGTAAAATTTATACATATTTGAAATGTGCTAATTATTATTTTATTAACTACTTAAGCCTTTTCAGTCAAACATATTTATCTCACATTATTTTTTTAATACAGTCGTTATAACCGCTAGAGGGCGCGATATTAGATTCAGTGACACGTCATATAACTTATAACTAGCGGACGACGACAATGCTTTTTTTTATGTAAGACACGCCAACTTGACCTCACCTCGCCTGATGTTAAGCTAAAGGCAAAGTCTCAGGAAAGAGGGTCACCATTACATACACTAAGTGCTACAATGGTGGCACTCAGCTTGGTTGGCCCCGGGACTGTAGGAAGCTTCTAACAATACCTCATTTGTCCAGTTCTAATAAATGGTTGAGGATCTATAAGGGAACAGATGAACCTACATACATACATACTTACATACATAGCTTTTCAATAATTTGAAAATTCGGCGAAGCAAAAGGAGGGTTATACTCCTTTTGCTTCGCTGTAGTCGAGTAAAAATATGACAGTTTATGGTGAGACGCGATGTGGCATCGGTATTGGGAAGTGAAGTCGTTCCTCAGATGTGACGTCGCATCATAAAATTCACGACAGTGCCAAACAGTTTTGACATTGCAGTATGCAACTATAATAAGAATTTATTTATAGCTCGCGGCCTTGGTTCGTGTGCCCACGGAGATAGCGAAGCAGAGGAAACAGACATATATGGGCACTAAGAGCAAAAGTGCATTCACCATACTTGCAGATGTAAGTGATACAATTTTTTTTATACCACTTAGATGGCAAACAAGCACACGGCCCACCTGATGGAAAGTGTTCACCGTGGCCTATGGACGTGTGCAAAACCAAGAGAGTCATACTCGCGCTGCCAACCCTGTAAGCATTGAGATTTTCTGTGCCGTCAGTGTAAAAGACAAAGCAGGACAAGCTTTTGGTCTTTCCACTGATAGCACAAAAACTCTCCCGTTAGCTTTGGCTATCTTAGGTGGTAGACAAGCACACGGCCTACCTGATGGAAAGTAGTTACCATGACCAATGAACGTGTGTAATACCAGTGGAGTCACATCCGTGCTGCCGAAAGGACAAAGCAGGAAAAGCCTTCGGTCATCCCACTGGCAGCACAAAAACTCTCCAGTGAGCTCTGGCTACCCTACTCACCGCCGGGAACACAACACGAAGTTATTATAACCGCGGTATTCTGTAGGGCAGAAGTACTTCCCCAGTCGGACTGCTCAGTTGGGCGGAAATACCGAAAATAAAATAAAATATCGTTCTCACCGCCACCGGGAACACAACACGAGGTTATAATGGCCGTGGTATTCTGTATTTGCTGTAGCTAAAGGATTTGTGGTTACCGAGTAGAAGTTAGCACATTGCAAGCTGCAGCACTGCTAGGTCAGTCTTAGGATGGGTGTCCATTCTTCTCTTCATCCTTGCATTAATCCCACGGAAACCATTCACCACGGAATCTAGGGTCCACTTTACCAGTCTAACTGCAGATTTGGTTGATCTTCGATATGTTCCATAAAGCGACTGCCACCTGACCTCCTATCAAAGTATTGCCGTTAAACCAGTTGTTGGACTTATTAGGGTTCCAAATACTTGTAACGACTGCCATAGATATTTGTATAACAACTGGGACGAACGTGACATCTGAGATGTGACAGATCAATCATGCATACAAATATTTGCACTAAGTGGGCATCGAACCCACGCTTCTTGCGTAGCTTTCGCGTTCACTACCGCCACGCAACAGAGGTTGTCATGGATGACCATACTTAACACGTTGAAATACCTCCATGCCCCGTTCGCATTTGGAGGTCAAATGGCAGTCGATTTACGAAAAATATCAAAGTAAGGCCGGTTGACCTGAGTTGGGAAAATGCTAGAAGATTGAAAAAACATTAATGTCTATCTTTTCCCTTAAGGTTTTTGGTGTTATATTCAGCTAATTTTTAACATAACATAATATAAACTCACGCCTATATCCCCGAAGAGGAAGGCAGAGGTGCTACCCACATTTTGCCAGTTTATGTTTAGGTCCCAATGTAATAGGTGGCGAGCCTATTGCTATTAGCCGGGCACTTATAAATCTGCGATAAATACATACATAACTTCGAAAAGCATCGAAAAGTCATTGGTGTGTGCCATGGTAAAACCTGGGATCACACCCGAGAACTCGTCTCAGCAGTCCATTACCACTACCACTAGGCTACCGCGGTTTAATTTTTAAACCACTGTCATACCACAGACATTGACAAAAATGCCATTTAATTTTAGAATTTACTGCTATACCGTTAAGGTCTAAAATTAAATACCATCTTGTATAGTGAATGAACTCTTCTTTTTCTTTTAATCATGAACTTTAAGTCTATAGCAATATAGTCTAAAATTTTGTGGCACTTTTACAGAAATGCTAAGGTAACTGCTTTATCGTCCAAAAAATTCAATCGCTGTTTCCTTGCTATAGGCATACAGAAAGGAAGGCTTCCGTCGAGGGGTATACCGCGGCTTCACGTCCACAGTGCTGAGGGACATGCCCTTCAGCTTCATAGAGATGCCAGTCTGGGAACTGCTGAAGACTGTTGTCAGAAAACACAATAATGGAGAGATCACTAGCTTTCAGGTCAGTTGAGTTTGTTTAGTTAAAGATAAGGTCTGTCCCTCTAGACAGGTGATAATACTTTGTACGATAGAATAGAATAGATTGAAACGTCTAAAATGTCAAAATACGTGTCCATTCTCATATATCTGAGGGCTGGACAGTCTTCGCAACCTGACTTCTGCTCTCCTACTTGTTATCTGCCACTTTAATGATTTTTCTTTCTTTCTTTATTTCTTTCTTTCTTCCTTTCTTTCTGTATTTCTTTCTTTCTGTCTTTCTTTCTTTCTTTCTTTCTTTCTTTCTTTCTTCTTAAACTAAATCAGAGATAGGAGATTCCTGATTTAGTTTATTTGTCTTGTACGGACAAATAAGACACTATACTCTGGTAACTCCTCTCTGAGTTGTGAGGTCAGATGGTTGCCTGTATGTATACCGTATGTGGGTTGCATGTTGCCTTGGGCTAAGATCTTGGCGGGGATCAATATACTCAGACCGTAGCAACCATTTATTAATCTGTCTCAGACTGTAAGATATTAGATAAAGTATCTATTTTTATATATATTGTATTAATTGCTTTTTATATATATTTGTGTTAACATAAGTATTCCCATAGACAAAACCGCAATTATGTCAAGCAAATTGAGGGCACAATGGATATTTTGATCTGGAACTTTTATATTTTTAAGCAGTCCGATTGGGGTAGTACCCCCGCCTTACAGAATACCGCGGCTATAATAACTTCGTGTTGTGTTCCCAGCGGTGAGTAGGGTACCCAGAGCTCACTGGAGAATTTGTGCTGTCAGTGGGAAGAATAAAGGCTTGCCCTGCTTTGTCTTCTACTGACGGCACAGAAACTCTGTACTTACAGGGTTGGCAGCGCGACTTTGACTCCTCTGGTATTACAGACGTCCATAGGTCACGGTAACCACTTTCCATCAGGTGGGCCGTGTGCTTGTCTGCCAACTAAGTGGTATAAAAAAATATTTTGTGATTCCCAGTTGGGTTTCATATCTTATTCTCATCTCATAAACTCACGCCTATATCCCCGAAGGGGTAGGCAGAGGTGCTAGCACCCACATTTCGCCAGTTTATGTTTAGGTCCCAATGTAATAGGTGGCGAGCCTATTGCCATTAACCGGGCACTTATAAACCTGCGATAAATACACACATAACTTCGAAAAGCATCGAAAAGTCATTGGTGTGTGCCATGGTGAAACCTGGGATCGAACCCGAGACCTCGTCTCAGCAGTCCATTACCCAAACCACTAGGCTACCGCGGCTTGCTTATATCTTATTGACGGGCTTATTGTATTCCTAGCACGCTGTTTTTGGTAGCATTATGTCTTTTGCTATAGAGTCTATAATGTGAAACAAATCAAGTGATGCTTGATACCTTATCGTATAATTCAGTGTTACAATCATGAGAAAAATTCCAACCCGGATATGAACTGATCGCAGAAGTCACTGGTATTCTCGAACAGATATCCATATTAAAGTAGGGACAAGATAATAGGTCACTTTTGACATTTCATCAAAATTCAACAACGTAACCTTGTAACGGCGGGCATAAAATAAGTGCACAATTGCTTAACTTTTTTCAATTACGTTTACATATTTATTGTAATAATGACCGATACGAGTAATTTTACGATTTGCTTTCACTAATAAACCATTCTAAACATAATAAACAATTTCTGATCTAAAGAACTGAACGTCGTTACAATGTTGCGTCAGTCAACCCTTTTTCTTTTTAAACACTAGGGATGTTACTCTAAAAATCGAAAGCTGATAGGATTGTAAGTTGAATCGAATGCAATGATTACTTGTGAAGAAAAATCACCATAAATTTATAACCACGTTGTGATTATAATAAAACCTAATTATACATATTTATTATTCTTTTAACTAACTATAAAAATACAAAAAAATAACTAAATAGAAAGGTCATTGATGTTGGGTGCAATTTAGGTGGATGTTGCTGGCAACACCAGTGCCTGTCGATGACGCATGTCATGTCGCCATAACATGATGATGACGCAGTCTTTTGTTGTTGTGCGAAGTGACTGTGCGTTTTTGGTGTGCTCTCTGTTATTTTTTTCTGAGCCGGCTTTTTCATTGAACTGATCTTACTGACTACGTTTACCTGGCTATAAATTGGACTCCGATTGCTTAACGATTATTAAACAAGAAAAACATTACAGTCTTACTATGTCGAAACGGGGGAAAACTCTAAACAGTCAATCTCGCGAACTAGTGCTGAAATTGTACAATTATTTTGGACGTGAATCAGTTAACGATGGGCCTCTTTTACCATTGAAACCACCGAGAGAACGCGTTGCCGAAGCATTGGGAATAGGGAAGAAGACAGTAACTTAAATTCTGAAAGAGAAATACGGACCATCAGGCTCAGAAGATACTTTACGTACACCGAAAAAACGAAAGAGGGACAAGAAAATTGTTGACGTTGATAATTTTGATGCTGCTGCAATTCGCAACCACATTTATGGATATTACTCGAGAAAAGAATATCCTACACGGGAAAAGCTATTGAGTTCGTTAAAAGGCGCAGGCTTATTTTTTGGAGGCAAATCGTCTCTATCAAAGGTTTTGAAATCGATTGACTTTAGATTTAAAAAATTCGACAAGCGGAAAATCCTGCTAGAACGCTACGATATTATTTTGAAGAGAATAACATTCTTACGTCAGGTAAATAAAATTACGGATTGGGACAATGTCGTGTTTATTGACGAAACATGGTTGAATGCGAACCATACGGTTGCGCGGACATGGACCGATGATACAGCGGCCTCCACCTCAAAAGTTCCATCGGGAAAAGGAGCCCGACTTATAATATGTCACGCGGGATCAGCTTCTCAAGGTTTTATTCCAGACTGCCTCCTCGCATTCGCCTCTAAAACTACAACATATTACCATAAGGAAATGAACTTTGATGTTTTTAAAAAGTGGTTTGAGAAGCTGCTAGTCAGCTTAGAAAACCCATCGAAAATTTTAATGGACAATGCTCCGTATCATTCTGTACAAGTTGATAAACCACCAACTCAAGCAAATAAAAAGCAAGAAATTGTCTCGTGGCTGGTAAGAAATGGTGTGGAGGCAAGTCCAACTTTATTAAAAGTTGAGTTGTTAAATCTGGTAAAAGCAACTAAGCCGTCCAAGCTCCGCTATGTAATCGATGAACTAGCCCTAGAGCATGGACACGAAGTTATTCGATTGCCTCCCTACCATTGCCAGTATAACGCCATCGAGCTTATTTGGGCACAAATAAAGGGTCATGCAGCGCGGAACAATACTGAACCACCCTTCAGTACTGCTAAAATGATGACTCTGCTACAAACTGCATGTGCAGAAGTCACTACAGAAGACTGGCGAAAAGTCGTGGAGAAGACAAAGAAAATAATTGTACAAGATTTTGAACGAGATGTGAGAATAGACAATATTATTGAAAATGAATTAATAATATCTCTGAGTGCTGACAGCAGTGATGAAGATAGCAGTTCCGATAGTTCAAGTGAACAAAAGCAATTTTTTTGTTAAATTACGTAGGTACTTGTCTTATTTTGCTCCTTTAATTTATGAAAGAAAAAATAATAATGGGACAGGGATTCGCATGATCATTTTTAAAATTCACATATGTTTCAAGTCTGTATCGATTCATTCGATTCATTCATTTAATCGATGTTTTTAAGCAGGTCACCTCACTATGAATATAAAACTGACATCTGTCAAAAGTGACCTATTATCTTGTCCCTACTTTAGAAGAAGATACTGAAGCTGGTAAGACACAAACGGTGTAACGACTTTTAGAACAAATATTTTGGATGATCCTTCAACAAATCAAATCTTGCAACTGACATCTCAATCTCGAGATGAACTAATATTAACCGAAATATTACGTGGTGGAAAATAGTATGGTATATGTCACTAGTAGTTTTAACAATGGCAACGAAATGCCTTAAATTACGTGAATATCACCCGTCAAAGGCAAATTATAATGGGTGGGGTATGAAATAAACATAAAATCACGATAATTCGCAAAACACGATATTCGCAAAACATTAACACCCGCATTTCACCAATCATTAAATTCGGTTCCACGTAATAGGGGGTGAGCCTATTGCCATATTGTGGGTACTATTTTGAACTCAAGCCATGGATCTGAGGCTGAGTCTGGGCTGTAATATCTGTCTGATGTTAAACAGCCCTATCCTTTAGTCGTCTTGTACAACACCGCATGGGAAGAGATGGGGTGGCCCAAATTTTATAGCAATTTCCGTGGTGTGACAGTGATTTTGCTTTAATAGAATTGGGCCCCTGGCATTTCACAACTAAGGATCGGCCAAAGAATTCTTTGGACAGGACTACGAAGGAAAATAATAAAATACTTTACCCATAAACTGCTGCACTGTAATATAGACCACATTCTCCCCCTGAGTTAGTCTTTCTACTTATTCGTTCTCTCACAGAATTTCGGTTTCCAGAGCGGCGTATGCGGTTCCGTTGCAGGGGGTCTCGCAGCCGTGGTCACCAACCCAATAGACCTGGCGAAAACTAGAATAGTGCTCGCAGGGTCGAATGATAAACTGGACAGGAACGTTGGGAGGGTGCTCAGGGGGATATATGCGGAGTCAGGGTTCAGGGGACTGTACGCTGGAGCTACGGCTAGAATGGGAATTATTATGTTTGGAGAGTTTTTCTTTTTTGGGAACTATGAAGCGACAAGGAAACTTTTTGATGAATATGTAGGTGAGAGGTAGATGATTTGTTTGTTGTTCTTCAAGAGGGGCATTAAGTTTATTCAGGGTTGGCAGCGCGAGTGTAACGCCCCTGGTGTCGCACACGTCCATAGGCCACGGTAACAACTTCCCGTCTGGTGGGCCGTGTGCTTGTATGCCACCTAAGTGGTATAAAAAGCAAAGAAAGCGCTTATTTATAAAATGTAAAATATAAAACCTATTGATTAAGTTTAAAACGTGTTGTGATGTCATTTGTGATATGAGAAATAATTCAGGAATTGTTGAAATAGTTTTTTTTACGTGCGTAAATATCCCCATAGATACCCCTCCGCCGGAGCCGGTGGAAGAGGTTATGTCGGACTCGAACCGACCAAAACCCACGCCGCCTGTGGGTCATTGTTGGTTGCCGAAGGTGAGGTTGACAAGTACCTCGCACCCCAGCTGACCCAGGGCCTCCTCTCTCGATCTAGCCCTTCTCGGGTGCGGAGACCACAGGGTCCCCCACTCGTCCTCGGAAACGGGGAGACGCGCAACGCGTGCCGCTGTAGTGAAATAGACTTGTGGTAGATAGTTCCTATGTTTGAAATATATGTAAAGAGATTATCGTTGATTCAACTATATTTTTAAAATTGTATTATTATTTTTTGATTGAAAATATTATTATACATACATACAGTCACCCCTTTTTCCCAATAGGGTAGGCACAGACTTCAGTTTGCCACTTGCCACGATCCAGGCATACATTTTTCGCTTCTTCTACTTTTTTTTCTTGAATCTATTATTCTGACAGTGATATTATCTATTACCTAGAAATAAAACACATACTATGTTATTTAATCGTATTAATATGAAAACCATGTTAGTATTTAAAGAACTGTGATACAAGTTTATTGTGTATGATTTGATTTGTTTAATTTAAACATCCCTCCTTCACAAAGCATGTCACGCCCATGGTGTTAAAAACCTTTCATTTACCTTCGTGCGGAACACCTCAAAAACCGCCCCACGCGATGTTGTCGGTTATGTTGGACTAGAACCGTCTAAAACCGCACACCGTCGCTGTCTCGGGTTTTCAGATGCTGTGATGTAAGACGCCCAGAAGGTATTACCCGTACACAAGGTTGATAAAAACCATTTCTTTCGTGGTACCTCTTTCGTTCTCTAGGTTATTACAAAGCTTTGAATATGTATACCAGAGGAATCTCTCATAGATGCCCGTACCAACAGCGACTAAAACACTTTAATATGTATACATTGCTTGAACGACGTCTGGTGCAGGGTCTTGCATTCCTGCACAAGTTAACGAATGGTGGGCTGGAGTGCAGCGAATTGGTTTCGAAGTCGTTTCAGATACCCCGTAAAATGCCAAGATATCCAACTTCCAATGTGTACCACTTACCAACCTTCAAATCGAACATCGGGTTCAGTTGTCCTCTGCACCTTCTGTGCAAAGAATTAGAATAATTATGAATTCAATCGACATATACCATGATTCTAAGAATAGATTTAAAATAAAAATATTTAGTTCCCTTCGAGCCTCCAATAATAACAATATAGTCACCACTTAATTAAAGTTGATAGTATACCTACTCAGTATAATAAATAAATTGTGGTAGGTATGTAATTCATTTTACTTATCTCTGCTAAACTTAGTCTGTATGAAATGTCATTTGTCTAGTCAATTCTCTGTGCTAATATAGGTTTCTTTTTTTTATACCACTTAGGTGGCAGACAAGCACACGGCCCACCCGATGGAAAGTGGTTACCGTGGCCTATGGACGTTTGTAACACCAGAGGAGTCACAGTTGCGCTGCCGACCCTGTAAGTACAGAGTTTCTGTGCCGTCAGTGTAGAAGACAAAGCAGCACAAGCCTTAAGTCATCCCACTGACAGCACAAATTCTCCAGTGAGCTCTGGCTACCCTACTCACCGCTGGGAATACAACACAAAGTTATGATAGCTGCGGTATTCTGTAGGGCGGAGGTACTTCAGCAGTCGGACTGCTCAATTAGACGGAAATACCGCCGTGTCCTACCTCCTAATTTTTCTTTTCTCTTTCATGTTAAAATATTAGGCATGCTGGTTTATCTGTAATTGGCAGATGTATCATCCACATTACTCGCTAAGCATATCTTGTATAACAATTTGTAATACATTTGCTGTGGAAAAACCTATTAAATAAATAAATATGTTCTGGCATAAACCTCTGATGTAAGTAAATTATTGTGTTTAGATTAAGTAGACTTAGTAAATGTTTGTAAAGAGACCAAAAAAAGCCCGCTGATTTCTTACCGGGGTCTTCTCAGGTCGGGACCGTTTCGAACCGGTGCCGGTGGTCCATTTGCTAAACTAGTATTTCATATTTCTTTTTATATTGGCGTTTTGTGAATTCCGCCGTGATGCAGAATAAATTATTTTTGACTTTGTTTTGACGAAAATTCGAAGGAGTTAACCCTAGTGTAGTTATCCACTATTATATTATTAATTCCTTCGTATGGGAAGGCCATTAGAAGGTGTCTACAGGGTCGCCAGCGCAGTGTGACGCCCCTGATGTAGCACACGTCCATAGGCCACGGAAACCACTTCTCATTAGGAGGGCCGTTTGTTCTAAGTGGTAAAAAAACGCTATTTTTTCTCCTTTTTCCAAATTTTTTAAATGATACTATTTAATAATACTTCTCAATAAAGACTATTTAAACTGTTGATTGATGGCACTTGGTGGAATTTGTACTTTTCCACATAATACCACATAACATAAACTCACGCCTATATCCCTGAAGGGGTAGACAGGGGTGCTGGCACCCAAATTTCGCTAGTTTGTGTTTAGGTCCCAATGTAATAGGTGTATTGCCATTAACCGGGCACTTATACATCTGCAATAAATACACACATAACTTCGAAAAGCATCGAAAAGTCATTGGTATGTGCCATGGTAAAACCTGGGATCGAACCCGAGACCTCGTCTCAGCAATCCATTACCCATACCTCTAGGCTACCACGGTCTTTTTTCGGTCCGTGTGTTCTAAGTGGTAAAAAAATACTTTTTTGTTCTTCTTTTACCTTATTTTTTAAATAATATCAAAACACTTCTCAATAAAGACCATTTATACTGTTAATTGATGTCATTTGGTGGAATTTGTTGTTACACATATTGAGAACTCACTTGTACATTTCCACATTATTTTTTATACCACTTAGGTGGCAGACAAGCGCACGGCCCACCTGACGGAAAATGTTTACCGTGGCCTATGGACGTGTGTAACACCAGAGAAGCCACACTCGCGCTGCCGACCCTGTAAGCACAGAGTTTCTGTGCCGTCAGTGTAGAGGACAAAGCAGGACAAGCCTTTAGTCATCCCACTGACAGCACAAATTCTCCAGTGAGCTCTGGCTACCCTACTCACCGCCATGAAGTTATTATAACCGCGGTATTCTTCCACATTATTACTTTTAATACTTATAATGTTATACCTGACGCTTAAATGTCATTGTAAAGCTTTGAGGATGCCGTAAGGCGAAACCGGTCAGGTATAACATATATTAAAAGTAATGTGGAAGAATACCGCGACTATAATAACTTCGTGTTGTGTTCCTAGCGGTGAGTAGGGTAGCCAGAGCTCACTGGAGAATTTGTGCTGTCATTGGGAAGACTAAAAGCTTGTCCTGCATTGTCTTCTAAACTGACGGCACAGAGACTCTACTTACAGGGTTGGCAGCGCGACTGTGAATCCTCTGGTGTTACAAATTTCCATAGGCCACGGTAACCACTTTCCAACAGGTGGGCCGTGTGCTTGTCTACCAACTAAGTGGTATAAAAAAATGTGGAAAAGTACAAGTGAGTTATCAATATGTGTAACAACAAATATCACCAAGTGTCATCAAATAAAATCGCGCACACACACAGACACACACACACAAAAGAAAAAATGGCTTTCAGGGCGGTGTCTGCGGTGCAGTAGCAGGAGGTGTTGCTGCAATAGCCACCAACCCACTAGATGTCGTGAAGACACGCATAATGCTTGCAGACATGAGTGGCTCAGTCCAGGTCAGCAAGATAAAAATCACCAGGGTGCTGACCGGGATATATATGGAGTCAGGAGTGAGAGGGCTGTTCGCGGGCATCACGCCGAGAATGACGATGATGATGTTCGGAGCTTTCGTGTTTTTTGGGGTCTATGATGAGACGAAAAGGTGTTTTGAGGAGTTTGTGGGTGAGAGGTATGATTAGAGCATAAAAGGTTCAACAAAACCTTGTCAAGTGACCTGCAAGATATACATACGTTTAATATTATTACTTATAGATTTAGAGATGAGTATTTTTTGTTTTTTTTTCTTTCATTTGAAGACGACCTCCGTGGCGTAGCGGTAGAGCATTCGACTACTGTGCAGGAGTCGCGGGTTCGATTCCCGCTCAGTGCAAATATTTGTATCCATGAATATGTATGTTTGAATTGGTCTGGGTGTTTCTATGTATAATATGTATGTATATACAAAAAAAAAGTATCTAAGTATGTTTATCCGCATTCTAGATCCTATAACAAAAGCTAGTTAAGCTATGCTTACCATGGGTCTAGATAGCGTTGTGTAGAATGTCGTGGAATATTTATTTATTTATTTATTAAAATTAATATAACAAATATTCATACGTATAATTTAAAACATATTATTTAATTAGTATTACGGTGACATCAATTAAATACTTACTTAGTATTAAGCAAAAATATAAAAACGCACAAGTATTTGCTAATTATTTTGAACAGTATGAAGAATACTTTATACTTTATAATGAAAGTTTTCAAAGTGAAAGAATGAAAGAACAAAATTGATGAACTGTAAGAATTCTGGAATGTATGAAACTGAATGAAAGAACGACGAAAATTACAGATTTTGCGACGAGTGAAAAATTTACTATATGTGATGCTATAATTGAAAATAGAATGGTACTAAGGTACAGTCGGAAATGTCAAAGAATTGTCTAATTTCATGTAGTTCAAATAAATTATTGGGCTTATTAAATAAAGAATAATCAAAGAGTGGTAAAAGAGAATTTGCTCCGTGGCACTACCCAATGACACTACCAGTGGTGCCTTAATAATATTACCCTTGAAACTAATCGTAATGTCATTGGGTAGTGCCATAGGGAAATCACGGGTAAATGTCGAGTGTGATCTTGTTTTATCGTTCTTGACTTGACTTTATCTATTTGACAGTTAAATGTATGACATCATTCATTCTTTACAACTTACCGTTTTGACGTATGAGTAAAAAGTACCTAATTTGATTAGACCTACAGAATATTGCGGTTATAATAACTTCTTCGTGTTGTATTCCCAGCGGTGAGTAGGGTAGTGTAGCCAGCGCTCACTGGAGGATTTGTGCTGTCAGTGGGATGACTAAAGGCTTGTCCAGCTTTGTCCTCTACACTGACGGCACAGAAACTCTGTGCTTACTGGGTCGGTAGCGCGAATGTGGCTTCTCTGGTGTTACACACGTCCATAGACCACTGTAACCACTTTCCATCAGGTGGGCCGTGTGCTTGTCTACCACCTAAGTGGTATAAAAGAAAATAGGTAGTTAAATACCCAATTCTTGGACAGTTTTCGAATGAAAATTATAGTAAACGTTGAAAATCTTGTGTGGGGGTGCCTGTATCAGCTCATAATATTGTGCTGTACAAGAACCTGCTTCTATGAAAAGTATGTTCATTGAATAAATTAAATGAATGATTGAAAATTTGAATGAGGGAATGCTTGAATGATTGAACGACTGAATGAATGAATAAATGATTGATTGCATGGATGATCGAATGAGTGAATGAAAAATGATAATTTATTCGCATACATGGTACTTATGAAATAAAAAAAGAAAAATGATGTATTTCGGTAGTTTAATATGATATTATTGCATTTATAAAACGTTTTCATT
This sequence comes from Eilema griseolum, assembly GCA_963662185.1. Taxonomy (NCBI): domain Eukaryota; kingdom Metazoa; phylum Arthropoda; class Insecta; order Lepidoptera; family Erebidae; genus Eilema; species Eilema griseolum. The sequence goes on from OY759254.1 coordinate 2,083,058, forward strand.
ATTGGTACTTAGTAGTTATGTCAACTGAAACTGTGATTGTCATACCTCAGTAGAATAACCTACTTATTGTTATGTTAGTGAATAAATTAGAGTGAGCAACTAAGACTAGGACAGAGTGTAGAACTTAATAAGCATAACTTCAATAAATTACTTGTGTTAGGATATAAACTCGGGATTCGAACGCGGGACTTTTCGATCTTAAGACCAACTCCTTTACTACTAAGCTACCGATGCTTCGAAGTAGGTGTAAAATAATGTGGATATGCTGCATGTAAAAGCTACTAACCCCTCGTTTTCACTAAAGTATAAAACATGTATTTGACAAGTTGGAATATGTCACAGACTACGGTGTGAACGGAAATGTGTTGTATACTTGTTTACAACTTGTTGGCTATACATCCTATGTGAACGAAAAGGTATCTGAGATACTTGTATAAAACAAGTATTGTGTTTTGATTAGTCTTCTACAAGTCTTCAACAAGTTTTTTTTTAAACAAGTTTACAACTTGTTTTACAACTTGTTTAGTGGTGTAAACGAGGGGCTAGGACCACGGTTTGTCACGTTGACAATTTGTTTTTTTTTAGATGTTGGTCTTTTGCAGAGCGTTGTGGGTCTAATAGTATTAGAAATTATCTGAATACTATTATTGTTTATTAGTATTCACTCAAATGTATAAAAAATTATAAATCGTTGTTATTTACATACATACATGTAACCACGCCTATATCCCTAGAGTGTTAGCAGAGGTGAATTAACACCCACATTTCACCAATACGTCTGGGCTGTATATATCTCTCTGATGTTAAACAGCCCTATCCCTTAGTCGCCTTGTACGACATCGCATGGTAAGAGATGGGGTGGTCCAAATTCTACTTTGCCGGGAACCACGCGTTCTTATATATTGTTAATTTATTGAATTGTTGTACAACTAATAATGTATTATTAAAATAGTTATTGTTTTTAGGTACTTAGTAAGTAAGTTATTATGAGTGAGTAGATCAGTTAGCACGTAAACTCGTCTTTTGAGTATGAATGACTTTTGTTTTACGTGCGACCCCCTACTGGTGGGAGAGGTTATGTCGGACTCGAACCGACTAAAACGCACGGCGCCTATGGGTCATTGTTGGTTGCTGAAGGTGAGGTTGACAGGCATATCCCTCGCACTCCGGCTGACCCAGGGTTATCTCTCTCGATCTGGCCCTCCGGTGCGGGGACCACAGGGTACCCAACTCGTCCCCGGAAACCTGCGGCCTGCTTAGTCTCTATGACCAATGAAATGTGGTTTTGATCACGTGATATATTTTTCTGCAGTTACATTGGTCGAAGAGAGTTGAGACTCGGCAGACACGAATCTTTTCCACCCAATGAGTGACTTCTGTCTTCTCTATGTTGAGGTAGAATTGTTTGTTTCGAAAAGAAATATTAAAATGTGTAGGTATAGTAAAACGAGCAATCCCGTGAGCTGAAGGAGGCTGTCACTTTCCTTTCAATAATATCAAATGCTGCTAAATTGTTTTTTATGTACTTACCATAGTTCCAATTTTCACCATTTTACGGAAACGTTGATTTTACTAAAAGAGGTTTTGTCAATATTTTTTTTTTGCGTTCATAGTAAGTATTATAATAGAAATTTCGAGTTGTAGAATCATGGGCAAAAAAAAAAAATTGTGTGTTTTTGATTCTTAGTGGAGTGCCTAGTGATTTTATATTTAATTCTGTCTATCGGAATTTTAGTTGCTAGCTTAGAATTAAATGTTTCCCACTATTAGTAGCCTATTTTACGATTTTTATACAATTCACGATTATCGCTAGTTAAATAAATGTTTCGCAAACATAATTTAACGCTGCTCGATTTAGTGATGAGGCCGTCAAGCTGAGTGTCACCATTGTAACACGGTATGTATAAGTAATGGTGACCCTCTTTTCTGAGACCTCAGAAAAGAAGGTCACCATTACTTACACCTTCAGCCCTTCAGCTTACCATGGAGATGGACTTAAGGAGATGTCTAATTGACGTGTTCTATATATTAAAAAAAAATAATTAAAGCAACTCAATATCAGTCAGTTGTGAGAGGCAATTAACGGAAAAATACGCAGTCGATATCACTGCGAGAGAGGGATAACTCGATAGTCGAAATAAAACCCTGTACCAACCCGTCAGGCACGCCCGAGCGGCCTATGTCCAGCAGTGGACAGCGATAGGTTTATTGATTGATTGATTGATTGATTGATTGATTGATTGATTGATTGAATGATTGATTATCAGTCATCCATTTTTTATTTATTCGCACGGTTAATAATTTTTAGGATGTAGGACACGGCGGTATTTCCGCCCAATTGAGCAGTCCGACTGGGTAAGTACCTCCGCCATACAGAATACCGCGGTTATAATAACTTCGTGTTGTGTTCCTAGCGGTAACTAGGGTAGCCAGAGCTTACTGGAGAATTTGTGCTGTCAGTGGGATGACTAAAGGCTTGTTCTGCTTTGTCTTCTACACTGACGGCACAGAAACTCTGTGCTTACAGGGTCAGCAGCGCGAGTGTGGCTTCTCTGGTGTTACAAACGTTCATAGGCCACGATAACCATTTTCCATCAGGTGGGCCGTGCGTTTGTTTGCCACCTAAATGGTATAAAAAATCCTCTTATTTAACATATTTGTTACTTATTGGTGTTATACGAATATGAGGCCTTTTTTATTATGTACAGGTAATTAGATAAAACATTTTGTTTTTCCTTATTACTTGAACAGGCAACCAAAGACGTTAAAACAAGGCTAATTTTGTTTTAAAATAAAGACATGCCTATTATATGTTTTTGTGATATTATGAAAAGTTTATGTCAATGTGACAGTTGTTAAACTATATGTAGAATTAGGTATTTACCTGTAGTTAAAATAAATTATTTAACTAAACTAATTAAATTGAGAATTGTAAAAGAGTAGGTAGTAAAAGTTGCGTCGTTTATTGTAGTTTTTATTTATTTTTGATCATTCACCCAACCAATAATAGTAAACGATTTGACTATTAAATATTATAACATCACAATAAATTATTTCATACAAGTTTTCTTATAATTTACAGTTTTGACGTTTAGTAAAAAGTAACTAATTTGACTAGTCAGTCAAATACAAAATTAGAGCACTAAGCAATGCATGTGTAGTACAACCAACATTTCCGTGAACTGAAGAAGGCCACCACTGTCCCCTCCCCTCAATAACGTCAAATCGTGCTAAATTGTCTTTGATGTGATGCAATAAAACAGTGACAATCGTAGTTCCTATTACCCACTTCACGGAATCGTTGGTTTTACTATAAAAATGACTTTTTCAATACCTATGAAGCGACCTGTCGTCTGCAGCCTTGGTCGCCTCTTTTATGTCGTAAGCACCCGGAATCGAACCCGTGTACTGCGCGGACGAATGGGTTCCTTATGCGGAGAGCAATTAAAACGTAAGCGTAAAGCACAAACAACTGGTTGAATTTAATTAATTAAACATTAAACTGTGACATTAATTAAGCAAGCGAGTGGAGCGAAAGCGTACGGAAGAGTCGCTTACTCGCTTCACTGGTGACCCCGACGTGATTTCTTGCCGTGGTCTCACCGTTATAAGCGGTAGCGGTTGTAGTAGCGGATAATGGTCGCTACACCTAACTGCAACCTGAGCATCGCGGCAGAGATAAATCTCTTCGCTTGTCTTCAACGAAGGCAGTCAAAGAAATATTTCTATGTCTACACCATGACTTTTTCTGTCAGGTGACACCATTTTGCAGCGATTTCATTGGTCGAAGAGAAGCGAAGAGATGTGTGTTGCCATGCTGGGGCTGCTGAAATAAATAAAATCAATATTTATTATTTTTGAGTTTGATTTTGAAACCTCACACATTTTTCGACCCACTCGTTTGTAAAAAGCTGGGAAGAGAAAACCATGAAGCTAAAGATATACTAAGAGCGGGCACGCCGTAGTAACGGCGGTAAGACCCATCATGGGGGAGTGGCTAGAGAGGCCACACGGCAGCCTCTCGTACCGTCTGACGCAGATGATCACCGAGCACGGATGCTTCGGAAAGTATCTGCGTCGGATGCAGAAAGAGCCAACGTCCGAGTGCCATCACTGCGACGCGAGCGAGGACTCAGGTCCGCACACGCTCACCGAGTGTCCGGCGTGGGAGACGCCGAGGCGGGAGCTTGTGGCGGCCCTGGGAGTGAGGGTTCTCACGCTCTCCACCTTGCTCGCGGCGATGGTTCGCTGCGCGGATGCGTGGGCGGCCGGCGCCTCCTTCTGCGAGCAAGTAATGCTCGTGAAGGAGGAGGCGGGGCGGGAGCGGCAGCGGGAGCGACGAAGGATCGCAAGACAAGCTGCCCGCGTACGAAGGCAACTCGGGCGTCGGAGGTCGATGAACGACCTCCGCCCCCCATGAGCGCCGGCCTGGGGGTGACAGGTGAAGCCGCCTGTCACCCTGGCAGAAGCAGGCCGCGGCGGTGGCGCGCGTTGCGCGCCTTCCCGTTTCCGGGGACGAGTTGGGGACTCTGTAGTCCCCACACCCGAGAAGAGGGCCAGATCGTGAGAGATGGCCCTGGGTCGGCCAGGGTGCGAGGGATATGCCTGTCAACCTCACCTTCGGCAACCAAAACGACCCACAGGCGGCGTGCGTTTTAGTCGGTTCGAGTCTGACATAACCTCCTCCACCGGCTCCGGTGGGGAGGTATCCGTGGGGATTTTGCGCACGTAAAAAAAAAAAAAAAAGATATACTAAGAGCTGTCTGTACCAGCGAGGGTCGGGGCCCTCGCTGGTGTTTGGTAAGTGGCTTATTATTATTATTATTTAACAGTAGATTCAGTTTCAAAAATAAAATTTATTATCATATTGATATTATAATACATGAAGCTACTTACCCGAATTTTTTTCACCCGAAATTTACTGGTGGTAGAAACTTGGTGGCACAAATTTGTCTCAAGTTTCGACCGGGTAGGTACCACCGTGCACTATTGCGAAAAACCCTCCATAGCAATTCAATCTCGGTTGGATTGTGTTCAGGGGTCAGCATGTGCATAGCCGGGCAGAGGTGGTGGTTGTCGCAGCACTAGTGGGACCAGTGGGTCTTGGCGTAGTCTAGTGGGGATGGCGCGGGGCGATGCGCCGAACAGGGAGACCTGTAGAAACGGTGGTGCCGCTGGCCGCCCGCGGTATAGTACAGGGGCCCAACTGGGGTTAACCACCTTGGGAGGCTGCCTCACCAGGCCGCGCATAATCCCGATATGGTTCGTCGTGCCGGTTGGTGACCGGATTTGGGAGCCCGGCGACCATACTCGGGGGGGTACGGGGGCCCTTCCGTTCGGCGCGTCGGCTCTCGCCATGCCTCACATTCATAGATAAAACCAATATCCCGCGCTTTGTCACACGGTGCTGCGGCGGCAATCACTTCTTTTTTCACGCCTTCTCCCACCCAAACTCATGGCAGCGCAATTCACAGAAAAAGGCAACACAGCGGCTCGTCACACTCCCAAAAGCTTGCTATTTGAGGTGGAGTCCACTAACATCTGTGGGCTCCATGCAAACCTCAACGCCGTCCACCAACACCTAGAGACGGCGAAACCTGCCATGTTTTTTCTAACGGAGACGCAAATACACCGCCCTGACGACACGACCTACTTGCTCTACCCTGGCTATGTTCTTGAGGAAAGTTTTCGTGCAAAAGCCGGGGTGTGCGTGTTTGTTAGGGCGGATGTTTGCTGTCGCCGTTTGCGCTGCCTAGAGGACCCATCCTTCTCCGTCCTTTGGGTACACGTAGACCATGGCCCTACGAGTCAGATCTATGTGTGCCTCTACCGTTCCCATACAGGAGATGCTGAGACAACTCGACTCTTTGAATATCTGAGTCAGGCGGCAGATGATGCGCAGGAGCGATTTCCGAATGCCGAAATGGTATTTTTGGGGGATTTTAACGCCCACCACGAGATCTGGTTGAGCTCCTCCAAAACAGACCATGCGGGAAGAGCCGCCCACGCATTTGCTCTGGCGCACGGCCTGACCCAATTGGTGCACGAGGTCACTAGGATACCAAGAAGGTCGGGCCAAGCACCTTCTCTGCTAGACCTTCTGCTGACGAGTGATCCGGACCGGTACAGTGTATCGGTGCGAGCCGCGTTAGGCAACTCTGACCACTGCCTGGTCTGTTCCACGGTGCCTATTATGGCGCCTCCACGACCAGTGCGGGGGAAGCGGCGTCTCTGGCACTACTCGTCAGCGGACTGGGATGGACTTCGTGACTATTTTGCGTCCATCCCGTGGGTTGAGCGCTGCTTTGAAGGTAAGAACCCATCGGATTGTGCTACTGCTGTCGCCGGTGAGATCGGTCTGGGTATGGAATACTATATCTCATACACCGATGTCACCGGTGACCGCGGGGTGCGCCCTTGGTTCGGGCGCGAGTGCGCGGAAGCTGTTGAACAAAAACAGTCTGCGTACCGCGCTTGGGTAAGGGCGCGCGCCACGCGCCATCCCAATCTGGGCCACTTCAAGGCGGCGTACAACAGAGCCACAAAGGTCTGTAGAAGGGCCTATGTCAGAGCGGATGCCCTGCGCATAGCGCGGCTTGGTCAAGAGCTAGTGATGCATCCCACGGGAAGCCGTGGCTACTGGCGACTGGCTAAAGCCGTGCAAGCCAACTTCTGTCAGCCTTCGCTGCCTCCGCTGCGTAACCCTGATGGATCCCTGGCCCATGAGCCGCAAGAGAAGGCAAATCTGCTGGCTAATCTCTTTGCGGCCAACTCCCGAATCGATGATTGTGGTACCCAGCCACCAACACTACCCGACAGTGACCACGCGATGCCTGATATCCATATCAGGCAAAGCGATGTCCGTGCAGTGCTGCAATCACTCGATGTCCGGAAAGCCAGTGGTCCGGATGGTATTCCAGCGGTAGTTTTGAAAAAATGTGCAGCGGAGTTGTCTCCAATGCTTACGCGCCTGTACCGGCTATCCTACAGTTCGGGTACAGTGCCTTTGCCTTGGAAAGAGGCGAATGTTCAGCCGATTCCCAAGAAGGGGGATCGCTCGGAGCCAGCCAACTATCGACCCATAGCCGTCACCTCAGTGCTGTGCAAAGTGTTCGAGCACATAATTAACAAACAGCTCATGCGGCACCTAGAGGATCACTCCTTAATTAATGACCGGCAATATGGCTTCAGACCGAAACGGTCAACGGGTGATCTTCTAGCATACGTTACCCATCTTTGGGGTGAGGCTATGGACAAGCACGGCGAGTCACTGGCAATTAGTCTTGACATCGCCAAAGCTTTCGATAGAGTCTGGCACAAATCGCTTCTTTCTAAGCTACCTGCCTTTGGTCTGCCTTCTAGGCTGTGCAACTGGGTTGCTAGCTTCCTGCAGGGGCGCCGTATTCGCGTCCTTTGTGACGGACGAGCTTCGGAGTTTCTGCAGGTTAATGCTGGCGTGCCCCAGGGGTCCGTCTTATCACCCACTCTCTTTCTTCTGCATATCAACGACATGCTGTCTATCGGCAATGTTCATTGTTATGCAGACGATAGCACTTTACATGGGAGTTATCATGGACATCCAGCGGCCAAGCAGTCAAATATCGCGGAGAAAAGGCAGATTCTTGTCACTGAGCTTGACGGGGTCCTGAATCACATTTCTCAATGGGGCTCTGAGAACCTGGTTGAGTTCAATGCCAAGAAGACGCAGGCATGTGCGTTTACAGCAAAAGTATCTTCTTTCCTTCCCCTCCCCACTCTTCAGAGCACGCCACTGCCGCTGCAGGACAATCTCAATATCCTAGGTATGGATGTTCGCTGCAACTTGAATAACAAAAACTACATCGAAAGCATCATCAAAACAGCCTCACGAAAACTCGGAGTCCTGAACAGAGTGAGACGATTTTTCACGCCGGAGCAGCGGTGTCTTCTATACAAGACACAAATTCGCTCCTGTGTGGAGTACTGCTCGCATCTCTGGGACGGTTCAGCAAAGTACTTACTAGATGCTCTCGACAGGTTGCAGCGACGTGCGATCCGCATCATTGGGAATCCCGAGATCACGAACACCCTAGAACCTTTACAGCTGCGTAGAGATGTTGCGTCCATGGCTGTATTTTACCGTCTGTACCATGGGGAGTGTTCTGATGAGCTCTTCCAATTAGTCCCACCCTCCCCTTTCCTACACAGGACAACGCGTGCAGGTCTTAGATGTCATCCGCACACGGTGCAAAACATCCGATCAAGAACCAAGCGGTTCGGAGATTCTTTCCTCTGTCGCACCATTAAGGCCTGGAATTCATTACCAGCTCACGTGTTTCCTTCTTCCTACAGTCCCGGGTCCTTTAAGCGGGGCGTGAAAAAGCATATGATAAGGCCGTCAAGCTGAGTGTCACCATTGTCACACGGTATGTGTAAGTAATGGTGACCCTCTTTTCTGGGATTTTGCCTTCAGCTTACCATCAGGCAAGGCGAGGTCCAATTGACGTGTCCTATATAAAAAAATAAAAAAAAAAAAAAAAATTTTGAGACAAATGTGATTTTTATGCTTATTGCTTTTTTTTTTTTTTTTTTTATACCACTTAGTTGGCAGACAAGCACACGGCCCACCTGATGGAAAGTAGTTACCGTGGCCTATGGACGTCTGTAACACCAGAGGAGTCACAGTCGCGCTGCCAACCCTGTAAGTACAGAGTTTCTGTGCCGTCAGTAGAAGACAAATCAGGACAAGCCTTTAGTCTTCCCACTGACGGCACAAATTCTCCAGTGAGCTCTGGCTACCCTACTCACCGCTGGGAACACAACACGAAGTTATTATAACCGCGGTATTCTGTAGGGCGGAGGTACTTCCCCAGTCGGACTGCTCAATCGGGCGGATATACCGCCGTGTCCTACCTCCTACAGAATTGCTATACGAGATATGGTTTAATTTTACCAAAACTTATCTGTGTATAAAAATATCTTGTGCGGCGACATCTATCATCGCATAGTGGAATTCAAGACAAAAGTTGCGTGTAAGTTAATAATAATATAGTAATAATAATGCATTTATTTACCAGATATTAAAATCCATTGTTTTGTTAGTAAATATTTAAACCTATGTTAATACTTATATTTTACAAAAGATTGGTGCATCTTATAGACGTGCCTTAATATGTGGCACTCATAGCCCCTGTCCACAAATACCTTGAGCATACTGTTGCCACTGCCGCGCATTCCATTCTGCATTGACGTAATTTTTTTTCGCCACAACACTGTGACCATCGGTAAGTGCGTGAGCGAACATAGCCGATGCACTACAGAAGCGCGGCAGCCCCGAGCTCTGAAAGCTTTATTGTATTGTATACGTAAGGCCTTAAGGGAGCGCTGGGTATAGCGGACCCACATCGCACTCGAGTATAGGGATATGCAGTACGCCTTAAAAAGCATTACTTTTACACTGTCCGTGCACCGAGCGAACCTGCGGGCCAGTATATTCGCCCTTACTGCCAATGCCCTACGTTCCCGCTCAATATCTGCATCGTTCCTGAGGACGTGAGCAACAAAGTGTCCAAGATATTTGAAGGTAAGTATCAACCCGACGAAGTGGTACTCCACATATAGTCACCTCCGGTATGATATCCGGAGACTTGGAGCCCACGTCCCCAAAGACCATGAATTCGGACTTTTTGGTGTTGTCAGCACATGTTTGTCCGCATACTTCTCACATATGCCAAGTAGCTTTCTTAATGCACTGATAGAGGGGGCCAAAAAATAGATGTCGATAATATCAGTAAAAATTTTTGTAGCTGAGAGTGGTTGATGTAATGTCATTATTGTCATGTGTCATGTGTGTCATATCGCAAATAGTTGTTTTATTTTCTCCCATTGTTTATTAAAATCTACTTTAACTTCACAAAATTTTATTCAATAAGTAATTATAATAAAATAATATTTCAACATGTCAATAATTGATTACGAGGGCTCATTTATAATTACTGTTATGTTTATATTGTTGTCATAGTAACTTATATATTAAAACAGAACTATAATCATGTTGTTCTTTATCAGCTGATTGCTTTGAAGTTATGTTTACATAAGTAAGAAGGAGTATGGCTATTTTATTAAATATATTTACACATAATATATAATATTTACTGAAAATGGACACTGAGGCAAAGCAAAGGACTTACAAATCTTTATACCTATCACCAATAATTGTAAGTAAAACTAAAATAATCTATAATTGTGAAAAAGTAAAGAATATTTTTAAATATTTTTTATAACCAGGCAAAGGAATCAAAATTAGTCGCTTATTGTGAAGTTAAATAGTTAGTTCGGGCTTTGAAATTCATTATTATATATTTTAAGGGAGGTGGGGTGGCTGAAGTTGCTGTGGTCACTGCTATATATCCACTGGACACCTTGAAGACTCGACTACAGACTGCTCAAGGCTTCAAAAAGGCAGGTGGCTTTCGAGGAGTCTATAAAGGTCCAGCCAATATTAATATTACTTGTTATGCTGATGCAATAATGTCTCTTATCGTTAAAATTTAATTTAATATTGCATCAGCCTTTATCTAAATTTTGTATGAAAGCAAGATTTTATAATTATAATTTGGGGATCCTTCTTGACTTTAATACCCTCCCCATGATACATTCTGGGTAGCCATAGTGAAAATAGGTTCAGAGTTCTTTATTGTAAACCATTATAATTTAGAGCAGGACTAGTAGGAAGCATGTACAATGGGTGATCATATCGCTAGAAGCGCTACCTTCCGGGCAACATTAGGTGGACAGAAATGTGATAAAAACAAAATATATGGTGTAGTTATCAAATAAACTGGATACAAGATGTATATAGTGATATGTTTTCTTTTATTTTATTATGAGAAATATCTCATGTTGATAGAATTTACTACCTAAGGTCAGACAGCAGAAATCCAAGCTTTGGAGATAGTTTTGGTTGCTGATTTTGGTCTCTTTCTACAGGGCTGCTGACTGCTGCCGGAGGATCTGTCGCACCAAATGCCCTGTTCTTTTTATCATATGAAACTATCAAGCAGTTCTGTGAGCCTCTTGTTGCACCAGAATTGGTACCTGTGGTGCATATGTTCGCAGCCGGATTCTGTGAAGTGGTGAGCTTACACTACTGAAATTGATTTAAGGTTCACATTTTATTTCCATTAAAAGTCTATATTTTTGTATTTTTTTGAGACGGGGCAGTAAGGTTTAAACTTAACCGTTATAGTTACAATAAAATATTGTTAGAGCCTTAAAAAGTTATGGATAGTCTTAACCATAAAAATAAAATAAAAATGTTTATTTCATTTCATATTTATTTCAATAGCAATTTCCAATTCCATAGCTTCATAAGATGTTCTGAAATCCATAACTTTTTAATCTGTATTTACAGATTTTGGAATTGTCTTAGATTCAGCAAGAAGCATGCTAAAATACTAATCAGTAAAATTATTTGTGTCCAATCTATCTTATTTCATCAGACAAAAATTGTCAAGGAAAAAATACAGGGTGCAGATGCCTCTGCACACGCCCATAGATCTAGGTAACCACTTTTCATCAGGTGGCCCCGTGTACTTGTGGCCTATGTGGTATAAAAAAAATCAATTAAAATAAGTTATTTATAGCCAAAATATAGTACTTTGTACTGTACACTCTTTGTACCATCAAGTGAAATTTGATTACGATGAGAAGAAGTCACAAAACCGGCTTCACTATAATGACTACATTGAAATGTCAGTAGTGGTTAAGGATTCGGCCTCACGCTCGAGAGGCCCCGGGTTCGAATCCTGGCCATTACAGTACCGGCGTGAGCTCACTCCTAAAGTCCTAGCACAAGCAATTTAGGTTAGCTGGAGGGGTTAAAGGGAATATTAGTGATGACTGAAATTTAAAATAAAAATTGAGTAAATGATTTGCATTGTTTCGAGTTTCTGATATTTCGTGCTGTTTATACAAAGAAATCGAAAGAGGGTAGATCGATATATTTACTACTAAAAAACTTTTTCTCTATTCACCGCCAATACTCCCGTTCCTCCGTGAGCATGGTGCTTGCAACAAAAGCCGAAATATCGGAAACTCGAAACAATGCAACATGGTAAATATCCCGATTATTTTGATACTGATGTGCGTGACCATGATAGTTTAAATACCTATATTGAGTAAATGAGTTGAATTTACAGATTGCATGTTCCGTTGGAGTTCCTATAGACATAGCGAAGCAGAGGAAACAGACTTACATTGGCACAAAAAATAAAAGTGCGGTGACGATACTTGCAGATGTAAGTAGTTAAAACATTTATTGCTTTCCATAATGTGATTCAGTTGTTCTGGAGTCGTATTAGGATAATATGTTGTCTTGCACGAAATCAGAACCTGCTTAGTAAATGAATTGTTGTAATTCTGCTCACATGAGTGACCATTAAATGAATTTCATAGGAATCTATTGAGATCTCTCTTTTATACATACATATAATCACGTCTTTATCGCCGGAGGGTTAGGCAGAGGTGAATTACACGCACATTTAACCAATAGAAAGAAAGAAAGAAAGATGTTTATTGCGACACAGCATACAGTACAAAAAAGAAAAAAAAACAGAATGCAAAAAGAGAAAATTAAAAATTAAAAAAAAATACAGTATAATATTTATATACTGTGGCGGGTGAGGTGCCACGTCATTTTGATGCCAAATATGACACTTGACAAGTCAATGTCACATCTGTCAGCTGAACCAATCATCACCAATCATATTCCGAGTACTATTGTTGACTCAAGCCATGCATGTGAGGCTGAGTTGAATCGAGTTAGTTAGCAGAATCGGGGGTTCAGTTTGGTGATACGCTAAAACGGATGACTTGTGGTATAGCCAACTATAAATGTATAATATTGTTTAAACCACAGAGCGTATACAGAGAGGAGGTACTGTAATTTGATTTACTTAAAAGAAGGCGTGTCACTGCGAGGTGAGGGTGTAGTCGAGAGTGGTTAGATCCCGCCCATACATAACATAAACTCACGCCTATATCCCCGAAGGGGTAGGCAGAGGTGCTAGCACCCACATTTCTCCAGTTTATGTTTAGGTCCCAATGTAATAGGTAGTGAGCCTATTGCCATTAACCGGGCACTTATAAACCTGCGATAAATACACACATAACTTCGAAAAGCATCGAAAAGTCATTGATGTGTGCCATGGTAAAACTTGGCTTGAACCCAATACAGTCTCAGCAGTCCATTACCCATACCACTAGGCTACCGCGGTACTACAGCCCGCCCACTTCTCTATTTTCTAAAAACAATAGGATAGCAAAACTACTCGTCTTTATTTTGCAACACGCAGTTTCTTAAACGCCACCTCTCTGTATTTCCTATACTCCCTAAACTACCTTAACACTATAATAGTACACTATGCTTAGGCCAAACCTACTGTAATTACGTCAGGGTATGTCCTAAAATTACAGCAGCACACAGTTACTTAGGCCCCTCCTCTTTGTATTTGCTATGTACCTTAAAACTACATTAACACTACAATACGTTTAAGCTAGACCTACTGTAATGACGTCATGATACTGTTATATAGGTATACAGATATAAGCGCGTGCGCTGCGCCCCACGCGACCACCTTATAAGCATTAAACAGTGTATCGCTAACCCGTGTTTGATTAGCACGTCTCACCCGCACTACCCGCATACTTAACAGTGGCGACGAGGATAAAAAAGTAAAAATGGCGTCAATGTATTTGGGCGTATTGAACACCTTCGACCATCTTTCGCAAGATTGGGTGGTATTCAAACAACGCCTGAATCAATGGTTTATCGCTAACGATCTGGTGGATACGGACAAATCGGGTGTGAAGCGGAAGGCGATATTACTCACAGCGCTCAGTGATGCCACGTACAAGCTGGCCAGTGATCTGGTGTTGCCCAGAAAAATAGAAGATGTGGAATACCAGACGATTTTAAGCGTGTTGGGTAAACATTTTATACCCAAGCGCCACGGATTCGCCGAGCGTTCTAAGTTTTACTCTGCGACGCAGAGGTCAGATGAAGGGCATATACATTGGGCAGCGCGATTGAGAGGATTAGCGGCATATTGTGGTTTTGCTAATCTGGAGGAAGCGCTTCTGGACAGATTCGTGATGGGAATGATGATTGGGCCTGAGCGCGATAAGCTCTTCACCAAGGATACCAAGAAGCTGACGTTAGCGAAGGCAGTGGAGCTGGCAGAGAGTGTGCACTGTGCGCGCACAGCTGCCGCTGCTATCCCCGCGGCACCTGCTGACGTCACAGCATCACCGGTCTTCAAAGTTATCAATCGAAGCCTGAACAAAGCGGCGAAATGTGAAGTCTGCGGTTTCAAAAATCACAAATCGGCCGAATGTCGTTTTAAAAACTTTAGCTGTCGTAAATGCGGACAAAAGGGTCACCTACAACGCGTGTGCAAAATAGTGAAATGTGAAGATTCTGTGAAATACGTCGAAGGTTCTGAGGAGGAAGGCGTGCAAGGTAAAATCTTACTAAATCATATTCGTTGCGAGTCAGACTTGAAACCGATGTCGGAGTGTGTTCAAATCAATGGTCTTTGTTTGCAATTTGAAATCGACAGCGGTGCGGCCATTACTGCTATCTCACATAAATTATATTTTAAACATTTTTCTAATGTACCATTATCGCTTGCGCCAAAAGCATTGAAAGGTTACGCCGGGGGGAAGATTGTAACACTAGGTGTCATGCGAGTACCTGTACAATACTTAGGACACACACACACGCTTACAGTCTATGTGGTGCGGGACGGCGGGCCACCTATTTTAGGTAGGGATTTCATTCGTCTGTTTCGACTACAAATATCACCTATCAAATACTGCGCTTCCGGCGATGACAATCTTGTAGACGAGTTAGCCCGCAACTTCCCGTCGGTGTTCTCGGATAAAATCGGGCGGTTCACAAAATATAAAATTAGTTTATCGCTAAGACCGGACGCTAAGCCTATATTTCGCAAAGCGCGACCGGTAGCATACGCACTCCGTGGCAAAATAGATAATGAGCTTGATCGACTGATATCACTTGGTATAATAACTAGTGTTCAGTACAGCGATTATGCGTCTCCTATAGTCCCTGTTCTAAAAAAGAATGGAGAAATTCGCATATGCGCTGACTATTCGGCAACGATTAATAAACAGCTGATCATTGAAAAATATCCTTTACCGACAATCGATGACCTTTTCGCAAAGTTACATGGAGGTGAGTATTTCTCAAAATTAGATTTGTCAAGTGCGTATAATCAATTTGTATTAAACGAGCATGATGGTACACAATTATATACATGTATAAATACCCACAGAGGTTTGTTTATATACAACCGCTTAGTATTTGGACTCGCGCCGGCACCAGCCATCTTTCAAAAAGCAATGCAAGGTATAGTTTCAGGGTTGGATGGTGTTTTATGTTTAATGGATGACATATTAGTAACAGGTAGGAACAGGTCGGAACATTTGAAGAGGCTAAAGATAGTTTTAAGTAGGTTGGGGGAAGCTGGGCTTACGTTGAGGAAAGACAAGTGTGTATTTTTTCAAAAGGAAGTGAATTATTTAGGTCATACGATTGATAGGCACGGTGTAAGAAAATCACCTGAGAAAATTAAAGCCATTCGAGATGCGTTGATTCCTAAAAACGTGAACGAGCTGCAATCTTTTCTAGGATTAATTAATTATTACCGTAATTTTGTGCCCAGGGTTTCAACAATTCTTAATCCATTATATCAACTTCTCAATAAAAATACGAAGTGGACTTGGTCTGAGGTTCACCAACAAGCCTTCAATAATATTAAAAGTCACCTAACTTCTGATAATGTTTTAGCTCACTTCAATCAAAATGCAACGGTCATATTAACAGTCGACGCATCACCGTATGGTCTCGGTGCGGTGTTGTCGCAGTTAGACAGAGACGGACTCGAAAGACCGGTGTCTTTTGCCTCCCGTTCGCTAGTACCGGCCGAGAAAAATTATTCGCAAATACAAAAAGAGGCGACTGCAATTATTTTTGGGGTCAAACGATTCCACCAATATTTATATGGCCGAGTCGATCCGTTTATATTAAGAACAGACCACAAACCTCTCCTGTCAATTTTCGGGTCGCAAAAAGGTATTCCAGAAGTGACTGCGAATAGATTACAACGATATGCTTTATTCTTAGCGGCGTATAACTACAAAATTAAATACGTACGTAGTGCAGATAACATCGCTGATTTTCTGTCTCGTTCCATCGCAGTCACAGATAGTCCAAGTACAGCAGAGCGTACGGACTGTGAGGATCGCGCGGCGTATGTTAATTTCATCGTACAAGGGGATCTTCCCGTCACCCTGGACCAGGTACGTGACGCCACTGACCGGGACGTTCTCTTACAAAGAGTGAAAAAATTTGTACTGAAGGGTTGGCCGCGAAGTGTCAAAGATTTAAATATAAAACCTTTTTATCAGTGTAGGGCTCAGTTGTCCATAGAGGAAGGATGTTTGATGCGGGGTCACAAAGTTGTGATCCCTGAAAAATTACGAGACAAAATTATTACAGAACTGCATAGCTCCCATTTCGGTATAGTTAAGATGAAATGTGAGGCACGCGCTAGATTGTGGTTCCCGGGAATCGACGCTGCACTCGAGAGCGCGGCGCGAACGTGCGCTGTGTGCGCTCAGCTGCGGCCGGCGCCCCCGCGCGCCCCGCTAGCTCCGTGGCCGCACCCGCCTCACCCGTTCTATAGGATACATTTAGATTTTTTAGGTCCGTTATATGATCGCACGTATCTTATAGTAGTTGACGCTTTTTCAAAATGGGTCGAATGTTACCCTATGAGGTCAATTACATCGGACGCACTAATTGAGCGTTTATACGAGTTGATGTCCCGAGTAGGCGTGCCGGCGGTGATCGTAAGCGACAACGGTACATCGTTCGTATCACAGAAATTTGCAGAATTCTGCAAATTAAACGGAATTAGGCAAAGGTTTTCTCCCGTATACTTACCTAGCAGTAATGGTCAAGCCGAGAGCTCGGTGAAAATTGTAAAGAAGGGTAATAAAAGTATCATACTCACGTGTCGAGATCAGAAACACTTAAATTCTAAAATAAACAAGTTTTTGTTTGATTATCGCAACTCGAGACACAGCACGACTGAACAGTCGCCGGCACAATTGCTTTACGGTAGGCAACTGAGGTGCCGCCTAGATTTACTCAAATCAAATGCATCGCCTTCTTCACCGGAACTTGCCGACACAATAAAACGTAAACAATTGTTACAATGTGAATATTACGGGGGAACCAAGCGTCCAGATTTCATTCCGAGAGAAGCAATTTTATTTAAAAAATATATAAATAAGAAAAAACATAATTGGGTGAAAGGAAATATAGTACATAGAATTGGAAATGTTTTATACAAGATTTATGTACCGGAACTGAATTACTATGTAACACGCCACAAAAATCAAATAAAGAAATGTTATGATCAACAAGCTGTTGCTCCGTTGGTGTCGTTACCATGGGATACAGACAGCCTACCCGACACTGCTGAGAGTGCAGCGAATCCTGCAGTCGCGGTGCCAGAGTATCAACTTCAGTCAACATCGCATAGCGAAGCGGTTGATGCTGATGTGGAGGAGACGGAGGAGACACAGAATGTTAATACAGACTCTGGTCAGAACGTAGTTGACGTTGCTACCGACAGAGTTAGTACGTCGGCACCAGCGGAAATCCTTGACCATACGTCGTCTCCCAGCAGGAGTAGACGTAATCGCACACGCATCGATTACGCACAGTTTTTCTAGTAGATGTTATATGTTTAGAATAAGTTCATAATAAAGGTGGAGGGATGTTATATAGGTATATAGATATAAGCGCGTGCGCTGCGCCCCACGCGACCACCTTATAAGCATTAAACAGTGTATCGCTAACCCGTGTTTGATTAGCACGTCTCACCCGCACTACCCGCATACTTAACAGATACCTACAATCAAAGCACTTAGGCGGCTTCCTCTCTGTATTTGCTATAGTGCTAGTAAATAGAAGCAATGGAATTTGTAGTTTCTTCTCCACTAGGTTTTAAACGGCTAGTTTAAGTAGAATTGACGTTAAAGTATTATGAGAAATACAAAAATGACATTTCCTTAACCCCTATTGCATCATAGGCATACAGAAAAGAGGGTATTCGTCGAGGGGTATACCGCGGTTTTACGTCCACAGTACTGAGAGACCTGCCCTTCAGCTTCATAGAGCTACCTGTCTGGGAACTGCTGAAATCAGGTATCAAAAGGCGCAATAATGGAGAGATTACTAGCTTTCAGGTTAGTTGCATTTGTCATATTAGGGTTTAAGGTTGCACTTCAATTACCTGGCGCCTTGGAGAAGTACGATGTCACCATCGAACCCCAGAGAAGGCGGGGGGAGCCAACCGATCCACTAATTTCTTGCTATGTGATCTCTGTATAGCCTCCGAACAGTCCTCTACAGAGCTGCTATTTGCCGTAAGGGACAGTGTCTCGCGTGCAGGAGAGAAACACTAATGTCTCTATTCCATTTTTGTATATATTGTATAGTTAGCATAGTTTTATATAAATTTGTAAGTAATTGTATATTATAATAGCATATTTTATTTAATGTAATCATATTATGTATCTTATAAATAAATCACGTCTCCGTTATTTAGGGTGCAAAATGTGGAGGTTCCGGGACTGCCACCCCCTTGTATCCTCAATGTTATTTACGTTTTTTATCTTACCCTACAACTGGTCTTTCGAGCCGGTTGTTCACTTCAGTCCGGTATATCACTTACTTTATACTTCCAGAGTGGTATATGCGGTTCTCTCGCGGCAGGCATTGGAGCCTTACTCACCAATCCACTAGATGTGGTAAAAACGCGTATAGTGCTGGCAGAGGCGTGGGAGCCAGTGCACCAGAGGACTATCGGCAGGGTGCTGAGCAGGATATACGTGGAGTCAGGAGTCAGGGGACTGTTCGCAGGGGTCACGCCCAGGTTGGCGATAACCATGATTGGGGCGTTCGCGTTCTTTGGCATCTATGAGGAGACCAGGAGATGCTTTGAAGAGTATATAGGTGAAAGGTAGCTAAGAGTAATGTGTTTTATGAAATGAAGAATTTATGAGAACTGTGATATAAAATTTTATTTATGGTTACTTGTTCGTTTTATTTTGAAATTTGAACCTTTCTTTCGAAATGATTTTTATTATACCACTTAAGTGGCAGACAAGCACACGGCCCACCTGATGGGAAGTGGTTACCGGGGCCTATTGACGTGTGCTACACCTGGGGCGTCATACTTGCGCCGCCCTGGAGAAACCTAATGCCTCTTTTGTAGAACCCCATGTTGTAGGTGCTTGGAAAAACCGCAGCAGGGAGTTCATTCCACAATTTTTTGTGTGCGTGAGATGAAGTTTTTTCATATCGCACAGTGCGCACCGTCTCAAATTGCAATGTGTGGGTATGAATTCCCTGCCTATGGCGAGCGTTGCGATGATAGAATGTTGCTGTGGGCATCATGTCAAACGATGGATCTGAGCACAAACCGTTGTACAGGCGGTAGAACGCACACAGCAAAGTTCCTTCTAAGGTGGAGAGGTTCCACATCACCTGCGAGTATGGGATCGACCAGCCTCAATGCCCAAAATGACAATACATGGATCATCATGTATGTATATTAAAGTAATAGGGCTAACTAACACAATTTCTTTTCGGCTATTTAGGTATTGTTTTTTGTGACGGGTTTTTTAAAATTTTTATTTTACATCTTTTTTACACTTTTTAAATTGATCTACTCGTCAAGCTCTTTGATTTGATACCTATATTGAGGGAGTTGTGAAATAAATGGGTTAAATAAAATCTTGGGTTTGAAATTTATCATATTGTGTGGTATTCTAATACTCAAGCCTTTTCATTTGATACCCACATTGAGGGACTTGAGAAAAATATGTATTCCGTCATTTTGTACCGGCGGCCATCCTGGACCGATTTTTACAAACATAGCTAAGAACACTTCCGACTAATATACCTTATAAACAAATCCAAATCAGTTCATCTATTCAGGAGCTCCGATGCCGCAGACACACACACACACACGCACACACACACACACACACACACACACACACACACACACACACACACACACTTAAATTTTTAGCAGTGTCCGTGGCCCTGAAGTGATTTCAACGGATCTACATGGCTAATCTGATCTAAATGTTACGTCTTTCGTTCGTGTTTAGTTTTTATTCTATTATGGTCCCTGGTCCAGGGAGACCTTTTATACTCCTTTCGTATAAACGAACTTATTAGTCATCAGCTGTGACTCGTTCTATGAGATTATTGGTAGACTAGAAGAATGTCAGCCTAAAGAAAAATAAATTGCATCTGTCACATACTTGTCACACACGTCTGTCATGTGCCAGGTCGCCAGGTGCCTAAATCTACACACGGAAGCCTATGCCTTCAGCACCGCGAATTAAAACACACATCATGTCGAGGATATAAATCGAACTTTTGGACTAATTAAATAAATGACGGCATAATAAATGACTAACAAATCCGATGAGAACGTAAAATATAAATCGTTGCGGTGGTCCCCAATAGTCGTAAGTACACTTTGCTGATAGCGTTAATACCGATTTTATTATTAATGTAGTAAGGTTCACCATCGCCTCTGTGGCGAGGCGATGGTGAACACGACTGATACGCGGAGGCGCGGGTTCGATTCCCGCTTAGTGCAAATTGTATGTATGAATCATGGGTGAATAATGGCTATTGGTCAGGCCCTCGATTCTATTAAAGCACTACCAAAAATACCACGAACACTGCAAAAAATATGATTAAATTTTGTACCAAGCGCCTACAATATGGGGTTCTTCAAGAGGGGCATCAGAAGGTTTCTTCATGGTCCGCAGCGCGAGTGTGACACCCCTGGTGTTACATACGTCCATAGGCCACGGTAACCGCTTCCCATCAGGTGGGCCGTGTGCTTGTCTGCCAACTAAGTGGTATAAAAAAAAATCTTTATTTCTATACAATCAATCAATTAGCCCACCGCAGTCCACTGCTGGACATAGGGCTCTCCCAATTGGCGCCATTTTTTCTGATCCTCTGCCTTCCGCATCCAGTCTACAAACTCAAACATATTTCACATGTGGGTAGTTGTAAAATTGTGTAAAAATGTTTGAGTGTCACATGTGAAATATGTCGAGTTTTTTTATTTTATACAACTTAGGTGGCAGACAGGCACACGGCCCACCTGATGAAAAGTGGTTACCATGACTTATGAACGTGTGTAACACCAGTGGAGTCACATCCGTGCAGCCGACCCTGTAAGAACAGAGACTTTGTGCCGTCAGTGTAGAGGACAAAGCAGGACAAGCCTTTGGTCGTCCCACTGACAGCACAAAAACTCTCCAGTGAGCTCTGGCTACCCTATTCACCGCCGGGAACACAACACGAAGTTATTATAACCGCGGTATTCTGTAGGGCAGAGGTACTTCCCCAGTCGGACTGCTCAATTGGGCGGAAATACCGCCGTGTCCTACCTCCAGCAAAAAAAAAGTGTGGCAATGTTTATATAGCAATGTTCTTAAATGTCATTGTGAACCTTTGAGGATGCCGTAAGGCGAAACCGGTCAGGTGTAATATTAAAAATAATGTGGAAAAGTACAAGTGAGTTTTCAATATGTGATTCAATCAAAGCTTGACTGTTTTTGGGTATGTCTAGTGTTTCTCTTCTGTTGATTGGAGGCAGGAGGTGTGGCTGCAGCTGTGGTGGTCACTATCGTATATCCATTGGATACTTTGAAGACTCGTATCCAATCGGCCCAGGGGATTGAGAAGGCTGGCGGTTGCCGTGGTATTTATCACGGTAAGTTGCAGTAGACCATCCCATTGGTAGTGTGATAATTACAGGGTTTATTTTACAGCAGTAAAGGTAGGTATAGATGGACCGACCTTGAGCTATGTACCTTTGTACCACGAGCCTATCTGTATTTTTTAATACCACTTAGATGGCAGACAAGCAAATGGCCCACCTGATGGAAAGTGGTCACCGTGGCCTATAGACGCGTGCAAAACCAAGAGAGACACACTCGCGCTGCCAACCCTGCAAGCATTGAGAGTTTCTGTACCGTCAGTGTAAAAGACAAAGCAGGACAAGCTTTTGGTCTTTCAACTGACAGCACAAAACCCCTCCAGTGATTTTTATCCTATTTAATCCAGATAACGAAATGTTGAAATCGCGACTGTCGTATCTGCAAACGTCTGTTACAATAAAAGGTGTATGGACGTGTGCATGAACCTTCTTCAAATTAAATCAAATCATATTTATTTGTTTAAACATGTGTTATACATACATGTGCATGCAAGATGTTAGGTCAACAATTTTATTATGTCCAACATGTTTAGCCGTATATATGGCGGCGTACAAATGTTTATATGTTTTGTAAAAAAGAACATTAATTAAAATAATATACGAGTCTAAATAATTAGGTATCTATTTGATTGACTAGACAAATTAGTTACTTTTTATTAACCGTCAAAATGGTTAAATTATAAAGAAACTTGTATGAGACAATTTATTGTGATGTCATAATATTTAATAGTCAAATCATTTACTATTATATTATAGCTAAGGAAGATACTTAAAAATAAATATTTTTTATTAATAATAACCGAAGCAAATTTTAACGCTTTTTTGACATATAATTTAATGAGCTCAGTTAAATAATTTATTTTAACTGCATTAAAAATACTCAATTAAAAAAATGTCAAGTAAGAACCATGTTTGAAAGTTTTTATACCATTTTTGAAGACTCTCCTATTGTAGTCGCTTAAGAAAACCACATCAGGGAAATTAATCCTCAGCTTAAACATACGCGCACCGTTTCCGGTCCGAACGTGTGAGGACGTATTCCCTGCCTGTGGCCTAATTCTGTTTCCTACAGGTTTGCTGACATTAATGGGATCGTCCATTCCCGTAAATTGCCTTTTCTTCGGGGCGTATGAGATGATCAAAACGGTTACTGAGCCTTACACCACCGCACAAACTGCACCCGCACTGCATTTGGTGGCAGCTTGCTTCTGTAGGACAGTGAGTGCAGTTTTTTTTCTTTTATACCACTTAGGTACCAGACAAGCACAAGGCCCTCCTGATGGAAAGTGGTTACTGTGGCCTATAGACGTGTGTAACACCAGAGAAGTCACACTCGCGCTACCGACCCTGTAAGCACAGAATTTCTTTGCTGTCAGTGTAGAAGACAAATCAGGACAAGCCTGTAGTCTTCCCACAGACAGCACAAATTCTCCAGTGAGCTCTGGCTACCCTACTCACCGCTGGGAACACAACACGAGGTTATTATAACCGGGGTATTCTGTAGGGCGGAGGTACTTCCCCAGTCGGACTGCTCAATTGGGCGGAAATACCGCCGTGTCATACCTCCTATACCAGGTGAAGTGTTACTGCGATGTGTCCTCAAGATACTGATTTATTTGTATTTCTATGAAATATGGGTGGCCAAATACGAAATACGTGTTGCTTTTCATGTAAGGTCTTTCACAGAAATTCATTGAAACTAATATTGTCATAGTGACATCGTCTGCTGCTTCTGTATGTGATTGGCTACAAAACTGTATCTTAACACAGAGGCGCATGGAGGCCCCAAGGGGTCTTAATGGCCCTATGTCAACTAGGGTGCGAGGGATAAAACAGGTTACCTCATTTTCGGCAACTGATAGTCCGAATTATCTGGATGGATTATGGTCGGTTCGAGTCCGATAAATCCAACTTAGCTGGCTCCGGCGGGAGGGAGGGGAAGGGGCGCGATAAAAAAGAAGATTTAATGCGCGCCGCCAACTCCGTTTATAATAATATTGAGCTGGCGTGGAGTAATCCTTATCCTGGCCAGTGAAGTCCAATAAATCATTGAGCTATCTTATAATCTGTTCTAGTCCTAGTAATTGTTGGACCCTCGACTGTTGAGAACTAGAAACCATGGGTGTTATTTACTGCCTGTTCTCTTTTCACAGTTGGCATGTCTCATTCGGGTCCCCTCTGATGTAGCTAAGCAGAGAAAACAGATTGCCGTCGGAACAAAAACTGAAAGTGCATATCATATACTGTACCAAGTGAGTACACTTTTAGTTGGCTTACGGGTGAAATTGGCTTGGGCTCCAGAGATCTTGCTGGAGCCCCATACACGTCAAGAGGCCATATGTGACCAATAACAAGGCAAAGTTATCTCATAAGTTTGACGGATTGGAAATATAATTATACAAGGTATCAGGACTTCTCGCGAATTAAATCATGGAACTTACTATTTCTGCCGACGTTTCGGATGCGTTGCAGCACCCGTGTTCACGACTTGATTAATCTTCGAGCGGATTAGATATAATAACACCTGGCAAAGATGAGTAGTACTAGGTCAGTATTTATGGTGCTTGCAACAGCGCCGAAATATCGATAACTCAAAACAATGAAACATGGTAAATATCCCGTTTATTTTGATACTGATGTGAGTGACCATGATA
This sequence comes from Eilema griseolum, assembly GCA_963662185.1. Lineage (NCBI taxonomy): Eukaryota > Metazoa > Arthropoda > Insecta > Lepidoptera > Erebidae > Eilema > Eilema griseolum. Next base: position 2,107,608 of record OY759254.1, read on the forward strand.
GTTTAAATACCTACATATATTGTGTAAACTCTTTTCGTAAACGTAACTACACGTAACACGTAAACGTAACGTAAATAAATAAATTTTAAACTTTAACTGTATAGAAATGAAGTCTAAAATTTAATGCCCTTTTTGCAGTGTTTGTGATATGACAGTGGTTTTGCTTTAGTAGAATCAAGGGCCAGACGCTGAGCGCACCATGAACTGGAATCGAATGCTTTAGTCGCATTATGTCCAATTCGCAAAATGTCCAGCGGGCTCAAATTGTCCAATTCTCACAACGTCCAATTCGCAAATTGTTCAATTCTCACAACGTCCAATTCTCAGAATGTCCAATTCGCAATTCGCCCAGTTTGTAAAATAGGAGTCGTGCTTGATTACGGGAGGCGTTTTTGACGCTTCAGTCTCATAACGTTCTTAAACCATAAATCGCGCGCCCTGACACGAATAGATATAGGTTAGAAGGGTAAGTGGTTTAGTAGGGTAAGTAAGTCCTTCGTGTTGGGTATCTCGAAGAAATAGGAGCCCCGCGAAGCGGGTCTCCGTTTACATAACTCACATATCCATATACTCGCACACAATTAGGAACTGGACCAATTGCGAATTGGACCAATTGCGAACTGGACCAACTGCCAACTGGACCAATTGCAAACTGGACCTATTGAGAATTGGACAGTTGGACATTTTGCGAATTGGACATAATGCGACTAAAGGATTTGAAAATGATAATTCAGATTTTTAATTTAACTCATTGTGGTTTTTCAAGGCCGCCGTTTTAATATAAATAAAATAAAAAATAAAAATAAAAAAGCCTTATATTTCCAGTTTAACAAATTAACTTTCAATTATGTTGTTTCTCACCTAAACTTAATTAACAAATGAATTAAAAAATTGAGAAACTAATATCGATTTCACTTTAAAAGTAGGTACATAGACAGTACCATTTTACTGTACTGGAACCCCCCTTAGGTAAAGGCCTCCTCCAAAGCTTTCCATTTCTCTCTGTCTTGGGCTATTTGTTGCCATTCTGGGCCAGCAATTTTTTTAATATTGTCGTCCCATCTAGTGAACGGTCTTCCTCTACGTCGTTTGCCCGGTGGGCCTTGCCATGACGTAACTTTTTTGGTCCATCTACTATCCTTAAGGCGAGCTACATGACCGGCCCATTTCCACTTCAACGTTTGGTTGTATTTGAGAGCATCTATTGCTTTTGTTTTTGACCGAGGCGCCGTTTTAAACTTCGATAAATCAAATCAAATCAAAATCGAAATTTATTTATTATAGAAATATGGTTAATTACAAAATGTTTGTCGCTGTTTTTAGCAGCATGCAAAATTTCTGTTCATAGTAACGTAATTTAAAATATCTATAAAAATTAAAAACGATGATTCTCATTGATATCTAATATGTCACTAAGTAAGCTATGATAAGAACATTGTCAAAAGCGGATGATAATGTCAACAGAAAAATGGAAACAAATAATAATAATTTGGAAATAATTTATCAAAGTCAAATTCATATAATAATTATTAATTACGGACAAACGGCACCATTGAAAAGCAGTAATGAATTAAAACAATAAACTCTCCGTGTCTGGTGCTGCTGTCTGCGGTCGGGCTCGTAATCATACCTTTAATATCTTTGGTAATTTGTTTATTGTTCTAGGCATATAAAAAAGAGGGTCTTCGCCGCGGAGTGTACCGAGGGTTCGGATCCACTGTGTTGCGAGATCTGCCATACACCCTGATAGAGATACCCTCGTGGGAACTGTTCAAGAGAACTGTTTCCAATTCCACTGGAAAAGAAGTTACCAGTTTGCAGGTCTGTGACGTATGCTAACGATGGACATAATATTATGATATACCTGATCCTTTTTTCGGAGGCAATGTTTTCGATCCGTTTTCCCCAAAGTAGAAACCTCTTAAAAAGCATCAGAGTAGAGTGAATGCAGTAGAAATGCGTGCGTTGCGAAGTATGTGTGGCTTGACCTTGAAAGATAGAGTGAGAAATAGCGTGATAAGAGAACGATGTGGAGTGATAGAAGATGTAGTGATGAGAATTGAGAGAGGAATGTTGAGATGGTTTGGTCATGTTGAGAGAATGAATGAAAAAAGACTAACAAAACAGGTGTATGAGGCGAGTGTGGATGGTAACGTCGGAAGGGGAAGACCTAGGCGCACATACCTGGACCAAATCGGGGAAGTTTTAGAAAAGGGGCAGGTCAGGAGTACTCTAAACCGACGAGCATGCATGAAGAATGTAATGAGAGTGAATGAAGCGAGAGTAGTATGTCAGGATCGTAGCAAATGGAGATCCGTGATCTCTGCCTACCCCTATGGGAGACAGGCGTGATTTTATGTATGTATGTATGTATGTAGAAACCTCTTACAACCACTTTCTAGATGTGGTGCTACATAGACAATTTCTTGAAAGCCTTTTACGCAGATAGAGTTTAGAGTTCCCACATGTCTTTAAATAAAGAATTTGTGCTTTAAAGTTCTGGGTTCGGCATTCCACATATTTGCAGGTTTGGATATTTTTTGTAGCATTGTAAATTTTTTGTGTATTGTCTTACCCAAACTATCATCGCCATTAATATCATAACAGCGTAGTGTCTCTACATTATTGAAGGCCTTCGCCTCGATGCCCAGGGTCCGTCGTCCGGCTTTTGCTTTTTTTATACCAGTTAGACAAGCTGCAGCAGATGGGATCTGATAGAAAGTGGTTACCGCGTCCTATGGACGTTCGCAACACCAAGGGAGTTGCACACGCGCTGCCGACCCTGTGAGCACAGAGTTTTTATACTTTCAGTGCAGAAGACAAAGCAGGACAAGCCTTTGGTCTTCCCACTGACAACACAAAAACTCTCCAGTGAGCTCTGGCTACCCTACTCACCGCCAGGAATATAATACGAGGTATTCTGTAGGGCGGAAATACTTCCCCAGTCGAACACTTCAATTTTACAGAAATACCTCCACTTCGCACGGTCTTGGCATCCTTGGGAATGAGTCCATTAACAGCCTAGATAAACCAATTTAGAAGGAAACGAGGATTAGGATAGTTGACCCCTGGCTCCAAACTGGAGCTTTGGATCTAGATAATCTGGATCGCCAGTAGGAGGGATTGGCCAAAGAAGTCCAGGTTTGACGTCGTCGTTTGAGGGTGTCCTGCGTGTCAATGGTCTCACTAGCATGGACGCTGCAGATCGCGCTAAATTAGAGGAGTAAGAGCCTGAGGATCGACCCTTTGCTTTAAGTTCACCTTGGCGTGGGATGCATTCAGGAAATTGTCTCCAATACATTTGTTTACTTCCAGAGTGCACTCTGCGGTTTAGTCGCTGGCGGTATCGCAGGCAGTGTTACAACCCCCCTTGACGTGGCGAAGACTCGCATAGTACTAGCGGAAGTCAAGAGCCGAAGAAGTCACGCAGAGGCAGACAAGTTACGCGTCAAGAATGTGCTGACCAAAATTTACGTAGAAGAAGGCGTCAGGGGACTGTTCGCAGGGCTTATGTTGCGAATGGCTCTTATTATGGTGGGGAGATTTCTATTTTTCGGTATCTATGAGGAATTGGTCAAATTATTTGATTTATATAGTAAGGCAGAAACCAAAGAAGAGCAGAGTGAAATTAAAAAAGATCTGATTGATGAGGAAGAAGATGTTTCTCCTGTAGTACAGTAAAGATATTACAAATAGAATCTGCCAACAAAAGCCTTAGTTTAGATGAGCGTTAAAAACTTAACAGTTTTGATCAGTCCCCGTAGCATTCAAGATATGTTCTTAGTGTATTCGGCCAACTAAATTACATAAATACCAGTATAATATATTTTACATACATACCAACAGTCGTATTAGTCCCTTGAAGGAATTATCAAGTATTCATTGGTCAAAGGAGCCGGTGGAAGAGGTTATGTCGGACTCGAAACGACCAACACGCACGACGCCTGTGAGTCGTTTTTGGTTGCTGAAGGTGAGGTTAGGCATATCCCTCGCGCCCCGGCTGACCCAGGGCCATCTCTCTCGATCTGGCTCTCTCCTCGGGTGTGGGGACCACACAGTCCCCAACTAGTCCCCGGAAATGGGGAGGCGCGCGAGACGCGCCGCCATCGCGGTCTGCTTCTGCCAGGGTGACAGGCGGATCCACCCGTCACCCCCAGGCCTGCACTCATGGGGGCGCGGAGGTCATTTATGGACCTTTGGTCGAAGAGACTTGAGAAACGTGATTGGGTGTCTGGTGTACCAAGAAAAGGACACGAATTTTAACAAGAAATTGTGAAACGCTCGTAAATGTGAATGGCACAGATGAAAAACCTTATGGAATTTAATTCTCAATCACACAGGCACGACTTACAAGTTCACAGCATGGAGTAGCAGCATATAGCATGCAGCAGCAGCATACAGCACGCAGTAGATACAGGTACAGAATACAGTATGCAGTAGGTACAGATTTTGCAGCACGCTGTATGTGTTCGTGCGGTCTGCGGTCAGCTACGTATCCATACCTTCCAGGTTAACTTACACCGATTTATTTCTATGATTTGATCCGTTTTTTGGTTCATTGAAAGAATTCTCAGCGATTATATTGGTCGAAGACTCGAGAGACGTGATTACATACAACGAAATAATTACACATGAGTTTGAACAAGAAACTAAAACTCTCGTAAATATGAATTTCGTGGTTAGCAAACCTAATGACATTTAGTTTATGGAATTAAATTATATATAGAATGAGGTAGTTAGTTGCTTGGACGACAGATAGATTGGATAGCGCTGCTATAATGTTAACGAACAGGAAAATATAAGAAGTGCACTTGTGAAATATAATTACTTATATTGTTACCGATATGTCCTTTTAAAAGTAGTCAATAAACCAATGTTGAAAATTTTACGATTACATTTTTTTGAGTGTCCCGGTATCCATTTCGGTACCCCCTGCCTGTGCTGACATGCTGCCTAATTAATGGGAGCTAATTGAAGCAGATTTTTTTTTTAAAGTAAATATATGTAAAAATCAAAATCTCCACGGATTCTCTTACAGCGGAAGTGGTTATGGCGGAATCATATGGTGGTTATAACCGACTAAACGCAGCCAGTCTGTGCTGTCTGTGGGTCGTAGGTTGCCCGAGGTGAAACTATTTCTCGCAAGTCGCACCCCGGCCGACCCAGGTCCATCTCTTTTGAGTTTGGATGTGAGCCGTAAGGACCACGCTATCCCTATCCAGCCTCTGGAAAGGCGCGTTTTGCACCGCTGCCAGGTATCTATATCTAAGGGGCATAAACTGTCTCCACTATTAGATATATCTACCCACAAAACAATAATATTATCCAATATTATACAACGGTTCGGGACTTAGCGTTAAGTCCTTGCTATTTCTGCCGACGTTTCGTATGCATTGCAGCACCTGTGATCACGACTTAACTAGATTGCGAGGGTCGAGAGGAACATTTTTTATGCTCCTACCTATCATTACTTTTATTATGAACGGTTAGGCTGGCGACTTCATTTTTTTTTTTTTTCTTTATTTAAGGACTTTATACAATAAGTATATGTCGCCCTGCTAGTACATATTGTATTATCTTAACAAATATTAAAACTAAAACATTCAGTAAGTACTATTGTATAGAAAGCATTCTATATAAATAGAATGCTTCCTCCGAATTAGGAGTGGTCAGTATTTTATGGAAGGCACCTATGTCTGCCTTATTTACCTCTAAGTCTACCATCAGTTGGTCTCTCCAGTCTTGTAGCGCGCGCATTCCATGAGGATGTGTTGTACGTCCTCCATTACTCCACAAGTTTCGCAATTTGGAGAGGTTGTTATACGCATTAAATATCTAAATTTATTTGATAAAATGTGACCACTTCTAATTCTATGTGCTATGACTATATATTTCCTAGGTAACTTATTATTAACAAACCAGGGAATCGGAGGAGGTTGACATTGTATGATCTTATACCATATGCCCTTCTCTAGAGATATTTGATTAAAATATTCTTTCCATATGTTATAGCATTTCCTCCTGTAAGTAGACATCATTTCGGAGTAATAAGGTGTTACAACGATTTCTTCGCCACTTAAACATGCTTGTTTGGCCAGTTTGTCAGCCTCCTCATTACCATATATACCTATGTGGGATGGAACCCATTGCAATCTCAGAGATACTCCTTGTTGTGTCAGATTGTCTATTTTAGCTACTATTTCATACGCTATCGGTGTACCTCTATGGCTAGAGGTACATCGAGCAATATGAAATAGCGCACTTTTACTGTCAGAACAAATAATCACTTTTGTGAGATCCGTAGATCTACTAATGAAAGAAAGAGCCTCTGAGATCGCAATGAGCTCCAACGCCATAATACTAACTTTCCCCTGTATTTTCAAACCTCTATGCGTTAGATTAGGTGAAGCTTCTACATAAAAGGCGGCTCCACAACCTGTAGTACTCTTTGACCTATCAGTATATATAAACTTCCAAGTGGTGTCATATTTTTCCCTAAGTTCTTGTATAACCGAAAATTTTAATCTATTAATTTCATATCTCTCTTTTGCCTGCTTAATACTATCCAAATTGACGTTAATTATTTGAGATATTCCAAAATTACTCATCCAGGTTCGCAATGTAAACATTTCTAAAGGTGCTGATGACGCCACATTTGTGTCTTTTAACTCTCTATAAACACTAACCATTAATGGGAGCTTTTTACGCGTCCAGTAACTGTTGTAGCAAAGAGCACTCAGATCTTGTAACAGTCGACAAGTCACATGCCAAAAATCTCCTTCTTAGGCGTAGTGGAATAACACAGAGCTCACTCTCCATAGCATGAATAGGAGTAGTTTTTATGAAACCTCCTATTACTCTTAATGCCGCATTTTGTATTTTATCTAGCTTGTATAGATGGCTATTAGCACTTGCATCATATAAAAAGCATGAAAAATCTATGCGACTCCTTATAAGTGCTATGTAAAGTCTCCGCAAATGCACCGGATGTAAACCCCATGAAGTACCAGCTAAAACCTTCAATAAATTAAGTTTCTTTTGTGTTTTTTGTACCATTTCATTTATATGTTTTCCCCACAGTAAACTTTTGTCTAGCCATACCCCCAGGGATTTATAGTTATCTACTGAACTCACTGAATTATTGTTTAAGTTAAGTTGTACATCCTGTTTTCGGTATCCCCTACTAAATACACAAAATTTAGTTTTATTTCTTGATACATTTAAACCCAGATTATTTAAAAAACACAAAAATGTATCCAATGCACTCTGTACTCTGTATGTAGTCTCTGTAAGATGCTTACAGGTACTATACATTACAAAATCATCGGCATATTGGCACATTTGGATATTATCTATAAACGTAAATAATTTTGATGTTACAATATTGAATAAGATAGGGGAAATAGGGTCTCCCTGCGCTAAGCCTAGATCAGTGTATCTTATCCTAGTCCTATTTCCACTGTCCTTAATTTTTAGGTGTCTTTCTGTTAAAAAGTTCCATAGATACCAACATATTTTTGCCCAGCGTTAATTTCATTTAAAACTTTAATCAGTTCTTTAATCAACACGTTATTGTACGCATTTTCAATATCTATAAAACATGCCAATGTACAGATTTTATTCGAGAACCCCATTTGTATTTGTGTTACCAATCTTGTTAAGCAGTCTTGGCAAGATTGCCCTCTACGGAAACCTGATGTGAAGGGAGATAAAATGTAATTTTTTTCTATTTACCACTCTAGTCGTCTTGTGATCATAAAATGAAAAATTTTACAGATGCAAGACATCAAACATATAGGTCGAAGCTTTGGTGTGCTATGTGTAGAGGTAGGGCTATCTGCTTTTGGTATCGGCATCACTACTATATTTCGCCATTGTGAGGGGATAACACCAGTATTTAAAATATCATAATATATGTTTATTAAGTATGTTTTGGCATTTAGTGGTAAATTAAATATCATAGAATAAGTGATGCCATCCTCTCCAGGTGCGGTATCTTCTTTCTTTAGGCATGTATTTAGTTGCTCTATGGTAAAAGGAACTTCTAGACTAGCGTTTACACAGTTTATTTCTGGCAGCTTACCTAGAACATAATCAGGGGTCAGACTACGTAAGAGTAAAGTCGATTGCTCCCAAGACGGATGTAATTTTAAAGTATTATACCCTTTCATCCAGCGCATACGATTCCACATAACTGAAGATGTCATTGATTCATCTATACTATTACAATATTTATACCAGTCCTCTCTTTTCGCTTTCCTAATAGCCTTATTCGCTTGTAAAGATTTATTCTCATATATGCTTAAATGGTTCGGTGTTGGATTTTTTCTAAAGTTCCGCAATGCTAATCTACGTTCTCCTACCAATTTGGATAGTAGTGAGCTCCACCATGACTTAGGTTGAAAGTTAGGTCGTTCACACCTTCTTATAAAAGGTATGTTTTCATCAGCTGCCTTATTTATTAAGTTAATTAATTTATCATATTTATTTTGAACACCACCTTGTTCTATATCTACTTGTAACAATAAATTACTCTCTATTCTGTATTCATATTCCTTCCAGTTCGCTAATTTAAAATTTCGTAACTTTTTAAGACTACTGGGGCTCTTGACTCTACTTTTTATTTTCAAAACAAGATGGTCACTTTGCAAATTTTCCTTCATAACACACCATTCAAAGTGTAAAGCTAGGTCTGAGGATACAAATGTGACATCAGGTGATGTCTCCTGCATGATATTACTGACCATTTTAACCCTAGTATGGTCTCTACTAAGATAAATGTACCCACTATCTAGTGCCGCATCAAATATTCCCCTTGTATTAGCCTTAGACGACCAATTAAGATGGTGTGCATTAAAATCACCTGCTATAATACATTTATTAGAAAACCTTGAAAATATGAAATCCCATTCTGCCTGGGTTGTGCTCACGGTGGGGGCACAATATATTAAAATTATATTTTTAATCTTATCACAATTTAAGAGTTCAATACATACTACTTCAATACCAGAGTTATTTATATTTAATTGGACTAATTGTACTTTAAAGCATTTATGAATTATCAATGCTACTCCCCCATATGATTGCACTCTATCGTTTCTAAACACATTGTACCCATTTATATTCAAAGATGATTCTGGTGTTAACCATGTCTCTGATATTAAAGCAATGAGTATTTTTTCCTGACTTAGCAATGCCTCAAATTCCACAAGTTTAGGTAGTAAACTGTGTGCATTCCACTGTAAAATACATATATTTGAAATTTTCTTATTGTGCCTATCCATTTAAAATGTTTAAAATATTTTGAAAAAGACCGCCATTTAAAAAACATCCCACCAATAATTTCTTAACTTCTTCTAATATGAGTTTAAACAATAGGCTCCCTTTATCCTCATATGTTCCTGGTGACATAAATAATCTATTTATTTTAATTAAAAGTTTCTTAAAATCAAACCTATATTGTAGTTGTTCATCTCTGTTTTTAGTATGATCTTCATTTTGATTAACCAGTACTTCCTCTTCTATTGATGGTGATGGCTCAACAGCAGTGTGAGTCTTCTTATAATTCTGTTTCTTGTTCCCATGTGCTTTCTCTTCCGTCCTTTGTACAGTGATATGCTGGACTTTTCCCTCTTGTACAGTCTTCTCATATGGTTTATCTATTGACCTTGAAGCTACACTACTATAGCTTTCCGTACTCTGTATCCCACTTGCCTGAGTAACTTGAGAGAGGTTATACGAACGATTGGTGTGCTTTCCCTTTTGTTGCTGTCTGTTGTATATCCCTAATGCTCTTTGGTAGGTAGTTTGTTGTTCGCTCATGATATTCCTAATCTCTTTTTCTTTTACATATGTAGGGTACTTTCTGTCAATAGCAATGTGGTCACCCTTACAATTTAAGCATACAAAATTCTTTATAGTACAATTTACGTGGTTACCTCCACATTTTGGGCATAGCTTTTTCTTTGTAGGACAAAACCTTACTATGTGTCCGAATTGCCAGCATCCCGAACACTGGCTCACTGGGAATACATATGGTTGCACTTTCAAGCGGCAGTCAAATGCATATATGTATGGTGGTAAATTACTATCTTTAAATGATATTCTTACTGCTTCACTATCAACCCATTCTCCTTTGGTGTTTACTCGTTTAAGTCTCTTGATAGATAACATTTCGGTCTCAGATGTTAAAATCTCCCTAATCTCTTCCTCACTTAGTTCCAGATCAATTCCCCTCACTACACCATAAGCCATTGCTAAATCATTCACTGGGTTACATCTAAACCCCATTTCAATAATTTTTTTACATTCTAAAAGTTTAACACCATCTTCCCTCTGTTCAAACTGAATGAGGACTTTGTTTACACTTTTATATTTAATTTTGATAACATTCTTGATATTCTCCGATTTCAACAACTTGGCCAACGCCATTTGTTTCGGCAAAGCTTCTACAGAGGTTACACATATTTCATGTTTGTAATTGGAGTGAAAACTTTTTTCCCAATCTACCCACATTTCATTAGAAACTTCCATGGATCCACTCATTATCAACCTTTTTGGTCTCCTCCTATTTACGGTAATGAATTGATCATCATCATTGGCTTCCTCTTCTCTTTCTTTTCTTTTTGCCGCCACTGCTCTCATTTCTTCATCTGTATTTTCAACTTGCGATGTATTTGTCCTTGTCGCGTTTTCTATCGCACGGTCGCCATTACGTAACAGCTCCTCATCACTCCCGTCTTCACTTTCTCCACTCTCCATTATACGAGATATATATAAAAAGTTCTGCTATCAGAAAACTACTTCCGTAAACTATTAACACTGCAAAGATTTTGCACACATGCACACGTGACGAATGCGCGCGCGCAACTGGCGACTTCATTTAAAATAATAATAATAATAATAATAAAACATTTATTTCAGGCAATAATAGAAAAGTTACAGGATGTTAAAAAACTTATTCTACGGCCCATAAATATATACCTTAAAACTAAAAATACATATCTTAACCTATCATTATCATCAAGTGAGCTAATGAACTGTTTGAACCTGAGTTTTAGTTTTCAAATTATTGTAATTTAATTAAAATACGAACGCATCTTGTATTTTTAACCTATCCGTTCCTTCCGGCATCCGCACTTCAACCAATGAGAGCGCGTTATTTCTGAGGTGCCAACAAAAGAGTGTCAATTAATGTTTGCTGTAAACTTCCGATGCGTGTGATAAGTATCTACTTTCTGGTGTAACAAGAAGGACGTTTAAGTTCTCGTGTTGAGAAAATCGGAACAGCTGTGCACGTAAAGAATAGCAGCTGCAAAACTCAAGTAAGTGCGTGCCAACCTCCTTTATCTAAACCAAAAAATATATGTAAGGTATGATTATATTTTATATGCCTTAATTTCTAACTTTAAATTCACCATTTTATTTGGTCATTATCGAACCAGAATCTGGAACTTAATGGTTATTATTTATATATTATATAATTTCATATATGTTATTAAGCTGATCGTTGTCAATATTTCCTTTATAATCCTATAATTTTTAACCGCACCGCATTGACAGCGAATCGCTTAATTTCTCGCGTAGGTACCTACTAACTTACAATGGCTTTTTTCTTTTTTTTATACCAATTGGCAGACAAGCACACGGCCCACCTGATGGAAAGTGATTACCGTGGCCTATGGTCGTTTGTAACACCAGAGGAGTCACAGTCGCGCTGCCAACCCTGTAAATACAGAGTTTCTGTGCCGTCAGTAGAAGACAAAGCAGGACAAGCCTTTAATCTTCCACAGACAGCACAAATTCTGCAGTGAGCTCTGGCTACCCTACTCACCGCTAGGAACACAACACGAAGTTATTATAGCCGCGGTATTCTGTAGGGCGGAGGTACTTCCCCAGTCGGACTGCTCAATTGGGCGGAATTACCGCCGTGTCCTACCTCCTTTTTTCTTCTTTTACTCGCAACTTTAAGTTAGGTATAATAATAATAATAATAATAATAATAATTTATTTCTAAGAATATGGTACATTGAGGTCTTTATGTTATTTCACTTGTTCAAACATATTCTACCATACCCTGGTGTAGAAATATTAAATTTTATAATAATAATATTTAAGATTTACAATAGTAATGTCAAATATGTCACTCATGCAATCAATTAATTATTTATTTCTATTACGTTTTACAATAATAATTTAAATTTTACGATAATAATATCAAATATATCACGCATGCAATCAATAATTATTTATTTAATTAGTCATTTATTTGTTTTACATCAGTCAATATAATGTCCTTAAAATTAAATTTGCTATCCATATATTCCCTCACTGAATAAAAACACTTATCTACTAAAAAAAGAAATATGCTGAATTTAAATTTAGTCATAGGTAGCGCTCGCACACCAACTGGCAGTTTATTATATATTTTTATAGCCATACAATATGCATTTGAGGAATATAGATGTATTCTTTGCTGGGGCACTAAAATTTTATAAGGATCTCTACTATTTGTCTTTTTCAATATGTCATCATGTAGCGGAAACATTTGTGGATATTTCTTCACAAATAGGCACATTTCATAAATATAAAGGCAAGGAAATGGCAGAATTCTTAGTTTTTTGAAGATTGGTTTGCAGTGTTCTCGGTATCCGGCTCCATATAGAGCTCTAACACACTTCTTCTGTGCCAGAAGTACACTCTCTACTTCTACCGAGTTACCCCATACAACGATACCATATCGTAGCACTGATGAGATGTATCCATGATACGCTGACAGAGCTGTCTCTCTGGAAGCTATCTGTCTCAATTTCCTTAGAGCGAATACAAACTTGTCCACTTTTGCACATACATTTCCAACATGTTCTTTCCAATTTAAATACTTATCTATTGTTATTCCAAGAAACAGAGTTGAGTTGACAGGTTTAATAAATGTATTGTTAATATTAATATTTGGTGAAGCGCATTTAGAATTATATGTTTCAAACTTAATTATTTTAGTTTTATCGACATTAATCTGTAAGTTGTTGTTTTGTAACCATTGTATTGCCCTATTTAACTCCTGATTAGTTTCAGTTTCTATGTCAGATTTATTTTTACACTTAATCATAAGTGTCGTGTCATCAGCAAAGAGTATACAGTCATGCATAATATTCTTGCTGAAGTCATTTATGTAAATGAGGAACAGTAAGGGCCCCAATACACTCCCTTGAGGAACACCGCAACTATTTATTTTTAATGTTGATGTAAATGTTACCTCTGTGTTTTTTACTATTTTTGTTATCATAGTGCACTGTTGACGATTTGAGAGATAACTTTCCAACCAATTATAAGCGTTACCTCTTATTCCGTATCTCTCCAGTTTGTTTAGTAGGCGGTTGTGTGGGACGAAGTCAAATGCTTTGCTCATATCTAAAAAGGTAGATAGCACTGACATCTTCTTGTCTAGAGCTTCAGTGACTTGTTTTACAAGCGAAAAACAGGCTATTGCTGTAGAGCTGTTTTTCCTGAATCCAAATTGATTATCTACTAGTATTTTATTCGTCGTCAAGAAATTATTAAGTTTTTGAAACATGGCTTTTTCAAAAATCTTTGAGAAAATGGGTATTAGGGTTATTGGCCTATAATTACTAATGATTGTGGGGTCTCCCTTTTTAAATAGTGGTTTTATGATTGATAATTTCAATTTAGTTGGAAAAATTCCATCTTCAAACGATTTATTAATTAGGTGGCTCATGGGCATGGCTATACTTTTTGCATTATGTTTGATTAATTTCGTAGTTATTTCGTCATATCCCGTAGCATTTGTGTCGTTTAGTGACCGTATTATTTTTATGACGTCGTCCTGACTTACCGGAGTTATGAACATACTTTGCAATTCATTACTTAAATTTATGTCATTTATTTTACTATAATTTGATTTATTAGTTAATTCTATATAATAATTATTAAAATATTCACAAATGTCACTAGGTTTATTAATTATTTTGTCATTTATTTTCAATTCTTTAATGTCCTGATTACTATTATTTGTATTCATATTATTCTTGATAACAGTCCATGTCGCCTGGCATTTATTCTTAGCAGTACTTATAAATCTATTATTATTAATACTTTGAGATTTTTGAATGCATTTTTTCAATATTTTAGTGTAGGTTGTATATTTACTTTTTTGAAATGTCTTGTTTGTCGCTTCATTTTGATATTGGTAGTATAATAATCTCTTTTTTCTGCAAGATGTTTTGAGTCCTTTACTTATCCACGAGTTCTTAACTTTTTTATGACCTTTTTTATAACGAACCAAAGGAAAACATAGTTTGAACATAAGCGTGAACAAATCGTGAAAGATATTAAAAGATTGGTCACAGTCCCTTTCTTCATAAATTTCTGTGAATGATAATGCCGAAATACACTGTCTGAATTTATTCATATTATACCAACAGAAGTTTCGTCTTGTTTGATACCAACACGTGTGTTTAGAGTTCTTAATACTTGCATCTGTATAAAACATTAGAGATTGACCTGTATCGTGGTCTGATAGGTTTAGGGTATGCGTACCGGCCACTACATCTGCAACTAGAATATTCGAAGCTATTTGATCTATACTTGTAGCTTTTCTTGTGGGAGTATTGATATGTGTCAGTATGTTATAATTTCGTAAAATAGACAATAATTTTTTTGTGTCTGCATTTATGTTTAAAACATCGATATTCCAATCTCCACACAGTATAATATATTTCTTAATGTTATGCGTTATAATACTTAATAATTTTTCAAGCCTCGTAAAGAACACATCAATGTCTGAACCTGGGATTCTGTAGATACAAACGATTATAAGATTATAGTCAGTTACCTCAATGCCACAGCATTCGAATTCATTGGTAAGAGCTATTTGTCCAATTGATGGTAATGTTTTAAATTCTAGATCGCGTTTAATCAATATACATGAACCGCCTCTTTTTTTATCCCGTCTAGAATAATAAGCAACTAATTTATAATTTGATAATATAAGACTGTTTTCATGACCTGACTGTACAAATGTTTCAGTGAGACATATAAAGTCTATAGGGCCAATTTTATCGATTAGATTAGTGATCGTAACTTCAAATACCCCTAATTTATTGAGTATCCCTGCAATATTTTGATGAAATAGTGTTAACCTTTTACTATTTTCTAATCTAATTTCGTCGCATGCCTCCTTATTCACGAAAAAAACCAATAGTAGATTCCGCTTGGTTATCAAGCATAGAGGATCGATTTAGTGTTGTTGTAATACTTTGCTCATTCTGATTTGCACTAATTTTATCCCTGTGCATTATAGGGAAATAGAATGGAATAGTACCTTTCTTTGCTACTCCCTTGATTCTCTTATATGATTCAAGAGGTAACATGTTTTTTTTTGCTACCCTTACACTTTTAAGCACTTTTTCATTACAATAATTTATGTAGTTGATCCGATACTCAGTTCTCAGAATTTCTTTGAGTAATAATCTAGAATTAAGTAATGGATTAATCTTGTAGCCACTATCAACAAATTCTACATGTTTTAAATTACTGGAAATTAATTTTAGGATCTGGTTAATATTTCTTACATTCATATATCTATTAATGTGTACATTACCAAGTAAAACGTTCGTATGTGACATATTATATAAGGTATAGTACATAAAAGACTGCATCAAAAGTGGATTCTCGTCACAAGAGCCGGTTATTATAATTACAAAGTCATTTTCATTAAAATTTTTAGTCAATGATAAACAAGATTTTAATATTTCATTCGTAGGAGCATTAGGCTTAATAATTGTCAAAATTGAATACTTATTCCCTAAACTATTCTGTAGTATATTGCCTAGACCTCTTCCTTCTTCACCAGCAAGAATTAGTACGTTTTTCTTCACCATATTTTGTTGCAGTTGTTCGTTATATTTCAGGGTAGATTTCTTACTAGGACTGATAGAGGCAGATGACACAATGTTACTGTCTTTCACCTCGCACTTAGGTGTGCGGTTGTTATTAAAATGAGTAGATTGTTTTGGTGTACAATCCGTTTTTGTAGGGGTCTTATTTGTCTCAGTCACTTTAGTCAAATCATCAATAGTTTTTTTAAGACCTGTATTTTCCATACTCAAATTGTCAATTTTTAATTGTGCCGATTCCAATTGTAAATTTAGGTGTTTTATCTGTAATTTTAGTCGGTTTATTACTTCTTGACTATCCTCTTCGTCTGATATGTCGTGACAGCTATTGTCGTTAGTGTTGGGAGCTATCTCGTTATTATTCGATAAGTTTGAGTCATCGTCGTCACTTCTCGTTTCGGAATATTGTTTATGTCGTCGTTGTGTTATATTTCCGAAGAAATTCATCTTTTTATTTTATAATAATTATGTCTCACAAAGTTATTCGCACAAAAAGAGCAAACAAAGCGGGGATCGAACTGCCGTCCTCTTGTGCTAGAGGCAACGCACTCAGCCTCGAGACCAAACGATCATTAAGATAAATTCTTAAATTTGGTATTCGCTTAGTAAGGCGTTATTTTTACTATCAATAGTTTCGTATTATCTCCGTTTTTAATAGGTACCTCCTTTGTACATAAAATAATCCAACAAAATGACTCACTGGTTGGTTCGGTTGCTTGAATGTTTACTTATAATTGAATTTCTTAACATATTTGGACATTTTTACACTATTGTCTGGTGTTTTGTATAACCTACGTCGTTTAATGTTTGTTATTGTTTATTTTATTTAACACAAGTAATTATATATTAACACAAGTTAGACATGTTCACGATCTCACTGGCACAATATTATAACAAGTTCTTTTTCACAATTGGATGTAATATGTTGGATGTAATATATAAACCGATCGCCGCTGTACGAGTAGTAGAGTTCCCGCTGCTACTGTTAATCGCTTACCATTAGGCGTACGTTTTCTTATATTTTATGTTTCTATAAGTCTCAGGTCGGTGGATAAGACACGTCGTAAACAAGAGTTTAGTAGATCACGTTTACATTTAAACACCGTTGCGTGTTTAGACTATTGCCGATTATAATATAACTAAGTCTATTCATGATGCCTAAGGAATTCAAGGAATCAACAAAACCTGAAGGTAAAACAATGGCGGCTGCTTATTCCGAATATAAATATGGTGTATGGCAAACGCGCCGCCATTTTTAACGATTTGTGTTAAGCTAGTGGAAATAGGAGAAAAAACTGTTGATTTTTTATTTCGAAATCACCAATATAAATTTTCCATATTTCAAGTACCTACTGAAATATGGAAAATTTATATTGGTGATTTCGAACGAGTCTTAGATATATTTAATATTTTATATTTAGAATTAAATCCGAACAACCTTGTGATTGAATATCTTTGAAGACTTATATAGTTATACTAGCTGACCCGGCAAACGTTGTTTTGCCAAATAATGTTAAGGGTGGACAACTCTTATAACTAAGGGGTTTGAAAAATAGATGTTGGCCGATTCTCAGACCTACTCAATATGCTCACAAAATTTCATGAGAATCGGTCAAGCCGTTTCGGAGGAGTACGGGAACGAACATTGTGACACGAGAATTTTATATATTAGTTATATGAAACATTATTTGGACAGTAGGAAAAAAATATGTTTAAAAATAAAACCCGACTACGTTCTGAAAAATCATGATCAAAAAAAAACGCATTAAAAAATATCTAATAAGAAAATAACAAGGATAGTCGTGTCGTATGCCACTTAGCAAAACAAAACAATACATTCTAGGCAAAAGTGGCATACGACCACGACTATCCTTGATATTTTCTTGTTTAATATTTTTTAAAGAGTGGTTTTTCAGTAGTCGGGTTTTAGTTGTAAACTTATTTTTATTTATATTTTGGAGCAAAGAACGGCTATAATTTATACATATTTGTAATGTGCTAATTAAGCCCTTTCAGATGATACCAAACACGACATATTTATATCAAGTTTATTTTGTGACATAGCACTTTATGACCGCTAGAGGGCGCTACATTAGATTCAGTGATACGTCATATAGCCTACAACCAGCGGAACCTACATACAAACATACAAAGCCTGTCAAAATTATAACCCTCCTTTGGCTTTGCCGTAGTCGGATAACAAAAACCTATAGTTAGCTTAGTATGTTCTAAGTTACTGGCCGTTAAGTTACGCCGACTGGGAAGTACCTCCGCCTTACAGAATACCGCGGTTATAATAACTTCGTGTTGTGTTCCCAGCGGTGTGTAGGGTAGCCAGAGCTCACTGGAGAATTCGTGCTGTCAGTGGAAGACTAAAGGCTTGTCCTGCTTTGTCTTCCACTGACGGCAACTCTGTACTTACAGGACTGGCAGCGCGACTGTGACTCCTCTGGTGTTACAAACATTCATAGGCCATGGTAACCAATTTCCATCAGGTGGGCCGTGTGCTTATCTGCCAACTAAGTGGTATAAAAAAATACGTGTTTCGTCGCCAGATTCGTATTGTGACGCTAGCTCGCTTATAGCTAAACGTGATTGTATTAATTTCAAAATTAATTCGCAACGTATAAATGACTCATTGACACTGATACAACCTATTCACAATATTTTTTTCCAATCGCAATCTTATTGGTGGTATACAAAACCCACCGAAGAGAGCCAGCTTGAAAGAGATGGTTCTGGGTCGGTGCGAGAGGGATATGCCTCCGGCGATCTCACTTCAGGCAAATTACGACCCTTAGTCGGCGTGCGTTTTAGTCGGTTCGAGTCCGACTTAACCTCTCCTACTGGCTCTGGGGGAGGAGCTTTGGATTTGTCGCACGAAATAAACAAAGGTATACAAAACCCAACAGATTGTATCTCTCGTGGACTTTAACCATCCCAATCAATGGTATCATTAGCTTTGGTTTGTGCGCCACCCTTGGCTTTCCTTACCTATAAGTGAATGGTAAATTCAACCTTTGGCCATTTTAGACCGATTTTTTTTTCAAACATAGCTAAGAACACTCCCGACTAATATACCTTTCAAACAAAAAAAATTAAATTCAAATCGGTTCATCCGTTCAGGAGCTACGATGCCACAGACAGACAAACACACACACAGACACGTTAAACTCATAACACCCCGTCGTTTTTGCGTCGGGGGTTAACAACGTATGAAAAAACGTTTAAAATGTTTTAAATTGAACCCTAAAAATGAGGTAGGACACGATGGTATTTTCGCCTAATTGAGCAGTCCGACTGGGGAAGTACCTCCACCCTACAGAATACCGCGGCTATAATAACCTCGTGTTGTGTTCGCGGCGGTGAGTAGGGTAGCCAGAGTTCAATGCAGAGTTTTTGTGCTGTCAGTGGGAATACTAAAGGCTTGTCGTAATTGTGTCTTCTGCACTGTCGGCAAAGAAACTCTGTTCTTACAGGGTCGGCAGCACAGGTGTAATTCCTCTGGTGCTGCCCACGTTCATAAGGTCACGGTAACCACTTTCCATCAGGTGAGTCGTGTGCTTGTGTGCCACCTAAGTTGTATAAAAGAAAAAGTAACAGATTTTTTTCTTGACTTGAGATGGTGCGCACTGTGCCGTACGAAATAAACTTCATCCCACGCATACCCAAGCTATGGAATGAACTCTCTGCTGCAATTTTTCCAAGTACCTACAATATAGGATTCTTCAAGAGGGGCAATAGAAGGTTTCTTCAGGGTCGGCAACGCTTGTGTAACGCCTCTGGTGTCGCACACATCCACAGGCCACGGTAACCACTTCCCATCAGGTGGGCCGTGTTGTGCCATCTAAGGCGTATAAAAAAGAAATCTCAGAGTTATAGTTTGTGTATTGATGAAACGGTTGCCACGTAGTGACGTAGTTACTGCAGACGATTTGAAAGTAGCAGAATCGAAAATCGAAGGTTTCTTCATGGTCGGCAGCGCGAGTTAGACACCCCTGGTGTTGCATACGTCCATAGGCCACGGTAACCGCTGCTCATCAGGGGGGCCGTGTGCTTGTCTGCCAACTAAGTGGTATAAAAAAAATGTTCACTTTATTCAAGGGTAATACTTTTCTGATGAACTAACTAGACTTCAAAACGGCAAACCTTGATCTAATTTATTAGAAACTTATATCCTTTTGCGAACGATAACCTCATTCATGGCAGGGGTCGATTGGGCTACTCTTCTTTAAGTTATCTACAAAACCATCCAGTTTTTTTTTTTACCTAAGAAGTGTCATATTATATTATTGATCTTAAAATTGATCATTACCAAGCCTTTTCATTTGATACCTACCCATATTGAGGGAGTTGAGAAACAATACATACTCCGACATTTTGTAGCGGCTGCCATTTTGGACCGATTTTATTTTCAAACATAGCTAAGAACACTCCCGACTAATATACCTTTCTAACAAAAAATAAATAAATCCAAATCGGTTCATCCGTTCAGGAGCTACGTTGCCACAGACAGACAAACACGCGCGCATGCACGCACGCACGCACGCACGCAAGCACGCACGCACGCACGCACGCACGCACGCACGCACGCACGCACGCACGCAAGCACGCACGCATGCACGCACGCACGCACGCACGCACGTACGCACGCACGCACGCACGCACGCACGCACGCACACACACACAGACACACACATCGTCGCTTTTGCGTCGGGGGTTAACAACGTATAAATAATTGTTTTAAATTGAACCCTAAAAATGAGGTAGGGCACGATGGTATTTCCGCCTAATTGAGCAGTCCGGCTGGGGAAGTACCTCCGCCCTACAGAATACCGCGGCCATAATAACTTCGTGTTGTGTTCTCAGCGGTAAGTAGGGTAGCCAGAGCTCACTGGAGAATTTGTGCTGTCAGTGGAAAGACTAAAGGCTTGTCCTGATTGTGTCTTCTGCACTGTCGGCAAATAAACTCTGTTCTTACAGGGTCGGTAGCACAGGTGTGACTCCCCTGGTGTTGTTTTATGAAACAACCTATACATAAATGTTTTAAATTGAACCCTAAACCGACAGTTCATGCTATGTCCGACTTGCCTAGCTGTCGAGTTGAACCTTGTAAGACATTTACGCACACGGGAGTAGATTATGCGAGACCGCTTAACATCAAGCTGGTTAGAAAACGTGTAGTGCTCAGCCAAAAGGCGTATTTGTGTCTCTTCTTGTGCTAGTCAATTAGACAGTTTATTTAGAACTGGCCTCTGACTGAAGTTCCGCTACGTTTTAAGATGCATTGAAAAGGTTTCTAAGTAGACGTGGTACGTGCTCATATTTATATAGTGACAATGGCACTAATTTTGTAGGTTCTAAAGCTTATCTTAGTGAGCTCCATACTTACTTGGAGTCTGTTGACTATTATAAAGAGTTCAGTAGGTAATGATGTTGCGAAACAACAATGCGAAAATATGTCTAAAAATTTGTTTTTTTATAACGTATTTTTTGAACTCTTTCCTTTTTGCGTTCCTCAAGTCCGGGGGATATTGGATTTCAAATTATTGTAATTTATTTAAAATATAAACGCATCTTGTATTTTTAACCTATCTATCCGTTCTTTCCGGCATCCGAACTTCAACAATGAAAGCTCGTTATTTCTGAGGTGCCAACAAAAGAGTGTCAATTAATGTTCGCTGTGAACTTCCGATGCGTGTGATACGCACTTCACTTTTCGTCTACTTTCTGGCGTAACAACATGGCCGTTTAGGCTCTCGTGCTGTAAAAATTGGAACAGCTGTGGACGTGCTGAAGCAATAGCAGCTGTAAAACTCAAGACCGCGGTAGCCTAGTGGTATGGGTAATGGACTGCTGAGACAAGGTCTCGGGTTCGATCCCAGGTTTTACCATGGCACACACCAATGACTTTTCGATGCTTTTCGAAGTTATGTGTGTATTTATCGCAAGTTTAAAAGTGGCAATAGGCTCGCCACCTATTACATTGGGACCTAAACATAAACTGGCGAAATGTGGGTGCTAGCACCTCTGCCTACCTTTTCGGGGATATAGGCGTGTTATGTTATGTTATGTAAAACTCAAGTAAGTGCGTGCCAATCTCCTTTATCTAAACCACAAAATATTTACAAGGTGTTTTGATTCTTTTTATTTATACTAAAAAATACAGTCCACTTTAAATTCACTACTGAGCACCTACAGCAGGAGTTAAATCATGTTCAGGAGGTTCTTGACGTGAACGAGTATGATACGAGTTCTAGAAAGCCTTGACTGTACTGAGGAAGATGACGCCAGGTGTTGTCAATCAATCAGTTAGCCCACCGCAATCCACTGCTGGACATAGGCCTCACCCAATGTGCGCCATTTTCTCCGATCCTCCGCCTTCCGCATCCAGTCACCACCCAGCCACCTTTTTCAGGTCGTCCATCCATCTGGCTAGGGGGCGTCCTACCTATCGTTTACCTTCTCGCGGTCTCCACTCTAGGACTCGTTTGCTCCAACGGCCATCGGTCCTTCGACAAACGTGGCCAGCCCACTGCCACTTCAACTTGCTTATTCTGTGGCCTATGTCGGTAACTTTAGTTCTCTGTCGGATAACCTCGTTCCGAATTCTATCTTTCAGAGAAACTCCAAGCATAGCTCGCTCCATAGCCCGCTGCGTGCCTTTTAAGCTATGGACCAGCCCCACTGTTAGTGTCCACGTTTCGGCACCGTAAGTCATAACAGGTAGGACACACTGTTCAAAGACCTTTGTTTTAAGGGGTTGACCGCCATTAAATTCTAGGCGTTCATTATCATCATCATCTTTAGCGTTGTTTCTTGGTAGCGTCCCTTATATCTGTACCTAGTGGTAAAATAATTTAAAAAGTAGTTCCTTTAAATAATCTTTATTGTTCAAAAGTAACCACAACAATTTTATACATTTTATCTTAAACAAGTTTTATACAATGATATACATTTTCTCTTTATATTATTATACATACACTATGACATTCGAATTACAAAATTTTAAATTGTTACAATCAATCTAAAATTTACTTTTTTTTTGGACGCGATCAATATTTAAAAAAAGTTTTCATGGAAACTTTAAAATCGATCACATCCAAAAGTTTCTAAAATTATATTAAAATACCTTTCCTAAAATACTGTTACTTACATGTTTACCTAATTACAATAATTGTGACATTTTATATAATTACTATTGTTTAATTATACATACATAATAATACATAAGTCTTGTTATATACTTGTACTAGCTGCGACGTGATGTTAATAATTTCAGCTAGTTGAAATTACTAAGGCGAAATAGTTTTATTTTGTTGGGTGAATAATGAGGAATATTCACATGTACAAGTATATAACTGAAGATAAAGTTAGTTCCTAATTTTAAAACGTACTTTTAAATGTATATTTAGGTAGATACTTGATTCAGTCTGGTTTTCGGTTATTAATTAATATTGTTAGGTTTAAGAATTAAGAACAATAAACGGGGTTTATATAACATTGAAAAAAAAACGTTAATTTAAAAAAAATATATTGATGATTTTGTTATTATAAAAATTGAACGTTATTTGTATGAGTTTCTAAAAATCGAGCCATACACTCTGACGGATTTCTATTACATTAATCCAATTTTCAAAAAAAAAAAAATATGTACAAACTAGAGTAGACATTTTTATATTACATTCAATACACCGTACCATATAACCTTTACCGCCTTGGCTGCCTCATTCATATCACGCATACTGACAACTGCGCGTCGTGTAAATTGTTTATATTTTTTGCACAATTTTGTGCAAAATTACCTGCACGAAATTTGTGCAGTATTATTTGCACGAATCGTCAACTCGCATGACGCAGCGTAGGCCCTTAAGTTATTTTTGAGGATGCAATAAGAATGGGCTTAATAATAAATTAAAGAAGCAATATAAATATTTAAATTCGTACGGATATGGTTGAAACTTATAGTAAATAAAACTTTGGAAATTCATAGCCGATATATAGGTCCCATCTAAATATCTATATTTAGAACCTAAATCTTATAGATGACACGCTACGAATAATCGTAACGATTGCACTGTACCGATAAACTGCACCGATAAATCTACGCTTCATGGAATTTTTTTTTATACCACTTAGGTGGCAGACAAGCACACGGTTATTATGGCCGCGGTATTCTGCAGGGCGAAGGTACTTCCCCAGTCGGACTGCTCAATTGGACGGAAATACCGTCATATCCTACTTCCTAAAATAGTTACCACTTTGCAGTTTTTTTTATTATTTCAATTTTTTGAGTCTATTGAACGGTGCAATCGTAATGATTACTCGAAATGTGTGGGCCACCTATCATAGTGAATTTGCCTTGTAAGATATTGAATGAAAGACTTGAATCCTAGACCCCCACACCTTGAGAAAATATTAAATTAAGAAAAAAGTAAAGTAATTTAAATTTTGTTACCTTTTAAAAGTTTAATAAAGTACTTTTTTAAAGAAAGTGAGCCTTAAATGTACTTTTTGTTTTCTTACTTTTGGATATTCTAGTAAGTTAATATAATATGTAATATCAAACTATATGATAGTAGTTCTACAATATAAACGTCGCTGTAAGTACAGAGTAGCCAAGTTATAGTTTAGAGTTTTAGACAGAGAATCAAAGATTTTGAATTCGAAAAAGAATTGAAATTTGGTGAAAAATAATAATATTTTTACAAGATTTGAAAATATTGAAAGGAAATTCACACAAAAAAGAACCTTTTTTTTTACAAGGGGTATGTCGTCTATTTTAGAGATGAAAGCTTCAGTGTGTCTTCACTACTCTTCAGGCTTTTCACAATTTCTATCAAATTCAAAGATTGGTCAATAGGTCAGTAGTCGTACAAGGTAGGGTAGGTTGTGGCTCAAATGTCAACTTCCCAAAATGTCCTCTGGTATCAAAATGTCAATTTCCCATAATGTCCCTTTCCCAAAATGTCGCTTTCCCAAAATGTCCCCCATTCCTAGGCTTAGGATTTTTTGCGCCCCGACACGAATAGATATAAGTTAGAAGGTATCGTGTTAGGTTTCTTGTATTAAATCAAGAAGAAATAGGAACCCCGACAAGCGGGGCTCCGTCGACATAGCTCACATATCTTTTAAAAGAGCACTGTGAATGTTTATTGAATAAAAAAGCGACATTTTGGGAAAGGGACATTTTGGGAAATTAACGGTACGGGAAAACTCTTCAGAAATTAAGATTCAATACATTCTAGAGATTTCTGAAGAGTTTTCACAATCACATACAAAAACCGATAAGGTTTGGACGAGTAACGTAACATTATTCTTTTTAAAAAATACCGGCGTTACTTGAAATTTTGGTTAGGGTTTGACAAATCTGATAAATCCAAGTAATTCATTAATGACTTCTATGCACACTACTTAACTAGGCCGGCTGTTTGCTACAAAGAATTGGTACTATGACTGCGATAAGATGTGTTATAATTTGGAGTCTCAGGGATAGGAATCCGACGGATTTGGCCGGGGTGCGAGGGATATGCCTGTTGACCTCACCTTCGGCAACCAAAAGCGACCCACAGGCGGCGTACGTTTTGGTCGGTTTGAGTCCGACATAACCTCATCCACCGGCTCCGGTATTCGTGGGGATTTTTCGGGCGTAAAAAAAAGTATATGTAGCGCCTAGACTATTGTAAGTAAAATTATGTCACGGTGTCTGGATGAGGTGGAAACAAGTTTTGAATTTCGAATTTGGAACAAAACGCGAAAACTAAACAAAATAGTTAAAAAATAATGACACCTATGCTCATAGACATAGCACACCTTTTTGCAAGTCATCTGTATGACAGCTACAAAGATAAGATTTCGGTCTTTTACGATACTTAATTGTTTGTTCCACATACCCAGTCTAGTAGTAAAGTCCGTGCCACATATCATGGACCTAAGTCGAGGGACAAACGCGGCTGGATTGCGCGGTAATATTCTATACTTGGTGAGTTTGAGCTCGTCCAACACAGCCATCATATTCCATGCTATGTCCTCAAGAGACACCCAAGAAACGTATACTGCGCGTAAAGAACACATTATGAGCACATTTAAGGTCCAAGATATATGTTCCGAGGTATAACTATACATGGCAACTGTTGCCATCACAAGTATAGATAGTCTAACTTATCTAAATATAACATTACTGGCCCCTGAGCTCCGGTGCGAGCCAGATCCTCTCAGTCCTGGCGGCGCCGGCGCGGCGTGGTGACGCCGGAATGGGTTCCAGGAGGGAGCGCGCCGCGCCAGGGAGCGCGCCGTCACCGCCGTGGAGCCACTGGACGCGGAGGACGCCGCCGACACGGAACCCTGGTTGGAACTGGACTGACGGGGGGTGGAGGGGGATGCCTGTAAATTGTAGCATGTGGTGTGGTTACATTGAGAAATTGGAATTTACTTCTATAGTGTTCCATAATTTCTAGGTGAGTATCATAACAAGAATTAGGTGCAAGCAATTTTAGATGTAACTATATTAACCCAAGTAGTAACTATTGTTTCGTATTTGTGATAAGTCTCGTATATGTTTAGGTTAAAAAATCACATTTTAAAGAAATGTTATTAAGGTCGAAAGTTGCTAACACTGTTTTTTCGTAATCTTTCTGTAAACGATGCTCATTTTGTTTTGCCGATGGTCATTTGTTTTTTTACGATTCTAATTTGTTACCTTTAACGATATCCCTATTTAGCCGGAGTGCCACTATTTACTTTTCAAATTATAACCCGGGCTGGTGTAACAATATACATCCAATAAATAGGTAGGTAGGTATATTAAAAGCCCTGACGGTAAGTGTTATTAGCCACTTATATTTGTCAATCAAAAATAAATATGATAGTCGCCTTCAACATATCAGTATGTACCTTAAGGCTGCTCTTGTCCATGGGTGTGGCCAGCTTCATGGTGAGCGTGTCCCCGGTCTGCTGTATGAGGCGCACCACCTCTTCATGAGAACTCCACTTGACGTCTGTGTCCCCGATACTAATGATGAAGTCGCCTTCCCGCATGCCCCCAATCTGTTCACATAGAGGTGAGATAAGTACGGTCTA
Organism: Eilema griseolum; assembly: GCA_963662185.1. Classification (NCBI taxonomy): domain Eukaryota; kingdom Metazoa; phylum Arthropoda; class Insecta; order Lepidoptera; family Erebidae; genus Eilema; species Eilema griseolum. The sequence continues at coordinate 2,134,601 of OY759254.1, forward strand.
TGTATTAAAGTCAGTCAAGTTTTACATTTCAACGAAACTCCCTGCGCCCCTCTCAATGACATACACCTTCTGTTACATGCGAAAATTACACACCTCGACGGATCCAGGGCATTGAAGGCCCAACGTCATATACCTCATCATGTCACTGACAGGGATCCAAAGCATCCTTGTATTGCAATTTGAGAAGAACAACAGTTAAGAATTATCGGGATGCCTACCTCTATTAGGCAACGCTTTGCGATTTATAAATGATAAAGCATTTATAAAAAGGAAACAAAGGACAAAAGAAAGATAACACCAAACACCAAGCTAAAGAGGATAAAAATTATATAAAAATACTAGAGGATAAAATAGAAACCATGCAAACTAGCAACCAGAAAAGTAATTTCATTATAAAAAATGTGCCAAGAAGGACTGGTGAGTCAAAGGAGGATTTAATTGAGATGGCGTTAAGTCTCTCTCATAGCATAGATTGTAAAATCAGCAAACACGATATAAAGGATATATACAGAGTTCAAGGGAAAAACAGCAACAACCTTAATACGCCTATAATAGTCGAAACAGGCTCCACTTTACTCAAGACGGAGATTATGAAAATGGGTAAGGCATTTAATATTAAGCACAAATCTAAGCTATGCTGTAAGCATATAGGTCTTAAGTCACAAGAAGATACACCCATTTTCCTCGCAGAACATTTAACATCAAAGGGTTCCCGCCTACACTTTCTTGCCCGTGAGCTCTGTAAATCCGGAGGCTACAAATATTGCTGGACGGCATATGGCAAGGTTCTATTGAGGAAGAATGATCAGTCACCGGCAATAACTGTTAGGACTGAGCAGCAGATCCATGAACTGCAGAAGACAATTTGACTGTTAGCGTCCTATAATTATCCAAGCCTAGAAGAATCTGTTAACTTTTTCTTTTTTAATCACTTGAACTGTCTGCCTTTCTTATATGGATATATGATTGTAAAAAGTGTAATACAACTAATACCATTTTATTATACTAGATTGGTAACTGACTGCATTTATAACTTCACTATAGAAATAATCTTCTATGTATATCACACAAATAACTCTCACTTATGTACATATAACTCACACATCAAATCATATCATTTCCTAATTATAACACGTGATACTTACAATAAACACTCACACATACATCACCCACACACACATATACACATTTCTGTTGCCATTTACAACACATACCAAAACTCCACAATTATTAATTTAAATGAAAACAATACAATCCAGTGTAGATCTAAGTTTGAATATGTCATGAGACTACTCGTTAATTCATCCTTTCTATCTAAAATAATTATAAATAATGGCTGACCCCCTACAAACTGTAAGCGAGATAGATAATATTGAAATTGCCTGCTCAGTTGAATGTGACTGTCTGGAGTTGCCCAAATACTACAATATAACAAGAAACGACTTTACTATTGTCTCTCAAAACATAAGAAGTATTTCATGTAATTTTAACAGCCTTATACTTACTTTATCCGAATTTAAGTTTGAAACTGACGTTATAATCTTAACGGATTGCAGATTATCTCCTGACATTCCTATTCCACACCTCAACAATTATTCTTCTTATGCTACGGAAAATTTATTAAACCAAAATGATGGGGTTGTGGTGTACGTAAAAAATAATCTGCACTATAGGGTTACGGAAACAATACTGTCTCAAGCATCTTGTTTACAACTAGTCGTATTAAACTATATCATCATATGTATCTACCGATCTCCATCAAACCAAAATACTGATAATTTCATCAGTTCTCTCAGTACCCATTTAGACACTTTAAAATCACAGAAAAATAAAAACATTATTATAGCAGGGGATATAAATATAAATATTATACACAGGCATAACGAAAAGACTCAAGAATACAAAAATAGAATAAATTACTTAAATATGCTCTCACTACATGGAATTCTACCGGGTCACACTCTAATTACTAGAAATGAGAGCTGTCTGGACCACTTTATGACGAAAATAAATAAACAAAAGGTATCGGCATTCATTGCTATAATACACACCAGTATTACCGACCACTATACGACTCTCTTGTGCCTTTCTAAATCAAAAAATACTCAAGTTATTAAAAAATCGAAGTCCACCGTAGACTTTGAACGGGCATTTAATTATCTGCGTGAAAGTAAATGCCAAAACTTACCTTTTTGTAGCGATCCTGAAACCCTATGTAACCTATTTCTCCAACAATTGACTGAAGCTATTAATAAAAGTACCACTGTTACGTAGATACCAAACAGTAAGCGCATTATAAAACCCTGGATAACTGCAGGCATCTTACGTTGTATTCAAAACCGTAACAAATTACAAAAAGACGTTAAAAAAGACCCACACAATAATATCATAAAAATAACGTATATTCGCTACAGGAACTACTGCAATAACCTTATCAAAAAATTAAAAAGAAAGTATGAAAGGGAATTAATTAATAAATCTGTCTCAAACAATAAATTACTATGGAAAAATATAAAAACTATCACCTATTCTACTGCCTCCAAGAATCACAATGTTCAATTATTAAATGTGAAGTCCTCTCCTATAGAATCAGTGTGCTACATTAACGAATACTTCTCAAATATTGGGAAAAATCTTGCAGAACAATTTCAATCAATTCAATATAGAGATAACGTTGGTGAGGGTTTATCATTAGAAATATCTAGTTCGTTCGTACTCTTTGATACGGATTTGATTGAAGTAGAGAATGTCCTGATGAGTCTCAAATCTGATAGTGCAACAGGGTGGGATAATATACCTACAAGCTTTCTGAAGCACATAAGAGGTTATGCTGTCCCTATCATAACTCAACTTGCGAATCTATGTTTTAGTAAAGGTATATTCCCGACTGCACTGAAGCAAGCTATTATTACACCGGTCTACAAGAATGGGGACAGAGACGACGTTGGTAACTACAGGCCCATATCTGTCCTACCGTCCATTTCAAAAATAATAGAGAAGCTAATGAATGTACGATTAATGAAATATCTTCAAGAATTTAATTTACTATCCCCATCTCAATTTGGTTTTCGCCAGGGTATTTCTACTGAGGACGCAGTTACTGCCTTGACTACGCATGTTACTGATCAACTTGATAGTCATAAAAAGTGTCTAGCTACATTTATAGATCTAAAAAAGGCGTTTGACACCGTTTCTGTCCCCATCCTTATAAATAAACTGAAATCTATCGGGATACGTGGAACACCACTCAAATTATTTGAAGATTATCTATCAAACAGACTCCAAAGAGTTAAGGTTGGAGAATATATTAGTGGGGGCATAGAAGTATCTTTCGGAGTTCCTCAGGGCAGCGTCTTAGGCCCTACGCTGTTCCTTCTTTATGTCAACGAGCTTTGTAATTAGGAGGTTGATGAGGCGAAAATCTACTCATATGCCGATGACACAGCTGTTGTTTTCGCTGGAGATACCTGGAATGAAGTGAGGCTCAAAACGGAAACTGGTCTAGCAAAAATAGCAGGTTGGCTGGAGAAAAATCAGCTCACTTTGAACATATCAAAGACAAATTATCTTTGCTTTTCTTTACAAAGCCGCACACAGCCTAGCGAGGACTTTAAGATAATGATTCATATTTGCGGCAAGCATTATGAAAGTATCACATACCAAATACTTAGGCGTTGTTGTAGACCAGAAACTATGTTGGTACCCTCACCTTGAGCAAGTTGCAAAAAGAGTGCGGAAACTAAGCTGGATGTTTGGGACGCTCAGACATGTGGTTCCCAAAAATGGCGAGAGTAGCTCAGGTAGCCATACAAAAAATCTTCTGAACCAGATTTATGTAGCGTTGGTACAGTCTGTGCTATCTTACTGCATCCCTATCTGGGGTGGTGCAGTTAAGACAAAGTTTATTGAAGTGGAACGAGCACAACGATCACTAATCAAGTCCATGTATTTTAAACCTATGAGATTTGCAACTGAAGAAGTGTATCGCATTGGCGATCTGCTCTCGGTCAGGAAATTATATATCTTACAATTGATTTTAAAAATGCATAAATCCCTTCCCTTTGACGCTAAAATAGGAGCTAAAAGGAGAAAAGATATTATTGCGAGAATTCCTCAGACAAGAACTACTTTCGCTTGTAGGCAATACAGCAAACGATCTGCACACCTATATAACAAAATCAATAAAGAAATATACATCTATCCTAAAAACTACTACGAATGTAAAAAAATACTCACGAATTGGATAAAAACACAATCCTACCATGATATTGAGCAACTACTTCAACACATTCGATAACACACACACACACACACACACACACACACACACACACACACACACACACACACACACACACACACACACACACACACACACACACACACACACACACACACACACAATACTCACACAAACAGGGTACACATACACATAGGTATACAGACACCTGATCACAAAAACATGCATGACTGTAATATTTAGAATTTAGCTTTGAATATTTCTATCCTTTAAATGTATATTGTTCAATTTAGTACCTACCTACTTGCATTAATGCACAATATTGTACGTTCTGTTATGGAGGAGCGGAGTCTCCTAATACAGGCATTACTTGCTTAAAAGGAGGCTTCAATCACAAAATTGTAACACCCCATGTATAATGCAAATAAACTATTTTACTTATTTTTATTATTTATTTTATTATAAGGAAGGAAAAAAAGAAAGAAAACAAAGAATGAAAGCAAGACGAAATAGAAAAAATTAAGAAAAAGAAGCAGCGGTTATTTAACGGGAATAAGACCCACGATTTTTGACGTAATAATCGAATAAATCTAATGGCACGCCACACCATCAAGAATCAAATTAAAACTGAAAACTTACTTCAGCTAAAGAATTGGCTTCGACACCAGCAATAACCACAGGAGCGTCTCCTCTCACTGAGAACCCAAATCCCTCATCATCTGCCTTCGCATTCGACACGTTGTATTCACTTGCAACCCTTCTTAGAGGGTCCTTCTTCCTTCCATGTCTCTTCACCCCATTTTCTTTAACCCCATTCTCTTTAACCCCATTCTCTTTCACCCCGTTTTCTTTCACCCCATTTTCAACTTTACCTTCTTTGACCTTATACTCATTAGGAGAATCATATTCTAAAACTTTTGGATGATAGTCATAATTATTGTTATTATAACTGTTGATATAGACTCCATTTTGTTTTGTTACTCTGTGGAGTTTTTTCTTTTCATATTCGCTGATGTACTTCTCATCACTTCTTATAATTTGGTTGTAGTATGTAGTATTGTCTTCTGATCTGTCTCTCTTTTTACTACTTCTTAGTTCATCGTAATCTTCTTTTCTGGGTCTTTCTCTGCGAGAGCCGTCTCTGTATTTCTGTAATTGGACTAGTCTAGGGGCGCTCCAGTGGCGTTTAGCTGAGAAGATGGCGATGGGACCCAGGGATTTGAAGAGATCGTCGACTCTGTGTTGCGCGAAGTCTGGTTGAGTGAGAGCCAGTTGGAATTTGGATGATGCTGAAAAAAAATGTTTCAGGTTAGTTTTGGGATTTTTGAAGGTAGTTCGATAATTTCTTGGACAGTATGTTATGATTTTGTGATTATAATCACCATTTTAGCGATTGTTTTAGATTTCAGTCAAGGCCCTCAGATCCCGGATCCATTTATTCCTTCGTGTCCTTTTGGGTTGAATTTTACGGCATTTCTGGTAACGGTTGCTGTTTTACTTTTTACTCCTAACCCCAAGAAGAAAACTTCCACCAAAGTCTCACCTGTCGATCAGCAGGTGAGAGTAGTTTGGGCGCCGGAAATTCTAGCGGGGTCCTAAAAACAACAAAAGCCCCTAGAGGAAGGTCTTGTGCCAGAGCCTGGTGCGCAGCAAGGTTGGATTGCCCCTGTATACCCGTGGACAAAGTGTGTAAGCCGATCTACTCACGCTGTATGTCGGGTGCGTCAAGCATTTCGGTGAAGTCTTGCGCGTCTCGTTCCGGTGCGCGTTCTGTAGCCGCTCTAGCCAGCTGTGCTCGGACTACTAGGGAGATGGCTTCCTTACCGCGGAGTTCCCTGGAATGAAACGTAATATTTGTTGTTATGGGAGTAAATCTACAGCAATTTGTTCAGGAAAGGGATGTTACAGGATTTTATTTTGGATTGAGGGGAGACGTAAGCAATTATACAGGATTTTGTACAGGAGAGGGGGTTTCTACAGGATTTCATACACTTCATAATACAATATAGAGGCAGCCTTATTATTGCGGCAGTTTTCTTATCCGTAACTTCACAGATAAAATGTATGGAAACCGCCTTCGTTGGTGCGGTTAAGTATTGCGGAAACCGTCAGGTTACGTGGGTAATAAATGTGCTAATGGTTTCATTACCATGGACTCTCAAAACCGTTCAAAGACGAGAAGGAAAAACTGGAAGGTGGACTCTGAAAATCAAGAAAATACGTCGCCATGATGATTATGATAGTGGATTACTCCAAAGGATAGAGGGGTGGGGAGTATCCGTATCTGTTTCCTCTTTTCATATCGACTGAAGGAACTTTCCAGTTCCAGGTGCTAAGTACTGACCTGCACATTCTCTGTAGCCGTAGCGCTTCTTCATACTGTGTGAGGGCTTCCGCCAGGTGAGCCCTACCGAGCGCTGTGTAGTCGGGCTCTTGTTCCTTCAGAGTAGCCGCAAGCGATGAGCCTGGAAGGACCAATGTCGTGTGTTAGTTTGATTACGACAAAATTATTTAATTGTGAATTAACTAGCCACTGATACCCCTCTCCCCTCACCAGAGCCAGTGAGGGTGGTAATATCGGACTCGAACCGACAAAAACCGTGCGGGTGTTTCGGGATCTAACTGGCTCTTGCCGTCTTCGCCCATGATACACTTCGAACCCACATTGCACTTTTTAACCTGTACTCGTATATGCCCATAATTTATGGGCATCTGCCGGATTTGTTGACATAATAATAAATACTACGAGGGTAAAAGCTAGTTTATGATATAGGTAGTTCTCGAGGCATATATTTTGGATCTAAGTCTCGAGGCAAGCGAGGCTCAGACGCGCGTGGTTTGTTGTAAAATATATTCATGCTTGAATTGAGCTCGTCCACCGCCATGGCGTGTTGTTCTTAATAGACATCCAAGAAACGCGCATTGAACGCGTAGAGCACATTTCGAGCACATGTTAGGTCCAAGATATATGTCCCGGAGTACAATAGGCCAGTTGCCACTCACCGCCGTCGAGCGCGCGCTCGCTGTCGGGCGCGTAGAGCGCGGCGAGGCGCTCGCGCGAGCGCTGCGCCGGCGCCAGGTTCAGCAGCCCCGTCGCGCAGTACTGGTGCGCCAGCGCTGCGGACAATACAGCATGTCAAGGAAAAGAGTGACAGTAGAGATGACATCTGACAGGAATATATGGAGGAGAACGACATGTTGCGCTGATGTCAAATAAATGGCGATAAGGGCGGGCTGATGATGATTAGAGATGTCGAAAATACTTGTTATTATTTGGTAATCGGTAGTATAATAACATAAATAAAATAAAAATAAAAAAGCCTTTATTTGATCCTGCTACACTGATTCTTAATTTAGGTTATGCTATTTTTATAATATAACATTATGTATGATTTTTAGCAAGGTCCCCAGATTGGGTAAAGGCCTCCTCCAACGATGTTCACTTCTCTCTATCCTGAGCTGTTTTCCACCACTTTGGACCAGCGACTTTTTTTATTTCATCCTCAATCGGCAGTACTTGATATAAAATAAAATCAATACCATTTTTGAACAAATAATGTTCTTTTTCTCAGACATCTTATAGGCCTTTGATCACGCGTATCCTGCGACGATATTCAATATTAGTTACCAAAATCACTTTCACCTAGCCATTTTATCCCTAACATTCTACTTAACTCGATGTCATTTGTATGATAAGATACGAAAGGGCTGAACAAAGTTATGCGAAAATAAAGCAGAAGTACCCCAAGGAAGTGTCATTGGTCTAGTGCCTCATAATGATTTACGTACTAACGAAGGGTTTAGGGATGATAGGATGATAATATGTGTTAACTATATACCTTTATAAAACTCAGTCTTAACGTGGACTAATGAGACCCACGAGTATGGCACGTAGTTGAATACACCTTCAGTTTGCATCTGAAACAAATCACAACAATTACATAAACTTATATAAAGGGTTCCACTATCATGTCTACTAGAGTGTCTAGAATTTGGTTACTAGAACGTGTCGAAGTCAAGATCCTTGAGAACAAGAGTTAAAATAACTTAAAACATATAAATAATAAATCTTGGTGCCTCCTAAAACTGAAGAATATACCCATTGTACATTGAACTGTATAGATGCTACCTACTTGTCCTACTGTAAATCTGTTGGTGTACAATAAAGAATTATCTATCTATCTATCTATCTATCTAAAGCCTGAAGTCCCACAGCTTCAGGATACACATTTTACTGTAAAGCTATCGGTTGTACCAAGTGAGCGCTCTCATGCACCATGATCGAGACTGTTTAGCCTTTCTTTTTTCAATCATACTGACTACGAGGGATTAATGTCTCATGGGTGGTAATTTTGGTAAGTCAGAAAGCTGAAAAGCTTTCTCTGAAGCCCGAAGCACCGCAAGGTATGGAGGATCCGACTTTCCAAGATTATTTCCCAATTATTCTCCATTTCTTTTGGCAAGAAAAGAACTATAGAAGTATCCTCTGAAGCCCCAAAGCCTCTTGTATACGTACCTTGTCATAGAGCTGTCGATAAGTGTGAGCGAGGTGCGCGCTCTCGTGCGCCAGGTCAAGGCACAGTTCGGGCGCTCGCCGCAACTCCCCGCGAGCCTCGCCTGCCTGTAGTTGCAGCTTCTCGAACAGGCACTCTCGAGCTTGCGCCTGGAATAGGAGGACTGGATTTGTTAGAATTTTTTCCGAAGACGTTTGCTCCACAGTTACCGGTCTTCCGCACCAATTTCTTATTTATTTATACCTTATTAGGCCCAGCTCTTCATAGTATCAAAATCTCGAGCGGTGCCTACAGATTGCCTTCCTAGGCCATCGTTATGTGAGGCAGTGATGCGCGCAAAGGTGAATAAAAATTAGGATAGATATAGCTTTCTTCCGTACTGCAAAAGACGCACCGGGTGGCCACGATCACAGAACGATATTTACCCTCAATGAGTGCGGGCCTGGGGGTGACGGTTGGTGCTAACTGTCGTTCTAGCAGAAGCCCAGAGTGGAAGCGTAGTACAATATGCAGAGGTCGATTGTTTGTGACCATACCGTTCGTGGATCCTTTCTATGGCACACCAAATTTCCTGACCTCACAGGGCCATGCGATGAAACAGCGTGTTTGATCGAATCTAAACGATTTAGCCGCAAGTCGTCTTGGGTCTTCAGATGCCGAGTGTGAGATTGACCAAAGCATGTCCCTCCTACCCCGGTTGACTCACAGCCATATCTGGATTCAATATGGTCACTTCGACACAAAAGATCATACTCACAGTCATCAAAGCCGCGAGGACCAGCAGAGTATCAGCGGCGAGGTCCACGGAGGGCGCGTTGGTGAAATTGTCGAGCACATAGCGGAGTGCTCCTGCAGCTCGCAGCCACGCCTCCACTCCATGGTCGAGCCCTGAACACGTTGCACGGTCCTGGAATAGGAAATTTTGCTGTATCAGTATTGATAAAGATATTCGGGAGTCACTATTCTTTTTGGATTACTTGTGCAACGACAGAGGGGTGTTATTATTTAGAGACAGGCAGGACATACACGGCACCGACCACCGACCACGACCGGTGTATGTTCTGCCTGAAAGTCAGGTCTCTTGAACCTCTTCCATCAATGAAGTTAGTAATATATGTCACGTGACAAGGTTTTCAGTGATTTCAGTGGTCGTTTATACTCGTAGTAGAGAAGTTTTTCAATTAGTGATTGGAAGATAACCACTTTTCAACGGATTTTTAATTAGTAATTGTCATATAGTTTACTTCGGTTTAAAATAAGTTTTATTACCTGTTTAGCACCAATTTGTGTGTAGATGCCAGCTATGTTGAACAAGACACAAGCTTTCTCAAAAGCCACTGTTCTCTGGCACGATGGCACACCTGCAGGAAAAATGATTTTATAAAAAAAGTTGTAAGTTTACTAGCATTAGTTTCTATTAATGTTCGTAATTAAAATCAGGCAACAGGCAACAAGATAAACGAATTGAGTGTTAGTTATTTAGACCACACGATTGAAGTAAAACCAGCCCTGCACAGCGTCTTAGATAAGTATATGAAACATAAATGGCTATGAGAGAAAGAGAAAAAGAAAATGTGTGCTCGCATCGCTCTTGCCTCTACAGTAATCAAACACTTAAATCTCTCTCTTTTTATCTTCACTACAGTATTTGTATCTCCGTCTCAACTTCCTTTCGAGTCGCCCGATCACATTTTTCGTAACGATATCATCACGGATTCACCAGCTTACTCCCCAAAGTTGTACTTTAAAAGTAAAGATCTTACCTGTCAAAGAATCGAACCACTCGAAGTAAACGCCAAGGCTCCTGTCGGGAGGGAAGAACCGCCGCTCGATGAAGTAGAGCTGGTTGTAGTATTTGAACAGAAGGGCCACGCCAGCGCTCGACCGGACCGGAGTACGCATCGCCTGGAGAACAATAAGACAAGATTTACCAACCTACTATATAACGACAAGAGAAGATGTATAACAAGCTATCTTACAAATTATGTAAGGAAACGTGTCTGCTCAGTGAAAGCCTATTTTGTTCTATCAAATTATTCTTTGCTGAAATATATGTATTATAGTTAAAAATCTGAAAGAACTTGAATTAATTTTAGTTAACTAATTAATAGATTAATATAGATTTTAGACTATGCTGGTTTGCTCTGTAATCAGTAATCACCTTCATTTTACTTAAGTCATAAAACATAAATCATAAACATAAACTCACGCCTGTATCCCCGAAAGGGTAGGCAGAGGTGCTAGCACCCACATTTCGCCAGTTTATGTTTAGGTCCCAATGTAATAGGTGGCGAGCCTATTGCCATTAACCGGGCACTTATAAACCTGCGATAAATACACACATAACTTCAACAAGCATCGAAAAGCCATTGGTGTGTGCCATGGTAAACCTGGGATATAACCCGAGAACTCGACTCAGCAGTCCATTACCCATACCACTAGGCTACCGCGGTAAGTCATATAACATTCTACTAATTCATGTGATAGCTTGTCCGTTTGAATGTTTGTTACTCAATTACAGAAAAAGAACTGAGCACATTGGGGTAAAATCTAGTAGGTAGGTACATACTGGATTCATCTTCCGTGGCGTAGCGGTAGAGCATTCGACTGCCACGCAGGGGTTCGATTCCCGTTCAGTGCAAATATTTGTATGCATAAATATGTATATTTACATTGTTCTGGGTGTTTCTATGTATAATATGTATGTATTTACAAAAAAAAAGTATCTAAGTATGTTTATCCGTATTCTAGATTCCATAACACAAGCTAGTTAAGCTGGGGTGCGGGTTGGGTAACCTCCACGTTGGCTTACCTGTTTCTTTTCCCTCTGGACCGCGGTCCTGGGGAACGGAAGCGGGGAGGCTGGTGCACCCTGGACGACGGTTAGTAGACTCTGACTCCAAGGAGAAGGAGCTCTGCTAGCCGTCGACCAATAACCCGACAAGCCCTTTTTAGGGCTAGCTGACCCTGAGGGGGTCGTGGTATGGCGGACCTGCAAGGCCCGCGGGAAGGGATTCGTTGAATCCCTTCCATCCCAAACAGCCCTTTTTAGGGCTAGCCTGTCGCTCCCGGTATCCCTCTGCTTTCAGAGGGGACATGGGGGCGACACAAGGATCCATGGGATCCAGGGACGGGCCGGCCTACTGCTCGCGCAGAGGCTGGCAGGCATTCGTGCCACCGTCGGTGTTGGGAGAGTTGGCTGCTCTCCCGCGTCGCGTAACCTCCAGGATATCGACAACGACCTGAGTGCTAGCCACACTTGGGAAGCCGATATTCTGAAGGCCGCGGGGCTTGCCTTAATTGGCCGGCCCGCGACAAGGAAAAGTCTGAAAAACCCGACAGCGAAGTCGCTTAAAACCTACGGATACCAGGGGACCTCCGTAGTATGTACCCCGCTTCCCGGAATGGCCGTCACCCGGGGAGTGTAATTTTATCGGTTCTTCTCGTGGGATAAGATATGGATAAACTTAAACATACACTTAAACCCAAACCCAGTGAAACAGTCTGCGCGGAGGTCGCGCAGCACCACGACGCGGAGGTCGCGTCCCAAACCGCGGTGTCGGAGGAATTCGACACCGCCACGGAGAAGAGTAGGGCGAACAGCCCGGTGGGCCTACAGACCCGGAAATCTGTACGGCGGAAGAGGAGATTCAGGAAGAAGTCTCTTCCTCCTCCTCCTTCCCCTCCACCACAGAAGACGGAGTCGGACTTGGAGCTCACCTTGACCGACTCCTCTTCCACCAGCAGCAGTCACGACGGTGACGAGACGCTGCATCCACCACCGCCGAAGCTGCTAGCGGTCAGCCGCACGCAGCTGCAGCGTGGTGATAGCCTCAGGGCCCCGGAGGATGTGGAGGCGCCGCCGAGTTCCTCCACCTCGGCGGCGTCCTTACCCTTACCTCGCGCCGACATAATGTCGAAGGAGGTAATAGAAGCCCTAGAAGGTTGGGCCGGGGCCCGCACCGATTCTCCAACGCCGGAGGAGCACCGGGTCACGCAGGCGACGACGCGGCTTGTCGAGCTCTTCGACCTCCTGAGGGCGGAGCTAGCCGAGCTGCGGATCGACAGGGCTCATTTAGGCAGGAGGCATGTGGAGCTCCTGGAGAATAATGAGCGGATGGCGGCCGAATACCGCAAGGAGATGGGGAGGATGGCGGCCGAACTGGCGAGCCTCCAAGCGGTCGTCGCTGGGCTGCCGGCGGAGCGTGTGACGCGGTCGGCGCGGAGGCGACTGGTGGCGCAGCCAACGCCGCCGACGCGGCCGCTGTTGCCCGTGCGGTCGAGGTCGCCGCTGCGGCCGGAGTCGCTGGCGCAGCCGACGCCGTCGGGGCGGCCTGCGCGGCCGCTATTGCCCGTGCGGTCGAGGTCGCCGCTGCGGCCGGAGCCACTGGCGCAGCCGACGCCGTCGGGGCGGCCGGCGCGGCCGCTGTTGCCTGTGCGGTCGAGGTCGCCGCTGCGGCCGGAGCCTCTGGCGCCGTCGGAGTCGCCGCAGCCGGGGCCGCCGAAGTCGCCGGCCCGACCAGTTCAGCCGGAGTCGCCGGTGCTGCGGCCGGCTCGGCCTGCGGACCCGTTGGCGCTCTGCATGGCGGCAATAGCTGCCATGGAGAAGCGCCAGGAGGAGGCGCTGGCGGAGCAGCGGGCGTGGCGGGTGGCGCAGGAGGAGCGCACCCGGAGCTGGCTGGAGTCCATAATGGACTCCAGCCGCCGACCGCCATTGGCGGCTCCGGCCGGATATGCCGGGGCGGTTAAGAGGGGCCCCACCTGTCCGGTAGTGGCGGGGTCCCCGCAGGGGTCGGCCAGCAGCCCGTCCGCTGCGTTTGCCGCCCCTGCCGCTCCGCCCGCTCGGGCTGCTCTCGCTGCGGGGGTTGGGAGCCCCCCCCAGGATGCGCAAGTTGCCCGGCCCAGGGGAAGGGGGAAGGGGAAGGGCAAGGGGAAGAAGTCCCCAGCCCTAGCCCCGGCCCCGGCTCTGGCCCGAACTTCGGCGGGTATAGCCGCCACGAGCTCCTCGCCGGAGGGGGGCTGGGAGGTTGCCGGCGCCTCCAAAAAGCGGCGCAAGGCGAACCGAAAGGCAGCCAAAAAGGCCAGGAGGGCTGAGGCTGCTGCGAGGGGAGTGCCGGGGAGGCTGCGCGTCCCCCGCTCAACCGCCGTCGTCCTTACGATGACGGCGGAGGCGGCGGATAGGGGCGTGCAGTACGCCCAAATTGTCACGCAGGCGAGAGCCTGCGTTGACATGAAGGCCCTCGACATGCCGGGCCCCATCCGGGTGAAACCCACTCGGACGGGTGCTCGGCTTCTCGAGATCCCAGGCGCTTCGAGCGGTCCCCAGGCTGATGCCCTAGCGGCTAAGCTTAGGGAGACGCTTGACGCAGCCGACGTCCGGGTGTCCAGGCCCAACAAGTGCGCAGAACTGCGCATTTCGGACCTGGACGACTCCATCACGGCGGAGCAAATCCGCCTCACCGTGGCGGAGGCCGGGGGCTGCCCCCTAGATACGGTTAAGGTCGGAGCGATCCGCTTCGGCCGCCGTGGACTGGGGGCGGCAGTTGTCGGCTGCCCCATCGCAGCAGCCAAAAAGGCTGCCGACCGGGGGTTCCTCGCCGTTGGAGGCGTGGTGCGGGTGCAGGTCCGGCTCCTGCAGGCTCGACCGACTAGGTGCTATAGGTGCCTGTCGGTCGGCCACGTGGGGGTGCAGTGCACGGCGGCGGTGACGGTCGGTGACCGCTGCTTCCGCTGTGGCCAACCCGGCCATACGGCCGGTGGATGCGAAGCTCCGCTGCACTGTTTCAGGTGTGCAGCGGGGGGCAAACCGGCCGACCATAGGGTTGGCAGCAAGGCCTGCACCGGGGGGGAGCCGAAGCCGCAAGGCGGGAGCTCCACCCAAAGTTCGCGGCGGGATGCGGAGATGGTTCCATAATGGATCCTCAGCTCCGCATCCTGCAGGCGAACGTGGGCCACGGTGCCGATGCTCAGGGTCTTCTGCTCCAGAGCATGGCACAGTGGTCCATACACGTCGCCGCTGTCGCCGATCCGTACACTCACCGGCCCCTTGGGCCTGCCTGGGTGGTCGACCTGGACGGGTCGGCGGCACTGGTGTACAACGCCGCTATGGGTGCCCCCCCCCCTGTTGTCGTGGCAAGGGAGCATGGCATCGTAGCGGCGCGTGTGGGGGAGATTGCGGTCGTGGCCGTCTATTTCACGCCGAGCCTACACCGACGCATAGGGGAGTACCGGCAGTCGCTGGAGCGACTGACCGACGTCGTCAACGCCTGTCATCCTCATCCGGTTCTTGTGCTCGGGGACTTCAACGCCTGGTCAGTGACCTGGGGGTCCCGGCACACGAACCCACGAGGTAGGGCTCTGGAGAGCTGGGCCGCTAATCACGGTCTAGTTCTCCAGAATCGCGGGGCCGAAGCCACGTTCGTGACCGCGGAGCGCAGTTCGATTATCGACCTATCGTTCGCAGGCGCTTCGCTGTCGCACCGTGTGCGGGACTGGCGTGTTGTTGTGGGGGTGGAGACACTGGCGGATCACCGATACGTTCGGTTTGATGTCTCCCCCCCCGCGGGTGATGCGCCGGTCATACCGGCCCCACGCGAGCCACGCTGGGTGCTTGGGAGACTGAATCGGGAGGTCCTCCTGGAGGCCGCCATCGTACAGGCCTGGGCCATTGCGCCGGACAGGCCTGTCGATATCGACGATGAGGCGGTGTGGTTCCGGGAGGCCATGACTCGTGTCTGCGATGCGGGTATGCCTAGGGCACCACCCTATAGTCCGAGGCGTCGGGTCTACTGGTGGTCTGCGGAGATCGCGAGGCTACGGCAAGCCTGCGTGATCGCGCACCGCCGGTGGACCAGACTCCGTAGAAGGCGTAGCCGAACCGCAGATACGGAGCCCCGAGTGGCGGAGCTTCATGTGGGATACAGGGAGGCCAGAGATGCCCTCCGAGCGGAGATTAAGCGGGCGAAAGCCGCGGCTTATAAGGAGCTAATGGAGACGCTGGAGCGGGACCCATGGGGGCGGCCTTACCTTATGGTAAGAGGAAAGCTGCGCCCCCGGGCCCCGCCGTTGACCCGGGTTCTCCAGCCAGCTCTGCTCGGTGGAGTGGTCGAGTCCCTGTTCCCGGCGCGAGCGGAACACGTTCCGCCGCAGATGACTCCGCCACCTCGGTCGCCTGTGGCGCCCAGTGTGGTAGTTGACGACGAAGTCCCCGAGGTCACTTGGGTAGAACTGGAGCTGGCGGTGCGAAGGCTTAGAGCCAAGAAGAGCACCGCCCCGGGACCCGACGGCATTCCAGGCCGCGCGTGGGTCCTAGCTCTGGGAGAAGACGGTCTCGAACCCCGGCTGAGAGGGTTCCTCAGCGCATGCTTGGAGCGGGGCCAGTTTCCGAAGATGTGGAAGACGGGGAAACTGGTCCTCATCCGAAAGGAGGGTCGCCCGGCGGACGAACCGTCCGGCTACCGGCCCATTGTGTTGCTCGACGAGGTGGGCAAGCTCTTTGAAAGAGTTATTGCGAAGCGCCTCGTCGAGCACCTCTCTGGTAGGGGGCCGGACCTGGCGGATGCCCAATATGGCTTCCGCCGGTGGCGGTCCACCGTGGATGCCATCATGCGCGTGAGGACTTTGGCGGAGGAGGCAGTTGCCCGGGGTGAGGTGACGTTGGCGGTGTCCTTGGACATCTCCAACGCGTTCAACACCTTGCCCTGGAGTTGCATCAGGGAGGCACTCGTGTACCACGGTGTGCCTCTCTACCTCCGCCGCATAGTCGGGGCGTACCTGACGGAGAGAGCCGTCATCTACCCAAGTGCGACCGGCGTCGGTCGGCGTGAGATGTCGTGCGGTGTTCCACAGGGATCGGTTCTCGGGCCGCTACTGTGGAACATTGGATACGACTGGGTGCTTCGCGGTGAGCTTGCGGACGGCGCCGCCGTCACGTGCTATGCGGACGACACGCTAGTGACGGCGAGCGGAGCTACACACCGCGAAGCGATCCTGAGGGCCACGACCGCGGTTGCTCAAGTCGTGGAACGGATCCGGCGGCTGGGCCTTGAGGTGGCTTTGCATAAATCCGAGGCCATGTTCTTTCATGGACCTCGGCGCACGCCACCACCTGGTTCCAGTCTCACAGTGGGAGGCACTCTCATCGGCATCAAGCCCCAGATGAAATATCTGGGGCTCGTGCTCGACGGCCGGTGGGACTTCGGGAAGCACTTCCGAAGTCTGGGCCCCAAATTGGCGGGCACAGCCAACGCTCTGGCGCGGCTACTGCCCAACCTGAGGGGCCCGGATGACTCCTGCAGGAGACTCTACGCGGGTGTCGTGCGGTCCATGGCCCTGTACGGGTGTCCCGTGTGGGCGGACACCCTGAGTGATCGGCACATGCTTCTGCTGCAGCGTCCGCAGCGGAAGTTGGCGTGCCGCATCATAAGGGGGTACCGCACGATATCATTCAACGCGGCGAGTCTCCTCGCCGGATCGCCACCATGGATCCTGGAAGCGAGATGCCTTTCGGCGCTATACAGGTTCCGAAGGGCGGCGCGGGAGCGGGGTCACGATCCCGAGCCCGAAGAAATTCGGGCCGTGAGATCCCGGCTCCACAGGGAAATGGTGGCAGAATGGGAGAGACGACTTGGGCAACGAAGCGCAGGGCACGCCGTAGTAACGGCGGTAAGACCCATCATGGGGGAGTGGCTAGAGAGGCCACACGGCAGCCTCTCGTACCGTCTGACGCAGATGATCACCGAGCACGGATGCTTCGGAAAGTATCTGCGTCGGATGCAGAAAGAGCCAACGTCCGAGTGCCATCACTGCGACGCGAGCGAGGACTCAGGTCCGCACACGCTCACCGAGTGTCCGGCGTGGGAGACGCCGAGGCGGGAGCTTGTGGCGGCCCTGGGAGTGAGGGTTCTCACGCTCTCCACCTTGCTCGCGGCGATGGTTCGCTGCGCGGATGCGTGGGCGGCCGGCGCCTCCTTCTGCGAGCAAGTAATGCTCGTGAAGGAGGAGGCGGGGCGGGAGCGGCAGCGGGAGCGACGAAGGATCGCTAGACAAGCTGCCCGCGCACGAAGGCAACTCGGGCGTCAGAGGTCGATGAACGACCTCCGCCCCCCATGAGCGCCGGCCTGGGGGTGACAGGTGAAGCCGCCTGTCACCCTTGCAGAAGCAGGCCGCGGCGGCGGCGCGCGTGGCGCGCCTCCCCGTTTCCGGGGACGAGTTGGGGACTCTGTGGTCCCCACACCCGAGAAGAGGGCCAGATCGTGAGAGATGGCCCTGGGTCGGCCGGGGTGCGAGGGATATGCCTGTCAACCTCACCTTCGGCAACCGAAACGACCCACAGGCGGCGTGCGTTTTAGTCGGTTCGAGTCCGACATAACCTCCTCCACCGGCTCCGGTGGGGAGGTATCCGTGGGGATTTTGCGCACGTAAAAAAAAAAAAAAAAAAAAAGCTAGTTAAGCTATGCTTACCATATGGGGCTAGATAGCGTTGTGTAGAATGTCGTGGAATATTTTATTTATTTATCCATAAAATACTTTTATCACTGGGCCCAATTTTAAAAAATTCACCCAGATGAAGTCTGTTCAGAGAAACTAGTTTTTTTTATACCACTTATTTGGCAGACAAGCACACGACCGGGGGAACCGACTGATGGGAAGTGGTTACCGTGGCCTATGGACGTATGCAACACCAGAGGCGTCACACTCGCGCTGCCGACCCTGAAGAAACCTCCTAATGCCCCTTTTGAATAACCCCATATTGTAATATTTATGGTACTAATATTTTTATCGATAATTCAGCATGCACTGTTACTCGAGTAGCTGTAGTATTACCAATATTAATTAGAGTCATAAATCTTAAGTTACGTCACTTACTAGTATTTTAGTATTCCTAGTATTGTAATTAAGTATAAATCAAACACTCTAGTCAATAAATTAGTAACACGATGTCAAAGCAGTAAATATTTAAATTAATGTTCGTAGAAATGGAATATCGAATAATTAAAAAAAAAACTAGATTCATAAATTAGGATAATAAATATATTTTGAACTAGTAACTAGTAGGGTAGCCAGAGCTCACTGGAGAGTTTGTGTTCTGTCAGTGGGAACACCAAAAGCTTGTCCTGCTTTGTCTTTTACTCTGACGGCACAGAAACTCTTGTGCTTACAGGATTGGCAGCGCGAGTGTGACTCCCTTGGTGTTGCAAACGTCCAAAGGCCATGGTAACCATGCCAACCAGGTGGTATAAAAAACTAGTCGATTGTGGCGAGTTTTAGCCTTATTTCCGGTCATAAATTATTATCAAATGTTCGTAACATTTTAAATCTGATCACAACCTTTCTAATAAAAAACAACCGCATGAAAATATATTCAGTGTGTGAAAGACTTGTAACCAGAGTCACTTAATCGATAACAGTAATGCCTTGATAGTGTAGGTATCAGTTCGAATCCTATCAGTATTTCCGTCCAATTGAGCAGTTCGACTGGGGAAGTACCTCTGCACTACAGAATACCGCGGCCATAATAACTTCGTGTTGTGTTCCCAGCGGTGAGTAGGGTAGCCAGAGCTTACTGGCGAGATTTTGCTACCAGTGGGAAGACTAAAGGCTTGCCCTTCTTTGTCTTCTACACTAACGGTATAGAAACTCTGTGCTTACAGAGTCGGCAGCGCGAGTGTGACTCCTTTGGTGTTACACACGCCCATAGGCCAAGGTAACCACTTTCCATTAGTTGGGCCGTGAGCTTGTCTCCCACCTAAGTGGCACGAAAAAATTAGCGATGTGAACCCACTCTTAACACAAGCAATTTAGTTTAGCAGGAGGAGTTAAGGGGAAAATTAATTTTACTTCATCCCACTTACTCCCTGCTATGGTTTTGCCAAGCGACTACAATATGGGGTCTAAGCCAAGCTGTCAGAGGTCGATGAACGACCTCCGCCCCCCATGAGCGCAGGCCTGGGGGTGACTGGTGGAGCCGCCTGTCACCCTGTAACCCTGGCAGAAGCAGGCCGTGGCGGAGGTGCGCCTGACGCGCCTCCCCGTTTTCCGGGGACGAGTTGGGGACTCTGTGGTCCCCACACACCCGAGGAGAGGGCCAGATCGTGAGAGATGGCCCTGGGTCAGCCGGGGTGTGAGGGATATGCCTGTCCTCACCTTCAGCAACCAAAACGACCCACAGGCGGCATGCGTTTTAGTTAGTTCGAGTCCGACATAACCACCGGCTCCGGTGGGGAGGTATCCATGGGGATTTTGCGCACGTAAAAAAAAACAATATGAGGTCTTCAAAACAGGACAATAGAAGATTTCTACGAGATCCTATGATGGATGACCTTGGTTAACTGTTTAACTGATCTGTGCCCTGTTGTTGCACACTTCCATATGCCACGGTGTCATATACATGTGGTGGTGGAGAAAGAATACAAGTATCACCACCCCATCTCATCCGAAGAGTCTCGTCAGAGGCAGCGAGAGAAGGAAAACTCTGTACCAACCCGACTGGTCAGTGTGGAAACAGTAGACCAAAACCTCTTAACATTGGGAGAGGCCTTTATCCAGTAGCAGACTGCGATAGGCTAATTCGGTAAATTGATTGATATGCCATGGTAACCACTTAAGCATCAGGTGGGGCCGTCTCTGGCGTTACTCCGGCGTTAGTGTTACTTAGTGGTGTTTTCCTGTACAAAGCATACTGTAATTGTGGCAAGGTTACCTGTCTCATATCCATGAAATCTGATATCGCGTCTTCGTAAGCCGCTGCATCCTCGCTGTAGTGCTCCAAGATGAAGTCTTTGAACGGCTCCCTGAAGTCCACCTCCTTCGTCTCCTTCAGACCCAGCGGGATCATCGGCATCACGCATTCTTTGCTGCTGTTGACAAAAAATAATCGGAATTTACTAATTATAATATCCACACACCCACATTTCACCAACTATGATTTTCGGTCCCACATAACAGGGCCGAGGCAATTTTTTTATATAACTTAGGTGGCAGACAAGCACACGGCCCATCTGATGGAAAATGGTTACCGTGAACGTGTGCAATACCAGGGGAGTCACACCCGTGCTTCCGACCCTGTAAGAACAGAGTTTCCGTGTCGTCAGTGCAGAAGATACAATCAGGCCAAGACTTTGGTCTTCCCACTGACAGCACAAACTCTCCAGTGAGCTCAGGCTACCCTAAAAAAAACCTAAAAATTAAATTTTCAAACTCAAATATCTTTAAAATTATTTGTTGTAACAAAATTTCACTTTAGCAGTAAATTATATTATCATAAATTGGTAATATTTCGAGAGTAAAAAAAATTGTCATCATCCCTATTCAATAACTTTTCATTCATGGAGTCGAGAATCAAAAGTAAAACAAAAGCGAAAACAAATAATCTTAATTACTTTAATTATTTTATAATTATAATCATCGCAAGAGCAGCATGGGGTGCTTTCTATTCTGGAAATGATTTATTGCGTTATTCGCGTTAATTAAAGTTATATTTGCAAAAAAATAATGTTTTACTTGTTCATGAAAGCATGAGTTTTACTTTTTTTTTAAACTATATTTCTGTCTAGAAATTAGTTTTTTTTAAATATTATACAGTTGTTGGATACTGAAGGGATGACATCATCAGTTAAAATTAGAAAGAGTCCTTATTATACTACTGTAACAGTTAACTTTTTCCAGTATCCAGTATCCGCTTGTCGGCAATAGGCTCGTCTTGTATCAGGTACATGAAATTGGGAGGCAAAAGCGGGTGTTAAAACACCTCTGACTGTTCACGTTTTGTCTTACTGTTCGTCACCTGAGGGTCATAGCGTAATGTTACATAACCTTCCTCAAAAAGAGGGCTATCAAATGTAAACGGATCACGAACACCCTAGAACCTTTACAGCTGCGTAGAGATGTTGCGTCCATGGCTGTATTTTACCGTCTGTACCATGGGGAGTGTTCTGATGAGCTCTTCCAATTAGTCCCACCCTCCCCTATCCTACACAGGACAACGCGTGCAGGTCTTAGATGTCATCCGCACACGGTGCAAAACATCCGATCAAGAACCAAGCGGTTCGGAGACTCTTTCCTCTGTCGCACCATTAAGGCCTGGAATTCATTACCAGCTCACGTGTTTCCTTCTTCCTACAGTCCCGGGTCCTTTAAGCGGGGCGTGAAAAAGCATATGATAAGGCCGTCAAGCTGAGTGTCACCATTGTCACACGGTATGTGTAAGTAATGGTGACCCTCTTTTCTGGGATTTTGCCTTCAGCTTACCATCAGGCAAGGCGAAGTCCAATTGACGTGTCCTATATAAAAAAAAAAAAAATTTTTTTTCAAATCTCAAATGTAGTTCCTGACTTAGCGCGTACAAAGAAACTCTTCAGACAAATAAATAAATGAAACTTTATTTCAGTTCAGACCTTGATCCAAAATAATATATGAGTGCTGTCAGTGGGAAGACAATACTTGTCCTGCTTTGTGTTCTACACTGACGGCACAGAAACATAATTATACAACAGTTCGGGAGTATTCGCGACTATATCATTGGACTTACTATAAAAGTTCCGAACCGCTGTAATTCACACCGCGATAGTTTAAAAATGGCACAGAAACACTCTATGTTTAAAGGGAAGGCGAGTGTGGCTCTTCTGGTGTTGCACATGTCCATAGGCCACGGTAACCACTTTCTATCAGGTGGGCCGTATGCTTGTCTGCCACCTACGCGGTATAAAAACATTACGCGACAAAGCCTAACTACAGAATTTCGATATCGGCAATTGGCTGCGAAAAATGTCAAAGTTCAGCCGCATCACTGTCAGACTTCAAGCCGACCTAGACTGAGTTCAGAAAAGACTCAGACAATGATACTTAATGTAGACAGAGTCACGGGAAACACTTAGCTTATAATATCGCACGACAACAGAACATACGAACGGCCATTTAAAAAAGTTCCCAACCGTTTAACTTTTTAATTTTCGCATTACTAATTGTTCTCGTTCTCGTTTTCCTTAATCGATTGAATTGTTATTGTGGGAATTTATACTCAGTGGGAAGTGATCACTGTTAACGTTTGTGGGAATTAATTGATGTAACGTTATGTAATTATATAGGTCTGTATATCCCCAAAGGAGTAGAGGCAGTAGCCTAGTGGATAAAAGGTTGGGCTTGAGATTGTTTTATTAATAATAATATTCCCTGTATTTATTGTAGGTTTATAAGTGCCCGGTTAGTGACAATAGGCTCGCCGCCTATTACATTGGGACCTAAACATAAACTGGCGAAATGTGGGTGCTAGCACCTCTGCCTTCCCCTTCGGGGATATAGGCGTGAGTTTATGTTATGTTAATATTCCCTCTAATATTCCCTCTAACCCCTCCAGCTAAGCTAATCTGCTTGATGTGTGTGGCCATGATACGAGCCCGGGACCTCTAGATCGTAAGGCCGTCTCTTTAACCACTAAGCTAGTCGCAGGTTCGTACCTTGGCTAACACACAATCGACGTGAGCCTACTGTTCTTGTCTCAACACAAAGTCAAAGTAAAACATCATTTATTTTGTATAGACCATTATATCGGCACTTACAAAACGTCAAACGTCAAACAGTTGGAGTAAACGTTTTAGTGAAATTTGGAAACTACTAAATTTCAATATTTGACGTCGAGGGCCTGCCATCCGCCCTTGACAACCTATAAGCGATATCGCACGGAGGGATTTTTGTCTTAAGAATGATCAACTATCCTGAGAATGACCTGGCAATTGTTGCTTAACTTTATAATGTGTTAAACTGCTCGATTACTTAACCACGAGCTCCTTGAACACTAGCCAGAATAATTATACTAATTTGCTTGAGGCTCTCAAGTGTGCCTATAAAAATATCTATCCTACCATCATAACAGCTTTTTTGCGGTACCGTACACCCACACCCGAAGAGGGTCGTCTCATAAGAGACGGTCCTGGGCCAGCCGGGGTGCGAGGCATATGTCTCAGATAGTCTCACCTCCGGCAACCTGCAGCCCACTCAGTCGGCGTGCGTTTTAGTCGGTTCAAGTCCGACATAACCTCCCCCACTGGCTCCGGTGGTGGGGGTATCCGAAGGGATTTTGCGCATATTGTGTGTGCATAATTCCCACGATTTTTTTTTTATTTTTTTATACCACTTAGGTGGCAGACAAGTACACTGCCCACCTGATGGAAAGTGGTTACAGTGGCCTATGGACGTTTGTAACACCAGAGGAGTCACAGTCGCGCTGCCAACCCTGTAAGTACAGAGTTTCTGTCCCGTCAGTGTAGAAGACAAAGCAGGACAAGCCTTTCTTCCCAGTGACAGCACAAATTCTCCAGTGAGCTCTGGCTACCCTACTCACCGCTGGGAACACAACACGAAGTTATTATACTTCCCCAGTCGGACTGCTCAATTGGGTGGAAAAACCGCAGTGTCCTAAAGACATTATATTCTATTCTATTAAATAGAAGTGTCCCGTAACCAAAGCGTTAAAATGGAACTCTTCTACTAAGTGCTAAGACTGTGATGTATGTCTTTCTATCACCAAGCAGTATATCATGATTCGAGATAGATAGACTCAGATAGAGAGTTGGGGATTCCGTGATCCCCACCTCGAGGGCCAGATCGACAGAAATGGAGACCTGTGTCGGTTGGGATGCGAGTGATATGCCTGTCAACTTAACCTTCGGCAACCAACAATGACCCCAGGGGAGGCCGGCCGTTATAGTTGGTTCGAGTCCGGCATAACCTCTTCCACCGGCTCCGAATCCGTGGGGATTTTATGCACGTAAAGAAATTGGCTCTAATTTACCCAGAAAAGCATATGTCAGCATTGCAGCAAGTGGACAAATGTGTTCTTTATCCACCCCAATGGGAAAGAGACGTGACTGCATAGCATGCATCTGTGTCATAGCCTGTCCTAAAACTCCAAATCCGGTCTTTTGAGTTTACAGGTAAGAGATTCCACTCAATCCGGTATTGTTATGTCCGGTATGTTGAACAATTTATCTTATTAATATAATAAATCAAATGATAGCACAAAACTAGTTGATTGGAGAAGTTACGACATTTTTACAAAATTTCCTGTTTGTCATAGCTAGGCCTGGTGCGACTGCGAGCGGATAGAGATTACGATGGACATTAATTATGTAATATTATTAAGCTATTGCATAGCTTTTATCGCGGGCCTTGAGCGTGGGGACCGAATTCAGAAATTCCGTAACGAAAAAATCCTAACACCCCCCACTCCGAGGTCGCAGACTCAGACTCGGACTCGGACTCGGACTGGGACTCGGACTCGGACTCGGACTCGGACTCGGACTCGGACTCGGACTCGGACTGGGACTCGGACTCGAACTGGGACTCGGACTCGGACTCGAATTCGGACTCGGACTCGGACTCGGACTGGGACTCGGACTGGGACTCGGACTGGGACTCGGACTGGGACTCGGACTGGGACTCGGACTCGGACTTGGATTCGGACTCGGACTCGGACTCGGACTCGGACTCGGACTCGGACTCGGACTCGGACTCGGACTCGGACTCGGACTCGGACTCGGACTCGAACTGGGACTCGGACTCGGACTCGAATTCGGACTCGGACTCGGACTCGGACTGGGACTCGGACTGGGACTCGGACTCGGACTTGGATTCGGACTCGGACTCGGACTCGGACTCGGGCTCGGACTCGGACTCGGACTCGGACTCGGACTCGGACTCGGACTCGGACTCGGACTCGGACTCGGACTCGGACTCGGACTCGGACTCGGACTCGGACTCGGACTCGGACTTGGATTCAAATTCAAATTCTAATTATATTATTATTTATTATAATTGCATATGTTCATAAAAAATGATATGCAATAGCTTTACCGCGGCAGTCCCCGAGTGCCACACGTCTTTTTATGTATCTCGTAGTTAAATCTGATGCCTCTAGATTAAGATAACTCTGAGCAATTATTATATTAATATTATTAGTTGTTGCCTACGGATGTAGTAACTATTAAGTTATTTTTTGTCCCAAGAAAAAGCATTCATGCAAGTATATACACGATATACTTGCGTGAATGCTTTTTTAAAAATAATTATAGTACTTAAGTTACTAAGTATTTCTTATGGCTTAACCCCTAAGCTACACTTAGATAAATATCTTGTGCTAGCAGAATTATTAAGTTATACTTGAGGAGGTAGGACACGGCAGTATTTCCGCCCGATTGAGCAGTCCGACTGGGGAAGTACCTCCACCCTACAGAATACCGCGGTTATAATAACTTCGTGTTGTGTTCCCAACGGTGAGTAGGGTAGCCAGAGCTCACTGGAGAGTTTTTGTGCTGTCAGTGGGACGACCAAAGGCTTGTCCTGCTTTGTCCTCTACACTGACGGCACAAAATTTCTGTTCTTACAGGGTCGGCAGCACGGATGTGACTCCACTGGTGTGCGATATGACTCCACTGGTGTTACACACGTTCATAGGTCATGGTAACCACTTTCCATCAGGTGGGCCGTGTGCTTGTCTGCCACCTAAGTTGTTTAAAAAAAAATCAGCCACTCTACCCGTGTGGATATTTTTTTTAAAGAACTAGTTTTATTTTTCTTTTCTCTTAACTTGAGTTACTTACTAAAATATTCTCTGTAACGTAAGCAGCTAATATTTAGCTTAGCTTTGTACTAGAAATATGTATGTTCAAGTTGTTAGTGTAATTGGCAGAATTTGAACCCTGGACTATAAGGCTCCTTAACCACTAAGTTACAATGATGATTACTACATACTGTCCATAAAGCTGTATGTTTTAGTACGTGCGCATAATTCGTGTCACGGTTGAACGTGCACCGAACATAATTATTATATCTTGCCCAATAGACTCAGTTTCAATGCTGTATGCGACTGACTTTCGAAGACTATAAAATGATGCACCATTTTGTAACTGAGAACATGACATAATGAAAACGGGGTGAATATGGAATATGGAAGCAAGAGGTGTATTTTAGATCATTTTGTGGTCGTTTCTGAACGGAATAATGTATGGGTTTACAAAAAAAAGTAACCCATACATTATTCCGTTCCGAAACGACACAACGGAAAACGGGGTGAATATGATAGTCAAGAGGCGTATATCGGTTGATTTTTTGGTCATTTTGGTGCGAAAGATGTATCGGTCTAAAAAAATATATGACTGCTGAGACGAGGTTTCGGGTTCGATCCCAGGTTTTACCATGGCACACACCAATGACTTTTCGATGCTTTTCGAAGTTATGTGTGTATTTATCGCAGGTTTATAAGTGCCTGGTTAATGGCAATGAGCTCGCCACATATTACATATTACATTAGGACCTAAACATAAACTGGCGAAATGTGGGTGCTAGCATCGATGCCTACCCATTCGGGGATATAGGCGTGAGTTTATTTTATGTTATGTTATGATAATAATTTTTTATTTCGTCTAATAAATACTTTCAGACATTTTGCTATCGAAATTGTCCTTAAAATATTTCAGCTCTCACTACTCGTTACGGCTCACTTCTTCAAATAAAAATAAATGTATGTAATTAAAGTTGTAAAAAAATTATACATAATATAATCTAGATTCACAATACCAATATTGTTAGAAAAAATTAAGATGCTTTTGTACTAAGGTAACCATAAATGGCTGCGAAGAACGCCGCTGACGTCGCGACCGCGTCCTTTGACGTCCGCTCCGCTACCCGCTCGCACTAAAACCGGTCCCTATTCATATTTGTTATTATTGACATTATATAACCATAAAATATTTACAACTTTTACAACATCATGTGCTACACTTCAGTAACGCGATCGATAGCACTATCGCACTATATAATTATACACTTTAATTCTTGTACCCATATATAATTATACACTGCGATAATATTGATACAATTACCGCAGTGTATAATTATGTATAATGATGGAAGTATTACGTTTGACCTGCGGCGTTGAAAGTAGATACGGTAGAGTAACTGTTCTTTCTCCTTTTAGGAGTGAAGATGATATCTGTATTTTTTTTTAAATTCTAATAGCAGTTATTGACTCCTATGCGGTTTTTGTACGTGTCGTACTCATGTATTCGTATCGTATCTCTAACAAATCTAGAACTGGACTATTACACATACAAGTCAAACGTACGTACATGCACTACAACACACTACAACACATACAAGTCAAACGTACGTACATGCACACCCACATACACATGCACACATACACCCATCACACACACACACACACACACACACACACATATATATCGTATATACATCGTCCACAATTAAATACATAACTCTGTATAATGGGGTCGGGCGACTGTTAACTGTTCACTGGGAAACGAATATTGTATAAATAATTTAGCCGAAAACTGTCTCCTAAGACACAGGATATCCTAGTTTAGGAGACAGGGTTCATTAATTAAAAAAAAAAAAACAAAAAACAAAACTATTAACAAAGAAGCGGGTAGCAATATCCCCATGTATTATTTAAAAACTAATAGAGCCTTGATAGCCATATTGAAGTTAAAAAAAAAAGTAAAAATAAATAAGTACAGGTATTAAGTTTTTCTTAGAAAAAACATTGATTTTATTGCGGATTTTACATGTTCATATAGCTCATAAAAGGAAATTCTCCTTTATTCATTAAAATAAAATATTTTTAGTATATATTATTTAAAAAAACATTTAAAAATATAAAAAATAGTACTCTACCAGCTTCGGGTCAAGCTACCAGGGGTCCAGAGAGAGAAACCTCACAATGCATGCCGTATCGAGGAGTACCGCCTTCTGCATCAGGCCCTTGACCCAACTGTATAATGCGAGCCTCTTGAGAGCCTCGAGGCTTTTGGTAATCAGTCCATGAACCGACACGACTATCGGAACAATAATCGCCGAATCCACATTTCACATGCCGACAACCTCGTGAGCCAAATCCAAATATTTTATTTGCTTATATCTTTTTCGGCTTTCAGGAGATTTTCGTCACGCGGGATGGTGATATCAGTAATTATTGCGCGGCGCTCTAATCGATCTAGCACCACTATATTCGGTTTATTGGCTACAATGGTCCTGTCAGTGATGATAGGTCAAGACACAGCGCACGCAGATCTAATCATACAAATCTTTTTGCCTTACAGGTTTATAAAAACAACATATCTTTCTATAACCCCCTGGTCAGGATGGCCCGTCAGTATAATGATATGACCAAAAATAACTCAGAACTTGATATGTTCGCTAAAATCGCAACCTATGTTAATTCACTCAAGAGTGTCCTCTATTCCACACCCAAGCCCAACTATGTTACTAACTAATTGCTATAAATATGTGTATATATTACTTTGAATAGTTATTAAGTACTTAGTGTTAATTAATTCTTCTTGGTTTTCTATTTGCACAAGTTTTTGGATTGCAATTCAGACTTTGATTGTATAATCTTAATTTCATGATAATCACAATTGTAATCTGTGTTGTGTAGAAAATAAAAAAATAAATACAATGTGACACGACCATCGTCAAGAACTGGGTCGGGCACATACTTGTACTACGGCACCTCCAAACCTACAAGGTTATATTTTACATAAATCTAGACTATAATTTGTAGATTTGTATTTATATATACGATACATAATACTTATTATTTGTCGTGTGGAACCCCTTCATGTAATCGGAATAATCTCCACGAATACAACACAAGCAAGTTAAGCTTATCTTCGGCCTAGATACCGTCGTGAATAATGTTTTAGAATATTTATTTACTTATAAATCAATTTCCGGCGGTGAGTAGAGTAGCCAGAGCCAGAGCCAGAGCTCATTGGAGAGTTTTTGTGCTATCAGTGGGAAGATCAAAAGCTTGTACTATTTTTTATACCACTTAGGTGGCACTACATGGCCCACCTGATGGAAAGTGGTGGGGCCGTGCCCTATGGACGCGTGCAAAACCAAAAGAGTCACACTCGCGCTGCCAACCCTGCAAGCATTTAGAGTTTCTTGCTGTCAAGTGTCCTGCTTTGTCTTTTACACTGACGGCATAGAAACTCTCTGTGATTACAGGGTTGGCAGCGCGAGTGTGACTCTCTAAGTGATATAAAAAATAAAAAATGTTCAAAGTGGGTTTGTTCCCGGGCGAGTGGAATAGGGCCACCCCATCTCTTACCATGGGTGTCGTAGAATGCGACTAACGGATAAGGCTGTTCTACATTCGACGGTAAACTTATAGGCCATGACTAAGTGCCCGCTTGACAGCTCGCCCCTATTAAACGAGACCAAAAATCATGGTTGGCGAAATGTGGGTGTTAATAGACCTCTGCTTACCGCTTCTGGGATTTATAGGCGTGAGTGTAGTATGTTTAAAGCTAGAAACTACTGATGAACTTGCCTCCAAAGAATGTGATGTCTTTATCACCAAAGAATATAGCGGATATCTTTCATGAATATCTTATATATAAAATTCTCTTGTCACGGTGTTCGAACTTGAACTCCTCCGAAACGGCTTGACCGGTTCTCATGAAATTTTGTGAGCATATTGAGTAGGTCTGAGAATCGGCCAACATCTATTTTTCATCCCCCTAAATGTTAAGGGTTGTCCACCCTTTGCCGGGACAGCTAGTATATATATATATAAAACTACACGTCGCTACAGACTACTAAAATAACAGATACTAAAATAACGGAAATGGAATACCAAAGTTATTTTTCAGTTTTCCTTGCAATGTAACTGTCCCAGCCTCTCCTTTCCTACACAGGACAATACGTGCAGGGCTAAGATGTCACCAGCATACGGTGCAAAACATCCGATCAAGAACCAAGCGGTTCGGAGACTCTTTCCTTTGTCGCACTATTAAGGCCTGGAAATCATTACCAGCTTACATTCTTAGGTCCTTTAAGTGGGGCGTGAAAAAAGCATATAATGAGGCCGTCAAGCTAAGATGGATAGAGAGATAGAGGGTGAGACCATTGCCGTCAAGCAGGCACTTTGTCACGGGTTGTATGTTTACTATCAGATGGAGGCTTGATATTATGACAATATGATGTTACGTCACTTCAGCACGTACACGTAATCATTAATCATTGAATGATTGGCGGTGCCATTAAGAAGCCATCTTCGTAATTGCACACTGAGGTTGCGTGTCAAAATATCGGCAAGTAATGGAGGGTACGCATGCGTGGAATGACAATAATTCCTTTGTAATACATAACATAAACTCACGTCTATATCCCCGAAGGGGTAGGCAGAGGTGCTAGCACCCACATTTCGCTAGTTTATGTTTAGGTCCCAATGTAATAGGTGGCGAGTCTATTGCCACTTCGAAAAGCATCGAAATTCATTGGTGTGTGCCATGGTAAAACCTAGGATCGAACCCGAGACCTCGTCACAGCAGTCCATTACACATACCACTTGGCTACCGCGGTTCTCTCCTTTGTAACAATATTTTGATACTAGCTGACCCACCCCAGCTTCGCCCGGGGTATATTTTGAAGCTTCATATCCCTTTGAACCCGTATGTTTTAGTCTTCAAAATATGGATGAAAAATTGTCGGATTTGTTAACATTTATTTTCAACGCTCCGCTCCCTTAAGTAGTAGCGTGATGATATATAACCTAAAACTTTCCTCGATAAATGGACTACCCAACACTGAAAGAATCATTCAAATCGAACCAGTAGTTTCAGAGATTAGCGCGTTCAAACAACCAAACAAACAAACTGCAGCTTTATAATATTAGTATAGATTATTGTGATTGACTGACTATATACGTAATAAAAGTCTGGCT
The DNA here is from genome assembly GCA_963662185.1 of Eilema griseolum. Classification (NCBI taxonomy): domain Eukaryota; kingdom Metazoa; phylum Arthropoda; class Insecta; order Lepidoptera; family Erebidae; genus Eilema; species Eilema griseolum. Next base: position 2,166,102 of record OY759254.1, read on the forward strand.
ATACTACACAGAAGCTCTGGGTCAGGGCAGGGTCGGCACCGCGAGTGTGATTCCTCTGGTGTTACACACGTCCATAGGCCACGGTAACCACTTTACATCAGGTGGGCCGTGTACATGTCTGCCACCTAACTGATATAAAAAAAATAGTTAACGTCAATGCCCCACTAACTGCTTGTTCGAATTTCTCGTTAATTGCAACTCAGCAGCTCAATCGAGTGAAGTGTAACTTACTACCTATTAAATCGACCAATTAGCGAGCTTAATTGACGAATAATTGGCGTCAGTTTGTTAATCTGTAGACACCATTTGTTTGTATTTAAACTATCATGGTCACTTACATCAGTATAAAAAAGAACTCGAAAGAGGGTAGATCGATATAATTACTCCTAGGAAAAAACTTTTTCATTGTTCACCGCCACTACTCCAGTTCCTCCGTGATCATGGTGCTTGCAACAGCGCCGAAATATCGGAAACTCAAAATAATGAAACATGGTAAATATCCCGTTTATTCTGATGCTGACCATTTGTTTGGTTTGATTGATCATTTGTTCGAGTGAAGAATAAGCAGAGCGATGTTTCGATGTAGAATTAATATAGACACATATTCATATTAATTCTACATATATAGAGATATAGATATGAGATATGATGACATAGATACATGGAAGTCCTTGGACAGAGTTCGGACACAGGCGGTGAGTAGGGTAGCCAGAGCTCACTGGAGAGTTTTTGTGCTGTCAGTGGGAAGACCAAAGCCTTGTCCTGATTTTGTGTTCTGCACTGAAGACACAGAAAATCTCTGTTCTTACAGGGTCGGCAGCACGGATGTGACTCCACTGGTGTTACACACGTTCATAGGTCACGGTAACCACTTTCCATCAGGTGGGCCGTATGCTTGTCTGCCACCTAAGTTGTATAAAAAAAAAGGACGGACGAAGCAAAGAAAACTGGTCTCGGGGAATGTGCGCCATCCAGGTAGCAGCACACTTGTGGAACACAATCTGAGAGAAGAGGCACCATTGCAACAATAACTATATACATACATTCACATAATCACGCCTTTATTCCTGGAGAGTTAGGCAGAGCTGAATTCATTCATCCACATTTCACTAATAATTGTATGCGATCCCACGTTATAGGGGGTAAGCCTATTGCCGTATTGCACTATTGTTGACACGAGTCATGCATCTGAGGCTGAGTCTGGGCTATATATACCTATCTGTCTGATGTTAAACAGCCCTATACCTTAGTCGCCTTGTACGCCGGTGGCCCTAATTCTACTCTGCCGGAAACCAAGCGAACAATAAAAGAAGAACAACGCTAAAATCGCTCTGTATAATGTGATAACACAGTTTAGTTTATCGGTCCTGGTTACCACCATTGGTGAAAACCACTGTCGGTTGTATAACCACATTTATGTCCCTGTATATTGACAATTTTGCAACTCAAGTATTGAATTACCGTGAAAGTGCTGGCGTGGTCGCCGCACCTTGCAGAAAGTGAAGTGCGCATAGCTGGGATAATTGCGTTAAGTGGGCATATTACTTCGATAATACAGTATTTGTGGTAATCATATAGGTGATACCTGGTCATACTTGACAGGGGAAGTAACATTCTACTGCTTAATAACAACGTTGATTATTTTTAATACGCTTTTTTAGATTGGTATATATGATATCTATTTATGGCAGTAACCGCGGTAGCCTAGTGGTATGGGTAATGGACTACTGAGACGAGGTCTCGGGTTCGATCCCAGGTTTAACCATGGCGCACACCAATGACTTTTCGATGCTTTTCGAAGTTATGTATGTATTTATCGCAGGTTTATAAGTGCCCGGTTAATGGCAATAGGCTCGCCACCTATTACATTGGGACCTAAACATAAACTGGCGAAATGTGGGTGCTAGCACCTCTGCCTACCTCTTCGGGGATATAGGCGTGAGTTTATGTAATGTTATTTATGGCAGTTTACGTGAATTTCATAAGTTGAAATAAAACTTGGTAACAAGAGTAGGTCAGCTAGCGCTCACTGCAGAGTTTTTGTGCTGTCAGTAGGAAGATCTGTTCTGATCTTTTTTTTATACCACTTAGATGGCAGACAAGCACACGGCCCACCTGATGGGAAGTGATTACCGTGCAAAACCAAGGTAGTCACATTGGCGCTGCCAACCCTGTAAGCACAGAGAATACCTGTGCCGTCAGTGTAAAAGACAAAGCAGTTGTAAAATCTTGAAATCAACTTTCAAACAAAATATGAAAAATGAAAATAGCTAGTAATTTACAGGAATAACAAACTCATGAATCTGTAAGAAAATTTCAGCAATTGCATAGGTAATGAACTAATATTAAGAAAAAGTGCTCTTGTTCTGGCTCAAGTTCTAATTTCATTTGGTCTAAATCAACCTTAATAGTCTTTGAATACATACATACATATAATCACGCCTTTATCCCCGGAACGCTAGGCAGAGATGAATTGACACCCACATTTCACCAATTATTTAATTCGGTACCTAATAGAGGGTGAGACTATTGCCGTCTTCCGGGCATTTTTTTTGACTTTAGCCATGCATCTGAGACTGAGTCTCGGCTGTATATATCTGTCTAATGTTAAACAGCTCTATCCCTTAGTCGCCTTGTACGACACCGCATGGGAAGAGATGGGGTGGTCCAAATTCACTTAGCGAGCACCGAAAATACTAAAACATGATTTGACATAAAAAAAACAAGCGGCCTCTTCCGTGCAAAAAAGCCATATGCAAAAACAGGGCACCCCGCACGCCATCACACGCATAACCAACTCGCAAGCTGTAAACCTCAAAACCCAAAAATGTCACCATAATGACTACATTTTCCTTAATCTCTTCGGTTATTTCATAGAAACATTGCGACACAAGATTCGGATCTACATTTAGATTGTCTAATTAAGGCGAATGTTTTTGTGAACTTTGAACAAACAAGGCAATTCTGTGTTAAACTCATCATGATACATCAGAGCTTATTAGGTAACAATTTCGAATTATGAAGGGATTTTTAGTTTAATGTACATAAAATATTCTATTATAATATACAATTACTTACAAATTTATATAAAAACTATGCTAACTATACAATATATACAAAAATGGAATAGAGAAAAAGAGGGAGACTGTAATTTTAGGCATCGAAAAATTCCTCCCCCATCGATCTCTACTGGTACCGTGCCCAAGAGGCTGGCAGCATTACCACGCTGAATGGCGACGCCAATTCTTTGAGCGAGGTAAAGGCCAGCCTTATGGTCACGGGAAGCGTCGATTATGAAGGGTATAAAAAATAAGTTTAAAACTAAAACCCTACTACTAAAAATCAAGCTCTAAAAATATTAAACAAGAAAATATCAAGGATAGCCTTAGTTGTATGCTACTTAGTTAACAAAACATCCTAGGGAAAGTGGCATACGACTACAGCTATCCTTGATATTTTCTTGTTTAATGTTTTTAGAGCTTGATTTTTCAGCAAGTGTCAGGGTTTTAGTTTTAAACTTATTTTTATTTATATTATTTTGAGGCAAGCAATAGGTATAGTTTATACACATTTGAAATGTTTATAAGTGCCCGGTTAATGGCAATAGGCTCGCCACCTATTACATTGGGACCTAAACATAAACTGACGAAATGTGGGTGCTAGCACCTCCGCCTACCTCTTCGGGGATATAGGCGTGAGTTTATAAAAAATATAATTTGAAATGTGTTAATTAAGCCTTTTCAGTTGATACCAAACACGACATATTATTTGTCTCAATTTTATTTTTTAACACAATGTTTTAAGACCGCTAGAGAGGGCCATAACATATTATATAGCCTATAACCAGCGGACGCCTAAGGTGCTTCTAACGATACCTCATTTGTCCAGTTCTATAAAGTGGTTCAGGAGCTATGAGGGAACAGATGAACCTACATACATACATTCAAAGCCAGTCAAAATCATAACCCTCCTTTTCCTTCATAGCCGGATAAAAAGGGTCCGTTCGAATCAATGAATTTTACACACAAGATCCTGGGTAAGGCGGGAATAAATTTCGAATAACAGAAAACAGATAAGTTAATTATAATGAAGATAATTAATATATGTAGTGCGAATTTTTGATAATTACGGCCCAGAACCTCTCTGTGCTTACAGGGTTAGCAGCACGAGTGTGACTGCCTTGGTTTTGCACACGTTCACTGGTTCTGCCACTCCTGCGCCTTTTGTATCTAATTTATCCTAGCCACCTTGTTCAGATCGTCTCTTCATCTGGCTGAGAGGCATCCTTCCGTTTGACAACTTGAGTTTCTCTGATGGCCTAGTATCATCAAATCAACAAACATATGTGAGTGTATGTATGCAGTGAAAATAAACCAGGTGCTTGCTATGCTATAGTTATTAGAAACTCTTCAAGGTGCTCCAACCAATTTGTAAATTGATCGCAGTTATAAATTATTATGAGATCGGTGTAACCGGTACAATTACACAACCTGATTGTACAACTTACAATAAAATTGTTTCCTCTTCGCGTTTTAGAAACGGAAATAGTTGAATTAATTTCGTTCAAGGTTTTCTCTGTGGTCAGTGGCTTTTTTTTATTACACTACTTAACTGTTGCACGCAAGCAGACACGTGTATTAATATAGGTATTTAAACTATCATGGTCACTCACATCAGTATCAGAATACTCTACCGCCACTACTCCAGTTCCTCCGTGATCATGGTGCTTGTAACAGCGCCGAAATATCGGAAACTCAAAATAATGAAACATGGTAAATATCCCGTTTGAATAGACTATGAATTAAATTTACTCCTCGCTAAATTTCGTCCAGACCCGTTTAATGGATTTTGCGCAAAAGAGTGAAAAATATCCACTCACATCTATAGTCAAAGTTGAAAGTCGAAAATCGAAAGACGAGAGCCGAGAGCCGAGAGCCGAGAGCCGAGAGCCGAGAGCCGAGAGCCGAGAGCCGAGAGCCGAGAGCCGAGAGCCGAAGTCATTAAATAATTTTGTAGGTTAGGTCTCGATAGACTTTATCACGCTACTTCCACACCTACTCCATTAATCTGGTGATGCTGGTTAGCTGCAGTAAGGTGTGAAGTGCTTGCCAGTGGTCTTATTACCAGGAATGCTTAAAGTCATGCGGAGTAGAGGAAAACCAAGCGTTGGTAGCTTAGTGGTTAAGGAGCTGCCCTTACGATGGAGAGGTCCTAGGTTCGAGTCCTGGCCTTTACACTATCGACATGAACCCATTCCCAGCACAAGCAATTTAGCTTAGCTGGGGGAGATGGAATGGAATGGAAAGGGACTCTTTTGTCCACCTCTAGCCTCCTTTTTTAAGCCATTGTGCGTGCAGAGTACTGGCTAGAGCAGCCAGCCTAGCTCCACCCAGAAACGTAGAAGCTTACTGGGGGCTTTACATTATTCGCGGAGCGACGTCACTGTGTCGAGGATTTGTGATCGTTGATGGGCTACTGCCTCGCTTTCCAGTATTACGTGGGCAGCCGTTTCCTCAGAAACAAAACACCCTCTGCAAAGGGGACTGTTCGTAACACCGATCGTGTGTAGATGCTTGTGGAGGGGGCTGTCGTAGATCACAAGAATAGAAGTTGGGAGAGTTAAAGGGAACATTGAACGTTGCAAATATTAAACAAAAGCCGGAAAGCGGAGTCCGGGCTCCGAGGTGAAGGCCTCGAATGCACCAACGTCTTTATGATGTTAAGTCGTTTGTCAGTGAAATAGTGATAGGCACTTACTTGTCGCTCTGGTACAGTTCTACTGAGGAGTTGAGCTCCGCGAGCTGTTCTTTCAGCAGCTGTAGGTTCGAATTCACGAAGCTCAGCTCCAAAGCCACCGTCTCACGAAGTTTTCTGTTTGTAGTTGCCTGTGGAAAAAAAAAACGTTTATTGCTTATTTATTGATAGCCTCTGTGGCGTGGCAGTAGTGAACGCGACTGCTAAGCAGGAGGTGCGGGTTCGATCCCCACTCAGTGTAAATAAACGAATGAATATAGCCAGAGCTCACTGGAGAGTTTTTGTGCTGTCAGTGGAAAGATCAAAAGCATGTCCTGCTTTATCTTTTACACTGACGGCACAGAAACTCTTGTACTTACAGGGTTGGCAGCGTGAGTGTGACTCCCTCAGTGTTGCACATGTCCATAGGCCACAGTAACCACTTTCCATCAGGTGGGCCGTGTACTTGTCTGCCAACCAAGTGGTATGAAAAAAAAGTATTAGAATGTTTCTGGTCGTCCCTCGGAGAGTATGTTAAGCCATCAGTCCCTGTTGTCAATCGAATATTTATGGCAGTCATTACGAGTAGTTAGAGCCCTAAAGAGTCCATTAACCGGTCTAACTGCAATGCCTCGGTATTACCAATGGCTTGTGGAGGTCAGATGTCAGTCGCTTCACGGTAAATATCGAAGTTCAGTTCAGTGCGGCTGGAAAAGAAGATACCCGTATTGTTTTCAAGACTCGTGTAGGTATATCTTCATCATCATGAGTGATGAGTTCCATGAGGTAAAATAATATAATATTATTTAGCCACTACGCGATGGTTTATCCAAGTTCTTTTTATCTAGAACACGCCAACTGGACTTCACCTCGCCTGATGGTAAGCTAAAGTCCCAGGAAAGAGGGTCACCATTACAGACACTAAGTAATGTTACAATGGTGGCACTAAGCTTGGCGGACTCATCAGATGCTTTTTACGCCCCGCTTAAAGGACCCGGGACTGTTGGAAGAAGGAAACACGTGAGCTGGTAATGAATTCCAGGACGATATCACTGCGATAGAAGGAAAACACGAAATAAAACCCTATGCCAACCCGTCTTATCTGGTCAGCGTGGAAACAGTAGGCCAAAGTCACCCAGCATTGGGAGAGGTCTAGTGCAGCAGTGGACTGCGATGGGCTAGTTAATTGATTGATATTGCTACTCTCTTCAAAATATATATTCGGTTGACTGCACTCTCACTTCTTATTACATTAGAACGAAAATTAATTACTGCAATCTAAACTAACTTTTAAACGTTCGCGTTTAATCCACAATAATGTTTACAGTAATTAACGCGATCATGGTTTAGGTGTGACGGTACAGGCCGGGGTGCGAGGGATATGCCTGTCAACCTCACCTTCGGCAACCAAAGCAACCCACAGGCGGCGTGCGTTTTAGTCGGTTCGAGTCCGACATAACCTCCTTCGCCGGCTCCGGTGGGGAGGTATCCGTGGGGATTTTGCGCACGTAAAAAAAAAAAAAGGTGTGACGGTACATGGCGAAACGAAAATATTAAAAATATCGAGAATGTGCGGGTAGATGAAGAACTTACTACCTCACGGACTCGAAGACAGCGGGCGTGCACTACTGAGCCAGTTAGCCTGTGACCACGGCCGTTGTGACCTGGTCGAATCGTCAGGTAAATCAAAGATATGTATGTACCTATGTTTTTGTACCTAATAAAATAAAATAAAAATAAAATAAAATTAAATATACCATGTTCGCGTTAATTCCCGTAAACATTATTGTATACTGTCTATTAACAATCTAGGTATAAATACACCTCTGTGTACTGCAATCTAAGTATTAATACGCATCTCACATCTGTCTACCCCTCTAGTGATATACAAGCGTGAACATAAAAAAAATGTACTTATATTAATGACATCTATAGGTTAAATTTCCCATAAAACCCGTTACTAAGCAAAGGCTCAAGGTCAGAGGTCACAAACCTTAGGCGTAGGAGGTTACGGTCGCATGCGCACCTTAGCCTTACAATGGAGGGTCGACGTACTTCGTGTCTTTGTTTACCAGGCGGACATAGGACAGGACAAGCATCACTATTTATTTCTCTTGTGTCGAGTTAAATATAAGAGCTGTTCCGATCTTGTACCATTTTTCTAATACCACGTGATACCTATGTCTTCTGTTCAGAATGATTACCACTAATAAATCTTGATACCAAGGTTGCCTGGAATGAATCGCTTTTAGCGATAAGATCGCCCATTGTACATTAAAATGTATATACATACTACCTATTTGTGTTTGCTGTAAATGTATTGGTGTACAATAAAACTGTTTAACATCAGACAGATATATACAGTCCAGAATCAGCCTCAGATGCATGGCTTGAGTCAACTATAGTGCCCGGAAGATGGTAATAGGCTCACCCCCTATAACGTAGGACCGAATTCAATGATTGGTGAAATGTTGGTGTTAATTCACCTCTGCCTAACCCTCCGCGGATATGTATGTACAATAAAGCATTATCTATCTATCTACTAAAACGAGTATGTAGTAAAAAAATAAACTATTGCTTGGGTTGTTCGTGACTGAAGTAGGTTACTGCTGCATCTTAGGTTGGTGCGTCGGGATTCAAGAAGAGTGAAATATCACTAAGAACGACATGTTCGAATTTAGTAGAGCGTTCTCTATATCACACATTAAAGAAAGAAATAATGATCAAATTATCAGAAGTGCTTAGCCTGGAAACTCTACGTGGTCCACCCTGAGCAACGGAGCCGTCAGCGCCTATCTCTTGAAGAGGAGACGCCATTAATAAACTCCGGCCGAGGCCAAGTAGAGAACCACCCTGTAGAGGGCTGTTCGGAATCTTCTACGTGTTCCTCTGACTAGCAGAGGGCACAGTGGAGGGCAGGCAAGAAGCGGGCAGGTTTTCTGGGCCTCCAATCGAGCATGCTTTGGACGCAACCAGGCTTAATCAGTATGATGGCGAGTATGATTGCAATAGCTGCGGTACAGGTTACTCAATTGTTCTATGTAACATAACACAAACTTACGCCTATATCCCCGAAGGGGTAGGCAGAGGTGCTAGCACCCACATTTCGCCAGTTTATGTTTAGGAGCCAATGTCAAGCAAGCCTATTGTCATTAATCGGGCACTTATAAACCTGCGATAAATACACACATAACTTCGAAAACATGGTAAAACCTGGGATCGAACCCGAGACCTCGTCTCAGCAGTCCATTACCCATACCACTAGGCTTGTACCAGGTGATTTGTACTAGGAAACATTACTTGATATGTTTTTTTACACAACTTACGTGGCAGACAAGCACACGGCCCACCTGATAGAAAGTGGTTACCGTATTCGTGATTGACTTTTCTGAATTGCAACGAGATAACTACTTAGAATGTCGTTGCAATTCAGAAAAGTCAGTCAGATGGACGGACGACCTGAAAAAGGTGGCTTGGACAGACTGGATGCGGAAGGCGGAGGATCGGATAAAATAGCGCACATTGGGAGAGGCCCGGTTAATGGCAATAGGCTCGCCACCTATTACATTGGGACCTAAAAACATAAACTGGCGAAATGTGGGTGCTAGCACCTCTGCCTACCCCTTCGGGGATATAGGCGTGAGTTTATGTATGTTATGTGGGAGAGGCCTATCTATGTCCAGCAGTGGAATGCGGTGAGCTAATTGATTTTATTTGATTTGAACTACTTAGAAAAGCAACGTGTCTGATAGTGTTTTCCCATTATCCGATCCGATATCGGTTTTGGCTATATCCGACATTGGATTACTGTCCGTTCGTCATTCACATTGTTTATTTTATGTGTGTGTATGTTGGTGTGCTTACCTTGAACAAGTTCTCAGCCCCGGCCCGCAGCCGTAGTTCTTTGTTAATCTCCTGGTTGAGCTGGCATCGGCGCGTCTGCAGCCGCCCGCGGCACGTCGCCACTCGAGGGTCTGATCCCTGGGACAAGAGATATAGATAGGTTAGAGATAAGGCAAGCTTAGTAGTTATGGAGTTAGAATAACGATCGGGAGATCTCGGGTTCGAATCCTAGTCACATTTTATATACCACTTGGTTAGCAGACAAGCACACGGCGCACATGATGGAAAGTGGTTACCGTGACTTATGGACGTGTGTAACACCTGAGGAGCCGTTCAAGTAGTACGTAAGCAGATTAATTACAATCATTCAACCCCCCCTCTCCCTTGTCAGCAAAACTCTTACCCCCCATGCTTATGTAAACATTGCTACCTATATGCATATTTGTAATGTAATCTATGCGAATTTCTATTACTTAGTCTAGCAATTTTTTTTCAGTTGTAGGGTTTTATTGCCATTAGGCCGCAGTGGGGTTTAAGGAGTACTTTTTTCATAAATTTTATTTACAATAATTTCTTAGCACAAATACAGCTTCATAATTCTAATTTACCTACACTTTTTTACTTACTTAACTTTTTACGTACTTAACAGCTAACATATAAGGTCTCGAGGTTCCATTTAAAGAAATTCATTAATTTCATTCTTCACACTCTTTCCATTTTCTTTTTGAGCGGTTGTCGTTTGACTCTCAACCTCGAGAGGAAAACTTGCGACAGTCTCAGAGAATGAACACTAAGATCGTCATAATAATACTTATTCACATCGTCGTACCGACAATACAACAATTTTCACGCAGAAAAAAATGCTAACCTAATATAAACTGTAACGAAAATCTTTTAAAACATTCTCATAGGTATACAGTAATTCTGAAGCCAAGGTTATTGGCCTTTCAGACAAAGACGTACCCTACTGACCGCCATACTAACTTCAAGATGACGCTAAGTAGATAAGTCTGAAGATAATCAGAATAAATTCTCACGAGTACACTTGTCTTGTATACCTCACGACATATAACTCGGACCTAATATGAAAGAAAGAAGAAACATTTATTTAAGAACACACAACGTACAGAGAGTCAGACATTTTTTTTTATACCACTTAGGTGGCAGACAAGCGCACGGCCCACCTGATGGAAAGTGGTTACCGTGGCCTATGGACGTGTGTAACACCAGAGAAGCCATACTCGCGCTGACGACCCTGTAAACACAGAGTTTCTGTGCCGTCAGTGTAGAGGACAAAGCAGGACAAGCCTTTAGTCTTCCCACTGACAGCACAAATTCTCCAGTAAGCTCTGGCTACCCTTCTCACCGCTAGGAACACAACATGAAGTTATTATAGCCGCGGTATTCTGCAGGGCGGAGGTACTTCCCCAGTCGGACTGCTCAGTTGGGCGGAAATACCGCCGAGTCCTACCTAATTAATTGTAACATAATAAGGTAACTTACGTTCAAGATATGTGTCCCGAGGTGTATACATAAGTGAGAGAGATATATATTGTTATGCGGCGCACGCGCAGGCTAGACGGTGAGGTGCACCGTGCATGCGATAACGTGACGTTGCTGGGCTTTCACTTAATGTTTTTTTGATGTAAGCGATATTGTGATTGTCGCGTAACATCTTTTTTAAATGTTCAGTCCCTCTTTCTCCGCACTCCGCTAAATGATTAGAAGCTAGGATTTCAAAAACGCCCGGTGGTAATACGGAGGTATCAAGGCAAAATTGATATCAAATAGGTAGGTACTGTAGTCTGCAGCTCTTTGAAGCTGGGTAATAATCAAAATTCTAAGTCAAAACAATTAAAATATACAATAGTATATTATGGTGCGAGTGTATGAAGTTGGTGATTACAGCTAAGACGCCATTGACAGTCTCAAGAGACGGTAATCATCAATACACGCGAGTATCATACGACGTTTTTCAATATACTTGAGAAGAAAATAAAACATAACATAAACATAAACTCACGCCTATATCCCCGAAGGGGTAGGCAGAGGTGCTAGCACCCACATTTCGCTAGTTTATGTTTAGGTCCCAATGTAATAGGTGGCGAGCCTATTGCCATTAACCGGGCACTTATAAACCTGCGATAAATACACACATAACTTCGAGAAGCATCGAAAAGTCATTGGTGTGTGCCATGGTAAAACCTGGGATCGAACCCGAGACCTCGTCTCAGAAGTCCATTACCCATACCACTAGGCTACCGAAAATAATACTAAAATTTTAATTCTTTGACTTTCTTCATTTCATATTGTACAGCTTTTAGTATACATCATAAGTAATTATAATTGTTTCAGCGTAATTTCTAAGATGTAAATGATTTTTCTTCTTCACTCATATATACCTACTCGTATACATTTAAACGTAAATTGATTTATTCCTTATAATTTTTAATTAACATTAATCAAGTCATAGAATTTAAATAACATGTAAACTAATGTAATAAGATATAAACTAATACACTCGAGAGCAATGAATCCGGGTCACTTAAAGAATGTTAAAAATCTCGGAAACTAAAAATGATAGGTTAATGCAATAAATTGTATTTAATAGACAATGTAATACTCCTTAAATGAAAGTAAAAAAAATATGAGTCACCATACATTTTATTAACACAAAATTACATAAAGAAAAAAACTGCTGATCTCTCCTTAAAACAAAAATAGGAAACATGAAATTTTTGAACTTTATTACGATTTTCTTGAATTTTAATACTTCGTATTGCCTCCTCGTGCTTCCATTACTGCGTTTACGCGGTTTGGCATGCTGTACACCAAGTTCCTTATACGATTTTGGGGAATATTCTCCCATTCCTCTGTGAGAGCAATTTTGAGCTCACGAAGCGTGATTGGGGGAGGGTTTCGTTGTTTTACGCATCTGCCTAGCTCGTCCCAAGCATGCTCGATCGGGTTGATATCCGGGCTGCGCGCTGGCCACTCCATACGAGTAATGTTCATCTCTTGAAGGTAGTCATTCACAATCCTACCTGTATGAGGTCTGGCATTGTCATGCATAAATATAGCATCCTCACCTAAATTGACCATAAATGGACCAACGTGATCATTGAGGATTTCTTCCACATATCTTACGCTAGTTAAAGAGCCGTTTTCTATGATCACCAGCTCTGTGCGACTTTCAGAAGAAATTCCGGCCCACACAAGTACAGACCCACCACCGTAGGCTACTTTTTCTTCGATGCATGCTTGCTTGAATCTTTCCCCTGGTCTTCGATACACTCTGTGTCTTCCATCGTGCTTGTAGAGCATAAATTTTGATTCGTCGGAGAACATAACTTTTGACCAATCTTCAATACTCCAATTTACGTGGCTCTGGGCATAACTTAGTCTCGAAATACGATGCCCACGCTCCAGTTTAGGGCCGTTTGCAGGTCTAAGGGGTTTTAAGTTAGATTCAGCAAGCCGACGTCTTACTGTCCATGCACTTGGGTTACTTCCTCCGAGGCGTCGAAACTGATTGGTGAGTTCAGTTCCTGTGAGAAAGCGATTTCGAAGCATGGTGTTCACCAAGTATCGGTCTTCTCGTGCTGTGGTACACCTGGTTCTGCCCGTTCCTGGTCTGCGTAGGTTAGAACCAGTTTCTTCGTAACGTCGGAGAACTCTTTGTACTGTTGACAGCGACACACCGACAGTCCTGGCTGTATCGCGCTGACTCCGGCCGGTTTCCAGCATTGTAAGTATTCTGGTGCATTCTTCAGGCGTAAGCGACATAATTTCAGCTTGATTAATGAATATAGAGCACTATCAACATGGTTTATGTACCCACATAAATGACAGATTACAAACAAAAGCAACACCAAATGCTGTAATTTCGTAGTTCCATCTTCGAAAGTGGCCCTTTTTCAAATTTGATTTTTTTATGATATAACTTTACAATAACTAAGAAGTTTTAATACCTTCATTTAAGGAGTATTACATTGTCTATTAAATACAATTTATTGCATTAACCTAGCATTTTTAGTTTCCGAGATTTTTAGGATTCTTTAAGTGACCCGGATTCATTGCTCTCGAGTGTATTTACAAGAATATAAGAATATACTATTCTAAACTAACATACTATAATATACTTCCACAGTGTTCGCTATACAAGACCAAGCAATAATAACCAAACAAATAGAACGGGATATCCTAAAAAAGTCTGTCGATGGTAAGTGCAGGCTATGTTTGACCAAAGACGAGACGACACAATTCATTGTCTCGGGTTGTGAAAAGCTGGCTGGCACTTACTATACGGCAAGACATAACAATATTGTTAAGTACATCTGGTGGGCATTAGCTAAGAAACACAAATTTGAAGTAGCAGATCTTTGGTGGAAAGAAGTTTTAACTCAGCCGCAAATAAAAGAAAACGACACTGCGAAATTAATGTGGGAGATACCTGTTCAGACAGATGTTACCATAACACACAATAGACCGGATATAGTATACATTGACAAGATCGAAAATAAAACCTACTTAATAGACGTAACTGTTCCATCTGATTATAATATAGGACCAAAAGAAATAGAGAAACTTAGCAAATATTACGCACTTAAAGTAGAAATCACCCGTTTATGGAATACACATACAGAAACCATACCCATAGTAATAGGCACGACAGGAGTAGTAGCAAAAAGTATACACAGATACATAGATAGATTAAATGCTAACATTAACATTCATATATTACAAAAACAAGCAGCCATTCACACTTCTACAATAATCAGTAAAGTTCTAGGGGACACAGTATTTGTAAATTCAGGGGAGTCCGAACCTCCTTTTCCCTGAGGGTCTCAGGGTGGGAGTTAGGAAAATACCAAGTGTAAACTTGTGAAAAAATCTTTTTTTAAAACCATAATACTAAACTATAATATACTATACTATACTAAAATAGAAATTTATCATTGTAGTTTTCAGGTAGTAATCTTTCCATAACGTAAAGGGCTTCAGTCAATTTTGACTTCTATGCTTCATTCGAGCTCGCAAACAAGCAAACAAGCCTTAAGGAGCCTGAGATCGAAATTTCATTTAAGATATAGATAGATAGAGAGATATAGATAGATAGATAATTCTTTATTGTACACCAACAGATTTACAGTAGGACAAGTAGGTAGCATGTATACAGTTCAATGTACAATGGGCGGCCTTATCGCTGAAGCGATTTTTTCCAGGCAACCTTGGGATGGACAGTAATTTTATAAAAACAAAAGATATGGTGTAGTTACCGACTAAACTTATATATATAGTGTTTTAAAACAAAAGGCTTTACACAAAGTAATTTATAAAGTAGATAGTTCATAATAATACGAAGGGAAAATAGTGAGTGAGCACATAATTGTGAGCTATTACCTACTGTGCACAACATGACAGGTTGTGCACAGTATGTAATGTTTATCCATATTATTGAATCCATAACACAAACTAGTTAATTTAAGGTGTTTAACTTTGAGTAGAATGACGTAGAAAAATTTAATTATTGAATATATTAATCAATATTCAACATAAGTCATAACACCATGGGGGCGACATTCCTTACTAATTAGGATGTAGGTATTATGATATAATATGTTTATTCGTCAATTTAAAAAGTTAAGCGTCAACCGTGCTACGTGTTATAATAACCTCGTTTCCGTAACCACCATTCTGTAAGCCGGTCAGTAGTAAGTAGACCAGAGATGATTGGCAGACTAGCACACGGCCTACATGATGGAAAGTGGTTACCGTGACCTATGAACGTGTGCAACACCAGGGGAGTGCACCCGTGCTGCCGGCCCTGTAAGAACAGAGAGTTTCTGTGCTGACAATGTAGAAGACACAATCAGGACAAGCCTTTGGTCTTCCCACTGACAGCACAAAAACTCTCCAGTGAGCTCTGGCTACCCTATTCACCGCCGGATACACAACCCGAGGTTATTATTCCCGTCGGTGAGTAGGGTAGGCTGATATCACTGGAGAGTCAGTGCAGTCAGTGGGAAGACTAAAGGCTTGTCCTGCTTTGTGTCTTTCACACTGACAGGCCAGAAAATCTCTGTTTACAAGGTCGGCAGCGCGAGTGTGATTCCCCTGGTGTTACACATGTCCATAGGCTACCCACGGTAACCATTTTCTATCAGGAGGGCCGTGTGATTGTCTGCCAGCTAAGTGGTATAAAAAAATATACACACATCTCATGCCAATCACACATCGAAAGTTAAAAAATCTGTAGTCAAAAACCACCGCTGCCATTATGCATATGAACTTCCCCTCACGTACGACGTTTATCTTGAATATTATTATGTTATTTATTTTTTATTCTGTGACCGTGCATCAAAAGAAGACATTTGTATGCAGCTGTTGTAAGCTGTTTGGTATTCAATCATCGGTAGTGTGGTTACGTGTGAATCTTTGACTTTTTTGTTGTGTAAACAAAACCTTTTTTTTAGTTTTAGTTTTTTTTACAAGAATATTAGCAACCGAAATTACTATATTCCCTCTAACCCCTCCAGCTAAGCTAAATGGGTTCATATTGGCTCACCTAAAGTTTTTTACCCGAAATTGTTCTTCCTAATGATTGGATTATAAATCATTAGGAAGAACAATTTCATCCTTAAGATTCCATTCTAGGAATTATTAATTGTTAGGATGAAAAATTTTAGGAAGAACATTTTCGGACTCCCAATTATCGGAGTTGAAACTCTCACTTTTTACACACTCGATTGCAACCTAGCACTTCGCAATACGATAACCTAATGACCATTAGTATTTACATTGGAAAAAGCAGGCAACTGCTTTCAATACACGCATGCAAACACGAGTAGGGATGTAACGATATATCGATAAATGAATAACTTTTATAATATTGATTTACATACACATACATCAGTATCCATGATAGTTTAAATACCTATATTACATACACATATACATAGAATCACGCCTTTATCCTCAGAGGGATAGGAAGAGGTGAATTAACACCCATGTTTCACCAATCATTGAATTCGGTACCATGTAATAGGAGTGAGCCTATTTAATTGTCGCCTTCCGGGCTGACTCTTCTGATGTTAAACAGCCATATCCCTAAGTCGCCTTGTACGACACCTCACGGGAAGGGATGGGGTGGTCCAAATTCTGTTCTGCCGGGAACCACGCGGTATCGATTTAAAGGAAAAAATTAACTATTGATATCGATGTTATGAAAATTTTTATTTAAGTTGTTTATTTTGTTTAAATTGTGTTGTGTAGAATAAAAAAATATTTTTATTCTTTCTGTCACTAAGGACATAATATCTGACAGGAAAGTATGAATGACAATATTTAGGACAAGAGCAGCCAATCAGCCAAGTAAATTAGCAATATTATCGATAACCAACATCTAGTACAGTTCGTGTCGCATATTTTGGACCCAAATCACGAAAAAAACCTTCAAAAGACATCCAAAAAATGCGTATTGCACATATAGAGCATATTTTAGGTACTAGATCTGTTATTTTTTTATACCACTTAGGTGGCAGACAAGCACACAGCCCACCCGATGGGAAGTGGTTACCGTGGCCTATGGACGTAACACAAGGGGTATTACACTCGCGCTGCTGACCATGAAGAAACCTTCTGATGACCCCTCTTGAAGAACCCCATATTGTAGGTGCTTGGGAAAACCGCAGCAGGGAGGTCATTTCACAGCTTGAGTGTGCGTAGGATGAAATTTATTTCATACCGCACAGTGTGCACCCTGCCTAAGGTAGTGTTAATAGAGACATCGATAAAAAACATCGATATACCTAACATCCCTACACACGTGTATTAGAAACGCAATGTTTGTACAAAGACATTTGCATTTCCTAGAGCTGCGGGTCGGAACAGCTGCTACGCAATCACAACGCACGCTGAGGAGTGAAGCAATCGCCAAGTATTTCTGTATAACTGCTTCTACAGACTGTTGACATGTAAGTGCACAGGCTAAAGAGAATTTTGCAACCTTAGATTGTATACAAATTCTATAGACGCAGTCAGTGGCGCTACAATGCAGTACAAGATGACAGTTGCCATAGGCAGGGAATTCATCCTCACACATTGCGACCTGAGACGGTGTGCACTGTGAGGTATGAATTAAACTTCATCCCACACACACTCAAGCTGTGTAATGACCTCTCTGCTGTGGTTTTCCCAAGCACCTATAATATGGGGTTCTTCAAGAGGTGCATTAGAAAGTTTCTTCATGGTCGTCAGCGCGAGTGTAACACCCCTGGTGTTGCATACGTCCATAGGCCACGGTAACCACTTCCCATCAGGTGGGCCGTGTGGTTGTCTACTAGCTAAGTGGTATAAAAATATACATACACCTCATGCCAATCACACATCGAAAGTTTAAAAACAATATCCCATACTCGCAGCCGATGTGGAATCTCATCGGCTGCGAGTATGGGATTTCCTCCGAAGCAGTAGTTTACTGCGGGGCAGCGTCTCCTTCATTAGATGAAGCGCTAGAATCCATATTACAAGCTTCCTTGCTCAGTCAAGTCGTGACCACGGGTGCTGCAACGCATCCGAAACGTCGGCAGAAATAGTAAGTCCATGATTTAATTCGCTAGAAGTCCCGATCCCTTGTATAATTATGAATTCACACCGATCCAATTTAAAAAAAAAATCCTTTCTTATGCTTATTTAAGATTGAGATGTCATTGTGTAACACGTGCTATAATATTTATTTACTTTTAACACCGAATACAACCAAAACGCTTTTAAATAAGGAACTCGGTTTTATCAAACGGCCGTTTACAAAAGTGGGCCGTTTTGTAATCTAGATTAACAACTTCCATCCGATTTATAAAATAAATACATAATATGATATGAGAAACTAGTTATGACTAGTCCTATTAGTCAAGTTTATTTCTTTTATTAAATACTAGTTGTTGGCCGCGGGTCCACTCATGTGGATATCGGTTATTGCAACCAAACATAGCTTATGTAGGCCGCGTGGTTCCTACCAGAGTACAATTAGGGCCACACCCATCATTTCCCATGCGGTGTCTTACAAGGCGACTAAGGAATAGGGCTGTTTAGTATCAGACAGATATATACAGCCCAGACTCAGCCTCAGATGCATGGATCGAGTCAAAAATAGTGCCCGGAATAGGCTCACCGCCTATTACGTGGGACCGAATACAATTATTGGTGAAATGTGGATGTTAATTCACCTATGCCTAACCCTCCAGTGATAAAGGCGTGATTATATGTATGTATATATGTACATAGCTTATGTCCCAAGCTCTGATATATCTGTAAACCAAATTTTGTAAGGTTATCTTTTAAAATGACGAAATTTCGTGCAAACTTTCTAGTAAGTATGTTAGTAAGTAAATTATTCATTGCTCTAAACCCGATATGTTACAATGGCGATAAATGGTGTTACAAAAACAAATTAGCTCCGACATGTTTTGCAGATTCTCTGTATGCAAATTTATCTATTTAAAATTGTTACATATTTAATTGATAATTAAATTGTAATAAGATTAAAATAAGAATATAAATAAACCTAGTCCTGTACCAAGCTCCAGTAATTCTCTGTACCAAATTTCATGAAGATCGGTGCAGTGGTTTAGATGTGAAAGCGACAGACAGACAGATGTTTTAGCATAATAATATTATGTTATATTAGTATGGAAGTTTGGATTATGCAAGAAAATTAATTATGTTAAATATTTATATCGCGACATTATTAAGATGCAAAATGACCTTGTTTATGTCTAAATTATTGGGCACTAAAGAAATAAAACAGCTTTTTGGAATCTGGCAATATTATTAAAAAGTATAAAGACCATAAATAAAATTGGAATTATTTGAATATAATGAAATCATAGAGATGCATCTAACACAGCAGGAGCGCATTTTGTTAAATAAAATGATGAATACGAAGCTTATGTTTTGTATTCATCTAACATTAGCGTTATTTATTGCAGATGAAAATGAGAGACAGAGGGAGGGGCTACTATATAATGGTACATCGTATAATGGTACTACTAATTTTGGAAATAACAAAGCCGGGTGTCGCGTGGTTCCCGGCAGAGTAGAATTTGGACCACCAAATTTCTTACCAATGTGGTGTCGTACAAGGCGACTAAGGGATAGGTCTGTTTAACATCAGACAGATATATGTATATACAGTACAGGCTCAGCCGTAGATGCTTGATGCTTGAGTCAAAAATAGTGCCCGGATGACGGCAATAGGCTCACCCCCTATTATGTGGGACCGAATTCAATGGTTGGTGAAATGTGGGTGTTAATTCACCTCTGCCTTATCCTCCGAGGACAAAGGCGTGATTATATGTATGTATGTATGTAGAATTCCCAAGCGAAGGCGTATTATAACAGAGGTAGTTATAGGAGGAAGGACACGGCGGTATATCCGCCCAATTGAGCAGCTATCTCTATTAAAGGAATTTACAATAATATTCTACGACTCACTACACAGCAGCGCTATCTAGCGTCCTACCTTTCGTTTACCTTCTCGCGGTCTCCACTCTAGGACTCGTTTGCTTCAACGGCCATCGGTCCTTTGGCCAACCCATTCTGAAAACCAGCGCTTCGCATAGGTACCCTGGTGCGCATAATGAGCAGTGAGTGTATTCTTGTTGTGATTATATAGTTGTCTGACTCTCTGTACTTTGTGTGTTCTTAAATAAAGGCTTTTTCTTTCTTTCTTTCTTTCTTTGTTTCGCGACTTGTAACTTTAGTTCTCTGTCGGATAACCTCGTTCCGAATTCTATCCTTCAGAGAAACTCCAACAAAAAGAAACTTAAGATGAACTCTTTATTAATAAAAACGGATTTTATCCAATTATTCTACCTCTCTGATTAATAAAAGTCACTGTATAATCAGACATAAACAATTATGCTTGCAATTTATTTCGCGTTTCCGTCAGCCTTGTCATTGACATAAAAAGATGACATTTCCAGCTAAGACGACATTAAAATTAATACTATCGAAGTCTAGCTTAAAAAGGTGGTTGATATAATTAATAACTAATTTTTGAAAAATTGTATTATTAATGTAACATTCGATGAGAAAAATTTAACATTTAAAAATAATGAATTCTTAAGGTTAGGTCTGAATTCCGATCACACATAAATCTTGTTATTTTTAAATACTATAGTGCAACAATTATAATGCATAATATGCAACGTTGTAACACTGTAATGGTGTTAATGCACATTATGGTACAAAGAAGGGGAGTTGTTCTTATGCCGCATGGTTCCCGGCAGAGTAAATCACCCCATCTCTTCCTATGCGGCTTAACATCAGACAGATATAGGTATATAGTTCAGACTAAGGCACGGATACAAGGCTCGAGTCAATAATAGTGCCCGGAAGACAGCAATAGGCTCTTTCATTCACGTAATCGTGGGGCCGAAAACAATGATTGGTGAAATGTGGTTGTTAAGTCACCTTTGCCTAACCCTTCGGGGATAAAGTTAAATTAACAGTCCTACAACCCCCCGGGATTGTAGGACTATAGACCCGTCCTGTAAGCGGGGCGTGAAAAAGCATAAGATGATGCCGTCAAGCTGAGTGTCACTATTGTCACATAGTATATATGTAATGGTGATCCTCTTTTCTTAGACTTTGCCTTCAGCTTTCCATCGGGCAAGGCGAAGTCTAATTAGCGTGTCCTATATAAAAAAATGCAATTAAATTTTTCGATTTTCTAATTGAACAACATACGATCGCACCTTAACTAAAGAATTCTTAATAGGTATAGTTTATGTTATATGTTTTTATGAGTTGGGTACAGCATAATTATAATTTTATTATAACATTAAACGGTTATTAACATAATACAGGAGGTAGGACACGACGGTATTTCTGTTCAATTGAGTAGTCCGATTGGGGAAGTACCTCCGCCCTACAGAATACCGCGGTCGTAATAACTTCGTGTTGTGTTCCCAGCGGTGAGTAGAGTAGCCAGAGCTTACTGGAGGGTTTTTGTGCAGTTAGTGGAAGAAAAAGCTTGTCCTGCTTTGTTTTTTACACTGACGGCACAGAAACTCTTAATGCTTGCAGGGTTGGCAGCGCGAGTGTGGCTCTCTTAGTTTTGCACGCGTCCATAGGCCAATGTGACCATTTTCCAAAGGTGGGCCGTGTGCTTGTCAGCCACCTAAGTGGTATTAAAAAAAATACTATGCATAGTAAAACTAAATATTCAGAGCCCTAGTTTTATATTTAAAAAAAAGTTTAAAACTAAAACTCGACTACCGACAATTCACTCTATAAAAAGTGTTAAACAAGAAAATATCAAGGATATTTGTGGTCGTGGTCGCATGCCTGGTTTCCCTTGGGTTTTGGGGCAAGTAATGGGTAAAATGTATATATATTTGAAATGCGTTAATGAAGCCCTTTCAGTTGATACCAAACACGACAAAATATATGTCAAATTTATTTTTTAACACAGCACTTTATGACCGCTAGTGGGCGCCATATTAGGTTTAGTGAAACATTATATAGCCTATAACCAGCGGATGGCTAAGACGCTTCTAACGATACCTCATTTGTCTAGATCTATTGGTTGAGGATCTATGAGGGAACAGATGAACATACATACATAGCCTGTCAAAATCATAACCCTCCTTTTGCTTCACCGTAGTCGAGTAACAAGAAATAGTAACTGTACATGCCCTTATGGCTATTATAAATAATGTTATAACTTAATCCGTATGCATATGCGTAACACTGGTTGCTTGAATAAAAAAAAAAGACAACCGCCATATTTGATTGCACATCCACATTAAGGGCCGGTTCGGTGTGGCTTTAAACGATAAATTATGTAATATAATTTGCGCGATTACAGCACGGTTTTATGATTAAACAAAATGAGCATCTATCTCTATTAAAGGAATTTACAATAATATTCTACGACTCACTACACAGCAGCGCTATCTAGACCTAAAGAATAATATAACTATTACACATTTTCGGAACTCATTTGTACTTTTCCATGGTATTATTTTGGTGACTGGTGGTCAGAGCTTTTCCTTATATTAGGGAAAGATCGCGGGATCGAATCCTACCTGGATCTTTTTAATTTTTTCTATCTTAATTGATTTGAATACGAAACCGGTCGATAATACTAATGTGGAAAAGCACAAGTGAGTTCTTAATATGTGTAACAACAAATTCCATCAAGTGCCATCAATCAACAGTATAAATAATATAATTATCATTAGAACCCCGTGGAGAGGGCCACCCGAGGAGAGGGCCAGATCGTGAGAGAAGGCCCTGGGTCGGCCGGGGTGCGAGGGATATGCCTGTCAACTTCACCTTCGGCAACCAAAGTGACCCACAGGCGGCGTGCGTTTTAGTCGGTTCGAGTCCCTTTGAGCTTCATATCCCTTTGAGCCAGTATGTTTTAGTCTTCAAAATATGTTTGAAAAATTGCCGGATTTGTTAACATTTATTATGGATGCTCCGCTCCCTTAAGTAGTAGCATGATGATATATAGCCTAAAACCTTCCTCGATAAATGGACTACCCAACACTGAAAGAATCATTCAAATCGGACCAGTAGTTCCAGAGATTAGAGCGTTCACGATCTGGCCCTCTTCTCGGGTGTGGGGACTACAGAGTCCCCAACTCGTCCCCGGAAACGGGGAGGCGCGCCACGCACGCCACCGCCGCGGCCTGCTTCTGCCAGGGTGACAGGCGGCTCCACCGTTGAAAGTAGTCTGTAGACTAGACAAAAAAGAACACCTAGTAGTGAGATTAACAAATTAATAATTATCAGTTATGTACAATGATAATCGTGACTTAAAGATATTGAGAGTCACTTTTTCTGATGTTTAGTGGTAACTTATTATAAAGCTGAGCTCCCTCAAAAGTAATGCTTTTTTTCCGTAGTCGGTTCGTACTTTTGTTAATACTAGCAGCGGTTATTACTGAAGCCACTGCCCGTCTGACCTCCCAATCCTGTAAAACCGTCTTACGTCATAATAGCTGATATGTGTTGTAATTCAGGATTTTAATTAATACAAAATAACTACTAAAAACTATAAAATTAAAATACTATTCTTGCATCGCATTGCAAATATTTATTACATACGTTTCGCAATAAACGATGTCTAAAATGTAAATTTATATAGAAATCTATATTCATAGGCATGCACTTTAATATTTAACTATAATATAATAAATAATAGACTTTTTTATTGAGCAGCACTCATAAATACAAGTTTATTGTGCGTAAGTTAATAAAAATGTACACAATTTCGATAGCTACTTGCAAAATATGAAAATTAAGCAACCAAGTTGAATGCAGAAATGCTAAAAGTCCATTCAATATTTCGATATTGAGAGCCGTAAAATATTCTGAAAAGTATCGATGCTTTTCAATGTCAAACATTAGGTCTTCTTTATAAAGCACAGGTCCGGCCCCACATGGAGTACTGCTGTCACCTTTTTGCTGGAGCGCCTGCATACCAGCTTGTCCCCTTCGACTCGGTGCAAGGACGGGCGTTGAGCCTGGTTGACAATCCTATACTCAAAGGTAGTGTGGAACCTCTTAGCCTTAGGAGGGACTTTGCTTCGCTATGTGTGTTCTACCGCCTATACAATGGTTTGTGTTCAGATGAATTGTTTGACATGATGCCCACAGCTACATACTATCATCGCACCTCTCGCCATAGGCAGGGAATTCATCACACATTGCGAACTGAGAAGGTGTGCACTGTGCGGTATAAAAGAAACTTCATCCCACGCACACTTAAGATGTGGAATGATCTCCCTGCTGCGGTTTTCTCAAGCGCCTACAATATGGGGTTCTTCAAGAGGGGCATCAGAAGGTTTCTTCATGGTCGGCAGCGCGAGTGTAACATCCCTGATGTTGCATACGTCCATAGGCCACGGTAACCACTTTCCATAAGGTGAGCCGTGTGCTTGTCTGCCACAAAGTGGTATTAAAAAAATGAAATTGCCGAAATTTTCTTACAGATTCATGAGTTCGTTATTCCTGTAATTTAATAGCTATTTTCATTATTTATATTTTGTTTGAAAGTTGATTTCATGATTTTTCAACTCTGTATTACATTTTGTTTTTATTGGCCGCTTGATAAATTAAATTTGATCTTCAAAAACAGTACTAAATGCTATCCATTTTGATGATAAATTTCGTAATACTATTTTAAAGCCGCCACTTTTCAAAAAGGCAAGGCGAAGTCTAATTGACGTGTCCGATGTAAAAAAATAAAATAAAAAAGTCACTTGGGAAAACCACTGCAGTCAGTTCATTTGAATCAGTCCGACTGGGGAAGTATCTCCGCCCTATAGAATACCGCGGTTATAATAACTTCGTGTTGTGTTCCCAGCGGTGAGTAGGGTAGCCAGAGCTCACTGGAGAATTTGTACCGTCAGTGTGATAACTAAAGGCTTGTCCTGCTTTGTCCTCTACACTGACGGCACAGCGACTCTGTGCTTACAGGGTCGGCAGCGCGAGTGTGGCTTCTCTGGTGTTACACGTCCATAGGCCACGGTAACCACTTTCCATCAGGTGGGCCGTGTGTTTGTCTGACCTAAGTGGTATAAAAAAAACTAATTCATCTTCTATTTTTAATGGTTAATGTATCTACTTTGGTAACGGTCAAATAGCAATTGCTGTTCATTGCAATTTTACCGTATTGGATCGTAATAAAAAGACAGCAATGAGTAATACAAAAGTACAATAAAATTACTATAAATAAATTCTAACATTCTCAAATGTTAACCTCAAATCACTCACATTTACGCGGGAAAATAATATTAATTAAAATTTAAAACATTTTTCTTTTCTAAATCTATGGCAGAATATAGAATTTCTGAGATCTATGGTCACTAAATGAGATCGTACTTGTTTTCTACCAAAAAGGTTGGTTTTATTTCGTACGCTTCGAAAAATATTTTTTACAATGAAATAAAATATTCTTTTTTTTCAATAAAATGGCGTCCGCTAATAAAATAATTGCCACAATCAAGCTAGTTTCAAGTTAAAAGTGTTAAATGTTATGACTTTTTACTGGAGATTAATGGCGCTTGGTTAATTCCTATATTCCTATATATATTCCTATATAATTCCTATATTATATTGAATAAGGCACTTTTCCACAAAAATAAATACGCCTCGGTCGAACTCGGTCGTACACTGATGCACGGAGGCGCTACCCCCCGCTGTGAAAAAATTCGTAGGCATAAAAGACAACTCTCACTTTCGTGCGAGTTCGTCCCCGTGCGTTTACCGATTCCGAGTAAATGTATAAAAAATCGTAAAATCACCCTCACAAAAGTGAGTGCTAGGCCCGAAAGGAATATTGAATAAGGCACTTTTCCACATAAATAAATAAATTGTCTTATCCAATGTCTGTAAGTACAATTGTCTTATTCAATGTCTGTTAAATGTTATATTAGCCATATGTAGCTAGTATCAATTTATCAATTTATTTTTAAACGTAGTACTTTATGACCACTGGAGGGCGCCATATTAGATTTAGTGACACATTACATAGCCTATAACCAGCGGACGACTAAGATGCTTCTAACGATACCTTATTTAACAAGGTCTAATAAGTGGTTGAGGAGCTATGACGGAACAGATGAACCTACATACATACATACATGGCCTGTCAAAATCATAACCCTCCTTTTGCTTCGCCGTAATCGGATAGAAATAATAAGCAACATAATTTGACATTCATGTATTCATACAGATGTATTAACTAAGAGCTTCTTTCTATCTTATGTTTCTGTTTTCCTAGCACAAAGAGGCTCTCAAACAAAATGTGAAGGTTTTAAAACAATAGCTATTTACAGTTAGTTTATTATATTACACCATTCAATAGAGAGGCTAATGAACTTATTGCCTTAAATCACTCTCTTTGCCGAGGAAATTGTCTATCGGCGTAATGGCCGTGGGATTAGAGGCCATGAACTATAAGTTTTATAGCCAAAACTTCGCACCAAAAACAAATGAAAGAAGCATTTTTGTGGTCCTGTTTATGAAGTTTCGTGTTCATGAAGTTAGTTCCAATGTCTTCTAATTATACATACATATATACAAACATATAATCACGCCTTTATCCCCGGAGGGTTAGGTATAGGTGAATTATCACTCACATTTCACCAATAATAAAATTGTATTCGGGTCCACGTAATACCGGGTGAGCCTATTGCCGTATTTCGGGCACTATTGTTGACTCGAGCTATGCATCTGAGGCTGAGTGTGGGTTGTATATATCTGTCCGTTGTTAAACAGCCCTATCCCTTAGTCGCCTTGTACATATATGGGAAGTGATGGGGTGGTCCAAATTCTACTCTGCCGGGAACCACTCGTATGACCTCATTTTTAGACTCCTTCAAACTTTCTTCAAAATATAAATCGTCAGAACCAGTTACTTATTATTAAAAAAAAAAGATAATACATAATAGTAAATTTTACATTAGGAACAAACATCACATTTAATAATGTAACGTAATATGTCTGGCCATCTATAAAACCGGTTTAAAACTTAAAAAAAAAACTGACGGTCTATGATTACGGCCACAGAACTAGTATTACCGATTAATCTATGGTAACGGCAGTAGGTTAAAAGTATAGACTATATTCATCTTGTAGCTGTCAAAAATAAGGTCAGTTGTTGTATGATTACAGTAACTATAAGTCTAGCACGCGCGGGTATACTTCGCGACACATAATAACTTGGACCTAAGTTGAGAGAGGCCTGGGGTGACTACAGGCCTGGGGGTGACTGGTGGAGCTGCCTGTCACCCTGGCAGAAGCAGGCCGCGGCGGCGGCACACATGGCGCGCCTCCCCGTTTTCCGGGAACGTGCTGGGGACTCTGTAGTCCCCACACACCCGAGGAGAGGGCCAGATCGTACAGATGGCCTTGGGCCGGCCGCGGTGCGAGTGATATGCCTGTCAACCTCACCTTCGGCAACCAAAACGACACACAGGCGGCGTGCGTTTTAGTCGGTTCGAGTCTGACATAACCTCTTCCACCGGCCCCGGTGGGGAGGTATCCGTGGGGATTTAGCGCACGTGAAAAAAATGAACTTTGAAACTATTTATTACTTTTATTCTCACATAGTATAAGTCAAATTATATTTAATCTATTAACCCGCCCCTCGACTTACCCGGTGCAAAGGTGCCCATTACGCTGGCAGCATTGCCTCGCTAGATAGCAATGGCCAACCTTTCATCATCTTTGTCCATTAACCTACGCCCCAATTCGCCAACCAACTTCTTGACGTCAAACAACAGACAAACGGGATTCTGCCTGACGGGCGCAGATTGTTTTTACACGACTAGGGCAAAGCCAAAGGAGGGTTATGGTTTGACTGACTATGTATGTGTGTATGTGTATGTAGGTTGATCTGTTCCCTCATAGCTCCTGAACTACTTATTAGAACTGGACAAATGAGGTATCATTAGAAGCGTCATGGTCGTCCACTGGTTAAAGGCTACATGACATATCATTGAATCTAATGTTGCGCCCTCTAGCGGTTATAAAGTACTGTGTTAAAAAATAAACTTGAGATAAATATACCGTGTTTGGTATCATCTGAAAGGGCTTAATTAGCACATTACAAATACGTATAAATTATAGCCGTTGCTTGCCCCAAAATAAAAAAATAAGTTTAAAACTAAAACCCGACTACTGAAAAATCACGCTCTAAAAAGTGGTAAACAAGAAGATATCAAGTATGCCACTTAGTCCAACAAAATAATATATTCTAGGGCAAAGTGGCATACGACCACGGCTATCCTTGATATTTTCTTGTTTAATACTTTTTAAAGCGTGATGTTTCAGCAGTCGGGTTTTAATTTTAAACTTAATTTTTTGTAATAATATAATCTATGCTTGGTGAAATTGAGCTCGTCCCCCGCCGTAGGATCATGTACTATCCTCAAGTCACTCAAGAAACGTGTATTGCGCGTATGGAGCAAATTCTCAGCACATCTTAGGTCCAAGATATATGCCCCGAAGTATATACTTGTTTTTAGACCCGCACCCTGTGTCCTAAAGTAAGTAGCGCCAGCGGTACGGCATGGCATAAAATTGTAACTTTGTCTTACACATTGAAACCTGGGGTTGTCTCTCTCCTTATCTATGGTTTGATTTATTTTTATGGGAATGACTGCCATTTTTTTTATACCACTTAAGTGGCAGACAAGCACTCGGCCCACCTGATGGAAAGTGGTTACCGTGGCCCATGGATGTGTGCAAAACCAAGGGAGTCACACTCGCGCTGCCAACCCTGTAAGCTCAGAGTTTCTGTGCCGTCAATATAAAAGACAAAGCAGGACAAGTCATTGGTCTTCCCACTGACAGCACAAGTACTCTCCATTGGATCCCCAACCCCAAGAGGAAAGTCCGGTTATGGTTAACCAGATAGTAGATAATTGTTTTTGGTTCTGGACCTCGAGGTGTTTATAGGACCCCACATAATATACCTACCTCGCAGCGTGGTTCCCGGCAGAGTAGAATTTGGACCACCCCATCTCTTCCCATGTGGTGTCGTACAAGATGACTAAGGGATAGGGCTGTTTAACATCAGACAGATAAATACAGCCCAGACTCAGCCTCAGATGCATGGCTCGAGTCAACAATGTTGCATGAAATACGGTAATAGGCTCATTCCCTATTACGTGGGATCGAATACAACTATTGGTGAAATGTGGGTGATAATTCACCTCTGCCTAAACCTCCGGGGATAAAGGCGTGATTATATGTATGTATAATGTACCTACATGATGTGTACAAACAGTACGCACAGTCAGGTATGAAAGGAACTTCATCCCCAGCATGCTTAAGCTGTGGAATGAACTCCCTGCCGTGGTGTTTACAAGCGTCTACTATATGGGGTTCTTCAAGCAGGGCATTAGAAGGTTTCTACAGAGTCGGCAGCGCGAGTGTGACGCCTCTGGTGTTGCACATGAGCATAGGCCACGGTAACCACTTTCTATCTGGTGGGCCGTGTGCTTATTTGCCACCTAAATGTACCTACCACAAAAGTTATATATATATCTACAAATCAAAAGTAAAACTTATTTTTTCAACTTGTAGCTGATGACGACACAGTTAAAAAACATAACGCTCCTTTTGTGCCATTAACGCAGATGGGTAAATAATTAACATAACTCAATTAACTAATAACCTTATCTAAATATAAATTAAAAAGCAATATACAACGGTTTACAAGATGCCAAAGCGCATGCGTATAATACGGTAACGGTATTGGCCGACACGCGCCACTGATGTGTTCAAATAAAGAACGATAATGCTTAGTCATCGTTTGACTCTCACACAGTTCGGTACACTTGAATACATTCTATACGCATTGAGGTAATGTTTTCTTAGTAGGTATACAGCAAATAGTTACTGTAGAATGTTTTTCTGTTCGGCAGTCACAAGTGGGTTAGTTATGGTTCTCAGACTTTGGGTGTCAATATCGGCGATGTCATTGACCTTTGTTTATGTCTCCACTCTTAAAAGAACCCTGGGAATAACAGGTTTAAAGTTGTTCACATCATCAGTGGTCCGTAATTAGCATCACTTTTCCTGGGGAAAGGTGGGGGACATCGTAGAAGTCTCACATCCGACTGAATGTTGATGGTCTTGGGTCAGTCGGAGTGCGAGGCTACCTAGCGACGTGTTTGCAGGCAGAGTAGAATTTGGACCACTTCATCTCTTACAAGACGACTAAGGGATAGGGCTGCTTAACATTAGACAGATATATACAGCCCAGACTCAGCCTTAGATGTATGACTTGAGTCAATAATAGTTTTTTGTCTACCAGTTAGGTGGCAGACAAACACACGGCCCACCTGATGGAAAATGGTTACCGTGGCTTATAGACGTGTACAAAACCAAGGGAGTCACACTCGCGTTGCCAACCCTGTAAGCAGCTGTTTCTGGGTAGTCAGTGTAAAAGACAAAGCAGGACACGCTTTTGGTCTTCACACTGACAGCACAAAAACTCTTCAGTGAGCTCTGACTACCCTACTCACCACCGGGAACATAACACGAAGTTATTGTGGCCGCGGTATTCTGTAGGGCAAAGGTACTTCCTCTATCGGACTGCTCAATTGGATGCCTCTGCCTAACCCTCCGGGTATAAAGGCGTGCTTATATTTATATCACACATTGTGAACTGAGACGGTGAGCACTGTGCGGAATCAAAGAAACTTCATCCGACGCACACTCAAGCTGTGGAATGACCTCCCTGCTGCGGTTTTCCCAAGGCAGGCAGGCAGTGCGAGTGTAATACCTCTGGTGATGCATACGTCCATAGCCCACGGTAACCACTTCCCATTAGGTTGGCCGTGTGCTTGTCTGCCAACCAAGTGGTACAAAAATAAATGTATGTACCTTACCTTCGGCGACTTATGGCCCGAGACAGCCGTGCTATTCTTTTTTATAATTGGTCCGTCACTTGAGTACACCCCGCTAAATGGTAAAAAGCTGAGGTACAGTACAAGAGATACGGACCACCACTTACGATACTATTGAACTTAAATTGGTGGTCCCTACCTTTCACGTCCCGCTTAAAGAATCCTAAACTGTAAGAAGAGGGAAACATGTGTGTGAGCAGAGCATTCCAGCTCTTTATATTTTTAAATAGATGTTTTATATGTATTTAAAATAAAATTTATATGATGTTTACTGTAATAAATAGGAACAATAATAATCAATCTCTTTATTGTATGTACACGAAGAAGGGATACAGAAAAATTACAATATCGTGCGGCAGAGGAAAAAAAAAACATTATCGGTATGTATTTTATTAAAATTTACTTGTAGAAGCATGAACGACTGGTGAATACAAAAAAAATAAGCCGTGTACCTTTCTACGCCTAATATAACTAAACTATTACCTACCCAAACTTACATAACTCAAGGAAACGTATTAATATTCTATTCCTGTCAATACATGAATATCTGCCGCCATTTTGAATTCATTGTCGGCCATTTTCTTTACTTTCATAAGTGGAAAGTTGTGCATGGCATGTTTTAAACTGATGTTTAATGAATGTTGTTACTTGGTAACCTCTATGGGTAATTCATAGGATGGCTGTACACTTAGTGCTACTCGAATAGGTATTTACATGCAGTGACAGAAAGTATAGGCGTTTAATTAGCTACTTTCAAGTGTATAGGCGTCTAGCAAAACATGCATACCTACATAATGATATCTGTTTATCTTGGAAG
The DNA here is from genome assembly GCA_963662185.1 of Eilema griseolum. Lineage (NCBI taxonomy): Eukaryota > Metazoa > Arthropoda > Insecta > Lepidoptera > Erebidae > Eilema > Eilema griseolum. Next base: position 2,197,935 of record OY759254.1, read on the forward strand.
GGTTAGGTTAGCTAGATTTGTTGTTAAATCCTATGTGAAGAAATGATTATTTTGCTGTCATGGTCTGTATGTTGTGAACAGGTTAGGTAACAGTTTTCAAAAAGGATTGCTTCGCATGGAAAACAGTTTAGGAGAAAAATTGCACGTTAATTAATAAAAAAGACAATAAAAGGACAGTAAAGGACTAATCAAAATCAACTAATATATGATTTGAGATTGACATTCAAATTAATAGTGTAAAACTCGCCGGGATATTTCATCCCATGCACATTCAAAATGTGGAATGAACTCTCTGCTGCGGTTTTCCCTACAATGTGTGGTTCTTCAAGAGGGGCATTAGAAGGTTTCTTCAGGGTCGGCAGCTCGGGTGTGACGCCCCTGGTGTTTAAAATACCATGGTGTAAACCGTGATCATTGCGCTTGTAACAGCGTTGAAATATCGGTTACTCGGATAAAACATTAAACATGGTAAATATCGAGTTACACAAAATAAATGAAGCCTATATATTACATGAAATTAACTAAATTAACGCACCTCGGTCATCGCAATCCGTACAGCTACCAAAAAGGACAGTAAAGGACTAATCAAAATCAATGAAACCTTATGAACTCGTGATAGATTTCATATAATCTATGTTGAATTAGTTAAATTAATGAGCTTCAGTCATCACAATCCGTACAGCTACCAAAAAGGACAGTGAAGGACTGATCAAATTCAATGAAACCATTGAACTCGTGATTGATTTCATAAACTAAATTTACAAACATCGGTCATCGCGATACGTACACCAAAAAGACCTAAATATCATGGAAGTGAACTATACTCTAACTAAAATCAACCCATCTAACTTGAAGATAGGTTTATACATTCTGTGCTTGACCCAAACCAACGAACAAATACCCAAAACTAATGGGTACATCTCGAACAAGCCTGACTACAGCCTGCAATGCCTATAATATTTACTGACTATAATATAGCCAGCATCGGGAAGCGAAGTCCCGTTATGTTGCCCTAGCACTGCCCGCGCCTGCGCACACGTTTTGTATTAACTAGTGATGCGCATAGTTCGATACTTGTATCGTTCCTTTGTTTTAAATCTTTATAGAAATTGTGAGAAATAGTATTAAGAAAGATATCCTTCAATCGATAAATCCATTCAGATTTATCGATTGAAGGGTATTTGTTGTGCAATCTGATAAGAACGGACAAAGAACTTAGATGAAATTTCACATGATAGATTTATTAATCTGATTGTATACAAAGTTTGCACTTTGCATTATAGCTCCGCTTCCTAATCCTCTCTCTCCATGTCTGTCAATCTGTAGGTATACTGACATCGAACTCAAAGATGAGATAAAGATTGATGCAATCATCCGAATTCTCGTAATTTATTATTTAAACACATATTGAAATACATTTGTACTTATTCCACAGTACTTATTATTATTAGACCTCATCGGTATTGCCTTACGGCATTCTCAAAGGTTTAGAATTGCGGTTAAGAACATACTTCTCAAACAACGACATATACTGTAAAAAGTACAAGTGTATTTCAATAATACAGAATATACCTATACAATCCTGCAGGTTCAGGCATTAAAGAATTTCTCCCCATCGATGTCAAACAGGAGAGTGGCCAGAAGGCTGGCGGCATTGCCACGTTGAATGGCAATACCAATCTTTTGCGCAAAGAATAAACCAGCTCTCTGGTCACGGGTAGCAATAAATAAGTATTATTCAATATCGATCAGTTGTGTTACCTTTTCCTAAATGATCTAGAATGAAATGCACCAAACAAACGGAAAGTAGCGATAAGTAAAGAAGGTCACCATTACAGACGCCAACAGACTTACAATGGCGGACCTCAGCTTGACGGCCTCATTAGTCGATACAAACCATTACCTGAGGATTCTCAGTGTTCCATTCTCAGTGCAGTATTTTCCGCACTGTCGATATCTTTACAAACCAATCTCTTTTCCCAACACTAATTCACAGTCGGATAGCGAAGCAATTAAACGTTACGGCCGAGCCGCGGGCTTCCTTGTTCTGGTCTATGATTTATCATGAATGCATTAACAGTAGCGGTATTTCGTAAATGCACTTATATACTGTTGCAAAATACTTGGAGCTGTACACAAGAGGGTTACAAGATGTTATTTAACTTGTGATGCTTGTGTGTTAGTTTGGTTGTGAAGGTTCAGGCATGTATTTCAGAAGGATACTTTGAACTAATTCTGACGATTGGTTGTAGACTAGATGACAGTTCTAATGTCATTGTGAGAGAACAATTAGTATATTCAGAATAATAAATAAATAATAAAATAGTAAAAACATTCTACACAACTGTACCCCCACCACCAGAGCCGGTGGGAGAGGTTATGTCGGACTTCAACTGACTAAAGCGCAAACCGACTGTAATCATAGGTTAACTAGCTTGTGTTATGGAATCTAGAATGCGGAGAAACATACTAAGATACTACTTTTTTGTAAAGACAACCATGCATAGAAATATTTACATTCTGCGGGAATCGAACCCGCGCCCCCCGCATATCACTCTAACATTCTACCGCTACGCCACAGATCAGAGACCGTCACTAACTAGTCAAATTAGTTGCTTTTAACTAAACGTCAAAACGGTACCTAAGTTACAAGAAAATCGTATGAAATAATTTATTGTGACGTCATAATATTTAATAGTCAAATTATTTACTATTATCAGTTGGTTGATTGATTAAAAATTAATAAAAACTATAAAATAAGGACCCACGCAACTTTTACCGCTGTTTTACCATTCTTAATGTAGTAAGCTTATATGTAATTATATAATGGTCGGGAGTTTTCGTAAAAATAGTAAATTCCATGATTTAAGCGCGAAAAATCCCGAATCTATATATAATAACATTAGTAAGCTTAGTTAAATAATGTATTTTAACTATTGCCTATACCCAATTATACAATTCTAACCTAACCACAGCCATCGAACGTGGCATATAATTGATGATGGTACTGTACTTGCTATATAAGCCATGGTTTCCACATACGAAGCCCTCTCACTCCGGTACTACAATATTATGAATAAGAACCGCAGCTAATGTGCGGTTAAACAGCTATTTGTGCACGACTGCACGACTGCAAGGTCGAGAGTTGAGAGTTTTGGCGGGATGTTGCGAAATATACACAGAATTCTACAGAATTCAGTCACGCCTGTCAATGTTTATTAAAGATTTTGAACAATAGCCTGTAGTTATTATTGCAATATTTGATGGTATTCGTGAGATACTTAGATTGATAGGAATCTTTAAAGTAACTCTCAATGATGTATTTTAATGTAAATACTGCGCTGGTGAATCAAACAATTCGTAAATGTTTTGATTAGAACTCGTAACACTCTTATAATACGACATGTTGTAGTTGGTACATGATCATGATTTACTTGATAATCCAAGTAAATGATCTTTTTTTTATACCACTTAGGTGGCAAACAAGCACACGGCCCACCTGATGGAATGAACCGTGATCTATGGACGCGTGCAAAACTAAGACAGTCACATTCGCGCTGCCAACCCTGCAAGCATTGAGAGTTTCTGTGCCGTCAGTATAAAAGATAAAGCAGGACAAGCTTTTGGTCTACCCACTGACAGCACAATAACTCTCCAGTGAGCTCTGGCTACCCTACTCACCACCGGGAACACAACACGAGGTTAATATGGCCGCGGTACTCTGTAGGTTGGAGGTACTTCCCCAGTGGGACTGCTCAATTGGACGGAAATACCGTCGTGTCCTACCTCCTACCAATATTATGTGTACCTATAGCTGTGTGTCACGTCACAACTGGCTACTCCAGTAGCCATCTTTATTCAAACTCCGCAGAAATTGATTTATTTATTCCCTAATCGCTCACAATCGGATATAATCGATTCAAAGGTCACTCGATGCCGAGTCCAATCGGAAACCGTCACGGTCGACCGGCTCCGGATCATTCCGCTCATTTACGTAATGTTGATTAAACTTTATGTAATGCTGAACGGATACCAATTTGAAATCGATTATCGATTATTGGGATTTATGTAATTAGGTTGGTATTGAATGTTGGTTGTACTGATGGTGATGGTATACAGTATACAGGGTGTATTTTTGAAACGGGGCAGTAAGGGCAAGTACCTTAACCGTTGCAGTTACAGCAAAACGTTCTTAGAAGACCTTCCCTAACTTTTTGACATATTTTGAACTGCGTTCACAGATTTTGTAAAAAACTTACAGTTGGCAAAAAAAATGCAAAATGTCCAAAAATTTTTTTTTATGCCAATCGCTTTCCAATGCCATTTGTTTCTGTTGCCGAAATGTATGGGAAACGTTTTTGGCGATTTCTGTCTTTTCTAGTACTGAAAGCTAAAATGGTCCCATAGAGTTTTTTGAGCCCCACATGAAATAGAATCGATTGGCATAAAAAAAAAATTGAACTTTTTGCATTTTTTTTGCTAACTGTAAGTTTTTTACAAAATCTGTGAATGCAGTTCAAAATGTCCCAAAAAGTTAGGGAAGGTCTTCTAAGAACGTTTTGCTGTAACTGCAACGGTTAAGGTACTTGCCCTTACTGCCCCGTTTCAAAAATACACCCTGTATATTGTTTTTTTTTTATATAGAACACTTCAATTAGCCTGATGGTAAGCTGAAGGCAAAGTCTCAGAAAAGAGGGTCACCATTACTTACACATACCGTGTGACAATGGTGACACTCAGCTTGACGGTTTTATCTTATACTTTTTCACGCCCCGCTTAAAGGACCCGGGACTGTAGGAAGAAGGAAACACGTCTGGTAAAGCAAAAAAATGCCTATAGATTTTTTTAAAGAGATTTAGTATCGATTAAGATACGGTAAAAAATAGTACAACTCAGGTAGGATTTGATCCCGCGACCTTTCCCTTAGCGGGTGAATGCTCTGTTCACTGAGACACCGAACTTTTTTTTTATACTCCTTAACCGCTAAGCTACCGGCGCTTATTGACTTATATACAGAGTACCACGGCTGTAATAACCTCGTGTTGTGTTCCCGGTGGTGAGTAGGGTAGCCTGAGCTCACTGGAGAATTTGTACTGTCAGTGGGAAGACCAAAGGCTTGTCCTGATTTTGTGTTCTGCACTGAGGGCACATAAAATCTCTATTCTTACAGGGTCGGCAGCACGGATGTGACTTCACTGGTGTTACACACGTTCATAAGTCACGGTAACCACTTTCCATCAGGTGGGCCGTATGCTTGTCTGCCACCTAAGTGGTATATAAAAAAGGTAAAAAAATAAAAACTTCCTCCATAAAATATCATGGCACCGATCGCCACAGGTAGGGAACTCATATACATAAATTGCGATCGGGAACGATGCGCACAGAGAGGTGTGAAGGGAAGGAGGGAGGGCTTGTATTTAGGAACCTGCCCCGATGCCCCCTAGAAAAGTGGCAATTTCAAAACTAGCATTTAAAATAAATAAACTATCAGACCGATGTAGGTATTCGTAACAGTCAGATCAATGGTAATCTTCACACTGTATAATAATAGATATAGAATTTAAATATTTAATCTTATCATTAAACATGTAAATTATTGCAGTCTTTGACATTCGTATTATTAGTATATATAGTAGTATTCACATTTAGTTTATACATACGTACATATAATAACGCCTTTATACCCGCTAGGTCAGGCAGAGGTGAATTAACACCCACATTTCACCATCTTTGTATACGGTCCCACGTAGTAGGGGGTGAGTCTATTGCCATTTTCCGGGCACTATTGTTGCCTCGAGCCGTGAATCTGAGGCTGAGTCTGTGCTGTATATATCTGTCTGATGTTAAACAGCTTTATCCCTTAGTCGCCTTGTACGACACCGCATGGGAAGAGATGGGGTGGCCCAAATTCTACTCTGTCGGTAACCACGCGGAATAAATATTAAATCTTATCATTAGATATGTAAATTATTGCAGTCTTTGACATTCACATTTAGTTTAATAGTCATTAATACGAAAATGTTAACACCTATTTGCATAGATTGTTAACTATTATTACTATTAAACTTAAGTATCTAAAAAGACCTCACCTTCGGCAACCAAAGCGACGCACAGACGGCGTGCGTTTTAGTCGGTTCGAGTCCGACATAACCTCTTCCACCGGCTCCGGTGGGGGGGTATCAGCGGGGATTTTGCGCACGTAAAAAAAAATATCTAAAAAGAGGAAAAGATTAACCGGCTCAAGGTGAAAGCTTCGGATAAGAATCGAAATGGAGCAGAGAATTACGCCAAGATGGCGCATATAAACTTCAACCACGCTAAGCCAGCACTTTTAGGTCTTCTTCACCTACTGGAATCAGACCCAAGGAGTACTGACCAGATAGATAGATAAAGTAGGGTAGCCAGAGCTCACTGGAGGGTTTTTGTGCTGTCAGTGGAAAGACAAAAAGCTTTTTTTTTATACCACTTAGGTGGCAGACAAGCGAATGGCCCACCTGATGGAAAGTGTTTACCGTGGCCTATATACGTGTGTAACACCAGACAAGCCACACTCGCGCTGCCAACCCTGTAAACACAGAGTTTCTGTGCTGTCAGTGTAGAGGAAGCTTGTCCTGCTTGCAAAATCTCTCAATGCTTACAGGGTTGGCAGCGCGAGTGTGACTCTCTTGGTTTTCCACGTGTCCATAGACCACGGTGACCACTTTCCATCAAGTGGGCCGTGTGATTGTCTGCAACCTAGTGGTATAAAAAAATAAATTTGCTACTCACATAGCCTGGCGTTCACCGCAAATCGTGGCGATTCAGTTGCATTTTAATTGTGGCTTTAATTGCTCAGTAAGACGCCGAACTTGAGACCATTCTTGTGCTACCCGGTGTGAAACTAAAGTTGGTCGATGCGGAAATAATGATATATTATTAAGAATGTTAATTGTGTTAAATAAAACGTGGGAGCGACATTGTGCAGTGACAAACGCCGGTCGCATTGTGGAAAATTCATTACGGACAAGATTGTACAGGCGCTATAGGTAGTCTAGTATGCAAAATGTGAGGACCGGTAACTATGACCGGATATGAATCTGAGACCCAGAACAATTGCAAAGCATCTTGCTTCCAGGTTTTTACCCGACTAGAGCGAAGCAAAAAGAGGATTTGATTTGGTAGGAGGTAGGACGCGGCGTTATTTCCGCTCAATTGAGCAGTCCGACTGGCGAAGTACCTCCGCCCTACAGAATACCGCGGTTATAATAACTTCGCGTTGTGTTCCCAGCGGTGAGTAGGGTAGCCAGAGCTCACTAGAGAATATGTGCTGTCAGTGGGATGACTAAAGGTTTGTCCTGCTTTGTCCTCTACACTGACGGCACAAAAACTCTGTGCTTATAGGGTCTGAAGCGCGAGTGTGGCTTCTCTGGTGTTACACACGTCCATAAGCCACGGTAACCACTTTCCATCAGGTGGGTAGTGCGCTTGTCTGCCACTTAAGTGGTATAAAAACTTTATTTTTATTTTTATAGGCCTTGTATGTATGTAGGTTCATCTGTTCCCTCATAGCTCCTCAACCACTTATTAGAACTGGACAAATGAGGTATCGTTAGAAGCATATTAGTCGCCCGCTGGTTATAGGCTATATGGTGTGTCACTGAATTTAATGTGGCGCCCTCTATCGGTCATCTAGTAATATGTTAAAAAATAAATTTGAGTTAAATATGTCGTGTTTAGTATCAACTGATAGGGCTTAATTAGCACATTTCAAATATGTATAAATAAGACCTATTGCTTGCCCCAAAACAATATAAATAAAAAAATAAGTTTAATCTCGCCAACTGAAAAATTACGCTCTAAAAAGTATTAAACAAGAAAATATCAAGGATAGCAGTGGTCGTATGCCACTTAGTCTAACAAAACATTACCTTCTAGGGAAAAAATGGTCCTTTCCCATTCTTTTTCCAACTTTTTCAATACTTGCAATTAATTTACAACATTTATATAAATAGGTATCAATCAATCAATAAGCCTCTCCCAATGTTACGAAGCTTTGGTCTACTGTTTCCACTCTGGCCAGACGGGTTGGTACAGGGTTTTATTTCGAGTCTCTCGACACCCTTCGGATGAGACGGGGTAGTGATATTTTTATTCTTTCTTCGTCAGAACACTGATAGGATTCCACAATAGGTATACTAGGTAGAAAAAAAAAAAACTAAGGGCGGACAAGCACACGGCCCACCTGATGGAAAGTGGATATCGTGTCCTATGACCGTGTGCAACACCAGGGGAGTCACACTCGCGCCGCTGACCCTTTAAGCAAAGAGAGTTTTTGTGCCAGAAGACAAAGCAGGACAAGCCTTTGGTCTTCCCACTGACAGCACAAAAACTCTCTAGTGAGCTCTGGCTACCCTACTCACCGCCGGGAACACAACGCGAGGTTATTATGGCCACAGTATTCTGTAGGGCGGAGGTACTTCCCCAGACAGACTGCTCAATTGGACGAAAATACCGTTGTTGTGTCCTACCTCCTCGGAAAGTTAGAGGCAAAACGGCAATAATGCTAAGACGATGATGATTGTCAATAGCTGTGTGTATAGTGTGTACAGTTGTGTATAGTGTGGATTCAAGTACATTATTTTATTGCCCGGCTTTGAACCCACGACCACACAATCACAATTCAGACGTCTACTAGACTATTACCACTTAATTCTCCCTAATAAAAACGTATACGCTTCAGGAAACACACAATTCAATGGTGCACATATCTTTGTAACTCTATTACCAAAGACCATCAAAATTACTCAACTTAGCGCCTAATCCCGAAACGAGCAATTTGTCAAGAACAATAGCTCGCCAAGTTTGCACAATGGACGCCATCTTGTGTACTGTCTGCAAATGAAACGTGTTTGAGAAATAGGTAATTTGATTGGATAACTAGCCTGCGTCTTCACCTAAGCGGGGCGTGAAAAATCAGCTGATGAGGCCGCCAAGCTGAGTGCCACCATTGTAAATTTTTATACCACTTTGGTGGCAGACAAGCACACGGCTCACCTGATGGAAAGTGGTTACCGTGGCCTTTTTTTTTTTTTTTTTTTTTTTTATTTATTTAACCAGATAAAAATACATTGGGTCTAATGCCTTAGTAGTGTGCCTATGGACGTATGCAACACCAGGGATGTTACACTCGCGCTGCCGACCATGAAGAAACCTTCTGATGCCCTCTTGAAGAACCCCATATTGTAGGTGCTTGGGAAAACCGCAGCAGGGAGGTCATTCCACAGCTTAAGTGTGCGTGGGATGAAGTTTCTTTCATACCGCACAGTGCGCACCTTCTCAGTTCGCAATGTGTGAGGATGAATTCCCTGCCTATGGCGAGAGGTGCGATGATAGAATGTAGCTGTGAGTATAGGATTGTCAACCAGCCTCAACGTCCGTCCCTGCACCGAGTCGAAGGGGTCAAGCTGGTATGCAAGCGCTCCAGCAAAAAGGTAACAGCAGTACTCCATGTGGGGCCGGTCCTGTGCCATATAAAGAAGGAGTTGCTGCCCCGCAGTGAAGTTACTTAGTGTCTGTAATGGTGACCCTCTTTCCTGAGACTTTGCCTTTAGCTTACCATCAGGCGAGGTGAGGACAAGTAGGCGTGTCCTGTATAAAAATAAAACTAAGGGGAATGTTAGGTGGCTACCATCAAACGTAACGTACAGTCAGCGTCAAAAGTTGATGATCATTTGCAGATTTCAGAAACATGTACTTGTTCGTATAAATGCTGTTTTAAGTTTCACTAGTCATAGGCTGTTCCTCTTTAAACAAATTTAATCCGAAAATGATCATCAAAGATTATTCTCCATCCAACAGTAAAAGTGTTAATTATTGACCAACGGGAATGACCCTAAAAACCCTCTGACAAAGTGCCCACTTGACGATAAGTGGTCCGCCTCCTATTACGTTGGATCGAAAATAATAGTTATCGAAATGTGGGTATTATTACATCTCTATCTACGCCTTCGGTGATTTACAGTCGTGAATATATATGTCAAAAAATTATCATCTACTTTTTACCTGACTAAGGCGATGCAAACGGAGGGTTATGATTTTGACAGGTTATGTTTTGTATGTATGGTCATCTGTTACCTCATAGCTCCCCAACCACTAATTAGAACTGGACAATGAGGTATCGTTAGAAGCATTTTAGTCGTCCATTGGTTATAGGCTATATAACGCGTCACTCGAACCGACTAAAACAGCTCGCTCGTCAGCAGCAATCTTAGGCCCTGCTATCTTTAGACCCAAGATCTAAAGATAGCAGGGCCTAAGATTGCCTAAAATATAATTATCACTCGCAGCCCGGCTTGCCTAGGAGGACCGGAATACAGCTTGACTGTAGTCTTTTGTAGCGGTACTTCCCCTGCCTACCCTACTTTTATGCGTTTGTTGATGGTACATTTACTAGACCAGTCGTTTAGATGGCCACGGCTTGATAACTAGCCATTTAAAAGCATTCACTATTGTTAAGAATCGGAGTATAGTTGAAGGTTATCCTTTATCTAATATATAAAAATCAATGTTTGTTCGTATTGCGCTACCGTACCGTTCAACCAATTGTGATAAAACTCTGTCAACTTATAGCTCGTAATTGCGCGAAGGTTATAGAGAAATCATTATTATTATTACCAATATTGACTTCATATATCCGTCAATTTGATAGTAAATATACAGCCCATGAGAAAGTGCCCGCTTCACAGCAATAGGCCCGCCTCCTGTTACGTAAGATCAGAAATCAGAGTTGGCAAAATGTGGCTGTATGAAGCGCTGCAATCGGATTATACAATTTACGTAGATATAAAATATTTAATTTGGAAAGACATAACATAACATAAACTCACGCCTATATCCCCAAAGGGGTAGGCAGAGGTGCTAGCACCCACATTTCGTCAGTTTATATTTAGGTATCATTGTAATAGGTGGCGAGCCTATTGCCATTAACCGGGCACTTATAAACCTGCGATAAATACACACATAACTTCGAAAAGCATCGAAAAGTCATTGGTGTGTGCCCTGGTAAAACCTGGGATCGAACCCGAACTCTCAGTCTCCAATTGTACTTGTGAGTATTAAAAATAATGTATTATTTTATTTTTGACTATTTTATTAAATTGAACTGAATTCGGAAAAGTCGAAATCTAGGACAAGATTCGAATCAGGGTCTAGTATTTTTCCTCGGAGGAATATTCTGAAGAACTGAGGAGGTACACACTGAGGAGGACACGGCGGTATTTCCGCCCAATTGAGCAGTCCGACTGGGGAAGTACCTCCGCCCTACAGAATACCGCGGTTATAATAACTTCGTGTTATGTTCCCGGCGGTGAGTAGGGTAGCCAGTTTTTGTGAGAGAGTTTTTGTGCTGTCAGTGGGATGACCAAAGGAAGCTTTGTCCTCTACACTGACGGCACAAAATCTCTTTTCTTACAGCGTCGGCAGCACGGATGTGACTTCACTGGTGTTACATACGTTCATAAGTCACGGTAACCACTTTCCGTCAGGTGGGCCGTGTGCTTGTCTGCCACCTAAGTTGTATAAAAAAAAACTGAGCTAGCTAACACGTCCTGGAAAGCTGATATTCTCCTGATATCCTAATTCTTATGATTAGTTTTCCATACTAAGCTATAAGTTCATAAACTTGCTAACACCACTAACAGCTGTAATACTTATGAGCGTATTACCTTAACATAAGTACTTACACGTGAAGTGAAAGTGTGTATGGTCAAGTGGTATTTATAGTAATTATCACCGAGACGGCACTTTCTAACACCTTCTTAGTACGTGGAGATGTAGGGACTAAGATAGGCGGGGAAAATGGTGCAGGTTTTCTGCTAAGTCGCCTTTTGAGAATTTTCTAATATGTATTATGTATAAGTGAGTACTGTATTATATGAATATACATAAATACAGTGTTATAGGAGGTAGGACACGGCGGTATTTCCACCCAATTGCGCAGTCCGACTGGGGAAGTACCTCCGCCCTACAGGATACCGTGGTTATAATAACTTGGTGTTGTGTTCCCAGCGGTGAGTAGGGTAGCCAGAGCTCACTGGAGAATTTGTGCTGTCAGTGGGATGACTATTGGCTTGTCCTGCTTTGTCCTCTACACTGACGGCACAGAAACTCTGTGCTTACAGGGTCGGCAGCGCGAGCGTGGCTCCTCTAGTGTTACACACGTCCATAGGCCACGGTAACTAATTTCCATCAGGTGGGCCGTGCGCTTGTCCTGCCACCTAAGTGGTATTAAAAAAAGTGTGAAAGAGCAAGTTATGTGACTTTTTTTATACCACTTAGGGGGCGCATGGCCCACCTGATGGAAAGTTTATGAACCAGAGCTATCTAGCGACGTGGTTCCCGGCAGAGTAAAATTTGGACAACCCCATGCGGTATCGTACCAGGCGACTAAAGGATAGGACTGCTTAACATTAGACAGGTATATACAGCCCAGACTCAGCCTCAGATGCATGACTTGAGTCAGTAATAGTTTTTTTTTTTAATATTTGTTACACCAATTAGGTAGCAGACAAACACACGGCCGACCTGATGAATAGTGGTTACCGTGGCCTATGGACGAGTGCTACACCAAGGAAGTCACACTCGTACTGCCAAACCTGTGAGCACAGAGAGTTTCTGTGCCGTCAGTGTAAAAGACAAAGCAGGACAAGCTTTTGACCTTCCCACTGACAGCACAAAAACTCTCGAGTGAGCTCTAGCTACCCTACACACCACCAAGAAGACAACACGAGGTTATTATGGCCGCAGTATTCTGTAGGGTGGAGGTACTTCCTCAGTCGGACTGCTCAATTGGACAGAAGTACCGTTGTGTCTTACCTCCTCCAAAAAATAGTGTCTATCTAGTAAAAGAGAGAGAAAAAATACAAGCCCTTATCCCACCCCATATCATGCGAAGGGTGTTGTAAGAAGCGACTAAAGGAAAAATATGCCGACGAAATCACTGCGAGAAAACTTGAAATAAAACCTTGTACCAATCCGTCTAGCCAGCGTGGAAATAGTAGGTCAAAGCCTCCCAACATTGGGAGAGGCCTATGTCCAGCAGTGAATAGCGATAAGCTAATAGATTTGATGTGGACTGTAAGAATTTACATAGAGACGTATATTGTGTTATGATATGCTGAAGAACTATCGGAATATCGAGAATAGGGTAGAATTATATAAACATAAAAACCAACAGATAAATAACTCAAAATATATCCTGATATAACTCTCTAAAATTAGTTTAATTTCAACAACACATTCATTACATGACAATCAACACTGGTGACAAGTCGACGTGTTGGCTGTCACGGCAAATGTATGAAGGCTAGTATTTATTACACATGTGGTCACGGTAACGACTTTCCAGCAGGTAGTCAGTGTGCTTGTGTGGTATAAACGGAGTGTAATCTATGTATTCGTTGATCACTGGGCACTTTTTAATGATCTGTCGCTGCCCTATTTCTTCCTTGTACGATGGAAAGAGATCGTGTGAGCCTCCTACTAAGTTAAACAGTTCCAGAACCATGAGCTTTGTTTCATGAAAAATAAAATATCTGAAATAATACACTCAAAAAACAATGGCCGCGCTAGAAAAGAAACTCATACCACACACTCTCATGACCTAGTTTTGGATTCAATTTAAAACAACAAATGAATCCAACAGAAAGATGAATGAACGCGATAATCAAAAGAAAGTAAGTAATTATATCATTATTTGAGTAATACATATACATGTGTGTTTTTACTTCGTTTGTAGGTACTCTGTTTCACAATGTTTTATTCTATCGAGAACCAAAAGGCGCTTTATAGACTTGGAATTGGGTAGTGTCCTTAGTCATCAGATTCTTACCAATACTACTTAATGTCTTAGTTTTTTTAATCCTAAAATATGAATCGTAAACTAAAACTAAAAACTAAACTAAAAAGATATTGCAAAACTAAACTGAAACTATGGCTTTTCATTATTTTTAATTCTCAAAATATGCATCTAAGAAATAATAATAATAAGAAACATTCAAAGTCATATGGTTAACACAATACATGTAATCTATTAACCCGACCTTCACCGTACCCGGGGCAAATGTGCCCATCACGCTGACGGCGTTTCCCCGCTGAATAGCAATGGGCAACCTTTGCCTCAGGTACGAGGCGGAGCGAGAGTCACCAGTTTTATCCCTCATATGATTCTCAAAATAGACCAAAATATAAACAATAGTAATAACGCAAAATTTACAACTTTTTAGATTCCTTATTATATTTTTTTTTTATATAGGACACGCCAACTTGACCTCACCTCGCCTGATGGTAAGCTAAAGGCAAAGTCTCAGGAAAGAGGGTCACCATTACAGACACTAAGTGCTACAATGGTGGCACTCAGCTTGGCGGCCTCATCAGATGCTTTTTCACGCCCCGCTTAAAGGCCCCGGGACTGTAGGAAGAAGGAAACACGTGTGCTGGTAATGAATTCCAGGTCTTGGTGGTGCGGCAAAGAAAAGAGTCTGCGAACCGCTTGGTTCTTGCTCGTATATTCTGCACAGTGTGAGGGTGACATCTAAGGCCTGCACGTGTTGTCCTATGTAGGAAAGGAGATGGTGGGATTAGTTGGAAGAGCTCGTCAGAACACTCACCGTGGTAGAGACGGTAAAATACAGCCAAGGAAGCAATATCTCTACGCATCTGCAAAGGCTCGAGGGTGTTCGTGACCTCAGGGTTCCCAATAATTCGGACCGCGCGTCGCTGCAACCTGTCGAGAGCATCTAGTAGGTATTTCGCGGAGCCATCCCAGAGATGCGAGCAGTATTACACGCAGGAGCGAATTTGTGTCTTATAGAAAAGACACCGCTGCTCCGGCGTGAAAAAACGTCTCACTTTGTTTAGGAGTCCGAGTTTCCGCGAGGCTGTTTTGATGATGCTCTCGATGTAATTTCTGTTATTCAGTTTGCAGCGAATATCCATGCCTAGGATATAGAGATTGTCCTGCAGTGGAAGTGACGTGCTCTGAAGAGTGGGAAGGGGAAGGAAAGAAGATACCTTTGCTGTGAACGCACAAGCCTGCGTCTTCTTGGCATTGAACTCGACCATGTTCTCGGAGCCCCATTGAGAAATGTGATTCAAGATCCGGTCCAGTTCAGTGACAAGAAGCTGTCTTTTTTCTACGATATCAGACTGTTTGGCCGCAGGTTGTCCGTGATAACTCCCGTGTACGGTGCTATCGTCTGCATAGCAATGTATGCTGCCGGTGGACAGCATGTCGTTGATATGCAGAAGAAAGAGAGTGGGAGATAATACAGACCCCTGCGGTACGCCAGCATTTATTTGCAAGAACTCCGAAGCCCGTCCATCACAGAGGACGCGGATACGGCGCTCCTGCAGGAAACTAGCAATCCAGTTGCACAGTCTAGGAGGCAGACCAAAGGCTGGTAGCTTGGAGAGAAGCGATTTGTGCCAGACTCTATCGAAAGCTTTGGCGATATCAAGACTAATTGCCAGTGACTCGCCGTGCTTGTCCATAGCCTCCCCCCAAAGATGGGTAACGTATGCTAGAAGATCACCCGTTGACCGTTTCGGCCTGAAGCCATATTGCCGGTCATTAATTAAGGAGTGATCCTCTAGGTGACGCATGAGCTGTTTGTTAATGATGTGCTCGAAGACCTTGCACAGCACTGAGGTGACGGCTATGGGTCGATAGTTGGCTGGCTCTGAGCGATCCCCCTTCTTGGGGATCGGCTGTACATTCGCCTCTTTCCAAGCCGAAGGCACTGTACCCGAGCTGTAGGACAGTCGGTACAGCCGCGTAAGCATCGGAGACAACTCCGCTGCACATTTTTGTAAGACCACCGCTGGAATACCATCCGGGCCACTGGCTTTCCGGACATCGAGTGATTGTAGCACCGCACGAACATCGCATTGCCTGATACGTATTTCAGGCATTACGTGGTCACCATTGGGTAGTGTCGGCGGCTGTATACCGCAATCATCGACTCGGGAATTGGCCGCAAAGAGATTTACTAGCATATTGGCTTTCTCTTGCGGTCCATGGGCCAGGGATCCATCAGGGTAGCGCAGCGGTGGCAGCGAAGGCTGACAGAAGTTGGCCTGCACGGCTTTGGCCAGTCGCCAGTATCCACGGCTGCCCGTGGGATGTGCCACTAGCTCTTGACCAAGCCGCGCAATGCGCAGGGCATCCGCTTTGACGTAAGCCCTCTTGCAGACCTTTGTGGCTCTGTTGTACGCCGCCTTGAAGTGGCTCACATTGGGATCGTGCGTGGCACGCGCCCTTACCCATGCGCGATACGCGGACTGCTTTTGATCAACAGCCCCCGCACACTCGCGCCCGAACCAAGGGCGCACTCCTCGGGCACCGGTGACATCAGTGTACGGAATATAGTATTCCATACCCAGACCGATCTCACCGGCAACAGCAGTAGCACAATCCGAGGGTTTCTTACCTTCAAAGCAGCGTTCAACCCACGGGATGGACGCAAAATAGTTGCGCAGCCCATCCCAATCTGCTGACGAGTAGTGCCAGAGACGCCGCTTCCCCTGCACGGGTCGTGAAGGCGCTATAATTGGCACCTTGGAGCATACCAGACAGTGGTCGGAATTGCCTAAAGCGGCTTGTACCGAAACACTGTACAGGTCTGGGTGACTCGTCAGCAGAAGGTCTAGCAGAGAGGGTGCTAGGCCCGACCTTCTTGGTATTCTAGTGACCTCGTGTACCAATTGGGTCAGGCCATGCGCCAGAGCAAATGCATGGGCGGCTCTTCCCGCATGGTCTGTTTTGGAGGAGCCCAACCAGGTTTCGTGGTGGGCGTTAAAGTCCCCCAAAAATACCACTTCGGCGTTCGGAAACCGTTCCTGCGCATCATCTGCCGCCTGACTCAGATATTCAAAGAGTCGAGTTGTCTCAGCATCTCCTGTATGGGAACGGTAGAGGCACACATAGATCTGACTCGTAGAGCCATGGTCTACGTGTACCCATAGGGTTGAAAAGGATGGGTCCTCAAGGCAGCGCAAACTGCGACAACAAACATCCGCACTAACAAACACGCACACCCCGGCTTTTGCACGGAAATTTTCCTCGATAACATAGCCGGGGTAAAGCAAGTAGGTCGTGTCATCAGGGCGGCCTATTTGTGTCTCCGTGAGAAAGAGCATTTCATATCAATCTTATTAAACATTGTACTTATGTAAACGCAACAGGGACTGAGATAAATGAGATATTCTCTTGCACTCCATATATTTGCACTATGCGCCAGCACGCTGTGACGTCACTACGTGCCACGATGTCGTATGGAGCGTTTTAGGGCGGCACGAAAAATGGAAATTCCAAAATCAAATATTTTAAAAACTATTTGTGAAAGGAAAGTGTCACTTTTACAATTCATTATATTAATGTAAAATGTACAGTTTACGTTAATAAAAAATAGGTCACATCCTTCAAATTCTACAATACCGGTAAAAGGCAACGCTTTCTTTACTTTTTGAGGCAGGCGAAACTAAAATGGCCGTCTTATTAGCAATAGATATCAATTCTTGCTACTAAGACGGCCATGTTAGTTTTATGTTTTTATTTTTAGGCAGTTAGTTGTGTTTTTGGTTACGCGGTTTATTCGCGTGTAATTTAATTAATCAGTTAATTGTTTTATTTAACTTGTAAAAAATAAATTTAAAGCTGTTTATTATGTTGTGTTATCTTTTATATTTCATTTTCGATGTACCGGTACCTATTTAATTTTTTGCATGCACTTACCGACCGTTGTCCGCCATTGTAGTTCCCATTTTACTTACTAATAACTTGGTTATTACGCCATCATTAGAGTTAACCAGCACTTACCTGAAAACAAAAAAAACTTATTAGTTGAAGAATTACAATAAGAACTATACAAGTACAAGTACAAAACAAGTAGAACAAGTAGAAGTATACAATAAGAAGTGGGTGCTAGCACCTCTGCCTACCCCTTCGGGGATATAGGCGTGAGCTTATGTTAAGTTATGTGATAAGAAGTATTATAAATAACCGCGGTAGCCTAGTGGTATGGGCAATGGACTGCTGAGACGAGGTCTCGGGTTCGATCCCAGGTCTTACCATGGCACACACCAATGACTTTTCGATGCTTTTCGAAGTTATGTATTTATCGCAGGCTTATAAGTGCTCGGTTAATGGCAATAGGCTCGCTAACCTATTACATTGGCACCTAAACATAAACTTGCGAAATGTGGGTGCTAGCACCTCTGCCTACCCCTTCGGGGATATAGACGTGAGTTTATGTTATGTTATGTTTATTAAATATTTTTTTTAGTTTTACATATCTGTCTTACGTCTTCTCTACACGCTTTTCTCTAAGTTCTCTACTTTTCACTCTCTCCTCTCGCAGGTCTGCTGGACGAGATTTCTAATACAAATAAGCAGAGTCTCAGTACCTACTATACTATTTACACCTATGTATCTCTATGTTTCTTCTTATGTATACATAAATAAAAAATAAATAAGAAGTACAATTAGTATTGAAAGTTATCGGGATATTTATCACGTTGTATTGTTCTAAGTTTCCGATATTCCGGCGATGTTGCAAGCACCATGATTGCAGAGGAACATGGTTAATATTCCGATAACTTAAATACTAATGTGAGTGACCATGATGGTTAAAAAAAGAAGTACTATGTTGAAAATCTCTTCATCTTTGATTTATTATTCTGCGGTTAGCGTTAAACATACATATAATCAAGCTTTTATCCCTAGAGGGTTAGGCAGAGGTGAATTAAAGTCCGAATGAAAAATTCAATCTGAAATAATCCGGTATGGTACATTGCAATCTTTTTCAAATTCTTGTGATTTTTAAGGAAAATGGGTGCCATATCGTTTGGTACTTGATAGATTTGTTTGCACCACGTTTCAGACCCAAAAGGTCAATTCTTCTAATAAAAAGATATTCAAAATTCAGTCTCGATTTACTCTCAGTCTCCCAAATGTCAACTTTGCAAGAAAAGTAGAGGACGGTGGGATTTGGAAAAGCACATCAGAGCACTCGCTGACGGTGAAATTCTGCCAAAGAACACCACAACACAACTTCAAGCTTCCAAGATAAGCATGTCATATTGCAATCACAATATTTTGCAGAAACAACACGAAAAACGATCTATTATAGCACACTGCAATAAAATTTCATATTACTGCATTTGCGTGCATCGACCGATTCCAACTAGCTCTGTGCCAAATCACTCACCCGAATACACTATTAATCCTATTTCTTTTACAATAAGGTCGATTATTGCATGCAGACAATTAGTTACAAGTGTATATTTTGTAAATGATTAGAAAACCGTTGAGTTACGAAACCTTGTTTGGAGCAATTTCGTACAGGAATGCTGTAATCTATTCTAATGGTACATTCGGTATGTTTCTAATACAGTTATTGTAATAGCAGGTAGTGACGTCATATAGGTTCTATTATTTGAGAATGAGGCAATTATTGTAATGTTCAATCATAGATTTATGGTACTAATTATCTTTTTTTTGTGGCAGTGGCATACGGCCCCACCTGATGGGAAGTGGTTACTGCGGCCTAAGGACAAATGCAACAACACGGGCGTTATATTCGCGCTGCCGACCATGATGAAACCTTCTAATGCCCCTCTTGAGGAACCACATTTTGTAGGCGCATGGGAAAACCGCAGCAGGGAGTTCATTTCACAGCTTGAGTATGCGTGCGATGAAGTATTAGGGTTTCATACTACAAAACGAAAAAAAGGAACTGTTATAGGATCACTTCGATGTCCGTCTGTCTGTCTGTCGAGACCTTTATTCATACTATACATACTACATACTCAGATCTATAAAGTCTTGAAACTGTGCAAAAATCAAGCTTCCAAATCAATGCATTCAAAATATATTACGGTTTATGTAGCTTAAGTTACGGAACCCTCGGTGTACGAGTCCAACTCGTACTTGAACAGCTTTTTATAGTATATTCAGTCCGTCAATTAACTGTACCCCGCTGGATGGTAGGAACCTAGGGAAAAGGGTTTTTAATATTTTCGTGCGAAAATTCCCTACGGATACCCTCCCCGCCGGAACCGGTGGGAGAGGTTATGTCCAGGGCCATCTCTCTCGATCTGGCCTTCCTATGGTGTGGGGACCTTCAGAGTCCCCAACTCGTCCCCGGAAATGGGGAGGCGCGCGAATCGCACCGCCGCCGCGGCCTGCTTCTGCCAGGGTGACAGGCGGCTCCACCCGTCACCCCCAGGCCTGCGCTCATGTGGGGCGGAGGTCGTTCATCGACCTCAGACGCTCGAGTTGCCTCAGAATGGGGGCGAGTATCTCAGTTCGTACAGTGCAGAAAGGAAGTACCGAGCAGCGAATTTGAACGGTACCGCGTTCCAATCCGGGCTTAACTGGTGTAAGAATTAACGAGAATAACAACAGACTAGGTCACAGTATAAGCAAGCTAAGGTGGCAGTGGGCTGCCCACGTTTGTCGAAGGACCGATGGCCGTTGGAGCAAACAAGTCCTAGAGTGAAGACCGCGAGAAGGTAAACGAAAGGTAGGACGCACCCTAGCCAGATGGACGGACGACCTGAAAAACAGGTCTGGGACAAACTGGATGCGGAAGGCAGAGGATGGCATAAAATGGCGCACGTTGGGAGAGGCCTAAGGCCAGCAATGGACTGCCGTCGGCTAATTGATTGATTGATTGATTGATTGATCTACAAGTAATTTCAGTACACTTGACCAATGCAAATAGAACTGACGGCCTCTGTGGCGTAGGCAGAACGTACGACTGTCACGCAGGGGGCGCGGGTTCGATTCCCGCTCAGTGCAAATATTTAAATGCATAAATATGTAATGTATATTTGTATTGGTCTGGGTGTTTCTATGTATAATATGTACGCATTTACAAAAAAAATGTATCTAAGAATGTTTTTTTTTTTTTATACAACTTAGGTTGCAGACAAGCACGCGGCCCACCTGATGGAAAGTGGTTACCATGACTTATGAACGTGTGTAACACCAGTGGAGTCACATCCGTGCTGCCGACCCTGTAAGAACAGAGATTTTGTGCCGTCAGTGTAGAGGACAAAGCAGGACAAAACTTTGGTCGTCCCACTGACAGCACAAAAAAACTCTCGAGTGAGCTCTGGCTACCCTACTCACCGCCGGGAACACAACACGAAGTTATTATAACCGCGGTATTCTGTAGGGCGGAGGTACTTCCCCAGTCGGACTGCTCAATTGGGCGGAAATACCGCCGTGTCCTACCTCCTCCAAATACGCATTCCATAACATAAGTTAGTTAAATCATGTTTACCAGGGGTCAAGATAGCGATGTGTAGTATGTTGCAGAATATTCATTATTATTTATTTATTATTATTAAATTGTTCATGCATACAAATTGTCACTAAGAGGTAATCGAACCTATGACCTTTGTAGTAATGAACGTTTAACCGCCACACCATTTAACAATACGTTGGTGCCAATTATGTCACATGATAATTGGTTACGTCAAGCGTGACGTGCTAATAGGTAGGCTATAGAAAAGGTTACAGCTGCTTCACTACGAGAAAGTCATTGTTAGCGTGATATGACACCGTTATGCTATGAGTAGGCAAGTATCTATGGCTTTTGTATCAGATTTTGTGATGGAGAGATCCGTGTGCTCACGGAGAAAGAATATAAGAAACCCCATCTCATCCGAAGAGTGTCGTAAGAGGCGCATAACGGCAAAATACGCAGACGATATCACTGCGAGAGAAGGAAAGCTCGAAATAATACCCTTTTTTTTACGTGCGCAAAATCGTTCATCGACCTCCGACGCCCGAGTGGCCTCCGTACGCGGGCAGCTTGGCTTGCGATCCTTTGTCGCTTCCGCTGCCGCTCCCGCCCCGCCTCCTTCTTCACGAGCATTACTTGCTCGCAGAAGGAGGCACCGGCCGCCCACGCATCCGCGCAGCGGACCATCGCCGCGAGCAAGGTGGAGAGCGTGAGAGCCCTCACTCCCAAGGCCGCCACAAGCTCCCGCCTCGGCGTCTCCCACGCCGGACACTCGGTGAGCGTGTGCGGCTCCGAGTCCTCGCTCGCGTCGCAGTAATGCACAGACGTTGGCTCTTTCTCCATCCGACGCAGATATTCTTCGAAGCACCCGTGCTCGGTGATCATCTGCGTCAGACGGTACGAGAGGCTGCCGTGGTACCAACCCGTCTGGGCAGCGTGGAGACAGTAGGCCAAAGCCTCCCAACATTGGGAGAAGCCTATATCCAGCTGTGCAATTCTCTAAGTACCTATACAGCGTTGAATATGAGGAGACGGCGGTATTTCCGCCCAATTGAGCAGTCCGACTGGGGAAGTACCTCCACCCTACAAAATACCGCGGTTATAATAACTTCATGTTGTGTTGCCAGCGGTGAGTAAGGTAGCCAGAGCTCAATGGAGAATTTATGCTATCAGTGAGATGATTAAAGGCTTGTCCTTTGTCCTCTACACTGACGGCACAGAAACGGCTTCTCTGGTGTTACACACGTCCATAGGCCACGGTAATCACTTTCCATTAGGTGGGCCGTGCGCTTGTCTGCCACCTAAGTGGTATAAAAAAAAAAAGTTGAGCACAGGGCTGCGACAGCTTTGATAGAGATTTTCATTGGTCATTGGACGATCTGCTGTGACGTCACCCAGTTCATACTAATCTACTTTATAACGATGGCCGGTGAAGCAAACGAGTCCTAGAATGGAGACCGCGAATCGGCAGATGGAAGGTGGCCCTCTAGCGGTGACCTTGCAAGATGGATCACGTCCTGACATAATATATTATTTATGTTGAGTCAACGCCAGAAAATAAGTCCCGCGGCCAAACTCGGAACTAAAAATGACATCGCCGCCATACTCAGCCATACTATGTGCTGGTTGGTTCAGCTCATGACAATACGGTTTAGATAGATAGATTCATAGATAATTCTTTATTGTACACCAACAGATTTACAGTAGGACAAGTAGGTAGCATGTATACAGTTCAATGTTCAATGGGCGCCCTTATCGCTGAAGCGATTTCTTCCAGGCAACCTTGGGATGGACAGTAATGTTATAAAAACAAAAGATATGGTGTAGTTATCAGCTAAACTTAAATAGATAGTGTTTTAAAACAAAAGAAAGAGAGAAAAGTAAGGTTTACAGTTGCCAGTACATTTTTTTATGATGTACTAGTGGGAATTATAGTTCCTGGCATATACATATATAGATCCCAATCTCGTCACAGCATTTTTTTTTATATAGAACACGGCAATTAGAATTCGCCTTGCCTGATGGTAAGCTGAAGGCAAAGTTTCAGAAAAGAGGGTCACCATTACTTACACATACCGTGTACACTATAATATGCACAGTACGCGTTTTTTTGGAGGATAGCTTAAGGTGTTACGGCAGCGGAGGAGCTCAAACCCACCAATCACATTAAAAAGTGTATTGCTGGGAGGTTTCACAACACGCTCCAAGACTATGTCTTAATACAATTTGGCTGAATATTTCACTTCTATATCTTCTTAAGTTCAGCAGTTCAATTAAGAACTATTACATTCGTATCTGAACAATGAATGATCTGGTAAAATAATAATACTTTACTGGCAACATTACATGTTGCGACTGTAACGCCGCGGCCAATGGACTTATTTCGTGGCGCAAACTTTACTGTCAATACTAAATCAATCACGCCGCGTGGTTCCCGGCAGAGTAGAATTTGGACCCCATCTCTTCCCATGCGGTGTCGTACAAGGCGACTAAGGGATAGGGCTGTTTAATGGCAAACAGATATATGCAACCCAGACTCAGGCTCAGAAGCATGGCTCGAGTCAACAATAGTGCCCGGAAGACGCTCACCCCCTAATTACGAGGCTCCAAATTTCATGATTAGTGAAATATGGGTGTTAATTCACGTCTGCTTAACCCTCGGGATAAAGACGTGATTAAAACCTCCACAATTTCCAGCCTTGGCCAAAGTCGTAACACAATGCCGGCCACATAACTGGATGACCATCGTAACTTTTGAAGTACAGTGTATGGGAATTTGTGGAGTACACACGCATTGACTTTTGGCATTGTCTTTACCAATATAAAATTATAATAATCCGTCTGTTTAACTGGAGATTCAGTCAAGCAAAACAATCAAATGTCATCATCTTCAAAGAAATGGAAATTTAATCTGAATATTTAATAATTTTGGTTGAAAACAAACGAAAAGATTGTTTATTAAATATTTAAAGATTGAATAGCTATTATCCAAATTTTATAATGTTATATGATTATTAAATGTTATATAATCAAGCCTCTATCCCCGGAGGGCTAGGCAGAGTACCATTGTATTCGGTCCCACGTAATAGGGGGAGAGTTTATTGCCGTTTTCCGGGCACTATGCCATGCATCTGAGGTGGAGTCTGGGCTGTATATATCTGTCTGATGTTAAACAGCTCTATCCCTTAGTCGCCTTGTACGACACCGCATGGGAAGAGATAGGGTGATCCAAATTCTATTCTGCAGGAAACCACGCTTCATTAAAATACTAGTTATCAAAATATTATAAACTAGGTGATGACAGTGACTCCGCACGCTTGATATCAGATATCAGTTATAGCAAATTTTGGTCGATTGCGATCAACCTCACAATAGTTTTTTTTATACCACTTAAGTGGCAGACAAGCACACGGCCCACCTGATGGGAAGTGGTTACCGTGGGCTATGGACGTATGCAACACCAGGGGCGTCACACTCACGCTGCCGACCATTAAGAAACCTTTTGATGCCCTTCTTGAAGAATCCCATATTGTAGGTGCTTGGGAAAACAGCTTAAAATCCATTATTGTGCATTTTAAGTTTGACTCAAGATCTTTCTAACATAAAACAGCATAAAAACTTGTTCAGTAGTGTGGGCTATTTAAGACAAAAATGGTGTTACAGTCTCTAGGTGAGGCTACAATAAATTATGAATTTGATACTGAATGCAGAAACTAAAAAATGAGATAATGAATTTTGATACCTCTCTGTACAGGCATAGCGTCCCTTTTGTTATGTCATCTACAAGACAGTTACAAAAAGGTGCATTTTTGGTAGTGGAAAAAAACGAAACCTTTATTAGGATCACTTCGTTGTTATGTTAAGACCTTTTTCTTAGGAACACGTAGAGGTATTAAGTTGAAATTATTACTACATACTCAGGTCTACGAGTATAACATCATGCAACTGTACAAAATTAAATGTCTAAGTAACCACTTTTAAAAGATATTACGTATCATAATAAAAAAAAACATTTATCTGTTTTCTAAATTAACTTTAAAACGGCCTGGGGGTGACTAGTGGAGCCGCCTGTCACCCTGGCAGAAGCAGTCGGTGGCGGCGGCGCGCCTGGCGCGCCCCCGGTTTTCTGGGGACAAGTTGGGGACTCTGCTGTCCCCACACACCAGAGGAGAGGGCCAGATCGTGAGAGACGACTCTTCGAGTCCGACATAACCTCTTCCATCGGCTCCGGTGGGGAGGTATCCGTGAGGATTTTGCGAAGGTAAAAAAAAAAAAACTTTAAAACTATTTGTGAATTTTATTCTCACATAGTATAAATTCAAATTATATTTAATCCATTAACGCGCCTCTCGACGTACCCGGTGCAAAGGTGCCCGTTGCGCTGGCAGCATTGCCCCGCTAGATAGCAATGGCCAAACTTTCACCAGTTTTGTCCATCAACCTACGCCCCAATTCGCCAGTCAACTACTTGACTTCGGCACCCAACTACTCATCGTCTCGACTGCAAAGGGAGCGAATATATATGATTCTGTCAAGGCCGCTTATATAATAAATATAATAATATTAATTTTATATCTTTTATTTTCGGTTTAGAAACAGGCAATTGGAAAAAATATCAAATTAATAAAGCATGCAAAGTTTTTCTGCCATTGAGGTGACGACCTCTTCGAGTAGTTTCAAACTTCTGATTGTGTAGGTAAGTAAGATAGAAAAAAGAAATTAAAGACAGGTGACTATAGTCAAACAGACAAACATGAAAGCAAATTAACCAAGTTAACGTGACAACATAAATAGTCTGCCATGATTGGCTAGTAGGGCAACCGAGACGGGTCTAACCCTTGGATGTCGGTTACGTTGTCACGCTCTGGTAACCAGCGATCACTGAGCCTTTCTCTTTCCACAGACGATCATACTTCATCGTTCTGAAACCGATTGATGTTATATTATTCTTGTAACGTTGCTGCGCTTGCGACTTTTATGTGTAATGATTTCTATGTATATAATACCTAGGCCCTTACTAATTAAAAAATTACACAGCTGTTATGTCATAATTTTGACAGCTGTATACATTAGGTCTAGGTATACTTATGAAATTGCCGAAATTTTCTTACAGATTCATGTGTTCGTTATTCCTGTAATTTAATAGCTGTTTCCATTATTTATATTTTGTTTGAAAGTTGATTTCAAGATTGTACAACTCTGTAATGAATTTTTTTTTTATTGGCCGCTTGATAAATTAAATTCGATCTTCAAAAACAGTACTTCCTAAATGCTATCCATTTTGATGATAAATTTCGTATTACTTTTTTACAGCTGTCACTTTTCAAAAATGTAATAAAAGTGTTTGTTAGCTTAATGTTGTCTCATTCATACACAAAAAAAAATCATAAATTAAAAAAGAAATGTTAGTACTGAAAATTGGGTTTCCTCCCAATTTCTTAAAAAAAATCGGCAATTTCAAATGTAACGACTTATTATCATATGGATTTTTTTAATTAGTAAAGGCCAAGCTGTTTGTAACAAAAATTGTATCACGTGTCCTAAATGAGGTGGGAATAAAATTTGAATTTTGAATATAGAGTGAGACGATGAATTTTTAAATTATTAAAATTAAAAATACTAATGCACACACTATCACACTATTCATGTTCACAATTCCTGTATTTTATGGTTCCAATAAAGATATATTAATTTTAATTTTGAAGCAAGCTTGGAAATGAGCTGTTCGCTTAACAATGCTACCCAAGTAATTTTTTGTAAATAGACCAAAAAAAGAAATGCCCGCTGAGTTTCTCGCCGGAGTCTTCTCAGGTCGGGGCCGCGTTAAGAACCGATGGTCTATTTACTAAACTGATTTTCATGTTTCTTTTTTGTTGATGTTTTATAAGTGCCGATATAATGGTCTATACAGAATAAATGATTTTTGACTTAGAGCCTAAGTTAATATTTGTAGGCCATTGAATGGTAGATGTGCTGAACTGTAATAATCCTTGTAACAACAAGTTTGATCACATTTCAGAATTTAGAATTTAAAAAAGTTCTTGCAAGGTTGGCAGCACTAGAGTTTCATCCCCTGGTGCCTCACACGTCCATAGACCTTGGTAACCTCTTTCCACCAGCTGGGCCGTTTGCTTATTGCCACATAAGTGTTATGAAAATAAACGAATAATAATATGTAAACGTATGTTGCTCTTGCCCTCCTTATATTTAACATTTTTATTTTAAAATATCTCACAAGTGACCAAAGTGACTTACTAACTCAGATTCTTAAGACGGAAGAATGTTAAATAACCTCTAATATAAGTATAATAGTCAATTTACATAGTTTCCGCATTTTTATCTCTTCACTAAGTAATAGTAATCGGTAGAGCTTTCGACTGCTATGCAGGGGGCGCGGGTTGGATTCCCGCTCTATGCAAATATTTGTATGCATGAATATGTATATTTGCATTGGTCTGGGTGTTTCTATGTATAATTTTAATTTTGTGTTGTCAGTGTAATTGTGCTGTCAGTGGAAAGACTAAAGGCGTGTCATGCTTTGTCTTCTACTGACGGTACAGAAACTCTGTATTTACAGGGTTGGCAGCGCGACTGTGACTCTCTGGTGTTACAGACGTCCATAGGCCACGGTAACTACTTTCCATCAGGTGGGCCGCGTGCTTGTCTACCAACTGAGTGGTATAAAAAAAAATGTATGTATTTACAAAAAAAAAAGTATCTAAGTATGTTTATCCGCATTGTAGATCCCTTAACAAAAGCTAGTTAAGTTATGCTTACCATGGGTCTAGATAGCGTTGTGTAGAATGTCGTGGAATATTTATTATTTATTTATTTATAGTATTAATAGTTGTTAGAGAGTTTTTGTTCTGTCAGTGGGAAGACCAAAGGCTTGTCCTGCTTTGTCTTTTACACTGAGATTACGAATTATGAGAAATACGAGAAATACGAGATACGAAATTTTACTTAAGATTTGAATAGCATACTAAATGCGTTAAAAATTCATTCAAAAATATGATATTTATAGATTCCCACCTAGAAACCCACTCCTAATACAAACAACTTAGGTTAACTGGTGGGTGTTAACAGGAATATAGACTTTGTAGCGTCAGTAGCTTAGTGGTTAAGGAGTCGGCATTACGAACGATAGGTCCCGGGGTCGAATCCTGACCATTATTACACTATCGACGTGAATTAGTAATTGGTAATTTAGCTCAGAGGGGTTAGAGGGAATATTAGTAATTGCGGTTGCTAATATTCTTTTTCAAAAAAAAAAGAAAAAAAAGCTAGTAATTTCGGTCAGTTGAATTAAAAAAAAAAACATTTTACTTTTGAAATTAGTTGTTTCTAACGGCGTATATTACGCGCCTTTGTTATTTTTTTTCTGTAAACGGTATTTTTTTTATTATGCATACTTACGAGTGATAATCGCGATAACATTAAGATAAGGCCAACGGTACAAATTAAGTCAACGTACGAAATACTTAATGAATGAAGAAAAAAAACAAGAAGGCATAGATAGGGTAGGATACACCACTGCCTATCCCTTCAGAGATCTACAGGCCGCCAAGCTGAGTGCCACCATTGGGTCTTTTCCTGTAGTTAAAGGTAGGACTCGACGGTATTCCTGTCAGAATTGAGCAGTCGGACTAGGGAAGTACCTCCACCCTACAGAATACCGCGGCTATAATAACCTCGTGATGTGTTCCCGGTGGTGAGTAGGGTAGCCAGAGCTCACTGGAGAGTTCTTGAGCTGTCAATGGGAAGACTAAAGACTTGTCCTGATTTTGTGTTCTGCACTGAGGGCACATAAAATCTCTGTTCTTACAGGGTCGGCAGCACGGATGTGACTCCACTGGTGTTACACACGCTTCATAGGTCACGGTAACCACTTTCCATCAGGTGGGCCGTGTGCTTGTCTGCCCTAAGTGGTACAAAAAAAAATGAGTTCATTACATTAAGAATGGTAAAATATTAGTAAAGTGGAATCGGTTTTTACTGTATCGTTTTGATTTATTTTTAATCACCCAACCCATAATAGTAAATTAATATGACTATTGAATATTATGACGTCACAATTGTTAATGTCATACAAGTTTCCTTTAGCAAAACGTTCACTTATCAGTCAAATACCCAATTGTAACATTACTTAGTGTCTGCAATGGTGACACTCTTTCATGAGACTTTGTTTTTAGCTTACCATCAGGCGAGGTGAAGCCAAATTTGTGTGTCCTAGATAAAAAAAAAAAATTTCTGCCGTACCTAGGAATCGCCTAGGAACAGCCTGGTACTATATTTGAAATGCCTTCACATTGTATGATTTGAGAGTGACATGGTCATTCACATTACTAGTGTAATACTCGCCGGGATATTTACCATGTATATGACCACGGTGTACATCTAAGCGATCATGATCATGGCGCTTGTAACAGCGCCGAAATATCGGTTGCTCAACAAAAATAATAAACATGGTAAATATCCCGGCGAGTTTTACACTAGTAATGCCTTCACATATTTTATAACTGGTATGTCAGCTGAACTTTCATTTTTATAAGGTGTAATAAAATTTAACTACGAGATCGATATTTTAATTAAAGTCTTATTTTATGATCATTCATCATCACCTTCTTTATATGCATTCTAAAGTGCGCTACCTAGACCTAAAGTAAGCGTTGCTGTGTTATGGGTTTTTTTATACCACTTAGGTGGCAGACAAGCACACGGCCCACCTGATGAAAAGTCATTACCGTGGCTTATGGACGTGAGAGTCACACTCGCGCTGCTAACCCTGTAACCACAGAGAGTTTCAGTGCCGTCAGTGTAAAAGACAAAGCAAGGCAAGCTTTTGGTCTTCCCACTGACAGCACAAAAGCTCTCTTATGGAGTCTGGTTCCCTACTCACCGCCGGGAACACAACACGAGATTATTATGGCCGCGGTATTCTATAGGGCGGAATTTCTAAAAATGCCAAAGATTCTAAAATGCGTACATATCCATAATTCTACACATTTTTTTGTTACCTAATACATTTTGTTAACATAAGGAGGTAGTACACGGCGGTATTTCCGCCCAATTGAGCAGTCCGTCTGGGGAAGTACCTCCGGCCTACAGAATACCGCGGCTATAATAACTTCGTGTTGTGTTCCCAGCGGTGAGTAGGGTAGCCAGAGCTCACTGGAGAATTTGTGCTGTCAGTGGAAGACTATAGGCTTGTCCTGATTTGTCTTCTACTGACGGCACAGAAAGTCTGTACTTACAGGGTTGGCAGCGCGACTGTGACTCCTCTCGTGTTATAAATGTCCATAGGCCACGGTAACCACTTTATATCAGGTGGGCCGTGTGCTTGTCTGCCACATAAGTGGTATAAAAAAAAATGTTATACACTTGCTGAACCGCCCCAGCTTCTTTATGATAATAATCTTAAAGTTCAAAGTTCAAAAAGTTCATTACAGTTTTCATTCACTCTACAAGATGCCATTAAATTGTAGACTTTAACTATATGAAAGTAACGTTTAAAATAGAATGTCATTTTTGCAATGCCTATGGCACGACAGTGGTTTTGCTACATACATACTTACATATAATCACGCCTTTATCTTCGGAGGGTTAGGCAAAGGTAAACGAACATCCACAATTCAATCATTGTACTCGGTCCCACGTTATTTTTTTTTTAATTTTATTTATTTAAACTTTTTGCACAAATACACAAAGATTGTACAAAGGGGGACTTAATGCCACAGGCATTTTCTACCAGTCAACCAGGGTGATGCAGAGATATTTATATCAAAGGTAGGTGCACGAAGTGTTGTGGTGAGAGTTTTTCTCAGTTTGGTACACAAATAATAATGTTATATAATAAATATTTAATAATAATAGGTTGTGATAGTAGTAATAGGCGGGTAGTAGTAGGTAGTAGGTAGGTAGCAATAGGTGGTGAGCCTATTGTCGTATTCCGGGCACTATTCCTGGTTTTGCTATGACATAAAATTAGCGGAATCGGGGCACAGCACGTTGGTTAGCAATACTACTCAGCTTCGTTACTTTGGTGAGTACCAAAAATTCCACAAAACGGGACCAACGAGGTATGTTTATAAATATTACATAATATATATGTATAATAAATCTTTGCCCGAGAGCCAATGAGTGATAAACAAATTCTTTCCAAGAGTTATTAATGATACCAATCGGAAATGTACAGATTAGTATTTAAATATTTATGAGTTGTACGACTTTTGTGAGAAGCAGCTACTTAAACGGAAGCTCTGGTATGTGGTAATAATTTTAGAGAAAAATAGGGCTTTCTTTGTATAAGGTATACGACGACCTGACCCCTAGGGGAATTGGCTACCTTGTGCGTGTGCACGTATGAAGGCATCTGTTTCGTGCATCTCAGCAGTTGTGGAACTACAATAATTTGCATACCGATTACAAGCGATTTAACCCACGTAAGCATTTACTCTTACTCCGGTCCTTTAACAGTAATAGTGTATGTCCCGCGATAATTATATTTTGGCGGTATAAAGTAGATTCTATATTAATAGGCAAAGAAGTAAAATTTATTATACTTTTTGGCCTCCCATAAAAAAGTTTACCCACACTCTACACCCTATAAGGAACCTTTTTTTACGTGCACAAAATCCCCACGGATACCCCCCCACTGGAGCCGGTAGAAGAGGTTATGTCGGACTCGAACCGACTAAAACGCACGCCGCCTGTGGGTCGCTTTGGTTGCCGAAGGTGAGGTTGACAGGCATATCCCTCGCACCCCGGCCGACCCAGGGCCATCTCTCACGATCTGGCCCTCTTCTCGGGTGTGGGGACTACAGAGTCCCCAACTCGTCCCCGGAAACGGGGTGGCGCCCGAGACACGCCACCGCCGCGGCCTGCTTTTACCAGGGTGACAGGCGGCTCCACCTGTCACCCCCAGGCCAGCGCTCATGGGGGCGGAGGTCGTTCATCGACCTCGTACGCCCGAGTTGCCTTCGTAAGCGGGCAGCTTGGCTTGCGATCCTTCGTCGGCCCTATAAGGAACCTACCTGCTAAACTTCAAGTTTGTTTCAAGTTTGTAGGTGTTATAGTTTTTGAGATTTCGTAATTTTTGAGTAAGTGGTATTTCGCTTGCATATATTTAAGATTACGCGTTGGTTCTTACACAAAAACGGGCAGATTAGAATGAAGTACATATTTATTCATACAAATATTTTCTTTAAAACAATGATATAATTAAGCTTCTCCTCTCCAAACACCTCGACGCGACCGATAATGAGTTTAAATCGGCACTCGACTACTGTTAGCAGAATGTAGGCCACCAGTTATTTGGTGAATGGGCACTCATTCGGAGCACTCCGAGCTCTCCGGGCACTCCGAGAGCTGTTATGTATCTATTTGTTAAGTTTCAATAGTTCGAATTCCTCATATTATACTAGACTAACTGACCCGCCCAATTTCGGCTGTCATATTTTGAAAACTCATATGACCTATTTGAGCCCGAATTTCTTTAGTTTTCCAATAATGCATGAGAATTTGACGGATTTGTTGACAGTTATGATCACTGCTCCACTCCCTTAAGTAGAAGCGTGATGATATATAGCCTTAAACCTTAGTCGATAAACGGACTATTTAACATAAAGATAATTTTTCAATTAGTTCTAGTGGTTCCTGAGATTAGCGCGTTCAAAATTAAAATAATAAATAAAAAGAAAACTATTCAGCTTCATAGTATTATTTTTATATATATAGAACACGTCAATTAAACTTCGCCTTGCCCGATGGTAAGCTGAAGGCAAAGTCTCAGAAAAGAGGGTCACCATTACTTACACATACCATGTGACAATGGTGACACTCAGCTTGACGGCTGAAATTTATGAATATCAGTGTAGATGTTACTCGCGGAACCTCGAGTTTGAGTTCTAGAGTGTTGCAGGTGGAATTACATTCTGATCCCGTTCCTCTCTGATCTGAAGGTTGCTTAAAAGAAATTGCTTCCAGTGATAGGCCACCTATGGTATGTTAAACTGTGTATAAAAAAGTGCCAGTCCAGTGCGAGTTGAACTCGTGCACTGCACAGTTGTGACTTTAATATTTAGGAAAACCTATAAAGTTAACCAAGTCCATAAAAATGTTAAAAAAACAATAAAAAAATTAAACTAATGGGTACAATAAAACGTTGACAGATCAGGCAAAATATCGAAGTATTTTTCCGTTAATATCTAAGTAATCGGGATATTTACCATGTTGTATTGTTTTGATTTTCCGATATTTCGGCACTGTTGCAAGCACCATGATCATTGAAAGTGTAACCAGTGGTAGTGCAGATACGCGTAGTAAAAGAACTCAAAAGAGGGTAGATCGATATATTTACCTACATCTAAAAATATTTTTCTCTGTTCACCGCCAATACTCCAGTTCGTCCATGATCATGGTGCTAGCAACAGTGCCGAAATATCGGAAACTCAAAACAATACAACATGGTTAATATCCCGATAACTTTGATACCACTGTGAGTGACCATGATTAATAACTTTATTTCAACCTTGGTAGCCTAGTGGTATAGGTAATGGACTACTGAGACGAGGTCTCGGGTTCGATCCCAGGTTTTACCATAGCACACACCAATGACTTTTCGATGCTTTTCGAAGTTATGTGTGTATTTATTGCAGGTTTATAAATGCCCGGTTAATGGCAATAGGCTCGCCACCTATTACATTGGGACCTAAACATAAACTGGTGAAATGTGGGTGCTAGCACCTCTGCCTATCCCTTCGGAGATATAGGCGTGAGTTTATGTTATGTTACATCTTCTATCTCTTCACATCGCACTCTTTTCACGCTATTTCTCACTCTATCTCTTAATGTCACTGCACACAAACTTCGCAACTCCAAAAATATTCACTGCACGGAAATCGCCTCGGCGACCTCTGACTTAGCAGCTTTGCCATCATGCCATCATACCCCACGGGTCATAGAGATATACCGTGAGTTTATGTTATGTTATTTCTCCATTTTTGAAATTTGGATAGATACCCGGTGTTATCTCTGTGTAAGTGAATCTGGAATTCTTGAAATATGGAAGAGTTCAATACGATGATCAATTTGTAATTCAAATGACTTAGTGTCTGTGTTCTCACGAACAAAATCAGCTGGTTCCATTCTTGCTTTACAAGTTACGATAAGCC
This sequence comes from Eilema griseolum, assembly GCA_963662185.1. NCBI lineage: Eukaryota > Metazoa > Arthropoda > Insecta > Lepidoptera > Erebidae > Eilema > Eilema griseolum. The sequence continues at coordinate 2,232,397 of OY759254.1, forward strand.
CTATAATATTACAAATGAATGACATAATTCAAGTAATACTACTCCATGGCAGCCCTAGGGACGTTATTATGCAACAGACGATGACCGAGCAACGACCTGAACGCACAAGGAAATGCGTGGAGACTGCCTTCACTTGTCAAGTTTTAGTATAGTTATTATGTAAGCCTAATATGGTTAAGGTGTTATGCTTAGATGGTGATGATGAGTGATTTATTTGTAAGTTGAAGTGATTTATGTTATTTAGATGTTTGTGTGACAAGTGGTAAGGAAGTAGAAAGAAGTAAAGAGTGTTATTAATAGATCATTATGTAGTTTAAGGCAAGCACAGTAATATTGACAATAAACTAGATATTGTCTATACTCAATGTATGTTTGGATTTATTGCAGTATTAATCAATGTTTATAATTCAATTTATTGCCAATTTAACGATACATTGTGTTTAAAAGTCCGGTTATTTTAAGTAACTTCCTTTAAATTCTCGGATGCATGCATTTCAACGCATGCATCCGAGGTAACTTATGATAAATAAAATAACTTTTTTTATAGTATACGCCAACTTGACTTCACCTTGCCTGACGGTAAGCTAAAGGCAAAATCTCAGGAGTCTTATTTTTATGGATTCACCCATAAAAGTTGTTTAACCAAACCAAAAGGAGGATGGAGCAAGCAGACCTTGGGCTCTGAGATGAAACTTGGATGAAAGCAGAAACTATGGTAAGACGGTCGGCAGCACGAGTGTGACATCCCTGGTATTCTTCTTTTTCGAGTCAATGGCTAGGTCGGGCATAAATATGTCTATCCATTATATATCTAGAACTGGCCATAAATATTTATTTATTTAAGCTTCATGCATAATTTTTTTTTATTTAGGACACGCCAACTTGACTTCCTAATCGTTTCAAAAAGTGTCACAGCACTCACAGCGTCGGTCGGCGCGGCGGCTCCATATATTTTTGTTCTCCGGCTTTACCTATTTATATCGGACAGGAAATGCGCCACCTCCTCAGCAAGCCGCGACATTATAAAGTAAATGTTGCAGGTTATAGTTCTGCAGACACTTATACATGATAAACATGCAGCTTAAAAAAATATTTTCCTATCATTATATTCGTGTAGTGACGGAGAAAGAATACAAGTATCACCACCCCCATCTCATCCGAAGGGTGTCGTAAGAGGCGACTAACGGAAAAAATACGCAGACGATATCACTGCGAGAGAAGGAATACTTGAAATAAAACCCTGTACCAATTTGTCTGGCCAGTGTGGAAACAGTAGACCTAAGCCTCCCAATATTGGGAGAGGCCTATGTCCAGCAGTGGACTATGATGGGCTAATTGCTTTGATGTATCATTATAATAGTTATGATAATTATTTCATTTTTAAGTAGTAGATACCTAACTACAGATTTTTTTTTATTACAACATTTTTTGGGCTTTTACATCAGACAGATATATACAGCCCAGACTCAGCTTCAAATGGCTTGAGCAATAATAGTGCCCGGAATACGGCAATAGGCTCACCCCCTATTACGTGGGACGGTGGGGCGTGAAAAAGCATCTGAAGTGGCCGCCAAGCTGAGTGCCACCATTGTAACAGTACTTACCGTCTGTAATAGTGACCCTCTTTCCCGAGACTTTGCCTTTAGCTTACCATCAGGCGAGGTGAAGTCAAGTTGGCGTGTCCTAGACGTAAAAAAAAGTGGGCAAGTTTGCTGAAGAGATTTTTTAAGAACAGTTCGTCATTATTATTTGATAAAACATCCAGGTCTGTTTAAAATAAGAAGATTGCCTTTTTATAAGCAGACTAAATTGGAAAGGGTGCTTGCGAGGTCTATTATTATTCACAGAACTACCTACTAGTAGTAATACTAGAGAAACAACAATGTGTCATTTTGAACTACTCGGATAATACTACTGTTCCGGAACAACTTGTAAATTTTCACTTAATGGTTACTTGACATTGGCAAAAATGGCGGCAAACCGCGCTTTGAACGACCTGTCAATAAACGATTTACTGTTTACGCAAGTGATAAATTGCAGAATTATCTCTCATCAAACTACCGATGTGATCATTTTTCAAAAGCAAAGAATTATTCAAACTGTTCACATATCTATCTCCGAAGACTATACCAGGTGCAAATAAACTCTAAACATGTTGAAGATGTCTAATTATGACATAATCTTTAGATTCTGTTCGAGTGATACATTTAATTAGATATAATAATATGTAAGTAGTTATTATAAATTGTATTTAATAGTATGTATTAGGTGTTTCGTAATACTTCTTGCACTGTTTACATTAGAAATAGAATTTGGAATCCTCTTTTATCAACGGAGGTTACGTAAAAGAGTGCGGTGTCAGGTGAGGCGGTGATTCTGACTCTTTGTAATTAGTTTCATTTATAATAATGCACATACATTTATCTAATCTCTATCGCGTGGCGATAGTTAAGACGACTAATGTGCAGGAGGCATGGGTTCGATTCCCGCTCAGTGCAAATATTTGTCTGCATGTTTTTTTTTATATATACAGAACACGTCAATTAGACTTCGCCTTGCCTGATGGTAAGCTGAAGGCAAAGTCTCAGAAAAGAGGGTCACCATTACCTACACTAGCTGAGTGTCACCATTGTCACACGGACAATGGTGACACTCAGCTTGACGGTCTCATCATATGCTTTTTCACGCCCCGCTTAAAGGACCTGGGACTGTAGGAAGAGGGAAACACGTGAGCTGGTAATTAATACCAGACCTTAATGGTGCGACAGAGGAAAGAGTCACCGAACCGCTTGGTTCTTGATCGGATGTTTTGCACCGTGTGCGGGTGACATCTAAGACCTGCACGTGTTGTCCTGTGTAGGAAAGGGGAAGGTGGGACTAATTGGAAGAGCTCATCAGAACACTCACCATGGTACAGACGGTAAAATACAAATAAAATACGGTAAAATATATTTATGGCTATGTGCATGGGTCTGGTCGTACTTCGGAGAGCACGTTACGCCATTGGTCTCGGTTACCATAAGAACCTCTATGACAGTCGTCATGGGTAGTTGGAGACCTCAAAAGACCGATTAGTCTAAATACTATGATATCGCCAATTGGTTGTCGAGGTCAGATAGCAGTCGCTTCACGGAAAATATCGAAGTTCAGCCGCATCACAATTAGACTGAAAATCCGACCCCAATTGAGATGGGAAAAGGCTCAGAGAATTATGACCTGTGCCTCTCTAATCTCCGAAAAGACTATAGATCGATATTTATTTCTTTTTTTTTTCATATGCATATTTGGCAGGTAATCGGGATAGATTTTAATATAGTATAGATATATACTTTTTACAATATTATCTATGTGGTGACGGAGAAAGAATAAAAGTATCACCACCCCTTCTCATCTGCGGCAGCGGGAGCGACGAAGGATCGCAAGACAAGCTGCTCGCGTACGAAGGCAACTCGGGCGTTGGAGGTCGATGAACGACCTCCGCCCCCCATGAGCGCCGGCTTGGGGGTGTCAGGTGGAGCCGCCTGTCACCCTGGCAGAAGCAGACCGCGGCGGTGGCGCGCCTAGCGTGCCTCCCCGTTTCCGGGGACGAGTTGGGGACTCTGTAGTCCCCACACCCGAGAAGAGGGCCAGATCGTGAGAGATGGCCCTGGGTCGGCCGGGGTGCGAGGGATATGCCTGTCAACCTCACCTTCGGCAACCAAAGCGACCCACAGGCGGCGTGCGTTTTAGTCGGTTCGAGTCCGACATAACCTCCTCCACCGGCTCCGGTGGGGAGGTACCTATACGTGGGGATTTTGCGCACGTAAAAAAAAAAACCCCTTCTCATCTGAAGGGCGTCGTAAGAGGCGACTAACGGAAAAATACGCAGACGACACCACTGCGAGCGAAGGCAAACTCGAAATTAAATCGTGTACCAACCTGTCTGGCCAGCTGAGGGGAACAGTTGACCAAAGTCGTTGAACAAAGTTGGTCATTTTAGCCCATCGTATTCCACTGCTGGACGGCCTCAGACTATGCGATGGGCTAAAATTTATTGGTATTTAAACTATCATGGTCACTCACATCCAGTATCAAAATAAACGGGATATTTACCATGTTTCATTGTTTTGAGTTTCTGATATTTCGGCGATATTTCAAAACAATGAAACTTGGTAAATATCCCGTTTATTTTGATACTGATAAAATTTATTGGTTGACGAACAATATTTAGGCTTGAATATCCTGATTTAATCTGTGAAATCTTTAAGAATATTATTATTATATTACTTTTCAACTATAAAAAATAACTTACCCAAGCTACCGGTGGTGTCATGGGGATAGAATAATACCCTTAACACTACGGGTGGTGTCATTGGGTGGTGCCACAGGGTCGACAACATATTAATAGGTAATCATTATTTTATTTTTTATAACAGATGGCACACAAGAGACGATTGTAAAACACTTCCTCGTGATTACCGAACCTAGCATCTATATAACTCAGTGTAAGGTAGTTCACAGTGGCTATCCAATAAAACACTTTTTCTTCCACATCTCAATTCATGTAGGTTCATACCCGGATGAGAAACCTCGGGCACTACGCTCAAGGGCAAAAAGTACCAATAAAAGATATGGTCATCCGATGCACGTGGTACCATAGTGTCACACATTACACGTTCGTAATTTACAAGGATATAAAATTGGAACAGGTGTCAGGTGATGGTACTTTTTACTGACTTCGGTGACGCCAGAGAAGACAGTTATTAGTTTACCTATATAGCAATATGTATGTATGTATGTTTTATTTTATGTAGGCCATTCAATAAGTAACTCGCCTAATAGTAAGATGATGTCTAAGGAATATCGATCACAATTTCATCATCCTTTGAGCTTTTTATCGACTTAGTCTGCCTCAAACCAACTCCACTAAACATGCTGTACCATCTGGTAGGCATAGCTCTACCAGGCGTCCGGCGATATATAGCTTGTGCCAGTGGAGAAGCAAAAACAAGACACGGATCCGAGACACCCATTGTACAGCTACGAAACGCCCCCTGTCCGCTTAAAAAGCCGCCGGAGTTTCATGAGATCCACTCTGGCTACAAAGAGTCCGCCACAGCGAGCGAGAGAGCAAAGGTGAGAAGATAAGCATCCAGCTCCGGTAGGTTTCATCAGAATAAGCGACGACCTGCCGCCTGGATTCCATCTCCAGTGGCCTACTTGGAAGTCTTTAAACTGCCTGCGGACCCAAGTTGGTCGCTGCTGAGAACACTGCAAAATGGGGCTTTATCGACCGGTTGCAAGAGTCCTGCGACTGCGGGGCCCAATCCCAGTTCATGTCGCCTTGCTTTCTTGCTCGCTGTGCCCATTAACTTTTACTACCGACGACCTCTGTAGAGCAACAGAGAACGCTGTTGCTGTGGCCTAGTTTTGGGTCAATAAAATATAAATACCAGACCATTATCTGGCCATTGACTCGAAGAATAAGAAGTTTTATATTAATATATTTTTTAAATAATATTAGAACCGTAATTACAAATATTCCCTCTATCCCCTCCAGCTAAGTTAACTTTTTTTTATTTATTTAGTAACATACTTACAACCATCATTACAGGATATACCTAATACAATGGAAGAAGGAAACTTATGAGAAAACACTAACTTGACTACTTACTAATTAGTAATAATTGAGTAAACCTGGCCTCCGTGAACTCACAAATTCACGGACAAATTAAAAAACAAATCAACCTGCTGAGATACCGTATTGAGCACACGCAACGTACGCGTCAGCGGCGCTAGCTGTAGGAGGGCGGTACGCGCACGTGGCACCGAGAATAGGGCTGCTTGTGTTAGGAGTGGTTCCACGTCGGTAGAGTAATGGCCAGGATTCGATCCCAAGACCTCTCGGTCGCAAGGCAGACTATTTAACCACTAAGCTACCGACGCTTCTAATTAAGTCTTTTAAGTCCAAGTTTGTACATGAATTGAGGTTCTGCTTATAGAATAAGAGCATGACATACTAACTTATTCGAGGAGGTAGAACACGACGGTATTCCCGTCCGAATGGAGCAGTCCGACTGGGGAAGTACCTCCACCCTTTTTTTTTTATACCACTTAGTTGGCAGACAAGCACACGGCCCACCTGATGGGAAGCGGTTACCGTGGCCTATGGACGTATGCAACTACAGGGGTGTCACACTCGCGCTGCCGACCATGAAGAAACCTTCTGATGCCCCTCTTGAAGAACCCCATATTGTAGGCGCTTGGGAAAACCGCAGCAGGGAGGTCATTCCACAGCTTGAGTGTGCGTGGGATGAAGTTTCTTTCATACCGCACAGTGCGTACCGTCTCAGGTACAGAATACCACGGCTATAATAACCTCGTGTTGTGGTCCCAGTGGTGAGTAGGGTAGCCACAGCTCACTGGAGAGTGTTTGTGCTGTCAGTGGGAAGACCAAAGGCTTGTCCTGATTTGTGTGCCGCACTGAGGGCACATAAAATCTCTGTTCTTACAGGACCGGCAGCACGGAAGTGACTCCACTGGTGTTACACACGTTCATAGGTCACGGTAACCAATTTCCATCAGGTGTGTGACTGTCTGCTACCTAAGTTGTATAAAAAAAAAAATGAAACTGCTTCAAGACTTCATTAATCACAAGTATGTACCAATAATTTACCAATAGCCACGGAATCTACGGCCTTCTAAACGATATCCGTCCGAATGTTGCTCGACGTGAGCGGATATGAATAATATTGACAAACACAAAACTAGTTAGTGTTTAGAAATAGTGATGGCAGTTCTCTTATTGCAACACATTGAATAAGCTTAGATACAGCACTATGTACGAATAGTATCAGATCGATTTTAATTACCAAAGTACTCAAAATGATCTTAGGGCCGTATTTATTTTAGTATTTGCTGTGCAGTTTGGCAGATGTCTTGGAGTAATAAGATATTGTTTAAAATTTGAATAAACGTTTTCATTTCATTTTTTTTTCTAGAAAGAATCATTTTTATAATAGTTTATTTGTGCATTTTTTTTATACAACTTAGGTGGCAGACAAGCACACGGCCCACCTGATGGAAAGTGGTTACCATGACCTATGAACATGTGTAACACCAGTGGAGTCACATTCGTGCTGCCGACCCTGTAAGAATAGAGATTTTATGTGCCCTCAGTGCAGAACACAAAATCAGGACAAGCCTTTGGTCTACCCACTGACAGCACAAACACTCTCCAGTGAGCTCTGGCTACCCTACTCACCGCTGGTATTCTAGAATGGTAGAAGGGAAAGTTTTTAATAGTTTAACATAACATAAACTTACGCCTATATCCCCGAAGGGGTAGGCAGAGGTGCTAGCACCCATATTTCGCTAGTTTATGTTTAGGTCCCAATGTAATAGGTGGCGAGCCTATTGCCGTTAACCGGACACTTATAAACCTGTGATAAATACACACATAACTTCGAAAAGCATCGAAAAGTCATTGGTGTGTTCCATGGTAAAACCTGTGATCGAACCCGAGACCTCGTCTCAGCAGTCCATTACCCATACCACTAGGCTACCGCGGATATAAATATTAATAGTTTATTTATGTATTATTTGATATTTTTATAATATTTCTTGATATAATTGTAAAATTTTGACGTTCATATGTGCTCTTTATGTGCCTAAACTGTATAAGCGATCCTGTGTTGACGGAGAAAGAATAATAGTATCATTTTTTAATCCGACAGACGTCGTAAGAGGCGACTAACGGAAAAATACTCAGACATATCGTCTGAGTACAGTGAGGGAAATCTCGAAATATAACCCTGTACCAACCCTTCTAGCCATCGTAGCCACCGCAGGCCAAAGCCTCCCAACATTGGGAGAGGCCTATGTACAGCTGAGGACTATGACGGGGTAATTGAGTTAGAGTCAATTGTCAATCTAGGAGGTAAGACATGACGGTATTCCCGATATTATGATACTGTTTTTTTATACCAATTAGGTGGCAGACAACCGCACGGCCCACCTGATGGAAAGTGGCCACCGTGGCCTATGGACGTGTGTAACACCAGAGAAGCCACACTCGCGCTGCCGACCCTGTAAGCACAGAGTTGTAATACCATCAGGCAGAACACGTGATTGTTTGCAACCTTAGCGCTAAAACAGAGAAATATTCTAGACATTCCTATAAGTCCCGCTATATCCGTTAACAAATAGCCAATTCTGTAAGTACCTCACTTCAGCGAAATTGACGCAAGTGTCAAGAATCATCCATTCAATATTGGTGGTAGAAATTGTAAAAGGTCGCAAGTGATGTCAGCGATACAATGGAAAGTAAACCTAAGTGATCTTAGTAACTGTATATCAAATCATATTTTTCCTTTCAAATAATGTTACTACTTGCAAGCTATTGTGTTTTAACATTCGATTTGTCGTCGACAGTAGTAGAAGAGCACGTAACTAATATTGTAAATACGAAAATAAGTGTATGTTTCTTACCTTTTCACGTTCTAAACACTTAACCGATTTTAGTAAAGTTAAGAAATGATGAAAATGATGATTATTGTTCCGTGGTTCCCGGCAGAGTAGAATTTGGACCACCCCATCTCTTTCCACACGGTGTCGTACAAGGCGACTAAGGGATAGGGCTGTTTAACATCAGACAGATATATACAGCCCAGACTCAGCCTCAGTTGCATGGCTTGAGTCTACAATAGTGCCCGGAAGACGGCAATAGGCTCACCCCCTATTACGTGGGACCGAATTCAATGATTGGTGAAATATGGGTGTTAACTCACTACTGTCTAACCCTCCGGGGATAAAGGCGTGATTATATGTATGTATGTATGTAAAAAAATCTATCCGTATTCTGCATCCTATGCTTAGTATGAGTTTAGTTAACAGTGTCTTCTGGGGTTTATTGTCAGTTACGCCGTTTTGCGTTATCCCTGTTGCTGTCATCAAGCATCTCGACTCACGTGTATGCAACACGCTTCGAAAGTTAACTACAATCATAGAACTATAGACAAAGGAGGCATTCATTATTAAGGTGATGGAATTTTAGTAATTTTTCGAGCTTCTCTGCTCGTCACGAGATTCAGCTCCTAGCCCGATAGCGCTAATCTCACGTGAAGTGTTTCTAAATGATATACTTTAATTTTAGTTAATGTTGTTTTTTACCTACGACCTCCGTGGCGTAGCGGTAGAGCATTCGACTGCTATGCAGGGGGCGCGGGTTCGATTCCTGCTCAGTGCAAATATTTGTATGCATGAATATGTATATTTGCATTGGTCTGGGTGTTTCTATGTATAATATGTATGTATTTACAAAAAAAAAAAGTATCTAAGTATGTTTATCCGCATTCTAGATCCCATAACACAAGCTAGTTAAAGCTATGCTTACCATGGGTCTAGATAGCGTTGTGTAGAATGTCGTGGAATATTTATTTATTTATTTATTTATTAACTCTTACGTCAAGCAACATAATGCTTGGTGATTATTTTTTGTCCTTTGCTATATAGCGTAAACGCTCCTGGGCCGGCCGCGGATGCGAGGCATATGTGTCAGATAATTTCAGCTCCGGCAACCTGCAGCCCACACAGTCGGCGTGCGTTTTAATAGTTGGTTCAAGTCCGACATAACCTCCCCCACCGGCTCCAGTGGTGGGGGTACCCGTGCGAATTTTACGCACAATAAAAATAAGCATGCGTACTAAATGCGTAGCGAAACATGTTTTATTTAAGTGATTATGCCCTGTTTCCTGATAGCTTGTCACTTATTCATGGGGAAAGAGATCAATAAATCAATTGGCCTACCGCAGTTCACAGCTGGACATAGACCTCTCCCAATGTTGAGAGGCTTTGCCCTTCTGTTTCCACGATGTCCAGACAGATGGGTCGGTACATGGTTATATTTCGAGATTTCTTTCTCTGTCAATGATATCATCTGCGTATTTTTCTTACGACTCCTTTCGGATGAGATAAATAAAGAAATATTCTTCGACATTCTACACAACGCTATCTAGAGCCATGGTAAGCATAGCTTAACTAGCTTGTGTTATGGAATCTAGAATGTGGATAAACATACTTAGATACTTTTTTTTGTAAATACATACATTTTATACATAGAAACACCCAGGCTAATGCAAAAATTTGCACTTAACGGGGATCGAACCCGCGCCCCCTGCATAGCAGTCTAATGCTCTACCCCTACGCCACGGAAGTCGTCAATGATGGTATCATGATACTTATATTCTTTCCTTCACATGAGTAAAATACGTTATCTATATTCACTGAACTTCTCCGTTCTCCAAATTTCAGATTGGTCGCCTGTCTCTCGCGTAATAAACCCCTCATATAATTATTAGAAGCACCTCAGGACACAGTATAATCTAGTAAAATATACTATAGCTTTTGTAATTTAACTTTATGCAATAAAAATCAAGTAAATTATTTAATTCGATAATAACAGACGCCATGACAGGCGCACCAAAGTCTTTCATTATCTTACATTTATGAAATTACTGCTCGCACGTTTTAACTCCGCGTTTTGTTGTAACTCCGTTTTGTTGAGATGGGAGTTAATTTTAATGTCTTTTATGCGAACCCTTGATAAATGTTTACTTCGAGAATGTGTTATTTGGTTGTCAATAGAGAAATGCGAATATTTACCATACAAGAAATTTATAAGATCGTTAAAAGACTGGTTGCTAAACAAATGTTCTTATTCTGTTACAGAGTTTTCTTCCATAACATGTAAAGTATCCATATAACATGTAAATGTAAAGGGTATAGATAAAAGTGGGGACTCTGTAGTCCCCACACCCGAGAAGAGGGCCAGATCGTGAGAGATGGCCCTGGGTAGGACGGGGTGCGAGGGATATGCCTGTTAACCTCACCTTCGGCAACCAAAGCGACCCACAGGCGGCGTGCGTTTTAGTCGGTTCGAGTCCGACATAACCTCCTCCACCGGCTCCGGTGGGGAGGTATCGGTGGGGACATTGCGCACATAAAAAAAAAGATAAAAGTGTAATTATGTGGCATAAGTATAAGCTTCCTTTTGACTTCGTATCATTTTGTACGCCAAAGTATTTCTATAATAAGGAAAATTTGCATGCCCAATTTAAGCAGAACATGATGTACCTAGTCATAAGACATAATTTGTAACATCTTATCACAATGTTCTAGCAAATAAAGATATATCCTATTCTATTTTAACATTGAAATAAAACTAAAATGAATTCACGAGATTAAATAACTTCGACCGAATGCTTTTACTTTTAGTCAATATTCTATGTAAGTTAGTTTAGTTCGAGTATTTTATTTATACCACTTAGTTGGCAGACAAGCACACGGCCCACCTGATGGGAAGCGGTTACCATGGCCTATGAAAGTCACACTCGCGCTGCCGATCATGAAGAAAAGAGTTTACCGTAGTTATTTTCCTTAGCGAAATTTCATTTTCTTACATTTCAGGTTACATAACCGCAATTTATCATCTATTTTCACTTTCCACGGGAACTCCACGTAGAAAAATGGCGGTACAAAGTTCACCGGGTCATCTAGTTCATTTAAATACATTTTAACGTTCGTTCGTGTTACTCATGACTTAAAATATATCAAATAATTCTAATTTACAACAACAGTGATACTTATAAGTACACTTTCTTTCAAACTACCAGGTTCTAGCAATAACCTCCCATTTGTCGAGACAGATGTGGACTTTCACAACATTGCAAATAAAAGAAAATCCGACATTAACTGCTGTAAGCGTTGCCATGTTACGTGTTTGTGTTTTAGACTTTCCACCCACGCGTACGGACAATTTTACTTCTTTTCATGGCGGCATTTACTTGGCTATTTATATTTGCATTTAGGCGTTTGTTGATTTGGAAAAAATATGTCATTTATATGCAAACATGCAATATACAGTCCCGGGTCCTTTAAGCGGGGCGTGAAAAAGCATATGATGAGGCCGTCAAGCTGAGTGTCACCATTGTCACACGGTATGTGTAAGTAATGGTGACCCTCTTTTTTGAGACTCTCTTGTAGCCCAAGAGAAAATTGATGTTCTATAAGTTGATTGATTGATTGAATTTAGTGTACACTACAAACAAACCAAGTTTTTGCAACATGGTCCATGTCCTTTACTTGGGTTGTCTGAAAGAAATCGCAATAACATAAAACGCCTATATTAGGCTTTTTACATAGTTGTATGCATTTTAGGTCCAAAATATATGTGCCCTTGGTGCTTAAAAAAGATATATATCCCGCGGTATGTAATAAAGATAATCGAGTTAATTTTTTTAAATAAATTATCTGCGACATTCTACACAACGCTATCTAAAGTTTAGACTTAATGTAAGCATAGCTTAACATGCTTGTGTAATGTAGACAAACAAACTTTAGTTGGATAATCTCTTTTGTGTAAATTCTCAATATATTACACATAGACCAATGCAAACAAATTCATTCAAATATTTGCACTGAACGGGAATTGAATCCGAGACCTTCAACTAAGCAGTCGAACGCTTTACCACTACGCTACAGAGGACGTACCGTACACAACTCACCTCTGCCTATTCTCTAAAGACTATAAAGTCACATATTTAATTATACAATTAATTGCTGCGTGGTTCCCGGCAGAGTAGAATTTGAACCATCCCATCTCTTCCCAAGCGGTGTCGTACGGTTGTACAGCCCAGACTCAGCCTCAGATGCATGGCTTGAGTCAACAATTGAATAGTGCCCGAAAGACGGCAATACGCTCACCCCCTATTACGTGGGGCCTAATACAATGATTGGTGAAATGTGGGTGTTAATTCACCTCTGCCTAACCCTCCAGGGATAAAGGTGTGATTATATGTATGCATGTATGTATGTACAATTAAATCCAGTAAAGATCTGATTTTAATAATGTTTTATATTTCATGTTAAGATGATAGCATGAACGTAGTTTCGAGATACATCTAGAGATAAACAGTTTTTCTTAAGATGCCTATCAAGTAATCATGTATGGCTTACAAGTTAGTTGATAAAACATAATTCGAATAGAATTTCAAAGTAAAAATAAGTGTATTGATATTGTAACAGGGAACGCTAAGCTTTGGGGACGTTTTTATACATCAATAAATCAAATCATCTAGCGGCTAGATGATTGATTGATGTATAAAAAGGTTCTAGGCTAGATTCTAGCCTATCGCAAACCACTGCTGAACATAGGCCTCTTCTAACTTTGAGAAGCTTTGGTCTACTATTTCCACGCTGACGTCTGGCTGTAGTACAGGGTTTTATTTCGAGTTTTCCTTCTCTCGCAGTGATATCGTCTGCGTATTTTTCCGTTAGTCGCCTCTTACGACACCCTTCGGATAAGATAGGGTGGTGATACTTGTATTCTTTCTCCGTTACCACATAGTTTGTGTCTATAATTTATGTACGTCTATAGTTTATGTGTATAAAAACTGTTATTATTGTAATCTGTTTGAACATTTATGGCACTAATGCACGGAAAAGCTCTAATGAGGAGGTAGGACACGGCGGTATATCCGCCCGATTGAGCAGTCCGACTGGGGTAGTACCTCCGCCCTACAGAATACCGCGGTTATAATAACTTCGTGTTGTGTTCCCAGCGGTGAGTAGGGTAGCCAGAGCTCACTGGAGAATTTATGCCGTCAGTGGGAAGACTAAAGGCTTGTCCTGATTTGTCTTCTACTGACGGCACAGAAACTCTGTACTTACAGGGGTGGCAGCGCGACTGTGACTCCTCTGGTGTTACAGACGTCCATAGGCCACGGTAACTACTTTCCATCAGGTGGGCCGTGTGCTTGTCTGCCAACTAAGTGGTATAAAAAAAAAAAAAGGCTCTAATGAGTTTATGTGGCATTTTTATGACGAATGTTTATGCTTTGTATTTAATTTAAGTAAATAAAAAAAATAAATAAAAGAATAACCTGCGGATGGAAAAAATACTGGTCCCTAAAGGAAATAATGAAGAGTAAAGATTTAAGCATGCACATTAAAAGAAAGACCTTCAACACTTGCATCCTCCCATGTATGACATACGGCTGCGAATCATGGGCGCTAACAGACAAGCACAGAGAAAGATTAGCTAGTACACAAAGGGCAATGGAAAGGAGCATGCTGGGTATCAGACTGAGTGACAAAATCAAAAACTCAGAAATAAGAAGAAAAACCAAAGTTGCAGATATAATAACTCGCATAGAGCATTTAAAATGGAGTTGGACTGGACACATGCTACGCTGCAAAATAAACAAATGGAGTAAACAAGTAACCCTTTGGTACCCAAGAGAGGACACCAGAAGTAAGGGGCGCCCGAAAACAAGATGGAGGGACGATATCCGCCTAACCTTGGGGCCTTACTGGACCAGAGTTGCAGAAGACAGAGCTCAGTGGAGAGAGCTGGAGGAGGCCTATGCCAAGAGGCACGCCGAGTTACGAGATATAATATAGTAAATAGGATTAGAAAATATGTATGGCCAAACTTGTAACAAAACTCGGAATAAAAGGGCTTTATTATTATATTATTAAATAAAAAAAATGCGAAAGTAACTCTGCTGTCGCGCTTTTACGCCTAAATTACTAAACAGATCATGATGAAATTTGGTAATTACACATATAGATTTAATCTTGAATCGGATATAGGCTATGTTTGGATTCAATAACCGATATCCACGCGAGCAGAGTCATGGGATTATGGCAAGCTAGTAATTTATTAAAATCAATCACTGCTTATCTTGTCTTGAAGGTCCCCCATATTGTTGTAGTTATATGGAAAAGCCACAGTAGGGAGAAAAAAAGGAAAGAACATTGCAAAGAAAAAAATTGATTATTTTAGGTAAATTAACCACCATTTTAACATCGGGCGGTTAATTATTGGGCAGGAGCTACGAAGTCCTAAATGTTCTAAGAGCCTGGACTACCGTCCGCGTCCAAGTCTATTGCACTATTAACCGAAATTATAGTAGTTCTTAACTATACCAGTTAAGCTAAATAGCTTGTATTAGAAGCAATTCACGATAGATGATATGCTCTGGATCGAATCCACAACCACTGCCGTCACAATTTAACAGCGGAACAGTCAGCTTAAATGAATCAACTACGCGTGAAATTAAATTATAATAAAATATGGCAACATTAAATACCTCCAAAATGTCGATAGTCTTCATGTCAGTGACGCGTAAAATCACTGAAAGAAAAACAAAATCGGAAAACACATTTTTTCACTCATCACTCACTGCACTACACTTTTATTTCGATTTTCGAATTAGTCGCCAGCACGTGTACACCGTCGCGCGTTCAACGAGAGAATGCGCGCGGTTAGATCGCTGGCATGCGCTTGCGCCGATCGTTAAGGCACAGTCCGAGTTTGTGATCAATTCTATTGTGCAATTGCAATATTTGGAAATTTATTGGCAAATGTGGAAACGTATTTACATATTTTGGTTTTATTTGCGAAATTAATTGATACAACATGTATTTAAAAAGTTAGGCCACAATAATTATTTACATTTCTTAAGTCAATTTTGTTCAATGATTTTCTTTAGCGTGACATATTGTTCAAAAGGTGTATTCACCTATCTATCGCAAGAGGTGAGTGTTCTGACGAGCTCTTCTAACTATTCCCACCATCTCCTTTCCTACATAGGACAACACGTGCAGGCCTTAGATGCCACCCTCACACTGTGCAGAATATACGAGCAAGAACCAAGCGGTTCGGAGACTCTTTTCTTTGCCGCACCACCAAGACCTGGAATTCATTACCAGCACACGTGTTTCCTTCTTTCTACAGTCCCGGGGCCTTTAAGCGGGGCGTGAAAAATCATCTGATGAGGCCGCCAAGCTGAGTGCCACCATTGTAGCAATTAGAGTCTGTAATGGTGACCCTCTTTGCCTTTGCCTTTAGCTTACCATCAGGCGAGGTGAGGACAAGTTGGCGTGTCCTATATAAAAAAAAATCTATCTAGAAACTAAGCAAAGCTTCTACCTATTATGGGTTCTAAAATGCAGCTCAATTTTTTTTTTCGTATATCAAAATACTATCTGCCTACTGTGTGAATCTGGGAATCCATACTTCCATACTTCATACTAATATTATAAGCGAAAGTAACTCTGTCTCTGTAATTCTATATGTCTGTTTGTTACGCTTTTACGTCTAAATCACTGAATCAATTTTGATGACCTTTGGAATAGGGGCAAATTATATCTGGAGAAGGGATATAGGTTATGTTTGGTCATGAAAACCGACATCCATGCGGATAATTGATAAGTTAATTGATTAATTCTTGATATGGCTTACCTTCTATACCATTGTACATTAAACTGTATGCATGCTACCTACAAGTTCTACTGTAGTCTATTAGTGTAAAATAAAGAATTATCTATCTATCTATCTATTTAGAATCCTGAGAGGAAAGCCTCTGCCAGAGTCTCGGCCAGCAATCACTAGGTGTACCGGCTTGCAGGTGTAGCGGCTTGCAGGTGTAACGGCTTGTAGGTGTAACGGCTTACAAGTATAGCAGCTTGCAGGTGTAGCGGCTTGCAGACAAGGTCGGTTTGGGTTCAAAGATTATCCCTAAAGCTAGGGTTTATTTCTCCCATTATATGATCAATCTTTATTTAATTATATACCTACTTATCTATACTAATATTATAAAGCTGCAGGGTTTGTTTGTTTGTTTGTTTGTTTGAACGCGCTAATCTCTGGAACTACTGGTCCGATTTGAATGATTCTTTCAGTGTTGGGTAGTCCATTTATCGAGGAAGGTTTTAGGCTATATATCATCACGCTATTACTTAAGGGAGCGGAGCATTGATACTAAATGTTAACAAATCCGGCAATTTTTCATACATATTTAGAAGACTAATACATACGGGCTCAAAGGGATATGAAGCTTCAAAATATACCCCGGGCGAAGCTGGGGTGGGTCAGCTAGTTTAATTATATACACTTACGCACTTAAGTTTAAAGTTGACGCTGATACATACCTGAAATGAAAAAAAAAACAAATTAATTGAAGAATAAGCCGTGTGGCTCCTAGTAGAGCGGTATTTGGACCACCCCACCTCTTCCCATTAGATGCCGTGCAAGACGATTAAGGGATAGGGCTGTTTTACATCAGACAGCTTCAGATGCATAGCTCGAGTCAACAATAGTACACGGAATACGGCAATAAGCATAATCATGTATTCTGTCCCACGTAATAGGGGGTGCCTACTACATGGGACAGAATACATGATTGGTGAAATCTTAATGACCTCTTCCTAACCATCCGGGGACAAAGTCGTGATTATATATATGTATGTAATACTACTTTTTGATTGGTATTTTTTTTGTTATTGTTGTGTACAAAGGTTATGCCAGCAAGTCTTCGCCTTAAGAGGATGCGTCTGTATACGGAAGCGATCGGAGACTGGCTGGCGAGCACAACAGACACTCTATCAAGCGTAACGGGACCGAGCGCGCTCATTGTGCGCCTGCGCCTAATGAGAGTGCCGGCTATCAGATGGTCAGAGGCACTGGTTTTGTGTTTAGTAGGTACGTCTTGTAGGTAGTATATCTATTTGACCTCCGGCAACTGATGGCCTGAGACCGCTGTGCGGTTTTGGTGGTTCAAGTTGGCCATAACTTTCGAGAGGATTTCTGCTGGACATTCTCCCATTATACGAACGTAGAAATATAGCTGATTTGACTCTTCTGTTTAAACTAGTAAATCACTCTATTGATTGTTCTGAATTGCTAAGTAAGATTGGATTGTGTGTGTCATCTGTGCGTCTGAGGAAACCAAAGCTACTATATGTGCCGCTAACAACCTGCACCTACAGACAAAATTCATACCTAATCAGGGTGTGTCGAGCGTACAATTCATTATGCCATGAGTACGATTTAGATTTATTTTTCACCAGCACTAATAAACTTAAAGTCAAGTTGAGCGGGATTTTTTTTGATACTGTATAATGCGATTTTAAAAAAAAATATTTATCAATAATAATCAATAATCAATAATCCAATTTAATTCGTCAAACATAGGTAAAAAAGGTGTTACAATAAAAAATATAATGGTTTATAATATACCTATATTTTATTATACACTCGAGAGCAATGAATCCGGGTCACTTAAAGAATGTTAAAAATCTCGGAAACTAAAAATGATAGGTTAATGCAATAAATTGTATTTAATAGACAATGTAATACTCCTTAAATGAAAGTAAAAAAAATATGAGTCACCATACATTTTATTAACACAAAATTACATAAAGAAAAAAACTGCTGATCTCTCCTTAAAACAAAAATAGGAAACATGAAATTTTTGAACTTTATTACGATTTTCTTGAATTTTAATACTTCGTATTGCCTCCTCGTGCTTCCATTACTGCGTTTACGCGGTTTGGCATGCTGTACACCAAGTTCCTTATACGATTTTGGGGAATATTCTCCCATTCCTCTGTGAGAGCAATTTTGAGCTCACGAAGCGTGATTGGGGGAGGGTTTCGTTGTTTTACGCATCTGCCTAGCTCGTCCCAAGCATGCTCGATCGGGTTGATATCCGGGCTGCGCGCTGGCCACTCCATACGAGTAATGTTCATCTCTTGAAGGTAGTCATTCACAATCCTACCTGTATGAGGTCTGGCATTGTCATGCATAAATATAGCATCCTCACCTAAATTGACCATAAATGGACCAACGTGATCATTGAGGATTTCTTCCACATATCTTACGCTAGTTAAAGAGCCGTTTTCTATGATCACCAGCTCTGTGCGACTTTCAGAAGAAATTCCGGCCCACACAAGTACAGACCCACCACCGTAGGCTACTTTTTCTTCGATGCATGCTTGCTTTAATCTTTCCCCTGGTCTTCGATACACTCTGTGTCTTCCATCGTGCTTGTAGAGCATAAATTTTGATTCGTCGGAGAACATAACTTTTGACCAATCTTCAATACTCCAATTTACGTGGCTCTGGGCATAACTTAGTCTCGAAATACGATGCCCACGCTCCAGTTTAGGGCCGTTTGCAGGTCTAAGGGGTTTTAAGTTAGATTCAGCAAGCCGACGTCTTACTGTCCATGGACTTGGGTTACTTCCTCCGAGGCGTCGAAACTGATTGGTGAGTTCAGTTCCTGTGAGAAAGCGATTTCGAAGCATGGTGTTCACCAAGTATCGGTCTTCTCGTGCTGTGGTACACCTGGTTCTGCCCGTTCCTGGTCTGCGTAGGTTAGAACCAGTTTCTTCGTAACGTCGGAGAACTCTTTGTACTGTTGACAGCGACACACCGACAGTCCTGGCTGTATCGCGCTGACTCCGGCCGGTTTCCAGCATTGTAAGTATTCTGGTGCATTCTTCAGGCGTAAGCGACATAATTTCAGCTTGATTAATGAATATAGAGCACTATCAACATGGTTTATGTACCCACATAAATGACAGATTACAAACAAAAGCAACACCAAATGCTGTAATTTCGTAGTTCCATCTTCGAAAGTGGCCCTTTTTCAAATTTGATTTTTTTATGATATAACTTTACAATAACTAAGAAGTTTTAATACCTTCATTTAAGGAGTATTACATTGTCTATTAAATACAATTTATTGCATTAACCTAGCATTTTTAGTTTCCGAGATTTTTAGGATTCTTTAAGTGACCCGGATTCATTGCTCTCGAGTGTATATGTGATATTATTGCAATACTATCTACCGTCTTGTACATTTTATAATAACAGCTATAATTGCAAAAACTTGTAATTGGCCATTTTATGTTATAATTGTTTTTAATCTGTATTCTAGCTGTAAGTTTTTCAGAAAGAATAAAATAAAATAAAATAAATAAAAGTTAAAATAAAAGGTTAGTTTTCTTGGCAAATATTGAGGCTACTTACCCACACAATTTCAATGCTAACCTCATCTATCATTATCCTCTGAGTACACACAGGACAACACGTGCGAGGCTTAGATGTCACCCTCACACTGTGCAGATTTTTTTTTATACCACTAAGGTGTCAGACAAGCACACGGCCCACCTGATGGAAAGTGGTTACGTGGCCTATGGACGTTTGTAACACCAGAGGAGTCACAGTCGCGCTGCCAACACTGTAAATATAGAGTTTCTGTGCCGTCAGTGTAGAAGACAAAGCAGGACAAGCCTTTAGTCTTCCCATTGACAGCACAAATTCTCCAGTGAGCTCTGGCTACCGTACTCACCGCTGCAATAACCAAGCGGTTCGAAGACTCTTTTCTTTGCCACACCATCAAGACTTGGAATTCATTACCAGCTCACGTGTTTCCTGCTTCCTACAGTCCTGGGTTCTTCAAGCGTGGCATGAAAAAGCATCTGATGAGGCCGCCAAGCTGAGTGCCACCATTGTTACATTACTTAGTGTCTGTAATGGTGACCCTCTTTCCTGAGACTTTGCCTATGACTTACCATCAGGCGAGGTGAAGTAAAATTGGCGTGCCTTAGAAAAAAAAATCTAGATAGGTACCTACTAGTATTCCTCCTAACTCCTCCAGCTAAGCTCAATTGCTTGTATTAGGAGTGACTCTGTAGTGTAATACCAAGGATTTGAACAGGGCTCTGGATCGTAAGGTCAACTCTTCAACCACAAAGTTACCGACGCTTATAATGCACTAGAATTGGTTTAAAAAACAAATTCAAAAGACATACATGAACGATTAAACCATTACACGCCTTTTTTGACCACTCGTGTAATAAATAACCTACTCAAAATAATTAATAATAATCATGCAATGTAGGTATTACAGATCCTTATCAACAGACCAACATCTTATGTATATTCAGATTCACGTAACCAGTATCGAGCACACGCTTTTTATTAAAAATAATTAACAGGTATTATTGAGATAGCATCTTGAGATAACCTTTATGGTAAAAAACTTCGAGCAATTTTAATGTTACGAGTACATACAGTATAAATAAATAAATATTCTACAATATTTTCTTTTTATTTAGCTTATAGCTATGGTACCCATAGCTATAAGCTATGGTACCCCCTATCCACGTTTGCCGAAGGACCGATGGCCGTTGGAGCAAACGAGTCCTAGAGTGGAGACCGCGAGAAGGTAAACGAAAGGTAGGACGCCCTCTAGCCAGATGGACTGACGACCTGAAAAAGGTGGCTGGGACAGACTGGATGCGGAAGGCGGAGGATCGGAGAAAATGGCGCACATTGGGAGAGGCCTATGTCCAGCAGTGGACTGCAGTGGGCTAATTGATTGATTGATATGGTACCCAGCCGCTCTGGGGAGATTCTCTTTACCTGCAATTTTTAGCGAGTCACTTGGACGTATTTACCTAGTGACAAACTGACCCGCACTTCTTTTTGCAGGGTCTTCGTACCGGGTTTCGCACCAGTATTACGGTAGTGAGGCACACCAGTGGAGACCCTGACACGCCGGCACCATCACCAGCCCTGTGTTCACTAGCTAAGTGCATATACCATCAGTATCAGAATAAACGGGATATTTACCATGTTTCATTGTTTTGAGTTTCCGATATTTCGGCGCTGTTGCAAGCACCATGATCACGGAGGAACTGATCGAACAGTGGCGGTGAACAGAGAAAAAGTTTTTTCCTAGGAGTAGTTATATCGATCTACCCTCTTTCGAGTTCTTTTACTACGCGTATCTGCACTACTATTGGTTTCACTCTCACTACAAACTCGAACCCGATCTCGATCACGTTCACGACATACAATGCTCACTGTATCCACTCGCGATTTTGTTACTGATACTGATATGAGTGACCATGATAGTTTAAATACCTATATTGCGTATACCATCTTTGCACAACGGACCGAATAACGCCACGGCAGGATATTTATTACGAATCCATCCCCTGAGATTTATTTACTACTAATAAATTTATGTAATGGAACTTCTTATCAATTAATAATAATTGTTATATAAATATTATAAATAATTTATCAGGTTTTATTTATCTCTCTGTCTCACCGCTAGCCAGACTATAATTTTTATTTTTTTTATTTTTTTTTATTCTTAAAGTGCATCATACCTCTTAATTTATTTTATTTAACTTCACTATAAACCCAACTATACTCCTTCTCTCCGTTACACGCTATCCAGCCAAAACAGCCAGACCCATGGTAAGCATAGCTTAACTAGCTTGTGTTATGGAATCTACTTTGTTTTTGTAAATACACACAATTATATATAAAAACACCTAGCTAGACCAATACAAATACCCATATTGATTTATACAAATATTTGCACTGAGCGGGGATCGAATCCGTGCCTACTGCGAAGCGGTCGTGTTCACTACCGCCTCGCCACAGAGGCTGTCAAGCCACACCGTGAGCAAGGAGGTGAGCGAGAGAACTCTCACTCCTAGGGAAGTATGAAATATATGAGAGGAGTATGAAATACATCTAGACTTTTGTAGACATACAAGTTGCTGTTGTTTTTAAGTTTAGAGGAGAATTACGGTGTATGAGACAGAGTAGAATTTGGGCCATCCCATCTCTTCCCATGCGGTGTCATACAAGGCGACCAAGGGATAGGACTGCTTAACATCAGATAGATTTATACAGCCCAGACTCAGCCTCAGATGCATGGCTTGAGTCGACAATAGTGCTCGGAAGTCGGCAATAGGCTCACCTCCCATTACGTGGGACCAAATTGGTGTCCTAGAGTGGAGACCGCGAGAAGGTAAACGAAAGGTAGGACGCCACCTAGCCAAATGCACTGACAACCTCAAAAAAGTGGCTGCGACAATCTGGATGCGGAAGACGGAGGATCGGAGAAAATGGCGCACATTGGGAGAGGCCTATGACCAGCAGTGGACGGCGATGGGCTAATTGATTGATTGAACTGGTGAAATGTGGGTGTTTATTCACCTCTGCCTAACCCTCCGGGGATAAAGGCATGATTATATGTATGTATGTATGAGACGCACAAAATAAACAACACAAATATTATAAGTTCCATATATTATTAGTTCTATGATCTTGGACATCTTGGAGGAACCTCCTTCCAGCATCTTCAGAGAACAAGCATCTGCAAGTCAATATATCTGTGGAGACGAGGCTTACCTTTTTTTTAATGCAATTTAGGTGGCAGACATGCACACAGCCCACCTAATGGAAAAGTGGTTACCGTGAGCTATGAACGTATGCAACACCAGGGGAGTCACACCCATGCTATAGACCGCTGTAGGAACAGAGAGTTTCTGTGCCATCAGTGCAGAAGAAACGATCAGAACAAGCCTTTAGTCTTCCCACTGACAGCACAAAAACTCTCCAGTGAGCTATGGCTCACCGTCGGTAACACAACAAAAGGTTATTATAACCGCGGTATTCTGTAGAGTGGAGGTACTTCCCCAGTCGAACTGCTCAATTAAGACGGAAATACCGCCGTGTCCTACTTCTAGAGATTGGAACTCGCCTCATATTTATGTCCGTTCTTTCCGCCATCCTCTCTACATGTCCAAATCAACTAAGCAACCAGTTCTCTATATTACTCACTGTATACTAATTTTCTACCAATCCACAACAAGAAAAAAAAAATCAGATGGATTGCAAACCTCCTTATTTTTTGTAGTTGCTAAAAAACAAAAACAACATACGAACATTGATTGAATTCTAATTAAGAAAGCAGTCAACTAATCAAGTAACCAATTATCTCGTTATTGCGCCACTGTAAAATAAAATTTTATGGTTTATAACAAAAAGAGTATTAAAACACCTACAGAAAAACTGTGCGTGAAACACAGAAATCAGAATATGATTTTCATTTCGGTTACTTGCGCCTGCTAAATATGTAATAGCAACATTACAACATATGTAACAGCGACATTGCAGAAACTTTTATGTCAGGCGTCGTGACAACTTTCAAATGTTATAAATGATACGCTTTTTGCTATACGATATGCTCTACTAAACATATAGGAAGGAAATGTAAAAGATTAATTTAGTTTTCGTAATTTCTTCATGTTATTAGAACGGTTGGAGATCACGGTGACTTTTTTGTTTGTTACAACTATTTCTTTTATTATAGAACGTGTAGTTAAAGTCAAATGTATTAATTTTGCTAGTGTTGTAAAGTAAAATGCGAGCACGGATAGCGCTAACGTAGGTATAAACTATTTCTTTTCGTACGGGAATCCCCACGTGTACTACCTTAGATGCAAGAGTGAAAGGTGACCCTCGAAAGGACCTCCCTCCCACCACCGCTGATCAAGAAGGCAATTTCCTGTTTCGAAATGTCCATTTGGGGTATGGGAACCCATCTTGCTGCTACTTCTGCTACAGTGACAGGCAGCTCCACCTGGCCTCCGCAGTCCAGCACTCAACGAAGGGCGGAGGTCGTTAGGCGTCTGAGTCGTCTCTTGAATGATTCCCGCTCAAGGTAAATATTTGATGAATATGTATATTTGCATTGGGTGTTTCTATGTATGTATTTACAAAAAAAAATAAGTACCTAAGTATGTTTATCCGCATTCTAGATTCCATAACACAAGCTAGTTAAACTATGCTTACCATGGGTCTAGATAGTGTTGTGTAAAATGTTGTGAAATGTTTATTATCTATTTTTTTAATATTTCTGATGTGAGTAGTTCAAGTAGGTACTTATTTTTTAATAAAATTATCTTCCACAGGTAGATTGAACATTTTATAAATCTATTAAAAACAGAGTGGAATTTTAAATGATCGTTACTAAATGTAAATGATCTAATTTAAATGTAAATATCACTAATAAGTGTCAGCAACCCACTTCAGGGCGGTCGTGTTTGGACAGAATTAGATAACATTGATAATTAGTCTTATATGAAAATTTCTATTACAAAATATTAATTCCTTTTTAGAGTTCCGTACGCACAGGGTAATAAAACTAAAAACCGACTACTGAAAAAGTATTAATCAAGAAAATACCTAGAATAGCCGTGGTCGTATGCCACTTTTCCCTACAATGTATTGTTTTGTTAGACTAAGTGGCATACGACCACGGCTATCCTAGATATTTCCTTGTATAATACTTTTCCAGTAGTCGGGTTTTAGTTTTAAACTAATTTTTTTATTTATATTATTTTGGAGTAAGCAATAAGTATCATATATACATATTTGAAATGTGTTAATTAAGCCCTTCTAGTTGATACCAAACAGGAAATATTTATCTCAAATTTATTTTTGAACACAGTACTTTATGACCGCTAGAGGGCGCCACATTAGATTCAGTGACACGTTATATAGCCTATAACCAGCGGACGACTAAAAAGCTTCTAACGATACCTCTTTGGTCCAGTTCTAATTAGTGGTTGAGGAGCTATGAAGGAACAGATGAACCTACATACGTAGCCTGTTAAACTCCAAAACCCTCCTTTTACTTCGCTGTAGTCGGATAAAAACATACTTGTATTAGCCACGGGTAGCCAGTCAATAGTAAGCCATAAATTGGAGATAAACTAAATATTCGCTCACAACAACCGGAGGTCATAAATATAGGTTCATATTAAAACTGGAAATAAACGACGGCCATGTTTTAAATTTAGATAAATAATTCGCTTTATTACATGTTTTGGATAAGCGGAGTTTTATTAATGTAACTCTCATCATCAATTCTTTTTATAACACTTAGGTGGCACCTGATGTAAAGTGGTTACCGTGGCCTATGGACGTGTGTAACGCTAGAGGAGTCACACTCGTGCTGCCATCCTTGTGAGAATCTTCTAATGCCGTTTTTGAAGAACCCCATAATGTAGTCGCTTGGGAAAATCACAGCAGGGAGTTCATTTCACAGCTTGAGCGTGAGTGGGATTAAGTTTCTTTCATACTATCAGCTAGTCCAGCAGTGAACTGCGATGGGCTAGTTGAAAGATTTCATTGATCTTTTAAGAGGAGGTAAGACTCGGCAGTATTTCCGTCCCAATTGAGTAGCTTAACTGAGGAGTTACCTCCCATCTACAGAATACCACGACTATAATAACCTCGTGTTGTGTTCCCGGCGGTGAGTAGGGTAGCCAGAGCACACTGGGGAGTTTTGTGCTGTCAGTGGAAAGATCAAAGGCTTGTCCTAATTTTGTATTCTGCACTGACGGTAAAAAAATCTCTGTTCTTACAGGGTCGGCAGCACGAGTGTAACTCCACTGGTGTTACACACGTTCATACCGAAACGATAACCACTTTCCATTAGGTGGGCCGTGTGCTTGTCTGCCACATAAGTTGTATAAAAAAAATCTTTCCAGTAGATCCACCCTACCGAACCAGCAAAAGAATCTTTTTGCAATGGTTTATCTATCTTATTTAATACTTTTATAATATATCTTGACATAAAATTGGCTATTTGACAAGGTCGTTCGATTCTGCGAGGGATATGCCTGTCAATCTCACCTTCGGCAACCAAAGCGACCCACAGGCGGCGTGCATTTTAGTCGGTTCGAGTCCGACATAACCTCCTCCACCGGCTCCGGTGGGGAGGTATCAGCGGGGATTTTGCGCACGTAAAAAAAAAAGAAAAAAAAGGTCGTTCGATTCTTCCCAATACTGCTTAGTTTTTAAGAGAAAGATCGCGGGTTCAAATCCCGCCTGAGCCAATCCAATTTTTTCTACTTCTTAATAGATTATTTTAATAATAATAGATTATATAGGAGGTAGGACACGGCGGTATTTCCGCCCGATTGAGCAGTCCGACTGGGGAAGTACCTCCGCCCTACAGAATACCGCGGTTATAATAACTTCGTGTTGTGTTACCAGCGGTGAGTAGGGTAGCCAGAGCTTACTGGAGAATTTGTGCTGTCAGTGGGAAGACTAAAGGCTTGTCCTGCTTTGTCTTCTACTGACGGCACAGAAACTCTGTACTTACAGGGTTGGCAGCGCGACTGTGACTCCTCTGGTGGTACAGACGTCCATAGGTCACGGTAACCACTTTCCATCAGGTGGGCCGTGTGCTTGTCTGCCAACTAAGTGGTATAAAAAAAAAAAGATTTTAATAGTTATCATACTAAATGCTTTAAAATTTCATTCAATGTTAATTTGTTATCATAAAACATGCTTTGCAAATTAAGATGTACATACATATATACATATAATCACGCCTTTATCCCCGGAGGGTTAGGCAGAGGTGAATTAATACCCACATTTCACCAATAATTGTATTCGGTTCCACGTAATAGGGGGTGAGCCTATTGCCGTATTTCGGGCACTATAATTGACTCGAGCCATGCATCTGAGACTGAGTCTGGGCTTTATATATCTGTCTGATGTTAAACAGCCCTTGTTCTTGTTGTCTAATTAAACTGCAACTATGACTTTTTATTATTTTTAATTCACAAAGTAAGTTCTAATATAAGCAATCAAATTCAGTCCCAAATTATAACATCTTACATTCCAGTGTAAAACTCGACGGGATATTTACCATGTTTATTATTTATTTATAATTACTTACTAGTTTAACATTAGTAATAATAATAATAATAATAAATAAATACATATTCTGCAACATACCACACAACGCTATCTAGAACCATGGTAAGCATAGCTAACTAGCTTGTGTTATGGAATCTAGAATGCTAATAAACATACTTCAATACTTTTTTTTTTGTAAATACATACATGTTATACATAGAAACATCCAGACCAATGCAAATATACATATTCATGCATACAAATATTTGCATTGAGCGGGAATCGAACCCGCGCCCCCTGCATAGCAGTCTAATGCTCTACCCCTACGCCACGGAGGTCGTCAATGATGGTGTCATGATACTTATATTCTTTCCTTCACATGGGTAAAATACGTTATCTATATTCACTGAACTTCTCCCTTCTCCAAATTTCAGATTGGTCGCCTGTCTCTCGCGTAATAAACTCCTCATATAATTATTAGAAGCACCTCAGGACACAGTCTAGTCTAGTGAAATATACTAATGCAAATACCCATATTCATGCATACAAATATTTGCACTGAGCGGGGATCGAACCCGCGCCTCCTGCGAAGCGGTCACGTTCACTACTGCCACGCCACAGAGGTTGAATGTGGATGATCATTGACCTTTCAATACTTAAAAAAATTTTTAAAAATTTAATATATCGTTGATTATTTAATTATGCAAAAATACAATTTAATTTTTAAAGATACTTAAATGAAATACTTAAATACTGTAACCTGACAGGTGATTATGTTTTTGAGTCGTTTGGGGTTGAAACGTTAGGGACGTGGGGTCCAAGTGCCCCATATAAAGACTTGGCAAAGCAGCTGATCGACGCCACGCGTGACCAGAAGGCTGGTTATTATCTTGCACAGAGGATAAGCATTGCCATTCAACGTGGCAATGCTGCCAGCCTTCTGGGTACGTTACCGGTCGGTGATGACGCGGAGGAATTTCATGACGCATTATGTATGTAATTTTTAATTTTAATTTTATTTTTTATTTTTTTTATATACATATAGGACACATCAATTAGACTTCGCCTTGCCTGATGGTAAGCTGAAGGCAAAGTCCCAGAAAAGAGGGTCACCATTACTTACACATACCGTGTGACAATGGTGACACTCAGCTTGACGGCCTCATCATATGCTATGTATATTAGTAGGTACCTAAAAATAGTTTTTAGTTTTAAATTTCATTGAAAAATAGTACAGATTGTCAAATACGAGTAGGTAGTATTGTACAATTTTGACGTTCATATATGCTCCTTACGTGCTTAAACTGAATAAATAAAATTGATTCTTTGATTTTTGACATCAAAAACTATTGCACTGATTGCACATAAGTACATACCTACATTTTGTGATTTGAATGGTGTCAGTACTATATATCGTACAACCAAAGGTAAGTACTAAGTCCCTAAGTTCATTCAATTAGCCTGCAGTCGTTAATAGTACTCGCCGAGAGTTCGAACGTGCGACCTCGAGGCGACCTCGCTAAGCACGCGGCATTTGGGGCCGGGAATGTGGGATGGGCAGGGCAGGTTTGCCTCGAGTCATTTGTACCAGCCGACGAGTGTATGTACTTTATAGAATTCCGATTGTGACATCTTGGTTGTTTGGTGAGAGCGTCCGACAGCGGAGTGAAAGGTCGCGGGATCATACATATAATCACGCCTTTATCCCCAGAGGGTTAGGCAGAGGCGAACTAATACCCACATTTCACCAATCATTAAATTCGGTCCCACGTAATGGGGGTGATGCTATTGCTGTCTTCCGAGCACATCTGAAGCTGAGTCGGGGCTGTTAAACAGCCCTATCCCTTAGTCACCTTGTACGACACCGCATGGGAAGAGATGGGGTGGTCCAAATTCTACTCTGCCGGGAACCACGCGGAAGAATTATAACGGGAGTTATGTTCATTATGAAATTATATACATACATTCAGTTCACTATGGGGTAGGCAGAGACCATACCTGTTTTCACTTGTTTGTTATGGCTACTTAAGTAATAGGTAATTAGAGTATATTATTAATGTGAAATACGGTCTCTCTGCGGCGTAATGGTAGAGCATTCAACTGCTACGGGGTTAAGGGTTCAATTCCCAATCAATGCAAATAATTATATGCATGAATATATATATATTTGCATTGGTCTTAGTGTTTCTATTCAATAATGTATTTATTGTACAAAAAAAAGTTTATCCTCATTCTAGATCCCATAACAAATAGGTAGTTAAGGGGTCTAGATAACTTTGGGTGTAGAATTTTGTAGAATATTGTTTAATTCTTCCAGTTTCATACCTATTTATATTTTGAAGGCAGGTACTATCTTCCCCTATGTTTACATAGGTCGCTGCTGGCCCGGTCAGCTATAGCATGGGTGACCGGCGGCTTCACCTGTCACCTCCAGACCTGTGCTTATGGAGGACGGAGGTCATTAAGTGACCTCCAACAACTGAGTCGCTTCCTCCGCGACCCCAAACTACCTTAGCAGACATTCTTCATCTTATCTAACACCCATTCAATAATAAGCTTTAGGTCCAAAACAAAAATTAATTATTAACAATCTTATTGTATGGAAAGTATGCCACCCACTAAGCACAACCATCTATTCATTTCCAACCTTGCTACTCACAAAATAAGGTCCATATCCTTTTGTTTCTATCAACTGGTAAGGTTATATAATACCCATGTTATGCTGATTTTTATCTTAACATCAGTGAATAGAGTTCAGATTAATTTGTTCTGTCGATTAATGTATTATTTGACCGTGACAAATTGAGGTGTACTGAATTGATTTTAGTATTGCTATTTGAAATTATCATCTGATAAGGTCTCCTCGATGATGTAAGTACATAGTAAGGTCTTTGATGCGAATAAATTGCACTAATTTCGTGCAATAAATGCATACAATTTGCACAAAACGGTACGTGGTACCTTCTGTGGCGTGGTGGTAGAAAATGCGGCCGCTACGCAGGAGGCGAGGGTTCGATCCCCGCTTAGTGCAAATATTCCCTCGGATAATAATAATAATCCCTCGGATTGTGCTACTGCTGTTGCCGGTGAGATCGGTCTGGGTATGGAATACTATATTCCTTACACTGATGTCACCGGTGCCCGAGGAGTGCGCCCTTGGTTCGGGCGCGAGTGTGCGAGGGCTGTTGATCAAAAGCAGTCCGCGTATCGCGCTTGGGTAAGGGCGCGTGCCACGCACGATCCCAATGTGAGCCACTTCAAGGCGGCGTACAACAGAGCCACAAAGGTCTGCAAGAGGGCTTACGTCAAAGCGGATGCCCTGCGCATTGCGCGGCTTGGTCAAGAGCTAGTGGCACATCCCACGGGCAGCCGTGGATACTGGCGACTGGCCAAAGCCGTGCAGGCCAACTTCTGTCAGCCTTCGCTGCCACCGCTGCGCTACCCTGATGGATCCCTGGCCCATGGACCGCAAGAGAAAGCCAATATGCTAGTAAATCTCTTTGCGGCCAATTCCCGAGTCGATGATTGCGGTATACAGCCGCCGACACTACCCAATGGTGACCACGTAATGCCTGAAATACGTATCAGGCAATGCGATGTTCGTGCGGTGCTTCAATCACTCGATGTCCGGAAAGCCAGTGGCCCGGATGGTATTCCAGCGGTGGTCTTACAAAAATGTGCAGCGGAGTTGTCTCCGATGCTTACGCGGCTGTACCGACTGTCCTACAGCTCGGGTACAGTGCCTTCGGCTTGGAAAGAGGCGAATGTACAGCCGATCCCCAAGAAGGGGGATCGCTCAGAGCCAGCCAACTATCGACCCATAGCCGTCACCTCAGTGCTGTGCAAGGTCTTCGAGCACATCATTAACAAACAGCTCATGCGTCACCTAGAGGATCACTCCTTAATTAATGACCGGCAATATGGCTTCAGGCCGAAACGGTCAACGGGTGATCTTCTAGCATACGTTACCCATCTTTGGGGTGAGGCTATGGACAAGCACGGCGAGTCACTGGCAATTAGTCTTGATATCGCCAAAGCTTTCGATAGAGTCTGGCACAAATCGCTTCTCTCCAAGCTACCAGCCTTTGGTCTGCCTCCTAGACTGTGCAACTGGATTGCTAGTTTCCTGCAGGAGCGCCGTATCCGCGTCCTCTGTGATGGACGGGCTTCGGAGTTCTTGCAAATAAATGCTGGCGTACCGCAGGGGTCTGTATTATCTCCCACTCTCTTTCTTCTGCATATCAACGACATGCTGTCCACCGGCAGCATACATTGCTATGCAGACGATAGCACCTTACACGGGAGTTATCACGGACAACCTGCGGCCAAACAGTCTGATATCGTGGAAAAAAGACAGCTTCTTGTCACTGAACTGGACCGGATCTTGAATCACATTTCTCAATGGGGCTCCGAGAACATGGTCGAGTTCAATGCCAAGAAGACGCAGGCTTGTGCGTTCACAGCAAAGGTATCTTCTTTCCTTCCCCTTCCCACTCTTCAGAGCACGCCACTTCCACTGCAGGACAATCTCTATATCCTAGGCATGGATATTCGCTGCAAACTGAATAACAGAAATTACATCGAGAGCATCATCAAAACAGCCTCGCGGAAACTCGGACTCTTAAACAAAGTGAGACGTTTTTTCACGCCGGAGCAGCGGTGTCTTCTCTATAAGACACAAATTCGCTCCTGCGTGGAATACTGCTCGCATCTCTGGGATGGCTCCGCGAAATACCTACTAGATGCTCTCGACAGGTTGCAGCGACGCGCGGTCCGAATTATTGGGAACCCTGAGGTCACGAACACCCTCGAGCCTTTGCAGATGCGTAGAGATATTGCTTCCTTGGCTGTATTTTACCGTCTCTACCACGGTGAGTGTTCTGACGAGCTCTTCCAACTAATCCCACCATCTCCTTTCCTACATAGGACAACACGTGCAGGCCTTAGATGTCACCCTCACACTGTGCAGAATATACGAGCAAGAACCAAGCGGTTCGGAGACTCTTTTCTTTGCCGCACCACCAAGACCTGGAATTCATTACCAGCACACGTGTTTCCTTCTTCCTACAGTCCCGGGGCCTTTAAGCGGGGCGTGAAAAAGCATCTGATGAGGCCGCCAAGCTGAGTGCCACCATTGTAGCACTTAGTGTCTGTAATGGTGACCCTCTTTCCTGAGACTTTGCCTTTAGCTTACCATCAGGCGAGGTGAGGTCAAGTTGGCGTGTCTTATATAAAAAAAAAAAAAAAAAAAAAAAAAAATTTGTATTTTTTTTATACAACTTAGGTGGCAGACAAGCACACGGCCCACCTGATGGAAAGTGGTTACCGTGACCTATGAACGTGTGTAACACCAGTGGAGTCACATCTGTGCTGCCGACCCTGTAAGAACAGAGATCTTATGTGCCCTCAGTGCAGAACACAAAATCAGGACAAGCCTTTGGTCTTCCCACTGACAGCACAAAAACTCTCCAGTGAGCTCTGGCTACCCTACTCACCACCGGGAACACAACGCGAAGTTATTATAGCCGTGGTATTCTGTAGGGTGGATGTACTTGCCCAGTCGGACTGCTCAATTCGGACGGGAATACCGTCGTGTCCTACCTCCTCGACTTGTATGCATGAATATGGGTAATTGCATTGGTCTGGTCGTGCCTTAAGCCATACATATTTACTGTCCGATGGAGAGCATCCCAAGACTCCTACAGGAGGAGATGGGGTGGCCCTATCCACTCCACTGCGCCCCGGGAACCAACACGGCACAGTTGCTGCGGTTTTCTCAAGCACCCACAACATGGGGTTCTTCAAGAGGGGCATCAGAAAGTTTTTTCGCTGTCGGAAGCGCGAGTGTAAAACCCCTGGTGTTGCATACGTCCATAGGCCACGGTAACCACTTCCCAGCAGGTGGGCGGTGTGCTTGTCTGCCACCTAAGTGATATAAAAAAAAAGTTTAATTTACATCTAAGAGGAGCGAAGCCTTTAAACTGAGGACCATCATTGTAGCATTGGTGACACTTATTCCTGAGCCTTCTGAGATTGCATCTTCTGCATCCAAGCGAGGTGACGTCACATTTTTCTTCTGTCAAATCGACGGCACTTCTGCCTACAAATTCTGTTTTACCAGTGTGCTGTTACCGGGTCGATCAATGACCTTTACCCCCATGAGCACAGGCCTGGGGGTGACGGGTGGAGGCGCCTGTCACCCTCGTAGAAGCTGGTCCGGGGACGTGTTGGGCACTCTGTGGTCCCCACACCTGAGGAGAGGGCTAGACGGAGAGAGATGGTCCTGGGTCGGCCGTGGTGCGAGAGATATGCCTGTCAACCTCACCTTCGGCAACCAAAAATTATCCCCAGGCACCGTGCGTTTTAGTCGGTTCAAGTCCCACATAACCTCTCCCCCCGCCTCCGATGGTGGGGTTATCCGTATAGACTTTATGGGGAAAAGTATGCTGTTAACTGGAATGCGTTCTCAGAGGTGCTCATAAGATCCTCCGGTGTACGTCACATTGAGGTGCTAACATTGAAAAAAAAAATAGAGATTTTACTAGGCCATTTACCAGAAAAGCCTTGAGGATTACTTTTATAAATTAATGAGCCTATTACTGTCGGAAAAAACCTTCTATGAATTAAAAATTAAATATCCCGGAAGGAAGAAATATGAATGTATTTTTGTAACATTCACTGTTCTATCTATTTAGATTGGAAAGTGAATACTCAGACGGGGCTCGAACCCACGATAAGATGGTTGTATAGGAAAATATCGAATGCAAAAAAAGTCGGGTCAGTAGCTCAGTGATTGGAGTATTCCTTTCTAATAGACTTTTTTTTCGCACCATTAAAGTCTGGAATTCATCACCAGCTCACGTGTTTCCTTGAGCGACGTCCACCTAGCCTCCCAAGCCCGCGAGGAAAACCTGTCGGAGACTCTTCGATTGTTTAGTTAGTGCATCTACTAGCATTTGAAGTTAGCTTGGATCCGAAAGATGTTGGTTACAGGGCTTAATAATAATAATAATAATAAGCATATTAAATTCTCATAAAAGGGCCTCTACGTCTTGGCTTCGGCCCGACGCACGCCTTCCAAAGGCCCGGGACTCCATAGTCCCGAGAGTCAAGGTACTGAGAAACAATAATAATAATAAAATTAAAAAAAAAATACACAGAAAAAATACAAAAATACATACCACTTGCTGATGAAATACGGCAAATATGGCATCAACACACAGTTAAAATAATACCTATCATTCTCTCATCCACAGGTCTCATTCCAAAATCATTACACACATCAATCACAGGATTAGGCCTACATGAAAAAGTATATATTTCATTATGTACAGAGATCAGTTGTTATAGATACATGTTCCATAGTTAGGCGATTCCTCACATCCACTACACAAACACCCACCACAATTCAAAATGAACCGACTCACTTGGCTTAAGCCCGTGATAGGTTCACACATATCAGCCGAAAAAGCTGAGAAGTTTAAAATAATAATAAATGTTTATTTCACAATAAGGAGTACAGAGTAACATTACAGAGCAGTGAATGAGATAGCAAATGGAAATAACAATATCAGACAGTGTGATGTAAGCATATTACAACAAAAGTAGTACTTGGTCACTATTATTGTCAACCCTACCTCTTAAACTAGGGTTACCCTTGTATCTTAAGAGGCTTATTTATAGTGTTGATTGATGGCCACGTTTGCCGGAGGACCGATGGCCGTTGGAGCAAACGAGTCCTAGAGTGGAGACAGCGAGAAGGTTAACGAAAGGTAGGACGCCCCCTAGCCAGATGGACGGACGACCTGAAAAAGGTGACTGGGACAGACTGGATGCGGAAGGCGGAGGATCGGAGAAAATGGCGCACATTGGGAGAGGCCTATGTCCAGCAGTGAACTGCGGTGGGCTGATTGATTGATTGATTGATGCCACCTGGTGTAATTTATTGTTACATATATTGATTGATTGATTGATTGATGCCACCTGGTGTAATTTATTGTTACATATATTGATTGATTGATTGATTGATGCCACCTGGTGTAATTTATTGTTACATATATTGATTGATTGATTGATTGATGCCACCTGGTGTAATTTATTGTTACATATATTGATTGATTGATTGATTGATGCCACCTGGTGTAATTTATTGTTACATATATTGATTGATTGATTGATTGATGCCACCTGGTGTAATTTATTGTTACATATATTGATTGATTGATTGATTGATGCCACCTGGTGTAATTTATTGTTACATATATTGATTGATTGATTGATTGATGCCACCTGGTGTAATTTATTGTTACATATATTGAGAGCACACTTGTAGTTTTTCTACAGTATTCATTATTGAACCTGATCGAAAGCCTTTGAGGATGCCGTCAGATGAACGGGTCAGGTTCACTAATGAATGTGGAACAAGTACAATTGTGTTCTCAATTTATGTCCTGTACAGGGCTCGTGGACCAGTAGACTCGTGGTTTTATCAACACGGCCTACTGGTGGGACCACGGGGAATTTTTCGCCCTGGACTACTGAGACGAGGTCTCAGGTTCGATCACAGGTTTTACTATGGCACACATCAATGACTTCTCGATGCTTTTCGAAGTTATGTGTGTATTTATCGCAGGTTTATAAGTGCCCGGGTAATGGCAATAGGCTCGCCACCTATTACATTGGGACCTAAACATAAACAGGCGAAATATGGGAGCTAGCACCTCTGCCTACCCCTTCGGGGATGGGATGATAGGCGTGAGTTTATGTTATGTCCCACTGCTGTTTAGTGAGACTACGGGAAAGTCATTGTTTATTATTAATCGTGGTCCCACTGGAACTGTCATTTAGAATAAAATTGAGTTTCTTTTGGTGCGTAGTCGCTACGGGAAAAAAAAAAATCCACGTGGTCCCATTAGCGGACCATCATAGTAGGACCATGGATAAACGCCTTCTGTATACCGTAGTTACTTTCTAATTCTCGTAACTCTCATCAAGCAACTATATCTGTACATATTTCTAATGAAGACAGATGTCTTATCTTTTCTGCTTACCTATCTTGGTCATAAATTCACGTGGGTGCTTTTTATAGACTTTTGTCTTTGGCCTAAATCAAAATGCCGGAGTCAACATCTTTATGAGCAGACGTGCTGAGTCTCTCTAGCGCTAGCAGTAAATCTTTTACATATGCGTACGCGCCGGTGTGGAACAACAGCTAACAGATAACTTCAATGGATACTAGACAATATAATGAAATTGTAAACCATTTAGTATATCTACTAATTTAGATAGCGTGATAAGAGAGCGATGTGGAGTGATAGAAGATGTAGTGATGAGAATTGAGAGAGGAATGTTGAGATGGTTTGGTTATGTTGAGAGAATGAATGAAAGAAGACTAACGAAACAGGTGTGTGAGGCAAGTGTGGATGGTACCGTCGGAAGGGGAAGACCTAGGCATACATACCTGGTCCAAATCGGGGAAGTTTTAGAAAAGGGGCAGGTCAGGTGTACCCTAAACTGACGAGCATGCATGAAGAATGTAATGAGAGTGAATGTAGCGAGAGTAGTATGTCAGGATCGTAGCAAATGGAGATCCGTGATCTCTGCCTGCCGCTGTGGGAGACAGGCATGATTTTATGTAATGTATGTAATTTAGATTAGAAGAAGCGAATGCTTTAACACGGGACTCGAACCCACGAACAGTCCCTTACAGCGGGAATTTTAACACTTCATGGACATACGAAAAAAACTTTTTTTCCCTAACAGGAGGGACGCTTTGACTACTAAGCTACAGAACCTTCGCCCGAAACCATCCAAACTCTTCTATACATATATCCGTCTTACCGCGAATCGCTTTCAATAGTTAGCATACTGAATGCTTTAACAATATCATTCAATTATTATTATTTACTAGCTGACCCACCCCAGCTTCGCCCGGGGTATATTTTGAAGCTTCATATCCCTTTGAGCCCGTATGTTATAGTCTTCAAAATATGTATGAAATTTGCCGTATTTGTTAACATTTCTTATCAATGCTCCGCTCCCTTAAGCAGTAGCGTGATGATATATAGCCTAAAACCTTCCTCGATAAATGGACTACCCAACACTGAAAGAATCGTTCAAATCGGACCAGTAGTTCCAGAGATTAGCGCGTTCAAACAAACAAATAAACAAACTTGCAGCTTTATAATATTATAAGTATAAGTATAGATTATTATATTATTACGCTGTAGCCTAGTGGTATGCTGAGATGAGGTCTCTGGTTCGATCCTAGGTTTTACCATGGCACACACCAAAGACTTTTCGATGCTTTTCGAAGTTATGTGTGTATTTATCGCAGGTTTATAAGTGCCCGGTTAATGGCAATAGGCTCACCACCTATTACATTGGGATCTAAACATAAACTGGCGAAATGTGGGTGCTAGCACCTCTGCCTACCCCTTCGGGGATATAGGCGTGAGTTTATGTTATGTTATGTATAATTATATTATTATAAATGAGATATTATTATTCTTTAGCTATTATAGGTTTACGCGCGTATGTATGTATGTTTGTACAATTCTTTGTTCCCCTCTATAAGCCTAACGGCAATGAGCTCTCAAATGAAATCTTCCGAGTGTAACAGTCGGGGTCAAACCTGTCATATTCTTCATTGCCAGTCACGCCTTAACCGCTACGCCATTCTTGCTTCATTCATTGAAGATACTCATCACAGCATCAAAAGAAAGTGAGTGGCGTGTTTACTGCCAAGCTCCGTGCGCGCCGTCGTTATGATAACTGTGAAGACTGGTCGCCAGTCGCCATTGGTCATCAAGAGGGAGTCGTTAACCCAGAATGTTAACTCTTTTGTTCAAATGAGACATACAGTAAACAATTATTTGTAGATGTTATTTTTAAACTATCGCGGTGCTGCAATGCATCCGAAACGTCGGCAAACATAGTAAGTTCCATGATTTAATCGCGAAAAATTTCGAATCCTTGTATAATTATGAATTATTTGTGGAACTAGCTCGCAAATTAAAAATAGCAGATTAGCTCGTTGAAGTGACAATGGGCGGGACACATAGCGCGCAGAACAAATGGCCGATGGAGCAAAAAAGTTCTGGAATGGCGACCGCGTACGGGCAAACGTAGCGTAGGACGCCCAACGGCCAGGTGGAAGGACGACCTCTTGAAGGTCGCCGGGAAGAATTGGATGCGGGCTGCTTTAGATCGGTCATTCTGGAAGTCTGTGGGAGAGGCCTATGTTCAGCAGTGGACTATGTGTGGCTGACATGATGATGATGATGCAATTTAAAAAAATGTGGTTATATATGTGCCAGAAAGGCTAATATTAAATCCATGAATACTTGGATGATAAACAAGCTTTGAAATGAGCTGTTCGCTCTACTATGCTACTCAAGTAAATTTTTGTATTTTTTTATGTAGAATACATTAATTAGACTTTGCTTTGCCTGATGGTAAGTTGAAGGAAAAGTCTCAGAAAAGCGGGTCACCAGTAAACGCCATAATAAACCAAATTATGAGAAGGGGGAAGAATTCCAGGGCTCCAATATGTAAGTTTTATGATACAATTTTTTAAGGAGGTAGGACACGGCGGTATATCCGCCCGATTGAGCAGTCCGACTGGGGAAGTACCTCCGCCCTACAGAATACCGCGGTTATAATAACTTCGTGTTGTGTTCCCAGCGGTGAGTAGGGTAGCCAGAGCTCACTGGAGAATTTGTGCCGTCAGTGGGAAGACTAAAGGCTTGTCCTGATTTGTCTTCTACTGACGGCACAGAAACTCTGTACTTACAGGGTTGGCAGCGCGACTGTGACTCCTCTGGTGTTACAGACGTCCATAGGCCACGGTAACTACTTTCCATCAGGTGGGCCGTGTGCTTGTCTGCCAACTAAGTGGTATAAAAAAAAAAAAAAAAAATCGTGATTGACGGTCAAGTTATTAATCGAATTTGATTTGTTTTGAACCTAGGAAGAAAACCGATACCAGAGCTTAGTCCATCAATCAGCAGCTGTACCGGGTTATGGATTGAGTTCCCTGAAGGCCTTGGCCTTGGGCCCCATGGGGTGAAGTATGCTTATATAAGAATTTTTACGCTTCTAGTATCCTTTAAGTATGTACTAGGTAATCAGAACTGTAAGATACGCTTTCAGAAAAAATAAAAAGTCAAAAGAGTATAAGAGTTAAAGATAATTGATAGAAATATCACTCTACTATTAAAGCGTTTCTAACATGGTTTAGGACAATTTTTCTTTGAAAAGTTGATGCACTTACGCCTTTTGGCCTTTCAACCGTTGACATAATTCGGCCCTAGATGAACACGTAAATGGTATCGGCTAATACCCGTGGATCACCTTCTAAATCTTAACATTTAAAAATCTACCTTAACTAATACAAAATAAGGTTTAAATCAGCCCCTACGAAGAAACAGTCGAGACAGGCTTGGCCAGAATTCGGGTCACAGTATAAACAGCAAAGGTGTTGCGCCTGCGCGTGTAAGTTAAGATTGCGAGATTTATAAAATTGAAATCTTCGAATACAATTTTTTTCTTACATAGGTCACATCAATATGACTTTATCTTGTCTGATGGGTAGTTAAAACTAAACGTATGTTGGTAAAGAACTCAGTTTTTATGGTGCGGTTGCAAAAAAAGATACCAGCTGTTTGTTATACCGCTTAGGTGGCAGACAAGCACATGGCCCACCTGATGGAAAGTGTGTACCGTGGCCTATGGACGTGTGCAAAGCCAAAGGAGTCACACTCGCACTGCCAAGCATAAGCATAGTTTCTGTGCTGTCAGCGTAAAAGACAAAGCAGGACAAGCTTTTGGTCTTTCCACTAACAACACAAAAAGTCTCCAGTGAGGTTACCGTAGCCTATGGACGTGGGGCACACCAGAGGCGATAGCTATACTCCATTCGGTTGGGTACTTAACTTAACGTAAAATCTTGTTGATATTTTTTTTTTAAACAATATTAGAACCGTAATTACTAATATTCCCTCTAACCCCTCCAGCTAAGCTAAATTGCTTGTGCTAGGAGTTGGTTCAAGTCGGTAGTGTAATGGTCAGAATTCGAACCGTACTCTCGATCGTGAGGCTGACTCCTTAAGCACTAAGCTACCAACGCTTTAAGAGTTGAGACGCTTGAGTCTGTTTAATTAGTACTTCTTTCTACTTCTTCTGTTTAATGAGTCTGTTTATTAGGTACTTTAATGAGTAAAGGTTTCTATAAAGTGGATGAGTACCTTAATGATGTTAATGCGTGGTCAACATAAGTCTCTTGCTTGCTCGCACAAATTAAATTGTGAACTAAAACAAATTTAAAAAAGAAAAATAATCTAGTTCCAATGTAGTTCGCTGAGTTTCTTGCTGGTATCTTCTCAGTAGAACTAATCTACCGAACCAGCGAAAGAATCATTTTCCAATGGTTTATTTTTACATTATTTAAAATTTTCATATTATTTCTTGACATACATAATTGTAAAATTTTGACGTTCATATGTGCTCTTTATGTGCCTAAACTGAATAAATAAAATTGATTCTTTGATTCTTTGATTGAATATTTTTTATTTAAAAACTCAGTTTATTCATATTTTGTGTTTCGAAACTCATTTTGAAGACTAAAATCCGAAATTGACTGAGTTAGTCGTAAATAATCACAGTAGTTTAGTCCTCAATGGAAACGTTTTTCCGGTATGAAAGGAGTTGATCGACGCCTCAAATATTGTAGACTTTTGACTGACATCGCTCAACCAGAAGATGCACCTTTGCGGGTTAGTGCTTGGGTGATCCATAGACGAGACTGTATTGTTTCCGACGGGTCACTGACTAGTTCGTGATGGCACCCGACAGGTTGTTTTAGTGTGGTAATAGTCCCTCATACCCTGAGTCCGCGGAATGTGGAAGGAAAATATATTTTTTACTGTCTAAACAAAAAAGTAACATACATACATACATTTAATCACGCCTTTATCCCCGGAGGGTTAGGCAGAGGTGAATTAACACCCACATTTCACCAATTATTCGGTCCCACGTAATAGGGAGTGAGCATATTCGGTAATATGCTCACACTTATAGGAATACGGTTATTCCGAGCACTATTGTTGACTTGAGCCACGCATGAGGCTTAGTGTGGGCTGTATAATGTATATATCTGCCTGATATTAAACAGCGCTATCCCTTAGTCGCCTTGTACGACACCGCATGGGACGAGATGGCGTGGTCCAAATTCTACTCTGCCGGGAACCACGCGGCGTAGTATTACGCAAACCTATCTGTGGGATTTTTTCAAGGTATCGCCGGAGCGGGGCAAGCAGTTATTTGGGAAGAGTAATACCTTTAATATAGTTTCTTTGGGAGTCTGAGGGCAATACATATTACTCATAAAGTTAACTTAAAAGAAAAGGATCTACATAGGATAAAGACGGTATAATAAAAATGGCATCTAACGCGTATATTTCACAGCTATGTGTTGCCAATTGCGTGGGAAACGGGCCGCTGCGATTGTGTCGTCACACTGGCAACACTGGGTGAATTACTGATCTACATCCACGTAACCGGTGTGGGAGCGCAGGCGCAGACATTGGACGCACTTTTGTATTAAGTAGCTGTTAATGGTTCTATAGGTACTGCAGTGCGTATGCATCCATATAACAGGTTTGATGCGTATCAAATTCAATAGGATACGTGATGAAGTCCTATCAGTTTGTTTATTCATTCTCGGAGTCTGGAACTGTCACCTGACCTCCACAACTTAAAGACGCTACACTCAATGTCAGACATTACAGTAGTTGTAGGTTCGCTGGTGGTTTTTTTATTTTTTATACTACTTAGGTGGCAGGCCAGCACAAGTCCTATGCGATAGTCCTTCTCTATATATTTTTAAAAACGTATAAGAGATTACTTTCTCTTTCAACAATAGCAGACATACATAATATGTATTAGCATGTATGTATGTGTTTATTTATGTATGTATGTATATATATTTATGCTTGTATGTATATTGTATGTAGAGGAGGTAGGACACGGCGGTATATCCGCCCGATTGAGCAGTCCGACTGGGGAAGTACCTCCGCCCTACAGAATACCACGGTTATAATAACCCTGCGTTCCAGGTGTTCCCAGCGGTGAGTAGGGTAGCCAGAGCTCACTGGAGAATTTGTGCCGTCAGTGGGAAGACTAAAGGCTTGTCCTGATTTGTCTTCTACTGACGGCACAGAAACTCTGTACTTACAGGGTTGGCAGCGCGACTGTGACTCCTCTGGTGTTACAGACGTCCATAGGCCACGGTAACTACTTTCCATCAGGTGGGCCGTGTGCTTGTCTGCCAACTAAGTGGCATAAAAAAAAATGTGTATATTTGTGCCTATTGTCTCGGGGTATACATATTGTATACCTTTTTATATTAAATCTGCACTTTCATGTACACTAGACTTTGCCTCTCGTATTGCTATTGATCTGTGCACTCCCGGGTTTGAGAGAACTCAACTTAAG
This sequence comes from Eilema griseolum, assembly GCA_963662185.1. Taxonomy (NCBI): domain Eukaryota; kingdom Metazoa; phylum Arthropoda; class Insecta; order Lepidoptera; family Erebidae; genus Eilema; species Eilema griseolum. The sequence goes on from OY759254.1 coordinate 2,275,247, forward strand.
TAAGAGTTAAGCTCGCCTTTGTACATTACATCTCATCTTTTTTTATAAATGTCATTTATGTGTACAATAAAGTATAAAATAAATAAATAGATTTGGTGTTTTTTTTATACCACTCAGGTGGTAGACAAGCACACGGCCCACCTGATGGAAAGTGGTTACCGTGGCCTATAGACGTTTGTAACACCAGAGGAGTCACAGTTGCGCTGCCAACCCTGTAAGTACAGAGTTTCTGTGCCATCAGTGTGGAAGACAAAGCGGGTCAAGCCTTTAGTCTTCCCACTGACAGCACAAATTCTACAGTGAGCTCTGGCTACCCTACTTACCGCCGGGAACACAACACGAAGTTATTATAGCCGCGGTATTCTGTGGGTGGTGTTTTTTGGCGTGTCATATACCGGGTCATATGTGCGTTAACATACCGGGGAGACGTCATCGGCACTGCTGATGTTATTGTTGTCTTTTTTGTGTGTGTGTTTTTTATATATAGGACACGTCAATTGGACTTCGCCTTGCCTGATGATAAGCTGAAGGTGAAGTCTCAGAAAAGAGGGCCACCATTACTTACATATACTTGTTTTTTTTTTTTTTTTTTTTTTTTTTTTTTTTTTTTTTTTTTTTACGTGCGCAAAATCCCCACGGATACCTCCCCACCGGAGCCGGTGGAGGAGGTTATGTCGGACCACGATCTGGCCCTCTTCTCGGGTGTGGGGACCACAGAGTCCCCAACTCTTACTTACATATACTATGTGACAATGGTGACACTCAGCTTGACGGCCTCATCATATGCTTTTTCACGCCCCGCTCAAAGGACCGGGGCTTTAGGAAGAATGGAACACGTGAGCTGGTAATGAGTTCCAGGCCTTATTGGTGAGACAGAGGAAAGAGTCATCGAACCGCTTGCCGATTGCACCAATACTCTGCACCGTGTGAGGTTGACATCTAAGCCCTGCACATGTCGTTCTAGGAGGAAAAGGGAGGGTGGGACTAATTGGAAAAGCTCATCAGAACATTCACCATGGTTTTTTTATACCACTTAGGTGGTAGACAAGCGCACGGCCCGCCTGATGGAAAGTGGTTACCGTGGCCTATGGACGTGTGTAACACCAGAAAAGCCACACTCGCTCTGCCGACCCTGTAAGCACAGAGTTTCTGTGCCGTCAGTGTAGAGGACAAAGCTGGACAAGCCTTCAGTCATCCCACTGACAGCACAAATTCTCCAGTGAGCTCTGGTTACCCTACTAACCGCTGGGAACACAACACGAAGTTATTATAACCGCGGTATTTTGTAAGGATATTAGATATTAGAATATTTTGTTTAACATCAGATATTTAAAGCCCAGACTCAGCCTCAAAGCATGGCTTGAGTCAACAATAGCTTAAGGAATATTAGGATTTAGATATTAGGTACTTCCCCAGTCGGACTGCTCAATTGGGCGGAAATACCGCCGTGTCCTACCTCCCCTGTACTTACTATTTCTTTACATGGTATTTACTATTATTTCGGATTTTCTTATATACCTACCTATATGTACATAATATATGATCCATAATTAAAACAATTTGCTTTCTTTCACATTACACAGATACTAAGTCAGGAAGGGTGGTCGATCTCAGTCATCGAACCCGGAACTACACATTAATGGTAATCAGATCGCGAATCGGTCCACACATTGCGTCTAAGCCTCTATGAGTCACAGAACAATGGAGGGATTTAATCGCCCTATTCAGTTGTCAATATTGATCGTAATGTATCTTGGTATGGGGCTTTGTAGACTTGCCTGACGTCATATGAGGCTACGTGATATAAGAATTATATAGTTTTGGGCCGCGACTTCGTCTGTTGAAGTATTTAATTATGGTTTTTTTTATTAGATACTAGCTGTTACCCACAGCTCCACTCGTGTGGTTGTTGATCATCACGACTTTTGATGATATCACCGATTGCGATCAAGCTTGGAACGAGGACTATTTTATCCGCACTTAGCCTATTTGGGCCTTGGGCCGATGTGCGTGAAGAGCACTGGTTAGAAGATCAAGCTTACGTAAGAATCTAACTGCAAAACAAACAGACAAGCAGACATACTAGAAATCGATAAAAGAAATTCTTGTGTTCAGTATTGTTACCATGCGGTGTCGTACAAGGCGACTAAGGGATAGGGCAGTTTAACATCAGATTGATATATACAGCCCAGACTCAGCCTCAGATGCATGGCTCGAGTCAACAATAGTGCGCGGAAAACGGAAATAGACTCACCCCCTATTACGTGGGACAGAATACAATTATTCGTGAAATGTGGGTGTTATTTCACCTTTGCCTAACCCGCCGGGGATAGCGCCTCCTTCTGCGAGCAAGTAATGCTCGTGAAGGAGGAGGCGGGGCGGGAGCGACAGCGGGAGCGACGAAGGATCGCAAGCCAAGCTGCCCGCGTACGAAGGCAACTCGGGCGTCGGAGGTCGATGAACCACCTCCGCCCTCCGTGAGCGCCGGCCTGGGGGTGACAGGTGGAGCCGCCTGTCACCCTGGCAGAAGCAGGCCGCGGCGGCGGCGCGCCTCCCCGTTTTCCGGGAACGAGTTGGGGACTCTGAAGTCCCCACACACCCGAGGATAGGGCCAGATCGTGAGAGATGGCCCTGGGTCGGCCGGGGTGCGAGGGATAAGCCTGGCAACCTCACCTTCGGCAACCATGGCGACCCACAGGCGGCGTGCGTTTTAGTCGGTTCGAGTCCGACATAACCTCTCCCACCGGCTCCGGTGGGTAGGTATCCGTGGGGATTTTGCGCCCGTAAAAAAAAAAACCCGCCGGTGATAAAGGCGTGATTATGATATGTATGTATTTATGTATTGTTGTTCGGAGTTCGGAGACTCTTTCCTCTGTCGCACCATTATGGCCTGGAATTCATTACCAGCTCACGTGTTTTCTTCTTCCTATAGTCCCGGGTCCTTTAAGCGGGGCGTGAAAAAGCATATGATGAGGCCGTCAAGCTGAGTGTCAACATTGTCACACGGTATGTGTAAGTAATGGTGACCCTCTTTTCTGGGACTTTGCCTTCAGCTTACCATCAGGCAAGGCGAAGTCCAATTGACGTGTCATATATGTAAAAAAAAATATAAAAAAAATATAATATAACCAACCAACTAATTACCACTTAAAAAGCTATTCGAAAATTATCCCTCCTCATTTAAATGGACCCTAACCTTCTTTTAAAAATTACTGTGTATGGCTAAGCCCTTTAACTCAAGTATGCCGCAACACTCCAAACGATCACTTCCGAGAACACCTCACTTCGCCAATATCCATCTTTAGCCGAGTTGCCCAAGCACAGGAAAGTGGCTGCTGTCACGCACTCAGTGGCCAAACATGTTTATTGCCTAACATGGGCGGGACATACCCCATAAGAATAAGGTACCTTATGTAATTACGTTAGCAAAGATGGAGGGACCGGATTGTGAAGCACAGAGGTGATAATTCAAAAAAACTAATTTAGAATAAAAAAATACATTTATAAATATATATAGATCGATTATAAACCTTCTGGAGGTCAAGTATGAATAGTAATAATTACCTACTATCTTCACATATTAGCCACTGAGGTAATAAATCCATAGAAACCCATAAATGAGTGTCAACTAGAAAGTTCTTATTACCAAGTGTTTACTTCCCATGGCGTCCCCACACAATGGGTCACTAAATATGGTTTTATTTTCACTAAACACGACCGGACCTTTTGTTTTTACACTTTCTCTCGAAAATATTTAAAGCTAAACTTACTCAAGAAGCAGACATTGTGCAGGGCACTTTACATTGAATATATTATTTACTAGCTGTCCCGGCGAACGTTGTTTTGCCATATAATGTTAAGGGTGGACTACCCTTAACATTTAGGGGGATGAAAAATAGATGTTGGCCGATTCTCAGACCTACCCAATATGCTCACAAAATTTCATGAGAATCGGTCGAGCCGTTTAGGAGGAGTTCAAGTTCAAACACCGTGACACGAGAATTTTATATAAGATATGACAGCTTATGTGGCGTGGCGGTAGTGAGGGCGACCGCTACGCAGGAGGCGCGGGTTCGATCCCCGCTCAGTGCAAATATTTGTATGCATGAATATGGGTATTTGCATTGGTCTGGGTGTTTCTATGTATAATATGTATGTATTTACAAAAAAAAAGTATTTAAGTATGTTTATCCGTATTCTAGATTCCATAAACACAAGCTAGTTATGCATGATTACCGTGGGTCTAGATAGCGTTGTGTAGAATGTTGTAGAATATTTATTTATTTATTATTTATTTATATTTTTAAAGTTCCGTGCCCCAAGAGAAGAAAGACCACTTCGTTGTCCATTTGTCAAGACCTTATTCTCAGGAATGAGTGGAGCTATCAAGTTATACCTAATTCATACCATAACTCACGCCGGAGCAACGATGTCTTCTCTATAAGACACAAATTCGCTTCTGCCTAGTATACTGCTCGCACCTCTGGGATGGCTCCGCGAAATACCTACTAGATGCTCTCCACAGGTTATAGCGACGCACGGTCCGCATTATTGGGAATCCTGAGGTCACGAACACCCTCGAGCCTTTACAGATACGTGGAGATGTTGCTATCTAAGCTGAATTTTACCGTCACTGGGCCTGGAATTTATTACCAGCTCAAGTGTTTCCTTCTTCCTATAGCGTCCTTTAAGCGGCGCGTGAAAAGCATATGATGAGGCCGTCAAGCTGAGTGTCACCATTGTAAAATAGTATATGTTAGGAATGGTGGTTTCCGGCAGAGTAGAATTCGGACCACCCCATCTCTTCCCATGCGGTGTCGTACAAGGCGACTAAGGGATAGGACTGTTTAACATCAGATAGATATATACAGTCCAGACTAAGCCTCGGATGCAAGCTTCGAGGCAACAATAGTGTCCGCAAAACGGCAATAAGCTCAACCCCTATTACGTGGGAACGAATACAATGATAGTGAAATGTGGGTGTTAATTCACCTCTGCCTAACCCTCCAGGGATAAAGGCGTATGTATGTATGGTGACTCTCTTTTCTGAGACTTCGCCTTCAGCTTACCACCAGGCGAGGCGAAGTCCAATTTACGTATCTTGTATTAAAATAAGATGGCGATATTTCTTGCCTGTCCAACCTCCGTGAATAGCTGCCTAGGCGAGCAGTCACTTTTACAACCACATTCCAAGGTACTGTCACAGGATTTCCTCAATGCCTCCTAATGAGGGAAACGTAGTACCTCACCTGGTGTACACGTTAATCATAGGCTATTTTTAGACCTCGTGGAAAGACTGGTTTCATCGAAGAAAGTGTACCTAAACCAGGAAACGATAGAATCAAAGAATCAATCAAAGAATCAATTTCATTTATTCAGTTTAGGCACATAAAGAGCACATATGAACGTCAAAATTTTACAATTATGTATGTCAAGAAATAATATAAAAATATTAAATAATTAAAAATAAACCATTGGAAAATGATTCTTTCGCTGGTTCGGTAGATTAGTTCTATTGAGAAGATACCAGCAAGAAACTCAGCGAACTACATTAGATCTAGTTTATTTTTCTTTTATAAATTTGTTTTGTTTACAATTTATTTTGTGCGAGCAAGCAAGAGACTTATGTTAACCACGCATTAACATCATTAAGGTACTCATCCACTTTATAGTAACCTTTACTCATTAAAGTTTTTTTCACTTCTATTTTAAATTTATTTATTGGCATATAAGAGTCACTACACACTTATCACTAATGTTACAAGTGAAATTCCTGGTATTTTTAATAGTCAGGTCATCAAATAGACTGCATTCCGCCTGATGGTGCCTAAGCTTATAGAGCGGTTGAGTCTAACCCTCAACCTTGAAAGAAAAATCTACATCAAAGCCCAAGAGGTCAAATGATGAAATTATAAAAAATACTTTCATAGGTAGACTCTCAAGACCTCTGGTTCATATCGGAAAAAAATATTCGTGTGTACAGTTTCGTGGGTAGGTAACGGGAATACTCAAAATTACGAGTTAATTGCCAGGGTTAAATTTTAGGTCAGATGGATTACCGTTTCGGAGCGTTCTTGGCGCACAGGCTGTCCTTCGTAATCCAGCATGGAAACGCGACGAGTGTGGTGGACACTTTTGCGACGGGAACGGTAAGGGCCGGTAGCTTAGTGGTCAAGGAGTCGGCTTTACGATCGAAAGGTCCTGGTTTCGAATCTTGGCCATTTTTACCAACGTGCACCCACTCCCAACACAAGCATTGTTTTGGTTAGCTGGAGGGGCTATAGACAGAATATTAGTAATTTCGATTCTAATATTTTTAAATAAAATTGATTTTCCTGACTGAATTTATTATATATAGTGATTTAATATATACTTTTATATTTACCGTTAATTTTTTAAATAACTACTTACTTAAATATATTTTTTTTTACGTGCGCAAAATCCCCACGGATACCTCCCCACCGGAGCCGGTGGAGGAGGTTATGTTGGACTCGAACCGACTAAAACGCACGCCGCCTGTGGGTCGCTTTGGTTGCCGAAGATGAGGTTGACAGGCATATCCCTCGCACCCCGGCCGACCCAGGGCCATCTCTCACGATCTGGCCCTCTCCTCGGGTGTGTGGGGACTACAGAGTCCCCAACTCGTCCCCGGATAACGGGGAGGCGTACCAGGCGCGCCGCCGCCGCGGCCTCCTTCTGCCAGGGTGACAGGCGGCTCCACCAGTCACCCCCAGGCCTGCGCTCATGGGGGGCGGAGGTCGTTCATCGACCTCCGACGCCCACTTACTTTAATATAATAAATAGAAGGGTAGTCGTTTCAGATCGTTGGACCCCTCAAAAGGCCGGCTAGTCTAACTGCAGAAATTCGATATCGCAAATTGGTTGTGGAGATCAGATGGCATTCGCTTCACGGCAAATATCAAAGTTCAGACGCATCTTAGGCTAGAAAGTCGACCCCAACGAGTTGGGAAAAGGCTCAGAGGATGATAATTAATAGAATAATAAATAATTCAAATACTAATTTGATTTTTAAAATGCCACTAGCATGGGTTTTAGGTCCAGGTATTTATATTTTACCGCGGAGCCTTTTAGCTATATACCGGTGAAAATCCCGTTAAAATAGAGCCAGCAGTTTAAGAGATTAATCATGTCAAAAAAGACCGAAAAGCGAGCAAAATCAAGTGGGCCTGGTGTTCACGGGGCCTATGGGTGTACTGAGTACCGTAAAGAGAATCGAGGGCCCTCTTCTAACTGTACTTCATGTAATTTCTCGAAAACCATAAACCATGAACAAATACCGTATTGAATGAATTAAAAGTTATATTAATTATTCACACTGGTGTTTTATTGCTAAAACAGATAACACTTGTAAAGACAGCACAGTCTTTTGGCGTTAAATAAATAACAGTTTTCTTTTATACCACTCAAGTGGAAGACAAGTATACGATCCACCAGATGGAAAGTGGTTACCGTGGCCTAGGATGCAACACCAGGGGAGTCACACTCGTGCTGCCGACCCTGTAAGAACAGAGAGTTTCTGTGCCGTCAGTGTAGAAGACAAAGCAGAACAAGCTTATGGTCTTCCCACAGTTCCCACTGACAGTACAAAAACTCTCCAGTGAGCTCTGGCTACCCTACTCACCGCTGGGAATACAACACGAAGTATTGGAGTTAGAACCGTTTTTGGATTTTTTGGTTTCCAGCTATCCAGAAGGATTGCATTAGATGATGGCATGACAACATACGGCTTAACGTACTCTCTGAGACATGGTAATACCCAGACTCCAGAGTAATGCAAATATATATATTCATGTGTACAAATATGTGCAATTATCGGGAATCGAACCCCTGCGTAGCAGTCACTACCGCCACACCACCGACGTTGATTGCTTTCATTTTTTGCTGTGGCCAATGTAAAAAAATTAAAATTATTTTTTTTATTTAAGTTTGCATGTTAAGAACAGAAAGTTATTACATGTATTTTGTTTAATATTAAACATTATTAAATTTTTACATTACAATTTATAAAATAATTCATATTTATTATAATATTGTGAAAGTAACTGTTTTTAAATATTTCACGCCTATATATAATCTTAAGAAGAATAACCCATCTTTTGACGGCCTCTGTGGCGTACCGGTAGAACGTTTGACTGCTATGCAGGGGGCGCGGGTTCGATTCCCGCTCAGTGCAAATGTTTGTATGCATGAATATGTATATTTGCATTGGTCTGGGTGTTTCTATGTATAATATGTATGTATTAACAAAACAAATATCTAAGTATGTTTATTCGCATTATATATGCGTATTAAAATCTTTATGAGATTTTGGTAGTCAAGCTTGATCTGATGCTTTCCAATTGGGTATTTGCCTGATATTGCCTAAATAAGTTAAATAATTTATTTCAACTACTTACAGGAAAATACAATTGGGTATTTTGGGTATTTTATAGGTATTTTACAAATTTTGGAAATCAATCAAAGAATCAATTTCATTTATTCAGTTTAGGCACATAAAGAGCACATAGATCGTCCAAATTTTACAAGTGTGTTGGCATATTAATAATCAAATCTGAGTAATTTTATTAAATATTTTTATACAGCTGCCTACAAACGAATCACCAACTTTTTGAAGCCTGAGTTTTAGTACAACAAGTTAATGTTTGTTCCTCGTATTAAAATTATAAACGTATAGTTATTGTTTTAGGTATAAGCTATCATATCCAATACATGTAATTTTTCTTATAGTAATATAAAATACCCAATTGCCTAAATAATAAAAGTACGCGTCTGATGAATATCTTAAAACTAATTTGCAAGTAAGAGCACAGATATAATAATAATATAAGTATTCTACAGTAACAGTGACTCCGATACTTGCGTACTTGCGGTCGTTGGCCCACTTGGGTCACTTTTTGTCGAACCGCCAGACAATTGATGGCCCAGTTAAACTACTAAGAAACGTAGTACTAATATCGTGTGGATTTGCCGCGAGATATTCACTGTGGAATGATTGATGTGTGGATATTTTCATTAATGATATTTACTAGCCGCGGTAGCCTAGTGGTATGGGTAATGGACTGCTGAGACGAGGTCTCGGGTTCGATCCCAGGTTTTACTTCATTTTCATCACTTCATCACCACATGGATAGTGCAATTATATGCAAAGCAATGCATTTAAAGCAAAAAAAAATGCAAGTATGAAACTGCCGAAGTGTAAGTGCTAGCACCTCTGCCTACCCTTTCGGTGATATATGCTATGTAGTTTATGTTATGTTATGATATTTAAATAGATCATACGAATTCATCCACATATTGTTGTGACAGGAAACAGTGCGCATAGTGCGGTATAAAAGGACATTTTTTATACCACCTGGTTGGCAGACAAGCACATAACCCACTTGATGGAAAGTAGTTCGACAGCCTCTGTGGCGTAGCGGTAATGCACGCGACTGCTACGCAAGAGGCGCGGGTTCGATCCCCGCTCAGTGCAAATATTTGTATGCATGAATATGAGTATTTGCATTGGTTTGGGTGTAGTATTTAAGTATGTTTATCCGTATTCTATATTCCATAACACAAGCTAGTTAAACTATGCTTAACATGGGTCTAGATAGCGTTGTGTAGAATGTTTAAAAAAAAGTTACCTTGGCCTATGAACGTGTGCAACACCAAGGGAGTCACACTCGCGCTGCCAATCCTGTAAACACAAGAGTTTCTGTGTCGTCAGTGTAAAAGACAAAGCACGACAAGCTCGGTCTTTCCACTGACAGTACAAAAACTATACCCCTACCGAAAACTCCCTACCGAAGTTTTAACAAGTGACTACAAAATACATACATACATATAATCACTCGTTTATCCCCGGAGGGTTAGGCAGACGTGAATTAACATCCACATTTCACCAATAATTGAATTCAGTCTCACGTAACAGGAGGAGAGCCTATTGCCGTCTTCCTGGCATTATTGTTAACTCAAACCATGGATCTGAGGCTGAGTCTAGGCTGTATATATCTGTCTAATGTTAAACAGACCTATCCCTTAGTCGCCTTGTACGACACCGCATGGGAAGAGATGAGGTGGTCCAAATTCTACTCTTTGAACTTACTGTCATTAAGAAATACTGTGACAAATCCAGTTACAATGAGCTACGGATATTTTCAACCCTAATAAGTAACACTAGGAATAAGGAGGATTTATTTTGACACTAAACAGCATTAAGTATTTTCCTCTTTTTACTGTCGTCACCTCGTTGTCACTTGACACTTGTTGACGTACAATACAATACAAGGCGACGATGGTGACCGCTACGTAATTTAAAACATGAATTTCTCTAAAACAAACCAGTTTTGAAAAAAAAAGTAAAAAAATAACTTACCCGCACAAAAGGATTTTTCTTTGGTAACTCATGATCGACCTCGTCCCTTGATTCGTCGTCATCCGCGGAATTAACCCTCACGCAGGTCTTGTGTATGGTCTGAGGCTCACCCATACTCGCCACTCATCATACACAATGTACACAACACAGTTTGCACCACTCCAGTGTGACACAACCACTAAAACTTCCAAGCACCGACAGGAATTTTTATCACCAATTTGGAATGCACAAAGTCGTTTTTTTTTCGAACTTAGAATTTAGTTTTCATTCGTTAACTATTTTAAAATTCGGAATTAGAATTTTGAACGTTTTAATTTTGGAATTTTTGGAACACAGTATCACTTGTTTCTTTTTTTGTTGGAATTTTTACACGGTTTCACTTCTCTGCGCACCTGTAAAAAGTGAAAAAAAATACTGAATTAATTACAAATTCCGTGTGTACACGATGAGTAACAATAAATATTGATGTCATTGCTCAAGTTTCAGTTTGTTTGTCCTGATAACGTTATCAGGCCGAGTAATTACTAAAGTGAGTAAGTACTCTGTCTGTAGTGCCATAACCAAGATACTAAAATTGCGACATTGTTAATAATACTGACGGCACAGAAACTATCTTTTCTTTCAGGGTCGTTCATAGGCCACGGTAACCACTTTCCATCTGGTGGGGCGTGTGTCTTGCCACCTACGTGGTATAAAAAAAGAATTATATTTTTTGATTTATTTAAAAAATATAAGTATACTAGCGACTATAATACACAAATACACTACAGTACCAACGCAAACGCTACGTCCCGCAATTTTTAAATCTGTAATATCTTCGAAAATATTTTTTAAATCATATGCTGTAAAGCGCCATATAGATCTACGTGGTAATCATGATATTGACTTGTAGCTTATATGACACGTTTGTCGGTTTACCATAGCAGTGCCATCCATTGATTATTTACTCAATCAAGTCGAAAAGTATCGACATCTGTTAGAATCTTTTGGAGCTAACAGATAATTGTGACTGTCAATTAATTAAAGACCAATAATTTGCAATAAAATAAAATAAAATTGCGACTATAATTAAAGATCTAAGCTATCCTATCTCTTAAGTTGGATCAGACTGCTCACAGTGTGCCAATTTAATTTAAAATCGGTTAAGTAGTTTAGGAGTCCATTGCGGACAAACATCGTGACAGGAGATTTATATATATTAAGAAGATATTAAGATTAATGAATAGAGGGAATAATCATAATAGTAACAGTTGTCGTAATTTGTGTGTATCCCTAGCATATTAAATTCTCTTAAAATGGCATCTACGTCTTGGCTTCGGCTCGAAAGACCCGGTTCCAAAGGCCCGGGACTCCATATTCCCGCGAGTTACGGAACTGAGAAACAATAATAATAACGCGTTGGTCCCTGTGCTCGATACCGGTGGAGAATTTGGACCACCCCATCTCTTCCCATGCGGTGTCGTACAAGGCGACTAAGGGATAGGGATGTTTAACATCAGACTCAGCCTCAGATGCAAGGCTTGAGTCAACAATAGTGCCCGGAAGACGGCAATAGGCTCACCCCCTATTACGTGGGACCAAATTTAATGATTGGTGAAAGGTGTGGTAAAATGATACATTATTATTATAAATAATGGATGTATGTTAAACATGTTTTTTGTAATATTTATTTAAAAATGTAGTTTATCAGTTTTTTTTAATTATTTGTATAATTATCTCTTTACTGTATATGTACACAAAACATGAACACATAAAGTACAGTTTATAATAATATCTAATAATATACATATTTATTGTACACCAAGGATATTACAATACAATATAATTATATGAGAGATACAAGTTGTGTGGTAAACCTAATTTGATTTGTCCTCACTCAACCAAGGGGCTTCATCCTTCACGCTTGATAACATTTTCCGAAAATAATTTTTAAATGAAACAAATCTCAAATTTAGTCAAAAAATTTCCGTTTCCACAAAGAAGCGTAGTTAATACTTCAGTCACATATTTTTTCTGTGTGATAATATGTGTGTAATTATCTCCTAAACCAGCGGGACGGTTCACAAAGGCATGTACACGGTACATTCGTCTCATCACATACAATGGTGACAAAAACAACTTGATTGACGTAAGTCGTTATTTTTTAGATTGTTTTTCGTTGCTAGGCAACCTTGAGATGTCATTACCGCATGAGGAGAGTTCTGGGTGTAAGCAGAGATCTACCATTCGCCGAAGTTTGGCGTAATGGAATACCGCGGCCATAGTAACCTTAACAATAGTGCCCTGAATACGGCAATAGGCCCCCTATTACGTGGGCCCGAATTTAATTATTGGTGAAATGCGGGTGTTAATTCACCTCTGCCTAACCCTCCGGGGATAAAGGCGTGATTATATATATGTATAATACCTATGATGACAAAGTGTCCGCTTGATCCTACAGAAGTCTACCTACAGAGTCGTGTTGTGTTCCCGGCGGTGAGTAGGATAGCCAGAGCTCACTGGAGAGTTTTTGTGCTGTCAGTGGGAAGACCAAAAGCTTGGCCTGTTTACCTTCTGCACGGACGGTGAAGAAACTCTCAGTTTTTAAAGATTTGGCAGCGGAAGTGTGTCTCCCTTGGTGTTGCACACTTCCATACACTATAACTGCTTTCCATCATGTGGTGCTTGTCTGCCACCTGAGTGGTTTAATAATATAAAGAGTAAGCTACTCGTAAAATTTTTAACGAAACAAATTAGAGTCTTTGACCGCGTGACTGGCTGGATTATATTATGGTTGCATGTTTGTGTTACCCTGTATGTCACTTTGCAAGTTATTAGCAGTAGTTTAAGATTGGTAATATTCTGTATTTATACTCTATTCGGTTATGTACTTAACTAAACGTTAACAATCACAGGGGTAGGCAGAGCTCACGGATCTCCATTTGCTACGAACCTGACATACTACTCTCGCTTCATTCACTCTCACAATCTTTATGTATCTTTTTAATATACTTTTTTAATTTAGAACCGTGGTAGCCTAGTGGTATGGGTAATGGACTGCTGCGACGAGGTCTCGGGTTCGATCCCAGGTTTTACCATGGCACACACCAATGACTTTTCAATGCTTTTCGAAGTTATGTGTGTATTTATCGCGAATTTATAAGTGCCCGGTTAATGGCAATAGGCTCGCCACTTCTAGTGGTATGGGTAATGGACTGCTGTGACGAGGTCTCGGGTTAGATCCCAGGTTTTACCATGGCACACACCAATGACTTTTCGATGCTTTTCGAAGTTATGTGTGTATTTATCGCGGATTTATAAGTGCCCGGTTAATGGCAATAGGCTCGCCACTTCTAGTGGTATGGGTAAAGGATTGCTGTGACGAGGTCTCGGGTTAGATCCAAGGTTTTACCATGGCACACACCAATGACTTTTCGATGCTTTTCGAAGTTATGTGTGTATTTATCGCGGATTTATAAGTGCCCGGTTAATAGCAATAGGATCGCCACTTATTGGACCTAAACATAAACTGGCGAAATGTGGGTGCTAGCACCTCTGCCTACCCTAGGCGTGAGTTTATGTTATTTTTAATTTAAAAACTCAGTTTATTAATATTTTTCTGTTTAGAAACTCATTTTAAAGACTAAAAACCGAAATTGGACCAGTAGTTAGTCAGTTGGTTGGTCCAGTTTAATTTAAGTAAATGTGCGTTTTTATAAAAAGTCGACACAAGATTATTTAACTTTAGTTAAGGACTTAATCGTATAGAGTATAAGTACTTTTCTGTAAATAAAATAAATTATTTGAATGAATTTTAAATTAAATGAACAATAGTAAAAGAGCTGTAAGAAACGTATTAAGTTACATTTTTTTATACAACTTAGGTATCAGAGACAAGCACACAATTGTTAATATCATACAAATATCCAATGATAAGTATGATAACATCGACAATGTCATAATATTCGTCATATTTCTTTAATTTGACCACTTTTGGCACGTCAAATGACTGCAGAAAAGTAACCCGAAACTTCGGTCTCAGAATAAATAATAAAATATTTCTAAAAAATCAGTCAAGAGTTTCACATCGTAGGGCTAATTGATACTTAAGTTAATTTTACTTAGCTTTTCTAAATACCTACAAGCACACGGCCCACCTGATGGAAAGTGGTTACCATAGCCTATGGACTTTGCAACACCAAGGGAATCACAATCGCGCTGCCAACCCTGTAAGCACAATAGTTTCTGTGCCGTCAGTGTAAAAGACAAAGCAGGACAAGCTTTTATCTTCCCACTGACAGCACAAAAACTCTCCAGTAAAATTAAAAAAAGTAAAATTACAACATAGAAAACAGAATACAAACAGACTTGAACTTCTGAAATACATTTATATTCCGGCTGCACAACAATTTGCAATTCATGTCGAAAATATGCCGAAGGATTTATCTGAGAATTTTGACTGATGTCATTAATGCAGGTAAGAGACCCTTTCGACTGGCGGCGCGTTTCATAAGCCCACAGGGACCCAGCCCGAATGGTAGACCCTTCCTCAACTTGAGAGCGAGGAACTAAAGAGTGTGCGCGAGTTTGCACCTTCCAATTTGACAAATTTTTACCCGACTACGACAAAGCAAAAGGAGGGTTATGATTTTGACATGCTATGTATGTATGTAGGTTCATCTGTTCCCTCAGCCTCCTCAAACACTTATTAGAACTGGACAAATGAGATATCGTTAGAAGCGTCTTAGTCGTCCGCTGGCTATAAGCTATATAAAGTGTCACTAAATCTAATGTGACGCCCTCTAGAGATCATAAAGTACTGTATTAAAAAAATAATTTGAGATAAATATGTCGGGTTTAGTATCAAGTGAAAGGGCTTAGTTAGCACATTTCAAATATGTATAAATTATACCTATTGCAAGCCCTAAAATAATATAAATAAAAAAATAAGTTTAAAACTAAAACCTGACTACTGAAAAATCACGTTCTAAAAAGTATTAAACAAGAAAACATCTAGGATAGCCGTGGTCGTATGCCACTTTATCAAACAAAACATTTTAGAGAAAAGTGGCATACGACGGCTATCCTAGATTTTTTCTTGCTTAATACTTTTTAGATCGTGATATTTCAGTACTCGGGTTTTAGTTTTGAACTTAATACCAATATCACGAGCTTTTATACTGTAACTCAAGTGTTATTTATAGTGTAGTGTAGTGTCACTAACTGTTACCCGCGGCTCCGAATGCACGACTTTTCGTTATACGTTCGGTTCTATACAATATACTTAATACAATAATATACCGCGGCCGGCGGTGCGCCATGCGGGTCTCCCCGTTTCCGGGGACGAGTTGGGGACTGTGTGGTCCCCAGATCCGGGGAGAGGGCCAGATCGAGAGAAATGGCCCTGGGTCAGCTGGGGTGCGAGGTATATGCCTGTTAACCTCACCTTCGGCAATCAAAAACGACCCATAGGCGTGCGTTTTAGTCGGTTCGAGTTCTCTCCCACTGGCTTCGGTGTTTGGGGTGTCCGTGGGGATGAAAATAACATAAAAGTAAGATAAATTATAATATGTAGAATTTAAAAAATACAATAATACGTAAGATTTAAAGTCTAATCAAAATTTCCTAACAAATAAACCGAATAACAATCTGACAGATAAACACAAGAATTAAAAAATATAAGTATATGTTTGCGTTCAGCATCTTTATCAACTAGCCCATCGCATTCCACTGCTGGACCAGGCCTTTCCCAATGTTCGGAAGCTTTGGCCTACTGTTTCCACGCCAAACGGGTTGGTACAGGGTTTTATTTCAAGTTTTCCTTCTCTCGCAGTGACATCGTCTGCGTATTTTTCCTTTAGTCGCCTCTTACGACACCCTTAGGATGACATGGAGTGGTGATACTTGTATTCTTTCTTCGACACTACACAACATTTCGTTAATATATAATACAACCCAAGTATTTTTTTGTAAATGTCTTACGTACAGACACGACCAAACTAGAATTATGTATTTAATATTTTTAAGATTAAGAGGAATACTTCCTTGTGGTCTTGACTGGGAAGGTTTCCACGCAAAATAAAATATCCCAAACCGAATAATAAATAATTTTAATAATTCATAAACCCATAAATAACAAGAACCAAACAATAGATAAAAAATATTATAATAACGATTATAAAAATGTAAGATAACGTAATGAAGATTTGATTACAAAGGTGTCTTATGTAAATTTGAAAGACAAAATATTATGTCTGTGAAGGACATTAAACTAACATTTGAAGGTTATAACACATACGTACCTAATACATTTTAATTATATTATATGTTTATTATTTATTTATTAGAACTTTATTTATCACATACAAAATAATTAAAACATAAATACACGAAACAAACTTGCGATCATGTCACGTCAAACAACCCACTCCGCATCGTTCCCGGCGCAAAGGTGCCCATGATGCTGGCCGCGTTGCCCCGCTGAATCGCAGTAGCCAACCTTTGTCCCGGGAACGAGCCGGATCGGAAGTCACCGCCATGGTCGTGGATGCGGCGGCCAATTTCCGCGATCAACCTCTTCTAAATTATATTATTATTTATATAACATTTTTATTAACGTTAAACCTATCATAATTATTATGAAATTTTGTTGTAATTCGCGCAAAGCGAACAATAGAAATGTATACAAATTTGTACTCATTTTGTTGCTTTTTGTTACGTGCTAAAAGTACTCACGGATACCTCCCTGATATGTCCGATTGAGGAAGTACCTCAACCCTACAGAATACCACGGGTATAATAATCTCGTGTTGTGTTTCCAGCGGTGAGTAGGGTAGCCAAAGCTCACTGGAGAGTTTATGTGCTGTCAGTGGGAATACTAAAGGCTTGCCCTGATTGTGTCTTCTGTACTGACGGCACAGAAACTCTCCGTTCTTATATGATCGGTAGCACGGGTGTGACTCCTCTGGTGTTACACACGTTTATAGGTCATGGTAACCACTTTCCATCAGGTGGGCCGTGTGTTTGTCTGCCACCTAAGTTGTATGAAAAAATAGTACTCAATACATTTATTGCGCTCCATAATGTGATACAGATGTCAGATTAAGATTAAGTTACAATTATGGACCCTGTCGGGCACAGCACAATGTTTGGAGAGAGGGATAATTTGCTATTGTACAGTTTCATTACAATTTTTTTAATTTTAGCGATAGTATTAAGTTTTTTATAACATATCATTTGAATATTAATAGTAATAAAATAAATAGTATTAAGGTGACACTCCACTTTAAAGATGGTTTTATCTAATAACGTATTATATTAATAGATACGTCATCCACAGCGATGGTGGATTTCAAAAATGGCGCAAACACTACGTATAAAACAATAATAGCTAATTATTCAATAATAAGTCAATATTAATAAATTATTGAATTCCATCATTATTATATCAATTTATATAATTATTATTACAAATTTATTATTCAAGACTATTTTTTACGTAGCACACACTGTAGCGCCTTTTTTTTTTTTTACGTGCGCGTCTCTGATTGGTGCGTAAAATAATGACGAAACTCCTCGAACAATTTATAATACAATATTAGTTATATCTTTTACGCTTTTTAGATGGCATAGCTCGCTGAAAGAATTTTTCAAATAAATTAATATTTTAACAGTTGCTTCTCAATATATTTATGCTAATATCTTATATGTACAAAAAAACATAAATCTTTTCGAAAAACTATCTGATGTAGGTACACAATTTTCATATGAGAAACAAGAATAAACTAGTTGTACCAAAACTTAGGCTTCACAAGGTTGGTGATTGATTTGTATGTAATAAAATTCCCTCAGGATTTAATTAATATGCCAATAAATAAATTTAAAACAGAAGTGAAAAAAACTAATGAGTAAAGGTTACTATAAAGTGGATGAGTATCTTAATGATGTAAAAGCGTGGTCAACTTAAGTCTCTTGCTTGCTCGCACAAAATAAATTGTAAACTAAAGCAAATTTAAAAAAGAAAAATAATCTAGTTCTAATATAGTTCGTTGAGTTTCTTGCTGGTATCTTCTCAGTAGAACTAACCTACCGAACCAGCGAAAGAATCATTTTGCAATGGTTTATTTTACATTATTTAATATTTTTAAATTATTTCTTGACATACCTAATTGTAAAATTTGACGTTCATATGTGCTCTTTATGTGCCTAAACTGAATAAATGAAATTGATTCTTTGATTCTTTGATAGGTGTTACATGCATTTTTACAAAACATATACCCGGACGAAACCACAAGAGCCCGGTCCGCTAGCATATGTATAAAAATAAAGATTACATAAGATGCTACTAGTGTTCTAACCGTTTGAAATGCCAATTAAATTCAACTATAGTGTTATGAAGCCCATTGATTGACTATAATTGTTCCTCAGTGGCTGCGGCCATGGCACCGCTAGTCTCCAAATTGATATGATGGCTCTTTTTAATTGGTGGATTCCGTGTGGGTGGCTAATAAATTCTTTATATTGTTAGTGGCATGTCGAATCGTTCAGAGAACCGCAAGAAAAAAATGATTCTTTGAGTTTTTTTTACGTGCGAAAAATCCCCAGGGATCCCCCAATGCCAGAGCCTGTGGGTCGTTTTTTTATGCCGAAGGTGAGGTCAACAGGCATATCCCTCGAACCCCGGCTGACCCAGGGCCATCTCTCTCGATCTGGCCCTCTCCTCGGGTGTGAGGACCACAGAGTCCCCAACTCGTCCTCAGATATGGGGAGGCGCGCGAGGCGTGCTCCGCCGCGGCCTGCTTCTGCCAGGGTGACGGGCGGCACCACCCTTCACCCCCAGGCCAATGATTCTATGAGTTAGAGTATACCTTAATTTGACTTGCGTGTTTTGAAATAAAATAAACGCTTGTAATCAGAGTTCGCTGGAGAGTTTTGTGCTGTCAGTGGGAAGACAAACGGCTTGTCCTGCTTTGTCTTCTACACTGACGGCACAGAAGCTCTCTCTTTTTTTTTTTACGTGCGCATAATCCCCTCGGATACCTCCCCACCGGAGCCGGTGAAGGTTATGTCGGACTCGAACCTACTAAAACGCACGCCGCCTGTGGGTCGCTTTAGTTGCCGAAGGTGAGGTTGACAGGCATATCCCTCGCACCCCGGCTGACCCAGGGCCATCTCTCACGATCTGGCCCTCTCCTCGGGTGTGGGGACTACAGAGTCCCCAACTCGTCCCCAGAAACGGGGAGGCACACCAGGCGCGCCACCGCCACGGCCTGCTTCTGCCAGCGCCACGGTCAGCTTGTCTTAGCACAGAAGCTCTCTGTGCTTACAGGGTTGGCAACGCGAGTGTGACTCCCCTGGTGTGGCACTCATAAATAGATCACGGTAACCACTCAGCAGACCAAGCGAAGACGTGCCGTCTGGATTTCATCTCCAGTGGCCAACATATAAGTCTTTAAACCGCCTGCGGACCTAAGTTGGCCGCTGCAGAGAAAACATGGCAAAATGTGGCTTTATCGACCGGTCGCAAGAGTCCTGCGACTGCAGGGCCCAATATCAGTCCATGTCGCATTTGCTTTTCTGCTCGATGTGCCCCTTCACTTACACTACCGACGAACTATGTAGAACAACGGAGAACGCTATTACTGTGCCAAGTTCTGGATCAATAAAATTTAAATACCAGACCATTATATGCCAAACCTAGCCATTCAGGCCGCGGCGGCGGCGCGTCTGGCGCGCCTCCCCGTTTTCCGGGGACGAGTTGGGGACTCTGTAGTCCCCACACAACCGAGGAGAGGGCCAGATCGTGAGAGATGGCTCTGGGTCGGCCGGGGTGCCTGTCAACCTCATCTTCGGCAACCAAAACGACCCACAGGCGGTGTGCGTTTTAGTCGGTTCGAGTCCGACATAACCTCTTCCACCGGCTCCGGTGGGGAGGTATCCGTGGGGATTTTGCGCACGTAAAAAAAAACTTAGCCATTGACTCGAAGAAGACTCGTCCCGTCCTGCTTTGTCTTCTACACTGGGCATTGAAACTGCGCTAACAAGGTCGGCAGCGCGAGTGTGGCTCCTCTGGTGTAACACACGTCCATAGGCACCGTAACCACTTTTCTTCAGGTGGGCATTGTACTTGTCTGCCACCTAAGTGTTATAAAAAACACAAACTAATATTTTTTATGTACATATTATACTTTGAATGGTTATTATAAGCACATAAGGTATCATGGTTTCCAAGAAATTTAAAGCAATACGCGTTCTTACATTACAGGTGGTACACATAACCGTAATATGGTCCGATATGGTCAATTAATTATTCGATCCATACATTAACGTGTTATTGTTGAGGAGGTAGGCAGTAGTGTTCAGTTACGCTGGCTCGTGCCGGAGAAAGATATTCATTAAGTCAATCTGAGCTGTGAAGTCGGACACGTTAGCTGTTAAATATTTAAATTCATATTAACAATGTACAACATTTGAAAGTAGCATTGTCTGTTTGTCTGTTACCTGTTAACGGCTAACTGGTAAACCGATTTTGTTATAATTTGACTTAATTTACAACTTAGTTGGCAAACAAGCACACGGCCTACCTTTTTTTTTTTACATGCACGCAATCCCCACGGATACCTCCCCACCGGAGCCGGTGGGAGAGGTTATGTTGGACTCGAACCGACTAAAACGCACGCCACCTGTGGGTCGTTTTGGTTGCCGAAGGTGAGGTTGACAGGTATATCCCTCGCACCCCGGCCGACTCAGGGCCATCTCTCACGATCTGGCCCTCTCCTCGGGTGTGTGGGGACTACAGAGTCCCCAACTCGTTCCCGGAAAACGGGGAGGCGCGCCAGACGCGCCGCCGCCGCGGCCTGCTTCTGCCAGGGTGACAGGCGGCTCCACCTGTCACCCCCAGGCCGGCGCTCATGGGGGGCGGAGGTCGTACATCGACCTCCGAGTTGCCTTCGTACGCGGGCAGCTTGGCTTGCGATCCTTCGTCGAGCACACGGCCCACCTAACAGAAAGTGGTTACCGTGGCCTATGGACGTGTGCAACACCAGAGGAGTCACACTCGTGCTGCTGACCCTATAAGAACCTTATAATGCAACAGCATAAAGTTCATTCCCCAGCTTTAGCATACTTTAATTTTTTCTGAATATGCCCAATTACTATAGAGGTTTTCATGCGAGCTTCGTCGATTTCAAGGTCGATTGACACGGGGCAGGAGCGGTAGCGGGAGCGAAGGAGGAGCGCAAGCCAAGCTGCCCGCGTACTGAGGCAACTTGAGCGTTAGAGGATTGTTCTGTGGTCGGATGTCGATGAATGGCCTCCGTCCCTGACGGTGAAGGGTGGAGCTGCCTATTACCCTGGCAGAAGCAGGCCGCGGTGCCGCGAGTTTCGCACCGTGCCGTTTCCGAAACGAGTTGGGGATTCTGTGGTCTCCACACCCGAGGAGGGCCAGATCGAGAGAGACATACCTGAGTCGACTGGGGTGCGAGGGATATGCGCTTCTGGGTTCGAATAAAAAAAAATATATATTTTTGTATTGAATAGTCCGTTTATCAACGAAGGTTTTAAGCTATATATCATTACGCTACTACTCAAGGGAGCGGAGTAGTGATTATAAATGTGAACAGATCCGGCAGATTTCTATATAATTTTTGAAGACTAAATAATTACGGAATCAAAGAGGTTTTATTTTGAAACTCTCGGGTGAGGCCGGATCGGTCAGTTAGTAACAAAATAAGAATTTATAGAATTTATAGTAGGTTCTGTTCTTAAAAGAGTCATTGTTAAGTGTCCACCTATTATATTAGCAGTTAAAAGAAGAAACAGGCGTGATTTTATGTATGTATGTATGTATGTATGTATGTAAAAGAAGAATATGAAGTCAGAAATCCAGACTATTTCGAATTGTCAATGTTCCCTATTGACAGCAACATTCCGCTCTGTTTGGCCACATTTCCACGCGAGGTTGGTGCTGCTAGTTCCAGGCTATAATCACGGCTACAACTGCCAATTTGTACGCACTGCCACTCAGCCATACAAGCAAGTAAGGCAGATTAGTTACCAGCATATATTATATAGACCCCAAGTCGCGAGAGAAACAAGGCCACGGGCTATAAATAGACTCTTTGACTATTTTTTTATTATCGAAAATATACAACGCTATAATAATTTGATGAACTGCTAAAGTGAAATAATCTTACGACAATTTTAATTTTAAAGATATTTGATTTTTCAAATTCATTCGTGCCAATAGCGGTGGAGACTCTGGGGAGTTGGGGCAAGGAAGCTAAAAGCCTTATTAAAGAAATGGGACAGAGGCTCATCGAGGCGACCGGTGACACTCGTTCCGGGTCGTTCCTGGTCCAAAGGCTGGCCATCGCCATCCAACGTGGCAACGCAGCAAGTGTTATGGGCACTTTTGCACCGGGAGCGATCAGGAGCGGGTTATTTGATTAGTACATGGACTAAACATTTCAAAAAATATATTTTTTTATATAAAATTATATAAGAAAAATTAAAAAAAAAACAAACGTGTTTCCTTCTTCCTACAGTCCCGGGTCCTATAAACGGGGCGTGAAAAAACATATGATGAGTCCGTCAAGCTGAGTGTCACCATTGTCACATGGTAAGTTTAAGTAATGGTGACCCTCTTTTCTGAGACTTTGCCTTTAGCTTACCATCAGGCAAGGCGAAGTCTAATTGACGTGTTCTACATAAAAAAAAAATTCGCACCGCCCAGATTTCTCTTTCCACTTTCATCGAATTGAATTCATGCGTTATGAAATCATGACAGATCTATGTTGTGGACACTTGTGTAAAATTATTACTATACTGACCAAAATCCGCGATAAACACGTACCATAATACAATTCTAACAATGCCAAGAGTGAGTACCGAACATAATGAGCGTTTAAAATTCTGCTGTTATCACGTCTATGGCTGTAGAAGGTGGTGACGTCACCGATAAGGCTTCGCAAGGTTGGATATGTTTGGCTATGGCGGCCTTGCGAGGTGTTTGGCTAAGGACGTTTCGTGCACGTACAAGAGTGAGCATTCACGAGAGTTCTAGAGTGTGTTGAATTACGCACATAAAATATTAGGATATTATATTCGGGTCCCATAGATTTTGGATTTGTGATTCGGTAGATTCGCAACTCGACAGATTCGTAGATTGAGCAGATTGTAGGAGGTATTTCCGTCCTAATTGAGTAGTCCGACCGGAGAAGTATCTTCGCCCTACAGAATACTGAGGCCATAATAACGTCGCGTTATATTCCCGGCGGTGAGTAGGGTAGCCAGAGCTCACTGTAAAGTTTTTATGCTGTCAGTGGGAAGACCAAAGGCTTGCCCTGTTTTGTCTTCTACACTGACGATACAGACACTCTGTTCTTGCAGAGTCGGCTGCTCGTGTGTGACTCTCTTGGTGTTGCACACGTCCATAGGCCACGGTAATCACTATCCATCAGGTAGGCCGTGTCCTTGTCTGCCACTTAAGGGGTATAAAAAAAGATTCTTGACTCGATGAAGTACCCTAAAAAATTAGAAGTAGTAAATAAAATAATCTTGCCTCAAGACTGTCCAAATAGACTTTAGAATTTAAGAATATTTAGGCTAATTTAGACGACAAACAAAAATTATCTATGCTTTGTGTTAGTATGTGTACAATGCTCAACTATACTACTCAAACAAGACATTGTAAATTGACTATTGTTGACTCAGTCCATGCATCTGAGGTTGAATCTGGGCTGTATATATCTGTCTGATGTTAAATAGCCCTATCCCTTAGTCGTTTAGTTTACATATAGACATAGTAATTCCTATACATGTTACAAGTAGCTCTTACTGCTGTACTTACAGCAGTTCTGAGGCTTTAAAATTGCAATGAGATGGAAAAATACGTCTTCAAGGTTAATTGCATATATTTTCCTTAAGATTTTCCTTGCTCTGATACTTATGGCTAAGTTATTTACTGTCCATTCCATATTTAACAACGTGTTTGTATTTTTCAAGACCATTTTTGTATTATTCACGGAACCATTTGTTTTTATACCACTATGCACTAGTGTGAACATGCACAATATACCATGCTCCATAATCGATGGTAAATGAACACCACAGTCTATGAAAGCCTACAATATCAAGGGTGTCACTTGGAATGTATCTATATTCAAATAAAAAAAAAAACCCGGCTGACGTCTAAAAGAAAACAAGTTTTATAGCAGACATAATTGGGCATATAATTGGCAAATGACGGTCCCTCCTCTCTCCTCTCACTCTCCCCTTTCCTACACAGGACAACACATGCAGGGCTTAGATGTCACCGGCACACGATATCCGATCAAGAACCAAGCGGTTCGGAGACTCTTTCCTTTGTCGCACCATTAAGACCTGGAATTCATTACCAGCTCAAGTGTTTCCTTCTTCCTACAGTCCCGGGTCCTTTAAGCGGGGCGTGAAAAAGCATATCATGAGGCCGTCAAGCTGATTGTCACATGGTATAAATAAGTAATAGTGACACTCTTTCCTGAGACTTTGCCGATAGCTTATGCATTAGGTAGTAGTAGGCTTCTTGTAGGAGGTAGGACACTGCGGTAATTCCGCCCAATTGAGCAGTCCGACTGGGGAAGAACCTCCGCCCTACAGAATACCGCGATTATAATAACTTCGTGTTGTGTTTCCAGCGGTGTGTAGGGTAGCCAGAGCTTACTGGAGAATTTGTGCTGTCAGTGGGATGACTAAAGGCTGTCCTGCTTTGTCCTCTACACTGACTGCACAGAAACTCTGTGCTTACAGGGTCGGCAGCGCGAGTGTGGCTTCTCTGATGTTACACACGTCCATAGGCCACGGTAACCACTTTCCATCAGGTGGGCCGAGCGCTTATCTGCCACCTAAGTGGTACAAAAAAAATGTCGAATGGGTACCGCCTGCTACAAAACTTGTTACAATTTTTTAGACAGCAGTCGGGATTTATATTTTTTAATAATCATAAAGTCAGTCACGCGAAATACATAGCGCCTATATAGGTCATTGTAATATTAACATACCTAATTCGTTTCACAAACAAGCATTATCACTAGTAAGTTTGTAATGAGCAATCATCGATTAGTATCTAGTTCAATGTCGTATTTCAATGGTTTCTTGACACTAAACAGTTTTATTCAATTACAGCGGATTTTCTATCTAAAATGGTGAGAAAGAAGCCTTAAATAGTTTGAAAAGCCTTTATTTTTATACCAGAAAGATAATAATAGTTCTAATGTTATAACTTACGAGTATAATTAAAAAAAACCCCGGTAGCTTAGTGGTATGGGTAATGGACTGCTGAGACGAGGTCTCGGGTTCGATCCTAGGTTTTACCATGGCACACACCAATGCCTTTTCGAAGCTTTTCGAAGTTATGTGTGTATTTATCGCAGGTTTATAAGTGCCCGGTTAGTGGCAATAGGCTCGCCACCTATTACATTGGAACCTAAACATAAACCGGCGAAATGTGGGTGCTAGCACCTCTGCCTATCCCTTCGGGGATATAGGTGTGAGTTTATGTTATGTTACATCTTCTATCACTTCAAATCGCACTCTTTTCACTCTATCTCTCAATGTCACTGCACACATACTTCGCAACTCCAAACATATTCACTGCACGGGAATCGCCTCGGCGACCTCTGACTTAGCAGCTCTGCCATCATACCCCACGGGTCATAGAGATATACCGCTCGGGAACCAAACCCGACATTTTAAAAATCACATCTTCCATACAAATCGTAGTATTAATACCTCCTATTATTTTTAATCACCCCCGAAAGGCATTTAAAACCGAGGCTCACGAGCTTCGATCACGGCGCCTAACTGTTCACTCCACAGTTAGGTGCGAGGGGGACAACGATAGGAGAAAGTGTAGAGAGTGAAAGGGATGGAGGATGAGCGATCAATTTGTGCATGCGCAAGTGGAGTGTGAAGTTTAAGTAGGGTTGGCAGGTGGAAGACTTTTTTTTTAATTATAATATAATTCGATTTTGCGGTATTGGTGAATAATGAGAACTAATTTGTTTTTATTACGTGGCTCCACCTAGAACTCTTAGATCTAGATCTCTTTGAATAGGAACATCAGCTAATAGTCACTTCCTTAAAAACTCCTAAAGTTGAACCATAAAGAGGCACAAAAGATTTGCGCATGTAAAAAAAGTACTGTCAGTATTTCCACTCGTAAAACATACCACTCTAGTCACAATATTGTTAAAACACACTGTTATAGTTCATTACTGGACCTAGGCTTCTCATAATGTGCGCTATAACTCCCGGTCCTTCATCTTGTGCATCCAGTCTATGGTCTAAGGTACCATTTTCAGGTCATTTATATATCTAGCTTGAAGGCGTCCCCATCTTCCGTTTGCCGATTCGCGGTCTTCACTTTAGGAATCGCTTACTCTACCGGCCATTGGTCCTCCTTCAGTTATAATAAAATCAAATAAAAAATACATTCAATTTAGTGCCAACCCTAAGTTAAACTTGATCGTGCATGACGCATCGCACTCACACACGCGAGACTCACACACACATGCACGCCACTTCCTGTACAACCGTGTCCCCTTATGGTCTACGGTACGTAGGCAGTCCTTTATGACTCTCAGCGGACAAGACATGAGGCTTCTTTATACTTCAAAGTTTCCTTTGGATTAATTGGATGGTAAAATTCTACACTCATATGGGCGTACCTTTGCGATATAAGTATAGAATTTTATTTTGTTTGGAATTAGAAATATAGGGTTTATTTTATATAGGACACGCCAACTTGACTTCACCTCTCCTGATGGTAAGCTAAAGGCAAAGTTTCAGGAAAGACGGTCACCATTACAGACACTAAGTGTTACAATGGTGGCACTCAGCTTGGCGGCCTCATCAGATGCTTTTTCACGCCCCGCTTAAAGGCCCCGGGACTGTAGGAAGAAGGAAACACGTGTGCTGGTAATGAATTCCAGGTCTTGGTGGTGCTGCAAAGACAAGAGTCTCCGAACCGCTTTGTTCTTGCTCGTATGTTCTGCACAGTGTGAGGGTGACATCTAAGGCCTGCACTCACCCTCTCCTTTCCTACATAGGACAACACTCCTATGTAGGAAAGGAGAGGGTGGGATTAGTTGGAAGAGCTCATCAGAACACTTAGTTCTTCCTGAGACACCCTATATTTTCAATTGTTTTTATTTTGTAAATACTTATTGTAACCGCGGTAGCCTAGTGGTATGGGTAATGGACTGCTGAGACGAGGTCTCGGGTTCGATCCCAGGTTAACCATGGCACACACCAATGACTTTTCAATACTTTTCGAAGTTATTTATTGCAGGTTTATAAGTGCTCGGTTAATGGCAATAGGCTCGCCACCTATTACACTCTAAAATGGCGAACAACATTGGATATAGTTTCAATTTATATTTTTTCACACTTAGTGTTTGCGCCGTTTTTTAATGCCGCCATGATCCTGCATGTTGTACAGTGTGGAGGGGTCCCTATAACCCAATTTCTGTCGGCTTCATGGGTCACTTAATGCATGGCAAACTAATTCTAGGTAAGATCTTTCCACTGACTTCCCTTTTATAAACTGTCACCCTTCGCCACTGGTGCCGTATCTATATATTAACTGCGTTGGTAGCTTAGTGGTTATGGTATCGGCTTTACGACCCAGAGGTCCCGGGTTCAATTGACCATTATTTTTTATACAACTTAGGTGGCAGGCAAGCACACGGCCCACCTGATGGAAAGTGGTTACCATGACCTATGAACGTGTGTAACACCAGTGGAGTCACATCCGTGCTGCCGACCCTGTAAGAACAGAGATTTTGTGCCGTGAGTGTAGAGGACAAAGCAGGACAAGCCTTTGGTCATCCCACTGACAGCACAAAAACTCTCCAGGGAGCTCTTACTACTCACCGCCGGGAAAACAACACGAAGTTATTATAACCGCGGTATTCTGTGGGGCGGAGGTACTTCCCCAGTCGGATTGCTCAATTGGGCGGAAATACCGCCGTGTCCTACCTCCTTAAACCATTACACTACCGACGTGAACCCACTCCTAGCACTCCTAGCTTAGCTGGAGGGGTTAGAGGGAATATTAGTAAATACGGTTGCAAATATTGTTTAGAAAAAAATCACCGTCATTGACAACATTCAAGCACTTACTTCCCTAGACGGCATCTTCCTTGTTTACCCAAACAAGCGATTGACACCTTGTGGTACAATCACCGGGAAATGTACAATAACAACAAAAAATTAACTAACAACGTATCCATTTAGTCACACGAATCTCAAAGCAAAGTAGTACAGTCAGCTGGAAAAGTTGTAAAATAGGATTTCGTATTGATTCAATCATTTAGCCCACCGCAGTTCATTGCTGGACATAGGCCTCTCCAAATGTGCGCCATTTTATCCGGTCCTTTGTGCCTCTGTGGCGTAGCGGTAGTGAACGCGACTGCTATGCAGGAGGCGCGGGTTCGATTCCCGCTCAGTGCAAATATTTGTATGCACGAAAATGTATATTTGCATTGGTCTGGGTGTTTCTATGTATAATATGTATGTATTTACAAAAAAAAAGTATCTAAGTATGTTTATCCGCATTCTAGATTCCATAACACAAGCTAGTTAAGCTTTGCTTACCATGGGTCTAGATAGCGTTGTGTAGAATGTTGTAGAATATTTATTATTATCCTTTGCCTTTATAATTGAATTGGTGACCGAAATCTATACCTACAAATATTATGAAGCTGAAGAGTTTTGTTTGTTTAAATGTGCTAATCTCAGGAATTACGTGATTGAATTGAAAAAATCTTTTTGTATTGAATAATTCAACTATCGAGGAAGGTTACATGTTAAATTTTATCACGCTACTATTTAAAGGAGCGGAGCAGTAATAATAAATGTCAACAAATCCGGCAAGTTATCAATTTCTATACTTTATTTGATAATTGATAAATTAGCCTATAGATTATTGAAACTGGTGATACGGCTTCAAAATGTGCCACAGGCGTAGCCGGGGCGGGTCAGCTAGTTTCTAATATTCTCCCTTTTAATAATATTAATAATAATAACGTCTTTATTGTACACCAATAACACATTACACTAGAATATATGATACAAGTTCCGTGACACGTACAGATGGCGGCCTTATCGCTCTGCGGCAATTTCTTACAGGCAACCCATACCCTTATCCCTCGTAGGTAAGCTAAATTGCGTGGTTAGGAGTGAGTTCATTTCAGTAAAGTAATTGTCAAGATTCAAAACCGGGTCCTCTCGATTGTAATGCTTTAAGCATAACAACTAAGCTACTGACACTAGTAGTATAATGCTATACCGAAAAATTTCAAGCAACTGCCAATCTCTAAATTCCTGAAAGAATTGAAAGCATGGCTCCTAAAAAAATGCTTTTATACGATAGAGGAATTCGAAAAGTGTAAGGGTAAACTATGGGTATTTTTAGCACATTATTGAGTCAACCCATTTACGACATTATTATTTTATCGCAATACTAGCTGTCCCGGCAAACGTCGTTTTGCCATATAATGTTAAGGGTGGACAACCCTTAACATTTAGGGGGATGAAAAATAGATGTTGGCCGATTCTCAGACCTACTCAATATGCTCACAAAATTTCATGAGAATCGGTCAAGCCGTTTCGGAGGAGTTCAAGTTCGAACACCGTGACACGAGAATTTTATATATAAGATATTGACATGTACCATTCTTCACAATTTTAATGACTTGTTTGTTTCATTTTATGTTTTGTCATTATTTTTGTGACTAATATTTAGAATTTTAATTGACTTATAGGACATGTGCTGAACTAATGTTATTTAATGATTGTATTCGTAATTATGTGTAATTAAATGTTTGTATGCCATAAAATGGTAAATGTGCCGCACAAAACTATTGGACCTGACATCTTTGTAACCACATTTAAGCAAATAAATGAATTTGAATTTGAATTAGCATAACTATTATAATTGCGTGAAGCGTGAAAATTTAGTGCAGTTCAAGGAATTTTCACTTTTGCACTGTTAGTCAGTGTATCTGTTACCGGTAGCAAAAACGTGAGACGGCAGTCGTTCCCGAAAAACCGACATATCTTCATCCTTGCGTTAATCCCAGTCTCATCTGAAGCATTCACTTCGGACTCTGAGATCCACTTTACCAGTCTAACTACAGATTGCGGGGCGGGAGCGGTAGCGGGAGCGACGAAGGATCGCAAGCCAAGCTGCCCGCGTACGAAGGCAACTCGGGCGTCGACCTCCGCCCCCCATGAGCGTCGGCCTGGGGGTGACAGGTGGTGCCGCTTGTCACCCTGGCAGAAGCAGGCCTGCGCACCTGGCGCGCCTCCCCGTTTTCCGGGGACGAGTTGGGGACTCTGTAGTTCCCACACCCGAGAAGAGGGCCAGATCGTGAGAGATGGCCCTGGGTCGGCCGGGGTGCGAGGGATATGCCTGTCAACCTCACCTTCGGCAACCAAAACGACCCACAGGCGGCGTGTGTTTTAGTCGGTTCGAGTCCGACATAACCTCTTCCACCGGCTCCGGTGAGGAGGTATGCGTGGGGCTTATGCGCACGTAAAAAAAAAAGTATCACTGCAGATTTGCAGATTTGGCTGAATGCCACCATTGTAACACTTAGTGTCTGTAATGGTGACCCTCTCTCCTGAGACTTTGCCTTTAGCTTACCATCAGGCGAGGTGAAGTCAAGTTGGCGTGTTCTATATATAAAAAAAAAACTTCGATATTTTCCGTGGAGCGACTGTCATATGACCTCCACAACCCAAAGGCAATATCGAAACATTGGAGTTAGATCAGTTGTTAAATTTTTTAGGACTTCAATCACCCGTAATGACTGCTATGGATGTTCGTATAGCTACCGGGATCGAGAGCTTGACATGCT
This sequence comes from Eilema griseolum, assembly GCA_963662185.1. Classification (NCBI taxonomy): domain Eukaryota; kingdom Metazoa; phylum Arthropoda; class Insecta; order Lepidoptera; family Erebidae; genus Eilema; species Eilema griseolum. Next base: position 2,306,507 of record OY759254.1, read on the forward strand.
CTCTGAGGCACGGCCAGACCAATGCAAATACCCATATTCATGCATACAAATATTTGCTCTGAGCGGAGACCGAACCTGCGCCTCCTACGTACCAAACGCATTCAATACCGCCACGCCACAGAGACTGTCGAAAAAATCGACATATCATTCGACGTATCAACATTGTCGCCGATTGTACGTTGACATCGCGACATGGCAACATCGGTTCACAATGAAAGTTACCTGGCAACACCAGTACACTTTCCACAGAAACAATACTGATCGGTTCCCACAACAATGGCCGGCGTATCGCCTGCAGTAATGTCATTACGATGCTACTTACCGCGAGCGTGCGATATCAACACGAGTGTGGAGTATGAAATAAGTATCAATGGCAGTAATCTATACTAATATTATAAAGCTGCAGAGTTTGTTTGTTTGTTTGAACGCGCTAATCTCTGGGACTACTGGTCCGATTTGAATGATTCTTTCAGTGTTGGGTAGTCCATTTATCGAGGAAGGATTTAAGATATATATCATCACGCTACTACTTAAGGGAGCGGAGCATTGATAATTAATGTTAACAAAGCCGGCAGTTTTTCACACATATTTTGAAGACTAAAACATACGGGCTCAAAGGGATATGCAGCTTCAAAATATAACCCGCGCGAAGCTGGGGTGGGTCAGCTAGTAGCAAATATAGCTGTGCCTATTCTAAAGAAAAACCACTGTCAAACCACTACTGCTAAAAATCTATTTAATTTTAGAGTTTAAAACAATGCGCTTAAAATGAAAGAAATTTTAAAGCAACCAACTATTAAAATCGATTAACCGTAAGACGGATACATGTATAGAAGAGTTTGGATGGTTTCGGGCGAAGGTTCCCTCCCTCCTGAACTAATAAAATTAGGGTAGCCAGAGCTCACTGGAGAGTTTTTGTACTGTCAGTGGGATGACCAAAGGCTTGTCCTGCTTTGTCCTCTACACTGACGGCACAAAATCTCTGTTCTTACAGGGTCGGCAGCACGGATGTGACTCCACTGGTGTTACACACGTTCATAGGTCATGGTAACCACTTTCCATCAAGTGTGTGTGCTTGTCTGCCACCTAAGTTGTATAAAAAAAAAAATTAATCGATCAGAATGCGCTTAAAGTTTTTTCAGGTGGCACCTATGAGCAAGGGACGTCATACACGTGTCACAGAAGAAATCACCTACAACATAAAAAAAAAACAAAAGACAACAATACACAACTCCTTATATATATTTATATTGCGAGCATCTCGTTCTTTTAATGTGGCTTGTAGGGAAGTTGATTTGGATTTGTTTTGCACTAGTGTTACTAGAATGAAGAAAGCACTATGTGATCAATACTTTGAATGATTTCCATTATCTCTAATATAGTTTCCTCATTTCTAAAAGAACTTAATTTGTCTTGAGAGTTTTTTGAGCATTAGCATGTAAAGATGTAATAGTACCTAAATGTGGAAACTGATAATTGGCCTTCATCCTATTAATTATATAATATTGAACCTTTATTAGCTGTGAGTTTCCCTAAAAATGTAAAATAAAATAAAATACAATATTTAGAACACGTCAATTACACTCGTATCTATAGACAAGTGAAAGTAATTACTTGAGTAAAAGTAATTACTTAAGTAACGATTTTGATTCTATAGTTTAGAAATTGACCAAAGTAAGAACTGTCAAAGTTCGAATTCTTCACTTAAGTCATAGTCATCATTTCCGTTACTTAAGCATTACTTTGCTAACATTTATCAGTGATTTCGAGGTTAGCCTTTGTGATAAATAACTGTTTTTGCTTACTCGACAATATGGTATCATATTTTTGAATGATGCTAAGGAATAAATCCTTCTCTAATGATAAAAAGGGTTTCTTTCTATCACTTTCAGAACTCATTGCAAATTAGGTATTGTTTTAAACGAAATATTCACACGCGATACTGACGACTTATGAATGAACAGTGAATGTTCGAATGGATATTTGGTAATTGTGTAAGTATTCTATGCATTTTTACGTTACTATTTTCTATTGCTGTTTATTGTGCAATTACAACAAATACAACCGGCCTAACTGTGACGCACAATCCAAGCAAGTTTACAATGCACCTTCATAAACGGTAACAAAGACTAAAAGATAATTTTTATTTTATTATGTATTTTACGTTACTACATTTTATTGTTCTTTTTTTCTCCTTTTTGACAAGTAATAGATATATGCCAATGTCAAGTAATATAGTAGTAGCAACATAAGTAGGTATATATATAAATAAATGTCTTTAGAAATATTAATGGCGAGACGCCAAAGTCAAGTTTTTCAAGTTACGGTCCTCAGTAAAGTTGTGGGGACTTTACTAGAGGCTCCCTAGGGAGGTTTGGAACCAACACGAAAAGTCACAATTCACTGTAATCTGCCACTTTCCGCACTTGTGTGCGTTGTCAAAGATATTATATCTAAAAATCCACCATTTTTATACATAAAATCTCGAAATCATTTTGGATAGTAAAAAAATACCGCGATGCGCCATTCTTCATGTTGGCGCCAAAACTCCATTTTATTGTTGTTTATTATACAATTACAATACAACAAATAGAACCGGTATAACCTAACTGTAGGTGAATGACGTACAATCCATGCAAGTGCACCTTACTACACGGTAATAAACACTCGATAATACTTTTCACTTTAATAGGATTATTTTGCTGTCAGTCGTTTAGTTTCACAATAAACCATCACAAAAACAAAATCACACAGCTCATCACAACCTTATTGCAATGGATCGAATATTGTATTAAATATGACAGTTTTAAATAAAGTGTTATTAAATTTAAAAATAATAGCGATGCATTATATAAAATTGTTTGTTTTTCATTATTCTATTAAAGAAACAAAACGTTGATAGCAGTATTGCCAGTTGGAAAAGATTTTTACGGCCTGAGTAATACTTATAACTTTACTCAAGTAAGTATTTTGCGTTACTTGTTTATAGAATAACATTTACTTAAGAAATTACTTAAGAACAAGTTATGACTTAGTTGAGAAATTACTTAAGAACAAGTAATGACTTGTTTATAGATACGGGGGTTAGACTTCGCCTTGCCTGATTGCAAGCTGAAGGCAAAGTCTCAGAAAAGAGGGTCACCATTACTCACACACACCTGGTGACAATGGTGACACTCAGCTTGACGGCCACATCGTATGCTTTTTCACGCCATGTTTAATATATATCTGTGCTTAATGCTATCTTCGTGAGTGTGACGCGATCTGATGATGATGTGTCAACGTACGTCTACAAGATGCCATTTAATTTTTTACTTTAACAAACAACAAACAATCAGCTAGCCCATTGCAGTCCACTGCTGGACTAGGCCTCTCCCAATGTTGGGAGAATTTGGCCTACTGTTTCCACGCTGGTCAGACGGGTTGGTACAGGGTTTTATATCAAGTTTTCTTTTTTTCTTTTTTTATACCATTTAGTTGGCAGACAAGCACACGGCCCACCTGATGGAAAGTGGTTACCGTGACCTATGGACGTCTGTAACACCAGAGGAGTCACAGTCGCGCTGCCAACCCTGTAAGTACAGAGTTTCTGTGCCGTCAGTAGAAGACAAAGCAGGACAAGCCTTTAGTCTTCCCACTGACAGCACAAATTCTCCAGTGAGCTCTGGCTACCCTACTCACCGCTGGGAACACAACACGAAGTTATTATAGCCGCGGTATTCTGTAGGGCGGAGGTACTACCCCAGTCGGACTGCTCAATCGGGCGGAAATACCGCCGTGTCCTACCTCCTTTTCCTTCTCTCGCAGTGATATCGTCTGTGTATTTTTCCGTTGGTCTGACGAGATGAGGTGGTAATACTTGTATTCTTTCTCCATCACCACAGGTTTACTTCTGAGACATTAACAACATGAAGTAAACTCTAAAATTAAATATAGGTATTTAAACTATCATGGTCACTGACATCAGTATCAGAATAAACGGGATACAAAACAAAAAAAGCAAAAACAACCGGGAACAAGCTAAAACAAAATCGCGAGTGGATACAGTGAGCATCGTATGTCGTGAACGTGATCGAGATCGGGTTCGAGTTTGTAGTGAGAGTGAAACCAATAGTAGTGCAGATACGCGTAGTAAAAGAACTCGAAAGAGGGTAGATCGATATAATTACTCCTAGGAAAAAACTTTTTCTTTGTTCACCGCCACTACTCCAGTTCCTCCGTGATCATGGTGCTTGCAACAGCGCCGAAATATCGGAAACTCAAAATAATGAAACATGGTAAATATCCCGTTTATTCTGATTCTAAAATTAAATCGAGGTATCCGTGGGGACTTTGCGCACGTAAAACAAAAGCCTCAGATGCATGGCTCGAGTCAACAATAGTACCTGAAATACGGCAATAGGCTCACCCCCTATTACGTGGGACCGAATACAAATATTGGTGAAATGTGGGTGATAATTCACCTCTGCCTAACCCTCCGGGGATAAAGGCATGATTATATGTATGTATAATATTGGCAAAATCGGGGCCCAAATGATATGGACCACCATTCAGCAGACCTAATAATCAGCAGGTGTACCAGCTCGCAGGTGATACCAGCCAAAGTACTAAAGTACCGTACACCCGCCATCATCAGCTCATAAAGGACATACTTAAACTAACAGGTTGCATACAAAACTCCTTTATTTCGTATAACGGCTTACGAACTTGCAGTTCGGGCTTTCTCTCACACATGCATAACAGTAAATATTGGCAGGTGGTATACCTCGTGACATATAACACTTTGGACCTAAAAGGTGCTCTTTTTTATATATAAAAATTGTTTATTGACAGAAATACATTTACACGTGTGACAAAAATCCCTCGCTCCTAAGCTAGTTTTGTTAAAAACTGTGTTACGGGAGTCAGTAATTTCCCTTACTAACTATGAATAGTTACATTTTAATGTCAAAAAGCGGATATGGTCAAAAGTAAGCGCAAAATAGAACCATTACAACCGTACAGAGAAATAGTATTAATAAAAACTACCTACGTCAAAAACATACCAAAATTAGGGTGTGCGTACGTGTGTGTGTCTCTCTGTCTGTGTGTGTGTGTGTGTGTGGGTGTGTATGTATGTATGTGTGTGTGTATATAGGACACAATTAAACTTCTCCTAACCATTTACAATTACTTACATATACCTAGCTAGTTACCTTTACAACGGTTTGTGCTTTGATGAATTGTTTGACATGATGCCCACAGCAACATTCTATCATCGCACCGCTCGCCGTAGGCAGGGAATTCATTCTCACACATTGCAATCTGAGACGGTACGCACTGTGCGGTATGAAAGAAACTTCATCCCACGCACACTCAAGCTGTGGAATGAACTCCCTGCTGCGGTTTTCCCATGCGCCTACAATATGGGGTTCTTCAAAAGGGCGATTAGGAGGTTTCTTCAGAGACGACAGCAGCGAGTGTGACGCCCCTGGTGTTGCACACGTCCATAGGCGATTGAGCAGTCCGACTGGGGAAGTACCTCCACCCTACAGAATACCGTGGCTATAATAACTTCGTGTTGTGTTCCCAGCGGTGAGTAGGGTAGCCAGAGCTCACTGGAGAATTTGTGCTGTCAGTGGGAAGACTAAAGGCTTGTCCTGCTTTGTCTTCTACTGACGGCACAGAAACTCTGTACTTACAGGGTTGGCAGCGCGACTGTGACTCCTCTGGTGTTACAGACGTCCATAGGTCACGGTAACCACTTTCCATCAGGTGGGCCGTGTGCTTGTCTGCCAACTAAGAGGTATAAAAAAATAAATAAGCCACGATAACCACTTCCCATCAGATGGGCCATGTGCTTGTCTGCTTTAAAAAAAAATTAGTTAAGCTATGCTTACCATGGGCCTAGATAGCGTTCTGTGAAATGTTGTAGAATATTTGAATTTGAATCGTTTGTCTTGCGACTTAGGTCCATGGTTTGTGTCTCAAGGTATATAAAAGTTCAGTATTTCAAGCAGTTGACGTTATCGTACAAAGTTACAGCGCAAATTCTCGTGAGTATAATTCGCCTTGACCGGTGGAATAGCGTATGTGATGTTGCGTAAATTTATTATTAGATTCGTTTTAATATTATAGGTTTGATTTTTAGGGTACCGTACTACGAAATGAATAACAAATCCTTCGTTCTACGATTGCGTATACGATTCGTACAGTTCAAGTCAATTAAAAGTTAGCATACAAAATGCTTTAAAATTTCATTCAATAGTATGAGTGGAGTCATCAAAAATTAATGTTTAAAAATGATTGCAACATTATTCATTGGTTCCGATAGTTCGTACAAATCTCGGCAGATGGGTCCCACTGTTGCCGTAAGACGGATATATATGTATAGAAGAATTTGGATGGTTTCAGGCGAAGGTACAATGGCCCAGTAGTCAGAGCGTTCCCCCTGAAAGGGAAAGGTTGCGGGTTCGAAGTCCGATTTTCGATCGTTTTGAATATCCTAACGCCACCGATAAGCCTATACCTATACCACGGGTATTAGCGATCCTAACATGTTCTTGGAGATCAAAATCACCCTTCCCTCATATAGAAGAGGATCCGAAAACACGATACCCCGCCGCGCCGTGGGCACAAGTTTTCTTGGTAATATTTTATTGAAACTTTTGTGATTCAGATATAGGTTTAGGAGTGCTCCTTGCGACGCGTCAGTACTCATCTCTACGGTCTACTAAGCCCCCTCTACCTGTACAGATTTGGTTGGGGATTTAAATACCGGTAAATATACAGTAACAATATCTGAATCACAGATAACGTTAACGTTATGTTTGAGATAAACGATATTCATAACGATTATTATGCTAATATTTGCATGTACGTAACGTTATAAATAAAATACGTTAGATAATTAAACTGGATTAAAAGTGGATGGTGACCCTAACAAGTTCGACGGAGTCCAAATTCATGCCACCTGTTAGTGGTTCCCCGTTTCCGGGGTCGAGTTGGGGACTCTGTAGTCCCCACACCCGAGACGAGGGCCAGATCGTGAGAGATGGCCCTGGGTCGGCCGGGGTGCGAGGGATATGCCTGTCAACCTCACCTTCGGCAACTAAAACGACCCACAGGCGGCGTGCGTTTTAGTCAGTTCGAGTCCAACATAACCTACTCCACCGGCTCCGGTGGGGAGGTATCCGTGGGGATTTTGTGCACGTAAAAAAAAAATCCTCTAAGTGGTAACATAACCTGATTAAGCTCTTAAGTTAGGAGATCAGACGACAGTCACTCTTGGAAAAATCGCTATAAGAACCTCGGGCTAGCAAATATAAATTTTGGACGCACCTGAGAAATCGCTGTGAGGATAATGACATTTGAAATTTAAACGTTGCCAAAATATTGTTATCAAAATAACAAAAGTGTTATATATTTATTACCATCTCGCTAATCGCTTTCCGACAGGAGGATCGTGTGCTTGTCTAAAAATAAACCTATATGCTCATCATTTGGTAGGGTCCTGACAATACAGTACAGGTTCTAGATATTCATTCTAGATAGACCGCGGTAGCCTAGTAGTATAGGTAATGGACTGTTGAGACAAGGTCTCTGGTTCGATCCCAGGTTTTACCATGGCACACACCAATGACTTTTTGATGCTTTTCGAAGTTATGTATGTATTTAACGCAGGTTTATGTGCCCGGTTAATGGGACCTAAACATAAATTGGCGAAATGTGGGTGCTAGCACCTCTGCCTACCCCTTCGGGGATACAGGCGTGAGTTTATGTTATGTTATCATTCGCGAAAACAATTACAAGATTAACTGCATAAAAGTTTGTACGGAATCGTTGGTGCGAGTCTGATTCGCATTTGGCAGGTTTAGCCTTGTATACCAATGTAAACATGAGAATTTACTATCGTAATATATTTTTTATGGTACTTTATATAATTCGACGTGTAACTAAGTATCTAAGCTTGTAATCGTGTTCGGAATCTTTTATTTTAATCGAAGAATTAAAATTCTGCACACGTATAGCCAATCGAAGAATACAATTAAGTATTACGTAATTGCAATAAAGTCACGTGGCTGTATACGTATGGGTCATGGGACGAGTGGGAGCTTCAAATATTTAGGGGGCGAGTGGGTGCGGGGTACAAATTAGGGGCTAGTGGGTCCGTCGTTAAATCATACTAACCTGCTGAATGACAGAATACGGTGTGTTGCGCAGGCTTTTCTAACGTAGCTTAGTTCAAAATGGTTTTTTTTAAAGTTGCTGATATTTTTACTTGTATTCCAATTTCCAATTTCTTTATTGCTTTTCATGTTTAATGTTTCATTTTTGCCGGCCAGATTGTTCAGGCTTTAGAAGCAGATGTAGGCTCAAAAAAAATATGATGGGTTGCAAAACACAAGCTTGAATGATGATTGTGATAAAGCTTACCTTTATCACAATCATATGATATATGATGATCATTCTTAAGTTCACTTTATACCAGACTACGGCCAAGTAAAAGGAGGATTATGCTTTTGATATGTATGTTTGTAGGTTCATGTGTTCCCTCATAGCTCCTCAACTTTTTATTAGAACTGGACAATGAATAATCAATAATGAATGAAATTTCATTAGAAGCGTCTTGGTCGTCCGCTTGTTACAGGCTATATTATGACGTATCACTAAATCTAATGTGGCGCCCTCTAGTGGTCATAAAACTGGGCACAAGTTCTCATGGTAAGCACAAGGGCTTTTGTGCCGTCAGAAGCTTTTTGGTCGTCCTACTGACAGTACAAAAACTCTCCAGTAAGCTCTGGCTACCCTACTCACCGCCGGGAAGACAACACGACGAACACGGTATTCTGTAGTGTGGAGGTAGCAGTCCCGAGTCGGACTGCTCAATTGGACGGAAATACTGTCGTGGTGAAATGTGGAAGTTAATTCACCTCTGCCTAACCATTCGGGGATGAAGGCGTGATTATGTATTTCATATCTTGAATCAATATCTATAGTCAATAATTAAACATTTTCTAACTGTCCTACAGAAAGTTTTCTGTACACTCCAACGGTGGCAAGGTCAGAGTGAGGTCGCCAACAGACCGTGACTGCGTGCCGTGGACCGTCGCGTGGCACCAGCTCCTGCGCACATGACTTTATTATACCTCGAGACATATATCTTGAACCTATAACGCGCAGTACACGTTTCTTAGATGTTTTTTTTATACAACTTAGGTGGCAGACAAGCACACGGCCCACCTGATGGAAAGTGGTTACCGTGCCCTATGAACGTGTGTAACAACAGTGGAGTCACATCCGTGCTGCCGACCCTGTAAGAACAGAGATTTTATGTGCACTCAGTGCAGAACACAAAATCAGGAAAAAAGTTATTATAGCCGTGGTATTCTGTAGGGTGGAGGTACTTCCCCAGTCGGACTACTCACTTCGGACGGGAATACCGTCGTATCCTACCTCCTCCATATCTGCTTTTGATGATGTTATGTGGTGCCGTAGGACGAGCTCAAATTCACCAAGCTTGGATTATCATAAAACTATCCGCGTGCGCCAGGGTCTCGTTTATCTCTCGAGTTTGGTCCAAGATAAGTGTTCCGACGTATATTATGAGTAGCAAGTTTAATAAGTCTACATGGTTGGTGGATTGAGAAAGTGGTGCCTTACTGACGGTAATTGGCGATAGGCTAGTAGGTAATTGGAGGAGCTCGCCCCGCTACGACGCTAGTGGGTTCGTTATTATATTTTAAGAGATGACAATTAAAAATACGAGTGTTAATTGAATACTGGCTGTGTCTGTTACTTCGTCCGTTTACACTAAGTTTTATGACAATAAAAGTAACCAAGTTATGATTTACTAGCACCGCGCCTTTCGCGCTTTCACCCGCGTAAATCTTGATCCCATGGGAATATCGGGATAAAAAGTAGCGTATGTTACTCACAAAGAATGTAGCTTTCTAATGAAAAAAGAATTATTAAATTCGGTCCAGTACTTTTTGACTTTATTCGTTACATACAAAAATACAAATCTTTCCTCTTTATAATATTATATATAATATATATTAGTAGGTATAGATAATATTCCACACATAGCCACTTCGAAGAATACCAGACAGAAAGATAGACCTTCTTTTCTAAGACTTAGCCTTGAGCTTACCGTCAGGCGATGAGTATGCGTAGAGATGTTGCATCCTTGGCAGTATTTAACCGTATGTACCATGATGAATGTTGTGTGTTCCAATGAGTCTCACCCTCCCCTTTCATACACAGGACAACATGCGCAGGGCTTAGATGTCATCCATCCGCACACGGTGCAGAACATTCAATCAAGAACCAGCCAGTTCGAAAACTCTTTCCTTTGTCGCACCATTAAGGCCTGGATTTCATTACCAGCTCACGTGTTTCCTGCTTCCTACAGTCCCGGGTTCTTTAAGCGGGGCGTGAAAAAGCATATAATGAGGCTGTCAAGCTGAGTGTCGCCATTGTCACATGGCATATGTAAGTAATGGTGACCCTCTTTCCTAAGACTTTGCCTTCAGCTTATCATCAGGAGAGGAGTGTAATTGACGTGTTCAATATATAAAAAAGATGGACAAAAATGTTAGTCATTGCTATTTTATTATAGGTACATACCTACTTTTCGTATAATATATTCATACATTCTTTAAAAAGCTGTCATTAGAATGATACAAATACAATTTCATTTATGTGACGTTTTTTTATACAGCATAGGGGTAGCAGACAAGCACACGGCCCACCTGATGGAGTTACCGTGACCTATGAACGTGCGTAACACTAGTGGAGTCACATTTGTGCTGCCGACCCTGTAAGAACAGAGATTTTATGTGCCTTCGGTGCAGAACACAAAATCAGGACAAGCTTCTGGAGAGTTTTTGTGCTGTCAGTGGGAAGTGGGAGTGACTGCTCAATTTAGACGGGCAAATCGTCGTGTCGTGTCAGTGGTGTGTGCCATGGTAAAACCTGGGATCGAACCCGAGACTTCGTCTCAGCAGTCCATTACCCATACCACTAGCCTACCGCGGTTTTGATAACAAGACACAAACTCGCCACGAACGTTTTATTCAACAAATATCATCGCGTACTACTCGGAGTCATCATAAAAACACTTCGTGCTGATGATCACAAGGTCGAGTCATTCAGTCATGCGGCGCCCAGCCGAGCGTGACGATGTTATGGCACTTGGATTCTGCAATCATTCTATTAATAATGCTTGATGATTATGCTTAACTGTGTCCGGTAATAATGTAATTGTGTAGGGGTCATTTGAGGGGCAGAATTCGCGTAAATATATATTTTACTAGCTGAACCATCCCAGCTACGCCCGTGGTACATTTTGAAATTCCGTACCACTGTTTTGAACCTGTATTGTTCATACATACTCACTTCTTTATACATAATCACGTCTTTATCCCCGGAGAGTTAAGCAGAGGTGAATTAACACCCACATTAAATTCAGTCCCACGTAATGGGGGGTGAGCTTATTGCCGTCTTACGGGCACTATTTTTGACTCAAACCATGCATCTGGGGCTGAGTCTGGGCTGTATATATATCTGTCTGATGTTAAACAGTCCTATCCCTTAGTCGCCTTGTACGACACCGCATGTGAAGAGATGGGGTCCAAATTCTACTCTGCCGGGAACCTGGCTTCAAATAAAGTAAAACTGCACGATTTGTTGACATTTATGATCACTGCTCCGCACCCATTAATAGTAGTGTGATGTTTTACAGTCTATAAGCTTCACCGATAAATGGGCTTTTCAACACAGAAATATTTATTTGCATTCGAACTAGTATTAACACGTTCAAACAAACAAACTCTTCAGCTTAATAATATTAGTTTAGAGAGTACAGACAACAATACCCATGACCATTGATACATCTGCAGTTGTATGCCAAGATATTGTTAGGTAAAGCCAAGCAATTACATTATGGGGTTCTTCATTAGTAGAGTTAATGTGATGGTGTTAAGCAAGTCTATCTTGATGTATTAGTATCTCTTGAAATAAATCTGTAAATCTTTATAATAAAAAGTCATTTAAATTTCATATAATAATATTAAAAATCTGTAATTAAGAGTGAACATTTTGTGTATGACAAACTCTTCCTCTCTCCAAACATTGTGCTGTGCTTGACAGGGTCCATAATTGTAACAATAATCTGAACAACTGTCAACATTATGGAACGCAATAAATGTATTGAGTATTGAGTATTAAATCAGTTATTTTCTGTTTTTCATATCATAAATAGACAGGAAATTCATCCTCACAAATTGCGACCGGTAGGGGTGCGCACTGTGCGCTATGAAAGGAACTTTATCCCATGCACGCTCAAGCCATGGAATAAACTCCCTGCTGCGGTTTCGCCAAGCGAATACAATATGGGCTCCTTCAAGAAGGGCATTAGAAGGTTTCTACAGGGTCGGCAGCGCGAGTGTAACGTCTCTGGTGTTGCACACGTCTGTAGGCCAGACATAATCACCTTCCATCAGGTGGGCCGTGTGCTTGTTTGCCACATAAGTGGCATAAAAAATAGCTTGTGATTTAGTTGTTCAATTACTCAAACACATTTTTTTTATATATGACACGTCAACTAGACTACGCCTTGCCTGACGATAAGCTGAAGGCAGTCTCAGAAAAGAGGGTCACCATTACTTACATAATATACCATGTTATTATGGTGACACTAATCCAACTAAGGGTAGTTGTTATCTTTCCCGCATCATAAAGTGTTTAAATTCATTACCAACTCACGTGTTTCCTTCTTCCTACAGTCCCGGGTTCTTTAAGCGAGGCGTGAAAAAGCATATGATGATGCCGTCCAGCTGAGGAGCCGCTATTGCTAAATTGGTGGTGTCTGCAATGGTGACTTTGAGTGCTCTTTCCTCAGACTTTGCCTTGAGCTTACCATCATAGAAAATTATGCAAAAGAAATGCTCATAAAACAGATTTAATACTTTAGCATTGAACTTTGACAGAAAAATAATAAATAAATAAATATATTATAAGAATATTCTAGCTCACGACATGACGCACGTGTGGTTTATGTACAATCAACGACAAAAGTGGTAAACACTAACATTAACTAAGCCGTGTGATTCCCGGGAGAGTAGAATTTGGACCACCCCATCTCTTCCCATGCGTGTCGTACAAGGCGACTAATTGATAGGGCTGTTTAACTGATGGCCCTGGGTCGGCCGGGGTGCGAGGGATATGCCTGTCAACCTCACCTTCGGCAACCAAAGCGACCCACAGGCGGCGTGCGTTTTAGTCGATTCGAGTCCGACATAACCTCCTCCACCGGCTCCGGTGGGAAGGTATCCGTGGGGATTTGCGCACGTAAAAAAAAAAACAAAAAAAAGGGTTGTTTAACATCTGACAGCATGGCTCGAGTCAATAATAGTGCCCGAAATACAACAATTGGCTCACCCCTTATTACGTGGGACCGAATAAAATTACTGGTGAAATGTGGGTGTTAATTCACCTCTGCCTAACCTTCCGGGGATAAAGACGTGACTATATATGTAACTAGTGAAATAGGTACATGAAAAATACTACATGTAGCCATGTAGGTATACATACTTACACAATCATCTACTTCTAGGTCAATGTTAATATCACAGTAGAACAAGCTAATACTCGTATTATGTTATTATGATAGCCTTATAAAGTTACATTTATTGTATATGAAAGGCTTCCCGACATTGGGCCTCTCCCTTTGTCAAGCTGTGATCGATTGAGATATCAACTGGAAGGGTGGCCTGAAAGTTGGTGGTATTGCTACGTCGAATGGCAATGGGAATAAACCATCTAGGAAGTAGAACACGGCGGTAATTCCGTCCAATTGAGCAGTCCGACTGGGGAAGTATGTACGCCTTACAGAATACCGCGGCCATAATAACTTCGTGTTGTGTTCCCAGCGGTGAGTAGGGTAGCAGAGTAGAGAGTTTGTGCTGTCAGTGGGAAGATTAGAGGCTTGCTCTGCTTTGTCTTCTACACTGAAGGCACAGAAACTTTGTGCTTATAGGGTCGGCAGCGCGAATGTGATTCCTCTACACACGTCCACAAGCCAAGGTAACCACTTTCGATCAGGTAGGCCGTGTGTTTGTCTACCACCTAAGTGGTATTAAAAAAAACTTCTCTCTGATCTCAGTTAGCGCCTATTAGGTATTTAAAGATGTCTTTAAAATTAAAGTCGAGCTTAACCCGTTCGAAGACGACTGTACCAAGTTTAAGAAATACGTCAAAACACAAGTCCGCCATCTTGAAATCAGTTAATTTAAATACTTAAAAACATGCTTAAGTGCAAAATTATACATTACAAATGGTTATAAACATATCGCAAAAACTGCGGAGTATCCGGGTGAGGCTTCGTTCAAACAAATACATCTTTAGTATTGCTTTTTGTATTGTTTTTACAATGATATAATGGTTCAAGGATTCTTAACGTCTCTGTTCTTACTGCTCAACGTAAAAAGAGCTTTAATTATGTGTGTATTCATTACTAAGGGAAAAATTGGAGATTTCGCATGTTTGTCAGTAGATTTTTTTCTTTTTTCAGTCGTTGTTTGACACGCTTCAGTCATCATCAACCTAGCGATGATCCAAGTTTGCATTTTGGGAGCTCGAGGGAGAAGGCTTCTGGTGTGGTTCTGTGGCTCAGTGGTCAGAGCATTTCCGTTGTAAGGGGTTCGAATCGCGCCTGAACCGATTTAATTTTTCGTATCTTATTCGATTTGAACAGTTAGTATAATAAATGCTTTAAAATTTCATTCAAAAATATAACAAAGATTATGAATATACCTAACAAATCGGTAGCTTAGTGGTGAAGGAGTCGGCCTTACGATCGAGAGGTCCCAGATTCTAAGCCTGGCCATTACACTACCGAGGTGAACCCACTCCTAACACAAGCTATTTAGCTTATCTGGAGGGGTTAGAGGGAATAGTAATTTCGGTTCTGATATTCTTTAAAAAAATATTAAAACCAAGTTTGTATGCATGCAAAGTTTGCACTTTCAGGAGCTCAGGTTCCACTTTTTTTTATACCACTTAGGTAGGTATAACATGGTATATGTAAAGTAATGGTGACCCTCTTTTCTGAGACTGCCTTCAGCTTATCATCAGGCAAGGCGAAGTCTAATTGACGTGTCATATATAAAAAAAATGTGTTTGAGTAATTGAACAACTAAATCACAACCTATTTTTTTATGCCACTTAGGTGGCAAACAAGCACACGGCCCACCTAATGGGAAGCGGTTACCGTGGCCTATGGACGTATGCAACACCATGGGTGTCACACTCGCGCTGCCGAACATGAAGAAACCTTCCGATGCCCCTCTTGAAGAACCCCATATTGTAGGCGCTTGAGAAAACCGTAGCATAAGTATGAAAGTTTGTGAAAATATTTAGATGTTTTTAACTTAAGTCCTTAAACATCTTCACAAATTCAAACGGCATATAAGCGGGAGCTCCAGAACGAATTAGGTCGAAATTTGGTAAATAGGGATATAGTCAGTTCAGTATTATAGCCTGAAATTACACATTCACAGGCTTTTTATTATCCCTGAAATAGTTTTCCAAAAGTTGCAGGAGCGGAGCAGCGAGCAACAGTAAAGTTAAACTACATATCATATTTGAAAGATTTCTAGAAGTGGTCAAACTCAAGACTATGAATTGTTGGCTTATATAATAGTAGCCTTCAATCTTCAGACTTCACTCACAGTTTGCCCTCCGGGAGGATGAGCCCATCTTGGCGGGCGTTAAATAAGACATATCTCCTGAGAGATATGTTGAAATGATAATAATTATATGATAAGACTGTCTGTCAATCAGTTCTAGGAATTTCTAAAGAAAGGGCAGGTCAAGAGCGCACGCAACCGGTGAGGATTTTTTTATTTACATACATGCATACATACAATCACGCCTTTATCCCCGGAGGGTTAGGCAGAAGTGATTTAACACCCAGATTTCACCAATCATTGAATTCGGTCCCACGTAATAGGGGGTGAGCCTATTGCCGTCTTCCAGGCTCTATTGTTGACTCGAGCCGTGCGTAGAGGCTGAGTTTGGGCTGTATATATCTGACTGATGTTAAACAGCCCTATCCCTTAGTCGCCTTTTACGACACCACATGGGAAAAGATGGGGTGGCCCTAATTCTACTCTGCCGGGAACCACATGGCTATTTTCATATACTGCTTTCATAAATGTATAGTTGATTTGATAGATGATTGAAATGATAGATGAATGTATGATGAAACCGCGGTAGCCTAGTGGTATGTGTAATGGACTGCTGAGACGAGGTTTCGGGTTCGACTCCAGGTTTTACCATGGCACATACCAATGACTTTTCGATGCCTTTCGAAGTTATGTGTGTATTTATCGCATTTATCGCAGGTTTAAAAGTGCCCGGTTAATGACAATAAGCTCGCCACCTATTATATTGGGACCTAAACATAAACTGGCGAAATGTGGGTGCTAGCACCTCTGCCTACCACTTCGGGGATATAGGCGTGAGTTTATGGTTATGTTATATGATTTTCCGCGGTAGTTACAGTTAAGCGCAGCATTAAATAGGAATGCGGAAGATATCAGGAGTCAGTTATAATGGGCTAATCGACTATTCCAGGCTGAGACACGCAGAAATGTCGCCTCAATCAACTTAGAACGAGTACATACAGCGGCGAAGGTAAATTGTATAGAATTTGATGAATCACTTTCGTTAATCCCTGTACCACTAGGCAATTATATAAGTACCTACTGAAGGTATCATATGATAGGTTATGATAACATTTTGTACTTTTTTATATACCACTTAGGTGGCAGACAAGCACACGGCCCACCTTATGGAAAGTGGTTACCGTGGCCTATGGACGTTTGTAACACCAGAGGAGTCACAGTCGCGCTGCCAACGCTGTAAGTACAGTTTCTGTGCCGTCAGTGTAGAAGACAAAGCAGGACAAGCCTTTAGTCTTCCTACTGACAGCACAAATTCTCCAGTGAGCTCTGGCTACCTTACTCACCGCTGGGAAAACAACACGAAGTTATTATAGCCGCGGTATTCTGTAGGGCGGAGGTACTTCCCCAGTCGGACTGCTTAAACAATTTTTTTCAAATTGTTAGCCTTTCTATATTTTTGTTTCTGAAGTGCTTAGTCTTTTAGTCTGATTTTTGATTCTTATTTTTTTAATATAGGACACGTTAATTAGACTTCACCTCTCCTGATGGTAAGCTAAAGGCAAAGTCTCAAAAAATAGAGTCACCATTACTTACATATACCATGTGACAATGGTGACACTCAGCTTGAAGGCCTCATTATATGCTTTTTCACGCCCCTCTTAGTATGAAAACTGTTATTCAAAAGGAAAGGATTTTAGCAAATATAAACATATGGTCGCTGCCTACCTTAATGAGAAACAGGCGTGGCTGTCTGTATGTATAGTACACATTCTACAATGGAATGCTTCACACATTTCGTTGTAAAATTTCTTTATGCTGTGAACTTTCGTCTGGTAGTTAGATAATACATTTGGAACACATCTGCCCACCCCGTTTCTGCCATTGTTGGCAGCTCAGACACCACCATTAAAACAATTATGTAGTCTTACATCAGAGCGATACATTGTTTTCGCAACACTGGGTACCTACTAATTTTATATAATTAAGTTTAGATCATTGTATCATCTTGTAAACTGCCAACATGGGACTTGAGTCGGCCTGGATATGCGTGATACAAATGATGATGTATCCGTGTAGGTATTCGGAAGACAGGTAATGTATTTGTGCAACTGATGGTATGCGATTCACACTATGCGTTCGTGGTAAAAAAACGAGTAATTATACTAAGTATCGGGACTTCTCGCGAATTATATTCGTCGGCAGAAATAGTAAGTTCCAAAATATAATTCGCGAGAAGTCCCGATACTTAGTATAATTATAAATTCACACCGCGAAAGTTTAAAAATAACAAAAACGAGTAAGTTGAAATGCAGTCAAACTTCGTTAATATAAAAATAGTGTCTCCTAAACCTCTAAGAGAGTTTTGGGTCACCAAACTTTAGGAGACCAAGACTTTAGGAGGCTTGAGCCATTTCGA
This sequence comes from Eilema griseolum, assembly GCA_963662185.1. NCBI lineage: Eukaryota > Metazoa > Arthropoda > Insecta > Lepidoptera > Erebidae > Eilema > Eilema griseolum. The sequence continues at coordinate 2,324,594 of OY759254.1, forward strand.
CTGGGGAAGTACCTCCATCCTACAGACTATAATAACCTCGTGTTGTGTTCGCAGTGGAGTGTACGCATATCTGCTGAATGCGTCGGAAGTTATCGTATGCGTTCGGCTTTATTTATTTTATACTACTTAGGTGGCAGAAAAATACACAGGCCACCTGATAGAAAGTGTTACCGTGGCCTTCGGACATGTGAAACACCATGGGAGTTACACTCGCGCTGCCGATCCTGAAAGAGTTTCTGTGCCATCTGTGTAAAAGACAAAGCAGGACAAGCTTTTGTTCTTCCCACTGACAGCACAAAAACTCTCCAGTCAGCTTTGGCTACACTACTCACCGCCGGCGCTGGGAACATAACACGAAGTTATTATAGCCGTAGTATGCTGTAGAGGGGACGTACTTTCCCCAGTAGGACTGCTCAATTGGGCGGAAATACTACTGTATTGGGGACTATTGGGGACCAAGACTGACCAAAACCCATCACGGCTGATCAAACCATTCTTTGTTGTGACGCAATTAACCATAAATGTGATGATTTTATGTAATGAGGTTCTAGCTATATATTGTGGCACACACACGACAGACAACCTGTTCCCATGGTTACTGCTATCGACCTATTGTTAGCAAGTGAGGCGTGAAGTTTCTCGAATAAACCTACTTCGAGATTCGAGATGCGGTTATGTTTTGCGGCTTTAAGTTTTAAGAGTTATGTCTTGACTGTAACTGCTTTGCTTCTATAAGAAGTTTACTATTTCATACAATTTTGGTGGCAAATAAGCACACGGATCACCTGATGTAAAGTGTTTAGCGTGACCTATGAACGTATGTAACTCTAGGAGAGCTGCCGACCCTGTAAGGACAGAGGTTATCTGTGCCGTCAAAGCAGAAGACAAAATTAAGACAAGTCTTGAGTCTTCCCACTTACAGCACAAAAACTCTTCAGTGAGCTCTGGCTAGTCTGCTCACCGCCGGGAACACAACACGAGGTTGTTTTGGCCGTGGTATTCTGTAGGACAGAGACACTTTCCCAGTCGGACTGCTCAATTGGACGGAAATACCGTCGTGTCCTACCTTTGCCTTGTCTGTCTTTAACTGTACCTATGCTGCGTAAAATATATTATATTCCATTTATAAATAGAACTAGCTGACCCGGCAAACGTTTTGCCATGTATATTACTTCTAGGAAATAATATACATACATAATAATATACAATAAATTTAGTTCAAGAAAAATAACTATGTACTATAAGTAAGTACGTGGGGATTTACTTATAATCGAAATTTAGGGTTGTATTGTATGTATTTTCTAATGCTGTATCATAAAAAAATATTTTATATTATTAAATTTATTATATATTAGCCGCGTGGGACCTAAACATAAACTGGCGAAATGTGGATGCTAACACCTCTGCACTTGTTATGTAGCCGCGTGGCTCCCCGCAGAGTAGAATTTGGACCACCCCATCTCTTCCCATGTCGTGTCGTACAAGACGACTAAGGGATAGTGCTGTTTAACATCAGACAGATATATACAGCCGAGACTCAGCCTCAGATGCATGTCTCGAGTCCGCAATAGTGCCGGGAATACGGCAATAGGCTCACTCCCTATTACGTGGGACCGAATACAATGATTGATTAAATGTAGATGTTAATTCACCTCTGCCTAACCCTCCAGGGATAAAGGCGAGATTATATGTATGTATGTAAGTAAGTATGTATATAGAATTAATCTTTGACACGTGTATGTTAAACATTACATATTCTTTATAACAAGAATAATTATGTAATGTTTAACATACACGTAAAGACACGTGTATAGTTACTTTGTAAGATTTTGTAGATGGCAGAGCTATATCTTCAAGGACATAAGGACATAAGGATATAGGCCGGTTTCGTTGACAAAAGTTGCTGAATATCGACTAATTTACAAATAGTGTTGTGTTCCCGGCGGTGAGTAGGGTAGCCAGAATTCAATTCTGTCAGTGGGAAGACTACAGCCTTGTCCTGCTTTGTCTTCTACACTGACGGTACAGAAACTCTGTACTTACAGGGTCGGCAGCGCGAGTGTGGCTCCTCTGGTGTTACACACGTCCATAGGACACGGTAACCACTTTCCATCAGGTGGGCCGTGTGCTTGTCTGCCATCTAAGTTGTAAGAAAAAAAACTATCTGGTTTGATTTGTTCTCTAAGCAATCTTACAACAATGGAGTTGTTTACTTGTTGACCTTGGCATAGAGTCATAGAGTATGGCGCAGTATGAGCTATGGCGCCTCTTAAGAGTAAGTATGTAGGTGTGCTCTAGCTAGAACACACGGGTTTGATGGGTAATCTAATATTATAAGAATGAGTTTTTATTGCACAAAATCAGTACAGAGGTCATACACAAAAAAATATAAATCAGAAATATGTACAAAGGCGAGCTTAACTCAATATGAGTTCTCTCACAGCAAACCTTTAACAACTTTTTTTTATACCACTTTGGTGGCAGACAAGCGCACGGCCCACCTGATGGAAAGTGGTTACTGTGGCCTATGGACGTGTGTAACACCAGAGGAGCCACACTCACGCTGCCGAACCTGTTAAGCACAGAGTTTCTGTGCTGTCAGTATAGAGGACAAAGCAGGACAAACCTTTAGACATCCCACTGACAGCACAAATTCTCCAGTGAGCTCTGGCTACCCTACTCACCGCTGGCAACATAACACGAAGTTATAATAACCGCGGAACTCTGTAGGGCGGAGGTACTTTCCCAGTCGGCCTGCTCAAGTGGGCGGAAATACCGCCGTGTCCTCCTCCTGTGTGTATATTATGCGCTGCAGTACCAACAATATTTTACATACATAAACTTTTTTAACAAAAACGCATAACTTTTGAACGACTGCACCAATTCAATGATTATTTAGTGCAATTTTAAAAAATTTAGTGTGCTAACTATTCAAATAGATAAAGATAAGAAAAGTTTTAAATCAGTTCAGGCGCGATTCAAACCCGCGATCTTTAATTTAATTTAATCCTTTATTGCACAAAATCAGTACGGAGGTCATACACAAAAAAATATTAATCAGAAATATGTACAAAGGCGAGCTTAACTCAATATGAGTTCTCTCACAGCAAACCTTTGAGTAGCAGATAAGCAGTTAAAGTAAGAATGGGATCTGAAGTGTACAATAAATTTCAGATAAAAGATGGCGCCTAAACAGGTACCTACATACATATAAATACACACTAGCTAACCCGGCAAACGTTGTCTTGCCATATAAATAATTTTTAAGTAAATGTCTAAAAATTAAAGAAAAATGTTCAACCCTTATCACTAATGTATGAAAAATAGATGTTGGCCGATTCTCAGATCTACTCAATGTGCTCACAAAATTTCATGAGAATCGTTCAAGCCGTTTCGGAGGAGTACGGGAACGAACATTATGACACGAGAATTTTATATATAAGATAAACATACATAAAAATATACACACATACATACACTATTACTACCACGAATAGCCTTACAGAGGGAATGCTCTAACCTCTGACCCACCGAACCTCGCCAGAAATCATCCAAATCTTCCTATAAATATCCGTCTTACGGCCTATTGCTAGCTTATTATAAATTAAACGTTTTGTTATTAATCAAGTTTTTACCTAGGTAACCTGGTTAGTTATACAGGATTCTACTTTTTTTTTATACCACTTAGGTGGCAGACAAGCGCACGGCCCCCCTGATGGAAAGTGGTTACCGTGGCCAATGGACGTGTGTAACACCAGAGGAGCCACACTCACGCTGCCGACCGTGTTAAGCACAGAGTTTCTGTGCTGTCAGTATAGAGGACAAAGCAGGACAAGCCTTTGCCTAGCTCCTCTGGTGTTACAGACATCCATAGGCCACGGTAACTACTTTCCATCAGGTGGGCCGTGTGCTAGTCTGCCAACTAAGTGGTATAAAAAAAAATATATAGAAAAAATTAATCGGTTCAGGCGGCATTGGAACCCTTGATCTTTTCCTTACAGGGGTAAAGCTCTGACCAGTAAGCCACAGAACCTTCGCCCATAACCATCCAAACTCTTCTATACATACCTATTATTATATCCGTCTTAGTTAGCATACTAAATGCTTTAAAAAAATCATCTAATTGAATTAAATTTAATATTAATTGGCAACGCAAGAACGCTCTATCGCTGGACTCTTCCACTTATACTGAACTCAACGGAAATACCATCGCGGATTTTCCGCATCCGTACATAAATACATTTTTTACATAGTATTAAAAAATGAAGTCACTCCCATTCTTTCGCTTAGATCTTTTAAACTGCTTAACAGATTTTAATGCAGTTTTTAGCAATAGATAGAGTGATTCAAGAGAAAGGTTTATATGTTTAATACACTAGCTGACCCGCCCCAATTTCACCCGTGGCATAACCCCTAATTATATAATCTTCAAATAATGTATAGAAATCTGCCAGATTCGTAGACATTTATGATCACTGTTCCGCTCAATTAAGCAGTAGCGTGATGGTATATAGCCTAAAATGTTCGTCGATAAACGGACTATTAAACACAAAAAGATTTTAAAGCAAGCGGACTCGCGGGCAATAGCTAGTTTGTATTGAAAGACGCGCGCGGATGATCGGTTTATTCATATTCGGTTTTCAGTGATCCATCGCGTGGTGTTGCGGATGGCAACACTAAATTTGCTATTTAATTTTTTAGTTTTTATTTTGTGTAGTGGCAACACAAAAACTCGTTTGTCTCTACCCTCAAAACCTTTGTACCAAACGGACATATTTTCTAAAGCATCAATTACATAATTGTAAACCATCTCCTGTGGTTTGTTTTTAACACAAACGGATGGGTGGGCCCTTAAAAGAGCTATCGCAGCAACACGTGGTCACTGTTTATATCCAGTATTTTAATTCTTTATTGTACACAAGACATCTTGGTGTACACTTTGGTATACAAAGGCGGGTTTAACTCAATATTGAGTTTTCTCCCAGCAAACCTTTGGAGGATTAAAAGTGCAAGAAAATGGTACTACATATTACATATATACTAGTTTATATATAATTCAATTACACAAATATATAATAAATAATACATATATTATTATAAAATTAAATAACACACATGTATTTAGTTTCATTCGGGCACGGAAGATTCGCGACGGTATAAACCTTTGAGCGTCTTGTAGGACTCACTATTCCTCCCAAGAAATGCAAAAGCAACAAACTCGCCTTTGTATTTAAAACGCTGCTCGGACATATGCCTTAAATAAAAGGAATTAATTAGGCATAATTTATACGTAGTTGAAATATTCAAACGCAAATTAAATATATTTATTACACATAGAATGAGGATATTAATCTAAAAATATATAATGGAATGTGGATATAATAAGAATCTTGTTTTAAAACGACTTATTGTGACTTGTGTGCGTAAATTAAACTTCGTTTATACCAAGGTACAGTCAGCGTTAAAAGTAGATGACCATTTTCAGATTTTCATATTTGGTTTTTGTGTAAAGTGATTTATATTTTTAAGTAAAAATATAACTTTAAAATATTTTGATTTCATTTCATCGTTTTTTTAATTAATTAATTTATTAAACTTTATTAGAAATGAATATATTAGAGGAAGTTTGAGAGTAGCACCAATTATAGAAAAGCTACGAGTAAATCGTTTGTCCTGGTTCGGGCATGTAATGCGTAGGGATGAAAGTAATGTCGTAAGGAAGGCACTAACTATGGAAGTGGATGGCTACAAGAGGAAAGGGAGGCCTAAAATTAGGTGGATGGACTGTGTGAATCATGATATGGTTAAGAAGGGAGTGAATGTTGAAAGGACTGCAACTAGAGATGAATGGAAAAAGAACACATGTTGCGCTGACCCCAAATAATCTTGCGATAAGGACAGGAGGATGAAGATGTTTTATTAAACTTTATGCACAGTAACTTTGTACAAAGCCGGACCCTAATGCCAAAGGCATTATCTAACAGTCAACCTAGGTAACCATAGGGTGATGCAAAGAATCGTTGAGGTAGGTGCAGGAAAAATAATAATCCATTTACTACATTGATGGTGTTCTAATTTGTAATACATAGTATATTATCTAGGTTCCGCTGCGCGGATGCGTGGGCGGCCGGCGCCTCCTTCTGCGAACAAGTAATGCTCGTGAAGGAGGAGGCGGGGCGGGAGCGGCAGCGGGAGCGACGAAGGATCGCAAGCCAAGCTGCCCGCGTACGAAGGCAACTCGGGCGTCGGAGGTCGATGAACGACCTCCGCCCTCCATGAGCGCCGGCCTGGGGGTGACAGGTGGAGCCGCCTGTCACCCTGGCAGAAGCAGGCCGCGACGGTGGCGCGCCTGGCGCGCCTCCCCGTTTCCGGGGTCGAGTTGGGGACTCTTCAGTCCCCACACCCGAGACGAGGGCCAGATCGTAAGAGATGGCCCTGGGTCGGCCGGGGTGCGAGGGATATGCCTGTCAACCTCACCTTCGGCAATCAAAACGACACACACAGGCGGCGTGCGTTTTAGTCGGTTCGAGTCCGACATAACCTCCTCCACCGGCTCCGGTGGGGAGGTATCCGTGGGGACTTTGCGCACGTAAAAAAAAAAAAAGTATATTATCTAGGTTCAAAATAATAATACATACATTATACATAGGTACACACTATATTACATAAGAAATCTGATCGTACAATATTTGTAGTTAGTGTGATTTTTTTTTACACAACTTAGGTGGCAGACTAGCACACTTCCCACCTGATGGAAAGTGGTTACTGTGACCTATGAACGTGTGTAACACCAGGGGACTCACATTCGTGCTGCCGACCCTGTAAGAACAGAGATGCCTCCAGTGCAGAACACAAACTCAGGACAAGCCTTTAGTCTTCCCACTGACAGCACAAAAACTCTTCAGTGAGCTCTAGCTACCGTACTCACCACCGGGAACACAACACGAGATTATTATAGCCGTGGTATTCTGTAGAGTGGAGGTACTTCCCCAGTCAGACTGCTCAATTCGGACAAAATCGTGTGTGAAGTGTGTAGTGTGAACGACAACTAGGTAATGGCGACGTGCGTTTTAGTCGGTTCGAGTCCGACATAACCTCTCCCACCAGCTCCGGCGGGGAGATATCGTACTTTATACACGTAAAAAAAAAGGTATAGACATTGAATAAGTTACAAGTAAATTACTTGTTTAAGACAGTTCCATACACTTCTTTCCTAGCACGCTTAAGCTAATATGTACATATTTCAGGAATTACTTAGAATTCACAATTTCAGAAACTTAGTGCTAAACTGACTTGTAAATTTAAAAATATTTAGTAACTTTTGGGGATGACTGTACAATCATAAATTATATTTTAGCGCAGATACGTCGGTAACATTATTTTTCAAAGGGCATTTTTATCTAAAACCTGTGATAAAAAGCTAGGTTATGTATACAACCCAATTTTTTCCCACAGCTATTGATAAGATAGCGGGCATTGGGAATTTCTTCACGTTCCTATTGAGTGCTGTTAAGAGACCTCTTAGTGTAGAGAAAGTGATACTATAACTTACAACTTATAAACCTGCGATAATACACACATAACTTCGAAAAGCATCGAAAAGTCATTGGTGTGTGCCATGGTAAAACCAAGGATCGAAACCGTCCAAGTAAAATAAAAAAAAAAAAATTAGAGTTGGAATAACAATAATTATACGGTAGCCGCCAGCCACCTTAGTCGCACCGTTCACTCCGCGTCGGCCGCTGCGGAAGATGCCGGCTCAAGGAAGAGGCTTAAGTACGCCGACTTGGAACCGCTGTACCAGTTCGTGCCAATAGCGGTGGAGACTCTGGAGAGTTGGGGCAAGGAAGCTAAAAGCCTTATTAAAGAAATCGGACAGAGGCTCATCGAGGCGACCGGTGACACTCGTTCCGGGTCGTTCCTGGTCCAAAGGCTGTCCATTGCCATCCAACGTGGCAACGCAGCAAGTGTTATGGGCACTTTTGCACAGGGAGCGATCAGGGGCGGGTTATTTGATTAGTAGTTTTGACATATTGTATTGTAATAAATGTATTATGACTTAATAAATACAATTTTTAATTTTCACATAATTATACTTAATAAATGTGCATCTAGAAAAATAATAATATAAAAAATCTCTTACACTATGTACCTTTTGTGAATACAAAAACTTAAATTATGATCAATAGGTATGTTTGCATTCTGGTCAGTATAAAAGCTAAAAAGATTTGTTATTATTAAAAAAGGTTATTTTTTATCGAAATTATCTATAATTCTATAATATTACCAGAAGTAAAAACTATTGTAATTACGCTTTTTATAAAGATTAGGCGAATTCAGAATTAAGAAAATAATTATAGATGCAAACATTTTGATTGAAAATTTATACTACTGAAAAGTGGGTGTCAATACATATCTGCCTACCCGTTCGGGGATCTACAGGCGTGAATATATATTATGCATGTAAGTGTCGACCAAGGCGTAATTATATCAACCCGATTAAGCAACCATAGGAGGAGGAGGCAACTACACTGACGGCACAGAAACTCTGTACTTACAGGGTTGGCAGCGCGACTGTGAATCCTCTGGTGTTACAAACGTCCATAGGCCACGGTAACCACATTCCATCAGGTGGGGCCGTGTACTTATCTGCCACCTAAGTGGTATAAAAAAAAAGTAATGTATGAAAACAATTTTGAAAGTGGAAAATCCCAAAAGATCGTAGAAGGCGAAGCCTATGGTCTCTGCCTACCCCAAAGGGTAAGGAACGTGACTTCGTGTATATAGATAGGTATGTAATAAATTACTCATGTTTTATGCACAACACGTAATTGATTGTATTTAATGGTATGCAAATAGTTCTATAGTTAACTAGATGGTTAAGTATGTTTCTTTGCTGTAGTTACTATAAATGTGCATTCTTTATCAACATAATTGTCTCTGTCTTCCTATAATTTAAACTAAGTGATAGGTAATTTAACTTCTACTTTGGGACGCAACGTGTGTCAGCACGGTAGCTGCCAGCCACCTTAGTCGCACCGTTCATTCCTCGTCGGCCGCTGCGGAAGACGCCGGCTCAAGGAAGAGGCTTAAGTACGCCGACTTGGAACCGCTGTACCAGTTCGTGCCAATAGCAGTGGAGACTTTGGGGAGTTGGGGCAAGGAAGCTAAAAGCCTTATTAAAGAAATCGGACAGAGGCTCATCGAGGCGACCGGTGACACTCGTTCCGGGTCGTTCCTGGTCCAAAGGCTGTCCATTGCCATCCAACGTGGCAACGCAGCAAGTGTTATAGGCACTTTTGCAACGGGAGCGATCAGGGGCGGGTTATTTGATTAGTACATAGACTAAGCATTGCTTGTTGTACCATTTTGACATATTGTATTAACATGAATAAATTAAAATTTAGACTCTTTAATAGCCTAAAAAACCGCGGTAGCCTAGTGGTATGGGTAATGGACTGCTGAGACCAGGTCTCGGGTTCGATCCTAGGTTTTACCATGGCACAAATCAATGACGTTTTGATGCTTTTCGAAGTCATGTGTGTATTTATCGCAGGTTTATATGCCCGGTTAATGGCAATAGGCTCGCCACCTATTACATTGGGACCTAAACATAAACTGGCGAAATGTAGGTGCTAGCACCAGACCTCTTCATACCCCTTCGGGGATATAGGCGTGAGTTTATGTTAATGTTAATGAGTTTATGTTCCTTTAGTTCTCAAAATTGTGTAACGTTATTACTTCTTTTTGATGTCAAGTTCTGCTTAAAACTAAGTTTACCACCGGTTCCTAAGCGCTAGTGGAGAAATACAGCGCAACAAACTCCACTGCTGCATTTTCGAGACGTCAATTTACAATTAGTATTTTCTTAAGAATAAATATGAACGAATTTACATTAGCTTCGTGTCAAGATAATTAAAAAAAACCTTTAAAAAAAACCAAAAAACAAATCTGATGATAAAATAATTAACCTAAGTTAATAAATAACCTAACTTTTTTGTCTTCTAGGTAATCGTCTGTCCTATAGTATGTTATATACATAAAGTAATCTTTATAAATGTTCTAAATTTACTGTCAGGCATACCAAGGACCTATAAGTGGAGATGGCAAGAGAGCTGATCCCAGGCTCCAAAGTGTAAGGTATGAATGCAATATGGATCGGTGCTCGAATGACCAATCCCAATTGCATCCATTGCTAGAGAAGCAGTTTTTTGGGCCATTATTTGTATAACAAAATACGCTCAAACATCCAAAATCAAGTGCGAAGCGGACTCGTGCGCCTTTGGTTCCGTAACTTAAGTTACATAAACCGGAATATTATTTTGAATGCGTTGATTTAGAAGTTTGATCTTTGCACAGTTTCAAGATGTTATAGACCTGAGTATGTGGAATGAATTTCAAATCGATACTTCCACGCATTCCTGAGAAAAGGCTTTTTACAGACAGAAAGACAGACTGACGGCCATCGATGTGAGTCTATAAGTGATCAGTTTTTTTCCTCTCATGAGGAACCGTAAACATATAACTAACAACCAACACAAACACCAAAAAAAATATAACAATTTGGCCTACTGTTTCCACGCTGGCCAGACGGTTTGGTACAGGGCTTTATTTCGAGTTTTCCTACTCTCGCAGTGACGCTGTCTGTGTATTTTTGCATTAGTCGCCTCTTACGACACCTTTTAGATGAGATAGGGCGGTAATACTTGTATTCGTCCTCCACACGGATTATATGTTTTAAATATAATGTTAAAAGAAACAGTAGTAATTGCTTCTACGTCTTAGAAACCATCGTGCAGAGGAAGTATTTAACTCTTGGAACATCTATCGTGCTCTCCAGCATTAAACAAAACGAGAATATATGGAAGTACAATAATACGCTCCAAAAGATACAAAACCAATTATTTTATCGCGTGATTGGAAGCACAGTTACGAGTGCTCAGCTCTGTATAGATCAGTTATAAAATTTCAGCCATTTTTCACGGCTCATTTCCTGGTCTTGTGAACTGGTTTTGATATTCTCTAGATGTTATATGATAAAAATGTAGTCTGTTCTCGTTCAAGTCTAATTTTCGATATAAAGGGGTTCAAAATAAAGTCTCAATACATACATACATATAATCACACCTTCATTCCCGGAGGGTTAGGCAGAGGTGAATTAACACTCACATTTCACCAATCATAGAATTCAGTCCCACGTAATAGGGGGTGAGTATATTGCCGTCTTCCGAGCACTATTGTTGACTCAAGTCTGTTTATATCTGTCTGATGTTAAACAGACCTATCCCTTAGGCGTCTTGTACGACACCGCATGGGATAAGATGGGGTGGTCCAAATTCTACTCTGCCGTTAACCACGCGGCTTACTGTTTCTGTTCCTGAGAACGTTTTTTATTAAAACTTTAGAGTACCGAATTAGCTCAGTTTTGTGCTGATCAACATTTATTTGTATTAAATTGACAATTATGTTAGCAAATCATATTAAATATGTTGTTATTTCGTAGGTACTCTCAAAAAACTTCGGCTCCAGACTTGAAAGTTATTGAAAGAACTCCGTGGCGTAGCGGTAGAGCATTCGACTGCTATGCTAGGGGCGCGGGTTCGATTCCCGCTCAGTACAAATATTTGTATGCATGATTAAGTATATTTGCATTGGTCTGGGTGTTTCTATGTATAATATGTATGCATTTACAAAAAAAAGTATCTAAGTATGTTTATCCGCATTCTAGATCCAATAACACAAGCTAGTTAAGCTATGCTTAGCTTATGGGTCTAGATAGCGTTGTGTAGAAAATTTATTTATTTATTTACCTGTATTATACAACTTCAATTAATATCGCATAAATATTACTACACAGGTAATAACGCGTGATTGAACGAGGTGATTCATCAATCGCTTTAATAGTTAATTGTTAAATAATGTATGTTTAGATTAATCACCATGTTGGAATGGCACTACGAATTATTGTGATGCTAGTAATCAATTTATAGATAAGGTCCAATGGAACACGGTGTTTGGGGGCCAACGGAACACGATATTAGATTGGTCTAACGGATGGTAAAATATAGGAAAAATTAAAATTAGAAGGTGCAAATTGTACAAGGAGGGATATAGTTCCATATCTATAGATGAGGTCCAAACTTGAATGCCATAGGGGCCGATCAAGTTGTTGTGTATCATGGAACGCGAAAGTATAAAAGTAAGTTTAGAACTTTTCTATTCTGGATTCGTTCACAATCCCACTGAGAAGGTGCGCACTGTGCGGTATGAAAGAAACTTCATCCCACGCACACTCAAGTTGTGGAATGAACTCCCTGCTGCGGTTTTCCCAAGCACTGTAGGTGCTTATATGGGGTTCTTTAAGAGGGGCATCAGAAGGTTTCTTCATGGTCGGCACCGCGAGTGTAACATCCCTGGTGCTGCATACGTCCATAGGCCACGATAACCACTTTCCATCAGGTGGGCCGTGTGCTTATCTGCCACCATAGTGGTATAAAAAAAAGCGAATTTCACGATTTTTAGTCAATGCTATTGAATTTGAAATTTAAAAGTAACGTAACTATTCAAATCGATCAACATAGGATTTTTTTAATCAGTTCAGGCGAGATTCGAACCCGTGATCTTTCGCTTAAAGGGGGTAAGCTCTGACCACTGAGCCTCCGAACCTCGTCTGAAGCCATCCAAATCCAATCCAAAAAAAAAAAAGTCTGACAGCAACTTAATCGATATTCAATAAGTTATCTTCTCAACTTTGTTAACACTGTGTAATCGAATTAAATGCGGTTTGTTCAATATTTATTGATGATACCCATTTTAAACTTTTTGGCGATTTTTGAAAATATTGCGTTCAAGTTCAACTAAACTAGGTTACCACGTTTTACATAACGTAACATAATTTAGTTTAATTGATCTCGATCCCTATCGTGAATAAAATCCGTGCAAAATTGTCCATCCATGAAGGCCTAAATAAAAACTTTAAAAAACAATACTTAAACATTCACTAACGTAGGGTAGACAGAAGTATGCAGGTCACCGTGCAACTAACTTATCTAAATTACTAACAATATTAACATACATAAGTAGTCAATGCGTCAAACTATTACCTATGAGTTATCGCTGTGTCTCATTCGTACTGCGCCATAATAACACCGTAGAAAAAAAAACACTGACACTCACACAAACACTTCAGAAAAAAAACCTCTTTTTAAACACCGCCATTTTTAAGAAAAAAAAAACACAACAGAACTGTTTTCGATTTATTTTGACAGCCGGGAAGTGACACACGTTTTGGCGCGAAAACGCGTGACTCACCAACGTCATTCGCTTTACGCGGCGCCCGCTCAACTGATTTGAAAATGTTCGGATTTCGAATACACACTGCGTTCTTAAGTTATTCTTCGTTACATGGAGTTAAATCGCCGTGTATTTTTTCCATTGCTTACTTTCAAATGATATTTACATAACTTGTCGTACTAAATCGTCAATGGATGTTATACAAGTGTACTTTGAAGTTATTATTGGTTATCAATTGCAATGTTCTCATGGAATTCATAGAGTGTAGTTGCGTCATTAAATAGATAACCATAGATTGGTTAACGAATTTTCTTTGGTATTATGTTATTTAGAGTAATTTTTATCTTGTTTGGTGACGATTATAGATTAAAATACCATTACTTAACTGAAGGAAAATGACGATATATTTTATTTAGGTTTAAGCACTTAAAACCAGTAATGATAGGTTGGTAGGTAGGTACAATGACGTCTAATTTAAAAGTACCTACCTAGCTTTTAATTATTTTCTTTCTTTTGTGTGGAAATATCCTCGGATACCCAACAGGGGGGGGGGGGGTTTATGTCAGACTCGAATCGACTAGAACCGCACGCCGTCTAGGTACTTCAGTTAGTCTTCCTATGATTTTTACATTGTTGTACCATTCATGCTCATGATGTAGGTATGTAGAATAGTACCAACGGCCACCCCATCTATTCCCATGGCTACGTGACTAAGGGATAGGGCTGTCCTCCATCCGACAGTAAACACAGCCCGCTGGACGGCAATAGACTACCTGAAACTAAAAACACGACGGTATTCCCGTCCGAATTGAGCAGTCCGACTGGGGAAGTACCTCCACCCTACAGAATACCACGGCTATAATAACCTCGTGTTGTGTTCCCGGCGGTGAGTAGGGTAGCCAGAGCTCACTGGAGAGTTCTTGTGCTGTCAGTGGGAAGACCAAAGGCTTGTCCTGATTTTGTGTTCTGCACTGAAGGCACAGAAAATCTCTGTACTTACAGGGTTAGCAGCACGGATGTGAATCCACTGGTGTTACATATGTTCATAGGTCACGGTAACCACTTTCCATCAGGTGGGCCGTGTGCTTGTCTGCCACGTAAGTTGTATAAAAAAATAGTTCTTTATAACAAGATACGGTACACGTTCTAGTAGCTCATAATTTTAATCTTATTAATTAGATATTAGGTACTATAATCTATGTCAGTCGACTAGTTTATCTGTGGAACTGATATTTCTGAACTGATTTCAAGGTAACATAAATAATGATTACCTACTTTTGGATTATATTATATTTTACTAGTCTATGCCCGCTCCTTGCAGATTACTTGTATATTAGCTTTGTATAGGTAGACAAATAAATCACGATCCCTCTTAGACATAGCCCTAATTTCACAATCATTTGTTGGCTGTGGTAATCGCTTAACAAGGCTGGAATTATGTTCAGTCAGCACCGAAATAGTACAAAAAGTAGTTGTCACAATAAAAAACAAAAATCTCTTCAAAATTTTATTTATTAATTTATTTTCTTTAATGGGGCAGAGTTACAAGTGTTCTTATGTTTGAAAAAGTACACAACTATTAAGATTCAATTAAGTCGTATTAATTATTATAATAAGATATGCAATTTTGCTTTTTGATATGCGTATAATTGATTTAGAGATAACTTGAATATAGCCTTTCTGATTAAAATTTAAAGGACCGAGTATAACACCCTGTGGTACACCCATTGAAACGAGAACTCTATAAGACCTTACTACATTGTATCAAAATTATGTTCGGTAAATTTCATTTGTGATTTATAGACCACCAAAACCACAATACTGAAATTTTCAATCGTACCGGGCTAGACGTATCTATAATATTATATCAAAAGTATCAAATGGTTTCTATAGAACAATAACAGATACAGGGATCAATAAAATCGATAATGACCTGATGAATGAAAGAAAGGGAAATTCCCCGCGTCCCCATGAAGCTTTTGCACTCAAATTGCAGTAGAAGGAAAGAAAACGAGTGATAGTGAGAGAAAAACCCCCCACGTTGAAGGAACCTAGAGGTATTTATATTCAAAGTAGAACCATAGATGGCAATTGGATTTGTCCTATGTCTTTGGAGTACTGGTTTGATTTGTGGAATACTGATCTACTGATGGTTAAAGATAATAGGACAGTTCCAAGTCAAGTTGAAAGAAGTGACGAAATCCGCCCAATTGAGCAGTCCGACTGGGGAAGAACCTCCGCCCTACAGAATAACGCGGTTATAATAACTTCGTGTTGTGTTCCCGGCGGTGAGTAGGGTAGCCAGAGCTCACTGAAGAGTTTTTGTGCTATCAGTGAGATGACCAAGCGGCAGCACGGATGTGACTCCACTGGTAACACACGTTCATAGGTCATGGTAACCACTTTCCATCAGGTGGGCCGTGTGCTTGTCTGCCACCTAAGTTGTATGTAAAAAAAAGAATTAGATGCCGTTTCCACTGGTTATCTAAATAATTGAATTTGGGTAAACCTCATCTTGGAAGTACCTTTTGCATTCAGAAAAACATATTTTAGATATGTTTTTGATTGCTTGATTGCTGTGAAAGTCGGTAATATTATCGGCTACATCCAAGTTTCTTCTTAGTCAAGTAGAGGTAACGATCAGAATAGTTTCCAAATATTTGTGCGTGGTCGTATTCTAGCGCAATATTCAAAATCACTTACATTAAATATTACGACTTTTCAAAATATCATAATGTACCGACTTACCGACTAAAACTATTATTTCAATTAAGACTACTTCATAAATAGTCGTTTAATTAGAATTTATAATTTGAACAGTTTGAAAATTATACGATTTCACCGTATAATCAGTTAGTCAGTACATTGCCACAATACACTTATAAACTAGAAATTATGCTATTAAGATAATAATTAATATTTTATCTACATAATCGTAACTATTATTTATAATATGGAGTATTCTAATTTTCTTTGGCGAAGCATTATTTACAAACTGTAAAAATTCTTAAAAAAATAAAATTCTGAAAAAAAAAATCGTGTACTATTCAACAAAAAAAATTGGCAAACATTCGTAACTATAATTAAACAGTCTTCAAATAAAACAAAAATAATAATATACTACGCCATCTAATTACATCTAAAATTTTAAAAGTCTCTTTCGTTTTTTTTTTAATTCAAATCCATCGTTTTATCAAGTATCTTGTCATCTTTATTTAAATATTTTTCATAATTTATTCATAACTATTTTTATATAATAATAATAATTGTTACAATGCACAGTGATGCAATAACAAAAGTAATAAAATCCAACGAAATACGTAACTCAACATACGTACATACATAATCTTTTATGCGATAATATTGTGCAGCTGGAACGAATGCTAGTTGTAATATTGTTAACAAACTTCAATATTATTCTACAGAAAATAACTATACGATATACGGATTAAGTATTTGCTACAGGTTTTATTTATGAAGTAATAACAGACTTAGTAAAGCGTAATTATTGTACTTATGACCAGAACATTCAAGAAGGCTTTATAGAGTGAGATCTCAGTCACCCCAAACTGACGAGATTTTAACGTACATACATACTATATAATAACCCTTTTATCCTCGGAGGATTAGATAGACGTGAATTAACACCCACGTTTCACGAATCATTGTATTCGGTCCCACATAATAAAAGGTGAGCCATTGCCGTATTTCGGACACTAGTGTTGACTTAAGCCATGCATTTGAATCTGAATCTGGGCTGTATATATCTGTCTGATGTTAAACAGCTCTATCTCTTAGTCGCTTTTTACGATACCACATGGGAAAAGATGGGGTGGCCCAAATTCTACTCTGCCGATAATCTATGGCAGATATCAAGGGTCATTAAAATTCAAATTTTTTTTCTACTTTGCCGTACGTTAGCATGGTTGGTTTCCAGTTTAGCGAGTGTCTGTATCCTTTCTAAGTTTTTACTATAGTACCAATCCCAAAATTTGTATGTAGGTCTGGGGTGACTGGGATCTTGGACCATTAGATAATTATGAAGATTTTAATTCAAGAGCTCTTGAAACTACACAATGCATATATATTCAATAAAAGGAGCAAAGGTATGTCGGAAATCGAATACGTAACATGAATTTTCTTTTTCTGTCCGTTAAAATGATAAAATTTCGGGTCTTTGTGAAATTTTTGCCTTATTTAGGCTCCGTAGTCGGTAAGTGTTCTATTCGGTATTAAAAGAGATTTTAATTTCCCTAATGATAATCATACATGAAGTCCTTTGAATTTAAAATAATTATATTTCTGTAATTTGAGTTATCTAATGTTTAAGTACCTATTTACAAAAATCATTTCAATAACATGTTTTTTAAACAAACTTACAGTGCACGCGAATTCAGTCAGACCTTGCCTTTTAATTTTTAAATGATTCCTGCATATCGCTTTACTTTTCGAATTATTACCCAAAGATGAAGGACACATTAGTGATTCGTCACATTTTTCATTAGCAACAAGCAAACGATAATTATTATAGTTTACTGTGTAGTTACTGTCACAATCTTGAGTGGCCACTTACAGCATAGTATTTTAATTAAGTGGTTTGCTTATAACTGCTTCGTTCGTTTTCTTGCGCTATTTTATTACTTTGTATGAACATAGATTAAATACCTACAAGTTTTATTCAAATCAGAATTTTTTATCGTCACGTCATGCTATGTGTTACATTACACATATTGAGAAACTCACCTGTACTTTTCCCACATTATTTTTAATTTATATTAGACCTGACCGGTTTCGCCTTGCGGATTTCTTTCAAGATTTTAAATTGAATTTTGAATTACGTGATTGATTCTGAAAATCAACCTGTAACATGTGACCAATTTCGAATGATTCCTACATCTTAACAGCCTTTTTGAGATGGAATTCATAAGTTTGACGTTGCTCTCAAACAAACATGGTTAAGTACACTAACTTTGTCCTGTATACACATCGTCAGTCTGTTCACTTCATAAATTTAGCGTTATCACCTTCCAACACAATTGTGCAAACAATTTAAAAAATTATGTCACTATTAAACATTGTTTAATTAAATATTTAGTGCACCAGCTTCCCAATGCAAAAAAATTGGTATCAACAGACTACTGTATCTTAATATAAATTAAATAAATATTTGCTAAAAACAACCACACAATCAGAACTTTACCGCGTACAAAAAATAAAACCAAAGATACAATAAAATTATCTTTCAGTGTCTCTTCTCAATAATCTATTAACTCTGTACACTCTATTCTTGTAATTTTCAACATTTCTCCTCAAAAGCCTCGATACCGCGGCTCGAGTTACTGCTGCTTTGTAGCTCTCCTGTGTCATAATGGCGGGAGTGTCACGCATTCTCAAGATGTCGGGCGGAGCGTCAGACAACATGGCGTCGATGTCTCCGTTGAACATGGCTAGAGTATCAGATGATGTATAGTTGGATGCTGGCGCGCAAAGAGGGATCGCGTTGGACCATTTTCTGTTCCTGTTAGAGATTAAATTAGTTTAGATACTACGCTACATGTGTGTAGGTAAATTACTTAGTTGGAAATAATATTGTCAAAGTCAAGTCAACTCTAATGATAGGTTGTATAACCTATCATTAAGACTTGACATTACGTTTGAGAGGTCCCGGGTTCAAATCCTGGCCTTAATACAAACAATATATTATAGTTCAGCTGGTAGGTTTAGTGAGAATCTAGTATTTTTTAAATAATAAAAATAAAATGTAGCAATTTAATACTGTACAATTATTTGTCATATTATTATGTGATAAATATGCTTCAATATCAAATCAACAATCGCTACAGAAGCGTCCATATAACAGGACCAAGGAGAGAACCTTGTGGCATTCCTTTGCATGAAAATTTAAATATATACAATTATAATAACTATGTGATTACATTCGGATTACAGTAGTAAATACCTAAAGCTGAAAGCTGGGAACTGTTAATTAATAAGCGATATTGTTCAAAATGGGCTACTGAAAAGCGTGAAATGCTTTTCAAAATTCTTGAATTACGACTTTGCCAGTTCGAGTTTTATCGCATCTTGAGGTTGATTTACCCTTCAGTGAGAATTGAGAGCAAAATATTTACTCTTTTCTGATTCAACTTACTTCAAACACCTCAACATGGGCGCTCCCTTCAGCCGGTATCCAGGTTCACAGGTGAATGTTATGGTCTCTCCGATCTTGTAGTAAAACTTCACTGAGGACATTCGACCCGATATGGTGGTACCAGGGTACGTACATGCTTGCGCACCTGAAGTGATAGACAAGAGTTTGAAATAAAACAGATTTATGATTACAATATTTTGATAGTGCTGCAAGCATCATTCATGAGCGCTGGACTAGGGGTGACAGGTGGAGTCACCTATTACCCTAGCAGAAGCAGGCCAAGACAACGGCGTGATATCTCTCCCCTCCCTTTTCTGGGGATAGATGGGGACGCCTAGTCCAACATCCGAGGGGGCCCTCTATGGGTCAGTCGGGGTGCGCGAGGGATAGGCCAAAGGCTACCTCGCCCCCGGTATCTGATGGCCGTGAGGTCTTAGTCGGTCCAAGTCCGACAAAACCACACCCAATATGTGCGATTTCCGATTTGTGTCAAAATCGCAGTAACTAAAAAAAAACAACATTTCTTTTTGCTTCAAACCTATACCTGAATGAAAATGTACAAGTGCAGAACTTAAAGGTCCGATTTATTGAAAATATTTTGTCAAAAGTTAGCTAGATAAATTCAAAACCTGCTTAGGCCTCAATTGCCCATTAAAATTTTAGACAATCTGTTTTATCGGATAAACTTTACCCCAAATCGGATTCGAAGATGGTATGTGACTCTTCGGTTCAGCTTAAGCCCTACGAAGATAAACCGAAGTGACATCAAAGTACATACATGAATAATCGTCGTACTTCGTTCGTTTTCCTGCGGCCTAAATTTTCGGATGTTGGATTGTACCCGCAGTATTTGATCACTATTTGAGGTTTTCAAAATTGTATCCTTTCGCATTAAATACTTACAGGTTGGAGGCTTGTCACTCCACCGGCCGCTGTCCTGGCACACCAGGATGGGTCTCCCGTGCAGCGTGTGCTCCGGATTGCAGTGGAACTGCAGCACGTCCCCTGCCCGGTATGGGGCGCGGCCCAGGACGTAGCCTGAGGCTGGAGGAGGGAGCGCTGGACAGGATACCTCTGCAAGGAAACACTCGCATTTGAAAATGATCGACATGATATACATACATATAATCACACTTTTATCCCCGGAGGGTTGGGCAGAGGTGATTTAACACCCATATTTCACCAATCATTGAATTCGGTCCCACGTAATATGGGGTGAGCCTATTGCCTATCTTTTGGGCACTATTATTGACTCAAGCCATGCATCAGAGTCTGAGCCACTGTCTGGTGCTAAACAGCCCTGTCCCTTAGTTGCCTTGTACGACACCGTTTGGGTAGAGATGAGGTAGTCCAAATTCTATCTATATACATACATATCTATATACAATGCTCGATATATATGCTCATATCAGTCTATTTCTCGCTGATATATCGCGGCCTATTGCCAACAACAGCTCACTTACAATTTTGTCATTACGGGAATCCAACCCGTGGTGTCTTTTTTGCAATCAGCACTGCTGCGTACGCTACGTCAGATCTTGTGAAGATGAACGCAGGAGTCTCCCAAGTAACTTACTTTTACCTACATACTCTCTTCCACTTAGCATTAATCCCAGTCGCAGCCGAAGCTTTCGCCTCGGACTCTGAGGTCAGCTTTGCCAGTCGAGGAGGACTCACCCCTGCAGACCGGGAAGGGCCGCGCCCAGTCGGCGGCGGGCAGGCACACGCTCTCGGGCGCGCCGCGCAGCGCCCAGCCCGCCGCGCACGAGAAGGCCGCGCGCCCGCCCACGCCGCGCGACACCACGGCCACGCGCGGCCGCCTCTCGCCCTCCTCCAGCGGCCCGTCCATCACCACCTCGCCGCACTCCACGCCTGCGGGCCATATCGGCGTTCATATACTAACTACTATCAAGGCTGTCAGACATAGCCTATGTGAATTTCCAAGCTTTAGTTCAACTCTGTACTGAATTTTGGTTACGTACCAAAATACCGAAGTTCAAAATTTCGATGTTCAAAATCCCGAAATTTTTTAGCCCGAAAGTTCTGGTTTAATTTTCATAGTTTTTATTTTACAATGGGGGTAGTTTTAGAATGTCTTTTTCATCTTTTTGTAGAATACCATACAATGTGACAAATTACAAATACAAGATGGCCGTCACCACAAAATGGCGAATTACATTTTATTTCACAAATCCCTCAATATGGGTATCAAATCAAAGAGCTTGACGTGTAGATCAATTTAAAAAGTGTAAAACATAAATTAAATTAAAAATTTAAAAATCCCCCGTTACCAAAACCCCCCAAAAAGTTGAAAAAAGTTGTGTTAGTTAGCCCTATTACTTTGATATACCTAGTAATACATATTTTGATTCAAGCGTTGTCATTGTCGGGGGGACCTTGGATCGTCCCGATAATATGACGTAGTGCTCTACCAGTTAGGGTCCCCCGACATGACAAGGCTTGAATCAAAATATGCATTACTAGGTATATCAAAGTTAGGGCTAACTAACACAACTTTTTTTTCGACTTTTTGGGGTGGTTTTTGTGACGGGGGTTTTTTAATAGCTCATTCGTTACGTCACTTCGTACGTTAGTGCATCGGAGTAGATTTCATAATTGACAAGTTATATGTAACAAGAAGTCCTATTTTTTTTATACCACTTAGGTGGCAGACAAGCGCACGGCTCACCTGATGGAAAGTTACCGTGGCCTATGGACGTGTGTAACACCAGAGAAGCTACACTCGCGCTGCCGACACTGTAAGCACAGAGTTTCTGTGCCGCCAGTGTAGAGGACAAAGCAGGACAAGTCTTTAGTCATCCCACTGACAGCACAAATTCTTCAGTGAGCTCTGGCTACCCTACTCATCGTTGGGAACACAACATGAAGTTATTATAACCGCGGTATTCTGTAGGGTGGAGGTACTTACTTTCCCAGTCGGACTGCTGAATTGGGCGGAAATACCGCCGTGTCCTACCTCCTCATGTACTACTTACAAGACTTGGATAAATTAGGTTAGAAGCCTAATTCGGGAACAGAGCTCTCCCCTTAACCTTTGTAGTTATTTTTTAATAACTACCCAAACAAAACCACTCAGCAGTCGAATTTTCGGGATTTGTAACTTCGGGAGTTCGTGCGTTCGTTATTTTGAACATTAGGTCAAATGAACATTCGGAAATATCGATATTATGAAATTTGGTATTTTTTCCTTCGAAGTTTTTGATATGTAACCTAAATTTCATCAAAATCAGTACAGCGGTTCCGGTATTTTTTTATACCATTTAGGTGATAGGCAGCGTAACATGCAGAGTTACTTTCGCACATACTTATATAATATACGGATGGATTTATGTTGTCATCTGCCAGTATGTCATATCACGTCACTTCACGGTACGTCATGTCATATCAATGTAGAGTGTATAGTGGCCCCTGTAAGATCTTCGGGCAAGTCAACGACATCTAGGCGATACAGTTTTGAATTTTATGCAAATAATATAATACATTATTACACCCACAACAATTTTGTAGCTCAAATTTTTTATTCGTTTTTTGATCCAGTAAGGATTTAAACATGACTACAGTCAGTGTAGTTCATTGAACCAAGATATTCAAAACTTACTTTCACAAACAGGTAGTGGTGCACTCCAGTTCCCTGAGGCCCGACAGACCAGCGTGTGAGCCCCAAGGAGTGCGTTCCCATTGGCGCAGTGGAATCGGATCTCTGTGCCCAGACGAGTGCCTAGGCCACTGGCGACTAGGCCACGGCGGATGGGCAAAGGAGGGCAGTGGACATCTGTGGAAGATAATATGTTTATAGGATATGATGTGAGGCTGCGAGTGATATAACTGCCTAACCAACATTTAAAAAAAAGGATATCTAGGCTTACAAAATCTCATGTCGATTTAAAATAAGCTGATCTTGTCGTATGCCATACTTAGATACTTTTTGTTTGTAAAAAAAATACATAATAAACATAGAAATACTCAGAATATGAGCCAATATTATCAGTTTACACACATACACATCAATCAATTAGCCAACCCCATTCCACTGCTGGACATAGGCCTCTCCCAATGAGCGCCATTTTCTCCGATCCTCTGCCTTTCGCATCCAGTCCGTCCCAGCCACATTTTTACATACACATTACCTTTATTCTCGGAGGCTTAGGCAGAGGTGAATTAACACCCACATTTCACAAATAATTGTATTCGGTCCCACGTAATAGGGGGTGACCCTATTGCCTTATTCCGAGCACTATTGTTGACTCGAGTCACACATCTGTGGCTAAGTCTGCTGGGCTGTGTATATCTGTTTGATGTTTAACAGCCCTATTCCTTAGTCGCCTTGTACGACACCGCACTGGAAGAGATGGGGTGGTCCAAATTCTACTCTGCCGGGAATCACGCGTCTTCTCAGTATCAGTTTAATGCGGTTGTTTTGTTGATCTATGTTTACGCCTAACATAACTTGACTAGCAATCCGCTAGAATGTAGGTATTAAACTTCAAACCTGACGTCTGCATACTTCATGAATGAATGTCACCTTCCGAATTAAACGTCTTACGAGTTGACCAACATTTTTTTCAAGATTTCTCCTAACCGAGAACAAATGATTCCCGCTTTAAACAGTCTATGACGCTTACTTTCTGTACTAAGCAGGGATCGAACCTGTGATGTCCTAAATAGCAATCAAATGCTCTACTGTGAGGTCGTCAAAAGATAATAGTGTAGTGTCCTGAGTAATCGAATACTTACTAATACTACTTAATGTCTTAGTATTTTATCTAAAATATGCATAGTAAACTTTTTTGCCTAACTAAACTGACACTATGACTTTTCATTATTTTTAATTCCCAAAATTTCAACAAACGAAATAAAGCAGTTTTTTGATTCCTTATTCAATTTCAAATCAATCTTATTATGCACTGTATATGTGTAAACTCAACGTAGAATGAGATAAATACGATATTATCTTACACTTCATACATTTTCACTACGCACAAGCGCGCTGTGACGTCATAACGTGCCACGATTTTTTAAAAGCATTTTGGGTGGCTCAAGAAATAGAATTTTCAAAATCTTTAAAACTATTTGTCATAAGAAAGTTTCACTTTTACAGTTTATTATATTATTGTAAAATGTACAGTTTACAATAATAATAAAAAAATAGGACACAACCCTATTGTTTAATATACTTACCCTCAACAATAATCTCGACCTGATGACTCTGTCTCGCCGGAGTCTCGCACCGGTAGATGCCAGAGTCCTCTTTCTCAGCGCCGATGATACTCAGCCGGAACTCCAGCGCACTGTCCCTCCCAGGGTCTGTCGTCCATCCTTCTTGATATTTACGGTCGACACTGAAAATTCAAAGAGGTACTTTGATAGGGAAATAGTATTCAACGCCTATTTTTTGTTCGCGGTAGCCTGGTCTCGGGTTCGATCCCAGGTTATACCATGGCACACACCAATGACTTTTCGAAGTTATGTGTGTATTTATCGCAGGTTTATAAGTGCCCAGTTAATGGCAATAGGCTCGCCACACACATTGGAACCTTAACATAAACTGGCGAAATGTGGGTGCTAGCACCTCTGCCTACCCCTTGGGGGATATAGGCGTGAATTTTTATTATGTTATATGTTACAGATAGGTGTCAAAATTAATTAACTCGTTTATCTAGTTATCTCATCCCGTTCCAAATTCGAGATTCACAATTAATTTTCACCTCACCCTGGAACCGTCACATAATTTTTGTTATCTACATACATACCTATAATCACGCCTTTATCCCTGGAGGGTTAGGCAGAGGAATTAACACCCACATTTCACCAATAATTGTATTCGGTCCCACGTAATAGGGGGTGAGCATATTGCCGTATTCCGGGCACTATTGTTGACTCGAGCCATGCATCTGAGGCTGAGTCTGGGCTGTATATATCTGTCTGATGTTAAACAGCCCTATCCTTTAGTCACCTTGGCCCTAATTCTACTCTGCCGAAAACCACGCGGCTTCTACAGCATGTCCTAAAAGTACAAACCAATATCCCAACTTACTCCGGATCAAAGTGTGTGACATTCCACTTGGGGTTCCCGAACCTCCTCATCCAGAGGCACTCCATATGAAGGTTGGTGCCTGGATACACGAGCAGTTTGCCGTCGTTTGTCTGCGCGATGGGGCCCAGGGAGTGTCGGAACAGAATCGTTGGAGGTTTTTCCACTGGAACAAAGTAGCATATGTACTAATATGGATAGAGGAGGGGCAGGTTGAATAGTGTTGCCATTACAATTTTTTTATTTTTTTATTATTAATTTTAGTTTTATATTATAAGTTGAAGTATATTGTAATGAACCGCTTTTATGTGCTGTAGTCATGCAAAAATAAACGCATTATTCTTTCATACTTTCTGGATAAATATTTCCATCAGTTCCCTGCCGGTGCCAAGGTAAACACAACAAAAAATGATGGTCTTTTCATTAGTTTTCGACAGTAGACCTACCATAACGTGATGATATGTGATGACTTAACATCACGTCATGGGTAGGTTGACTGTTGTTCCCAATACAAAATTAGTAGCTGCACAGTATTCAACTAAAAATTGATCTATAACTATGAAATAAATAATCAAATGAAACTTACTAGCGTAATCATTTTGCTGGTTCAGTCCCACGCAGCTTGGCTTGGCTCCGTCCCAGGAGCCACCGATACACCTTCTTGTTTGGGAACCAGTCATTGCGTATTTGCCAATGTCACTGCATCTAGAAATGGACAGACAAAAAAACTTTTTAGAAGGAAGTTCCGCAAAGAAGGAATTTGTATAAAAACTACATATTTCATTTGCTTTCCCAAATTCTCCCTCTATAACCAGAAAAGGTCTCAACACATATGATGCTAATTCTCCAGATTGACACAACGGTTCAATACGTACCACTATTGTCTGTCCGATATGATTTCCAAAATGTACAAAGAACTATTGTCAGGGTCTAGTTTAGGTCTTTCGTCAGGTTCCTTCTTTTTCCCCAGTTCTTATGAAGGAACTTATGCTACCCAGTTACTTTCTGTACGTGGTATGGCACGACTGAGACCCTCAGTGATGCAAACACCTACGAATGCAGCGTACCATCAGATATACAGGGGAAAAGAGTGAAATGGCCCACACACAGAGGGTAGATCAACCACCCGGTCCCCGTTGGGAATATGTATTAATAACAACTCCATTTGGTATGCCATCGAATACCAACCTGGATGTAATCACTGCTCCAGCGGGGAACTCCACAGTCTCCGTAATCTGAAGGTCGTTGAAGAATGCGACCACGTTTGGTTCGTCATTCTCGAAGATGCAGCTGTTGTTATTCATTAGTTCTTCATTTTGGGCTTCGAGTTCCTCTGCAATGAAGTGGATACTGGATTAGTTACTTTTCTGTAGCAAGTACCACCTACTAATATATTCGTAAATGTGAATATTTGTGAGGATGTTTGAATGTTAATAAAATGATTCAATCACGCTTTAAGTGGGCTTGCTATGCTGAAGGGATCTAGTTGAAATTTGGCACAGGGATAGTCTGGCACATTGGTTATTTTTCATCATGGAAACAGGTTTGGAATGGAAGAAAGTGATCAGTAGTGCAATTCTCTATCATGGATGTGCCGCCAGCTCAAGGCTGTGCTTAGCTCGCGTACAGCACAGCCTTGAGAATCGACCATTGACAACATCTATCAAGGCTGCGCTGCAGGATGAACTGATAATTGACCAATAACAATTTCTGTCGAGGACGTACTGGTGACATTTCTCGCTCAACGATATTTCTTAGACAAGCTTATAAGTTACATCTATAACTAACACTTACCACAATTAAAACTTTTGCCCACCCAACTGCCTTGTTCGCAGATCAGCTTCCAAGTGGTCTTCTCACCCATGATGGAAGCGATACATCGGAACGTGATCTCCGTGCCGTGGGGGTAGCCCTCTATCCCCAGAGTACCGTTCATCTCCGCCCCGTCCCGGTAGATCAGTGTGCCCTGGACCCTTCAATGATTATTTTTAACAATGAGGAGTAATGTTATAGTTTTGGAGGGTAGGAGATTTTTTTTTGGATTATTTAAAAAAAAATGATTTTTTGAAATCTCAGTTAGTTTTTATGTTGCTGGATAGAATAAATATGCAAGATTGTCAGAAATGTCGTATTTTAAAATGTTTTCTATTTTGTCATAAAATATTGTACTGTTAATTTGGAAGTCTCTTGGAATTCTACTCTTGGAGTAATAACTCCCTTATTCATTGTACACCATTAAAGGTCTCGTATTTAACTACTATTTCAACTTTTGTATTAATATTAATTTAGAAATAAACTATCAAAAACTGCAGTAATATTCTGTCATGTAAATTCAATGTTGAATCTCACTCAGACGACATAGCTTCAAATATATTTGGGAACTTCTTATCAGTATTGGGCAAATTTAAACTGCAATTAAACATGCAATTAACCAGAGTGCCTCACAAAACGACCGAAACTGCTTTCAAACTTATTTCGATGTTTTAGACAGCAAGACAGGAATTCTTGAGTATGTTTTAATTGCAATCAAAATTTGCCCAACACTGCTTCCTATTAGTTCATTCACATGATAATCCAGCTGGCCGAGATCAGGGTAACTGAAATATCATGCACTGTTTTTTATACCATTTTTTATACCACTGATAATGCTAATAGCTACTTTCCCGAACATAACTAAAGTTTGTCGAGTCTCGTTTGAGTGATACTCGACGTCGAATTTGTAAATAACAGAATAGTAAGTATTACTGATAGTAAATTTATCAGAGACTTTAAAACTACAATAAACTTGGTTAATTTCTTTAAATACAATCTAGATAAATGTCTCATCAACACCAAAACATGCACTATAAATCCAAAGGTTATTATATCGCAAAAGAACTAAAGCTTGGCCAAGACAAAAGAAGCAAACTTACGGCCATACAATTAGCGTCTTAATTATATAGATATAAAGTATATTTTTCAACGTTAACTAAGCCCTGCCGTCCGAGGATTTGTACCATGAGTGTGAGTTTTGACCTTTGACAGGTGAGGAGAAGTTGTGATATTGTGGCATTGACTAAGATACAGGGATATGGAAGACTAGAATACCTGATTCTTGATGAAACAACTAAGGTGTATTTATTGCAAAAGAATTTAAAAGTCATATTTCTTGTTCCTTTTCAATTAATTTGTCTGATTGGTTAAATTGACATTTTTATTGTTACTATCATCTTGTTACAATTTTATTATTAATTTCACAGACTAAGCTAAGTGTATAACGTACATATAAATTTTATCTACGCAGCCTGGACTGAAAATTTAGAGAATTCTAAACAGATTTTGAGATACCTACCATTTATTATAATACCTTTATTAAAAATCTGTTGTGTGTACATTCTTCAATAACAATGAAATGGGTAATTTGCTGAAGAAGATTAGTATGCCGTTTAATGTTACACCGTTTTTGGGTAACCTTTTTCATAGTTAGAAATTATAAAATAAAAGCTTGAAACGATTACAATTATTCAAGATGTCAAACTTTCTAGAAATTATATATACCTACATAGGTATATCGTACTATCTTTTCAAAAGAAAAATAAAATTATAGGATGGTTTTTCTACAATTTTCTTTTGAAAATTAATGAACATAACAAATTTCACTACATATGATTGTAGCTTTGGGCAATATTGTTATGGCAGTCATGATCAGGTGACGTGATTTCTATAAGGAAATAAATTCAGTTCTTATGTGACACAAATAAGAAATCACGTCCTCTGCCATAACAACAAAAGTGCAACGATGCACAAACCTATGTACGTGACACTTGTTGCCAGCCCCCACTCTATAGCTATAAAATAGTATAGTTTATAAGGTCTAGTAATGTAAATAATAACAAGTAGGAATAAACAAATTAACAAACTGTGGTGTCTTACATCCTCCTCCGCAATAATTGTAAATTAATTATACAAAAATAAAGAAACTCTGTCTTAGTCAATCCACTCTGGTAAAAACAGACATCACAAAAAATTCAAAACGAATGATATTCAAGTTGATGAACATGATCATCGGTGATGGCTCGATGATGATGAGTGAGGATATAAAAAAGCAAAAGTCCGAACCTATAAGGCTCTCACCAGGGCTTCGCATCCCTGAACGCCTGAGTTCCCTTCAGTCTTCAGCCAGCAAATAAGAAACGCAGATCTTTGCAACACATTACTTTTTTTTATCGCGACTTTGAGATCATCCTTTGGATGAATATGATTATTGAGGAAGCTGTTTTCATTAATAATTTCAATTTAATAAAATTATAAATCAAGATAAAAAAAAACGTCAGAAAATAAAAGTGAGAGTCGAACTAACTTCGGCTTGGTTCGTTTTCGTAGAGCGTTTTCTCTATCAAACATTGGACTGACATTTTGATTTCTTTAAAATAATCTGTCAGTCTAATGTGCGAGGGAGACAAAGCTATATAGTATCGAAGGAAGTCGATCTTAGTCTTTCACTCTTCTTCCCAACGTTCTGTATGTACGTATGCTGCGTATGTACGGTCGACAAAAGTGATATGGTTGCACCTTTGCAAAAAAAATGCATCCGTATTTCCATTTCTAACAGTACAATGAATTTTGACTTTTCATATTCTATCAGAGTCATTTTATTATTCGACTGTATGAAAACAGCTTCCTCAATCAACTAGCTTACCACATCGTACAATAGCAACACAACGAAAACCAAATAACAATATAAACACACAACTGATTCCAAAGCGCAAGGATCCAACATTTTGTTGTACAATTGATTCAGACTTGGATATTTCAAAAAATATTTGATTCTGTTCATATAATTCAATGGGACCTACTTAAACAAAAGGGATGGATTTGAGATAGATATAAAAAAGGAACTTTCTATAGTCTTATAGTCTTAGTATGGGGATCAAAATGATTTACCAATATTTAACAGAATATTTCTGTAGAAATTTCGAGATAAATTTGACCTCTACAAGGTCGATAGAGATGTAAATTTTTTAAAGGTTTCGTTTACTTGTTTCGATACTGCGGACTCGAAGTATGAACTGATTCCTGTTTGCATAAGTAGGTCTTTAACAAATATTGGTAGACTGTCTGTATGGAACAAATAAATGGTATCGACCAACCATCAGCTATGGTCAATGTTTTATAGGTGTCATAATAGATGACATTACTTAAAAGCCTTTAGCCCACGCCAATAGAGATGGGCGTCAAAATTCAAAACTCGTTTTTCGTTCTATTCCAAATTCGAAATTTAAAATTATTTCCCTCCTCGCACAGGAACTGTGATACCATTTTTGTTCCAAGCAGTCAATATTTCAAATTAGATAGTTCAAAAAATGTTTGACCCTGTAGCGTGATTTGGAGATGAATGACAAAATAAGTATGTTCCAATGACAACATGTCTGTCCGCCATATTTGATTTTGTATTATCATCAAGTCTTTGAACTTCATTTGAGTTCCTAAGCTACGTGGCACATTGAATCGACATAACAATGATTTCTAATAATGCGATGATTTAGACTTTATAAATTCAATTTTATCTTTACCTCTTATCTATAGGAACCCTGAAAAGAAATAAATATATTATGATATCTTTTCATCAATTTTTAATTTTTCAGAGTCTTAATTCAGTGACTTTTTATACTACTAGACTAACTGTTTACATAGAACATAAAGTGGGTACTCTCCTATAGATGAAATAAATTATTTAACAGATCTCATCAAATTGGTATAACCCACCTTTGGCATCGCCGTAGTGGGGTAAAATCAGGGGAAACCTTGCATCTGTTCTTATTTCATCGTTTTAATTTATTTTTAATCATCCACCCAACCTATTATAACAAATTATTCGAAAATTAATAGTTATGACGTCATAATTGTTTATGTCATTCAAGTTTCCTTTATAACTTACCGTTTTTACTAGACAGTCAAATACTCAATTTGGTCACAGTTTCTGGGTGAGGCGGACATGAATTTTGAATTTCGAATTTAGAACGAGACGCAAGAACTAAATAAATGAGTATTGAATTTTGACGCCTGTCTCTATAGACTTAGCGTGCCATTTTGTAATATCATCTATAAGACAGCTACAAAAATTGGCGCCATTTTTGTTGCATTTATTATTAGTCAAGAAGGTTTGTCTCGAACAGACAGTCTAGTAGTACTCGTTTATAGTGTTTAAATTTGGCTTTCATAATATTTTATTGAATTTAATATAGATATTTTAAACAAATATGACGCAACGTGACAAAAAAAAACACATAGAAGCTACAACGAAAGCGTTTGGTCAAATAAAACGAACGCGTATCTCAAAAACTAAGTGTCTCTGATTGCAGTAATATAGTGTTTTATTTCTTCCTTTCTGAGCTGATCATGTGTTATCAATAAGTTTATTGTGGCTAGGTTTTTGGTATTGTTTACTGATTCTTGCTACTGATAAATATTATCAACTTCATCATTGTCATCATCATTATTAAAAAAGTCAATTAATTTAAGGTACATTATAAATATTATCATTTGATAATTTTTTTTTTAAATTTACATTTTCATTATTAAATAATAATAGTGATTATTAAATAATAATGATAATAATCCGTGATCTCTGCCTACCCCTATGGGAGACAGGCGTGATTTTATGTATGTATGTATGTATGTATAATAATAGTTGGGAAAATGGGTGTTAAGTTAATACACATTTGCCTACCCTTTCGGTTCTTTACAGACGCAAGGATCCAACAATTTGCTGTACAATTGATTGATAGAATGACGTGAATATATGTATTACATAAAAAGAATTTTAAGAGCAAGTAATCTCCAAATAAAACAAAAAGACTGCTCTAAATTGAAAAGATTCATAATTATTTATAATAAGAATATTTCTGATGTTTAAAGTTTCTTGAAATCACTTTTATCTATCTCAGAAACGGTAGTCCGATCAAACATTTTCTTTACTACGAAAATCATCTCCTGTGGCCAGTCAACTGATAACACATGGTCAGCTCTCTCGCAGCATCTATCATTATTAGCAGCACTACGTTACCTGGCCGGTGGACCGCACTCGTTGCTTGAGGAGCCATCCATGTCTGGTTCTAGCTCTGATACATCTTCTCTCACGATGTCAGACCCGCTTTGGAACTCCGACGTTGGACGGGGGCGGGTTAGGTTTGCTGCAAGATTGAAAATGATATTTAATTGAAATATACCTTTTATATAAAACATGTCGACGGAACCGTGGTAGCTTAGTGGTATGGGTAATGGACTGCTGAGACGATTTCTCGGATTTGATCCCAGGTTTTACCATGGCACACACCAATGACTTTTCGATGCTTTTCGAAGTTATGTGTGTATTTATCGCAGGTTTATAAGTGCCCGGTTAATGGCAATAGGATCGCCACCTATTACATTGGGACCTAAACATAAACTGTCGAAATGTGGGTGCTAGCACCTCTGCCTACACCTTCGGGGATATAGGCGTGAGTTTAAGTTATGTTGTTATGTCGACGGAAAATTGGAAATATACTAAAACTTTTTAAGTTCCTTTTCGTTGCCACGGAAGACAGAATATTTTCCTTTCTCGATGGAAATTTAATATCGATCAGGATTAGTCTTACTTACTTAGTTACACAGTTAGTTAGCACTACCTAAATTATGAGTCATGGCGGTGCGTAGCGAACTGTATACGAGCGTTCGTTTGTTGTCTTTTTTTTTTGTATTTGTTTTACTTAACCTTTCGTCTGTGGAGGATCCCATTATGGGACTTACTAAAAAGTTGCTTGTCTGTGGCGCGTCCTGTGGTGGGACTCGCCACTTGACCTACCAGATGTTCATTTCGCGGCTTATTTTAACAAGTAAACATAATTTTTACTCTTTCGCACTCGTTAAAAATCGTATAAGGATGAACGACATTTCCCTCTGACATGCAACGTTACACGTCTTTAGTTCAAAAAAATTGATATTTTTTAAAAATGTACTAAAACCCCTGTCTGTTGAAAGTCCTGTAATGGGATCCACAGATGGGGCTGAATGACATATTGACACTCCACGGACGAAAGGTTAACGACCTATCAATAATTATGTGGATTTTTTTGCATGTTTAGTATTCAATTTTATTGGTTTTATTTCGTATTTTGTGTTTGTGTGTGTGTCTAATAAACGCATTTCCTTTCTTTCTTTCTTTCTTTTCTTAGAATGGATAACAGTTCTTAACACGTCGAGACTCCCCTGTACCTTAGAGCGAGGACAGCATGCTAAGACGGCGTTCCCGTTTGCCATACCTACATCTATGGTAGTCGTTATGGGTAGTTGATGCTCCAAAAATTCCAACCACAGCTCTAACTACAGAACTTACTTATCGCCAATGGGTTATGGACGTCAGATATTAGTAGCCGCTTCGAGTAAGTTCGACCGCTTCGTAGTAAGACTGAAACTAGATCCTAATTAAATTGGAAAAAAGCTCGGAGAAAGAAAATTTCTCATAGTTATGGTAGACCAGGATATTTTGCAAATAATAAGGTGATGGATGGTTACCGTGGCCTATGGACGTGTGCAAAACCAAGGGTTTCACACTCGCGATGCCAACCCTGTAAGCACAGAGTTTCTGTGCCGTCAGTGTAAAAGACAAAGCAATACAAGCTTTTGGTCTTCCCACTGACAGCACAAAAACTCTCCAGTGAGCTCTGGGTACCCTACTCACCGCCGGGAATACAACACGAAATTATTATGGCCGCGGTATTCTATAGAGCGGAGGTACTTTACTGCTCAATTGGACGAAATACCGTCGTGTCCTACTTCCTAAAATTTATAAAATGCAACGGACGAGAACTTACCCAGAGGCCTGCAGAAGTCATGCACAGTAGGTTGCAGTCTTCCTAGATGGCAGTTTAATGTAGCTGGAGGGGTTCTTCCAGGTTCGCAGGCAATGTTGACAGAAGACGCGTGCGCCACCGTGAGCCCTGCCCGATACCCTGCCTCGTACGTGGCTCCGTGAAGGAGTGGCAGTTCGCAGGGTGCTGGATATGGAGTGAATTGCCGTTTAAGTTTATGCTTTGCTGAAATAGGGTTATTATTCATGCATGAAAGGTTTGATGATAAAAGAGGAAGCTCGTGAAGTGTATAAGGACAGAGAACTCCAGTGTCCATCTTATCTCATGACTCCCGTGAAAGTGAAACCAAATAAAATTGTGCAAAGGAGCAACAAAAAAAAATAGGGGGTACATGCTTTGGATGCTATAGGGATGAAAGTATGGTGAATCGCCTACAAACTGATTCTAGAGCGCTCAGGTCGGCAAGTTCCTTGTTGAATGTCATTCGATTCTGGCACTCTTCTTGTGACAAAAAACTGAATAGACCATTACTGAAATATATTTTGACAGCCTCTGTGGCGTTGTGGTACGGAACGCAACCACTACGCAGAAGGCACGGGTTCGATCCCCGCTCAGTGCAAATATTTGTATTCTTAAATATGGGTAACTATTTGCATTGGTCTGGGTATTTCTTAGCATTCTTGATTCCAGAACACAGGCTAGTTAAGCTATGCTTACCATGGGTCTGGATAGCGTTGTGTAGAATGTTGTTGAATATTTATTATATTTATTTATATCTGTATCACATACATTATGGTGAATGTTTTTAATAAATTGATGTGGTCCATTGTCCGTGTACCCACGGGTGACGACATTTAGAAAAATAATCATGGGCTTACTGTCAAACTATTCTTTAGACCCCAAGCTGCTAAAATGAAATTATTATTCAAGTGCCTATAAGAAATGTTTATTCACCTGCAACACATTCAGGCATACTGGTCACCGCCCACTCTCCGAGCCAGCATCTGAGATTGGTTGGCCCTTGCACGTTGTAACTGGGAATAAAATAAATTTATTGTCATTCGTCAATATAAATCCGGAAAAACGTATTTTTATACCACTTAGGTGGCAGACTAGCACACGGCCCACCTGATGAAAAGGGGTTATCGTGGCTAATGGACGTGTGCAACACCAAGGGAGTCACACTCGCGCTGCCAACCCGGTAAACAAAGAAAGTTTCTGTGCCGTCAGTGTAAAAGAAAAAGCAGGACAAACTTTTGATCTTCCCACTGACAGTACCAAAACTCTCCAGTGAGCTCTGGCTACCCTACTCACCGCCGGTAACACAACGCAAGGTTGTTATAATATAAAGACATAAATACCGTCGTGTCCTACCTCCTTTATCGTATCGTATATCGTATCGTAAAAAAAAAACTATTGATAATAAGAAGGAGAGATGCAGTAAGAAACTAAAAATTTAAAAGAACAGTGTTGTTTTTTTCTTTCGGCCGTTTTTATTGGACTCGTCAATATGACTCCAATTCGCCTGATTTTTTTTTTTTTTTTTTTTTTATATATATATATAGGACACGTCAATTGGACTGATGGGAAGCTAAAGGTACTACAGGCTACAGGAATGAGGGACATCATTACACACATATATAATGATAATATGGTGCCCCTAAGCTTGACGGCCTCATCATATGCTTTTACACGCCCCGCTTAAAGTACCCAGAATTGTAGGAAGAAGGAAACACGTGTGAAGGTAAAGGATCCCAAGACATTATAGCGCTGCGCTTATAACTTACCCATATTCACACGAGAAATGTACGACCTGTCCATTAGGCACGGGGTCTGTCTCATTGAGTTCCTTCTCGTCCTGGGGGTTGGACCCCAGCACTTGGCTCGCTGTCATGGGGTGACTAGGCTCTGAACTCATGGTGTAGATGCCGTACTCCGTCGGGGGGACGTGGCAGGGCACTAAATTGAAGAAATTAGCCCATTAAGACTAAATACAGTATATATTATACAAATATAGAATCACCATTATCCCCAGAGAGTTAGGCAAAGGTGAATTAACATCAACATTTTATAGGTATTTAAACTATCATGGTCACTGACATCAGTATCAGAATAAACGGGATATTTACCATGTTTCATTATTTTGAGTTTCCGATATTTCGGCGCTGTTGCAAGCACCATGATCACGGAGGAACTGGAGTAGTGGCGGTGAACAAAGAAAAAGTTTTTTCTTCTAGGAGTAATTATATCGATCTACCCTCTTTCGTGTTCTTTTACTACGCGTATCTGCTCTACTATTGGTTTCACTTCCACTACAAACTCGAACCCGATATCGATCACGTTCACGACATACGATGCTCACTGTATCCACTCGCGATTTTGTTTTAGCTTGTTCCCGGTTGTTTTTGCAAAGACGGACCACTGGATGCCAGACGTTCGGCAGTTGAAACCCATCCTCACGATTGAAATTTTTATACTTTTTTATTTCAATTGCTTCCCTTACCAGTCTTGGTATATAGTGGCGTTCTGTCGAAAGCATCTGAGGGTTATGTAGCTCGATCCAGTGGTTCGTACCGGACTCCAATAAATGTTGAGTGATTGCAGATTTATGCGGTTCATTGTTTTTGACTGCCCTGATGTGTTCCTTGATTCGGCATGTAACCGTTCTTTTTGTTTATCCTATATAAGAACTGCCACAGCTACAGTCAATCTTGTACACTCCCGGTCTGTCCAATGGGGAGCCATCTTTGGGTGAGCGCAGGCATTGCGACAGCTTTTTAAAAGGAGTGGGTATATAGGGGTGCGTAATAGGGGCCTATTGCCGTATTCCGGGCACTATTGTTGACTCGATTCATGTATCTGTGGCTGAGTCTGCGCTGTGCTTATCTGTCTGATGTTAAACAGCCCTATCCCTCAGTCGAGTCACTTTGTACTACACCCGATGGGAAGAAATGGGGTGGTCCAAATTTCACTCCGCCGGGATTTTGTAAGTAAATCTAAATTAAGTAAGATATAGAAATGTAGATTGGATGTTAATTGGTATTCTGAAAGACCAATACTTAACTAGCAACAATCCTCAAACTTTTGATCAATATGATTGACGCTATCGATTGACGTTATAAAAATACAAGATGCCAATTTCTCGGATTTTAGTCGGCACGATTACCGGGTCTGGCAAGTAAGTTTACAAAAATCTTTGCCTGAAACTTGTTTCTTAAAAAAAAATAAGGAATGTTTCCTTTGAGTGAACTTCGCTATCTCCAGTATTTAGAGTACTTTCCCTCCGGGTAAGGTCAAAACCTTCCATCCTGTAATATTGAAATGGTGAAAATGGGAACTGCATACTGTTTTATTGCCAATTAAAGTTTATTTATTTATTTAACCGCGTGGTTTCAGCCAGAGTAGAATTTGGACCACCTCATCTCTTCCCGTGCGGTGTCGTACAAAGCGACTAAGGGATAGGGATGTTTAACATCAGACAGATATATACAGCCCAGACTCCGCCTCAGATGCATGGCTCGAGTCAACATTAGTGCAATAGGAAAACGGCAATAGCCTTACAGGGGGTACGCTAATACAATGATTGGTGAAAAGTGGGTGTTAATTCACCTCAGCCTAACCCTTCCCGGATAAAAAAAAAACAATTTACCACGTTTTGACATTATGAAAGGAAGGTGGCAGTGTATGCACGGGATTGTTGGTCTTACTGTAACACATTTTTCTGGCTTCTTCAAATTAGAAATTCAAAATTCATTCCCGCTTCACCCATAAACCGTAACACAATTTTTATCTCGCCTGGTAAACATATTATGACGTCATAACGTGGTACTTACATATTTCGCATTTAGGTTTCTCAGGTTTCCACCTCCCTCGAACGCATTTCGCTGTGGCGTTGGTATCCTGGAGGTTCAAACCGTAACCTTTGCCACAGGCGACCCGGACTATAGTGCCTGAAAAAAAATGTATTTAAGAGTAAGGTTGACCAAAGTCTTCTCTCTTAGTTACGTAGGCAGCTTATGGGCCATTGGATAAATACTCCTTCGAAACCAGTTACGTGGAAGTATGATATGATGAGAACAAATAAATAAATAAATAAGTATGAAGAATTACTTCTTGGAAACTGGCGAATTTAAAAATCTTCAAGAAAACCAATTACGAAACTCCGGTTTCCAAGACGGCTGAAGTGGGAGTAACTATGTCCATCAGATAGGGGGGTTTAGAAGAAACTGAAGAAACAAATTATCTGAAATTAGCGAACATTTACATGAAAATAAATATGAAAGTAGAAATAAGGGGTATCTGCCTACCCCATTGGGAAAGAGGCATGACTTCATAATAATAAGACTTTATGAAATCTATTACGAACTACGAGTTCGTTCAGCCTTGCTAAATCAACCAAAATGGCTTGATATTATTTAAGCGAAAAGGTTTTTGGTTAAGGAACATTTGCTATTGATGTTAATTTGTCAATGTGTTTCTATTGTTCCAATTTCCATCTGTAAGATAAAATTCTACAACAAACACTACAATTACCTGAACTAAAAGTGTTATTCGGATCCCGTCCATATTTAACAATCTCGATATTGACGTATGGTTCGCTCTCTATCGGTTCGCAGGGGCTTTTGGGGCGTCCCTTCTTTCCCCCCTTCTCGGTGCTGTTCTGGGGTACTCCCCCATCGGCTATTTCTGGTGGAGCCCCATCAGAGGACTGCTGGCGGGTTCTACCACCTTTGCCTTCCCTGCCACTATGAATAGAAAAGTAAAGTTGAAATATAATTAACATATTACAAGTAATATTTCCACAAACACTATTTTGTAGTCGTTTTTGAGTTAAACCAATCATGGTTTACGAAGTGTTTAGCACTTTTTATAATATTTTCAATCAATCATCAATCAATTAGCCCATCATAGTCCACTGCTGGACATAGGCCTCTCCCAATGTTGGGAGGCTTTGGCCTACTGTTTCCACACTGGCCAGACGGGTTGATACAGGGTTTTATTTCGAGTTTTCCTTCTCTCGCAGTGATATCGTCTACTTATTTTTTCATCAGTCGCCTTTTACGACACCCTACGGATGAGATGGGGTGGTGATACTTGTATTCTTTCTCCGTCACCACACATACTACATAATATTTAAAGTTTAAAAATTTTAAAACTGTGGAACCACCAAGCAATTTTTGTTTAGTGGTTGTTCAGTATTAATTTTTGTTTTCGAAAACTCAAGACTCGTGGGAATTTTAGACAGAAAGTTATCATGGTTGGAAAATAATATTAAACTGAATTTAACTGAAATATCAGAAAACCACATTCTGATTCGTCAAACCTATTATTAGTTCTTATTTGACAAATCATAATTAAGCGTCGATAGCTTAGTGGTTAAGGCCTTGCGAAGCTCGGATCCTGGGCATTATACTACCGACGTGAACCCACTCCTAACACAAACAATTTCGCTTAGCTGGAGGGGTTAGAGAGAATATTAGTAATTTCGTTTCTAATATTGTTTTAATAAAATACATAGTCTAAGCTGTTTCACAACTATCTGAATGCTATAACAAATTTAAAGTGTTATGTAGTTGTCATTAAGAAGTTACTGAATATACTAATAAAGAAATAATAAATGTTACAACACTCTACACAACGCTATCTCTATAGATAGCGTTGCGTAGAATGTTGTACACATTACGAAAGCTATGCAGACCTTGGGTCTATACCCAAGGTCTGCATAACTTTCGTAGTGAATTTCTTTCTTAAATACTCTCTCTCTCTCTCTTTTTCTTTCTTTCTTTCTTTCTTGTGTTATGGTTCTAGAATGTATCCTTACTTACGTTTTAGGAATAGTAGCTGTTGTCTGATTCAGCCTATCAGTTTTTCTACTCGTTCTCTTATCACGTTTGTCTAATATATTATCAATTTCAGTGGAATTCGTATTATTGTATCGTAACGCCAAATCTATCGCCATTTCTTTAGTAAAATCTTTGTAACTAAACGTGCGAAAATTTGGCTTCAATGGTATCACGGACATGTTTTCTTGACTCGAGTCTGTAGTCCTGAGTAAAGGGATTACTTTCAAACTTTTTGAGTGTATATCGTTAGTCAACTCTGAGTTCTGTTCTGTAGGTCTAAGGGTCCAATTATTGATATCAAGCGCTTTATCACGAACATCACGTTTCACTCTACTTTTAGTACTAACTGCTGTAGGGATTGTCGTAACAATATCAGTATTCGTTTCATCTTCTTCCAATTCTAAATCAAATTCCTTTTTATCTTCCTCAGAATTTTTATTTAGATATCTTTTGCGGCGTTTATCTATATATTTTTCGAAGTAATCATGTTTGAGTCTATTAATATTATCGGCATTACTTTCTTCACTGACACTGTGATCACCAAACATGCCGCCTTTTAGAACAGTTGCATGAGATAGTTCATCACCATCTTCGCTAGCATCTTGATATTCAGAAGTACCTTCTTGATGGAGTATATCGTCTTCTTCTGGTTCGTATACAGGTTGATACGAATACAATCGATGACCAATCGGCTCACCATGTACATTATAAATAGTATATACAGCAGTCGGTAAGTTACCATCATGATTTTCTATAGAAGCTTCTGGAACGGTCTCTGGTTGGAAGTCAAATTTCTTCATGATTTTAAAGTTGGCGTGTCTTAAAGTCGGTTTGGAAGTTCCATGGTTATATTTTTCGTACAGGTGGTCTAAGTACTGCTGAGTGGGGTCGGTTTGACTTCGTATATTGTTGTAGTATTGTCTGAGATAGCTGGACCTGCGCTGACGAATTTCTGGTTCTGGGATAGACCGACGTCTGCGGGACCATCGAATTCGAGGATGTTGATATAATGTGCATCTGCAAATAAGGACGAAATTGACCTAAATGATGTAATTTCAATATATTCGATTTAGATTGAATAAATTTAACGTAGAAGACAGGACTAAAATCCGAAACAGAGGGAATGTTTTGACCAACTGAGTTACAAGCTTAAAAATCATTAAATATCAATATAGCCCATCATCACAAGAGGCATGCGATGCGGATGAATTTCACGATGCATTTTAACGTTTAGCTATGTGCTTTAAGTTAAAAATTTAAGAATTTTTTGACCAATGTTTAGACGTGCATGGAAATTGCTAAACGAATGGTGAAAGGATCTCAGCTAAAAACTTGAAGACTGAAGGACTGTTAGACTTTCAGCTTACCAACAGCCTTTAGCAAGTCATAGAAAAAAATACCTAACAAAAATATACTCTTATGTTTTCAACTATTAAAAGCTTGTTTCAATTAGTTCATCATTCGTTTTAACGGTTTTCTCGGTTGGGTCTTTCTTTTCAATTGGCGTGTAAACGTCAAGAGAAAAACCTTATCTAAAATCGCTTAGAACCTTGATGATCTTGGTCATCCAATTTCACTTCCTCTCAGGGTTCTGTACCTCTAAAGGAAAAAAACGGAACCCTTATGGGATTACTTCGTTATCCATCTGCCTGTCTGTCTGTCTGTCAAGACCTTTTTCTCAGGAATGCGTTTTCTCTATATTAAATTGTAATTCATACCACATACTCAGGTCTACAATGTACTAAAATCAACTCGTTCACAACATATTACGGTTTATGTAGCTTAAGTTACGGAACCCTCGTTGCGCAAGTCCAACTCGCACTTGACCGATTTTTTTTTGAATAAATATACTAATACATTCTCCATTGCGCTATTTAGACCCAAAAGAAAAAAGAAGGAAATCGTTTTTATCTGTTTAAAAACGATTTCTTTCTTTCTTTCTTAAAGCAAGCATAGCTTAACTAGCGTGTATTATACGTTCTAGAATATTCACGGTGACGATTATCGTCACCGTGAATATTCTAGAACGTATAATACAGTTCAGTTCAGTTCAATGTGACCAATATACAAGACTGTTCCACTTACTTGGGCAGTTCCCTCGGACTCCAATGACCTCCAATGCAGGTGGCTCCGGGCGGACCCTCTGATAGAACATACCCTTTCTCACATTCATACATGATCTGTTTATTGTTCACTACCTGAAAGATAATCTTTGTTATTTAGTGTGTAATATCTTTGTATAAAACTTGACTGCCTCTGTGGTGTGGCGGTAGTGAACATGGCTGCTCCTCAGGAGGCGCAAGTTCGATGCCCGTTCAGTGCAAGTATTTGTATGCATGAATCCGGATATTTGCATTTATTTGTTTTTTTTATACCACTTAGTTAGCAGACAAGCACACGGCCCACCTGAAAGGAAAGTGGTTACCGTGACCTATGGACGTCTGTAACACCAGAGGAGTCACAGTCGCGCTGCCAACCCTGTAAGTTCAGAGTTTCTGTGCCGTCAGTAGAAGACAAAGCAGGACAAGCCTTTAGTCTTCCCACTGACAGCACAAATTCTCCAGTGAGCTCTGGCTACCCTACTCACAGCTGGGAACACAACACGAAGTTATTATAGACACGGTATTCTGTAGGGCGGAGGTACTTCCCCAGTCGGACTGCTCAATCGGACGGAAATACCGCCGTGTCTTACCTCCTTAAGACTACCTTGGTTGCGCCTAGGAGAGCACGTTAAGCCATTGGTCCTAATTGCCAGTAGGATGTGGAGGTCATACGGAAGTCGCTTCATGAAAAATATTGAATCAAATCTACAGTTAGACTGTTAAGGCGGACCCTATTTTTTATGTATAATAAGAAAGCGGAACGCGTGAATGTCGGCTCGATGTATTGCTAGGTAGCACCAACAGCATCCTGAAGGTATTGTCCGAGAGGTGGGACCTTCCTGTCCTGCAAAGGTGGACGCGCTTACATGCTTGCGCTCGTTTTATTTTGTAATTTGTGTTTAATGTAGTACTAATATAGTTATAAGACCGCGGCACTGTAATGATAAAAAAGTAGCCGTATTTACCGTTTCAGACTGTAATCTATCGCTTTACTAAAATAAGCCGGAGCCGTTCAGCCATTTAATCGTGTTGGAGTAACAAACACAACATCTTCACAAAGTTACGTTATAATATTAGTGGGATTGTTACCTTTTTCACGTAAGGCCGGTAGTCGTACAGCCCCATATTGCCGACAAGTAAAACTTTCCCATTTTCAATGTATCCAGGGAACGGACAGAATACTGAAATTATAATAATTATATTATTAAAATTGAATTAAATCTAACGGTAACTACAGCCTTTTATTTTGATTTGGTTTATTTTGGCTACTGTAGGAGCTGCCACACCCTCTCAACATCAACCCCAAGTAGAGGGAATCTTGCACCAGAACCCACATTATTTAACCCTTTCTCGAGCAAGTGCAAAATATGTGCTAAACAAAAAAATTTTGTTTTAATATGCATGTAAGTCTATTCCTATCTGTAGACTATAAACCAAGCAGTAATTAGAATTGCCCGTGAAAGGATTAACTTGTAGATGAGGTGCCATGCTTTGGGTCCTGATATTGAGATCTAGGTGGACTCCAGAATCTAGGAGATAATGATTACTTCTCGCGTCTTTATGATTCCAACAAGATCGAAAACATTTCTTTCCGGTTACTTCCCTTTTGAAAATTTTTCACCCTTCACAAGTGTTATGGATGCCTACCTTCCTCGCATTTAGGTGTGTCTCCACTCCACACTCCGAAGGAACACACCATGATGGCGTTCCCCTTGAGCTCGAAGCCATCCTTGCAGCGGAACCGCGCCTTCATGCCGTGCTCCGTCTTCGGAGCTATCACCATGCCGTTGCGAGGGAACTTGGGCATCTTCTTACACCTGAAAGATTAGGGAATATGATTTTAACCAATGATGATATATTACAAACTCTTTGTGTGGTCCGTACGAGATATTTCAGGGAGCTCTCAAGGTAACGGGTACCCGAGTATCTGTATCATGACTTCCGTACCTGGCGGGTTGACACCTGGGTATCTGCGTCCAGGTGCCGTTGTTGCAGGTGACAGCGACGTTGTTCGACGGGAATTCGTAGTTCTTCTCGCAGTCCACTATTATTATCTCGCCTGGAAATGTCATTGAGCTGATGTTAATATTGTTTCATTACTGCATTGAATTTTTGGCTATAGTAGACACAAATGATAGCTATAATTTTTTTCGTGTATCCAATTTCTGACCACGATCCTCGACACATAAATGCTAGCCACCAAAGTGAATGGCAAACTTATGACAAGAAACAAAACGCACTGTGCGGTATGAAAAGAACTTCTTCACACGTACTGCAAGCTGTGGAATGATTCCTGTCGTGGTTTTTTGAAGCGACTACAATATGGGGTTCTTCAAAACGGGTATTAAGAGGTTT
The DNA here is from genome assembly GCA_963662185.1 of Eilema griseolum. NCBI lineage: Eukaryota > Metazoa > Arthropoda > Insecta > Lepidoptera > Erebidae > Eilema > Eilema griseolum. The sequence continues at coordinate 2,369,218 of OY759254.1, forward strand.
CTTCAGGGTTGGTAGCACGAGTGTCACACTCGGTGTTGCACACAACTATAAGCTACGGTAACTACTTTTCATAAGGTGGGCCGACTCTGCCACCTATGTGGTATAAAAAATTCTGTGCAAGACACGTTTTTAGGTCTCTTTGGAAGGCCACGTGGGGTGCGATGTACCTGTCCTAGATTGTATTAAACTACCAAGTTGGGACAGCAATTGGTTATTTGACTGGCTAGTCAAATTAGTTACTTTTTACTTAATGTCAAAACGGTAAGATTTTATAGTCAAATCATTTACTATTATAGGTTGAATGGGTGATTCAACGTAAATAAAAACGATAAAGTAAGAACCAACCCACCTTTTACCGCTATTTCACCATTCTTAATTCAATAAGCTCAGCTAAGCTAAGCTAAGCTTAAATAATTTATTTTAACTACAGTAAAATAACCAATTAAGTTTAACTGGAGGGGTTTGGGAGAATTTCAGTAATTTCTATTAGTACTAATATTATGTAATTATGTAATAACCGCGGTAGCCTAGTTGTTTGGGTAATGGACTGCTGAGACGAGGTCTCGGGTTCGATCCCAGGTTTCACCATGACACACACCAATGACTTTTCGATGCTTTTCGAAGTTATGTGTGTATTTATCGCAGGTTTATAAGTGCCCGGTTAATGGCAATAGGCTCGCCACCTATTACATTGGGACCTAAACATAAACTGGCGAAATGTGGGTGTTAGCACTTTTGCCTACCCCTTCGGGGATATAGGCGTGAGTTTATGAGTTTATGTTACTAATATTATGTTCTAACACAAATATCAGCTACTTACCATGCTGCACCATAGTAGAACTGCCAACTATCTGAGTGTTCGCCTCATTAGTACTATTTTCCCCGGTCTTGTTCTCCACCAGGACCACTCGCCCTTGGGAGACGTGAGGTACCACACATGGAGCTAAAATGTAAATAAAGTATTAACACCTGAATAGGCCATGGTAACCGCTTCCCATTAGATGTGGTCAAGCGACTACAATATGGGGTTCTTCAAGAAGTGTATTAAAAGGTTTCTACAGGGTGGGCAGCGCGAGTGTTGCACACGTCCAAAGGGCACTTTCGACCTGGTGGGCACTTGTATGCCACCTAAGTGACATAAAAAAGCCGTGTGGTCGCTTGCCTCCTAAGCAATATAAAAAACCCGGTCAAGTGCGAGTCGGGCTTGCGGAATAAGATTGCGCGGATTGAGGGAAGAACTTATGCTACATACACAGTCTAACGATTCATACTTCATACAGTATGTTGACGAAGCCGTCTAGACAGAGCAATTGTGCGGGGTGAGTGGGATGGCGGGGGAAGGGAGCCGTACCGAGTAGCCATACATTTTACTCGGTACTAATGATTCAGGGCTGTCTCATTTGTAATCAGGTTTTTTTTTTTTTTTTTTTTAATATTGTAAATTGTTTCTTTTTTCGATTTCGATTACGAGTACATTATTCATTTAGCGATCAAAAATGGCGGACTCGAATTTTTCAATTCAGAAATATGGCGGTCTTGAAATTTAAAATAAATCTAAATGTGTATCATTTTCGAGATTTTCCGGGTTGTTGATTACGAATATGTAATTAATTCCGAATTTAGCAATTTGAGACGAATTAAATTAAGAAAAAATAATGACATAAATGTTTGCATTATTCTTATAAATTAATATGTAGTGATACCATTATGTAGCTAACGCCATCTAGCTACTGCTAGCGGTACCACATTGAAATTATCCATCCTGCATCGCACTATTGATGTTCACGTACTGTTTACAACATCATCATGGTAATCTTAAAAATAAAAGGTGAAAGTTTCAGTTGTAACCGAGAACTGCGGTCACGGTTGAAACTTACATAAATCTTTTAATGGAAGCAAAAAAAACATTTGGGTTTGGCTTATACCAGATTTTTTGGGAGGGATTCAATTCTTCACTTCCTCTGGTTATAATATCAGCACCGTTTCGTTCGAATGATGAATACGAGTATGTCAGATTAACACTTATTTTGACGCTGTCTGTCCCCAAATTTAGAATTCACTAGACTGAGACCTTGATGAGTTTGTACGACATCTTGAACACAAATGCAGTGATTACACACATCAGGTTAGCCCCTTGTTTTCACCTAAGTATAAAACATGTATTTGACAAGTTGCAATATGTCACAGGCAAACTGAACAGTCTGAACGCAAATGTGTTTTATACTTGTTGACAACTTGTTGGCTATACATGCTATGTGAACGAAAAAGTATCTGAGATACATGTATAAAAAGTATTGTGTTTTGATTAGTCTCCAAGTTTTTTATAAACAAATTAAAACTTGTTTTTATTTAACTGGAAGAAGACCGTTCACGTTTAATAAAACTATATTTCTGATTAAACATCTGACGATGAATGAACGAAAGAAAAAAGTTTTTTATTGCGTATCGAACATGTACCTACACATAAAAAAATCGAGTAGCATCAATGATATCTCTTTGGTATGTTAAATATTCATTTCAACACGCCAAAAATATCACCAGCGGATCTGCAACTACTCAGGCGGCGAACGCTTCGATCGAACAATGTCCACGAACGAACAATGTTTTAAACTCACCCAAACACATAGGCAGTGGGTGACTCCATGAGCCATCACTCTGGCAAATGGCAGAACCATTGCCCTCCATCTTCATCCCATCTTGACACCTGAAGATAATGGAGGCGCCCAGTCCAGTCCCTGAGGATATGTTCTCCAGCCAACCGTTCCATAGCTGGCCTGGATGGCCGCAGTTGATTTCTGGATGTTTAAAATGTTTAGTTATTTAAAGTTGAATGGTATTGAATCTTAGCGAGTTGAGGACACTACTGCTGCCAAAATCACCATACTTATTAGGCACTGCATCAGTATCAAAATCGTGATCACACAATATGTCTTTTGGACTTATGATCGACAGGTCCCAGGCACAAATCCTAGCAACTCCTTACATAAGCTATTTAAATTAACAAGAGAAGTCAGGGGGATTATTAGTAAATCGGTTATTTCTTTCAGGGTCATTTTGCTGGTTCCTGACGGAGTGGCGACACCACCTATTCCCGTGGGTGTATTAGAAGGCGATTAAGGGATAGGGCTGTTCTATATTCGACAGTAAACATACAACCCATGACAAAGTGCTCGCTTGACGCTAAAAGGGCCACCCCCTATTAGACCAAAAATCATGGTCAAATGTAGTTAAACTAGTAGATATGGAAGAGCGATGTCACCTGGCACAGGCAAATTTTGCTTAAAAGGTGACTTCGATCACTGTACATTTAAACTGTAGCTTATTTTTAACAAAAATAAATTATTATTATTATATTATAGTTAGATATACCTACATTTCAGAGGAGTGCCTACATTTATATATATTTATAAATGTAGGTATACACCTCAGCCTACCCGTTCGTGGATTATATGTACGACTAAACGTAGCAATATATGTTTAGAAAAGCGATAATTATTCACCTTTACACATAGGCTGCAATCCGGACCACTTCTTATCCGCCCCACAGCGCCTCGTGGCATCCCCCACCAGTCGGTACCCGTACTTGCACTCGTACGATACCACGGAGTTGTACGCGCAGGACGTGTACACCGCCTTGCCGTGTCGCGGCGCCTCGGGCGGCGGGCACTGCACCTGCGTTACCACTAGATGGCGACACGCGTCGCTTTAACGATACCCCGACCAGTACACAGATGGAGTTATTATCAACATTTGATTTTGGAATTATGAAACGTGCAGAAACATGCAAAATGAGAGAGCTATGGTACTAGACTAGCTATTCGAAATTTAAATTGTGTAACGGAGGTTAAGCGGGATTTTAGAATTTGGAATTTAGAACGCAGAAACTAAATAGTAAGATCAACAACTTCGTGAACTGAAGAATGACACAATATTGTCAAATTGTCCTAAATTGTCTTAGATTTGCAATAAAATTGTATGAATTTGACAGTGACAACCGTAATTCTGATTTTAGCCATTTCGCGGAATCAGTGGTTTTATACAAATGAGTTATGACATTTTGCGAGATTTTGTTCTCTTCAATAGTAATGAATGTTTTGGTATTAGGTTAGGTCTTAAATTGATACCAATTATTTTGTTCCAAACAGCTAGACTAGTAGTAACCATAGCAGTCGTTGGCAAGAATAAAACGATATCAATATCTTTTTTGACATTTATTTCAACTACAGCATTTAAAGATAGAAATTTACAATAAACATCGATACTACTAACATAGCTATATCATCTAATAGTCAGATAGGCAGTAACGACAATATTTATCATGGCCACAGAAGTAACAACTTTTGAAGTTGCTGAAAACGATAGCTTCATAGAATTTGAAGACGACAACGTTTCTATATAACATCACTTTAATATACTACGTAATGTAATAATGGATGCTCAAACGGTCCCGGCATCTCCCTCTAAGCAGCATTAAAAGGAGAAAAAACAATCAGAAAAATCCATTTTTTGGCAAATTTCAGAGGAAGTCCCACTTTTGGCAAACATATCCTCCCTATTTCTGGATAAAAATGATAAATTACGTCACTTGTAGCAATCAAAGAACCCCAAGAAACAAAATTAAGCTTAACATCAATTTTGGAACACATATTGACAAAAGTGCGTTAAAAAGTGGGATTTCCATTTATTTTGCGTCATGACAATGATATTGCTTGATAGCCATGATAATCATTATTTGAAGCGTCATGCGAGCTATTTCGATAATGTAAAACTTGAGCCCGGATCATGCAACATTCCAAACGAGGGACAACACTGAAATCGGCAACTACATTGTCACGAAGCAAGACCACACGCGAGAAGTTTCAAAAATCGTGAACGGATCTTGATGATGAGTCTTTGCTTTTAAAACTGTAAACATTTCTCGTAAAACCATTTACCAATTCTTTAAAATACAACAAAATTCAATTATTAAGTCATGGTGATGATGGTTTGTATTTATATTTTATGCCTAGATTGCGATGTTATAAATAGAGCTGTGACAAAATAGCCAGACAGTTAAAATCAAACAAATATCTTCGAAATGCTAAATCAAATTGTTCAATTTTGCAAATCAGATCAAAGAATTGTGTACAACCAATTATTCGGTAAAAAATGGAACATTTTAAGCATTAGATACTGAAATTTCAGTGATTATATGTTGAATAAACTTAACTACAACTTTACTGTGAAACCTACGTAGATTTGATATTTTATTCACAAGAATTAAGATTTACTGATTTTCTTAATCATTCATACATTTGTACTGACACTAATAATAATGAAGAGTACCCTTCAAAGACAGATATTGTTGCCAAAAAAGTTTTGCCTAGATTGCCAGGATTTTTTGGCAATGATATCCATTCTTCAAGAGAATAGAAACTTCTAGACTAACCTCAATGCTGATTCTGAAAACAAATCCAGTATATTGGATACTTTAACAAGTTCTTCAAAAATATTACAAGGGTTAAATTTCCCGAAAGACTCGTCATCAAAATACCTTATAAAAGAAACAAGGTTTACTACTCACGGACACAGGTGGGAAGTTCTTTAGGTGCCCAAGCCCCATCTGCCTGGCAGTACCGTTCAGCCTTCCCCACAAGTTCAAAGCCTTGCCCGCACTGGAATACTGCTCTGCAGCCAAAAGTATGGCAGTCAGCGGTCACCCATCCGTGGGGGACATCACCAGGCTCGCCGCAGGAACGGGCTGTGTATGTATAAGAGACACTATTAATAATTCTAAGCTATAGAAATTGAACAACCGCATCTTGTTTCGTATACTCCAATTTGGCATCGAAGTAAAAATGCAATCGGTTTTAATACAGGACCTGTTTTTCAAAATGTTTTCCCGTATAATAAGAACGGTGGTGGATTTACCAGGAGGCTTAATAGATTAAAGCTAAGGTAGCGGGACGAATTTTAATATTTGCCCTACAGAAATAATTAAAAAAAAACACTCACTAAATAACATAATACTTGAACAACAAAATAAACTAAGACCTGAAAACGTTGGTAAGGACGATAAATCCTATTGGGGAGCTAAATTTAAAAAGAAGTATACTTTTCATATTTTGCTCCAATAATGGAGCAAACACGCAAATTCGGTACATAAGAACGTGTAATCTAATGAATAAGTTATGTCATTTTAATGATACCTTTGCCTTTCTTCCGAACCGTGTGAACTCCTGATATATCGCTAGGTCATGAAAAGCCTTCATAAATTGTGAGATACAGTTTTTTTTATCGAGAAGAGAAAGTTATGTGATGATACTATAGTATGCAGACTGTGTCTCGATTGCACCATCTTGCTGAGTTATGACACTAAATATGCATACACGCATCTTTAATGAGACATTTATGTTGATGCTGTAACCCTACGCTGTATCTAAATCTCTAAATGTAACATATCTTTCTACTTATTGTCATTATCTTCCTATGTATGCTTTTCAATAATTTTTATTTGAAATCATCTCATCATTCACTCCTTTGCCGATCATAATATACAAGGTATTTGGCCTCAAGAGCTTTAGGTTTGGAAATTTACTGCAACCACGATGTATCACAGTAAAATCCAATTAAACTCAGATCTTTTTTTTTTACGTGCGCAAAATTCCCACGGATACCCCCCACCGGAGCCGGTGGAAGAGGTTATGTCGGACTCGAACCGACCAAAACGCCAACCGCCTGTGGGTCGTTTTTGGTTGCCGAAGGTGAGAGTCAACCTCCTCCAGGCATATCCCTCGCACCCCGGCCGACCCAGGGCCATCTCTCACGATCTGGCCCTCTCCTCGGGTGTGGGGACTACAGAGTCCCCAATTCGTCCCAGGAAACGGGGAGACGCGCGAGGCGCGCCACCGCCGCGGCCTGCTTTTGCCAATGTGACAGGCGGCTCCACCAGTCACCCCCAGGCCTGCGCTCATGGGGGGCGGAGGTCGTTCATCCACCTCCGACGCCCGTTTAAACTCAGATCTCATGTTTTATTCAAGTCGTGCCCGCGGGTGCTGCAACTCATCCGAAACGTCGGCAGAAATAGTAAGTTCCATTATTTAATCGCGAAAAGGCCCGAACCCTTGTATAATTATCTAGCTTTGTGTAATGATGAATTCACACCGCGATAGTTTAAAAATAATTTTGTATGATAAACACGGAAGTTATCGAAATTAAAATATAAATAAAAAAGAATATATATCTAAATAATCCTGCAGGTTCAGGCGTCAAAGAATTCCTCCCCATAGATGTCAACCGGGAAGGTGGCCAGAAGGCTGGCGGCATTGCCACGTTGAATGGCAATACTCTAATAGGAATAAACCAGCCCTCTGGTCACGGGTAGCGTCAATTAAACGTTTAGAAATGTCTCTAAACAAAAGACGGGCACTTGGACCCCATGATCCCAGCGTCTCGACCCCAAACGGCTCAAATATGTAATTACCACTTATATTACTATACTTGTGCCGTTTGAGTCTCTCTGTCTCGGTCTCTGCTGACGCAGCAGCAGCGCAGGCGCAGTTTGCAGTCCCTGGAAGGTGTGAAGGCGCAAGGGTGTCAGCACATGTTGCATCCCACACCAAATGCCTTCCCATCTTCCAAGGCACCAACGATTTTGTATTATTTCGTTTCAAAAAACTTATTTTGTCCGTAGTGTCAAACAATTGTATCATCTACCAAGGATCAATAATAAACATCTGTAAGAAAATACCCTATGATTCGAGGGTTTCCGATTTCAACCCAAGGTTTTCTACCCACCTGTACATATCTATTGACAGAGAGTAAAAGAGAACAAGTGGTCAACCTTTGGAACTGAAGAGGCTTATAAAGTATACTTACGTTCGCAGCTGATATCAGGTCCATACCAAGATGCATGGCCATCTATAGCCAGGCACTTGGCTCTGGGGAAGCCGTTCGTGACGTAGCCAGTGTGGCAGTTGTACTGCACAGTCGCGTCAAGGTCGAAGGTACCCTGTTCGGGGAGGGCGGAGTGGCGGGCATGCTTGATTGTAGGGGGGTGGAGGCAGTAGACTGGAAAAGTGAAGGTGATTAGTGGTTAAAATAGGTGATAAGGTGTTAGTGACGGTAATTATTGGTTAAAATAGGTGATAATGTATTAATATTAATAAAACCGACCGTTGCAAAACCAGTTGCAATTGTATTGCAACTGGTCTTGCAACTGTGAAAGAATTTGAGAAGTGGAACTACAGAAAGTTAATGCTTGTTCCATTAATTTATCACAGAAATAAAAGCGGCTGAATGCAATTGACTTAGGAATAAACTGTAAATTAATATTCTTTTATCTATTTATTTATCTACTATATTATTAAATATGGTTGGAAATTGGAAATATTTGTTCGATGAACGTAAAATACACAGAACAGATTTTGATGCATTTTTTTGTTTTAAAAATCTTGGTCAGACTTAAAATTTTACGTTTGTTGCAATGCCATTAATTGAGAAGATAAGAGTTTCACGCCGGGGAACTGCGGGTGGAAGGCTAGTATTAAAATGAAATTATTCTAACTACACTGAGTTTTACGATCCTCGTGACCATAACTGCTGAAAAGCAACCGAAAAGTCAGGCTCAAATAAATAAAAAAATCACGATACGATTTGAAAACAGTTTTATTTCAATGAGCAATATTCTCGTAATCATCCGACAGTCTCATATCATAAATATTCTACTTTTAAAAATACTATCCATTTGGTTTTTCCTTAGTGAGACTAAGCTAGATATTATTTTCTCAACGAATCTCTATTTCTTCTTCTTTTTGATGGATTCTGCAGCAAAACGCCGCAATTTGCCAATGTCTATTAAATGTCCATAAAATTATAAATGGCAAGACGCCAATGTCCAATTAATCTATTGAGATTAGTTGGACATTGGCGTCCTACAATGCGGTAGCCTAGTGGTATGGGTAATGGCCTGCTGAGACGAGGGCTCGGGTTCGATCCCAGGTTTTACATGGTATAATGTGTGCCATGGCACACACCAATGACTTTTCGATGCTTTGCGAAGTTATGTGTGAATTTATCACAATTTTATAAGTGCCCGGTTAATGGCAATAGGCTCGCCAATGTACTAAACATAAAATGGCGAAATGTGGGAGCTAGCACTTCTGCCTACCCCTTCGGAGATATAGGCGTGAGTTTATATTATGTTAAAAAAACTGACACAGTAAAAGCTCATGTATTTGCAAAATGGGCTTTACGGAATGTTGGGTGAAGTTTTGTCAAACTTTTACATTTTCTGAGCAGCAGGTTCACAAAAATGGCTCGTGTGTTTCGAAACAAAGGAGAGAATACATGCTAATGCATTCTGTACTTTATAATAGATTTTTTTATGTTTTAGCTTAGCTTTACGATTGGAAAAAGGCAGGTCAGAAGTACTTAAAACCGGTAGATTTGCGTGAAAGGTTTAGTGATAGTAGAGGAAGCTTGTGAAGTGTGTAAGGGTAAAGCAGATGTGATGCTGTATTTGCCTACCCCGTAGAGAAATAGGCGTGAGTATATATATGTATGATTTAAATTGCTGGCCCTCCAAGTGATTTTTTCAGGGTTTACTTATAGACGTTAGAGTTTAGACTGCTGGCAAAAAAGCCATCGATCCGACTTGCATGAAAGGCTTAGAGACAGTAGAAGAAGCTCGTGAAGTATGTAAGGGCTAAGCAGATGGTGTGATGCTGTATCTACCTACCCCGTAGGAAAATAGGCGTGAGTATATGTATGTACCTATATATGATTTACACTGCTCCCTCTCTAAGTGACTTCTTCGGGTTCACTTATAATATAGCTTAGACAGATGGCAAAAATGCCATCGGTCCCGGTTGCCGTCCAACAACTGCTATAGCTGCAATGCCTCGATATCGCATTAATCCCACCATCTCCTTTCCTACATAGGACAACACGTGCAGGCCTTAGATGTCACCCTCACACTGTGCAGAATATATGAGCAAGAACCAAGCTGTACGGAGACTCTTTTCTTTGCCGTACCACTAAGACCTGGAATTCATTACCAGCACACGTGTTTCCTTCTTCCTACAGTCCCGGGCCCTTTAAGCGGGGGAAAAAGCATCTGACGAGGCCGCCAAGCTGAGTGCCACCATTGTAACACTTAGTGTCAATGGTGACCTCTTTCCTGAGACTTTGCCTTTGGCGTACCATAAAGCGAGGTGAGGTCAAGTTGGCGTGTCCTATATAAAAAAAAGGTTGTGGAGGTAAAATCCGTAGTTAGATTGGTAAAATGGACCCCAGACTCTAAGGTTAAAACTTTGGATGCGACTAAGATTAACGCTTAGATGAAGAGATCTGACAAAATATGATATTATGGTGAAATACTTACTATTCTCCTTGCAACCTGGTGGCTGGCCAGCCCACTTGCCATCCGCCTGGCAGCTTCTGTTTTGCAGACCAACCACGTGATAGCCGTGTGGACAAGAATATCGCGCCCTGGAAGTAAAAAGAAGTGAATTCTCCAATTGGGGATAGAGTCAAGTTTTAAGCTCTCTACCAAAAGGATTCCTTTTTTTTATACCACTTAGTTGGCAGACAAGCACACGGCCCACCTGGTGGGAAGCGGTCACCATGGCCTATGGACGTACGCAACACCGGGGGTGTCACACTCGCGCTGCCGACCATGAAGAAACCTTCTGATGCCCCTCTTGAAGAACCCCATATTGTAGGCGCTTGGGAAAACCGCAATGGAAAATAAAAATGGAATTCTATCACTATGATTTTCTGTCTGTCTGGATATCTGTCTGTCACCAGTCTATCTCGTGAACTGTGGTAGTTCAATTTAGTTACACAGTTGAAATTTTCATAGATAATGTGTGTTTTTTGCCGCTATAACACAAATACTAAAAAAAAGTTGTTCGGAATCCAACTCGCACTTGGCCGGTTATTTTATAATGATCACGTCAATATGATTGAGTACCACGGTAGCCTAGTGGTATGGGTAATGGACTGCTGAGACGAGGTCTCGGGTTCGATCCCAAATTTTACCGTGTCACACACCAATGACTTTTTGATGCTTTTCGAAGTTATGTGTGTAGTTATCGCAGGTTTATAAGTGCCCGGTTAATGGCAATAGGCACGCCAGCACTTCAGCCTACCCCTTTGGGGATATAGGCGTGAGTTTATGTTATGTTATGCAATGAAATATATGACTACCTGTTTGAACTTGATTAATACTTACTTGTCACCAAAAAGTCTTCCAGTCAAGGAGACTGTTCCGATTTCAGGGTTAGGGAGTTCAGGGCACTCGCGATCTGTAACAAAAGATAATAATAATAAAAACTTTATTGACAGTAAGAATATACATTGTTAACTAATATAGGTTCAACATATTTTAATACAGTGTATAATGAGCGTCCAGAGTATAGTTGGCGCTGTTACAGGTGGTACATCATATCACATTAGGTGCTAACATAATTATGTTAACAAAAATTAATGAACCCTGTCTCCTAAACTAGGATATCCTGTGTCTTAGGAGACAGTTTTCGGCTAAATTATTTATACAATATTCGTTTCCCAGTGAACAATACTATTATTTATTTTGAAAGTACTCAGGACCTGTTTACTAATAATTGAACTAAGTTTGGATACTTTTAAACGGGTATTTTCATTTTCAACCCGCTTTTTTTTCTATACAACTTAGGTAGCAGACAAACCCACGGTTCCCCTGATAGAAAGTGGTTCCCGTGACCAATAAACATTTATTACACTAGGGGACTTACACCCGTGCTGCCGACCCTGTAAGGACAGAGAGTTTCTGTGTCGTCAGTGCAGAACACAAAATCAGGACAAGCCTTTGGTCTTTCCACTAACAGCACAATACTCTCCAGTGAGCTCCGGCTGCTCTACTCACCGCCGGGAACACAACACGAGGTTATCATGGCCTTCTGTAGGGCAGGGGTGCTTCCCCAGTCAGACTGCTCAGCTGGGACAGAAATACCGTAGTCTCCTAGTAAATCACTTTTTTCAACAGAAGATTTTTTATTCTGTTTCACTGAGTTGAGCCTATTACATTATCGTGGATAGATACTGGAATAACGTCTTCCATTATCTACCCACGGTAATATACTGTATAAGCTCCAACAAGATCTTCGGCGCGCAAGCTAACCTCACCTACGAGCTTACAAAACTGACTAACGAGAGACCCTGGCGCAGGATTTTCTCTCAAGTTTTTTTATACCAGGCGATAATATAGTTAGTCAGATGATAATATAGTTGTATTTTAAGCGCAAAATCCCCACGTTTACCCCCCCCCCCCCCCCCTCGCTATCGGAGCCGGTGGAAGAGGTTATGTTGTACTCGAACCGACCAAAACGCGCGCCTGGAGGCGCGCTGCCACCGCGGCCTGCTTCTGCCAGGGTGACAGGCGGCTCCGCCAGTCACCCTCAGGCCTGCGGAATTTCGGATAGTCATTCATCGACCTCTGACGCCCGAGTTGCCTTCGTACGCGGGCAGCTTCGCTTGCGATCTTTAGTCGCTCCCGCTGACACTCCCGTCCCGCCTCCTCCTTCACGAGCATTACTTGCTCGAAGAAGGAGGCGCCGGCCGCTGGCTTATGGACGTATGCAACACCAGGGGTGTTTCACTCGCGCTGCCGACCATGAATAAACCTTCTGATGCCTCTCTTGAAGAACCATTGTAGGCGCTTGGGAAAACCGCAGCAGGGAGATCATTCCACAGCTTGAGCGTGCGTGGGATGAAGTTTCTTTCATACCGCACAGTACGCACCGTCTCATGTGTATGAGGATGAATTCCTTGCCGATGGCAGTGCGATAATAGAATGTAGCTGTGAATGTAGCATCATTTAAAACAATTCATCAGAGCACAAACCATTGTATATTCGGTAGAACACACAGCTATTTTGGGACCATAATTATATAGCTCCTTTTATTTTGTTGAGCTACATATCTTTTTATCTTGTAGTATGACTTAGCCTGTTACTAAGTTGTATTCGAAGTCTTAAGAATGAAGGCAACCATTATAGATGTGAACAATGAAAAATCTCGTTAGAAGCTTTTTTACGTACGCTTAAAGAACTCGAGTTTGTAGGGAGCCCAAAATGTATTTATGGCAAAAAACCTTTTTATATAAAAAGGTTATATAATTATATAATATAATAATAATTAAATAATAGGTATACATTCATAAAATCCCGCGTATTTTCCATTCGGGTAGAAGACAGTGACGACGTCTTTCTTCTTGTTACATTATACGTGTATGTCTTTCGCTTTTTCTACTAGTCTCAAAAGGAACTATACACCAAAGCAGCATTTGTTGCCATCTCTTCGCAACCGCGGTAGCCTAGGTACCGCGGTAGCCTAGTGGTATGGGTAATGGACTGCTGAGCGGTAGCCTAGTAGTAAGGGTAATGGACTACTGAGACGAGGTCTCGGGTTCGATCCCAGGTTTCACCATAGCACACAACTATGACTTTTCGATGTTTTTCGAAGTTATGTGTGTATTGACGTTTTGTAAGTGCCGATATAATGGTCTATACAGAATAAATGATTTTTGACTTTTGATTTATCGCAGGTTTATAAGTGCCCGGTTAATGGCTATAGGCTCGCCACCTATTACATTGGGACCTAAACATAAACTGTATTTTACCGTCTCTACCATGGTGAGTGTTCTGATGAGCTCTTCCAACTAATCCCACCATCTCCTTTCCTACATAGGACAACACGTGCAGGCCTTAGATGTCACCCTCACACTGTGCAGAATATACGAGCAAGAACCAAGCGGTTCGGAGACTCTTTTCTTTGCCGCACCACCAAGACCTGGAATTCATTACCAGCACACGTGTTTCCTTCTTCCTACAGTCCCGGGGCCTTTAAGAGGGGCGTGAAAAAGCATCTGATGAGGCCGCCAAGCTGAGTGCCACCATTGTAACACTTAGTGTCTGTAATGGTGACCCTCTTTCCTGAAACTTTGCCTTTAGCTTATCATCAGGCGAGGTGAGGTCAAGTTGGCGTGTCCTATATATATATAAAAAAAAGCAAACTGGCGAAATCGGGGTGCTAGCACCTCTGCCTACCTCTTCGGGGATATAGGCGTGAGTTTATGTTTATGTATGTCTTCTCAACAAACATTTTTCTTGTCATACAGGTATTTAAGTATCATAGACACTAACATTATTATTACAACTATCGGAATATTTACCATGTTGCATTGCTTTGAGTTTCCGATATTTCGGCGCTGTTGCAAGCACCACGATCACAGAGGTGCTTACAATAGCACCGAAATATCAGAAACTCAAAACAATGCAACATGGTAAATATCCCGATAGTTCTAATAGTAATGCTTTCTTTGTAATTTGCTGTGTACCTTACATAGATTTTTAATAATATTCATTCATATACAATAATGTTAACGATCATGGTATAAGTAAATACATACCTTTGATGTGCCTGGCGTGTCGACCAGGTTACACCAGCCGTGGTCACAGACTGACAAAGGTATGACATGTTATACCATGATCGCGTTAAGTCCCGTAAACATTTTTGTATATCATTGAACGCGATGGTTTATTCATTCATATGTAGGGTATAGGTACTCTTTTGTATGTAATAATAACACATATATTATTACATCTAAAAAAGCTCCTATATGCTAAAAATACTGAAGCTGACATTTCAGTTTGTAATTTTAACTCAACAAAAGATTGTTTTCACGGTGTGCACGAAATTGTGGGAAGAGGCAGCTGTTGCCGCAGAGCAATTGGATCGTTCTGCCGTAAGATTTGGGTATTTTGTTTAATAAAACAAACTGTGTATTTTAATCTGGTCTGAAGCTATTGAGAAGTTTGCACTTTGTGAGTAATTCTGATGACGAGCACTTCCGAAGTCTGCGCTCTGGCGCGGCTACTGCCCAACCTGAGGGGCCCGGAGGACTCCTGCAGGAGACTCTACGCGGGTGTCGTGTGGTCCATGGCCCTGTACGGGTGTCCCGTGTGGGCGGACACCCTGAGTGATCGGCACATGCCCCTGCTGCAGCGTCCGCAGCAGAAGTTGGCGTGCCACATCATAAGGGGGTACCGCACGATATCATTCAACGCGGCTAGTCTCCTCGCCGGATCGCCACCATGGATCCTGGAAGCGAGATCCCTTTCGGCGCTATATCGGTTCCGAAAGGCGGCGTGGGAGCGGGGTCACGATCTCGAGCCCGAAGAAATTCGGGTCGTGAGATCCCGGCTCCACAGGGAAATGGTGGCGGAATGGGAGCTACGACTTGGGCGACCAGGCGCAGGTCGCGCCGTAGTAGCGGCGGTAAGACCCATCATGGGGGAGTGGCTAGAGAGGCCACACGGCAGCCTCTCGTACCGTCTGACGCAGATGATCACCGAACACGGGTGCTTCGGGAAGTATCTGCGTCGGATAGAGAAAGAGCCAACGTCCGAGTGCCATCACTGCGACGCGAGCGAGGACTCAGGGCCGCACACGCTCACCGAGTGTCCGGCGTGGGAGACGCCGAGACGGGAACTTGTGGCGGCCCTGGGAGTGAGAGTTCTCACGCTCTCCACCTTGCTCGTGGCGATGGTCCGCTGCGCGGATGCGTGGGCGGCCGGCGATCCCTTCTGCGAGCAAGTAATGCTCGTGAAGGAGGAGGCGGGGCGGGAGCGACAGCGAGTGCGACGAAGGATCGCAAGCCAAGCTGCCCGCGTACGAAGGCAACTCGGGCGTCGGAGGTCGATGAACGACCTCCGCCCCCCATGAGCGCCGGCCTGGGGGTGACAGGTGGAGCCGCCTGTCACCCTGGCAGAAGCAGGCCGCGGCGTGCGTTTCAGTCGGTACGAGTCCGACATAACCTCTTCCACCGGCTCCGGTGGGGAGGAATCGAGGGGATTTTGCGCACGTAAAAAAAAAAAGACCATCTATTAACAGCATAAATAGTTCATCAATTTGCCTCCTTATTGAGCCATGGTCATTTCATTTAGGTTAGTTTAGTTTTACATATCAATTCTCAAAAAATTTAAATTTACCGAATATCCTTTTAAGTATAATTGGGCCTGTGTTTGAATTTTTATCACAACAGAACAATGTCCATGAATGAAATATAGCACAAAGATGGATTATACTCTAAAGTATTAGGAGGTAGGACACGGCGGTAATTCCGCCCAATTGAGCAGTCCGACTGGGGAAGTACCTTTTTTTTTTTTACGTGCGCAAAATCCCCACGGATACCTCCCCACCGGAGCTGGTGGGAGAGGTTATGTCGGACTCGAACCGACTAAAACGCACGCCGCTTGCGGGTCGCTTTGGTTGCCGAAGGTGAGGTTGACAGGCATATCCCTCGCACCCCGGCCGACCCAGGGCCATCTCTCACGATCTGGCCCTCTTCTCTCGGGTGTGTGGGGACTACAGAGTCCCCAACTCGTTCCCGGTAAATGGGGAGGCGCGCCAGGCGCGCCGCCGCCGCGGCCTGCTTCTGCTAGGGTGACAGGCGGCTCCACCTGTCACCCCCAGGTCGGCGCTCATGGGGGGCGGAGGTCGTTCATCGACCTCTGACGCCCGAGTTGCCTTCGTACGCGGGCAGCTTGGCTTGCGATCCGTCGTCGCTCCCGCTGCCGCTCCCGCCCCGCCTCCTCCTACACGAGCATTACTTGCTCGCAGAAGGAGGCGCCGGCCGCCCACGCATCTGCGCAGCGGACCATCGCCGCGAGCAAGGTGGAGAGAGTGAGAACCCTCACTCCCAGGGCCGCCACAAGCTCCCGCCTCGGCGTCTCCCACGCCGGACACTCGGTGAGCGTGTGCGGACCTGAGTCCTCGCTCGCGTCGCAGTGATGGTACTGAGACGTTGGCTCTTTCTCCATCCGACGCATCCGTGCTCGGTGATCATCTGCGTCAGACGGTACGAGAGGCTGCCGTGTGGCCTCTCTAGCCACTCCCCCATGATGGCTCTTACCGCCGCTACTACGGCGCGCCCTGCGCCTGGTCGCCCAAGTCGTAGCTCCCATTCCGCCACCATTTCCCTGTGGAGCCGGGATCTCACGGCCCGAATTTCTTCGGGCTCGGGATCGTGACCCCGCTCCCGCGCCGCCTTTCGGAACCGGTATAGCGCCGAAAGGGATCTCGCTTCCAGGATCCATGGTGGCGATCCGGCGAGGAGACTCGCCGCGTTGAAGGATATCGTGCGGTACCCCCTTATGATGCGGCACGCCAACTTCTGCTGCGGACGCTGCAGCAGGGGCATGTGCCGATCATTCAGAGTGTCCGCCCACACGGGACACCCGTAAAGGGTAATGGACCGCACGACACCCGCGTTGAGTCTCCTGCAGGAGTCCTCCGGGCCCCTCAGGTTGGGCAGTAGCCGCGCCAGAGCGTTGGCTGTGCCCACCAATTTGGGGCCCAGACTTCGGAAGTGCTTCCCGAAGTCCCACCGGCCGTCGAGCACGAGCCCCAGATATTTCATCTGGGGCTTGATGCCGATGAGAGTGCCTTCCACTGTGAGACTGGAACCAGGTGGTGGCGTGCGCTGAGGTCCATGAAAGAACATGGCCTCGGATTTATGCAGAGCCACCTCAAGGCCCAGCCGCCGGATCCGTTCCACGACTTGAGCAACCGCTGTCGTGGCCCTCAGGGTCGCTTCGCGGTATGTAGCCCCGCTCGCCGTCACTAGCGTGTCGTCCGCATAGCACGTGACGGCGGACTGGGGAAGTACCTTTGCCCTACAGGATACCGTGGCTATAATAACTTTGTGTTGTGTTCCCAGCGGTGAGTAGGGTAGCCAGAGCTCACTGGAAAATTTGTGCTGTCAGTGGGAAGACTAAAGGCTTGTCCTGCTTTGTCTTCTACACTGACGGCACAGAAACTCTGTACTTACAGGGTTGGCAGCGCGACTGTGACTCCTCTGGTGTTACAAACGTCCATAGGCCACGGTAACCACTTTCCATCAGGTGGGCCGTGTGCTTGTCTGCTAACTAAGTGGTATAAAAAAAATGGCTAGTTTTTTATCCCAGTTTACGTGTGCATACTGGTATGAAATAAAACAAGAACGTACAAAGTTTCAGCGTCTAATCGTTAGCCATGATACCCTCGGTACAGATAAGTTCTCTAATCGTCGCCCTACAGCGGCTCAACGCTGAAGAGATGCAATAAAATGCGAACTAAATGTGCTGTCAAGAGTGTCAACTCACGGTGAATGTGAAGCTATCAGTTATTATTGCTGTCGTGAACATATCTAGGTGTTGACAAAAGTTTCTGTTGCGGTATCGTGGTTTCTCGTTCGACTTAATGTAAGACATACGTAGCTGCCAGTGGCAAAGGGTGAAAATTTTCAAATTGGAAGCCGATGAATAAAAGCTTACCTCGATCTAGTTGATCAAGTAACATGCTATTTATTGGAAAATTGACAGGAATCGGATTTTAGAGACTTCTTGCCACTGTTAGCAATCAAGTGGTCAGGAGTACTCTAAACCGACGAGCATGCATGAAGAATGTAATGAGAGTGAATGAAGCGAGAGTAGTATGTCAGGATCGTAGCAAATGGAGATCCGTGATCTCTGCCTACCCCTATGGGAGACAGGCGTGTTTTTATGTATGTATGTATGTTAGCAATCAATCTATACGTCGCTTGGGAATTTTTTTACGCCTTGTTCCTGTTTGGTTAGACATGAACAAAAGTACTCTATGAGCCCTTTTTTATACCACTTTGGTGGCAGACAAGCACACGGCCCACCTGATGGAAAGTGGTTACCGTGGCCTATGGACGTTTGTAACACCAGATGAGTCACAGTCGCGCTGCCAACCCTGTAAGTACAGAGTTTCTGTGCCGTCAGTAGAAGACAAAGCAGGACAAGCTTTTAGTATTCCACTGACAGCACAAATTCTCCAGTGAGCTCTGGCTTCCCTACTCACCGCTGGGAACACAACACGAAGTTATTATAGCCATGGTATTCTGTAGGGCGGAGGTACTTTCCCAGTCGGACTGCTCAATTGGGCAAAAATACCGCCGTGTCCTACCTCCTAAAACTGCTCCTGACTCTGTCCTTACACATAACCCCTCTATTGTCATTACACTTTTCACGCGAATCTGTAGGTTTCCAGTGATTTTGACTTGCCCCTTTTTTCAATACATTATCAATCAATCAATTAGGCATCGTAGTTCACTGCTGGATATAGGCCTTTCCAAATGTTCGTGAGGCTTAGACCTACTGTTTCCACGCTGGCCAGACAGGTTGATAAAGAGTTTTATTTTGTGTTTTCCTTCTCTCGCAGTGATATCGTCTTCGTATTTTTCCGTTAATCGCCTCTTACGGCACCCTGATGAGATGGGGTGGTGATACAATACATTATTAGTTTGATCTAATAAATACCATACCTAATATATAAATATAGGTAGGACACGGCGGTATTTCGGCCCAATTGATCAGTCCGACTGGGGAATTACCTCCACCCTACAGAATACCGCGGTTATAATAACTTCGTGTTGTGTTCCCAGCGGTGAGTAGGGTAGCCAAAGCTTACTGGAGAATTTGTTCTGTCAGTGGGATGACTAAAGGCTTGTCCTGTTTTGTCCTCTACACTGAAGGCACAGAGACTCTGTGCTTACAGGGTCGGCAGCGCGAGTGTGGCTTCTCTGGTGTTACACACGTCCATAGACCACGGTAACCACTTTCCATCAGGTGGGCCGTGCGTTTGTTTGCCACCTAAGTGGTATAAAAAAATACTTTATGTGGACCCTCTTCAATTAACGCAACTTTTCGATTGTTCTTCAAGAGATTGTCCGTGAATATCATTTTTATTCTGTGAACTCCGTAATTATATCACGTTGTTTCATTTTAAAACAAAAATATACGTTCAAGAGCTACTTAATGTTCGTAAAAATAACTAAAACACTTATTAATTTTGTTCTAGAGAAAGGCAATAAGTGAAATAAGTCTATTTATGAGACTTAGAACGAATTGCTCCGGTCTAGACGTCAAAAAACTTGCTCAGCTAATAATAAACGAGGCCTTTGATGTTTATTTTTTGTACAATTTCGTAATAAACATCGTCAGTCATTAGGAATTAGGGCATTCTAATTATTTTGTTATTGTACGAGTACATGAAAGAGACATCGTCTTTATTTGTACCAATAAACAAAAATTATGGAAACAAAATCGACAATAACTGTAAAGATTTGTTTCTTTATAAACTTTGAATGTTACATGTTCTCTGGGCTATTTTTTTCCGGACATTTCCACGGAATTAAGACCTACGGTGAAACCAAAAGGACGGTGTTAATCTATATAAAATAAATATAGATGTTTGAATGAATTTTTTAAAGCATTTAGCTTATGCTAACTATTTAATTGATTAAAACATTTAAAAATGAATTGGCTCAGACAAGATTTAAACTCGCGATCTTCCCCTTACAAGGGGATTGCTCTGAGCATTCGTGATGGCTTCAGGCGTGGTTCAGTGGCTCAGTGTTCAGAACATTCCCCCTATAAGGGAAAGAAGGTGGGTTCGAATCCCGTTTGATGCGATTAATATTTTCTTATCTTAATCGAACAAAATAGATGTTGCTATACAAACTTCGAGAAGGCTCGAGCAGCTAATTTATTTTCGTATGTTCTTTTAATTATACAGATTAAAAAAAACGTTACTATGTCTCATGGGAAGTAGAACCAAATTCCAAACGGGCAAACGGGAACAGGAACATAATTTCATGTGGTGAAAGCCACGGGTCAATTGACTCAACTTGAACCATAGTACTCTAATAGCTTCTTCCACACCATGAGCAGCGGTTTATTTCATAAATCTCAGAAATTCGTCAAGTATCCAAGGCCAAGTATCCAGTAATCAGATTCTAAGACGGTACGTGTCACTTTAGTTCAGCATCAGCTTAAACCCTGCCGGAAGAACACCGAAGCGACTCATGGTACCTAAAGGTATCACATCATTGTGTACCTAAGGTAATTTAATTAAATATTCCACGAAATTTTACACAGCCTTATTTATACCCAAACTAAGCATAATTAACTAGCTTGTATTATGGGATCTAGAATACGGATTATTTATCTTTTAGATTAACTTTTAAACTTTCGCGTTCCATGATACACAATGATGTTTACGGGAATTAACCTTTGATTTTCTGGACGACCAGGTTACACCGGTCGTGGTCACAGGCTGACCTCAGTAAACATTATTGACTAACATTCTTAGATACTTTTTTGTAAATACTTATATATTATACATAGAAACACTCAGACTAGTGCAAATATACACATATGTACACTAATATTTGCACTGAGCGGGAATCGAACACACAGGACTTGCATAGCAATAGCAAGCTCAACCGCTACGTCACAGTAGCCGTCAAATTTCCAGCATAATATTCAACAAATTGAGATAAGACGCTCAAGATAAGTAATAACTTCGAGTTCTTAATTCATTATACGGATTTATCTATGAGATTTGATTAAATGACGTCATTTCGCAGAGTACCATCTTTGAGATGACTCAAGTTTCCCGAATTTAATCTGATTAAGCGAAGTGTTGTGATAATGCAATGGTTGGAAGCAAAGGTAAAAATTGGGGTAAAAGGTATCCGCGGTGCTTTCATTCATCGCATTCGTCTATGACATCGCGAATAAATTGCTGTGGATCGCCTTGGATGATGTTGAATGGTAACAATAGAGTGCAGCTATGAGTACCTACGAGGTATTCCGGCTAGCTAAGCTAAGTATAATCAATATTATTATGCCTGGAGGTAGGACACGAGGGTATTGTCGTCCCAATTGAGTAGTCCGACTGGGGGAGTAACTTTTTTTTATACCACTTACTTAGATGACAGACAAGCACATGGCCCACCTAATGGAAAGTGGTTACCGTGGTCTATAGACGTGTACAAAACCAAGGGAGTCACACTCGTGGTGCCAACCCTGTAAGCACAGAGAGATTCTGTGCCGTCAGTGTAAAAGACGAAGCAGGACAAAGCTTTTGGTCTTCCCACTGACAGCACAAAAACTCTCTAGCGAGCTCTGTCGACCCTACTCACCGCCAGGAACGCAACAAAAGGTTTTTGTTTAGACCACGGTAACCACATTCCATCAGGTGGGCCGTGTGCTTGTCTGCCACCTAAATGGTATCCAAAAAACAAACCGTAGTATACGAACAAGGACAAAATATCACAACAGTTGTTATTTCAGAAAAATCTCCTCAAACGCCTACAATTAGCAATAAATATTAATGAGGGTATTAAAACAAAAAGCCCTGTTTAAAAGACAACTTCATTCAACATTCTAATTTATTTCATCCGTCTTTAGATATTGTTATATTTCGTAGCCATACTTTTTTTACTGAGTTCAAAATCGTTCAAATGCTGTGTTGGTGCTCGGTGGAGTACACCATCTCATCTCTTTCCGTGGGTGTCGTAGAAGGCGACTAAGGACTGGGGCTGTACTTCATCTGACAGTCAGCATACAGCCTATGACAAAGTGCCCACTTGACAGCAAAAAACTCGCCCTCTACCGCGTGGGATCGAAAATCATAATTGGTGAAATATGGATGTTATCACGTGTTATCTACCTAACCCTTCGAGGTTTCATAAGTATATACATACATATAATTATGCCTTTATCCCTGGAGGGTTAGCCAGAGGTGAATTAACACCCACATTTCAGCAATAATTGTATTCGGTCCCACGAAATAGGGGGTGAGTCTATTGCCGTATTCCAGGCACTATTGTTGACTCGAGCCATGCATCTGAGGCTGAGTCTGGGCTGTAGGTATATATCTGTCTGATTTTAAACAGCTCTATCCCTTAGTCGCCTTGTACGATACCGCATGGGAAGAGATGGGGTGGCTCTAATTCTACTCCGTCGGAAACCACGCGGCAGAAGTTTAATAAGTAGATATGTAATAATTTGTAATACGTACAATGCAGTGTCGTGACGAATGAAAGAATACAAGTATCACCACTCCATCTCATACGACGAGTGTCGTAACAGGCGACTTACGGAAAAATACGCAGAGTGACTGCGAAAGAAGGAAAACTCGAAATAAAACCCTGTACCAACCCGTATTGCCAGCGTGGAAACAGTAGGCCAAAGCCTCCCAACATTGGGAGAGGCCTATGTCCAGCTGTGAACTGCGATAGGCTTATTGGTTTGGCAATTCAAAAACAAATAAGGTTATCAATATGTATGCATAGGAATATAGTCATACTTCCATAGGTAGCGGGAACGAGATCAAAATTACACGCAGACGAAGCCGTGGGCATCAACTAGAACACAATAATGTTATCGGGAATTTACAGGATCGTGAGAAAGAGTTTTTTTATGTAAGAATCCAACCACTTCAACTAAGCTAAATTGCTTGTGTTAGGGGTGGGCTCACGTCAGTAGTGTGATGACCAGGATTTGAACCGGAACACCACGAAATAAGTTGTAAACTTGCTTATTAAAATCTTGTTAAAACTTGTAGACGACTAATCAAAATACAATATTTGTTTTATACATGTATCTCAGATACTTTTTCGTTCACATAGGATGTATAGCAAACAAGTTGTAAACAAGTATAAAACACATTTGCGTCCACACTGAACCCCGTGACATATTGCAACTTGTCAAATACATTGACGAACTCCGTGGCGTAGCGGTAGAGCATTCGACTGCTATGCAGAGGGCGCGGGTTCGATTCCCGCTCAGTGCAAATATTTGTATGCGTGAATATGTATATTTGCATTGGTCTGGATGTTTCTATGTATAATATGTATGTATTTACAAAAATAAAAGTATCTAAGTATGTTTATCCGCATTCTAGATTCCGTAACACAAGCTAGTTAAGCTATGCTTACCATGGGTCTAGATAGCGTTGTGTAGAATGTCGTGAATGTCGTGGAATATTTATTTATTATTTATTTTATACTTAGGTGTAGACGAGCGATAAGGCCAACTCTTTAACCACTAAGCTACTGACGCCTAACGCTAAAGAATCAACCTAATTTGAAATACTACAATTAATACCCACGAATAGTATCCTACTTAGAATTACAAATAAAATGGGACCAATTCGGAGTAAATGAATTTTGCAAATCTTATATTATATTATTACATCTGAATTGAGGACCTCCTCCTTTATAGAAGTCGGTTAAAAAGCTAGTATGTACCACTACTTTATCAAAGTCAGTATAAAAGCTCGCGAGATCCAAAGGAAAGCGAGCATGAAAATACACTCGTTTCGTCCCCTCTGAAAGAGGGAAAGAGGGCCGAGTGCCATTATGTGGCTCAAAGAGGCTCGAGTGAGCCAAGGTCAGGCATTCAAGGCGGGGAGGCTGCCTAAGTTGAAGAGGACTCTTTCGCAGATGGTTTGAGGGTAGATAGATTTGTTCATGATGATGCTTGTATCTTTTTAGATGAGTAAGTAAACAGTGTTTTGGCTGATCCGATATTTATTATTTTATTTTATTACTAGCACCGCACCGCGGTTTCACCCGCGTAAATCCTGATCCCATGCGAATATTTGGATAAAAAGTAGCCTATGTTACTCACGAAGAATGTAGCTTTCTAATGAAATAAGAATTATTAAAATCGGTCCAGTACTTTTTGAGTTTATTCGTTACATAAAAAATACAAATCTTTCCTCTTTATGATATTATATTATATAGTATAGATTTAAGATAACTAACTACTACATACACTAATTAATCATACATAGTATGAACAGAGCCCATAAGTGTTCACACACATAATTAATTATAAAATAAAGTCACTAAATAAAAGTAAACAATCAAAAACCTTAAAACTATTTATTTGAGAAAACGAGCCTCAAAAAGACATCGCACAAAGTCTTTTTGAGCTTTTTTTTATACCACTTAGGTGGCAGACAAGCGCACGGCCCACCTGATGAAAAGTGGTTACCGTGGCCTATGGACGTGTGTAACACCAGAGAAGCCACACTCGCGCTGGCGACCCTGTAAGCACAGAGTTTCTGTGCCGTCAGTGTAGAGGACAAAGCAGGACAAGCCTTTAGTCATCCCACTGACAGCACAAATTCTCCAGTGAGCTCTGGCTACCCTACGCACCGCTGGGAACACAACACGAAGTTATTATAACCGCGGTATTCTGTAGGGCTGAGGTACTTCCCCAGTCGGACTGCTCAATTGGGCGGAAATACCGTCGTGTCCTACCTCCTACTAGCTTATTTACAATTGAATAAATAATATAAATATTAGGATTCCGGTGCGGTACATTATATGACTAGCATAGCCCGATTGCTGTACCAAACACCAACGTTGTACAACCACAGTTGTAGATACATACATATAATCACGCCTTTATCCCCGGAGGGTTAGGTAGAGATGAATGAATACCCACATTTCACCAATCATTTAATTCGGTCAATATTGTCGTTTTCCGGGCACTATTGTTGATTCAAGCCATAGGTACATCTGAGGCTGAGACTGAGCTGTACATATCTGTCTGATGTTAAACAGCTCTATCTAAATATCTGAAATGATATCCTACTTTTAAATTCAGAACAGTGATACAGATAGTGACCAGCTGCTTTCCTAGATAAACTACAGGTAGCCTGTGTTAAGGATAAGCAGTGAAGTGACAACAATGAATAAGATGTCTTCTTCTTAATAAAAATACTATTTTTATAAATCAACACGATACATTTTTTTTTACATGCGCAAAATCCCCACGGATACCTCCCCACCGGAGCCGGTGGGAGAGGTTATGTCGGACTCGAACCGACTAAAACGCACGCCGCCTGTGGCTGGTTTTGGCTGCCGAAGGTGAGGTTGACAGGCATATCCCTCGCACCCCGGCCGACCCAGGGCCATCTCTCACGATCTGGCCCTCTCCTCGGGTGTGTGGGAACTACAGAGTCCCCAGCTCGTTCCCGGAAAACGGGGAGGCGCGCCAGGCGCGCCGCCGCCGCGGCCTGCTTCTGCCAGGGTGACAGGCGGCTCCATCTGTCGCCACCAGGCCGGCGCTCATGGGGGGCGGAGGTCGTTCATCGACCTCCGACGCCCGAGTTGCCTTCGTACGCGGGCAGCTTGTCTTGCGATCCTTCGTCGCTCCCGCTTCAAAACGATACATTTTATTTCTACACTATTTTCGTTGGTTTTCGTCTGACAGTTTGTTTCTTTCAGTAAAAAAGTACACATAACATAACATAAACTCATAAACTTACGCCTATATCTCCGAAGGGGTAGGCAGAGGTGCTAGAATCTCTGCCTATATCCCCGAAGGGGTAGGCAGAGCTGCTAGCACCCACTTTTCGCCAGTTTATGTTTAGGTCCCAATGTAATAGATGGCGAGCCTATTGATATTAACCCGGCACTTATAAACCTGCGATAAATACAAACGTCGAAAAGCATCGAAAAGTCATTGGTGTGTGCCATGGTAAAACCTGGGATCAAACCCGAGACCTCGTCACAGCAGTCCATTACCCATACCACTAGGCTACCGCGGAGATCCATACCACTAGGCTACCGCAGAGAGAAAAGTACACATTGTATGCTAGTAAGAAAAAGGTTTGTAATAAAAAATGGTTGCTAACACCATCCATAAGTGCTTTTATCTAGCTAAATACATCTTTTTAAAGTTTCTTACCTTTAAAATGTAACAAGAAGTTGTAAAACGTATCTATTATTCAGACAATATATGCATGCAAACGTTTTCCCATCCCGAGACGAGATAAATCGCTTGACAAAACGCTGTTACCCAAGTTTTTGAACGAGACTTCACTGGATGGAAAAATATGTGAAACGAATAAAGTATCGTATATGTTCAGTCGCGCTATAAAAGTGTACGTATGTGGCCATGAAAACTGCTGTTAAAAAAACTAAAATGTATTTTTAAGATAGGTACTTAAAAAACAAAAAAAACGACGGGTTGCACTCCGGGAGTGCCGGCAGAAGTGAAAACTTGAATATTAACGTTGTGCATTTTTGATATTTTGGAATGGTTTAGAGAACAATTTTGTACGAATTGCTTTCATTATCAGTATAAAAGTACTATTATTTATGTGGTGGAATACAATATTCATTTATTGCGCTATCGTACACAATGCTTCCGTTCGGCGCATCGGCTCTCGCCATGCCTCACATTCATAGATAAAACCAATATCTCACGCTTTGTCACACGGTGCTGCGGCGGCAATCACCTCTTTTTTCACGCCTTCTCCCACCCAAACTCAAGGCAGCGCAATTTAGAGAAATAGGCAACACAGCGGCTCGTCACACTCCCAAAAGCTTGCTATTTGAGGTGGAGTCCACTAACATCTGTGGGCTCCATGCAAACCTCAACGCCGTCCACCAACACCTAGAGACGGCGAAACCTGCCATGTTTTTTCTAACGGAGACGCAAATACACCGCCCTGACGACACGACCTACTTGCTCTACCCTGGCTATGTTCTTGAGGAAAGTTTTCGTGCAAAAGCCGGGGTGTGCGTGTTTGTTAGGGCGGATGTTTGCTGTCGCCGTTTGCGCTGCCTAGAGGACCCATCCTTCTCCATCCTTTGGGTACACGTAGACCATGGCCCTACGAGTCAGATCTATGTGTGCCTCTACCGTTCCCATACAGGAGATGCTGAGACAACTCGACTCTTTGAATATCAGAGTCAGGCGGCAGATGATGCGCAGGAGCGATTTCCGAATGCCGAAATGGTATTTTTGGGGGATTTTAACGCCCACCACGAGATCTGGTTGGGCTCCTCCAAAACAGACCATGCGGGAAGAGCCGCCCACGCATTTGCTCTGGCGCACGGCCTGACCCAATTGGTGCACGAGGTCACTAGGATACCAAGAAGGTCAGGCCTAGCACCTTCTCTGCTAGACCTTCTGCTGACGAGTGATCCGGACCGGTACAGTGTATCGGTGCGAGCCGCTTTAGGCAACTCCGACCACTGCCTGGTCTGCTCCACGGTGCCTATTATAGCGCCCCCACGACCCGTGCAGGGGAAGCGGCGTCTCTGGCACTACTCGTCAGCGGACTGGGATGGACTTCGTGACTATTTTGCGTCCATCCCGTGGGTTGAGCGCTGCTTTGAAGGTAA
This sequence comes from Eilema griseolum, assembly GCA_963662185.1. Classification (NCBI taxonomy): domain Eukaryota; kingdom Metazoa; phylum Arthropoda; class Insecta; order Lepidoptera; family Erebidae; genus Eilema; species Eilema griseolum. The sequence goes on from OY759254.1 coordinate 2,397,244, forward strand.
GAACCCATCGGAGTATGCTACTGCTGTCGCCGGTGAGATCGGTCTGGGTATGGAATACTATATCTCATACACCGATATCACCGGAGACCGCGGGGTGCGCCTTTGGTTCGGGCGCGAGTGCGCGGAAGCTGTTGAACAAAAACAGTCTGCGTACCGCGCTTGGGTAAGGGCGCGCGCCACGCGCCATCCCAATCTGGGCCACTTCAAGGCGGCGTACAACAGAGCCACAAAGGTCTGTAGAAGGGCCTACGTCAGAGCGGATGCCCTACGCATAGCGCGGCTTGGTCAAGAGCTAGTGATGCATCCCACGGGAAGCCGTGGCTACTGGCGACTGGCTAAAGCCGTGCAAGCCAACTTCTGTCAGCCTTCGCTGCCTCCGCTGCGTAACCCTGATGGATCCCTGGCCCATGAGCCGCAAGAGAAGGCAAATCTGCTGGCTAATCTCTTTGCGGCCAACTCCCGAATCGATGATTGTAGTACACAGCCACCAACACTACCCGACAGTGACCACGCGATGCCTGATATCCATATCAGGCGACGCGATGTCCGTGCAGTGCTGCAATCACTCGATGTCCGGAAAGCCAGTGGTCCGGATGGTATTCCAGCGGTAGTTTTGAAAAAATGTGCAGCGGAGTTGTCTCCAATGCTTACGCGCCTGTACCGGCTATCCTACAGTTCGGGTACAGTGCCTTTGCCTTGGAAAGAGGCGAATGTTCAGCCGATTCCCAAGAAGGGGGATCGCTCGGAGCCAGCCAACTATCGACCCATAGCCGTCACCTCAGTGCTGTGCAAAGTGTTCGAGCACATAATTAACAAACAGCTCATGCGGCACCTAGAGGATCACTCCTTAATTAATGACCGGCAATATGGCTTCAGACCGAAACGGTCAACGGGTGATCTTCTAGCATACGTTACCCATCTTTGGGGTGAGGCTATGGACAAGCACGGCGAGTCACTGGCAATTAGTCTTGACATCGCCAAAGCTTTCGATAGAGTCTGGCACAAATCGCTTCTTTCCAAGCTACCTGCCTTTGGTCTGCCTTCTAGGCTGTGTAACTGGGTTGCTAGCTTCCTGCAGGGGCGCCGTATTCGCGTCATTTGTGACGGACGAGCTTCGGAGTTTCTGCAGGTAAATGCTGGCGTGCCCCAGGGGTCCGTCTTATCACCCACTCTCTTTCTTCTGCATATCAACGACATGCTGTCTACCGGCAATGTTCATTGTTATGTAGACGATAGCACTATACATGGGAGTTATCATGGACATCCTGCGGCCAAGCAGGCAGATATCGCAGAGAAAAGGCAGCTTCTTGTCACTGAGCTTGACGGGATCCTGAATCACATTTCTCAATGGGGCTCTGAGAACCTGGTTGAGTTCAATGCCAAGAAGACGCAGGCATGTGCGTTTACAGCAAAAGTATCTTCTTTCCTTCCCCTTCCCACTCTTCAGAGCACGCCACTGCCACAGCAGGACAATCTCAATATCCTAGGTATGGATGTTCGCTGCAACCTGAATAACAAAAATTACATCGAAAGTATCATCAAAACAGCCTCACGAAAACTCAGAGTCCTGAACAGAGTGAGACGATTTTTCGCGCCGGAGCAGCGGTGTCTTCTATACAAGACACAAATTCGCTCTTGTGTGGAATACTGCTCGCATCTCTGGGATGGTTCTGCAAAGTACTTACTAGATGCTCTCGACAGGTTGCAGCGACGTGCGGTCCGCATCATTGGGAATCCCGAGATCACGAACACCCTAGAACCTTTACAGCTGCGTAGAGATGTTGCGTCCATGGCTGTATTTTACAGTCTGTACCATGGGGAGTGTTCTGATGAGCTCTTCCAATTAGTCCCACCCTCTCCTTTCCTACACAGGACAACACGTGCAGGTCTTAGATGTCATCCGCACACGGTGCAAAACATCCGATCAAGAACCAAGCGGTTCGGAGACTCTTTCCTCTGTCGCACCATTAAGGCCTGGAATTCATTACCAGCTCACGTGTTTCCTTCTTCCTACAGTCCCGGGTCCTTTAAGCGGGGCGTGAAAAAGCATATGATGAGGCCGTCAAGCTGAGTGTCACCATTGTCACACGGTATGTGTAAGTAATGGTGACCCTCTTTTCTGGGACTTTGCCTTCAGCTTACCATCAGGCAAGGCGAAGACCAATTGACGTGTCCTATATATAAAAAAAAAAAATAACAGGACAATTTATATTAAATTAAAAATTTAACACTTCAGAACTATTACAATTATTTTACATTAAAAAGTTTATCACCGCCATCACACATGTGACAGTCGTGTGACATTCGCGCAAGCGCCCTGCACCGCCGGTCCTCTCTCCATCCGTCTTACGAATTTTCGATCAGGTCACGTGTCCTGACGCGAGTTTAGAAATTTGTACCCATTCCAAAAAAAATACACAGCGCCACTAAAGAAGTTTTCACTTCAAAAATTTTATTTAAATGTAAATAAGAAAAGTTAACGATTCAAAACGAGAGATGAATATATTTTCTAAAAGTTGTTGTTTGGGAAACACTTCACTATAAGGTCAATGCTTGGTGAGAAATAAGAAAATTACTTTCTAGGTACGAGGTGGTACGAGGCAGTAGGACACGATGGTATTTCCGTCCAATTGAGCAGTCAGACTGGGGCAATACCTCCGCCCTACAGAATACCACGGCCATAATAACCTCGTGTTGTGTTCCCGGCGGTGAGTAGGGTGGCCAGAGCTCACTAGAGAGCTTGTCCTGCTTTGTATTTTACTTTGACCGCACAGAAACTCTCTGTTATTACCGAGTTGGCAGCGCGAGTGTGACTCTCTTGGTTTTGCACAGGTCCATAGGCCACGGTAGCCACTTTCCATCAGGTGGGTAGTCTACCACCTAAGTGGTACAAAAAAAATAAACACCCCTAATATTTCATTTTTTAAATCCTCTCATTTCGTAGCCCCACAGTAGCTGGGTTCGGAAATCACTCCCGTATGCAACATAGAGCTACTATATAACGTGCTGGGTCACTAGAAAACCTTCAATTTCATTCATCTATAGATCTTTGTATGTATATGTAAGTACCCCGACTTCGTTCACGTTAGGACTGAATAATATTTATGGGTTATACTTTTTGTTTGACACTAACGTGGTGATTCACACAGGGTAAGCCGCGTGGTTCCCGGCAGAGTAGAATTTGGACCACACATTTATCAAACAGATTACATACCTGCTCACTTATGATAAAAAATGTAGAATAATTGACCAATATAATTTGCAGAATTATGTAACTTTAAGCATGTAGCCGCCTAGCCAGATGGACGGACGACCTGAAAAAGGTGGCTGGGACAGACTGGATGCGGAAGGCGGAGGATCGGAGAAAATGGCGCACATTGGGAGAGGCCTATGTCCAGCAGTGTACTGCGGTGGGATGATTGATTGATTGATTGATTGATTGTAGCTTAGACTTTTTCGATGTGTGTATATCTTAACTTACCTTATCTCTTATTTGTTTACTTACATATACTTATATTATATTACCTTATTAATTTATGAAATCTTATTTAATAGTATCTTATAATATAAATCTATTTCTTCTAGTCTTTTAACAACAATCTTTTAACCATGAACTAATCCTGACTACATTTTTTAAAGTATATTCGCAACAGAAATGAGGTTGATCAAAAAAATCTACGCTTGGTTCCCGGCAGAGTAGAACTTGGACCAACCCATCTCTTCCCATGCGGTGTCGTACAAAGCGACTAAGGGATAGGGGTGTTAAACACCAGATAGATACACACTCAGACTCAGAATCAAATGCATGGCTCGAATCAACAATAGTGCCCGAAATTAGGCAATAGGCTCACCCTCTATTACGTGGGACCGAATAAAATTATTGGTGAAATATGGGTGTTAATTCAGCTCTGCCTGACCCTCCGGGGATAAAGGCAGGATTATATGTATATATGTATGTACTATAGGGTAGGGTATTGTACACACAGTTGACAGTCATTAGAAATCTATCTTTCAGAAAAATTGCTGTGAGTTTTTGTTTATCATCTAGAAAATATTTTTTAAAGATTAATAATTATTTATGTTTATTATATGTTTATAAAAATTATTAGCGATATTAAAATACTAAAAAAAATGACCATGATCATATGTAACTTGATAGGTAAAGAGGGGCTACTCCCTATCCTCTACAAAGATGCATAATTTATCTTATGATCCATGTAGCATAAGCAGAGATATAACAACACCCAAAAACCAAAATATGTTTTGCCAAGTGAGCGAATTCCACATGGCTAATACATTAAAAAGAATACAAAAGAAATATGTTATCCTTAGTATTCAACTCAAACAGATAAATAAACTTTTTCAACTTTTACAAGATTCTAACGTCAATTTAAAAAGTGCGGCAAAATGTATTTATAAACGGCTATAGACAATATAACACTTCAAATAAAAAAGTGTATCACTTAAAGTTTTATATGCAAAAACAGAGCGTACTTTATGGTCAACCCAATATTAAAATTGAGCACAGATAACAACATCTATACTAAGTGTTATATCATTATTAAGTAATCGTGTCTCTACATTGAAGATATTTAAAAAAATACTTTGCTTATGTTAATGTTCATGATGTTGAACACAAAGACATTGTTTTAAATTAATATCTGTTTGTTTTGGCCGAGGTGGACGTAAAAACTACTGAACAAATTTCGGAGTGGTTTTTTTATTGGAAAGATTTACCACATTCTTATTTGACCTAAAGTGGCCATAACCAATATCCACACGGGTGAGACCGCGTACATGGCCTAGTCAATATAAACAAAAAGGTTCTTTTTTTTTTTTTTTTTTTTTATATAGGACACGTCCATTGGACTTCGCCTTGCCTGATGGTAAGCTGAAGGCAAAGTCCCAGAAAAGAGGGTCACCATTACTTACACTTACCGTGTGACAATGGTGACACTCAGCTTGACGGCCTTATCATATGCTTTTTCACGCCTCGCTTAAAGGACCCGGGACTGTAGGAAGAAGGAAACACGTGAGCTGGTAATGAATTCCAGGCCTTAATGGTGCGACAGAGGAAAGAGTCTCCGAACCGCTTGGTTCTTGATCGGATGTTTTGCACCGTGTGCGGATGACATCTAAGACCTGCACGCGTTGTCCTGTGTAGGAAAGGAGAGGGTGGGACTAATTGGAAGAGTTCATCAGAACACTCCCCATGGTACAGACGGTAAAATACAGCCATGGACGCAACATCTCTACGCAGCTGTAAAGGTTCTAGGGTGTTCGTGATCTCGGGATTCCCAATGATGCGGACCGCACGTCGCTGCAACCTGTCGAGAGCATCTAGTAAGTACTTTGCTGAACCATCCCAGAGATGCGAGCAGTACTCCACACAGGAGCGAATTTGTGTCTTGTATAGAAGACACCGCTGCTCCGGCGTGAAAAATCGTCTCACTCTGTTCAGGACTCCGAGTTTTCGTGAGGCTGTTTTGATTATGCTTTCGATGTAGTTTTTGTTATTCAGGTTGCAGCGAACATCCATACCTAGGATATTGAGATTGTCCTGCAGTGGCAGTGGCGTGCTCTGAAGAGTGGGGAGGGGAAGGAAAGAAGATACTTTTGCTGTAAACGCACATGCCTGCGTCTTCTTGGCATTGAACTCAACCAGGTTCTCAGAGCCCCATTGAGAAATGTGATTCAGGATCCCGTCAAGCTCAGTGACAAGAAGCTGCCTTTTCTCTGCGATATCTGACTGCTTGGCCGCAGGATGTCCATGATAACTCCCATGTAATGTGCTATCGTCTGCATAACAATGAACATTGCCGGTAGACAGCATGTCGTTGATATGCAGAAGAAAGAGAGTGGGTGATAAGACGGACCCCTGGGGCACGCCAGCATTAACCTGCAGAAACTCCGAAGCTCGTCCGTCACAAAGGACGCGAATACGGCGCCCCTGCAGGAAGCTAGCAACCCAGTTGCACAGCCTAGAAGGCAGACCAAAGGCAGGTAGCTTGGAAAGAAGGGATTTGTGCCAGACTCTATCGAAAGCTTTGGCGATGTCAAGACTAATTGCCAGTGACTCGCCGTGCTTGTCCATAGCCTCACCCCAAAGATGGGTAACGTATGCTAGAAGATCACCCGTTGACCGTTTCGGTCTGAAGCCATATTGCCGGTCATTAATTAAGGAGGTTCTATATTTAAAGTCAGACTTTTAATCAGTTTAGGTACATAAAATATTCTATTATAATTTCCAATTACTTACAAATTAATATAAAACTATGCTAACTATACAATATATACAAAAATGGAATAGAGAAAAAGAGGGAGACTGTAATTTTATGCATCGAAAAATTCCTCCCCATCGATCTCTACTGGTACCGTGCCCAAGAGGCTGGCCGCATTACCACGCTGAATGGCGATGCCAATTCTTTGAGCGAGGTAAAGGCCAGCTTTATGGTCACGGGAAGCGTCGATTAGTCGCTTCGCTATTTCTTTGAATAGCGCGCGCGCGCGCTTGGACCCCACGGACCCAACGTTTCGACTCCAAACGGCTCAAAAATATAATTACCAGTTAAATTGGTATATTTGCGCCGTTTGAGAGTCTCCGCTGATGCAGCAGCAGCGCATGCGCAGTCCATCGTACTTGGACGATGGGAAGGCGCCAGGGTGTCGACGCAAGTTGCATCCCACACCAAAGGCCTACCCATCTACCAAGGTATCAACGACATACCGTCTGGTCTCTTACCATCGTCGCGAGCCAAGCCAACAGGTTCAAGTATAGCTGGCACGCCGGCGGTGACAAGAGCTCGACGGATAATGTCGTTAATGTTTGCATGTCGGGACATGCGGCCTGCGCTCCTGTTGCAAGACAATCCGTGATGTCCAAGGCTAAGTCAGACTAAAAAAAATCTAAACCTATTTATAGTTAAATATTGATGAAACCGCACGGACTCTTTGGTCAACCCAATATTAATATTCTGTGTTTATTCTGTTTACTCTGTGTAATAGATAACGACCTCCCTCTCTTACGTAGTATTGTATTCTCTTTGCGACCTCCGGCTAACCTATAAATTTATCTGTTCGTACAATTCGTAACGGTCGACTGCCTGAAATTACTTACTATTAATTGTAGCTATTAGTTATTCAAATACTAAACTACGATGCTATTTGCGGTACCTATCTTATATTTCATGCTTTAAACATAAAATAACTTTCATATTTTAGAAGTTGTCTTTGTTTATTTTTTAGTTTAGTTTTTAACAATATGAGCCGCTTTACTACATATAATAGTGTCCGCAATCGTCATAAAATATCTATACCCCAACATAAAACAGCGCTGTATGATAAGAGTGTTTTTTGTATGGCTCCTCGCTTGTACAATAAGTTGCCAAAATGTACACTAGAAATTAACAATACACACGAATTTAAAAATAATGTTTTACAGTTACTCCTTACAAAAGCATACTACACTGTAGATGAATATCTGAAAGACGTTTTGTAATTTTTGTAGTATCATTGCCTTTGATATTTGTTGCCATTTTTTTTTTTTTTTTTTTTACGTGCGCAAAATCCCCACGGATACCGCCCCACCAGAGCCGGTGGAGGAGGTTATGTCGGACACGAACCGACTAAAACGCACGCCGCCTGTGGGTCGTTTTGGTTGCCGAAGGTGAGGTTGACAGGCATATCCCTCGCACCCCGGCCGACCCAGGGCCATCTCTCACGATCTGGCCCTCTTCTCGGGTGTGGGGACTACAGAGTCCCCAACTCGTCCCCGGAAACGGGGAGGCGCGCCACGCGCGCCACCACCGCGGCCTGCTTCTGCCAGGGTGACAGGCGGCTTCACCTGTCACCCCCAGGCCGGCGCTCATGGGGGGCGGAGGTCGTTCATCGACCTCCGACGCCCGAGTTGCCTTCGTACGCGGGCAGCTTGTCTTGCGATCCTTCGTCGCTCCCGCTGCCGCTCCCGCCCCGCCTCCTCCTTCACGAGCATTACTTGCTCGCAGAAGGAGGCGCCGGCCGCCCACGCATCCGCGCAGCGAACCGTCGCCGCGAGCAAGGTGGAGAGCGTGAGAACCCTCACTCCCAGGGCCGCCACAAGCTCCCGCCTCGGCGTCTCCCACGCCGGACACTCGGTGAGCGTGTGCGGACCTGAGTCCTCGCTCGCGTCGCAGTGATGGCACTCGGACGTTGGCTCTTTGTGCATCCGACGCAGATACTTTCCGAAGCATCCGTGCTCGGTGATCATCTGCGTCAGACGGTACGAGAGGCTGCCGTGTGGCCTCTCTAGCCACTCCCCCATGATGGGTCTTTTTTTGTTGCCATTTGTATGTTAGTTTACCCTGATTATGTATTAGTATTGTAGTATTTAATAAATTGATTGACATTGAATATAGTTACTAAATTTAAACTGTCATTATAATAAATTGACTGTATAAATATTATGTTATGACATCATTATGCTGTAGTCAATATTATTCTTAATGTGGAAATGTCGGACTTAGACATACTCTTGTTTAAAAAATAGTGTTGATCTGTATTAATTAATGATTATAATTATTAAACTTGTTGAATTATAAGAATTGCATACCTATTAAGGTGAAATATGGTGACACTATTTAACCTATAATAACATCTTATGTAACCCATATTTGCAAGTAATAAATGAATATTCTAATTAAAAAGAACGTACGTGCTAAACGAGATGACTTTATTCGTAAAGAGAAGGTTACAGACAGGAAGTACATCATAGACTATATGAGTGAACATAAATCATATCATAGACCAAGTAGATCGATGTGTTTACAATAAAAAAAGGATTTCGATATAAATAATTACACCCCCACTATATCGAAATACACAAATGTACTTATATAAAACAAAATTACATTTTAAGGAGTCCCAAAGTCTCCATAAATTTATAATGCTTTGCTCTGGGCAAACCTTTTGTCAATAAATCAGCAGGCATCTCTGAAGTCCCCACATATTTAGTTTCAACAATCTCGTTATCAATTACTTCTTTTATAAAATTGTGACGCACGTCTATGTGTTTGGATCTTTTGTATGACTGATAACTATTGGCAAGTTTTAAAGCACTTTGACTATCATTAAATATCACTACTTTATTACAAAAGCCAACTATTTCTATTTCTAGTCTACGCAAATGTATGGCCTCTCGACACGCTTCTGATAAGGCCATGTATTCTGCTTCACAGCTACTCAACGCCACTGTGCGTTGTTTTCTACTCTCCCAGGAAATGGCAGACCCACTTCTCAAAAAACAAAAACCAGTATATGACCGTCTGTCTGATATGTCATTTGCCCAATCGGCGTCTACATAACCGACCAAATCTGCTGTTCCCTGGGTGAACTTCAAACAATAATGTTTAGTTTTATATAGGTACCTTAGCACTCTTTTAGCATAAGAAAAATGAACATCAGAATAATAGTTATTGAATTGAGATAAATAACTAACTGAGTATGCTATGTCTGGCCTAGTCAACACTGCAAGATACATTAAACACCCTATTAACCGTTGATATGGAATGTTATCTTTACATACACTAGATTTTTCAATATTTAATTTACATTCAATAGGTGTTTCTGATGTGTGACAGTCAGACATGTTAAACTTGTGCATCAACTGCTCTATATACTGCTCCTGATCAAGGGTAACGACACAGTTTTTTCTATCAACATTCACTCTCATACCTAAGTACCTTTTGACACAACCAAGATTTTTGATTTTAAATTTAGCACTTAAATCTTCAATTAAATCACCAGTTTCAGACTTCGCATTTGAAAAAACAAGGAAGTCGTCGACATATAGACCAACTATTGTCTTTTCATTATTTTTACCGTTCTTTAAAAATACACAAGGCTCAATTTTACTCTTGACATAACCTAGATTACATAAAGTTTCATTTACTCTATCATACCAGGCAAGAGAAGCCTGTTTTAGACCATAAATAGCCTTCTTTAATCTAAGAACCTTATTACAATCTACATTAGGGAAACATTCAGGTAACTGCATAAAAATAGTTTCTTTTAAGTTGCCATTGAGGAATGCCGTAGTGACATCCAGGTGAGTAATGTCCATATTTAACTGTACACTCAGTGCAAATAAATAACGCAAAGTTGAATGTCTTATAACAGGAGAGAATGTCTCACAATAGTCCACACCAGGTCTTTGTGTAAATCCCTTTGCAACTAATCGTGCACGATATCTCACTTGTTTGTCACAGTATTTCTTTTTAAGTACCCACTTGCACTTCACTACCGTACCTGTACTTGGAGCATCTACCAACTCCCATGCGTGATTTTCATTAAAACACTTTAGTTCTTCCCTAATTGCACTTAACCACAGCTCCTTCTCCGACCCTGCCAATGCTTCCTGTACCGTCAGATCGTTAGCATCATCCCATGCCTCCATGTTAGAATCAGCACACATGTTTGAATATCCATATCGCTCTGGTTTCTTCCGCAACCTGGCAGGTTTTTCATCATGCTCCAATTCTCCTGATTCAGATGATGAAGCGCTCTCATACTCACTGGGTATATATGTCACATCAGACTTGTCAATGTAGGTTTCATTTACACTATCTTCCAAGTCTCCCGAAGATACATCCCCCACTGAACCAAGGCTCTCTTCATTGCATTCTTTGTTTTCTGTCACAGGTATAGATACTTCTTCCATTATAATAACATCTCTACTGTTACTGACCCTTTTAGTGATGGGACAATAAACTCTGTACCCTTTTATGTCTTCTGGGTAGCCCACAAGTATCTTTTTCTCTGCCTTTTTATCCCATTTTAGACGCTTTTCCTTCGCCACATGTACCATTACATGGCTGCCAAATATTCTTAAATGACCTATGTCTGGCTTACGTCCTGACCAAATTTCAAAAGGAGTTTTATCATTTAGCACAGGGAGAACAGTACGATTATGCAGGTAGACAGCTGTATTTGATGCTTCAGCCCAAAATTCTTTGCCTAGCTTGGCATCAAATAATAAACACTTTGCCTTCTCGACAATTGTACGATTAAAACGTTCCGCCAATCCATTTTGTTCCGGTGTGTAAGGATTTGACTTCTGGTGTAAAATGCCATTTTTCTTCAGATAATCATCAAAACTTCTGTTACAAAATTCCTTCCCATTGTCACTGCGAAATGTTTTAATTTTTCTGTTCAACTGGTTCTCTACTTTGGCCTTATAATCCTGGAAATGTTGAAATGCTTCACTTTTCTGTTTCATGAAATATATGTAGGTCATCCGACTGTAATCATCAATAAACAAGATGAAATACCTGGAACCACCGATCGAATCATTTTCCATAGGACCACATGCATCACTGTGAATTATACCCAACAACTCACTACTTCTTGAACCAGAATGTCCAAAAGGAAGGCGTGACTGCTTGCCCTCACAACAAACAATACATGATGACTGGGAAATGTCACTTTTCTTCTTCAGTTCCATGCCACTCACTGCATCAGGCATCTTATTTAAGTACATGCTGTTTATATGGCCTAATCTGCGATGCCATGTATCCACAGACACAAACATTGTAGCCAGTATACTTTCACAAGTTTTCAATTTGTAAACTCCATTTGTCAATGACGCCACAGCAACCAACTGCTCATTTCTGTTGTAAATATTACATCCACTGGTAGTAAACACAACTCGGTTACCATTTTTAACCAATTGACTGACGGATAATAAGTTTGTGGTTAACTTTGGCACACACAACACTCCTTTGACAATCACGTCATATTCACTGTCGTCAGTAACCGTAGCGATTTGTACATCACCAGAACATTTCACACTGAGCTTTTCTTCGTTAGCAACAACAATTTCTTCAATAGAATATTCGGTCGAGACATTTTTAATCCAATTTTCATTTGAGGTTAAGTGGGCGCTCGCTCCTGAGTCAACATACCAATCGTTTCTCGAAAAACTGCCATTCAAGAAAACTGCATTGAATGCGTTTGTCTGTTTGCGTTCACTCGATTTAGTATTTGAAGAATCTTTGTCAACAGTACATTGATTCCGATAGTGACCGGTTTGTTTACATCTGTAACACCGCGGTACTTTCTTTGACTTTGACATTGAAGTTGACGTTTGCGAATGTCCGCCATGACCACTGCTGCCAACTGTCGTTTGCAAATGTCCGTTGTTCTTATTTCCGCCGTATCCAGTGCTGCCAACCTTGTTTTTTCTAAAACTTGCAAATGCCCCGTTAGCGTCGCCGCCATTGTTTTCATCTAGATCCATCAACTTAGATTTAATGGCGTCGGTGGTTATGGCGATCCCAGAATGTTCAATCGCCATTATCATCGGTGCATATTTTTCGGTTAAACCAGCCAGCAAGAGACAGCCGATCCACTCATCACTAATTTGAAATCCCGTTCCACTTAGCTTCTGTCCAGTTTCCACTAGCTGTGTCACATAACTGGTCATAGAATTGCAATTTTCGAGGCGAATCGAAATAAGATTTCTCAATAAACTGATGCGTCTAGTGAAACCAGAATCGTCGAATAAAGCCTTGAGCTTTTTCCACAGCTCCAAAGACGTTTTTACCTCCTTTATGTGCACGTACAAGCTCGAGTCGATAGTGAGAATCAATTTAGCCTTAGTCCTCGCATCGTCAGCGGCTTCTGTGATCTTCCCGATAACAGGTTTTATACAATGTCCCATGTTTTCCAAGATCAGAAAATTCTCCGCGGCGAAGCACCACTCCGTGTAATTTTCTCGCCCTTTCAGCTTCGGTACATTCACCAGATAGTTCGTCGACATGATGTCTATTTGGTTATTACTCGCGACCTACGCTAAAAAACTGAGCGACACAACTGAAAATTACGACTATCCTGAGTTACTAGCAAAAAAGAATTGCCACGCTGGGCTGGGCCCATAACCTCTAATTAAAAAGAACGTACGTGCTAAACGAGATGACTTTATTCGTAAAGAGAAGGTTACAGACAGGAAGTACATCATAGACTATATGAGTGAACATAAATCATATCATAGACCAAGTAGATCGATGTGTTTACAATAAAAAAAGGATTTCGATATAAATAATTACAAATATAAATGAATATAAATATAAATTTATTTTGAAATACTTCATTTTATAGCATTTGTATGTGTAATCGCGGTAGCCTAGTGGTATGGATAATGGACTGCTGAGACGATGTCTCGGGTTCGATCCCAGGTTTTACCATGGCACACACCTATGACTTTTCGATGCTTTTCGAAGTTATGTGAGTATTTATCGCATGTCTATAAGTGCCCGGTTAATGGCAATAGGCTTGCCACCTATTACATTGGGACCTAAACATAAACTGGCGAATCGTGGGTGCTAGCACCTCTGCCTACCCCTTCGGAGATATAGGCGTGAGTTTATATTATGAGTTTATGTATTTAAAAATAGGCGGAAATTTTCTATAAGTTTGTTTCTATACTTGAGGCACGCTATAATGGCCGTTTTGACACGATTGGTTTTATCGGTACTCGTTATCTTTTTTAGTGTGTGAAGTTTATTATCTTCTGTGCCAGTCTCGCCATTTTTCTTTAGTTATTCTTCTAACAGTTCGTTGTCCAATATTAAGCGCACTAATAAAGAGAAAACGAGCAAAACCAGTCGTATGAAAATGGCCATAATAGCGTGCCTCTATTAAAGGTATATTTTATAGTTTCTGTAGGAATATAATATAAATTATAAGAAGAATAGGGCTTCCCACAAAAAAAACTAACTGATACTCCCATAGAGAACTTGTTCTAGAATATATTATCTAGCAGAAAAACAGTCTAATTAATCGTTATAATATATCATAGTTAAGAAAGATTTCTTGAACATAGATTTATAGTCTGGAATAATAAGAAGGCTAGTTATATATCCTTGGAATAAGTTCCCACAAGATCAAAATTACACGTAGACGGAGCCGCGGCCAAAAATCAGTTCTCCAATAAGTTTTCTATCCGTGTTGCAGTAGACTGCCCGAAATTACTGAACATTAATTATACTCATTAATTATATTATTATCTTAATACGAATCTACGATGCTATCGCATATCATTAATCCCTTGGAATGGGGAGCTTACAGCCAGCTTTGCAATGATAGAGCACGTATTTCGCAAGGCTGTTTTTTTATACAACTTAGGTGGCAGACAAGCACACGGCCCACCTGATGGAGAGTGGTTACCGTGGCCTATGGACGTTTGTAACACCAGAGGAGTCACAGTCGCGTTGCCAACCCTGTAAGTACAGAGTTTCTGTGCCGTCAGTGTAGAAGACAAAGCAGGACAAGCCTTAAGTCTTCACATACGTCCTGCCGACCCTGTAAGAACAGAGATTTTATGTGCCCTCAGTGCAGAACACAAAATCAGGACAAGCCAGACAATGTAGGTAAGCAGTAATATCTACAAATGTGTGTTTCTTGGAACGACTGTAACCTGGTAGTTATAGTGTCAGTCTTGCTATCGAGAGGTCCTTAGTACAATCTCCGGTATATACTAATACACTATTGACGTGACACCACTAAAAAAAAATAGATTAGCTGGATAGGACAGACCTCGGAGGACAGAGTATGATCAAGTAATTTGATGTAGTGAAAAATAAATAGCTAAAAAAAGCATATGATGAGGCCGTCAAGCTGAGTTGACACATGGTATGTGTAAGTAATGCTTACCATCAGGCAAGGCGAAGTCTAATTGACGTGTTCTATATAAAAAAAAATCCTTCTTCATGGTACACACCAACTGAACGTAGTTGAACAAAAAAAAAGTTATTCGTCTAATATTTATTTTTTAAAAGCCGCGTGGTTCCCGGCAGAGGCAGAGTAGAATATGGACCACCCCATCTTTTCCCATGCGGTGTCGTACAAGGCGATTAAGGGATAGGGCTGTTTAGCATCAGAAAGATATATACAGCCCATATTCAGCCTCAGATGCGTGATTCGAGTCAAAAATAGTGCCCGGAAAACGGCAATAGGATCACCCCCTATTACATGGGACCGAATGTAATGATTGGTGAAATATGGGTGTTAAGTCACCACTGTCTAACCCTCCGGGGATAAAGGCATGATTATATTTATGTATTATACTCACACTTAAATTTATAACTGCGGTAGCCTAGTGGTATGGGTAATGGACTGCTGAGACGAGGTCTCGGGTTCGAATCCCAGGTTTTTCCATGGCACACACCAATGACTTTTCAATGCTTTTCGAAGTTATGTGTGTATTTATCGCATGTTTATAAGTACCTGGTTAATGGCAATAGGCTCGCCACCAATTACATTGGGACCTTAACATAAACTGGCGAAATGTAGGTGCTAACACCCCTTCGGGGATATAGACGTGAGTTTATGTTATGTTTATGTATATATTAAATTTATTTACACTTACAGTTACACTTATTACAAAATACACAACTAGTTCATTTATGTTTATCGTTCGCCATGGTTCGCTTTCAATCTCTTAGTATGTACCCGCCATTAAATTTAAAAAAAAACCCATGTCCCGGATGGATACATATTACGTCATTGCCACCTCCATGACTCTGCATGCCACCAATCCATCAGTCGCGGAAGTAATAAAGAAAGGTATTTGTTGGACCCTTGTCCTGTCAATTTGTCCCCTGATATGTGGCCACAATGGGAGAGGTGGAAAAAAAGGTCGCCGAAGATGGATGTATGGAAATTTGCAGCTAGAGAAAAGCCTCTTGTCGTCTAGTGGATTTGATCTATTGATTGAATTTATTATTATTTTACCCTGAAATATTATATCCTTCCATATCTTTTGTTTTTATAACATTACTGTCCATCCCAAAAGAAATCGCTTCAGCGGTTAGGTCGCCTATTGTATATTGAACTGTATACATGCTAACTGATGTACACAATTTTAATACGAGAAATAAAGATAAACTAGTTGTACCAAAACTTAGGCTTCACAAGGTTGGTGATTCATTTGTAGGCAGCTGCATAAAAATATTTAATAAAATTCCTCAGGACTTGATTAATATGCCAATAAATAAATTTAAAATAGAAGTGAAAAAAACTTTAATAAGTAAAGGTTACTATAAAGTATATACCTTAATGATGTTAATGCGTGGTCAACATAAGTCTCTTGCTTGCTCGCACAAAATAAATTGTAAACCAAAACAAATTTATAAAAGAAAAATAATCTAGTTCTAATGTAGTTCGCTGAGTTTCTTGCTGGTATCTTCTCAGTAGAACTAATCTACCGAACCAGCGAAAGAATCATTTTCCAATGGTTTATTTTTACATTATTTAATATTTTATATTATTTCTTGACATACATAATTGTAAAATTTTGACGTTCATATGTGCTTAAACTGAATAAATGAAATTGATTCTTTGATTCTTCTTTGAACTACTTGTCCTACTGTAAATCTGAGAGTTTTACTTCTTTCCCGGTCTTCATAGGTTTCGAGAATGGCACAACAATTCCACGAGGGTAAAGCTGCAGCCGAAAAGGTGGCGTAATCTGCGCCCTACCCGCTCATGAATGTAAGGATAGAATTAGCGTGAGCGTGAGCGTATGTATGTAAAAATAGTTAGGAGTCAATTGCAATGACTACTTATGTTTAATTGGCTGGTAGGTTCCCCGCAGCTTCTCTGTTCGAAAATTGAAATCCTGACACAGCACTTTTGTCCGACATTCAGACACAAACGGCACCCATTTACCACGAGCCCATTCCTCCGAGAGGGCCGTTACTCACCCGTCCGGGAGGGATGTGTCACGTAAACGGTACACACGGCTGACCTCTGAGCGATAATATACGAGGCGTACCTACATACTGGAACAGGCGAATTATTCTGCTTGACATACAATTGCATGAGTAAATCTATAAAGTGATAGGCAACGGTGAGCCGCCTATTACCCTGGCAGAAGCATGCCGTGGGGCCGGCACGCATTGCGCTTCTCCCCGTTTCCGGGGATGAGTTGGGGACTTTGTGGTCCCCATATCCGAGGAAGACTAGATTTAGAGATTGTCCTGGGTTGGTCGAGGGGCGAAGAATATACCTGTCAACCTCACCTTCGGCAATAAAAAATGACCCACAGACGCCGCGCGTTTTAGTCGGTTCGAGTCCAACACAACCTCTGCCACCGGCTCCGGTGAGAGGTTACCCGTGGGGATTGCCTCATCCGATGATTTTTCACGCCTCGCTTAAAGGATCCGGGACTGTAGGAAGAAGGAAACGCGTGTACTGGTGAAGAATTCCAGGTCTTAATGTGTGGTAAAGGAAAGAAGTACGTTATGATTGATCAAGCCGAATTAGGATCTAGAATGGAGCTCGTACAAGAGATACATTTAGTCAAAGTTATGTATTAAATACTTTATTTGCAGAGAATGAGGGTATTTATGTATATTATGTAGGTGTTAAGTATGATGTTTACACAATGATAGTATGTATAATTTAGCTGCTAACTGCGGATTAGTCTGCGTAGAACTTATTTTGTTCACAATTTCTTGGGTTTTATGGTTATGCAGCACCGTAATTGTTCATAATATATTTCTAAAGCAGAACCTAAGTTAAGCTAATGAAAATCTCAAGTAAATCGGCTTAGATATTTTAGAGATTGGTCGGAACTAACCAATGGATAAATATTTTGTATATTTAGCGTATACATTGGGGCACATAACACACACAATACAAGTCCAATCTGATTGAAGATAATTTGTATTGTAATTCATGTTAATAGTTCGAAAGATTATAGCAGATTAATTTAATCTTAGTAGGTAGTTCATTGTTCTTTTATAATGACTTCTGCAGAGAAGCGCTTCAATTTTACTAATATCAAGTAAATTATAAATGTTTTTTATACCACTTAGGTGGCAGACAAGCACACGGCCCCCTGATGGAAAGTGGTTACCGTGGCCTATGGACTGCCAACCAAGTGGTATGAAAAAAAATGACAAAAATTCTTGTTTTAACATTACAAACTGATACTTTCAATGTTATTTATTTAATTCTTATACACATAGATTTTTACTAATCTTTTTTTTTTTTTTTTTTTTTTATATAGGACACGTCAATTGGACTTCGCCTTGCCTAATAATGCTTTGCCTTACTAATCTTTTGCGTTCCTTTATATACAATGATGTTTACGAGAATAATCGCGATCATGTTATCGGTACATGCATACCTTTGATTTGCCAACGTGTTAACCTACCTATACCATGTGCCATGATCGTGTTAATTCCCCATTGTAAACATAGATTTTTTTTTTATATAGGACACGCCAACTTGACCTCACCTCGCCTGATGGTAAGCTAAAGGCAAAGTCTCAGGAAAGAGGGTCACCATTACAGACATTAAGTGCTACAATGGTGGCACTCAGCTTGGCGGCCTCATCAGATGTTTTTTCACGACCCGCTTAAAGGTCCCGGGACTGTAGGAAGAAGGAAACACGTGTGCTGGTAATGAATTCCAGGTCTCGGTGGTGCGGCAAAGAAAAGAGTCTCCGAACCGCTTGGTTCTTGCTCGTATATTCTGCACAGTGTGAGGGTGACATCTAAGGCCTGCACGTGTTGTCCTATGTAGGAAAGGAGATGGTGGGATTAGTTGGAAGAGCTCGTCAGAACACTCACCGTGGTAGAGACGGTAAAATACAGCCAAGGAAGCAATATCTCTACGCATCTGCTAAGGCTCGAGGGTGTTGATTTTTATTTTATGTGCAATACCGTCTGCAATCTAAGTGGTATAAAAAAAAAATTAAAAAAAATACAGTACATTCAATTGCGATATAACTCTTAATTTATAGTCTGCACTTGCGAAGCTTATAGTCATAGTTTTGTATCCGGTAGGCGGCGCTACAATCAAATTTTAGGATTAAAATTTTGCCAAACGTAGTCAAGAATTTTATGTATAAAATTTGATTTTATTATACTTACATTTTCATCAGTTTTTTATAGATGTAGTGAGTAAAAATTAATCGATTTTAGTAAATTTTCTGTAGTTAAGTATTAAATGTATGCTTACTATATTCCCTTCTTATTAGTATGTACCATCTACTTCGTATATCTATTTATGTGCCAAAGTTGTACATTTATTTTACTTTATATGAACTTCTCTCATATCTTTTTTGTTTTTGTTTTTAATACACCTTGTTTCTAGTTTATTTGCTAACCACATCAAGTCTTTTGTTTTATCACATCACTGTCCATTCCAAGATTGCCTGGAAGAAATCGCTTCCAGCGATAAGGCCGCCCATTGTACATTAAACTGTATGCATGCTCACTACAAGTTCTACTGTAATATATAGGTGTACAATAAAGAATTATCTATCTATCTAAATAAACTAGTATGTTTGTCTATATTTTGTTAAAAATCCCTATATATAGTACAATTTTCTATTAGTACCAGAAGCTCCTGAGATTAAATAACGAATTAAATATATCTCTACCCGATTACTTTAACTTTCCAAAGAAAGAAAACCAATAAAAGAGCACAAATTAAATGATTCCTCATTACGCCCATAACCCTACAGAGACGAGACCCTCCCACTTCGTTAAAGGTCGCTTGGGAGTGACCAGTAGCCGCAACCCCCGCAGGCAGACCCACTTACATCTAACAAGGGACATTATTTATCGGTTATGGCATGAAACGAATTAAATGACCGATTTAAAGGCACTTAACGAATTAACAAAGGGACGCTTTGTGTTTGAATTACATGCGTGGGATACATTTCAAATTGGAACAGAAATTAAGTCTTTGGGATATGTTTTTGTAAGCCTTTTCATGTTTTCTTGTAAGCCGGAGGGAATAATGATAAATGTAAGGCTTAGAAATGAGTAGGTATTATCCAGAAATCTTATAATATAGTAGACTAATAGATTTCAGCTTCCTTGCACACGGCCCACCTAATGGGAATTGGTTACCATGGTCTATGGACGTGTGCAACACCAGAGGAGTAGAACTCGTGTTGCGGACTCTTTTTTTTTTACGTGCGCAAAATCCCCACGGATACCTCCCCACCGGAGCCGGTAGAGGAGGTTATGTCGGACTCGAACCGACTAAAACGCACGCCGCCTGTGGGTCGTTTTGGTTGCCGAAGGTGAGGTTGACAGACATATCCCTCGCACCCCGCCGACCCAGGGCCATCTCTCACGATCTGGCCCTCTTCTCGGGTGTGGGGACTACAGAGTCCCCAACTCGTCCCCGGAAACGGGGAGGCGCGCCAGGCGCGCCACCGCCGCGGCCTACTTCTGCCCGGGTGACAGGCGGCTTCACCTGTCACCCCCAGGCCTGCGCTCATGGGGGGTGGAGGTCGTTCATCGACCTCCGACGCCCGAGTTGCCTTCGTACGCGGGCAGCTTGGCTTGCAATCCTTCGTCGCTCCCGCTGCCGCTCCCGCCCCGCCTCCTCCTTCACGAGCATTACTTGCTCGCAGAAGGAGGCGCCGGCCGCCCACGCATCCATCGCCGCGAGCAAGGTGGGAGAGCATGAGAACTCTCACTCCCAGGGCCGCCACAAGCTCCCGTCTCGGTGTCTCCCACGCCGGACACTCGGTGAGCGTGTGCGGCCCTGAGTCCTCACTCGCGTCGCAGTGATGGCACTCGGACGTTGGCTCTTTCTCCATCCGACGCAGATACTTCCCGAAGCACCCGTACTCGGTGATCATCTGCGTCAGACGGTACGAGAGGCTGCCGTGTGGCCTCTCTAGTCACTTCCCCATGATGGGTCTTACCGCCGCTACTACGGCGCGCCCTGCGCCTGGTCGCCCAGGTCGTAGCTCCCATTCCGCCACCATTTCCCTGTGGAGCCGGGATCTCATGGCCCGAATTTCTTCGGGTTCGGGATGGTGACCCCGCTCCCGCGCCGCCTTTCGGAACCGGTATAGCGCAGAAAGGGATCTCGCTTCCAGGATCCATGGTGGCGATCCGGCGAGGAGACTCGCCGCGTTGAAGGATATCGTGCGGTACCCCCTTATGATGCGGCACGCCAACTTCTGCTGCGGACTCTGCAGCAGGGGCATGTGCCGATCATTCAGGGTGTCCGCTTACACGGGACACCCGTACAGGGCCATGGACCGCACGACACCCGCGTAGAGTCTCTTGCAGGAGTCCTCCGGGCCCCTCAGGTTGGGCAGTAGCCGCGCCAGAGCGTTGGCTGTGCCCACCAATTTGGGCCCAGACTTCGGAAGTGTTTCCCGAAGTCCCACCGGCCGTCGAGCACGAGCCCCAGATATTTAATCTGGGGCTTGATGCCGATGAGAGTGGCTCTCACTGTGAGACTGGAACCAGGTGCGTGTTGCCGACTCTGTAAGCACAGAGAGTTTCTGTGCCATCAGTGTAGAAGACAAAGCAGGACAAACCTTTAGTCTTCCCACTGACAGCGCAAACTCTCCAGTGAGCTCTGGCTCACCGCTACTCACCGCCGAGAACACAACACGAGGTTATTATGGCCGTATGGCTAGACAATGTGAAAATCACTCGATTCCATGAATCGAATCAACATCTTCGAACCCATGTTTCGGATCTCCTAATCCGCGAAGTAGGTAAGTAAAAAAGTGAACCTACATTTTTTGAGAATTTTGAAGTAGTATATACTTATTTACCTACAAGCTTTTTGTATCAAGTGTTGGAATAATAACAGAACAAATTGTGTGCCAGTTACTATCTGTAGTCAAATTTGTTTGCGAGCTTTGGTAGATTTATCTCTGTTCTTCTTTATTATATGAGAGATTTTCCTTTATTCGCGCTGAAAAAATATATCTTTCATACACTGTGTATACTACAGAATAAATGAAAAGATGAAAATAAATTGGGTTGATAAGCGCTTTAACTTTGATATACCTAGAAATTTGTAGGATAAACTCCGTGGCATGGCGCTAGTGAACGCAGCCGCAGTGCGGCGCGGGTTCGATCCCTGCTCAGTTCAAATATTTTTATACATGAATATATAAATCTTTCGAAGCTGAAACAAAGGCTTTTTTTTAAGATGGATGGCTGAGCTTCTATATTTTCCGTGAAACGACTGCAATCTGACCTCCACAACGCAAAGGCGATATCCAAGCATTTTATACTAAAATTATATGTTTGCTATTATACTAAAATTATATGCTTTAGGTAGGTAGGACACGGCGGTATTTCCGCCCAGTTGAGCAGTCCGACTGGCGAAGTACCTCCGCCCTACAGAATACCGCGGCTATAATAACTTCGTGTTGTGTTCCCAGCGGTGAGTAGGGTACCCAGAGCTCACTGGAGAAATTTGTGCTGTCAGTGGAAAGACTAAAGGCTTGTCTTGCTTTGTCTTCTACACTGACGGCACAGAAACTCTGTACTTACAGGGTTCGCAACGCGACTGTGACTCCTCTGGTGTTACAAACGTCCATAGGCCACGGTAACCATTTTCCATCAGGTGGGCCGTGAACTTGTCTGCCACCTAAGTGGTATAAATAAAAAAATATGTGTAGTAAACTTAAATTTCGCTTCACTGCAAGCAGCACCTTCACGGCAAGCAGTAGTGCTTAAGTAAAGAAGCTAATTGGTACAATCTCTTTACAAATTCAACTCAAGCAGAGACAAAACTCTGCTACTTTTTTTTTACAGATGTACAACTTGACCACTACACTTTTTGCAACGAAAAAACGCTACTAAATTCATCTTAAAAAGCCTTTGTTTCAGCTACGAAAGTTTTATAACATTTTAAATCGTGGCTTGGTAGCGCTTGGCCATGTCGGTAAGTCCGGCCAAGTTTGTCGGCGGGAACTTGGCGATATTCCGACTTTCGTGGGCGAACTTTTAAAAGTTTTCTTGGAATTGCAGGTAATTTTGTTTGTTTTTCCAAATTTCATTTTGAAGTGGTACTACTTAGGATAATGTATGATAATTGTATGCAGCTCGTTGAAGTTAACACAAAGATTTTAATGGATTTTCTCCTGTCTGGTTTTTACTGCGAAATTTTACTTTGCGAAACAATCAAATTCTGGTGTGTGTTTCCATGTATTCATATTATACTATTATTATCATAAATTGACATAACATGACATAAACTCACGCCAATATCCCCGAAGGGGTAGGCAGAGGTGTGCACCCACATTTCGCCAGTTTATGTTTAGGTCCCAATGTAATAGGTGACGAGCTTATTGCCATTAACCAGGCACTTATAAACCTGTTATAAATACATACATAACTTCCAAAAGCATCGAAAAGTCATTGATGTGTGTGCCATGGTAAACCTGGAATCGAACCCGAGACCTCGTCTCAGCAGTCCATTACCCATACCACTAAGCTACCGCGGTATTTTTTTCATCATAAATTGAAGTACAAAATATCAATATTAAAACATAAATACACAAAAAAGACTCGCAATTATGTATCACTGGAGAGTTTTTGTGCTGTCAATGGGAAGATTTTTTGTTGTCTTCTGCACTGACGGCACAAAAACTCTCTGTACTTACAGGGTCGGCAGTCCGAGTGTGACCTTCCATGGTATTGCACACGTTCCTAGGCCACGGTAACCACTTTCCATAAGGTGGGCCGTGTACTTATCTACCATCAAAGTGGTTCAAAAAACTTATTACCTTCCATCAAGAGTTCTTCCCTCCTCTGCAATAACAAATTTAACGACATCAAAAACTATCTCGTACGTCATATTCAACCCTACCGCAGGGGTCTAACCAACCCGTGAGTTAATACACAGCTTATATATGGGTCTGTTGTACCCACAATACTAATTAACTGACCCACCGTCGCGCGATAATCTGCTACAAAGTACGAAATTGTGCACGCTCTGTATCGTTGGTGTAAGTTTTTGCTCAGTCTGTTATGGTAATTAGCTGTTTGTCTTTTCTATTCATTTATATTAGTAGATGTTGTTCGTGGTTTCAGCCAGTTGATATAGTGTAATGGTAGTTAATTTCTGCTGTTTCTTAACTTTTCTTGCTGTAAGACTTTCTATAAAATATCTGAACATTAAATAGAATGTGAATGAAATCAGATAAATGGTTTTCAAGTTATGAAGTGATAAAGGGAAATTGGTTTTTTTTTATTATATTAAACGTCAATGGTGAGCTGAAGGCAGAGTCTCAGAAAAGAGGACCCTCTTTTCTGAGACTCTGCCTCACATCTGCTGTCACCATTACTTACACATACCATGTGACAATAGTGACACTCAGCTTGGCAGCCTCATCATATGATTTTTCACGCGCCGCTTAAAGGATCCGGGACTGTAGGAAGGCGGAAACAAGTGAGCTGGTAATGAATTCCAAGCCTTAATGGTGCGACAGAGAAAACAGTCAACGAAGCGATTGGTTCTTGATCGGATACTCTGTACCATGTGTGGGTGACATCTAAGACCTGCACGTGTTGTCCTGTGTAGGAAAGGGGAGGGTGGGACTAATTAAAAACAAACATTCACTATGGTACTGAAGGTAAAATACATCCATGGACGCAACATATCTACTCATCTGCAAAGGTTCTAGGGTGTTCGCGACCTCGGGATTCCCAATGATGCAGACCGCACGTAAGAATTTAAAATTTCTACCCGGACAGGAAAGGTAAAGAAATCTCATATTAAAAACACACCTGTACTTTTTCCACAGTATTGTTACGACAGCCGTCGATATCTCGAAAACTAATAGTCAAATCTTCAAGAAGTAAAAACGCATTGTTAGTGACGAGGTACTCTACCGAATGGCATAGAAAAATCTGGAATCGTCAACAAAAAGTCACAACCTACCTACGAGTACCTACAACACTTTGTTGAATAAAAATAAACAATAGGTAAATATCGAGAATGTACTCGAAGGTCAGCGACGGCGGCAAGATCAAAAGAATAGGTTTTTATCGCTCGCGAACTTTCCAGATAATTCGATCCTCCTAATTGAGAGGTATAAAAACATGCTCGCATAGCAACACGATTCATTCAGTCCTTGAGAACGAAAGCGAACACAGCGAACTTAAGCGACCGAAAAGAAGATTCTACCTGCGACCTGAGCAACGACTGTGGACTACTGTGAACTACTGAGCGACTGGAACTGTTGAAGAGTACTGTGTGTACTAGTGATTAAATTGTCTAGTTTGTGGTGAGCTAATAAATCTCTTCGTTGAGTAAACGGCATTTAATTGTACCCCGTGCACGTAACAATTGGTGTCAGAAGCGGAATGCCGTTATTACCACGTGAAGACGAAGGGCGTACTCCACGGACCAGACGTCAAGTGGAACTGGATGCCGCACGTCAACGAACCCTCGAAGAGGAAGGGCGTCAGGCCGATGCTGCTGTCTCAGCGGGAACCACGGCAGCACCAGATGGAACCTCATCAGATACCAACATGATGACGCTGCTGGCTTCTATACAGCAGATGATGCAGGCCTCCAGGCAAGAGATGCAGGCTACTATGCAGCAGATGATGCAGACCTCCAGACAAGAGATGCAGGCCTCCAGGCAAGAGATGCAGGCCAACCAGGAAGCTGTCATGGGTAAAATCGATGCAGGCATCCACGCACTGGGGGATAAGGTGAAGAGCTTCGAAAACGACTTGCAAATGCTGAGCTTGAAGACTGGGATCGTGGACGACCGCTTGCAAGTTCTCGAAAAGAAGATCGTCAGGCTGGAAACCTGTGGACCTGTTACCGTGACCTCACCATCAACAGCAAAGTTCGACCTACCACACTTTGATGGAACTTCCTCGTGGACAGCCTTCAAGTACCAATTCGAGATATTGGCAAAAACTAAAGCCTGGAGCAACGAGGAGTCATTTATGGCCTTGACACTTGCATTACGAGGAGATGCCTTAATAATACTGGAAAACCTGCCGCCTGAAGGAAGGACTCTGGGGTCTTTGGTGGAAGCTTTAGACACACGTCGACAAGCAACTGGAGAATGCCTACCGAGCGCAGCTTCGGGAGAAGAAACAAAAATCTAGTCAAAGCCTACAGGAATGGGCTGTGGAGGTTGAAAGAAGGTTCGTCGGGCCTACTCATCGACTCCCATGATGATCGAGACCATTTTGCTAGAGGCCTTCCTAAACGGTATACGAGACGCAGAAGTGAAAGCTAGTGTACAGTTGCGTCACCATCAGACCTTGAAGGAAGCACTGGCTTCTGCTCTCGAGGTGGAAACTGTGCGGCAGAATGCCGGAATAAGTAAGGTTAGGGAGGTCAAAGAGGTGATTGCAGAAGAGAGGAAGCCACGGTATGTCCCAACGTGTTATTCCTGTAGAGGAAGGGGCCATATTCAATCAGAGTGTCCTTCGAGAAAACGGAGGAGGGTCACGGACTCCGGGACCCAAGTGGATCAAGAGGTTCCGTTAAACTAAATGCCGCCAGGGCCGCGGGGCGGGCGCTGGCTGGTCGACATGAGGCCCCAACCATCACTATAACTCAAGTTTGCAATGGCAATAGTTTGATCATCGAGGCCACCTTAAACAATCAACCTTGCAGTTTAACAGTGGATACTGGAGCTTCACGTACAGTTGTTAGACCAGAATTACTGAAACGCACCATAAGGTGGGAAAAACGATTTCCGAAGTGCCAGCTTCAGACAGCTACTGGCCAGCCAGTGACCGTTCTCGGTGAAACAGAAATGGAGGTAAGAATTGGCGACCAAATATACCAGCAGTCAGTGCTCATTGCTAATATTACTGATGACTGCATTTTGGGACTGGATTTCTTGAGGAACCACAGATGTGTCTTGGATATACCTAGAGGAGTGCTGAGATTCCCTGATCAGGAAGTTTGTTTACAAGGATCGCACCCGTGCTCTCTTTACTGTTTAACGGATACGACGTTAGCTCCTAAATCGGAAACATTGGTCAAAGTGAAGTTTCCCGCGAAGACTAAACAAAGAAGATGTCTTATTGTGGAAGATGCCGGCAGTCATCAAAATTTAATAACAGCAAGAACCTTACTGATACCGAACGGAATCGCTAGAGTGAGAATTCTTAACCTCAGTGATGAAATAGTTCTCCTGAAGAAGAATAGTGTGGTCGGAAGATATGAGGAAGTAAAGTGCCTGAGGCGGTTGAACAACACTTCACCTAAACAAGACGGTACACAAATCTCCGAAGATCACATCGAACAACTCCTTGAGAATTCAAAGGAAAACTTAACAACATCATAATTGCACCAAGCCAGAGACCTGTTGCTACAATTCAGAGACATCTTTGCAATCGGGAATGACTGTGGGAGGACTGGGCTCGTGAAACACCGGATTGACACAGGTGACTCCAGGCCTATAAAACAGAGACCTCGACGTTTACCATGGGCAAGAGAAGGGGAGATAGCAGATATGATTAAAGACATGGCTGAGAGCAAAGTGATCGAACCCTCTACGAGTCCATGGTCATCACCTGTGGTACTAGTAAAAAAGAAGGATGGTAGCACAAGGTTTTGTGTGGATTACCGAATGTTGAATAATGTCACTAAGAAAGACAGTTATCCTTTACCTAGAATCGACGATACCCTGGACATGCTTAGTGGTATGAAATGGTTTTCAACCATCGATTTAAAAAGTGGCTACTGGCAGGTGGAGATCAGTCCTGAAGATAAAGAGAAGACAGCCTTCAGTACAGGAGTTGGAAACAGATTGTGGCATTTTAATGTTATGCCATTTGGGTTATGTAATGCCCCGGCCACGTTTGAGCGCCTCATGGAAAGAGTAATGGTGGGTCTACTCGGAGATGTCTGTCTGGTTTACCTGGACGATGTCATAGTTATGGGACGCAGCTTCAAAGAAAACCTGAAGAACCTGGAAAAAGTTTTTACTCGAATCCGTGAGGCTAACCTTAAACTGAGTCCAAAGAAGTGCGCTTTATTTAAAAGGGAGGTCAGCTATCTTGGACATGTGATCTCCACAGAAGGAGTTAAAACCGACCCCGAGAAGATAAGAGCTGTTCAGGAATGGCCTGCTCCAAAGAACAAAACGGAGATTCGCGCGTTTCTGGGACTATGCGCGTATTACAGACGCTTTATTAAGCATTTCTCGGATATTGCCAAACCACTACACAAACTAACAGAAGATAAACGAGACTTCGTTTGGGACTTAGATTGCGAGCAAGCTTTTAGTACACTTAAAGAACGCTTGTGCGAAGCTCCTATAATGGGTTATCCTACCAGGGAAGGAAGATTCATTGTGGATACGGATGCCAGCAACACCGGCATAGGTGGAGTGTTGTCACAAGTGCAAGGAGATCGCCATGTTGTAATAGCATACTTCAGCAAATCGCTATCGAAGCCGGAAAGAAATTACTGTGTCACTCGTCGTGAACTTCTCGCTGTGGTGAAGTCCTTACAGCATTTTAATAAGTATCTTATAGGACGAGAGTTTACACTAAGGACAGATCATGCTGCACTACAATGGTTGCTACAATTCAAGAATCCGGAAGGTCAAGTAGCAAGATGGATCGAGCAACTACAGGAATTTCCCTTTGTGATAGAACACCGAAGTGGAAAAGGGCACGGCAATGCCGATGCTTTGTCTCGTAGGCCGTGTGCCGAAGATTGCAAGCATTGTCAGAAGAATGAAGCCCGTGAAAATATTAAAGTCATAAAGGTGAATGGACTTGACGACGAATGGACCGGAAGCAGTATGAAGCAGGCGCAAGAGGATGATGATGATCTACAACCTATACTGCACTGGAAGCAGCTTGGAAACAAACCCCAATGGAGTGATATATCTGCTTACAGTTCCACTACCAAAAGTTATTGGGCCCAGTGGGACAGCTTAACTCTGATCGATGACGTGCTGTATAGGAAATGGGAATCCAACGACGGCAAAGAGGTGACCCTACAAGTAGTGGTACCGCGAAGCAAGGTGGCTACTCTCTTACGGCACAGCCATGATGGTGTCTCTGGCGGGCATCTCGGAGTCAAGAAAACCCTAGTTAAAGTACGACAGCGGTTTTACTGGCTTCATTGTCGGGAAGATGTCGAGGATTGGTGCCGTAAATGCACTGCATGTGCTTCAGTTAAAGGACCGCCGACAAGAAGCAAAGGAAAATTGAAACTGTATAACGTCGGAACACCATGGGAACGTATCGCGATTGATGTCGCTGGACCTTTTCCAACGACTGAAGAAGGTAACAAATACATCATAGTAGTGCAAGATTACTTCACTAAGTGGCCGGAAGTATTTGCGACACCCAACCAGGAAGCAGTCACTGTGGCAAGGAAACTGGTTCAGGAAGTGGTCTGCCGGTACGGCGCACCTATGGAGATCCACTCTGACCAAGGACGGAACTTCGAGTCTGCTCTATTCCAAGAAATGTGCAAACTCCTTGGAATGAACAAGACCCGTACGACTCCAGCGCATCCGCAGTCAGACGGAATGGTCGAGAGGTTTAACCAGACGTTGGAAAATCACTTGGCTAAAGTTGTCGATGAACACCAAAGAGATTGGGACCAGTACATCCCACTGTTCTTGATGTCCTATCGATCTGCGGTACATGACAGTACGGGACACACCCCAGCGAAAGTGAACTTTGGTCGAGAGATTAGGCTACCAGTGGATGCAATAACCGGTACGCCACCTGATAGTCCTAAGCCCGTGACCGATTACGTGAGTGACCTTCGAAGCCGACTGGACGAGGTGCACAGAATAGTACGGAAAACCAATTTGAAGACAGGTGAAAGGATGAAAACCCGGTACGATAGAAATGCAAACACCAACGGTTTCGAAGAAGGAACACTGGTATGGTTTCATAATCCGCTACGCAAGAAGGGGAAATCTCCAAAACTCCAAGCTCGCTGGGAAGGGCCCTATACGGTTATTACGAGGATCAATGACATTACCTACCGCATTAGGAAGGGGGTTAGGGGAAAACCAAAGGTAGTCCATGTGGATAGGTTGACGCGTCATCATGGAACAAATGATGCTCGGGACGAGCATGACTAAGAGGGGGGTAATGTTACGACAGCCGTCGATATCTCGAAAACTAATAGTCAAATCTTCAAGAAGTAAAAACGCATTGTTAGTGACGAGGTACTCTACCGAATGGCATAGAAAAATCTGGAATCGTCAACAAAAAGTCACAACCTACCTACGAGTACCTACAACACTTTGTTGAATAAAAATAAACAATAGGTAAATATCGAGAATGTACTCGAAGGTCAGCGACGGCGGCAAGATCAAAAGAATAGGTTTTTATCGCTCGCGAACTTTCCAGATAATTCGATCCTCCTAATTGAGAGGTATAAAAACATGCTCGCATAGCAACACGATTCATTCAGTCCTTGAGAACGAAAGCGAACACAGCGAACTTAAGCGACCGAAAAGAAGATTCTACCTGCGACCTGAGCAACGACTGTGGACTACTGTGAACTACTGAGCGACTGGAACTGTTGAAGAGTACTGTGTGTACTAGTGATTAAATTGTCTAGTTTGTGGTGAGCTAATAAATCTCTTCGTTGAGTAAACGGCATTTAATTGTACCCCGTGCACGTAACAGTATTTTTATTAGACCTGACCAATGTGATATACCGGCAGAGTAGAATTCGGACCACCCCATCTCTTCCCATGCGGTGTCGTACAAGGCGACTAAGGGATAGGACTGTTTAAATCAGACATATATATACAGCTCAGACTCAGCCTCAGATGCATGTTTATAGAAGAATGTTCTTAACTTTTATTGTGAACCATTGAACCAACGGCCTTCAGATGGTGTGCGTTTTAGTCGGTTCAAGTCAAACATAACTTCCCCCACTGGCTCCAGCGGCAAGGGGGAAGGGTAGTATTCGTAGGGATTTTGCGCACGATAAGAAAAAGATAGGTAGGTATTTAAATAAAATATCTACTTTTAATTTAATACTGTACGAGCAATAACGAGAAAATAAACTTCTCAAATATGAAATGGTCTCTGCCTCCATCATAAAGCACACTATCTAATTTACTTCTTTGTATAAACCTACTCCACACCAATCTACTTCAAAAGTAATATAAACATTGTACACAAATATAGTGTTATAATATCTCCACAATAGTATCAAAATGTTTGCACGGAACAACGCGAAATTGTATTTTGATATTCTCAAAGCCCGTCAGGGACAGATACAACAATGTTTTTGGTTGGTAAACTTGAGTGGGAACATCATAGAACTATGTTTTGAATAAACAAAGTTAATGTGGAATTGCTGATTTTGTACAGAAGGCAATTTAGGTGGCAGAGAAGCACGGCCCACCTGAACCTCGATTCTGCTAAACCAAAACCACTGACATATCACGGACACAGCTAAAAATCCAAAATTAAAAAGCTTTTTGCAGAGTGAATATAATGAAACTCTTTTCATTCAATTTTGGACTTTAAGCTTACAGAAAGCTGGAGGGTTAGCCAGAGGTGAATTAACACCCACATTTCACCAAAAATTGTATTCGGTTTGGTAATGTTATTTTTGAACTATCGCGGTGTGAATTCATATGTTCGGGACAGAAATAGCAAGTTCCATGATTTAATCGCGATAAGTCCCGATACGTCGTGTAATTATGAAATTGTATTCAGTCCCACGTAATAGGGGTGAGCCTATTGCCGTATTCCGGGCACTATTGTTGACTCAAGCCATGCATTTGAGGCTGAGTCTGGGCTGCATATATCTGTCTGATGTTAAACAGCCCTGTCCTTTACTCACCTTGTACGACACCGCATGGGAAGAGATGGGGGGGCCCAAATTCTACTATTAAATTAATCTGCACGCACACTCAAGCTGTGGAATGACCTCCCTGCTGCGGTTTTCCCAAGCGCCTACAATATGGGGTTCTTCAAGAGGGGCATCAGAAGGTTTCTTCATGGTCGGCAGCGCGAGTGTGACACCCCTGGTGTTGCGTACGTCTATAGGCCACGGTAACCGCTTCCCATCAGGTGGGCTGTGTACTTGTCTGCCAACTAAGTGGTATAAAAAATAAAAAATAATATCTGGCCGCGGTAGCCTAGTGGTATGGGTAATGGACTGCTGAGGCGAGGTCTCGGATTCGAATCCAGGTTTTACCATGGCACACACCAATGACTTTTCGATGCTTTTCGAAGTTATGTGTGTATTTATCGCAGGTTTATAAGTGCCCGGTTAATGGCAATAGGCTCGCCATCTATTACATTGGGATCTAAATATAAACTGGCGACATGTGGGTGCTAGCACCTCTGCCTACCCCTTCGTGAATATAGGCGTGAGTTTATGGTATGTATGTTATGTTATGTTATGTTTAATTAATAATTAAGTATCTTTTAACTTGGAAAAGTAGTGTAAAATATTGAAAAAAAAAACTTCAAGCTGGAGTTTTTCCTGTAATATTTTAAAATAAAACCTCAAGTGTTTCCCAAAGTTACGATCCCTTTTATCCGTTTTTTTGCTTCCTCGGCCTGTTCTCGTGGCAATTATTCGGAATTTTTCCTTCACTTGTGTTATAGGACTTTGCTTCTTGCCTTTAATTTTATTATAATAGATTTACGAGAAGTGCCTTATTGGTTGATTCCCTGGCGGGTTTCAAATTAAAAAATAAATGTCTGTAAGTATTTTTGAGTATATTAACTTAGAAGTTTGATGAAATTTTGTAGCAATTGAGTTCTTTCCTGTTGTTAAAATAAATTATTTAACTGTGCTTATTAAATTGAGAGCGGTAAAAGTTTCATCTGTTCCTATTTCATCGTTTTTATTTATTTTTAATCATCCACCCAACCTATTAGTAAATTATTTGTCAATAAAAATATGACGTCATCATTTTTTAAATTTCATACAAGTTTCATCATTAGAAATTATCGTTTTGACACATCTAGTAAAAAGTAACTAATTTAACTAGATAGTCAAAATGTACCCAATAAGATACCTATACTAACTTTTCCTATAGAATTTAGAATATCCCGGACGTGCCCAGGTAGCAAATTTGGTCTGAGTATTTCCCCTAAATAGGGATCATGGGTTGCGTATGTTGAATTTTCTGATGTAATTAATCCTTATAAATTTATATTTTCACAGCCTCAAAAAGTTGCGTACTTGGATATTTAAAATTAAATTCAAAATGATATCTTTATTCGTTCCTGAGAAAACAGACTGACAGACAGATACAATTCATTCATTCATTCATTTATTTATTCACAGAATGCAGGTACAACAAGTGTGGTCTTATAATTAAAATAATGTTTCCATGTACATTCTACCACTGTTGTGTGGTATGTAAATATTCAAACAGTCAATAATTAATTTGTGACACAATAGATATAAATATAATAGTTAGAAGAATCAAGCATGCAATCATAAGAAAAAAAAAAGTTCTCAATGTGATTATAAATGTCAAATCTTAAAATTAATAATTGTCAAATTTAATTATTCTCATAACATATGTCCATAATATCATGTCAAAAAAGAGTTAAAATTATTCGAATGTCAAATTCTAGATATTATTATAATCAAAATGTCAATTGATTCAGAGTTGTATCCTCTAGAAATTCACTTAAATCTTAGTAACATTTTCTGCTTAATAACTTTTTTAACTTTATTTTAAATATGTTTATATCACATTCTTTTAATGCATCTGGTATTTTATTATAAACCTTTGGCGCAATACTTAACAAGCTGTCTGACATCATAGTAGTTCTTGAAGTATGTAAACACAACTTCTTATCATTATTGTGTTCGTCAATCGTATAAGACTTCCGTTTTCACCCAACTTCGGCGAAGCCAGGGTTATGATTTTGACCGGCTATGTATGTATGTATGTAGGTTCATCTGTTTCCTCACAGCTAGTTAGCTACTTATTAGAACTGGACAAATGAACCAGGGCTAGGGCTGCTTACATGGTGGGAAGCACCTGAAGCAGATGATGATGATGAAGAGAATGATGAAAAGGAAAATAATGAATAAATATTGTTTTAAGAAAAAAAAAAAAAAACTATATATGTATATAATAATATAAATAACAAATATGTTTAGAAACTAAAACCCGACTACTGAATAATCACGCTCTAAAAAGTATTAAACAAGAAAATATCAAGAATAGCCGTGGTTCTATGCCACTTGGTCTAACAAAACAATACATTCTAGGGAGAAGTTTTTTAGTTTTTAAACTTATTTTTTTATTTACCTCTTGAAGTACGGAACTTTATAACTTTTCAAACAGAAGCGAGAATATACTGTAACATCTTTAAAATAAAACCTCAAGAATTTCACAATTGCAGCAAATTTACGATTCCTTACATCCGCTCTTTACTTCCTTGGGTCTGTGCTCATGGCGTTTATTGTCTTTATCTGTGGCTAGAATTTTATGAGAACATTCTTGGTCTAGTTACGGTTGGGTCTCAATTGTTTTAGTTTGGTATAAAAGTTAAAACGTTTTCTAAATTTATTTAGAAGTTTTTTTTAGTCCGCATCAACCGCGATAGCCTAGTGGTATGGGTAATGGACTGCTGAGACGCTGAGACGAGGTCTCGGGTTCGATCCCAGGTTTTACCATGGCACACACTAATGACTTTTCGATGATTTTCGAAGTTACGTGTGTATTTATCGCAGGTTTATAAGTACCCGGTTAATGGCAATAGGCTCGCCACCTATTACATTGGGACCTAAACATAAACTGGCGAAATGTGGGTGCTAACACCTCTGCCTACCCCTTCGGGGATATAGGCGTGAGTTTATGTTATGTTTATGTTTGATATCAACTGAAAGGGTTTAATTAGCACATTTCATATATGTATAAATTATAGCTGTTGCTTGCCCCAATATAATACCTATACCTATATAGTTTAAAAATAAAACCCGACTACTGAAAAGTATTAGATATTAAAGATAGCCGTGGTTGTATGCAACTTATCCCTATAATGTATCGTTTTGTTAAAGTATGTGGCATACGACCACTGCTATCCTTAATATCTTCTTGATAATACTTTCCAGTATTCGGGTATTAGTTACTTAATATACAATTTTAATATTCATCAAATTAATACAACATGTCAAAATTGTACAACAAGCAATGCTTAGTCCATGCACTAATAAAACAAACCGCCCCTGATCGCTCCCGATGCAAAAGTTCACATAACACTTGCTGCATTGCCACGTTGAATGGCGATGGCCAGCCTTTGCATCAGAAACGACCTTAAGTTTTAAAATTATTAAAAATAAACATATAATAAATAAATAATATTTAAGGAGTTACTATGCTGTAATATGAATCAAAAGCATTTTCCATTCCCTCACACAATATAATAGAACACAAATCTTATTCCTGAATAGCTTTTCTACTACAAAGAACCAACATAACTTCACAGTAATTTTACAGTAATATATTTTCTTATATCTGCAGAACATGCACTTTATTCTAAAACGCCGGTTTTCAGTTCGTATTCTGTATGTTTATTATTTATAACTAGGTTTTTAGGTCAGCTGTAATCATGGCAACTTAGAAATAAAACCTTTTTATTAGCATCCAGGGAGCAATGATGGTGAAACATGAAGTAAATAAGTAGGTACATTTAAAACCGCACTTAGCGGCAAGTAATTTAATACCGGAGAAGAGAATTTGTAGAGAACAGGAGGTCTAAAAAGTTTACTTAATTGGAATCGTATTAGGTTATATTATAGGAGGTTGTCCTATTTCCGCCGAATTGAACAGTCTGACTGGGGAAGTACGTCCGCCCTCGAAATAAAACCCTGTACCAAACCGTCTGGCCAGCGTGGAAACAGTAGGCCAAAGCCTCCCAACATTGGGAGAGGCCTAGTCCAGCAGTGGACTGCGATGGGCTAGTTGATATATGTATGTATGGGTATGTAATTTCTTGCAGCTAAGAAAAGTCATTTAAAGGAGGTAGGACACGGCGGTATTTCCGCCCAATTGAGCAGTCCGACTGGGGAAGTACCTCCGCCCTACAGAATACCGCGGTTATAATAACTTCGTGTTGTGTTCCCAGCGGTGAGTAGGGTAGCCAGACCTCACTGGAGAATTTGTGCTGTTAGTGGGAAGACTAAAGGCTTGTCCTGCTTTCTCTTCTACACTGACGGCACAGAAACTCTGTATTTACAGGGTTGGCAGCGCGACTGTGACTCCTCTGGTGTTACAAACGTCCATAAGCCACGGTAACCACTTTTCATCAGGTGGGCCGTGTGCTTGTCTGCCACCTAAGTAGTATAAAAAAAAGATACTAGTTTTTAGCAGAATCGCTCAGAGACCCACAGATCCTCATCGGCATCAAGCCCCAGATGAAATATCTGGGGCTCGTGCTCGACGGCCGGTTGGACTTCGGGAAGCACTTCCGAAGTTTGGGCCCCAAATTGGTGGGCACAGCCAACGCTCTGGCGCGGCTACTGCCCAATCTGAGGGGCCCGGAGGACACCTGCAGGAGACTCTACGCGGGTGTCGTGCGGTCCGTGGCCCTGTACGGGTGTCCCATGTGGGTGGACACTCTGAGTTATCGGCACATGCCCCTGCTGCAGCGTCCGCAGCAGAAGTTGGCGTGCCGCATCATAAGGGGGTACCGCACGATATCATTCAACACGGCGAGTCTCCTCGCCGGATCGCCACCATGGATCCTGGAAGCGAGATCCCTTTCGGCGCTATACCGGTTCCGAAAGGCGGCGCGGGAGCGGGGTCACGATCCCGAGCCCGAAGAAATTCGGGCCGTGAGATCCCGGGTCCACAGGGAAATGGTGGCGGAATGGGAGCTACGACTTGGGCGACCAGGCGCAGGGCGCGCCGTAGTAGCGGCGGTAAGACCCATCATGGGGGAGTGGCTAGAGAGGCCACACGGCAGCCTCTCGTACCGTCTGACGCAGATGATCACCGAGCACGGGTGCTTCAGGAAGTATCTGCGTCGGATGGAGAAAGAGCCAACGTCCGAGTGCCATCACTGCGACGCGAGGGAGGACTCAGGGCTGCACACGCTCACCGTGTGTCCGGCGTGGGAAACGCCGAGACGGGAGCTTGTGGCGGCTCTGGGAGTGAGAGTTCTCACGCTCTCCACCTTGCTCGCGGCGATGGTCCGCTGCGCGGATGCGTGGGCGGCCGGCGCCTCATTCTGCGAGCAAGTAATGCTCGTGAAGGAGGAGGCGGGGCAGGAGCGGCAGCGGGAGCGACGAAGGATCGCAAGCCAAGCTGCCCGCGTACGAAGGCAACTCGGGCGTCGGAGGTCGATGAACGACCTCCGCCCCCCATGAGCGCCGGCCTGGGGGTGACAGGTGGAGCCGCCTGTCACCCTGCCAGCAGCAGGCCGCGGCGGTGGCGCGCCTGGCGCGCCTCCCCGTTTCCGGGGACGAGTTGGGGACTCTGTAGTCCCCACACCCGAGAAAAGGGCCAGATCGTAAGAGATGGCCCTGGGTCGGCCGGGGTGCGAGGGATATGCCTGTCAACCTCACCTTCGTCAACGACCCACAGGCGGCGTGCGTTTTAGTCGGTTCGAGTCCGACATAACCTCCTCCACCGGCTCCGGTGGAGAGGTATCCGTGGGGATTTTGCGCACGTAAAAAAAAAAAAAGAGACCTACAGATCTCTCTATCAAGAATAAATCTACAAATGAAGACTCTTCCTATTTCATTCATCCCGTTTTTCAATCCCGTAGAACTCAAATCAAATGAAATGAAATCGAATAATTCACCTCTCCCTAACCTCTGCGGATAAAGGCGGTATTAAATGTATGTATTTGGATAACACAGGTTACAGAAAGTTTGTAAAAGATACATTTTCATTAAATGTATAGGTCCGCTGTATGACAACCTCTTCAAGGTGTGCAAATATTTAGGAATTGTCTATACAAGCAACATTTCAATTAAAGAGCATTCATAATATTTTAATTGGAATAATAAATTATTGAGTCAATGTCAGAAATTGAATAATGTCAAAAGGAAATAATGAAAATGTTATAATTATAGTAAATAAATATAAATATAATATAATAAAATTTCTTTACTTTTATTAGCTTTTAGGTTATGGAATGTTATTTTAAAATTACGATTTGCATTTATGCTTATCTATGAGAGTACACTACTATCACTATCATTGTATTTGGACCCTCATAATAGGTGAGCCTATTGCCGTGCACAATTGTTAACTCGAGCTATGCAACTGAATATATCTGTCTGTGGAAGAAATCGGGAGGACCAAATTTCTACTCTGCCATTATATATAAAAAAAAATCTCTGTGCTAAAGAATTTCCTTACAGAAATATCTAAAAACCTCTTTATTTCGAAAAGCTTTCTCGAGCAGAATAGATAGATACCATCCCATTTATAAAAAAGGCAATAAATCCAAAAAACTAATTTTCTCAAGTAGCAATTAACAAGAAATAGTGCAGAATTTTCTCAAGGATCTAGGTCTGGAAGCACATTTTCTAGATAGAAACGCAAATTGGGTTCGGAAACGGTCTTGTTGGAGGGGCGTAATCGAACGTTACAGGCGGGGCGAGTTACGTTGTGGGGCGAGTCGTGTCGACAGGCAGACGCGAGGTTAAGTAACCAGGAAAAGTAAGTTTTTAAAACGTGTGATTTCAAAACTTACATACACATTCCTTTTTACGGCAAAACAATCTCTACAGATACCTTCGCGACGGAGCCGGTGGGAGAGAATATGTCGCACTCGAACCGACTAACGGCGCCTGTGGTCATTATTGGTTGCCGAAGGTGAGGTTGACATGCATATCCCTCGCACCCCAGCTGATCCAGGGCCATCTCTGTAGATCTGGCCCTCCTCGGGTGCGGGGACCACAGGGTCCCCAACTCGTCCCCGGAAACAGGGAGACGCGCAACGCGCGCTGTCGCCGCGGCCTGCTTGTGCTAGGGTGACAGGCAGCTCCACCCGCCACCTCCAGACCTGCGCTCACACTTGTAATACAATGAAATGGTAGGCAGATGTGTATTATATTAATTCTACATATTAACAGTAGGTAGGTATATTAACATTTGCGGTCCCACGGTAGAAGAGACGAGTCTATCAATGGGCCCTTTTAAAACTTATCCAATTATCAAAATCAAACAATTAATTTTAAACTAATCAAACAGTGATTATATTAGAGAAAGTTTGAACCACCAATCACAGAAAAGCTACGAGGAAGAAATAGACATTCTAACCGTAGTGTCACAATATATTTTCGAGAACCTAATTAATGTATGTGAGGAAAAATATCTCAAAATATTCAAGAATTGGTGACAGGCATCATATAAATACCAAACACAAAAACAATCTTGGAGTCTGTGATAGTAGATAAAAAAATAGCCATTCTTTCCAGGGCTATGCGCTTATTTAACAAGCTGCCTAATGAAATTAGGGATTTACCTGTGAATAAATTTAAAAATGTAGCCTGATTGAAATTACCGCAGAGCGATAAGGCCGCCATCTGTACGTACCACAAAATTGGTATCTCATATTGTCATGTAAAATGTTATTGGTGTACAATAGAGACGTTTATTATAATTATTAAGAGTAAATTGCGCCAGAAAGGCTATTGTAAAATTCAAGAATACTTTGATGATAAACAAGCTATGAGCTCGCTCAAATATGCTACTCGGGTCGGACATGTAATGCGTAGTGATGAAAGTAATATTGTAAGGAAGGTACTAACTATAGAAGTGGATGGCTACAAGGAAAGT
The DNA here is from genome assembly GCA_963662185.1 of Eilema griseolum. Taxonomy (NCBI): domain Eukaryota; kingdom Metazoa; phylum Arthropoda; class Insecta; order Lepidoptera; family Erebidae; genus Eilema; species Eilema griseolum. The sequence continues at coordinate 2,436,761 of OY759254.1, forward strand.
TGGATGGACAGTGTGAAAGATGATACAGTTAAGAAGGGAGAGATTAACTAGAGAAACTGCACGACTAGTTTATTTTAGCTACTTTCATAGCGTTATGTCATACGGTCTGCTGCTGTGGGGCTCAGCTGCCGATATTGAAACTATATTTGTACTACAGAAACGAGCGATACGAGCGATCTATAGCCTCAAACCCCGTGACTCGCTAAAAGAACTTTTCAAAGAAATTAATATTTTAACAGTTGCTTCTCAATACATCTATGAAAATATCTTATATGTACGAAAAAACCTAAATATTTTCGAAAAACTATCTGATGTACACAATTTTAATACGAGAAATAAAAATAAACTAGTTGTACCAAAACTTAGGCTTCACAAGGTTGGTGATTCATTTGTAGGCAGCTGCATAAAAATATTTAATAAAATTCCTCAGGACTTGATTAATATGCCAATAAATAAATTTAAAATAGAAGTGAAAAAAACTTTAATGAGTAAAGGTTACTATAAAGTGGATGAGTACCTTAATGATGTTAATGCGTGGTCAACATAAGTCTCTTGCTTGCTCGCACAAAATAAATTGTAAACCAAAACAAATTTAAAAAAGAAAAATAATCTAGTTCTAATGTAGTTCGCTGAGTTTCTTGCTGGTATCTTCTCAGTAGAACTAATCTACCGAACCAGCGAAAGAATAATTTTCCAATGGTTTATTTTTACATTATTTAATATTTTTATATTATATCTTGACATACATAATTGTAAAATTTTGACGTTCATATGTGCTCTTTATGTGCCTAAACTGAATAAATGAAATTGATTCTTTGATTCTTTGAGAGATGAATAGAAAAAGAACACATATTGCACCGACTCCAAATAAACTTGGAATAAGGACAGGAGTACAGTGATATTCTCATTTAACTCATAACCATTTCACTGCTGACACACCTCAATGTGAGTTCTGAGCTCAGCCGTAAGCTTTGACCTTTTGCATTATTACTGTATGTGGCACGAGAGGTGGCTGTAAGCGCTTTTTTAAACACGTCTTTAGAGGCGATGTGGTTCACGACAGCTGACGGTTAACCTAGATGTGATGGGTGAGCCCTACATACCTATAAACAGTATTTAGGGTGGGGATACTTTTGAGACCGGGACCACGGTCTTAGATTCCCCTTATAAAAATTATTGTTATTTTTGAGGAGTCTTTTGGGATCACCAATATAATCAGTAAAGTTATATCTTACGAAAGTACAGACAATAAAAAAAAATAGAAATTTTAGTGATTTTATTTTTTTTTAGTTTGAAGTGGGTAAATATGTGGTCATGAATATGAAAAACAGTGGAATTATGGAATCTGAAGAGATAGTTTTCTCAGTAGGTAAAGTATGCTTAAATAGTGAGATGGTTTTGAATGTGGAAATTGTTTTTGAGAGAATATTAAAAATTATCCTATATTATATTTACAAAGTTTTCCTCATTTTCGAAAATTTTCGTTTTCAAATTTTAAATCGGTATCAATTTTGAAATAATATAGACACTGTTTTCGTGTTTCCATCCGTATAGGTTTGCTATGCATTTTTTATTTTTCCGTCTTATTTTCGCCTAAGTTTTAATATACCTAACCTACCTGACTAAAGTGCCCGTTAACACTCAATTTACCACTCACGAACTCACCCCTGCCTGGGATTACTTAACAGGGTTCATATTGACTCACATACAATTTTTAGTTCTAATCTCTGTTGTTGTAACGCTTTGTGCTCATAATCATCACAAGATACTAAAAGTTTGTCTTTATCATGATTTTGTTCAATTTTTTTGGGTCCTAACTAGGACTTAAAAAAATTCGCACGCTCTTAAAAGAAGCCCTGTACCTAGCTGGAAATTCAACCTGCCTCCCATGAGTGCAGGCTTGGAGGTAACGGGTGCAACCGCCTGTCACCCTGGTAGAAGCAGGCTGCACGAGGTCGGCAGCACGAGTGTTATGCTCCTAGTGTTGCATACGTCCATAGGCCTTGTCGACCCCCTAAGTAGTATAAAACAATACAATCTATTCTCAGATCCAGTGATTAATCGAGATTTAGGATTGAGTATTGTTCTAGAATATTGGAGTAAAAGTACGTACTCATTTTCTCTTCATATTAAATTGTTCTTCTCAAAACTCAGTCTCCACTGAGCCTTGTAAACCTCTTGAGCAAAATTTCATAACTGTACAAAAGGAACATGGCGGTATCACCCCGTAATTTTGTATATAAAGTATACATTTTGCATTATTCATGGGCGCTTATCTGCGCTCAGGCGACGCGGCACGGACGCGACACGGAAACGACACGATTATACCGCTTGAATATTTATAAACGGATAGTGTTTAGCAATTATTTATTATGATTTGGTTATTCAAATAATTATTACTGAGAATGACAAGAGTTAATGAGGAGAGTCAGAGTGATTATTATCGTCATAGCGATCGGAGCCCAAGGGCTGCCTATAATTATTGATGGGTATGTCAGTTTTTCCAGGAGCTAATGCCTTCTGACGTCCTAACCTAGAGAGGAAAGCCTGTGCCAAAACTGTGAGCAGAGCTAAAAAACTACTTGTGCAACAGGATCGGTATAAAGTTTTTCTGTTTTTATTATCTGTTGACTTTATTGTTCTTATGATGGAAACAGAAATAAATCATCTGTGAAAATTAATAGAGTTTACTTCACACTTTGGGTACGGAAACCTAAAAAGTTAAAGTTATCACATTAATTACTTCAAAAATTTACTTCATTATATTATCCTGTTTCAATTTATTGGATTACAGATCCTTTAAAATCCAACACAAACTCGAGAATATTCCTCTAATAAAATCCAACATCATTAAGGCAGTGTGTTCGTACACAGCTATATATAACTCGCTGCAACGCCTGAATGTTTTATTTGAGCAATAAGCGAGCTCGTTTGTTCTTCGTGTACAGGAACACACAAGGCGACATTAATAGTAGCGCGTTTAAATATAACGGGTGCGTTACACGACCCAAATGGATGACTGAAAAACTGGTAAAGATAAAAAATAAACATTACATGACTTGAGTAGGTAAATTAATTAAAGGGTTAGGTAGCTGTTCATTGAATTACTGTAGTCTTACCTCTTTGAGGCCTACCAATATCATAAACGTTGAAGGTGAGGGTATAGCATAAGCTTTCCTCGTGGTGTTGGAAATTTGGACTCACATATATTTTATTTTTTATACCACTTAGGTGGCAGATAAGCCACCTGATGGGAAGCGGTTACCGTAGCCTATGGACGTATGCAACACCAGGGGTGTTACAATCACGCTGCCAACCATGAAGAAACTCTTGAAGAACCCCGTATTGTAAGTATGCCTTGTAAACCAAACTAAATGCACAAAAATGTGTAAGAGGAAACCAAGCCCCGCAGTAAAAGTCTTTCAAAATCAACCCGATTTAAGAAGAGAATCATCCCGTAGAGTAACATTCTACAAGATGCTTCTGTATCGTGTGAATATGCCTTTATATTTTTCCATGAATGCAGATTTCAACTCTAAACGGTAAAAAAATGTGCCATTTTTTGTCGTGCAATTTGAAAGTTGTTTAATTTAGCAGATTTTGTAGAATGTTGCAGAGATTAATGTACGACTTTTATGCGCACTGTGTGATATATTCGGTTCAATTACAGCCGAATGATACTGGAATACAAGTTGAAAGCTATTTGTTGAGCCATCAATTTAGGTTTTCAAATTAAATAGAAAACATTTGTTTTTTAAAGCAATATGCATGTCATTCGTACCACTGCAGAAATGCATTGCAGCTATTGCGCTATTATTGTGACTGCAATATGTTTAGCTGCTAAGTACATATTGCTTCGTATAACTAATAATCTGTTTTTGCATGCCAACTTTATGGCGAAATGTGCTTGATTACTATATTTTTTATTTCCATCTTTTTTATATATATAGGACACGCCAACTTGACCTCACCTCGCCTGATAGTAAGCTAAAGGCAAAGTCTCGGGAAAGAGGGTCACCATTACATACACTAAGTGTTACAATGGTGGCGCTCAGCTTGGCGGCCTCATCAGATGCTTTTTCACGCCCCGCTTAAAGGCCCCGGGACTGTAGGAAGAAGGAAAATCTTTTGTTGTACCACATTACAAGCAAATGAATAAATGATTGGAATGGAAATATAGATATTTGAAACAGTGCTATTGAGATAGGACTTAATTAATGCAACCAGGATTCTTTATTAATATAATAAATGATATCTAGAAATGGAAGTTGTAATGTTACTAACGAGTTACGATTCGCAACTGTCACCTCCTCAGTTCCTCATTCAAAATAAGTAGATGTACTGGCTTATGGATAAAATTCTCATGGGTCCCGAATATCCCCGAACATGACTGTACATCCCAAGGTTGCCTGGAAGAATTCGTCTCAGCAATAAGGTCGCCGTTTGTACATTAAACTGTAAACATGCTACCTACTTGTTCCACTGTAAATCTGTAGGACACTTGAACAGTGCTGTCCAACTGGGGAAGTACTTTTTTTTATTTTTTTATACCACTTAGTTGGCAGACAAGCATACGGCCCATCTGATGGAAAGTGGTTACCGTGACCTATGGACGTCTGTAACACAGAGTCACAGTCGCGCTGCCAACACTGTAAGTACAGAGTTTCTGTGCCGTCAGTAGAAGACAAAGCAGGACAAGCCTTTAGTCTTCCCACTGACAGCACAAATTCTGACAGAATTACGCGGCCATAATAATCTCGTTTTATATTCCTGGTGGTGAGTAGGGTAGCCAAGAAAACATTTATAAATTTGTGCTGTAGTGGCACTCAAGCTCAAACAAGCCTTTGCTTGTCCTGATTTGTCTTCTGCTTTGATGGCACAAAAACTCTCGGTGCTTACAGGGTCGGCAGCGTGAGTGTGATTCCCCTGGTTTTGCACACCTCCATAGGCCACGGTAACCACTTTTCATCAGGTGGGCCGTGTGCTTGTCTGCAATCTAAGTGGTATAAAAAAACTATCTATCTATCTTGTGAGGGGCTTCTTACATACTAGAACCTACAATTGAATTACCTACATCATCATCAATCGAATATGTAACATTTTCAATGGATTTTGCATGCAGAGAAACTGCGAAGCATGTCGGACCTTATTTGTTTTTGTAACACCATTGTAACATACCGTGTTTCGAGCAATAAATGATTTACTTACTTACTGTATAAAAAGTACCAATGCTAGAAGAAAAATAAAATCATCAAAATGATAAATTTAAAAATCGGAGCATCTGTACTGTACCCGCATCTCGCACAAGGACATCAAACACAAAACGCCTTGCTTAATCTCGTTACGTGTACTTAATTACGTCGGAACTTGATAAAGTGCAAATAAAATTAAATTTGCACAAGTAATGTACATTACGACGATACACATACGATAATAACTTTGTAATTAATAATTTGTACGACGATTTTAGATTATTTTTTTCCCGACTACGGCGTAGCAAAAGGAGGGTTATGATTTTGACAGGCTATGAATGTTTGTATGTAGGTTCATCTGTTCCCTCATAGCTCCTCAACCACTTATTGGAACTGAACAAATGAGGTATCGTTAGAAGCATCTTAGTCGTCCGCTATTTATAGGCTATATAACGTGTCACTGAATCTAATGTGGCGCTTACTAGCGGTCAAAAAGTACTGTGTTAAACAATAAATTTGAGATAAATATGTCGTGTTTGTCTGTAAGGGTCTAATTACTGAAAAATTACACTTTAAAAAGTATTAAACAAGAAAATGTCAAGGATAGCCGTGGTCGTATGCCACTAGTATTTATATTGCTTTTACCACGGCAAAAAAAAATTCACGTCGTTATGAATGTCAACCACGTACGTACTTTTTTTTAAACTACGATACGCCTATTTGACTTCACCTCACTTGATGGTATGCTAAAGGTAAAGTCTCAGAAAAGAGGGTCACCATTACAGACACTAAGTAATGTTACAATGGTGGCACTCAGCTTGGCGGCCTCATCAGATGCTTTTTCACAACCCGATTAAAAGACCCGAGACCGTAGGAAGAAGGAAATACGTGTGCTGGTAATTAATTGCAGGTCTTGGTGGTGCGGCAAAGAAAAGAGTCTCCGAACCGCTTGGTACTTGCTCGTAAAGTCTGTACAGTGTGAGGGTGGTGTTGTGTTGTCCTGTGTAGGAAAGGAGAGGGTGGGATTAATTGGAAGAGCTCATCAGAACACTCATCATGGTAGAGACGGTAACATACAGCCAAAGAAGCAACATCTCTACGCATTTAAAAAGGCTGATATTTGTCAACTAGTCTCACTTTAGAGCACAGCCATAAATCGCTTCGTCTGAACCCGTCTGCCTAACGTAGATAGAAGCTCGGATAAAACATTAGGCATTTTGTTTAATTACTTATTTGTGTAATTTCACTCGGTGTAGATTTATAATGAACCCAGAAGTTCATCAGCAAGTACAACCTTAATGAAAATTACACAGGTGCTAGAGTAAATTGGTTTCAAATTCAAGGTCAAACATTTATATGAATTCAAATTAAAAAAAGGAGTCAATCAAAGAATCAATTTCATTTATTCAGTTTAGGCACACAAAGAGCACATATGAACGTCAAAATTTTACAATTATGTATGTCAAGAAATAATTAAAAATATTAAATAATGTAAAAATAAACCATTGAAAAATGATTCTTTCGCTGGTTCGGTAGATTAGTTCTACTGAGAAGATACCAGCAAGAAACTCAGCGAACTACATTAGAACTAGATTATTTTCTTTTTAAATTTGCTTTAGTTTACAATTTATTTTGTGCGAGCAAGCAAGAGACTTATGTTGACCACGCATTAACATCATTAAGAGTAAGTACTAGGAACTGAATTTACTAGTAGGCTAATTAACATAGTTAAGCTAAATTATTGGTGTTAGGAGTCGTTAATATCAGTAGATTTTAGCCAAGATTTGACCCTGAAACCTCTCGACAGTAAGGCTGTTTATCGTGCATGATTAGACTGCGAGCAAATTGACTCGTATCTGTGTCTATAATAAATACGGCTGCGTTCTGAAAAAAAATCTGACAAGATAAAAAAAAGAATAGGTGTTGAAAACGAATACCTATTCTGTACTTTTCATTTTTATCAGAAATATTACATATTTATGTTATTTTATTTGAAAATACTGGAGTTAAAACTTTAAATTTGACGCGCAGTTTTCGACGGAAGTAAAATAATAATCTTGATGTTAAAACTTATGTTTGACTAAAGTAATAAATATATTTGGATTAAATGATTTTTCAACATAACTTTACATTAATTTAATTGTTACTTACAAACAGTTGACATAACTTACAAAAAAGTCATCAGAATTTACAAATTTCGTTTGAACCGTCAAATGAAATTGGTAAAATCCAATGATCAATCAATCAATTAACCCACCGAAGTCCATTGCTGGACATAGGCCTCTCAACGCCATTTATTCCGATCCTCTGCCTTCCGCATCCAGTCTATCCCAGCCACCTTTTTCAGGTCGTCTGTCCATCTGGCTAGGGGGCGTCCTACCTTCCATTTACCTTCTCGTGGTCCCTAGGTCTCGTTTGCTCCAACGTGGCCAGCCCACTGCCACTTTAACTTGCTTATTCTGTGGCCTATGTCGGTAACTTTAGTTCTCTATCGGATAACCTCGTTCCGAATTCTATCCTTCAGAGAAATTCCAAGCATAGCTCGCTCCATAGCCCGCTGCACGACTTTTAAGCTATGGACCAGCCCCACTGTAAATGTCCACGTTTCGGCACCGTAAGTCATAACAGGTAGGACGCAATGATTAAAGACCTTTGTTTTAAGGTATTGCGGTAGGGGTGAAGAGAAAACTCGACGTAGTTTGCGAAAAATCTACTAACATTTTCCAAATTCAAAATTTCATTGCAGTTTCCATATTCCGCTCCGTTGACTACATCGTGTTCCTCGATACACATTCCATTTTCCCGCCAACACTAAAACAACTGTCACCGAATGCAACAGAAATGTATTACTCAGTTATATTTTCTCTTACAAGTTTTATACGGTTTTATGTTGTTATGCGATACCGTTTTGAGTTGTTCCTTAGACTTGAAACGTCTACAGTTCTGTATAATAAATAGGGAAGCATTTTCGCGTATTATATGAAAATGGTTTGTAAGATGGGTTTGTCTCAGTCAGTGGGGAGCCAATGGCTTTGTTTACATTACTGAGACCACAGAACAGATAATAGACCGTAGGACAACACAAATAAAACTTTGTATTTATTAGTCGCTTTATTATGAACTTAGACTAATAAATGAAAGAGCCGTATGCTTCCCGCCAGAGTAGAATTAGGACCACCCCATCTCTTTCCATGCGGTGTCGTACAAGGCGACTAAAGGATAGGGCTGTTTAACATCAGACAGATATATACAGTCCACACTCAGTCTCAGATGTAAGGCTCCAGTCAACTATAGTGCCCGGAATACGGTAATAGACTCACCCCTTATTACGTGGTACTGAAAACAATGATTGGTGAAATGTGGGTGTTAATTTATGTCTACCTAACTCTCCGGGGATAAAGGCGTGATTATATGTATATATTATGTATGTAAATTAAATCTTTACGTTCATGTACACGAGACTTTGCTTCCTCTCATTGGATAGCAATTCCTCTGTGCACTCTCGGTTTTGCTGGAAGAGAATTCAATCTTGAGTAAAGCTCACGTTTGTACGTAATATTTCATTAATTTGTATAATAATTAAGTATAATATAAATAAACAATATTAAAAGTTCACGTTAGGTGCAGTACAGTCTATAATGCAATGACGTTTTATTTATAGATACGTCATGCAGGAACATGCCGGCTTTCAATAATGGCGTATACACTAAATATAAAATAAATATAGCTTGGGAACATAATGTGTCATATTAGTCATAAAGTTATCGGAATATTTACCATATGTTCTGTGTTTCCGATATTTCGGCGCTGTTTGTGTTTGTTGCAAGCATCATGATCACACAACAATAGTTAAATACCTATAATACGTCATTATTATTATTATTATATACCCCGGGCGAAGCTGGGGTGGGTCAGCTACCCACCCCAGCTTCGCCCGGGGTATATTTTGAAGCGTCATATCCCTTTGAGCCCGTATGTTTTAGTCTTCAAAATATGTATGAAAAATTGCCAGATTTGTTAACATTTAATTTCAATGCTCCGCTCCCTTACATAGTAGCGTGATGATATATAGCCTAAAACCTTCCTCAATAAATGGACTACCCAACACTGAAAGAATCATTAAAATCGGACCAGTAGTTCCAGAGATTGGCGCGTTCAAACAAACAAACAAACTCTGCAGCTTTATAATATTATAGTATAGATTTATACGAATTATTAATTATATTATGATTTATACAATAATATTGTTATTAATGACTGTCACGTCTCTGATTGGTGGGTACAATGATGATGTACGTCATCATATTTTTTGCCATTTTAGAGTATGGATTTAGGGAGGGAACTTCATAGAATATACCCCCTAGCGGCCTCAGAGCTGTACAAGGTTAAAAAGTAATGAATAAAATAGAGTACGGTAGGCGAAACGGTGATGCACATATTCTAGTTCATATATTACTCAAATCTTTATGTCATACGGAACCATTAGTGCAAGTCTCCAAGTCACTCTTCACAGGTTTCTCCATAATATTACAGAATTCAGTATCAAAGCAGTCTTTCAACTTTTAACAAGCTCGGATACTCCACCGCATTCACATAAACTAGGCTGCAGAATTATATTGCGGGTAGTTTAAAAAAAAATACTTTCATAAAAATGAGAAATTTTCGAGCGAAGGTCTCGAGTTCTCGACCTTATGAAGTTAAACGGCTGTTTATGAAGTAAAAGTCTTTATTAAGAGGCTTCGCTTTAACTGGGTTAATTTTGAGTCGGTTATACTGAGCTCATTACATTTATTTTGAGAGTTACTTTGACTAAAGTCTAACTTTTTATTAGCTGCAGTAAAATGACGTTTTGTGGGTTGCCGGTTTTTGAAGAAAAATAAATAGGGATGTAGCCAAATGAGTGAATCATAAATTAATGAACAGTTTGGTTTTGTGTTTGAGATTTAATATTAAGTTGTAATGTATTTTTTTATTCTATTATTGTTACTATACTAGAGGATTGATTCGAGGACCTTTAAAATGAAACAAAAATGCCATAATAATGTACTTTAATCAATCTTTTTCGGAATTACTGTCACTGTCGCTTTCGGTAACACTAATAATAAATCTATCTGTCACTTCATCTATAATATGATCGAGGTGGCACATTTTGTCTTCCACTTTTATAGTGTGAGACACACAGTCACTCCACTTAGCCGGTGTCACTTTGTTTATACCTTCTTGAAATAATTTTTTAACTTCTTGCATTTTATACGTCTTATTATTATTTGCAACGTGACCCTTTACCTGCGCCCATACCAACTCAATGGGGTTCAGCTCACAGTGATAAGGGGGCAATCTTAAAACTGTGATGCCTTTATGTGCAGCCATCTCGTCTACGGCATATTTCTCAGTAAGATTTTGCTGTATCACAATATCTATTAGAGTGGCCTTTACCATATTTGGTTCAAATACAATATTTTTATTAGTCAGCCACTCTTGAATTCGTGGTTTTGTCCACGACATCTTCGGGATTGTTTGGATCTTCCTAGAGTATAGGTATAGGGTATAGGGCGCATTGTCCATTACGACTACTGCATTTGGTTTGAGTTTGGGTAGAATACCGCGGAACCAATCCTCGAAACACTCTGCATTCATCTCGTCATGGTAGTCTTCTGTACCTTTCTTTGCTTCAAACATAAGAAGTCCGTCGTCCAGGAAGCCTTCTTCTCCGCCTATGTGACTAATTATTAGTCGTTTTCCCTTTCCTGTGGGATTTTTTAATCCCGTAGTCAGGCCGTCTAAAAATGCCTGTCGAGAAGAGGTAATGCTTCCATCAATCCAGGCTTTTTTTGTAGTATGACCTGAAAAGAACAAGAAAAATCATAAGTTTCGATAGCAAAACAAAAATGCTACAAATATAAGAAACTAAGAGTTGACACTTAAACTTTTTAGTTTGGCGAGATATTATTTGTAATATTATTATGTAACCATTATTTGTAAATAAATAAATAAAAAAAATAAAAAATCACGTACCAGCATTGACCCAGGTCTCGTCTTGATAATATATATATTTTCCCTCCCTGCGATATTGTTTAATTAAACGCAGGTAGCGCTGGCGCCATGATATGATATCTTGTCTATCAATAAGCACACTCTTGCGTGATCGAGTAACGAATTCGAAATTGAGATGTTTCATAATTTTTCTCAGTGTCTCTTTCGAGAAGTTGGGCAATCCTGGTTCATCATTTACAACTTGCAGCACCTAAAAAATAATATAGTTATTACCTAATTAGTTAATATTACACATGGGATAGGAGAAAACATACATACCTAACGTATAATAAAAAGATGAGTGACGACATGTAAACTAACCTTTGTGATGGTGGGTATTTCATTTCTATGAAATAACTGATGTACAATTCGTGTAATTGCAGTGAATGTGAAATTATCAAGTTTATCTTTAAAGGTAAGTTTTGGGCCCGTTTTTTCGGGAGGTTTTGGTGATTCGCTGTCGTTCTCCTTGTGCTCCTTTAAAACAGAATAAACAGTGCGGACGGATATTCCCAAGACTTCAGCCACCTTGTCAACGCATTCACTTGTTTTTGGTAATTCAATGTTTGGTTCTGAACATTTCACTTCAAACACATATTTGTAAACGTTTCTGACCCAAAGTTTTTCTGTTGCACTTAGAGCTACACGTGGCCTCTTTTTCTTAGGAGATAAAAACGTGTCTCCATCTTGCGATGTGCCCGGCAGAGCATCCATGTCTTTGATGTATCAAACAAAAAAAACTAAAACTATTAACGAAAACAGGCAATGAAAAACAAACACAACGTAACATAAACTTAACAATAATGATAACAAAAACAACGCGCAGTGGGCAAATCAAAATTATTCGTGTACTCAAAACAGAAGTTAGAAGCCGAATGAGCGAATGACAACCGAAACAAAATGGCGGCCAAGCGTCATCGTAGCACCATAACCAAAAATCAGTACTACCAACTTGAGAGAGCGGTTGCTTGAGTGTTATCTTGCTTAATGTGTAAAAGGATCAACGTTTATACAGCCTTTTATTTACATTAATATTAAATAGAATTTAGCATGATCATTATGAGGCAACATAATTTGCCGAACGATTAGATATTCCGTAAACTTTTGTGAACTGAATCACATCACTATTGAGATTAAGCTGTCAACATTATTTTACGGAATGACATTTAGAAACGTCATTTTACTGCAGCTAATAAACAGTTAGACTTTAGTTTCAATGTTGCTGTTTTAATTTTTTTTTCCAAATATTTAGGGAGTTTTTAAAAATATGGGTTGCTGCGCGGGGAAATTGTCTTAACCTACAAAGATAAGTTTACTTTATAATAGTGATAATATGTAATAAAATAACTAAAAATCGCTGTCAGTGTAGGAAGAAAAGTAGGTATTACATACCCAGTTATGAAGCCTTTATATATGATCCCAAGTAATTACGAGCTCATTGACGTCTACAGGACACGTTTTAAAATATAACAAACATTTCTGAATATAAAAATGTATACTGTATCCATAACAGGATGAGGACCATGATTTCAATATTCAACCAAAATCTAAAACAATAACAACGGTCAGGAGGCTTCGATTTCCGCTCAATCATGCCTTCAACCCCGGCGGATTAGGCAGAGGTGAATTAACCACATCTACATTTCACCTATCATTAAATTCAGTCCCACGTAATAGGGGGTGAGCCTATTGCCGTCTTCCGGGCACTATTTCATTTATTATTTTCATTTATATCAAGTCCGGTTTGTATATATTTGTCTGATTTTAAACAGCCCTATCCCTTAGTCGCGTTGTACGACAACGCATGGGAAGAGATGAGGTGGTCCAAATTCTATTCTGCCAGGAATCACGTTTTTTTACGTTGGTCTGGATTTTTATACGTAAAACTACATAATAATATGTATTTCAAAAAAGTAGATGAGTATGTTCCTCCATTTTTTAATACTCATATTAAAAGCTATGCTTACGTTCTGTCTAGATTCTGTTGCGGATTAATAAAAAAAAACTTAATACAGAAATTCCTACAACGCTCAAGTTTGTTCAAGGTTCAAGCTCATCTTTATTAAGATAAAGATATTCTACATCAGCATATTCAAGAAAAGCAAGATAGATTGCATGAATAGTATCTCGCGAACAGCCGAGAGGAAATTGTGTAATCTCCTTACTTACAGTCTAGGTTGGAGGTGCAAATACTTCATGTTATATGGCAACATTATTTTATGTTGTTGTGTTATTCGAGGTCAAGTAAGATACAGTGACCTATCCTATTTATTTCAGACGAAAAGTGGTTACCGTGGCCTATGGACGTGTGCAACACCAAGGGAGTCACACTCGCGCTGGCAACCCTGTAAGCACAGAGAGTTTCTGTGCGGGCAGTGTAAAAGACAAAGCAGGACAAGCTTTTGGTCTTCCCACTGACAGCACAAAAACTCTCCAGTGAGCTCTGACTACCTTACTCACCGCCGGGAACACAACATGAGGTTATTATGGCTGGGATATTCTGTAGGGCGAGTGATGCGATAATAGAATGTAGCATCATGTCAAACAATTCATCTGAGCTCAAATCATTGTACATGCGGTATAACACACACGGCGAGACAAAGTCCCTCCTAAGATTGAGAGGTTGCCTTCCGGTCTTAGATGTGTTTTTATACCACTTAGGTGGCAGACACGCACATGTCCCGCCTGATGGGTAATGGTTACCGCGGCCTAAGGACGTGTGTAACACGAGAAGAGTCATTCCTGCTACCGACCCTGCAAAAAGCTTCTTGAAAACCCCCACAGTTTTGTTTACTAAGCGGTTAACCAACCTAATGGCTAACGCGCTTATATAGCTTAACCTACGACGGTTTACCTTGTATCGAGCGATTGATTTTTAAAACATTATTATGCATGACATTTTTGGCTACTTTTTACTTTTAGATTTAATATACAATTTATTTTTTGGAAACTTGTTTTTTTGTATTGACATTTATAAAACATTGACATGTACTATTTAATTTCCTATTTAGGCTATTGAATATGTTTAATGTTTTTAATTGTGACATAACATAACTTATAATTTGTTTAAAATAAAATTTCCACTATTAATAATTTTTGTACGCCTGTCTGGGCAAAACATGTTGGCACTATAACAAACGACAATTATATTGTAACAACATCCATGTAACCCGTGTTTATGCAAATAAATGAATCTTGAATCTTGATCCATATTTCAATCTTTCAATCAAAAGTCCCGATGAATGTCACCTCAAAATAAGCTCTATTGGTTCTGTTTAACGTCTGTCGGAATCAATGAGTCGAGAGGATACTTACAGGCGCTGTCGCGGTACTCGACAGGTTGATATTTGAAGTACAGGATTGTTTTTCGAAGTGATGTTCAAGATTCTATTTATTTACTTGATTCTTTTGTGGCGTAGCGGTAGAGCGTTTGATTGAAATTCTACATCAATTTGTGCTCAATGCTGATATACGGGTACTTGGGAGGTAGGACAAGGCGGTATTTCCGCCCAATTGAGCAGTCCGACTGGGGAAGTACCTCCGCCCTACAGAATACCGCGGTTATAATAACTTCGTGTTGTGTTCCCAGCGGTGAGTAGGGTAGCCAGAGCTCACTGGAGAATTTGTGCTGTCAGTGGGATGACTAAAGGCTTGTCCTGCTTTCTCCTCTACACTGACGGCACAGAGGCTCTGTGCTTACAGGGTCGGCAGCGCGAGGGTGGCTTCTATGGTGTTACACACGTCTATAGGCCACGGTAACCACGTTCCATCAGGTGGGCCGTGAGCTTGTCTGCCAAGATGTAGTCTTAGATCGACCTATATCGGGTTGCCCATTCACCATTACTTTGTAAATCTGTTTCTGATAAATATAAAAACAGTCTAAATGTAAAAAATAATGTTATAATAGTTTATGAAACAGTTGCATAGTAAGGGATTTTATAGTACCGGTCTAAGAAATTTGTAAGACCAAATTTTGTTCCGTTTCATACACATGTAATCTCATGAAATAATTAATATAATTTGTGTAAAATGACAGAAATGTTGTGCGCCAAAATGAATGCGCATACGTGTTTTCTCGCGTGCACAGACTATGTAGATAAAATCCAGCTGAAGTTAAATCAAAAGAGAAAAAAAAATGTTAAGTAAGTACAGTCGTCATAGAATAACCGTACAATGTAATTTAAAAAAAATATTTTATTATTCTGTACGTAAAGACCGTCATGTAAGTTTTGGTTCTAATTTTTTAATGTGATAATTTCAGTATGAAAATAAATAAAAAAATATTTCGTTCTTTTCGTTTTTTTTTATATACCACTTAGGTGGCAGACAAGCACACGTCCTACCTGATGGAAAGTGGTTACCGGGGCCTATGGATGTATGCAACACCAGGAGTGGCACAATCGCGCTGCCGACCATGAAGAAACCATCTGATGCCCCTCTTGAAGAACCCCATATTGTAGGTGCTTGGGAAAACCGTTTATTTCGTTCGTTTGAACGAATCATGCTTTAACTGCTGAATGGATCTAGCTCCTTAATAGTAATGGGGTAGATTTTAGTCTGAAATAAAATATAGATTATTTTATCCCGGCAATAGGTTCCCACAGTAAGGTGTAGAAGGTAGTCAAGATATCTCAAAGTCAATAATTCTGTCTTCCTCTGATATTTCAAGATAATTTTGTTGTCTGATTAACTGAAGTATAATCTGAAAATTGAAGTAATCCTTTGAGAAACTCCACAAGTTGTTTTTAATCTTGTAAGACAGAAGCTTGTTCCCAAGTTTGTAGAATATACTTTGTTCAGAGAAGGATTTAGATAATAGCCAACGTAAGACTAACAAAGGAGCTGCTTATTATTAGACATCTTATGTAGATCATTTTATCTGACTTCAAAAAGGAGTGTTATCGAATTCTTGAGGTGATTTTAGGGGTCCATACCTCAAAAAGAAGAAAAAAACCGGGGCCTTTATAGGATCACTTCGTTGTCCGTCTCAGGTATGCGTGCAGGTATCAAGTTGAAATTTATAACACACTAGCACCGCGCCGCGGTTTCACCCGCGTAAATCCTGATCCCATGGGAATATCGGGATAAAAAGTAGCCTATGTTACTCACGAAGAATGTAGCTTTCTAATGAAAAAAGAATTATTAAAATCGGTCCAGTACTTTTTGAGTTTATTCGTTACATACAAATCTTTCCTATTTATAATATTATTATATATTATAACATAGATACTCAGGTCTATGACGTGTTGAAACTGTGCAAAAATTAAACTTCTAAGTCAACGTATTCAAAATATATTACGTTTTATGTAGCTTAAGTTACGGAACCCTCGGTGCGCGAGTTCAACTTGTCATTGACCGATTTTTTTCGGTTCGTTATATATCCGATAGAGAAGAGGCTTTAACTTTGTGTATGTTTAGGGATTAATATTCATCATCATTATGATTTTAGCGATGTTCCTAGTAATATCCACATATAAGAAACCACAAATACATTCGCACACACGCACACAAACACACACACGCGCACACGCACACGCACACACACACACACACACACACACACACACGCACACGCACACGCACACGCACACGCACACGCACACACACACACACACACACACGTGCATATACTATACATTCTTAAACTAATTGCTCGTTAAACCATGGTTTTAATCTGTATAGATATGGAAGAGCGTGGTCACCTGACACAGGCATCCTTTGCTTAAAAGGTGACCACGATCAATATTCTAATTGTGTAAACAGATTTATTGAACAATAAATTATTATTATTATTATTATATATAAGGTATCTAATAGCTCGGGGTCCGCTTACTTCTTCTATAGCTTTTAAGGGAACAACTGCCTTTTTATTGACTTCCAAAACCCAAGAATCGTCGTCTCGTCCATCAATTAGCAGAAAAAAAGTACATACACTTCTGTACCTCTCAGTACCTTACTAAACTCTAAACTGTCTACTAATAATAAACATACATACATAAACTCACGCCTACATTCCCGAAGGGGTAGGCAGAGGTGCTAGCACCCACATTTCGCCAGTTTATGTTTAGGTCCCAACCTATTAATAATAAAACTAGAAATAAATGTGTTAAGTACCGATTGAACCGGGCAATGTACATAATATTTAATGTCAGTAGGCATCATGTTCATAGATGTACAGTCATAAACGGTGTAGTATCGAACGCGAGTGTGATTCATGAAGCTGCGCCTACGCTAGCTAAGCCTTTTACATGCGGAACATAAGTTGAGCAAAAGCACGCATTGTATTACGTGCCTCTAACGGGAGTAACAGCGCATTGACCAGCGAATTGACTCCTTAACCTCTAGGCCTTTAGCTAGAGGTCGATGAACGACCTCCGCCCCCCATGAGCGCCGACCTGGGGGTGACAGGTGAAGCCGCCTGTCACCCTGGCAGAAGCAGGCGCGTCTCCCCGTTTTCCGGGAACGAGTTGGGGACTCTGTAGTCCCCACACACCCGAGGAGAGGGCCAGATTGTGAGAGATGGCCCTGGGTCGGCCGGGGTGCGAGGGATATGCCTGTCAACCTCACCTTCGGCAACCAAAACGACCCACAGGTGGCGTGCGTTTTAGTCGGTTCGAGTCCGACATAACCTCTGCACTGCGTACCATCCCGTAGATGTGATCGGTTTAAGCCCCAAAGTTCACACACACACGCACACATGCACGCATGTACGCACGCACGTAACCGCACACACACACACACACACACACACACACACACACACACACGCAAGCACGCACGCTAAAGATTAAAAAAAAGACAAAAACATTAAACTTTCAAAATGTTTCCGCTAATATTATTGTGTCAGTTTTTAATGGTGACAGTACATCATGGCAGTATATCCGAAGCTGTTGAAAGCTATTGTAGTCCATATTGCACGCTTGTAAATGTCAAGAGCGACTGGCGTTTATTGCGTTTTGTTAGCGTAACTCACATGGCTGTGAGCACTTCAAATGTGATTGCTGGGATATCATAGTTTTGCAGCGATGTATTGTGTTATTTTGTACACTAATAAAATGCTTTGTTGTGGTTTTTATCTATTTTAATGCACTAAACCCAATAAAAATTAGATTATATTAAGAAATTGAAGTTATCGATGACTGAAATTGTAAATTATGATAATAATACTCTTAAGTTATTTTTTTTTATACAACTTAGGTGGCAGACAAGCACACGGCCCACTTGATGGAAAGTGATCTGACCTATGAACGTGTGTAACACCAGTGGAGTCACATCCGTGCTGCCGACCCTGTAAGGACAGAGATTTTGTGCCGTCAGTGTAGAGGACAAAGCAGGACAAGCCTTTGGTCGTCCCACTAACAGCACAAAAACTCTCCAGTGCAGTGAGCTCTGGCTACCCTACTCACCGCCGGGAACACAACACAAAGTTATTTAGGCTCACCCCCTATTACGTGGGACCGAATACAATGATTGGTAAAATGTGGGTGTTAATTCACTTCTGCCAACCCTCCAGAGATAAAGGCGTGATTATGTGTATGTACAACGTAAAAATTGTTTGTGATAATAATAATAAAAAGTACCCCAATTTTCTTTAGTGACGTGGCGGTAGTAAACTCGATTGCTGTACAGGGGGCTCAAGTAAGTTTTAGGAGGTAGGACACGGCGGTATTTCCGCCCAATTGAGCAGTCCGACTGGGGAAGTACCTCCCGCCCTACAGAATACCACGGCTATGATAACTTCGTGTTGTGTTCCCAGCGGTGAGTAGCGAATCCAGAGCTCACTTGTCCTGCTTTGTCTTCTACACTGACGGCACAGAAACTCTGTGCTTACAGGGTCGGCAGCGTGAGAGTGACTCCTTTGGTGTTACAAACGTCCATGGGTCACGGTTATCATTCAAATGAACGAAATAAACGGTTTTCCCAAGCACCTACAATATGGGGTTCTTCAAGGGGTATCAGATGGTTTCTTCATGGTCGGCAGCGCGATTGTGCCACTCCTGGTGTTGCATACGTCCATAGGGCCACGGTAACTACTTTCCATCAGGTGGGCCGTGTGCTTGTCTGCCACTTAGGTGGAATAAAAAAAAGTTTGATTCACGCTCAGTGCAAATATTTGTATGCATGAATATGTCTATGTGCTGTTTATTTCCGTGCTTTGGAGAGCACATTAAGCCGACGATTCCAGTTGCCATATGAATATCTGTAGTAGTCGTTACGGGTAGTTGGTGCACTCCGACTCTTTCTCTGACTAATCTTCCTACAGAACTACAATATCGCCAATTGGTTGTGGATGTCTGATAGCAGTCGCTTCTCGAAAAATATCCAATTTCAGCTGCATCACAGTTAGAAAAGGAAAGGTACTGAATTTTTATTTATTTTATTTTTATTTGTGTATAAACTCATAAACTCACGCCTATATCCCCGAAGAGGTACGCAGAGGTGCTAGCACCCACATTTCGCCAGTTTATGTTTAGGTCCCAATGTAATAGGTGGCGAGCCTATTGCCATTAGCCGGGTACTTATAAACCTGCGATAAATACAAACATAAATTCGAAAAGCATCGAAAAGTCATTGGTGTGTGCCATGGTAAAGCCTGGAATCGAACCCGAGACCTCGTCTCAGCAGTCCATTACTCATTACCACCAGGCTACGGTGGTTTTCAGTTTTATTTATGTATTTTTTTATAAAACATAGGTATTATTAAAGATCTTAAAATTAAATTACAGTTCACTATACTACTATTTGACATGGTGTACAAATTAAATTTATATATTAATTTTATTATTTTAATTGTGAAAAAGCTCATTGAATGATTTGTTATAGGGAATATTAGTAATTTCGTTTCTATTATATTCTGGTTGCGCCGATGTAGAAACTGTATTTTTTGACGCGGAAACACACTCCTTCTATACCCATCTCCCCTCCCGCACTAACCATAGTATAGTACTAGATATAGTTTCCGTCCGCCATTTGTGATATATAGACACTCACTCCCGCTATGAACTAGCCAGCGTAAAGGCGGACCGCGCGCGCGTCTCTCAGAAATGAATAATATTTGTTGCATTTTTACCGCTTCATAGACCTTTACCGATCGGATTGTGCCTCTCGTGTGTCCCTCAAGTGATTTAGTGATGCTGGCGGCAGCTCCTGAGCAAGGAAGAGAAGATCCGTGTACCGGCTGCGATGAAAACACGTGGTGTCGTGAAGGTTAGTGCATCCTCTCCTAATTTCTCGGGTTGCATTCATTGCCTGGATCACGTCCGCGGCAACCCGATCACCTGTCTTTTTGTGTGTAAAGCGTCAATGGAACAGTTAGCTACTTCCCCGCAATACAGTCCACTAGCGCACGTGGCCAATCGCGCCACCATTCTATGGTCCTTCGAGCCGGATTCTTAGCCGTAGTTCGTATTTTGTTATTATTCTAATGGGAATAAGCGCACCGCACCTAAATGCCTGGTTATTTTAGTAGAAAACCCCGCATCTAGACATTTAGGATTAGATTTGTTGTCCGTTCGCCGCTGGCTCGCATCGTACCTACCTAGTACATACATAGGTTAGGTATCGTATCAACACTTAGTCGTAGTTCGCAATTTTCGCACCGCGCCTAAATACCTAGTTATTTTAGTAGAAAACCCCGCATCTAGGCATTTAGGCTTAGATCTTAGGTATACTAGACACCCTAGTGCATAGGCACAGTGTAATACCTAACGCATTTGGCTTTGTTTTATTTTTTTCAATTAAGTTGTTCGCTCGCCGCTAGCTCGCATCGTATTTACCTAATACCTACGTGGGTAGATACGTGGTTGTACCTACCTCGCCCGCATCTCATTCCAATTCATACGAAAGTATTTTAATTTGAATAGATATTACGCAATACTTAATCTCTGAAATAATAGTTGAACCTGGACAGCGGTCTGGCTCGCGTAGGTACGATCTGGCTGTTGCTAGGCGCGTTTTGTTCAAGCGTGCATTCACAGTTGTAAATACCTACCTACCTGCAGAGTATCGCTCGCGTCGCGTCGCTGCTCTGTACCGCTAAGATTAAGTCATTTCATATTTGTTGTTTACAGCACTTTAGTTTGAGATTTAATTGTAAACATGTCCCCAAAGGTTGATAAGACCGGTAAAGTTCAATTGAAACTTTTATACGCTAAAAAAGAAATGATTTACTCTCGCGTACAATCGATTTATGATAATGCACTTAAAACCTCTGATTTGGCCATTAGAGATTCGTTCTTGTGTTCTATAGAAAACTTAGATAGTCTACGCGCGGATTTCGAAACCTTAGTACATGACATCAACGTTTTAGAGTTGAATTTGGATCCCGATTACTCAGTGAGTTATCAAGCCTTGTCGTCGTTTGACGATTTGTATTGTCGTATCAAGCGCGTCGCTAGGAGTTTGGAGAAACCGTCTGACCGACCCAACCCCACTCGCGACCGACCTAAGTTGCCACCAATTCAAATACCCGAATTTGATGGTAACATTCGCAATTGGTGTCTATTTATAGATAGTTTTGAGAATACAATAGATAAGAACGATTCGTTGACAGATCACGAAAAATTGCATTATCTCGTTGAAAAATTGACTGGTAAAGCTATAACCGTTTGCGCTGGAATTACGTTTAGTGCCGAGAATTATAATTTAATTTTAAATACTTTGAAAGCTAAGTATGAGGATAAAAGATCGGTAGCTAACGCCTATTTAGATCAGATGTTTGATTTGAAATCTATTACGGCATGTAACGATCAAAACTTAGAGAAATTTCTAGATACTTTCGCGTCAGCTGTTCGCGCCGTAAAGAACCTAAAGATCGATGACCTCTGCGACTTCGTATTTTTGTATATGGGTTTAAAGAAATTAGATTCCGAAACCATTCGTTTGTTTGAGTCGGATCATCGCGGCAGTAAAATTCCTAAGTTCGAAGACTTAGAAAGTTTTGTTCGCGAGCATATAAAGGTATTGCAACGCTCTTCATCGAAACATGAAGGCGCGAAGAAGGTTGTTACTTCTGAACGCAAAATAGATGCCTCATCGAGGTCACTGAGGTCAACCCATACTTATGTTAATACCGCACCAGCACGTGTACAATCACCTGTTTGCTCTTTGTGTAGTACTCATCATTCGCAACTGTACAAGTGTCCTGGTTTCCTAAAATTGTCGCCTAGTGATCGTTATAGGTTTGTTCGCGCTAATAATTTTTGTTTTAATTGTCTCGGTACTAAACACCGCGTTGTTTTATGTAATAGTAGCAATAGTTGTCGCAAATGTCAAGCGAGACACCACACTTTACTTCATTTTGAGAATAGTAATGCCGCATCCAATGTGAGCACAGTTGGCTCGTCGAGCGGTGACACACGGCAGCCTGCGCCGCAGCCGCAGCCCGCGCTCGCGCGCGCTCCGGCCCGCCCGGTGACCGCTGCGGATGACGTCACCTTGTGTTCGTTCTCCGCTAGTGCTGCACTCACTACTGTGTGTCTCGCGACCGCTCGCGTTGTTATTGTTGATGCATTAGGTAAGCCGCGCATTGTTCGAGCGCTATTAGATGGCGCTTCGCAAAGTAATTTTATTACTCAAGATTGTTGTCAACGTCTTGGTTTCAATGTTGATAAGCGTTCAACCCATTCAGTGGTGAAAGGTTTTGGGGGTTTGCAGTCAGCTGTTCATGGCACCGTTAAAACAAGGTTTGGATCTCGTTTTAATAATAATATTTGGTTTGACATGGATTCGCTCGTAACAGATAAAATAACTGAACAGTTGCCTACCGTCCCAGTTGACACGTCTTTATTAACGAAATTTAAAGACTTGCCTTTAGCTGATGAGACTTACGCTGTTCCTGGAGTCGTCGATATATTGATCGGCGCTTCGATTCTCCCGCACCTCCAGTTATCACGTAAGGTTCAAGGGGGACCGACGTACCCCGCTCCGCACGCCCTGGAAACAGTTCTGGGTTTTGTTATAATTGGTTCCGCACCCGCTTCTATAGATAGTTTTAGTCACTCGACTGCCTCGTTCTGTTGCACCGTCGAGCCGCCACTGGAGTCTACCATCCGCAAGTTTTGGGAGATTGAAGAGGTCAATGTCCCACCAATCCTAAGCCCTGATGACAAGATGGCTGAGGATATTAATGTCGCACGACTACTCGTGATGAGCAGGGTCGTTATGTTGTCGCGCTCCCTTTCAAGGGAGATATTTTTTCGCTCGGTGACTCCCGTGCATCCACTGAAAGACGCTTTCATTGTTTAGAACGAAAGATGCAGGCGTCTCCAAAGTTAAAGCAAGCCTATGATGAGGTTGTTAACGAATATTTAGATAAAGGTTACATCTCACCTGCGCCTGCGGACACTGACGAGACCCAGCCTTCGTACGTTATCCCGCACCACGGAGTTATTAGAGAAGATAAGCTTACTACTAAACTCCGCGTAGTTTTAGATGGCAGTGCTAAGACTAGCACTTCCGTGTCGCTTAATGACATTTTGTATTGTGGTCAAAATCTTCAAGGTAATTTATTTGACATAATTGTAAATTTTCGCTTATTCGCTGTTGCACTCTCTGCAGATATTCGACAAATGTTTTTGTGCCTTGAAGTGCGCAAACCCGATCGTAGGTTTCAACGATTTTTGTATAAATTTTCACCGCAAGAACCTTTAATGGTTTACGAGTTTAATCGTGTTTGCTTCGGGCTTAAATCTAGCCCTTTTCACGCACTTCGCACCGTCAAGCAGTTGGCCGCTGACGAGGGCGATGCATTTCCGAAAGCGAGAGCCACCATTGAAACTGGCTTATACATGGATGACTTCGTGTATAGTGTAGATAGCGAGGCAGAGGCTGTCGAGACGGCCGCTCAAGTTATAAGTCTCATGAAGGCTGGTCAATTTGATCTCGTGAAATGGACGAGCAACTCGCAAACTGCGTTAGAGTCGATTCCACCGTCGCACCGATTGTCTTCGGTTAAGGAATTCGATGAAAGTGATACGCACAAGGTGCTTGGTTTAAGCTGGTCGCCCGCATCTGATACGTTTAGTTTGAGAATTAGTTCGACCCCGCAAACTTGTACTAAACGCATTATCCTGTCGTGTGTGGCACGGATATGGGACGTAATGGGATTCGTAGCTCCTGTCGTTTTGTACGCCAAACTACTTATAAAAGAGCTTTGGCTTTCCATTTGTGATTGGGACGACACCGCGCCCGACAACATTACTAAGTTGTGGGCTCGCTTTAGAAAAGAACTTTCTGTGCTTGACCAAATACAAATTCCGCGTCATGTAGGTATATCGCAACATAGTGTTGTTACGGTAGTAGGTTTCGCGGACGCTAGTGAGAGGGCGTATGGAGGAGTAGTCTACTTTCATGTCTCGAATGTAGGTAAGGTTTCAATTAGCCTTATAAGCGCGAAATCAAAGGTCTCTCCCCGTAAGGTCGTCTCTCTGGCACGCCTCGAGCTATGCGCTTTACTATTGTTAGTAGTTAGATTGATCACCTCTATCGCCAATGCTTGTAGTAGTCGCATTAATATTAGTAGAATTTTAGCTTTTTCGGACTCAACAGTCGCTTTGTGTTGGGCCCACTCTTCGCCCCATCGTTGGGACACATTCGTCGCTAATAGAGTGGCAAAAATTCAATCGGAATTAGCGCCACAAAATCTCTTTCACGTTGCTGGCACCGACAACCCAGCCGATTGTCTCTCTCGTGGATTGCTTCCTTCGCAAATTTTGGATCACCCGTTGTGGTTTAGTGGACCGTCCTGGATTCATGCCGCGTTAGATAAGTGGCCAGTTAGTCAATTCAATCCCACTACGGTTTCCGAACCACCCGAGGAAAAGAAGCACTCGCTTGTTGTATCGGTCCCGCGTGAAGAGTCCCTTATTTTGTTGTTGGCTAATCGCGTCTCGTCTTGGTCGAGACTGTTGCGTTGTGTTGTTTATGTAGGCCGATTTTTGAGAATTTTATCTACGCGCGGTCATATAACCGCCGCTGATTTAGATAAAGCTGAATTGGTCATACTTCGCGAGTTGCAGAAATGTTATTTTGCTTCTGAATTTAAAAATTTAGAATTTAACAAACCTTGTAGTCGTTCTTTCCGACACTTGAAACCATTTTTGGAAGATGGACTCATTCGAGTAGGTGGTCGTTTGAGAAATTCAGGTTTAGGATTTGAACAAAGGCACCCAGTAGCTCTCCCGCGTAAGGACCACGTATTAGATTTGTTAGTAGATTATCAGCATAAGGTGAATTGTCACGCTGGTCCCGATTTGTTAATGTCTATTTTGAGACAGAAATACTGGATAATTTCCGCTCGTAATTTGATTCGCGCTAGAGTACACAGATGTGTACCTTGTTTTAAACTCCGCCCGCGTTTTATCGCGCCTGAAATGGCCGATCATCGCTCTTGTCGTGTTGTTCAATCCGCAAAACCTTTCGTACACACCGGCACGGACTTTGCTGGGCCTTTCAAAGTCACCATTGCTCGTGGTCGTGGCATTCGCTCCACGAAAGCTTATGTTTGTTTGTTCATTTGTATGACAACTCGCGCGGTTCATATAGAGTTGACCGGTGATTTAAGTACGCAAAATTTTATGTCCGCTTTTAAACGTTTTTTGTCGCGTCGGGGTCCGGTTAAGCGCATGTATTCGGACAACGGTACAAACTATGTAGGGGCCCGACGTAGTATTTCGGAATTGCACGCATTCTTACGGTCTAAGTACTACCAAAGTGAATTCGCTCACATCTTAGCCGAAAATCGCATTGAATGGTACTTTAACACGCCTGCAGCTAGTCATTTTGGTGGTAATTGGGAAGCGAATATTAAAAGCCTTAAGTCGCATCTGTTTCGCGTCATAGGCGAACAGATTCTCTCGTTCGAGGAGTTGAGTACCGTACTTGCTCAAGTAGAGGCGGTGATGAACACGCGTCCGCTGTGTCGGACTCTATCTAGCGATCCGTCAGAGCCATTAGCGCTGACGCCAGCTCACTTCCTAAATACGACTCCTCTAAAATATTTGCCCGCAATAGATGTTGAAGACGATAGAATGCACCTTCTAACTCGTCACGCTCTTTTGGATAAGTTGGTCCAATCGTTTTGGAATCGTTGGAGAACCGATTATTTGCACACGCTGCAGTCACGTCAAAAATGGAATACTCCATCCAACCCAATTACTGTAGGTACGGTGGTAGTCCTTATGACTGAGAATGCGCCTCCTTTACATTGGCCTCTAGGAGTAGTAGAGGAAATTTTTCCCGATGCCCGCGGGATAACTCGTGTTGTACGGGTTAAAACTGCAACCGGATCGTATCTGCGCCCGGTTGTTCGCCTCTGCCCTCTGCCTAGCCAGCAGTAGGCACGAGTTCCAATCTATGTTTATATTTTAGTTGTTATTTCCCAAACCTAGATTTAGATTAGACATTAGATTTGTTCCACATTTTTCGTTTCGAAGGTAACCCTTCAAGCCGGGGGGAATGGTTGCGCCGATGTAGAAACTGTATTTTTTGACGCGGAAACACACTCCTTCTATACCCATCTCCCCTCCCGCACTAACCATAGTATAGTACTAGATATAGTTTCCGTCCGCCATTTGTGATATATAGACACTCACTCCCGCTATGAACTAGCCAGCGTAAAGGCGGACCGCGCGCGCGTCTCTCAGAAATGAATAATATTTGTTGCATTTTTACCGCTTCATAGACCTTTACCGATCGGATTGTGCCTCTCGTGTGTCCCTCAAGTGATTTAGTGATGCTGGCGGCAGCTCCTGAGCAAGGAAGAGAAGATCCGTGTACCGGCTGCGATGAAAACACGTGGTGTCGTGAAGGTTAGTGCATCCTCTCCTAATTTCTCGGGTTGCATTCATTGCCTGGATCACGTCCGCGGCAACCCGATCACCTGTCTTTTTGTGTGTAAAGCGTCAATGGAACAGTTAGCTACTTCCCCGCAATACAGTCCACTAGCGCACGTGGCCAATCGCGCCACCATATTCTTTACGAAAAAAATAATTTAGACCCATTTTTTTACTACCTATTAAAATCCTTATTATAATACAAAGACGGTGTAAAAACTGGTATTAAGAACGAGTGCTGATATTCAGTGCAACCTTCTTACTTAAACTACCCCTTTCCTATACAGGACAACGTGTGCAGGGCTTGGATGTCATCGGCACACGGTGCAGAATACCGCATCAAGAACCAAGTGGTTCGGAGACTCTTTCTTTTGTCGTACCATTAAGGCCTGGAATTCATTACCAGCTCACGTGTTTCTTTAATCCTACAACCCCGGGTCTACAAGCTAAATGTCACCATTGTAACATAGTATATGTATGTAATAGTGAACCATATTTTCTGAGACTGCCTTCAGCTTACCAGCAAGGCGAAGTGTACTCCTTTCCAATATATATATAAAAAAATACCTACCTAGGTCTTGTACCTCATATATTACTTTTAGACGCTGCTGCTGGACTACCCTTAACATTTAGAGGAATGAAAAACAGATGTTGTCGGATTCTCAAACCTACCCAATATAGACGTGTTTCCTTCTTCCTACAGTCCCGGGTCCTTTAAGCGGGGCGTGAAAAAGCATATGATGAGGCCGTCAAGCTGAGTGTCACCATTGTCACACGGTATGTGTAAGTAATGGTGACCCTCTTTTCTGGGACTTTGCCTTCAGCTTACCATCAGGCAAGGCGAAGTCCAATTGACGTGTCTTATATAAAAAAAAAAAAAAAAAAAAAAAAAGATACAAAATTTTATGAGAATCGGTCAAGCCGTTTCGGAGGAGTTTAATTAAAACACCGCGACACGAGAATTTTATATATTAGATTAAGGTATTCCCAACCGTAGCAAAAGGTTTTGTGGAGCGTCCCTTTTCAGATTTATTAGTTAAGGACAAATACACGAGGATGTCTTTGAAGGTAGAACAAAGGTCCATTCCGGCCGGATAACCCGGATAAAGCTGATCCTCTGCGGAATCAGTTTTAAATTACTTTAATTAGGTAGATTATACATTTCGGATGTGTTTTGCGTATATTAAAATCAAAATAACTCAAACCTTTATTTCTCGTTAAGGGCCGTTCTTTTTTTTTTTATATAGGACACGCCAACTTGACAAGTATTATATAAGCAGATTTATTATAATTATTGAACCCCCTCCTTCTATTGTCATCAAATTTAAGAAAATCCCCCCCCCCCCCTCTATGATTTTTACGTAAGAAACAGTGGTAAGTACATACCTATTTGCATATTTCTTTTCATGTTTGTTTTTTTAGAGTAAGGCATGGGTAATGCATGCTATATTATATGCGAAAAAGTAAATAACTACTACTTACGTAATCATAATCTAGACCCCCACCTGTCATCAAAAATTAGCAATGCAAAGACCCCCTCATATGTGCTTGCGTAATACTTGAACGGACCCTAAGGAAACCATCGGATGTTGTATGAAAACAGAAGAAGTGGAAGGTATATACCAAGGTTCCCACTCCGCAGAGCTCGCAAAGAACGTAGGCGAAAGAACTTCCTTCCTGCTTCCTTCTAAAAATATCCAACTTTTTTATGTGTGAAAAATCCCCATGGATACACGCCCCACTCCCCTCTCCCCCCGCCAGAGACGATAGGAGATATTATGGTCGACGTTGGTTGCTGAAGGTGATGTTGGCGGCCTGCTTTTGCCTGGATAACTGGTGGGTCCACCCGTCAGCCCCAGGCCAGCGTTCATTTGGGGAGATCATTCAACGATTATCCACTCATCACCATTGGCATTCCACCTGCAGTCCCTATGGAATATCACAGATATGGAATCCCAGTCACTTGAAGTACCACTGACCCATAATACAGGACATGCTGCCAGTGACTTAAAAAGTACCACTGACCTGGTTTGATGCAGGACATCCCGCAGGCGCCGTCGCACAAGCACTTCTTCTTCTTACTCTTGCAGTCCTCGTCCGAAGAGCACTTGCGGAGACACTTCTGACCCTGAGAGGAAATAATCTTCTATTAAAAGGCAAATAAACTCATTCATTGTTACAAATGCTCTTGGACAATATTGGACACTTGCAAAATGGGCCATGTTGTGTTTGCTCAATACTTTAAATATATAATGACGGTCCCTGTGACGTAGCGGCAGAATGTTCGACTACTACGCAGGAGGCGCGGGTTCGATTCCCGCTCAGTGCAAATATTTGTATGCATGAATATGTAAATTTGCATTGGTCTGGGTGCTTCTATGTATGATGTATATGTATTTACCACAAAAAAGTATATCTAAGTATGTTTATCCGCATTCTAGATTCCATAACACAAGCTAGTTAGGCTATGCTTACCATGGGTCTAGATAGCGTAGTGTGGAATGTTGTGGTATAGAAAAAAAAATCTTTCCGTCAAATCAAATCGAAATGTAATGTAACTCTGTATAATTATCAGCCTTTGCCGATATTTGCCGTGAAACAACACTACTTGTCCGGGTGTGATGAAAGTCGGGTGCAATAAAATCACAAACTTCACCTGATTTAGTGTAATAATATTGTTCCTAATACATGCGTCAATGATCAATTAATACCATGAGTTTGAACGAACCATAGCGTGATACAAATTGATGTCAACGCCATCTATGGAGCGTTGAGGTACCAATACACAGTAATCGTAGATGGTGCGTGAGAACGAAACCATAGTGACTTCTAATTAGATGTCAACGCCATCTGTCGAGCGTTGAGTAAAACTTAATTTAAATTTCAAAACTGAACTAACTCATACGTCTATAGGCCACGGTAACCACTTCCCATCAGATGGCCCGCGTGATTTTTTTTATACCACTTAGGTGGCAGACAAGCGCACGTCTCACCTGATGGAAAGTGGTAACCGTGGCCTATGGACGTGTGTAACACCAGAGAAGCCACACTCGCGCTGCCGACCCTGTTAGCACAGAGTTTCTGTGCCGTCAGTGTAGAGGACAAAGCAGGACAAGCCTTTAGTCATCCCACTGACAGCACAAATTCTCCAGTGAGCTCTGGCTTGTCTGCAGCCTCAGTGGTATACAAATATATTGGTCATAGACATTATGACTTCCAGCATTCACGCGTCAGCTTACTTAAAATTATCTTACCAGCAACGTAGCCTGCTCCTCATCCCGAGGGCACACGACCGAGGGCGAGTTCCTAGGGTTCTTGTACACCCTCCCGTCATCGTCCGCGTCGGCATGGCTCTGTTGCGTCGTCTCGTCTTCTTCATCATCATCGTCCGCTGCTGTAGGGCTCGGAAGGGACGATACTGGAACAAGAAGAGGGTATACGTTAAACTTCTGACTTCTTCTGACCAGGCCCTCTTTTTTTCTACGTGCGGAATATCCCCACGGATACCCTCACCATCCAAGCCGGTGGGAGAGGTTATGTTGGACTCGAACTGACTAAAACGCACGACGCTTGTGTGTTGTTTTTGGTTGCCGATGGTGAGGTTAACAGGCACATCCCTCGCACCCCGGAGGACCCAGGGCCATCTCTCTCGATCTGACCCTCTCCTTGGGTGACCAGGCCCTCTAAACAAGTGGCAATACCTTTCTATAATAAACAAAATACACGTCCATCCCGTAAATTAATCATTTTATTCTACAATACGCCGGACAACGAATTGCCACTTATCTGGGGGGGGTAGGACCCGAGGAGAGGGCCAGAACGAGAAAGATGGTCCTGGGTCGGCCGGGGTGCCCCTCGCGTTGTATTTAGACTCAGTAGACTATACATGTTTGTAAATAGACCAAAAAATGCCCGCTGAGTTTCTTGAACTTGGCAAGAAACTCGAACCGATGGTTTATTTCTGAACTAATCTTTCATATTTCTTTCTGTATTGACGTTTTGCAAGTTCCGATTTAATGGTCTATACAGAAGAATAAATGATTTTTAATTTAAGTGCCTGTTTTTCGTGCTTCTTGGTTTTCGAAATAGGAAAATGATTAATGGATTCTATCCCGATTTATTTGGCCAAGACGTTTACTTGGGGAGTATCCTCTTAAACTTCCGCTAAATCTTGACGTATAAAGCACTCAAAATATTTCCCCTTTCCTGTTGATTGATTGTTCTGATACTTGGTACACACCTTTAGTTCAGATAATGATACACTTTTATCAAGGTATTAAGATTAAATAAAACAGTTTTATTTGATCTTAATACCTTAGTATTAAGATTATTTTGAGACTTTGTTGTCACTTTCCTGTTTCAACTTTCCATCACGAGGGCTGTGTGCTTGTCTGCCACCTAAGTGGTATAAAAAAAAAGTTTTTTCTGATGCTGACGTTACCTTAACAAGTTTGTATCTTAATCGTGGAAAAACCTGCAGACTTTTCAACATAGTGTAACAGAATTATTGCTGCATAATGGTAATTACCGCGGTCCCTACTTTGGCGGCCATTACCAGAAGTACCCAAACGATTTGTTAATGTTATTTATTGTAAATAAGGGTGGATACCCAAAGCCCTTAACTCAAGAGGCCAATGGAAAAATAAGCTTTAACACGTAAGCTGTGAGAAAATGGCCGTATATTTTTTTGGTAATGTTTTTATTTCAGAACACGTAAAAAATACGCATTTATAAGGAAGAAAAGTCAATATAACTTTATGATGGCAAAGTCATAGAAAAGAGTCACCATTGCAAACTTCAACGATGTTGCAATGGCGACACTCAGCTTGACAGCCTCATCAGATGCGTTTTCACGCTTCGCTTAAAGGACCCGGGACTGTAGAGAGAAAGAAACACGTGAGAATATTGGGATGAAAAGAATAATGTAAGCATTCTATTGGTGAAAGAATTTTTAAATTAGCGTATTAAATTTTGAGGTTATCAGCTCTGAACAAATAAATCTTTACTCCTTATTATGTTAATTTTTATGCCACTTAAGTGGCAGATAAGCTCACGGCTCACCAGATAGAAAGTGGTTACCGTGGCCTATGGACGTGTGCAACACCAAGGGCGACACGCGCTGCCGAATCTGTAAGAACAACATGCTAATACCTTTCTTGAAAAACCCCATATCGTAGTCGCTTGGGATAACCGCGGCAGGGAGTTCATTTAACAGTTTAAGCGTGCTGGGAATAAATCATACCTAAGTATGCGTACTGTTTCAAGTCGCAATGTGTGACAATTCGGTAACTATAGACGATAGCATCAATTTCCAAACTAATAAAATGCAACATTGCCGAGTGGTTTCCGGCAGAGTAGAATTAGGGTCACCCCATCTCTTCCCATGCGGTGTCGTACAAAGCAACTAAGGGGTAGGACTGTTTAATATCAGACAGATATATACAGCCCAGACTCAGTCTCAGATGCATGGCTCGTGTCAACAATAGTGTCCGGAATACGGCAATAGACTCACCCCCTATTACGTGGGACCGAATACAATTATTGGTGAAATATGTGTGTTAATTCACCTCTGATTAACCCTCCAGGGATAAAGGCGTGATTATGTGTACATATGTATGTACCGCGGTAGCTTAGTGGTGAGGGTAATGGACTGCTGAGATGAGGTTTCGGGTTCGATCCCAGGTTTTACCATGGAACACACCAATGACTTTTCGATGCTTTCCGAAGTTAAATGTGTATTTATCGCAGGTTGATAAGTGCCCGGTTAGTGGCAATAGGCACGCCACCACATTGGGATCTTAACACAAATTGGCGGTATGTGGGTGCTAGCACCTGTGTAGACGGGAGTTTATGTTATGTTATGTTATGTATGTGTGTATGTACCATGTAAAATCCAACAACATCAGTCCCTATTTCTTCCAAGAACCGGCCCGTTTTCCTCATCGAATAATTAATTACACAATAATTATTATAATTAAACACCGTGAGGAACCGGCAGATGGCGTAGCCATTGTGATTTATCTTGCTAATGTTTTCATTAAGATGCCTTTTATGACGGCAAATGGCTACAAGGGATTTGTTGACTTGAGTTATATTTTTTTCATTGTGTTATTTGGTTGACTAATAAACTCACTGCTGGATAGTTTTATAGTCTTTATCTGTACCTAATATTATTATAAGGAGGTTCGGAGACTGTATGTGCTGCATGCATCAGCAGTTATCGTTTGCGGTCGACTTCAGAATCATATCTTAATAGGTAGCCAGTTTCGATGTAAATCTTAAAATTTTAACGTAATAAAACATGCTTCATAAATAGTTTTTAGCTTCTTTTCACGTCGTCGGTAGGTGATGCTGCAACACATTGGAACCTACTCCCGGTATTAAAAACCTGTTTTATTCCAGACTATTATCTATTCCTGTACCAAATTTCAGTCGTATCCGATCAACCGTTGGAACGTGATTGAATAACAAACATTCAAATATCTTCGCAAGCCTTCACTTATTTGCCATCTGTACCATGGTGAATGTTCTGATGAGCTCTTCCAATTAGTCCCACCCTCCCCTTTCCTACATAGGATAACACGTGCAGGGCTTAGATGTCACTCGCATACGTTGCAGAATATCCGATCATGGACCAAGCAGTTCGGAGACTTTACTTTCTCGCACCATTAAGGCCTAGAATTAATTACCAGCTTACGTGTTTCCTTCTTCCTACAGTCATTTAAGCGGGGCGTGAAAAAGCATATGATGAGGCTGTCAAGCTGATTGTCACCATTGCCACATGGTATATGTATGTAATGGTGGCCCTCTTTTCTGAGACTTTGCCTTCAGCTTACCATCAGAGGCGAAGTCTAATTAGCGTGTCCTATAAAAAAGAAAATCGGATTTATTCCCACATGAATCCGAGACTAGGGGACTTACCACCACCTCGTATTCATCCGCAAATTCAGTATTCATTATTAATTCATTAACAATTTTCATATTGTGTTTGAACATGATTTGAAAAAAAAAAAACACAAGAAAAATAACAATCCAAAGCAGTAGAAAATATCATGACATCTAAAAATTAACAATGTAATTACATTAGATAATACACAAATAGATTCCAAACTGACAGCCGGTGTCAGTATTTATTAAATATCTCATCGACAGAATAATAACATCCTTGTAACAGAAAAGCCCTCAATTTGTCTTGGAACTCTCTTTTGTAAATAAGTCTAGAGGCAGTTTGTTGATGATTCTCACAGAGTTGAAGAGTACTATGTACTATGCTTTACGACGTCCAGGCTAGGCACAATTTTGCTCTGAAAATCTTTCCTGCGAGTGGTTTCTCTAACCCTTCTCTCATCATCAGATTCATAATCATGTATATGCTTAGCAAAATTGCTTAGCAGTACCAATATATACAGGCTAGGAACTGTCAGTACCCCTAAATCTTGGAAGTGAGTCTTACATCTACTACTTCTTGTCTTATGCGTACTATAGTTCTTATGGCTCTTTTTTTGTTGAATCAAAGCTCTTTCTATGTTGTATTCATAGCTACCACCTCAAAAAAGAATACTATATCTCAGTCTTGACTTCACCAAAGTATAATATACCATTTTTAAATGCTCTAGATTGACTTCATTTCGAAGACTGCGCAACACATAGGAAGCTGAGCTTATATTTCCTTCTAAATAGGAGAGTTCATGTTTCCAATTTAGAAATTCATCGACATGTACTCCCAAGAACATAACAACATCCGTATTTTGCACTTTTCTCAAATTCTAACAAATTAGACAAATTAAAGTACCCACCTCAGAAAGAGATAAGGTTTGAACATAATACTAGTGTCCTGAGTATCCTAACGGACGCTGACGGTTCGAATGGTATATGTAAGTAATGGTGACCTCTTTTTTGAGACTTTGCCTTCAGCTCACCATTAACCAAGGCGAAGTCTAATTGACATGTTCTATATATTTAAAAAAAGCATTACAATGTGCAAGTAAAGTAAGATTAAAATTATATTACTTTTAAAAGGTGAAAGGTCTCTGGGCAGCTATTAAAATATAATAATGAAAATTTAGCACCCATTATTTCTAGAAGTTTAACAGTCCCACGTTGGGCGCCAATTATTCTCAGCGTGACTTCAAATTTTAAATGTGACTCGAGACTAACTTTTATTTGCATTTGTGAGAAATATTCATATACTCTCGTTTATTACTATAAATATATCTTCTTAACTCTTAGATAGTTCTAAGAGTTAGACAGAGATATTTTAACACCCAAAGCTTTTCTAGTTCTTTAATCTATTATATTACTTAAGTAAGATAAATATCAAATATTCGTTGATTTAAGGTTTATTAATACTACTGGTTGCGCCGAGGTGGAAACTGTATTTTTGACACGGAAACACACTCCTTTTATACCCGTCCCCCCTTCCGCACTAACCATAGATGTGGCTTCCGTCCGCCATTTGTGAAATATAGACACTCAGTCTCGCTTTGAACTAGCCAGCGTAAGGACGGATCGCGCTCGCGTCTCTCAAAAGGATTAATATTTGTTACAATTTAACCGCTTTCATAGACCTTTACCGATCGGATTGTGCCTCTCGTGTGTCCCTCAAGTGATCTAGCGACGCTGACGGCAGCTCCTGAGCAAGGAAGAGAAGATCCGTGTACCGGCTGCGATGAAAACACGTGTGTCGTGAAGGTTAGTGCATCCTCTCCTAATTTCTCGGGTTGCGTTCATTGCTTGGATCACTCCCGCGGCAACCCGACCACCTGTCTTTTGTGTGTAAAGCGTCAATGGAACAGTTAGCTGCTTCCCGCAATACAGTCCATTACCGCACGCTGCCAAGCGCCACCATTTTTGGTCCGGATCGAGCCGGATTCTTAGCCGTAGTTCGTATTTTGTTATTATTCTAATGGGAATGAGCGCACCGCACCTAAGTGCCTGGTTATTTTAGTAGAAAACCCCGCATCCAGACACTTAGGATTAGATTTGCTGTCCGTTCGCCGCTGGCTCGCATTGTACCTACCTAATACATAAATAGGTTAGGTATCATATCAACACTTAATCGTAGTTCGCAATTTTCGCATCGCACCTAAGTGCCTGGTTATTTTAGTAGAAAACCCCGCATCCAGACATTTAGGCTTAGATCTTAGGTATACTCAGACACCCTAGTGCATAGGCACAGTGTAATACCTAACGCATTTGGCTTTGTTTTGTTTTTTTCAATTACGTTGTTCTCGGCTCGCGTCGTATTTGCCTAGTACCTGCGTGGGTGGACACGTGGCTGTACCTACCTCGCTCGCATCTCATCCCAATTCATACGAAAGTATTTTAATTTGAATAGATATTACGCAATACTTAGTCCCTGAAATAATAGTTGAACCTAGACAGCGACCATCGCGTAGGTACGACCTTGTTGCTATGCGCGTTTGTTCAAGCGTGCATTCACAGTTGTAGGTACCTACCTATCTGCCGAGTGTCGCTCGCGCCGCCTCGCTGCTCTGTACCGCTAAGATTAAGTCATTTCATATTTGTTGTTTACCTCACTTTAGTTTGAGATTTAATTGTAAACATGTCCCCAAAGGTTGATAGGACCGGTAAGGTTCAATTGAAACTTTTAAACGCTAAAAAAGAAATGATTTACTCTCGCGTACAATCGATTTATGATAATGCACTTAAAACCTCTGATTTGGTCATCAGAGATTCGTTCTTGTGTTCTATAGAAAACTTAGATAGTCTACGCGCGGATTTCGAAACCTTAGTACATGACATCAACGTTTTAGAGTTGAATTTGAATCCCGATTACTCAGTGAGTTATCAGGCCTTGTCGTCGTTTGACGATTTGTATTGTCGTATCAAACGCGTCGCTAGGAGTTTGGAGAAACCGGCTGACCTACCCAACCCCACTCGCGACCGACCTAAGTTGCCACCAATTCAAATACCCGAATTTGATGGTAACATTCGCAATTGGTGTCTATTTATAGATAGTTTTGAGAATACAATAGATAAGAACGATTCGTTGACAGATCACGAAAAATTGCATTATCTCGTTGAAAAATTGACTGGTAAAGCTATAACCGTTTGCGCTGGAATTACGTTTAGTGCCGAGAATTATAATTTAATTTTAAATACTTTGAAAGCTAGGTATGAGGATAAAAGATCGGTAGCTAACGCCTATTTAGATCAGATGTTTGATTTGAAATCTATTGCGGCATGTAACGATCAAAACTTAGAGAAATTTCTAGATACTTTCGCGTCAGCTGTTCGCGCCGTAAAGAACCTAAAGATTGATGACCTCTGCGACTTCGTATTTTTGTATATGGGTTTAAGGAAATTAGATTCCGAAACCATTCGTTTGTTTGAGTCGGATCATCGCGGCAATAGAATTCCTAAGTTCGAAGACTTGGAAAGTTTTGTTCGCGAGCATATAAAAGTATTGCAGCGCTCTTCATCGAAACATGAAGGCGCGAAGATAGTTGTTGATTCTGCACGCAAAGTAGATGCGTCATCGAAGTCACTGAGGTCAACTCATACTTATGTTAGTACCGCACCAGCACGTGTACAGTCACCTGTTTGCTCTTTGTGTAGCACTCATCATTCGCAACTGTACAGGTGTCCTGGTTTTCTAAAATTGTCGCCTAGTGATCGTTATAAATTTGTTCGCGCTAATAATTTTTGTTTTAATTGTCTCGGTACTAAACACCGCGTTGTTTTATGTAATAGTAGAAATAGTTGTCGCAAATGTCAAGCGAGACACCACACTTTGCTTCATTTTGAGAATAGTAATGCCGCATCCAATGTGAGCACGGTTGGCTCGTCGAGCGGTGACACACGGCAGCCTGCGCCGCAGCCGCAGCCCGCGCTCGCGCGCGCTCCGGCCCGCCCGGTGACCGCCGCGGATGACGTCACCTTGTGTTCGTTCTCCGCTAGTGCTGCACTCACTACTGTGTGTCTTGCGACCGCCCGCGTTGTTATTGTTGATGCATTAGGTAAGCCGCGCATTGTTCGAGCGCTGTTAGATGGCGCTTCGCAAAGTAATTTTATTACTCAAGATTGTTGTCGGCGTCTTGGTTTCAATGTTGATAAGCGTTCAACCCGCTCAGTGGTGAAGGGTTTTGGAAGCTTACAGTCAGCTGTTCGTGGCACCGTTAAAACAAGGTTTAGATCTCGTTTTAATAATAATATTTGGTTTGACATGGATTCGCTCGTTATAGATAGAATAGCTGAACAGTTGCCTACCGTCCCGGTTGACACGTCTTTATTAACGAAATTTAAAGACTTGCCTTTAGCAGATGAGACTTACGCTGTTCCTGGAGTCGTCGATATATTGATCGGCGCTTCGATTCTCCCGCACCTCCAGTTATCACGTAAGGTTCAAGGGGGACCGACGTACCCCGCTCCGCACGCACTGGAAACAGTTCTTGGTTTTGTTATAATTGGTTCCGCACCCGCTTCTATGGATAGTTTTAGTCACTCGACTGCTTCGTTCTGTTGCACCGTCGAGCCGCCACTGGAGTCTACCATCCGCAAGTTTTCGCTCGGTGGCTCCCGTGTATCCGCTGAAAAACGCTTTCTTTGTTTGGAACGAAAGATGCAGGCGTCCCCAAAGTCGAAGCGGGCCTATGATGAGGTTGTTAACGAATATTTAGATAAAGGTTACATCTCACCTGCGCCTGCGGACACTGGCGGGACCCAGCCTTCGTACATTATCCCGCACCGCGGAGTTATTAGAGAAGATAAGCTTACTACTAAAACTCCGTGTAGTTTTGGATGGCAGTGCTAAGACTAGCACTTCCGTGTCGCTTAATGACATAATTGTAAATTTTCGCATTAATATTAGTAATTTTTAGCTTTTAGGACTCAACAGTCGCTTTGTGTTGGGCCCACTCTTCGCCCCATCGTTGGGACACATTCGTCGCTAATAGAGTGGCAAAAATTCAATCTGAATTGGCGCCACATAATCTCTTTCACGTTGCTGGCACCGACAACCCAGCCGATTGTCTCTCTCGTGGATTGCTTCCTTCGCAAATTTTAGATCACCCGTTATGGTTTAGTGGACCGTCCTGGATTCATGCCGCGTTAGATGGGTGGCCAGTTAGTCAATTCAATCCCACTACGGTTTCCGAACCACCCGAGGAGAAGAAGCACTCGC
This sequence comes from Eilema griseolum, assembly GCA_963662185.1. NCBI lineage: Eukaryota > Metazoa > Arthropoda > Insecta > Lepidoptera > Erebidae > Eilema > Eilema griseolum. The sequence continues at coordinate 2,475,964 of OY759254.1, forward strand.
TTGTTGTATCGGTCCCACGTGAAGAGACCCTTATTTTGTTGTTGGCTAATCGCGTCTCGTCTTGGTCGAGACTGTTGCGTTGTGTTGTTTGTTCGCCTCTGCCCGCTGCCTAGCCAGCAGTAGGCACGAGCTCCAATCTAGGTTTATATTTTAGTTGTTATTTCCCAAACCTAGATTTAGATTAGACTTTAGATTTGTTTCGCATTTGTCGTTTCGAAGGTAACCCTTCAAGCCGGGGGGAATGGTTGCGCCGAGGTGGAAACTGTATTTTTGACACGGAAACACACTCCTTTTATACCCGTCCCCCCTTCCGCACTAACCATAGATGTGGCTTCCGTCCGCCATTTGTGAAATATAGACACTCAGTCTCGCTTTGAACTAGCCAGCGTAAGGACGGATCGCGCTCGCGTCTCTCAAAAGGATTAATATTTGTTACAATTTAACCGCTTTCATAGACATTTACCGATCGGATTGTGCCTCTCGTGTGTCCCTCAAGTGATCTAGCGACGCTGACGGCAGCTCCTGAGCAAGGAAGAGAAGATCCGTGTACCGGCTGCGATGAAAACACGTGTGTCGTGAAGGTTAGTGCATCCTCTCCTAATTTCTCGGGTTGCGTTCATTGCTTGGATCACTCCCGCGGCAACCCGACCACCTGTCTTTTGTGTGTAAAGCGTCAATGGAACAGTTAGCTGCTTCCCGCAATACAGTCCATTACCGCACGCTGCCAAGCGCCACCAACTACTAAACTGTTATGTTTATGTCCGTATTATGTAAATTGTTAAAAAAATGGCAGTCGCTTTACAGAAAATATGGAAGATCAGCCAAACCCGCTGTTAGACTGGAAAAGCGGACTTCAAAGTAAAAACTTCGGATGTGACTAGGATTAACGCTTTGCTGAAGAAGACGAACAAAGTAGATCAACTATATTTCGCAGTCCTATAGAAAGGAACTCACTGTCGACAGCGGGGTACCTTTTCCCAGGCCATTTGTGGAGTAGCTACGGTTTATTATATTACAGCAAATATAAAACCTTCATTGGGTATAATTAAGTAAATCAGCCATGTGTTAGGACATTAGGGATCAAATTTGTTAGAATGGTAACCGACGAGGCTACCCTAATTAGATTTTGAGAAAAGATGAAAGAGCCAAGGGCCAGGTAATTAGTTTTCTTGTCAAATAACGGCAGGTAAGCCAGGGTTAAGGTTTCTGTGACTGGAGATACGTAAGTGTGCGATGATGTCATCGATTTACTTTTTAGAAACAGAAATTTAACCATGATGTTTTAAAACGTCCACAGGTACATTCTTTCATCGCACCGCTCGCCATAGGCCGGGAATTTACCCTCACACGCTGCGAACTGAGACGGTGCGCTATGAAATAAACTTTATCCCACGCACGCTTAATAAAGTACTACCTAAGTTGTTTAAAAAAAAGATAATAGGGTCTACACGAAAAAACCTCACAACACTTACATATCATATAATATGTATGTATTTACAAAAAAAAAAAAGTATCTAAGTATGTTTATCCGCATTCTAGATTCCATAACACAAGCTAGTTAAGCTATGCTTACCATGGGTCTAGATAGCGTTGTGTAGAATGTCGTGGAATATTTATTTATTTATTTATATACAGAAATATTCAAATCAATGCAAATATTTATATTGAATGGGAATTGAACCCATTACCTCTAAATTAGCATTCGAACTCTCTATCACTAAGTTACAAATACAGATGACGTCATCAAAAAATTAAAACAGTTTAGTATCTGTTTTTGATGACAGTTCCAAAATTTCATTACAAAATAAAAAAATATTCTCTCCGCCCGATATCCCAATCATGCTTTACACACTTGGGACTAGTCCTATATTGTAAGTACATTCCCAACAGATTAACACAAACTCAGGAATTGAGTGGCTAATTATTTATTTAGTACAACGGCGGGATGGGAAGCGCTCGGGGATGCCCCCGGGACCGCTCCAGGGTTACTCTACTGATAGTTTGTTGGTATAGTCATTTGTTTGGAATATAATTTGAAAGATATTTCGGTTAAGCGTTGGAAGTTAATGATAGAAATATATTTTTATTTATTTATTAAATTTATTTATGTAAACACAAGAACAAATATAGAGATATATAGGTGGAAATAGTAGTACAGAGGTTCTGCTTATTCCTATTATAAATCTCTTCCAGCAAACCTGCGATGCAACACATGTTCTCTCCATTCATTTATATCGTTCTAGCATTATGATGGTTGCATCCACTACTGCTATTCATAACATTGAAAATTAATTATCCTGGTGACTATGACAGGTAATCTATTACAAGCACCAGAGATACATAACTAGTTTCTGTATACCTTTATTTGTGTTGTAATTTGGTATTTGTACAGTATTTGTAATTCGGTTGTTGGTAAGAAATCTAATTATTATTATTATTATTAAAAATTAATAAATATATTAATTTTCTCATAGACTTGCAGCTAGTCTTATGGTATCGGTGACAATTTTGAGATTCGGAGAATGTAAAATGGCGCCCAACGTGGGACAACTATTAACTACTTTTAGAGCCGTATTCTAGAACCGTGATAAATCGTGACTCAGAACTGAGTACCCTTCTAAAATACATGCTTTAATCTCAACAATAAGTCTATAAAGTAAATAAGGAGTCTCAACGCACGTATCCAGTGTATTTGTAGTAGTAATGTAGTGTATTCTTCTTTTCTTTTTTAAGAATATTAGTATTAGTATAAATGAGATGTATTCTCTAGAATCTCGATCGTTAGAGCGAGTCCTTAACCACCAAACTACCATTTATTTACATGTGATACCAATTATAGATATATATTATAGAACCCCATCAATATCTTTAGGAAACAAGCCAACCCAAAAAATCGGTTACCCAGCCAGTACACCGCGAACAAAAGCTAGTATTTTATAACACAGGAAAAATGTGTCATGATTTATTGTTCCGAATTGTCGACAAGCAGTCTTAAATAATTTACAGCATAAAACTCGTGAGTAAAAATAAAGCTTGCTGATATATTTCAGTTCCGTTTGTTGACAGTTATTTTAGCGTTCGCGGGAATACGGGTGATGACTGAGAAACGCGGTGCGGGAAGCGGAGCGAGCAACGTAAGATACATAACATTGTAGTATAGTCCATCTACAGTTTATTTTACGTTGGTTAAAGTTATGTCAACTTATTAAAATAAAAATTTACTACACTTGAAAACCGGGGTTCCTCCTACTCCTCTTGTCTAAATATGGTTTATTTTTACCCGACTCCGGCGATGGAGGGTTGAATGGAGGGACACGGGAGAGTTTTGATTTTGACAGGCCATGAATGAATGTATTTATGAATGTATATAGGTTCATCTGTTCTCTCTCATAGCTGCTGAATTACTAATTAGAACTGGACAAATAAGGTATCATTAGAAGCAACTTAGTTGTTCGCTGGTTATAGGCTATATGACGTATCACTGAATCTAATGTAGCGCCCTCTAACGGTCATAAAGTACTGTGTTAAAAAAATAAATTTAAGACAGATATGCCGTGTTTGGTATCATCTGAAAGGACTTAATTAGCACATACATACAGATATGTGTAAATTATGGATGTTGCTTCCATCAAAATAACATAAATAAAAAAATAAATTTAAAACTAAAACTCGACTACTGAAAAATCACGCTTTAAATAACGCAAGACAATATCAAAGATAGCCGTGTACCGAACTGACTAGCTGATGCGGTTCAATAATCTTGCTACACACTCACTTCCTTTACTGTCTACCAGTTTTTAGGGTTCCGTATTCGAAGGGTACAAATAAATAAATCGATTGTATGGCTAATTGAGCTAGTTGGTTGCAACATATACATTCCCAAAATAAATAATTGAATTAAAATAAAATTGGGCGGTCGAGCATAGCATACGGTGCGGAAAATCCGATGAAAATCCAAGCAGTTCGGAGACTCTTTCCTTTGTCGCACCATTAAGGCCTGGAATTCATTACCAGCTAAGTAAGAAGAAGGCAACGCGCCTTCTTCTTACAGTCCCGAGTCCTTTAAGCGGGACGTGAAAAAGCATATTATGAGGCCGTCAAGCTGAGTGTCACCATTGTAACATGATATATGTATGTAATGGTGAGTCTACCACGGTGAGTTCCGATGAGCTCTTCCATCTAATCCCACCCTCTCCTTTCCTACATAGGACAACACGTGCAGAGCTTAGATGTCACCCTCACACTGTGCAGAATATACGAGCAAGAACCAATTTTCAAAGTTCGGAGACTCTTTTCTTTGCCGCACCACCAAGACCTGGAATTCATTACCAGCACACGTGTTTCCTTCTTCCTACAGTCCCGGGACCTATAAGCGCCCCACTTCGCGAAAAAGCATCGGATGAGGCCGCTAAGCTGAGTGCCACAATTGTAACATTACGTAGTGTCTGTAATAGTGACCCTCTTTCCTGAGACTTTGCCTTTAGCCTACCATCAAGAGAGGTAAAGTCAAGTTGGTGTGTCCTATATATAAAAAACCCCTCTTTTCTGAGACTTCGCCTTCAGCTTACTATCAGCCCAGACAAAGTTTAATTGACGTTTAATTATGAATAAAAATAAAAAATAAAACGGTACGGAACCCTTCATGCACGAGTCCGACTGGCACTTGGCCGGTTTAATAATTGTAACTATTAACACTAAAATCTACAAATGGAAAGTACTCATCACGACATATTTTTATATCAGGGAAAACACACTATGTAGGAAATGAACACATTGAGTAACTTCATGTTGACACACGTCACATTTCAATGATTGCACGCACTTACACAGAAACTAATGTGAATAAAGCGTGAAATTGTAGATGATTGTTTATCACTAACTGTTCTGATATCAATTAATCAATCACCCAACCCACCGCTGTTCACTACTAGACAAGGGCTCTTAATAAAAATTATTACTTTTTCTAATCATTATAAAAATACTGAATACAAAAAGATATGGTTTAGAATTTTTTAAATACTGACGATGGCTGTTGGAGCAAACGAGACCTAGAGTGGAGACCGCGAAAAAGTAAATGAAAGGTAGGACGTCCCCTAGTCAGGTGGACGGATGACCTGAAAAAGGTGGCTGAGACAGACTGGATGCGAAAGGCGGAGGATCGGAGAAAATGGCGAACATAGGGAGAGGCCTATGTTCAGCAGTGGACTGTGGTGGGCTTATTGATTGATTGATTGATATAAAAATACTGAATGCAAAAAGATATGGTTTAGAATTTTTCACCTTTTAAAAGTAATATAATTTTAATCTTACTCTACTTTCAAAGTGTGATTCGGACTTTCAGCGTCCATCAGGATACTCAGGACACTAGTGTTATGTTCAAACCTTATCTCTTACTGTGGTGTGGTGGGTACCTTAACTTGTCTAATTTGTTAGAATTCAGCGGATGATTACTAGGTAGTGGTAAGTCCCCTGGTTTCGGATTCATCCGGGAATAAATCTTTTTTTTTTTCTTAGGACACGTTATTAGACTTCGCATTGTCTTATAGTAAGCTGCAGGCAAAGTCTCCGAAAGGAGGGTCACCATTATTTAGATAATACCTTGTTACAATGGTGACAATCAGCTGGACGGCCTCGTCATATGCTTTTTCACGTCCCGCTTAAAGGACCCGGGGCTGTAGGAAGAAGGAAACATGTGAACTGGTAATGAATTCCAGGATTTATGGTGCGACAAAGAACTTTGTTTATTTCAGAACGGATTTCGATCTGGTTTTCAAAGTTTAAAGATTAAAAAATTCATTCTCAATCAGACATACACAGTCACCTTCATGAGAACTTAACAATAAATAAGTACCTACTAAAATACAGCCCAGACTCATCGTCAGATACATGGCTCGAGTCAACAATAGTGCTCGAAATACGGCACTAGACTCACCTTCTATTACGTGGTTTCGAATAAAATTATTGGTGAAACTTCAAGGGTTAACCTAACCCTCCGAGAATAAAAGCAAGATTATATTATGTATGTATGTTTGAATTTAGAAACGTTTTGATCAGACTAAAAAAAATATGTACGAGTATTACAAGTGGATGGAGCCGCGGGCACCAGCTGTCTTTTAATATATGTAAGTACAGATACAATTTATTGAAAGATACGTATGACACAACAATAAATTACTAAAACGAAAGTAAATTTATGAACATATAATATTTTTAACGATCTTTTACTGCGCCATTAAACAGCGTTGTGCCATTGCTGATCAGTAATCGAAAGATGATATAAAATTGAAAAAAGTGTATATGGTTGCATGTGATGTTCCTATAGTAACATACATACATACATACATACATACATAAAATCACGCCTTTACCCCCGGAGGGTTAGGCAGAGGAGAATTGACACCCACATTTCACCAATAACAGTATTCGGTACCACGTAATAGGTGGTGAGCCTATTGCCGTATATCGGACACTATAGCTGACTCGAGCCCCGCATCTGAAGGCTGATTCTGGGCTGTATATATCTGTCTGATGTTAAACAGCCCTATCTCTTAGTCGCCTTGTACGACACCGCATGGGAAGAGATGGGGTGGCCCAAATTCTACTCTGCCGGGAACCACGCGGCGAATTTACAATAAGTTTTTATTTGGCGGTTGTGGCTTAGTGGTTAAGAAGTCCGCCTTACGACCGAGAGGTCCCGGGTTCGGATCCTAGCCATCACACTACCGACGTGAACCCACTCCTAACACAACCAATTTAGCTTAGCTGGAGGGGTTGGAGGGAATATTAGTATTTTCGCATCTAAAATACTTTAAAAATAGTCTAAACATACACGAAACAAACTCGCGATCATGTCGCGTCAAACAACCCACTCCGCATCGTTCCCGGCGCAAATGTGCCCATGATGCTGGCCGCGTTGCCCCGCTGAATCGCAATAGCCAACCTTTGCCCCAGGAACGAGCTGATCTGAAGTCACCGCCTTGGTCGTACTTGCTAGTAGCTTCTCGGAAATCTTTAACATGATTAACATAACCCAATTTAAATATCTCCTATGTACAAACACTACTATATTACAATTTTATAATACTTAATCTAGATATTAATAGTTAATATTCCTAAAGATTTTACTATTCCCGAGCTTATGGATGATAAATTTATATTTCAGATAATAGCGATTTCCCACAACATAAACAGTTTAAACACACGAGCGGAACCGCGTTTAAAAGCTAATTTAATATTATATTCATACATTTACAATGAAATTAATGATGTATCTAATTTACGTTCGTTTTCTATGCGTTGATGTTCTACTTTACACTTGACAGCGTTCACGATGTATTTATAAGGGTCATAGCATAGAGCAGCAGAGCGGATAGCGGGGCGAGAGGCGATTATCTGATAAGAGATATTTAAAATGTCAATATAGTGCTGCGGTAGTGAGTGTTACTGCTATACACGAAGTGTCTAGGTTTGGTTCCCGAGTAGAAAAAAATCTTACTGGTAGATATTTTCTTTTTGAAAATTCGCAATAGACTCGCGCTTTTTGGAAAGGTGGTTTCCATAGAATACTTGAGATATTTTGAAAGTGAAGGGTAATGAGGAGTCATTTATTTATTTCAATCTAGTTACATGCCAAAAAAGGTTAATAGCAGAGTGAATCTTTAATCAAAAATGGCTCCGTTTCTTTTTTGTATATATTGTATAGTTAGCATAGTTTTGTATAAATTATATAAGTAATTGCATATATTATATTATAATAGTTTAATTTGAAATTAATTTATATATTTTGTGAAAATTCACGTAAAACAAGAAAATAAAAATGACTGAAAACAACACGCAATAAATCGGTGTAGATGCTATCGAAATTAGTTTTATTTTCTAAATTAAGTTATGATTTCAAATCGCTGCCCGCTCCGCTTATCAAAGCGAACAGGACCTTAAATACGTACAATCATTAGAGCGCGTACTTTTACCGGAAACACCCGACACCGCCGCACGCCGAGGGCTGGCAACCCCGGAAGGTATTCTGTTGCTACTTGCGAAAAATACTATAGGTATAACATCCGTGACATTTTTTTGCTGACGTCACGCTATATGTACAGTCAGCTACAAAAGTAGGTTAACTAACATAAAAAAGATCAGTTAGCTCTTAAACTTTTCCTCATAATCACCATCACCTAGGTCTCAAGCTAACCATACCTAGCTGGTAAGGTTTGTAACAGACATGTATCTGCCGTAGACTTTCCTCTCGAGGTTGAGGAGGTCAGACGGCAGTCACTCCCAAATAGTCAAGATACTGATCGAATCGAAAACAATAATCCATGTGGTGACGAAGAATTTCTTTTAGGGCTTATAAGTTGCATCTTTCGGACTGGGAACGGCAACTGGGAAATCGCTATGTGGTTGTATAAGATTGCATAAGTCCCCATTGGTTGTGGGCTTTTGTGAGAGCAACTACAACCTAGGGTAGGTTGTAGTTGCTCTCCAACCCTGAAAGAAAAGTCCGCACCAGATTTTCTTCCGTTAATTAGTAGGTAACTATACAGGCTTTCAGGTGAAATTGGTTCGGAAGACTTCACTCGTTTCGCACAAAAGTAAACTTAATCTTACAAATGTTAATAATTCTATTGTACAGTAAATAAATACCTCTCCTACTTGTATAATTAAGTTTGTTTAGTACTCAAGAAACGTTGTTTTGTCTGCTCCAATTACTCCTATGTCTACACCAATGGAAGATAATATTTAATTAAATTTAATTCAAATATTAGATGTGTACCTCATTAGAACAAGATGGCGGAGGTTTGAAGATGTATGCAGCCCATTAAAATCTGCGCAGTCAAGTTTAACTCACGTGGAAGTAGCTTATTGTGTTTTTCTCTGAGTTAATTAAAACATCAATCAACAACACAAAAACACACACAAAAAGTATACATGTTACCCGGACTCGAGGAGAGGGCCAGATCGTGAAAAATGGCCCTGGGTCGGCCGGGGTGCGAGGGATATGCCTGTCAACCTCACCTTCGGCAACTAAAACAACCCACAGGCGGCGTGCGTTTTAGTCGGTTCGAGTCCGACATAACCTCTCCCACCGGCTCCGGTGGGGAGGTATCCGTGGGGATTTTGCGCCCGTTAAAAAAAAAAATCTAATGTATCAATAAATAAATTTAATTGAATTAAATATTTTGTAGTTGAAGACCTACGTCTTCTTCGTAACAGTTGACAGTCAATAACCTTGCCACAGCCACAGGTCGTAAAGTTAAGCTTTGAATAATACATGTATTAAGACGCCACCAAACGATCCCCGTACCCTACCTAACAAGGGTTAATCCCTTGGCTAATGCCGGTGTCGCACACAGCAACACAATAAATTATCATTCAGGGGGCTTCTCAGTTTGTTTATTAAACATGTATGTAAAAATCATAGTCTAAAAATTTTCGTTTCCAGTCAACATTTAGTCTTTGTTTGTAATTAATTATTTTATTAAATGTCAGAATAGAGGAATGAATGTGTGATGTCACACAGTAAAAAGATAAACATCAACTTTAATTTGGACTTACATTGAACCGTTGTAGCCCAATGGTATGGGTAATGGACTAATGAGAGGAGGTCTCGGGTTCGATCCCAGGTTTTACCATGGCACCAATGACTTTTCGATGCTTTTCGAAGTTATGTGTGTGTTTATCGCAGGTTTATAAGTGTCCGGTTAATGGCAATAGGCTCGCCACCTATTACATTGAGACCTAAACATAAACCGGCGAAATGTTATATGCTAGCACCTCTGCCTACCCCTTCGGGGATATAGGCGTGAGTTTATGTTATGTTATGTCATCAACTTTAATTTGGAGTTACATTTGAAATAGTAGGAAGTTTGCGCGATTGAAACACCAAATAACTTATTATTCACACTGAGCCTGACTGATTTTCAACAGATAATGAATACGAAATAAAAATAGTTTTATTTCAATTTGGACATACAGACATATATTTACATGTTAATCCCTAAAGAAATAGGCGCAGTGTATCAACCCCCATACTTCGTCTACTGAATGATTTTCAGTTCTACGTAATAGGAGGTGAGCCTATTACCGTCAATCGGGTAAATGTCAAACTGTCAGCTTTCGACACCCATGGCAAAAGATGGGGTGATCCTATTCTATTCCACCGGAAACCAACATTGCAATTTAGAGGTACCTAAGTACATTTTATAATTGTCCAGTAAGTAATAAAATGGAGAAATCCCATAACCGAGGTTTAATATAATTTCGTTTTGTTGTTTATTTCAATATCTATAACAATAGAAGCGTCGGCACTACCGAAAGGTCTGGGGTTCGAATCCTGATGGAAACAACTAACGATGTGAAACCACTCCTAGCACAAGCATTTTAGCTTAGTTATTTTTATTTTATATAGGACACATCAATTGGACTTCGCCTTGCCTGATGGTAAGCTGAAGGCAAAGTCCCAGAAAAGAGGGTCACTATTACTTACACATACCGTGTGACAATGGTGACACTCAGCTTGACGGCCTCATCATATGCTTTTTCACGCCCCGCTTAAAGGACCCGGGACTGTAGGAAGAAGGAAAGTTGGAGAGGTTAGAGGGTATATTAGTAATTTCGATTGCCAATATTCATATTAAAAAAAAAAACTACTATAAATATGTGTAATATTTTGAATTCCTCAAGCAGTCTTTAGCAGTCTTTGTTCAAACATTTTGTACAAGTCTGTCGCGGCATTAGTAGGTAACCTTCAAAGATGGTACAAAATGTAATTTGTCAACAGAAAGACTTTAATGAAACATTCCCGGAATCTTTGAAATATAACGGCTTCTCATTTTAAAGGATTTTGTCTTACATATCATTTTGTCATATTATCTGAAGATGTTTTACATTTTTAAGGTTCCGTACTTCAAAAGGAGGAATTGAAACCCTTGTAGAATCATTTCGTCGTCAGTATTTATATCTGGTTGTCAAGAACGTTTTAGGACAATGTGGTTTTTAACACGCTTTTATTAGCTTCACTTGGAACTATCAATCAATCTATCAATCAGCCCACCGTAGTCCATTGCTGGACATAGGCCTCTCCCAATGTGCGCCATGTTCTCCGATCCTCCGCCTTCCGCATCCAGTCTGTCCCAGCCACCTTTTTCAGGTCGTCCGTCCATCTGACTAAGAGGCGTCCTACCTTTCGTTTACCTTCTCGCGGTCTCCACTCTAGGACTCGTTTGCTCCAACGGCCATCGGTCCTTCGACAAACGTGGCCAGCCCACTGCCACTTCAACTTGCTTATTCTGTGACCTATGTCGGTAACTTTAGTTCTCTGTCGGATAACCTCGTATGTAAGAAAATCTTAGAATCTTAATTTGACCCACTTCCCGGTCTTCGATTAGGATGAAATTTTGCACACGCTCTAAGTTCCAGCTAAGTCATCACGAACTGAAATTGTTTATGTTTACCTGCGATCTAATGAAGATTTGGCAAAGGGACAACTCTTGAGTCATCAAACTAAATGTCCGAATTGTTTTGTGATTCTTAGTGCGTGCTAAAAGCGTGTCTTTTAGTTTTTTAAATTTTTAACAAAGAGAAGCAACATTGAAATTTCATTTATAACTTGTAATTGATAATTTAGACCACCGTCACCGTAAGACGGATATATATATATAAGAATTAAGATGGTTTTAGCCGAAGGTTCGGTGGCTTAGTGGTCAGAGATTTCCCCTTGTAAGAAATAGACGCGGGTTCGAATCCCGACTGAACCGTTTCATTTTTTTCTATCTTAATCGATATTTTTTATCTAGTACACGCCAACTTGACTTCACCACGCCTGATAGTAAGCTAAAGGCAAAGTCTCAGGAATCGGTTTTTAATATAGTTAATGAAATAATATGCACGGAAGTTATCTAAATTAAAATATATATAAAGAAGAATATATATCTAAATAATCCTGCAGGTTCAGGCGTCAAAGAATTCCTCCCCATCGATGTCAACCGGGAAGGTAATGAAATCTGTAATTCCTTGCAGCTGTGAAAAGACAACGTAACCAAGAGTTGCAGATATGTACAGCGTATTTGTATATTTGTATTTAAGTTAGATACTTAGATATGTAATAAGTTTAGCAGTGTTGCAAATTTGAACTGATTATGCCTGCGGATCAGCCCGCGTGGAATTCTGCTCCCATTCTTACAATTCCATTCCAGAAATAGAAAGCCTATGTGTTATTCCAGACTATAATTATATACCTGTATACAATTTCAGGGGTTGTTCATTAATCATGTGAGGACCATCCGGGGGGTAGGGCGTTCGGGAAAATTCACGAAATATCACGGTAGGGGCACAGTGAGATATCACGTGTATTTATTTTTTCTAAATTACTCACGAACACAATAAATATTCTGTTTCTTTTTTAAATAACTTGTACCAAAAAATTACACGTGAATTTGAGTAAGGGGAAGGGGGAAATGAAAAATTGTGAAAAAAACATCACGTGATTAATGAACAGCCCCACAGCTGTTACATACATACGTCCATATAATCACGCCTTCATCACCGGAGGGTTAGGCAAAGGTGAATCAACCCCCATATTTCACCAATCATTGAATTCAGTCCTACGTAGTAGAGGGTGAGCCTATTGCTGTCTTTCGGGCACTATTGTTGACTCAAGCCATGCATCTGAGTCTGAGTCTGGGCTGTATATATCAGTCTGATGTTAGACAACCCTTTTGCTAGACAAACTTTTACCAATATTGATAGCAGTAGGATTAGATACCTTCTCTAGAACATAATAACTATACGATTAATATATAAAATAATATGTTGGTATAACATTCTAAGCCACTTTGCATACAACTTTCTCCCCCAACTCGACCCAAGACGCGACAACAATTCCCTTACGCCGAGCACTCCATATTTCAGCCACATTATCGCGAGCACCCTTAACCCAGATTGGGAGCCTTGGCCTAAATACACACAAACACACATGAGATTGCTCGGTGTTGCCAGTTTCAAAGTTTTGTTTTACCCAAGTTGGGATAAGCTTTGTATATCGAAGGCATTCAACTTCGTCTGTGTACTTTTTGTTGACAACACTAATATACAACAATATATATGATATATATAATATAATTTACGAAATATATGATATGTAATATAATTAAACATCTAATATAACCTACTTATTACAACTTTTACTGTATTATTGTCTCTGTTTTTGTTTTTTTTTATACAACTTAGGTGGCAGACAAGCACACGGTCCACCTGAGGGAAAGTGGTTACCATGGCCTATGAACGTGTGTATCACCAGTGGAGTCACATCCGTGCTGCCGACCCTGTAAGAATTGAGATTTTGTGCCGTCAGTGTAGAGGACAAAGCAGGACAAGCCTTTGGTCAGCCCACTGACAGCACAAAAACTCTCCAGTGAGCTCCGGCTACCCTACACGAAGTTATTATAACCGCGGTATTATGTAGTGCGGAGGTACTTCCCCAGTCAGACTGCTCAATTTGGCGGAAATACCGCCGTGTCCTACCTCGTCATAACTTGTGATGTTTGGCGAACGTGATTACCCTGCTCTGATCTGGAAGTGAGGATGCTCGCTTGCGTATAGCTACCCCACTAAAGGCAGTCCTACGGCACGTTTCAGGGTCCTTTATCCTGACTACAGACATCTGTCACTACCCACCATTATATATACACCTGGCTGCTGAGGAGAAATAGGAGGTCGTTCCCCAGTCTGAAGACGAAGCGCAAGCCCGAGGACTAGATCGTGACTTTTATGGGAGAGCGTGTCGCCGTCTCTAACCCCAGATAAGTGGATAGCCTGTTCTCTGGCGGCAGAAGTCCAAAGCACTGACATGTTTGAATATTCAAACTCAACCCTGAGACTACTCGTGGGCCAAGAATTAAATAATAGTCGATTTACATTATTTTATTTATTCTCCTAATCCCTGTGACTCTCCAAGGTTAAATTAACACGCCTTTTCTTTCCGTGGTAGGCAGAGACAGCAAGTCCTACACTTCATGAGCTCCCTATAAACTTGCATTGAACCAGTGCAATAAGAATTGAAGCGCCCACTGTTCGGCCAACGATCAGTGAGTTAAGCAACCCAGTACAGTTATCATTCGGATGGGTGTCACTGAGGAGTCGGTATAGAGGACACGTTAAGTGTCTGTCCCGGCTATCAATATTCGTTAGGTCAAGACGGAGGCATAGAGGCCTCCGCGCATCCCTCTGTATGGGAAAGATACCGTTTACCGATTTCAAATAATTCCTATCTCAGGATTTGAATAGTTAATATACTAAATGCTTTAAAATTTCATTAAATTGATTGATTAAAACAGGATATGATCAAAAGTGACGGAAACCAACATTTACGTGGGCCAAGTCGCAGGCATCAGCTAGTGTTGTACAAAGTACCTAAACACATAACAAAATACCGATAAACAGTTTCGTATACACCCTATATACAATGTTATACGATTACGGTACCTATTACATCAATGTCGCGACGCCCGACAATACCAACGCTCGTAAAAACCGGATATTACCGACTAACACCGGTTAAATTATCTGCTATTCCCGTCCAAATTTACGGTAGTGTTGTACCGTGTTATTTCGGTTTTACGGTTGTGTTTATTGTGTTATATTGGTGGCGAATAAATGGTACATTGTGAAATGAAATCGATAGATGGTTATACATTTTAGATGAGATAACCGATATTTTTTATACCTCTTAGGTGGCAGACAAGCATACGGCCTGCCTGATGGAAAGTGGTTACCGTGGTCTATGGACGTGTACCATACCAGGGGCGCTATACTCGCGCTGCCGAGCCTGTAAGAAATTTCTAATACCCTTCTTGAAGAGCGACTGCAATATGCAATATGCAATATGGGGTAATATTGCAGTCGCTTGGAAAAACTGCAGCATGGAGTAACTCCCAGCTGCAGTTTTTCCAAGACTAACCCCAAAAATCTCCTGTGAACTGTTAATTTTACGTGTATATATTTACGAAGTGTCACGTAAAGTACGTTGTAGAGAAGTCCGTGTCAGAAATTCTAATAGAAATTATTTAATTTCGATATCGGGTCGTCTCTAGACGGACTGTGCTGTGTAGTTATGAAATGAAACGAGTAAATATGTGTCGATAAACAGTACGCAAGTGTACATTCACAAGTCTGTATTTAGTGTACTGCCACAGCGATCAGGGAATAGACGGAGCTTTATCAAAGCGGACTTCCTACAAGCGGCGTCTACACAAACTTTAATTACTTAAGTTAGTGGTATTATGAATTGGGTTTTAGTCAGTTGAAACTGTACTTAAAGTCGCATTTAGTTTGAGTCGTGATCATTTTGAGTGGGATCGCTTACAAGTTTGTGTAGTATTAGTTACTGATGAAAGGAGTTGAATATTTACATTTACAAAATACACATACAAACACACATACATACATATGTATAATAACTTCTCTATCCCCGGAGGGTTTGGCATTAACACCCACATTTCACCAATCATTGTATTCGGTTCCACGTAATAAGGGGTGAGCCTATTGTCTTCCGGGCACTATTGTTGACTCGAGCCATGCATTTGAGGCAGCGTCTGGGCTATATATATCTGTACATTTACACAATAATGATCTCTATATTGAAATGTTTTCGTAGGTAATAATGGATCAAATGTTATGTCGGATAGAACGCAATGCGTTGAAATCAACCGCTTAAACTCTTATAAGACATTAACTTCTTACAGATCGGCGTATAGCCCTAATAGAATGGGAGTTTCCCAGGGAAGTGTGATGAGACCGCTTTTGTTCCTGTTCATGTAAAACATTAGGGTATATTATTTGCAGATGATGACTCAATAGCAACTCCAAACCATGAACATTTGAATAAAAATCGAGCCAGTGACAAAAAGAGGAAGCACCGTAATCATGGTGCTTGCAACAGCGCCGAAATATCGGGAACTCAAAACAATGAAACATGGTAAATATCCCGATTATTTTGATACTGATGTGAGTGACCATGATAGTATACCTATAAAATATACCACAAGGGCTACGGGAGTGCTTTTACACTATGCAAGAGTACGTTTAACCTTGTGTTGTGTTTCTCACGGTAAGTAGGGTAGCTAGAGCTCACTAGAGAGTTTTTGTGCTGTCCATTGATCCTGATCTCCATTTGCTACGATCCTGACATACTACTTTCGCTTCATTCACTCTCATTTCATTCTTCATACATGCTTGTCGGTTTAGGGTAGGGTAGGGCTCCTGACCTGCCACTTTTCTAAAACTTCCCCGATTTGGTCCAGGTATGTGCGCCTAGGTCTTCTCCTTCCGACGGTACCATCCACACTCGCTCATACACCTGTTTCGTTAGTCTTCCTTCATTAATTCTCTCAACTTGACCAAACCATCTCAACATTCCTCTCTCAAGTCTCATCACTACATCTTCTATCACTCCATATATTCTTACTCTATCTCTCAAAGTCTCTATATCTTAAAATGTTTAATATGTAGAGGACTAGACGTTATTGGGAGACAAATTAGGAGACAAATGTGCGCCATTTTCTCCGGTCCTCCATCTTTCGCATTCAGTCCGTCCCAGCCACCTTCTTCAGGTCGCCAGTGCACCTACCTATCTCATTGTTTTTTTAATACATGATCAAATGACACTAGTTTTTGCAGTTTATTAAAACACTAATAAAATAAGAGCCGCATGGTTCCCGGCAGAGTAGAATTTGGGCCACCCCATCTCTTCCCGTGCGGTGCATGCAAGGCGACTAAGCGATAGTGCTGTTTAACATCAGTCAGATATATACAGCCCAGACTTAGCCTCAGAAGCATGCATCTGAGGCCAAGTCTGGTTTTCAGGGGCAACAAATACTGCCCGGAAAACGGCAATAGGCTCACTCCCTATAACGTGGCACCGAATACAATGATTGGTGAAATGTGGGTGTTGATTGACCTCTGCCTATGTATGTTTGTATGTATGTATTAAAAGACACATAAGTTAGTCGAGAATGATTACTCTCTCTCTCTCTCTCTCTCTCTCTCTCTCTCTCTCTCTCTATCTGTCTGGGTGTTTCTATGTATAATATGTATGTATTTACAAAAAAAAAAACTGTCCGGTGTTTATTCGACTGCGCAAGAAAACGAGGTAAGATGTTTTGAATCACTGGATTTTTTTTATACCGAATAATTGGCAGACAAGCACACGGCCCACCTGATGGGAAGTGGTTACCATGACCTATGGACTAGTGCAACACCAGGGGCGTCATACTCGCGCTGCCGACCCTTATTTATGTTATATTAATGTTTATGGTATGTTTATCCGCATTCTAGATTCCATAACACAAGCTAGTTAAGCTATGATTACCGTGGGTCTAGATAACGTTATGTATAATGTTGTAGAATATTATTATTATTATTATAATTTATGAAAATATATTGGTGGCGCTTGGCCCAACGTGCGCGAGTGGACTGTATTGCGTAGAAGCAGATAACTGTTCTATTGACACTTTACACACAAAACAAGACAGGTGGCCGGGCTGCCGCGGATTCGATCCAGGCAGTGAATGCAGCCCGAGAAATTAGGAGAGGATGCACTAACCTTCACGACCCACGTGTTTTTCATCGCAGCCGGTACACGGATCTTCTCTTCCTTGCTCAGGAGCTGCCGTCAGCGTCACTAGATCCCTTGAGGAACACACGAGAGGCACCATCCGATCGGTAAAGGTCTATTAGGCGGTTAAAATACAACAAATATTATTCATTTCTGAGAGACGCGCGCGCGCGATCGCCTTTACGCTGGCTAGTTCAAAGCGGGAGTGGCCGTCCACATCTCACACAATGGCGGACGGAAGCTACACTATGGTTAGTGCGGGCGGGGAGATGGGTATAGAAAGGGTGTGTTTCCATGTCAAAAAATACAGTTTCCACATCGGCGCAACCATTCCCCCCGGCTTGAAGGGTTACCTTCGAAACGAAAAATGTGGAACAAAACTAATGTCTAATCTAAATCTAGGTTTGCGAAATAACAACTAAAATATAAACATAGATTGGAACTCGTGCCTACTGCTGGCTAGGCAGAGGGCAGAGGCGAACAACCGGGCGCAGATACGATCCGGTTGCAGTTTTAACCCGTACAACACGAGTTATCCCGCGGGCATCGGGAAAAATTTCCTCTACTACTCCTAGAGGCCAATGTAAAGGAGGCGCATTCTCAGTCATAAGGACTACCACCGTACCTACAGTAATTGGGTTGGATGGAGTATTCCATTTTTGACGTGACTGCAGCGTGTGCAAATAATCGGTTCTCCAACGATTCCAAAACGATTGGACCATCTTATCTAAAAGAGCGTGACGAGTTAGGAGGTGTATTCTATCGTCATCAACATCTATTGCGGGCAAATATTTTAAAGGAGTCATATTTAAGAAGTGAGCTGGCGTCAGCGCTAACGGCTCTGACGGATCGCTAGATAGAGTCCGACACAGCGGACGCGTGTTCATCACCGCCTCTACTTGCGCGAGTACGGTACTCAACTCCTCGAACGAGAGAATCTGTTCGCCTATGACGCGAAACAGATGCGACTTAAGGCTTTTAATATTCGCTTCCCAATTACCACCAAAATGACTAGCTGCAGGCGTGTTAAAATACCATTCAATGCGATTTTCGGCTAAGATGTGAGCGAATTCACTTTGGTAGTACTTAGACCGTAAGAATGTGTGCAATTCCGAAATACTACGTCGGGCCCCTACATAGTTTGTACCGTTGTCCGAATACATGCGCTTAACCGGACCCCGACGCGACAAAAAACGTTTAAAAGCGGACATAAAATTTGGCGTACTTAAATCACCGGTCAACTCTATATGAACCGCGCGAGTTGTCATACAAATGAACAAACAAACATAAGCTTTCGTGGAGCGAATGCCACGACCACGAGCAATGGTGACCTTGAAAGGCCCAGCAAAGTCTGTGCCGGTGTGTACGAAAGGTTTTGCGGATTGAACAACACGACAAGAGCGATGATCGGCCATTTCAGGCGCGATAAAACGCGGGCGGAGTTTAAAACAAGGTACACATCTGTGTACCCTAGCGCGAATCAAATTACGAGCGGAAATTATCCAGTATTTCTGTCTCAAAATAGACATTAACAAATCGGGACCAGCGTGACAATTCACTTTGTGATGATAATCTACTAACAAATCTAATACGTGGTCCTTACGCGGGAGAATTACTGGGTGCCTTTGTTCAAATCCTAAACCTGAATTTCTCAAACGACCACCTACTCGAATGAGTCCATCTTCCAAAAATGGTTTCAAGTGTCGGAAAGAACGACTACAAGGTTTGTTAAATTCTAAATTTTTAAATTCAGAAGCAAAATAACACTTCTGCAATTCGCGAAGTATGATCAATTCAGCCTTATCTAAATCAGCGGCGGTTATATGACCGCGTGTAGATAAAATTCTCAAAAATCGGCCTACATAAACAACACAACGCAACAGTCTCGACCAAGACGAGACGCGATTAGCCAACAACAAAACCAGGGACTCTTCACGCGGGACCGACACCACAAGCGAGTGCTTCTTTTCCTCGGGTGGTTCGGAAACCGTAGTGGGATTGAATTGACTAACTGGCCACTTATCTAACGCGGCATGAATCCAGGACGGTCCACTAAACCATAACGGGTGATCTAATATTTGCGAAGGAAGCAGTCCACGAGAGAGACAATCGGCTGGGTTGTCGGTGCCAGCAACGTGAAAGAGATTTTTTTGGCGCTAATTCCGATTGAATTTTTGCCACTCTATTAGCGACGAAGGTGTCCCAACG
The DNA here is from genome assembly GCA_963662185.1 of Eilema griseolum. NCBI lineage: Eukaryota > Metazoa > Arthropoda > Insecta > Lepidoptera > Erebidae > Eilema > Eilema griseolum. The sequence goes on from OY759254.1 coordinate 2,495,783, forward strand.
ATGGGGCGAAGAGTGGGCCCAACACAAAGCGACTGTTGAGTCCGAAAAAGCTAAAATTCTATTAATATTAATGCGACTACTACAAGCATTGGCGATAGAGGTGATCAATCTAACCAACAATAGTAAAGCGCATAGCTCGAGGCGTGCCAGAGAGACGACCTTACGGGGAGAGACCTTCGATTTCGCGCTTATAAGGCTAATTGAAACCTTACCTACATTCGAGACATGAAAATAGACTACTCCTCCATACGCCCTCTCACTAGCGTCCGCGAAGCCTACTACCGTAACAACACTAGGTTGCGATATACCTACATGACGCGGAATTTGTACTTGGTCAAGCACAGAGAGTTCTTTTCTAAAGCGAGCCCACAACTTAGCAATGTTGTCGGGCGCGGTGTCGTCCCAATCACAATTCGAAAGCCAAAGCTCTTTTATAAGTAGTTTGGCGTACAGAACGACAGGAGCTACGAATCCCATTACGTCCCATATCCGTGCCACACACGACAGGATAATGCGTTTAGTACAAGTTTGCGGGGTCGAACTACTTTTCAAACTAAACGTATCAGATGCGGGCGACCAGCTTAAACCAAGCACCTTGTGCGTATCACTTTCATCGAACTCCTTAACCGAAGACAATCGGTGCGACGGTGGAATCGACTCTAACGCTGTTTGCGAGTTGCTCGTCCATTTCACGAGATCAAATTGACCCGCCTTCATGAGACTTATAACCTGAGCGGCCGTCTCGACAGCCTCGGCCTCGCTATCTACACTATACACGAAGTCGTCCATGTATAAGCCAGTCTCAATGGTGGCTCTCGCTTTAGGAAATGCATCGCCCTCGTCAGCGGCCAACTGCTTGACGGTGCGAAGTGCGTGAAAAGGGCTAGATTTAAGCCCGAAGCAAACACGATTAAACTCGTAAACCATTAAAGGTTCTTGCGGTGAAAATCTATACAAAAATCGTTGAAACCTACGATCGGGTTCGCGCACTTCAAGGCACAAAAACATTTGTCGAATATCTGCAGAGAGTGCCACAGCGAATAAACGAAAATTTACAATTATGTCAAATAAATTACCTTGAAGATTTTGACCACAATACAAAATGTCATTAAGCGACACGGAAGTGCTAGTCTTAGCACTGCCATCTAAAACTACGCGGAGTTTAGTAGTAAGCTTATCTTCTCTAATAACTCCGTGGTGCGGGATAACGTACGAAGGCTGGGTCTCGTCAGTGTCCGCAGGCGCAGGTGAGATGTAACCTTTATCTAAATATTCGTTAACAACCTCATCATAGGCTTGCTTTAACTTTGGAGACGCCTGCATCTTTCGTTCTAAACAAAGAAAGCGCCTTTCAGCGGATGCACGGGAGTCCCCGAGCGAAAAAATATCTCCCTTGAAAGGGAGCGCGACCACATAACGACCCTGCTCATCACGAGTAGTCGTGCGACAATAAATCTCCTCAGCCATCTTGTCATCGGGGCTTAGGATTGGTGGGACATTGACCTCTTCAATCTCCCAAAACTTGCGGATGGTAGACTCCAGTGGCGGCTCGACGGTGCAACAGAACGAGGCAGTCGAGTGACTAAAACTATCTATAGAAGCGGGTGCGGAACCAATTATAACAAAACCCAGAACTGTTTCCAGGGCGTGCGGAGCGGGGTACGTCGGTCCCCCTTTGACCTTACGTGATAACTGGAGGTGCGGGAGAATCGAAGCGCCGATCAATATATCGACGACTCCAGGAACAGCGTAAGTCTCATCAGCTAAAGGCAAGTCTTTAAATTTCGTTAATAAAGACGTGTCAACTGGGACGGTAGGCAACTGTTCAGTTATTTTATCTGTAACGAGCGAATCCATGTCAAACCAAATTTTATTATTAAAACGAGATCCAAACCTCGTTTTAACTGTGCCATGAACAGCTGACCGTAAACCTCCAAAACCCGTCACCACTGAGTAGGTTGAACGCCTATCAACATTGAAACCAAGACGTTGACAACAATCTTGAGTAATAAAATTACTTTGCGAAGCGCCATCTAATAGCGCTCGAACAATGTGCGGTTTACCTAATGCATCAACAATAACCACGCGAGCGGTCGCAAGACAAACCGTAGTGAGGGCAGCACTAGCGGAGAACGAACACAAGGTGACGTCATTCGTAGCGGTCCCCGGGCAGGCCGGAGCGCGTGCGAGCTCGGGCTGCGGCTGCGGCGCAGGCTGCCGCGCGTCACCGCTCGACGAACCAACTGTGCTCACCTTGGATGCGGCATTACTATTTTCAAAATGAAGCAAAGTGTGGTGTCTCGCTTGACATTTGCGACAACCATTTCCACTATTACATAAACCCACGCGGTGTTTAGTACCGAGACAATTAAAACAAAGATTATTAGCGCGAACAAATTTATAACGATCACTAGGCGACAATTTTAGGAAACCAGGACACTTGTACAGTTGCGAGTGATGAGTACTACACAAAGAGCAAACAGGTGATTGTACACGTGCTGGTGCGGTATTAACATAAGTATGGGTTGACCTCAGTGACTTCGATGACGCATCTATTTTGCGTTCAGAAGTAACAACCTTCTTCGCGCCTTCATGTTTCGATGAAGAGCGTTGCAATACCTTTATATGCTCGCGAACAAAACTTTCTAAGTCTTCGAACTTAGGAATTTTACTGCCGCGATGATCCGACTCAAACAAACGAATGGTTTCGGAATCTAATTTCTTTAAACCCATATACAAAAATACGAAGTCGCAGAGGTCATCGATCTTCAAGTTCTTTACGGCGCGAACAGCTGACGCGAAAGTATCTAGAAATTTCTCTAAGTTTTGATCGTTACATGCCGTAATAGATTTCAAATCAGACATCTGATCTAAATAGGCGTTAGCTACCGATCTTTTATCCTCATACTTAGCTTTCAAAGTATTTAAAATTAAATTATAATTCCCGGCACTAAACGTAATTCCAGCGCAAGCGGTTATAGCTTTACCAGTCAATTTTTCAACGAGATAATGCAATTTTTCGTGATCTGTCAACGAATCGTTCTTATCTATTGTATTCTCAAAACTATCTATAAATCGACACCAATTGCGAATGTTACCATCAAACTCGGGTATTTGAATTGGTGGCAACTTAGGTCGGTCGCGAGTGGGGTTGGGTCGGTCAGACGGCTTCTCCAAACTCCTCGCGACGCGCTTGATACGACAATACAAATCGTCAAACGACGACAAGGCTTGATAACTCACTGAGTAATCGGGATCCAAATTCAACTCTAAAACGTTGATGTCATGCACTAAGGTTTCGAAATCCGCGCGTAGACTATCTAAGTTTTCTATAGAACACAAGAACGAATCTCTGATGACCAAATCAGAGGTTTTAAGTGCACTATCATAAATCGATTGTACGCGAGAGTAAATCATTTCTTTTTTAGCGTATAAAAGTTTCAATTGAACCTTACCGGTCTTATCAACCTTTGGGGACATGTTTACAATTAAATATGAAATGACTTAATCCTAGCGGTACAGAGCAGCGAGGCGGCGCGAGCGTTAACTATGTAGGTAGGTAGGTGCTTACAACTGTGAATGCACGCTTGAACAAACGCGCATAGCAACAAGGTCGCACCTGCGCGATGGTCGCTGTCTAGATTCAACTATTATTTCCGAGATTAAGTATTGCGTAATATCTATTCAAATTAAAATACTTTCGTATGAATTGGGATGAGATGCGAGCGAGGTAGGCACAGCCACGTGTCTACCCACGCAGGTACTAGGCAAATACGACGTGAGCCGAGAACAACGTAATTGAAAAAAACAAAACAAAGCCAAATGCGTTAGGTATTACACTGTGCCTATGCACTAGGGTGTCTGAGTATACCTAAGATCTAAGCCTAAATGTCTGGATGCGGGGTTTTCTACTAAAATAACCAGGCACTTAGGTGCGATGCGAAAATTGTGAACTACGATTAAGTGTTGATATGATACCTAACCTATTTATGTATTAGGTAGGTACAATGCGAGCCAGCGGCGAACGGACAACAAATTCTAAGCCTAAGTGTCTGGATGCGGGGTTTTCTACTAAAATAACCAGGCACTTAGGTGCGGTGCGCTCATTCCCATTAGAATAATAACAAAATACGAACTACGGCTAAGAATCCGGCTCGATCCGGACCAAAAATGGTGGCGCATGGGCCAGCGTGTGCGAGCGGACTGTATTGCGGGGAAGCAGATAACTGTTCTATTGACACTTTACACACAAAACAAGACAGGTGGCCGGGCTGCCGCGGATTCGATCCAGGCAGTGAATGCAGCCCGAGAAATTAGGAGAGGATGCACTAACCTTCACGACCCACGTGTTTTTCATCGCAGCCGGTACACGGATCTTCTCTTCCTTGCTCAGGAGCTGCCGTCAGCGTCACTAGATCCCTTGAGGAACACACGAGAGGCACCATCCGATCGGTAAAGGTCTATTAGGCGGTTAAAATACAACAAATATTATTCATTTCTGAGAGACGCGCGCGCGCGATCGCCTTTACGCTGGCTAGTTCAAAGCGGGAGTGGCCGTCCACATCTCACACAATGGCGGACGGAAGCTACACTATGGTTAGTGCGGGCGGGGAGATGGGTATAGAAAGGGTGTGTTTCCATGTCAAAAAATACAGTTTCCACATCGGCGCAACCATATATGAATAACAAAACATAAATGCAAAACAGCCAAAGATTCGAAAACAACCAATTTATATCAATAGTCAATTTTTAATCATTGTCAAAGAAAAAATTAAGGTATTGATTAACTTCACGAAGCGTTCGACAAAAGGTTGGAAACATCTTTATGGAGGAATTGAGCCCTCTCGGACCCTCTAACCTTGGTCTCTCGACCCTCGAAGGTCCTCAAAGGAGGTTATAATATAAATAGCGAAGATATTTTCCCGAAAATTGGAACGATCATAAATACATACAATCATGTCTTTATCCGTGGAGGGTTAAATTAAATTAAATTAAATATCATTTTATTGATGGCAACAGGGCCCAATTTGTTAGTAACAATATTTGTCTTACATCTATCATCTATTATTGTATTAGATTTCATGTCAGTTCAAAATTATAATTCACAAAACTAAAAATATTTCAATTATTAATAAATTAGGTATCATAAGTTAATACTAGATACAATAGTCAATAAAATGTCAATTCATAATAAAATATAACTCAAGTAGGTATAAAGTCAAATAATCAATATAAATCAAATCAAATATAAGTCAATTAATTAAAGTGACCATGTAGGGTTTCACTCTACTGGTGATATGCTTCATTATGGGTGAGTCGTACCGCGCTGCTATTACTCTCAGAATACTGTTGGAGCTGCCGCGAACACGGCTCAACAATGACGCCAATCTTTTACGCCAGATGGCATGAAACCCGTCTAGTCTCGCCTCAGTAAACATCGTGTTAAACAAACGTGAATTATCACCTACATTTTAGTGTTAGGCAAATTAAAATATTCAGAAATAAAAATCCTGACTTGCTATCTATAAGATCGACAAAATGAACCGGACTGCTGTCTAAAAGATCGAAACATGTTTTGATAGCAGGCTGTACCATATTGCCGATCATAAATCAAAAGAAAAATTAGGAGGTAGGACACGGCGGTATTTCCGCCCAATTGAGCAGTCCGACTGGGGAAATACCTCCGCCCTACAGAATACCGCGGCTATAATAGCTTCGTGTTGTGTTCCCAGCGGTGAGTAGGGTAGCCAGAGCTCACTGGAGAGTTTTTGTACTGTCAGTGGGATGACCAAAGGCTTGTCCTGCTTTCGGCACAAAATCTCTGTTCTTACAGGGTCGGCAACACGGATGTGACTCCACTCCGTATATTTCATTCAGTTTATTTTTTACTTTCCTCTTTCGTCCAAGCCCTGATACAGTGCATACATGTTACTCCTTTTGCGCCGATTTAAATAAATAAATCATACAAATAATTAAGCTCAACTTAACTTGAAAGTTTTTTGAACATAGTTTGCAGTTCCCTTTTTATCTAACTAATCATTATAAGTGAAGTTCGACCTTAACGGCACAGTGACGGAACTCGGGTGCGATAGCTGAGGATCTCAACGGGGCGCCCCGCTCACCCGCAGCATTACAGAGACAGGTGATAATTTTGTCCTTGTTCATCAGTCGCTCGCTGTACTTGGGATTATAACTAGGTACCTAACGAAACGAGTCACATTGCCGCTGACGGAATATATCTACGAACTTATGTTATTTATATTAATACAATAAAGCACAAACTCCGTACATTATTACCGAGAGAGGACTGTTTCTGTCGCCTATAACTACCTGAATAATACAAATAGCGGGATTGTTGTTTGCCGCTGGGTTTCTTTTGAGTCTGAATTTCTCATCGGATAGGGGTGATTCTATTTTGAGTACCTATCTAGCTACCCACTTATCCGCTCAATACAGCGATGTCGGTTAGACGTACACCGCCAAACACTCCGACACACTCTCAATCTGATTCGGATGTAAGTAAGTTGAACGATACATCTTATGTATACCTGAGCGGTAACAGAACTAAACGGCGCCTTACGAAGCAACCTAGCCCAATTGACTTGGAGAAAAATATCAACGAGGATATTAAAGACCTGTTGATTAACTGGAAATCTGAATTCCAGAATAAAATTGATGAATTGTTGAAGTCTCAAAACTTCTTAATTACACAGCTGTCCTCTGATATTAAGGAACTTAAGGCTCAAAACAATATAATAAAGAAATCGAACGATGAGATAGTACAATCCATGTCGTTCTTAAGTCAACAATATGAAGATGTTAAAGGCAACCTAGACGTCTTACTCAAGGAGCGATTGGAACTACGAAGAAATATTGAAGGCCTGGAGACGAAAATTAAAGATCTGCAACTAAAAACTCGATCCGCAAATGTGGAAATTAGGAACATCCCACAGTTTGAAAATGAAACCTCTAAGGACTTAAAAACCACCATCTGCAAAATTGGTGAAATCCTAGGGACTGCGATCTCCCCTACCGATTTACGTGACATATTTCGTCTGCCTGGGAAACCAGGCACATTGCGTCCTATAATAGCTGAGTTCAAAACTGTGGATATGAAACAGGATCTGTTCTTTTCAGCCCGAGGATACAATAAAGAGAGGAATTTTGCGGAAAAACTGAATACCGATACAATGAAAATCCCTGGTAAAAAGCTTGCGGTTTATGTGTCAGACTACCTTCCTGCAAGTTCGAAAAAGCTATTCCACCAAACGCGCGAATTTGCTAAACTGCATGCCTTTAAATACTGCTGGACTACAAATGGAAATATTTTCCTGCGCAAGGCAGATGGTCAAAAGCAAATACTGGTTTCCTCCGAGAAGTCCCTCCAGGACTTAGGACATAGTATATGACGATCACTTCCGACTGCTCCTATAATACTCCGTGCATGGCATTTTAACCTAAGCTTGAAATATTTGCCTGTTCTTTGTTATTGTTACTTGATGTTTGTTTCTGTCACGCCCTTGTCTAAGACAAAAAATATTTATTATGCTAGTCAAAGCTTTTCTATCCTTAGTCATTCATTTAAAATTTGTAAAAATTCACGTTATTACTTCAGCACACCCTCACTCATTACATGTACTATACCTATTACACACTCTCAATTATACACACAAATCCACAAACACTTACTTTTATACATTCATAACGTGAACACATATACTGACCCCCATAACATAATATCACTGCTAATACTACCTACAACTAAATTTCTACATTTATACTCAATTTTATTATGTGTCGTGCCGTTCGTCTACATTCAATCAGTCAATCAATTAACCTATCGTGGCCCACTGCTAGACATGGGTCTCTCCCAATGTTGGGAGGCTTTCAATATCAATTCGTACACTGGTATGACAATATTACTTAGGATAAATCCTAACCTAGTCACCCCTTTTTACCTTGCATTACATGTACAAAATATTGTGTTGTTTCCCTATAAATGACTAACTTAAAAGAAATAAACAAAGAACTAGACACAAACCCTACTGTACGCTCATTTAACTGTCACCCAGAAGATTGTCTCCTCTATACTAGCCGTCATTCTCTCAAAATAATTCATGTCAATATTTGTAGTTTAAACAAAAATCTTGATCAGTTTCTTTTGATGCTATCTACGACGGGTGTCATTTTTGATATTTTGATTTTCGGCGAATGTTGGTTAAGTAAAATTGACACAGTACCTAGTTTAGATGGTTATATAGCACACCCTTCAAAATTCTTACTGAACCAAAACGATGGCATTGTAATTTATACAAGAAAAGAACTCAAATGCAGTGTTAGCGAACCGTACTTCAAAAGTGCTAGCTGCCTATTATGTCTAGTAAATGACCAAGTTGCTATCGTGGCAGTGTACCGCTCCCCATCCCTAAAAACGGTAGAAGACCATAGCAATTTTATAGAGAGCTTGAACAAAGTCTATGATACCCAAAAGTCGCATCACTTGATTTTAGTGGGTGATACTAACATTAATATACGTCCCGATAGCTCCGATCAATTATATGAGGAATATTTAACTCTTAACGCATCCCATGGCTTGTTCCCTACTCATACCTACCCTACGAGAACTAGTCAAAGATGCATAGATCACTTTTTTATTAAAACAAACCTCCCGTCTATTACCTTAGTCTTAGAATCCCACACAACTGATCACAAACCCATAGCTCTTTTTCTAGATCAAACCAAACCTAATTCTAAAATTTGTCAGACTAAAAGTACCATTAACTTAATGGAAATAAAAACTGAAATCGAAATGACTAACTTCTCTCATATTTTTCAAATGGGTGATACAAATACCGCTGCTAACTGCCTCTATTCAACTCTGTCAACAATCATTTCCAAGCACACAAGCGTTAAACAAATTTCTAGAAAACATAGGATTTTGAAGCCGTGGATGACCCCAGGTCTTGTTCGATGCATCAGAAACCGAGATAGATTGCACATTAAAAGCAGAAAATCTCCTGACAACATGACTCTCAAAATAACGTATACCCGGTATCGTAATTACTGCAATCGCCTCATTCGAGAACTCAAATTAAAATATAATAAGAACCTGATTGACGAGGCAGGTTCTAACATAAAAGCCCTCTGGGATGCAATTAAAAGTATCATGGGTACTCTAAAGAACCACGATTGTCCCTTGGAGCTCCTAAGTACCAACAGCGATCATAAACAATCTGTAAATGACGTATGCGTCTTCTTTTCATCTATTGGAACGAAATTAGCCGAAAAAATTACACCTTTTGTTCCGGATGACTGCGGCCCTTTGCGTTTCTTTTCACCTGTAAATACACTTACATCAATGGTCTTATTGGAGGTGACTGAGGCTGACGTTGAAACCATAATCTCTCAATTAAGGCAAAATTGTGCTACTGGGTGGGATGGTATACCAGCTCGTGTTCTAAAGCTCTGCAAAGAAAAACTTATCCCCCCAATAACTCACATCTGCAACCTTGCTATAAGTTCGGGTGTGTTCCCAGAGGTGTTTAAGAGGGCCATCATACATCCGGTCCACAAGAGTGGAGACAGGGACTGCGTCGACAACTATAGACCTATTTCTATTCTCTCTGCAATGTCGAAAATTCTGGAAAAAATTCTCAACGAAGCACTTAAAAATTACCTAGAAACATTTGATATTCTGGCTAAAAATCAGTACGGGTTTCGTTCAGGTATTTCCACTGAAGATGCCGTGATTGATTTGACTAGCGAAGTTGTCAAGAACTTGGACTCCAACAACAGGTGTCTGTGCATCTTTTTAGACCTTTCCAAAGCGTTCGACACAGTCTCTGCGCCAATTTTGCTGGACAAAATGGAAAAGCTAGGGATACGTGGTCTTCCTCTCGAGATTTTTGGGAGTTACCTAAATAATAGAAAACAGAGAGTGAAAATAGGAAATGACTTGAGCGATGAGGTTGCTGTTACTACTGGCGTCCCACAGGGGAGTATTTTGGGCCCTACGTTGTTCCAGGTCTATGTAAATGATCTCTGTACCATGGCTCTCCCTTATACAAGAACCTTCACTTACGCGGATGATACTGCACTAGTTGTATGGGGCTCAAACTGGCAGGTAGTGAAGGAAAGAGCGGAAAGCTCCCTTAGATTGGTAATGATCTGGCTTTCTAAAAATTTACTCACGATCAACTTGAGTAAAACTCTCTTTGTCCCTTTCTCCATTTCTAAACTCAATACTCCACCTAATAACTACGCTATAAAAGCACATACATGCACCCTAGATATAGATTGTGATTGCCTGAAAATAACTCGAGCCTCTAATGCAAAATACCTTGGAGTACAAATAGATAGTAGGCTCTCATGGGATATTCAGATTGCTACGATAAAGGCCAGAACCAGAAAGCTTATTTATCCTTTTAAAGCTCTGCGTGACACAGCCACTCAACAAAAATTAAAAATGGTCTACATCGCCCTCTGTCAATCTGTCATTCAATACTGTATCCCAGTTTGGGGGGTTGCCAGTAAGAAGGAACTTCTGGAAGTTGAGAGAGCTCAGAGAGCCGTGCTCAAAGTCTTAAATAAGAAGCCAATAAGATACCCTACTGCTCAACTATACACTGACAATCAAGTTCTCACTGTGAGGCAACTTTTTGTGCTCAAATCCATCATTAAGGTTCACCGCAGCGTTACTCCTCCAGAACCCGGCAATAAACGCAGCAAAAGATCCGTGTGTCCAGTGGTTCGCAGTAGGACAGCTTTCGCTAGGCGCCAATTTAAAAGTTTGGGCTGTAAGGTATACAACTTGCTCCACAAGAATAAGAACATTGTGGGTCTAAATCGTCATGAGGTAAAGAGCATAGCTACCAGCTGGTTACTTCAATATGACTATGATGGTACTGAGGCAATGCTAAAATTTCTGGATTGAAAACTTAAAGTACTAATTTACATAACCGTACGCACATGAGAACACATACATAAAGATATACATCACACAACACTCACATAACGTATATATACACTACACACGTACATTACACTCCCACATACACAACACGAAGTTACTTAGGAGGAAATGTAATGACTTATAGTATATTGTATGATTGAAAACTTACCTTATAGAAGAACTCCTGTAATTAGAATCACTGTGTCCTAAAATATTACAAATAGTTAAAAGAGCACTGTTTCTCAAGATACAGGTTTTTGCCTAGTTTGAGAATCAGTATCGACATAAATTGTAAAAATATATTAGCACAGCATTGTTTGTAAACACATTGTAAATAACCATTGGAGTCAAATAAATATTTTATTATTATTATTATTTATTATTATTATTACTGGTGTTACACACGTTCATAGGTCATGGTAACCACTTTCCATCAGGTGGGCCGTGTGCTTGTCTGCCACCTAAGTTGTATAAAGAAAAATGTGGGTACCGCCTGCTGTTTTATGAATTCGGTCCCAATTTTCCCCCATTATTGAATTCGGTCCCACGTCTTACACTTGTCATCATCATCATGTCAGCCACAAGTCCACTGCTGAACATAGGCCTCTCTCACAGACTTCCAGAATGACCGATCTAAAGCAGCCCGCATCTTCCCAGCGCTTCCCAGCGACCTTCATGAGGTCGTCCTTCCACCTGGCCGTTGGGCGTCCTACGCTACGTTTGCCTGTACGCGGTCGCCATTACAGAACTTTTTTGCTCCATCGGCCATCTGTTCTGCGCGCTATGTGTCCCGCCCATTGCCACTTCAACGAGCTAATCCGCTGGGCTATGTTACACTTGTAATGTTAACTTAATGCATGGTAGGAATCCTTGACCTACTAGATTGTTTTGTGTTAGCGGTCGATTAGTGGCTCGAATCGTTAATAATAATACCAATATATTACTGTTATTATTATCTAACAGCCTGCGTAGCGTGGCGGTAATAGGTGGTAACCCTATTGCCGTTTTCTTGGCACTATTATTGACTCGATCCATGCATTTGAACCTGAGTCTTAGCTGTATGATCTGTCTAATGTTAAACAGCCCTATTCCTTAGTCGCCATGTATGAGTATGACACCGCATGAGAAGCTATGTGGTGGCCCAAATTCTACTATGCCGGGAACCACGCGGCATTTTTTACGGCGGAAATTGAAACGGGTATCAGTAACTTATGTTTGTACTTTGGAATTCGGAGTCCGCTATCAGGAGCACCTATCCATGAATGATTTATATTGGCTTTTACAGGAGTGACTGCTTTTTTTTTAAAAGCAAAGTCTCAGAAAAGAGGGTCACCATTACAGACACTAAGTGTTACAATGGTGGCACTCAGCTTGGCGGCCTCATCAGATGCTTTTTCACGCCCCGCTTAAAGGCCCCGGGACTGTTGGAAGAAGGAAACACGTGTGCTGGTAATGAATTCCAGGTCTTGGTGGTGCGGCAAAGAAAAGAGTCTCCGAACCGCTTGTTTCTTGATCGGATATTCTGCACCGTGTGTGGGTGATATCTAAGTCCTGCACGTGTTGTCCTGTATAGGAAAGGAGTAGTTTAAGTAAGAAGGTTGCACTGAATATCAGCACTCGTCCTTAATACCAGCTTTTAGACCGTCTTTGTATAATAATAACAATTTTAACTAGTGGATCGATTACGGTTTTTGGGCTTTACAATGTGTTTCTAAACAGAAAAATGAGTTGAAGTTTTTTAAATAAAACATATTAAAAAGACACATCAGGTTTGCTTATATTTAGTTAAATACCTAACCAAATGGAGGTTTTAAGGCTGGTGTATCGAACATTTTGACCTACTGCGATTCCACTTCCACATGTGCCATCTCCAATAGATATATGCACTAAAGATGATGGATGCTCGTTACAACTTCATGCTTACATTTCCGCAGGGTGGGAACCGAACAGAATTTCAATGCGTCTTTGTTTCCTGAAATATGGAGCTGTTTTTGTTTGTCCAAGTTTTGTATTCAACATCTAACTATTGTTGGTTATTTGGAATATTAGAAGGGGTGAGTTTATTGTTGTTATATAGGCGTTTACTGTTTAGAGAATGGGATAATTACCATGTTTATTATTTTCGTTGAGTTGCCATACAAACATCGTGGCAGTCATTACGAGTAGTTCCCTAAAAAGTCCGACTACTCTAACTGGAGAATCCTAAATAGTTCGACTAGTCTAACTACAGAACTGCGATATCGCCAATCGGTACAAATGTCACATGGTAATTGTTTCACGAAAAACATCGAAGTTCAAGTGCATCACGGTAAGACCAGTGACCTGAGCTCGAAAAACTATACTAATCGTTTCGAGAGTACGCACAATTGCGATTGGCCGCCTGCCTACTGTGAACCTGTGTGTGAATGAAGCCAGCCAATCGCAATGCTCCGTTCTCTCGATACGTTTACATTACGATAAATTTTCGTGCTATGGGTACTGTAATCTAAAATGGTACTCAATTCTGAATGTCGATATAAATATGTTTTCACACACACAATTTGTTTCTTTGACGACCTTTGTGGCGTAGCGGTAAAATGTTCGACTGCTACGCAGAAGGCGCGAGTTCGATTCCTGGTCGGTGCAAATATTTGTATACATGAATATGTATGTTTGCATTGGTCTGGGTGTTTCTATGTATGTTTATCTTCATTCCAGATTCCATAACACAAGCTAGTTAAGCTATGCTTACCATGGGTCTAGGTAGCGTTGTGTGGAATGTTGTGGAATATTTAATTAATTATTTATCTTAATTTAAGCACCCTTAGACTAGTAATCCAAACCCAACTGAGTTGAAAAAAAAGTTCACAGAATGACGAAAACCTTATAGACTTTGTTCAGTGTGTTTGTTTGTCACGGTACTTGATAGCGAATAAAAAATAATGTTAATCCCATATTTTTATCTATAATGACACTTGTTGGGGCTTTCAGTTTGTTTGTTTAGGCTGTTAAGCCTCCCGTCTGGCCAAAATGATTGCTGACCCTTTTTAGTTCGCTACCGGGACTGTGGTATACTCACGAAGAAAATATAAAATATCCTGACCCGTTTGAGGGCCTGCAAGTACCGTACATTTTTTGAAGTGGAATCTTCTTTAGGCTTTGTTCCCGGTGTTGTGTTCCCGGCGGTGAGCAGGGTAGCCACAGCTCACTGGAGAGTTTTTGAGCTGTCAGTGGGAAGATTAAAGGCTTGTCCTAATTGTGTTTTCTACACTGACGGCACATAAACTCTCCGTTCTTACAAGGTCGGTAACACGGGTGTGACTTCTGTGATGTTGCACACGTTATAGGTCACGGTTACTACCTTCCATGGCCCACCTCATGTGCTTGTCTGCCACCTAAGTTGTATAAGAAAAATAGGCATGCTTGACTTGGGGGGTAAGCTGGTGAATGCGTTACGCAAATTTTACGGACGTTACGTATTTTCACGAATGATTATAAATATATGGCCAGTAGTATTTGACAAATTGTGACAACTCGTAAGTGAAAATTACTCGTAATACTGTTTGTACAGTTTGTTTCACATTTGTCAGTATTCTCGGAGAGCTACATTTTCTTTTTAAATTGTGTAAAATCATGATCATAATTTTATTTGCGAATACAGGTACAGTAAGGTTTACATGTTCCACCCAATGGGCATGCAAATTTCCAATTAATTTTGCATTAACATACAATAAGTCAATTAAGTAGCTCAAATTAATTAGGAATATTATAATCAAATTAATTACTCATAGAAAAAAGAAAAAACCATTTATTGTCATGTCAAAATTATAGAAGTACTGTCATAATATTTAATTAAAAATTATTGTGACGACACTGAAAATTTTCAATTAAGTTTTCAAATAAAATAACAATAAGCAATATTAATTATCTATAATAATTATCAGTAATATCAGTAATAAATTAAATTAGTTATATCAGAATTATATTATACTAGCTGCGGGCAATAGCTAATCTATACTATATTTTACATAGACTTAGACTTTATAAAATATCAGACTCCAAGGAGGTAGGACACGGCAGTATTTTCGCCCAATTGAGCAGTCCGACTGGGGAGGTACCTCCGCCCTACAGAATACCGCGGCTATAATAACTTCGTGTTGTGTTCCCAGCGGTGAGTTGGGTAGCCAGAGCTCACTGGAGAATTTGTGCTGTCAGTGGGATGTCTAAAGGCTTGTCCTGCTTTGTTTTCTACACTGACGGCACAGAAACTCTGTACTTACAGGGTTGGCAGCGCGACTGTGACCCCTCTGGTATTACAAACGTCCATAGGCCACGGTAACCACTTTTCATCAGGTGGGCCGTGTGCTTGTCTGCCACCTAAGTGGTATAAAAAAGAACACATTATATGTTACGCCTGAACCACTCAACTGATTTTGATGAAATTAGATACAGAGATAGAATATTGCTCGAGAAAGGACATACACATGGTTGATCGAAGCTGCGGGCAACTGCTTGCGTATATATAAGTATAAACATAAATAGCAAGTGTTGTTTGTTCACACAGTTAGGGAAATACAAGAATGGTGGCTAAGTTTCATAACCTGGAGGAAGTCGGGGCAAAAACAGAACAATGCGTCTAGTGTTACGAGGTGCGCCTGCGCCGGTTGTGTGGGAATCTATATCAATTGTATCTTCAGGGCCTATCGCTAGTACTGCTATGATATAAGTACTTTTTGGTGTATATATTTATACTAGCTGACCTGCCCCGACTTCGCCTGTGTTGGAAATTTATGATCACTGTTTCTTTACCTTAACTAATAGCATGATCGATTTAGACGGGAAAAAATTAATCGGTACAGGCGGGATTCGTCTTACGAAGACGATTGACGTAAGACAATTATATGGATTGAGAAATTTGGATGGTTTCGGGCGAAGGTTCGGTGACTTAGCGGTCAGTTTCCCCTGTAAGGGAAAGATCGCGGGTTCTAATCCCGCCTGGATAAATTCAAGTTTTTCTATCTTAATTGATTTGAATAGTTTGCATATATTATGCATATTATGCATATACAACGAGCTATGGAGAGGGCTATGCTCGGTATTTCCTTACGTGATCGCGTCAGAAATGATGATATCCGTAGGAGGACAAAAGTAACCGACGTAGCCCAGCGGATTAGCTCGTTGAAGTGGCAATGGGTGGGACACATAGATGGAGCAAAAAAGTTCTGGAATGACGACCGCGTACGGGCAAACGTAACGTAGGACGCCCAACGGCCAGATGCAAGGACGACCTCATGAAGGTCACCGGGAAGCACTGGATGCAGGCTGCTTTAGATCGGTCTTTCTGGAAGTCTGTGGGAGAGGCCTATGTTCAGCAGTGGACTATATGTGGCTGACATGATGATGATGATGATGGCTTATATTAAATGCTTTAAAATTTCATTCAATAGTCCCATGATGATATATAGTCAAAAAAACCTTCGTCGATAAACAGACTATTCCGGCAGCCGGGGTGCGAGGATATGTCTCATATAGTCTTACCTCCGGCAACCTGCGGCCCATACGGTCGGCATGCGTCTTAGTCGGTTCAAGTCCGACATAACCTCCCCCACCGGCTCCGGTGGTGATTTAGCGCCCAAAAAGAAAGTCCTATCAGCTAGGCAATTTGTCACGACCCATAAACTTACAATATTACATACTTTAACAAATATTACCTACTCAGAAAATCTAAAATTACGACGCTAGCCATAAAGCTTTTAAGGTGCGTTATAAAATTAAGCCCTCCCTATCCCTCCCCTGCCCTACTCCTGCCCTCATCCCTCCCCTGTCCTTATCTGCCGTTAGATATCACACTGAAGCCGTTGAATTATGTGCTTCAAATGATAAATTGGTTTGACTAGAACCTTCTGTTATAGAAAAGAAACTTTATTGTCGAAGACTAAGGGTTGGTTTTTGAATGGGATTGTGTTAAATATTGATTTTTGGGGCACTATTATCTGGTGTGAATTTAATGGATGTCTTATTGATGTTCTAATTTTTTTTTATATTTGAATTACTTGAAGGATGATGGGAGTGTTCTATTGAGCGATGGCCTAGTGGTGTTAACAGCGGCCGCTGAACGTGAGATTTTAGGTTTGTTTCCCTGGACGACTAAATATTATACTATGTTAGAAATTTTTTACCTGCATTCGGTACCAAAGCTTACCTCATGTAGAAGTCTGTGCCTGTACTGATATCAGCCGATTAACAGGCGAGTCTCTTGCGCTAGCTTTCCTCTTAGGTATGGGAGGTCAACCCCACAGTCTCTACCACGGTGAGTGTTCTGATGAGCTCGAGCCGTGGGAAATCTTCGCACGTAAAAAAACATTTCATTAAGTATCTATGCAAATGGAATATAAGAATTTGGAGAATAATTTCCAAATAATTCAATATTACAGTACATCCAAGGACCACTAAGTCTTGGAGCTCTTTACCAGCACATATCATATTCTGTCCTCCGTGAGCAAGTTGGTGTCTATTATGGTAACTCTCTTTCCTGAGACTTTGTCTTCAGCTTATCATCGGTCAAATTTTTTCATCCCACGTACATTCAAGCTGTAAAATGAACTGCTGCGGTTTCCCCATGCGCCTACAATATGGGGTTCTACAAGAGGGGCATTAGAAGTTGTCTTCAGAATGCCCCTGGTATTGCAAACGTCTATAAGGCATGGTAACGACTTAAATAGTGATGGTAGCTAATACTTCTCCGTATAAACCTGAATTATGGTAAACCACAAACTCTTCCGTGCGCGCAATACTCTTATAAAGATAGGTATTAAGCTTTCTCATCACGTATCCGGTTCTTGTTTTAGAATTTTTTAGTACAATCATATCGTCGAGAAGAGTGGTTCTCTCGCAGTCTTCATACTTTTTACTACAATTTTATTATTTGGATAAATAAATATTCTTTTTAAATAAGACACGTCAATATATTTTTCATACCACTTAGGTGGCAGACAAGCACACGGCACACCTGATGGAAAGTAGTTACCGTGGCCTATGGACGTTTGTAACACCAGAGGAGTCACAGTCGCGCTGCCAACCCTGTAGGCACAGAGTAACATGTTGTTATTGAACTAAAAACATGTTTCCTAGAAATAATATACACGGCAAAACAACGTTTTCCGGGTCAGCTAGAATACACATATAATACATGATTGATATTGCTTTTCATGTCATACATACTTAAGTAATTAAAAAAATAACTTTTATTAGTTTATCGTGAACATGAAGCAAGGCTGTATTCAGGATACAGTCACACCCTCATTTTCTAAATCGTGGCCGATGTAAACATATGGTCTCTGTCTACTCCACTGGAAAAGAGGCGTGACTGTATGTATGTAAAATGACTTTTGTATACCAGCCGTGTTGATTTATCAGAGCCACAAACATCCTTTATAAACGCCGCCCCAGTCAACTAAATCCAAAATATCACCAAAATCGGTAATGCTTTTTAGGTTTATATAATACAAGAATGGCTCGTTTAAGGGTATTAGATGTGCATCTGTTTATAGGTTAGTGGATAAAGCCTCTCTGAATAAGTGAATGAGACCGTCACTCACACCGTAGTGCCACAGTTTAACGAACGTTTTTATACAGTCGTTCGACAAAGCCAACTAGACAGAGCAATCATACTGTTGGTTTTATATCAAATTAGGTATATAAATGAATTGAATTGAATCATGTCCGGCAGTGGACTGCGATTGGATAAATGATTGATTAAATAAAATAATGGAAAAGCTGTGACGTCCTCTATAATGTTTATTGTATGCCCATAACACTTCGGTGTGATAGTCAGCCGCCCAGTAATGGCCGACGGTCATTTCCATGGTAATAGTAGGTATCTGGACCCGCTCGTAATGTGTTTACATGTACAACGGGATAGTGGGCGTGGGATTATCGCTGGATATCAGGATTTTAAGTTTATAAAACTATCAGGATAGTATCACTTCGTCTGTTTAATGTAGGTACTGATTTTATATGTTATTAAATCAACCGCGGTAGCCTAGTGGTATGGGCAATGGACTGCTTTGACGAGGTCTCGGGTTCGCTCCCAGGTTTCACCATGGCGCACACCAATGTTTATCCATGCTTTTCGAAGTTATATGTGTATTTATCGCAGGTTTATAAGTGTCCAGTTAATGACAATAGGCTCGCCACCTATTACATTGGGACCTAAACATAAACTGGCGAAATATGGGTGCTAGCACCTCTGCCGCCTATATCCCCGAAGGGGTCTTCGGCGAATTAGGCGTGAAATTATGTTATATAAATAGGGTATAGATTTGTGCTTAGGTACCTATACGGCCTCCGTGTCGAAGGGGTAGAGCGTTCAACGGCTCCGTAGGAAGCGGGGGTTCAGTTCCCGCTTAGTGCAAATATTTGTATACATAAATATGTATATTTGCATGGGCTGGGTGCTTCTATGTAGCATAATTTGTATGTATTTATAAATATACTGGTTTATTAACTGACAAGGCTCTGGCGTAGGAGTAGCTTCAGGATTAGGGGTTCAGACGACAGTGCCCAGGTAAGTTAAATCATTAGAGTCAAAATATGGTTCCCGGGCTCCGGAACAAGCTGCGGATGCAACCGAGATTAATTTCAAAAATTTTGAGGATCTCTACTTCATAGGAAGGCAAGAAGGATTTTTTCTATAGTAGGTGTGTAAGAAACCATATAACCCGATTTCTACTGGCTTACCTATGAATCATATACGTCATATACATGGTGCATGAAAATTTCTGTCCGACGGAACAGCCCGACTGTGGGGACTGTGGGGAGTGCCTCCGCTCTACAGAATACCGCGGTCATAGTAACTTTATGTTGTGTTCCCGGCGGTGAGTAGGGTAGCCAAAGCTCACTGGAGAGTTTTTGTGCTGTCATTTGGAAAACCAAAGGCTTGTCCTACTTTGTCTTTTACACTGACTGCACAGAAACTCTCTGTGCTTACAGGGTTAGCAACGCGAGTGTGACTGTGTAACCACTTTCCATCAGGAGGGCCGTGTGCTTATCTACCACTTATGTGGTGTAAGAAAAAAACTAGATCGAGGTAATTTTTTGAAAATTTTCTCCCCTCACAAGATTTTACATTTATGATTTTTTAGATAAATATAAGAAATTTTGAGCAACAATCACCCAAACAAACACATATGGTAAACCTCACCAGCGTACAAGTAACCCAAGCTAACAAGTTTGACAAGCTAAAACCCGAATATCGATTGATAAGGGTTGTTAAATATCCACCCTGTTGGTTTGTAGTCCTAAATATACAAAGTACACGGTAGCTGAGGGGTTATATGTTAAATTAATAAGTAATCCCCAAAAAGCGATACCAATTTCGGCCAGTAAACTGACGGGAGCCTATAAGTCATATTTAAATTGCATTAGAATTCGATGTAAATTTATTTTAACCCTTCGTTAGCTTAACTTCTTCATGTATCCAGTCTTTTTAACTTCAAGGTAAATAATTCCTGAGATTCATGTTGGTGGCGCGTGGGCCAACGTGCGCGAGTGGACTGTATTGCGGAGAAGCAGATAACTGTTCTATTGACACTTTACACACAAAACAAGACAGGTGGCCGGGCTGCCGCGGATTCGATCCAGGCAGTGAATGCAGCCCGAGAAATTAGGAGAGGATGCACTAACCTTCACGACCCACGTGTTTTTCATCGCAGCCGGTACACGGATCTTCTCTTCCTTGCTCAGGAGCTGCCGTCAGCGTCACTAGATCCCTTGAGGAACACACGAGAGGCACCATCCGATCGGTAAAGGTCTATGAGGCGGTTAAAATACAACAAATATTATTCATTTCTGAGAGACGCGCTCGCGATCCGTCCCTACGCTGGCTAGTTCAAAGCGGGAGTGGCCGTCCACATCTCACAATGGCGGACGGAAGCTACAGCTAGCCCTACTCTATGGTTAGTGCGGAGGGGGAGACGGATCTAAAAGGAGTGTGTTTCCATGTCAAAAAATACAGTTTCCACATCGGCGCAACCATTCCCCCCGGCTTGAAGGGTTACCTTCGAAACGAAAAATGTGGAACAAAACTAATGTCTAATCTAAATCTAGGTTTGCGAAATAACAACTAAAATATAAACATAGATTGGAACTCGTGCCTACTGCTGGCTAGGCAGAGGGCAGAGGCGAACAACCGGGCGCAGATACGATCCGGTTGCAGTTTTAACCCGTACAACACGGGTTATCCCGCGGGCATCGGGAAAAATTTCCTCTACTACTCCTAGAGGCCAATGTAAAGGAGGCGCATTCTCAGTCATAAGGACTACCACCGTACCTACAGTAATTGGGTTGGATGGAGTATTCCATTTTTGACGTGACTGCAGCGTGTGCAAATAATCGGTTCTCCAACGATTCCAAAACGATTGGACCATCTTATCTAAAAGAGCGTGACGAGTTAGGAGGTGTATTCTATCGTCATCAACATCTATTGCGGGCAAATATTTTAAAGGAGTCATATTTAAGAAGTGAGCTGGCGTCAGCGCTAACGGCTCTGACGGATCGCTAGATAGAGTCCGACACAGCGGACGCGTGTTCATCACCGCCTCTACTTGCGCGAGTACGGTACTCAACTCCTCGAACGAGAGAATCTGTTCGCCTATGACGCGAAACAGATGCGACTTAAGGCTTTTAATATTCGCTTCCCAATTACCACCAAAATGACTAGCTGCAGGCGTGTTAAAGTACCATTCAATGCGATTTTCGGCTAAGATGTGAGCGAATTCACTTTGGTAGTACTTAGACCGTAAGAATGTGTGCAATTCCGAAATACTACGTCGGGCCCCTACATAGTTTGTACCGTTGTTCGAATACGACCCCGACGCGACAAAAAACGTTTAAAAGCGGACATAAAATTTGGCGTACTTAAATCACCGGTCAACTCTATATGAACCGCGCGAGTTGTCATACAAATGAACAAACAAACATAAGCTTTCGTGGAGCGAATGCCACGACCACGAGCAATGGTGACCTTGAAAGGCCCAGCAAAGTCTGTGCCGGTGTGTACGAAAGGTTTTGCGGATTGAACAACACGACAAGAGCGATGATCGGCCATTTCAGGCGCGATAAAACGCGGGCGGAGTTTAAAACAAGGTACACATCTGTGTACTCTAGCGCGAATCAAATTACGAGCGGAAATTATCCAGTATTTCTGTCTCAAAATAGACATTAACAAATCGGGACCAGCGTGACAATTCACCTTGTGATGATAATCTACTAACAAATCTAATACGTGGTCCTTACGCGGGAGAATTACTGGGTGCCTTTGTTCAAATCCTAAACCTGAATTTCTCAAACGACCACCTACTCGAATGAGTCCATCTTCCAAAAATGGTTTCAAGTGTCGGAAAGAACGACTACAAGGTTTGTTAAATTCTAAATTTTTAAATTCGGAAGCAAAATAACACTTCTGCAATTCGCGAAGTATGATCAATTCAGCCTTATCTAAATCAGCGGCGGTTATATGACCGCGTGTAGATAAAATTCTCAAAAATCGGCCTACATAAACAACACAACGCAACAGTCTCGACCAAGACGAGACGCGATTAGCCAACAACAAAACCAGGGACTCTTCACGCGGGACCGACACCACAAGCGAGTGCTTCTTTTCCTCGGGTGGTTCGGAAACCGTAGTGGGATTGAATTGACTAACTGGCCACTTATCTAACGCGGCATGAATCCAGGACGGTCCACTAAACCATAACGGGTGATCTAATATTTGCGAAGGAAGCAGTCCACGAGAGAGACAATCGGCTGGGTTGTCGGTGCCAGCAACGTGAAAGAGATTTTTTGGCGCTAATTCCGATTGAATTTTTGCCACTCTATTAGCGACGAAGGTGTCCCAACGATGGGGCGAAGAGTGGGCCCAACACAAAGCGACTGTTGAGTCCGAAAAAGCTAAAATTCTATTAATATTAATGCGACTACTACAAGCATTGGCGATAGAGGTGATCAATCTAACCAACAATAGTAAAGCGCATAGCTCGAGGCGTGCCAGAGAGACGACCTTACGGGGAGAGACCTTCGATTTCGCGCTTATAAGGCTAATTGAAACCTTACCTACATTCGAGACATGAAAATAGACTACTCCTCCATAAGCCCTCTCACTAGCGTCCGCGAAGCCTACTACCGTAACAACACTATGTTGCGATATACCTACATGACGCGGAATTTGTACTTGGTCAAGCACAGAGAGTTCTTTTCTAAAGCGAGCCCACAACTTAGCAATGTTGTCGGGCGCGGTGTCGTCCCAATCACAATTCGAAAGCCAAAGCTCTTTTATAAGTAGTTTGGCGTACAGAACGACAGGAGCTACGAATCCCATTACGTCCCATATCCGTGCCACACACGACAGGATAATGCGTTTAGTACAAGTTTGCGGGGTCGAACTACTTTTCAAACTAAACGTATCAGATGCGGGCGACCAGCTTAAACCAAGCACCTTGTGCGTATCACTTTCATCGAACTCCTTAACCGAAGACAATCGGTGCGACGGTGGAATCGACTCTAACGCTGTTTGCGAGTTGCTCGTCCATTTCACGAGATCAAATTGACCCGCCTTCATGAGACTTATAACTTGAGCGGCCGTCTCGACAGCCTCGGCCTCGCTATCTACACTATACACGAAGTCGTCCATGTATAAGCCAGTCTCAATGGTGGCTCTCGCTTTAGGAAATGCATCGCCCTCGTCAGCGGCCAACTGCTTGACGGTGCGAAGTGCGTGAAAAGGGCTAGATTTAAGCCCGAAGCAAACACGATTAAACTCGTAAACCATTAAAGGTTCTTGCGGTGAAAATCTATACAAAAATCGTTGAAACCTACGATCGGGTTCGCGCACTTCAAGGCACAAAAACATTTGTCGAATATCTGCAGAGAGTGCCACAGCGAATAAACGAAAATTTACAATTATGTCAAATAAATTACCTTGAAGATTTTGACCACAATACAAAATGTCATTAAGCGACACGGAAGTGCTAGTCTTAGCACTGCCATCTAGAACTACGCGGAGTTTAGTAGTAAGCTTATCTTCTCTAATAACTCCGTGGTGCGGGATAACGTACGAAGGCTGGGTCTCGTCAGTGTCCGCAGGCGCAGGTGAGATGTAACCTTTATCTAAATATTCGTTAACAACCTCATCATAGGCTTGCTTTAACTTTGGAGACGCCTGCATCTTTCGTTCTAAACAAAGAAAGCGTCTTTCAGCGGATGCACGGGAGTCCCCGAGCGAAAAAATATCTCCCTTGAAAGGGAGCGCGACCACATAACGACCCTGCTCATCACGAGTAGTCGTGCGACAATAAATCTCCTCAGCCATCTTGTCATCGGGGCTTAGGATTGGTGGGACATTGACCTCTTCAATCTCCCAAAACTTGCGGATGGTAGACTCCAGTGGCGGCTCGACGGTGCAACAGAACGAGGCAGTCGAGTGACTAAAACTATCTATAGAAGCGGGTGCGGAACCAATTATAACAAAACCCAGAACTGTTTCCAGGGCGTGCGGAGCGGGGTACGTCGGTCCCCCTTTGACCTTACGTGATAACTGGAGGTGCGGGAGAATCGAAGCGCCGATCAATATATCGACGACTCCAGGAACAGCGTAAGTCTCATCAGCTAAAGGCAAGTCTTTAAATTTCGTTAATAAAGACGTGTCAACTGGGACGGTAGGCAACTGTTCAGTTATTTTATCTGTAACGAGCGAATCCATGTCAAACCAAATTTTATTATTAAAACGAGATCCAAACCTCGTTTTAACTGTGCCATGAACAGCTGACCGTAAACCTCCAAAACCCGTCACCACTGAGTAGGTTGAACGCCTATCAACATTGAAACCAAGACGTTGACAACAATCTTGAGTAATAAAATTACTTTGCGAAGCGCCATCTAATAGCGCTCGAACAATGTGCGGTTTACCTAATGCATCAACAATAACCACGCGAGCGGTCGCAAGACAAACCGTAGTGAGGGCAGCACTAGCGGAGAACGAACACAAGGTGACGTCATTCGTAGCGGTCCCCGGGCAGGCCGGAGCGCGTGCGAGCTCGGGCTGCGGCTGCGGCGCAGGCTGCCTCGCGTCACCGCTCGACGAACCAACTGTGCTCACCTTGGATGCGGCATTACTATTTTCAAAATGAAGCAAAGTGTGGTGTCTCGCTTGACATTTGCGACAACCATTTCCACTATTACATAAACCCACGCGGTGTTTAGTACCGAGACAATTAAAACAAAGATTATTAGCGCGAACAAATTTATAACGATCACTAGGCGACAATTTTAGGAAACCAGGACACTTGTACAGTTGCGAGTGATGAGTACTACACAAAGAGCAAACAGGTGATTGTACACGTGCTGGTGCGGTATTAACATAAGTATGGGTTGACCTCAGTGACCTCGATGACGCATCTATTTTGCGCGCGGGACTAACAACTGTCTTCGCGCCTTCATGTTTCGATGAAGAGCGTTGTAATATTTTTATATGCTCGCGAACAAAACCTTCTAAGTCTTCGAACTTAGGAATTTTATTGCCGCGATGATCCGACTCAAACAAACGAATGGTTTCGGAATCTAATTTCCTTAAACCCATATACAAAAATACGAAGTCGCAGAGGTCATCAATCTTTAGGTTCTTTACAGCGCGAACAGCTGACGCGAAAGTGTCTAGAAATTTCTCTAAGTTTTGATCGTTACATGCCGTAATAGATTTCAAATCAAACATCTGATCCAAATAGGCGTTAGCTACCGATCTTTTATCCTCATACTTAGCTTTCAAAGTATTTAAAATTAAATTATAATTCCCGGCACTAAACGTAATTCCAGCGCAAACGGTTATAGCTTTACCAGTCAATTTTTCAACAAGATAATGCAATTTTTCGTGATCTGTCAACGAATCGTTCTTATCTATTGTATTCTCAAAACTATCTATAAATCGACACCAATTGCGAATGTTACCATCAAATTCGGGTATTTGAATTGGTGGCAACTTAGGTCGGTCGCGAGTGGGGTTGGGTCGGTCAGACGGCTTCTCCAAACTCCTCGCGACGCGCTTGATACGACAATACAAATCGTCAAACGACGACAAGGCTTGATAACTCACTGAGTAATCGGGATCCAAATTCAACTCTAAAACGTTGATGTCATGCACTAAGGTTTCGAAATCCGCGCGTAGACTATCTAAGTTTTCTATAGAACACAAGAACGAATCTCTGATGACCAAATCAGAGGTTTTAAGTGCACTATCATAAATCGATTGTACGCGAGAGTAAATCATTTCTTTTTTAGCGTATAAAAGTTTCAATTGAACCTTACCGGTCTTATCAACCTTTGGGGACATGTTTACAATTAAATCTCAAACTAAAGTGCGGTAAACAATAAATATGAAATGACTTAATCCTAGCGGTACAGAGCAGCGAGGCGGCGCGAGCGTTAACTATGTAGGTAGGTAGGTGCTTACAACTGTGAATGCACGCTTGAACAAACGCGCATAGCAACAAGGTCGTACCTACGCGATGGTCGCTGTCTAGATTCAACTATTATTTCCGAGATTAAGTATTGCGTAATATCTATTCAAATTAAAATACTTTCGTATGAATTGGGATGAGATGCGAGCGAGGTAGGCACAGCCACGTGTCTACCCACGCAGGTACTAGGCAAATACGACGTGAGCCGAGAACAACGTAATTGAAAAAAACAAAACAAAGCCAAATGCGTTAGGTATTACACTGTGCCTATGCACTAGGGTGTCTGAGTATACCTAAGATCTAAGCCTAAATGTCTGGATGCGGGGTTTTCTACTAAAATAACCAGGCACTTAGGTGCGATGCGAAAATTGCGAACTACGATTAAGTGTTGATATGATACCTAACCTATTTATGTATTAGGTAGGTACAATGCGAGCCAGCGGCGAACGGACAACAAATTCTAAGCCTAAGTGTCTGGATGCGGGGTTTTCTACTAAAATAACCAGGCACTTAGGTGCGGTGCGCTCATTCCCATTAGAATAATAACAAAATACGAACTACGGCTAAGAATCCGGCTCGATCCGGACCAAAAAATGGTGGCGCGTGGGCCAACGTGCGCGAGTGGACTGTATTGCGGAGAAGCAGATAACTGTTCTATTGACACTTTACACACAAAACAAGACAGGTGGCCGGGCTGCCGCGGATTCGATCCAGGCAGTGAATGCAGCCCGAGAAATTAGGAGAGGATGCACTAACCTTCACGACCCACGTGTTTTTCATCGCAGCCGGTACACGGATCTTCTCTTCCTTGCTCAGGAGCTGCCGTCAGCGTCACTAGATCCCTTGAGGAACACACGAGAGGCACCATCCGATCGGTAAAGGTCTATGAGGCGGTTAAAATACAACAAATATTATTCATTTCTGAGAGACGCGCTCGCGATCCGTCCCTACGCTGGCTAGTTCAAAGCGGGAGTGGCCGTCCACATCTCACAATGGCGGACGGAAGCTACAGCTAGCCCTACTCTATGGTTAGTGCGGAGGGGGAGACGGATCTAAAAGGAGTGTGTTTCCATGTCAAAAAATACAGTTTCCACATCGGCGCAACCACATGTCCTTTTATATTTACGAATAATGACTCGAAGCGACTAATCGACGCTTCCCGTGACCTAAGGCTGGCCTTTACCTCGCTCAAAGAATTGGCATCGCCATTCAGCGTGGTAATGCCGCCAGCCTCTTGGGCACGGTACCAGTAGAGATCGATGGAGAGGTGTATTTCGATGCCTAAAGTTGCAGTCTCCCTTTTTCTCTATTTTATTTTTGTATATATTGTTTTATTTTATTTAGGACACGTCAACTTAACTTCACTTCGCCTGATGGTAAGCTAAAGGCAAAGTATTATTACGTGGGACCGAATTTTATGATTGGTGAAATGTGGCTGGTAATTCACCTCCACCTAACCCTCCAGGGATAAAGGCGTGATTATATGTATGTACGTACGTAAAAATACCCTAACTAGATAAACATACATGACAATACTCTATTTGCTTAAACCCAGTATCCTCCACAATTTTCTGCGAAAACTATTCGTTTAACAAATCTATTATCCATTCTTTTGAAACGTTTAAAAACGTTCCGTGCAGTAGAATGTATCTTATGTGTATGTTATGCAGTAGCTTAACATAACATAACATAACATAAACTCACGCCTATATCCCCGAAGGGGTAGGCAGAGGTGCTAGCACCCCCGCATTTTGCCAGTTCATGTTTAGGTACCGATGTAATAGGTGGCGAGCCTATTGCCATTAACCCGGTTAAATCTACACTTATAAACCTACGATAAATACACACTTAACTTCGAAAAGCATCGAAAATCATTGGTGTGTGCCCATGGTAAAACATGGGATCGAACCCGGGACCTCGTCTCAGCAGTCCGTTACGCATACCACTAGGCTACCGCGGTCGCTCTACTGAATAGTCATAATTTGTTCAACTATCTGCCGATCGAATATGGTACTCGCTGGAGGCCATGCCAGTCGTCCGAAATTGCAACTGAAAGTTTTAAAGGAAAAGGCTCCAAATTTGTATTTTAGTTTCGTCTTTCTTTCGAAAAGTTAAGCGTATAGAAGAAATATAGATAATATTTTCGTAGATCCTGTTTATACAATGCCATATTTTTTTTATCTAGGACTCGCCAACTTGATTTCACCTCGCCTGATGGTAAGCTAAAGGCAAAGTCTCAGGAAAGAGGGTCAACATTACCGACACTAAGATATGTGGGATGCTCCCTGCTGCGGTTTTCCCAAGCGACTACAATATGGGGTTCTTCAAGAGGAGCATCAGAAGGTTTCTTCATGGTCGGCAGCGCGAGTGTGACACCCCTGGTGTTGCATACGTCCATAGGCCACGGTAACCGCTTCCCATCAGGTGGGCCGTGTGCTTGTCTGCCAACTAAGTGGTATAAAAAAAAAAAAAAATGTGGCACTCAGGCTATAGTAATTCTTGTGATAATTATTCCAAGTAGAAGTTAACAGCGTGGCGTGGCGGTACTATAGCCGCCACTACGCAGAAGGTGCGGCTTCGATCTCCGCTCAGTGCATGAATATGAGTATTTGCATTGGTCAGGTTGCCATAAAAATATCTATGGCAGTCATTACGGGTAATTGGAGCCCTAAAAGGTCCAACAATCGGCCTAACTGGAATGTTTTGATATCACTTTTGGGTTATGGAGGTTAGATGGCAGTCGCTTCACGGTAAATATAGAAGTTTTTTTTTTTTTATACCACTTAGGTGGCAGACAAGCGCACGGCCCACCTGATGGAAAGTGGTTACCGTGGCCTATGGACGTGTGTAACACTAGAGGAGCCACACTCGCGCTGCCGACCATGTAAGCGCAGAGTTTCTGTGCCGTCAGTGTAGAGGACAAAGCAGGACAAGCCATTAGTCATCCCACTGACAGTACAAATTCTCCAGTGAGCTCTGGCTCACCGCTGGGAACACAAGACGAAGTTATTATAACCGCGGTATTCTGTCGGGCGTAGGTACTTCCCCAGTCGGACTGCTCAATTTTGCGGAAATACCGCCGTGTCCTACCTCCTATAAATATATAGTGTATTTTTTGCATAATTTTTGGCTGTGAAATTGCAGATTTGTTCTTTTTATTTTGATCACATTTCAAAGCCCTACAATCAGAATTAAACTAACCCATCCCCCTCTCCCCTAAACCTAATGTTGTATAATCATCTATAAAAAATATATACTTGCATACGTCCATAGGCCACGGTAACCACTTCCCATCAGGTGATGGGCCGTCTGCTTGTCTGCCACCTAACTGGTATAAAAATAAAATTTAATATATATATATATATAATATAGTCAAATTCAAATATCTTTATTGTGAAACATAGGTAGGTACAGAGATGGTCTATTACATAATTAGATCAGCTATGTTCAGCCATAGTGGCATACAATATTATGTGTAAAAAGAATTCTAAATTACAAATTATCATTTAAATTTCATTACAATTATATTATTTCATTACAATTAAATAAGTATATTATATGTATATACTAGCCATATCACATATTACATTAAGATTCTATTACAGTTACCCGTACAAATAATCCAGAGGGCTGGTTTATTCCTTGCGCAAAGGATTGGTATTGCCATTCAACGTGGCAATGCCGCCAGTCTTTTGGCCACCTTCTCGATTGACATCGATGGGGAGGAATTCTTTGACGCTTGAACCTGCAGGATTATTTAGATATATATTCTTTTTTATTTATATTTTAATTTCGATAACTTTCGTGTATATTATGTAAATATTTTTAATGCAATAAAATGATAAATAGTCCACATCTAATAAATCTACAGCTACTTCACTCGAACGAAGTCTGCACAAACAATTTAGCACAACGTAATTCCTTATAATTTACCCACAAAGACTTTTGTGCAAAGCGCGGTGAAATTCTAAAACTGTGCAATTTGTCCAAGTATCTACGAATTGAATCCAAAACTCTCCGCTGCACGGTCATTACTGCCGAAACTTGCAAATGTACCAACTTCAACTTTTGTGGGGCTTCATTGAAAGCGGTTGTAAGAATTGAGAGTGAGGACAGGGACATCGAGTAAGCTGAAAACTCAACACGACAATATAGATATTATATTGTTACGTGCACGGGGTACAATTAAATGCCGTTTACTCAACGAAGAGATTTATTAGCTCACAAAAAACTAGACAATTAGATCACTAGTACACCCAGTACTTCTTCAACAGTTCCAGTCGCTCAGTAGTTCACAGTAGTCCACAGTCGTTGCTCAGGTCGCAGGTAGAATCTTCTTCGGTCGCTTAAGTTCGCTGTGTTCGCTATCGATCTCAAAGACTGAATGAATCGTGTCGCTATGCGAGCGTGTTTTTATACCTCTCAATTAGGAGGATCGAATTATCTAGAAAGCTCGCGAGCGACAAATACCTATTCTTTGATCTTGCCGCCGTCGCTGACCTTCGAGTACATTCTCGATATTTACCTATTGTTTATTTTTATTCAACAAAGTCTGTAGGTACTCGTAGGTAGGTTGTGACTTTTTGTTGACGATTCCAGATTTTTCTATGCCATTCGGTAGAGTACCTCGTCACTAACAATGCGTTTTTATTTCTTGAAGATTCGATTATTAGTTTTCGAGATATCGACGGCGGTCGTAACAATATAATAGATTATTTTAGTACTTTTATTATCTAAAGTTAATAGTAAATATTTATTTTTTTATACTACTTAGGTGACAGACAAGCACACGGCCCACCTGTTTGGAAGCAGTTACCGTGGCCTATAGATGTGTGCAACACCAGAGGCGTCACACTCGCGCTGTGAAGTGAGACCCAACTGAAGTGAGATTTGGCCCTTTTTCGAGCCTTCGACCGAGGTTACCTAGAGCCTCAGAGATTTATACCACTCTACGTAATGTAGGTAAAAAATATTAATTAACATTTATTGAGTCATTTGACTAAGTATTAAATGGTTTCGGATTTTATTCCGTTGCAACCTATAAATAATAAATCACTCTTTACTATTAAAGTAGGAAAATAAATTGAATCAGTTGAGGTGGGATTTGATCCCGCGATCTTTTCGGTGGCTTAGTGGTAAGAGCATTCCCTTTTTAAGGGAAAGATTGCGGGTTCGAATCGAACTGATTCAATTTAAGCCTTAAGCGATTTCAATAGTCAACATACTAAATGCTTTAAAATTTGTTTCCACATTCTGTACTAGTCTTGTACCAAGTCATTGAGTTTAATTGCAATGCTTAACCAATGCATCTTATAAAACAAAAAACAATTAATCGCTTCCGCTTCACTTATCCTAATTCCTGCTCCCACTCACACCCCACCCAATTCCCTTAAACCGTTGCCCGTTCGATTCAATCTGTCAATATTCAAAGCACTTCGCTGATCGGCTTGCCAGCATCCAATCAGTTACATGACTTCCATTTAATTCTGTTACAGTTTGAGATTGGATGATAAATATTGGGAGCCGAGCTATTGAGGTCGCATAATAAATAAGCTTGCATTGTTTACAGTTTACAATTTAACTTTGAATGTAAACATTTGAGTTGTTATGTAAACTACGGTTTTGCTTCTGTTTTGAAGCGACTTCCAACTACTGTTTGTTTATAGTAATAGTTACAATAAATTGAACCGACTGTCACAAAGGAGGTTCAATATACATACATACATTCACGCCTGTACATCCTTCAAGGGCTAGGCAGAGGTGTAGATATTAACACCCACGAGTGAATGCGTGACGAGTGCGTTACGAAAACTGTGACCGGGTGAGGCGAACGGCAGTTGAAATGTAAATTTGACAATTGCGACATTTGAAACAGACCAATAAAATTTTATTTACTTTATTTATTTATATTTATAGCTGCGTGGTTCCCGGCAAAGTAGAATTCGGACCACCCCATCTCTTCCCATGCGGTGTCGTATGTACTAGGCGACTAAGGGACAGGAGGCGTATATACAGTCCAGACTCAGCTTCAGATGCATGGCTCGAGTCAACAATAGTGCCTGGAATACGGCAATAGGCTGAGTCCCTATTATGTGGGACGGAATACAATTATTGGAGCAATATGGGTGTTAATTCACCTTTGCCTTATCCTCCGGGGATAAAGGCGTGATCATGTGTATGTATGAATGTATTTATGCACATCAACAGAGTAAACACTCATATATCAAGGATAGCCGTGGTCGTATGCCAGTAAACAATACATTCTAGGGAAAAGAATAAGTATAATTTATATTATTTTGGGGCAGGCAATAGGTATAGTTTATACATATTTGAAATGTGCTAGCCTTTCAGTTGATACCAAACACGACATATTTATCTCTTTTTTTTACGTAGTACTTTATGACCGCTAGAGGGCGCCACTTTAAATTCAGTGACACGTTATATAACCTATAATCAGCGGACGACTAAGATGCTTCTAACGATACCTCATGTGTCCAGTTCTAATAAGTAGTTGAGGAGCTATGAGAAAACATGAACCTACATACATACATACAAATATAGCCTGTCAAAATCATGACCCTACTTTTGATTCGCCGTAGTCGGGTAATTAAGTTATATTTCAGTCGTGAAGTCTAATTAATGTCTTTCATTTTGGTTTTGAAATGCTTTAACTTTCGTATATCAGAATTTTAAAGCTGCCATCTCTGGAAAGTAAACATAACACTCATTATGAAGACTAATAACTCCTATCTCTGGCAGAAGCAGGCAGCGGTGGCGGCGCGTCTGGCGTGCCTCCCCGTTTTCCGGGGAAGAGTTGGGGACTCTGTAGTCCCCACACACCCGAGGAGAGGGCCAGATAGTGAGAGATGGCCCTGGGTCGGCCGGGGTGCGAGAGATATGCCTGCCAACCTCACCTTCGGCAACCAAAACGACCCACAGGCGGCGTACTTTTTGGTCGGTTCGAGTCCGACATAACCTCTCCCACCGGCTCAAGTGGGGGGGGGGGGAGTATCTGTGGAGATTTCGCGCAAGTAAACTAAGGGGTAAATAAAGCTACTGTTGTACAATAAAAGGTCGTTCAAAATCGGCTGTGATATCGTGTAACAATACTCTCCAAATTTCTTCAGGATCTCAGCATCAAATTCGTATTTCTTGGATATGGGACCACCCCAAAAAATACATTATCAAACACCGCAAGAAAAATAAAATTCCGTTTATAAATTGGCTTTGAAATCGCGATACAAACATAAAAAATATACCCATGGAATTGAGAACCTCCTCCTTTTCCTATAAAAATAATGGTTCCATATAAATCATATTAATATATATATATGTATATATATATAATAACCGCGGTAGCCTAGTGGTATGGGTAATGGACTGCTGAGACGAGGAGGTGAGGTCAAGGTTGTGTGTCCTATAAAAAAAAAGAGATCGATCCCAGGTTTTACCATGGCACACATCAATGGCTTTTCTAAGTTATGTGTGTATTTATCGCAGGCTTATAAGTGCCCGGTTAATGGCAATAGACTCGTCACCTATTACATTGGGACCTACAACCTCCCATAAACTGGCAAAATGTGGGTGCTAGCACCTCTGCCTACCCCTTCGGGGATATAGGCGTGAGTTTATGTTATATCCATATAAAAAAGAATAAATCCAAGATATAACTACATGCGGACGAAATCACAAAGCTAATCGTAAAATATGAAATTACCGAAAACCGATTCAATCTGATTCCGGTTTGATTATTTCAAATGTGCTGCCGTTGGCGAAAGATTTGTCCATGTGGAGTTATCTACCCGGATATCCGGACGCAGTGACCCGGGTAATAAGCACCGAAGTGCATTGGATTACCCGGGCGTACGGTACCCGGGCAAAATGCCAAGACCGTATATTTCGGGATCGTTATATTAAATAGAAGTAAATTGGTTGTGAATTGAAAAACTATTTTCTTTTTCGTGAATTGTTAGTTTATCTGATACGGAATTACGGTTTATAAGTGCCCGGTTATTGGCAATAGCCTCGCCATCTATTACATTGGGACCAAAACATAAACTGGTAAAATGTGGGCGTTAGCACTTCTGCCTACGCCTTCGGGGATATAGGCGTGAGTTTATGTTATGTAATTCCTTTAGTTAGTTGATTATGATCCGTATTTTAACATTTCGTCCTGGATCTCGATTTATCAGAGGACAGATGGTATAGACATTGATAGGTGTGGTCTACTCTCCCGTCATTGATTCTTCGTCTTCATTTCACTTAAGTATATTCTTTTAAAAAATTCTACCCTGCCGCATGGTTCCCGATAGAGTACAATTTGAACCACCCTATTGAGGCGAACGGCAGTTGAAATGTACATTTAGTGAAGATAGAAAGAGTTAAGTTTTGTATATTATTGTCCTTTACGCTCGTAACGTTCGTGGGAGTTTTGTTTTTGCAAGCGCGACTCGACTTTATAATATAATAATACCTGTGTAGATGTAAAATGTACTGTATACATGGGATGGTGCGTAGCGTCAGCGCTGCCTAGTGGCCCCATCTGAAAACCAGCGCTGTGCATACCCAACGAAGGGTGTGCGCAGCATTCAATGCTGAGATGGGGCCCTATTTGGGCTCGCATAGTGTGGAGTGTTGCACCCGTAGTCTAATTTTAATGTGCCTACTGTTTTTGATTTGTTATTCTGTTGTACTGCCTACCTGTTTGTATTTGGTGGGGTGCCCGCTGTTTTTTTTTTTTTTATATCACTTAGTTGGCAGACAAGCACACGGCCCACCTGATGGAAAGTAGTTACCGTGGCCTATGGACGTCTGTAACACCAGAGCAATCACAGTCGCGCTGCCAACCTTGTAAGTAGGTACAGAGTTTCTGTGCCGTCAGTAGAAGACAAATCAGAACAAGCCTTTAGTCTTCCCACTGACAGCACAAATGTGTGGGGCCTGAATAAAACATTTTCTTTCTTTCTTTCATTATTGTAAGGGCAAGAGAGAGAGGTCCGAGCGTTTACACATTTTCTTTCTCTCTTTCTCTCATAGCCAGTTAGGTAGGTACGTTTTGTTTATCTAAGGCAGACCTATTAAGTTTTATTTACTTCATTTATCTATATTATAACCGCATGGTTCCCGGCAGAGTAGAATTAACCACCCTATCTCTTCCCATGCGGTGTCGTACCAGGTGACTGAGGGATAGCGCAGTTTAACATCAGACAGATATATACAGCCCAAACTCAGCCAAATTGAGTCAACATTAGTGCCCGGAAGACGGCAATATGCTCACCCCCGATTACGTGAGAAATGTAGGTGTTGATTCACCTCTGCCTAACCATCCGGGAATGAAGGCGTGATTATATATATGTATGTATATTATATTTACATGGAGAGACTGACATTTAACCTACAGTATAAATAAATAAATTTCTCTTATCTTTATAAGACTGTATACATCTAGGTTTATTATAGTTGCGGCATGCTATGATGGCCGTTTTGACACGACTGGTTTGCTCGTTTTCTCTTTTTTTATATACAACTAAGGTGGCAGACAAGCACACTGCCCACCTGATGAAAAGTAGTTATCGTGACCTATGAACGAGCGCAACACCAGAGGAGTCACACCCGTGCTACCGACCCTGAAGGGACGGAGAGTTTCTGTGCTATCAGTGCAGAAGACAAAATCAGGACAAGCCTTTAGTCTTCCTTCTGACAGCACAAAAACTCTCCAGTGAGCTCTGGCTACCCAACTCTCTGGGAACACAACACGAAGTTATTATAGCCGTGGTACTCTGTAGAGTACTTCCCCAGTCTGAATACTCAATTGGGGCGGAAATACCGTCGTGTTCTGTGGTGTGAAGTTTATTTTCCTCTGTGCCATTCTCACTATATTTTTCTTTAGTTATTTGTCTAACAGTTTGTAGTCCAATATTAAGAACACCAAAATAGAGAAAATGAACTAAACTAGTCGTGTCAATACGGCCATCATAACATGCTGCAACTACATATAGTACTACTACTACCTCACCAAGTCAACAGTACGGAGCACTGAAATATGGCATCTCGTATATTCTATCTGACATGTATGCGGCTATTCAGTATCAAGCATAAATCAGCTCGGTCTTGACTCGAATTTAGATGATACATGCACCCGTCAAACTGTTATAATAGGCTTTATTTACAACCGATTCTGGTTATGTGTCATTGTCAACGGAATCTTAGGGCTGGTGAACGCTCAACATCAGAACGATTTTGATGAACAAAGTGCTCAAAATGCTCTCAATACCTTGGTTTTCCCTATTTCCTGTTGACTTATTATTCTGATATTTGGTACAAATGAAATTAGGGATTTACCAGTGGACAAATTTAAAAATTTAGTTTAACGTAAATTGTGCCAGAAAGGCTATTATAAAATCCAAGAATACTTGAATGATTAACAAGCTTGGAAATGAGATGTTCGCTCAACTATACTACTCAAGTAATTTTTTGTATTTAGATTAAGTAGACTAAGTGTATGTTTGTAAATAGACCAAAAATAATGCCCGCCGAGTTTTGTAAGTGTCGATTGAATGGTCTATGCAGAACAAATGATTTTTGACTTTGACAAACCTTTAGTTCGAACGATAATACAATTTAAATGAATAAAATAGATTGATTTGCTCTTAATACCTTCGTTTAAAGATCATTTTGATACTTCGAAGCAAGATCGTTCTGACGTAATGTACACGGAGGTGTAATAATCCTTGATTGTGGTTTTTTTGGGCTTTTGACGTGGATTGTGTATTTGATAACTATTACAAAAAAAATTAAATATGTATATTAGAAATGACAGCTTTTACGTAAATAATACAAACTAAACTTAACTGTACAAAAAGTATTTCACAAAAATACAAGTTTAAATATATTATTTTACTAAAATAAAATTGAATTTTTTTATTTGTATTTCACATGAGGCAAAATGCAAATAATCTGTTGACGGTTCGCTTGAAGTAAATATAAAAAAATGCCCAGCGTAACGGAATCTTTCGTTGGTTGGTCTCTTCGTAAATATTATTTAATGACGTCACGCGCATATCACGTGACCGACCGTTTTTCGCACACTTTTTAAGCTAACAAAATGAAAGGATGTTATTGTCTAATAAATAAGGTTTTACAAGAAAATGATAAATTGTAACAGGTATTAAATAAATTTCTACATCATTTAAAATTGGTACATTTGCCAAACTAGTAACTATTTCATTTTTCTTTTTATATTGACGTTTTGTAAGTCCTGATTTAATGTTCTATGCAGAATAGATGATTTTAGAAGCAGACTTGTAGAGTCTAAGTTTTCCATCTCGGTCGGATTGCAAGGAACATGCCTTATTGGGTAACTCTACCTGTTGTCCTACGTGTGCGATATGTAGCGATGTGACGCGAAGCTATATGAAATAGTGCTACCGATACTTAACGCGACGTGTCTACGCGTGAACAGACAACGTAGGACGCAAACATAATAAGAACGGCTACTTGGTATTTTCGCGTCGAACCGCATCGC
The DNA here is from genome assembly GCA_963662185.1 of Eilema griseolum. Lineage (NCBI taxonomy): Eukaryota > Metazoa > Arthropoda > Insecta > Lepidoptera > Erebidae > Eilema > Eilema griseolum. Next base: position 2,533,743 of record OY759254.1, read on the forward strand.
GTCGCATTGCCGCTCTTATCGGCTGGTCTACGCTAGGACAATACTTACACCAATAGAGACGCTCCTAGTTGGTTTTTTTATACTACTTAGGTGGCAGACAAGCACACGATCTACCTGATGTAAAGTTGTTACCGTGGCCTATGGACATATGCAACAATAATAGATCCATACTCGCGCTGCCTACCCTTTCAGCATAGAATATTTCTGTGCCGTCAGTGTAGAACACAAAGCAGGATAAGCCTGCGATCTTCCTACTGACAGTACAAAAACTATCCAATGAATTCAGGCTACTCTACTCACCGCTGGGAACACAACACGAGTTTATTATGGCCGTGGTATTCTGTAGAGTGGAGGTACTTCCCCAGTCAGACTGCTCAATTGGACGGAAATACCGTCGTGTCCTACCTCCTCGTAAATCCGATCAGTTCCGAGGACATATCATCCCTGAACCGATGGGTATCTAAACATTAGTTTAGATACCCATCCAAGACAAGCCAAGGGACAAGCCCAACCATTATTAAATGGTTCTTTTATATTTTTTGTACTAGCTATATCTCATACTATACTGGGGAGTATTACCAGTCGACAAAAAAGAGTTCATCGCTCACCCCGATCAGCACAAAAAATGGCGGCGCAAATACGTAATGCTATAATATGAGTCCCTTTAGTGGCTTTAAGTGGCACATAGTGGCAGTTATATCTTTTTTACGGCTTCGGGTTTTATTGGCGATAAAATGACCGCCATAATACATTTAAATCAGTCGTGTTCTTATTACTGTAGACGTTTTATGGTTGACTCAATCAATTAGCCCATTGCAGTTCACTGCTGGACTAGGCCTCTCACTGGGAGGCTTTGGCTTACTGTTTCCACATTGGCCAGACGAGTTGGTACAGGGTTTTGTTTAAAAGTATCCTTCTCTCGCAGTGATATCGTCTGCGTATTTTTCCGTTGGTCGTCTCTTACGACACTGACCCTTCAGATGAAATGGTTTGGTGATACTTGTATTCTTTCTCCGTCATCACGTTAAAGAACACCTAATGGGTCTAGCGAGATTGGGGGTCTCCTCGTGTAAAAGGCTCTACTAACATTCTTGAGGCCCAAGCCAGCCTAGGGGTTATAGGTGCGGCCGCCTCTAGTCCCTTCGATCCCTCCAGCACCGCGGCGTGACTCTTGCTTCCCTCCTAATGTCTAGGGTTCGATGGGGATACTGTGCTTCCCATACTTAAAGGGTCTATAACGAAAATGATGACGTTGGGTCACTAAAAGTAGGCAGGTAGGGTACTGAGTCACCTCAACTTACAGCTGCGTGTTCCGAAAGGCTATTGGGAATAAAAGCTTTTTAATTATTAGCTTGTATAATTATTTAGCTATTGTTCGTGTGTATACCCAATCGAATTACTTCTACTTAGCTAGACTGGCTGCACGGATTAAAAAAAAGTGGGAAAAAAAGACCAGCAACAATGTAAACTTTTTGTATATATCATACTAACAAATGATGTTATAAAAAAATATTATTAAAAATAAAAAAATACCGTTTTCAGCAATTTCAATGAAACACTGCTGAGACGAGGTCTCGGGTTCGATCCCAGGTTTCACCATGGCACACACCAATGACTTTTCGATGCTTTTCGAAGTTATGTGTGTATTTATCGCAGGTTTATAAGTGCCCGGTTAATGGCAATAGGCTCGCCACCTATTACATTGGGACCTAAACATAAACTGGCGAAATGTGGGTGCTAGCACCTCTGCCTACCCCTTCGGGGATATAGGCGTGAGTTTATGTTTATGTTATGTTATTCAATGAAACAAGTTTTGATAGCAGGCGGTACCCATTTGCACTTTCATAAACCGAAATAAAATTAATGGTACCACCTGCTATCTAACTTATTTCGATCTTGTCAGCGTCAGTCGGTATTTTTATTAATTAATTTGTAGTCATGATATACCATTATGAAATCCTCATGCATATCCCTTTAATTTGATACCCATATTGCAGTTTACATTTTTTCCTTTAAATTAAGGCGTATTACAGCGGCCATGTTGTTTTTTTTTTTCGCGTCACCTATCTAAGAACACTTAGTTTACCGAGAAAAATCTAACAATATGTTAATTGAAAAAATCCGTCGCTTGGTTTGGAAGATATGAGGTAATAAAGAATACTCGTATTACAAACATACGGTCGTAAGAAATATGTAAAGTAGATATATTTTTGTATGTATCTGTAAACATTATTTTATTGCGAGAAGAGGGCCAGATCGTGAGAGATGGCCCTGGGTCGGCCGGGGTGCGAGGGATATGCCTGTCAACCTCACCTTCGGCAACCAAAACGATCCAAAGGCGGCGTGCATTTTAGTCGGTTCGAGTCCGACATAACCTCCTCCACCGGCTCCGGTGGGGAGGTATGCGTGGGGATTTTGCGCACGTAAAAAAAAAAACATTATTTTATTGCAACTATACACCTACCTAGTGAGTATGGTATTAATATAAGTAGCACCATAATAAGCTTATGGCCATAAATATAAGATTATTGTTAATATATACTGTAAAGCCTTCTCTGATAAATAAATAAATTATTATTATTATACATACTAGATACACACGAAAAACATAGCCCTTCTTGGCAGTCAGGAAAAAAAGAGATGCTTTGCTTATACAGATAGGCGCCAAAATTCACGTTCTGCATTCGAAATTCAAAATTCTTTACCACCTCACACTGGAACCGTGACATTTTTTTTCTTTGTCTAGTAGTTTATTTTATATACAACTTAGGTGGCAGACAAGCACACGGCCCACCTGATGAAAAATGGTTACCGTGACCTATGAATGTGTGCAACACCAGGGGAGTTACACCCGTTCTCCATCCGACAGTAAACATACAGCCTAGGACTACACGGCAATAGGCTCGCCCCCTATCATGTGGGCTTAAACCCTATTACGGTGGGATTGGTAAAATTGTGGTTGTAAAGTTAATTAACCTCTGCCTATCCCTTCAGGGGATTACAGGTGTGGATATATTGTAAGTAAAGCTACATTTACAATTTCCCATTTTACAATATTTACCGTATTTCATTGTGAATGTGGCGTGTCAGTGGTCGCATATAGCGGACAGAATAAACAATATAATTATAATGATATAGCTTTTAATTTAATTTAACTGTTCATATGGAATATTAAGCAATTGGTTTGTTTGTATGGCGTTCATTAAAATGTAATTATCGTATAGAGGTTTGTGCTCAGATGAATTGTTTGACATAATGCCCACAACTTTCTACCAACGCACCACTGGCCATAGACAGGGAATTCATCCCCACACATTGCAACCTGAGACGGTACGCACTGTGCGATATGAAAGAAACTTCATCCCACGCACACTCAGGCTGTGGAACGAACTCGCTGCTACGGTTTTCCCATGCGCCAACAATATGGGGTTCTTCAAAGGGATTAGAAGGTTTCTTCAGGGTCGGCAGCGCGAGTGTGACGCCCCTGGTGTTGCACACGTGCATAGGCCTAAGTGGTTTATAAAGTGTTGATTAATTAATCAAATAATTAACAAAATCATGCCGTGAATGAAGGGATTTCTTAAACTAACTGTACGTAATTGATGACTTTGAACATACATACATACATAATGGTTGCGCCGATAGTAGAATTTGTATTTTTTTGCTCAATAGTAGTAATTCAAGTCATTGACACTGAAACACACGCTTCCTGTACCCATCTCCCTCCCGCGCTACCTTTTAAAGTGAGATAGCAATAGTTTCCGCACCGCTCAATTGTCAAAATAGACGCATATTCACTTTCGCTTCGAACGAGCAAGCGCAATGGCCGGCGGCGCGCGCGTCTCTCAGAAATTAATAATGTTTGTTGGATTTTAACCGCTTTCATAGACCTTTACCGATCGGATTGTGCCTCTCGTGTGTCCCTCAAGTGATTTAGTGATGTGGGCAGCAGCTCCTGAGCCAGGAAGAGAAGATCGGTGCAACGGCCCAGCCAGCAAATGACAAAACAGCACGTGGCGTAGTAAAGGTTAGTGCATCCTCTCCTAATTTCTCGGGTTGCATTCAATGCCTAAACCACCTCCGCGGCAACCCGATCACCTATCTCGTTTGTTGTGTAAAGTGTCATATGAAACATGTTAACTTCACCCCCCGCGAAATACAGTCCACTAGCTCAGGTGGCATGAGAATCGCGCCACCATTCTTTTTGGTCCTGGTCGAGCCGGATACTTAGTCGTAGTTTCGCATTTTGTTATGTTATTATTCTATTGGGAATAAACGCACCGCACCTAAATACCTAGTTATTTTAGTAGAAAACCCCGCATCTAGGCATTTAGGTTTAGATCTTAGGTATACTAGACACCCTAGTGCATAGGCACAGCGTAATACCTAACGCATTTGGCTATTTCAATTTCTGGGTTGTCCGTTCGCCGCTGGCTCGCATCGTGTTTACCTGATACCTACATAGGTTAGGTACGTGGTTATACCTCGCTCGCATTTCTCTTATCGTATCGATCCTTAGTCGTAGCTCGCTTTTGTTATTTATTCCACAGGGAATAAACGCACCGCACCTAAATACCTAGTTATTTTAGTAGAAAACCCCGCATCTAGGCATTTAGGTTTAGATCTTAGGTATCCTGACACCCTAGTGCATAGGCACAGTGTAATACCTAACGCATTTGGCTTTTGTTTTATTTGTTTCAATTAAGTTGTCCGTTCGCCGCTAGCTCGCATCGTATTTACCTAATACCTACGTGGGTAGATACGTGGTTATACCTCGCTCGCATTTCATTCAAATTCATACGAAAGTATTTTAATTTGAATAGATATTACGCAATACTTAATCCCTGAAATAATAGTTGAACCTAGACAGCGATCTAGCTCGCGTAGGTACGATCTTGTTGCTATGCGCGTTTTGTTCAAGCTGGCACTCGCAGTTATAAGTACCTACCTACCTACGGATATCGTTCGCGCCGCGTCGCTGTACTGTAGGTATCGCTAAGATTAAGTCATTTCATTTGTTGTTTACCGCACTTTAGTTTGATATTAGTTGTAAAAATGCCCCCAAAGGTTGGTAGTACCGATAGTAAAGTTCAATTGAAACTTTTATACGCTAAAAGAGAAATGATTTACTCTCGTGTACAATCGATTTGTGATAATGCACTTAAAACCTCTGATTTGGCTATTAGAGATTCGTTCTTGTGTTCTATAGAAAACTTGGATAGTTTGCGCGCGGATTTCGAGTCTTTAGTACATGACATCAACGTTTTAGAGTTGAATTTAAATCCCGATTACTCAGTGAGTTATCAGGCCTTGTCGTCGTTTGACGATTTGTATTGTCGTATCAAACGCGTCGCTAGGAGTTTGGAGAAACCGTCTGACCGACCCAACCCCACTCGCGACCGACCTAAGTTGCCACCAATTCAAATACCCGAATTTGATGGCAACATTCGCAATTGGTGTTTATTTATAGATAGTTTGAGAATACAATAGATAAGAACGATTCGTTGACAGATCACGAAAAATTGCATTATCTCGTTGAAAAATTAACTGGTAAAGCTATAACCGTTTGCGCCGGAATTACGTTTAGTGCCGAAAATTATAATTTAATTTTAAATACTTTGAAAGCTAAGTATGAGGATAAAAGATCGGTAGCTAACGCATATTTGGATCAGATGTTTGACTTGAAATCCATTACGGCATGTAACGATCAAAACTTAGAGAAGTTTCTAGATACTTTCGCATCATCTGTTCGCGCCGTAAAGAACCTAAAGATCGATGACCTCTGCGACTTCTTATTTTTGTATATGGGTTTAAAGAAATTAGATTCCGAAACCATTCGATTATTTGAGTCGGATCACCGCGGCAATAAAATTCCTAAGTTCGGAGACTTAGAAAGTTTTGTTCGCGAGCATATAAAGGTATTGCAACGCTCTTCATCGAAGCATGAGGGCGCGAAGAGGGTTGTTAGTTCGGAACGCAAAATGGATGCGTCATCGAGGTCACTGAGGTCAACTCATACTTATGTTAATACCGCACCAGCACATGTACAATCACCTGTTTGCTCTTCGTGTAATACTCAACATTCGCAATTGTACAAGTGTCCTGGTTTCCTAAAATTGTCGCCTAATGATCGCTATAAATTTGTTCGCGCTAATAATTTTTGTTTTAATTGTCTCGGTACTAAACACCGCGTTGTTTTATGTAATAGTAGAAATAGTTGTCGCAAATGTTCAGCGAGACACCACACTTTACTTCATTTTGAAAATAGTAATGCCGCATCCAATGTGAGCACAGTTGGTTCGTCGAGCGGTGACACACGGCGGCCTGCGCCACAGCCGCAGCCCGCGCTCGCGCGCGCTCCGGCCCGCCCGGTGACCGCTGCGAATGACGTCACCTTGTGTTCGTTGTCCGCTAGTACTGCGCTCACTACTGTTGTCCCGCCGACTGCTCGCGTTATTGTTGTCGATGCATTAGGTAAACCGCACATTGTTCGAGCGCTATTGGATGGCGCTTCGCAAAGTAATTTTATTACTCAAGATTGGTGTCAACGTCTTGGTTTCAATGTTGATAAGCGTTCAACCCGCTCAGTGGTTTTGGAGGTTTACAGTCAGCTGTTCATGGCACCGGTAAAACAAGGTTTGGATCTCGTTTTAATAATAATATTTGGTTTGACATGGATTCGCTCGTTATAGATAAAATAACTGAACAGTTGCCTACCGTCCCGGTTGACACGTCTTTATTAACGAAATTTAAAGACTTGCCTTTAGCAGATGAGACTTACGCTGTTCCTGGAGTCGTCGATATATTGATCGGCGCTTCGATTCTCCCGCACCTCCAGTTATCACGTAAGGTTCAAGGGGGACCGACGTACCCCGCTCCGCACGCACTGGAAACAGTTCTAGGTTTTGTTATAATTGGTTCCGCACCCGCTTCTATAGATAGTTTTAGTCACTCGACTGCTTCGTTCTGTTGCACCGTCGAGCCGCCACTGGAGTCTACCATCCGCAAGTTTTGGGAAATTGAAGAGGTCAATGTCCCACCTATCCTAAGCCCTGATGACAAGATGGCTGAGGAGATTTGTTGTCGCACGACTACTCGTGATGAGCAGGGTCGTTATGTTGTCGCGCTCCCTTTCAAGGGAGATGTTTTTTCGCTCGGTGACTCCCGTGTATCCGCTGAAAAACGCTTTCTTTGTTTAGAACGAAAGATGCAGGCGTCTCCAAAGTTGAAGCGGGCCTGTGATGAGGTTGTTAACGAATATTTAGATAAAGGTTGCATCTCACCTGCGCCTGCGGACACTGGCGGGACCCAGCCTTCGTACATTATCCCGCACCACGGAGTTATTAGAGAAGATAAGCTTACTACTAAACTCCGCGTAGTTTTGGATGGCAGTGCTAAGACTAGCACTTCCGTGTCGCTTAGTGGCATTTTGTATTGTGGTCGAAGTCTTTAAGGTGGTTTATTTGACATAATTGTAAATTTTCGCATTAATATTAGTAGAATTTTAGCTTTTTCGGACTCAACAGTCGCTTTGTGTTGGGCCCTCTCTTCGCCCCATCGTTGGGACACATTCGTCGCTAATAGAGTGGCAAAAATTCAATCTGAATTAGCGCCACAAAATCTCTTTCACGTTGCTGGCACCGACAACCCAGCCGATTGTCTCTCTCGTGGATTGCTTCCTTCGCAAATTTAGATCACCCGTTATGGTTTAGTGGACCGTCCTGGATTCATGCCGCGTTAGATAAGTGGCCAGTTAGTCAATTCAATCCCACTACGGTTTCCGAACCACCCGAGGAGAAGAAGCACTCGCTTGTTGTATCGGTCCCGCGTGAAGAGTCCCTTATTTTGTTGTTGGCTAATCTCGTCTCGTCTTGGTCGAGACTGTTGCGTTGTGTTGTTTATGTAGGCCGATTTTTGTGAATTTTATCTACGCGCGGTCATATAGAGTTGACCGGTGATTTAAGTACGCAAAAATATTTGCCCGCAATAGATGTTGATGACGATAGAATGCACCTTCTAACTCGTCACGCTCTTTTAGATAAATTAGTCCAATCGTTTTGGAATCGTTGGAGAACCGATTGTTTGCACACGCTGCAGTCGCGTCAAAAATGGAATACTCCATCTAACCCAATTACTGTAGGTACGGTGGTAGTCCTTATGACTGGGAATGCGCCTCCTTTACATCCCGGTTGTTCGCCTCTGCCCTCTGCCTAGCCAGCAGTAGGCACGAGTTCGAATCTAGGTTTATATTTTAGTTGTCATTTCCCAAACCTAGATTTAGATTAGACTTTAGATTTGTTCCGCATTTTTCGTTTTGAAGGTAACCCTTCAAGCCGGGGGGAATGGTTGCGCCGATAGTAGAATTTGTATTTTTTTTGCTCAATAGTAGTAATTCAAGTCATTGACACTGAAACACACGCTTCCTGTACCCATCTCCCTCCCGCGCTACCTTTTAAAGTGAGATAGCAATAGTTTCCGCACCGCTCAATTGTCAAAATAGACGCATATTCACTTCCGCTTCGAACGAGCAAGCGCAATGGCCGGCGGCGCGCGCGTCTCTCAGAAATTAATAATGTTTGTTGGATTTTAACCGCTTTCATAGACCTTTACCGATCGGATTGTGCCTCTCGTGTGTCCCTCAAGTGATTTAGTGATGTGGGCAGCAGCTCCTGAGCCAGGAAGAGAAGATCGGTGCAACGGCCCAGCCAGCAAATGACAAAACAGCACGTGGCGTAGTAAAGGTTAGTGCATCCTCTCCTAATTTCTCGGGTTGCATTCAATGCCTAAACCACCTCCGCGGCAACCCGATCACCTATCTCGTTTGTTGTGTAAAGTGTCATATGAAACATGTTAACTTCACCCCCCGCGAAATACAGTCCACTAGCTCAGGTGGCATGAGAATCGCGCCACCACATAATCTACACACATATCTACATATAATCACGCCTTTATCCCCGGAGGGTTAGGCAGAAGTGAATAAACATCCCTAACAAACTAAACATTGAATTCGGTCCCACGTAACAGGACGTGGTGACCCTATTGCCATCTTCCTGGCATTATTATTGACTCAAACCATGCATCTGAGGCTGAATCTAAGCTGTATATATCTATCATGTTAAACAGCCCTATCCCTTAGACGTCATGTACCATACCGCATGGTGAGAAATGGGTTGATCCAAAGTCTACTCTCCCGGGCACTAAGCGGCTTTGTAAATAATAATTAATAATTATTAGCCGTTGCCCGCGGCTTCGTGTGCGTTGAATTTGGATCCCGTTTTTGCAACCTATGGGAACCTATTACCAGGTTATTTCTAGACTATAAATATATCCCTATACCAAATTTCAGACAGATTACGTTCAGCTCTTATATCTTATATCTTGATGATGTTAATGCGTGGTCAACGTAAGTCTTTAGCTTGCTCGCACAATATATAAATTATTGTACAGAACACCATATTTAAAAAAAGATAATCTAGTTCTCTGAGTTTCTTGCTGGTATCTTCTCAGTAGAAATAAACTACCAAACTAGCGAAAGAATCATTTTCCAATGGTTTATTTATATTACTTACTAGCTGTCCCGGCAAACATTGTTTTGCCATGTTAAAAAAAAATAGGGTGGACTACCCTTAGCATTTAGGGGGATGAAAAATAGATGTTGGCCGATTCTCAGACCTACTCAATATGCTCACAAAATTGTGAGCATATTGAGTGGTACGGGAACGAACATTGTGACACGAGAATTTTATATATAAGATTATTTTTATAACATTTCTTGACATAATTATAAAATTTAGACGTTCATATGTGCTCTTTATGTGCCTAAACTAAATAAATGAAATTGTTTCTTTGATTTATTGTTTTGTTTATACTACTTGGTTAGCAGACAAGCACACGACCCACCTTGTATACTTGAATACCATGATCGGCGTTAACTCTCATAAACATTATTGCACTCGTATATCTTCCAAATTTATATTTTACATAATAAGTTTACCGCCTATTTAAAATTCGAACTTTACTACGTTTTTATATATGGCCATAGATAATACAACATTTATTAAGCAACTAAATATCTTTTAAGTTTTATTTAGCCAACCGCACTAATATTTTAACCAGCTCTACAGAGTAACCGGTAACAATAGAGTATATGAACTCTGACACTATTATCCGCAAATGCGGATACTCGGATATTCGGATATTAGTTGCAACACACATTACAAAGTAATTCCCAGAAGGGCGATGTGGGTACTGGAAGCTCTGGCCTTATATAACTATTAAATATAGTGTAATACCAACCGAATGGGCATATTCAGAGGGGATTTATTTTCCCAATAGATGTGTGGAATTAGGCCAGAATCACATTTATCTGTAATGATTCGCTTATATTCGGATCATAGAGAAAATAATGTACTTGATAGAGATGAATTATGTGTATTCATACCTTTTTGCCATTAATGTAAATTAAATTGTCACGGTTCCTGAGTAAAGGCCAGCGAGGGTAATGTGTTTCCCGCGTATGTATGTATGTATGTGTGTTTTCTTTGTTCCTCTGTACAGGCCTAACGGCTGGACGAATTTTGATGAATGGGTTCTCAAATGATAGTTATTCATCTCCCGAGTGTCATAGGGTATATCGACAAAAACTATATGGTGGATTATTGTAGTTAAAGGCGGGGTTTCCAAAAAAAAATCATTCTAATTAATCGAGTAAGATATAGCATACGGGAATTTATAGGAGATTACAAAAATATATACATATCATATCATAACTACAAAGCTTAAAGTAATAATATTTATTTATTTACAGAATACCGCGGCTATAATAACTTCGTGTGGTGTTCCCAGCGGTGAGTAGGGTAGCCAGAGCCCACTGGAGAATTTGTGCTGTCAGTGGGAAGACTAAAGGCTTGTCCTGCTTTGTCTTCTACTGACGGCACAGAAACTCTGTACTTACAGGGTTGGCAGCGCGACTGTGACTCTTCTGGTGTTACAGACGTCCATAGGTCACGGTAACCACTTTCCATCAGGTGGGCCGTGTGCTTGTCTGCCAACTAAGTGGTATAAAAAAAAATAAAAAAAAATTTATTATAAGATGAAAAACTCGTAGCCCCATCGTTTCCCGTGCGGTGTCGTACAAGGCGACTAAGGGATAGGGCTGTTTAACATCCGACAGATATATACCGCTCAGACTCAGGCTCAGATACAAGACTCGAGTCAACAATAGTGCCCGGAAGACAGCAACAGGCTCACCACCTATTACGTGGTACCTAAAACAATGATTGGTGAAATCTAGGTGTTAATTCACCTCTGCCTAACCCTTCGGGAATAAAGCCGTGATTAAATGTAGGTATATATGTTAAAAACTCGACTGCTGTCTAAAACATTGAGACAAGTTTGATTGCAGGCGTTAGCCATTTACCATCATAAGCTGAAAGAAAATTTTGACATACGCTGCTATATTATGACAGTTATACAAAATTAGTGCACCAGTTGTGGTCGAATTTTTTCGCACCTTCAGTCAGTCATAGTCTAGTCTATTGCAACCATATAGACTAGAGTATTGATAAAAATCAGAATAATATAATTAGTATCCAACTACAACATGATATCAAAAGAACAAACACAAGTCCATTAGGAGATTAAACAACATCGCAATCCCCGCTCCGAGGTGCCTACTCGTACAAGCTCGAAATCACGAGTAGCCATCTTTTCTAGGACGACATGTAAATTCATTTCTCTACCTAATCCCGCCAATTTCATTTTACTGGCTTTCGATAGGGTTGCCACGTGAAAAAAAAAATCTAGGTTATGACTGCGGTACCGCTAGGAAAAGGTAATGACTCCGCTGATTTCTAGGATAAAAATTACGTCAGTTGATTTATTAATTTTTTATTTTTATAACTTATTTGACTTTCAAATCAAATCAAATTTTATTTGCATAAAAACATAGTCTACATAAGTTATAAAGTTCACAAAATTGAGCATGCATGTTTTGGCAATTGGTGTACTACTCGTAGCGCGCGCAAATATTATTTCCTATCAACAGTCGGTATCAACGCCTTTGTTCAAGAAATTCGTCAATGCTGTAGAAGCTTAAACATTTTTTTTTTTAAATATTCTAGTACTTAGTCCTTTGAGCTCCATTGGTATTTTATTGACTATTAAATCTCATAATTCTTTATTACGCACAAGTTTAGTAAGAACTTAGCGTTTTAATGTTTCTTAAAAACCAGTGGGAGCTAACATGGATCTGTAAACTACGGGTCCATATGATAAAATAACGAAAAGATTAGCATTTAAGTACCATGAAGTTTATCTAATTTATTTCAGTAAGATTTTGACAGAATGAAGTGTCGTGCTCCGTCTTAGAATACGATTGCAGGATAAATGTTGGTCAAGGTACCAATTGCATCACGAGAGATGTCTCAGCCAATCTCACCTCTGCCAAGCTAGGACCCACAGACATCGTGCGTTTTAGTCCATTCGAGTTCATACTTGGTAGTGTTCGTAGGCCTTAGAGAGTCTTTTCGAAACCTTACACCACAACTTCTGAGACCCGAGACGGCAAGCGGTCTTGGTCAGTTCGACTCCGACATAACCACCAAAGTGATCTGAGTAAATTTACCCACGAAATAAAGGTCACTCACATCACTTCAGTGCCGTAGCTCCCCAATGATCACAAATCCCCAGCACAGTGAGGTCGCTCCTGTGAAGTCCTCAGTAAGCTTCTGCGTTTTTGGCCGGTGATGGGCAGGCTGCTCTAGCCAGTAACTCTGCACGTACAATGTCCCAAAAGGGAGGCTAAGTGTGAACAAAGAAGTCCTGATGAAATCAAAGTGACAGCCCTAGCGATACAGTTGAGAACGTTATTTTGGACGCCAGATGGGCGGACGGGACGTGCCTGGACGAGCTCGGACGAGGGGGGAGGTAGGGGGTGGGGACCAGTCGGCCGGCAAACGAATCGGTCAGTGAATAAAATCCTATTTCACTGAGTTCTATCATTTCATTTTGTACAAATCAGGTGCTATTTGAGCGACGGACGTTTTAATTTTATTTTTGAAATGTTTATTATTTGAATTTTTTATGAATAAACCCTATGAGAAGGGACTCGTGGCTAAGTGATAGGTTAACACATAGCAAGGTTAAGTAAGGTTATGTATTTAAATCAAAATGTAAAATTTGTACGCCTTAACCGGCAGAATATGAGATCCGACATTGTAATCTAAACGTTACTTTTTTGTAGATACCATAATTAACAAATAAATAACTTGAACTTGAAGCAACACTAGCCAAGCCAGGCTAACCGGCTGACAATGGTTTCTAGAAGGATCTCCAGGGCCTACGAACACCATGAAGTATGAACTCGAACGTACTAAAACGCACGCTGTCTTTTGGTCATAGGCTGACAGATGTGAGATTGGCTGAGACATCTCTCGTGATGCAATTGGTACCTTGACCAACATTTATCCTGCAATCGTATTCTAAGACGGAGCACGACACTTCATTCTGTCAAAATCTTACTGAAATAAATTAGATAAACTTCATGGTACTTAAATGCTAATCTTTTCGTTATTTTATCATATGGACCCGTAGTTTACAGATCCATGTTAGCTCCCACTGGTTTTTAAGAAACATTAAAACGCTAAGTTCTTACTAAACTTGTGCGTAATAAAGAATTATGAGATTTAATAGTCAATAAAATACCAATGGAGCTCAAAGGACTAAGTACTAGAATATTTAAAAAAAAAATGTTTAAGCTTCTACAGCATTGACGAATTTCTTGAACAAAGGCGTTGATACCGACTGTTGATAGGAAATAATATTTGCGCGTGCTACGAGTAGTACACCAATTGCCAAAACATGCATGCTCAATTTTGTGAACTTTATAACTTATGTAGACTATGTTTTTATGCAAATAAAATTTGATTTGATTTGAAAGTCAAATAAGTTATAAAAATAAAAAATTAATAAATCAACTGACGTAATTTTTACCCTAGAAATCAGCGGAGTCATTACCTTTTCCTAGCGGTACCGCAGTCATAACCTAGATTTTTTTTTTCACGTGGCAACCCTATCGAAAGCCAGTAAAATGAAATTGGCGGGATTAGGTAGAGAAATGAATTTACATGTCGTCCTAGAAAAGATGGCTACTCGTGATTTCGAGCTTGTACGAGTAGTCACCTCGGAGCGGGGATTGCGATGTTGTTTAATCTCCTAATGGACTTGTGTTTGTTCTTTTGATATCATGTTGTAGTTGGATACTAATTATATTATTCTGATTTTTATCAATACTCTAGTCTATATGGTTGCAATAGACTAGACTATGACTGACTGAAGGTGCGAAAAAATTCGACCACAACTGGTGCACTAATTTTGTATAACTGTCATAATATAGCAGCGTATGTCAAAATTTTCTTTCAGCTTATGATGGTAAATGGCTAACGCCTGCAATCAAACTTGTCTCAATGTTTTAGACAGCAGTCGAGTTTTTAACATATATACCTACATTTAATCACGGCTTTATTCCCGAAGGGTTAGGCAGAGGTGAATTAACACCTAGATTTCACCAATCATTGTTTTAGGTACCACGTAATAGGTGGTGAGCCTGTTGCTGTCTTCCGGGCACTATTGTTGACTCGAGTCTTGTATCTGAGCCTGAGTCTGAGCGGTATATATCTGTCGGATGTTAAACAGCCCTATCCCTTAGTCGCCTTGTACGACACCGCACGGGAAACGATGGGGCTACGAGTTTTTCATCTTATAATAAATTTTTTTTTATTTTTTTTTATACCACTTAGTTGGCAGACAAGCACACGGCCCACCTGATGGAAAGTGGTTACCGTGACCTATGGACGTCTGTAACACCAGAAGAGTCACAGTCGCGCTGCCAACCCTGTAAGTACAGAGTTTCTGTGCCGTCAGTAGAAGACAAAGCAGGACAAGCCTTTAGTCTTCCCACTGACAGCACAAATTCTCCAGTGGGCTCTGGCTACCCTACTCACCGCTGGGAACACCACACGAAGTTATTATAGCCGCGGTATTCTGTAAATAAATAAATATTATTACTTTAAGCTTTGTAGTTATGATATGATATGTATATATTTTTGTAATCTCCTATAAATTCCCGTATGCTATATCTTACTCGATTAATTAGAATGATTTTTTTTTGGAAACCCCGCCTTTAACTACAATAATCCACCATATAGTTTTTGTCGATATACCCTATGACACTCGGGAGATGAATAACTATCATTTGAGAACCCATTCATCAAAATTCGTCCAGCCGTTAGGCCTGTACAGAGGAACAAAGAAAACACACATACATACATACATACGCGGGAAACACATTACCCTCGCTGGCCTTTACTCAGGAACCGTGACAATTTAATAACTTATTTATTTATTTACTTATTAATTTAATACTAATAAAATAAATAACTTGAACTTGAAGCAACACTAGCCAAGCCAGGCTAACCGGCTGACAATGGTTTCTAGAAGGATCTCCAGGGCCTACGAACACCATGAAGTATGAACTCGAACGTACTAAAACGCACGCTGTCTTTTGGTCATAGGCTGACAGATGTGAGATTGGCTGAGGCATCTCTCGTGATGCAATTGGTACCGTGACCAGCATTGCTGGGTGACCATTCTTAAGACAGACAACTATGTGCCTCGGAAGAGTTTGTCATAAAATATCTATAATAATCCATACGGATAGTTGGGGTCTAAAAATTTCGACAACTAGGTTTTCTTTTTTATACCACTTAGGTGGCAGACAAGCACACGGCCCACCTGATGGAAAGTGGTTACCGTGGCCTATGGACGTTTGTAACATCAGAAGAGTCACAGTCGCACTGCCAATCCTGTAAATACAGAGTTTCTGTACCGTCAGTGTAGAAGACAAAGCAGGACAAGCCTTTAGTCTTCCCACTGACAGTACAAGTTCTCCAGTGAGCTCTGGCTACCGTACTCACCGCGCGCTGGGAACACAACACGAAGTTATTATAGCTGCGGTATTCTGTAGGGCGTAGGTACTTCCCCAGTCGGACTGCTCAATTGAGCGGAAAAACCGCCGTGTCCTACCTCCTAATGCTATTTCCTAGTCTACTACTACAGAACTTTGAAATTGCTAATGAGTTTTTGGAGGTTGTGGAAGCGATAGGCTGCTATAAACAGATATCGAGACAGTTGTATAAAAAGCCGGCCAAGTGCGAATCGAATCGGACTGGTTCCGTACCATACATATTATTTCTTCATATTTGTTGTAATAGCGGCAGCAGAAATATACCTGTCACATCTGTGAAAACTGTCCAGCTATCAAGGTTCATGAGATACAGTCAGGTAACAGACTGACAGATAGACGGACAGTGAAGACTTAGAAATAGGGTTTCTTTGTCCCCTAAAAACATATTAGGTAGTATTCAATCAACTTAGGATTTGATAAACATGCCACTAAATAAATTTAAAATAGAAGTGACAAAAACTTTAAGTAAGAAGTATCTTAATGATATAAATTCGTGGTCAACATAAGTCAAGTGCTTGCTCGTACAAAATGAATTGTAAACTAAAGCAAATTTAAAAAAGAAAGATAATCTAGTTCTAATATAGTTCTCTGAGTTTCTTGATGGTATCTTCTCAGTAGAACTAATCTACCAAACCAGCGAAATAATCATTTTCCAATGGTTTATTTTTACATTATTTAATATTATTATATTATTTCTTGACATAATTGTAAAATTTTGACGTTCATATATGCTCTTTACGTTCCTAAACTGAATAAATGAAAATAATTCTTTGATTCAATATTCCATACCTAGTAAAATACTCCGCACTGGATCAAATACTTTTATTTTAATCAAGCAAATGTTTTTCAATAAAAAAATACACACACATTTAATTTCACGAAATTGAGATCGAAAAATCGCAGTGAGTTGTTTGAATAATATTAAAATATTTATGACTGAATATTCACTGCAAATTTTCGATTTTTAGCCTTCCGTATATATGGTGAATAACAGAACTAGGGTTTTATATTTTACGATTTTATTTTATTCCCGGGAAAGTGAGGTAACTTTATTAGTTTCTCGTGTTTTTTTAGGGATATATTTTTGAATTAAGTAAGTCTTCAAGACCGTTTGAGTTATTTCTACGTTAACTATCATTATTCTCATCGTTCTCTTAGGAATAATCCTAACTTATATGGAGTCAGCATTCCAATTTAAGGCCTGGTAAGGTTGCCAGAAAGAAATCGCTTCCAGCGATAAGTTCGCCCATCCAACATTAAACAGTTCTACAGTAAGCTGTACAATAAAGAGTTATCTGTCTATCTATCTTAACTGTGTTGCGGATGAACTTCGACATTTTCCTTAAAGCGACTGCCATCTAGCCTCCACAACCAATTTTAATATTGTGTAGTTAGACTAGTCGGAGTATTGAAGGGCTCCAATTACCCGTAACAACTGCCATAGATATTCGTATGGCAATCAGGACCGACGGCTTAAAGTGCTTTACGAGGCTACCAGACCAATATAAATGGTTACATATCAAAATCCTGAAGCCAAAATGCCGATGTACAAAAGACCGAATATTCAAAATACCGCGAGTTTATAAGGAGGTAGGACACGGCGGTATTTCCGACCAATTGAGCAGTCCGACTTGGGAAACCTAAGCCCTACAGAATACCGCGGTTATAATAATTTCGTGTTGTGTTCCCAGCGATGAGTTGGGTAATAGTGACTAAAGGCTTGTCCTGCTTTGTCCTCTACACTGACGGCACAAAAACTCTGTGATTACAGGGTCGGCAGTGCGAGTGTGGCTTCTCTGGTGTTTCACACGTCCATAAGCCACGGTAACCACTTTCCATCAGTTGGGCCGTGCGCTTGTCTTCCACCAAAGTGGTATAAAATAAAAGAGTACGAAATCCCGAAGTTCAAAATCCCGAAAACTAATCCTAACTATTTTAACCTAATATGATGTATCCAAGTTGGATTGCGCGGGGAATACTGCACGCCTCAACATGGAGGTTGTACATATAGCCCTTTTTTTTTTTTTACGTGCGCAAAATCCCCACGGATACCTCCCCACCGGAGCCGGTGGAGGAGGTTATGTCGGACTCGAACCGGCTAAAACGCACGCCGCCTGTGGGTCGCTTTGGTTGGCGAAGGTGAGGTTGACAGGCATATCCCTCGCACCCCGTCCATCTCTCACGATCTGGCCCTCTCCTAGGGTGTGTGGGGACCACAGAGTCCCCAACTCGTTCCCGGAAAACGGGGAGGCGCACCAGGCGCGCCGCCGCCGCGGCCTGCTTCTGCCAGGGTAACAGGCGGCTTCACCTGTCACCCCCAGGCCGGCGCTCATGGGGGGCGAAGGTCGTTCATCGACCTCCGACGCCCGAGTTGCCTTCGTACGCGGGCAGCTTGGCTTGCGATCCTTCGTCACTCCCGCTGCAGCTCCCGCCCATACATATAGCCCTGCTTGTTAGGTAGATATTATAAATTACCTACTCGGATGCCCTAACGTACTGTTATGATAGTGCACTGCATGTGAAACTGATGACATGCCATGCCCTCCGCCATGTCATGTAAAACTATTGATCAGCACTTTGCAGGGACAGTGCAGCATTCAGTCTATTCTGAACTCTGACACGATGGGGTTGCCTAAGGGTCTCCTTTCCACGTCTGTATTTTAAAGCTAAATAAATGGGTTTTAAACTTAAATTTCTTTTTTTAAAACGACGATTGAAAGGGACCCCATAACAGTACGACATAACGAATGAGCTAATGTAGACTCCAATATTTAAATTTTTTGTTGAAAGTAGGTAACTAACTATAAAAATTAAACCAGAACGCCTACCTTCAGCTACGTATCAAAATCTCATTTTCGTATTCTAAACATAACGATTTTAAGCATTGGTATATCAGACTTCGGTATTTTGTACATTCGGGATTTTGTAATTCGGTATTTTGATACAAAACCATGTACATTTTCATGCATACAATCTCAAAACTTCACGTAGAATTTAGAAACGTGATCATATGTGCACGCGAGAAAATCTAATTCGTTTTACAGAATTAGTACTTCTGTAAAACAAAAAAAAACTACAAAAACTTAAACTCAAAAATTCATTCAGAAGTCAATTATCCACCAGTCGACTTCACAGCATGCAATCCTCGTACATTACTCAACAGGAGAGCTATTCAGCCGTTTATTCGGCAATCTGTCTCGGATATTGGCACCGCATAAATACGGCACTGGCCGTAATCCAAGTCCATCGATCACAGACTACTGTGGATATAACCAGCTATATCCGACCATGTCGGATATTCGGATACTCGGATATTTGCGGATATATACGACGATTGTGCATGCAACTCGGTTTATTAATTACTTTTAATTAGGCGAGGTGACACAATTTGGGCGGATATTTTGCGGTAACTTCAATTCTGCTGGCAGTGCGAACTTGATTAAAATAGTTTCGTGTTTATTATTTTGTAAATTGCTGTCCAAACTGAATTACCATTTAAAATCAAGGTTTGTTTATTTATATGAATTTAATGCTTTAACGTTCAACACAGTCATAAAGAGAACATTTGAGGTTTATTGGACCCCGGATTCAAGATTCGGGAATCTGTCCTGTAAGCCAGTACACCTTCTGGTTGATCGAAGAGACTCAGGTGCAGAGTTTCCTCTCAGGGTTGGAGGATCAGAAGGCAGTCCCTCCTAGCTAAAATAAACTAAAATAAAGAAAGAATGAGTGGGAAAGTGGACTTCGGGCTCCAAAATGCAAGCGTTTTATGTCGTAATAACACCACAGGCACTGCAAATAACGACACTTAATTATAGACATTACTGCTATAGGTACTGTTAGAGTCTAAAATTCCCCCACACCCGAGAAGAGGGCCAGATCGTGATAGATGGCCCTGGGTCGGCCGGGGTGCGAGGGATATGCCTGTCAATCTCACCTTCGGCAACCAAAACGACCCACAGGCGGCGTGCGTTTTTGTCGGTTCGAGTTCAACATAACCTCTCTCACCGGCTCCGGTGGAGAGGTATACGTGGGGATTTTGCGCACGTAAAAAAAAAGAGTTAAAATTAAATGACATCTTGTAGATATAGTGACAAGATGTAAGTAATGAATTCTTTCATTTCATTTCATTTTGAACTTAAAGGTTTTTGCACTGTCAGTAATTTAACAGTGGTTTTTATGACATAAAATTAGTTGAATTGGGAGCCAGGATTAGCACCCGGATGCTAAAAAGCTATTTTTTTAACCGGCCTCCACAAGGAGAAAGCTTTTTAACTAGGCGGTGAGTACGGTAGCCAGAGCTCACTGGAAAGTTTGTGTGCTGTCAGTGGGATGACCAAAGGCTTGTCCTGTTTTGTCCTCTACACTGACGGCACAAAATCTCTGTTCTTACAGGGTCTGCAGCACGGATGTCACTCCACTGGTGCTACACACGTTCATAGGTAATGGTAACCACTTTCCATCAGGAGGGCCGTGTGCTTGTCTGCCACCTAAATTGTATAAAAAAAATATTTAGTCGGTATTATTTTAACCTAAAATCATCTAATTTTTTTTTCTAGGACACGCCAATTTGACTTCACCTTGCCTGATGGTAAGCTAAAGGCAAAGTCTCAGGAAATAGGGTCACCATTACAGATAATAAATAATATTACAATGGTGTGGCACTCAGCTTAGCGGCCTCCTCAGATGCTTTTTAACGCCCCGCTTAAAGTACCCGGGACTGTAGGAAGAGGGAAACACGTGAGCTTGTATTGTTTTCGTAATCCACCTCTAAAATGCTCACCTATCCTATCCTATTCTATTCTCTCAACGGCCATCAATCGCGGTATCGTTGATCTGAAAATATTACTCATTGTGGCAACAAACGAATGAAACGGTTTGTTTTCTTTTAATTTACTTTAATCATATTCATTTTACCCTTGGTGTTGCATACGTCCATAGGCCACATTAACCGCGCTCACTTTTCATCAGGTGGGCCGTATACCACAAAGTTTTTTTATACCACTTAGGTGGCAAATAAGCACACGGCCCACCTGATGGCAAGTGGTTACCGTGGCCTATGGGCGTTTGTAACACCTGAGGAGCCACACTCGCCCTGCCGACCCTGTAAGTACACAGTTTCTGTGCCGTCAGTGTAGAAGACAAAGCAGGACAAGTCTCTAGTCTTCCCACTGACAGACAGCGACAGTCATGACTCTCCAGTTAGCTCTGGCTACCCTACTCACCGCTGGAAAATGAAATTATTGTGATGGAAAGGGGTTACCGCGGCCAATGGACGTGTGCTACACCAAGGGAGTCACAATCGCGCCAACCCTGTAAACAAAGAGAGTTTCTGTGCTGTCAGTGTAAAAAAAAGCAGGAAGCAGGTGGCCTTCACACTGACAGCACCAAAACGCTACAGTGAGCTCTGGCTACCCTACTCACCGGCGGTAACACAACATTTTCATTATGGCCGCGGTATTCTGTAGGGCGAAGGTACTTCCCCAGTTTGATTGTTAATTGGGCAGAAATACCGCCGTGTCCTACCTCCTGTCTAAAAGTTAAACAATATATGCGTGTAATATATTAATCAATACTGTGTACTTACCAGCCACCAAACGGTATAAAGAATTAATGAATAGAGCGCGCCACTGTCCCTTGTCTGCGCAGCACCTAAATATGAGTACCTAAGTCCTGCTTGTCGAGTTTGTATACCTGTCACTGCGTGTACATACGAGTACAACACATTGCGAATCTCATCAGCGCAACGTCCAGTGTTAGTTCCCTAGGGCACACCGCAGCCCGAGGCCTGTTGTCTAACACGACGCACTACATTAATTACAATGTTATCCATTCAATTAATTAACTAGGACATAAGTTAGCATAACAATAGAGTTAGACAATCTGCAGGTCTAAAAAGGCCACTTTATTAGAATCGTATTATGATAAGCCGTCACACATTAAAATTGAGAGTTCGGAAACTCTTGCTGGATAAATTGGAGGAAACCTCAATATAATTATATTTATCAATGTATGGTTGGATATTATTATGTGTGTGTATATTTTATTTATATGTTTATGTATATTTGTATGTATTAATATATATTTTACCTAGTTACCTTTCATAATGCACCTATCTTGTTATTCTCTGCACCACCTATTGGGTTGACTGGTAGAGAATGCCTGTGGCATTAAGTCGCCCTTTGTACATTTGTGCATGAAGTTTAAATAAATAAATAATATTTAGTCTTACGGCGATACTTACTCGAAATTAGAATCTGCTTAGTACATGAATTAATAATATTCGGCTCATATGAGTGAATATTCAACGAATTTTATATAAATCTATTTGATCTACTCATTTTTAGCAAAATCGTTTAATGCGGCCTTTTTAACCCCGCTGATCGTAAACAAATAATTCTGTTTACTAAAATATTGCTTTATTTTCACTTAGATGTGAAATCCTATGCCGATGGAAATATGCAACACTAGGGGAGTTAGGCTATTTAATACCAAATAAGTTCCGTTTATAGCGGTTTTATTTCAATAAGTGATATTTGCGTTCACTTCAGACAAAAACAACCTCCCAAAAAGTTCAATAAATTGTGTTTTGAACTTTTTGGAGGTTGTTTTTTTGTGACTGGAGTTTCTAAAATATTTAAATTATTTTTTATTGTACAATTTTAAATTGACCTACTAGTCAAACCCTTTAATTTTATACCCATATTAAGAGAATTGTGAAAAAAATATGTACTCCTTCATTTTTTAACGGTGGCTATCTTGGACTGATCTTTTTTAAACATACCTAAGAACACTCCCGACTAATATACTTTTCAAACATGATATAACATAAACTCACGCCTATATCCCCGAAGCGGTAGGCAGAGGCACTAGCACCCACATTGCGCCAGTTTATGTTTAGGTCCCAATGTAATAGGTGGCGAGCCTATTACCATTAACCGGGCACTTATAAACCTGCGTTAAATACACACATAACTTCGAAAAGCATCGAAAAGTCATTGGTGTGTGCCATGGTAAAACCTGGGATCGAACCCGAGACCTCGTCTCAGCCATACCACTAGGCTACCGCGGTTCCAAACAAAAAAACTAAATTCAAATCGTTTCATCCGTTCAGGACCTATGATGCCACAGATAGACACACACACGCACATACACACATAGATACATCAAACATGTAACAACTCAACGTTTTTGCGTCAAGGGTCAAAAAGAAGCGCCTTACAAAAACTTGTAAAATTTAAACAAAAATGCAAGTTTCTTATTCCGTACGCAGATTTACGCAAAAGGTGTCCATCAAATTCTCTGCATGCCAAGCCAAAAATCAACCCATAAAGACCGAAGCCTCCTATAACTCCGACACCACTTAATGAGGGTGCAAAGTAGCCATAAAATAAACGACTGCCCTACGAATGAGTCGTAAATTCTCGCCCCGAAATTCTGCGGTTATTTAGGCCATAGAGACTTGGGGTCTATAGAGCTGTCAATGTTATCTGTGGTAGGAAGTTTGTCTGTGGTTGTTTAAAAAGGTTGGGTTTTGTGAGGTTGCTTTCTGATTTCTTTCAACTTTTATATTATTTGTAAAACTTTGTGTAGATTTTTCATGAAATAAAAATAAAAACAATGCATAGAAAGAGTTTTTCAAAACGGATCGATGTTAACATACTCAATCCTCTATGGCGTAGTGGTAGAGCATTCGACTGCTATGCAGGGGGCGCGGGTTTGATGCCCGCTCAGTGCAAATATTTGTGTGTATGAATATGTATATTTGCATTGGTCTGGATGTTTCTATGTATAATATGTATGTATTTACAAAAAAAAGTATCTAAGTATGTTTATCCGCATTCTATATCCCATAACACAAGCTAGTTAAGCTATGCTTACCATGGGTCTAGATAGCGTTGTGTAGTAGAATGTCGTGGAATATCGTCGTGGAATATCAATCACATAAAACTGACAGAATGAATTTGGCTGGGATATTTATTTCTTAAATGTACGCTTAATTTAATTAAACATTTGGACAGACAGTTCAGACCTATAGTCGAATCCGTCAGTGTTATTCCAGAATACAAACTATTTTTTTAATTCCTAGAACCTATCTCATGGGTACTTAGCGAAAATAAGAATTCCACAGGTGTTTGCAGCATCCATCCGGATGAAGCTGCAAGCAACAGCTAATCTAATATTCAGAAAAAAATTTATACAACTTAGGTGGCAGAAACGCACACGGCAATGCTCACTGTAGGGTTTTTGTGCCGTCAGTGGAAAGACCAAAAGCTTGTGCTGATTTTTCTTTTAGACTGACAGTACAGAAACTCTTAATGCTTGCAGGGTTGGCAGCGCGAGTGTGTCTCTCTTGGTCTTGCACGCGTCTATAGGCCACGGTGACCACTTTACTTTATACTCTAGAGTTTCTGTCCCGTCAGTGTAGAAAACAAAGCAGGACACAGCACAAGCCTTTGGTCTTTCCACTGACAGCACAAAAAATCTCCAGTGAGCTCTGGCTACCCTACTCACCTTCGGGAAAACAACAAAAGGTTTATGACCGCGGTATTCTGTAGGGTGGAGGTACTTTCCCAAACGGACTGCTCAATTGAGACACGACTTACTAGCGTGGAAATGTTTTACCCCCCTTAGGGGTGAAGTTAAATAAATCCATTGTTAGCGAATGTGAACCTTTCAAATTCCAAGTTTATAGGTGTTGTACTTTCAGGGATTTAAGAAAGAAAGAAAGAAATAATTTTTATTGCGGCACAACATACAGTACAAAAAAAAAAACAGAATGCAAAAAGAGAAAATAAAATAAAAATACAATAGAATTTTATTATACTGTGGCGGGTGAGGTGCCACGTCATTTTGATGCCAAATATGACATTTAACAAGTCAAGATTTCGTGATGGATTTTAAAGAGAAAAATAAAACTGTACTGTCTCTGTCCACCCCATTAAGTCGTGAGGAGATGTTTTTTACTTTATTCTATTAAGTTAGTAGGCCAGTCCCCGGCTCATTTTATGGCACAATTAACTTAGTGTAATTACATCGCGCAATTAACTACCACATTCATACAACTATATGAATTAGGAGCCATAAACTGACGCCAAACTTCAAAATGGTCGCCGCTAATTAATAATATTTGGACTTAAACCACGGTAGCCTAGTGGTATGGGTAATAGACTGCTGAGACGAGGTCTCGGGTTCGATCCCAAGTTTTACCATGACTTTTTGATGATTTTCGAAGTTATGTGTGTATTTATCGCAGGTTTATAAGTGCTCGGTTAATGGCAATAGGCTCGCCACCTATTACATTGTGACCTAAACATAAACTGGCGATGTGTGGGTGCTAGTACCTCTGCCTACCCCTTCAGGGATATAGTCGTGAGTTTATGTTATATATATTATGTTATGGGCTAAAAACGGTTGAATAAATCATTTAGTATGCTAACTATTGAAATTGATAAAGATTAGGAATAATTCAGTCACTGCAAGATTGATATATAGCAAGATTTGGATGGCTTCAGGCGAGGTTCGCTGGCTCAGTGGTCAAAGTATTTCCCCCTGTAAGGGAAAGATCGCGGGTTCAAATCCCGCCTTAACCAATAAACACTTAGATGGGTGAACGCTTAGTGGTAATTAATCTGAAAGGCACGTTAAAAGTAGGTCCTATCGTCGGTCAATGGTCGTTAGGTAAAGAGGGTTGGCCAACTTAACTACTGTGACAGTGAGCAGTCCGACTGGGGAAATACCTCCGCCCTACAGAAGGCCATAATAACCTCGTGTTGTGTTCCCGGCGGTGAGTAGGGTAGCCAGAGCCCAATGGAGCCAACACTGAATACAGAGTTTCTGTGCCGTCAGTATAGAAGACAAAGCAGGACAAGCCTTTAGTCTTCCCACTGACAGCACAAATTCTCCAGTGAGCTCTGGCTACCCTACTCACCGCTGGGAATACAACACGAAGTTATTATAGGTGCGGTATTCTGTAGGGCGGAGGTACTTCCCCAGTCGGACTGCTCAATTGGGCGGAAAAACCGCCGTGTCCTACCTCCTAGAAAATAAAATATCTTAATCGATTTGTTATTCAAATAATAAAATAAATTATTGATTTTCTCTATAAATGTACAATGATTTTATTTTCCTATGCGACACGTAACAATCATGGGTCGGTACAAACCCCATGCATGTCTCATTGTTTGAAAATGTTCAAATTTTGTTAACACCGCGCGACTTTATCCAAACAAGGTTTTGTTTATGCGAAATATGAGTTTTCATTTGACTCACTTTATGTGACCATTCATAATTCTGAATTTAGTTTGAAATTCCGTTTTGTTTGTTTATCGTCGTGTATGAATTTTAATGAGAGGGGGTGAGGTGGGTGGGGGGATGTAGTCGCTATTCTCATTCGGCTGCTTGCCTAACGTAGTAATATTTTACAATAGTAAATTTCATTATATTTTAAGTGGCATTGCACTTAGAAGTATCTTTCATTTTATTTGTACTGTTTATTTTGATTTTTTTGAAGTTTAATAACTATTTATTTTTTCATTAATTGTAAAATATTTATTATTTTATTTTACAAAGTGCAGTCGAATTAAGATAATATCATATATGACTATATTTAATTTTGAAGATTATTCATAAATGAAATCTATTATTATATGCACATTATAAAAAAAAAATTAAATAAAACTAAAACTACATGCAAGATGCAATAGTTAAATTACAAAAACCGAATACTCCAATACGCGTGTCCCCATATCCGAGGGCAAAATGGAGACACCGTGGTCCCCACACCAGAAGAGATGGCTCCGGCAACCCACAGTCGGCGTGCGTTTTAGTCAGTTCTGAATCCCTACCGACTGCGGCGGGTAGTGTGTCTGTGGGGATCTAGCGCATAGCAAAAAATCTTGAGGGTAGTTATTAAAGTAAGTACGTTAGCCGTGGTAGCCTAGTGGTATGGGTAATGGACTGCTGAGACGAGGTCTCGGATTCGATCGCAGGTTTTACCGTGGCCAATAAACAACATAAAATAAAAATACCGTGGTAAACCAATGACTTTTCGAAGTTGTGTATATTTATCACAGGTTTACAAGTGCCCGGTTAATGGCAATGGGCTCGCCACCTATTACATTGGGACCTAAACATAAACTGGCGATATGTGGGTGCCAGCACCTCTGTCTACCCTTTCGGGGATATAGACGTGAGTTTTTGTTATGTTATGTTACAATAGTATGATGTCACATTCACAAGGTAATTAAACTCAACGCATGTGCTGAAAAATCGAAATTGCCGGACATAAAAAACAACGTATTAATTTGGAGTGGTGTAGCAGTCTCGGTGTGTCCATCATCTGCTACGACGTAGGACGCTGGTTCAATTCCCGCTCAGTACTGTATGTATAAAATTATGTCTAATTACATATATATACCGGCAGATTGAATTAGGGCCACCCCATCTCTTCCCATGCGGTGTCGTACAAGGCGACTAAGGGATAGGGCTGTTTAACATCAGACATATACACATCCCAGACTCAGTTTCAGATAATAATAAATATTCTACAACATTCTACACAACGCTATCTAGACCCATGGTAAGCATAGTTTAACTAGCTTGTGTTATGGAATCTAGAATACGGATAAACATACTTAAATGGGAAGAGATGGGGTGGTCCAAATTCTATTCTGCCGGGTACCACGCGATTAAACACTTAAAATATTTTAAGTGAATAAATAATATTCTGTGATATATTTGTCCTACTAAGCAAAGCATATTATATGGACTATATGAAATATGTAAGTCTTTTTTTTATATTTTGCATAATGTATGCAAAAAAAATTCAATATTTCAGTCACACGACGGCAGATCAGGGTCTCGAGTCTGCTTTAGCAAAACCACTGCTACTTCACTAATACTGTAGAAATACATTTAATTTTAGAATTTATTGAGAGGAGGTTTAAGTTCAAAATTAAATGACTTTTTGCAGAATAAATGAAAAAGTGTAATGAAACTCATTTCGTTTAATTTTGGACTTTCTCAGTATGGACATAAAGTTTATAATTGTATGTCTTTTTTGAATGTCTGTAATATGACAGTGGTCTTGCTTTATTAGAATCGGGGGCTAGACGGTATTCATGAATTCGCTAAACCGAGGTCAACCCTGGCGATGCTGTAGGTCGCTCTTTTTTTGAACATAACACAAACTCACGCCTATAACCCCAAAGGGGTAGGCAAAGGTGCTAGCACCTACATTTCGCCAGTTTATGTTTAAGTCCCAATGTAAGTAAGTAAGTAAGTGGCGAGCCTATTGCCATTAACCGGACACTTATAAACCTGCGATAAATACACACATAACTTCGAAAGGCATCAAAAAGTCATTGGTGTGTGCCATGGTAAAACCTTGGATCAAACCCGAGACCTCGTCTCAGCAGTCCATCACCTATAGAACTAGGTTCTCGCGGTTTTTTTTTGTATAAGCTATAATTAACCATAAACTAAAAGTACCCCTTTTATATATAATTTTTTATATTTTATATATAATAATTGTAATTATTTGGCAGAGCAGAATTTGGGCCACCCCATCTCCTCGCACGCGGTGTCGTACAAGGCGACTAAGGGATAGGGTTGTTTAACATCAGACAGATATATACAGCCCAGACTCAGCCTCAGATACGGGGCTCACACACACACACACTCTCACTCACACACAGCAATAGGCTCACCTATTTCGTGAGACCGAATACAGTTATTGGTGAAATGTGGGTGTTAATTCACCTCTGCCTAACCCTCCGGGGATAAAGGCGTGATTTTATGTATGTATGTATGTAGAATATGTTATTCTCATCTATACTTTATGTCTTTAGCCGGTTAAATAAATATTTTGAATTAGAATTTGAGGGTTCATTCCTTTAAGCGGGGCGTGAAAAAGCATATGATGAGGCCGTCAAGCTGAGTGTCACCATTGTCACACGGTATGTGTAAGTAATGGTGACCCTCTTTTCTGGGACTTTGCCTTCAGCTTACCATCAGGCAAGGCGAAGTCTAATTGATGAGTTTTATATTTAAAAAAAAAAATTGCCGACTACGACGAAACAAAAGAAGGGTTATGATTTTGACAGGCTATGTATGCATGTATGTATGTAGGTTCATCTCAGGGTCTCTCTCAGGGATCCCTTATAGCTCCTCAACCACTTATTAGATCTAGACAAATGAGGTGCCAGTAGAAGCGTCTTAGTCGTCAGCTGGTTATAGGCTATAATATGGACAGCCTCTGTGGCGTGGCGGTAGTGAACGCGACTGCTACGCTGGAGGCGCTGGTTCGATCCCCGCTCAGTGCAAATATTTGTACGCATGAATATGGGTATTTGCATTGGTCTGGGTGTTTCTATTTATAATATGTATTTTTTTTTTTATACCACTTAGTTGGCAGACAAGCACACGGCCCACCTGATGGAAAGTAGTTACCGTGGCCTATGGACGTCTGTAACACCAGAAGAGTCACAGTCGCGCTGCCAACCCTGTAAGTACAGAGTTTCTGTGCCGTCAGTAGAAGACAAATCAGGACAAGCCTTTAGTCTTCCCACTGACGGCACAAATTCTCCAGGGAGCTCTGGCTACCCTACTCACCGCTGGGAACACAACACGAAGTTATTATAACCGCGGTATTCTGTAGGGCGGAGGTACTTCCCCAGTCGGACTGCTCAATCGGGCGGATATACCGCCGTGTCCTACCTCCTACATGCATGTATATATTATATATATTTCCAAAAAGAAAAAGAAGTATTTAAGTATGTTTATTCGTATTCTAGATTCCACAACACAAGCTAGTTAAACTATGCTTACCATGGGCCTAGATAGCGTTGTGTAGAATGTTGTAGAATATTTATTATAATAAAATTCTTAGAGTCCATAATTTTATATTAGAAGCGAAGTGGCTAAGATCTCGCGTTTATCTCTAATTCTACCAAACCAATCTAACAAAAGCGAAGTCAAACGTTACCGCTCAGCCTTTGATCAACCAATTCCTTCACCTTCCATTTCCAATTCTATCAATACGCTCCAACGACCGAACCGTATCAATCCAAAGCCCCTGGTCCCAATTGGTACAAATACCAATAACCCCAGACATGGCTACATCACACAGAACCTATATTTCTCGGGAGAATTGAATATCTCGAATTCAGACCAAAGTTACGTAATAAAGTTTAGAAAGGGGAATATTTGGCGAGGAGCCGAAAATGCTTAGAAGAGCTTACTGATGAGATATTTCAAATTGAACTGTGAGTGTTGCTTAAAGTGTTTTGATCAAGTTAACTGGTCAGAGGTTTCTTTTTGGGGTTCGTTTTCAAAAGAAAAGAATGGGATCCTTATCGAAAAAATACGAAGCGATAAAATACAAAATAATTTGGAGTTGCTCAATTAGTTATATACATTTGGATCTGTCTAAAATACCTGTTTATTTTGTATCCAAATGTTACCAGTTACCAGGAGGTACACAAGCGCCTACAATATGGGGTTCTTCAAGAGGGGCATCAGAAGGTTTCTTCATGGTCGGCAGCGCGAGTGTGACACCCCTGGTGTTGCATACGTCCATAGGCCACGGTAACCGCTTCCCATCAGGTGAGCCGTGTGCTTGTCTGCCAACTTAGTGGTATAAAAAAAAAAGATAGGATCATGTTTTCGTCCAATTGTACCCGACTGGGGAAGTACCTTCTCCCTACAGAATACCGCGGCCATAATAACCTCGTGTTGTATTCCCGGCAATGAGTATGGTAGCCGGAGCTCACTGGAGAGTTTTTGTGCTGTCAGTGGGAGGACCAAAGGCTTGCCTTCTACACTGATGGCACAGAATAAACTCTCTGTGCTTACAGGGTCGGTAACGCAGGAATAACTCCCCTGGTGAACCACACGTCCATAGGCCACGGTAACAACTTTCCATCAGGTGGGCCGCGTGCTGATCTTATGCTGACCCAAGTGATATAAAGCCTTTCCCAGAACATGGGCAAAAACGTCATAACTACGAGATTGATCGATGGCCCATTGATGGGTAAATATTGAAAGGACAATAGTGTATTGATTTTCCTAAAAGTTTCTCCGTTCAGGCAAAAGGTGAAGAACATGAACCCATAAGATTTTATACAACCATAAAGTCGCTTAGCAATTCCTATTAGTTTTGAGTTCAAACATCGTAAGTTTTTTTTATATATAGAACACGTCAATTAGACTTCGCCTTGCCTGATGGTAAGCTGAAGGCAAAGCCTCAGAAAAGAGGGTCACCATTACTTACACATACCGTGTGACAATGGTGACACTCAGCTTGACGGCCTCATCATATGCTTTTTCACGCCCCGCTTAAAGGACCCGGGACTGTAGGAAGAAGGAAGCACGAGAGCTGGTAATGGTGCGACAGAGGATAGAGTCACCGAACCGCTTGGTTCTTGGTCGGATGTTCTGCACCGTGTGCGGGTGACATCTAAAACCTGCACGTGTTGTCCTGTATAGGAAAGTGGAGGGTGGGACTAATTGGAAGAGCTCATCAGAGCACTCACCATGCTACAGACAAGTTCTGTCTTACATTCATAATTTAAACAATGATATAATTATGACAAAGAAAACATATACAAACAGAATATTTTTTCTCAAAGAAGTCGCTTTTCCTTAATAATTTTGTTTCTGTACGAAATTGAATTGTCTGTACAAAATGGGGGCTAAAATTAGAAATAACTTGTGTTGGACCTTTTTTATTTGATGCAGCCTTTGCGGGACTTATTGTAAAGCGCGGAGTCTTAGAAAATTGAATTTTGTCTCGACCTAAACGGCTTAGCGCATCTATATTGCCGCGGGATAAATACTTAGATATCTTTGCTTACGCCACAGATATAATATAATACTACCACAGTATATCTTATATATATGTATAATAACACATACATATATAATCACGCCTTTATCCCCTGATGGTTAGGCAGAAATGAACCAACACTCCCATTTCAACCAATCACTGTAGGTATAATAGGGGGTGAGCCCATTGCCGTATTCCGGGCACTATTGTTGACTCTAGCTATGCATCTGAGACTGAGTCTGGACTGTATATATCTGTTTGTTGTTAAATAGCCCTATCCCTTAGTCGCCTTGTACGACACCGCTTGGGACGAGATGGGGTGGTCCTAATTCTACTCATATATTAAGATAGTAAAAATTCCCCCTGAATCCCCCCTGAACTAATTCAATCTTTTCCTATCTTAATCGATTTATGATCACTGTTCCGCTCCCTTAAGTAGTAGCGTGATGATATATAGCGTAAAACCTTCGTCAATGAACAAATTCGAACCAGTAGTTCTTGAAATTAGCGCGTTGAAAGAAACAAAGAATCAAACTCTTCAACTTTATAATTTTGTTTTAATAGAAAATAGCTTTTTAATATTCCCTTGTGTTCAATGAGCGTGCATAGAACCCGCTCCCCTGTTGTACCGAGCCGTCCTAACATTCGAATGTACTACCGCCACGCCTGGTCAGCAAAAAACCATAATAAATCATGTCGAAAATTGAGTACATTTTGAATTAACCTTACAAAGGAAGCCATAACAAAAGGTCGCAACAAAAGAAATTTCAGAGGCTTTAGCGCAAGTTATTGAAACATACCACAATAGAACAAGGACCATGGTGCGTACTGAATGTCTACTCAGGGTATATAAAGCTCCACCAAGACCTTCGGAGCCCAAACCAACCTCAATTTCAAGAAAGTACTAACCATTCAAACGTATATCTTATTAATATGCGCCTACTTCGTACTAGCTCTGCACCACCCTATGGTAGACTGGCAGAGAATTTTTACGACATTAAGTCCGCCAACGCACATCGTGTATAAAGTATAAATAAATAGTACACCAGGTGATTGACGGTTGAGGCATTTGTACTGCTTTTTCCTTTCGAAGCTCCAACACCGGAAGAAACCTGCTGCGGTCTTCCCATGCGCCTACAATATGGGTTTTTTTTTTTATACCACTAAGTTGGCAGACAAGCACACGGCCCACCTGATGGGAAGCGGTTACCGTGGCCTATGGACGTATGCAACACCAGGGGTGTCACACTCGTGCTGCCGACCATGAAGAAACCTTCTGATGCCCCTCTTGAAGAACCCCATATTGTAGGCGCTTGGGAAAAACGCAGCAGAGAGGTCATTCCACAGCTTGAGCGTGCGTGGGATGAAGTTTCTTTCATACCGCACAGTGCGTACCGTCTCAGGTCGCAATGTGTGGGGATGAATTCCCTGCCTATGGGTTCTTCAAGAGGGGCATTGGGAGGTTTCTTCAGGGTCGGCAGCGCGAGTGTGACGCTCCTGGTGTTGCACGAGTCCCTAGGCCACGGTAACCACTTCCCATCAGGTGGGCCGTGTGCTTGTCTGCCACCTAAGTGGTACAAATAAATAAAAAAAAACCACCTCAAGAGACGATAGTTGCTCATCTAGATGTCAAATGCTAGTTGATAAATAAAAGAATATCAATCGTGATATCCGTGTGAAGACGGAGAAAGATATTTTTTTATACCACTTAAGTGGCAGCAAAGCACACGGCCCACCTGACCTATGGACGTGTACAAAACCAAGGGACTGACACTTGCGCTGCCAACCCTGTAAGCACAGAGAGTTTCTGTGCCGTCAGTGTAAATGGTCTTCCCACTGACAGCACAAAAACTCTCCAGTGAGCTCTGGCTACCCGACTCACCGCCAGGAACACAACACGAGGTTATGATGGCCGCGGTATTCTGTATATGTATACAAGTATCTCCACCCCATTTCAACGTATGAGGCGACTAACGAAAAAAAACCGAAAAAATGCAGACGGTATCACTACGAAAGAAGGAAAACCCTCATATTCACATAAGTATCAAAAGAATCGGAATATTTACCATGTTGCATTATTTTGAGTTTCCGCTATTTCGGCGCTGTTGTTGCAAGCACCATGATCACGGAGGAACTAGTAATGGCGGTGAACAGAGAAAAAGTATATTCTAGGAGTAATTATTTCGATCTACTCTCTTTCGAGTTCTTTTACTACACGTTTCTGCACTACCACTGGTTTCACTCTCATTACAAACTCGAACCCGATCTCGATCACATTCACGACACGCGATGCTTACTGTATCCACTCGTGATTTTGTTTTGGTTTGTTTCTGGTTGTTTTGGTATGGTAAATATCCCGATTATTTTGATACTAAAATGAAAACCCTGTACCAACCCCGGCCAGACGGCCACCGTGAAAAGAGTAGGCCAAAGCCTCCCAATGTTGTAATAGGCTTATATTCAGTAATGTACTGCGATATGCTAATTTATTTATTGACAATCGTGATAGTAACTTTACCGTATCTGTTGTAACTCTCCCTTCCGTATTACGTGTGTACATTCGATTTGAATTTACACGCAAGTAGATTGCATGCGCACTCACTAGTGTGTAATAGATATACACATACCCAAGTATGTAACACAACACACACTACTGTATTTGTTCATTATAATGCTAAATTCTATTTACATTACATGTCGCGAGATTCCGGTCGAGTAGAATTTGGATCATCCTGTCTCTTCCCATGCGGTGTCGTACAAGGCGACTAAGGGATAGGGCTATTTAACATCAAACAGATATATTAAATCCAGACTCAGCCTCAGATGTATGGCTTGAGTCAACAATAGTGCCAAGAAGATGGCAATAAGCTGACCCCCTATTACGTGCAACCGAATTCAATGATGGGTGAAATGTGGGTGTTAATTCACCTCTGCCTAACCCTCCGGGGATACAACCGTGATTATATGTATGTATGTATGTACATTACATTATATTATTATTGGTTGGTACTCGTAGCATAAATTTGAGCATTGCGTGTAATTTTTTATGAGTACGATTTTTGTCGTTATAAAATTTTACAGGTGAATAATATTTTTAATGAATCAATGTTTAAGTGAATTTGCAATCCCCTGAGTTCAAAATTAATATATATTTAAAATATTGTTTTATTTATTTTTATTTATTTATTTTAACTTCATGCACACATGTACACAGGCGGGGGAGGTCCGTAGCTACTGTGTTGGCCGATGCAAATACTAAACCGGCATAGTTCCTGATCTCAGTTATTATTATATGTATACAGGCGGACTTAATGCCACAGGTATTCTCTACCAGTCAAACCAATAAGTGGTAAGTACAGAGAATAACAAGGTAGGTGCATTATGAAAGTTAACTAGGTAAAATATATAGTAATATTCATAAATATGAGTGTTCTGATGAGCTCTTCCAACTAATCCCATTATCTCCTTTCCTACATAGGACAACACGTGCAGGCCTTAGATGTCACCCTCACACTGTGCAGAATATACGAGCAAGAACCAAGAGGTTCGGAGACTCTTTTCTTTGCCGCACCACCAAGACCTGGAATTCATTACCTGCACACGTGTTTCCTTCTTCCTACAGTCCCGGGTCCTTTAAGCGGGGCGTTAAAAAGCATCTGATGAGGCCGCCAATCTGAGTGCCACCATTGTAACACTTAGTGTCTGTAATGGTGACCCTCTTTTCTGAGACTTTTTCTTTAGCTTACCATCAGGCGAGGTGAGGTCGTTTATATATAAATATATATATAAATCAAATATACATACACATAATAATATTTGTCCAGTTGTACATTTGTACATACATGTACAGTTGTAGTTGTAGATTTTATCATCGCACCTCTCACCACAGGCGGGGAATCGACCCCCACACATTGCGACTTGAAACAGTACGCAGTTTGGTATGATAGGAACTTCATTCCCTG
The DNA here is from genome assembly GCA_963662185.1 of Eilema griseolum. Lineage (NCBI taxonomy): Eukaryota > Metazoa > Arthropoda > Insecta > Lepidoptera > Erebidae > Eilema > Eilema griseolum. Next base: position 2,569,558 of record OY759254.1, read on the forward strand.
CACGCTTAAGCTGTGGAATGAACTCCCTGCTGTGGTTTTCTCAAGAGACGACAATATGGGATTCTACAACGGCATTAGGAGGTTCTTACAGGGTCGGAGGCGCGAGTGTTACTCCCCTGGTATCGCACACGTCCATAGGCCACGGTAACCACTTTCCATCAGGTGGGCCGTGTGCTTGTCTACCACCTAAGTGGTATAAAAACTCGACCCTATTACGTGGCACCGAACATCATAGTTTGTGAAACGTTGTACGACACCGCATGGGATGGCCCTAATTCTACTCTGCCGGAAACCACGCGGCAAAATGTCAAAAAATAATATAAAAATATTAAATAATGTAAAAATAAACCATTGGAAAATGATTCTCTCGCTGGTTCGGTAGGTTAGTTCTACTGAGAAGATAGCAGCAAGAAAATCAGAGAAATATATTAAATTAGAACTAGATTATCTTTTTTCTTTTAATTTGCTTTAGTTTACAATTTATTTTGTGTGAGCAAGCAAGAGACTTATGTTGACCACGCATTTACATCAACAAAATACTCATCTACTTTAATAGTAACCTTTATTCATTAAAGTTTTCTTCAAGGAGCTAAAGGCGTGACCACATATAACCTTGAAGACCTAAGGCCATCGATAAATTACTATTTATTGTTATTTCTAAGTTAAGAATTCACAAGTAGTTTGCAACAAACTACTTGTGAATTCTTTCAATAGTGAAAGTAAAGTGAAAACCAAGTGATCCTTCTCCATCAATACTTCACAATTGGAACTGACGTGCGTCTATCCTTGAAAGGTTAAACTTGATTGAAATGTCGGCACATCAAATAAACCTTTTCACCTCAAGAAGCGAAAATCTACGCCATCTTGGATCTCATCAATACCCCTGTCACATTGTCGAACATTTTTTGTAGAAAAGCTGAAACTTCAATATCTATTGAATGTATTACTAAGATAGTAAATAAGTCTGCGGTTATCTTCCTTAAAAGACAAATTGGAATAAATGAATAAATAAACGAACGTTTTTTTTTTTTACGTGCGCAAAATTCCCACGGATACCTCCCCACCGGAGCCGGTGGAGGAGGTTATGTCGGACTCGAACCGACTAAAACGCACGCCGCTTGTGGGTCGCTTTGGTTGCCGAAGGTGAGGTTGACAGGCATATCCCTCGTACCCCGGCCGACCCAGGGCCATCTCTCACGATCTGACCCTCTCGGGTGTGTGGAATAAACGAACGTCTAAGGCTCTTTAGTAGGCCTTAGACGCATCCAAAAATTCTAAGTCATTCCCAACTTAGTGTAGGCCTTTCCGTTTCCCAGTCTGTGGTGCGGCTGAACTTCGATATTTTTCGTGAAATGACTGCCGTCTGACCTCCACAACCAAACGTCGATATCGAAATTCTATAGTGAGTAACGACTACCATAGATTTTGGTATGGCAACCGGGACCAACACGTTTAATGTGCTCTCCGAGGCACAAAAATATACCGTGACTGCGATAAAAAAAAATTATACCACTTAGGTGGCAGACGGCGCACCTGATGGAAAGTGGTTGCCGTGGCCTATGGACGTTTGTAACACCAGAGGAGTCACAGTTGCGCTGCCAACCCTGTAAGTACAGAGTTTCTGTGCCGTCAGTGTAGAAGACAAAGCAGGACAAGCCTTTAGTCTTTCCACTGACAGCACAAATTCTCCAGTGAGATCTGACTATCCTACTCACCGCCGCGCTGGTAGCACAACACGAAGTTATTATAGCCGCGGTATTCAGTAGGGGGGAGGTACTTCCCCAGTCAGACTGCTCAATTGGGCGGAAGTACCGCCGTGTCCAACCTCCTCCAAATGATAATGATGTTATACAACGTATCAGGACTTATCGTGATTAAATCATGGAACTTACTATTTCTGCCGACGTTTCGGCACCACGGGTGCTGCAACGCATCCGAAACGTCGCCGCGTCGGCAGAAATAGTAAGTTTCCATGATTTAATCGCGATAAGTCCCGTTAAATTGTTTAATTATGAATTCACACCGCGATAGTTTAAAAATAATAATGATGTTGATGAAAGAAATCAATATTACACTTCCCTACACAGCCTATTAAATTCTTACACTAAGTTGGGCACATGAATATATAATAATATATGAGTACATTTACATATAATACATAATTCATTTCATACTACGAGAAACTCTATTTTTTTTTTAACTTTCTAGCAGTTTAAAAATGTATTATGACATTAATGTATTGTAACCGAGATATAACAGCGGGATTAGCGCTTGTGACTAAATACTCCACTGGGGTTGACCTTCCTTCAGCGATCAAGTTACTAAAATAAAGATAAGATAAGATTAATTAATCTTAAAAGTTATTTTCTAACTTTTTCTTACTTTCGCATTGACAATGTGCACGTTTAAATAGATTTATATTAAGGCAATAACGAAAGAATCTAGCTGAAATTTGTCACAGTGATAGAATATACATCTCAATCAATCAATCAATAGCCCACCGCATTTCACTGCTGGACATAGGCTCCCCAATGTGCGCCATTTTATTCGATCCTCAGCCTTCGGCATCCAGTCTGTCCTAGCCACCTTTTTCAAGGTCGATGAAAGACCTCCGCCCCTCATGAGCGCCGGCCAGGGGGTGACAGGTGGAGCCGCCTGTCACCCTGGCAGAAGCAGGCCGCGGCGGTGGCGCACCTAGCGCGCTTCTCCGTTTCCGGGGTCGAGTTGGGGACTCTGTAGTCCCCACACCCGAGACGAGGGCCAGATCGCGAGAGATGGCCCTGGGTCGGCCGGGGTGCGAGGGATATGCCTGTCAACCTCAACTTCGGCAACCAAAACGACCCACAGGCGGCGTGCGTTTTAGTCGGTTCGAATCCGACATAACCTCCACCACCGGCTCCGGTGGGGAGGTATCCGTGGGGATTTTGCGCACGTAAAAAAACAAAAAAAAGCCACCTTTTTCAGGTTGTCCGTCTATCAGTCATCGGTCCTTCGACATATCTAATACTATATATACATACATACATACCTACATACAATCACGCCTTTATCCCCGGAGGGTTAGGCAGAGGTGAATTATTGCCCACAAATCACAAATCATTGAATTCGGTACCACGTAAGAGAGGGTGAGCCTATTGCCGTCTTCCGGACACTATTATTGACTCAAACCATGCATCCGAGACTGAGACTGGGCTGTATATATCTGTCTGATGTTAAACAACCCTATCCCTTAGTCGCCTTGTACGACCATCGCACGGGAAATGATGGGGTTGTCCAAATTCTACTCTGCCGGGTACCTTGCGGCTATATATGCTATATAATATTATAAAGCTAAAGAGTTTGTTTGTTTGTATGTTTGAACACGCGCAAGTGGAACAGTGATCATAAATATCAATAAATCCGGTAGATTTCCATACATACTATTTTGTAGATAAAAAAATTACGGGCTCAAATAAAGTTTCAAATATGCCTCGGGCGAAGCCGGGGTTATTCAGCTAGTATATTTATAGCCTCTTACGTCCTGGAGGTCATAGGAACGAGTACAGTATATCGTAAGGGAGGATTCGCGGGCAACTAGTAGTACAACTAGTATATTGTATTAAGATAAGATTAGATGTCAATAAGATAAGATAAACTTGTAGAACATTAGATCGTCATCAATTTAATACAGTGTTATGTGCCTTTATTACGTGCGAAAAATCCCCATGGGAGTCGGTAAGACGGACTCGAACCGACTGATTTTAAATTTATAAGTAGATACATACATACGTACATACATATAATCATGCTTTTATCCCTGGAGAGTTAGGCAGTGGTGAATTAACACCCACTTTTCTCCAATAATTGTATTCGGTCCCACGTAATAGGGGGTGAGCTTATTGCCGTATTACGGGCACTATTGTTGACTCGAGCCATGCATCTGAGGCTGAGTCTGGACTGTGTATATCTGTCTGATGTTAATCAGCCCTATCCCTTAGTTGCCTTGTACGGCACCGCACGGGAAGAGATTCATTCTTTCATTCGTATTATACATATATATACACATAAAGATTTCAATCAGGCCTATCGCAGTCCGCTGCTGGACTTAGCCTCTCATAATGTTGGGCGGCTTTGAAAGAAAGAAAGAAAGAAAGAAAGAAAGAAAGAAAGAAAGAAAGAAAGAAAGAAAGAAAGAAAGAAAGAAAGAAAGAAAGAAAGAAAGAAAGAAAGAAAGAAAGAAAGAAAGAAAGAAAGAAAGAAAGAAAGAAAGAAAGAAAGAAAGAAAGAAAGAAAGAAAGAAAGAAAGAAAGAAAGAAAGAAAAGAAAGAAAATACTTTTATTAAACACACATAAAAAAATAGTAATGCCATTAATACCATGTGTCAGTGTGGAGTGTGTGTTTAAAAGGCCGCAGTTAAGCTGATGCTACAGATTAGGCACAATCAGCAGCGCTGGTTTTCAACTGTAGCCTAACCTACAGTATCCACGCTGGCCAGACGGGTTGGTACAGGGTTTTATTTCGAGTTTTCCTTCTCTTGCAGTGATATCGTCTGCGTATTTTTCCGTTAGGTACCTCTTACGACACCCTTCGGATAAGGTGGGGTGGTGATGCTAGCACTCTTACTCCTTCACCACACGCCCCATAAAGAAATAATAGATTAATATTAAAGCTATCGAGATATCCTCCGTGATCATATATCTGTATCCCCATAGCTTTAATTTTTTTTTACACCACTTAGCTGGCAGACAAGCGCACGGCCCACCTGATGGCCAGTGGTTACCGTGGCCTATGGACGTTTGTAACACTAGAGGAGCTACACTCGCGCTGCCGACCCCGTAAGCGCAGAGTTTCTGTGCCGTCAGTGTAGAGGACAAAGCAGGACAAGCCATTAGTCATCCCACTGACAGTACAAATTCTCCAGTGAGCTCTGGCTTTTTACAACTAATATGCATACAAATTCTGGTAATTTTTTTTATATAAGACACTTCAATTTAACTCCACCTCGCCTGATGGTAAGCTGAAGATTAAATTCTCGGGCAAGAGGATCACCATTACAAACACATAGCATGTTACAATAGTGGCACTCAGCTTGACGGCCTCTAGTAATGTTTCCTTCGTAATCTTTCTAATTTGTTTCAAATACATACATATAGTCACGCCTGTGAATACACGAAAGGGTATGCAGAGTAACACCAAAATTTCGCCAACTATGATTTTCGGTTCAAGTTTTTTTTGGTGGTGAGCCTATTGGCGTCAAGTGGGCAAGCGGGATTTACTTTAGCTTTTACGAGACAAAACCTGCGCACGAGTCTCTTTCGATAATTAGCAGGTGCCACCCAGCTAAAAAGAGTGATTGGATTGAATTTCAAAGATTTTAGATAAAATCTAAAATCGATGTTTATGGATTCTATAATATAGACTTTGGATCCAACCTTAGTTTTATGTTTGTACGAAGTAGGAGAATACCTTTTGTTACAGGATTGTTAATTTTATTAAAAAAAAAAACAATATAAAACTACGCGCACACTGTGTATTGTATTCCAGGAAAACCTTTTTATGGAAAACTTCTCATGAGAAGCAGTTGTGGAGGAACGAGGTGTGATGTTCCTCCAACACAAAGGGAGGATCCTCAGACCAGGCAAGGTGATCACGCCTGGCGGGCCGCGGCCCAACGATTGTCGTTGGGACGATGTACATATGTTCTCCCAGCGCGAGAACTTTACATGCGCGATGTAGGATTCGTAGTTACGTACGTACGCGGCGCTGGGTACATGTGGCATCGCCACATCACTCCCCTCCAGACCGGAGGTCGATTCGCGATGAGTCGGCTGTCTAAGCTCTCTTGATGAGCATGCCATTTCCAGTCTTGAGTAGTTCCGTTTCGTCAGAACTGGACGCCGCTTATTCCGTTAGTGGAACAGTCTTCCTCGCTAGTCCCAGTGAGTCGGGACTACCGCTGGTCCCGAAGACGCGGGACAAGTGCGGTGCTGCGGTGCTGCGGTCCTGCTGTGAAACGCCTTGAGTTGGAACTCGATGCGTCGAGATGAATCCTCGGCGAGCCGCCAGCGGGGCGAGGTGAGTCCTCGGCAGTGACGGGGCGAATCCTCGATGAAGCGAGGTAAGTCCCCCGTGTATTGGGGCGAATGCTGCGTAATGGCTGAGTGCCACGTAGACGGGAGAGATGTCCTCTTCTTACGTGGACCGTATGTACGTGCACTGTATGCCTTAGATGCAGGCGAGGCCGAAGGGTAACCAGGCTGCAGCGGTCGCTGCATGCTATGGTGTCCTTGTAAGGGCCGAAAGTGCTGGATGGCGAAGACTTGATTACCGCTCATGCGGGAGAAGTGAATGTGATGTGACGATGAGAATGCTGATGATATGTCAGCGAAGGTTACGTGTTCAGATCACGTCGGGGTCACCACTGTGGAGGAACGAGGTGTGATGTTCCTCCAACACAAAGGGAGGATCCTCAGACCAGGCAAGGTGATCACGCCTGGCGGGCCGCGGCCCAACGATTGTCGTTGGGACGATGTACATATGTTCTCCCAGCGCGAGAACTTTACATGCGCGATGTAGGATTCGTAGTTACGTACGTACGCGGCGCTGGGTACATGTGGCATCGCCACACAGTAAATGTTCCAATGACCTATTTTGGAAGTAACTTTGATAAATGATTTAGCTATAGCTTGGGTAAAGGCAAATGTTTCCAACAATACTGGATAAATAAATAAATACTGAAAACAATGGCCTGCAATTTTTTTTAAACCTAGAATATTAATACAGAAATATTATACGTAGGTACTTCCAGGTATTCAATTAAAAAATAATAGTTTATGGTTTATAACAATATGGTAATTATTCTTTTAAAAGCATGAATAGTAATAAAAAAACACACGACATTCCTGTCAAAAGCAGTTTCTCCAAAAAATTTAAAGCCATGTCTCTCGGGATGATCTAAGAATTCTAAGGATACTTCAAACATCCAAATCTGTTTAGGCATTTAAAAGTTATGACAGAATATAGAAATTCACGCACAAACAAAATATTACTCTCCTTTTTTGACAGTCGTGTAATAAAAGGACACATAAAATAAATAAATAATTAAAACTACCATAAAACCTATCACAATCTGGTTCTAAACCTTCTAATAAACCCCTGAACCAGAAATATTAACTCACTGAGCTCGTTTCTGAAGAATGTTATTTCATTTAATAAGATTAACTTACGTGGTAACACTTTTACTATCCATATAACGTAATTAAACTATGTAAATGAATGTTTTTAAATCTCACTTTTTTACAGACAAATTATACACCAAAACATTAACTTTTCGGCCATAGAACGAAGCGGTAACCAAAAAAAAAAACAATATTCCTTTTTCAAATTTGTAAACAATTAAATTGGAATTTAAAAATAGAATCTAATGACAGTTTTTTTGTACTTACCAACAGCCAGAGAAATGGCGATTGTGATAGCAAAGAGAACGTTGTATTTAACCATTGTTACGACACTAGCGCGCGATTCACATGGGCATGACGACCGTCCCGCGCGGTGGCCCGACGCGATCTGCGGAGAGAGGGGCTCGACTACAGCCCTGGGACGGAGCTACACACAGCCTGAATGGTTGAAAAACTTGGCAACATTTCTCGCTTTTCTTTCGCAGTTTTCGAGAAGTTTCCATCTCTCCTAGATAAGTGGCAATTCGTTAGCCGACGTATTGCCACTTTTCTAGGGAGGCAGGAACCATGGAACAAAGAATATAGTGTTATTCTATTAGCTTAAAACTGTAGATACTTTGTCCGTACTCTAAGATGGCGACCAAAAATGATGACTTTTGTCATCGTTTTATGCACCTATCAGAGATGCGACTGCGTTATGAAAAAAATACGTATTTAATAATAAATTCGTAATAATAATATCATTGACGCGTATAAGTAATAATACAATTCATATAAATTATTGGTTAGCTGTAATGTTTTATATTTAGTGTTTGCGCCATTTTTGAAAGCCGACAACTTTATAACTTTAAAATATGATACGTCATTGGCTAAAACTTATTGAATTTATGACTGACGAACCAGATTTAAAATTAATCATTCATCATCCATCATGCATCATTTTCATTCACGGTTGAATTCGATTTTAAACATAACTACGAAACGGTCGAACCCTGAAAATATCGAAATCTTCGAGGATAATTTACGCAATGTATTCCGAGGTACTTCTCCTTTCCTCTCACATTACTTAATTCTTACAGCCTCTTATCCCTCAACCATGTATAAAAGAAAAGCCTTTTAATTTACCTGGTGAAAAGTGGTTACTGCGGCTTATTGACGTGATATCTGTAGACGTGTGCAATACTCACACGACACGACGGTATTTCCGTCCAATTAAGCAGTCCGACTGGGGAAGTACCTCCTTCCTATAGAACACCGTAGCCATAATAACCTCGTTTTGTGTTTCCCGCGGTGAGTAGGGTAGCCAGAGCTCACTGGAGAGTTTTGGTGAGGTCAGTGGGAAGACCATTTACACTGACGGCATAGAAACTCTCTGTACTGACAGGGTTGGCAGCGCGAGTGTGACTCCCTTGGTTTTGCACACTCCATAGGCTACGGTAACCACTTTCCATCAGGTGGGCCGTTTGCTTCTGCCACCTAAGTGGTATATAAAAACTAAAGAAGTCACACTCGTACTACCGACCATGTAAGAATAGAAAAACAGCACAAAAACGATCCAGTGATCTCTGACTACCCTACTCACCGCTGGGAACTAAACACAAGGTTTTTTTTTTCTGGTGGCAGACAAGCACACGGCCCACCCGATGGAAAGTGGTTACCGTGGCCTATGGACGTTTGTAACACCACAGGAGTCACAGTCGCACTGCCAACCCTGTAAGTACAGAGTTTTTGTGCCGTCAGTGTAGAAGAGAAAACAGGACAAGCCTTTAGTCTTCCCACTGATAGCACAAATTCTCCAGTGAGCTCTGACTACCCCACTCACCGCTGGGAACACAACACGAAGTTATTATAGCCGCGGTATTCTGTAAGTATTCTGTAGGTTATTGTGGCAAATGGTATTCTGTAGGGCGCAATTTCAAGTAGATGTTAGTCTATTGATTTGGTATATACAGATATATATGGGATAGATATAAATACCTATATATATATATATATATATGGGAAATCTTCATTCATTCTCCAAAAAGTCTTTCAATTTGGGACTTAACAGAATTGCTTCAAAGTCTAAAATTTATGGACTTTTTAGCAGTTTCCGTGGTATGACAGTGGTTTTGCTTTAGCTGGATTGAGGGCCTGGTTTCATGAACCGCAGTAATCAGACGACTGAAATTTCCACAGATGATGCATTCTTGTTGCCGCTATTTATAACAACAAACACTCCAGAGATCACTGGAGAGTTTTTGTGCTGTCAGTGGGAAGACCAAAGGCTTGTTCTGATTTTGTGTTCTGCACTGAAGGCACTTAAAATCTCTGTTCTTACAGGGTCGCCAGCGCGAATGTGACTCCACTGGTGTTACACACGTTCATAGACCACAGTAACCACTTTCCATCAGGTGGGCCGTGTGCTTGTCTGCCACCTAAGTTGTATAAAAAAATACTGAAAACAGAAAGGTACGGAACCCTTTGTGTACGAGTCTGACATGCACTTGATCGGTTTTTATTCGTACTGCAAAGAATATATATCTTTTTTCGACTCTTGACGTGAGAACAGCGTTGCTAGAGTAAAATTTCTAGTTCCCGGTTGGTTGGCCTCTGTACACGAGCTGTGTGTAACGTTCACGCTAGCCCGTCACGTACTAGGCAGAATTGTACGTGCGTGCAACAGTTCCAAGATTGTGTATTAATTGAGACCTCTCGTAATTATTATCAGGGGTAAGACAATTAGTTCGTAGTCTTACTAAATTTATTTGAGCCCTCGTTATTATTGGAGGTGGGACACGGCGGCATTTCCGCCCGATTGAGCAGTCCGACTGGGGAAGTACCTCCACCCTACAGAATACCGCGGTTATAATAACTTCGTGTTGTGTTCCCAGTGGTGAGTAGGGTAGCCAGAGCTCACTGGGGAATTTGTGCTGTCAGTGGGATGACTAAAGGCTTGTCCTGCTTTGTCCTTTGCACTTACGGCACAGAGACTGTGCTTACAAGATCAGCAGCGCGAGTGTGGCTTCTCTGGTGTTACACACGTCCATAGGCCACGGTAACCACTTTCCGTGTGTCACGCACGTGGCCGTGCGCTTGTCTGCCACGTAAGTGGTATAAAATAGATATATATTTATATATTTATTTTATACCACTTACGTATATATATATATATATATATATATATGTATACGTACGCGTACGCGGTAGCCTAGTGGTATGGGTAATGGACTGTTGAGACGAGGTCTCGGGTTCGATCCCAGGTTTTACCATGGCACACACCAATGACTTTTCAATGCTTTTCGAAGTTATGTGTGTATTTATCGCAGGTTTATAAGTGCCCGGTAAATAGCAATAGGCTCGCCACCTATTACGTTGGGACCTAAACATAAACTGGCGAAATGTGGGTGCTAGCACCTCTGCCTACCCCTTCGGGGATATAGGTTTGAGTTTATGTTATGTTATGTTATATTTATTTATATAAAAAGGAGCTCTACGTAGCGGTTATTACTCTTTTGGTTAGAGGTTTGATTCCCGATTAGTTTAAATTACTTGCTTGATGTATCTATGTACGACATACTCTCACGCCTGTGAATCCTCGAAGAGGTATACAGAGGTGTATTAACACCCACACTTCGCCAACTATGTTTTTCTGTCCCACGTAACAGGGGGAGCATATTAGGTAGTTTGTCATGTGCTGTAATATGTTTACTGTAGGATGATGAACAGGCCTATGCCTTATTTTTTATTTATTAATTCGGGAAAACAAACAATTACATAACATAACATAACCTCAAGCCTATATTCCTGAAGGGGTAGGAAGAGGTGCTAGCACCCACATTTCGCACGTTTTTGTTTAGGTCCCAATGTAATAGGTGGCGAGCCTATTGCCATTAACCAGGCACTTATAAACCTGCGATAAAGATACACATAATATCGAAAAGTCATTGGTGTGTGCCAAGGTAATACCTGGGACCGAACCCATACCACTAGGCTATCGCTTATCGCTAGGCTATCTAAAGTCTCAGGAATGAGGGTCACCAGGTTAAAGAAAAGCGATAAAAACATACATGCATATAATCAGGCCTTTATCCCCGGAGGGTTACACAGAGGTGAATTAACACCCACATTTCACCAATCATTGTATTCGATCCCACGTAATAGGGGCTGAGCCTATGGCCGTATTTTGGACCCTATAGTTGACTCGAGGCACGCATTTGAGGCTGAGTCTGGGATTTATAGATCTGTCTGATGTTGTACAGCCCTATCCCTTAGTAGCCTTGTACGACATCACATGGAAAGAGATGGTGGCCATGGGTGGCCCAAATTCTACTCTGTCGGAACCACGAAAAAGATTTGTAATTATGTTTTATAAAATAAATGGGGAACAATGTACCAGTATCTCGAGATGCTACAACAGCTTACGAGCTTCAAAAAAATTTGTACGTCTGCATTGACAGAACATGTTGAAACTTGTAAAGTATTATATTATAAAATGCCACCTGTAACCTACACATGTTTCCGCAAATAAAATTATCTTTATCTTTATCTTTATTTTTATCTTTAAAAAGCTTCTTTTTTTTAATCCTATAAATAGAAAAGCAAGGCCTATTGTTATTAGTTGCTAATTACGTCCCTCTCTTGCAGAGAGGCTGCCATTTCTTTTATGTTTCCAATTTAAAAGTTTCAGAATGTCAAAAACAGGTTTCTCTTTCAATATGATGTTATAGCATTGAATGGTGGACTGATAAAACGTAATGAAAACATCCCTGAACTTCCTTTTGTCAGTATTTGTATAGGTATGGGAGATCTAGTTATACTGGTATTATCACAGTTATGTTCTGTTACAGAATCATCTTGAATGAATTAAGAAAAAAAAATGTGGTAAAAATATTTTTGTGATATTGAAAATACAATATTATGGATTTGATTTATTTTATACCAGATAGGCGGCATATCAGCACACGACCCACCTGATGGAAAGTGGTCACCGTGGCCCATAGACGTGTGTTATACTAGGAGCGTCATACCGTGCTGCCAACCCAGTAGTCTCAACCTTCTATCTTTCTTCAAGAACTTATAATACTAGAGGTTTTACAAATAAGGGGTTCTTCAAGAGGGGCATTAGAACGTTTCTTCAGGGTTGGCAGCACCAGTGTGACGCCCCTGGTGTTGCACACGTCCATAAACCACGGTACCCACTTCGCATTAGGTGGGCCGTGTGCTTGTCTGCCACCTATGTGGTAAAAAAAGGGTATTGTAGTCGCTTGGGAAGACCGCAGCAGGGAGTCTGTTCCACAGCTTGGATGGAGTTTCTTTCATACCGCACAGTGCAGCATTTTTGTTTTTATTTTACCCACCACACCATAAAGACCTGGAATTCATTACCAGCTCACGTGTTTCTTTCTTCCTACAATCCCGAGTCCTTTAAGCGGGGCGTGAAAAAGCATATAATGAGGTCGTCAAGCTGAGTGACACTATTGTAACATGGTATATGTATGTAATGTGACCCTATTTCCTGGCACTTTGCCTTTAGCTTACCATCCAGCAAGATGAAGTCTAATTGACGTATCTTATATCAAAAAAAGTATAAACCCTAGAGAGGTCCGAGTGCCATCACTGCGACGCGAGCGAGGACTCAGGGCCGCACACGCTCACCGAGTGTCCGGCGTGGGAGACGCCGAGACGGGAGCTTGTGGCGGCCCTGGGAGTGAGAGTTCTCACGCCCTCCACTTTGCTCGCGGCGATGGTCCGCTGCGCGGATGCCTGATAATTTGATCTACCTGTACAGTAAGTTTTTGATACCTAATTTTATTAGCCTAGTTAAGAATTGAGGGGATATGTTTCCGGCAACTTCACCTCCAGCAACCTACACATATAATCCTCAGACGGCAGGGCGCACCGTAGTAGCGGCGGTAAGGCCCATCATGTGGGAGTAGTTAGAGAGGCCACATGGCAGCCTCTCGTACCGTCTGACGCAGATGATCACCGAGCACGGATGCTTCGGGAAGTATCTGCGTCGGATGGAGAAAGAGCCAACGTCCGAGTGCCATCACTGCGACGCGAGCGAGGACTTGGGGCCGCACACGCTCACCGAGTGTCCGGCGTGGGAGACGCCGAGACGGAAGCTTGTGGCAGCCCTGGGAGTGAGAGTTCTCACGCTCTCCACTTTCCTCGCGGCGATGGTCCGCTGCACGGATGTGTGGGTGGCCGGCGCCTCCTTCTGCGAGCAAGTAATGCTCGTGAAGGAGGAGGCGGGGCGGGAGCGGCAGCGGGTGCGACGAAGGATCGCAAGCCAAGCTGCCCGCGTACGAAGGCAACTCGGCCGTCGGAGGTCGTCGAACGACCTCCGCCCCCCATAAGCGCAGGCCTGGAGGTGACAGGTGGAGCCACCTGTCACCCTGACAGAAGCAGGCCGCGGCGGTGGCGCGCCTGTCGAGCCTCCCTGTTTCCGGAGACGAGTTGGGGACTCTGTAGCCCCCATACTCGAGAAGAGGGCCAGATCGTGAGAGTTAGCCTTGAGTCGGCTGGGGTGCGAGGGATATGCCTGTCAACCTCACCTTCGGCAACCAAAACGACCCATAGGCGGCGTGCGTTTTAGTCGGTTCGAGTCCGACATAACCTCCTCCACCGGCTCCGGTCGGGAGGTATCCGTGGGTATTTTGCGCACGTAAAAAATAACCCTTTCTAGAAATACACGCGTAGAGTCATCATCTTAACCCTAGTCGATAGCATCCGACGCTACATTCACCTCGGAGCCTGGGGTCCACTTAAATATGATTGATTAAACTCAAACTCAAACTTTATTTCCATAGAACATGGATACATTACAGGTGTCGAAATATTGTTTTTGAGCAACACATTCAGCCGTGAGGCGCGGAAATATTTATACATGGGGTAAAATAAAATAAATTGGGAGAGCATCTACCATATGACCTCAAAAGTTAAGGTTAGTCAACCACTGATAGTGGACACCGTGGTTCTCACATCGAAAACCGATAAATGGCATTAAATCGCAGGTTTATAAGTACCCGGTTAATAACAATAGGCTCGCCACCTGTGACCGCGAAATGTGGGTGCTAGCACCTCTGCCTATCCCTTTAGGGATATAGGCGTGAGATTATGCTATGTACGTTATGTTAAAATATAAAATTACGCCTTTCTCATATTGGGGTAGGTAGTATACTTGCCACGATATCTTTTCTTTCATAAAAGCTTCAATTTCGCTCGTGTGCCTGACGACAGTAACAGCTTTTCTCAAACTTTCGTAAATTAATATAATGTCTACATTTACGTGCAAGAGGTGTGAGGTTAAGTCTATCGACGGTGTCATGTGTTTAGCGTGCAATGGGCGTTTTGACTTTCCTTGTGCTGGTATAAAAGAGGCTGGCTGGAGAAAACTTGGCGACAGGAAGCTTACTTGGAAGTGCATTGACTGTAAAAACCTAACGATAAGTCCCCGTGCTGGATCTTCGAAGACTACCCCAGCGGATATTGACAGTGTACTTGTGGAACTCAAGAGGTTATCCACTCATATGGATTCACTGCCATCTATAATGGTGAACTTGAAATCAATTAGCATTGAGTTGGCGGAACTCAGATCCATGAGAGCGGAATTTTCAGACGTCAAAACATCTATATCGGATATAATAATAATGTTGCAAAATATCAACCAACCGCGTCTTTGCAACGGAACACGGTTAGCGATAATTTCATTTATTCATTTATTCACTTATTGTTAGCAATATAAGCTTACAGTATACACCAAAGCGCTTATATGCTGAAGATTACATTAGACATTACATTAAATTGCATTATAAACACATAAAAATTAAAAATACTTAGTCACATTCTACAGTTCGTCAAATTATCAGGTAAACAATCATTCAATAAAAAAAATGTCCAATACAATACAAATGTCAAGCGAATAATGTCAAATGGGAGGCAAGATACTGACGCAAATCATAAGAATTAGGTAAATATTAAGTCATCTATAGAGTATGTGCATAGCTCGGTTATGGATCTGACAGAAAAGCTAAGAGGCATTGAGCAAGAAGTCGAGGGCTTGAAGAAGACCAAACAGGATGTGTTGACCTTACAAAACCGCATCGGAATCCTAGAAATTCAACATCGTGAAAACGAGCAGAGATCTAGAAGTAATAATATCGAGATCAAAGGCATCCCTGTATCTGGCTCTGAAAACCTCTTCAATATTCTATCCAGCATAGGAGAGAGGATCAACTGCCGGATTCCCAAAGAGCAAATAAATTATATCGCTAGAATTCCAATGCGAAATGATAACAGCAATAAAACAATAATATGTTCGGTACACAACAGTTGTCTTAAGAACGATTTTATTGCCGCTGCTAGAATTTACAAAAATGTAAACACTAGTGATCTGGGATTCGAAGGAGATAAGAAGATTTTCATTAACGATCATCTAACTATGGACAATAAGGCATTACTTAATAAGACCAAAATTCTAGCTAAGGAACGTGGTTATGATTATGTTTGGGTGCGGGCGTGCAAAATATATGTGCGAAGAAATAACTCTTCACCAAAGTATTAAATTAGAGCGGAACAAGACCTTAAAAAGTATTTTTAAATAGCAGGTCAGGGCGATTTTCCGATGCGTTGTTCATGCTATTTACGACAACTTTGAGAAACACAGGTACTTATAATTTGCATGCATTCCATTCTGACCTCCTTTTGTTCTCGCTGTGGTCGGAAGTCACTATTCATTCATGTTAAATCTTTGCAATTTTAAACGTTATTTGTTTATCGATGGAGTTGACATCTACTTGAATATAATTAAGTTTAAGTTAGAGTACAAAATATATATTGTTTATTCTTTAAATACAGCTTTAGCCAATGCCTTTGAATTTTACCTACTTCACAGAATTTATAACACTTTATTAGGTATAGAACGAATTTTTGAGTGCATATTGTACTTGGTGACGATACCTATTGAGTGTGCTTTATGTTATTATTATATTTATGTCTTTTGTACAAATTCACACCACTTAGTATTTTTTATCAAAATGTTCGGGGACTACGGACGAAAACTTCTTTATTTTATAGAAATGTATGTGTTAGTTATTTTGATGTCATCTGCCTGACGTAAACGTGGCTTATTGACAGTATTGAGGATAGTGAATTATTTGATAGTAGATATATTGTTTGGCGGCGTGACCGGGACTATGCACTAACGGATCAGATGTTAGGTGGAGGAGCGTTAATAGCGGTACGTCGTGAACTCGTCGCTGACGTTCGCAGAGACTGGTGCTCCTCTGCCGACGACTTATGGATAACCTTGAACTCAAATCAATCGAAACCCAGAATCTCCCATAAAATCAATATATGTGTGGTTTATGTGTGCATCCAGAAAGGTGGTCAGTCTTTGATGGGACAACTGAATAATTTTTCAGACAATCTTACTGACATTGTTATGAAGAACTCATCCGACAAGTTCATTGTTGTAGGTGACTTTAATCAAAGTAATATCGTATGGCAAACTGTGACTGACGGATATCACCTATATCCTAGTCAATTAGAAGGACCTATCCAGGCTAAATTTTGTGATAATCATGCTGTGTGTAATTTGTTGCAATATAACTCTCATGTAAATATTAATGATAGGATACTAGACCTTGTACTGTCCACTGACGAAGTTCATGTTATGCACTGTCAGAATCCCCTAATAAAAGAAGACTTACAGCATAAAGCAGTTTGATTCGTGGTTGACTTTATTCAGACCCAGCAGTGTAACGGAGGAATTTAAGTGCTTTGATATCACTGTGTGTACCGGTGCCTGGTGATCGTAGTTACCGGTTGGTCCTGCAGCGGCTTTCTCCTCCAGGTGACTTTCTTGTTTACTAGAGACGCCAGCGTCATCTCTTGTCCAGTGGAGGAACTGCGATTAAAATGGTGAATAAAAGCTTGACCGGTAAATGCTCTGCGTGTGGGAAGTTTCTCTCGGCGAAGGAGGGAACAGTGGGCTGTAAATGTGGGAAGAAGAAGGTCACTACCCCTACAGCAGGTGATGGCAGTGTAACGCCTCCCAGTCAAGCTGGCAGTCAGGGAGCGTCTGGCGGGGAACTGGCTAGCTGTCCGCTGCCTGGAAGCGACATAGGCCGGGAAATGAAACTCCTCAGGACAGAGATACGGGCTATGAGAGACGATCTCAAGTCGGAGCTGAGGGAGTTCAGACGCGGGCTGCGGGATGAGCTCCTTCGGAGTGCGCGTGTGAGGCGAGGCGCCACCTCGGCTGGCATCACCAGCCCTGATGACTCTCCGAGGCGCTTTCTCATCTTTGAGCGTCTGACAAGGACAAACAAGCACCTGTTCTATCCCACGCGGCAGGCTGCGGCACAGTCTCGCTGGAGGTATACCTGGACAAAGCAAGGCAGAATACTGGTGAAACAGGCTGATGGGAAGCGTACGTATGTCATATGCTCGGAGACCGACTTGGAGCGTATTTTTGGGAATAAGCCTATCACATCTGCTATAGGTTGCAAAGTGAAGCATTCATGATGGTGTGTGGTGTTGGTGTTTTGGTCAATTTGTCGCTGATCTATCACTGCATACTGCAAATGATTAAATCTAATACAGGCTTGAATGTTTGTACTTGCTCTTTGCATCACTCAATTCTATATAAAAATGCATAGAAAAAAACATTTAAAGTTTGGACTCTTCAATGCTGGTTCGCTCGGTACTAAGCAGGATGAATTTTTGATGGCTATGAACCATCATTCAGTCGATATCATGGCCATCAATGAGACCTGGATAAGGTTGGGTGAGGATGGGAGAGCTCCCTTGGTGCCTGGCTACAAGCTTAGGCATACTCCAAGGCCTTCACAGATAAGGGGTGGAGTCGGGGGAGGTGTGGGATTCTATATACGAAATGGTATTGCTGTTAGGACTAGAAGTCACCCGTTGGACCCACAAGTTGAGGAATACTGGCTTTCCCTGACTAGTATGGGCAAAAAAAATTTGGTAGGCACAGCATATAGGCCACCCTGGCTGTGCGAGGATAGGTTTATAGACAGCTTGACTGCCAGCATTTGTGCATTGGCACCATATGATCATGTCATTCTTTTGGGTGATTTTAACATAAACATGTTAGACCAGAGTGCAGCCAACAAGCGGAAACTTCTGCAGTTCTTAAACTACACTGATATGCATCAAGTAGTAAACTCACCAACACACTTTACCAATGACACAGGCACCCTTATTGATATAGTGTGCACAGACATGAATGTTCATAATGTCACAGTTACCCATGTCCCGGAACTAGGTAGACATGCAGTGGTGACTTGTGAGTCAACCCTAAAAATGGTCAAGGAGGCACCCAGGTGGGTTATACACAGACCGTTTGGAGATATCCTTCCAGATCTTTTCCATAGTGATCTCCAGACTATTCCTTGGCGCCATATATGCTCACAGGGTACTGTAGACGAGGGGGTGGATGCACTGTCCACTTGGATTGTGCATCTGTTCGACATGCATGCCCCTGTGAAGCAAAATCTGTTTAAGACAGGGAATACTCCATGGATAACTGACAACGTGAAGCTACTGTTTCGTCTGCGCGATAGGGCGAGGCTCGCTTATCAAAGTACCAAACAGGAGTCAAAAAAGCAATATTACTTGGAGCTTAAACACCAGGCCGTTGTGGCGTTGCGTAATGAGAAGTCTGTTTACTTCACAAAAAATATGTGAACAGATCAATAACCCCAAAATTATGTGGAAAAATCTTAAAACCCAGGTACTCCACTCACACCGGGACACCTGTTTGCCGGGTCACTTCAACGACCCATCTACCATCAACAAAGTCTTCTTGGATGTGCCGGGGGAGTGTGTAGCGAGTTTATCAAAACTGACTTATTATGAACACCATAGGTACAACCCTGGTGTGATTTTTGAGCTTAAACCCGTTGATGAACCAACAGTACTGAAGATCTTAAATAACATCAAGACTCAGGCACAGGGTATTGACGGGATCAGTGCAAAGATGTGGGTATTCACACTGCCGCAGTCACTGAGCATAATTACAAAATTAATAAATAAATCTATCTCAACACATACATTTCCGGGACTGTGGAAGTGCTCTGTGGTTAGGCCAATACCCAAAAAAAACAATCCAAACACCATTAAAGACCTTAGGCCTATCAGTATACTTCCTTGTTTGTCGAAGGTGTTGGAAAGGGTAGTACATATACAGGTTATGGAGTATCTAGAGCACAATAACATACTCCCTGATAAGCAGTCAGGTTTTAGAAAGGGGCGGGGCACAGCTATGGCCTTGGGTGATGTGGTTGGTAACATTCTGGAAGCAAGAGATCATGGAGAGGGCACAGCCCTGGTCCTACTGGACTACTCCAGAGCTTTTGATGCCCTGAATACATCACTCTTATTGTCGAAACTCTCTTACTATGGGTTCTCACCAGAAACAGTAAAATGGTTTAACAGTTACCTCACTAATAGATCTCAATTTGTGGAAATCCAAAGGGACGACGGCACCGTAATGTCATCATCCCCCCTTAAGGTGACAAGAGGGGTGCCGCAGGGATCGATCTTGGGCCCGCTTCTGTTCATTCTGTATACAGCAGACATCACAGTCTCTTTTAAAAATTGTCGTTTCCACATGTATGCAGATGACACACAATTATATTTGTCCTTCAAGCCTGGTGACACACTATCAGCTGTGTCTAAAATAAATGAGGACCTAGAAAGGGTAGTTCAGTGGTCACAAGAGCATTCACTTATTTTAAACCCTTTAAAATCAAAATTTATGATACTGGGTAGCGAGAAACAAATCCAGTCCATCTTGCAGCATGACCCATCAATAGTTATAGATGGCCAGAGGGTTGCAAGAGTGGAAGAGGCAACTAACCTTGGTCTCGTAATGGACCCCCAGCTTCGTTTTGAGGGGCACATAGACAGGGCAGTAAGAAATTCCTTTTACAGGCTAAAAGTTTTATATAACATCCGTGACTATATAGGTTCGGCACTAAGGAAGCGGCTGGTAGACAGTCTTGTACTGTCTAGATTTAATTACTGCGATACAGTCTATGGGCCATGTTTACTAGCAAGAACAAAGAGTCTTATACAACGAATACAAAATGCCTGTGCTCGATACTGTTACCAGATACCACGATACCAACATGTAACACCCTATATTAATGATAATAATATTCTGAAGATGGAGGGTAGAAGAAGGCTACACTTTGCAACTATGCTTTTTGATATTTTAAAAACTAAGAAGCCTATCTACCTATATGAGAAAATTTATTTGAGAAAGACACACTATCCTTACTCTGTTAGGTCTGCAACCAGTACAATTTCTGTGCCAAGGCACAAAACCACAGCTTTCCGAGGTTGCTTGAAATATGCAGCGATGCGAATCTGGAATGATCTGCCTCCGCCTATCAGGGACCTAAAATCCAAATACAGCTTTAAGGTGAAGTACAAAGCACTTCTTCTACAAAGTCAAAAAAACATGTAGGTACTGAGCTATAAATATATATTATTTTAAATCTTACACACAACTTGCTTACCTTGAAGTCATGGCCCCTAAGCTATGTCATTCCAGATTCGCCCCTTTCGCTTTTGGCAGCTCTCGGTGTGAGGCTGTCTGTACATGCCTTATTTTCGTATTGGCAGACCTGTAACGATGGCAAATGGTACTTTAGCATAGGTGCTTTAGTGGCAGTTGGTAATGTCTGTGAGGTGATAGTGGTCTGACTAACGATCAGGATGAATGTTATCAAGAGAAATGTTGTGATGTATGTGTAATGAAATGTTGTCTCATTGAAAAATGCAGGAAATGCTACTTACTTTTTGGATCCTTACATCTTTCTGATGATTAAGTCTCTTGCTGATTATCGTGTCTTCTTCGATTTCAAATAGCGTTATTGCATGACGATGAGAAAAATGTATTTTTTTATAGTATTTGTTATTTAGGTTAAGTAAGGGTGGCACTGAAAACCAGTGCTGTGATGGCATATACCCATCGCAGTGTATGCTGAGTGCCCATCCTTTGTGGACACAGCGTACTCGTATGTGGATGGGGTTAAGTAGGTACCTCCTGTGTTATTATTATATTATATTATATAAAATGTAAAAAAAAGAGAATCTGCCACGTAGCGGTGTGCTGTGTGACACGTCACGTCCTGCTGCTGACAGATGTGACATTGACTTGTCAAGTGTCATATTTGGCATCAAAGTGACGTGGCACCTCACCCGCCACAGTATATAAATATTATACTGTATTTTTATTTTAATTTTTAATTTTCTCTTTTTGCATTCTGTTTTTTTTTCTTTTTTGTACTGTATGATGTGTCGCAATAAACATTTCTTTCTTTCTTTCTTTCTTTCTTTACATTCTCGACCACGGCTAAAATATTTATATAATCAAGCAAATTACAACGCCATCAACAAGGATATGAACCAAGTTGATTGGGCATTAGAACTGGGAAGTAGGCCCCTTGTGGATGCAGTTGGGTTTTTCTATGGCACTATCAATGAACTCCAAAAGCAGTTTATACCCACAAAGACTGCTTTTACGCGATGCAGATACCCTCCATGGTATAAAAGCTCATTGATAAAATCATAAAAGAAAAGGCCAAATATCACTCAAAGTTTAAAAAATACGGTAACATCTCTGATCATCAATCATTCATTGTGTTGCGTCAGCGAATCAAAGATATAGAACAGAACATGTTTAACAACTATATTGCAAATACAGAATTAGCTATCTCAAAAAGCCGAGAGACAGAGCTTTGTGGCAGTACGTGAAATCTAAACATTATTCTAATTCTTACCCGCCTGTACTCAAGTTTGGGGATTTAAGTTATAGTAATGGTGAAGACATCTGCAACATGTTCGGGGAGAATACTTTTATTCCAATTTTAGAGAACGTACTGACAGTGACAACTCGTTATTTTCGGGGGGTATTGATGATATAGGTAACCAAACTACTGGTGTAACTGACATCCGTTCCGTGAAGGTACAAGAAGACGAAGTTCTTGGGTTTTTAAAACAGGTTAACCTATCAAAGTCTGCATGCAGGTCCTGACAATATTTCACCAATTTTCATTCTGAATTGTGCCAAATCTTTATCAGTTCCGTTACCAATTCTACTCAATAAATCATATTTTCAGGGAGAAGTGCCTGTAATTTGGAAGTCAGTGTATATAACACCGATCCATAAAAATGGACCCCGAGACTTTATAGAAAACTATAGACCGATATCTAAGTTGTGCGTATTTGCAAAAATCATGGAGAAAGTAATTCATAAGCATCTTCTTTTGCATTAAAACTAGGCTTTAGTAATGATCAACATTGATTCATAAAAGGTCGTTCAACTACATCCAATCTGGTGGTCTGTAGCGATTATATATCAGAACACATGGAAATGAGGTCCCAGGTCGATGTTATTTACACTGATTTCAGTAAATGTTTCGATCGTATTGATCATAATTTACTATTGCGCAAACTTTGTCTAATGGGCATTTCAGGGAACTTATACAGATGGTTTACATCCTAAGTGCAAAACAGATGTCAAATAGTGGCTCTTAATGGATATACCTCCAGAGCCGTATCTATACCATCTGGAGTTCCTCAAGGATCCCTGCTAGGTCCCATGTTATTCAATATCTTCATAAATGACGTCGGTGTATGCTTTCAAAACTCTAAAATTCTGCTATATACCGACGATATGAAAGTCCTAAGGCAAATAATAACCGTAGGGGATGCCTGCTGTTTGCAGGATGATTTGAACAAATTTCAAAATTATTGCGTTCGGAACAGGTTGGATTTAAATGTCTCCAAATGCTACGTTTGCACATTTACACGTAAACTAAACCCAATAGCTTATGATTATACACTATTAAATGCATCAATAGCGAGAGTCACTGCCATTAAAGATCTTGGAGTGACATTCGACTCAAAACTGATATTTGATTCTCACATTGAATCGGTTGTCAAGAAAGCATCCAAAGCTTTGGGTTTTATCATTAGGTTATCCTCTGATTTTAATAATATTAAGACAATGATAATTCTTTACTGCGCGTTCGTCCGTAGCCACCTCGAATACTCTTCCCCAGTTTGGAATCCAAATTATGATATATACAGCAATTGCCTTGAAGGCATACAGAGAAGATTTCTAAAGTACATTTAATATCGTTCTCAAATATACTTACCTAACTACATAGCCAAATGTAGAAAATTTCATATACTCCCGCTGTATGAGAGAAGGAAAATTGCAGATATGTCACTATTATTTGATGTGATGAATGGTGTTCTCGTGTGTTCCTCAAGTGATCTAGTGATGCTGACGGCAGCTCCTGAGCAAGGAAGAGAAGATCCGTGTACCGGCTGCGATGAAAACACGTGTGTCGTGAAGGTTAGTGCATCCTCTCCTAATTTCTCGGGTTGCATTCATTGCTTGGATCACGCCCGCGGCAACCCGATCACCTGTCTTTTTGTGTGTAAAGCGTCAATGGAACAGTTAGCTAGTTCCCGCAATACAGTCCACTAGCGCACGTGGCCAAATCGCGCCACCATTTTCCAATTCCAATTAGTCCCACCCTCCCCTTTCCTACACAGGACAACGCGTGCAGGTCTTAGATGTCATCCGCACACGGTGCAAAACATCCGATCAAGAACCAAGCGGTTCGGAGACTCTTTCCTCTGTCGCACCATTAAGGCCTGGAATTCATTACCAGCTCACGTGTTTCCTTCTTCCTACAGTCCCGGGTCCTTTAAGCGGGGCGTGAAAAAGCATATG
The DNA here is from genome assembly GCA_963662185.1 of Eilema griseolum. Lineage (NCBI taxonomy): Eukaryota > Metazoa > Arthropoda > Insecta > Lepidoptera > Erebidae > Eilema > Eilema griseolum. Next base: position 2,593,484 of record OY759254.1, read on the forward strand.
ATAAGGCCGTCAAGCTGAGTGTCACCATTGTCACACGGTATGTGTAAGTAATGGTGACCCTCTTTTCTGGGATTTTGCCTTCAGCTTACCATCAGGCAAGGCGAAGTCCAATTGACGTGTCCTATATAAAAAAAAAAAAAAAAAAAAAAAGTTAGTAAGCAAAATTGATTTACGTGTGCCTTTGGCATTCCTACGAAGGACAGAACTCGTGTCTCATTAGAGCTTGTCGCTCATTTAATTTAGAGTGTCATAAAGTAGATATTGACTTGTTTGCAACGAGTATCCCTAAAATGAAAAAGGATCTTAGTTCTTGTTTCTTTGACAATAGGTAAACATTGTATTTTGGTAATGCTCCTGTTTTCTTTATTGTTTTACAATTTTTGTAATTTTTTTATTCGGCTTTTCGTGTTTATGTGGATTGTCTACCGCTTACTAAATATTTTCAACCATTATTTAGCAGTGAAAACTTTTAATTGGCCGTCTATTATTTTATATATCTTTGTAACACTAATTGATAGCTGTAAGTTTTCCTACTATGAAATAAATAAATAATTATCGTTATTAGGTACGAACTATCGGCACCAATAAATAATATCGCAATCCCTTTTAAACATTGCCTTTTGATGGTCCTTACTTTGTGCTCCGGTGGCTTAGTGGTCAGAGCACTCCCCCGGTGAGGGTTCAAATCCCGTCTGAACTAATTAAATAATTTCTTATCGTAATCGATTTATATAGTAAGCAATGCTTTAAATTTTTTTTACTGGTGGTAGAAACTTGGTGGCACAAATTTGTCTCAAGTTTCGACCGGGTAGGTACCACCGTGCACTATTGCGAAAAACCCTCCATAGCAATTCAATCTCGGTTGGATTGTGTTCAGGGGTCAGCATGTGCATAGCCGGGCAGAGGTGGTGGTTGTCGCAGCACTAGTGGGACCAGTGGGTCTTGGCGTAGTCTAGTGGGGATGGCGCGGGGCGATGCGCCGAACAGGGAGACCTGTAGAAACGGTGGTGCCGCTGGCCGCCCGCGGTATAGTACAGGGGCCCAACTGGGGTTAACCACCTTGGGAGGCTGCCTCACCAGGCCGCGCATAATCCCGATATGGTTCGTCGTGCCGGTTGGTGACCGGATTTGGGAGCCCGGCGACCATACTCGGGGGGGTACGGGGGCCCTTCCGTTCGGCGCGTCGGCTCTCGCCATGCCTCACATTCATAGATAAAACCAATATCCCGCGCTTTGTCACACGGTGCTGCGGCGGCAATCACTTCTTTTTTTTCACGCCTTCTCCCACCCAAACTCATGGCAGCGCAATTTATAGAAAAAGGCAACACAGCGGCTCGTCACACTCCCAAAAGCTTGCTATTTGAGGTGGAGTCCACTAACATCTGTGGGCTCCATGCAAACCTCAACGCCGTCCACCAACACCTAGAGACGGCGAAACCTGCCATGTTTTTTCTAACGGAGACGCAAATACACCGCCCTGACGACATGACCTACTTGCTCTACCCTGGCTATGTTCTTGAGGAAAGTTTTCGTGCAAAAGCCGGGGTGTGCGTGTTTGTTAGGGCGGATGTTTGCTGTCGCCGTTTGCGCTGCCTAGAGGACCCATCCTTCTCCGTCCTTTGGGTACACGTAGACCATGGCCCTACGAGTCAGATCTATGTGTGCCTCTACCGTTCCCATACAGGAGATGCTGAGACAACTCGACTCTTTGAATATCTGAGTCAGGCGGCAGATGATGCGCAGGAGCGATTTCCGAATGCCGAAATGGTATTTTTGGGGGATTTTAACGCCCACCACGAGATCTGGTTGGGCTCCTCCAAAACAGACCATGCGGGAAGAGCCGCCCACGCATTTGCTCTGGCGCACGGCCTGACCCAATTGGTGCACGAGGTCACTAGGATACCAAGAAGGTCGGGCCAAGCACCTTCTCTGCTAGACCTTCTGCTGACGAGTGATCCGGACCGGTACAGTGTATCGGTGCGAGCCGCGTTAGGCAACTCTGACCACTGCCTGGTCTGTTCCACGGTGCCTATTATGGCGCCCCCACGACCCGTGCAGGGGAAGCGGCGTCTCTGGCACTACTCGTCAGCGGACTGGGATGGACTTCGTGACTATTTTGCGTCCATCCCGTGGGTTGAGCGCTGCTTTGAAGGTAAGAACCCATCGGATTGTGCTACTGCTGTCGCCGGTGAGATCGGTCTGGGTATGGAATACTATATCTCATACACCGATGTCACCGGTGACCGCGGGGTGCGCCCTTGGTTCGGGCGCGAGTGCGCGGAAGCTGTTGAACAAAAACAGTCTGCGTACCGCGCTTGGGTAAGGGCGCGCGCCACGCGCCATCCCAATCTGGGCCACTTCAAGGCAGCGTACAACAGAGCCACAAAGGTCTGTAGAAGGGCCTATGTCAGAGCGGATGCCCTGCGCATAGCGCGGCTTGGTCAAGAGCTAGTGATGCATCCCACGGGAAGCCGTGGCTACTGGCGACTGGCTAAAGCCGTGCAAGCCAACTTCTGTCAGCCTTCGCTGCCTCCGCTGCGTAACCCTGATGGATCCCTGGCCCATGAGTCGCAAGAGAAGGCAAATCTGCTGGCTAATCTCTTTGCGGCCAACTCCCGAATCGATGATTGTGGTACGCAGCCACCAACACTACCCGACAGTGACCACGCGATGCCTGATATCCATATCAGGCAACGCGATGTCCGTGCAGTGCTGCAATCACTCGATGTCCGGAAAGCCAGTGGTCCGGATGGTATTCCAGCGGTAGTTTTGAAAAAATGTGCAGCGGAGTTGTCTCCAATGCTTACGCGCCTGTACCGGCTATCCTACAGTTCGGGTACAGTGCCTTTGCCTTGGAAAGAGGCGAATGTTCAGCCGATTCCCAAGAAGGGGGATCGCTCGGAGCCAGCCAACTATCGACCCATAGCCGTCACCTCAGTGCTGTGCAAAGTGTTTGAGCACATAATTAACAAACAGCTCATGCGGCACCTAGAGGATCACTCCTTAATTAATGACCGGCAATATGGCTTCAGACCGAAACGGTCAACGGGTGATCTTCTAGCATACGTTACCCATCTTTGGGGTGAGGCTATGGACAAGCACGGCGAGTCACTGGCAATTAGTCTTGACATCGCCAAAGCTTTCGATAGAGTCTGGCACAAATCGCTTCTTTCTAAGCTACCTGCCTTTGGTCTGCCTTCTAGGCTGTGCAACTGGGTTGCTAGCTTCCTGCAGGGGCGCCGTATTCGCGTCCTTTGTGACGGACGAGCTTCAGAGTTTCTGCAGGTTAATGCTGGCGTGCCCCAGGGGTCCGTCTTATCACCCACTCTCTTTCTTCTGCATATCAACGACATGCTGTCTACCGGCAATGTTCATTGTTATGCAGACGATAGCACTTTACATGGGAGTTATCATGGACATCCAGCGGCCAAGCAGTCAGATATCGCAGAGAAAAGGCAGCTTCTTGTCACTGAGCTTGACGGGGTCCTGAATCACATTTCTCAATGGGGCTCTGAGAACCTGGTTGAGTTCAATGCCAAGAAGACGCAGGCATGTGCGTTTACAGCAAAAGTATCTTCTTTCCTTCCCCTCCCCACTCTTCAGAGCACGCCACTGCCGCTGCAGGACAATCTCAATATCCTAGGTATGGATGTTCGCTGCAACCTAAATAACAAAAACTACATCGAAAGCATCATCAAAACAGCCTCACGAAAACTCGGAGTCCTGAACAGAGTGAGACGATTTTTCACGCCGGAGCAGCGGTGTCTTCTATACAAGACACAAATTCGCTCCTGTGTGGAGTACTGCTCGCATCTCTGGGATGGTTCAGCAAAGTACTTACTAGATGCTCTCGACAGGTTGCAGCGACGTGCGATCCGCATCATTGGGAATCCCGAGATCACGAACACCCTAGAACCTTTACAGCTGCGTAGAGATGTTGCGTCCATGGCTGTATTTTACCGTCTGTACCATGGGGAGTGTTCTGATGAGCTCTTCCAATTAGTCCCACCCTCCCCTTTCCTACACAGGACAACGCGTGCAGGTCTTAGATGTCATCCGCACACGGTGCAAAACATCCGATCAAGAACCAAGCGGTTCGGAGACTCTTTCCTCTGTCGCACCATTAAGGCCTGGAATTCATTACCAGCTCACGTGTTTCCTTCTTCCTACAGTCCCGGGTCCTTTAAGCGGGGCGTGAAAAAGCATATGATAAGGCCGTCAAGCTGAGTGTCACCATTGTCACACGGTATGTGTAAGTAATGGTGACCCTCTTTTCTGGGATTTTGCCTTCAGCTTACCATCAGGCAAGGCGAAGTCCAATTGACGTGTCCTATATATAAAAAAAAAAAAAAAAAAAAAAAAAATCTCTCAAAAACCTAATTTAGTCACTAAAAAGTAAAAAATAAATAAAAACTACGTTTAAAAAACCGACTTTAGAAACTAATAACTATAAAATAACATAATAAAGATAAGATAAAAATTACTGAATTTACAGATATACTTTTTTTTAATGAATATTAAAATCGATGTTTTAGTGCCGAAGATGACTTCACACTAACATACAAATCAAATATATTACATCCAATAAACTTATAATTTTACAATCATGTCAAGAAATAATATATAAATATTAAATACAATAACACTAAAACAACTAGTATACAACTTATAACTAAGAACAATTTTTAATTTTTTTTTTTAAAGTTATCTGTTAGAAGTCGGTGCCTACATTTTTTGTTGTGCCTGAACTGTTATAATGCAATCAATTAAAATAATATAGCCTTTCGAGCTAGCCACTAGCTTCTAACAGATCAATAAATCTGTTAATTCAGTTTTTTTTATTCTAGTTTTTTTTCAGGTCATAGGCATAGGTCACGGTAACCACTTTCCATCAGGTGGGCCGTGTACTTGTCTGCCACCTAAGTTGTATAAAAAAAAGGTAAGTATATAAAGTAGTAGCCTAGTGGTATGGGTAATGGACTGCTGAGACGAGGTCTCGAGTTCGATCTCTGATTTTACCATGGCACACACCTAAGACTTTTCGAGGCTTTTCGAAGTTATGTGTGTATTTATCGCAGGTTTAAAAGTGCCTGGTTAATGGCATTGGGACCTAAACATAAAACATAAACTGACGAAATGTGGGTGCTAGCACCTCTGCATACCCTGTCGAGGATATAGGAGTGAGTTTATGTTATGTTAAGTATAAAAATAAATCACAAAAGCACGTGGAATTTATTAAAAACTATCAATAGATAAGTATATTAGGCAACAGCGTAATATGGGGTGTTTAGTATGAAGCAGTTGTTGTCCCTCGCAGACATGAGAATGTAGCCGTCCTCCCCCCAGCCCTCCCCCCAGGAGTTCTTCACCACCCAGTAATCATCGCCTTCGTGAGTGCCGTACCCCACAACTGTTACCCCATGATTTGGTTCTGTTTCTTTTTCTTCGCTGAAAAATTTAAAAGATAGAATATAACATATTAGGAACATTTACTATTTCAAAGGGTTCTTAATTATTTTAAGCTTTATGCGCAAGTACATAGTGCTCACGTGGAATTTTGATCCTATTCCTGTCATTCATTGTAAACGATTCCCCGAAATAAGAAGTAGCCAATGGGTTATTCCAGGGTTTCCAGAATATAATATTAGGTCATTACATATGAAATTAGCGTTTTGTCGTACTGACCACTTTGATCTGAAATATCTCCTCTTTGCTTAAGAATTTCTAATTCAAATTTATAAATCCATTTAGCTTAATTTCTTTGGCGTTGCTTATTACCGCACAATGGGCCACATGACATATTGTTATATTTACGAGTACAAGTTTTACCGTGGCCGCAGTGCTGCAGAAACAGCTCGAAGGATTAATGATGTGTACGACCTTGGTGTCGCAAAAGAAAGCACGGTACGTTTTTGATTTTAACGTTTTTGTTCTGGAAATTTCAATCTACAGAACCAACCCCGTGTATGGCCGGAGACCAAAGTGGAAAATGAAGAATTAAAGGAGATTATGGGGGCAGATCCATCACAAAGCACTTCAAAAATAGCTGCAGGTTTCGGGGTGATAAAACTGTATTAATTCACGTGAAGCAAATCGGGAAAATAAAAAAACTTGAACGATGGGTACCTCATAAATTGAATGAATCGAACTTGCAAACACGCGTCGACAGCTGTGTTACTTTGCTCAATCGACACAATAATGAAGGGTTTTCAAATCGAATCATGCTTGTGATGAAAAGTGGATACTGTACGATAATCGTAAACGCTCGTCGCAATTGCTGATCCCTGGACACCTGGCAAAATCCTGTCCTAAACGAAATTATACTCAGAAAATGTTACTTGAGAGCATTTAGTGTACTAGAGTCGGTGTCATTCATTACAGTTTCCTAAAATGTAGCTAAAAAATTACGGCAGATATCTTTTATCAGCAACTGCAAACCATGAAGGAAGAACTAACTGCTAAACAACCGAGATTGATCAATCGCTCTAGGTTCCTGCTTCACGACAACGCACGTACTGTGTATAGACGTGTGTGGTCTACACACTGCACATCAAAAAAACCACTAAGTTAGATGAGCTACAATTGGAATTTCTGCGATATCCACCGCACTCCCTGGACCTTGAAATGAAATGAAATGAAATGAAATGGAAATTTATTCGTAAGAGACACGGTGAAGATAAAGGTGTTAATTTTTCCAGTGTGGATAGTACAGCATATCTCGCCTGCATTAGGCATACGAATTTTTTACATTGTTGTTATTGTTATTATCTCATATAAATATAAACTTCATTGGTTAGTGCTCCATAACCCATTATACCTGCACAAATTACACAGTAGATATTATATTCGAAACAAAAAATAAATTATTATAAGTAACTAAGTACACAAAATAAATTCATGAATTAATTAACAGATGTCTTAATAATGAATGCGATAGAACAAACTGCAACATTTTCATTCCAATTATCATGTCAAATATTTATAATGAAATTGTCAGAAATGTCAGGTTAGATGTATAATAAAATAATATTATAATGATTTTAATGTCAATGAGCTTTCTTGTCAATATACCTACTTCGATAAATCGATGTCGCTAAATTACAATGTCAAGTACTACCATTACTAAATTAATATGTCAAATTAAAAAATATATTATATTAAGTTGGAAATGTCAAGAATAATAAATATCTATATATTTAGTCATTTGCAATCAAAAAATTCTTGCAGATCATAAAAACATTTATTTATAAGCCATTGCCTTAGTTTCGACCTAAATTGAGTCCTAGACAGTCCCCTGATCACCTTTGGAATGTGATTGTAAACCTTAATGGTCATTATGAAGCAGTTTTTTTGGTAAAAGGTAGTTCTGCACATCTCGAACTTTATTTTTTTTTTGCTCCAACATATAACACCATTTTTTTCGGATTTCGGACAAACTTCGATTCGACAGTCCAAACCACCTTCAAAGAATCGATTGATTGTTGAGTCACAAGATCACTTAATTCTCGCGCCCATGGTGTTTTTAGTAGAGGTAGCAATGAACTAACTATGAGATGGCAAAAGTGCACGGTGCATACTTTATAGGTATTTAAACTATCATGGTCACTCACATCATTATCAAAATAAACGGGATATTGGCCATGTTTCATTGTTTTGAGTTTCCGATATTTCGGCGCTGTTGCACGCACCATGTTCCTCCGTGATCATGGTGCTTGCAACAGCGCCGAAGTATCGGAAACATCAAACAACGAAACATGGTAAATATCCCGTTTATTTTGATACTGGTGCATACTTTGATTAATAAAATATATTTTACAAAAAAAATAACCTTATATTCCTCTCGTACAAAATGCCAATTTCATATGTAAGGACCTAATATAATATCGCCGTATCAATTTCAGCGAGATCTTTACAGCCATTAGAGCGTGATTGATAAATAAACATCCAAATATAAAACCAGCCAACCAACCTGTCAGATGACAGTCGCTTCACTGAGAATATACTAGAAAGCCGGCCCCAACTGAGTTGAGAATAGAGTAGTATTAATACCGCGGTAGCCTAGTGGTATGGGTAATGGACTGCTGAGACGAGGTCTCGGGTTCGATCCCAGGTTTTACACACACCAAAGACTTTTCGATGTTTTTCGAAGTTATGTATGTATTTATCGACGGTTTATAAGTGCCCGGTTAATGTCAATAGGCTCGCCACCTATTACATTGGGACCTAAACATAAACTAGCGAAATGTGGGTGCTAGCACCTCTGCCTACCCCTTCAGGGATATAGGCGTGAGCTTATGAGTTTATATATGTATGTTATTAATAATAATGGCGTAACTGGGCCTGAGGTAGACAGGAGTAAATTAAAGACAGATGCAAATAATGATCAATACTAAAATTATCTGCCTCAAAGCTCATCGCCTCGAATCGCTTGGTATGTAATATATCATTTATTTGCATAAAATAATATTTTTTATATTTTATAGGTACTTAGCATTAACCTTTTCCTAAACATTAATTAAGAGAAATCTTTTTAATACGACTAAGAATTTTTTTAGACCACATCTGTGTCAGAGAAGCGCGCTGTCCACCTGATGGAAAGTGATCACTGTGGCCTATGGACGTGTGCAACACCAGGGAAGTTACACTCGCGAGAATTTCTGTGCCGTCAGTGTAGAAGACAAAGCAGGACAAGCCTCTGGTCTTCCCACTTACAGCACAAAAACTCTCCAGTGAGCTCTGATTACTCAACTCACCGCTAAGAAAATGAGGCGGCGCGCTGTGAAAAAATATAGTTAAATTTTCTCAAAACCCCTTCGAAATTGATCAGAAAAAGAAATGAATTCAATGCCCTTTTATAAAAGTAAAACTAAAACTCTGAACACATACCAAGACAAATCATAAAATATTCCGTTAGAATATTGCTTCATCTGACTACTGGCATGTATGGCGACTGACACTGGTCCGTACTTGTAGAGAGCCACTTTCAACGCGTTGGGGCTGCGAGGAGTGACTTGAACGAAGCCTTTGATTGTGTAGACAGAAGTAGTGTTTAACACGCAGTAACCAGCCTGGGAAAGCATAGGATTGTCACAGGGTATAAAGGTAGGACCATAATTTGTGTATTGGATGCAATAGTTTTTTCAACACACTTGCTCATAAGGTGGCTCTAATTTCACCGCAATTAAGCACATTAAATCAAACTGTGACCTTTTTCCTAGCCATAATTCACAAGTGAGTTTTAGCTATTTTTTAAAATTATATTGGTTGAGTTGCTTTATTATTAAAAAGTATCCATACAAAACGATAATATTCAATAGTATAAGTAGAGTTGATAAAATGATTATTTATTAATATTTTATTCACAAGTGTGTTGAAAAACATCGTATGATACACGTCTGTATTGATGATTACCGTCTTCGGCTCTCTTAAGACCCTCGCCTACGGCTCAATGGCGCCTCAGCGGTAATCATCAACTTTACAGACTCGTACCATAATATACTATTTTTGTTTAAAATTCACCGAATATGTCAACAAGGACACGAGAATATAATTAAAGTACCTAAAATAGATCACACTGTATCTAGAATATCTAGATTTTTTGCCGAGCACAGCCAAAAATCTAGATTATTTTACCCAGCACTTTACCCACTTGGTTCTTGACTACCCATGCTGACACCACCTTCTTCGATCTCGATCCTTGTGGTAAGCACACCCTGAATATTTCACAGCTCTTAAAAACAATCACTCTTACAGCTTAGATTGAGGGTAATCTATTACGCAGTTCCATGGAATCTGTTGATTTGCCTAATTCTTTTTTAAATCACAAATTAATTTAAAAGTGTCACTAAGTAGTTTAAAAGATTACGTTGAAAATACTCACGTGTTCGGTATAAATACCATAATCTAGTTCAGTGGGAATACCATTTTCAAATACGTATTTGAATGCCCCATCAAGCATTCCACCACTACATCCCATGTTATCGTAGCTGTAACGATAAAGGCTATGTTAATGGATAGTTCGATATCTATGTGTACATTGATTTATTTAAAATGTAGTATATCGCTTCCGAATAAAAATTGTTATGCTCCATGATTTTGTCAAGCAATAAAATTCCCGCAAGCAAGTTTTATAGAGAGAAAAAAAATCAACTTATACTATTTTATTTACAGGAGTATCGTGATTTTAAATTTCTTATTAGCAGATATGGCAGGACCTTAACAAACAACTATGAAAATTGTAAACTCATTATGTAAGTATAGGTTTTTTCATAAGCATAAACAGTTGTATGTTGAGGTACAAATGTATCTCCTTTGTCGACTGTACAGCATACTAAACTAGATATCTTCACTTCACTTTACACACATATTAAACCATATAATTAGTATTTACAAGACTGCCTACGCGGCTTGGTTCACGAGAAACACAGAAATACTTGAGTACCTCCAATTCCCTATTATAAAGGAAGAAATCCAACAGCGATGCCTATTAGCTCAGGCTACAGCGACATAAAAACGAACTTGCCACAACTTTGTTGGATTCTAAACATAATGAGAAAAGATTGAAAAGGATATAACAGGAATTTAAATGAAAACTTTAAAAAAAGTGTAGAGATGAGATGACACGTCACAGTATGTGAACAATCTCAAAATACCAGAATCTGATAATAGCTGTAGGGATATTATCAGATTGGCTAGGGACAAGACAGAATTGTACTTACGTCCAGGCACAGTCCACTAGCGACTGCTCGCTGAGATCTAGCAGCCTCCCTCCATTGAACTTTGCAATAGCACCTTCAACTGCAGCGGTGGTAGCAAAGGCCCAACAAGATCCACATGAACCTTGATCTGAAAATATACCACTAAATTATAGTCTCGGCGCAAATATTCCAATCTCATTGGAGATTATGAATTTGTGCCGTTTGGAGTCAAAAATTTCGGGCCATGAGATCCAAGCACCCGCAATCTCTTCAGGGAGATTGCGAAGCGTATGGGCGACGCTTCTCGTGACCAGAAGGCTTTTCAGCTCAGCGAATAAGTATTGCCACGCAACGTAGCAATGCTGCCAGTCTTCTGGGTACATTACAAGAGGCATGCGATGCGGAGGATTTCCACAACGCGTTCTAATTTTAGTTTTTAATTTGTTCTTTTATTTTTAGGTTTTTTTATTAATTATTATATTGTTATAAACATAATAATGATGATTTTATTATTTTCCTTAACAAAAATATATTTCGACTAATAGTCTTCAACTTAATATTAGTCCTGTAATATTCTCTCTTCCTATGCATCTCTCCCTTCACTTTCCGGAAAAATAACCCTGTGAGAGCAGGTATTCTTAGAATACACAGGGAATATCTTATCTGATATACCCTGTGATATGAAAATAATGTTTACTGTTTCCAGTTTACACAACTGTAAACAGTAAACATAATTTTGAATGCATAAACTGCCATAAGGAGCTCTCAGAGCTACCATGACGAAGTATTTATCAAGGAGCTCTGTACTTCTAGAGGGGTCCATATAAGCGGTTACTTTTTGTCATTGGATTAATGGCAATTTTATAGGAGTGCATGTAGGCTGATATTTTTAATACACCGATGGTAATTTTCGGATGGGGGCCGTGAATCAGCAATCTTAAGGTAGGACGAAACTGGGCCAGGTTCCTAATGGCCTGAAAGAGGCAACGATATATATTCGTATGGTAAATGATGAACGAATTCACGATGAAAGAAGTATGTCCATCAGTAGACTGCAATAAAACTGGAATTGAGAAGATTTTTTTGCAGTACGTAATATACCTGACTTACTTTTAACAGCTGTAACAGCGCCTTCGATCCTCAGATCGTAATTCTGTGGTAACGTCTCCACCAGGGCATCAATCTCTGCCAAAGTATGAGGAAAAGATTGAACCTCATGAACCGGATGCTTAGAGACATAGGTTCCAGTTAAATATTTGAGTTCTTCCTCAGTCTTGTCAGAGAACTGGTTGAGCTCAAGTTTGTAGCCTAGGTTCTTGCCGTTATGTTCTTTGACCATTCTGGAAGTCAGAAAGAAAGCGTAACTTATACAAACACGTTTAAAAATACAGATTAGTCGTTTGCTAATTAATACTTTCTTTCAAAAAAGATTCTTTTTTATAACATTATAGTAATTAAATTGTTGTTAATCGTTAATTATGATTATAATTTGGGCGACTTCAGACGTGCCTCAGTCAGAAAATTTCCACAATAACAGAAAGATCGTGGGTTCGAATCTCACTTGTACACGTGGTAAATATATTAACAATGAATACATAGTAATTATTTCGATAGCTTTAGTAATAATTTTACTTCTTTCCTATTAGCTAATTGATGTGATATTTGGCATTCATCATTAGTTAGATTAATAGCAATTTCTAAGTATCACCACAAGATGCTTGCGATGCGGAGGAATTCCACGACGCATTTTAACTTTTGTTTCATATAATCACAAACAAATTGAAATAACAACAAAAGTTAGATTAATAGTAACATGATACTAAATCTCATTAAACAAGCTTCAATTTAGACGCGACCATAAAGCTGTCTAAGTAAGACAATAAAGTAGAAACGACTAAGACTAAATTACATGTGAATGAGATATGTAATGAGATAATCAAAACATTCATTCATTTAATTATGTTTTTCATTAATGTATATATATATAAAGTATATATTTTATATATTCTTTATTAATGTATACTATAATTTTTTTGTTAAACTTATTTACAACAGTCTAAATCACTATCTCGAAAATAACAATATTATATCTCAAGAACAAATGAGTTTTAGAAAAAATAAGACCATAAACATGGCCGTATTTAATGCTCTCAAACGAATACACTTTAATTTAGATAATCGCAAACCGGTTATATTATTATTTAAGGATATGAATAAGGCCTTTGATTTTGTTGTTCACAAAACTTTGTTGAATAAACTATCAATGTATGGTATAAAAGGCAATATCCATGCTTTATTAAAATCATATTTACGAAATAGACGTCAAATTACAGAAATTGAAAGAATAAACATTAATACTAAAACCAAAGTCACATACTCGTCTGAAACTAGAATTATATCGTGTGGGGTTCCACACGGAAGCGTTCTAGGGCCCCTGCTATTTTTGTGTTACAGAATGAATATAGTAACAAAATCTTTTACGCTCTGGTAGCGCAATTCTCGCCACGTGAGCTAGTGGACTGTATTTCGCGGGGGGTGAAGTTAACTGTTCCATTGACGCTTTACACAACAAACAAGACAGGTGATCGGGTTGCCGCGGATGTGGTTTAGGCAATGAATGCAACCCGAGAAATTAGGAGAGGATGCACTAACCTTCACGGGGCCACGTGCCGGCTGGGCCGATGCACCGATCTTCTCTTCCTGGCTCAGGAGTTGCCGCCCACATCACTAAATCACTTGAGGCACACACGAGAGGCACAATCCGATTGGTAAAGGTCTATGAAAGCGGTTAAAATCCAACAAACATTATTAATTTCTAAGAGACACGCGCGCCGCCGGCCATCGTTATTAGTTCAAAGTGCGAAGTGAATATGCGTCTATTTTGACAATTGGCGGGCGAAAACTATTGCTATCTTTCACTTAGAGGTAGTGCGGGAGGGAGATGGGTATAGGGAGCGTGTGTTCAGCGCCAACCAATTAAGACGATTTGAGTTACTACTACTGGCGCCACCATTCCCCCCGGCTTGAAGGGTTACCTTCAAAACGAAAAATGCGGAACAAATCTAAAGTCTAATCTAAATCTAGGTTTGGGAAAAAACAACTAAAATATAAACCTAGGTTTGAACTCGTGCCTACTGCTGGTTAGGCAGAGGGCAGAGGCGAACAACCGGGCGCAGATACGATCCGGTTGCAGTTTTAACCCGTACAACACGAGTTATCCCGCGGGAATCGGGAAAAACTTCCTCTACTACTCCTAGAGGCCAATGTAAAGGAGGCGCATTCTCAGTCATAAGGACTACCACCGTACCTACAGTAATTGGGTTGGATGGAGTATTCCATTTTTGACGTGACTGCAGCGTGTGCAAATAATCGGTTCTCCAACGATTCCAAAACGATTGGACCAACTTATCTAAAAGAGCGTGACGAGTTAGAAGATGCATTCTATCGTCATCAACATCTATTGCGGGCAAATATTTTAGAGGAGTCGTATTTAAGAAGTGAGCTGGCGTCAACGCTAATGGCTCTGACGGATCGCTAGATAGAGTCCGACACAGCGGACGCGTGTTCATCACCGCCTCTACTTGAGCGAGTACGGTACTCAACTCCTCGAACGAGAGAATCTGTTCGCCTATGACGCGAAACAGATGCGACTTAAGGCTTTTAATATTCGCTTCCCAATTACCACCAAAATGACTAGCTGCAGGCGTGTTAAAGTACCATTCAATGCGATTTTCGGCTAAGATGTGAGCGAATTCACTTTGGTAGTACTTAGACCGTAAGAATGTGTGCAATTCCGAAATACTACGTCGGGCCCCTACATAGTTTGTACCGTTGTCCGAATACATGCGCTTAACCGGACCACGACGCGACAAAAAACGTTTAAAAGCGGACATAAAATTTTGCGTACTTAAATCACCGGTCAACTCTATATGAACCGCGCGAGTTGTCATACAAATGAACAAACAAACATAAGCTTTCGTGGAGCGAATGCCACGACCACGAGCAATGGTGACTTTGAAAGGCCCAGCAAAGTCTGTGCCGGTGTGTACGAAAGGTTTTGCGGATTGAACAACACGACAAGAGCGATGATCGGCCATTTCAGGCGCGATAAAACGCGGGTGGAGTTTAAAACAAGGTACACATCTGTGTACTCTAGCGCGAATCAAATTACGAGCGGAAATTATCCAGTATTTCTGTCTCAAAATAGACATTAACAAATCGGGACCAGCGTGACAATTCACCTTATGATGATAATCTACTAACAAATCTAATACGTGGTCCTTACGCGGGAGAACTACTGGATGCCTTTGTTCAAATCCTAAACTTGAATTTCTCAAACGACCACCTACTCGAATGAGTCCATCTTCCAAAAATGGTTTCAAGTGTCGGAAAGAACGACTACAAGGTTTTTTAAATTCTAAATTTTTAAATTCAGAAGCAAAATAACATTTCTGCAACTCGCGAAGTATGACCAATTCAGCTTTATCTAAATCAGCGGCGGTTATATGACCGCGCGTAGATAAAATTCTCAAAAATCGGCCTACATAAACAACACAACGCAACAGTCTTGACCAAGACGAGACGCGATTAGCCAACAACAAAATAAGGGACTCTTCACGTGGGACCGATACAACAAGCGAGTGCTTCTTCTCCTCGGGTGGTTCGGAAACCGTAGTGGGATTGAATTGACTAACTGGCCACTTATCTAAGGCGGCATGAATCCAGGACGGTCCACTAAACCACAACGGGTGATCCAAAATTTGCGAAGGAAGCAATCCACGAGAGAGACAATCGGCTGGGTTGTCGGTGCCAGCAACGTGAAAGAGATTTTGTGGCGCTAATTCCGATTGAATTTTTGCCACCCTATTAGCGACGAATGTGTCCCAACGATGGGGCGAAGAGTGGGCCCAACACAAAGCGACTGTTGAGTCCGAAAAAGCTAAAATTCTACTAATATTAATGCGACTACTACAAGCATTGGCGATAGAGGTGATCAATCTAACTAACAATTGTAAAGCGCATAGCTCGAGGCGTGCCAGAGAGACGACCTTACGGGGAGAGACCTTTGATTTCGCGCTTATAAGGCTAATTGAAACCTTACCTACATTCGAGACATGAAAATAAACTACTCCTCCATACGCCTTCTCACTAGCGTCCGCGAAGCCTACTACCGTAACAACACTATGTTGCGATATACCTACATGACGCAGAATTTGTATTTGGTCAAGCACAGAAAGTTCTTTTCTAAAGCGAGCCAACAACTTAGCAATGTTGTCGGGCGCGGCGTCGTCCCAATCACAATTGGAAAGCCAAAGCTCTTTTATAAGTAGTTTGGCGTACAAAACGACAGGAGCTACGAATCCCATTACGTCCCATATCCGTGCCACACACGACAGGATAATGCGTTTAGTACAAGTTTGCGGGGTCGAACTAATTTTCAAACTAAACGTATCAGATGCGGGCGACCAGCTTAAACCAAGCACCTTGTGCGTATCACTTTCATCGAATTCCTTAACCGAAGACAATCGGTGCGACGGTGGAATCGACTCTAACGCAGTTTGCGAGTTGCTCGTCCATTTCACGAGATCAAATTGACCAGCCTTCATGAGACTTATAACTTGAGCGGCCGTCTCGACAGCCTCTGCCTCGCTATCTACACTATACACGAAGTCATCCATGTATAAGCCAGTCTCAATGGTGGCTCTCGCTTTCGGAAATGCATCGCCCTCGTCAGCGGCCAACTGCTTGACGGTGCGAAGTGCATGAAAAGGGCTAGATTTAAGCCCGAAGCAAACACGATTAAATTCGTAAACCATTAAAGGTTCTTGCGGTGAAAATCTATACAAAAATCGTTGAAACCTACGATCGGATTTGCGCACTTCAAGGCACAAAAACATTTGTCGAATATCTGCAGAGAGTGCAACAGCGAATAAGCGAAAATTTACAATTATGTCAAATAAATTACCTTGAAGATTTTGACCACAATACAAAATGTCATTAAGCGACACGGAAGTGCTAGTCTTAGCACTGCCATCCAAAACTACGCGGAGTTTAGTAGTAAGCTTATCTTCTCTAATAACTGCGTGGCGCGGGACAATGTACGAAGGCTGGGTCTCGTCAGTGTCCGCAGGCGCAGGTGAGATGTAACCTTTATCTAAATATTCGTTAACAACCTCATCATAGGCTTGCTTTAACTTTGGAGACGCCTGCATCTTTCGTTCCAAACAAAGAAAGCGCCTTTCAGCGGATACACGGGAGTCACCGAGCGAAAAAATATCTCCCTTGAAAGGGAGCGCGACAACATAACGACCCTGCTCATCAAGAGCAGTCGTGCGACAATAAATCTCCTCAGCCATCTTGTCATCAGGGCTTAGGATAGGTGGGACATTGACCTCTTCAATTTCCCAAAACTTGCGGATGGTAGACTCCAGTGGCGGCTCGACGGTGCAACAGAACGAAGCAGTCGAGTGACTAAAACTATCTAAAGAAGCGGGTGCGGAACCAATTATAACAAAACCTAGAACTGTTTCCAGGGCGTGCGGAGCGGGGTACGTCGGTCCCCCTTGAACCTTACGTGATAACTGGAGGTGCGGGAGAATCGAAGCGCCGATCAATATATCGACGACTCCAGGAACAGCGTAAGTCTCATCTGCTAAAGGCAAGTCTTTAAATTTCGTTAATAAAGACGTGTCAACCGGGACGGTAGGCAACTGTTCAGTTATTTTTATCTGTAACGAGCGAATCCATGTCAAACCAAATATTATTATTAAAACGAGATCCAAACCTTGTTTTAACGGTGCCATGAACAGCTGACTGTAAACCTCCAAAACCCTTCACCACTGAGTGGGTTGAACGCTTATTAACATTGAAACCAAGACGTTGACAACAATCTTGAGTAATAAAATTACTTTGCGAAGCGCCATCTAATAGCGCTCGAACAATGTGCGGTTTACCTAATGCATCAACAATAATGACGCGAGCAGTCGCGAGGACGACAGTAGTGAGCGCAGCATTAGCGGACAACGAACACAAGGTGACGTCATTCGCAGCGGTCTCCGGGCCGGCCGGAGCGCGCGCGAGCGCGGGCTGCGGCTGTGGCGCAGGCCGCCGTGTGCCACTGCTCGACGAACCAACTGTGCTCACATTGGATGCGGCATTACTATTTTCAAAATGAAGTAAAGTGTGGTGTCTCGCTGGACATTTGCGACAACTATTTCTACTATTACATAAAACAACGAGGTGTTTAGTACCGAGACAATTAAAACAAAAATTATTAGCGCGAACAAATTTATAACGATCATTAGGCGACAATTTTAGGAAACCAGGACACTTGTACAATTGCGAATGATGAGTATTACACAAAGAGCAAACAGGTGATTGTACATGTGCTGGTGCGGTATTAACATAAGTATGAGTTGACCTCAGTGACCTCGATGAGGCATCTATTTTGCGTTCAGAACTAACAACTTTCTTCGCGCCTTCATGTTTCGATGAAGAGCGTTGCAATATTTTTATATGCTCGCGAACAAAACTTTCTAAGTCTTCGAACTTAGGAATTTTATTGCCGCGATGATCCGACTCAAATAAACGAATGGTTTCGGAATCTAATTTCTTTAAACCCATATACAAAAATAAGAAGTCGCAGAGGTCATCGATCTTTAGGTTCTTTACGGCGCGAACAGATGATGCGAAAGTATCTAGAAACTTCTCTAAGTTTTGATCGTTACATGCCGTAATAGATTTCAAGTCAAACATCTGATCCAAATATGCGTTAGCTACCGATCTTTTATCCTCATACTTAGCTTTTTAGGTTCTTTACGGCGCGAACAGATGATGCGAAAGTATCTAGAAACTTCTCTAAGTTTTGATCGTTACATGCCGTAATAGATTTCAAGTCAAACATCTGATCCAAATATGCGTTAGCTACCGATCTTTTATCCTCATACTTAGCTTTCAAAGTATTTAAAATTAAATTATAATTTTCGGCACTAAACGTAATTCCAGCGCAAACGGTTATAGCTTTACCAGTCAATTTTTCAACGAGATAATGCAATTTTTCGTGATCTGTCAACGAAACGTTCTTATCTATTGTATTCTCAAAACTATCTATAAATAAACCCCAATTGCGAATGTTACCATCAAATTCGGGTATTTGAATTGGTGGCAACTTAGGTCGGTCGCGAGTGGGATTGGGTCGGTCAGACGGTTTCTCCAAATTCCTAGCGACGCGTTTGATACGACAATACAAATCGTCAAACGACGACAAGGCCTGATAACTCACTGAGTAATCGGGATTTAAATTTAACTCTAAAACGTTGATGTCATGTACCAAGGTTTCGAAATCCGCGCGTAAACTATCTAAGTTTTCTATAGAACACAAGAACGAATCTCTAATGGCCAAATCAGAGGTTTTAAGTGCATTATCACAAATCGATTGTACGCGAGAGTAAATCATTTCTCTTTTAGCGTATAAAAGTTTCAATTGAACCCCATTACCGGTCCTATCAACCTTTGGGGACATGTTTACAATTAAATATCAAACTAAAGTGCGGTAAACAACAAAATATGAAATGACTTAATCTTAGCGGTACAGAGCAGCGACGCGGCGCGAGCGATATTTCGTAGGTAGGTAGGTACTTATAACTGCGAGTGCACGCTTGAACAAAACGCGCATAGCAACAGCCAGATCGTACTTACGCGAGCCAGACCGCTGTCTAGGTTCAACTATTATTTCAGGGATTAAGTATTGCGTAATATCTATTCAAATTAAAATACTTTCGTATGAATTTGAATGAAATGCGAGGGAGGTAGGTATAACCACGTATCTACCCACGTAGGTATTAGGTAAATACGATGCGAGCTGCGGCGAACGGACAACTTAATTGAAACAAATAAAAACAAAAGCCAAATGCGTTAGGTATTACACTGTGCCTATGCACTCGGGTGTCTAGGATACCTAAGATCTAAACCTAAATTCCTAGATGCGGGGTTTTCTACTAAAATAACTAGGTATTTAGGTGCGGTGCGTTTATTCTCAATAGAATAATAACAAATGCGAAACTACGACCAAGGATTGATACGATAAGAGAAATGCGCGCGAGGTATAGCCACGTACCTAACCTATGTATGTATTAGGTAGATACGATGCGAGCCAGTGGCGAACGGACAGCAAAAAATCTAAACCTAAATGCCTAGATGCGGGGTTTTCTACTAAAATAACTAGGTATTTAGGTGCGGTGCGTTTATTCCCAATAGAATAATAACAAACTACGAACTACGGCTAAGGATCCGGTTCGATCAGGACCAAAGAGAATGGTAGCGCAATTCTCGCCACGTGAGCTAGTGGACTGTATTTCGCGGGGGGTGAAGTTAACTGTTCCATTGACGCTTTACACAACAAACAAGACAGCTGATCGGGTTGCCGCGGATGTGGTTTAGGCAATGAATGCAACCCGAGAAATTAGGAGAGGATGCACTAACCTTCACGGGGCCACGTGCCGGCTGGGCCGATGCACCGATCTTCTCTTCCTGGCTCAGGAGTTGCCACCCACATCACTAAATCACTTGAGGCACACACGAGAGGCACAATCCGATTGGTAAAGGTCTATGAAAGCGGTTAAAATCCAACAAACATTATTAATTTCTAAGAGTCACGCGCGCCGCCGGCCATCGTTATTAGTTCAAAGTGCGAAGTGAATATGCGTCTATTTTGACAATTGGCGGGCGAAAACTATTGCTATCTTTCACTTAGAGGTAGTGCGGGAGGGAGATGGGTATAGGGAGCGTGTGTTCAGCGCCAACCAAGTAAGACGATTTGAGTTACTACTACTGGCGCCACCACGCTCAATTGTACTAACATAGAATAAGAGAATTATGACTAAGATAAAATGAGTCTGTGTTACTTAAATAAACAAACATATTATTATTTATGCAATGGCGCCAAAATTGTATAATAAACTACCAAAGCAAATTCGCACATATCCAGACGTCTGTGAATTTAAGCGCTCCCTGTTTGACTTTCTTGTCGACAGAACATATTACTCCGTGAATTAATTTTTAAATGACAATCA
Source organism: Eilema griseolum (assembly GCA_963662185.1). Lineage (NCBI taxonomy): Eukaryota > Metazoa > Arthropoda > Insecta > Lepidoptera > Erebidae > Eilema > Eilema griseolum. The sequence continues at coordinate 2,614,251 of OY759254.1, forward strand.
CTGACGGAATATAATTTTTTACTAACCTATTTGACATTTAATACTTATCATTCACTGACATTCGTAATTTCATTTTACTTTAATTAATTTTGTAATATATTTTAATTTGGTTAAATATAATAATATGTTATTGATATATTATTTATTTAAAAATGTTAAATTGTTATTTTCGTATGCCTTTTGGGCGGAACATGGAAGATCGTATTGTTTAATGTAACACCTTTGTACCACCTGTGTTGAACAAAATAAAGTTGATAATGGATAATTGATATATTATAATAGATTTAATAAGTGAATATAGATAAAATAAGAAAAACCATATACTAGGAATATGTATATTGCATCCTGGGTAAATGTAGTAAATTGAAATTAGTAAGTTTCTAGGATATTTTTGTCTATTAAAGATACTTTTGTCTATTAAACACCTGTATCTCTTTCCGCCGCGGTATACCGTGGTAGCTTAGTAGTATGGGTAATGGACTGCCGAGACGAGGTCTCGGGTTCGATCCCAGGTTTTACCATGGCACACACCAATGACTTTTCGATGCCTTTCGATATTATGTGTGTATTTATCGCAGGTTTATAAGTGCCCGGTTAAAGGCAATAGGCTCGCCACCTATTACACAGGGACCTAAACATAAACTAGTGAAATGTGGGTACTAGCACCGCTGCCTACCCCTTCGGGGTTATAGGCGTGAGTTTATGCTGTATGTTATGTTATTTCTTTCAGTTCCATTCACTGTTGGTAGAATACAACATTTACTTCATGCCCAACATTACCTCCAGTTCTTCTCGAAGATGTTCCTCCTCATCATTTTTTCCTCCTCTTTGTACGTTTTGCTGTGATGGCTAGTGTATCTGTCAAAAGCGATGTCTACGTGCTGTGGGATGGCAGGGTGCAGCATTTGGATGTTAGTTTGGAAATTCTTGGCTAACTCTTCTGAACTAACACAATTATCCGCTAAAAATATAAAACTGAGTTTCAGGGGTTTCATATCAAAATACCGATGGACAAAAGGGTTTTTCATACCACGAAAGTGGTTACCGTGGCCTATGGACGTGTGTAACGCCAGAGAAGCCACACTCGCGCTGTCGACCCTGTAAGCACAGAGTCTCTGTGCCGTCAGTGTAGAGGACAAAGCAGGACAAGCCTTTAGTCATACCACTGACAGCACAAATTCTCCAGCGAGCTTTGGCTACCCTACATACCGCTGGGAACACATCACGAAGTTATTATAACCGCGGTATTCTGTAGGGCAGAGTACTTCCCCAGTCGGACCGCTCAATTGGACGGAAATACCGCCGTGTCCTACCTTCTAGAATGACATGTTGGTAGATGTAGTCCTAAAGAATCGGACAACATAGACTAAGTTAGACTGTCTAACTACAAACTTCGATATCAGCAATGGATAGAGCCCATCAAGAAAATCTGACTGAAAACCGACCCCAACCAAATCGGACAAAGGTTCAGAGGATGGGAACTTAGAAAAGTTTATTTAAATAAAATGTTAAGATCACCATCAAGAAGTGTCAATTCCTCTTCAGAAACAGAATTCTTGAAATTGTAATAATTTGTGACGGAGTGATCTATTAATTGCCCGAGAACCAAATGATACATTTGGTATGTATGCCTGAAAAAAAAATAGATTACATAAGAACAGTATCGTTGAGGAAGTATGGAACAATTAAGATAAGATAAGATTCATTTATTTGTAAGCATATTGTATAAAAATTGTTACAAAGTTGGTTGTACATAATATTCTGCTGTCTTCAGCGTATAAATATTGAAAGGTTGTAATACAAATTCAAATAATGTCAGCATACAATTAATAATAATTCCTCGTTTAAATGATATTGGTCATAATAGAATTTTTACAATTACTAAATATCAAATCATAGATTATACAAGTCAAGGTTCACAGAATAAGTGAATTTTAGACTCAAAACGTTCGCTTAGGAAGTTTTTCTTGGAATTGTAAACATTTAATCAGAAGGAATTGGAATAGTTTATATTTAAATGTCTTAAGCTTTAGAGCCTTAAACTGATCACACAGCCACTGCCGCCAGCGGTAAATTTTTTTATACCACTTAAGTGGCAGACAAGCGCACGGCCCACCTGATGGAAAGTGGTTACCGTGGCCTATGGACGTGTGTAACACCAGAGAAGCCACACTCGCGCTTCCGACCCTGTAAGCACAGAGTCTCTGTGCCGTCAGTGTAGAGGACAAAGCAGGACAAGCCTATAGTCATCCCACTAACAGCACAAATTCTCCAGTGAGCTCTGGCCACCATACTCACTGCTGGGAACACAACACGAAGTTATTATAACCGCGGTATTCTGTAGGGCGGAGGTACTTCCCTAGTCGGACTGCTCAATTGGGCAGAAATACGGCCGTGTCCTACCTCCTAGTTATTCCAATTCTAGCCAAAGAGGCGGGAGCAGTCCTGTATCTTCCCTAGCAGAGGGTACAGTGGCAAAAGGTAGTCTGGTTCTCCAGACACAGCCCTAGCGGTGACGCCCTCCCGTTTCAGAGTTAGGGTGGCGCCACTCAAAACGTAGAGTCTAACAAAACCACTCCCGGTGACCGTCGGGATCGATGTCAGTAGAGTTGTCCGAACGGATACCACACAGTGCGCACCGTCTCAGATCGCAATGTGTTGGGATGAATTCCCTGCCTATGGCGAGAGGTGCGATGATAGAATGTAAATATGTGCAACAAGTCAAACAACCTCTTGCGTTAAGAGAGGGTTCACATCTATAGTGTAATTACCGAGGTTCGAACTCGGAACCTCTCGACCATAAGGTTGACTCCTTAACCTCTAAGCCTAACCGGTGGGAGAGGTATAGTCGAACTTGAGCCGACTAAAACGCACGCCGTCTGAGGGTATTTTTTTTACGTGCGCAAAATCCCCACGGATACCCCCACCAGAGCCGGTTGAAGAGGTTATGTCGGACTCGAACCGACCAAAACGCACGCAACCTGAGGGTCGTTTTTGGTTGCCGAAGGTGAGGTTGACAGGCCAACTCAGGGCCATCTCTTACGATCAGGCCCTTTCCTCGGGTGTGAGGACTACAGAGTCCCCAACTTGTCCCCGGAAACGGGGAGGCACGCGAGGCGTGCCAACTCCGCGGCCTGCTTCTGCCAGGATGACAGGTGGCTCCACCAGTCACCCCCAGGCCTGTGCTCATGGGGGTGGAGGTCGTTCATCGACTTTCCGACGCCCGAATTGCCTTCATATGCGGGCAGCTTGGCTTGCTATCCTTCGTCGCTCCCGCTGCCGCTCCCGCCCCGCCTCCTCCTTCCCGAGCATTACTTGCTCGCAGAATGAGATGCCGGCCACCCACGCATCCGTGCAGCGGACCATCGCCGCGAGGAAAGTGGAGAGCGTGACAACTCTCACTCCCAGGGCTGCCACGCCGGACACTCGGTGAGCGTGTGCGGCCCCGAGTTCTCGCTCGCGTCGCAGTGATAGCACTCGGTCGCTGGCTCTTTCTCCATCCGACGCAGATACTTCCCGAAGCACCCGTGCTCGGTGATCATCTGCGTCAGACGGTACGAGAGACTGCCGTGTGGCCTCTCTAACCACTCCCCCATGATGGATCTTACCGCCGCTACTACGGCGCGCCCTGCCGTCTGAGGGTTATATGTGTAGGTTGCTGGAGATGAAGTTGCCGGAAACATATCCCCTCAATTCTTAACTAGGCTAATAAAATTAGGTTTCAAAAACTTACTGTACAGGTAGATCAAAACCATCAGCAGTTTTATAGACGTACAGTGTTTCCTGCATTAACACTTTCCCCCCTGTGTCTATACTGGCCCAGACGTCAACTGGCTTGTCGAAAAGCACTGTCTGGCCTGAAATATTTAAGTAAGAATGTACAATAATTTTGCTACTACTGCACCATTCAAGACGTCAATATACTATTAAATAAAGATGCAGATTAACCGCGGTAGTCTAGTGGCATGGGTAATGGACTGCTGAGACGAGGTCTCGGGTTCGAACCCAGGTTTTAGCATGGCACACACCAACGACTTTTCGTTGCTTTTCGAAGTTGTGTGTATTTATCGCAGGTTTATAAGTGCACGGTTAATGGCAATAGGTTCGCCACCTAAACAAAAACTGGCGAAATGTGGGTGCTAACACCTCTCCTACCCCTTCGGGGATATAGGCGTGAGTTTATGTTATGTAAAAGATGCAGAACTAAGTCGTTCCCACAGGTACCTGTGAAGGTGAGCGCAGACACGTAGGGTAAGAAATCTACTTGTTCCATATCAAAGTGTGAGGATTCACAAAGCATTTCGCTTATCAGAGCCTCATTAGTCGTTGGATACTCCTGTAACAACAAACGATTGTACAAAATAAAACGTTTGGGCCTCTCCAATAAAACGTTGTGCTTCAGAAGTAGTAGGTACAGGAAAAGTAGCTTATAATTTAACGATCAGATCAAATAAGCCAATCAAAAAATCAGATCAATTGAGCAATCCCACTGGCGCCTCCGCTCTACAGAATATCGTGGCCATAATAACCTCGCGGCCATAATAACCTCGCGGCCATAGTAACCTCGTGTAATGTTCCTGACGGTCAATTCAATACGCAAGAACTCACTGCATAGTTTTTGTGCTGTCTGTGGGAAACCCAAAAGCTTCTCCTGCTTTGCCTTCTGCACTGACAGAGCGTCTCTCCTGGTGTTGCACACGTCCATAGACCATGGTAACCACTTTCCACCAGGTGGGCTGTATGCTTGTCTGCAAGTAAGTGGTATTAAAAAGAAATTCCTGTTGTTTTCAATATCGGTACAGTTGTTCCCTGAGATACCCAGGTGAACATACTAAAAGTCCCCGTAAGGGCCACGAGCTGGTTGGGAAAAATGTCACATTGTTTTTAGTTATTTACTTGTATACTTATTGAAAACTAACAATATCAACTGGACAAATGAGGTATCGTTAGAAGCATTTTAGTCGTCCGCTGGCGCCCTCTAACTCAAGAAATAAATTTGAGATAAATAGGTCGTGTTTGGTATCAACTGAAAGGGCTTAATTAGTACATTTCAAATATTTATAAATTATACCTATTTCTTACCCCAAAATAATATATTTAAAACTAAGATATTAAAAAATAAGTTTAAAACTAAAACCCGACTACTGAAAAAGTATTAAACAAGAAAATATCTAGGATAGCCATTGTCGTACGCCTCTTTTCCCTGCAATCATTGTTTTGTTTGACTAAGTGGCATACGTTTTTTTTTCTTGGTTTTTTTTTTGTTTTTTTTTTTCTTTTTTACTTGCGCAAAATCCCCACGGATACATCTCCACCGGAGCCGGTGAGAGAGGTTATGTCGGACTCGAACCGACTAAAACGCACGCCGCCTGTGGGTCGTTTCGGTTGCCGAAGGTGAGGTTGACAGGCATATCCCTCGCACCCCGGCCGACCCAGGGCCATCTCTCACGATCTGGCCCTCTTCTCGGGTGTGGGGACTACAGAGTCCCCAACTCGTCCCCGGAAACGGGGAGACCTGTCATCCGCAGGCCGGCGCTCATGGGGGACGGAGGTCGTTCATCGACCTCCGACGCCCGAGTTGCCTTCGTACGCGGGCAGCTTGGCTTGCGATCCTTCGTCGCTCCCGCTGCCGCTCCCGCCCCGCCTCCTCCTTCACGAGCATCCGCTGCCCACGCATCCGCGCAGCGGACCATCGTCACGAGCAAGGTGGAGAGCGTGAGAACCCTCACTCTCAGGGCCGCCACAAGCTCCCGCCTCGGCGTCTCCCACGCCGGACACTCATTGAGGGTGTCCCTGAGTCCTCGCTCGCGTCGCAGTGATGGCACTCGGACGTTGGCTCTTTCTCCATCCGACGCAGATACTTTCCGAAGCATCCGTGCTCGGTGATCATCTGCGTCGGACGGTACGAGAGGTTGGACTAAGTGGCATACGTGGCTATCCTAGATATTGTCTTGTTTAATACGTTTTCAGTTGTCGTGTTTTAGTTTTAAACATATTTTTTTTACTTCGTCGACCGAAACGCATCATCAGACGGCGCACCAGAAGGTTCATACATAGAGAAGTTTTTACCTCAGAATAACGTAAAAGAGAACTTTATACCGTGTAAATGATCCCCGTGTCAGCATAGTAGAAAACCTTGTTGGTACCTCCGAGATAATCCCTGCGGGAACGATTTTTTTCTGCGCTGTACCTGTTGACAGAGATGTGAATATTAAGGTAAGATGCCGTGACCAGCCGCAGACAGACGCTGCTGTCTGAGGTTTCCAAGTTTTTAAAAAAAACAAATTATAGTTTTATCTTACCTTTAAGATGGTTAATTGCTTTAAATATTACCTATTTTTGACTAATTTCCATAAAAGCATTATTTCGTTTGACAAGGTTTTAAAAATTGGGCCTTCAGTTCAGATGTAACCATTCAACCGCACATAAAAGTTCCATAGAAATAATAGAAAATCAGTCCCGTAATCCGCTGATTTACCCATAACTATGCATTTACATTTTTTTCACACATTACTTTATAAACTTGCTAATGGCGCCGCTTATAGACGGCGTCATTGAAAAGCCGCAATGAATTAAAGTAATTAGCAAATTATCATATACATATTTATTTCATGGTAGTTCAGCTTTTTGTTCAATGGATAAGTGAATTAAATGCTTTCATTTTCGTAAATATACTTTTTATGGTTTTATTATGGTTTATAGCAGGCAGCAAAATCATAAGAAACAAACGAATGTCGGCCGACAGGATTAGCATTTTACCTTGAAGAAAGTAACGATAATTAATGACGATTTATACATACATAAATATACTCACTCCCGTAAATCCCCGAAATGGTCGGCAGAGGTGTAATAACACCTCCATTTCGCCAGCTATGATTATTGTTTATTACTTTATTGCATTTCTTTTTATTGTTCAAAATCCAATTATAAATTAATTGGATTTTTTTTAAATTATATACCAAAGTTATCCAGCTGTCCCAAAGTAGCTACGGTATCTAAATAGTCACCATATTTCAAAAGGCTCCTTTTGTGTAGTCAGGAAATCCAGTTTTTCCCCGTTGAAATGATATTCCGACGGCCAAATAATTTCGTGTTCATCGTCACCTAATAATAAAAAAATACAAATTTCAAAAATGTTATAGGTACTGTCGGAGCTTTTTTTTAAGTGCGCAAAATCGCCTCGGATACCCCCCCCCCCCCCCCCCCCAGCGGAGTCAGTGGAAGAGATATCGGACTCGATCCGACCAAAACTCACGACGCCCGTGGGTCGTGTTTGGTTGCCGAAGGTGAGGTTAACAGGCATATCCCTCGCACCCCGGCCGACCCAGGACCATCTCTCTCGATCTGGCCCTCTCCTCGGGTGTGGGGACCACAGAGTCCCCAACTCGTCCCCGGAAATGGGGAGGTGCGCCGCCCAGCAAAGTACTATCGGAGCTTACAGGAACATCACTCATGGGTATTTAAACTATAATGGTCTCTCACATCAGTATCAAAATAAACGGGATATTTGCCATGTTTCATTGTACACGAATATTCACGAAATATCGGAAACTCAAAACAATGAAACATGGTATATATCCCGTTTATTTTGATACTGATCAGTCTGATCACTCATGGAATTAGAATTATTTTAACCGACTTCTAAAAAGGAAGAGGTTCTCAGTCGGTACGTTTTTTTATGTATGTACACTCGCTGAGATTTATGATCCGACCGGGATTTATGGCAGACGATATTCGACAGACGACGGTCAAGTGCCTGCCTACTATGTCTGTGATGCAATCAATTGAAATAATATGATCTCTCGCGGTAGGCACCGGCTTCTAACAGACTTTTTTGAAATCCGTTTTTCATATGTAGTTTTTTATTTTATCTATCGTGAGTATTGCTGTGATTTTATTTTGATTTTTTTTTCGTGTTATTGTATTTTTGTAGTACGATTTTGGTACTTCTTATGTTATTATGAGATACACCGAGCCCAATTTATCAATTATATTTGTATGAAAATTATTTATCAAAAACAAAGCAACATGCTAGTGGAGTCTCAAATATTAAAATTATATACTTGACTACTTACTCTAAAATATTAAAACTAAAATAACTCACCTACTAGAACATATCCAGATATTAAATAAAAACAAAGAAACAACACGAAAATGGTGGGCAATGCCGCCATCTTGTTGTAGGGCGAATACAGGATTGATCTCAGTAACGTATCAATTTGCCATTTTATAGCTGAAAGTATATCTGAGGCATTGTGCACACTGGCCATTTATGTAACTCACAGCAAGTTTCATGTGATATTTTATGCCACATAGGTGGCAAACAAGCACACCGTCTACTTGATGGAAAGTGGTTACCGTGGTCTATGGATGTGTACACACAGCTTGGCGGCCTCATCAGATACTTTTTCCCGCCCCGCTTAAATGAGCCGGGACTGTAGAAAGAAGATAACACGTGAGCTGGTAATATAATCCAGGTTTTGGTGCTGCAACAAAGAAAAGAGTCTCCAAACTGCTTGATACGGCAAAAGCAAGACGCTCGTATATTCTGTATAGTTTGAGGGTGATATCTAAGCCCTGCATGTGTAGTGAGGAGTAAGGAGAAGGTAAGGAGAAGGTAGGATTAGTTGAAAGAGCTCACCATAGTAGAGACCGTAAAATACAGCGATCTCCACGCATGTGCAAAGACCACCCTATAAAAACCTTCCAATGCCCTTCTTGAAGAACCCAATACTGCAGTTGCTTGGAACAACGCAGCAAGAAGTTCTCTCCACAGCGCAAGCGTGCGGAGGATTAAATTCCTTTCATACCTCAATGTGCGCACAGGGTCCAGGCCCCAATGTATTAGGGTGAATTCCCTGGCTATTGGTGCAGTGCGTTCATGACATTACTTCCAATTAGTTCCACCCTCTACCTTCCTGCACAAGACAACACGAGCAGGGCTTAGATGTCACCCGCATACGGTACAGAATATCCCATCAAGAACCAAGCGAACGGAGACTCTTTCCTTTGTCGCACTATTAATGTCTGGAATTCGTTACCAGCTCACGTGTTTCCTTCTTCGTACAGTCACGGGTTCTTTAAGCAGGACGTGAAAAAGCTTATGATGAGGCTGATTGTAACAAGCTTACCATGAGGCGAGGCGAAATCTAACTAACGTGTCTTATATAAAAAAACTACAATAAAGTTAGTGTCATTCAACAAAAAATCATTACCGCCCTTTATTACAACACAAGCTGTTTAGAACAGGTGTTGTCTCACAGGTGAGATTGACAGGTTCTCCGAAGAATTACCTTGAACCTGGTTTTGCCATAATTATTCCAGACCACCTCTGAAATAAATTTTATTCAGATCCATGTAACTATTCCATTTTTTGACCCCAAGCCTCGAAAGAAATATCTATGCTCAGTGAATTTCAGCTCCTCCGCCGCCGTCACAGCCTCGTTTATCCGCAGCCCTGCCCAAAAGACATCCATAAAACGTTTACTGCTAAACTAAAATAGAACTAGTACACGTGACGTGATTGATGTCTTTTGTGTGTACATGGTACTTCATACTTGTGATAAAATTAAATAAATAAGAGTTACCAAAACAAATAGAAATTAGGTAGCATTATTTAAAACTTAATGAGTTTGTTAATGGTGGTGATTTTAATGAGATCGACCAAATTACGTTCATTATGATAACCTTTGTGGAAAAATAAAATAAAAAAAAAACAGTAGGAGTGTTTAGGTATTTTCTTGCATATACCTCGGGAGTCACACTCGCGCTGCCGACCTTGTAAGCTCAGAGTTTCTGTGTATCTGTGAAGACAAAGCAGAACAAGCCTGTAGTCTTCCCACTGACAGCACAAAAACTCTCCAGTGAGCTCTGGCTACCCTACTCACCACTGGGAACACAACACGAAGTTACTATGGCCGCGGTATTCTGTAGGGCGGAGGTACTTCCCCAGTCGGACTGTTCAAGTGGACGGAAATACTGTCGAGTCCTACCTCCTTGTAAAATATATGATTCCGGCCATATGAAGTCTGGGGCCTCTTTAAATCTGATGACCTGATGATGGCTTGGCTTTTTTTCACCCGCATATGCGAGTGACCCCAGGCTTCAGGGCACATCGCGGTAGCGACGGTTAGGCTCATCAGGACGAACAAAGTTGGCGACACCGTAGCCTCTCGTACCGGCTGATGACACAGGTGGTTTCCGGGAACATCTGATGATCGCTGCAATCTATGGATGCGACCGAGATGTTCCTCGGATGACGATGATGAGCACACCCTCAATTCTTCTAAAACGAAACCACTGTTAAACCACAGATACTACTAAAGAAGTTTTAAAGTTTAGACTATATTTCTATACGCTTATAGTTCATTTTTTTTATACATTACACGTCAATTAGACTTCGCCTCGCCTGATGGTAAACTAAAGGCCAATTCTTAGGAAAGAGGGTCACTATTATAGACACTAAGTAAAGTTACGATGGTGGCACTCAGCTTGGCGGCCTCATCAGATGCTTTTTCCCGCCCCGCTTAAACGAACCGGGACAGTAGGAAGAAGATAACACATGAGCTGGTAATATAATCCAAGTCTTGGGGCTGCAGCAAAGAAAAGAGTCTCCAAACCGCTTGATACGGCAAAAGCAAGACACTCGTATATTTTGCACAGTATGAGGGTGATATCTAAGCCCTGCACGTGTAGTCCCGTGTAGGAAAGGAGAGGGTGCGATTAGTTGAAAGAGCTCACCATAGTAGAGACCGTAAAATACAGCGATCTCTACGCATGTGCAAAGACCTCGTTATAAAAACCTTCTAATGCCCTTCTTGAAGAACCCAATATTGCAGTTGCTTGGAACAACGCAGCAGGAAGTCACAGCGCAAGCGTGCGGAGGATTAAATTCCTTTCATGCCTCAATGTGCGCACAGGGTCCGGCCCCAATGTATTAGGGTGAATTCCCTGGCTATAGGTGCAGTGCCATCATGACATTACTTCCAATTAGTCCCACCCTCTACTTTCCTGCACAAGACAACACGAGCAGAGCTTAGATGTCACCCACATCCGGTACAGAATATCCCATCAAGAACCAAACGAACGGAGACTCTTTCCTTTGTCGCACTATTAATGTCTGGAATTCGTTACCAGTTCACGTGTTTCCTTCTTCGTACAGTCACGGGTTCTTTAAGCAGGACGTGAAAAAGCTTATGATGAGGCTGATTGTAACAAGGTTACCATCAGGCGAGACGGAATCTAGCTAACGTGTCCTATATAAAAAGACTACAATAAAGTTAGTGTCATTAAACAAAAAATCATTACCACACTTTATTACAACACAAGCTGTTTAGAACAGGTTGTTTTGTAATAAAGTGCGGTAATGATTGTTATTGTTGGCTCACAGGTGAGATTGACAGGTTCTCCGAAGAATTACCTTGAACCTAGTTTTGCCATAATTATTCCAGACCACCTCTGAAATAAATTTTTATTCAGATCCATGTAACCATTTCATTTTTTGATGCGATTGAGCTTCACACAGGCCCATAAACCCCAAGCCTGGAAAGAAATATCTATGCTCAGTGAATTTCAGCTCCTCCGCCGCCGTCACAGCCTCGTTTATCCGCAGCCCTGCCCAAGAGACATCCATAAAACGTTTACTGCTAAACTAAAATAGAGTACACGTGACGTGATTGATGTTTTTTGTGTGTACATGGTAATTTATATTCGTGATAACATTAATTAGATAAGAGTAACCAAAACTAATAGAAATTAGGCAGCATTATTATAATGGTGGTGATTTTAATGAGATCGACAAAATTACGTTCAAAATTATCGTTACGTGGAAAAATCAAGTTCCTCAAACAGTAGGGGAGTTTAGGTATTTAACAGCATCGTTATAATTTTTGCATATAAGTCGAAGGTTTTTTTTATACCACTTTTGTGGCAGACAGGCACACGGCCCACCTGATGGAAAGTAGTTACCGTGGCCTACGGATGTGGGTAACGCCAAAGGAGTCACACTCGCGCTTGCGACCTTGTAAGCTCAGAGTTTCTGTGTATATGTGAAGACAAAGCAAAACAAGCCTGTAGTCTTCCCACTGACAGCACAAAAACTGTCCAGTGAGCTCTGGCTACCCTACTCACCGCTGGGAACACAACACGAAGTTACTATGGCCGCGGTATTTTGTAGGGTGGAGGTACTTCCGCAGTCGAACTTTTCAAGTGGACAGCAATACCGCTGTGACCTACCTCCTTGTAAAATATATGATTCCGGGGTGCCATATGAGTCTGAGGCCTCTTTAAATCTGATGACTTGGTGATGGCTTGGTTTTTTTTTTTTTTTTATAGGACACGTCAATTGGACTTCGCCTTGCCTGCTGATAAGCTGAAGGCAAAATCCCAGAAAAGAGGGTCACCATTACTTACACATACCGTGTGACAATGGTGACACTCAGCTTGACGGCCTTATCATATGCTTTTTCACGCCCCGCTTAAAGGACCCGGGACTGTAGGAAGAAGGAAACACGTGAGCTGGTAATGAATCAGGCCTTAATGGTGCGACAGAGGAAAGAGTCTCCGAACCGCTTGGTTCTTGATCGGATGTTTTGCACCGTGTGCGGATGACATCTAAGACCTGCACGCGTTGTCCTGTGTAGGAAAGGGGAGGGTGGGACTAATTGGAAGAGCTCATCAGAACACTCCCCATGGTACAGACGGTAAAATACAGCCATGGACGCAACATCTCTACGCAGCTGTAAAGGTTCTAGGGTGTTCGTGATCTCGGGATTCCCAATGATGCGGACCGCACGTCGCTGCAACCTGTCGAGAGCATCTAGTAAGTACTTTGCTGAACCATCCCAGAGATGCGAGCAGTACTCCACACAGGAGCGAATTTGTGTCTTGTATAGAAGACACCGCTGCTCCGGCGTGAAAAATCGTCTCACTCTGTTCAGGACTCCGAGTTTTCGTGAGGCTGTTTTGATGATGCTTTCGATGTAGTTTTTGTTATTCAGGTGCGGCAGTGGCGTGCTCTGAAGAGTGGGGAGGGGAAGGAAAGAAGATACTTTTGCTGTAAACGCACATGCCTGCGTCTTCTTGGCATTGAACTCAACCAGGTTCTCAGAGCCCCATTGAGAAATGTGATTCAGGACCCCGTCAAGCTCAGTGACAAGAAGCTGCCTTTTCTCTGCGATATCTGACTGCTTGGCCGCAGGATGTCCATGATAACTCCCATGTAAAGTGCTATCGTCTGCATAACAATGAACATTGCCGGTAGACAACATGTCGTTGATATGCAGAAGAAAGAGAGTGGGTGATAAGACGGACCCCTGGGGCACGCCAGCATTAACCTGCCGAAACTCCGAAGCTCGTCCGTCACAAAGGACGCGGCGAATACGGCGCCCCTGCAGGAAGCAGCTAGCAACCCAGTTGCACAGCCTAGAAGGCAGACCAAAGGCAGGTAGCTTAGAAAGAAGCGATTTGTGCCAGACTCTATCGAAAGCTTTGGCGATGTCAAGACTAATTGCCAGTGACTCACCGTGCTTGTCCATAGCCTCACCCCAAAGATGGGTAACGTATGCTAGAAGATCACCCGTTGACCGTTTCGGTCTGAAGCCATATTGCCGGTCATTAATTAAGGAGTGATCCTCTAGGTGCCGCATGAGCTGTTTGTTAATTATGTGCTCGAACACTTTGCACAGCACTGAGGTGACGGCTATGGGTCGATAGTTGGCTGGCTCCGAGCGATCCCCCTTCTTGGGAATCGGCTGAATATTCGCCTCTTTCCAAGGCAAAGGCACTGTACCCGAACTGTAGGATAGCCGGTACAGGCGCGTAAGCATTGGAGACAACTCCGCTGCACATTTTTTCAAAACTACCGCTGGAATACTGGCTTTCCGGACATCGAGTGATTGCAGCACTGCACGGACATCGCGTTGCCTGATATGGATATCAGGCATCGCGTGGTCACTGTCGGGTAGTGTTGGTGCCTGCGTACCACAATCATCGATTCGGGAGTTGGCCGCAAAGAGATTAGCCAGCAGATTTGCCTTCTCTTGCGGCTCATGGGCCAGGGATCCATCAGGGTTACACAGCGGAGGCAGCGAAGGCTGACAGAACAGCGGTTTTTTCGGCTACCCGTATTTGCATTATGATAATGCCAGACTCCAGGGTATGTCGTGGTAGCGACGGTTAGGCTCATCAGGAAGGACAAATTTCAGAGACGACACAGTAGCCTCTCGTAACGGCTGATGACACAGGTGGTTTCCGGGAACATCTGATGATCGCTGCAATCTATGGACGCGACCGTGATGTTCCTCGGACGACGATGATGAGCATTCCCTCAATTCTTCTAAAACGAAACCACTGTCAAACCACAGATACTACTAAAGCAGTTTTAAAGTTTAGACAATATTTCAATACGCTTATAGTTATTTTTTATACATGACACGTCACTTCGCCTCGCCTGATGGTAAACTGAAGGCAAAGTCTCAGAAAAGAAGGTCATCATTACTTACATTATACCATATAGGCATTTAAACTATCATGGTCACTCACATCAGTATCAAAATAAACGGGATATTTACCAAATTGAAGCACATAAGCGGCGTTCTACAAAAGAATGGATACAATCGCCGGATAAGACCACCCAGACTCACCACAAATAAACCTCGGAACTGTTAGGTGGAAAGACAGCCAGCCTTTTTACCCTACATCAAAGGAGTGTAACTTAAAATGACTTATATGTTAATGAATTAATCAATATTCATTTAAACAAAATTTTACGAACATATTTCACTGATAAAATATGAGATAGTTTTCATTTGAGTCTCTCCTAATGAATCTCTCTACTCAATTGGAGGTCTCTTTCAACTATATGACCTTCTGGCTGCCCAAAGAAGGCCTTATAACACATGTTTACAAATAACCTAGTTTCACCCACACCAGGTATCATTGTTTTTTTTTTATACCACTTAGTTGGCAGACAAGCACACGGCCCACCTGATGGGAAGCGATTACCGTGGCCTATGGACGTATGCAACACCAGGGGTGCCACACTCGCGCTGCCGACCATGAAGGAACCTTCTGATGCCCCTCTTGAAGAACCCCATATTGTAGGCGCTTGGGAAAATCGCAGCAGGGAGGTCATTCCACAGCTTGAGTGTAAATGGGAAGTACTTTCTTTTATACCGCACAGTCCGCACCGTCTCAGGTCGCAATATGTGAGGATGAATTCCCTGCCTATGGCGAGAGGTGCGATGATAGAATGTAGCTACGGGCATCATGTCAAACAATTCATCTGAGCACAAACCATTGTATAGGCGGTAGAACACACACAGTGAGGCAAAATCCCTCCTAAGGCTAAGAGGTTCCACACTACCTGTGAGTATGGGATTGTCAACCAGCCTCAATGCCCGTCTTTGCACTGAGTCGAAGGGGTCAAGCTGGTATGCAGGTGCTCCAGCAAAAAGGTGACAGCAGTACTCCATGTGAGGCCGGACCCTGTGCTTTATAAAGAAGGAGTTGCTGCCCCGCAGTGAAGTACTGCTTCGCCCTGTTGAGCACCGGTTAACTTTTTCCCACTCAAAATTTAAGTTAGGGAACACCCAATCAAGAATAAAATTGCCATTGTCTATCACTACAGGCCCGGGCTTAGCAATGGCTTTGCGCAATTTCACCTTACCTCCAAACATAGCCTCAATCTTCTTTTTAATAGGAACATATGCCATTGGTACCACTTCAATTAGAACTCCTTTTTTATAACGGTCGCCTAGCTTCTTAGCATCTTTAGTGTAATCAGCAATTACAATAAGCTTTTTCGAACAAGAAGCAATAATTTTTTCCTGAAGCAAACAACCACCGCTTCCTTTGATCAAATTCATTTTACTGTCCACCTCGTCGGTTCCATCAATGGTAAGATCTATAACCGGACTCGTGTCCAGTTCACCTAGTATTAGGTTATGTTTTATGATTAGCCGTTTGGCTTGGAATGATGTCGGTACGCAGGTCACCTTCAAGTTTTCTGTTTGGACGCATTCTGCCAGGCGTTGTACAGCATATACAACCGTAGAACCACATCCGATACCGAGAATAGAATTATTTTGAACGAAATTATCAACTGCGTAATTGGCAGCAGCTTGTTTGGCTTCTTCGAGAGACATTTTTACGTTTGTGCTTGTGCTGTATGACCGACAAATCTTACTAACAGATGCACTACACGTCAAGGCCCTCGCTGTGTAGATTTTAAGTAACATTCAATATATAAATGTATTATATGTTCTTTAGATTAAACGTTTATTTTGGTTTGGTCAAATGACGAAAAAAAAAGATCGCTAACATCCTGAAGAAGGTATCGGTCAAAACTATTTTCACTCCTTTTAAAAAGCTGTCGCAATGCCTGCGCTCACCCAAAGATGGCTCCCTACTGAACAGACCGGAAGTGTACAAAATTGACTGTAGCTGTGGTAGTTCTTATATAGGACAAACAATAAGAACGGTTACATGCCGAATCAAGGAACACATCAGAGCAGTCAAACACAATGAACCGCATAAATCTGCAATCGCTCAACATTTATTGGAGTCCGGTATGAACCACTGGATCGAGCTACATAACCCTCAGATGCTCTCGACTGAGCGCCACTATATACCAAGACTGGTTAGGGAAGCAATTGATATAAAAAAGTATAAAAATTTCAATCGTGAGGATGGGTTTCAACTGCCGAACGTCTGGCATCCAGTGGTTCGTCTTAGCAAAAACAACCGGGAACAAGCTAAAACAAAATCGCGAGTGGATACAGTAAGCATCGTATGTCGTGAACGTGATCGAGATCGGGTTCGAGTTTGTAGTGAGAGTGAGACCAATAGTAGTGCAGATACGCGTAGTAAAAGAACTCGAAAGAGGGTAGATCGATATAATTACTCCTAGGAAAAAAGTTTTTCTCTGTTCACCGCCACTACTCCAGTTCCTCCGTGATCATGGTGCTTGCAACAGTGCCGAAATATCGGAAACTCAAAACAATGAAACATGGTAAATATCCCGTTTATTTTGATACTGATACATTATACCATGTTACAATGGTGACACTTAGCTTGACGGCCTCATCATATGCTTTTTCATGCCCCGCTCAGTGAGTAGGGTGGCCAGAGCTCACTGGAGAATTTGTGCTGTCAGTGGGATGACTTGTCCTTCTTTGTCCTCTACACTTTTTTTGTTATTTTTTTACGTGCGAAAAATCCCCACGGATACCTCCCCACCGGAGCCGGTGGCGGAGGTCATGTAGGACTCGAACCGTCGTTTTGGTTGCCGAAGGTGAGGTTGACAGGCATAGACTACAGAGTCCACAACTCGTCCCCGTCCTCTACGCTGACGGCACAGAGACTCTATACTTACAGGCTCGACAGCGCTAGTGTGGCTTCTCTGGTGTTACAAACGTCCATAATGAAAACATCCCTGAACTTCCTTTTGTAAGTATTTGTATAGGTATGGGAGATCTAGTTATACTGGTATTGTCACAGTTATATCCTGTTACAGAACCATCTTGAATGAATTAATAAAAAAATGTGGTAAAAATATTTTTGTGACATGGAAAATACAATATTATGGATTTGATTTATATTATACCAGATAGGCGGCATATCAGCACACAACCCACCTGATGGAAAGTGGTCACCGTGGCCCATAGACGTGTGTTATACTAGGAGCGTCATACCGTGCTGCCAACCCAGTAGTCTCAACCTTCTATCTTTCTTCAAGAACTTATAATACTAGAGGTTTTACAAATAAGGGGTTCTTCAAGAGGGGCATTAGAACGTTTCTTCAGGGTTGGCAGCACCAGTGTGACGCCCCTGGTGTTGCACACGTCCATAAACCACGGTACCCACTTCGCATTAGGTGGGCCGTGTGCTTGTCTGCCACCTATGTGGTAAAAAAAGGGTATTGTAGTCGCTTGGGAAGACCGCAGCAGGGAGTCTGTTCCACAGCTTGGATGGAGTTTCTTTTTTTCTACTGATCTGTTAGAAGTCGGTGCCTACTTTATTCGTCGTGCCTGAACTATTATGATGCAATCAATTGAAATAATACGGCTTCTTGGGTTAGGCACCGGCTTCTAACAGATCAATAAATCTGTAAATTCAGTTTTTTTTATTCTAGTTTTTTTTTTCAGGTAAGTATAAAAGTGGTTCCCGATAGAGTAGAATTTGGACCACCCCATCTCTTACCGTGCGGTGTAGTACAAGGCGACTAAGGGCTGTTTAATATCAAACCGATATATACAGACAAGATTCAGCCTTAAGTGCATGGCTCGAGTCAACAATAGTGCCCGGAATACGGCAACATGTTCACCCCCTATTACGTGGGACCGAATACAATTATTGGTGAAATGTGAGTGTTAATTCACCTCTGCCTAACCCTACAGGGATAAAAGCGTGATTATATGTATGTATGTAAGTATAAAAATCACGGTAGCCTAGTGGTATGGGTAATGGACTGCTGAGACGAGGTCTCGTGCTCGAACCCAGGTTTTACCATGGCACACACCAATGACTTTTCAATGCTTTTCGAAGTTATGTGTGTAGTTTTCGCAGGTTTATAAGTGCCCGGTTAATGGTAATAGGCTCGCCACCTATTATATTGGGACGTAAACATAAACTGGCGAAATGTGAGTGCTAGCACTTCTGCCTACCCCTTCAGGGATATAGGCGTGTGTTTATGTTATGTTAAGTATAAAAATACGATCAATAAATCACAAAAGCACGTGGAATTTATTTAAAAACTATCAATAAGTATATTATGCAACAGCGTAATATAGGGAGTTTCGTATGAAGCAGTTGTTCCTCGCAGACATGTGAATGTAGCCGTCCTCCCCCCAGTCCTTCCCCCAGGAGTTCTTCACCAGCCAGTAATCTTCGCCATCGTGAGTGCCGTACCCCACAACTGTTACCCCATGTGTTGGACCCGCTCCTGGTTTTTCACTGGAAAATTTTGCACTTTGTAATTAAAGATAGATTATAAAATATTAGTATTTGCTTATATCAAAGAAGTCTTCATTATTTTAAACTTTATGCAAGTACATAGTGCTCACGTGAAATTTTGGTCTTTTTCCTGTCATTCATTGTAAACTATTCCCGGAATAAGAAGTGCCAATGGGTTATTCCAGGGTTTCCAGAATATAATATTAAGTCCTTAGATATGAAATTAGCGTTTTGTCGTACTGACCACTTTGATCTGAAATATCTCCTCTTTGGTTAAGAATTCCAAATTCAAATTTTAATGTATAAATCTATTTAGCTTAATTTCTTTGGTGTTACTTATACACAATAGGCCACATGGAATATTGGTATACTTACGAGTACAAGTTATACCGTGGCTCCAGTGAGCATAAACATTTTAACTTTTTTCTTTATTTTTTTTTGTTATACCACTTAAGTGGCAGACAAGCACACGGCCCACCTGATGGAACTACCGTGGCCTATGGACGTGTGTAACACTAGAGGAGCTACACTCGCGCTGCCAACCCTGTAAGTACAGAGTTTCTGTGCCGTCAGTGTAGAAGAGAAAACAGGACAAGCCTTTTAGTCTTCCCACTGACGGGACGAGTTCTCCAGTAAGCTCTAGCTACCCTACTCAACGCGTGGAATCTTATCTTGTTCTTGAAATATTCGTGGCGGTCTAGGAAAGGTTTAAAAGGTGAGAAAATTTCGAATAATCGCCGGGAACCGACATCCACGCGGGTGGAGCCGCGGGCAAAAGCTAGTGATCAATACTAAAATTATCTGCCACAAAGCTCATCGCCTCGAATTGCTTGGTAAGTAATATTTCATTTATTTACAAAAATAATATATTTAATATTTAATAGGTACTTAGAATAACTTTTTCCTAGGGCGCGCCGTAGTAGCGGCGGTAAGACCCATCATGGAGGAGTGGCTAGAGAGGCCACACGGCAGTCTCTCGTACCGTCTGACGCAGATGATCACCGAGCACGGTTGCTTCGGGAAGTATCTGCGTCGGATGGAGAAAGAGCCAACGTCCGAGTGCCATCACTGCGACGCGAGCGAGGACTCAGGGCCGCACACGCTCACCGAGTGTCCGGCGTGGGAGACACCGAGACGGGAGCTTGTGGCGGCCCTGGGAGTGAGAGTTCTCACGCTCTCCACCTTGCTCGCGGCGATGGTCCGCTGCGCGGATGCGTGGGCAGCCGGTGCCACCTTCTGCGAGCAAGTAATGCTCGTGAAGGAGAAGGCGGGGCGGGAGCGGCAGCAGGTGCGACGAAGGATCGCAAGTCAAGCTGCCCGCGTACGAAGGCAACTCGGGCACACGAGGTCGATGAACGACCTCCGCCCCCCCATGAGCGCCGGCCTGGGGGTGACAGGTGGAGCCGCCTGTCACCCCGGCAGAAAAACGAACGTAAAAAAAAACAAAAAAAAGAATAACCTTTTCCTAAACATAAAATAAGAAAATTCTCTTATTATACGACCAAAGATTTTTTAGACCACATCAATGACAGAGAATCGGGTCCACCTGATGGAAAGTGATTACCGCCTATGGACGTATGCAACACCAGAGAAATCACACTCGCGATCCTAACCCTGTTAGCACGGAGAATTTTTGTGCCGTCAGTGTAGAAGAGAAAGCAGAACAAGCCTCTGGTCTTCCCACTGACAACACAAAAACTTTCCACTACCTACCGCCAAAAACACGACGCGGTTATTATGGCCGCGGTATTGTGTGAAAAATATCCCAGGAAAAGTTAAATTTTCTCAAAACCCCTTCGAAATACATCCGAAAAAGAAATGAAATCAGTGCCCGCTTTATAAAACTTAGACACAAACTAAAACTCCAAACACATACCATAACGAATCATAATATATTCCGTGAGAATATTGCTTCATCTGATCACTGACATGTATGGCAGCTGACACTGGTCCGTACTTGTTGAGAGCCACTTTCAACTCGTTGGGGCTGTGAGAAGTGACTTTAGAGAAGCGTTTGATTTTGTGGACAAAAGTAGTGTTTAACTCGCAGTAACCATTCTGGGAAAGCATATGATTATCACAGGGTATAAAGGTGAGACCATAGTTTGTGTATTGGATGTAGTAGTTTTTTCTACACACTTGCTCATAAAGTGGCTGTACTTTTTTTAAATTTAATTGGTTGAGTTGCTTTGTTATTAAAAAGTATCAATACAAAAAGATAATATTCAATAGTATAAGTAGAGTTGATAAAATGGTTATTTAGTATTATTTTATTCACAAGTGTGTTGAAAAACATCGTATGATACACGTCTGTATTGATGATTACCGTCTGGCTGCTTTGACTCTCTTAATACCCTCGCCTACAGCTCATTGGCGCCTCAGCGGTAATCATCAACTTTACGGACTCGTACTATAATTTACTATCTTTGTTTGAAATTCACCGAATACGTCAACAAGGGCACGAGAATATAATTAAAGTACCTAAAATAGATCACACTATATCTAATCTATTACGCAGTGCCGTGGAATCTGTTGATTTGCCTAATTCTTTTTTTAAATCACAAATTAATTTAATAGTAATAAGTAGTTTAAAAGATGACGTTGAAAATACTCACGTATGCAGTATAAATACCATAATCTAGTTCAGTGGGAATACCATTTTCTAACACGTATTTGAATGCACCTTTAAACGTTCCACCGTAACATCCCATGTTATTGTAGCTGTAACAATAAAGGCTATGTTAATGGATAGTTCGATGTCTGTATATGTACATTGATTTATTTAAAATGTAGTATATCGTTTCCGAATAAAAATTGTTATGCTCCATGATTTTGTCAAGCAATAAAATACCACACGCAACTTCTATAGAGAGAAAAAAATCAACTTGTACTATTTTATTTACAGGACTATCGTGATTTTAAATCTCTTATTGACAGATATAGTTGGACCTTAACAAACAACTATGAAAATTATAACTTATTAAATAAGTATAGGTAATATTTTCATGAGCATATATAGTTGTATGTTGAGGTACAAACGTATCTCCTATGTCGACTGTATGACATACTAAACTATGTAGATATATTCACTTCACTTTACACTCAGCGTAAAGTGACCTACGGATTACCACAAGGCAGCGTCCTTGGTCCTTTACTTTTTAATTTATATATTAACGACTTACCTAATGCAATAAGCCAACCCATGACACTCTTCACTGATGACAGTTCAATTACAGTGTCTTCAACAACGCACAGTTGTTACGAGGATGATATAAATAATTCTTTGTCTGGAGTTATAAAATGGCTAAATCATAACAACCTTAAAATTAATCTGAGTAAAACCTACATAATGCATTTTAGTCAGCGACAACCCCAAACAAATCAAATTAATGTTAGATATGAAGGAAATGAACTACATCAAGTCGATACTACTAAGTTCCTGGGTTTTTTTAAGTTCCTATCGACAGTAAGCTTAATTGGAAGGCTCATATAGAACAATTATGTAAAAAGATTAGTAGTCGTTCGTATGCACTCTATAAACTTTCTCCCACTGTAAGTACATCGGCGTTGTTAACAGCTTACCACGGTTCAGTTGCATCGTTACTTAGGTATGGCATAATTTTTTGGGGTAATTCAACCCTTAAAGATCAAATTTTCAAACAGCAAAAGCGGTGCATTAGAGCTATGTTTGGACTAAGGGTGACCGATAGTTGTAGACCATACTTTATTAAATACAACATCTTAACCTTACCATCACTGTATATTTATGAAACAGTGCTATTTGTCAAACGTAAGGCACATCTATTTCCCCGACTATCCGACAACGTCATCCGCAGTCGTCGTGACGAGTATAGATTGTGCATGCGTGGCGCAAGAACAGCACTCATTGGGAACAGTATATTGTGTATGGCACCAAAAATATTCAACAAAATTCCAAATAGCTACCAAGACATGAATACAGATATGTTTAAGCATAAAATAAAAACGCTACTAATTCGAAAGTGCTACTACACAATAAGAGATTATATTAATGATCAGGACATACATTGATTAAATTTTGTTTTTACTAACACTTAATTGACATACAGCACTTTGACATACTTAAATAATTATAAGATTTTGACATTAATCTGTTTCTGATTTGTAATAATATCTCTCTGACTAATATATTTCTTTATACTGACATTAAATTAATTAATTATATTCTTTATTGACAAATAATGATAAATTTAATTTTGTTAAGAATTGAGTAACCTATGATTGTCAAATAACTAAAAATTATGTAATTAACAAAGGATCATTTTAGAATATTATATTTCTCGTGCTCATACATGAAATTCACGAAAACTCATATTTGTACGTCTACATTGACAGAACGTGTTGAAACTCGCAATGCATTGTAATATACTTTGTAACATCATCTGTACACATGTTTCTATAAATAAATTTATCTTTATAAAATTTACCTTTACACATATTAAACCATATATTATTATTAACAAGTTTGCCTGCGCGCCTTGTTTCACGAGGAAAACAGAAATACATGAGTACCTCCAAGTTCCTACTATAAAGGAAGAAATCCAACAGCGACTCAGTAGCTCAGGCTACAGCGACATAAAAACCAACTTACCACAACTTTGTTGGATTCTAAACACAATGAGAAAAGATTGAAAAGGAACCAAATAACAGGAATTTAAATGAAAACTTCAAAAAAAATAAAGTGTTGAGATGAGATGACACATTACAAGATGTGAACAATCACAAAATGCCATAATCTGTTAATAACTGTAGGGATATTATCAGATTGGCTAGGGACAAGACCGAATTGTACTTACGTCCAGGCACAGTCCACTAGCGACTGCTCACTGAGATCTAGCAGCCTCCCTCCATTGACCTTTGCAATAGCACCTTCAACTGCAGCGGTGATAACAAAGGCCCAACAAGATCCACATTTACCTTGATCTGAAAATATACCACTAAATTAGAGTCTCGGCGCAAATACTCCATGCTCATTGGAGATTATGAATTTGTGCCGTTTGGAGTTAAAAATTTGGGGCCATGAGATCCAAGCGCCCGCTATCTCTTCAGGGAGATTGCCAAGAAAATGGTCGACGCTTCTCGTGACCAGAAGTACGATCAGCGAATAAGTATTGCCACGCAACGTAGCAATGCTGCCAGTCTTCTGTCACATTACCACAAGAGGCATGCGATGCGGAGGATTTCCACGACGCGTTTAATTTTAGTTTTCATTTTGTTCTTTTATTTTTAGTTTTATTGTTAAATATTATATTGTTTTAAACACAATATTGATTATTTTATTGTTATCCTTAACAAAAATATGTTTCGAGTAATATTCTTCAACTTAATATTAGTTCTTTAATATAGTTGCATTCTCTCTTCCAATGAGTCTCTCCCTTCACTTTCCGGTGAAATAACACTTTGAGATCAGATATTCTTTGGATACACAGGGAATAGCAAATCTTATATACCCTGTGATATGAAAATAATGTTTATTGTTTAGAGTTTACACAACTTTAAACAATAAACACAATTTTGATTGCGCAAACCGCCTTAAGGAGCTCTCAGAACTACCATGACGAAGCATTTATCAAGGAGCTCTGTACTTCTAGAGGGGTCCATGTTAGCGGCTACTTTTTGTCATTGGATTAATGGTAATTTTATAGGGGTGCACGTAGGCTGGTTTTTTTTAATATAGCACCGATGGAAATTTTCGGATGGGGGCTGTGAATCAGCAATTTTAAGGTACTGAGCTAGGTTCCTAACGACCTTAAAGAGGCAACGATATATATATATATATTCGTATGATAAATGATGAACGAATTCATGATGAAAGAAGTATGTCCATCAGTAGACTGCAATGAAACTGGAATAGAGAAGATTTTTACAGTACGAAATATTCCTGACTTACTTTTAACATCTGAAACAACGCCTTCGATTCTCAGATCGTAATTCTGTGGTAACGTCTTCACTAGGGCATCAATCTCTGCCAAAGTATAAGGAAAAGATTCCACCTCATGAATCGGATCCTTAGAGACATAGGTTCCAGTTAAATATTTGAGTTCTTCCTCAGTCTTGTCAGAGAACTGGTTGAGCTCAAGTTTGTAGCCTAGGTTCTTGCCGTTATGTTCTTTGACCATTCTGGAAGTCAGAAAGAAAGCGTAACTTATTCAAACACGTTTAAAAATACGGATTTATGCTTTTTTGAAACTTTCTTTCAAAAAAGATTATTTTTTATATCACTATAATGATTAATGGTTGTAGTTACTTTGACCTACTTGTTGGGTCAAATCTATGTAGTAATTGAAATTTTACCTCCTCTTATGGTCACTCACATTAGCTTTCGGGATATTTATTATGTATTGTTTGGAGTTTCCTATATTTCGGCACTGTCCATCAATTTCCAAAAAACCCAAAATAATACTTGATAGTTAAATAAATTTTTCGAACATTTAGTATGCTAACTAAAACACTGTATCCAATGGCTGATCACAAAAATAGAAACAAAATAAACGTAATTAACACAATAATGTGAAGTGGTGCTCCAACTGAGTTCATACCTAGCTCAAAACAAGTGCAAGAGAAGGACTTCAGTAAAATCTCACGTCAGAGAAGCGAGCAGTTCTGTAAAAACGCATATCTTTTTTTTTGCATTTAATATTGACACGTTATGTTGCAACCAAGTTGTCACCAGAAGCATTCCAGTGTCTACTCGCGAGAACACTTCCTCCCAAATATTAACGTTAAATATAACAGCTCTCTCCTGAGACTCTCGAACTTATGAGAAAGAGACGTGAGCAGTCATCCACACCGTCGTCTTCGTCACATGAGAGAGCCTTAAACTGACTATTCAAAAAACTGATTAGATGCGACCTCTGACGCTACAACACCCACATCGTACAGGAGGCGATTGAGTGAAATAGGGGGTCGAAAGTGTTCGCTCAGCAGTTGGGGAGACCCCATCTGACGAAACTTAAAATTGCGGATGGTAAAATGACTGCCTCAAGGTTCGAGATTCTCGATGAGATCGAGAAATTTTATGGACAGCTATATGCATCACGGATGAGTAATCCGACGGAACACAGAGATGAAGACCACAGAGCCCGAGACCACAGAGATCGAGAGATCGAGAAATTTTATGGACAGCTATATGCATCACGGCTGAGTAAACCAACGGAACACAGAGATGAAGACCACAGAGCCCCACTCACGCGCCGTTACACCGAGGAGATACCCGATATCGAGCAATGCGAGTTGGAGGCAGCTCTCAGACAACTGAAGAACAACCAGGTGTCCAGGTGATGACGGAATTACTACTACTCCTAAAAGCAGGCGCAGCTCCAATCCTGAAAGCGCTAGCAAGCCTCTTTAATTCTGTCATCCTACAAGGTCTAACACCTAGGGCATGGAGCGGGAGTGGGTGATACTGTTCTTCAAAAAAGGAGATGAGACCCTGCTGAAGAACTACAGGCCCATCTCACTCCTATGTCATGTCTAAAAGCTGTTCTCGAGAGTCGTCACAAATCGTCTTGCGGGTAAACATCGTGGATCACATCCATACTGTTCGGCAAATTGTAAAAAAGGCCCAAGAATAACAAAAACAAACAGCTGCTGTGTATGATGTTTGTAGACTACGAAAAAGCCTTCGACTCCATCGAAACCTGGGCAGTTCTGGATGCCCTGCAGCGTTGTCGTGTCGATTGGCGATACATCGAGGTGCGGAGATGCTTGTATGACACTGCCACGATGGTTTACTAATGTTTGGCAAAAAACGTTCCCCAAAGTGTCACATGCCAAAGTATGTTTCCCAAATTTTCATTTGACAAAAAAACATTTAGCAAAACAACTTTTCGCAATTTTACAGTTAGTAATACTGGTGGCGCAATTCTCGCCACGTGAGCTAGTGGACTGTATTTTGCGGGGATGAAGCTAACGCATTTGGCTATTTCAATTTTTAAGTTGTCCGTTCGCCGCTAGCTCGCATTTTGTTATTATTCTATTGGGAATAAACGCACCGCACCTAAATACCTAGTTATTTTAGTAGAAAACCCCGCATCTAGGCATTTAGGTTTAGATCTTAGGTATCCTAGACACCCTAGTGCATAGGCACAGTGTAATACCTAACGCATTTGGCTTTTGTTTTTATTTGTTTCAATTTCTAAGTTGTCCGTTCGCCGCTAGCTCGCATCGTATTTACCTAATACCTACGTGGGTAGGTACGCGGTTATACCTCGCTCGCATTTTAGGTATTACACTGTGCCTATGCACTAGGGTGTCTAGGATACCTAAGATCTAAACCTAAATGCCTAGATGCGGGGTTTTCTACTAAAATAACTAGGTATTTAGGTGCGGTGCGTTTATTCCCTATGGAATAAATAACAAATTGCGAACTACGACTAAGGATCCGGTACGATAAGGACCAAAAAGAATGGTGGCGCAATTCTCGCCACGTGAGCTAGTGGACTGTATTTTGCGGGGATGAAGCTAAATGTTTCATATGACACTTTACACAACAAACAAGATAGGTGATCGGGTTGCCGCGGAGGTGGTTTAGGCATTGAATGCAACCCGAGAAATTAGGAGAGGATGCACTAACCTTTATGACGCCACGTGCTGTCAGGGCCGGTGCACCGGTCTTCTCTTCCTGGCTCAGGAGCTACGGCCCACATCACTAAATCACTTGAGGGACACACGAGAGGCACAATCCGATCGGTAAAGGTCTATGAAAGCGGTTAAAATCCAACAAACATTATTAATTTCTAAGAGTCGCGTGCGCTGCCGCCATTGCTTGCTAGTTCAAAAGCGGGAGTCTCAAGATGCGGCCATTTCAACCATTGGCGGGGCGAAAACTATTGCTATCTCACTTTAAAGGCAGTGCGGGAGGGAGATGGGTACAGGAGGCGTGTGCTCAGCGTCAAACAATTTTGAGACGATTTGAATTTAATACTATTGAGCGAAAAAATACAAATTCTACTACCGGCGCAACCAAATACTACTTTTGGCAATTTATTGTTTAACACATTTTTACATGGCAAAATTTTATTTTACCAAGTAATACTTGGTAAAATAAAATTTAAAAGTCAAATATGGTTTGGCATAACATATGGACACATAATTTACAGGTAAGAACTTCTATAATAATTATATTGCTGTTATACAAATGAATTCCGTACTCTGTTGGGGCCACAGTTCTAACCTAACCTAACCCATTTTTCTGGCAGTTCCGATCTAGCCTGCGTAACTTATATGAAATTAATGTATTTTACTTTATTTATAATTACGAACAAACTTACTTTTGGAATATATTTTTTTACAAAATAAAGCATTTGCTGAATCTAAATTTGACTTTATAAAAATTGACCAAGTAAAAAGTTGCCAAATGAATATTTGACGAAGTGATTAAAATGCGAAATATAAATTTGGTAAAGATTCTTTTGGGAAATGAAACTATGCGATAAGTTTTTTGGGAAGTGAAATTTGACGAAACATATTTTGCCAAACGGCAGGATCCCTGCCACGATGTCCGTCCAGCTCCAAGACCAGAAGACCAGAACCCTGTAAATATAGAGTTTCTGTGCCGTCAGTGTAGAAGACTAAGCATCACAAGCCTTTAGTCTTCCCACTGACAGTACAAATTCTCCAGTGAGCTCTGGCTACCCTACTCACCGCTGGGAACACAACACGAAGTTATTATAGCCGCGGTATTATGTAGGGCGGAGGTATTTCCCCAGTCGAACTACTCAATTGGGCGGAAAAACCGCCGTGTCCTACTTCTTATAAATTTTGTATAAATTTGGTTTCATTTAGTTATTTTTTTTATTAATGTATATATTTATAAAGTATACATTTTATATATTCTTGATTAATGTATATTATATATATATTTTTTTTAATTATTTACAATCACTATCTCGAAAACAACAATAATATATCTAAAGAACAAATGGGTTTTAGAAAAAATAAGACCATAAACATGGCCATATTTAATGCTCTCAAACGAGTACACTTTAATTTAGATAATCGCAAAATGGTTATATGATTATATATGGATATGACTAAGGCCTTTGATTTAGTTGATCACGAAACATTACTGAATAAACTATCAATGTATGGTATAAGAGGCAATATCCATGCTTTATTAAAATCATATTACCTAAATAGACGTCAAATTGCAGAAATTAAAAGAATAAACATTAATACTAAAACGAAAATTAGATACTCGTCTGAAGCTAGAATTAAATCGTGTGGGGTTCCACAGGGAAGCGTTCTAGGGCCCCTGCTATTTTTGTGTTACATTAATGATCTACCCAAAGATATTAATCATCAGATGTCTTTATTTGCCGACGACAGCACTGTAATTATTAACTCGGGACTTAAAAGACATCGAAAATAAAATAAATAATAGCCTTATTAACATTGCTAAATGGTTGAATTTAAATAATTTAAAAATCAATGTATAAAAAACCATATATAATAAACTTCCAAATCAGGAAGAAATGGAATTCTAACATTAGAATACAATATAACGGACAAGAAATTAGCTTGCACATTGACAGTAATATGTCGTGGAAAACACACATTGATCACGTATGTACCAAAACGCATCAATTCTCCTACGCACTGTACATGCTGCGTAAAGTTGCAAATGAGAAAACACTACTTGCAGCATACCATGGTTATGTATTTTCATCGTTGAGATTTGGTCTAGTATATAATATATTAGTATGTTCGTAAAAACTAATATGCACTTGTTTAAAAATATAGAGTCAATGTAGCTCTGATAAACTGCACTTATTAGATATTGTATAGTATTAGGACCACATTTCTCCATAAGAGTCTTTGTGCAATGGCGCCAAATTTGTAAAAGTAATTTTGCACATATCCGACCAGACGTCTGTAAATTTAAGCCCACCCTGTTTGACTTTCTTGTCGACAGAACATGTTACTCCGTGAATGAATTTTTAAATGATTACCACTGACGGAATATTTTATTTTTTCTTCTATGCCGATCCCAACGATTCCGCCAACAACTCAGTTTCTATATACTGATTACTGATCAAAATAACGTGTGAAAGTACAAGTGTCAATAAACAAAATAAAAAAAAACCAAATTTGTTTTCCATACAAACAGTTGATTTAGAAAGAAGCCAAAAGGTTTATGGAGTGTTGAAATACCTGAAAAGAGGAGACCTCATTAAAGCAGACACAATGTTAAGTGGTAGAGCAAACGAGCACAGTTTTACAGGTTAATATTTTTAAGATCTATGAAGTAACATAATGTATAAATGAGTGGGGAATTGACATAAGCCAGGAGGGTGTTAAAGTTGGCAGGAAGAGGGAAATCGTTTGAGGGAAGGAGATCACATAGGGATCCATTCAACCTAGAACATGAGAAGAAAATGTGGTCAGGAGTTCCTTCGTCCAAGCCACAGTCACACAGAGAGCTAACGCTTATCCGTATCTTGGATAGAAAACCATTTGTGCAGGCATGACCCAATCGCAGACGGCAAATAACAGAGGTTGCTCGCTTAGAAGCTTTGCGGAATTTAAATAACCAGGGTTTACACGGTATGCCATTTTGGATCAAAGCATAATGCCTACCCTTAGATGAGCTGGACTGGGACCAATGCACATTCCACTGAGATGTTGAACATGTTTTAGCGAGAGAGAGTAAGTCCTGAGAGAAGGATCTGAATTGATCACGAGATCCAATAGTTGAAGCGGTCTTGGCAAGAGATTCAACCACAGTATTACCCAAGTAGGTGGTAGAGATTTGACGGCACAAATTTGTCACAAATTTCGACCGGGTTGGTACCACCGTGCAATATTGCGAAAAACCCTTCATAGTAATTCAATTTCGGTTGGATTGCGTTCAGGGATCAGCAAATGCATAGCCGGGTAGGGGTGATGGTGGTCGCAGCACTAGTGGGACCAGTGGGTCTGGCGTAGTCTAGTGAGGATGGTGCGGGGCGACGCGCCGGTCAGGGAGACCCGTAGAAACGGTGGTGCCGCTGGCCGCCCGCGGTATAGTACAGAGGCCCAACTGGGACTAACCACCCTGGAAGGCTGCCTCACCAGACCGCGCATAATCCCGGTATGGCTCGTCGTGCCGGTTGGTGACCGGAAGTGGGGGCCAGGCGACCATATTCGGGGGGGTACGGGGGCCCTTCCGTACGGCGTGTCGGCTCACGCCATGCCTCATAATCATAGACAAAACCAATATCCCGCACTTTGTCACGCGGTGCTGCGACGACAATCACCTCTTTTTTTCACGCCCTTTTCTCCTTTTCATCATGGCAGCGCATTTAAGAGTATTGGGCAACACAGCGGCTCTACAGACTCCCACAAGCTCGCTATTTGAGGTGGAGTCCACTAACATCTGTGGACTCCATGCGAACCTCAACGCCGTCCACCAACACCTTGAGACGGCGAAACCAGATATGCTCTTTCTCACGGAGACACAAATAGGCCGCCCTGATGACACGACCTACTTGCTTTACCCCGGCTATGTTATCGAGGAAAATTTCCGTGCAAAAGCCGGGGTGTGCGTGTTTGTTAGGGCGGATGTTTGTTGTCGCCGTTTGCGCTGCCTTGAGGACCCATCCTTTTCAACCCTATGGGTACACGTAGACCATGGCTCTACGAGTCAGATCTATGTGTGCCTCTACCGTTCCCATACAGGAGATGCTGAGACAACTCGACTCTTTGAATATCTGAGTCAGGCGGCAGATGATGCGCAGGAACGGTTTCCGAACGCCGAAGTGGTATTTTTGGGGGACTTTAACGCCCACCACGAAACCTGGTTGGGCTCCTCCAAAACAGACCATGCGGGAAGAGCCGCCCATGCATTTGCTTTGGCGCATGGCCTGACCCAATTGGTACACGAGGTCACTAGAATACCAAGAAGGTCGGGCCTAGCACCCTCTCTGCTAGACCTTCTGCTGACGAGTCACCCAGACCTGTACAGTGTTTCGGTACAAGCCGCTTTAGGCAATTCCGACCACTGTCTGGTCTGCTCCAAGGTGCCAATTATAGCGCCTTCACGACCCGTGCAGGGGAAGCGGCGTCTCTGGCACTACTCGTCAGCAGATTGGGATGGGCTGCGCAATTATTTTGCGTCCATCCCGTGGGTTGAACGCTGCTTTGAAGGTAAGAAACCCTCGGATTGTGCTACTGCTGTTGCCGGTGAGATCGGTCTGGGTATGGAATACTATATTCCGTACACTGATGTCACCGGTGCCCGAGGAGTGCGCCCTTGGTTCGGGCGCGAGTGTGCGAGGGCTGTTGATCAAAAGCAGTCCGCGTGTCGCGCTTGGGTAAGGGCGCGTGCCACGCACGATCCCAATGTGAGCCACTTCAAGGCGGCGTACAACAGAGCCACAAAGGTCTGCAAGAGGGCTTACGTCAAAGCGGATGCCCTGCGCATTGCGCGGCTTGGTCAAGAGCTAGTGGCACATCCCACGGGCAGCCGTGGATACTGGCGACTGGCCAAAGCCGTGCAGGCCAACTTCTGTCAGCCTTCGCTGCCACCGCTGCGCTACCCTGATGGGTCCCTGGCCCATGGACCGCAAGAGAAAGCCAATATGCTAGTAAATCTCTTTGCGGCCAATTCCCGAGTCGATGATTGCGGTATACAGCCGCCGACACTACCCAATGGTGACCACGTAATGCCTGAAATACGTATCAGGCAATGCGATGTTCATGCGGTGCTTCAATCACTCGATGTCCGGAAAGCCAGTGGCCCGGATGGTATTCCAGCGGTGGTCTTACAAAAATGTGCAGCGGAGTTGTCTCCGATGCTTACGCGGCTGTACCGACTGTCCTACAGCTCGGGTACAGTGCCTTCGGCTTGGAAAGAGGCGAATGTACAGCCGATCCCCAAGAAGGGGGATTGCTCAGAGCCAGCCAACTATCGACCCATAGCCGTCACCTCAGTGCTGTGCAAGGTCTTCGAGCACATAATTAACAAACAGCTCATGCGTCACCTAGAGGATCACTCCTTAATTAATGACCGGCAATATGGCTTCAGGCCGAAACGGTCAACGGGTGATCTTCTAGCATACGTTACCCATCTTTGGGGTGAGGCTATGGACAAGCACGGCGAGTCACTGGCAATTAGTCTTGATATCGCCAAAGCTTTCGATAGAGTCTGGCACAAATCGCTTCTCTCCAAGCTACCAGCCTTTGGTCTGCCTCCTAGACTGTGCAACTGGATTGCTAGTTTCCTGCAGGAGCGCCGTATCCGCGTCCTCTGTGATGGACGGGCTTCGGAGTTCTTGCAAATAAATGCTGGCGTACCGCAGGGGTCTGTATTATCTCCCACTCTCTTTCTTCTGCATATCAACGACATGCTGTCCACCGGCAGCATACATTGCTATGCAGACGATAGCACCTTACACGGGAGTTATCACGGACAACATGCGGCCAAACAGTCTGATATCGTGGAAAAAAGACAGCTTCTTGTCACTGAACTGGACCGGATCTTGAATCACATTTCTCAATGGGGCTCCGAGAACATGGTCGAGTTCAATGCCAAGAAGACGCAGGCTTGTGCGTTCACAGCAAAGGTATCTTCTTTCCTTCCCCTTCCCACTCTTCAGAGCACGCCACTTCCACTGCAGGACAATCTCTATATCCTAGGCATGGATATTCGCTGCAAACTGAATAACAGAAATTACATCGAGAACATCATCAAAACAGCCTCGCGGAAACTCGGACTCCTAAACAAAGTGAGACGTTTTTTCACGCCGGAGCAGCGGTGTCTTCTCTATAAGACACAAATTCGCTCCTGCGTGGAATACTGCTCGCATCTCTGGGATGGCTCCGCGAAATACCTACTAGGTGCTCTCGACAGGTTGCAGCGACGCGCGGTCCGAATTATTGGGAACCCTGAGGTCACGAACACCCTCGAGCCTTTGCAGATGCGTAGAGATATTGCTTCCTTGGCTGTATTTTACCGTCTCTACCACGGTGAGTGTTCTGACGAGCTCTTCCAACTAATCCCACCATCTCCTTTCCTACATAGGACAACACGTGCAGGCCTTAGATGTCACCCTCACACTGTGCAGAATATACGAGCAAGAACCAAGCGGTTCGGAGACTCTTTTCTTTGCCGCACCACCAAGACCTGGAATTCATTACCAGCACACGTGTTTCCTTCTTCCTACAGTCCCGGGGCCTTTAAGCGGGGCGTGAAAAAGCATCTGATGAGGCCGCCAAGCTGAGTGCCACCATTGTAGCACTTAGTGTCTGTAATGGTGACCCTCTTTCCTGAGACTTTGCCTTTAGCTTACCATCAGGCGAGGTGAGGTCAAGTTGGCGTGTCCGATATAAAAAAAAAATAAAAAAAAATGTCCTGGTATCCAGGCTATTGCGACCACAAGGCCATTCTCCAAATTCTCCAAACTCACTTTTTAGGTGCCACAATAAAGCACCTAAAAAGTGAGTTTGGAGAATTTGGAGAATTAAGGGAGATCTAGATTTATTAGAGAATTGGTTAGCTATGATGGCCAGTAAGCAACTCTTGGAATCTGTGAAAATAACGGATTTGCTGATACTGTGAGATTCTACATATAGCAAGGCCTCCAGAATGGCAATAGCTTCTCCAGTAAAAATAATGTTATGTTGGGGGATTTTAAAGATAACATAATACTATAATGAAGAGTCCGTACATCCAACACAGGAGCTATCAGACAACTTGGAAGAGTCTGTGCAAATAGAGTCCTGCCATTTTTGGCTAATTAGCCGTTGTAGAATCCTTTCGGCATCTACCAAATGTTTACTAATGCCAGTGTCTATAATGATATAATCAACGATTATTGATTCAAATGGAATTTCAAAGAGAGGGTTAAATTTTGATTGGAAACAGGGGAAAGGGAGGCGAACATAATTCACAAATGAATTGAATAGACGAGGATAATTTTTATGAGTCCAATACCCACCAGACAGGGAATGTAGCTTAGGTATCAGAGGATACAAAGCAAGTTGGGAAGTCTTATAAAGGTACCTATCGGAGAGGTATTGTCTCCTCAAGCATAAAGGAGGATCAACACACTCTAATTGAAGAGCATTTATTGGCGAGGACTTCATGGCACCCAGAATTATTCGAAGGCATTTCGACTGGATCCTATCTAGCGTAGTAAGGGCCGTTTTGTTGCAGGGTTCAAGAAGAAAGGATCCATAATCAAGATGACTGCGAATCAGAGCATTGTACATCCGTTTCTGGCAATAGGGAAGAGCTCCCCACCAGACACCGCCCACAGACCGTATGATATTCAATTTTTTTCACACTTCTGAATGATATAATTAATATGTTCTGTCCCTGATAACTTGGAGTCTAATATCATACCTGAAAATTTTACATTATCTTTTACAGGAAAGATTTGGTTTTCACAAGAGATCACACAATCAGGAATGGTACAGCGACGGCTGAAGACAACAACCGTGCTTATCGGGATTGATAGAGATAGTCATGATCTGCAAGCCAAATGTTAAGGTAGTAGGTAAATAGCAGAGTTTAGTTTTGTCACTGCATCCGATATTTGCTCCGCGGATACATACAGAGCCCGATCATCTGCATATTGCAGAATGTTGACGAAGGAAGTTACAGAGAGATCCAAATCCGATGTATATATACTGTAGAGCAGGGGGCTTAGTACAGAACCCTGAGGAAGACCCTTCCAAATGATTCTAGGGGAGAGGATAGAATTTTGGTACTTAATTTGAATATTCCTACCAGAGAAGAAATTCGATACAAAGTTAACAATCTTTTCTGGAACACTCAGCTTTTGCAACTTTTGCCTGAGCTCAGGAAGAAGAACATTGTCATATGCAGATGCTATGTCCAAAAACAACTCCACACAGAAATTATTTTTGGGCATTGCAATCCGAACATCGGTTGTCAAGATGGATAAACTATCGGTAGTGCCCAAACCCCTACGAAATCCAAACTGGGTTTTAGAAAGCAGACCCTGACTCTCTACGAACCATTCCAATCGGTTTTTAATAAGGTGTTCTAAAATTTTAGCCACTGTACAAGAAAGAGCAATGGGGCGATAACTTAAGGGATCATCGCTAGGTTTGCCAGGTTTTAAAATTGGAAGAACAATTTGAGATTTCCACTCTTCTGGGGGAATACCAGAGCCGAAAATTAAATTTAGAATGCTTAAGAATAATATTTTGGTAGATAGACTACTCTTAACAATGAAGGAGTATGGGATGTCATCTACTCCAGGAGATGAATCCTTTAGTGGTTCCAACACCACCAGAAGTTTGTTAAGAGTGAAAGGAGTATCAAAGTGATGATTGAGATGGGAAGAGGAGCGGTGAACAGAACAAACAGAAGAAGTAGGGACGGACGGAGGAGCCAATTTGTGCGCGAACTCCTGGATCCAGACAGAAGAATAATTTGAAGGTATGTGGTTAGATGATATAGAGTATTTAAACTTTCTAATATTTTTCCATACCAAGGATGAGCGTGTACGTGGAGATATATTCTCGCAAAACCTATGCCAGCCATCACGTTTCTTTTGGGAGAGGAGTCTGGTCTTTGGATTTCAGCAGCCGGGTTTTGATAGTTCAGGTAATTTGACCGGGACATATCTCATATATATGCTTTTTCTGCCTCTTTCCTCTTTTTACATGCAACTGTACACGTTTGATCCCACCAAGGTAAGGAAGGGAGATTATTCCTGGGAGGTTTCTTGACTGGAAATGACTTGTCCGCAGCAATTAGGAGAGCATTCCTGAAGCAGGAATATACAGAATGATAGTTATCGGGGGTTGGAGTTGGCAATAGTTTTATCTCGTGATCCAACCAATTAGAATATACCTCCCAGTCAACTCTTGAGAGGTTGTATTTAAGAAGGGGATTGAATTTAGAGTTATGTACTTGGCTGGTAAGTGATGATATGAAAATGGGAAAGTGATCACTTCCGTGGGAGTTACTTAATACCTGCCATATAAGACATGAAGAGAGAGAGAAGGAAAACATAGAGACAGGTCAACAGCAGAAGGGCCGGGATGCGATAAAGTCGGTCTGCGAGTTGCACTGCCATTATTCAGAATGCAGAGGTTCAGAGAAACCAACCAATCAAGAAATGAAGAAGACAAGCTATCACATTGATATGATCCACAAGAGGTATGGTGAGTGTTGAAATCACCGAGGATGACTATAGGAGGAGAAATAGAAGTTATGATGTGAGTAAGGTCAGCAAGTATGGAAGAATCAGGGTATGGAATGTACACAGAAAGAAAATAAATGTTCATTGTTCTATTGCCAACAATATGAAATAGGTCACTGTGAGGGGGGATGGAAATTTGGGAGAATATAATACTTCTGGAAACCAACATAGTGGCTCTAGCACGGCCGTCACTCCTGTCATCCCGAAAGCAGGCGAACCCAGACATCCTAAAACGGGAATTGGGCTTAAGCCACGCTTCCTGAATAGCAACTATGAGCGGCTTGTATTTATTTGTTAAATAAATTAAATTCATTCTTTTTATTGTGAATACTCCTACAGTTCCATTGCAGAAGGGGAGGGAATTTGACTGGAAAGAATTAACAGCTGAGAAAGTTTGACTTTAAATTCGTCCGGAAGCTCAGTATCACTGAATCTGGTTAACATGTTGATGAGGGTGGAGAGAAGTAAATCAAGAAGTTTATCGTTTGATGAAGATTTTGATTGTTCAACTAAGAGAGCCGAGCCATTAGGCATGGAAGAAGGGGGAGATTGGGTAATACGGCTATGTGCCTGTCTGTCAGAGCCAGGACTCGAGGCAGGGTTATGTTGTCTATGGGGGGAATATATAGTTTTCCTATAAGAGTTTGGATATGGGCCCTGAGAGAGGGGAGAAGACAATTGTTGGGAGCTGAGGGAGGAAAATTGTTGAGAACTAGGCTGGTTGTTGTTTGAATGTGCAGGACGAGTGGTGTCTGCAAAAGACTTTCTCACATGGGGGAATCGAGCAGAAGCCTCCGTGTAAGAAATGTTCTCCTGCGACATGGTGATTTTAATGGATTTCTGACGTGAATGTTCAGGGCAGGAAGCGTCTTTGGCAGAATGGGGACCAGAGCAAAACAGGCATGTGGGGGTTTGGGTGGAGCAAGTTGCACCCTCATGGGCTTGGCTACAAAGAAAACATCTTGGAGCAGATCCGCATTGAGAAGTGACGTGTCCAAATCTGCAGCACTTTAAACACTGCATTGTGGCACTTGTAACTCTCCTATTTAACCTCCTGGCCTTCATAACCGATCCAAAGCCCAGTGGAACCTCTATGGACTGAACCACCTACTCCAAGGTCCATTCCACAGGCACCTGCCTAATAATTCCCATACGGGAAGACGCAAACGAGGGAATGGAAGTTTCGTATTTAGCCCTAGCTGGAGCGGGATGGGATAAAAAATATTCGCATCGTTAGCGGACTTAAAATCGACGGAAACTCTGTTTCGACCAACGCGTTTTACGCCTCTAGGTACAATATTTTTAATATTGTTTACAGATAGGAAATGTCTGAATTTAATCGATCGGAAAACTGTTCCTGGTGTCGAATCTCCTACATCTGTGGTGACATGGACTAAAAAGGGGCCTGAGTCTGATTCTGAATAAGTGGCAGGCTTATCTGCGTAATCCGGGTGAATATAAGTGAATTGGACAGAAGGAGCAGATTCAGTCGGATCTATATTTTTTTTTTTATTAGCTCCAGGATCTAACTGTGCTTATTAGGGCGCTTTTTGGAGGAAGAACTAGCATAATCAACTGAGAAGTAACCTCAGAGGATCTTCATCACCCCCCGGGTCGGGTGGATGATGGTTATCCATATTAGAATCCTAGGTTAAATGCTTACTTACCCAGACAATATAAGTACACTAAGCACACACAAACAACACAAAAGCAATAAAATACTTCAACAACACAGTATTAACAATGATATTTCTTTTCGAATTAACGACCACTTGTAGCAAGCACGATGTCACCGATCCAAAAACCTGACGGAATATATTTTTTTTACTTACCTATTTGACATTTAATACTTATCATTCACTGACATTCGTTATTTTATTTACTTTAATTAATCTTGTAATATATTCTAATTTGGTTAAATATACTACTATGTAATTGATGTATTAACTATTTCAAAAAGTAATATTGTTATTTTGGGCGGAACATGGAAGATCGTATTGTTTAAAGAAACACTTTTGTACCACCTGTGTTGAACAAAATAAAGTTGATAATTGATGATTGATAATTGATATAATAAAATAGATTTAATAAGTGAATATAGATTAAAGAGATAGATAAATGTTAATGGTTAAATAAGAAAAACTCTATATTAGGAATATGTATATTGAATCCCGGGTAAATGTAGTAAATTGAAATTAGTAAGTTTCTAGGATATTTTTGTCTATTAAAGATTCTTTTGTCTATTAAACACCTTTATCTCTTTCAGCCGCGGTATACCGTGGTAGCCTAGTAGTATGGGTAATGGACTGCCGAGACGAGGTCTCGGGTTCGATCCCAGGTTTCACCATGGCACACACCAATGACTTTTCGACGTTTTTCGAAGTTAGGTGTATTTATCGTAGGTTTATAAGTGCCCGGTTAGTGGCAATAGGATCGCCACCACCGCTACATTGGGACCTAAACATAAACTGGGGAAATGTGGGTGCTAGCACCTCTGCCTACCCCTTCGGGGATATAGGTGTGAGTTTATGCTGTATGTTATGTTATCTCTTTCAGTTCCATTCACCGTTGGTAGAATACAACATTTACTTCATGCACAACATTACCTCCAGTTCTTCTCGAAGATGTTCCTCCTCATCATTTTTTCCTCCTCTTTGTACGTTTTGCTGTAATGGCTAGTGTATCTGTCAAAAGCGATGTCTACGTGCTGTGGGATGGCAGGGTGCAGCATTTGGATGTTAGTTTGGAAATTCTTGCCTAAATCTTCTGCTTTAACACAGTAATCCGCTAAAAATATAATCTGAGTTTCAGGTGTTACATATCAAAATACCGATGGACAAAACCGACCCTGTAAACACAGAGTCTCTGTGCCGTCAGTGTAGAGGACAAAGCAGGACAAGCCTTTAGTCATCCCACTGACAGCACAAATTCTCCAGTGAGCTCTGGCTACCCTACATACCGCTGGGAACACAACACGAAGTTATTATAACCACGGTATTCTGTACGACAGAGTACTCCCCCAGTCGAACCACTCAATTAGACGGAAATACCGCCATGTCCTACCTCCTAGAATGACATGTTGGTAGATGTAGTCCTAAAGAATCGGACAACATAGACTAAGTTAGACTGTCTAACTACAAACTTCGATATCAGCAATGGATAGAGCCCTTCACGAAAATCAGACTGAAAACCGACCCCAACCAAATTGGAAAAAGGTTCAGAGGATGAGAACGTAGAAAAGTTTCTTTAAATAAAATGTTAAGATCACCATCAAGAAGTGTCAATTCCTCTTCAGAAACAGAATTCTTGAAATTGTAATAATTTGTGATGGTGTGATATATTAATCGCCCGATATCCAAATCATACATTTGTTGTATATGCCTGAAAAAAAAATAGATTACATAAGAACAGTATCGTTGAGGAAGTATGGAACAATTAAGATAAGATAAGATTCATTTATTTATAAGAATATTGTACCTATAAGAATTGTAACAAAGTTGGTTGTACATAATACTCTGCTGTCTTCAGCGTATAAATATTGAAAGGTAGTAATACAAATTCAAATAATGTCAGCATACAATTAATAATAATTCCTCGTTTAAATGAAATAGTCATATTAGAATTTATATAATTACAAAATGTCAATGTTTTGAGTCTAGGAAAGTTTTTCCTGGAATTGTAACATTTAATAAGAAGGAATTGGAATAGTTTATATTTAAATGTCTTAAGCTTTAGAACCTTAAAGTGATCACACAGCCGCTGCCGCCTGCGGTCATTTTTTTTTTCTTTTTATACCACTTAAGTTGCAGACAAGCGCACGGCCCGCCTAATGGAAAGTGGTTACCGTGGCCGATGGACGTGTGTAACACCAGAGAAGCCACACTCGCGCTTCCGACCCTATAAGCACAAAGTCTCTGTGCCGTCAGTGTAGAGGACAAAGCAGGACAAGCCTATAGTCATCCCACTGACAGAACAAATTGTCCAGTGAGTTCTGGCCACCCTACTCACCGCTGGGAACACAACACGAAGTTATTATAACCGCGGTAGTCTGTAGGGCGGAGGTACATCCCCAGTCGGACTGCTCAATTGGGCGGAAAAACGGCCGTGTCCTACCTCCTAGTAATTCCAATTCCAGTCAAGGCGGGAGCAGCCCTCCCGTTTGAGAGTTAGGGTGGAGCCACTCAAAACGTAGAATCTAACAAAACCACTCCCGGTGACCGTCGGGATTGATGTCAGTTGAGATGTCCGAACGAAAAAAAGAGGATAATTTTATACCGTACAGAGCGCACCGTCTCAGTTCGCAATGTGTGAGGATGAATGCCCTGCCTATGGCGAGAGGTGCGATGATAGAGTGTAAATGTGTGCAACATGTCAAACAACCTCTTCAACTAAGTTAAATTTCTTGCGTTAGGAGAGGGTTCACATCTATAGTGTAATTACTGAGGTTCGAACTCGGAACCTCTCGACCATGAGGTTGACTCCTTAACCTCTAAGCCTAACCGGTGGGAGAGGTAATGTCGAACTTGAGCCGATTAAATCGTACGCCGTCTAAGGGTTGAAGGTTACTAGAGGAGAAGTTACCAGCAACGTATCCCATCAATTCTTAACTAGGCTAATATAATTAGGTATCAAAAACTTACCGTACAGGTATATCAAAACCATCAGCAGTTTTGTAGACGTACAGTGTTTTCTTTACTAATTTTTTTGTATATGTGTTTTTACTGGCCCAGACGTCAACTGGCTTGTCGAACAGCTCTGTCTGGCCTGAAGTGTTTAAGTAAGAATATTTTCAATTTCAATTTATTTAATTTTCAATTTATTTCAATTTTCAATTTTTCAATTTATTTATTTTCTAAACAAACATTAACAGTAAGAATATACAATAATGTCAACGGGAATTAACGCGGTCATGGTATAGCCTGATAGTAATCATGGAACGTGAGAGAAATTATTCCATTAATACATACAATGACGCCTTTATCCCCGCAGAGTTAGGCAGAGGTGAATTAACACACACATTTTACCAATCTTTGAATTCAGTTCCACGTAATAGAAGGTGAGCGTATTGCCGTCTTCCAGGCACTATTGTTGACTCAAGCCATTCATCTGAGGCTGAGTCTGGCCTGTATATACATATATTGTTTATATGTTTTATTTTATTGTTTTATTTACGTATTTTATTTGGTCACTAAAATCTTCTACCGCCTGTTATCACGATATATGTTTGTTTTTAATATATTTACGGTATATTATTGTTAATCTTCATATTGTAATATAAGTACATAATTTCTACATACCCTCATGCATTATACTTTCACACTCGACTTCGACGGTTCGGCGACCGTGTGTAACTGGCAAATTAGGTTCCAGTTGAAAACCAGCGTCAGGTTTATACCTGGCACATGCTGAACTGGACACCTATTTGGTGTATCTGTGAGCCACTGTTTTACTTGTATTTTTTTTAATATGTTGTTGGTTATTGTTATCTCTGTGACCACCTTAAACCAAATAAATATTTCTTTCTTTCTTTCTTTCTTTCTTTCTTTCTTTCTTTCTTTCTTTCTTTCTTTCTTTCTTTCTTTCTTTCTTTCTTTCTTTCTTTCTTTCTTTCTTTCTTTCTTTCTTTCTTTCTTTCTTTCTTTCTTTCTTTTTTTCTTTCTTTCTTTCTTTCTTTCTTTCTTTCTTTCATATATGTCTGATGTTAAACAGCCCTATATCTTAGTCGGCTTAGTGTGACATCCCGGCAGAGTAGAATTTGGATCGCCACATCTCCCCCATTCTCA
This sequence comes from Eilema griseolum, assembly GCA_963662185.1. Taxonomy (NCBI): domain Eukaryota; kingdom Metazoa; phylum Arthropoda; class Insecta; order Lepidoptera; family Erebidae; genus Eilema; species Eilema griseolum. Next base: position 2,657,188 of record OY759254.1, read on the forward strand.
AAATAGTGCAACACAATTACCTACATAATATTTTTGACGTCAAGTTATTCTATCATTCATTATTTTGAGTTTCCGATATTTTGGCGCTGTTGCAAGCATCATGATCACGGAGGAACTGGAGTAGTGGCGGTGAATAAAGAAAAAGTTTTTTCTTCTAGGAGTAATTATATCGATCTACCCTCTTTCGAGTTCTTTTAATACGCGTATCTGCACTACTATTGGTTTCACTCTCACTACAAACTCGAACCCGATCTTTATCACGTTCACGACATACGATGCTCACTGTATCCACTCGCGATTTTGTTTTAGCTTGTTCCCGGTTGTTTTTGCAAAGACGGACCACTGGATGCCAGACGTTCGGCAGTTGAAACCCATCCTCACGATTGAAATTTTTATACTTTTTTATTTCAATTTCTTCCCTTACCAGTCTTGGTATATAGTGGCGTTCTGTCGAAAGCATCTGAGGGTTATGTAGCTCGATCCAGTGGTTCGTACCGGACTCCAATAAATGTTGAGCGATTGCAGATTTATGCGGTTCATTGTTTTTGACTGCCCTGATGTGTTCCTTGATTCGGCATGTAACCGTTCTTTTTGTTCATGATAGTTTAAATACCTATATTTATCTTTTACAAACTGCGAAGACCCTTGTTTGCTGGTACTTGGCAAGTTAGATGTATGAAAGTTAGAATTACCCTCATTTTGATCCGTACTGCACGATGTATAACGTTGGACGCGTGGTGATGATAACACATTAGTAAGTTCTTGGTAAGAATGTCCAGTACTCGAGCTAACGCAAATATTTTCCCTGCGCACTATAGGAACACGTTTGAACACTTTTCGGAACAAAGATGAAGATTTTGGAGACCGATTATTTTCATTTTCCACGTTAGGTTCTTCGGATGAAATAAAGGAGAGCTCCAAATTTTTTTTTTATACTACTTAGTTGGTAGACAAGCACACGGCCCACCTGATGGAAAGTAGTTACCGTGGCCTATGGACGTCTGTAACACCAGAGGAGTCACAGTCGCGCTGCCAACCCTGCAAGTACAGAGTTTCTGTGCCGTCAGTAGAAGACAAATCAGGACAAGCCTTTAGTCTTCCCACTGACGGCACAAATTCTCCAGTGAGCTCTGGCTACCCTACTCACCGCTGGGAATACAACACGAAGTTATTATAACCGCGGTATTCTGTAGGGCGGAGGTACTTCCCCAGTCGGACTGCTCAATCGGGCGGAAATACCGCCGTGTCCTACCTCCTTAATTATAACCGCGGTATTCTGTAGGGCGGAGGTACTTCCCCAGTCGGACTGCTCAATCGGGCGGAAATACCGCCGTGTCCTACCTCCTTAACCTTCCTTCGACAGTCTTGATTATAGTGTAATTGACATGCACACATCGAAAGTTGACACAACAGAGACTGCTACGAGATCCTTTAGGTCTCGTTCCGCACTAGATGCAAAAGTTTACTAATTGTTCGCAACGAGACCGTTCGTTTTCATTCATAAAAATATTACATCCGATGTACCTAACGTAAAAAAAAAAATTATATCACTCTATCATTAAAGAAACATACAGAAATATCATTTGCCGAAACGGGATGGACATAAGATTTCACTTGCGCGATACTGAAACGTCGCAAACGAGACCTAAAAGATCTCGTTCCGCGTTGAACGTGTTAAACTAAGCTTATCACCGCTTCCTAGGCACTAATGGATAAGAAATGTATAAACAAACTCCACTGCGCCATTCAAGACGTCAATTTACTATTAGAAAAAAGATGCAGAATAACCACGGTAGCCTAGTGGTGTGGGTTATGGACTGCTGAGATGAGGTCTCGGGTTACCTAAACATAAACTGGCGAAATGTGGGTGCTAGAACTTCTGCCTACCCCTTAGGGGATATAGGCGTGAGTTTATGTTATGTAAAAGATGCAGAACTAATTCGTTCCTACAGGTACCTGTGAAGGTGAACGCAGACACGTTGGGTAAGAAACCCGCTGGTTTCTCATTATAAAGTAAGACATAGCAAAACATTTCGCTTGTCAGATTCATGTTGGCCATTGGAAACTCCTGTAACAACAAACGATTGTATAAAATAAAACGTTTGGGCCTCTCCAATAACATGTTGTGCTTCAGAAGTAGTAGGTACAGGAAAAGTAACATAAAATTTAACTATCAAAAAAGCCAATCAAAAAATCAAATCAATTGACCAGTCCCACTGGGGCCTCCGCCCTACAGAGTATCGTGGCCATAATAACCTCATGTAATGTCCCCGGCGGTCAGTCTTGTGAGCCAGGACTCACTGCAGAGTTTTTGTGCTGTCAGTGGGAAACCCAAAAACTTCTCCTGCTTTGCCTTCTGCACTGACACCGTCTCTCCTGGTGTTACACACGTCCATAGGCCATGGTAACCACTTTCCACCAGGTGGACTGTATGCTTGTCTGCAAATAAGTGTTATTAAAAAGAAATTCCTGTTGTTTTCAATATCGGTACAGTTGTTCCCTGAGATACCTAGGTGAACATACTAAGGTCCCCGTAAGGGCCACGAGCCGGTGGTGAGCAAGGGGGAGAAATGTCACAATTTTTCAAGTTATTTACTTGTATACTTATTGAAAACTAACAATATCAACTGGACAAATTTTAATGAGGTATCGTTAGAAGCCTTTTAGTCGTCCACTGGTCATAGGCTATATAACGTGTCACTGAATCTAAAGTGGCGCCCTCTAGCTGTCATAAAGTACTGTGATAAGAAATAAATTTGAGATAAATACGTCGTAATTGATATCAACTGAAAGGGCTTAATTAGTACATTTCAAATATGTGTAAATTATACCTATTTCTTGCCCCAAAATAATATAAATAAAACTAAAATAAATAATAAATAATTTTAAAACTAAAACCCGACTACAGAAAAAGCATTAAACAAGAAAATATCGAGGATAGCCATGGTCGTACGTCCCTTTTCCCTACAATCGTTGTTTTGTTTGACTAAGTGGCATACGTGGCTATCCTAGATATTTTCTTGTTTAATATTTTGTCAGTAGTCGGGTTTTATTTTTAAACAATTTTTTTTACTTCGACGACCGAAACGCATCATCAGACGGCCCACCAGAAGGTTCATACATAGAGAAGTTTTTACCTCAGAATAACGTAAAAGAGAACTTTATACCGTGTAAATGATCCCCTTGTCAGCATAGTAGAAAACCTTGTTGATACCTCCGAGAAAATCAATGCGGGAACGATTTTTTTCTACGCTGCTCCTGTTGACAGAGATGAGAATATTAAGGTAAGATGCCGTGACCAGCCGCAGACAGGCGCTGCTGTCTGAGGTTACCAAGTTTAAAAAAAAACAAATTTTAGTTTTATCTTACCTTTAAGGTGGTTACTTGCTTTAAATATTGCCTATTTTTGACTAAAATCCATAAAAGCGTTATTTCGTTTGACAAGGTTCCATAGAAATAATACCAGTCCCGCAATCCGCTGAATTACCCAAAACTATGTATTTAAATTTTTTTCACACACATTACTTGATAAACTTGCAAATGGCGCCGCTTATAGACGGCGCCATTGGGAAGCCGCAATGAATTAAAGTAATTAGCAAATTATCATATACATATTTATTTCATGGTAGTTCAGCTTTTTGTTCAATGGATAAGTGAATTAAATACTTTCATTTTCGTAAATATACTTTTTATGGTTCCGTTAGTACCTAAAGGGTAAAAAGAGAACCCAGTTACTTAGTACCCGGGTTCCATTTTTACCCTTCTGCTGTCTGTTCGACCGTCTTTATGTCACCAGGTTGTATCTTATGTTGAAATGTTGACAGATAATGTAGGTATTTGTGTTCCTTAGCTATAATAATAAATACTTAAAACCGAAACACCGAAAAAAAGAATTCTTTAAAAGTAGCAGGCAGCAAAATCATAAGAAACAAACGAATGTCGGCCGACAAGATTAGCATTTTCCCTTGAAGAAAGTAACGATAATTATTGACGATTTATACATTAATATACTCACTCCCGTAAATCCCCGAAATGGTCGGCAGAGGTATAATAACACCTCCGTTTCGCCAACTATGATTATTGTTTATTAATTTATTGCATTTATTTCTTAGTATTCAAAATCCAATTATAAATTAATTGGATTTTTTCAAATTATATACTAAAGTTATCCAGTGGTGTCAAAGTAACTACGGTATCTAAATAGTCACCATATTTCAAAAGGCTTCTTTAGTGTAGTCCGGAAATCCAGTGTTTCTCCCTTGAAATGATATTCCGACGGCCAAATAATTTCATGTTTATCGTCACCTAATAATAAAAAATACAAGTTTCAAAAATGTTGTACAATTTTTATATTTCTAGGTGTGCAAAATCCCCTCGGACCCCCCCCCCTGGAGCCGGTGGAAGAGGTTATGACGGAATCGAACATGCCAAAACGCACGACGCCTGTGGGTCGTGTTTGGTTGCCGAAGGTGAGGTTAACAGGCATATCCCTCGCACCCCGGCCGATCCAGGGCCACCTGTCTCGATCTGGCCCTCGTCTCGGGTGTGGGGACCACGGAATCCCCAACTCGTAAATGGGGAGGCGCGCCGCCCCGCAAAGTACTATCGGAGCTTACACGAACATCACTTATGGATATAGGTATTTAAACTATAATGGTCGTAAAAAACCACGCGTTTCTATTCAAAAAAGTATGTGATAATAAAAAATATATATCTCGAGACCCGAGTAAACTTTTATTACCCATGATGACGACAAGCTTGTATAAAAATAATAGCTTTTGTATGTGTATTCAGATTTTTAATAAGATACCAAAAGAATTAAGAGAGCTACCTCAACCACGATTTTCCCATTCTTTAAAGAAGTGGCTCACGGATAGATGTTTTTACACAGTGAAAGAATTTATAACACATAAAAATAAATAGGAGTAAATAATGTAAGTAGACTTATTAAAAATTTAATGAAAGTAATTAGAATACCTATATGATGTGACTACTGAAACTAATTACTTATTGAGACAAGCTGTAATAATTTATTGACATTCAAAATATTGTATTATTATTTACCAAATTCCATAAATTGATGACTGTAAGAACTGATAACATTTCCTGTATCTAATATTAATAACTAATAAAATTTGCATGCTGCAAATTGCAGCTAAGCATGCTGTGCATTAACATAATATTGTAAGATCCATGTTACCATGTTTAAAAGCAAATACATACATACATACATACATAAAATCACGCCTGTCTCCCATAGGGGTAGGCAGAGATCACGGATCTCCATTTGCTACGATCCTGACATATTACTCTCGCTTCATTCACTCTCATTACATTCTTCATGCATGCTCGTCGGTTTACTACTCCTGACCTGCCCCTTTTCTAAAACTTCCCCGATTTGGTCCAGGTATGTGCGCCTAGGTCTTCCCCTTCCGACGGCACCATCCACACTCGCCTCATACACCTGTTTCGTTAGTCTTCTTTCATTCATTCTCTCAACATGACCAAACCATCTCAACATTCCTCTCTCAATTCTCATCACTACATCTTCTATCACTCCACATCGTTCTCTTATCACGCTATTTCTCACTCTATCTTTCAAGGTCAAGCCACACATACTTCGCAACGCACGCATTTCTACTGCATTTACTCTACTCTGATGCTTTTTCTGCCACACCCAACTTTCACTACCATACATAAGAGTCGGCACCAATACTCCTCCATGTACAGCCAGTCGTGCCTTTTCGGACACTTTCCGGCTGCTCATAAAGTTGTGTAGTGCCCCATTCACTCTATTTCCAGCCATCACTCTCCTTTCAACATCTTCTTCATGCTTTCCATCTCTCGTAAACAATGTTCCCAAATATATGAACTCATTCACTTGTTCCACTTTTTCTCCATCTATACAAATCCTACACTCTGTCACACATTCATCTCTTTCAAAAACCATAACTTTTGTCTTACTAACATTCACTTTCATTCCTTTCCTCTCAAAAGCTTCATGCATAGTTGTTACCATCTCCTGCAACTCATCTGCCGATGACGCCAGTAAAACCTGATCATCAGCATAAAGAAGACATTTGACGAGTAAATTCTTCATTCTTAAACCACATTCTTTATCTTTCAAATCTTGCAAACAACTGTCCATGAATAAGTTAAACAGCCATGGTGACGCTACACATCCCTGTCTAACCCCTTTTTGGATACTAAACCATTCAGTGTATGACCCATGTATCCTCACGCAAGCTCTGGAATCCTCATAGAGAGACTTCACAGCTCGAATAAGGTTGCTGCTCACCCCATACATAGACAGTACCGACCAAAGTTCATTCCTCACCACTTTGTCATAGGCCTTTTCCAAATCCACAAATGCGCAATAGACCTTTTGACTCTTGGCCAAAAATTTCTCGGCTATGCTTCGCAATGAAAAGACCTGATCCGTACATCCCATTCCCTTTCTAAAACCCGCTTGTGCATCCCATATTTTCTCATCGGTTTCTTTCATAACTCTCTCAATCAACACTTTCGCATACAGTTTGCCGACGACGCTGAGTAGGCTAATGCCCCTGTAGTTTTTGCAGTCTTGATGCGAGCCCTTTCCTTTGTAAAGTGGAACTATAACGGCCTTACACCAATCACTTGGTACACGACCGCTAACCCAACATATGTTGAAAAGGCGGCACAACGGACTTGCTACAAGGCCCTGTCCAGCCTTCAGCATCTCGACTGTCACCTTATCATATCCCGCTGCTTTACCAGCTTTCATACTTCTTAATGCACTCACAACTTCATTCATACTAATACCACTTTTATCAGTATCAACATAGTCATCCATCACCGAGGTTAGTGCATGTACACCATCCTCTCTTTCAAACAAGCTTTCAAAATAGTCCTGCCATCTTTTTAACACACATTCCTCACCTTTTACAATACTCCCATTCTGGTCTCTAATAGCGTTCAGCTCGGAGCTCTGTGTTTCTCCTCTGGCTAAACGAATGGACTTCCAAAAGAACTTAATGTTCGTCTGGAAATCCTCAGATAACCTTTCATCAAACACGTCTTTTTGTTCCTTTTTCTTTCTAGCAATCACTCCTTTCACTATCCCTTTCAGTCTTCTATATTTATCTTTCGCTTCATCCACATTCTCAATTGTAGCTTGCTGCATTCTCTCATTAGCTCTGACTGAGAGCCAGTCAAGCCACGCTTTCTTTTTCTCACATACCAACTTTTGCACTTCTTTATCCCACCATGCATGCTTCACCTTTTGCACTTTACTTCTTTTACTTATACCACATACTTGGGAAGCCACACTCACAATCTCATCTTTGAATACCTTCCATAACTCCTCAATCTCACAAATACTATCAAGATCATGAAACCTTTCAGTTAATTTGCTTCCATACTCCTCTCTCACTTTATCTTCTTGCAAGTTTTCTACTTTTATTCTTTCTAGAACACTTATGGGCTCACGCCTTCTACGTCTCCATCCTTTAAAGAGATCACTTATACGGCACATAACCAAAAAGTGATCTGTATGGATACCCACACCGCGATATACCCTAGCGTCTAGAATATTTTTTTCTCAATCTTTCATCCACTATTACAAAATCAATCATACTGTTACTGACATTCTTCGCTTCTCTTGTATACATATGAATCCTTTTGTGTCGAAACATCGTGTTTGACACACAAAGGTTCCATTCCAAACATACTTCAAGCAAACCTTTACCATTTTCGTTCACTCGTTCATCTCCGTACTTGCCAAGAACCCTTTCAAATCCATCTCGTTTCAGTCCTACCCATCCATTAAAATCACCTAGCATTATGATTCTTTCATTATCCTTACATTCTCTTAATACATCTCTTAAACTCTCCCAAAACTGTTCTCTTTCTTCTTGTACTTCCTGGGACGTATTCGTACCGGAGTCTACAGGAGCATAAACCCCTACGACAAAAATACGAGTGAGTCCCACTTTCATTCTCATCCACATCAGTCTAGCATTCACACATTCGAATATATTCACACACTCAGCCATTCTAGCAGATAGGATGACACCAACTCCTTGGCAAGCTCTGTCGGTATTGGGTACTCCCGACCAGTACGCGGTGTAGGGTCCGTGCTTGGTGGTGTCACATCCTTTCCTCTTCGTCTCATTCACACAAAGCACATCAATCCTTCTTTCATCCATCATCTTACAAACATCATTCATTTTTTCTTCCATTCCTCCTCCAACATTCAACGTAGCAAAACGGCTCTCCGTGAGCCACTTTTCGCCCCCACTGGAAACGAGACGTGACGGGTGGCGTACCGCGTCGCCGCCATGCGGATGATTAATTTTTGGAATCATTGCGTTCCCACGAGTCATAGGGAAAATAAGGTCCACCCCCGCAGAGCCCTTTACGGAGGTAAGGCGGAATCTCAAGTGTGTCCTGTGACCGCCAACACAGACACCCTCCGTTACACCAGCTTGCCCTCTGGTCACGAATCCTTGGCACGGGTCGGCTAACACCTTGGATCGGGGTTTTTTCTCGGGTATGCTCCCTGAGAGTTGGTTTTATTTCGGAGTGACCTTCTCCTAGATGGTTGCAGACCAATACTGACGAGGCCCATCTCCCCGGTTTTGATTTCAGAGTTTTCCTTCTCTTAGACGGGTTGCAGCCCAATGCTGACGAGGCCCATCTCCCCGAAAAAATAAAAGCAAATAAATTATTCTTATTCTTATTCAGTATCAAAACAAACGGGATATTTACCATGTTTCATTGTAAACGAATATTCACGAAATATCGGAAACTTAAAACAATGAAACATGGTAAATATCCCGTTTATTTTGATACTGATCACTCATGGAATTGGAATTATTTTAACCGACTTCTAAAAAGGAAGAGGTTCTCAATCGGTACGTTTTTTTATGTATTTTTTTTATTTTTATGTATTCCTCTGTGAGATTTATGATCCGATTAAAATGATTTTAGTTCGATGCAGAATAGCTGTCACTTGCCAAAATTTATTAAGTTTGGGCTAGTCGTTTTAATTTTAAAAATATTTACGTATGTGTGCTTTGACATGTATATTTTTGACCGACTTCTCAATATTTTTCGATATTTCCGTCATTTATAATTAACAACATTAAAAATTATTTTTACATTGGGATTGGTTGACAAGAAGGCTGATTTATTCTTTGCTCAGAGGATTGGTATTGCCATTCTACGTGGCATGCCGCCATCCTTCTGGCCACCCTCCCGGTTGACATCAATGGGGAAGAATTCTTTGATGCCTCAACCTACAGGATTGTGTAGGTATATTTTATATTGTTTTTATATTTTAATTTAGACAAATTCCATGTACAGTAAGCTGCAAAAGTGCATGGCCATTACACATACTAAATCGTTTGCGCTGGTATTCAACGCCATCTGTTGACGAAGAAAAATGGTTCATAAATATCTTACTAGATGCCGTCGCGCTACTTTTCAAATGTAAAAAAAACTATCAAAGTAGTTTATTATATGTATATGCAAAACATCCATTTTCACTTCTTTTTGTATATTATCAATATTTTCGTTACATTAATTTATACAAACACAAATTAATCAACATAATATAATTACAAAAACACAATGCTCTCTGCAAGGTTCGAACTAGAAACCTGGAAAATTGGTTAACATTGCACATGACTAATGTGTTGAAATAGAATATTACTAGATTTTTGTAGTTTAACTTAATATTTTAATCTCAGAGGGTGAACTTAATTTATAATTAAATGAACTACGTGGGTAGTTTAGTTTATTTAATAGCTGCCTATACTCAGTGACTTGCTAGTTTGTTCATTCGCTAATATCATTCCTATTTCTATTATCGTTGAGCTGAGTTAACCAAATATTTTTTACTAAAATGAGTACGCGATGCAATATTGACATGTCGACAAGAGCAAAAATAATATGCCCTGCATGATCGAGGAAAAACATGTCTGAAATAGCACGAGAGATTGGCATAAACGTAAGTGTGTCCTGTTATATAACTTATATATAAATAATCCAATTGTTTTATTTCAATGTAAAAGATACTTCAATTGTTATTTTATAATTTATTTTTCTTTGTTGTCGCGAAAAACAGTGGTCTTATGGGTGCAATGATTCGAAGAAGAGGGTTCTTTGAAACACCATCAAAGAAGTGGCTGATCACAATTAATAGACACAACGCAACAGAAAGAAAGAAAGAAAGAAAAAAACATTTATTCACGAACACACAACGTACAGAGAGTCAGACAAATATATATACACAAAAACGACAGCATGCAATGATAAGGGATTATGAGGAAAATTAATTAATGGCGACAAAGCATTACGCCGGTTTGTTTGACACAAGTGTGGATACTGTTCGTCGCGTCTTGCACAGTGAAGGATTGCATTTTAGGAGGCATGCTGTAAAACCATTACTGACGGACAGCCATAAAAGAGCGCACTTGAGTTCGCGTTGGAGTACTCCAATTACGACTGGAGTAACGTCATCTTTACTGATGAAAAAACCTTTAAGTCGAGTCAACATGGGCGTTTAAATTTATGGCGTCGAGATGTGACAATACCAGACACAGCAGAGATCACGTAGTGCCCAATATGGAGTCTGGTCGTATAACAGTGAACATGCGGGGACGGATGAGTGCTGCTGACCCAAGAGAACTCATTCGAGTGCCTAGTCGAGCAAATAGTTTCCATTATATTATAGATGTGTTGGAGGAGACTATGTTGCCCACAGTTCGAACTGTGTTTCCTGAGGAAGAAGTTCCTGTAATAAAATTTGTGCAGGATAATTGTCCCATACACCGTTCGCGTAGTGTGCAAGAGTGGTTTGGCCGGCATGATAACATTTCTATTATTCCATGGCCTGCTAGATCTCCGGATATAAATCCCATTGAAAACTTGTGGGGTATTATTGTCCAACGATGGGAAAATCAAAACGAGTAGACCCCAGATGCCTTAGAGAAGCATTGCTTAAAAGTATGGGACAAAATACGTGGTTCTGATATATGTAAAAACCTCGTTAGCTCAATGCGTTCCCGCATGCAAGCTGTTATCGATCAGAACGGTGGTTACACGAAGTATTAACATAATTGTTTAGTTTATTTAGTGGTAGTATTTTATAAGTGCTGACCGAAATCTGATATTCTATTAATAGTAAATTGTTATACAATTTATTATAAGTTTAACTTCTAATATATTTGTATTGCGTAAGTAATAATAATTCATTGATAAGTGTTTACTTAAATAACAATGTTTCATTGAAAACGATGCTGTTGAAAAAAAATATTTCAGGCTTCACTTTTTTAGTAGCTAGATTTACTGTTGTTTAAATTGTATGTGCAGTCAAGTTAAACTTGCTATATCACATTACATCACAGGAAACTAACTTTTTAAAGTATTTCGGTCTCCAGTTTATTTTAATTGAGTTTACAAAAGCTTCAATCTTCTTTCTGATATCGGAAACGAAAACTTAAGCTATGTCCTCAATGAAAATTATTAATATTATGCTACCACTAAGAAATAAAAATTATTAATGTACTATATAGAAAAATTGTATAAACTTATGAAAGAAAGAATAAAGCGTTTATAAATAGGAAATAAATATTTTTGATTAAATTGCTTTATGATTTGTAAGTTACGAATATAATCATCATTCTCTGAACCTTTTTCCCAACTCAGTTGGGGTCGGCTTTCCAGTCTAACTATGATGCGGGTGAACTTCGATATTTTCAGTGAAGCGACTGGCATATGACCTCCACTACCAATGGTCTAATGACCAACAGCGATAAGTTCCAAGTTAGACTGGTTGGACTTTTGAGGGCTCCAACTACCCGTAACGACTGCCATAGATGTTTGTATGGCAACCGGGACCGACGGCTTAACGTGCTCTCCGAGGCACGAACAGACCAGTGCAAACAGTCTCATTCATGCATACAACTTTTTTGCACTGAGCGGGGATCGAACCCGCGCCTCGTGCGTAGCAGTCGCGTGTACTACCGCCACAAGTTACTGATCCAAAATAAACCTACCTACTTTTTTATTAAGATGACAAATATATTTGCGGAGGTAGGTATACAATATCACTATTAACAATGAAACGGTAGTTAATAATGACAACCGTATTAATGTCGCTTTCTAATACGCTTATAGCTAGTAAAACCACTGGCGCCATCTAGTTTATTTTTTATAAGCTGGGGTATGACAGTTCATAGGATTATCGATCTTAAGCTATCCATGCACTTTTGCAGCGTGCTATACATTATGTAATCAATAAATAAATAAAAAACTTATAGGTAATTCTATTTCATAGGTATTGGACCTTGGACTCCGGAGATACACCAACGAACTTTTCGAAATCAAATAGGAATTGGGAAATTATTGGTTTTGAGCTAGTTTTATAACAATCCTGTTACACGGCAGGCGATATTTGGCAGGCGATAGTCAAGTGTCTGCCTACTATGTCTATGATGCAATCAATTGAAATAACATGGCCTCTGTTTAGTTTTAAGCATGTTTGTGTTGCACCAAAACTAAAATGTATTTTCTTTCTTTCTTCTTTCTTTCTTTTCTCTCGCGTTAGGCACCAACTACTAACAGAGCAGTAAATCTGTAAATTCTGTAATTTTTCTCTTATCTTTATAATGTTATTTAATAGATTTTACTTTTTTAAATCGGTTTTTCAACGTAGTTTCTTTTATCTATCGTGAGTATTGCTGTGTTTTATTTAGTTATTTATTTGATTTTTTTATATTATTGTATTTTTGTGGTACGATTTTGGTACTTCTTATATTATTATGAGATACACTGAGCCCAATTTATCAATTATATTTGTATGAAAATTATTTTTCAAAAACAAAACAACATGCTAGTGGAGTCTCAAATATTAAAATTAAAATAACTCACCAACTAGAACATATCCAGATATTAAATAAAAACAAAGAAACAACACGAAAATGGTGGGAAATGCAGCCATCTTGTTGTAGGGCGAATACAGGATTGATCTCAGTAACATATCAATTTGCCATTTTATAGGTAAAAGCATATCTGAGGCATTGTACACACTGGCCATTTGTGTAACTCACAGCAAGTTTCATGTGATATTTTAACCACTTTTTAATGCCACATAGGTGGCAGACAAGCACACCGTCTATCTGATGGAAAGTGGTTACCGTGGTCAATGGATGTGTACAATATCCACGGTTTCACACTTGCGCTGCCAAACATGTAGAAGTAAAGTGTATTACTATGTTTTTTTATCTAGGACACGCAATATTGACTTCACCTCGCCTAATGGTAAGCTGAAGGCAAATTCTTAGGAAAGAGGGTCAATATTACAGACACTAAGTAAAGTTACAATGGTGGCACTCAGCTTGACGGCCTCATCAGATGCTTTTTCCCGCCCCGCTTAAACGAGCCGGGACTGTAGGAAGAAGATAACACGTGAGCTGGTAATATAATCCAAGTCTTGGTGCTGCAGCAAAGAAAAGAGTCTCCAAACCGCTTGATACGGCAAGAGCAAGACGCTCGTATATTTTGCACAGTTTGAGGGTGATATCTAAGCCCTGCACGTGTAGTCCCGTGTAGGAAAGGAGAGGGTGGGATTAGTTGAAAGAGCTCACCATAGTAGAGACCGTAAAATACAGCGATCTCTACGCATGTGCAAAGACCTCCCTATAAAAACCTTCCAATGCCCTTCTTGAAGAACCCAATATTGCAGTTGCTTGGAACAACGCAGCAGGAAGTCACAGCGCAAGCGTGCGGAGGATTAAATTCCTTTCATACCTCAATGTGCGCACAGGGTCCGGCCCCAATGTATTAGGGTGAATTCCCTGGCTACTGGTGCAGTGCCCTCATGACATTACTTCCAGTTAGTCCCACCCTCTACTTTCCTGCACAAGACAACACGAGCAGGTCTTAGATGTCACCCACATACGGTACAGAATATCCCATCAAGAACCAAGCGAACGGAGACTCTTTCCTTTGTCGCACTATTAATGTCTGGAATTCGTTACCAGCTCACGTGTTTCCTTCTTCGTACAGTCACGGGTTCTTTAAGCAGGACGTGAAAAAACTTATGATGAGGCTGATTGTAACAAGCTTACCATCAGGCGAGGCGGAATCTAGCTAACGTGTCCTATATAAAAAGACTACAATAAAGTTAGTGTCATTAAGCAAAAAATCATTACCGCACTTTATTACAACACAAGCTGTTTAGAACAGGTGTTGGCTCACAGGTGAGATTGACAGGTTCTCCGAAGATTTCCCTTCAACCTAGTTTTGCCATAATTATTCCAGACCACCTCTGAAATAAATTTTTATTCAGATCCATGTAACCATTCCATTTTAAGATGCGATTGAGCTTCACACAGGCCCATAAACCCCAAGCCTCGAAAGAAATATCTATGCTCAGTGAATTTCAGCTCCTCCGCCGCCGTCACAGCCTCGTTTACCCGCAGCCCTGTCCAAGAGACATCCATAAAACGTTTACTGCTAAACTAAAATAGAGTACACGTGACGTGATTGATGTCTTTTGTGTGTACATGGTACTTTATACTCGTGATAACATTAATTAGATAAGAGTTACCAAAACTAATAGAAAATAGGCAGCATTATTATAATGGTGGTGATTTTAATGAGATCGACAAAATTACGTTCATTAATAACCTTTGTGGAAAAATCAAGTTCGTCAAACAGTAGGGGAGTTTAGGTATTTAACAGCATCGTTATAATTTTTGCATATAAGTCGGAGGTTTTTTTTATACCACTTTTGTGGCAGACAGGCACACGGCCCACCTGATGGAAAGTGGTTACCGTGGCCTACGGATGTGGGTAACGCCAAAGGAGTCACACTCGCGCTTGCGTCCTTGTAAGCTCAGAGTTTCTGTGTATATGTGAAGACAAAGCAGAACAAGCCTGTATTCTTCCCACTGACAGCACAATAACTATCCAGTGAGCTCTGGCTACCCTACTCACTGCTGGGAACACAACACGAAGTTACTATGGCCGCGATATTCTGTAGGGTGGAGGTACTTCCGCAGTCGAACTGTTCAAGTGGACAGAAATACCGCTGTGACCTACCTCCTTGTAAAATATATGATTCCGGGGTCCCATATGAGTCTGGGGCTCCTTTAAATCTGATGACTTGGTGATGGCTTGGTTTTTTCGTCTACCCGTATTTGCATTATGATGATGCCAGACTCCAGGGCACGTCGTGGTAGCGACGGTTAGGCTTATCAGGAAGGACAAAGTTCAGAGGCGACACAGTAGCCTCTCGTACCGGCTGATGACACAGGTGGTTTCCGGGAATATCTGATGATCGCTGCAATCTTTGGATGCGACCGATATGTTCTTCGGATGACGATGATGAACATTCCCTCGATTTTTCGAAAACGAAACCACTGTCAATCCACAGATACTACAAAAGAAGTTTTAAAGTCTAGACTATAATTATATATACGCTTATAGTTCATTTTTTTATACATGACACGTCAATTAGACTTCGCCTCGCCTGATGGTAAACTGAATTCAAAGTCTCAGAAAAGAAGATCATCATTACTTACATTACACCCTGTTACAATGGTGGCACTCAGCTTGGCGGCCCCATCAGATGCTTTTTTCTGCCCCGCTTAAACGAGCCGGGACTGTACGACGAAGATAACACGTGAGCTGGTAGTATAATCCAAGTCTGGGTGCTGCAGCAAAGAAAAGAGTCTCCAAACCTCTTTATCTGGCAAGAGCAAGACGCTCGTATATTTTGCACAGTATGAGGGTGATATCTAAGCCCTGCACGTGTAGTCCCGTGTAGGAAAGGAGAGGGTGGGATTAGTTGAAAGAGCTCACCATAGTAGAGACCGTAAAATACAGCGATCTCTACGCATGTGCAAAGACCTCCCTATAAAAACCTTCCAATGCCCTTCTTGAAGAACCCAATATTGCAGTTGCTTGGAACAACGCAGCAGGAAGTCACAGCGCAAGCGTGCGGAGGATTAAATTCCTTTCATACCTCAATGTGCGCACAGGGTCCGGCCCCAACGTATTAGGGTGAATTCCCTGGCTATTGGTGCGGTGCCCTTATGACATTACTTCTAATTAGTCCCACCCTCTACTTTCCTGCACAAGACAACACGAGCATGGCTTAGATGTCACCCATATACCGTACAGAATATCCCATCAAGAACTAAGCGGTTCGGAGACTCTTTCCTTTGTCGCACAATTAATGTCTGGAATTCGTTACCAGCTCACGTGTTTCCTTCTTCGTACAGTCCCGGGTTCTTTAAGCAGGATGTGAAAAAGCTTATGATGAGGCTGCCAAGGTGAGATTCATCATTGTAACAAGGTAATTGGTTGCGCCGATAGTAGAATTTGTATTTTTCCGCTCAAATAGTAGTAAATTCGAATCGCCTTTTATTGTTTAACACTGAACACACGCTCCCTATACCCATCTCCCTCCCGCACTACCTTTAAAGTGAGATAGCAATAGTTTTCGCCCCGCCAATGGTTGAAATGGCCGCATTTTGACTTCCGCTTTGAACTAGAATCAGCAATGGCGGCTGCGCGCGCGACTCTTAGAAATTAATAATGTTTGTTGGATTTTAACCGCTTTCATAGACCTTTACCGATCGGATTGTGCCTCTCGTGTGTCCCTCAAGTGATTTAGTGATGTGGGCAGCAGCTCCTGAGCCAGGAAGAGAAGACCGGTGCACCGGGCCCTAAAGCACGTGGCGTCATAAAGGTTAGTGCATCCTCTCCTAATTTCTTGGGTTGCATTCAATGCCTAAACCACCTCCGCGGCAACCCGATCACCTATCTTGTTTGTTGTGTAAAGTGTCATATGAAACATGGTAGCTTCACCCCCGCATAATACAGTCCACTAGCTCAGGTGGCATGAGAATCGCGCCACCAGTAATGGTGGCCGTCATTTCTGAGACTTTGCCTTCAGCTTACCATCAGGCGAGGCGAAATTTAACTAACGTGTCCTATTTAAAAAAACTACATTAAAGTTAGTGTCATTAAACAAAAACTGGCTCACAGATGAGATTGACAGGTTCTCCGAAGAATTCCCTTGAACCTGATTTTGTCATAATTATTCCAGAAAACCTCTGCTATATATTTTATTCAGATTCCATTCCATTTTTTGATGCGATTGAGCTTCACACAGGCCCATAAGCCCCAAGCCTCGAAAGAAATATCTATGCTCAGTGAATTTCAGCTCCTCCGCCGCCGTCACAGCCTCGTTTATCCGCAGCCCTGCCCAAAGACATCCATAAAACGTTTACTGCTAAACTAAAATAGAGTACACGTGACATGATTGATGTCTTTTGTGTGTACGTGGTACTTCATACTATTGATAAAATTAATTAGATAAGAGTTACCAAAACTAATAGAAATTAGGTAGCATTATTTAAAATTTAATGAGTTTGTTAATGGTGGTGATTTTAATGAGATCGACAAAACTTCGTTCATTATAATAACCTTTGTTGAAAACTCAAGTTCGTCAAAATGTAGCGGAGTTTAGGCATTTAACAGCATCGTTATAATTCTTGCATATACCTCGGAGTTTTTTTAAACCACTTATGTGGCAGACAGGCGCACGGCCCACCTGATAAAAATTGGTTACCGTGGCCTATGGGCAGGAGTCACACTCCCGCTGCCGACCTAGTAAGCTCAGGGTTTCTGTGTATCGGTGAAGACAAAGCAGAACAAGCCTGTAGTCTTCCCACTGACATGACAAAAACTTTCCAGTGAGCTCTGGCTACCCTACTCACTGCTGGGAACACAACACGAAGTTACTATGGCCGCGTTATTCTGTAGGGCGGAGGTACTTCCCCAGTCGGACTGTTCAAGTAGACGGAAATACCGTCGAGTCCTACCTCCTTGTAAAATATATGATTCCGGGGTGCCATATGAGTCTGGGGCCTCTTTAAATCTGATGACTTGGTGATGGCTTGGTTTTTTCGGCTACCCGTATTTGCATTATGATGATGCCATACTCCAGGGTACGTCGTGGTAGCGACGGTTAGGCTCATCAGGAAGGACAAAATTCAGAGACGCCTCTCGTAACGGCTGATGACACAGGTGGTTTCCGGGAACATCTGATGATCGCTGCAATCTATGGACGCGACCGAGATGTACCTCGGATGACGATGATGAGCATTCCCTCAATTCTTCTAAAACGAAACAACTGTCAAACCACAGATACTACTAAAGAAGTTTTAAAGTTTAGATAATATTTCTATACGCTTATAGTTATTTTTTTATACATGACACGTCAATTAGACTTCGCCTCGCCTGATGGTATACTGAAGGCAAAGTCTCAGAAAAGAAGGTCATCATTACTTACATTATACCATATAGGTATTTAAACTATCATGGTTACTCACAACAGTATCAAAATAAACGGGATATTTACCAAATCGAAGCACATAAGCGGCGTTCTTTTTTTTTTTTTTTTTTTTTTTTATACCACTAAGTTGGCAGACAAGCACACGGCCCACCTGATGGGAAGCGGTTACCGTGGCCTATGGACGTATGCAACACCAGGGGTGTCACACTCATGCTGCCGACCCACAAAAGAATGGATACAATGGACGGATAAGACCACCCAGACTCACCACAATTATACCCCGGAACTGTTAGGTGGAAAGACAGCCAGCCTTTTTACCCTACATCAAAGGAGTGTAACTTAGAATGACTTATATATTAATGAATTAATCAATATTCATTTAAACAAAATTTTACAAACATTTTTCTGATAAACTAATAACTGATAAAATATGAGATAGTATTCATTTGAGTATCTCCTAATGAATCTCTCTACTCAATTGGAGGTCTCTTTCAACTATATGACCTTTTGGCTGCCTAAAGAAGGCCTTATAACACATGTTTACAAATAACCTAGTTTCTACCACGCCAGGTAACATTGTTAAATCTTGGTTAACTCTTTCCCACTCAAAATTTAAGTTAGGGAACACCCAATCAAGAATAAAATTGCCATTGTCTATCACTACAGGCCCGGCCTTAGCAATGGCTTTGCGCAATTTCACCTTACCTCCAAACATAGCCTCAATCTTCTTTTTAATAGGAATATATGCCATTGGCACCACTTCAATTGGAACTCCTTTTTTATAACGGTCGCCTAGCTTCTTAGCATCTTTAGTGTAATCAGCAATTACAATAAGCTTTTTCGAACAGGAAGCAATAATTTTTTCCTGAAGCAAACAACCACCGCTTCCTTTGATTAAAGTCATTTTACTGTCCACCTCGTCGGCTCCATCAATAGTAAGATCTATAACCGGACTCGTGTCCAGTTCACCTAGTATTAGGTTATGTTTTGTGATTAGCCGTTTGGCTTGGAATGATGTCGGTACGCAGGTCACCTTCAAGTTTTCTGTTTCTGCCAGGCGTTGTACAGCATATACAACCGAAGAACCACATCCGATACTGAGAATAGAATTATTTTGAACGAAATTATCAACTGCGTAACTGGCAGCAGCTTGTTTGGCTTCTTCGAGAGACATTTTTACGTTTGTGCTTGTGCTGTATGACCGACAAATCTTACTAACAGATGCACTACACGTCAAGGCCCTCGCTGTGTAGATTTTAAGTAACATTCAATATATAAATGTATTATATGTTCTTTAGAGTAAACGTTTATTTTGGTTTGGTCAAATGACAAAAAAAAGATCGCTAACATCCTGAAGAAGGTAACTGTCAAAACTATTTTCACTCCTTTTAAAAAGCTGTCGCAATGCCTGCGCTCACCCAAAGATGGCTCCCTACTGGACAGACCGGGAGTGTACAAGATTGACTGTAGCTGTGGTAGTTCTTATATAGGACAAACAATAAGAACGGTTACATGCCGAATCAAGGAACACATCAAAGCAGTCAAAAACAATGAACCGCATAAATCTGCAATCGCTCAACAATTATTTTAGTCCGGTACGAACCACTGGATCGAGCTACATAACCCTCAGATGCTCTTGACAGAACGCCACTATATACCAAGACTGGTTAGGGAAGCAATTGAAATAAAAAAGTATAAAAATTTCAATCGTGAGGATGGGTTTCAACTGCCGAACGTCTGGCATCCAGTGGTTCGTCTTTGCAAAAACAACCGGGAACAAGCTAAAACAAAATCGCGAGTGGATACAGTAAGCATCGTATGTCGTGAACGTGATCGAGATCGGGTTCGAGTTTGTAGTGAGAGTGAGACCAATAGTAGTGCAGATACGCGTAGTTAAAGAACTCGAAAGAGGGTAGATCGATATAATTACTCCTAGAAAAAAAGTTTTTCTCTGTTCACCGCCACTACTCCAGTTCCTCCGTGATCATGGTGCCTGCAACAGCGCCGAAATATCGGAAACTCAAAACAATGAAACATGGTAAATATCCCGTTTATTTTGATACTGATACATTATACCATGTTACAATGGTGACACTTAGCTTGACGGCCTCATCATATGCTTTTTCATGCCCCGCTCAGTGAGTAGGGTAGCCAGAGCTCACTGGAGAATTTGTACTATCAGTGGGATGACTTGTCCTTCTTTGTCCTCTACATTTTTTTTGTTTTTTTTTACGTGCGCAAAATCCCCACGGATACCTCCCCACCGGAGCCTGTGGCGGAGGTTTTGTAGGACTCGAACCGTGGTTTTGGTTGCCGAAGGTGAGGTTGACAGGCATATGCCTGTCAACCTCTTCTCGAGTGTGGGGACTACAGAGTCCCCAACTCGTCCCCGTCCTCTACACTGACGGCACAGAGACTCTGTACTTACAGGCTCGGCAACGCGTGTGTGGCTTCTCTGGTGTTACACACGTCCATAATGAAAACATCCCTGAACTTCCTCTTGTAAGTATTTGAATAGGTGTGGGAGATCTAGTTATACTGGTATTGTCACAGTTATATCCTGTTACAGAACCATCTTGAATGAATTAAAAAAAAATGTGGTAAAAATATTTTTGTGACATCGAAAATACAATATTATGGATTTGATTTATTTTATACCAGATAGGCGGCATATCAGTCCACGACCCACCTGATGGAAAGTGGTCACCGTGGCCCATAGACGTGTGTTATACTAGGAGCGTCATACCGTGCTGCCAACCCAGTAGTCTCAAAATTCTATCTTTCTTCAAGAACTTATAATACTAGAGGTTTTACAAATAAGGCGTTCTTCAAGAGGGGCATTACAACGTTTCTTCAGGGTTGGCAGCACCAGTGTGACGCTCCTGGTGTTGCACACGTCCATAAACCACGGTACCCACTTCGCATTAGGTGGGCCGTGTGCTTGTCTGCCACCTATGTGGTAAAAAAAGGGTATTGTAGTCGCTTGGGAAGACCGCAGCAGGGAGTCTGTTACACAGCTTGGATGGAGTTTCTTTCATCCCGCACAGTGCAGCATTTTTGTTTTTATTTTACCCACCACACCATAAAGACCTGGAATTCATTACCAGCTCACGTGTTTCCTTCTTCCTACAATCCCGAGTCCTTTAAGCGGGGCGTGAAAAAGCATATAATGAGGTCGTCAAGCTGAGTGACACTATTGTAACATGGTATATGTATGTAATGTGACCCTATTTCCTGGAACTTTGCCTTTAGCTTACCATCCAGCAAGATGAAGTCTAATTGAAGTATCTTATATCAAAAAAAGTATAAACCCCTTTCTAGAGAGGTCCGAGTGCCATCACTGCGACGCGAGCGAGGACTCAGGGCCGCACACGCTCACCGTGTGTCCGGCGTGGGAGACGCCGAGACGGGAGCTTGTGGCGACACTGGGAGTGAGAGTTCTCACGCTCTCCACCTTGCTCGCGGCGATGGTCCGCTGCGCGGATGCCTGATGGTTTTGATCTACCTGTACAGTAAGTTTTTGATACCTAATTTTATTAGCCTAGTTAAGAATTGAGGGAATATGTTTCCGGCAACTTCCCCTCCAGCAACCTACACATATAATCCTCAGTCGGCAGGGCGCACCGTAGTAGCGGCGGTAAGACCCATCATGGGGGAGTAGCTAGAGAGGCCACACGGCAATCTCTCGTACCGTCTGACGCAGATGATCACCGAGCACGGGTGCTTCGGGAAGTATCTGCGTCGGATGGAGAAAGAGCCAACGTCCGAGTGCCATCACTGCGACGCGAGGGAGGACTCGGGGCCGCACACGCTCACCGAGTGTCCGGCGCGGGAGACGCCGAGATGGAAGCTTATGGCAGCCCTGGGAGTGAGAGTTCTCACGCTCTCCACTTTCCTCGCGGCGATGGTCCGCTGCACGGATGCGTGGGTGGCCGGCTTCTCCTTCTGCGAGTAAGTAATGCTCGTGAAGGAGGAGGCGGGGCGGGAGCGGCAGCGGGTGCGACGAAGGATCGCAAGCCAAGCTGCCCGCGTACGAAGGCAACTCGGGCATCGGAGGTCGTTGAACGACCTCCGCCCCCCATGAGCGCCGGCCTGGGGGTGACAGGTCGAGCCGCCTGTCACCCTGGCAGAAGCAGGCCGCGCCGGTGGCGCGCCTAGCGCGCCTTCCTGTTTCCGGGGACGAATTGGGGACTCTGTAGTCCCCACACCCGAGAAGAGGGCCAGATCGTGAGAGATGGCCCTGGGTCAGCTGGGGTGCGAGGGATATGCCTGTCAACCTCACCTTCGGCAACCAAAACGACCCATAGGCGGCGTGCGTTTTAGTCGGTTCGAGTCCGACATAACCTCCTCCACCGGCTCCGGTGGGGAGGTATCCGTGGGTATTTTGCGCACGTAAAAAAACCCCTTTCTAGAAATACTCGCGTAGAGTCATCATCTTAACCCTAGTCGGTAGCATCCGAAGCTACATTCACCTCGGAGCCTGGGGTGACACTTAAATATGATTGATTAAACTCAAACTCAAAATTTATTTCCATAGAACATGGATACATTACAGGTGTTGAAATATTGTTTTTGGGCAGCACATTCTGCCGTGAGGCGCGGAAATATTTATACATGGGGTAAAATAAAATAAATTGGGAGAGCAACTACCATATGACCTCAAAAGTTAAGGTTAGTAGCGATTAGTCAACCACTGATAGTGGACACTGTGGTTCTCACATCGAAAACCGATAAATGGCATTAAATCGCAGGTTTATAAGTGTCCGGTTAATAACAATAGGCTCGCCACCTATTACATTGGGACCTAAACATAAACTTGCGAAACTTGCGAACTTGCTAGCACCTCTGCCTATCCCTTTAGGGATATAGGCGTGAGATTATGTTATGTACGTTATGTTAAAATATAAAATTACGCCTTTCTCATATTGGGGTAGGTAGTATACTTGCCATGATATCTTTTCTTTCATAAACGCTTCAATTTCGCTCGTGTACCTGACGATAGTAACAGCGTTTCTCAAACTTTCGTAAATTAATATAATGTCTACATTTACGTGCAAGAGGTGTGAGGTTGAGTCTATCGACGGTGTCATGTGTTCAGCGTGCAATGGGCGTGTTGACTTTCCTTGTGCTGGTATAAAAGAGGCTGGCTGAAGAAAACTTGGCGACAGGAAGCTTACTTGGAAGTGCATTGACTGTAAAAACCTAACGATAAGTCCCCGTGCTGGATCTTCGAAGACTATCCCAGCGGATATTGACAGTGTACTTGTGGAACTCAAGAGGTTATCCACTCATATGGATTCACTGCCATCTATAATGGAGAACTTGAAATCAATTAACATCGAGTTGGCGGAACTCAGATCCATGAGAGCGGAATTTTCGGGCGTCAAAACATCTATATCGGATATGAAGTCATCTATAGAGTATGTGCATAGCTCGGTTATGGATCTGACAGAAAAGCTAAGAGGCATTGAGCAAGAAGTCAAGGGCTTGAAGAAGACCAAACAGGATGTGTTGACCTTACAAGACCGCATCGGAATCCTAGAAATTCAACATCGTTAAAACGAGCAGAGATCTAGAAGTAATAATATCGAGATCAAAGGCATCCCTGTATCTGGCTCTGAAAACCTCTTCAATATTCTATCCAGCATAGGAGAGAGGATCAACTGCCGGATTCCCAAAGAGCAAATAAATTATATCGCTAGAATTCCATTGCGAAATGATAACAGCAATAAAACAATAATATGTTCGGTACACAACAGTTGTCTTAAGAACGATTTTATTGCCGCTGCTAGAATTTACAAAAATTTAAACACTAGTGATCTGGGATTCGAAGGAGATAAGAAGATTTTCATTAACGATCATCTAACTATGGACAATAAGGCATTACTTAATAAGACCAAAATTCTAGCTAAGGAACGTGGTTATGATTATGTTTGGGTGCGGGCGTGCAAAATATATGTGCGAAGAAATAACTCTTCACCAAAGTATTAAATTAGAGCGGAAGACGACCTTAAAAAGTATTTTTAAATAGCAGGTCAGGGCGATTTTCCGATGCGTTGTTCATACTATTTACGACAACTTTGAGAAACACAGGTACTTATTTTTTGCATGCATTCCATTCTGACCCGCCTTGTGTTCTCGCTGTGGTCGGAAGTCACTATTTATTCATGTTAAATCTTTGCAATTTTAAACGTTATTTGTTTATCGATGGAGTTGACATCTTCAACTTAATTATATTCAAGTATATAATTAAGTTAAAGTTAGAGTAGAAAATAAATATTGTTTATTCTTTAGATACAGCTTTAGCCAATGCATTTGAATTTTACCCACTTCACAGAATTTATAACACTTTATTAGGTATAGAACGAATTTTTGAGTGCAAATTGTACTTGGTGACGATACCTATTGAGTGTGCTTTATGTTATTATTATATTTATGTCTTTTGTACAAATTCACACCACTTAGTATTTTTTATCAAAATGTTCGGGGACTACGGACGAAAACTTCTTTATTTTATAGAAATGTATGTCTTAGTTGTTTTGTTGTCATCTGCCTGACGTAAACGTGGCTTATTGACAGTATTGAGGATAGTGAATTATTTGATAGTAGATATATTGTTTGGCGGCGTGACCGGGACTATGCACTAACGGATCAGATGTTAGGTGGAGGAGTGTTAATAGCGGTACGTCATGAACTCGTTGCTGACGTTCGCAGAGAGTGGTGCTCCTCTGCCGAAGACTTATGGATAACCTTGACCTTAAATCAATCGAAACCCAGAATCTCCCATAAAATCAATATATGTGTGGTTTATGTGTGCATCCAGAAAGGTGGTTAGTCTTTGATGGGACAACTGAATAATTTTTCAGACAATCTTACTGACATTGTTATGAAGAACTCATCCGACAAGTTCATTGTTGTAGGTGACTTTAATCAAAGTAATATCGTATGGCAAACTGTGACTGACGGATATCACCTATATCCTAGTCAATTAGAAGGACCTATCCAGGCAAAATTTTGTGATAATCTTGTTATTAATGATAGGATACTAGACCTTGTACTGTCCACTGACGAAGTTCATGTTATGCACTGTCAGGATCCCCTAGTAAAAGAAGACTTACAGCATAAAGCAGCTTGTTTCGTGGTTGACTTTATTCAGACCCAGCAGTTACATTCTCGGCCACGGCTAAAATATTTTTATAATCAAGCAAATTACAATGCCATCAACAAGGATATGAACCAAGTTGATTGGGCATTAGAACTGGGAAGTAGGCCCCTTGTGGATGCAGTTGGGTTTTTCTATGGCACTATCAACGAACTCCAAAAGCAGTTTATACCCACAAAGACAGTTTTTACGCGATGCAGATACCCTCTATGGTATAAAAGCTCATTGATAAAAATCATAAAAGAAAAGGCCAAATATCACTCAGTTTAAAAAATACGGTAACATCTCTGATCATCAATCATTCATTGTGTTGCGTCAGCGAATCAAAGATATAGAACAGAACATGTTTAACAACTACACTCGAGAGCAATGAATCCGGGTCACTTAAAGAATGTTAAAAATCTCGGAAACTAAAAATGATAGGTTAATGCAATAAATTGTATTTAATAGACAATGTAATACTCCTTAAATGAAAGTAAAAAAAATATGAGTCACCATACATTTTATTAACACAAAATTACATAAAGAAAAAAACTGCTGATCTCTCCTTAAAACAAAAATAGGAAACATGAAATTTTTGAACTTTATTACGATTTTCTTGAATTTTAATACTTCGTATTGCCTCCTCGTGCTTCCATTACTGCGTTTACGCGGTTTGGCATGCTGTACACCAAGTTCCTTATACGATTTTGGGGAATATTCTCCCATTCCTCTGTGAGAGCAATTTTGAGCTCACGAAGCGTGATTGGGGGAGGGTTTCGTTGTTTTACGCATCTGCCTAGCTCGTCCCAAGCATGCTCGATCGGGTTGATATCCGGGCTGCGCGCTGGCCACTCCATACGAGTAATGTTCATCTCTTGAAGGTAGTCATTCACAATCCTACCTGTATGAGGTCTGGCATTGTCATGCATAAATATAGCATCCTCACCTAAATTGACCATAAATGGACCAACGTGATCATTGAGGATTTCTTCCACATATCTTACGCTAGTTAAAGAGCCGTTTTCTATGATCACCAGCTCTGTGCGACTTTCAGAAGAAATTCCGGCCCACACAAGTACAGACCCACCACCGTAGGCTACTTTTTCTTCGATGCATGCTTGCTTGAATCTTTCCCCTGGTCTTCGATACACTCTGTGTCTTCCATCGTGCTTGTAGAGCATAAATTTTGATTCGTCGGAGAACATAACTTTTGACCAATCTTCAATACTCCAATTTACGTGGCTCTGGGCATAACTTAGTCTCGAAATACGATGCCCACGCTCCAGTTTAGGGCCGTTTGCAGGTCTAAGGGGTTTTAAGTTAGATTCAGCAAGCCGACGTCTTACTGTCCATGCACTTGGGTTACTTCCTCCGAGGCGTCGAAACTGATTGGTGAGTTCAGTTCCTGTGAGAAAGCGATTTCGAAGCATGGTGTTCACCAAGTATCGGTCTTCTCGTGCTGTGGTACACCTGGTTCTGCCCGTTCCTGGTCTGCGTAGGTTAGAACCAGTTTCTTCGTAACGTCGGAGAACTCTTTGTACTGTTGACAGCGACACACCGACAGTCCTGGCTGTATCGCGCTGACTCCGGCCGGTTTCCAGCATTGTAAGTATTCTGGTGCATTCTTCAGGCGTAAGCGACATAATTTCAGCTTGATTAATGAATATAGAGCACTATCAACATGGTTTATGTACCCACATAAATGACAGATTACAAACAAAAGCAACACCAAATGCTGTAATTTCGTAGTTCCATCTTCGAAAGTGGCCCTTTTTCAAATTTGATTTTTTTATGATATAACTTTACAATAACTAAGAAGTTTTAATACCTTCATTTAAGGAGTATTACATTGTCTATTAAATACAATTTATTGCATTAACCTAGCATTTTTAGTTTCCGAGATTTTTAGGATTCTTTAAGTGACCCGGATTCATTGCTCTCGAGTGTATATTGCAAATACAGAATTAGCTATCTCAAAAAGCCCTAGAGCTTTATGGCAGTACGTGAAATCTAAACATTATTCTAATTCTTACCCGCCTGTACTCAAGTTTGGGGATTTAAGTTATAGTAATGGTGAAGACATCTGCAACATGTTCGGGGAGTACTTTTATTGCAATTTTAGAGAACGTACTGACAGTGACCACTCGTTATTTTCGGGTGGTATTGATGATATAGGTAACCAAACTACTGGTGTAACTGACATCCGTTCCGTGAAGGTACAAGAAGACGAAGTTCTCGGGTTTTTGAAACAGGTTAACCTATCAAAGTCTGCAGGTCCTGACAATATTTCACCAATTTTCATTCTGAATTGTGCCAAATCTTTATCAGTTCCGTTAACAATTCTACTCAATAAATCATATTCTCAGGGAGAAGTGCCTGTAATTTGGAAGTCAGTGTATATAACACCGATCCATAAAAAGGGACCCCGAGACTTTATAGAAAACTATAGACCGATATCTAAGTTGTGCGTATTTGCAAAAATCATGGAGAAAGTAATTCATAAGCATCTTCTTTTGCATTAAAACTAGGCTTTAGTAATGATCAACATTGATTCATAAAAGGTCGTTCAACTACATCCAATCTGGTGGTCTGTAGCGATTATATATCAGAACACATGGAAATGAGGTCCCAGGTCGATGTTATTTACACTGATTTCAGTAAATGTTTTGATCGTATTGATCATAATTTACTATTGCGCAAACTTTGTCTAATGGGCATTTCAGGGAACTTATACAGATGGTTTACATCCTAAGTGCAAAACAGATGTCAAATAGTGGCTCTTAATGGATATACCTCCAGAGCCGTATCTATACCATCTGGAGTTCCTCAAGGATCCCTGCTAGGTCCCATGTTATTCAATATCTTCATAAATGACGTCGGTGTATGCTTTCAAAACTCTAAAATTCTGCTATATACCGACGATATGAAGGTCCTAAGGCAAATAACAACCGTAGGGGATGCCTGCTGTTTGCAGGATGATTTGAACAAATTTCAAAATTATTGCGTTCGGAACAGGTTGGATTTAAATGTCTCCAAATGTTACGTTTGCACATTTACACGTAAACTAAACCCAATAGCTTATGATTATACACTATTAAATGCATCAATAGCGAGAGTCACTGCCATTAAATATCTTGGAGTGACATTCGACTCAAAACTGATATTTGATTCTCACATTGAATCGGTTGTCAAGAAAGCATCCAAAGCTTTGGGTTTTATCATTAGGTTATCCTCTGATTTTAATAATAGTAAGACAATGAAAATTCTTTACTGCGCGTTCGTCCGTAGCCACCTCAAATACTCTTCCCCAGTTTGGAATCCAAATTATGATATATACATCAATCGCCTTGAAGGTATACAGAGAAGATTTCTAAAGTACATTTAATATCGTTTCAAATATACTTACCTAACTACGAGTACATAGCAAAATGTAGAAAATTTCATGTACTCCCGCTGTATGAGAGAAGGAAAGTTGCAGATATGTCACTCTTATTTGATGTGATGAATGGTCGTATTGACGTCCCTGAGTTAGTAAGCAAAATTGATTTACGTGTGCCTTTGGCATTCCTACGAAGGACAAACATTGTAAATGTACCTGCTGTTAAAACTACATACAGACAGAACTTGTGTCTCATTAGAGCTTGTCGCTCATTTAATTTAGAGTGTCATAAAGTAGATATTGACTTGTTTGCAACGAGTATCCCTAAAATGAAAAAGGATCTTAGTCCTTGTTTCTTTGACAATAGGTAAACGTTGTATTTTGGTAATGCTCCTGTTTTCTTTATTGTTTTACAATTTTTGTAATTTTTTTATTCGGCTTTTCGTGTTTATGTGGATTGTCTACCGCTTACTAAATATTTTCAACCATTATTTAGCAGTGAAAACTTTTAATTGGCCGTCTATTATTTTATATATCTTTGTAACACTAATTGATAGCTGTAAGTTTTCCTACTATGAAATAAATAAATAAATAAATAATTATCGTTATTAGGTACGAACTATCGGCACCAATAAATAATATCGCAATCCCTTTTAAACATTGCCTTTTGATGGTCCTTACTTTGTGCTCCGGTGGCTTAGTGGTCAGAGCACTCCCCCGGTGAGGGTTCAAATCCCGTCTGAACTAATTAAATAATTTCTTATCGTAATCGATTTGAATAGTAAGCAATGCTTTAAAATTTCTCTCAAAAACCCAATTTAGTCACTAAAAAAAAAAAAAAACTACGTTTAAAAAACCGACTTTAGAAACTAATAACTATAAAATAACATAATAAAGATAAGATAAAAATTACTGAATTTACAGATATACTTTTTTTTAATGAATATTAAAATCGATGTTTTAGTGCCGAAGATGACTTCACACTAACATACAAATCAAATATATTACATCCAATAAACTTATAATTTTACAATCATGTCAAGAAATAATATATAAATATTAAATACAATAACACTAAAACAACTAGTATACAACTTATAACTAAGAACAATTTTTAATTTTTTTTTTTAAAGTTATCTGTTAGAAGTCGGTGCCTACATTTTTTGTTGTGCCTGAACTGTTATAATGCAATCAATTAAAATAATATAGCCTTTCGAGCTAGCCACTAGCTTCTAACAGATCAATAAATCTGTTAATTCAGTTTTTTTTATTCTAGGTTTTTTTCAGGTCATAGGCATAGGTCACGGTAACCACTTTCCATCAGGTGGGCCGTGTACTTGTCTGCCACCTAAGTTGTATAAAAAAAGGTAAGTATATAAAGTAGTAGCCTAGTGGTATGGGTAATGGACTGCTGAGACGAGGTCTCGAGTTCGATCTCTGATTTTACCATGGCACACACCTAAGACTTTTCGAGGCTTTTCGAAGTTATGTGTGTATTTATCGCAGGTTTAAAAGTGCCTGGTTAATGGCATTGGGACCTAAACATAAACTGACGAAATGTGGGTGCTAGCACCTCTGCATACCCTGTCGAGGATATAGGAGTGAGTTTATGTTATGTTAAGTATAAAAATAAATCACAAAAGCACGTGGAATTTATTAAAAACTATCAATAGATAAGTATATTAGGCAACAGCGTAATATGGGGTGTTTAGTATGAAGCAGTTGTTGTCCCTCGCAGACATGAGAATGTAGCCGTCCTCCCCCCAGCCCTCCCCCCAGGAGTTCTTCACCACCCAGTAATCATCGCCTTCGTGAGTGCCGTACCCCACAACTGTTACCCCATGATTTGGTTCTGTTTCTTTTTCTTCGCTGAAAAATTTAAAAGATAGAATATAAGATATTAGGAACATTTACTATTTCAAAGGGTTCTTAATTATTTTAAGCTACGTGGAATTTTGATCCTATTCCTGTCATTCATTGTAAACGATTCCCCGAAATAAGAAGTAGCCAATGGGTTATTCCAGGGTTTCCAGAATATAATATTAGGTCATTACATATGAAATTAGCGTTTTGTCGTACTGACCACTTTGATCTGAAATATCTCCTCTTTGCTTAAGAATTTCTAATTCAAATTTATAAATCCATTTAGTTTAATTTCTTTGGCGTTGCTTATTACCGCACAATGGGCCACATGACATATTGTTATATTTACGAGTACAAGTTTTACCGTGGCCGCAGTGCTGCAGAAACAGCTCGAAGGATTAATGATGTGTACGACCTTGGTGTCGCAAAAGAAAGCACAGTACGTTTATGATTTTAACGTTTTTGTTCTGGAAATTTCAATCTACAGAACCAACCCCGTGTATGGCCGGAGACCAAAGTGGAAAATGAAGAATTAAAGGAGATTGTGGGAGCAGATCCATCACAAAGCAGTACAAAAATAGCTGCAGGTTTCGGGGTGATAAAACTGTATTAATTCACGTGAAGCAAATCGGGAAAATAAAAAAACTTGAACGATGGGTACCTCATAAATTGAATGAATCGAACTTGCAAACACGCGTCGACAGCTTTGTTACTTTGCTCAATCGACACAATAATGAAGGGTTTTCAAATCGAATCATGCTTGTGATGAAAAGTGAATACTGTACGATAATCGTAAACGCTCGTCGCAATTGCTGATCCCTGGACACCTGGCAAAATCCTGTCCTAAACGAAATTATACTCAGAAAATGTTACTTGAGAGCATTTAGTGTACTAGAGTCGGTGTCATTCATTACAGTTTCCTAAAATGTAGCTAAAAAATTACGGCAGATATCTTTTATAAGCAACTGCAAACCATGAAGGAAGAACTAACTGCTAAACAACCGAGATTGATCAATCGCTCTAGGTTCCTGCTTCACGACAACGCACGTACTGTGTATAGACGTGTGTGGTCTACACACTGCACATCAAAAAAACCACTAAGTTAGATGAGCTACAATTGGAATTTCTGCGATATCCACCGCACTCCCTGGACCTTGAAATGAAATGAAATGAAATGAAATGGAAATTTATTCGTAAGAGACACGGTGAAGATAAAGGTGTTAATTTTTCCAGTGTGGATAGTACAGCATATCTCGCCTGCATTAGGCATACGAATTTTTTACATTGTTGTTATTGTTATTATCTCATATAAATATAAACTTCATTGGTTAGTGCTCCATAACCCATTATACCTGCACAAATTACACAGTAGATATTATATTCGAAACAAAAAATAAATTATTATAAGTAACTAAGTACACAAAATAAATTCATGAATTAATTAACAGATGTCTTAATAATGAATGCGATAGAACAAACTGCAACATTTTCATTCCAATTATCATGTCAAATATTTATAATGAAATTGTCAGAAATGTCAGGTTAGATGTATAATAAAATAATATTATAATGATTTTAATGTCAATGAGCTTTCTTGTCAATATACCTACTTCGATAAATCGATGTCGCTAAATTACAATGTCAAGTACTACCATTACTAAATTAATATGTCAAATTAAAAAATATATTATATTAAGTTGGAAATGTCAAGAATAATAAATATCTATATATTTAGTCATTTGCAATCAAAAAATTCTTGCAGATCATAAAAACATTGCACGCACCATGTTCCTCCGTGATCATGGTGCTTGCAACAGCGCCGAAGTATCGGAAACATCAAACAACGAAACATGGTAAATATCCCGTTTATTTTGATACTGGTGCATACTTTGATTAATAAAATATATTTTACAAAAAAAATAACCTTATATTCCTCTCGTACAAAATGCCAATTTCATATGTAAGGACCTAATATAATATCGCCGTATCAATTTCAGCGAGATCTTTACAGCCATTAGAGCGTGATTGATAAATAAACATCCAAATATAAAACCAGCCAACCAACCTGTCAGATGACAGTCGCTTCACTGAGAATATACTAGAAAGCCGGCCCCAACTGAGTTGAGAATAGAGTAGTATTAATACCGCGGTAGCCTAGTGGTATGGGTAATGGACTGCTGAGACGAGGTCTCGGGTTCGATCCCAGGTTTTACACACACCAAAGACTTTTCGATGTTTTTCGAAGTTATGTATGTATTTATGGACGGTTTATAAGTGCCCGGTTAATGTCAATAGGCTCGCCACCTATTACATTGGGACCTAAACATAAACTAGCGAAATGTGGGTGCTAGCACCTCTGCCTACCCCTTCAGGGATATAGGCGTGAGCTTATGAGTTTATATATGTATGTTATTAATAATAATGGCGTAACTGGGCCTGAGGTAGACAGGAGTAAATTAAAGACAGATGCAAATAATGATCAATACTAAAATTATCTGCCTCAAAGCTCATCGCCTCGAATCGCTTGGTATGTAATATATCATTTATTTGCATAAAATAATATTTTTTATATTTTATAGGTACTTAGCATTAACCTTTTCCTAAACATTAATTAAGAGAAATCTTTTTAATACGACTAAGAATTTTTTTAGACCACATCTGTGTCAGAGAAGCGCGCTGTCCACCTGATGGAAAGTGATCACTGTGGCCTATGGACGTGTGCAACACCAGGGAAGTTACACTCGCGAGAATTTCTGTGCCGTCAGTGTAGAAGACAAAGCAGGACAAGCCTCTGGTCTTCCCACTTACAGCACAAAAACTCTCCAGTGAGCTCTGATTACTCAACTCACCGCTAAGAAAATGAGGCGGCGCGCTGTGAAAAAATATAGTTAAATTTTCTCAAAACCCCTTCGAAATTGATCAGAAAAAGAAATGAATTCAATGCCCTTTTATAAAAGTAAAACTAAAACTCTGAACACATACCAAGACAAATCATAAAATATTCCGTTAGAATATTGCTTCATCTGACTACTGGCATGTATGGCGACTGACACTGGTCCGTACTTGTAGAGAGCCACTTTCAACGCGTTGGGGCTGCGAGGAGTGACTTGAACGAAGCCTTTGATTGTGTAGACAGAAGTAGTGTTTAACACGCAGTAACCAGCCTGGGAAAGCATAGGATTGTCACAGGGTATAAAGGTAGGACCATAATTTGTGTATTGGATGCAATAGTTTTTTCAACACACTTGCTCATAAGGTGGCTCTAATTTCACCGCAATTAAGCACATTAAATCAAACTGTGACCTTTTTCCTAGCCATAATTCACAAGTGAGTTTTAGCTATTTTTTAAAATTATATTGGTTGAGTTGCTTTATTATTAAAAAGTATCCATACAAAACGATAATATTCAATAGTATAAGTAGAGTTGATAAAATGATTATTTATTAATATTTTATTCACAAGTGTGTTGAAAAACATCGTATGATACACGTCTGTATTGATGATTACCGTCTTCGGCTCTCTTAAGACCCTCGCCTACGGCTCAATGGCGCCTCAGCGGTAATCATCAACTTTACAGACTCGTACCATAATATACTATTTTTGTTTAAAATTCACCGAATATGTCAACAAGGACACGAGAATATAATTAAAGTACCTAAAATAGATCACACTGTATCTAGAATATCTAGATTTTTTGCCGAGCACAGCCAAAAATCTAGATTATTTTACCCAGCACTTTACCCACTTGGTTCTTGACTACCCATGCTGACACCACCTTCTTCGATCTCGATCCTTGTGGTAAGCACACCCTGAATATTTCACAGCTCTTAAAAACAATCACTCTTACAGCTTAGATTGAGGGTAATCTATTACGCAGTTCCATGGAATCTGTTGATTTGCCTAATTCTTTTTTAAATCACAAATTAATTTAAAAGTGTCACTAAGTAGTTTAAAAGATTACGTTGAAAATACTCACGTGTTCGGTATAAATACCATAATCTAGTTCAGTGGGAATACCATTTTCAAATACGTATTTGAATGCCCCATCAAGCATTCCACCACTACATCCCATGTTATCGTAGCTGTAACGATAAAGGCTATGTTAATGGATAGTTCGATATCTATGTGTACATTGATTTATTTAAAATGTAGTATATCGCTTCCGAATAAAAATTGTTATGCTCCATGATTTTGTCAAGCAATAAAATTCCCGCAAGCAAGTTTTATAGAGAGAAAAAAAATCAACTTATACTATTTTATTTACAGGAGTATCGTGATTTTAAATTTCTTATTAGCAGATATGGCAGGACCTTAACAAACAACTATGAAAATTGTAAACTCATTATGTAAGTATAGGTTTTTTCATAAGCATAAACAGTTGTATGTTGAGGTACAAATGTATCTCCTTTGTCGACTGTACAGCATACTAAACTAGATATCTTCACTTCACTTTACACACATATTAAACCATATAATTAGTATTTACAAGACTGCCTACGCGGCTTGGTTCACGAGAAACACAGAAATACTTGAGTACCTCCAATTCCCTATTATAAAGGAAGAAATCCAACAGCGATGCCTATTAGCTCAGGCTACAGCGACATAAAAACGAACTTGCCACAACTTTGTTGGATTCTAAACATAATGAGAAAAGATTGAAAAGGAACCATATAACAGGAATTTAAATGAAAACTTTAAAAAAAGTGTAGAGATGAGATGACACGTCACAGTATGTGAACAATCTCAAAATACCAGAATCTGATAATAGCTGTAGGGATATTATCAGATTGGCTAGGGACAAGACAGAATTGTACTTACGTCCAGGCACAGTCCACTAGCGACTGCTCGCTGAGATCTAGCAGCCTCCCTCCATTGAACTTTGCAATAGCACCTTCAACTGCAGCGGTGGTAGCAAAGGCCCAACAAGATCCACATGAACCTTGATCTGAAAATATACCACTAAATTATAGTCTCGGCGCAAATATTCCAATCTCATTGGAGATTATGAATTTGTGCCGTTTGGAGTCAAAAATTTCGGGCCATGAGATCCAAGCACCCGCAATCTCTTCAGGGAGATTGCGAAGCGTATGGGCGACGCTTCTCGTGACCAGAAGGCTTTTCAGCTCAGCGAATAAGTATTGCCACGCAACGTAGCAATGCTGCCAGTCTTCTGGGTACATTACAAGAGGCATGCGATGCGGAGGATTTCCACAACGCGTTCTAATTTTAGTTTTTAATTTGTTCTTTTATTTTTAGGTTTTTTTATTAATTATTATATTGTTATAAACATAATAATGATGATTTTATTATTTTCCTTAACAAAAATATATTTCGACTAATAGTCTTCAACTTAATATTAGTCCTGTAATATTCTCTCTTCCTATGCATCTCTCCCTTCACTTTCCGGAAAAATAACCCTGTGAGAGCAGGTATTCTTAGAATACACAGGGAATATCTTATCTGATATACCCTGTGATATGAAAATAATGTTTACTGTTTCCAGTTTACACAACTGTAAACAGTAAACATAATTTTGAATGCATAAACTGCCATAAGGAGCTCTCAGAGCTACCATGACGAAGTATTTATCAAGGAGCTCTGTACTTCTAGAGGGGTCCATATAAGCGGTTACTTTTTGTCATTGGATTAATGGCAATTTTATAGGAGTGCATGTAGGCTGATATTTTTAATACACCGATGGTAATTTTCGGATGGGGGCCGTGAATCAGCAATCTTAAGGTAGGACGAAACTGGGCCAGGTTCCTAATGGCCTGAAAGAGGCAACGATATATATTCGTATGGTAAATGATGAACGAATTCACGATGAAAGAAGTATGTCCATCAGTAGACTGCAATAAAACTGGAATTGAGAAGATTTTTTTGCAGTACGTAATATACCTGACTTACTTTTAACAGCTGTAACAGCGCCTTCGATCCTCAGATCGTAATTCTGTGGTAACTTCTCCACCAGGGCATCAATCTCTGCCAAAGTATGAGGAAAAGATTGAACCTCATGAACCGGATGCTTAGAGACATAGGTTCCAGTTAAATATTTGAGTTCTTCCTCAGTCTTGTCAGAG
This sequence comes from Eilema griseolum, assembly GCA_963662185.1. Lineage (NCBI taxonomy): Eukaryota > Metazoa > Arthropoda > Insecta > Lepidoptera > Erebidae > Eilema > Eilema griseolum. Next base: position 2,694,012 of record OY759254.1, read on the forward strand.
AACTGGTTGAGCTCAAGTTTGTAGCCTAGGTTCTTGCCGTTATGTTCTTTGACCATTCTGGAAGTCAGAAAGAAAGCGTAACTTATACAAACACGTTTAAAAATACAGATTAGTCGTTTGCTAATTAATACTTTCTTTCAAAAAAGATTCTTTTTTATAACATTATAGTAATTAAATTGTTGTTAATCGTTAATTATGATTATAATTTGGGCGACTTCAGACGTGCCTCAGTCAGAAAATTTCCACAATAACAGAAAGATCGTGGGTTCGAATCTCACTTGTACACGTGGTAAATATATTAACAATGAATACATAGTAATTATTTCGATAGCTTTAGTAATAATTTTACTTCTTTCCTATTAGCTAATTGATGTGATATTTGGCATTCATCATTAGTTAGATTAATAGCAATTTCTAAGTATCACCACAAGATGCTTGCGATGCGGAGGAATTCCACGACGCATTTTAACTTTTGTTTCATATAATCACAAACAAATTGAAATAACAACAAAAGTTAGATTAATAGTAACATGATACTAAATCTCATTAAACAAGCTTCAATTTAGACGCGACCATAAAGCTGTCTAAGTAAGACAATAAAGTAGAAACGACTAAGACTAAATTACATGTGAATGAGATATGTAATGAGATAATCAAAACATTCATTCATTTAATTATGTTTCTCATTAATGTATATATATATAAAGTATATATTTTATATATTCTTTATTAATGTATACTATAATTTTTTTGTTAAACTTATTTACAACAGTCTAAATCACTATCTCGAAAATAACAATATTATATCTCAAGAACAAATGAGTTTTAGAAAAAATAAGACCATAAACATGGCCGTATTTAATGCTCTCAAACGAATACACTTTAATTTAGATAATCGCAAACCGGTTATATTATTATTTAAGGATATGAATAAGGCCTTTGATTTTGTTGTTCACAAAACTTTGTTGAATAAACTATCAATGTATGGTATAAAAGGCAATATCCATGCTTTATTAAAATCATATTTACGAAATAGACGTCAAATTACAGAAATTGAAAGAATAAACATTAATACTAAAACCAAAGTCACATACTCGTCTGAAACTAGAATTATATCGTGTGGGGTTCCACACGGAAGCGTTCTAGGGCCCCTGCTATTTTTGTGTTACAGAATGAATATAGTAACAAAATCTTTTACGCTCTGGTAGCGCAATTCTCGCCACGTGAGCTAGTGGACTGTATTTCGCGGGGGGTGAAGTTAACTGTTCCATTGACGCTTTACACAACAAACAAGACAGGTGATCGGGTTGCCGCGGATGTGGTTTAGGCAATGAATGCAACCCGAGAAATTAGGAGAGGATGCACTAACCTTCACGGGGCCACGTGCCGGCTGGGCCGATGCACCGATCTTCTCTTCCTGGCTCAGGAGTTGCCGCCCACATCACTAAATCACTTGAGGCACACACGAGAGGCACAATCCGATTGGTAAAGGTCTATGAAAGCGGTTAAAATCCAACAAACATTATTAATTTCTAAGAGACACGCGCGCCGCCGGCCATCGTTATTAGTTCAAAGTGCGAAGTGAATATGCGTCTATTTTGACAATTGGCGGGCGAAAACTATTGCTATCTTTCACTTAGAGGTAGTGCGGGAGGGAGATGGGTATAGGGAGCGTGTGTTCAGCGCCAACCAATTAAGACGATTTGAGTTACTACTACTGGCGCCACCATTCCCCCCGGCTTGAAGGGTTACCTTCAAAACGAAAAATGCGGAACAAATCTAAAGTCTAATCTAAATCTAGGTTTGGGAAAAAACAACTAAAATATAAACCTAGGTTTGAACTCGTGCCTACTGCTGGTTAGGCAGAGGGCAGAGGCGAACAACCGGGCGCAGATACGATCCGGTTGCAGTTTTAACCCGTACAACACGAGTTATCCCGCGGGAATCGGGAAAAACTTCCTCTACTACTCCTAGAGGCCAATGTAAAGGAGGCGCATTCTCAGTCATAAGGACTACCACCGTACCTACAGTAATTGGGTTGGATGGAGTATTCCATTTTTGACGTGACTGCAGCGTGTGCAAATAATCGGTTCTCCAACGATTCCAAAACGATTGGACCAACTTATCTAAAAGAGCGTGACGAGTTAGAAGATGCATTCTATCGTCATCAACATCTATTGCGGGCAAATATTTTAGAGGAGTCGTATTTAAGAAGTGAGCTGGCGTCAACGCTAATGGCTCTGACGGATCGCTAGATAGAGTCCGACACAGCGGACGCGTGTTCATCACCGCCTCTACTTGAGCGAGTACGGTACTCAACTCCTCGAACGAGAGAATCTGTTCGCCTATGACGCGAAACAGATGCGACTTAAGGCTTTTAATATTCGCTTCCCAATTACCACCAAAATGACTAGCTGCAGGCGTGTTAAAGTACCATTCAATGCGATTTTCGGCTAAGATGTGAGCGAATTCACTTTGGTAGTACTTAGACCGTAAGAATGTGTGCAATTCCGAAATACTACGTCGGGCCCCTACATAGTTTGTACCGTTGTCCGAATACATGCGCTTAACCGGACCACGACGCGACAAAAAACGTTTAAAAGCGGACATAAAATTTTGCGTACTTAAATCACCGGTCAACTCTATATGAACCGCGCGAGTTGTCATACAAATGAACAAACAAACATAAGCTTTCGTGGAGCGAATGCCACGACCACGAGCAATGGTGACTTTGAAAGGCCCAGCAAAGTCTGTGCCGGTGTGTACGAAAGGTTTTGCGGATTGAACAACACGACAAGAGCGATGATCGGCCATTTCAGGCGCGATAAAACGCGGGTGGAGTTTAAAACAAGGTACACATCTGTGTACTCTAGCGCGAATCAAATTACGAGCGGAAATTATCCAGTATTTCTGTCTCAAAATAGACATTAACAAATCGGGACCAGCGTGACAATTCACCTTATGATGATAATCTACTAACAAATCTAATACGTGGTCCTTACGCGGGAGAACTACTGGATGCCTTTGTTCAAATCCTAAACTTGAATTTCTCAAACGACCACCTACTCGAATGAGTCCATCTTCCAAAAATGGTTTCAAGTGTCGGAAAGAACGACTACAAGGTTTGTTAAATTCTAAATTTTTAAATTCAGAAGCAAAATAACATTTCTGCAACTCGCGAAATATGACCAATTCAGCTTTATCTAAATCAGCGGCGGTTATATGACCGCGCGTAGATAAAATTCTCAAAAATCGGCCTACATAAACAACACAACGCAACAGTCTCGACCAAGACGAGACGCGATTAGCCAACAACAAAATAAGGGACTCTTCACGTGGGACCGATACAACAAGCGAGTGCTTCTTCTCCTCGGGTGGTTCGGAAACCGTAGTGGGATTGAATTGACTAACTGGCCACTTATCTAACGCGGCATGAATCCAGGACGGTCCACTAAACCACAACGGGTGATCCAAAATTTGCGAAGGAAGCAATCCACGAGAGAGACAATCGGCTGGGTTGTCGGTGCCAGCAACGTGAAAGAGATTTTGTGGCGCTAATTCCGATTGAATTTTTGCCACCCTATTAGCGACGAATGTGTCCCAACGATGGGGCGAAGAGTGGGCCCAACACAAAGCGACTGTTGAGTCCGAAAAAGCTAAAATTCTACTAATATTAATGCGACTACTACAAGCATTGGCGATAGAGGTGATCAATCTAACTAACAATTGTAAAGCGCATAGCTCGAGGCGTGCCAGAGAGACGACCTTACGGGGAGAGACCTTTGATTTCGCGCTTATAAGGCTAATTGAAACCTTACCTACATTCGAGACATGAAAATAAACTACTCCTCCATACGCCTTCTCACTAGCGTCCGCGAAGCCTACTACCGTAACAACACTATGTTGCGATATACCTACATGACGCAGAATTTGTATTTGATCAAGCACAGAAAGTTCTTTTCTAAAGCGAGCCAACAACTTAGCAATGTTGTCGGGCGCGGCGTCGTCCCAATCACAATTGGAAAGCCAAAGCTCTTTTATAAGTAGTTTGGCGTACAAAACGACAGGAGCTACGAATCCCATTACGTCCCATATCCGTGCCACACACGACAGGATAATGCGTTTAGTACAAGTTTGCGGGGTCGAACTAATTTTCAAACTAAACGTATCAGATGCGGGCGACCAGCTTAAACCAAGCACCTTGTGCGTATCACTTTCATCGAATTCCTTAACCGAAGACAATCGGTGCGACGGTGGAATCGACTCTAACGCAGTTTGCGAGTTGCTCGTCCATTTCACGAGATCAAATTGACCAGCCTTCATGAGACTTATAACTTGAGCGGCCGTCTCGACAGCCTCTGCCTCGCTATCTACACTATACACGAAGTCATCCATGTATAAGCCAGTCTCAATGGTGGCTCTCGCTTTCGGAAATGCATCGCCCTCGTCAGCGGCCAACTGCTTGACGGTGCGAAGTGCATGAAAAGGGCTAGATTTAAGCCCGAAGCAAACACGATTAAATTCGTAAACCATTAAAGGTTCTTGCGGTGAAAATCTATACAAAAATCGTTGAAACCTACGATCGGATTTGCGCACTTCAAGGCACAAAAACATTTGTCGAATATCTGCAGAGAGTGCAACAGCGAATAAGCGAAAATTTACAATTATGTCAAATAAATTACCTTGAAGATTTTGACCACAATACAAAATGTCATTAAGCGACACGGAAGTGCTAGTACTTACATACTTGTACCACTGTATTTGTTGCTCTCTTAACTGTGATTTTTTTATTTTGTGTGCTCTGTATTATTACTGTATGATCCCTCTCTATTGGAAATCTTTTTTGGTGCGGATTTGTTGTGTGGTCGGGTGCTGTTGTGTGGTGCGTGAATGTGGCTGCACTTTTGTTGTGACAATTTTAATGACGTGCGTCCCATGTTATAGAGTCTTCGGGATTGAACTCAAACATGCATAGCAAGGGGGATAGACGTTTGAAAGTCGGGTTATTTAATGCGGGGTCGCTCGGGACCCGCCATGACGAGTTTCTTGTGGCTATGGGTGGCCTGGCTGTGGATATCATGGCTATCAACGAAACCTGGATACGAGAGGGCGAAGAGGGCCGCGCACCAACAGTGCCTAACTACAGACTGCGGCACACACCACGGCCCTTAAATATAGCGGACAGGGGAGGTGGGGTAGGGTTCTTCATACGGCAGGGGATACACGTCCGCAGTATAACACACCCAGTTTCTCCCAATGTCGAGCAAATGTGGCTGAGACTTACAAGGAATGGTCAGTCAATCATCGTTGGCACTGCGTACAGGCCACCGCATCACAATGTCAACACATTTTTTGATGCACTAACCGACTCTATCTCCTCTTTCTCTAAAGTCGACAAAATTGTACTCCTGGGCGATTTCAATATAGACCAACTGGAACAGACAGAATACAAATGTAAGTTATTTAACTCCTTCCTGATTAGTACTGGCTTGATTAATTATGTAACAGTGCCTACCCATTTTACTGACCACAGTGCGACCGCGATTGACCTGCTTTGCACGGATGCTAAGGCAACTAATGTTGCGGTGTTACACATTCCTGAACTGGGTGGGCACGCCATCGTATCTGCTGAGATGGACTTTAAGGTGGAGAAGCCTAAACCCCAATGGATAACATATAGGCCCCTTCAGGATATATTGTTGGACCAATTTGAACAGGACCTAGATGCAATCGACTGGCAGTCTATAATGAGCTTGGACCACATAGACAGCATGGTTCAAACCTTCAATAACTATATCATTGCATTATTTGACCTACATGCTCCGATAAAGAGAACTTTGGTGAAACATAAGAGCCACCCGTGGATCACCAGCACAGTGAGGGATATGATGCGTCTCAGAGATAAACACCATGAAAAAGCAAAGGTGACCAACAAGGACTCACATCGCAGACTGTATCATGACCTCAGAAGCATAACCAGAGCTGCCATAGAGAATGAGAAGCGGGCATATTTTACGACTCATATCAATGGGAACATAAAACACCCAAAGACATTGTGGAGCCAGCTCAAGTCCAACATCCTAGCCAACAACAGAAATGATTGTGAGCTGTCTGACCTATGTAGCAGTCCAGATAGCCTAAATCAGCACTTTCTGAATATATCAGGCAGCGAGAATGTCAGCTTATCAGATCTCACATTTTTTGAGTTCCACCGCTTCAGCCATAACACCTTTCACATGAGGTCGGTGGATGAGGGCGATGTTTTAAAGATAATCAGAGATCTCAAGTCAAATGCAATGGGTGCTGACGACATATCATTGGACATGTTGCGAATGACTCTTCCTCAGACCATCACAGTGATAACTCATATTATCAACACATCCATTGCTACTTCAATCTTTCCCAGCTCTTGGAGGACAGCAAAGGTTAGGCCTATTCCTAAACTGCCAAATCCCACTGGCCCTAAGGACCTCCGACCGATCAGCCTACTGCCGTGCCTTTCTAAGGTCCTGGAGAGGGTTGTCAGCAATCAACTCACAGCCTATGTGGAAAATTCAAACATCCTACCGTTAATGCAGTCGGGTTTCAGAAGGGGTCACAGTACCGCAACGGCTCTGATGGATGTGGTGGACAATGTGCTGCAAGCCCGAGACCAGGGTATGAGCACAGTGCTTATCCTTCTTGATTTTTCCCGTGCATTTGATGGTCTTAATGTCTCTCTGCTCCTGTCAAAGCTTGCATATTATGGATGTAGTGCAGAGGTGGTCAAATGGTTCAACAGCTACCTCAGCGAAAGGTATCAGTTTGTTCAGGTGAAGGATAACAAAACAGGGTACATGAGGGATTCCCCGCATCGCCAGGTCACTCGGGGCGTTCCGCAGGGCTCGATCCTGGGCCCATTGCTCTTCATCCTGTACAGTGCAGATATCACCAGCACAATCACCAACTGCAGGTACCACCTCTATGCTGATGATCTGCAGATGTATCTATCTTTTCCACCATCCGACTGCCAGGAATCTATAAATAAAATAAATGAAGACCTAATTAGAATCTCGCAGTGGTCTCAGAAAAACTGTCTGGCTCTAAACCCAAATAAATCTAAATTTATGATCCTGGGAACAAGACAACAAGTGGATAAAACATCTCAACACCAATTAAAAATTAACATCAATGGCTGTCTTGTAACACAGGTGGAGGAGGCGCGGAATCTGGGGGTGGTTTTTGATCAACAGCTGCGATTCGAGACACACATCCTGCAAGCTGTCAGAAACTGTTTCTACAGGCTGAAAGTGTTGTACAGGATTCGCCCCTATATAAGTGTCAACATTAGAAAGTTGCTGTGTGAGTCACTTATACTTTCCAGGCTCAACTATGCTGACAGTGTGTACGGGAACTGTCTGCTAGGTAGAACTGAGCGACTGATCCAACGTGTGCAGAATGCCTGTGCACGGTTCTGTTACCGGATTCCCCCCCGTACGCATATAACACCTTTTCTGAACAGGGACAAGATAATGAAGATGGCAGAGCGCAGAGAGTTACATTTGGCCACCTTGCTCTTTGGGGTAGTACAAAAACACAGGCCGAGATATCTGTACGATAGGTTATCGTGGGCGAGTGACTACAATAAACATGGGACGAGGGCGTCTGCTTACCGTATGATAACACCGGGCCATAGGACCACTGCATACAGGGGTAGTTTCAAGTTCGCGGCTAGCCGGATCTGGAACGACCTGCCACCGCCAATCCGTGCCCTGAAAACAGTAAAGTCATTTAGAAATAAGTATCGAGTGTATCTATTAAATAAACAACAGCAGAAATGACAAACTCACACTTGGAATGCACGCTAGAAACTGTAGGGGCGGTTGGCGAGGGAGATCCATTGTTCTGCTGTCGTGTGAGATGGCGTGGTCCCGGTGATGACTTCACGCTTTTTTGGCTGCGCGTCCGCATGATGACACCCGATTGCTCTCATTTACGCATTTCTCGGTTTTTTCTTTACTCACTCACCATAGTCACCAACAATATTATCGGTACCATATTATGCACGGCACTTACGGGCAAATACGTTGCATTGCACTAACTGGCTTACTCGTTGCAAATGAGGGGATATGTGATTGCAACTTTTGATTATAAATGTTACATCACAATGTGATGTAAATCAAATATTGTAACTTGTAAATAATGTCTTACGCAACCCAAGCCAAGCTGCAGTGCAGTGACCAATGACAGCGTCGAAGCGGCTGGAATGTTTGCGCGGGATTTATAAAATATATGAGCGCGACGTCAGCGCTGCCTAGCGGCCCCATCTGAAAACCAGCGCTGCGCATACTCTCAGTGTGCGTAGCATTTAATGCTGAGATGGGGCCCTATTTTGTGTTCACACAGTGTGAGATATACTAGGTTAAGGTTAGTTGTAAGTATAGTTCATAAGTATTTAAGTAACACTGTGAGAAGCAAAATAAAAAAATTTCTTTCTTTCTTTCTTTCTTTCTTTCTTTCTTAGCACTGCCATCCAAAACTACGCGGAGTTTAGTAGTAAGCTTATCTTCTCTAATAACTGCGTGGCGCGGGACAATGTACGAAGGCTGGGTCTCGTCAGTGTCCGCAGGCGCAGGTGAGATGTAACCTTTATCTAAATATTCGTTAACAACCTCATCATAGGCTTGCTTTAACTTTGGAGACGCCTGCATCTTTCGTTCCAAACAAAGAAAGCGCCTTTCAGCGGATACACGGGAGTCACCGAGCGAAAAAATATCTCCCTTGAAAGGGAGCGCGACAACATAACGACCCTGCTCATCAAGAGCAGTCGTGCGACAATAAATCTCCTCAGCCATCTTGTCATCAGGGCTTAGGATAGGTGGGACATTGACCTCTTCAATTTCCCAAAACTTGCGGATGGTAGACTCCAGTGGCGGCTCGACGGTGCAACAGAACGAAGCAGTCGAGTGACTAAAACTATCTAAAGAAGCGGGTGCGGAACCAATTATAACAAAACCTAGAACTGTTTCCAGGGCGTGCGGAGCGGGGTACGTCGGTCCCCCTTGAACCTTACGTGATAACTGGAGGTGCGGGAGAATCGAAGCGCCGATCAATATATCGACGACTCCAGGAACAGCGTAAGTCTCATCTGCTAAAGGCAAGTCTTTAAATTTCGTTAATAAAGACGTGTCAACCGGGACGGTAGGCAACTGTTCAGTTATTTTATCTGTAACGAGCGAATCCATGTCAAACCAAATATTATTATTAAAACGAGATCCAAACCTTGTTTTAACGGTGCCATGAACAGCTGACTGTAAACCTCCAAAACCCTTCACCACTGAGTGGGTTGAACGCTTATTAACATTGAAACCAAGACGTTGACAACAATCTTGAGTAATAAAATTACTTTGCGAAGCGCCATCTAATAGCGCTCGAACAATGTGCGGTTTACCTAATGCATCAACAATAATGACGCGAGCAGTCGCGAGGACGACAGTAGTGAGCGCAGCATTAGCGGACAACGAACACAAGGTGACGTCATTCGCAGCGGTCTCCGGGCCGGCCGGAGCGCGCGCGAGCGCGGGCTGCGGCTGTGGCGCAGGCCGCCGTGTGCCACTGCTCGACGAACCAACTGTGCTCACATTGGATGCGGCATTACTATTTTCAAAATGAAGTAAAGTGTGGTGTCTCGCTGGACATTTGCGACAACTATTTCTACTATTACATAAAACAACGAGGTGTTTAGTACCGAGACAATTAAAACAAAAATTATTAGCGCGAACAAATTTATAACGATCATTAGGCGACAATTTTAGGAAACCAGGACACTTGTACAATTGCGAATGATGAGTATTACACAAAGAGCAAACAGGTGATTGTACATGTGCTGGTGCGGTATTAACATAAGTATGAGTTGACCTCAGTGACCTCGATGAGGCATCTATTTTGCGTTCAGAACTAACAACTTTCTTCGCGCCTTCATGTTTCGATGAAGAGCGTTGCAATATTTTTATATGCTCGCGAACAAAACTTTCTAAGTCTTCGAACTTAGGAATTTTATTGCCGCGATGATCCGACTCAAATAAACGAATGGTTTCGGAATCTAATTTCTTTAAACCCATATACAAAAATAAGAAGTCGCAGAGGTCATCGATCTTTAGGTTCTTTACGGCGCGAACAGATGATGCGAAAGTATCTAGAAACTTCTCTAAGTTTTGATCGTTACATGCCGTAATAGATTTCAAGTCAAACATCTGATCCAAATATGCGTTAGCTACCGATCTTTTATCCTCATACTTAGCTTTTTAGGTTCTTTACGGCGCGAACAGATGATGCGAAAGTATCTAGAAACTTCTCTAAGTTTTGATCGTTACATGCCGTAATAGATTTCAAGTCAAACATCTGATCCAAATATGCGTTAGCTACCGATCTTTTATCCTCATACTTAGCTTTCAAAGTATTTAAAATTAAATTATAATTTTCGGCACTAAACGTAATTCCAGCGCAAACGGTTATAGCTTTACCAGTCAATTTTTCAACGAGATAATGCAATTTTTCGTGATCTGTCAACGAAACGTTCTTATCTATTGTATTCTCAAAACTATCTATAAATAAACCCCAATTGCGAATGTTACCATCAAATTCGGGTATTTGAATTGGTGGCAACTTAGGTCGGTCGCGAGTGGGATTGGGTCGGTCAGACGGTTTCTCCAAACTCCTAGCGACGCGTTTGATACGACAATACAAATCGTCAAACGACGACAAGGCCTGATAACTCACTGAGTAATCGGGATTTAAATTTAACTCTAAAACGTTGATGTCATGTACCAAGGTTTCGAAATCCGCGCGTAAACTATCTAAGTTTTCTATAGAACACAAGAACGAATCTCTAATGGCCAAATCAGAGGTTTTAAGTGCATTATCACAAATCGATTGTACGCGAGAGTAAATCATTTCTCTTTTAGCGTATAAAAGTTTCAATTGAACCCCATTACCGGTCCTATCAACCTTTGGGGACATGTTTACAATTAAATATCAAACTAAAGTGCGGTAAACAACAAAATATGAAATGACTTAATCTTAGCGGTACAGAGCAGCGACGCGGCGCGAGCGATATTTCGTAGGTAGGTAGGTACTTATAACTGCGAGTGCACGCTTGAACAAAACGCGCATAGCAACAGCCAGATCGTACTTACGCGAGCCAGACCGCTGTCTAGGTTCAACTATTATTTCAGGGATTAAGTATTGCGTAATATCTATTCAAATTAAAATACTTTCGTATGAATTTGAATGAAATGCGAGGGAGGTAGGTATAACCACGTATCTACCCACGTAGGTATTAGGTAAATACGATGCGAGCTGCGGCGAACGGACAACTTAATTGAAACAAATAAAAACAAAAGCCAAATGCGTTAGGTATTACACTGTGCCTATGCACTCGGGTGTCTAGGATACCTAAGATCTAAACCTAAATGCCTAGATGCGGGGTTTTCTACTAAAATAACTAGGTATTTAGGTGCGGTGCGTTTATTCTCAATAGAATAATAACAAATGCGAAACTACGACCAAGGATTGATACGATAAGAGAAATGCGCGCGAGGTATAGCCACGTACCTAACCTATGTATGTATTAGGTAGATACGATGCGAGCCAGTGGCGAACGGACAGCAAAAAATCTAAACCTAAATGCCTAGATGCGGGGTTTTCTACTAAAATAACTAGGTATTTAGGTGCGGTGCGTTTATTCCCAATAGAATAATAACAAACTACGAACTACGGCTAAGGATCCGGTTCGATCAGGACCAAAGAGAATGGTAGCGCAATTCTCGCCACGTGAGCTAGTGGACTGTATTTCGCGGGGGGTGAAGTTAACTGTTCCATTGACGCTTTACACAACAAACAAGACAGGTGATCGGGTTGCCGCGGATGTGGTTTAGGCAATGAATGCAACCCGAGAAATTAGGAGAGGATGCACTAACCTTCACGGGGCCACGTGCCGGCTGGGCCGATGCACCGATCTTCTCTTCCTGGCTCAGGAGTTGCCGCCCACATCACTAAATCACTTGAGGCACACACGAGAGGCACAATCCGATTGGTAAAGGTCTATGAAAGCGGTTAAAATCCAACAAACATTATTAATTTCTAAGAGACACGCGCGCCGCCGGCCATCGTTATTAGTTCAAAGTGCGAAGTGAATATGCGTCTATTTTGACAATTGGCGGGCGAAAACTATTGCTATCTTTCACTTAGAGGTAGTGCGGGAGGGAGATGGGTATAGGGAGCGTGTGTTCAGCGCCAACCAAGTAAGACGATTTGAGTTACTACTACTGGCGCCACCACGCTCAATTGTACTAACATAGAATAAGAGAATTATGACTAAGATAAAATGAGTCTGTGTTACTTAAATAAACAAACATATTATTATTTATGCAATGGCGCCAAAATTGTATAATAAACTACCAAAGCAAATTCGCACATATCCAGACGTCTGTGAATTTAAGCGCTCCCTGTTTGACTTTCTTGTCGACAGAACATATTACTCCGTGAATTAATTTTTAAATGACAATCACTGACGGAATATAATTTTTTACTAACCTATTTGACATTTAATACTTATCATTCACTGACATTCGTAATTTCATTTTACTTTAATTAATTTTGTAATATATTCTAATTTGGTTAAATATAATAATATGTTATTGATATATTATTTATTTAAAAATGTTAAATTGTTATTTTCGTATGCCTTTTGGGCGGAACATGGAAGATCGTATTGTTTAATGTAACACCTTTGTACCACCTGTGTTGAACAAAATAAAGTTGATAATGGATAATTGATATATTATAATAGATTTAATAAGTGAATATAGATAAAATAAGAAAAACCATATACTAGGAATATGTATATTGCATCCTGGGTAAATGTAGTAAATTGAAATTAGTAAGTTTCTAGGATATTTTTGTCTATTAAAGATACTTTTGTCTATTAAACACCTGTATCTCTTTCCGCCGCGGTATACCGTGGTAGCTTAGTAGTATGGGTAATGGACTGCCGAGACGAGGTCTCGGGTTCGATCCCAGGTTTTACCATGGCACACACCAATGACTTTTCGATGCCTTTCGATATTATGTGTGTATTTATCGCAGGTTTATAAGTGCCCGGTTAAAGGCAATAGGCTCGCCACCTATTACACAGGGACCTAAACATAAACTAGTGAAATGTGGGTACTAGCACCGCTGCCTACCCCTTCGGGGTTATAGGCGTGAGTTTATGCTGTATGTTATGTTATTTCTTTCAGTTCCATTCACTGTTGGTAGAATACAACATTTACTTCATGCCCAACATTACCTCCAGTTCTTCTCGAAGATGTTCCTCCTCATCATTTTTTCCTCCTCTTTGTACGTTTTGCTGTGATGGCTAGTGTATCTGTCAAAAGCGATGTCTACGTGCTGTGGGATGGCAGGGTGCAGCATTTGGATGTTAGTTTGGAAATTCTTGGCTAACTCTTCTGAACTAACACAATTATCCGCTAAAAATATAAAACTGAGTTTCAGGGGTTTCATATCAAAATACCGATGGACAAAAGGGTTTTTCATACCACGAAAGTGGTTACCGTGGCCTATGGACGTGTGTAACGCCAGAGAAGCCACACTCGCGCTGTCGACCCTGTAAGCACAGAGTCTCTGTGCCGTCAGTGTAGAGGACAAAGCAGGACAAGCCTTTAGTCATACCACTGACAGCACAAATTCTCCAGCGAGCTTTGGCTACCCTACATACCGCTGGGAACACATCACGAAGTTATTATAACCGCGGTATTCTGTAGGGCAGAGTACTTCCCCAGTCGGACCGCTCAATTGGACGGAAATACCGCCGTGTCCTACCTTCTAGAATGACATGTTGGTAGATGTAGTCCTAAAGAATCGGACAACATAGACTAAGTTAGACTGTCTAACTACAAACTTCGATATCAGCAATGGATAGAGCCCTTCAAGAAAATCTGACTGAAAACCGACCCCAACCAAATCGGAAAAAGGTTCAGAGGATGAGAACGTAGAAAAGTTTCTTGAAATAAAATGTTAAGATTACCATCAAGAAGTGTCAATTCCTCTTCAGAAACAGAATTCTTGAAATTGTAATAATTTATGACGGAGTGTTCTATTAATTGCCCGAGATCCAAATTATACATTTGGTATATATGCCTGAAAAATAAATAAATTACATAAGAACAGTACCATTAAGGAAGTATGGAACAATTAAGATAAGATTCTTTATTTGTAAGAATATTGTATAAAAATTGTTACAAAGTTGTTTGTACTGCCTATCTTCAGCGTATAAATATTGAAAGGTTGTAATATAAACTCAAAAAATGTCAGCATACAATTAATAATAATTCCTCGTTTAAATGATATTGGTCATAATAGAATTTTTACAATTACAAAATATCAAATCATAGATTACAAAAGTCAAGGTTCACAGGATAAGTGAATTTAAGACTCAAAACGTTCGCTTAGGAAGTTTTTCTTGGAATTGTATATATCGTAGGCATTTTGTATGAATCCGCCGTTTACAAACGGCGTCGTCATTTTACAAACGCTCGCTGTTATGTAATATGCCAAAGGCATAATGTTGGCGCGATTGGCCACGTGAGCTAGTGGACTGTATTATGCGGGGATGAAGTTAACTGTTCCATTGACGCTTTACACACAAACAAGACAGGTGATCGGGTTGCCACGGATGTGATTAGGCATTGAATGCAACCCGAGAAATTAGGAGAGGATGCACTAACCTTTACTACGCCACGTGCTGTTTTGTCATTTGCTGGCTGGGCCGTTGCACCGATCTTCTCTTCCTGGCTCAGGAGCTGCTGTCCACATCACTAAATCACTTGAGGGACACACGAGAGGCACAATCCGATCGGTAAAGGTCTATGAAAGCGGTTAAAATACAACAAATATTATTCATTTCTGAGAGACGCGCGCGCCGCCGCCTTTGCGCTGGCTAGTTCAAAGCGGGACTGAATAAGCGTCTATTTTCACAATTGGCGGGCGAAAACTATTGCTATCTTTCCCTTAGAGGTAGTGCGGGAGGGGAGATGGGTACAGGAAGCGTGTGTTTCCGCGTCAGAAAATACAGATTCTACCATCGGCGCAACCATTCCCCCCGGCTTGAAGGGTTACCTTCGAAACGAAAAATGCGGGACAAATCTAAAGTCTAATCTAAATCTAGGTTTGGGAAATAACAACTAAAATATAAACCTCGATTTGAACTCGTGCCTACTGCTGGCTAGGCAGAGGGCAGAGGCGAACAACCGGGCGCAGATACGATCCGGTTGCGGTTTTAACCCGTACAACACGAGTTATCCCGCGGGAATCGGGAAAAACTTCCTCTACTACTCCTAGAGGCCAATGTAAAGGAGGCGCACTCCCAGTCATAAGGACTACCACCGTACCTACAGTAATTGCAAACAATCGGTTCTCCAACGATTCCAAAACGATTGGACTAATCTATCTAAAAGAGCGTGACGAATTAGAAGGTGCATTCTATCGTCATCAACATCTATTGCGGGCAAATATTTTGCGTACTTAAATCACCGGTCAACTCTATATGACCGCGCGTAGATAAAATTCTCAAAATCGGCCTACATAAACAACACAACGCAACAGTCTCGACCAAGACGAGACGCGATTAGCCAACAACAAAATAAGGGACTCTTCACGCGGGACCGACACAACAAGCGAGTGCTTCTTCTCCTCGGGTGGTTCGGAAACCGTAGTGGGATTGTATTGACTAACTGGCCACTTATCTAACGCGGCATGAATCCAGGACGGTCCACTAAACCATAACGGGTGATCTAAAATTTGCGAAGGAAGCAATCCACGAGAGAGACAATCGGCTAGGTTGTCGGTGCCAGCAACGTGAAAGAGATTATGTGGCGCTAATTCAGATTGAATTTTTGCCACTCTATTAGCGACGAATGTGTCCCAACGATGGGGCGAAGAGTGGGCCCAACACAAAGCGACTGTTGAGTCCGAAAAAGCTAAAATTCTACTAATATTAATGCGAAAATTTACAATTATGTCAAATAAATTACCTTAAAGATTTTGACCACAATACAAAATGTCATTAAGCGACACGGAAGTGCTAGTCTTAGCACTGCCATCCAAAACTACGCGGAGTTTAGTAGTAAGCTTATCTTCTCTAATAACTCCGTGGCGCGGGACAATGTACGAAGGCTGGGTCTCGTCAGTGTCCGCAGGCGCAGGTGAGATGTAACCTTTATCTAAATATTCGTTAACAACCTCATCATAGGCTTGCTTTAACTTTGGAGACGCCTGCATCTTTCGTTCCAAACAAAGAAAGCGCCTTTCAGCGGATACACGGGAGTCACCGAGCGAAAAAATATCTCCCTTGAAAGGGAGCGCGACAACATAACGACCCTGCTCATCACGAGTAGTCGTGCGACAACAAATCTCCTCAGCCATCTTGTCATCAGGGCTTAGGATAGGTGGGACATTGACCTCTTCAATTTCCTGAAACTTGCGGATGGTAGACTCCAGGGGCGGCTCGACGGTGCAACAGAACGAAGCAGTCGAGTGACTAAAACTATCTATAGAAGCGGGTGCGGAACCAATTATAACAAAACCAAGAACTGTTTCCAGTGCGTGCGGAGCGGGGTACGTCGGTCCCCCTTGAATCTTACGTGATAACTGGAGGTGCGGGAGAATCGAAGCGCCGATCAATATATCGACGACTCCAGGAACAGCGTAAGTCTCATCTGCTAAAGGCAAGTCTTTAAATTTCGTTAATAAAGACGTGTCAACCGGGACGGTAGGCAACTGTTCAGTTATTTTATCTATAACGAGCGAATCCATGTCAAACCAAATATTATTATTAAAACGAGATCTAAACCTTGTTTTAACGGTGCCCTGAACAGCTGACCGTAAGCCTCCAAAACCCTTCACCACTGAGCGGGCTGAACGCTTATTAACATTGAAACCAAGACGTTGACAACAATCTTGAGTAATAAAATTACTTTGCGAAGCGCCATCTAATAGCGCTCGAACAATATGCGGTTTACCCAATGCATCAACAATAACAACGCGAGCGGTCGCGAGACACACAGTAGTGAGCGCAGCACTAGCTGAGAACGAACACAAGGTGACGTCATTCGCAGCGGTCACCGGGCGGGCCGGAGCGCGCGCGAGCTCGGGCTGCGGCCGTGGCGCAGGCCGCCGTGTGTCACCGCTCGACGAACCAACTGTGCTCACATTGGATGCGGCATTACTATTTTCAAAATGAAGTAAAGTGTGGTGTCTCGCTGAACATTTGCGACAACCATTTCTACTATTACATAAAACAACGCGGTGTTTAGTACCGAGACAATTAAAACAAAAATTATTAGCGCGAACAAATTTATAACGATCATTAGGCGACAATTTTAGGAAACCAGGACACTTGTACAATTGCGAATGATGAGTATTACACAAAGAGCAAACAGGTGATTGTACATGTGCTGGTGCGGTATTAACATAAGTATGAGTTGACCTCAGTGACCTCGATGAGGCATCTATCCCGCGTTCAGAACTAACAACTTTCTTCGCGCCTTCATGTTTTGATGAAGAGCGTTGCAATACTTTTATATGCTCGCGAACAAAACTTTCTAAGTCTTCGAACTTAGGAATTTTATTGCCGCGCTGATCCGACTCAAATAAACGAATGGTTTCGGAATCTAATTTCTTTAAACCCATATACAAAAACAAGAAGTCGCAGAGGTCATCGATCTTTAGGTTCTTTACGGCGCGAACAGATGATGCGAAAGTATCTAGAAACTTCTCTAAGTTTTGATCGTTACATGCCGTAATAGATTTCAAGTCAAACATCTGATCCAAATATGCGTAAGCTACCGATCTTCCATCCTCATACTTAGCTTTCAAAGTATTTAAAATTAAATTATAATTTTCGGCACTAAACGTAATTCCAGCGCAAACGGTTATAGCTTTACCAGTCAATTTTTCAACAAGATAATGCAATTTTTCGTGATCTGTCAACGAAACGTTCTTATCTATTGTATTCTCAAAACTATCTATAAATAAACCCCAATTGCGAATGTTACCATCAAATTCGGGTATTTGAATTGGTGGCAACTTAGGTCGGTCGCGAGTGGGATTGGGTCGGTCAGACGGTTTCTCCAAACTCCTAGCGACGCGTTTGATACGACAATACAAATCGTCAAACGACGACAAGGCCTGATAACTCACTGAGTAATCGGGATTTAAATTTAACTCTAAAACGTTGATGTCATGTACTAAAGACTCGAAATCCGCGCGCAAACTATCCAAGTTTTCTATAGAACACAAGAACGAATCTCTAATAGCCAAATCAGAGGTTTTAAGTGCATTATCACAAATCGATTGTACACGAGAGTAAATCATTTCTCTTTTAGCGTATAAAAGTTTCAGTTGAACTTTACTATCGGTACTACCAACCTTTGGGGGCATGTTTACAATTAAATATCAAACTAAAGTGCGGTAAACAACAAATGAGATGACTTAATCTTAGCGGTATAGTACAGCGACGCGGCGCGAACGATATCCCGTAGGTAGTTAGGTACTTATAACTGCCAGTGCAAGCTTGAACTAACGCGCATAGCAACAAGATCGTACCTACGCGATGGTCGCTGTCTAGGTTCAACTATTATTTCAGGGATTAAGTATTGCGTAATATCTATTCAAATTAAAATACTTTCGTATGAATTTGAATGAAATGCGAGCGAGGTACAACTGTGTACCTACCGTATTAGGTAAATACGATGCGAGCTAGCGGTGAACGGACAACTTAGAGATTGAAACAAATAAAAACAAAAGCCAAATGCGTTAGGTATTACACTGTGCCTATGCACTAGGGTGTCTAGGATACCTAAGATCTAAACCTAGCCTGCCTAGATGCGGGGTTTTCTACTAAAATAACTAGGCATTCAGGTGCGGTGCGTTTATTCTCAATAGAATAATAACAAATGCCAAACTACGACCAAGGATTGATACGATAAGAGGAATGCGAGCGAGGTATAGCTGTGTACCTACCGTATTAGGTAAATACGATGCGAGCTAGCGGTGAACGGACAACTTAGAGATTGAAACAAATAAAAACAAAAGCCAAATGCGTTAGGTATTACACTGTGCCTATGCACTAGGGTGTCTAGGATACCTAAGATCTAAACCTAGCCTGCCTAGATGCGGGGTTTTCTACTAAAATAACTAGGTATTTAGGTGCGGTGCGTTTATTCTCAATAGAATAATAACAAATGCCAAACTACGACCAAGGATTGATACGATAAGAGGAATGCGAGCGAGGTATAGCTGTGTACCTACCGTATTAGGTAAATACGATGCGAGCTAGCGGTGAACGGACAACAAAATTGAAACAAATAAAAACAAAGCCAAATGCGTTAGGTATTACACTGTGCCTATGCACTAGGGTGTCTAGTATACCTAAGATCTAACCTAAACGCCTAGATGCGGGGTTTTCTACTAAAATAACTAGGTATTTAGGTGCGGTGCGT
Source organism: Eilema griseolum (assembly GCA_963662185.1). NCBI lineage: Eukaryota > Metazoa > Arthropoda > Insecta > Lepidoptera > Erebidae > Eilema > Eilema griseolum. Next base: position 2,713,550 of record OY759254.1, read on the forward strand.
TTATTCCCAATAGAATAATAACAAAATTGCGAAACTACGACTAAGTGTCGATACGATACCTGGTGGCGCGTGGGCCAACGTGTGCGAGTGGACTGTATTGCGGGGAAGCAGATAACTGTTCTATTGACACTTTACACACAAAACAAGACAGGTGGCCGGGCTGCCGCGGATTCGATCCAGGCAGTGAATGCAGCCCGAGAAATTAGGAGAGGATGCACTAACCTTCACGACCCACGTGTTTTTCATCGCAGCCGGTACACGGATCTTCTCTTCCTTGCTCAGGAGCTGCCGTCAGCGTCACTAGATCCCTTGAGGAACACACGAGAGGCACCATCCGATCGGTAAAGGTCTATGAGGCGGTTAAAATACAACAAATATTATTCATTTCTGAGAGACGCGCGCGCGCGATCGCCTTTACGCTGGCTAGTTCAAAGCGAGACTGGCCGACCACATCTCACACAATGGCGGACGGAAGCTACAGCTAGCCCTACTCTATGGTTAGTGCGGAGGGGAAGACGGATCTAAAAGGAGTGTGTTTCCATGTCAAAAAATACAGTTTCCACATCGGCGCAACCATTCCCCCCGGCTTGAAGGGTTACCTTCGAAACGAAAAATGTGGAACAAAACTAATGTCTAATCTAAATCTAGGTTTGCGAAATAACAACTAAAATATAAACATAGATTGGAACTCGTGCCTACTGCTGGCTAGGCAGAGGGCAGAGGCGAACAACCGGGCGCAGATACGATCCGGTTGCAGTTTTAACCCGTACAACACGAGTTATCCCGCGGGCATCGGGAAAAATTTCCTCTACTACTCCTAGAGGCCAATGTAAAGGAGGCGCATTCTCAGTCATAAGGACTACCACCGTAACAACACTAGGTTGCGATATACCTACATGACGCGGAATTTGTACTTGGTCAAGCACAGAGAGTTCTTTTCTAAAGCGAGCCCACAACTTAGCAATGTTGTCGGGCGCGGTGTCGTCCCAATCACAATTCGAAAGCCAAAGCTCTTTTATAAGTAGTTTGGCGTACAGAACGACAGGAGCTACGAATCCCATTACGTCCCATATCCGTGCCACACACGACAGGATAATGCGTTTAGTACAAGTTTGCGGGGTCGAACTACTTTTCAAACTAAACGTATCAGATGCGGGCGACCAGCTTAAACCAAGCACCTTGTGCGTATCACTTTCATCGAACTCCTTAACCGAAGACAATCGGTGCGACGGTGGAATCGACTCTAACGCTGTTTGCGAGTTGCTCGTCCATTTCACGAGATCAAATTGACCCGCCTTCATGAGACTTATAACCTGAGCGGCCGTCTCGACAGCCTCGGCCTCGCTATCTACACTATACACGAAGTCGTCCATGTATAAGCCAGTCTCAATGGTGGCTCTCGCTTTAGGAAATGCATCGCCCTCGTCAGCGGCCAACTGCTTGACGGTGCGAAGTGCGTGAAAAGGGCTAGATTTAAGCCCGAAGCAAACACGATTAAACTCGTAAACCATTAAAGGTTCTTGCGGTGAAAATCTATACAAAAATCGTTGAAACCTACGATCGGGCTCGCGCACCTCAAGGCACAAAAACATTTGTCGAATATCTGCAGAGAGTGCCACAGCGAATAAACGAAAATTTACAATTATGTCAAATAAATTACCTTGAAGATTTTGACCACAATACAAAATGTCATTAAGCGACACGGAAGTGCTAGTCTTAGCACTGCCATCTAAAACTACGCGGAGTTTAGTAGTAAGCTTATCTTCTCTAATAACTCCGTGGTGCGGGATAACGTACGAAGGCTGGGTCTCGTCAGTGTCCGCAGGCGCAGGTGAGATGTAACCTTTATCTAAATATTCGTTAACAACCTCATCATAGGCTTGCTTTAACTTTGGAGACGCCTGCATCTTTCGTTCTAAACAAAGAAAGCGTCTTTCAGCGGATGCACGGGAGTCCCCGAGCGAAAAAATATCTCCCTTGAAAGGGAGCGCGACCACATAACGACCCTGCTCATCACGAGTAGTCGTGCGACAATAAATCTCCTCAGCCATCTTGTCATCGGGGCTTAGGATTGGTGGGACATTGACCTCTTCAATCTCCCAAAACTTGCGGATGGTAGACTCCAGTGGCGGCTCGACGGTGCAACAGAACGAGGCAGTCGAGTGACTAAAACTATCTATAGAAGCGGGTGCGGAACCAATTATAACAAAACCCAGAACTGTTTCCAGGGCGTGCGGAGCGGGGTACGTCGGTCCCCCTTTGACCTTACGTGATAACTGGAGGTGCGGGAGAATCGAAGCGCCGATCAATATATCGACGACTCCAGGAACAGCGTAAGTCTCATCAGCTAAAGGCAAGTCTTTAAATTTCGTTAATAAAGACGTGTCAACTGGGACGGTAGGCAACTGTTCAGTTATTTTATCTGTAACGAGCGAATCCATGTCAAACCAAATTTTATTATTAAAACGAGATCCAAACCTCGTTTTAACTGTGCCATGAACAGCTGACCGTAAACCTCCAAAACCCGTCACCACTGAGTAGGTTGAACGCCTATCAACATTGAAACCAAGACGTTGACAACAATCTTGAGTAATAAAATTACTTTGCGAAGCGCCATCTAATAGCGCTCGAACAATGTGCGGTTTACCTAATGCATCAACAATAACCACGCGAGCGGTCGCAAGACAAACCGTAGTGAGGGCAGCACTAGCGGAGAACGAACACAAGGTGACGTCATTCGTAGCGGTCCCCGGGCAGGCCGGAGCGCGTGCGAGCTCGGGCTGCGGCTGCGGCGCAGGCTGCCGCGCGTCACCGCTCGACGAACCAACTGTGCTCACCTTGGATGCGGCATTACTATTTTCAAAATGAAGCAAAGTGTGGTGTCTCGCTTGACATTTGCGACAACCATTTCCACTATTACATAAACCCACGCGGTGTTTAGTACCGAGACAATTAAAACAAAGATTATTAGCGCGAACAAATTTATAACGATCACTAGGCGACAATTTTAGGAAACCAGGACACTTGTACAGTTGCGAGTGATGAGTACTACACAAAGAGCAAACAGGTGATTGTACACGTGCTGGTGCGGTATTAACATAAGTATGGGTTGACCTCAGTGACTTCGATGACGCATCTATTTTGCGTTCAGAAGTAACAACCTTCTTCGCGCCTTCATGTTTCGATGAAGAGCGTTGCAATACCTTTATATGCTCGCGAACAAAACTTTCTAAGTCTTCGAACTTAGGAATTTTACTGCCGCGATGATCCGACTCAAACAAACGAATGGTTTCGGAATCTAATTTCTTTAAACCCATATACAAAAATACGAAGTCGCAGAGGTCATCGATCTTCAAGTTCTTTACGGCGCGAACAGCTGACGCGAAAGTATCTAGAAATTTCTCTAAGTTTTGATCGTTACATGCCGTAATAGATTTCAAATCAGACATCTGATCTAAATAGGCGTTAGCTACCGATCTTTTATCCTCATACTTAGCTTTCAAAGTATTTAAAATTAAATTATAATTCCCGGCACTAAACGTAATTCCAGCGCAAGCGGTTATAGCTTTACCAGTCAATTTTTCAACGAGATAATGCAATTTTTCGTGATCGGTCAACGAATCGTTCTTATCTATTGTATTCTCAAAACTATCTATAAATCGACACCAATTGCGAATGTTACCATCAAACTCGGGTATTTGAATTGGTGGCAACTTAGGTCGGTCGCGAGTGGGGTTGGGTCGGTCAGACGGCTTCTCCAAACTCCTCGCGACGCGCTTGATACGACAATACAAATCGTCAAACGACGACAAGGCTTGATAACTCACTGAGTAATCGGGATCCAAATTCAACTCTAAAACGTTGATGTCATGCACTAAGGTTTCGAAATCCGCGCGTAGACTATCTAAGTTTTCTATAGAACACAAGAACGAATCTCTGATGACCAAATCAGAGGTTTTAAGTGCACTATCATAAATCGATTGTACGCGAGAGTAAATCATTTCTTTTTTAGCGTATAAAAGTTTCAATTGAACCTTACCGGTCTTATCAACCTTTGGGGACATGTTTACAATTAAATATGAAATGACTTAATCCTAGCGGTACAGAGCAGCGAGGCGGCGCGAGCGTTAACTATGTAGGTAGGTAGGTGCTTACAACTGTGAATGCACGCTTGAACAAACGCGCATAGCAACAAGGTCGCACCTGCGCGATGGTCGCTGTCTAGATTCAACTATTATTTCCGAGATTAAGTATTGCGTAATATCTATTCAAATTAAAATACTTTCGTATGAATTGGGATGAGATGCGAGCGAGGTAGGCACAGCCACGTGTCTACCCACGCAGGTACTAGGCAAATACGACGTGAGCCGAGAACAACGTAATTGAAAAAAACAAACAAAGCCAAATGCGTTAGGTATTACACTGTGCCTATGCACTAGGGTGTCTGAGTATACCTAAGATCTAAGCCTAAATGTCTGGATGCGGGGTTTTCTACTAAAATAACCAGGCACTTAGGTGCGATGCGAAAATTGTGAACTACGATTAAGTGTTGATATGATACCTAACCTATTTATGTATTAGGTAGGTACAATGCGAGCCAGCGGCGAACGGACAACAAATTCTAAGCCTAAGTGTCTGGATGCGGGGTTTTCTACTAAAATAACCAGGCACTTAGGTGCGGTGCGCTCATTCCCATTAGAATAATAACAAAATACGAACTACGGCTAAGAATCCGGCTCGAAGGACCAAAAATGGTGGCGCGTGGGCCAACGTGTGCGAGTGGACTGTATTGCGGGGAAGCAGATAACTGTTCTATTGACACTTTACACACAAAACAAGACAGGTGGCCGGGCTGCCGCGGATTCGATCCAGGCAGTGAATGCAGCCCGAGAAATTAGGAGAGGATGCACTAACCTTCACGACCCACGTGTTTTTCATCGCAGCCGGTACACGGATCTTCTCTTCCTTGCTCAGGAGCTGCCGTCAGCGTCACTAGATCCCTTGAGGAACACACGAGAGGCACCATCCGATCGGTAAAGGTCTATGAGGCGGTTAAAATACAACAAATATTATTCATTTCTGAGAGACGCGCGCGCGCGATCGCCTTTACGCTGGCTAGTTCAAAGCGAGACTGGCCGACCACATCTCACACAATGGCGGACGGAAGCTACAGCTAGCCCTACTCTATGGTTAGTGCGGAGGGGAAGACGGATCTAAAAGGAGTGTGTTTCCATGTCAAAAAATACAGTTTCCACATCGGCGCAACCAATACCTAACCTATGTATGTATTAGGTAGGTACGATGCGAGCCAGCGGCGAACGGACAACAAAATTCTGAACCTAAATTCCTAGATGCGGGGTTTTCTACTAAAATAACTAGGTATTTAGGTGCGGTGCGTTTATTCCCAATAGAATAATAACAAACTACGAACTACGGTTAAGGATCCGGCTCGAAGGACCAAAATGAATGTTGGCGCGATTGGCCACGTGAGCTAGTGGACTGTATTATGCGGGGATGAAGTTAACTGTTCCATTGACGCTTTACACACAAACAAGACAGGTGATCGGGTTGCCGCGGATGTGATTAGGCATTGAATGCAACCCGAGAAATTAGGAGAGGATGCACTAACCTTTACTACGCCACGTGCTGTTTTGTCATTTGCTGGCTGGGCCGTTGCACCGATCTTCTCTTCCTGGCTCAGGAGCTGCTGTCCACATCACTAAATCACTTGAGGGACACACGAGAGGCACAATCCGATCGGTAAAGGTCTATGAAAGCGGTTAAAATACAACAAATATTATTCATTTCTGAGAGACGCGCGCGCCGCCGCCATTGCGCTGGCTAGTTCAAAGCGGGACTGAATAAGCGTCTATTTTCACAATTGGCGGGCGAAAACTATTGCTATCTTTCCCTTAGAGGTAGTGCGGGAGGGGAGATGGGTACAGGAAGCGTGTGTTTCCGCGTCAGAAAATACAGATTCTACCATCGGCGCAACCACATAATGACAACTCGTTAATTAGATAAAATTTCAACGTTGGCTATAGTTTTAGGGTGACCATGAAGAAAACACAGTTTGGACAAATCAAACTTTATTTAAAGCACCTGTCAGTTATGCACTTTGGTTCTCTTAGAGTATCTAATTAAAATATTTAAGTGGGTAACAACTGTAACAACAATTTGGCAACCTGTAATGGTAGTTACATAAGGAAAAAATAAATAAATAAAAATTATATATATACATAATGCCGCGGCAAATTGAAGTATTTAGTTCTGTTTTTTACCACGCGTGTCGCTGTTGGCCAAAACAAACAAAATGGCGTCCAGTAGTGATTTTGTTACGCAAAAAGTTATTGAAAAAAGTGCAAATACCAAGTGTTTAACAGATTTGTCACAAAATAATTGTGACTTTAAGGACATTTATTACGGTGAATTAAAAAAACTTTACGATCGTCAAGCAGAAACAATAAAAAAACCGTGGACAACTGAGAAGATTTTTGAGGTTATCCGGCACCTAAAAAATGCTAAGGTGTCCATAGAATCTGGTTGTCGGAGGACACCTGCACAGTACTATTGGTCAAAAAAACATGAGGTAATGAGTATTGGTGATGTGGAATACCTTATTCTAAAATAAGATAGCCCTGACAGCCCAATAGTTCGTGTAATACCGTTAGAAGAATATTACGACATATTATTAGATATTCGCCGAGGCTGTGGGCATGGTGGTCGAGATAAAATTCAGTATCAAATTAAGGATAGATTTATTATTGTAAGAAAAGCAATCGACTTATTTGTCTCATTGTGTCCTGTCTGTGAATCCAAACGTCACATAGCAAAGAAAAGCATTGTAGTGAAACCAATTATATCTCGAGATTTTAACGAGAGGGGTCAAGTCGATCTGATTGATCTGCAGTCCGCACCAGATGGTAAGTTTAAATGGCTTCTCAACTACCAGGATCATAGCACAAAGTTTATACACCTTAGACCACTTAGTACAAAAAAAGCAAGTGAAGTTGCCACCGAATTGCTTAAAATATTTTTAGAATTTGGAGCACCATATATACTGCAGAGCGATAATGGCAAAGAATTCACTGCTAACATAATTGAAGAAATTGTCAAAATGTGGCCTGAATGTAAAATAGTACATGGTACTCCGCGACATCCGCAAACCCAAGGTAGTGTTGAGCGGAGTAACCAAGATGTAGAAAACATGCTTGGTGCTTGGATGAGAGACAACAATTCTACAAAATGGGCAATGGGCTGCTTATTCGTGCAGTATAGTAAAAATACATCTTTCCATAGAATTATAGGAAGATCGCCATTTCGTGCTCTTTTTGGTAGCGAACCAAAGTCTGGTCTACGAAGTTCTAGCATTCCTCACGGCATTCTTCAGCATATCACAACTGAAGAACACTTACAAGAAGTTTGTGATGAAAGACAAGAGGATGCTCCAGGGCCAATTAAACCAAATGAAGTTGTGCAAGTCAATATTTTGGAAAACCAGACTTCAAATGTTGATGCTTTCAATAATACAGTCATGATTTCAAATACAAATGAGGAAAATAAGTCGGAGACATTGATGACAAATAAAACAGATAATAGAGTTTTAGGCAGCTCTTTGGATGTGTATTCAAAAAAAGTAACAGACGAGATTCAAAACTATTCTGCACAAGTCGAAAACAATTCTGTCATCATACTTTCTAATGAACTGATTACTTTGCCTATGCAAATGAATGTCTCTTTCAATATCACTAATACTAGTTCTTCTATTCCATATCCAAATGAGTCATCAGACGCCGATCGAAACGTTTTTCTACCAAATTCTGTTGTAATGCATGATTTAAATGAGGTTTCAACTCTTGAAAATGACTTGAGATGCATCGTATGTAAGGACGGGACTAGTGGTGCCCATCAATGTTGTTCTTGCCTCAAACCAGTTCACACTATTTGCGGGGAAACAATCGGTAACGAAGGTTACGGCGCAAGTGTTTTGTGTTTGATGTGTAAACGAGAACAAGACATACAAATAGAAAGGAATAAATCACATCAAGGCGTAAAACGAGCGGCGGAAAAAATGATTACTGATACGGCTAAGAAACTCCCAGCTCTGGATATTGGAGATAGCGTTTTTTTCAATGTCCCAAAAATCGATAGAGGTCCCATAGATGCTAAAAATTTATAGGGAAAAGTATTGGATATGAGACACGGCGTGTACCAAATTGGCACAAGTAATGGAGTTATCAAAAACTGGACAAGAATTAAAAGTGTCGTCAAAGAAATACCTCGAAGAAATTCCTCAAAATATAATATCCTTAAGAGAAGCTGTTTCTAAAGAATCTTTATTTGGCGGACAAGGTTTTAGCAAATGCTTATGCAAGCCGGCTAAAAGACAATGCCAAAATAACCGATGTGCATGTTTTAAAAAGAAAGTTCTTTGTGGGTCCAAATGTCACTCAAGTTTGACATGCGCAAATAAATAATCTTGATTTCTTTATTACTAAAGCGCGTTTATTATTATTATTCTTGTTTTCTTTTTATAAGGCAATATTTTCCTGAATAATTTTTTTAATAACTATATTTGTATTTGATTGTGAAATACGGATCTCATCATTTGATTAGTGCGAAAATATATTTTTTTAAATAATTATTATTTGATAATTTTGAAATGTCTTTTTTGTGAGCTACGGATATCAACACTTCTAATAAAAAATTATAAAAAAAAATCACGAATTTTAAATCAACCTAGTTGGTTGATTTAAAATTCGTGAGTTTTTTTTAATAATTATTATTTGATAATGGTCTGTCTGTCGTTTTTGTGAGATAAAAATGTCAAACTTCAAAATTGGATCTACATAATAAATGTACCCACCTGATTTTTTTATTTAATAGTGTCATATTATTATCCTAAGAAGTTTAATTATAACTAATTATTTTTATAATAAAAATATTGTTGTTACAGTTGTTACCCACTTAAATATTTTAATTAGATACTCTAAGAGAACCAAAGTGCATAACTGACAGGTGCTTTAAATAAAGTTTGATTTGTCCAAACTGTGTTTTCTTCATGGTCACCCTAAAACTATAGCCAACGTTGAAATTTTATCTAATTAACGAGTTGTCATTATGCCTTTGGCATATTACATAACAGCGAGCGTTTGTAAAATGACGACGCCGCGGCGTCGTCATTTTACAACCGTTTGTAAACGGCGGATTCATACAAATAGCCTACGACATATACATTTAATAAGAAGGAATTGAATTGAATTGAATTAATAGTTTATATTTAAATGTCTTAATCTTGAGAGCCTTAAACTGATCACACAGCCGCTGCCGCCTGCGATTAATTTTTTTTCTTTTTATACCACTTAAATGGCAGACAAGCGCACGGCCCACCTGATGGAAAGTTGTTACCGTGGCCTATGGACGTGTGTAACACCAGAGAAGCCACACTCGTGCTTCTGACCCTGTAAGCACAGAGGCTCTGTGCCGTCAGTGTAGAGGACAAAGCAGGACAAGCCTATAGTCATCCCACTGACAGCACAAATTCTCCAGTGAGCTCTGGTCACCATACTCACTGCTGAGAACACAACACTAAGTTATAATAACCGCGGTATTCTGTAGGGCTCAATTGGGCGGAAATACGGCCGTGTCCTACCTCCTTGTAATTCCAATTCTGGCCAAAGAGGCGGGAGCAGTTCTGTATCTTCCCTAGCAGAGGGTACAGTGGCAAAAGGTAGTCTGGTTCTCCAGACACAGCCCTAGCGGTGACGCCCTTCCGTTTCAGAGTTAGGGTGGCGCCACTCAAAACGTAGAGTCTAACAAAACCACTCCCAGTTGAGATGTCCGAACGGAAAAAAGAGGGTAATTTTATACCACACAGTGTGCACCGTCTCAGTTCGCAATGTGTGAGGATGAATTCCCTGCCTATGGCGAGAGGTGCGATGATAGAATGTAAATATGTGCAACATGTCAAACAACCTCTTGCGTTAAGAGAGGGTTCACATCTATAGTGTAATTACCGAGGTTCGAACTCGGAACCTCTCGACCATAAGGTTGACTCCTTAACCTCTAAGCCTAACCGGTGGGAGAGGTAAAGTCGAACTTGAGCCGACTAAAACGCAAGCCGTCAGAGGGTATTTTTTTTACGTGCGCAAAATCCCCACGGATACCCCCACCAGAGCCGGTTGAAGAGGTTATGTCAGACTCGAACCGACCAAAACGCACGCAACCTGAGGGTCGTTTATGGTTGCCGAAGGTGAGGTTGACAGGCCAACTCAGGGCCATCTCTTACGATCAGGCCCTTTCCTCGGGTGTGAGGACTACAGAGTCCCCAACTTGTCCCCGGAAACGGAGAGGCACGCGAGGCGTGCCAACGCCGCGGCCTGCTTCTGGCAAGGTGACAGGTGGCTCCACCAGTCGTTTATCGACCTTCCGACGCCCGAATTGCCTTCATATGCGGGCAGCTTGGCTTGCTATCCTTCGACGCTCCCGCTGCCGCTCCCGCCCCGCCTTCTCCTTCCCGAGCATTACTTGCTCGCAGAAGGAGGTACCGGCCACCCACGCATCCGTGCAGCGGACCATCGCCGCGAGGAAAGTGGAAAGCGTGAGAACTCTCACTCCCAGGGCTGCCACGCCGGACACTCGGTGAGCGTGTGCGGCCCCGAGTTCTCGCTCGCGTCGCAGTGATAGCACTCGGTCGCTGGCTCTTTCTCCATCCGACGCAGATACTTCCCGAAGCATCCGTGCTCGGTGATCATCTGCGTCAGACGGTACGAGAGGCTGCCGTGTGGCCTCTCTAGCCACTCCCCCATGATAGGTCTTACCGCCGCTACTACGGTGCGCCCTGCCGTCTGAGGATTATATGTGTAGGTTGCTGGAGGTGAAGTTGCCGGAAACATATCCCCTCAATTCTTAACTAGGCTAATAAAATTAGGTATCAAAAACTTACTGTACAGGTAGATCAAAAACATCAGCAGTTTTGTAGACGTACAGTGTTTCCTGCATTAACACACTCCTCCCGGTGCCTATACTGGCCCAGATGTCAACTGGCTTGTCGAAAAGCACTGTCTGGCCTGAAATATTTAAGTAAGAATATACAATAATTTTGCTACTACTGCACCATTCAAGACGTCAATATACTATTAAATAAAGATACAGATTAACCGCGGTAGTCTAGTGGCATGGGTAATGGACTGCTGAGACGAGGTCTCGGGTTCGAACCCAGGTTTTAGCATGGCACACACCAATGACTTTTCGATACTTTTCGAAGTTATGTGTGTATTTATCGCAGGTTTATAAGTGCATGCTTAATGGCAATAGGCTCGCCACCTATTACATTGGCAGCCAAACATAAACTGGCGAAATATGGTTGCTAGCACCTCTCCTACCCCTTCGGGAATATAGGCGTGAGTTTATGTTATGTAAAAGATGCAGAACTAATTCGTTCCCACAGGTACCTGTGAAGGTGAGCGCAGACACGTAGGGTAAGAAATCCACTTGTTCCGTATCAGAGTGTGAGGATTCGCAAAGCATTTCGCTTATCAGAGCCTCATTAGTCGTTGGATACTCCTGTAACAACAAACGATTATACAAAATAAAACGTTTGGGCCTCTCCAATAAAACGTTGTGCTTCAGAAGTCGTAGGTACAGGAAAAGTAGCTTATAATTTAACGATCAGATCAAATAAGCCAATCAAAAAATCAGATCAATTGAGCAATCCCACTGGCGCCTCCGCTCTACAGAATATCGTGGCCATAATAACCTCGCGGCCATAATAACCTCGCGGCCATAGTAACCTCGTGTAATGTTCCTGACGGTCAATTCAATACGCAAGAACTCACTGCATAGTTTTTGTGCTGTCTGTGGGAAACCCAAAAGCTTCTCCTGCTTTGCCTTCTGCACTGACAGAGCGTCTCTCCTGGTGTTGCACACGTCCATAGACCATGGTAACCACTTTCCACCAGGTGGGCTGTATGCTTGTCTGCAAGTAAGTGGTATTAAAAAGAAATTCCTGTTGTTTTCAATATCGGTACAGTTGTTCCCTGAGATACCCAGGTGAACATACTAAAAGTCCCCGTAAGGGCCACGAGCTGGTTGGGAAAAATGTCACATTGTTTTTAGTTATTTACTTGTATACTTATTGAAAACTAACAATATCAACTGGACAAATGAGGTATCGTTAGAAGCATTTTAGTCGTCCGCTGGCGCCCTCTAACTCAAGAAATAAATTTGAGATAAATAGGTCGTGTTTGGTATCAACTGAAAGGGCTTAATTAGTACATTTCAAATATTTATAAATTATACCTATTTCTTACCTCAAAATAATATATTTAAAACTAAGATATTAAAAAATAAGTTTAAAACTAAAACCCGACTACTGAAAAAGTATTAAACAAGAAAATATCTAGGATAGCCATTGTCGTACGCCTCTTTTCCCTGCAATCATTGTTTTGTTTGACTAAGTGGCATACGTTTATTTTTCTTGGTTTTTTTTTTGTTTTTTTTTTCTTTTTTACTTGCGCAAAATCCCCACGGATACATCTCCACCGGAGCCGGTGAGAGAGGTTATGTCGGACTCGAACCGACTAAAACGCACGCCGCCTGTGGGTCGTTTCGGTTGCCGAAGGTGAGGTTGACAGGCATATCCCTCGCACCCCGGCCGACCCAGGGCCATCTCTCACGATCTGGCCCTCTTCTCGGGTGTGGGGACTACAGAGTCCCCAACTCGTCCCCGGAAACGGGGAGACCTGTCATCCGCAGGCCGGCGCTCATGGGGGACGGAGGTCGTTCATCGACCTCCGACGCCCGAGTTGCCTTCGTACGCGGGCAGCTTGGCTTGCGATCCTTCGTCGCTCCCGCTGCCGCTCCCGCCCCGCCTCCTCCTTCACGAGCATCCGCTGCCCACGCATCCGCGCAGCGGACCATCGTCACGAGCAAGGTGGAGAGCGTGAGAACCCTCACTCTCAGGGCCGCCACAAGCTCCCGCCTCGGCGTCTCCCACGCCGGACACTCATTGAGGGTGTCCCTGAGTCCTCGCTCGCGTCGCAGTGATGGCACTCGGACGTTGGCTCTTTCTCCATCCGACGCAGATACTTTCCGAAGCATCCGTGCTCGGTGATCATCTGCGTCGGACGGTACGAGAGGTTGGACTAAGTGGCATACGTGGCTATCCTAGATATTGTCTTGTTTAATACGTTTTCAGTTGTCGTGTTTTAGTTTTAAACATATTTTTTTTACTTCGTCGACCGAAACGCATCATCAGACGGCGCACCAGAAGGTTCATACATAGAGAAGTTTTTACCTCAGAATAACGTAAAAGAGAACTTTATACCGTGTAAATGATCCCCGTGTCAGCATAGTAGAAAACCTTGTTGGTACCTCCGAGATAATCCCTGCGGGAACGATTTTTTTCTGCGCTGTACCTGTTGACAGAGATGTGAATATTAAGGTAAGATGCCGTGACCAGCCGCAGACAGACGCTGCTGTCTGAGGTTTCCAAGTTTTTTAAAAAAACAAATTATAGTTTTATCTTACCTTTAAGATGGTTAATTGCTTTAAATATTACCTATTTTTGACTAATTTCCATAAAAGCATTATTTCGTTTGACAAGGTTTTAAAAATTGGGCCTTCAGTTCAGATGTAACCATTCAACCGCACATAAAAGTTCCATAGAAATAATAGAAAATCAGTCCCGTAATCCGCTGATTTACCCATAACTATGCATTTACATTTTTTTCACACATTACTTTATAAACTTGCTAATGGCGCCGCTTATAGACGGCGTCATTGAAAAGCCGCAATGAATTAAAGTAATTAGCAAATTATCATATACATATTTATTTCATGGTAGTTCAGCTTTTTGTTCAATGGATAAGTGAATTAAATGCTTTCATTTTCGTAAATATACTTTTTATGGTTTTATTATGGTTTATAGCAGGCAGTAAAATCATAAGAAACAAACGAATGTCGGCCGACAGGATTAGCATTTTACCTTGAAGAAAGTAACGATAATTAATGACGATTTATACATACATAAATATACTCACTCCCGTAAATCCCCGAAATGGTCGGCAGAGGTGTAATAACACCTCCATTTCGCCAGCTATGATTATTGTTTATTACTTTATTGCATTTCTTTTTATTGTTCAAAATCCAATTATAAATTAATTGGATTTTTTTTAAATTATATACCAAAGTTATCCAGCTGTCCCAAAGTAGCTACGGTATCTAAATAGTCACCATATTTCAAAAGGCTCCTTTTGTGTAGTCAGGAAATCCAGTTTTTCCCCGTTGAAATGATATTCCGACGGCCAAATAATTTCGTGTTCATCGTCACCTAATAATAAAAAAATACAAATTTCAAAAATGTTATAGGTACTGTCGGAGCTTTTTTTTAAGTGCGCAAAATCGCCTCGGATGCCCCCCCCCCCCCCCCCCCAGCGGAGTCAGTGGAAGAGATATCGGACTCGATCCGACCAAAACTCACGACGCCCGTGGGTCGTGTTTGGTTGCCGAAGGTGAGGTTAACAGGCATATCCCTCGCACCCCGGCCGACCCAGGACCATCTCTCTCGATCTGGCCCTCTCCTCGGGTGTGGGGACTACAGAGTCCCCAACTCGTCCCCGGAAATGGGGAGGTGCGCCGCCCAGCAAAGTACTATCGGAGCTTACAGGAACATCACTCATGGGTATTTAAACTATAATGGTCTCTCACATCAGTATCAAAATAAACGGGATATTTGCCATGTTTCATTGTACACGAATATTCACGAAATATCGGAAACTCAAAACAATGAAACATGGTATATATCCCGTTTATTTTGATACTGATCAGTCTGATCACTCATGGAATTAGAATTATTTTAACCGACTTCTAAAAAGGAAGAGGTTCTCAGTCGGTACGTTTTTTTATGTATGTACACTCGCTGAGATTTATGATCCGACCGGGATTTATGGCAGACGATATTCGACAGACGACGGTCAAGTGCCTGCCTACTATGTCTGTGATGCAATCAATTGAAATAATATGATCTCTCGCGGTAGGCACCGGCTTCTAACAGACTTTTTTGAAATCCGTTTTTCATATGTAGTTTTTTATTTTATCTATCGTGAGTATTGCTGTGATTTTATTTTGATTTTTTTTTCGTGTTATTGTATTTTTGTAGTACGATTTTGGTACTTCTTATGTTATTATGAGATACACCGAGCCCAATTTATCAATTATATTTGTATGAAAATTATTTATCAAAAACAAAGCAACATGCTAGTGGAGTCTCAAATATTAAAATTATATACTTGACTACTTACTCTAAAATATTAAAACTAAAATAACTCACCTACTAGAACATATCCAGATATTAAATAAAAACAAAGAAACAACACGAAAATGGTGGGCAATGCCGCCATCTTGTTGTAGGGCGAATACAGGATTGATCTCAGTAACGTATCAATTTGCCATTTTATAGCTGAAAGTATATCTGAGGCATTGTGCACACTGGCCATTTATGTAACTCACAGCAAGTTTCATGTGATATTTTATGCCACATAGGTGGCAAACAAGCACACCGTCTACTTGATGGAAAGTGGTTACCGTGGTCTATGGATGTGTACACACAGCTTGGCGGCCTCATCAGATACTTTTTCCCGCCCCGCTTAAATGAGCCGGGACTGTAGAAAGAAGATAACACGTGAGCTGGTAATATAATCCAGGTTTTGGTGCTGCAACAAAGAAAAGAGTCTCCAAACTGCTTGATACGGCAAAAGCAAGACGCTCGTATATTCTGTATAGTTTGAGGGTGATATCTAAGCCCTGCATGTGTAGTGAGGAGTAAGGAGAAGGTAAGGAGAAGGTAGGATTAGTTGAAAGAGCTCACCATAGTAGAGACCGTAAAATACAGCGATCTCCACGCATGTGCAAAGACCACCCTATAAAAACCTTCCAATGCCCTTCTTGAAGAACCCAATACTGCAGTTGCTTGGAACAACGCAGCAAGAAGTTCTCTCCACAGCGCAAGCGTGCGGAGGATTAAATTCCTTTCATACCTCAATGTGCGCACAGGGTCCAGGCCCCAATGTATTAGGGTGAATTCCCTGGCTATTGGTGCAGTGCGTTCATGACATTACTTCCAATTAGTTCCACCCTCTACCTTCCTGCACAAGACAACACGAGCAGGGCTTAGATGTCACCCGCATACGGTACAGAATATCCCATCAAGAACCAAGCGAACGGAGACTCTTTCCTTTGTCGCACTATTAATGTCTGGAATTCGTTACCAGCTCACGTGTTTCCTTCTTCGTACAGTCACGGGTTCTTTAAGCAGGACGTGAAAAAGCTTATGATGAGGCTGATTGTAACAAGCTTACCATGAGGCGAGGCGAAATCTAACTAACGTGTCTTATATAAAAAAACTACAATAAAGTTAGTGTCGTTAGTGTAGTTAGTGTGTTACCGCCCTTTATTACAACACAAGCTGTTTAGAACAGGTGTTGTCTCACAGGTGAGATTGACAGGTTCTCCGAAGAATTACCTTGAACCTGGTTTTGCCATAATTATTCCAGACCACCTCTGAAATAAATTTTATTCAGATCCATGTAACTATTCCATTTTTTGACCCCAAGCCTCGAAAGAAATATCTATGCTCAGTGAATTTCAGCTCCTCCGCCGCCGTCACAGCCTCGTTTATCCGCAGCCCTGCCCAAAAGACATCCATAAAACGTTTACTGCTAAACTAAAATAGAACTAGTACACGTGACGTGATTGATGTCTTTTGTGTGTACATGGTACTTCATACTTGTGATAAAATTAAATAAATAAGAGTTACCAAAACAAATAGAAATTAGGTAGCATTATTTAAAACTTAATGAGTTTGTTAATGGTGGTGATTTTAATGAGATCGACCAAATTACGTTCATTATGATAACCTTTGTGGAAAAATAAAATAAAAAAAAAAACAGTAGGAGTGTTTAGGTATTTAACAGCATCGTTATAATTCTTGCATATACCTCGGGAGTCACACTCGCGCTGCCGACCTTGTAAGCTCAGAGTTTCTGTGTATCTGTGAAGACAAAGCAGAACAAGCCTGTAGTCTTCCCACTGACAGCACAAAAACTCTCCAGTGAGCTCTGGCTACCCTACTCACCACTGGGAACACAACACGAAGTTACTATGGCCGCGGTATTCTGTAGGGCGGAGGTACTTCCCCAGTCGGACTGTTCAAGTGGACGGAAATACTGTCGAGTCCTACCTCCTTGTAAAATATATGATTCCGGCCATATGAAGTCTGGGGCCTCTTTAAATCTGATGACCTGATGATGGCTTGGCTTTTTTTCACCCGCATATGCGAGTGACCCCAGGCTTCAGGGCACATCGCGGTAGCGACGGTTAGGCTCATCAGGACGAACAAAGTTGGCGACACCGTAGCCTCTCGTACCGGCTGATGACACAGGTGGTTTCCGGGAACATCTGATGATCGCTGCAATCTATGGATGCGACCGAGATGTTCCTCGGATGACGATGATGAGCACACCCTCAATTCTTCTAAAACGAAACCACTGTTAAACCACAGATACTACTAAAGAAGTTTTAAAGTTTAGACTATATTTCTATACGCTTATAGTTCATTTTTTTTATACATTACACGTCAATTAGACTTCGCCTCGCCTGATGGTAAACTAAAGGCCAATTCTTAGGAAAGAGGGTCACTATTATAGACACTAAGTAAAGTTACGATGGTGGCACTCAGCTTGGCGGCCTCATCAGATGCTTTTTCCCGCCCCGCTTAAACGAACCGGGACAGTAGGAAGAAGATAACACATGAGCTGGTAATATAATCCAAGTCTTGGGGCTGCAGCAAAGAAAAGAGTCTCCAAACCGCTTGATACGGCAAAAGCAAGACGCTCGTATATTTTGCACAGTATGAGGGTGATGTCTAAGCCCTGCACGTGTAGTCCCGTGTAGGAAAGGAGAGGGTGCGATTAGTTGAAAGAGCTCACCATAGTAGAGACCGTAAAATACAGCGATCTCTACGCATGTGCAAAGACCTCGTTATGAAAACCTTCTAATGCCCTTCTTGAAGAACCCAATATTGCAGTTGCTTGGAACAACGCAGCAGGAAGTCACAGCGCAAGCGTGCGGAGGATTAAATTCCTTTCATGCCTCAATGTGCGCACAGGGTCCGGCCCCAATGTATTAGGGTGAATTCCCTGGCTATAGGTGCAGTGCCATCATGACATTACTTCCAATTAGTCCCACCCTCTACTTTCCTGCACAAGACAACACGAGCAGAGCTTAGATGTCACCCACATCCGGTACAGAATATCCCATCAAGAACCAAACGAACGGAGACTCTTTCCTTTGTCGCACTATTAATGTCTGGAATTCGTTACCAGTTCACGTGTTTCCTTCTTCGTACAGTCACGGGTTCTTTAAGCAGGACGTGAAAAAGCTTATGATGAGGCTGATTGTAACAAGGTTACCATCAGGCGAGACGGAATCTAGCTAACGTGTCCTATATAAAAAGACTACAATAAAGTTAGTGTCATTAAACAAAAAATCATTACCACACTTTATTACAACACAAGCTGTTTAGAACAGGTTGTTTTGTAATAAAGTGCGGTAATGATTGTTATTGTTGGCTCACAGGTGAGATTGACAGGTTCTCCGAAGAATTACCTTGAACCTAGTTTTGCCATAATTATTCCAGACCACCTCTGAAATAAATTTTTATTCAGATCCATGTAACCATTTCATTTTTTGATGCGATTGAGCTTCACACAGGCCCATAAACCCCAAGCCTGGAAAGAAATATCTATGCTCAGTGAATTTCAGCTCCTCCGCCGCCGTCACAGCCTCGTTTATCCGCAGCCCTGCCCAAGAGACATCCATAAAACGTTTACTGCTAAACTAAAATAGAGTACACGTGACGTGATTGATGTTTTTTGTGTGTACAGTAAGCTTCAGAGAAAACGAACCCCCCTTGATAATGACATGAAAGTATTGAAGTTTTTCGAAATACAGTGTAAATGGCATGTTGGTCTAGCGGTTATGACTGATGCTTAAAGGATACAGCAAGCGGGAGTTCAAATCCACATACACTAAATTCTTTTTTTATTCTTATAATTATTTTTTTATTCTCTTAAGCACTTTTTGTTAATTATTACTTAAGGAATAAAATTTTATAGTAGATATGAGGTTTGTAAGAAAAGATAGGCTTGTTGCATAAACAATATTAATTTATTTCTCGAATTACATTTCTAGGACTACATTGAGTCCATTTCCGGTTGAGTATACAGTTTTTCTATCGTGAGTTAAATTGGGGTTACTTATTTTCAGATTTTACCTGACCTAAATTGATTGACAAAACACAATACCCTAAGTGAAGTATAAAATGTTTAATATTAGATAACTCTAGAAACATAACTACAATATTTATTTACATATTTATTTAAAGTTGCAAACATTAATTTTTTACACTCTGTATACCTAACCTTCGAATATAAAAGAATGATGAATATAATGAAATGTTATTTGTGCATGTGAATCACAAAGAAAGAACCAACATGCTAAACTAAATCAGTATAGCAATATACATCTTCCTCTTTGATCACATTTTCTGATAAGTAACCCTTTTAACACAACTTTAGAAAAATATGTGAGGTCAGATGGTGCATCATTAACACATTAGAAGATTACTAAACTTGTAAACAAGAGTAATTTGATTAGGTATTGATAATATAATAATATGATTATGAATGTTAGGACACTTTATACACAGCGTCATCTATCCCAAAATAAGCACCTAAATGTGACATGGATAATAGACAACTGATATAATACTTATTTTAGATATTTTTTTAGATAAACTACACCCAAGCACATAACAAATAATTGTGTAACTTATCACACAAAGATTTGTTCTGGGTAAGAATGAATAATCTGCATTAATAACGGAGCGGATGGCCCTCACTGTCTATCACTTCTTGAAGACGACTTTTCATCCCCGAAACCATATTAAAACATACGGGACTATTTCGCATTAGTTCCCAAGTTCTGTTTACCTGTTCATACAATTATTTTTTTTACTTTATTTCACTTAAGTCCCAATTTAAAACCATCTGACCTCACAAGTTTTCTATAGGAATAAGATCCGGGCCTTTAGCCGGTCACTCAAACACTGTTATATCTTCTTGTGCATTAGGCCAGTCTTGCACAATTCGGGACCGATGCACCGAAGAGTTATCCTGAAACAGGTAAATTTGTCCTTCTGGATATCCGACCCGCACTGAAGGCAGCATTACGTTTTTCAACACTTCAAGGTATCGCTCACTGTTCATGCGGCCACCTATTTCCACTAGCTCGCCTGAACCCATTGAAGACATCCATCCCCAGTAACCTAAAATAATAAACCTTTTCAAATCTGTTGCAATATGTAAACCAATGTCAGTAGCAATAATAATTAGAAATATATAATATTATATATAAATTTCGGGGTAGAGAATAATAATTTAGAATAAACAAATTTTATATTTAATTGCATTGTAACGAAAAAATTTGAAAAGTGTAAAATATAAAAAAAAATATAAAAATATGTTAAATAATATAAAAATTTGCTTACCTAATGTTAGCCGCCCTCTTGTTCTTAAGTCTAATACATTTTTTGGGTTGAACCGTTGGCCACTTCTTCTCCATAAAATTTTCGGCCATCCCTATCTGACTTGAAGCATTTTTCGTCGGAAAATATAACAATTTCGTTTTCCCAGTAGAAATTTTAATAACGAGTAGCAAAATTTACTCGGTTGGTGCGATGATCGTCAGTAAGTTGTTTCTTTCTGGCTGGCTTATAATTATGGATGTTCGCAGCGTGTAGATGTCGTCGAACAGTGCTCAGCGACACTCCAAAAGTTTCAGCACTTGAGCGCGTAGATTTTAAGGCTGCCACTGAGTGAACTTCCACAATATCACGGTGCCGCTCTGAATCATGAGTGTAAGCAACTGGGCGAGGTCCTTGGCGTTCACATTTCATATCACTCGTCCCTTGATACTTTCGAATCCATCTACGCACTGTATTTCACTGTAATGAAAATGATAATAAATAAAAGAAACTCCAAAATCTAACTTGTAAACGAAAATGTAACATGATTAAGCAATAAATAGATACATAATATATTTTTATCGTAACTCTTACCGTTATGGCCATAACTCGTGCAATTTCCTTTATACTTTGTTATTTGCTCCCAAAAAACAACAATTTTAGCTTTCAAAAATGTTGTTAATCGAACCATACTTTCAATTTACTCAAAAATCTGATCAAAAACTTAATAAATTGAATAATATTACGAGGAGGATCAACACAACACCAATGCAAATTACCACGAATTATTAAGTTACCTTCAATCACAGTTTAGTAAATAAGGCAAATAGGTATTCTAATTGCAACCTTAGCGCGCTGTGACAGATATTATAATACTATAACCGCAGCTCATACAGTAAATAAGTTTTTGAAGTATAACGTGACGGTAGTGCAACAAACTGTATTAAGCGTAATCTATCGAACTAAACGAGATCTAATTTCAACCTTATCCTTTAGACAATTGAGCAGTTATTATTATCACATATGGTGGATGTTGAAATTTAAACCTTAAGGTCTAGAAAATTACACCGTAATCAACTTTGTTCGATAATAGGAGTAATGTTATTCATATTTTCGCCGCTGCGATCAAGTGAACCGATAGCCTAGTGGTATAAGGCTCGGTCTAAGTGTTCGGCTGACGCTGGAGATGCGGGTTCGTTTCCTTAAACTACACATAGATTAATGTGGCATCTTTTTGTGAGTATATTGTATCTTGGTATACAATTGAGCCAAAAGACGAAAAATATCAGAAAAAATAAATATGAACGTGCAAATAACAGGCAGATGAAGCTTCTCGCTCGTTTGCAGCTCAGCGACGATCGCATAGTCGTGAGGTTCGTGAGTCATGTGACGCGGCGATTTTCTTTAAGTATTGAGGGGGTCTGTTTTCTCTGACGCTGTGTGTACATGGTAATTTATATTCGTGATAACATTAATTAGATAAGAGTAACCAAAACTAATAGAAATTAGGCAGCATTATTATAATGGTGGTGATTTTAATGAGATCGACAAAATTACGTTCAAAATTATCATTACGTGGAAAAATCAAGTTCCTCAAACAGTAGGGGAGTTTAGGTATTTAACAGCATCGTTATAATTTTTGCATATAAGTCGAAGGTTTTTTTTATACCACTTTTGTGGCAGACAGGCACACGGCCCACCTGATGGAAAGTAGTTACCGTGGCCTACGGATGTGGGTAACGCCAAAGGAGTCACACTCGCGCTTGCGACCTTGTAAGCTCAGAGTTTCTGTGTATATGTGAAGACAAAGCAAAACAAGCCTGTAGTCTTCCCACTGACAGCACAAAAACTGTCCAGTGAGCTCTGGCTACCCTACTCACCGCTGGGAACACAACACGAAGTTACTATGGCCGCGGTATTTTGTAGGGTGGAGGTACTTCCGCAGTCGAACTTTTCAAGTGGACAGCAATACCGCTGTGACCTACCTCCTTGTAAAATATATGATTCCGGGGTGCCATATGAGTCTGAGGCCTCTTTAAATCTGATGACTTGGTGATGGCTTGGTTTTTTTTTTTTTTTATAGGACACGTCAATTGGACTTCGCCTTGCCTGCTGATAAGCTGAAGGCAAAATCCCAGAAAAGAGGGTCACCATTACTTACACATACCGTGTGACAATGGTGACACTCAGATTGACGGCCTTATCATATGCTTTTTCACGCCCCGCTTAAAGGACCCGGGACTGTAGGAAGAAGGAAACACGTGAGCTGGTAATGAATCAGGCCTTAATGGTGCGACAGAGGAAAGAGTCTCCGAACCGCTTGGTTCTTGATCGGATGTTTTGCACCGTGTGCGGATGACATCTAAGACCTGCACGCGTTGTCCTGTGTAGGAAAGGGGAGGGTGGGACTAATTGGAAGAGCTCATCAGAACACTCCCCATGGTACAGACGGTAAAATACAGCCATGGACGCAACATCTCTACGCAGCTGTAAAGGTTCTAGGATGTTCGTGATCTCGGGATTCCCAATGATGCGGACCGCACGTCGCTGCAACCTGTCGAGAGCATCTAGTAAGTACTTTGCTGAACCATCCCAGAGATGCGAGCAGTACTCCACACAGGAGCGAATTTGTGTCTTGTATAGAAGACACCGCTGCTCCGGCGTGAAAAATCGTCTCACTCTGTTCAGGACTCCGAGTTTTCGTGAGGCTGTTTTGATGATGCTTTCGATGTAGTTTTTGTTATTCAGGTGCGGCAGTGGCGTGCTCTGAAGAGTGGGGAGGGGAAGGAAAGAAGATACTTTTGCTGTAAACGCACATGCCTGCGTCTTCTTGGCATTGAACTCAACCAGGTTCTCAGAGCCCCATTGAGAAATGTGATTCAGGACCCCGTCAAGCTCAGTGACAAGAAGCTGCCTTTTCTCTGCGATATCTGACTGCTTGGCCGCAGGATGTCCATGATAACTCCCATGTAAAGTGCTATCGTCTGCATAACAATGAACATTGCCGGTAGACAACATGTCGTTGATATGCAGAAGAAAGAGAGTGGGTGATAAGACGGACCCCTGGGGCACGCCAGCATTAACCTGCCGAAACTCCGAAGCTCGTCCGTCACAAAGGACGCGGCGAATACGGCGCCCCTGCAGGAAGCTAGCAACCCAGTTGCACAGCCTAGAAGGCAGACCAAAGGCAGGTAGCTTAGAAAGAAGCGATTTGTGCCAGACTCTATCGAAAGCTTTGGCGATGTCAAGACTAATTGCCAGTGACTCACCGTGCTTGTCCATAGCCTCACCCCAAAGATGGGTAACGTATGCTAGAAGATCACCCGTTGACCGTTTCGGTCTGAAGCCATATTGCCGGTCATTAATTAAGGAGTGATCCTCTAGGTGCCGCATGAGCTGTTTGTTAATTATGTGCTCGAACACTTTGCACAGCACTGAGGTGACGGCTATGGGTCGATAGTTGGCTGGCTCCGAGCGATCCCCCTTCTTGGGAATCGGCTGAATATTCGCCTCTTTCCAAGGCAAAGGCACTGTACCCGAACTGTAGGATAGCCGGTACAGGCGCGTAAGCATTGGAGACAACTCCGCTGCACATTTTTTCAAAACTACCGCTGGAATACCATCCGGACCACTGGCTTTCCGGACATCGAGTGATTGCAGCACTGCACGGACATCGCGTTGCCTGATATGGATATCAGGCATCGCGTGGTCACTGTCGGGTAGTGTTGGTGGCTGCGTACCACAATCATCGATTCGGGAGTTGGCCGCAAAGAGATTAGCCAGCAGATTTGCCTTCTCTTGCGGCTCATGGGCCAGGGATCCATCAGGGTTACGCAGCGGAGGCAGCGAAGGCTGACAGAACAGCGGTTTTTTCGGCTACCCGTATTTGCATTATGATAATGCCAGACTCCAGGGTATGTCGTGGTAGCGACGGTTAGGCTCATCAGGAAGGACAAATTTCAGAGACGACACAGTAGCCTCTCGTAACGGCTGATGACACAGGTGGTTTCCGGGAACATCTGATGATCGCTGCAATCTATGGACGCGACTGTGATGTTCCTCGGACGACGATGATGAGCATTCCCTCAATTCTTCTAAAACGAAACCACTGTCAAACCACAGATACTACTAAAGCAGTTTTAAAGTTTAGACAATATTTCAATACGCTTATAGTTATTTTTTATACATGACACGTCACTTCGCCTCGCCTGATGGTAAACTGAAGGCAAAGTCTCAGAAAAGAAGGTCATCATTACTTACATTATACCATATAGGCATTTAAACTATCATGGTCACTCACATCAGTATCAAAATAAACGGGATATTTACCAAATTGAAGCACATAAGCGGCGTTCTACAAAAGAATGGATACAATCGCCGGATAAGACCACCCAGACTCACCACAAATAAACCTCGGAACTGTTAGGTGGAAAGACAGCCAGCCTTTTTACCCTACATCAAAGGAGTGTAACTTAAAATGACTTATATGTTAATGAATTAATCAATATTCATTTAAACAAAATTTTACGAACATATTTCAATGATAAAATATGAGATAGTTTTCATTTGAGTCTCTCCTAATGAATCTCTCTACTCAATTGGAGGTCTCTTTCAACTATATGACCTTCTGGCTGCCCAAAGAAGGCCTTATAACACATGTTTACAAATAACCTAGTTTCACCCACACCAGGTATCATTGTTTTTTTTTTATACCACTTAGTTGGCAGACAAGCACACGGCCCACCTGATGGGAAGCGATTACCGTGGCCTATGGACGTATGCAACACCAGGGGTGCCACACTCGCGCTGCCGACCATGAAGGAACCTTCTGATGCCCCTCTTGAAGAACCCCATATTGTAGGCGCTTGGGAAAATCGCAGCAGGGAGGTCATTCCACAGCTTGAGTGTAAATGGGAAGTACTTTCTTTTATACCGCACAGTCCGCACCGTCTCAGGTCGCAATATGTGAGGATGAATTCCCTGCCTATGGCGAGAGGTGCGATGATAGAATGTAGCTACGGGCATCATGTCAAACAATTCATCTGAGCACAAACCATTGTATAGGCGGTAGAACACACACAGTGAGGCAAAATCCCTCCTAAGGCTAAGAGGTTCCACACTACCTGTGAGTATGGGATTGTCAACCAGCCTCAATGCCCGTCTTTGCACTGAGTCGAAGGGGTCAAGCTGGTATGCAGGTGCTCCAGCAAAAAGGTGACAGCAGTACTCCATGTGAGGCCGGACCCTGTGCTTTATAAAGAAGGAGTTGCTGCCCCGCAGTGAAGTACTGCTTCGCCCTGTTGAGCACCGGTTAACTTTTTCCCACTCAAAATTTAAGTTAGGGAACACCCAATCAAGAATAAAATTGCCATTGTCTATCACTACAGGCCCGGGCTTAGCAATGGCTTTGCGCAATTTCACCTTACCTCCAAACATAGCCTCAATCTTCTTTTTAATAGGAACATATGCCATTGGTACCACTTCAATTAGAACTCCTTTTTTATAACGGTCGCCTAGCTTCTTAGCATCTTTAGTGTAATCAGCAATTACAATAAGCTTTTTCGAACAAGAAGCAATAATTTTTTCCTGAAGCAAACAACCACCGCTTCCTTTGATCAAATTCATTTTACTGTCCACCTCGTCGGTTCCATCAATGGTAAGATCTATAACCGGACTCGTGTCCAGTTCACCTAGTATTAGGTTATGTTTTATGATTAGCCGTTTGGCTTGGAATGATGTCGGTACGCAGGTCACCTTCAAGTTTTCTGTTTGGACGCATTCTGCCAGGCGTTGTACAGCATATACAACCGTAGAACCACATCCGATACCGAGAATAGAATTATTTTGAACGAAATTATCAACTGCGTAATTGGCAGCAGCTTGTTTGGCTTCTTCGAGAGACATTTTTACGTTTGTGCTTGTGCTGTATGACCGACAAATCTTACTAACAGATGCACTACACGTCAAGGCCCTCGCTGTGTAGATTTTAAGTAACATTCAATATATAAATGTATTATATGTTCTTTAGATTAAACGTTTATTTTGGTTTGGTCAAATGACGAAAAAAAAAGATCGCTAACATCCTGAAGAAGGTATCGGTCAAAACTATTTTCACTCCTTTTAAAAAGCTGTCGCAATGCCTGCGCTCACCCAAAGATGGCTACCTACTGAACAGACCGGAAGTGTACAAGATTGACTGTAGCTGTGGTAGTTCTTATATAGGACAAACAATAAGAACGGTTACATGCCGAATCAAGGAACACATCAGAGCAG
Source organism: Eilema griseolum (assembly GCA_963662185.1). Lineage (NCBI taxonomy): Eukaryota > Metazoa > Arthropoda > Insecta > Lepidoptera > Erebidae > Eilema > Eilema griseolum. The sequence goes on from OY759254.1 coordinate 2,740,407, forward strand.
TCAAACACAATGAACCGCATAAATCTGCAATCGCTCAACATTTATTGGAGTCCGGTATGAACCACTGGATCGAGCTACATAACCCTCAGATGCTCTCGACTGAGCGCCACTATATACCAAGACTGGTTAGGGAAGCAATTGATATAAAAAAGTATAAAAATTTCAATCGTGAGGATGGGTTTCAACTGCCGAACGTCTGGCATCCAGTGGTTCGTCTTAGCAAAAACAACCGGGAACAAGCTAAAACAAAATCGCGAGTGGATACAGTAAGCATCGTATGTCGTGAACGTGATCGAGATCGGGTTCGAGTTTGTAGTGAGAGTGAGACCAATAGTAGTGCAGATACGCGTAGTAAAAGAACTCGAAAGAGGGTAGATCGATATAATTACTCCTAGGAAAAAAGTTTTTCTCTGTTCACCGCCACTACTCCAGTTCCTCCGTGATCATGGTGCTTGCAACAGTGCCGAAATATCGGAAACTCAAAACAATGAAACATGGTAAATATCCCGTTTATTTTGATACTGATACATTATACCATGTTACAATGGTGACACTTAGCTTGACGGCCTCATCATATGCTTTTTCATGCCCCGCTCAGTGAGTAGGGTGGCCAGAGCTCACTGGAGAATTTGTGCTGTCAGTGGGATGACTTGTCCTTCTTTGTCCTCTACACTTTTTTTGTTATTTTTTTACGTGCGAAAAATCCCCACGGATACCTCCCCACCGGAGCCGGTGGCGGAGGTCATGTAGGACTCGAACCGTCGTTTTGGTTGCCGAAGGTGAGGTTGACAGGCATAGACTACAGAGTCCACAACTCGTCCCCGTCCTCTACGCTGACGGCACAGAGACTCTATACTTACAGGCTCGACAGCGCTAGTGTGGCTTCTCTGGTGTTACAAACGTCCATAATGAAAACATCCCTGAACTTCCTTTTGTAAGTATTTGTATAGGTATGGGAGATCTAGTTATACTGGTATTGTCACAGTTATATCCTGTTACAGAACCATCTTGAATGAATTAATAAAAAAATGTGGTAAAAATATTTTTGTGACATGGAAAATACAATATTATGGATTTGATTTATATTATACCAGATAGGCGGCATATCAGCACACAACCCACCTGATGGAAAGTGGTCACCGTGGCCCATAGACGTGTGTTATACTAGGAGCGTCATACCGTGCTGCCAACCCAGTAGTCTCAACCTTCTATCTTTCTTCAAGAACTTATAATACTAGAGGTTTTACAAATAAGGGGTTCTTCAAGAGGGGCATTAGAACGTTTCTTCAGGGTTGGCAGCACCAATGTGACGCCCCTGGTGTTGCACACGTCCATAAACCACGGTACCCACTTCGCATTAGGTGGGCCGTGTGCTTGTCTGCCACCTATGTGGTAAAAAAAGGGTATTGTAGTCGCTTGGGAAGACCGCAGCAGGGAGTCTGTTCCACAGCTTGGATGGAGTTTCTTTTTTTCTACTGATCTGTTAGAAGTCGGTGCCTACTTTATTCGTCGTGCCTGAACTATTATGATGCAATCAATTGAAATAATACGGCTTCTTGGGCTAGGCACCGGCTTCTAACAGATCAATAAATCTGTAAATTCAGTTTTTTTTATTCTAGTTTTTTTTTTCAGGTAAGTATAAAAGTGGTTCCCGATAGAGTAGAATTTGGACCACCCCATCTCTTACCGTGCGGTGTAGTACAAGGCGACTAAGGGCTGTTTAATATCAAACCGATATATACAGACAAGATTCAGCCTTAAGTGCATGGCTCGAGTCAACAATAGTGCCCGGAATACGGCAACATGTTCACCCCCTATTACGTGGGACCGAATACAATTATTGGTGAAATGTGAGTGTTAATTCACCTCTGCCTAACCCTACAGGGATAAAAGCGTGATTATATGTATGTATGTAAGTATAAAAATCACGGTAGCCTAGTGGTATGGGTAATGGACTGCTGAGACGAGGTCTCGTGCTCGAACCCAGGTTTTACCATGGCACACACCAATGACTTTTCAATGCTTTTCGAAGTTATGTGTGTAGTTTTCGCAGGTTTATAAGTGCCCGGTTAATGGTAATAGGCTCGCCACCTATTATATTGGGACGTAAACATAAACTGGCGAAATGTGAGTGCTAGCACTTCTGCCTACCCCTTCAGGGATATAGGCGTGTGTTTATGTTATGTTAAGTATAAAAATACGATCAATAAATCACAAAAGCACGTGGAATTTATTTAAAAACTATCAATAAGTATATTATGCAACAGCGTAATATAGGGAGTTTCGTATGAAGCAGTTGTTCCTCGCAGACATGTGAATGTAGCCGTCCTCCCCCCAGTCCTTCCCCCAGGAGTTCTTCACCAGCCAGTAATCTTCGCCATCGTGAGTGCCGTACCCCACAACTGTTACCCCATGTGTTGGACCCGCTCCTGGTTTTTCACTGGAAAATTTTGCACTTTGTAATTAAAGATAGATTATAAAATATTAGTATTTGCTTATATCAAAGAAGTCTTCATTATTTTAAACTTTATGCAAGTACATAGTGCTCACGTGAAATTTTGGTCTTTTTCCTGTCATTCATTGTAAACTATTCCCGGAATAAGAAGTGCCAATGGGTTATTCCAGGGTTTCCAGAATATAATATTAAGTCCTTAGATATGAAATTAGCGTTTTGTCGTACTGACCACTTTGATCTGAAATATCTCCTCTTTGGTTAAGAATTCCAAATTCAAATTTTAATGTATAAATCTATTTAGCTTAATTTCTTTGGTGTTACTTATACACAATAGGCCACATGGAATATTGGTATACTTACGAGTACAAGTTATACCGTGGCTCCAGTGAGCATAAACATTTTAACTTTTTTCTTTATTTTTTTTTGTTATACCACTTAAGTGGCAGACAAGCACACGGCCCACCTGATGGAACTACCGTGGCCTATGGACGTGTGTAACACTAGAGGAGCTACACTCGCGCTGCCAACCCTGTAGGTAAGTACAGAGTTTCTGTGCCGTCAGTGTAGAAGAGAAAACAGGACAAGCCTTTTAGTCTTCCCACTGACGGGACGAGTTCTCCAGTAAGCTCTAGCTACCCTACTCAACGCGTGGAATCTTATCTTGTTCTTGAAATATTCGTGGCGGTCTAGGAAAGGTTTAAAAGGTGAGAAAATTTCGAATAATCGCCGGGAACCGACATCCACGCGGGTGGAGCCGCGGGCAAAAGCTAGTGATCAATACTAAAATTATCTGCCACAAAGCTCATCGCCTCGAATTGCTTGGTAAGTAATATTTCATTTATTTACAAAAATAATATATTTAATATTTAATAGGTACTTAGAATAACTTTTTCCTAGGGCGCGCCGTAGTAGCGGCGGTAAGACCCATCATGGAGGAGTGGCTAGAGAGGCCACACGGCAGTCTCTCGTACCGTCTGACGCAGATGATCACCGAGCACGGTTGCTTCGGGAAGTATCTGCGTCGGATGGAGAAAGAGCCAACGTCCGAGTGCCATCACTGCGACGCGAGCGAGGACTCAGGGCCGCACACGCTCACCGAGTGTCCGGCGTGGGAGACACCGAGACGGGAGCTTGTGGCGGCCCTGGGAGTGAGAGTTCTCACGCTCTCCACCTTGCTCGCGGCGATGGTCCGCTGCGCGGATGCGTGGGCAGCCGGTGCCACCTTCTGCGAGCAAGTAATGCTCGTGAAGGAGAAGGCGGGGCGGGAGCGGCAGCAGGTGCGACGAAGGATCGCAAGTCAAGCTGCCCGCGTACGAAGGCAACTCGGGCACACGAGGTCGATGAACGACCTCCGCCCCCCCATGAGCGCCGGCCTGGGGGTGACAGGTGGAGCCGCCTGTCACCCCGGCAGAAAAACGAACGTAAAAAAAAACAAAAAAAAGAATAACCTTTTCCTAAACATAAAATAAGAAAATTCTCTTATTATACGACCAAGGATTTTTTAGACCACATCAATGACAGAGAATCGGGTCCACCTGATGGAAAGTGATTACCGCCTATGGACGTATGCAACACCAGAGAAATCACACTCGCGATCCTAACCCTGTTAGCACGGAGAATTTTTGTGCCGTCAGTGTAGAAGAGAAAGCAGAACAAGCCTCTGGTCTTCCCACTGACAACACAAAAACTTTCCACTACCTACCGCCAAAAACACGACGCGGTTATTATGGCCGCGGTATTGTGTGAAAAATATCCCAGGAAAAGTTAAATTTTCTCAAAACCCCTTCGAAATACATCCGAAAAAGAAATGAAATCAGTGCCCGCTTTATAAAACTTAGACACAAACTAAAACTCCAAACACATACCATAACGAATCATAATATATTCCGTGAGAATATTGCTTCATCTGATCACTGACATGTATGGCAGCTGACACTGGTCCGTACTTGTTGAGAGCCACTTTCAACTCGTTGGGGCTGTGAGAAGTGACTTTAGAGAAGCGTTTGATTTTGTGGACAAAAGTAGTGTTTAACTCGCAGTAACCATTCTGGGAAAGCATATGATTATCACAGGGTATAAAGGTGAGACCATAGTTTGTGTATTGGATGTAGTAGTTTTTTCTACACACTTGCTCATAAAGTGGCTGTACTTTTTTTAAATTTTATTGGTTGAGTTGCTTTGTTATTAAAAAGTATCAATACAAAAAGATAATATTCAATAGTATAAGTAGAGTTGATAAAATGGTTATTTAGTATTATTTTATTCACAAGTGTGTTGAAAAACATCGTATGATACACGTCTGTATTGATGATTACCGTCTGGCTGCTTTGACTCTCTTAATACCCTCGCCTACAGCTCATTGGCGCCTCAGCGGTAATCATCAACTTTACGGACTCGTACTATAATTTACTATCTTTGTTTGAAATTCACCGAATACGTCAACAAGGGCACGAGAATATAATTAAAGTACCTAAAATAGATCACACTATATCTAATCTATTACGCAGTGCCGTGGAATCTGTTGATTTGCCTAATTCTTTTTTTAAATCACAAATTAATTTAATAGTAATAAGTAGTTTAAAAGATGACGTTGAAAATACTCACGTATGCAGTATAAATACCATAATCTAGTTCAGTGGGAATACCATTTTCTAACACGTATTTGAATGCACCTTTAAACGTTCCACCGTAACATCCCATGTTATTGTAGCTGTAACAATAAAGGCTATGTTAATGGATAGTTCGATGTCTGTATATGTACATTGATTTATTTAAAATGTAGTATATCGTTTCCGAATAAAAATTGTTATGCTCCATGATTTTGTCAAGCAATAAAATACCACACGCAACTTCTATAGAGAGAAAAAAATCAACTTGTACTATTTTATTTACAGGACTATCGTGATTTTAAATCTCTTATTGACAGATATAGTTGGACCTTAACAAACAACTATGAAAATTATAACTTATTAAATAAGTATAGGTAATATTTTCATGAGCATATATAGTTGTATGTTGAGGTACAAACGTATCTCCTATGTCGACTGTATGACATACTAAACTATGTAGATATATTCACTTCACTTTACACTCAGCGTAAAGTGACCTACGGATTACCACAAGGCAGCGTCCTTGGTCCTTTACTTTTTAATTTATATATTAACGACTTACCTAATGCAATAAGCCAACCCATGACACTCTTCACTGATGACAGTTCAATTACAGTGTCTTCAACAACGCACAGTTGTTACGAGGATGATATAAATAATTCTTTGTCTGGAGTTATAAAATGGCTAAATCATAACAACCTTAAAATTAATCTGAGTAAAACCTACATAATGCATTTTAGTCAGCGACAACCCCAAACAAATCAAATTAATGTTAGATATGAAGGAAATGAACTACATCAAGTCGATACTACTAAGTTCCTGGGTTTTTTTAAGTTCCTATCGACAGTAAGCTTAATTGGAAGGCTCATATAGAACAATTATGTAAAAAGATTAGTAGTCGTTCGTATGCACTCTATAAACTTTCTCCCACTGTAAGTACATCGGCGTTGTTAACAGCTTACCACGGTTCAGTTGCATCGTTACTTAGGTATGGCATAATTTTTTGGGGTAATTCAACCCTTAAAGATCAAATTTTCAAACAGCAAAAGCGGTGCATTAGAGCTATGTTTGGACTAAGGGTGACCGATAGTTGTAGACCATACTTTATTAAATACAACATCTTAACCTTACCATCACTGTATATTTATGAAACAGTGCTATTTGTCAAACGTAAGGCACATCTATTTCCCCGACTATCCGACAACGTCATCCGCAGTCGTCGTGACGAGTATAGATTGTGCATGCGTGGCGCAAGAACAGCACTCATTGGGAACAGTATATTGTGTATGGCACCAAAAATATTCAACAAAATTCCAAATAGCTACCAAGACATGAATACAGATATGTTTAAGCATAAAATAAAAACGCTACTAATTCGAAAGTGCTACTACACAATAAGAGATTATATTAATGATCAGGACATACATTGATTAAATTTTGTTTTTACTAACACTTAATTGACATACAGCACTTTGACATACTTAAATAATTATAAGATTTTGACATTAATCTGTTTCTGATTTGTAATAATATCTCTCTGACTAATATATTTCTTTATACTGACATTAAATTAATTAATTATATTCTTTATTGACAAATAATGATAAATTTAATTTTGTTAAGAATTGAGTAACCTATGATTGTCAAATAACTAAAAATTATGTAATTAACAAAGGATCATTTTAGAATATTATATTTCTCGTGCTCATACATGAAATTCACGAAAACTCATATTTGTACGTCTACATTGACAGAACGTGTTGAAACTCGCAATGCATTGTAATATACTTTGTAACATCATCTGTACACATGTTTCTATAAATAAATTTATCTTTATAAAATTTACCTTTACACATATTAAACCATATTATTATTAACAAGTTTGCCTGCGCGCCTTGTTTCACGAGGAAAACAGAAATACATGAGTACCTCCAAGTTCCTACTATAAAGGAAGAAATCCAACAGCGACTCAGTAGCTCAGGCTACAGCGACATAAAAACCAACTTACCACAACTTTGTTGGATTCTAAACACAATGAGAAAAGATTGAAAAGGAACCAAATAACAGGAATTTAAATGAAAACTTCAAAAAAAATAAAGTGTTGAGATGAGATGACACATTACAAGATGTGAACAATCACAAAATGCCATAATCTGTTAATAACTGTAGGGATATTATCAGATTGGCTAGGGACAAGACCGAATTGTACTTACGTCCAGGCACAGTCCACTAGCGACTGCTCACTGAGATCTAGCAGCCTCCCTCCATTGACCTTTGCAATAGCACCTTCAACTGCAGCGGTGATAACAAAGGCCCAACAAGATCCACATCTACCTTGATCTGAAAATATACCACTAAATTAGAGTCTCGGCGCAAATACTCCATGCTCATTGGAGATTATGAATTTGTGCCGTTTGGAGTTAAAAATTTGGGGCCATGAGATCCAAGCGCCCGCTATCTCTTCAGGGAGATTGCCAAGAAAATGGTCGACGCTTCTCGTGACCAGAAGTACGATCAGCGAATAAGTATTGCCACGCAACGTAGCAATGCTGCCAGTCTTCTGTCACATTACCACAAGAGGCATGCGATGCGGAGGATTTCCACGACGCGTTTAATTTTAGTTTTCATTTTGTTCTTTTATTTTTAGTTTTATTGTTAAATATTATATTGTTTTAAACACAATATTGATTATTTTATTGTTATCCTTAACAAAAATATGTTTCGAGTAATATTCTTCAACTTAATATTAGTTCTTTAATATAGTTGCATTCTCTCTTCCAATGAGTCTCTCCCTTCACTTTCCGGTGAAATAACACTTTGAGATCAGATATTCTTTGGATACACAGGGAATAGCAAATCTTATATACCCTGTGATATGAAAATAATGTTTATTGTTTAGAGTTTACACAACTTTAAACAATAAACACAATTTTGATTGCGCAAACCGCCTTAAGGAGCTCTCAGAACTACCATGACGAAGCATTTATCAAGGAGCTCTGTACTTCTAGAGGGGTCCATGTTAGCGGCTACTTTTTGTCATTGGATTAATGGTAATTTTATAGGGGTGCACGTAGGCTGGTTTTTTTTAATATAGCACCGATGGAAATTTTCGGATGGGGGCTGTGAATCAGCAATTTTAAGGTACTGAGCTAGGTTCCTAACGACCTTAAAGAGGCAACGATATATATATATATATTCGTATGATAAATGATGAACGAATTCATGATGAAAGAAGTATGTCCATCAGTAGACTGCAATGAAACTGGAATAGAGAAGATTTTTACAGTACGAAATATTCCTGACTTACTTTTAACATCTGAAACAACGCCTTCGATTCTCAGATCGTAATTCTGTGGTAACGTCTTCACTAGGGCATCAATCTCTGCCAAAGTATAAGGAAAAGATTCCACCTCATGAATCGGATCCTTAGAGACATAGGTTCCAGTTAAATATTTGAGTTCTTCCTCAGTCTTGTCAGAGAACTGGTTGAGCTCAAGTTTGTAGCCTAGGTTCTTGCCGTTATGTTCTTTGACCATTCTGGAAGTCAGAAAGAAAGCGTAACTTATTCAAACACGTTTAAAAATACGGATTTATGCTTTTTTGAAACTTTCTTTCAAAAAAGATTATTTTTTATATCACTATAATGATTAATGGTTGTAGTTACTTTGACCTACTTGTTGGGTCAAATCTATGTAGTAATTGAAATTTTACCTCCTCTTATGGTCACTCACATTAGCTTTCGGGATATTTATTATGTATTGTTTGGAGTTTCCTATATTTCGGCACTGTCCATCAATTTCCAAAAAACCCAAAATAATACTTGATAGTTAAATAAATTTTTCGAACATTTAGTATGCTAACTAAAACACTGTATCCAATGGCTGATCACAAAAATAGAAACAAAATAAACGTAATTAACACAATAATGTGAAGTGGTGCTCCAACTGAGTTCATACCTAGCTCAAAACAAGTGCAAGAGAAGGACTTCAGTAAAATCTCACGTCAGAGAAGCGAGCAGTTCTGTAAAAACGCATATCTTTTTTTTTGCATTTAATATTGACACGTTATGTTGCAACCAAGTTGTCACCAGAAGCATTCCAGTGTCTACTCGCGAGAACACTTCCTCCCAAATATTAACGTTAAATATAACAGCTCTCTCCTGAGACTCTCGAACTTATGAGAAAGAGACGTGAGCAGTCATCCACACCGTCGTCTTCGTCACATGAGAGAGCCTTAAACTGACTATTCAAAAAACTGATTAGATGCGACCTCTGACGCTACAACACCCACATCGTACAGGAGGCGATTGAGTGAAATAGGGGGTCGAAAGTGTTCGCTCAGCAGTTGGGGAGACCCCATCTGACGAAACTTAAAATTGCGGATGGTAAAATGACTGCCTCAAGGTTCGAGATTCTCGATGAGATCGAGAAATTTTATGGACAGCTATATGCATCACGGATGAGTAATCCGACGGAACACAGAGATGAAGACCACAGAGCCCGAGACCACAGAGATCGAGAGATCGAGAAATTTTATGGACAGCTATATGCATCACGGCTGAGTAAACCAACGGAACACAGAGATGAAGACCACAGAGCCCCACTCACGCGCCGTTACACCGAGGAGATACCCGATATCGAGCAATGCGAGTTGGAGGCAGCTCTCAGACAACTGAAGAACAACCAGGTGTCCAGGTGATGACGGAATTACTACTACTCCTAAAAGCAGGCGCAGCTCCAATCCTGAAAGCGCTAGCAAGCCTCTTTAATTCTGTCATCCTACAAGGTCTAACACCTAGGGCATGGAGCGGGAGTGGGTGATACTGTTCTTCAAAAAAGGAGATGAGACCCTGCTGAAGAACTACAGGCCCATCTCACTCCTATGTCATGTCTAAAAGCTGTTCTCGAGAGTCGTCACAAATCGTCTTGCGGGTAAACATCGTGGATCACATCCATACTGTTCGGCAAATTGTAAAAAAGGCCCAAGAATAACAAAAACAAACAGCTGCTGTGTATGATGTTTGTAGACTACGAAAAAGCCTTCGACTCCATCGAAACCTGGGCAGTTCTGGATGCCCTGCAGCGTTGTCGTGTCGATTGGCGATACATCGAGGTGCGGAGATGCTTGTATGACACTGCCACGATGGTTTACTAATGTTTGGCAAAAAACGTTCCCCAAAGTGTCACATGCCAAAGTATGTTTCCCAAATTTTCATTTGACAAAAAAACATTTAGCAAAACAACTTTTCGCAATTTTACAGTTAGTAATACTGGTGGCGCAATTCTCGCCACGTGAGCTAGTGGACTGTATTTTGCGGGGATGAAGCTAACGCATTTGGCTATTTCAATTTTTAAGTTGTCCGTTCGCCGCTAGCTCGCATTTTGTTATTATTCTATTGGGAATAAACGCACCGCACCTAAATACCTAGTTATTTTAGTAGAAAACCCCGCATCTAGGCATTTAGGTTTAGATCTTAGGTATCCTAGACACCCTAGTGCATAGGCACAGTGTAATACCTAACGCATTTGGCTTTTGTTTTTATTTGTTTCAATTTCTAAGTTGTCCGTTCGCCGCTAGCTCGCATCGTATTTACCTAATACCTACGTGGGTAGGTACGCGGTTATACCTCGCTCGCATTTTAGGTATTACACTGTGCCTATGCACTAGGGTGTCTAGGATACCTAAGATCTAAACCTAAATGCCTAGATGCGGGGTTTTCTACTAAAATAACTAGGTATTTAGGTGCGGTGCGTTTATTCCCTATGGAATAAATAACAAATTGCGAACTACGACTAAGGATCCGGTACGATAAGGACCAAAAAGAATGGTGGCGCAATTCTCGCCACGTGAGCTAGTGGACTGTATTTTGCGGGGATGAAGCTAAATGTTTCATATGACACTTTACACAACAAACAAGATAGGTGATCGGGTTGCCGCGGAGGTGGTTTAGGCATTGAATGCAACCCGAGAAATTAGGAGAGGATGCACTAACCTTTATGACGCCACGTGCTGTCAGGGCCGGTGCACCGGTCTTCTCTTCCTGGCTCAGGAGCTACGGCCCACATCACTAAATCACTTGAGGGACACACGAGAGGCACAATCCGATCGGTAAAGGTCTATGAAAGCGGTTAAAATCCAACAAACATTATTAATTTCTAAGAGTCGCGTGCGCTGCCGCCATTGCTTGCTAGTTCAAAAGCGGGAGTCTCAAGATGCGGCCATTTCAACCATTGGCGGGGCGAAAACTATTGCTATCTCACTTTAAAGGCAGTGCGGGAGGGAGATGGGTACAGGAGGCGTGTGCTCAGCGTCAAACAATTTTGAGACGATTTGAATTTAATACTATTGAGCGAAAAAATACAAATTCTACTACCGGCGCAACCAAATACTACTTTTGGCAATTTATTGTTTAACACATTTTTACATGGCAAAATTTTATTTTACCAAGTAATACTTGGTAAAATAAAATTTAAAAGTCAAATATGGTTTGGCATAACATATGGACACATAATTTACAGGTAAGAACTTCTATAATAATTATATTGCTGTTATACAAATGAATTCCGTACTCTGTTGGGGCCACAGTTCTAACCTAACCTAACCCATTTTTCTGGCAGTTCCGATCTAGCCTGCGTAACTTATATGAAATTAATGTATTTTACTTTATTTATAATTACGAACAAACTTACTTTTGGAATATATTTTTTTACAAAATAAAGCATTTGCTGAATCTAAATTTGACTTTATAAAAATTGACCAAGTAAAAAGTTGCCAAATGAATATTTGACGAAGTGATTAAAATGCGAAATATAAATTTGGTAAAGATTCTTTTGGGAAATGAAACTATGCGATAAGTTTTTTGGGAAGTGAAATTTGACAAAACATATTTTGATAAACGGCAGGATCCCTGCCACGATGTCCGTCCAGCTCCAAGACCAGAAGACCAGAACCCTGTAAATATAGAGTTTCTGTGCCGTCAGTGTAGAAGACTAAGCATCACAAGCCTTTAGTCTTCCCACTGACAGTACAAATTCTCCAGTGAGCTCTGGCTACCCTACTCACCGCTGGGAACACAACACGAAGTTATTATAGCCGCGGTATTATGTAGGGCGGAGGTATTTCCCCAGTCGAACTACTCAATTGGGCGGAAAAACCGCCGTGTCCTACTTCTTATAAATTTTGTATAAATTTGGTTTCATTTAGTTATTTTTTTTATTAATGTATATATTTATAAAGTATACATTTTATATATTCTTGATTAATGTATATTATATATATATTTTTTTTAATTATTTACAATCACTATCTCGAAAACAACAATAATATATCTAAAGAACAAATGGGTTTTAGAAAAAATAAGACCATAAACATGGCCATATTTAATGCTCTCAAACGAGTACACTTTAATTTAGATAATCGCAAAATGGTTATATGATTATATATGGATATGACTAAGGCCTTTGATTTAGTTGATCACGAAACATTACTGAATAAACTATCAATGTATGGTATAAGAGGCAATATCCATGCTTTATTAAAATCATATTACCTAAATAGACGTCAAATTGCAGAAATTAAAAGAATAAACATTAATACTAAAACGAAAATTAGATACTCGTCTGAAGCTAGAATTAAATCGTGTGGGGTTCCACAGGGAAGCGTTCTAGGGCCCCTGCTATTTTTGTGTTACATTAATGATCTACCCAAAGATATTAATCATCAGATGTCTTTATTTGCCGACGACAGCACTGTAATTATTAACTCGGGACTTAAAAGACATCGAAAATAAAATAAATAATAGCCTTATTAACATTGCTAAATGGTTGAATTTAAATAATTTAAAAATCAATGTATAAAAAACCATATATAATAAACTTCCAAATCAGGAAGAAATGGAATTCTAACATTAGAATACAATATAACGGACAAGAAATTAGCTTGCACATTGACAGTAATATGTCGTGGAAAACACACCTTGATCACGTATGTACCAAAACGCATCAATTCTCCTACGCACTGTACATGCTGCGTAAAGTTGCAAATGAGAAAACACTACTTGCAGCATACCATGGTTATGTATTTTCATCGTTGAGATTTGGTCTAGTATATAATATATTAGTATGTTCGTAAAAACTAATATGCACTTGTTTAAAAATATAGAGTCAATGTAGCTCTGATAAACTGCACTTATTAGATATTGTATAGTATTAGGACCACATTTCTCCATAAGAGTCTTTGTGCAATGGCGCCAAATTTGTAAAAGTAATTTTGCACATATCCGACCAGACGTCTGTAAATTTAAGCCCACCCTGTTTGACTTTCTTGTCGACAGAACATGTTACTCCGTGAATGAATTTTTAAATGATTACCACTGACGGAATATTTTATTTTTTCTTCTATGCCGATCCCAACGATTCCGCCAACAACTCAGTTTCTATATACTGATTACTGATCAAAATAACGTGTGAAAGTACAAGTGTCAAAACAAAATAAAAAAAAACCAAATTTCTTTTCCATACAAACAGTTGATTTAGAAAGAAGCCAAATGGTTTATGGAGTGTTGAAATACCTGAAAAGAGGAGACCTCATTAAAGCAGACACAATGTTAAGTGGTAGAGCAAACGAGCACAGTTTTACAGGTTAATATTTTTAAGATCTATGAAGTAACATAATGTATAAATGAGTGGGGAATTGACATAAGCCAGGAGGGTGTTAAAGTTGGCAGGAAGAGGGAAATCGTTTGAGGGAAGGAGATCACATAGGGATCCATTCAACCTAGAACATGAGAAGAAAATGTGGTCAGGAGTTCCTTCGTCCAAGCCACAGTCACACAGAGAGCTAACGCTTATCCGTATCTTGGATAGAAAACCATTTGTGCAGGCATGACCCAATCGCAGACGGCAAATAACAGAGGTTGCTCGCTTAGAAGCTTTGCGGAATTTAAATAACCAGGGTTTACACGGTATGCCATTTTGGATCAAAGCATAATGCCTACCCTTAGATGAGCTGGACTGGGACCAATGCACATTCCACTGAGATGTTGAACATGTTTTAGCGAGAGAGAGTAAGTCCTGAGAGAAGGATCTGAATTGATCACGAGATCCAATAGTTGAAGCGGTCTTGGCAAGAGATTCAACCACAGTATTACCCAAGTAGGTGGTAGAGATTTGACGGCACAAATTTGTCACAAATTTCGACCGGGTTGGTACCACCGTGCAATATTGCGAAAAACCCTTCATAGTAATTCAATTTCGGTTGGATTGCGTTCAGGGATCAGCAAATGCATAGCCGGGTAGGGGTGATGGTGGTCGCAGCACTAGTGGGACCAGTGGGTCTTGGCGTAGTCTAGTGAGGATGGTGCGGGGCGACGCGCCGGTCAGGGAGACCCGTAGAAACGGTGGTGCCGCTGGCCGCCCGCGGTATAGTACAGAGGCCCAACTGGGACTAACCACCCTGGAAGGCTGCCTCACCAGACCGCGCATAATCCCGGTATGGCTCGTCGTGCCGGTTGGTGACCGGAAGTGGGGGCCAGGCGACCATATTCGGGGGGGTACGGGGGCCCTTCCGTACGGCGTGTCGGCTCACGCCATGCCTCATAATCATAGACAAAACCAATATCCCGCACTTTGTCACGCGGTGCTGCGACGACAATCACCTCTTTTTTTCACGCCCTTTTCTCCTTTTCATCATGGCAGCGCATTTAAGAGTATTGGGCAACACAGCGGCTCTACAGACTCCCACAAGCTCGCTATTTGAGGTGGAGTCCACTAACATCTGTGGACTCCATGCGAACCTCAACGCCATCCACCAACACCTTGAGACGGCGAAACCAGATATGCTCTTTCTCACGGAGACACAAATAGGCCGCCCTGATGACACGACCTACTTGCTTTACCCCGGCTATGTTATCGAGGAAAATTTCCGTGCAAAAGCCGGGGTGTGCGTGTTTGTTAGGGCGGATGTTTGTTGTCGCCGTTTGCGCTGCCTTGAGGACCCATCCTTTTCAACCCTATGGGTACACGTAGACCATGGCTCTACGAGTCAGATCTATGTGTGCCTCTACCGTTCCCATACAGGAGATGCTGAGACAACTCGACTCTTTGAATATCTGAGTCAGGCGGCAGATGATGCGCAGGAACGGTTTCCGAACGCCGAAGTGGTATTTTTGGGGGACTTTAACGCCCACCACGAAACCTGGTTGGGCTCCTCCAAAACAGACCATGCGGGAAGAGCCGCCCATGCATTTGCTTTGGCGCATGGCCTGACCCAATTGGTACACGAGGTCACTAGAATACCAAGAAGGTCGGGCCTAGCACCCTCTCTGCTAGACCTTCTGCTGACGAGTCACCCAGACCTGTACAGTGTTTCGGTACAAGCCGCTTTAGGCAATTCCGACCACTGTCTGGTCTGCTCCAAGGTGCCAATTATAGCGCCTTCACGACCCGTGCAGGGGAAGCGGCGTCTCTGGCACTACTCGTCAGCAGATTGGGATGGGCTGCGCAATTATTTTGCGTCCATCCCGTGGGTTGAACGCTGCTTTGAAGGTAAGAAACCCTCGGATTGTGCTACTGCTGTTGCCGGTGTGATCGGTCTGGGTATGGAATACTATATTCCGTACACTGATGTCACCGGTGCCCGAGGAGTGCGCCCTTGGTTCGGGCGCGAGTGTGCGAGGGCTGTTGATCAAAAGCAGTCCGCGTGTCGCGCTTGGGTAAGGGCGCGTGCCACGCACGATCCCAATGTGAGCCACTTCAAGGCGGCGTACAACAGAGCCACAAAGGTCTGCAAGAGGGCTTACGTCAAAGCGGATGCCCTGCGCATTGCGCGGCTTGGTCAAGAGCTAGTGGCACATCCCACGGGCAGCCGTGGATACTGGCGACTGGCCAAAGCCGTGCAGGCCAACTTCTGTCAGCCTTCGCTGCCACCGCTGCGCTACCCTGATGGGTCCCTGGCCCATGGACCGCAAGAGAAAGCCAATATGCTAGTAAATCTCTTTGCGGCCAATTCCCGAGTCGATGATTGCGGTATACAGCCGCCGACACTACCCAATGGTGACCACGTAATGCCTGAAATACGTATCAGGCAATGCGATGTTCGTGCGGTGCTTCAATCACTCGATGTCCGGAAAGCCAGTGGCCCGGATGGTATTCCAGCGGTGGTCTTACAAAAATGTGCAGCGGAGTTGTCTCCGATGCTTACGCGGCTGTACCGACTGTCCTACAGCTCGGGTACAGTGCCTTCGGCTTGGAAAGAGGCGAATGTACAGCCGATCCCCAAGAAGGGGGATTGCTCAGAGCCAGCCAACTATCGACCCATAGCCGTCACCTCAGTGCTGTGCAAGGTCTTCGAGCACATAATTAACAAACAGCTCATGCGTCACCTAGAGGATCACTCCTTAATTAATGACCGGCAATATGGCTTCGGGCCGAAACGGTCAACGGGTGATCTTCTAGCATACGTTACCCATCTTTGGGGTGAGGCTATGGACAAGCACGGCGAGTCACTGGCAATTAGTCTTGATATCGCCAAAGCTTTCGATAGAGTCTGGCACAAATCGCTTCTCTCCAAGCTACCAGCCTTTGGTCTGCCTCCTAGACTGTGCAACTGGATTGCTAGTTTCCTGCAGGAGCGCCGTATCCGCGTCCTCTGTGATGGACGGGCTTCGGAGTTCTTGCAAATAAATGCTGGCGTACCGCAGGGGTCTGTATTATCTCCCACTCTCTTTCTTCTGCATATCAACGACATGCTGTCCACCGGCAGCATACATTGCTATGCAGACGATAGCACCTTACACGGGAGTTATCACGGACAACATGCGGCCAAACAGTCTGATATCGTGGAAAAAAGACAGCTTCTTGTCACTGAACTGGACCGGATCTTGAATCACATTTCTCAATGGGGCTCCGAGAACATGGTCGAGTTCAATGCCAAGAAGACGCAGGCTTGTGCGTTCACAGCAAAGGTATCTTCTTTCCTTCCCCTTCC
This sequence comes from Eilema griseolum, assembly GCA_963662185.1. NCBI lineage: Eukaryota > Metazoa > Arthropoda > Insecta > Lepidoptera > Erebidae > Eilema > Eilema griseolum. The sequence continues at coordinate 2,757,456 of OY759254.1, forward strand.
CACTCTTCAGAGCACGCCACTTCCACTGCAGGACAATCTCTATATCCTAGGCATGGATATTCGCTGCAAACTGAATAACAGAAATTACATCGAGAACATCATCAAAACAGCCTCGCGGAAACTCGGACTCCTAAACAAAGTGAGACGTTTTTTCACGCCGGAGCAGCGGTGTCTTCTCTATAAGACACAAATTCGCTCCTGCGTGGAATACTGCTCGCATCTCTGGGATGGCTCCGCGAAATACCTACTAGGTGCTCTCGACAGGTTGCAGCGACGCGCGGTCCGAATTATTGGGAACCCTGAGGTCACGAACACCCTCGAGCCTTTGCAGATGCGTAGAGATATTGCTTCCTTGGCTGTATTTTACCGTCTCTACCACGGTGAGTGTTCTGACGAGCTCTTCCAACTAATCCCACCATCTCCTTTCCTACATAGGACAACACGTGCAGGCCTTAGATGTCACCCTCACACTGTGCAGAATATACGAGCAAGAACCAAGCGGTTCGGAGACTCTTTTCTTTGCCGCACCACCAAGACCTGGAATTCATTACCAGCACACGTGTTTCCTTCTTCCTACAGTCCCGGGGCCTTTAAGCGGGGCGTGAAAAAGCATCTGATGAGGCCGCCAAGCTGAGTGCCACCATTGTAGCACTTAGTGTCTGTAATGGTGACCCTCTTTCCTGAGACTTTGCCTTTAGCTTACCATCAGGCGAGGTGAGGTCAAGTTGGCGTGTCCGATATAAAAAAAAAAAAAAAAAAATGTCCTGGTATCCAGGCTATTGCGACCACAAGGCCATTCTCCAAATTCTCCAAACTCACTTTTTAGGTGCCACAATAAAGCACCTAAAAAGTGAGTTTGGAGAATTTGGAGAATTAAGGGAGATCTAGATTTATTAGAGAATTGGTTAGCTATGATGGCCAGTAAGCAACTCTTGGAATCTGTGAAAATAACGGATTTGCTGATACTGTGAGATTCTACATATAGCAAGGCCTCCAGAATGGCAATAGCTTCTCCAGTAAAAATAATGTTATGTTGGGGGATTTTAAAGATAACATAATACTATAATGAAGAGTCCGTACATCCAACACAGGAGCTATCAGACAACTTGGAAGAGTCTGTGCAAATAGAGTCCTGCCATTTTTGGCTAATTAGCCGTTGTAGAATCCTTTCGGCATCTACCAAATGTTTACTAATGCCAGTGTCTATAATGATATAATCAACGATTATTGATTCAAATGGAATTTCAAAGAGAGGGTTAAATTTTGATTGGAAACAGGGGAAAGGGAGGCGAACATAATTCACAAATGAATTGAATAGACGAGGATAATTTTTATGAGTCCAATACCCACCAGACAGGGAATGTAGCTTAGGTATCAGAGGATACAAAGCAAGTTGGGAAGTCTTATAAAGGTACCTATCGGAGAGGTATTGTCTCCTCAAGCATAAAGGAGGATCAACACACTCTAATTGAAGAGCATTTATTGGCGAGGACTTCATGGCACCCAGAATTATTCGAAGGCATTTCGACTGGATCCTATCTAGCGTAGTAAGGGCCGTTTTGTTGCAGGGTTCAAGAAGAAAGGATCCATAATCAAGATGACTGCGAATCAGAGCATTGTACATCCGTTTCTGGCAATAGGGAAGAGCTCCCCACCAGACACCGCCCACAGACCGTATGATATTCAATTTTTTTCACACTTCTGAATGATATAATTAATATGTTCTGTCCCTGATAACTTGGAGTCTAATATCATACCTGAAAATTTTACATTATCTTTTACAGGAAAGATTTGGTTTTCACAAGAGATCACACAATCAGGAATGGTACAGCGACGGCTGAAGACAACAACCGTGCTTATCGGGATTGATAGAGATAGTCATGATCTGCAAGCCAAATGTTAAGGTAGTAGGTAAATAGCAGAGTTTAGTTTTGTCACTGCATCCGATATTTGCTCCGTGGATACATACAGAGCCCGATCATCTGCATATTGCAGAATATTGACGAAGGAAGTTACAGAGAGATCCAAATCCGATGTATATATACTGTAGAGCAGGGGGCTTAGTACAGAACCCTGAGGAAGACCCTTCCAAATGATTCTAGGGGAGAGGATAGAATTTTGGTACTTAATTTGAATATTCCTACCAGAGAAGAAATTCGATACAAAGTTAACAATCTTTTCTGGAACACTCAGCTTTTGCAACTTTTGCCTGAGCTCAGGAAGAAGAACATTGTCATATGCAGATGCTATGTCCAAAAACAACTCCACACAGAAATTATTTTTGGGCATTGCAATCCGAACATCGGTTGTCAAGATGGATAAACTATCGGTAGTGCCCAAACCCCTACGAAATCCAAACTGGGTTTTAGAAAGCAGACCCTGACTCTCTACGAACCATTCCAATCGGTTTTTAATAAGGTGTTCTAAAATTTTAGCCACTGTACAAGAAAGAGCAATGGGGCGATAACTTAAGGGATCATCGCTAGGTTTGCCAGGTTTTAAAATTGGAAGAACAATTTGAGATTTCCACTCTTCTGGGGGAATACCAGAGCCGAAAATTAAATTTAGAATGCTTAAGAATAATATTTTGGTAGATAGACTACTCTTAACAATGAAGGAGTATGGGATGTCATCTACTCCAGGAGATGAATCCTTTAGTGGTTCCAACACCACCAGAAGTTTGTTAAGAGTGAAAGGAGTATCAAAGTGATGATTGAGATGGGAAGAGGAGCGGTGAACAGAACAAACAGAAGAAGTAGGGACGGACGGAGGAGCCAATTTGTGCGCGAACTCCTGGATCCAGACAGAAGAATAATTTGAAGCTATGTGGTTAGATGATATAGAGTATTTAAACTTTCTAATATTTTTCCATACCAAGGATGAGCGTGTACGTGGAGATATATTCTCGCAAAACCTATGCCAGCCATCACGTTTCTTTTGGGAGAGGAGTCTGGTCTTTGAATTTCAGCAGCCGGGTTTTGATAGTTCAGGTAATTTGACCGGGACATATCTCATATATATGCTTTTTCTGCCTCTTTCCTCTTTTTACATGCAACTGTACACGTTTGATCCCACCAAGGTAAGGAAGGGAGATTATTCCTGGGAGGTTTCTTGACTGGAAATGACTTGTCCGCAGCAATTAGGAGAGCATTCCTGAAGCAGGAATATACAGAATGATAGTTATCGGGGGTTGGAGTTGGCAATAGTTTTATCTCGTGATCCAACCAATTAGAATATACCTCCCAGTCAACTCTTGAGAGGTTGTATTTAAGAAGGGGATTGAATTTAGAGTTATGTACTTGGCTGGTAAGTGATGATATGAAAATGGGAAAGTGATCACTTCCGTGGGAGTTACTTAATACCTGCCATATAAGACATGAAGAGAGAGAGAAGGAAAACATAGAGACAGGTCAACAGCAGAAGGGCCGGGATGCGATAAAGTCGGTCTGCGAGTTGCACTGCCATTATTCAGAATGCAGAGGTTCAGAGAAACCAACCAATCAAGAAATGAAGAAGACAAGCTATCACATTGATATGATCCACAAGAGGTATGGTGAGTGTTGAAATCACCGAGGATGACTATAGGAGGAGAAATAGAAGTTATGATGTGAGTAAGGTCAGCAAGTATGGAAGAATCAGGGTATGGAATGTACACAGAAAGAAAATAAATGTTCATTGTTCTATTGCCAACAATATGAAATAGGTCACTGTGAGGGGGGATGGAAATTTGGGAGAATATAATACTTCTGGAAACCAACATAGTGGCTCTAGCACGGCCGTCACTCCTGTCATCCCGAAAGCAGGCGAACCCAGACATCCTAAAACGGGAATTGGGCTTAAGCCACGCTTCCTGAATAGCAACTATGAGCGGCTTGTATTTATTTGTTAAATAAATTAAATTCATTCTTTTTATTGTGAATACTCCTACAGTTCCATTGCAGAAGGGGAGGGAATTTGACTGGAAAGAATTAACAGCTGAGAAAGTTTGACTTTAAATTCGTCCGGAAGCTCAGTATCACTGAATCTGGTTAACATGTTGATGAGGGTGGAGAGAAGTAAATCAAGAAGTTTATCGTTTGATGAAGATTTTGATTGTTCAACTAAGAGAGCCGAGCCATTAGGCATGGAAGAAGGGGGAGATTGGGTAATACGGCTATGTGCCTGTCTGTCAGAGCCAGGACTCGAGGCAGGGTTATGTTGTCTATGGGGGGAATATATAGTTTTCCATAAGAGTTTGGATATGGGCCCTGAGAGAGGGGAGAAGACAATTGTTGGGAGCTGAGGGAGGAAAATTGTTGAGAACTAGGCTGGTTGTTGTTTGAATGTGCAGGACGAGTGGTGTCTGCAAAAGACTTTCTCACATGGGGGAATCGAGCAGAAGCCTCCGTGTAAGAAATGTTCTCCTGCGACATGGTGATTTTAATGGATTTCTGACGTGAATGTTCAGGGCAGGAAGCGTCTTTGGCAGAATGGGGACCAGAGCAAAACAGGCATGTGGGGGTTTGGGTGGAGCAAGTTGCACCCTCATGGGCTTGGCTACAAAGAAAACATCTTGGAGCAGATCCGCATTGAGAAGTGACGCGTCCAAATCTGCAGCACTTTAAACACTGCATTGTGGCACTTGTAACTCTCCTATTTAACCTCCTGGCCTTCATAACCGATCCAAAGCCCAGTGGAACCTCTATGGACTGAACCACCTACTCCAAGGTCCATTCCACAGGCACCTGCCTAATAATTCCCATACGGGAAGACGCAAACGAGGGAATGGAAGTTTCGTATTTAGCCCTAGCTGGAGCGGGATGGGATAAAAAATATTCGCATCGTTAGCGGACTTAAAATCGACGGAAACTCTGTTTCGACCAACGCGTTTTACGCCTCTAGGTACAATATTTTTAATATTGTTTACAGATAGGAAATGTCAGAATTTAATCGATCGGAAAACTGTTCCTGGTGTCGAATCTCCTACATCTGTGGTGACATGGACTAAAAAGGGGCCTGAGTCTGATTCTGAATAAGTGGCAGGCTTATCTGCGTAATCCGGGTGAATATAAGTGAATTGGACAGAAGGAGCAGATTCAGTCGGATCTATATTTTTTTTTTTATTAGCTCCAGGATCTAACTGTGCTTATTAGGGCGCTTTTTGGAGGAAGAACTAGCATAATCAACTGAGAAGTAACCTCAGAGGATCTTCATCACCCCCCGGGTCGGGTGGATGATGGTTATCCATATTAGAATCCTAGGTTAAATGCTTACTTACCCAGACAATATAAGTACACTAAGCACACACAAACAACACAAAAGCAATAAAATACTTCAACAACACAGTATTAACAATGATATTTCTTTTCGAATTAACGACCACTTGTAGCAAGCACGATGTCACCGATCCAAAAACCTGACGGAATATATTTTTTTTACTTACCTATTTGACATTTAATACTTATCATTCACTGACATTCGTTATTTTATTTACTTTAATTAATCTTGTAATATATTCTAATTTGGTTAAATATACTACTATGTAATTGATGTATTAACTATTTCAAAAAGTAATATTGTTATTTTGGGCGGAACATGGAAGATCGTATTGTTTAAAGAAACACTTTTGTACCACCTGTGTTGAACAAAATAAAGTTGATAATTGATGATTGATAATTGATATATTATAATAGATTTAATAAGTGAATATAGATTAAAGAGATAGATAAATGTTAATGGTTAAATAAGAAAAACTCTATATTAGGAATATGTATATTGAATCCCGGGTAAATGTAGTAAATTGAAATTAGTAAGTTTCTAGGATATTTTTGTCTATTAAAGATTCTTTTGTCTATTAAACACCTTTATCTCTTTCAGCCGCGGTATACCGTGGTAGCCTAGTAGTATGGGTAATGGACTGCCGAGACGAGGTCTCGGGTTCGATCCCAGGTTTCACCATGGCACACACCAATGACTTTTCGACGTTTTTCGAAGTTAGGTGTATTTATCGTAGGTTTATAAGTGCCCGGTTAGTGGCAATAGGATCGCCACCACCGCTACATTGGGACCTAAACATAAACTGGGGAAATGTGGGTGCTAGCACCTCTGCCTACCCCTTCGGGGATATAGGTGTGAGTTTATGCTGTATGTTATGTTATCTCTTTCAGTTCCATTCACCGTTGGTAGAATACAACATTTACTTCATGCACAACATTACCTCCAGTTCTTCTCGAAGATGTTCCTCCTCATCATTTTTTCCTCCTCTTTGTACGTTTTGCTGTAATGGCTAGTGTATCTGTCAAAAGCGATGTCTACGTGCTGTGGGATGGCAGGGTGCAGCATTTGGATGTTAGTTTGGAAATTCTTGCCTAAATCTTCTGATTTAACACAGTAATCCGCTAAAAATATAATCTGAGTTTCAGGTGTTACATATCAAAATACCGATGGACAAAACCGACCCTGTAAACACAGAGTCTCTGTGCCGTCAGTGTAGAGGACAAAGCAGGACAAGCCTTTAGTCATCCCACTGACAGCACAAATTCTCCAGTGAGCTCTGGCTACCCTACATACCGCTGGGAACACAACACGAAGTTATTATAACCACGGTATTCTGTACGACAGAGTACTCCCCCAGTCGAACCACTCAATTAGACGGAAATACCGCCATGTCCTACCTCCTAGAATGACATGTTGGTAGATGTAGTCCTAAAGAATCGGACAACATAGACTAAGTTAGACTGTCTAACTACAAACTTCAATATCAGCAATGGATAGAGCCCTTCACGAAAATCAGACTGAAAACCGACCCCAACCAAATTGGAAAAAGGTTCAGAGGATGAGAACGTAGAAAAGTTTCTTTAAATAAAATGTTAAGATCACCATCAAGAAGTGTCAATTCCTCTTCAGAAACAGAATTCTTGAAATTGTAATAATTTGTGATGGTGTGATATATTAATCGCCCGATATCCAAATCATACATTTGTTGTATATGCCTGAAAAAAAAATAGATTACATAAGAACAGTATCGTTGAGGAAGTATGGAACAATTAAGATAAGATAAGATTCATTTATTTATAAGAATATTGTACCTATAAGAATTGTAACAAAGTTGGTTGTACATAATACTCTGCTGTCTTCAGCGTATAAATATTGAAAGGTAGTAATACAAATTCAAATAATGTCAGCATACAATTAATAATAATTCCTCGTTTAAATGAAATAGTCATATTAGAATTTATATAATTACAAAATGTCAATGTTTTGAGTCTAGGAAAGTTTTTCCTGGAATTGTAACATTTAATAAGAAGGAATTGGAATAGTTTATATTTAAATGTCTTAAGCTTTAGAACCTTAAAGTGATCACACAGCCGCTGCCGCCTGCGGTCATTTTTTTTTTCTTTTTATACCACTTAAGTTGCAGACAAGCGCACGGCCCGCCTAATGGAAAGTGGTTACCGTGGCCGATGGACGTGTGTAACACCAGAGAAGCCACACTCGCGCTTCCGACCCTATAAGCACAAAGTCTCTGTGCCGTCAGTGTAGAGGACAAAGCAGGACAAGCCTATAGTCATCCCACTGACAGAACAAATTGTCCAGTGAGTTCTGGCCACCCTACTCACCGCTGGGAACACAACACGAAGTTATTATAACCGCGGTAGTCTGTAGGGCGGAGGTACATCCCCAGTCGGACTGCTCAATTGGGCGGAAAAACGGCCGTGTCCTACCTCCTAGTAATTCCAATTCCAGTCAAGGCGGGAGCAGCCCTCCCGTTTGAGAGTTAGGGTGGAGCCACTCAAAACGTAGAATCTAACAAAACCACTCCCGGTGACCGTCGGGATTGATGTCAGTTGAGATGTCCGAACGAAAAAAAGAGGATAATTTTATACCGTACAGAGCGCACCGTCTCAGTTCGCAATGTGTGAGGATGAATGCCCTGCCTATGGCGAGAGGTGCGATGATAGAGTGTAAATGTGTGCAACATGTCAAACAACCTCTTCAACTAAGTTAAATTTCTTGCGTTAGGAGAGGGTTCACATCTATAGTGTAATTACTGAGGTTCGAACTCGGAACCTCTCGACCATGAGGTTGACTCCTTAACCTCTAAGCCTAACCGGTGGGAGAGGTAATGTCGAACTTGAGCCGATTAAATCGTACGCCGTCTAAGGGTTGAAGGTTACTAGAGGAGAAGTTACCAGCAACGTATCCCATCAATTCTTAACTAGGCTAATATAATTAGGTATCAAAAACTTACCGTACAGGTATATCAAAACCATCAGCAGTTTTGTAGACGTACAGTGTTTTCTTTACTAATTTTTTTGTATATGTGTTTTTACTGGCCCAGACGTCAACTGGCTTGTCGAACAGCTCTGTCTGGCCTGAAGTGTTTAAGTAAGAATATTTTCAATTTCAATTTATTTAATTTTCAATTTATTTCAATTTTCAATTTTTCAATTTATTTATTTTCTAAACAAACATTAACAGTAAGAATATACAATAATGTCAACGGGAATTAACGCGGTCATGGTATAGCCTGATAGTAATCATGGAACGTGAGAGAAATTATTCCATTAATACATACAATGACGCCTTTATCCCCGCAGAGTTAGGCAGAGGTGAATTAACACACACATTTTACCAATCTTTGAATTCAGTTCCACGTAATAGAAGGTGAGCGTATTGCCGTCTTCCAGGCACTATTGTTGACTCAAGCCATTCATCTGAGGCTGAGTCTGGCCTGTATATACATATATTGTTTATATGTTTTATTTTATTGTTTTATTTACGTATTTTATTTGGTCACTAAAATCTTCTACCGCCTGTTATCACGATATATGTTTGTTTTTAATATATTTACGGTATATTATTGTTTATCTTCATATTGTAATATAAGTACATAATTTCTACATACCCTCATGCATTATACTTTCACACTCGACTTCGACGGTTCGGCGACCGTGTGTAACTGGCAAATTAGGTTCCAGTTGAAAACCAGCGTCAGGTTTATACCTGGCACATGCTGAACTGGACACCTATTTGGTGTATCTGTGAGCCACTGTTTTACTTGTATTTTTTTTAATATGTTGTTGGTTATTGTTATCTCTGTGACCACCTTAAACCAAATAAATATTTCTTTCTTTCTTTCTTTCTTTCTTTCTTTCTTTCTTTCTTTCTTTCTTTCTTTCTTTCTTTCTTTCTTTCTTTCTGTTCTTTCTTTCTTTCTTTCTTTCTTTCTTTCTTTCTTTCTTTCTTTCTTTTTTTCTTTCTTTCTTTCTTTCTTTCTTTCTTTCATATATGTCTGATGTTAAACAGCCCTATATCTTAGTCGGCTTAGTGTGACATCCCGGCAGAGTAGAATTTGGATCGCCACATCTCCCCCATTCTCAAAATAGTGCAACACAATTACCTACATAATATTTTTGACGTCAAGTTATTCTATCATTCATTATTTTGAGTTTCCGATATTTTGGCGCTGTTGCAAGCATCATGATCACGGAGGAACTGGAGTAGTGGCGGTGAATAAAGAAAAAGTTTTTTCTTCTAGGAGTAATTATATCGATCTACCCTCTTTCGAGTTCTTTTAATACGCGTATCTGCACTACTATTGGTTTCACTCTCACTACAAACTCGAACCCGATCTTTATCACGTTCACGACATACGATGCTCACTGTATCCACTCGCGATTTCGTTTTAGCTTGTTCCCGGTTGTTTTTGCAAAGACGGACCACTGGATGCCAGACGTTCGGCAGTTGAAACCCATCCTCACGGTTGAAATTTTATACTTTTTTATTTCAATTTCTTCCCTTACCAGTCTTGGTATATAGTGGCGTTCTGTCGAAAGCATCTGAGGGTTATGTAGCTCGATCCAGTGGTTCGTACCGGACTCCAATAAATGTTGAGCGATTGCAGATTTATGCGGTTCATTGTTTTTGACTGCCCTGATGTGTTCCTTGATTCGGCATGTAACCGTTCTTTTTGTTCATGATAGTTTAAATACCTATATTTATCTTTTACAAACTGCGAAGACCCTTGTTTGCTGGTACTTGGCAAGTTAGATGTATGAAAGTTAGAATTACCCTCATTTTGATCCGTACTGCACGATGTATAACGTTGGACGCGTGGTGATGATAACACATTAGTAAGTTCTTGGTAAGAATGTCCAGTACTCGAGCTAACGCAAATATTTTCCCTGCGCACTATAGGAACACGTTTGAACACTTTTCGGAACAAAGATGAAGATTTTGGAGACCGATTATTTTCATTTTCCACGTTAGGTTCTTCGGATGAAATAAAGGAGAGCTCCAAATTTTTTTTTTATACTACTTAGTTGGTAGACAAGCACACGGCCCACCTGATGGAAAGTAGTTACCGTGGCCTATGGACGTCTGTAACACCAGAGGAGTCACAGTCGCGCTGCCAACCCTGCAAGTACAGAGTTTCTGTGCCGTCAGTAGAAGACAAATCAGGACAAGCCTTTAGTCTTCCCACTGACGGCACAAATTCTCCAGTGAGCTCTGGCTACCCTACTCACCGCTGGGAATACAACACGAAGTTATTATAACCGCGGTATTCTGTAGGGCGGAGGTACTTCCCCAGTCGGACTGCTCAATCGGGCGGAAATACCGCCGTGTCCTACCTCCTTAATTATAACCGCGGTATTCTGTAGGGCGGAGGTACTTCCCCAGTCGGACTGCTCAATCGGGCGGAAATACCGCCGTGTCCTACCTCCTTAACCTTCCTTCGACAGTCTTGATTATAGTGTAATTGACATGCACACATCGAAAGTTGACACAACAGAGACTGCTACGAGATCCTTTAGGTCTCGTTCCGCACTAGATGCAAAAGTTTACTAATTGTTCGCAACGAGACCGTTCGTTTTCATTCATAAAAATATTACATCCGATGTACCTAACGTAAAAAAAAAAATTATATCACTCTATCATTAAAGAAACATACAGAAATATCATTTGCCGAAACGGGATGGACATAAGATTTCACTTGCGCGATACTGAAACGTCGCAAACGAGACCTAAAAGATCTCGTTCCGCGTTGAACGTGTTAAACTAAGCTTATCACCGCTTCCTAGGCACTAATGGATAAGAAATGTATAAACAAACTCCACTGCGCCATTCAAGACGTCAATTTACTATTAGAAAAAAGATGCAGAATAACCACGGTAGCCTAGTGGTGTGGGTTATGGACTGCTGAGATGAGGTCTCGGGTTACCTAAACATAAACTGGCGAAATGTGGGTGCTAGAACTTCTGCCTACCCCTTAGGGGATATAGGCGTGAGTTTATGTTATGTAAAAGATGCAGAACTAATTCGTTCCTACAGGTACCTGTGAAGGTGAACGCAGACACGTTGGGTAAGAAACCCGCTGGTTTCTCATTATAAAGTAAGACATAGCAAAACATTTCGCTTGTCAGATTCATGTTGGCCATTGGAAACTCCTGTAACAACAAACGATTGTATAAAATAAAACGTTTGGGCCTCTCCAATAACATGTTGTGCTTCAGAAGTAGTAGGTACAGGAAAAGTAACATAAAATTTAACTATCAAAAAAGCCAATCAAAAAATCAAATCAATTGACCAGTCCCACTGGGGCTTCCGCCCTACAGAGTATCGTGGCCATAATAACCTCATGTAATGTCCCCGGCGGTCAGTCTTGTGAGCCAGGACTCACTGCAGAGTTTTTGTGCTGTCAGTGGGAAACCCAAAAACTTCTCCTGCTTTGCCTTCTGCACTGACACCGTCTCTCCTGGTGTTACACACGTCCATAGGCCATGGTAACCACTTTCCACCAGGTGGACTGTATGCTTGTCTGCAAATAAGTGTTATTAAAAAGAAATTCCTGTTGTTTTCAATATCGGTACAGTTGTTCCCTGAGATACCTAGGTGAACATACTAAGGTCCCCGTAAGGGCCACGAGCCGGTGGTGAGCAAGGGGGAGAAATGTCACAATTTTTCAAGTTATTTACTTGTATACTTATTGAAAACTAACAATATCAACTGGACAAATTTTAATGAGGTATCGTTAGAAGCCTTTTAGTCGTCCACTGGTCATAGGCTATATAACGTGTCACTGAATCTAAAGTGGCGCCCTCTAGCTGTTATAAAGTACTGTGATAAGAAATAAATTTGAGATAAATACGTCGTGTTTGATATCAACTGAAAGGGCTTAATTAGTACATTTCAAATATGTGTAAATTATACCTATTTCTTGCCCCAAAATAATATAAATAAAACTAAAATAAATAATAAATAATTTTAAAACTAAAACCCGACTACAGAAAAAGCATTAAACAAGAAAATATCGAGGATAGCCATGGTCGTACGTCCCTTTTCCCTACAATCGTTGTTTTGTTTGACTAAGTGGCATACGTGGCTATCCTAGATATTTTCTTGTTTAATATTTTGTCAGTAGTCGGGTTTTATTTTTAAACAATTTTTTTTACTTCGACGACCGAAACGCATCATCAGACGGCCCACCAGAAGGTTCATACATAGAGAAGTTTTTACCTCAGAATAACGTAAAAGAGAACTTTATACCGTGTAAATGATCCCCTTGTCAGCATAGTAGAAAACCTTGTTGATACCTCCGAGAAAATCAATGCGGGAACGATTTTTTTCTACGCTGCTCCTGTTGACAGAGATGAGAATATTAAGGTAAGATGCCGTGACCAGCCGCAGACAGGCGCTGCTGTCTGAGGTTACCAAGTTTAAAAAAAAACAAATTTTAGTTTTATCTTACCTTTAAGGTGGTTACTTGCTTTAAATATTGCCTATTTTTGACTAAAATCCATAAAAGCGTTATTTCGTTTGACAAGGTTCCATAGAAATAATACCAGTCCCGCAATCCGCTGAATTACCCAAAACTATGTATTTAAATTTTTTTCACACACATTACTTGATAAACTTGCAAATGGCGCCGCTTATAGACGGCGCCATTGGGAAGCCGCAATGAATTAAAGTAATTAGCAAATTATCATATACATATTTATTTCATGGTAGTTCAGCTTTTTGTTCAATGGATAAGTGAATTAAATACTTTCATTTTCGTAAATATACTTTTTATGGTTCCGTTAGTACCTAAAGGGTAAAAAGAGAACCCAGTTACTTAGTACCCGGGTTCCATTTTTACCCTTCTGCTGTCTGTTCGACCGTCTTTATGTCACCAGGTTGTATCTTATGTTGAAATGTTGACAGATAATGTAGGTATTTGTGTTCCTTAGCTATAATAATAAATACTTAAAACCGAAACACCGAAAAAAAGAATTCTTTAAAAGTAGCAGGCAGCAAAATCATAAGAAACAAACGAATGTCGGCCGACAAGATTAGCATTTTCCCTTGAAGAAAGTAACGATAATTATTGACGATTTATACATTAATATACTCACTCCCGTAAATCCCCGAAATGGTCGGCAGAGGTATAATAACACCTCCGTTTCGCCAACTATGATTATTGTTTATTAATTTATTGCATTTATTTCTTAGTATTCAAAATCCAATTATAAATTAATTGGATTTTTTCAAATTATATACCAAAGTTATCCAGTGGTGTCAAAGTAACTACGGTATCTAAATAGTCACCATATTTCAAAAGGCTTCTTTAGTGTAGTCCGGAAATCCAGTGTTTCTCCCTTGAAATGATATTCCGACGGCCAAATAATTTCATGTTTATCGTCACCTAATAATAAAAAATACAAGTTTCAAAAATGTTGTACCATTTTTATATTTCTAGGTGTGCAAAATCCCCTCGGACCCCCCCCCCCCCCCCCTGGAGCCGGTGGAAGAGGTTATGACGGAATCGAACATGCCAAAACGCACGACGCCTGTGGGTCGTGTTTGGTTGCCGAAGGTGAGGTTAACAGGCATATCCCTCGCACCCCGGCCGATCCAGGGCCACCTGTCTCGATCTGGCCCTCGTCTCGGGTGTGGGGACCACGGAATCCCCAACTCGTAAATGGGGAGGCGCGCCGCCCCGCAAAGTACTATCGGAGCTTACACGAACATCACTTATGGATATAGGTATTTAAACTATAATGGTCGTAAAAAACCACGCGTTTCTATTCAAAAAAGTATGTGATAATAAAAAATATATATCTCGAGACCCGAGTAAACTTTTATTACCCATGATGACGACAAGCTTGTATAAAAATAATAGCTTTTGTATGTGTATTCAGATTTTTAATAAGATACCAAAAGAATTAAGAGAGCTACCTCAACCACGATTTTCCCATTCTTTAAAGAAGTGGCTCACGGATAGATGTTTTTACACAGTGAAAGAATTTATAACACATAAAAATAAATAGGAGTAAATAATGTAAGTAGACTTATTAAAAATTTAATGAAAGTAATTAGAATACCTATATGATGTGACTACTGAAACTAATTACTTATTGAGACAAGCTGTAATAATTTATTGACATTCAAAATATTGTATTATTATTTACCAAATTCCATAAATTGATGACTGTAAGAACTGATAACATTTCCTGTATCTAATATTAATAACTAATAAAATTTGCATGCTGCAAATTGCAGCTAAGCATGCTGTGCATTAACATAATATTGTAAGATCCATGTTACCATGTTTAAAAGCAAATACATACATACATACATACATAAAATCACGCCTGTCTCCCATAGGGGTAGGCAGAGATCACGGATCTCCATTTGCTACGATCCTGACATATTACTCTCGCTTCATTCACTCTCATTACATTCTTCATGCATGCTCGTCGGTTTAGAGTACTCCTGACCTGCCCCTTTTCTAAAACTTCCCCGATTTGGTCCAGGTATGTGCGCCTAGGTCTTCCCCTTCCGACGGCACCATCCACACTCGCCTCATACACCTGTTTCGTTAGTCTTCTTTCATTCATTCTCTCAACATGACCAAACCATCTCAACATTCCTCTCTCAATTCTCATCACTACATCTTCTATCACTCCACATCGTTCTCTTATCACGCTATTTCTCACTCTATCTTTCAAGGTCAAGCCACACATACTTCGCAACGCACGCATTTCTACTGCATTTACTCTACTCTGATGCTTTTTCTGCCACACCCAACTTTCACTACCATACATAAGAGTCGGCACCAATACTCCTCCATGTACAGCCAGTCGTGCCTTTTCGGACACTTTCCGGCTGCTCATAAAGTTGTGTAGTGCCCCATTCACTCTATTTCCAGCCATCACTCTCCTTTCAACATCTTCTTCATGCTTTCCATCTCTCGTAAACAATGTTCCCAAATATATGAACTCATTCACTTGTTCCACTTTTTCTCCATCTATACAAATCCTACACTCTGTCACACATTCATCTCTTTCAAAAACCATAACTTTTGTCTTACTAACATTCACTTTCATTCCTTTCCTCTCAAAAGCTTCATGCATAGTTGTTACCATCTCCTGCAACTCATCTGCCGATGACGCCAGTAAAACCTGATCATCAGCATAAAGAAGACATTTGACGAGTAAATTCTTCATTCTTAAACCACATTCTTTATCTTTCAAATCTTGCAAACCACTGTCCATGAATAAGTTAAACAGCCATGGTGACGCTACACATCCCTGTCTAACCCCTTTTTGGATACTAAACCATTCAGTGTATGACCCATGTATCCTCACGCAAGCTCTGGAATCCTCATAGAGAGACTTCACAGCTCGAATAAGGTTGCTGCTCACCCCATACATAGACAGTACCGACCAAAGTTCATTCCTCACCACTTTGTCATAGGCCTTTTCCAAATCCACAAATGCGCAATAGACCTTTTGACTCTTGGCCAAAAATTTCTCGGCTATGCTTCGCAATGAAAAGACCTGATCCGTACATCCCATTCCCTTTCTAAAACCCGCTTGTGCATCCCATATTTTCTCATCGGTTTCTTTCATAACTCTCTCAATCAACACTTTCGCATACAGTTTGCCGACGACGCTGAGTAGGCTAATGCCCCTGTAGTTTTTGCAGTCTTGATGCGAGCCCTTTCCTTTGTAAAGTGGAACTATAACGGCCTTACACCAATCACTTGGTACACGACCGCTAACCCAACATATGTTGAAAAGGCGGCACAACTGACTTGCTACAAGGCCCTGTCCAGCCTTCAGCATCTCGACTGTCACCTTATCATATCCCGCTGCTTTACCAGCTTTCATACTTCTTAATGCACTCACAACTTCATTCATACTAATACCACTTTTATCAGTATCAACATAGTCATCCATCACCGAGGTTAGTGCATGTACACCATCCTCTCTTTCAAACAAGCTTTCAAAATAGTCCTGCCATCTTTTTAACACACATTCCTCACCTTTTACAATACTTCCATTCTGGTCTCTAATAGCGTTCAGCTCGGAGCTCTGTGTTTCTCCTCTGGCTAAACGAATGGACTTCCAAAAGAACTTAATGTTCGTCTGGAAATCCTCAGATAACCTTTCATCAAACACGTCTTTTTGTTCCTTTTTCTTTCTAGCAATCACTCCTTTCACTATCCCTTTCAGTCTTCTATATTTATCTTTCGCTTCATCCACATTCTCAATTGTAGCTTGCTGCATTCTCTCATTAGCTCTGACTGAGAGCCAGTCAAGCCACGCTTTCTTTTTCTCACATACCAACTTTTGCACTTCTTTATCCCACCATGCATGCTTCACCTTTTGCACTTTACTTCTTTTACTTATACCACATACTTGGGAAGCCACACTCACAATCTCATCTTTGAATACCTTCCATAACTCCTCAATCTCACAAATACTATCAAGATCATGAAACCTTTCAGTTAATTTGCTTCCATACTCCTCTCTCACTTTATCTTCTTGCAAGTTTTCTACTTTTATTCTTTCTAGAACACTTATGGGCTCACGCCTTCTACGTCTCCATCCTTTAAAGAGATCACTTATACGGCACATAACCAAAAAGTGATCTGTATGGATACCCACACCGCGATATACCCTAGCGTCTAGAATATTTTTTTCTCAATCTTTCATCCACTATTACAAAATCAATCATACTTTTACTGACATTCTTCGCTTCTCTTGTATACATATGAATCCTTTTGTGTCGAAACATCGTGTTTGACACACAAAGGTTCCATTCCAAACATACTTCAAGCAAACCTTTACCATTTTCGTTCACTCGTTCATCTCCGTACTTGCCAAGAACCCTTTCAAATCCATCTCGTTTCAGTCCTACCCATCCATTAAAATCACCTAGCATTATGATTCTTTCATTATCCTTACATTCTCTTAATACATCTCTTAAACTCTCCCAAAACTGTTCTCTTTCTTCTTGTACTTCCTGGGACGTATTCGTACCGGAGTCTACAGGAGCATAAACCCCTACGACAAAAATACAAGTGAGTCCCACTTTCATTCTCATCCACATCAGTCTAGCATTCACACATTCGAATATATTCACACACTCAGCCATTCTAGCAGATAGGATGACACCAACTCCTTGGCAAGCTCTGTCGGTATTGGGTACTCCCGACCAGTACGCGGTGTAGGGTCCGTGCTTGGTGGTGTCACATCCTTTCCTCTTCGTCTCATTCACACAAAGCACATCAATCCTTCTTTCATCCATCATCTTACAAACATCATTCATTTTTTCTTCCATTCCTCCTCCAACATTCAACGTAGCAAAACGGCTCTCCGTGAGCCACTTTTCGCCCCCACTGGAAACGAGACGTGACGGGTGGCGTACCGCGTCGCCGCCATGCGGATGATTAATTTTTGGAATCATTGCGTTCCCACGAGTCATAGGGAAAATAAGGTCCACCCCCGCAGAGCCCTTTACGGAGGTAAGGCGGAATCTCAAGTGTGTCCTGTGACCGCCAACACAGACACCCTCCGTTACACCAGCTTGCCCTCTGGTCACGAATCCTTGGCACGGGTCGGCTAACACCTTGGATCGGGGTTTTTTCTCGGGTATGCTCCCTGAGAGTTGGTTTTATTTCGGAGTGACCTTCTCCTAGATGGTTGCAGACCAATACTGACGAGGCCCATCTCCCCGGTTTTGATTTCAGAGTTTTCCTTCTCTTAGACGGGTTGCAGCCCAATGCTGACGAGGCCCATCTCCCCGAAAAAATAAAAGCAAATAAATTATTCTTATTCTTATTCAGTATCAAAACAAACGGGATATTTACCATGTTTCATTGTAAACGAATATTCACGAAATATCGGAAACTTAAAACAATGAAACATGGTAAATATCCCGTTTATTTTGATACTGATCACTCATGGAATTGGAATTATTTTAACCGACTTCTAAAAAGGAAGAGGTTCTCAATCGGTACGTTTTTTTATGTATTTTTTTTATTTTTATGTATTCCTCTGTGAGATTTATGATCCGATTAAAATGTTTTTAGTTCGATGCAGAATAGCTGTCACTTGCCAAAATTTATTTAGTTTGGGCTAGTCGTTTTAATTTTAAAAATATTTACGTATGTGTGCTTTGACATGTATATTTTTGACCGACTTCTCAATATTTTTCGATATTTCCGTCATTTATAATTAACAACATTAAAAATTATTTTTACATTGGGATTGGTTGACAAGAAGGCTGATTTATTCTTTGCTCAGAGGATTGGTATTTTTTCTTCAAACTTCAAACTTCAAACTTTATTTCATGGAATATGGTATACATTAGATTTTGTGAGACATAGATAAAAGAACGTCATACTCTGCCGTGTGGCGTTGAAATACATATAACATGCTTACTTGACAATATTAAAATTAATGTGCAAATAATAAATAATTAGTAATAACACCCTTAGGGGCTTCGGCCAATCGATTAATATGTTACAAATAGAATAGTCAATAGTAATAGTAATAAGTAGCTAACATAATATTTTGAGAACTTCATACAGTCATGATAAAATAAATGTCACTAAAACACAAATCAAGTCAAAAGCCAAAAGCGAAAGAGTCAGTCATGAGGATTCAATTAAAATAAATAACAATGTCAATTAAAATTTGAAAACATTAAATTAAATTTAGAAATTATTCATTTTCAATAGTTATTTTGTCTCTTAAATATTCATCTATCCCATAGTAACCCCTTTCGCTTAGGATTCCGTACAGTTTCCTGCGGAAAGGAGCTCCTTCAAGTTCTTTTAAACATTCTGGCAGATGATTATATAATGTTATACACATACAAAATGAATTCCTCTTGGACAGCTCTAAGTTTACCCTTGGGATCTGGAGTCTATTTCTATGCCTTGTTCGGCTGTTTGGCATGTCTCCCAATTTAATGAAGAGATGTGAATGCTTTTTAACAAAGATACACATTTCCAGTATGTATAGGCAAGGCAGCGGGAGAATTTTATGACGTTTAAAAAGCGGCTTACAGCTAGTTAAGCCATCAGCTCCACACATTGCACGGACACATCTCTTTTGGGCAATGAATGCCTTATCTGCTTCCACGGAATTGCCCCATATAATAATTCCATAGCGGAGCACCGAGGACACATACGCATGATACGTCATAACCGCTGCATGCAGATTTACAATCTGTCTAAGTCTGCCGAGTACATACACAAAACGGTCAATTCTAGTTAGAATCCTATTGATATGCGACTTCCAGTTACAAAATTTGTCCATCGTAATACCTAAGAATGTACATTCGTTGCAGTTACTAATTACATTATTGTTGTAGTTAATTTTAAGGTCTACTGCGTTACCATTGTATGTTTGGAATTGCATGATGTTTGTTTTCGAGGTATTTATTTTTAAATTATTCATTTCTAGCCATGAGCTCGCATTACTTAAGGCTTCTTTTATTTTAAATTCTAGTTCGCCGTTGTTCTTGCCTTTAACAATTAAGGTTGTGTCGTCGGCGAAAAGTATACAATCGTGCTTTACAGCTTTTGGGAGGTCATTTATATAGAGCAAGAACAAAAGGGGAGAGATCAGACTCCCTTGTGGTACACCGTAGCCATTATGTCGATACTCTGATCTGAACTTTTTCTGTACGTTATGTTCGAATGTTTCTATTTCTACACACTGCACTCTATTCTCTAGGTAGCTCTTAATCCAGTCATTGGCGGTTCCCCGTATACCATAATTGTATAATTTCGACAAGAGTTTTCTGTGACAGACGAAATCAAATGCTTTCGTCATATCAAGAAACACACAAGCGATTTTAGATTTAGAGTCAAGGCTTTCTGTAATCTGTTGGACTAACGAAAAACATGCCAGGGCAGTTGAACTTGATTTCCTAAATCCAAACTGCCGTGCATCGAGAATGCCGCATGATGTTATAAATGACTCCAGTTTAGAACACATTACCTTTTCGAAAATCTTTGCTATAATAGGAATTAAGGTTATGGGCCTGTAGTTGTTTACATTTGTTCTTTCCCCTTTTTTATATAATGGTTTGATCACAGACATTTTTAGGCGGTCTGGAAACTTTCCCTCTGATAATGTTAAGTTAATAATGTGTGTGAGAGGAACAACCAAACTGGGGGCACACTTTTTTAGTACTAGAGTGCTTAAGTCGTCATAACCTGTGGAGTAAGTTTCCTTTAGGCCTGAGATTATTTTATATATTTCAAACTCATCCACTGGAGTCAGGAATATACTATTGGGGTTATGTGGTATGTTAACTGTGCAATTTTGGTTTGAATTATGCGTATGTGTGTTAGTTTGCGAAATGTAAAAGTTGTTGAATATATCACATTGTTCTTTAGGGTCTTCATATATCGTGTCATCTATTATCAACGTATCGATCGTCGATTGTTGCTGCTTTTTATTTGTTTTATCTTTAATTAAGTGCCATGCAGCCTTGCAGGCGTTTTTCGATGACGCGATGAAGCGCTGGCTACTAATTTGTTGCGCTGTATGTATACATCTCCTTAATATAGTAGAATAGCGTGTGTATGTGTGCTTATTTTGATTTTTATTGTCTTTGCTTAAACGGTACTTATTATAAAGAATTCTTTTTCTTACACAACATTTTTTTATACCTTTCGTCAACCATTTGTTTTTTATTAACTTATTAGTACATTTAATTTTCTTTATTGGGAAACATAGATCGTAGAAGAGTGTAATTGTGTCGTGAAATGTGTTAAAAGCTTCGTTCGAATTTGCAGTAGCTAAGACATCAGAAAACGAAAGCTGGGATAGGTAAGATTTGTAACTATAGATATTTTCCTCGCACAAATCCCTCACCATCCTGAACCAAACTTCGGGTGCTTGCCGTACCTTGTGTGATTCAAGTGCAAAAGTAATTGATTGACCTGTTTGGTGATCAGACAGATTCAGATGGTGAAGCTTAGGAGTAACTTCAGGAATATTACTCACTATTAAGTCCAAGCAGGCGTTGTCCCGTGTGGGTAGCTGTATATGGCTATCTAAATTATTATTATTCAATATACCGTTAAGTTTGTTGGTTAATGTGTTGGTCTTCATTATATTTAAATTCCAATCACCGCACAGAATGATATTTTTATTTCTTTTCCTACTCAGTTTACCTGCAAGGAGCTCCAACTTATTTAGAAATATACTTGAGCTTGAAGCTGGTGTCCTATAAATACATGCCACAATTAAATTATAGTTAACTAACTCGGTCGTACAGTATTCAAAATGGAACGGTATGGCTGGAAACAAGTTATCAACTGCCTTACACTGTAAATTATTTTTTTATTGCCATTCAACGTGGCATGCCGCCATCCTTCTGGCCACCCTCCCGGTTGACATCAATGGGGAAGAATTCTTTGATGCCTCAACCTACAGGATTGTGTAGGTATATTTTATATTGTTTTTATATTTTAATTTAGACAAATTCCATGTACAGTAAGCTGCAAAAGTGCATGGCCATTACACATACTAAATCGTTTGCGCTGGTATTCAACGCCATCTGTTGACGAAGAAAAATGGTTCATAAATATCTTACTAGATGCCGTCGCGCTACTTTTCAAATGTAAAAAAAACTATCAAAGTAGTTTATTATATGTATATGCAAAACATCCATTTTCACTTCTTTTTGTATATTATCAATATTTTCGTTACATTAATTTATACAAACACAAATTAATCAACATAATATAATTACAAAAACACAATGCTCTCTGCAAGGTTCGAACTAGAAACCTGGAAAATTGGTTAACATTGCACATGACTAATGTGTTGAAATAGAATATTACTAGATTTTTGTAGTTTAACTTAATATTTTAATCTCAGAGGGTGAACTTAATTTATAATTAAATGAACTACGTGGGTAGTTTAGTTTATTTAATAGCTGCCTATACTCAGTGACTTGCTAGTTTGTTCATTCGCTAATATCATTCCTATTTCTATTATCGTTGAGCTGAGTTAACCAAATATTTTTTACTAAAATGAGTACGCGATGCAATATTGACATGTCGACAAGAGCAAAAATAATATGCCCTGCATGATCGAGGAAAAACATGTCTGAAATAGCACGAGAGATTGGCATAAACGTAAGTGTGTCCTGTTATATAACTTATATATAAATAATCCAATTGTTTTATTTCAATGTAAAAGATACTTCAATTGTTATTTTATAATTTATTTTTCTTTGTTGTCGCGAAAAACAGTGGTCTTATGGGTGCAATGATTCGAAGAAGAGGGTTCTTTGAAACACCATCAAAGAAGTGGCTGATCACAATTAATAGACACAACGCAACAGAAAGAAAGAAAGAAAGAAAAAAACATTTATTCACGAACACACAACGTACAGAGAGTCAGACAAATATATATACACAAAAACGACAGCATGCAATGATAAGGGATTATGAGGAAAATTAATTAATGGCGACAAAGCATTACGCCGGTTTGTTTGACACAAGTGTGGATACTGTTCGTCGCGTCTTGCACAGTGAAGGTTTGCATTTTAGGAGGCATGCTGTAAAACCATTACTGACGGACAGCCATAAAAGAGCGCACTTGAGTTCGCGTTGGAGTACTCCAATTACGACTGGAGTAACGTCATCTTTACTGATGAAAAAACCTTTAAGTCGAGTCAACATGGGCGTTTAAATTTATGGCGTCGAGATGTGACAATACCAGACACAGCAGAGATCACGTAGTGCCCAATATGGAGTCTGGTCGTATAACAGTGAACATGTGGGGACGGATGAGTGCTGCTGACCCAAGAGAACTCATTCGAGTGCCTAGTCGAGCAAATAGTTTCCATTATATAGATGTGTTGGAGGAGACTATGTTGCTAACAGTTCGAAACGTGTTTCCTGAGGAAGAAGTTCCTGTAATAAAATTTGTGCAGGATAATTGTCCCATACACTGTTCGCGTAGTGTGCAAAAGTGGTTTGGCCGGCATGATAACATTTCTATTATTCCATGGCCTGCTAGATCTCCGGATATAAATCCCATTGAAAACTTGTGGGTTATTATTGTCCAACGATGGGAAAATCAAAACGAGTGGACCCCAGATGCCTTAGAGAAGCATTGCTTAAAAGTATGGGACAAAATACGTGGTTCTGATATATGTAAAAACCTCGTTAGCTCAATGCGTTCCCGCATGCAAGCTGTTATCGATCAGAACGGTGGTTACACGAAGTATTAACATAATTGTTTAGTTTATTTAGTGGTAGTATTTTATAAGTGCTGACCGAAATCTGATATTCCATTAATAGTAAATTGTTATACAATTTATTATAAGTTTAACTTCTAATATATTTGTATTGCGTAAGTAATAATAATTCATTGATAAGTGTTTACTTAAATAACAATGTTTCATTGAAAACGATGCTGTTGAAAAAAAATATTTCAGGCTTCACTTTTTAGTAGCTAGATTTACTGTTGTTTAAATTTTATGTGCAGTCAAGTTAAACTTGCTATATCACATTACATCACAGGAAACTAACTTTTTAAATTATTTCGGTCTCCAGTTTATTTTAATTGAGTTTACAAAAGCTTCAATCTTCTTTCTGATATCGGAAACGAAAACTTAAGCTATGTCCTCAATGAAAATTATTAATATTATGCTACCACTAAGAAATAAAAATTATTAATGTAGGTACTATATAGAAAAATTGTATAAACTTATGAAAGAAAGAATAAAGCGTTTATAAATAGGAAATAAATATTTTTGATTAAATTGCTTTATGATTTGTAAGTTACGAATATAATCATCATTCTCTGAACCTTTTTCCCAACTCAGTTGGGGTCGGCTTTCCAGTCTAACTATGATGCGGGTGAACTTCGATATTTTCAGTGAAGCGACTGGCATATGACCTCCACTACCAATGGTCTAATGACCAACAGCGATAAGTTCCAAGTTAGACTGGTTGGACTTTTGAGGGCTCCAACTACCCGTAACGACTGCCATAGATGTTTGTATGGCAACCGGGACCGACGGCTTAACGTGCTCTCCGAGGCACGAACAGACCAGTGCAAACAGTCTCATTCATGCATACAACTTTTTTGCACTGAGCGGGGATCGAACCCGCGCCTCGTGCGTAGCAGTCGCGTGTACTACCGCCACAAGTTACTGATCCAAAATAAACCTACCTACTTTTTTATTAAGATGACAAATATATTTGCGGAGGTAGGTATACAATATCACTATTAACAATGAAACGGTAGTTAATAATGACAACCGTATTAATGTCGCTTTCTAATACGCTTATAGCTAGTAAAACCACTGGCGCCATCTAGTTTATTTTTTATAAGCTGGGGTATGACAGTTCATAGGATTATCGATCTTAAGCTATCCATGCACTTTTGCAGCGTGCTATACATTATGTAATCAATAAATAAATAAAAAACTTATAGGTAATTCTATTTCATAGGTATTGGACCTTGGACTCCGGAGATACACCAACGAACTTTTCGAAATCAAATAGGAATTGGGAAATTATTGGTTTTAGCTAGTTTTATAACAATCCTGTTACACGGCAGGCGATATTTGGCAGGCGATAGTCAAGTGTCTGCCTACTATGTCTATGATGCAATCAATTGAAATAACATGGCCTCTGTTTAGTTTTAAGCATGTTTGTGTTGCACCAAAACTAAAATGTATTTTCTTTCTTTCTTCTTTCTTTCTTTTCTCTCGCGTTAGGCACCAACTACTAACAGAGCAGTAAATCTGTAAATTCTGTAATTTTTCTCTTATCTTTATTATGTTATTTAATAGATTTTACTTTTTGAAATCAGTTTTTCAACGTAGTTTTTTTTATCTATCGTGAGAATTGCTGTGTTTTTATTTAGTTATTTATTTGATTTTTTATGTTATTGTATTTTTGTAGTACGATTTTGGTACTTCTTATATTATTATGAGATATAATGAGCCCAATTTATCAATTATATTTGTATGAAAATTATTTTTCAAAAACAAAACAACATGCTAGTGGAGTATCAAATATTAAAATTGAAATAACTCACCAACTAGAACATATCCAGATATTAAATAAAAACAAAGAAACAACACGAAAATGGTGGGAAATGCAGCCATCTTGTTGTAGGGCGAATACAGGATTGATCTCAGTAACATATCAATTTGCCATTTTATTTGTAAAAGCATATGTGAGGCACTGTGCACACTGGCCATTTGTGTGACTCACAGCAAGTTTCATGTGATATTTTAGCCCCTTTTTAATGCCACACAGGTGGCAGACAAGCACACCGTCTATCTGATGGAAAGTGGTTACCGTGATCAATGGATGTGTACAATATCCAGGGTTTCACACTTGCGCTGCCAAACATGTAGAAGTAAAGTGTATTACTATGGTTTTTTTTATCTAGGACACGCAATATTGACTTAACCTCGCCTGATGGTAAGCTGAAGGCCAATTCTTAGGAAAGAGGGTCACTATTACAGACACTAAGTAAAGTTACGATGGTGGCACTCAGCTTGGCGGCCTCATCAGATGCTTTTTCCCGCCCCGCTTAAACGAACCGGGACTGTAGGAAGAAGATAACACATGAGCTGGTAATATAATCCAAGTCTTGGGGCTGCAGCAAAGAAAAGAGTCTCCAAACCGCTTGATACGGCAAAAGCAAGACGCTCGTATATTTTGCACAGTATGAGGGTGATATCTAAGCCCTGCACGTGTAGTCCCGTGTAGGAAAGGAGAGGGTGCGATTAGTTGAAAGAGCTCACCATAGTAGAGACCGTAAAATACAGCGATCTCTACGCATGTGCAAAGACCTCGTTATAAAAACCTTCTAATGCCCTTCTTGAAGAACCCAATATTGCAGTTGCTTGGAACAACGCAGCAGGAAGTCACAGCGCAAGCGTGCGGAGGATTAAATTACTTTCATGCCTCAATGTGCGCACAGGGTCCGGCCCCAATGTATTAGGGTGAATTCCCTGGCTATAAGTGCAGTGCCATCATGACATTACTTCCAATTAGTCCCACCCTCTACTTTCCTGCACAAGACAACACGAGCAGAGCTTAGATGTCACCCACATCCGGTACAGAATATCCCATCAAGAACCAAACGAACGGAGACTCTTTCCTTTGTCGCACTATTAATGTCTGGAATTCGTTACCAGTTCACGTGTTTCCTTCTTCGTACAGTCACGGATTCTTTAAGCAGGACGTGAAAAAGCTTATGATGAGGCTGATTGTAACAA
The DNA here is from genome assembly GCA_963662185.1 of Eilema griseolum. NCBI lineage: Eukaryota > Metazoa > Arthropoda > Insecta > Lepidoptera > Erebidae > Eilema > Eilema griseolum. Next base: position 2,783,991 of record OY759254.1, read on the forward strand.
GGTTACCATCAGGCGAGACGGAATCTAGCTAACGTGTCCTATATAAAAAGACTACAATAAAGTTAGTGTCATTAAACAAAAAATCATTACCACACTTTATTACAACACAAGCTGTTTAGAACAGGTTGTTTTGTAATAAAGTGCGGTAATGATTGTTATTGTTGGCTCACAGGTGAGATTGACAGGTTCTCCGAAGAATTACCTTGAACCTAGTTTTGCTATAATTATTCCAGACCACCTCTGAAATAAATTTTTATTCAGATCCATGTAACCATTTCATTTTTTGATGCGATTGAGCTTCACACAGGCCCATAAACCCCAAGCCTGGAAAGAAATATCTATGCTCAGTGATTTTCAGCTCCTCCGCCGCCGTCACAGCCTCGTTTATCCGCAGCCCTGCCCAAGAGACATCCATAAAACGTTTACTGCTAAACTAAAATAGAGTACACGTGACGTGATTGATGTTTTTTGTGTGTACATGGTAATTTATATTCGTGATAACATTAATTAGATAAGAGTAACCAAAACTAATAGAAATTAGGCAGCATTATTATAATGGTGGTGATTTTAATGAGATCGACAAAATTACGTTCAAAATTATCGTTACGTGGAAAAATCAAGTTCCTCAAACAGTAGGGGAGTTTAGGTATTTAACAGCATCGTTATAATTTTTGCATATAAGTCGAAGGTTTTTTTTATACCACTTTTGTGGCAGACAGGCACACGGCCCACCTGATGGAAAGTAGTTACCGTGGCCTACGGATGTGGGTAACGCCAAAGGAGTCACACTCGCGCTTGCGACCTTGTAAGCTCAGAGTTTCTGTGTATATGTGAAGACAAAGCAAAACAAGCCTGTAGTCTTCCCACTGACAGCACAAAAACTGTCCAGTGAGCTCTGGCTACCCTACTCACCGCTGGGAACACAACACGAAGTTACTATGGCCGCGGTATTTTGTAGGGTGGAGGTACTTCCGCAGTCGAACTTTTCAAGTGGACAGCAATACCGCTGTGACCTACCTCCTTGTAAAATATATGATTCCGGGGTGCCATATGAGTCTGAGGCCTCTTTAAATCTGATGACTTGGTGATGGCTTGGTTTTTTTTTTTTTTTTTATAGGACACGTCAATTGGACTTCGCCTTGCCTGCTGGTAAGCTGAAGGCAAAATCCCAGAAAAGAGGGTCACCATTACTTACACATACCGTGTGACAATGGTGACACTCAGCTTGACGGCCTTATCATATGCTTTTTCACGCCCCGCTTAAAGGACCCGGGACTGTAGGAAGAAGGAAACACGTGAGCTGGTAATGAATCAGGCCTTAATGGTGCGACAGAGGAAAGAGTCTCCGAACCGCTTGGTTCTTTATCGGATGTTTTGCACCGTGTGCGGATGACATCTAAGACCTGCACGCGTTGTCCTGTGTAGGAAAGGGGAGGGTGGGACTAATTGGAAGAGCTCATCAGAACACTCCCCATGGTACAGACGGTAAAATACAGCCATGGACGCAACATCTCTACGCAGCTGTAAAGGTTCTAGGGTGTTCGTGATCTCGGGATTCCCAATGATGCGGACCGCACGTCGCTGCAACCTGTCGAGAGCATCTAGTAAGTACTTTGCTGAACCATCCCAGAGATGCGAGCAGTACTCCACACAGGAGCGAATTTGTGTCTTGTATAGAAGACACCGCTGCTCCGGCGTGAAAAATCGTCTCACTCTGTTCAGGACTCCGAGTTTTCGTGAGGCTGTTTTGATGATGCTTTCGATGTAGTTTTTGTTATTCAGGTGCGGCAGTGGCGTGCTCTGAAGAGTGGGGAGGGGAAGGAAAGAAGATACTTTTGCTGTAAACGCACATGCCTGCGTCTTCTTGGCATTGAACTCAACCAGGTTCTCAGAGCCCCATTGAGAAATGTGATTCAGGACCCCGTCAAGCTCAGTGACAAGAAGCTGCCTTTTCTCTGCGATATCTGACTGCTTGGCCGCAGGATGTCCATGATAACTCCCATGTAAAGTGCTATCGTCTGCATAACAATGAACATTGCCGGTAGACAACATGTCGTTGATATGCAGAAGAAAGAGAGTGGGTGATAAGACGGACCCCTGGGGCACGCCAGCATTAACCTGCCGAAACTCCGAAGCTCGTCCGTCACAAAGGACGCGGCGAATACGGCGCCCCTGCAGGAAGCTAGCAACCCAGTTGCACAGCCTAGAAGGCAGACCAAAGGCAGGTAGCTTAGAAAGAAGCGATTTGTGCCAGACTCTATCGAAAGCTTTGGCGATGTCAAGACTAATTGCCAGTGACTCACCGTGCTTGTCCATAGCCTCACCCCAAAGATGGGTAACGTATGCTAGAAGATCACCCGTTGACCGTTTCGGTCTGAAGCCATATTGCCGGTCATTAATTAAGGAGTGATCCTCTAGGTGCCGCATGAGCTGTTTGTTAATTATGTGCTCGAACACTTTGCACAGCACTGAGGTGACGGCTATGGGTCGATAGTTGGCTGGCTCCGAGCGATCCCCCTTCTTGGGAATCGGCTGAATATTCGCCTATTTCCAAGGCAAAGGCACTGTACCCGAACTGTAGGATAGCCGGTACAGGCGCGTAAGCATTGGAGACAACTCCGCTGCACATTTTTTCAAAACTACCGCTGGAATACCATCCGGACCACTGGCTTTCCGGACATCGAGTGATTGCAGCACTGCACGGACATCGCGTTGCCTGATATGGATATCAGGCATCGCGTGGTCACTGTCGGGTAGTGTTGGTGGCTGCGTACCACAATCATCGATTCGGGAGTTGGCCGCAAAGAGATTAGCCAGCAGATTTGCCTTCTCTTGCGGCTCATGGGCCAGGGATCCATCAGGGTTACGCAGCGGAGGCAGCGAAGGCTGACAGAACAGCGGTTTTTTCGGCTACCCGTATTTGCATTATGATAATGCCAGACTCCAGGGTATGTCGTGGTAGCGACGGTTAGGCTCATCAGGAAGGACAAATTTCAGAGACGACACAGTAGCCTCTCGTAACGGCTGATGACACAGGTGGTTTCCGGGAACATCTGATGATCGCTGCAATCTATGGACGCGACCGTGATGTTCCTCGGACGACGATGATGAGCATTCCCTCAATTCTTCTAAAACGAAACCACTGTCAAACCACAGATACTACTAAAGCAGTTTTAAAGTTTAGACAATATTTCAATACGCTTATAGTTATTTTTTATACATGACACGTCACTTCGCCTCGCCTGATGGTAAACTGAAGGCAAAGTCTCAGAAAAGAAGGTCATCATTACTTACATTATACCATATAGGCATTTAAACTATCATGGTCACTCACATCAGTATCAAAATAAACGGGATATTTACCAAATTGAAGCACATAAGCGGCGTTCTACAAAAGAATGGATACAATCGCCGGATAAGACCACCCAGACTCACCACAAATAAACCTCGGAACTGTTAGGTGGAAAGACAGCCAGCCTTTTTACCCTACATCAAAGGAGTGTAACTTAAAATGACTTATATGTTAATGAATTAATCAATATTCATTTAAACAAAATTTTACGAACATATTTCACTGATAAAATATGAGATAGTTTTCATTTGAGTCTCTCCTAATGAATCTCTCTACTCAATTGGAGGTCTCTTTCAACTATATGACCTTCTGGCTGCCCAAAGAAGGCCTTATAACACATGTTTACAAATAACCTAGTTTCACCCACACCAGGTATCATTGTTTTTTTTTATACCACTTAGTTGGCAGACAAGCACACGGCCCACCTGATGGGAAGCGATTACCGTGGCCTATGGACGTATGCAACACCAGGGGTGCCACACTCGCGCTGCCGACCATGAAGGAACCTTCTGATGCCCCTCTTGAAGAACCCCATATTGTAGGCGCTTGGGAAAATCGCAGCAGGGAGGTCATTCCACAGCTTGAGTGTAAATGGGAAGTACTTTCTTTTATACCGCACAGTCCGCACCGTCTCAGGTCGCAATATGTGAGGATGAATTCCCTGCCTATGGCGAGAGGTGCGATGATAGAATGTAGCTACGGGCATCATGTCAAACAATTCATCTGAGCACAAACCATTGTATAGGCGGTAGAACACACACAGTGAGGCAAAATCCCTCCTAAGGCTAAGAGGTTCCACACTACCTGTGAGTATGGGATTGTCAACCAGCCTCAATGCCCGTCTTTGCACTGAGTCGAAGGGGTCAAGCTGGTATGCAGGTGCTCCAGCAAAAAGGTGACAGCAGTACTCCATGTGAGGCCGGACCCTGTGCTTTATAAAGAAGGAGTTGCTGCCCCGCAGTGAAGTACTGCTTCGCCCTGTTGAGCACCGGTTAACTTTTTCCCACTCAAAATTTAAGTTAGGGAACACCCAATCAAGAATAAAATTGCCATTGTCTATCACTACAGGCCCGGGCTTAGCAATGGCTTTGCGCAATTTCACCTTACCTCCAAACATAGCCTCAATCTTCTTTTTAATAGGAACATATGCCATTGGTACCACTTCAATTAGAACTCCTTTTTTATAACGGTCGCCTAGCTTCTTAGCATCTTTAGTGTAATCAGCAATTACAATAAGCTTTTTCGAACAAGAAGCAATAATTTTTTCCTGAAGCAAACAACCACCGCTTCCTTTGATCAAATTCATTTTACTGTCCACCTCGTCGGTTCCATCAATGGTAAGATCTATAACCGGACTCGTGTCCAGTTCACCTAGTATTAGGTTATGTTTTATGATTAGCCGTTTGGCTTGGAATGATGTCGGTACGCAGGTCACCTTCAAGTTTTCTGTTTGGACGCATTCTGCCAGGCGTTGTACAGCATATACAACCGTAGAACCACATCCGATACCGAGAATAGAATTATTTTGAACGAAATTATCAACTGCGTAATTGGCAGCAGCTTGTTTGGCTTCTTCGAGAGACATTTTTACGTTTGTGCTTGTGCTGTATGACCGACAAATCTTACTAACAGATGCACTACACGTCAAGGCCCTCGCTGTGTAGATTTTAAGTAACATTCAATATATAAATGTATTATATGTTCTTTAGATTAAACGTTTATTTTGGTTTGGTCAAATGACAAAAAAAAAAGATCGCTAACATCCTGAAGAAGGTATCGGTCAAAACTATTTTCACTCCTTTTAAAAAGCTGTCGCAATGCCTGCGCTCACCCAAAGATGGCTCCCTACTGAACAGACCGGAAGTGTACAAGATTGACTGTAGCTGTGGTAGTTCTTATATAGGACAAACAAAAAGAACGGTTACATGCCGAATCAAGGAACACATCAGAGCAGTCAAACACAATGAACCGCATAAATCTGCAATCGCTCAACATTTATTGGAGTCCGGTATGAACCACTGGATCGAGCTACATAACCCTCAGATGCTCTTGACTGAGCGCCACTATATACCAAGACTGGTTAGGGAAGCAATTGATATAAAAAAGTATAAAAATTTCAATCGTGAGGATGGGTTTCAACTGCCGAACGTCTGGCATCCAGTGGTTCGTCTTAGCAAAAACAACCGGGAACAAGCTAAAACAAAATCGCGAGTGGATACAGTAAGTAACGTGTGGAGGAACGAGGTGTGATGTTCCTCCAACACAAAGGGAGGATCCTCCGACCAGGCAAGGTGATCACGCCTGGCGGGCCGCGGCCCAACGATTGTCGTTAGGACGATGTACATATGTTCTCCCAGCGCGAGAACTTTACATGCGCGATGTAGGATTCGTAGTTACGTACGTACGCGGCGCTGGGTACATGTGGCATCGCCACACATCGTATGTCGTGAACGTGATCGAGATCGGGTTCGAGTTTGTAGTGAGAGTGAGACCAATAGTAGTGCAGATACGCGTAGTAAAAGAACTCGAAAGAGGGTAGATCGATATAATTACTCCTAGGAAAAAAGTTTTTCTCTGTTCACCGCCACTACTCCAGTTCCTCCGTGATCATGGTGCTTGCAACAGTGCCGAAATATCGGAAACTCAAAACAATGAAACATGGTAAATATCCCGTTTATTTTGATACTGATACATTATACCATGTTACAATGGTGACACTTAGCTTGACGACCTCATCATATGCTTTTTCATGCCCCGCTCAGTGAGTAGGGTGGCCAGAGCTCACTGGAGAATTTGTGCTGTCAGTGGGATGACTTGTCCTTCTTTGTCCTCTACACTTTTTTTGTTATTTTTTTACGTGCGAAAAATCCCCACGGATACCTCCCCACCGGAGCCGGTGGCGGAGGTCATGTAGGACTCGAACCGTCGTTTTGGTTGCCGAAGGTGAGGTTGACAGGCATAGACTACAGAGTCCCCAACTCGTCCCCGTCCTCTACGCTGACGGCACAGAGACTCTATACTTACAGGCTCGACAGCGCTAGTGTGGCTTCTCTGGTGTTACAAACGTCCATAATGAAAACATCCCTGAACTTCCTTTTGTAAGTATTTGTATAGGTATGGGAGATCTAGTTATACTGGTATTGTCACAGTTATATCCTGTTACAGAACCATCTTGAATGAATTAATAAAAAAATGTGGTAAAAATATTTTTGTGACATGGAAAATACAATATTATGGATTTGATTTATATTATACCAGATAGGCGGCATATCAGCACACAACCCACCTGATGGAAAGTGGTCACCGTGGCCCATAGACGTGTGTTATACTAGGAGCGTCATACCGTGCTGCCAACCCAGTAGTCTCAACCTTCTATCTTTCTTCAAGAACTTATAATACTAGAGGTTTTACAAATAAGGGGTTCTTCAAGAGGGGCATTAGAACGTTTCTTCAGGGTTGGCAGCACCAATGTGACGCCCCTGGTGTTGCACACGTCCATAAACCACGGTACCCACTTCGCATTAGGTGGGCCGTGTGCTTGTCTGCCACCTATGTGGTAAAAAAAGGGTATTGTAGTCGCTTGGGAAGACCGCAGCAGGGAGTCTGTTCCACAGCTTGGATGGAGTTTCTTTTTTTCTACTGATCTGTTAGAAGTCGGTGCCTACTTTATTCGTCGTGCCTGAACTATTATGATGCAATCAATTGAAATAATACGGCTTCTTGGGCTAGGCACCGGCTTCTAACAGATCAATAAATCTGTAAATTCAGTTTTTTTTATTCTAGTTTTTTTTTTCAGGTAAGTATAAAAGTGGTTCCCGATAGAGTAGAATTTGGACCACCCCATCTCTTACCGTGCGGTGTAGTACAAGGCGACTAAGGGCTGTTTAATATCAAACCGATATATACAGACAAGATTCAGCCTTAAGTGCATGGCTCGAGTCAACAATAGTGCCCGGAATACGGCAACATGTTCACCCCCTATTACGTGGGACCGAATACAATTATTGGTGAAATGTGAGTGTTAATTCACCTCTGCCTAACCCTACAGGGATAAAAGCGTGATTATATGTATGTATGTAAGTATAAAAATCACGGTAGCCTAGTGGTATGGGTAATGGACTGCTGAGACGAGGTCTCGTGCTCGAACCCAGGTTTTACCATGGCACACACCAATGACTTTTCAATGCTTTTCGAAGTTATGTGTGTAGTTTTCGCAGGTTTATAAGTGCCCGGTTAATGGTAATAGGCTCGCCACCTATTATATTGGGACGTAAACATAAACTGGCGAAATGTGAGTGCTAGCACTTCTGCCTACCCCTTCAGGGATATAGGCGTGTGTTTATGTTATGTTAAGTATAAAAATACGATCAATAAATCACAAAAGCACGTGGAATTTATTTAAAAACTATCAATAAGTATATTATGCAACAGCGTAATATAGGGAGTTTCGTATGAAGCAGTTGTTCCTCGCAGACATGTGAATGTAGCCGTCCTCCCCCCAGTCCTTCCCCCAGGAGTTCTTCACCAGCCAGTAATCTTCGCCATCGTGAGTGCCGTACCCCACAACTGTTACCCCATGTGTTGGACCCGCTCCTGGTTTTTCACTGGAAAATTTTGCACTTTGTAATTAAAGATAGATTATAAAATATTAGTATTTGCTTATATCAAAGAAGTCTTCATTATTTTAAACTTTATGCAAGTACATAGTGCTCACGTGAAATTTTGGTCTTTTTCCTGTCATTCATTGTAAACTATTCCCGGAATAAGAAGTGCCAATGGGTTATTCCAGGGTTTCCAGAATATAATATTAAGTCCTTAGATATGAAATTAGCGTTTTGTCGTACTGACCACTTTGATCTGAAATATCTCCTCTTTGGTTAAGAATTCCAAATTCAAATTTTAATGTATAAATCTATTTAGCTTAATTTCTTTGGTGTTACTTATACACAATAGGCCACATGGAATATTGGTATACTTACGAGTACAAGTTATACCGTGGCTCCAGTGAGCATAAACATTTTAACTTTTTTCTTTATTTTTTTTTGTTATACCACTTAAGTGGCAGACAAGCACACGGCCCACCTGATGGAACTACCGTGGCCTATGGACGTGTGTAACACTAGAGGAGCTACACTCGCGCTGCCAACCCTGTAAGTACAGAGTTTCTGTGCCGTCAGTGTAGAAGAGAAAACAGGACAAGCCTTTTAGTCTTCCCACTGACGGGACGAGTTCTCCAGTAAGCTCTAGCTACCCTACTCAACGCGTGGAATCTTATCTTGTTCTTGAAATATTCGTGGCGGTCTAGGAAAGGTTTAAAAGGTGAGAAAATTTCGAATAATCGCCGGGAACCGACATCCACGCGGGTGGAGCCGCGGGCAAAAGCTAGTGATCAATACTAAAATTATCTGCCACAAAGCTCATCGCCTCGAATTGCTTGGTAAGTAATATTTCATTTATTTACAAAAATAATATATTTAATATTTAATAGGTACTTAGAATAACTTTTTCCTAGGGCGCGCCGTAGTAGCGGCGGTAAGACCCATCATGGAGGAGTGGCTAGAGAGGCCACACGGCAGTCTCTCGTACCGTCTGACGCAGATGATCACCGAGCACGGTTGCTTCGGGAAGTATCTGCGTCGGATGGAGAAAGAGCCAACGTCCGAGTGCCATCACTGCGACGCGAGCGAGGACTCAGGGCCGCACACGCTCACCGAGTGTCCGGCGTGGGAGACACCGAGACGGGAGCTTGTGGCGGCCCTGGGAGTGAGAGTTCTCACGCTCTCCACCTTGCTCGCGGCGATGGTCCGCTGCGCGGATGCGTGGGCAGCCGGTGCCACCTTCTGCGAGCAAGTAATGCTCGTGAAGGAGAAGGCGGGGCGGGAGCGGCAGCAGGTGCGACGAAGGATCGCAAGTCAAGCTGCCCGCGTACGAAGGCAACTCGGGCACACGAGGTCGATGAACGACCTCCGCCCCCCCATGAGCGCCGGCCTGGGGGTGACAGGTGGAGCCGCCTGTCACCCCGGCAGAAAAACGAACGTAAAAAAAAACAAAAAAAAGAATAACCTTTTCCTAAACATAAAATAAGAAAATTCTCTTATTATACGACCAAAGATTTTTTAGACCACATCAATGACAGAGAATCGGGTCCACCTGATGGAAAGTGATTACCGCCTATGGACGTATGCAACACCAGAGAAATCACACTCGCGATCCTAACCCTGTTAGCACGGAGAATTTTTGTGCCGTCAGTGTAGAAGAGAAAGCAGAACAAGCCTCTGGTCTTCCCACTGACAACACAAAAACTTTCCACTACCTACCGCCAAAAACACGACGCGGTTATTATGGCCGCGGTATTGTGTGAAAAATATCCCAGGAAAAGTTAAATTTTCTCAAAACCCCTTCGAAATACATCCGAAAAAGAAATGAAATCAGTGCCCGCTTTATAAAACTTAGACACAAACTAAAACTCCAAACACATACCATAACGAATCATAATATATTCCGTGAGAATATTGCTTCATCTGATCACTGACATGTATGGCAGCTGACACTGGTCCGTACTTGTTGAGAGCCACTTTCAACTCGTTGGGGCTGTGAGAAGTGACTTTAGAGAAGCGTTTGATTTTGTGGACAAAAGTAGTGTTTAACTCGCAGTAACCATTCTGGGAAAGCATATGATTATCACAGGGTATAAAGGTGAGACCATAGTTTGTGTATTGGATGTAGTAGTTTTTTCTACACACTTGCTCATAAAGTGGCTGTACTTTTTTTAAATTTTATTGGTTGAGTTGCTTTGTTATTAAAAAGTATCAATACAAAAAGATAATATTCAATAGTATAAGTAGAGTTGATAAAATGGTTATTTAGTATTATTTTATTCACAAGTGTGTTGAAAAACATCGTATGATACACGTCTGTATTGATGATTACCGTCTGGCTGCTTTGACTCTCTTAATACCCTCGCCTACAGCTCATTGGCGCCTCAGCGGTAATCATCAACTTTACGGACTCGTACTATAATTTACTATCTTTGTTTGAAATTCACCGAATACGTCAACAAGGGCACGAGAATATAATTAAAGTACCTAAAATAGATCACACTATATCTAATCTATTACGCAGTGCCGTGGAATCTGTTGATTTGCCTAATTCTTTTTTTAAATCACAAATTAATTTAATAGTAATAAGTAGTTTAAAAGATGACGTTGAAAATACTCACGTATGCAGTATAAATACCATAATCTAGTTCAGTGGGAATACCATTTTCTAACACGTATTTGAATGCACCTTTAAACGTTCCACCGTAACATCCCATGTTATTGTAGCTGTAACAATAAAGGCTATGTTAATGGATAGTTCGATGTCTGTATATGTACATTGATTTATTTAAAATGTAGTATATCGTTTCCGAATAAAAATTGTTATGCTCCATGATTTTGTCAAGCAATAAAATACCACACGCAACTTCTATAGAGAGAAAAAAATCAACTTGTACTATTTTATTTACAGGACTATCGTGATTTTAAATCTCTTATTGACAGATATAGTTGGACCTTAACAAACAACTATGAAAATTATAACTTATTAAATAAGTATAGGTAATATTTTCATGAGCATATATAGTTGTATGTTGAGGTACAAACGTATCTCCTATGTCGACTGTATGACATACTAAACTATGTAGATATATTCACTTCACTTTACACTCAGCGTAAAGTGACCTACGGATTACCACAAGGCAGCGTCCTTGGTCCTTTACTTTTTAATTTATATATTAACGACTTACCTAATGCAATAAGCCAACCCATGACACTCTTCACTGATGACAGTTCAATTACAGTGTCTTCAACAACGCACAGTTGTTACGAGGATGATATAAATAATTCTTTGTCTGGAGTTATAAAATGGCTAAATCATAACAACCTTAAAATTAATCTGAGTAAAACCTACATAATGCATTTTAGTCAGCGACAACCCCAAACAAATCAAATTAATGTTAGATATGAAGGAAATGAACTACATCAAGTCGATACTACTAAGTTCCTGGGTTTTTTTAAGTTCCTATCGACAGTAAGCTTAATTGGAAGGCTCATATAGAACAATTATGTAAAAAGATTAGTAGTCGTTCGTATGCACTCTATAAACTTTCTCCCACTGTAAGTACATCGGCGTTGTTAACAGCTTACCACGGTTCAGTTGCATCGTTACTTAGGTATGGCATAATTTTTTGGGGTAATTCAACCCTTAAAGATCAAATTTTCAAACAGCAAAAGCGGTGCATTAGAGCTATGTTTGGACTAAGGGTGACCGATAGTTGTAGACCATACTTTATTAAATACAACATCTTAACCTTACCATCACTGTATATTTATGAAACAGTGCTATTTGTCAAACGTAAGGCACATCTATTTCCCCGACTATCCGACAACGTCATCCGCAGTCGTCGTGACGAGTATAGATTGTGCATGCGTGGCGCAAGAACAGCACTCATTGGGAACAGTATATTGTGTATGGCACCAAAAATATTCAACAAAATTCCAAATAGCTACCAAGACATGAATACAGATATGTTTAAGCATAAAATAAAAACGCTACTAATTCGAAAGTGCTACTACACAATAAGAGATTATATTAATGATCAGGACATACATTGATTAAATTTTGTTTTTACTAACACTTAATTGACATACAGCACTTTGACATACTTAAATAATTATAAGATTTTGACATTAATCTGTTTCTGATTTGTAATAATATCTCTCTGACTAATATATTTCTTTATACTGACATTAAATTAATTAATTATATTCTTTATTGACAAATAATGATAAATTTAATTTTGTTAAGAATTGAGTAACCTATGATTGTCAAATAACTAAAAATTATGTAATTAACAAAGGATCATTTTAGAATATTATATTTCTCGTGCTCATACATGAAATTCACGAAAACTCATATTTGTACGTCTACATTGACAGAACGTGTTGAAACTCGCAATGCATTGTAATATACTTTGTAACATCATCTGTACACATGTTTCTATAAATAAATTTATCTTTATAAAATTTACCTTTACACATATTAAACCATATTATTATTAACAAGTTTGCCTGCGCGCCTTGTTTCACGAGGAAAACAGAAATACATGAGTACCTCCAAGTTCCTACTATAAAGGAAGAAATCCAACAGCGACTCAGTAGCTCAGGCTACAGCGACATAAAAACCAACTTACCACAACTTTGTTGGATTCTAAACACAATGAGAAAAGATTGAAAAGGAACCAAATAACAGGAATTTAAATGAAAACTTCAAAAAAAATAAAGTGTTGAGATGAGATGACACATTACAAGATGTGAACAATCACAAAATGCCATAATCTGTTAATAACTGTAGGGATATTATCAGATTGGCTAGGGACAAGACCGAATTGTACTTACGTCCAGGCACAGTCCACTAGCGACTGCTCACTGAGATCTAGCAGCCTCCCTCCATTGACCTTTGCAATAGCACCTTCAACTGCAGCGGTGATAACAAAGGCCCAACAAGATCCACATCTACCTTGATCTGAAAATATACCACTAAATTAGAGTCTCGGCGCAAATACTCCATGCTCATTGGAGATTATGAATTTGTGCCGTTTGGAGTTAAAAATTTGGGGCCATGAGATCCAAGCGCCCGCTATCTCTTCAGGGAGATTGCCAAGAAAATGGTCGACGCTTCTCGTGACCAGAAGTACGATCAGCGAATAAGTATTGCCACGCAACGTAGCAATGCTGCCAGTCTTCTGTCACATTACCACAAGAGGCATGCGATGCGGAGGATTTCCACGACGCGTTTAATTTTAGTTTTCATTTTGTTCTTTTATTTTTAGTTTTATTGTTAAATATTATATTGTTTTAAACACAATATTGATTATTTTATTGTTATCCTTAACAAAAATATGTTTCGAGTAATATTCTTCAACTTAATATTAGTTCTTTAATATAGTTGCATTCTCTCTTCCAATGAGTCTCTCCCTTCACTTTCCGGTGAAATAACACTTTGAGATCAGATATTCTTTGGATACACAGGGAATAGCAAATCTTATATACCCTGTGATATGAAAATAATGTTTATTGTTTAGAGTTTACACAACTTTAAACAATAAACACAATTTTGATTGCGCAAACCGCCTTAAGGAGCTCTCAGAACTACCATGACGAAGCATTTATCAAGGAGCTCTGTACTTCTAGAGGGGTCCATGTTAGCGGCTACTTTTTGTCATTGGATTAATGGTAATTTTATAGGGGTGCACGTAGGCTGGTTTTTTTTAATATAGCACCGATGGAAATTTTCGGATGGGGGCTGTGAATCAGCAATTTTAAGGTACTGAGCTAGGTTCCTAACGACCTTAAAGAGGCAACGATATATATATATATATTCGTATGATAAATGATGAACGAATTCATGATGAAAGAAGTATGTCCATCAGTAGACTGCAATGAAACTGGAATAGAGAAGATTTTTACAGTACGAAATATTCCTGACTTACTTTTAACATCTGAAACAACGCCTTCGATTCTCAGATCGTAATTCTGTGGTAACGTCTTCACTAGGGCATCAATCTCTGCCAAAGTATAAGGAAAAGATTCCACCTCATGAATCGGATCCTTAGAGACATAGGTTCCAGTTAAATATTTGAGTTCTTCCTCAGTCTTGTCAGAGAACTGGTTGAGCTCAAGTTTGTAGCCTAGGTTCTTGCCGTTATGTTCTTTGACCATTCTGGAAGTCAGAAAGAAAGCGTAACTTATTCAAACACGTTTAAAAATACGGATTTATGCTTTTTTGAAACTTTCTTTCAAAAAAGATTATTTTTTATATCACTATAATGATTAATGGTTGTAGTTACTTTGACCTACTTGTTGGGTCAAATCTATGTAGTAATTGAAATTTTACCTCCTCTTATGGTCACTCACATTAGCTTTCGGGATATTTATTATGTATTGTTTGGAGTTTCCTATATTTCGGCACTGTCCATCAATTTCCAAAAAACCCAAAATAATACTTGATAGTTAAATAAATTTTTCGAACATTTAGTATGCTAACTAAAACACTGTATCCAATGGCTGATCACAAAAATAGAAACAAAATAAACGTAATTAACACAATAATGTGAAGTGGTGCTCCAACTGAGTTCATACCTAGCTCAAAACAAGTGCAAGAGAAGGACTTCAGTAAAATCTCACGTCAGAGAAGCGAGCAGTTCTGTAAAAACGCATATCTTTTTTTTTGCATTTAATATTGACACGTTATGTTGCAACCAAGTTGTCACCAGAAGCATTCCAGTGTCTACTCGCGAGAACACTTCCTCCCAAATATTAACGTTAAATATAACAGCTCTCTCCTGAGACTCTCGAACTTATGAGAAAGAGACGTGAGCAGTCATCCACACCGTCGTCTTCGTCACATGAGAGAGCCTTAAACTGACTATTCAAAAAACTGATTAGATGCGACCTCTGACGCTACAACACCCACATCGTACAGGAGGCGATTGAGTGAAATAGGGGGTCGAAAGTGTTCGCTCAGCAGTTGGGGAGACCCCATCTGACGAAACTTAAAATTGCGGATGGTAAAATGACTGCCTCAAGGTTCGAGATTCTCGATGAGATCGAGAAATTTTATGGACAGCTATATGCATCACGGATGAGTAATCCGACGGAACACAGAGATGAAGACCACAGAGCCCGAGACCACAGAGATCGAGAGATCGAGAAATTTTATGGACAGCTATATGCATCACGGCTGAGTAAACCAACGGAACACAGAGATGAAGACCACAGAGCCCCACTCACGCGCCGTTACACCGAGGAGATACCCGATATCGAGCAATGCGAGTTGGAGGCAGCTCTCAGACAACTGAAGAACAACCAGGTGTCCAGGTGATGACGGAATTACTACTACTCCTAAAAGCAGGCGCAGCTCCAATCCTGAAAGCGCTAGCAAGCCTCTTTAATTCTGTCATCCTACAAGGTCTAACACCTAGGGCATGGAGCGGGAGTGGGTGATACTGTTCTTCAAAAAAGGAGATGAGACCCTGCTGAAGAACTACAGGCCCATCTCACTCCTATGTCATGTCTAAAAGCTGTTCTCGAGAGTCGTCACAAATCGTCTTGCGGGTAAACATCGTGGATCACATCCATACTGTTCGGCAAATTGTAAAAAAGGCCCAAGAATAACAAAAACAAACAGCTGCTGTGTATGATGTTTGTAGACTACGAAAAAGCCTTCGACTCCATCGAAACCTGGGCAGTTCTGGATGCCCTGCAGCGTTGTCGTGTCGATTGGCGATACATCGAGGTGCGGAGATGCTTGTATGACACTGCCACGATGGTTTACTAATGTTTGGCAAAAAACGTTCCCCAAAGTGTCACATGCCAAAGTATGTTTCCCAAATTTTCATTTGACAAAAAAACATTTAGCAAAACAACTTTTCGCAATTTTACAGTTAGTAATACTGGTGGCGCAATTCTCGCCACGTGAGCTAGTGGACTGTATTTTGCGGGGATGAAGCTAACGCATTTGGCTATTTCAATTTTTAAGTTGTCCGTTCGCCGCTAGCTCGCATTTTGTTATTATTCTATTGGGAATAAACGCACCGCACCTAAATACCTAGTTATTTTAGTAGAAAACCCCGCATCTAGGCATTTAGGTTTAGATCTTAGGTATCCTAGACACCCTAGTGCATAGGCACAGTGTAATACCTAACGCATTTGGCTTTTGTTTTTATTTGTTTCAATTTCTAAGTTGTCCGTTCGCCGCTAGCTCGCATCGTATTTACCTAATACCTACGTGGGTAGGTACGCGGTTATACCTCGCTCGCATTTTAGGTATTACACTGTGCCTATGCACTAGGGTGTCTAGGATACCTAAGATCTAAACCTAAATGCCTAGATGCGGGGTTTTCTACTAAAATAACTAGGTATTTAGGTGCGGTGCGTTTATTCCCTATGGAATAAATAACAAATTGCGAACTACGACTAAGGATCCGGTACGATAAGGACCAAAAAGAATGGTGGCGCAATTCTCGCCACGTGAGCTAGTGGACTGTATTTTGCGGGGATGAAGCTAAATGTTTCATATGACACTTTACACAACAAACAAGATAGGTGATCGGGTTGCCGCGGAGGTGGTTTAGGCATTGAATGCCACCCGAGAAATTAGGAGAGGATGCACTAACCTTTATGACGCCACGTGCTGTCAGGGCCGGTGCACCGGTCTTCTCTTCCTGGCTCAGGAGCTACGGCCCACATCACTAAATCACTTGAGGGACACACGAGAGGCACAATCCGATCGGTAAAGGTCTATGAAAGCGGTTAAAATCCAACAAACATTATTAATTTCTAAGAGTCGCGTGCGCTGCCGCCATTGCTTGCTAGTTCAAAAGCGGGAGTCTCAAGATGCGGCCATTTCAACCATTGGCGGGGCGAAAACTATTGCTATCTCACTTTAAAGGCAGTGCGGGAGGGAGATGGGTACAGGAGGCGTGTGCTCAGCGTCAAACAATTTTGAGACGATTTGAATTTAATACTATTGAGCGAAAAAATACAAATTCTACTACCGGCGCAACCAAATACTACTTTTGGCAATTTATTGTTTAACACATTTTTACATGGCAAAATTTTATTTTACCAAATAATACTTGGTAAAATAAAATTTAAAAGTCAAATATGGTTTGGCATAACATATGGACACATAATTTACAGGTAAGAACTTCTATAATAATTATATTGCTGTTATACAAATGAATTCCGTACTCTGTTGGGGCCACAGTTCTAACCTAACCTAACCCATTTTTCTGGCAGTTCCGATCTAGCCTGCGTAACTTATATGAAATTAATGTATTTTACTTTATTTATAATTACGAACAAACTTACTTTTGGAATATATTTTTTTACAAAATAAAGCATTTGCTGAATCTAAATTTGACTTTATAAAAATTGACCAAGTAAAAAGTTGCCAAATGAATATTTGACGAAGTGATTAAAATGCGAAATATAAATTTGGTAAAGATTCTTTTGGGAAATGAAACTATGCGATAAGTTTTTTGGGAAGTGAAATTTGACGAAACATATTTTGCCAAACGGCAGGATCCCTGCCACGATGTCCGTCCAGCTCCAAGACCAGAAGACCAGAACCCTGTAAATATAGAGTTTCTGTGCCGTCAGTGTAGAAGACTAAGCATCACAAGCCTTTAGTCTTCCCACTGACAGTACAAATTCTCCAGTGAGCTCTGGCTACCCTACTCACCGCTGGGAACACAACACGAAGTTATTATAGCCGCGGTATTATGTAGGGCGGAGGTATTTCCCCAGTCGAACTACTCAATTGGGCGGAAAAACCGCCGTGTCCTACTTCTTATAAATTTTGTATAAATTTGGTTTCATTTAGTTATTTTTTTTATTAATGTATATATTTATAAAGTATACATTTTATATATTCTTGATTAATGTATATTATATATATATTTTTTTTAATTATTTACAATCACTATCTCGAAAACAACAATAATATATCTAAAGAACAAATGGGTTTTAGAAAAAATAAGACCATAAACATGGCCATATTTAATGCTCTCAAACGAGTACACTTTAATTTAGATAATCGCAAAATGGTTATATGATTATATATGGATATGACTAAGGCCTTTGATTTAGTTGATCACGAAACATTACTGAATAAACTATCAATGTATGGTATAAGAGGCAATATCCATGCTTTATTAAAATCATATTACCTAAATAGACGTCAAATTGCAGAAATTAAAAGAATAAACATTAATACTAAAACGAAAATTAGATACTCGTCTGAAGCTAGAATTAAATCGTGTGGGGTTCCACAGGGAAGCGTTCTAGGGCCCCTGCTATTTTTGTGTTACATTAATGATCTACCCAAAGATATTAATCATCAGATGTCTTTATTTGCCGACGACAGCACTGTAATTATTAACTCGGGACTTAAAAGACATCGAAAATAAAATAAATAATAGCCTTATTAACATTGCTAAATGGTTGAATTTAAATAATTTAAAAATCAATGTATAAAAAACCATATATAATAAACTTCCAAATCAGGAAGAAATGGAATTCTAACATTAGAATACAATATAACGGACAAGAAATTAGCTTGCACATTGACAGTAATATGTCGTGGAAAACACACATTGATCACGTATGTACCAAAACGCATCAATTCTCCTACGCACTGTACATGCTGCGTAAAGTTGCAAATGAGAAAACACTACTTGCAGCATACCATGGTTATGTATTTTCATCGTTGAGATTTGGTCTAGTATATAATATATTAGTATGTTCGTAAAAACTAATATGCACTTGTTTAAAAATATAGAGTCAATGTAGCTCTGATAAACTGCACTTATTAGATATTGTATAGTATTAGGACCACATTTCTCCATAAGAGTCTTTGTGCAATGGCGCCAAATTTGTAAAAGTAATTTTGCACATATCCGACCAGACGTCTGTAAATTTAAGCCCACCCTGTTTGACTTTCTTGTCGACAGAACATGTTACTCCGTGAATGAATTTTTAAATGATTACCACTGACGGAATATTTTATTTTTTCTTCTATGCCGATCCCAACGATTCCGCCAACAACTCAGTTTCTATATACTGATTACTGATCAAAATAACGTGTGAAAGTACAAGTGTCAATAAACAAAATAAAAAAAAACCAAATTTGTTTTCCATACAAACAGTTGATTTAGAAAGAAGCCAAAAGGTTTATGGAGTGTTGAAATACCTGAAAAGAGGAGACCTCATTAAAGCAGACACAATGTTAAGTGGTAGAGCAAACGAGCACAGTTTTACAGGTTAATATTTTTAAGATCTATGAAGTAACATAATGTATAAATGAGTGGGGAATTGACATAAGCCAGGAGGGTGTTAAAGTTGGCAGGAAGAGGGAAATCGTTTGAGGGAAGGAGATCACATAGGGATCCATTCAACCTAGAACATGAGAAGAAAATGTGGTCAGGAGTTCCTTCGTCCAAGCCACAGTCACACAGAGAGCTAACGCTTATCCGTATCTTGGATAGAAAACCATTTGTGCAGGCATGACCCAATCGCAGACGGCAAATAACAGAGGTTGCTCGCTTAGAAGCTTTGCGGAATTTAAATAACCAGGGTTTACACGGTATGCCATTTTGGATCAAAGCATAATGCCTACCCTTAGATGAGCTGGACTGGGACCAATGCACATTCCACTGAGATGTTGAACATGTTTTAGCGAGAGAGAGTAAGTCCTGAGAGAAGGATCTGAATTGATCACGAGATCCAATAGTTGAAGCGGTCTTGGCAAGAGATTCAACCACAGTATTACCCAAGTAGGTGGTAGAGATTTGACGGCACAAATTTGTCACAAATTTCGACCGGGTTGGTACCACCGTGCAATATTGCGAAAAACCCTTCATAGTAATTCAATTTCGGTTGGATTGCGTTCAGGGATCAGCAAATGCATAGCCGGGTAGGGGTGATGGTGGTCGCAGCACTAGTGGGACCAGTGGGTCTTGGCGTAGTCTAGTGAGGATGGTGCGGGGCGACGCGCCGGTCAGGGAGACCCGTAGAAACGGTGGTGCCGCTGGCCGCCCGCGGTATAGTACAGAGGCCCAACTGGGACTAACCACCCTGGAAGGCTGCCTCACCAGACCGCGCATAATCCCGGTATGGCTCGTCGTGCCGGTTGGTGACCGGAAGTGGGGGCCAGGCGACCATATTCGGGGGGGTACGGGGGCCCTTCCGTACGGCGTGTCGGCTCACGCCATGCCTCATAATCATAGACAAAACCAATATCCCGCACTTTGTCACGCGGTGCTGCGACGACAATCACCTCTTTTTTTCACGCCCTTTTCTCCTTTTCATCATGGCAGCGCATTTAAGAGTATTGGGCAACACAGCGGCTCTACAGACTCCCACAAGCTCGCTATTTGAGGTGGAGTCCACTAACATCTGTGGACTCCATGCGAACCTCAACGCCGTCCACCAACACCTTGAGACGGCGAAACCAGATATGCTCTTTCTCACGGAGACACAAATAGGCCGCCCTGATGACACGACCTACTTGCTTTACCCCGGCTATGTTATCGAGGAAAATTTCCGTGCAAAAGCCGGGGTGTGCGTGTTTGTTAGGGCGGATGTTTGTTGTCGCCGTTTGCGCTGCCTTGAGGACCCATCCTTTTCAACCCTATGGGTACACGTAGACCATGGCTCTACGAGTCAGATCTATGTGTGCCTCTACCGTTCCCATACAGGAGATGCTGAGACAACTCGACTCTTTGAATATCTGAGTCAGGCGGCAGATGATGCGCAGGAACGGTTTCCGAACGCCGAAGTGGTATTTTTGGGGGACTTTAACGCCCACCACGAAACCTGGTTGGGCTCCTCCAAAACAGACCATGCGGGAAGAGCCGCCCATGCATTTGCTTTGGCGCATGGCCTGACCCAATTGGTACACGAGGTCACTAGAATACCAAGAAGGTCGGGCCTAGCACCCTCTCTGCTAGACCTTCTGCTGACGAGTCACCCAGACCTGTACAGTGTTTCGGTACAAGCCGCTTTAGGCAATTCCGACCACTGTCTGGTCTGCTCCAAGGTGCCAATTATAGCGCCTTCACGACCCGTGCAGGGGAAGCGGCGTCTCTGGCACTACTCGTCAGCAGATTGGGATGGGCTGCGCAATTATTTTGCGTCCATCCCGTGGGTTGAACGCTGCTTTGAAGGTAAGAAACCCTCGGATTGTGCTACTGCTGTTGCCGGTGAGATCGGTCTGGGTATGGAATACTATATTCCGTACACTGATGTCACCGGTGCCCGAGGAGTGCGCCCTTGGTTCGGGCGCGAGTGTGCGAGGGCTGTTGATCAAAAGCAGTCCGCGTGTCGCGCTTGGGTAAGGGCGCGTGCCACGCACGATCCCAATGTGAGCCACTTCAAGGCGGCGTACAACAGAGCCACAAAGGTCTGCAAGAGGGCTTACGTCAAAGCGGATGCCCTGCGCATTGCGCGGCTTGGTCAAGAGCTAGTGGCACATCCCACGGGCAGCCGTGGATACTGGCGACTGGCCAAAGCCGTGCAGGCCAACTTCTGTCAGCCTTCGCTGCCACCGCTGCGCTACCCTGATGGGTCCCTGGCCCATGGACCGCAAGAGAAAGCCAATATGCTAGTAAATCTCTTTGCGGCCAATTCCCGAGTCGATGATTGCGGTATACAGCCGCCGACACTACCCAATGGTGACCACGTAATGCCTGAAATACGTATCAGGCAATGCGATGTTCATGCGGTGCTTCAATCACTCGATGTCCGGAAAGCCAGTGGCCCGGATGGTATTCCAGCGGTGGTCTTACAAAAATGTGCAGCGGAGTTGTCTCCGATGCTTACGCGGCTGTACCGACTGTCCTACAGCTCGGGTACAGTGCCTTCGGCTTGGAAAGAGGCGAATGTACAGCCGATCCCCAAGAAGGGGGATTGCTCAGAGCCAGCCAACTATCGACCCATAGCCGTCACCTCAGTGCTGTGCAAGGTCTTCGAGCACATAATTAACAAACAGCTCATGCGTCACCTAGAGGATCACTCCTTAATTAATGACCGGCAATATGGCTTCAGGCCGAAACGGTCAACGGGTGATCTTCTAGCATACGTTACCCATCTTTGGGGTGAGGCTATGGACAAGCACGGCGAGTCACTGGCAATTAGTCTTGATATCGCCAAAGCTTTCGATAGAGTCTGGCACAAATCGCTTCTCTCCAAGCTACCAGCCTTTGGTCTGCCTCCTAGACTGTGCAACTGGATTGCTAGTTTCCTGCAGGAGCGCCGTATCCGCGTCCTCTGTGATGGACGGGCTTCGGAGTTCTTGCAAATAAATGCTGGCGTACCGCAGGGGTCTGTATTATCTCCCACTCTCTTTCTTCTGCATATCAACGACATGCTGTCCACCGGCAGCATACATTGCTATGCAGACGATAGCACCTTACACGGGAGTTATCACGGACAACATGCGGCCAAACAGTCTGATATCGTGGAAAAAAGACAGCTTCTTGTCACTGAACTGGACCGGATCTTGAATCACATTTCTCAATGGGGCTCCGAGAACATGGTCGAGTTCAATGCCAAGAAGACGCAGGCTTGTGCGTTCACAGCAAAGGTATCTTCTTTCCTTCCCCTTCCCACTCTTCAGAGCACGCCACTTCCACTGCAGGACAATCTCTATATCCTAGGCATGGATATTCGCTGCAAACTGAATAACAGAAATTACATCGAGAACATCATCAAAACAGCCTCGCGGAAACTCGGACTCCTAAACAAAGTGAGACGTTTTTTCACGCCGGAGCAGCGGTGTCTTCTCTATAAGACACAAATTCGCTCCTGCGTGGAATACTGCTCGCATCTCTGGGATGGCTCCGCGAAATACCTACTAGGTGCTCTCGACAGGTTGCAGCGACGCGCGGTCCGAATTATTGGGAACCCTGAGGTCACGAACACCCTCGAGCCTTTGCAGATGCGTAGAGATATTGCTTCCTTGGCTGTATTTTACCGTCTCTACCACGGTGAGTGTTCTGACGAGCTCTTCCAACTAATCCCACCATCTCCTTTCCTACATAGGACAACACGTGCAGGCCTTAGATGTCACCCTCACACTGTGCAGAATATACGAGCAAGAACCAAGCGGTTCGGAGACTCTTTTCTTTGCCGCACCACCAAGACCTGGAATTCATTACCAGCACACGTGTTTCCTTCTTCCTACAGTCCCGGGGCCTTTAAGCGGGGCGTGAAAAAGCATCTGATGAGGCCGCCAAGCTGAGTGCCACCATTGTAGCACTTAGTGTCTGTAATGGTGACCCTCTTTCCTGAGACTTTGCCTTTAGCTTACCATCAGGCGAGGTGAGGTCAAGTTGGCGTGTCCGATATAAAAAAAAAATAAAAAAAAATGTCCTGGTATCCAGGCTATTGCGACCACAAGGCCATTCTCCAAATTCTCCAAACTCACTTTTTAGGTGCCACAATAAAGCACCTAAAAAGTGAGTTTGGAGAATTTGGAGAATTAAGGGAGATCTAGATTTATTAGAGAATTGGTTAGCTATGATGGCCAGTAAGCAACTCTTGGAATCTGTGAAAATAACGGATTTGCTGATACTGTGAGATTCTACATATAGCAAGGCCTCCAGAATGGCAATAGCTTCTCCAGTAAAAATAATGTTATGTTGGGGGATTTTAAAGATAACATAATACTATAATGAAGAGTCCGTACATCCAACACAGGAGCTATCAGACAACTTGGAAGAGTCTGTGCAAATAGAGTCCTGCCATTTTTGGCTAATTAGCCGTTGTAGAATCCTTTCGGCATCTACCAAATGTTTACTAATGCCAGTGTCTATAATGATATAATCAACGATTATTGATTCAAATGGAATTTCAAAGAGAGGGTTAAATTTTGATTGGAAACAGGGGAAAGGGAGGCGAACATAATTCACAAATGAATTGAATAGACGAGGATAATTTTTATGAGTCCAATACCCACCAGACAGGGAATGTAGCTTAGGTATCAGAGGATACAAAGCAAGTTGGGAAGTCTTATAAAGGTACCTATCGGAGAGGTATTGTCTCCTCAAGCATAAAGGAGGATCAACACACTCTAATTGAAGAGCATTTATTGGCGAGGACTTCATGGCACCCAGAATTATTCGAAGGCATTTCGACTGGATCCTATCTAGCGTAGTAAGGGCCGTTTTGTTGCAGGGTTCAAGAAGAAAGGATCCATAATCAAGATGACTGCGAATCAGAGCATTGTACATCCGTTTCTGGCAATAGGGAAGAGCTCCCCACCAGACACCGCCCACAGACCGTATGATATTCAATTTTTTTCACACTTCTGAATGATATAATTAATATGTTCTGTCCCTGATAACTTGGAGTCTAATATCATACCTGAAAATTTTACATTATCTTTTACAGGAAAGATTTGGTTTTCACAAGAGATCACACAATCAGGAATGGTACAGCGACGGCTGAAGACAACAACCGTGCTTATCGGGATTGATAGAGATAGTCATGATCTGCAAGCCAAATGTTAAGGTAGTAGGTAAATAGCAGAGTTTAGTTTTGTCACTGCATCCGATATTTGCTCCGCGGATACATACAGAGCCCGATCATCTGCATATTGCAGAATGTTGACGAAGGAAGTTACAGAGAGATCCAAATCCGATGTATATATACTGTAGAGCAGGGGGCTTAGTACAGAACCCTGAGGAAGACCCTTCCAAATGATTCTAGGGGAGAGGATAGAATTTTGGTACTTAATTTGAATATTCCTACCAGAGAAGAAATTCGATACAAAGTTAACAATCTTTTCTGGAACACTCAGCTTTTGCAACTTTTGCCTGAGCTCAGGAAGAAGAACATTGTCATATGCAGATGCTATGTCCAAAAACAACTCCACACAGAAATTATTTTTGGGCATTGCAATCCGAACATCGGTTGTCAAGATGGATAAACTATCGGTAGTGCCCAAACCCCTACGAAATCCAAACTGGGTTTTAGAAAGCAGACCCTGACTCTCTACGAACCATTCCAATCGGTTTTTAATAAGGTGTTCTAAAATTTTAGCCACTGTACAAGAAAGAGCAATGGGGCGATAACTTAAGGGATCATCGCTAGGTTTGCCAGGTTTTAAAATTGGAAGAACAATTTGAGATTTCCACTCTTCTGGGGGAATACCAGAGCCGAAAATTAAATTTAGAATGCTTAAGAATAATATTTTGGTAGATAGACTACTCTTAACAATGAAGGAGTATGGGATGTCATCTACTCCAGGAGATGAATCCTTTAGTGGTTCCAACACCACCAGAAGTTTGTTAAGAGTGAAAGGAGTATCAAAGTGATGATTGAGATGGGAAGAGGAGCGGTGAACAGAACAAACAGAAGAAGTAGGGACGGACGGAGGAGCCAATTTGTGCGCGAACTCCTGGATCCAGACAGAAGAATAATTTGAAGGTATGTGGTTAGATGATATAGAGTATTTAAACTTTCTAATATTTTTCCATACCAAGGATGAGCGTGTACGTGGAGATATATTCTCGCAAAACCTATGCCAGCCATCACGTTTCTTTTGGGAGAGGAGTCTGGTCTTTGGATTTCAGCAGCCGGGTTTTGATAGTTCAGGTAATTTGACCGGGACATATCTCATATATATGCTTTTTCTGCCTCTTTCCTCTTTTTACATGCAACTGTACACGTTTGATCCCACCAAGGTAAGGAAGGGAGATTATTCCTGGGAGGTTTCTTGACTGGAAATGACTTGTCCGCAGCAATTAGGAGAGCATTCCTGAAGCAGGAATATACAGAATGATAGTTATCGGGGGTTGGAGTTGGCAATAGTTTTATCTCGTGATCCAACCAATTAGAATATACCTCCCAGTCAACTCTTGAGAGGTTGTATTTAAGAAGGGGATTGAATTTAGAGTTATGTACTTGGCTGGTAAGTGATGATATGAAAATGGGAAAGTGATCACTTCCGTGGGAGTTACTTAATACCTGCCATATAAGACATGAAGAGAGAGAGAAGGAAAACATAGAGACAGGTCAACAGCAGAAGGGCCGGGATGCGATAAAGTCGGTCTGCGAGTTGCACTGCCATTATTCAGAATGCAGAGGTTCAGAGAAACCAACCAATCAAGAAATGAAGAAGACAAGCTATCACATTGATATGATCCACAAGAGGTATGGTGAGTGTTGAAATCACCGAGGATGACTATAGGAGGAGAAATAGAAGTTATGATGTGAGTAAGGTCAGCAAGTATGGAAGAATCAGGGTATGGAATGTACACAGAAAGAAAATAAATGTTCATTGTTCTATTGCCAACAATATGAAATAGGTCACTGTGAGGGGGGATGGAAATTTGGGAGAATATAATACTTCTGGAAACCAACATAGTGGCTCTAGCACGGCCGTCACTCCTGTCATCCCGAAAGCAGGCGAACCCAGACATCCTAAAACGGGAATTGGGCTTAAGCCACGCTTCCTGAATAGCAACTATGAGCGGCTTGTATTTATTTGTTAAATAAATTAAATTCATTCTTTTTATTGTGAATACTCCTACAGTTCCATTGCAGAAGGGGAGGGAATTTGACTGGAAAGAATTAACAGCTGAGAAAGTTTGACTTTAAATTCGTCCGGAAGCTCAGTATCACTGAATCTGGTTAACATGTTGATGAGGGTGGAGAGAAGTAAATCAAGAAGTTTATCGTTTGATGAAGATTTTGATTGTTCAACTAAGAGAGCCGAGCCATTAGGCATGGAAGAAGGGGGAGATTGGGTAATACGGCTATGTGCCTGTCTGTCAGAGCCAGGACTCGAGGCAGGGTTATGTTGTCTATGGGGGGAATATATAGTTTTCCTATAAGAGTTTGGATATGGGCCCTGAGAGAGGGGAGAAGACAATTGTTGGGAGCTGAGGGAGGAAAATTGTTGAGAACTAGGCTGGTTGTTGTTTGAATGTGCAGGACGAGTGGTGTCTGCAAAAGACTTTCTCACATGGGGGAATCGAGCAGAAGCCTCCGTGTAAGAAATGTTCTCCTGCGACATGGTGATTTTAATGGATTTCTGACGTGAATGTTCAGGGCAGGAAGCGTCTTTGGCAGAATGGGGACCAGAGCAAAACAGGCATGTGGGGGTTTGGGTGGAGCAAGTTGCACCCTCATGGGCTTGGCTACAAAGAAAACATCTTGGAGCAGATCCGCATTGAGAAGTGACGTGTCCAAATCTGCAGCACTTTAAACACTGCATTGTGGCACTTGTAACTCTCCTATTTAACCTCCTGGCCTTCATAACCGATCCAAAGCCCAGTGGAACCTCTATGGACTGAACCACCTACTCCAAGGTCCTTTCCACAGGCACCTGCCTAATAATTCCCATACGGGAAGACGCAAACGAGGGAATGGAAGTTTCGTATTTAGCCCTAGCTGGAGCGGGATGGGATAAAAAATATTCGCATCGTTAGCGGACTTAAAATCGACGGAAACTCTGTTTCGACCAACGCGTTTTACGCCTCTAGGTACAATATTTTTAATATTGTTTACAGATAGGAAATGTCTGAATTTAATCGATCGGAAAACTGTTCCTGGTGTCGAATCTCCTACATCTGTGGTGACATGGACTAAAAAGGGGCCTGAGTCTGATTCTGAATAAGTGGCAGGCTTATCTGCGTAATCCGGGTGAATATAAGTGAATTGGACAGAAGGAGCAGATTCAGTCGGATCTATTTTTTTTTTTTTATTAGCTCCAGGATCTAACTGTGCTTATTAGGGCGCTTTTTGGAGGAAGAACTAGCATAATCAACTGAGAAGTAACCTCAGAGGATCTTCATCACCCCCCGGGTCGGGTGGATGATGGTTATCCATATTAGAATCCTAGGTTAAATGCTTACTTACCCAGACAATATAAGTACACTAAGCACACACAAACAACACAAAAGCAATAAAATACTTCAACAACACAGTATTAACAATGATATTTCTTTTCGAATTAACGACCACTTGTAGCAAGCACGATGTCACCGATCCAAAAACCTGACGGAATATATTTTTTTTACTTACCTATTTGACATTTAATACTTATCATTCACTGACATTCGTTATTTTATTTACTTTAATTAATCTTGTAATATATTCTAATTTGGTTAAATATACTACTATGTAATTGATGTATTAACTATTTCAAAAAGTAATATTGTTATTTTGGGCGGAACATGGAAGATCGTATTGTTTAAAGAAACACTTTTGTACCACCTGTGTTGAACAAAATAAAGTTGATAATTGATGATTGATAATTGATATATTATAATAGATTTAATAAGTGAATATAGATTAAAGAGATAGATAAATGTTAATGGTTAAATAAGAAAAACTCTATATTAGGAATATGTATATTGAATCCCGGGTAAATGTAGTAAATTGAAATTAGTAAGTTTCTAGGATATTTTTGTCTATTAAAGATTCTTTTGTCTATTAAACACCTTTATCTCTTTCAGCCGCGGTATACCGTGGTAGCCTAGTAGTATGGGTAATGGACTGCCGAGACGAGGTCTCGGGTTCGATCCCAGGTTTCACCATGGCACACACCAATGACTTTTCGACGTTTTTCGAAGTTAGGTGTATTTATCGTAGGTTTATAAGTGCCCGGTTAGTGGCAATAGGATCGCCACCACCGCTACATTGGGACCTAAACATAAACTGGGGAAATGTGGGTGCTAGCACCTCTGCCTACCCCTTCGGGGATATAGGTGTGAGTTTATGCTGTATGTTATGTTATCTCTTTCAGTTCCATTCACCGTTGGTAGAATACAACATTTACTTCATGCACAACATTACCTCCAGTTCTTCTCGAAGATGTTCCTCCTCATCATTTTTTCCTCCTCTTTGTACGTTTTGCTGTAATGGCTAGTGTATCTGTCAAAAGCGATGTCTACGTGCTGTGGGATGGCAGGGTGCAGCATTTGGATGTTAGTTTGGAAATTCTTGCCTAAATCTTCTGCTTTAACACAGTAATCCGCTAAAAATATAATCTGAGTTTCAGGTGTTACATATCAAAATACCGATAGACAAAACCGACCCTGTAAACACAGAGTCTCTGTGCCGTCAGTGTAGAGGACAAAGCAGGACAAGCCTTTAATCATCCCACTGACAGCACAAATTCTCCAGTGAGCTCTGGCTACCCTACATACCGCTGGGAACACAACACGAAGTTATTATAACCACGGTATTCTGTACGACAGAGTACTCCCCCAGTCGAACCACTCAATTAGACGGAAATACCGCCATGTCCTACCTCCTAGAATGACATGTTGGTAGATGTAGTCCTAAAGAATCGGACAACATAGACTAAGTTAGACTGTCTAACTACAAACTTCAATATCAGCAATGGATAGAGCCCTTCACGAAAATCAGACTGAAAACCGACCCCAACCAAATTGGAAAAAGGTTCAGAGGATGAGAACATAGAAAAGTTTCTTTAAATAAAATGTTAAGATCACCATCAAGAAGTGTCAATTCCTCTTCAGAAACAGAATTCTTGAAATTGTAATAATTTGTGATGGTGTGATATATTAATCGCCCGATATCCAAATCATACATTTGTTGTATATGCCTGAAAAAAAAATAGATTACATAAGAACAGTATCGTTGAGGAAGTATGGAACAATTAAGATAAGATAAGATTCATTTATTTATAAGAATATTGTACCTATAAGAATTGTAACAAAGTTGGTTGTACATAATACTCTGCTGTCTTCAGCGTATAAATATTGAAAGGTAGTAATACAAATTCAAATAATGTCAGCATACAATTAATAATAATTCCTCGTTTAAATGAAATAGTCATATTAGAATTTATATAATTACAAAATGTCAATGTTTTGAGTCTAGGAAAGTTTTTCCTGGAATTGTAACATTTAATAAGAAGGAATTGGAATAGTTTATATTTAAATGTCTTAAGCTTTAGAACCTTAAAGTGATCACACAGCCGCTGCCGCCTGCGGTCATTTTTTTTTCTTTTTATACCACTTAAGTTGCAGACAAGCGCACGGCCCGCCTAATGGAAAGTGGTTACCGTGGCCGATGGACGTGTGTAACACCAGAGAAGCCACACTCGCGCTTCCGACCCTATAAGCACAAAGTCTCTGTGCCGTCAGTGTAGAGGACAAAGCAGGACAAGCCTATAGTCATCCCACTGACAGAACAAATTGTCCAGTGAGTTCTGGCCACCCTACTCACCGCTGGGAACACAACACGAAGTTATTATAACCGCGGTAGTCTGTAGGGCGGAGGTACATCCCCAGTCGGACTGCTCAATTGGGCGGAAAAACGGCCGTGTCCTACCTCCTAGTAATTCCAATTCCAGTCAAGGCGGGAGCAGCCCTCCCGTTTGAGAGTTAGGGTGGAGCCACTCAAAACGTAGAATCTAACAAAACCACTCCCGGTGACCGTCGGGATTGATGTCAGTTGAGATGTCCGAACGAAAAAAAGAGGATAATTTTATACCGTACAGAGCGCACCGTCTCAGTTCGCAATGTGTGAGGATGAATGCCCTGCCTATGGCGAGAGGTGCGATGATAGAGTGTAAATGTGTGCAACATGTCAAACAACCTCTTCAACTAAGTTAAATTTCTTGCGTTAGGAGAGGGTTCACATCTATAGTGTAATTACTGAGGTTCGAACTCGGAACCTCTCGACCATGAGGTTGACTCCTTAACCTCTAAGCCTAACCGGTGGGAGAGGTAATGTCGAACTTGAGCCGATTAAATCGTACGCCGTCTAAGGGTTGAAGGTTACTAGAGGAGAAGTTACCAGCAACGTATCCCATCAATTCTTAACTAGGCTAATATAATTAGGTATCAAAAACTTACCGTACAGGTATATCAAAACCATCAGCAGTTTTGTAGACGTACAGTGTTTTCTTTACTAATTTTTTTGTATATGTGTATTTACTGGCCCAGACGTCAACTGGCTTGTCGAACAGCTCTGTCTGGCCTGAAGTGTTTAAGTAAGAATATTTTCAATTTCAATTTATTTAATTTTCAATTTATTTCAATTTTCAATTTTTCAATTTATTTATTTTCTAAACAAACATTAACAGTAAGAATATACAATAATGTCAACGGGAATTAACGCGGTCATGGTATAGCCTGATAGTAATCATGGAACGTGAGAGAAATTATTCCATTAATACATACAATGACGCCTTTATCCCCGCAGAGTTAGGCAGAGGTGAATTAACACACACATTTTACCAATCTTTGAATTCAGTTCCACGTAATAGAAGGTGAGCGTATTGCCGTCTTCCAGGCACTATTGTTGACTCAAGCCATTCATCTGAGGCTGAGTCTGGCCTGTATATACATATATTGTTTATATGTTTTATTTTATTGTTTTATTTACGTATTTTATTTGGTCACTAAAATCTTCTACCGCCTGTTATCACGATATATGTTTGTTTTTAATATATTTACGGTATATTATTGTTTATCTTCATATTGTAATATAAGTACATAATTTCTACATACCCTCATGCATTATACTTTCACACTCGACTTCGACGGTTCGGCGACCGTGTGTAACTGGCAAATTAGGTTCCAGTTGAAAACCAGCGTCAGGTTTATACCTGGCACATGCTGAACTGGACACCTATTTGGTGTATCTGTGAGCCACTGTTTTACTTGTATTTTTTTTAATATGTTGTTGGTTATTGTTATCTCTGTGACCACCTTAAACCAAATAAATATTTCTTTCTTTCTTTCTTTCTTTCTTTCTTTCTTTCTTTCTTTCTTTCTTTCTTTCTTTCTTTCTTTCTTTCTTTCTTTCTTTCTTTCTTTCTTTCTTTCTTTCTTTCTTTCTTTCTTTCTTTCTTTCTTTCTTTCTTTCTTTCTTTCTTTCTTTCTTTCTTTCTTTCTTTCTTTCTTTCTTTTTTTCTTTCTTTCTTTCTTTCTTTCTTTCTTTCATATATGTCTGATGTTAAACAGCCCTATATCTTAGTCGGCTTAGTGTGACATCCCGGCAGAGTAGAATTTGGATCGCCACATCTCCCCCATTCTCAAAATAGTGCAACACAATTACCTACATAATATTTTTGACGTCAAGTTATTCTATCATTCATTATTTTGAGTTTCCGATATTTTGGCGCTGTTGCAAGCATCATGATCACGGAGGAACTGGGGTAGTGGCGGTGAATAAAGAAAAAGTTTTTTCTTCTAGGAGTAATTATATCGATCTACCCTCTTTCGAGTTCTTTTAATACGCGTATCTGCACTACTATTGGTTTCACTCTCACTACAAACTCGAACCCGATCTTTATCACGTTCACGACATACGATGCTCACTGTATCCACTCGCGATTTTGTTTTAGCTTGTTCCCGGTTGTTTTTGCAAAGACGGACCACTGGATGCCAGACGTTCGGCAGTTGAAACCCATCCTCACGATTGAAATTTTATACTTTTTTATTTCAATTTCTTCCCTTACCAGTCTTGGTATATAGTGGCGTTCTGTCGAAAGCATCTGAGGGTTATGTAGCTCGATCCAGTGGTTCGTACCGGACTCCAATAAATGTTGAGCGATTGCAGATTTATGCGGTTCATTGTTTTTGACTGCCCTGATGTGTTCCTTGATTCGGCATGTAACCGTTCTTTTTGTTCATGATAGTTTAAATACCTATATTTATCTTTTACAAACTGCGAAGACCCTTGTTTGCTGGTACTTGGCAAGTTAGATGTATGAAAGTTAGAATTACCCTCATTTTGATCCGTACTGCACGATGTATAACGTTGGACGCGTGGTGATGATAACACATTAGTAAGTTCTTGGTAAGAATGTCCAGTACTCGAGCTAACGCAAATATTTTCCCTGCGCACTATAGGAACACGTTTGAACACTTTTCGGAACAAAGATGAAGATTTTGGAGACCGATTATTTTCATTTTCCACGTTAGGTTCTTCGGATGAAATAAAGGAGAGCTCCAAATTTTTTTTTTATACTACTTAGTTGGTAGACAAGCACACGGCCCACCTGATGGAAAGTAGTTACCGTGGCCTATGGACGTCTGTAACACCAGAGGAGTCACAGTCGCGCTGCCAACCCTGCAAGTACAGAGTTTCTGTGCCGTCAGTAGAAGACAAATCAGGACAAGCCTTTAGTCTTCCCACTGACGGCACAAATTCTCCAGTGAGCTCTGGCTACCCTACTCACCGCTGGGAATACAACACGAAGTTATTATAACCGCGGTATTCTGTAGGGCGGAGGTACTTCCCCAGTCGGACTGCTCAATCGGGCGGAAATACCGCCGTGTCCTACCTCCTTAATTATAACCGCGGTATTCTGTAGGGCGGAGGTACTTCCCCAGTCGGACTGCTCAATCGGGCGGAAATACCGCCGTGTCCTACCTCCTTAACCTTCCTTCGACAGTCTTGATTATAGTGTAATTGACATGCACACATCGAAAGTTGACACAACAGAGACTGCTACGAGATCCTTTAGGTCTCGTTCCGCACTAGATGCAAAAGTTTACTAATTGTTCGCAACGAGACCGTTCGTTTTCATTCATAAAAATATTACATCCGATGTACCTAACGTAAAAAAAAAAATTATATCACTCTATCATTAAAGAAACATACAGAAATATCATTTGCCGAAACGGGATGGACATAAGATTTCACTTGCGCGATACTGAAACGTCGCAAACGAGACCTAAAAGATCTCGTTCCGCGTTGAACGTGTTAAACTAAGCTTATCACCGCTTCCTAGGCACTAATGGATAAGAAATGTATAAACAAACTCCACTGCGCCATTCAAGACGTCAATTTACTATTAGAAAAAAGATGCAGAATAACCACGGTAGCCTAGTGGTGTGGGTTATGGACTGCTGAGATGAGGTCTCGGGTTACCTAAACATAAACTGGCGAAATGTGGGTGCTAGAACTTCTGCCTACCCCTTAGGGGATATAGGCGTGAGTTTATGTTATGTAAAAGATGCAGAACTAATTCGTTCCTACAGGTACCTGTGAAGGTGAACGCAGACACGTTGGGTAAGAAACCCGCTGGTTTCTCATTATAAAGTAAGACATAGCAAAACATTTCGCTTGTCAGATTCATGTTGGCCATTGGAAACTCCTGTAACAACAAACGATTGTATAAAATAAAACGTTTGGGCCTCTCCAATAACATGTTGTGCTTCAGAAGTAGTAGGTACAGGAAAAGTAACATAAAATTTAACTATCAAAAAAGCCAATCAAAAAATCAAATCAATTGACCAGTCCCACTGGGGCCTCCGCCCTACAGAGTATCGTGGCCATAATAACCTCATGTAATGTCCCCGGCGGTCAGTCTTGTGAGCCAGGACTCACTGCAGAGTTTTTGTGCTGTCAGTGGGAAACCCAAAAACTTCTCCTGCTTTGCCTTCTGCACTGACACCGTCTCTCCTGGTGTTACACACGTCCATAGGCCATGGTAACCACTTTCCACCAGGTGGACTGTATGCTTGTCTGCAAATAAGTGTTATTAAAAAGAAATTCCTGTTGTTTTCAATATCGGTACAGTTGTTCCCTGAGATACCTAGGTGAACATACTAAGGTCCCCGTAAGGGCCACGAGCCGGTGGTGAGCAAGGGGGAGAAATGTCACAATTTTTCAAGTTATTTACTTGTATACTTATTGAAAACTAACAATATCAACTGGACAAATTTTAATGAGGTATCGTTAGAAGCCTTTTAGTCGTCCACTGGTCATAGGCTATATAACGTGTCACTGAATCTAAAGTGGCGCCCTCTAGCTGTCATAAAGTACTGTGATAAGAAATAAATTTGAGATAAATACGTCGTGTTTGATATCAACTGAAAGGGCTTAATTAGTACATTTCAAATATGTGTAAATTATACCTATTTCTTGCCCCAAAATAATATAAATAAAACTAAAATAAATAATAAATAATTTTAAAACTAAAACCCGACTACAGAAAAAGCATTAAACAAGAAAATATCGAGGATAGCCATGGTCGTACGTCCCTTTTCCCTACAATCGTTGTTTTGTTTGACTAAGTGGCATACGTGGCTATCCTAGATATTTTCTTGTTTAATATTTTGTCAGTAGTCGGGTTTTATTTTTAAACAATTTTTTTTACTTCGACGACCGAAACGCATCATCAGACGGCCCACCAGAAGGTTCATACATAGAGAAGTTTTTACCTCAGAATAACGTAAAAGAGAACTTTATACCGTGTAAATGATCCCCTTGTCAGCATAGTAGAAAACCTTGTTGATACCTCCGAGAAAATCAATGCGGGAACGATTTTTTTCTACGCTGCTCCTGTTGACAGAGATGAGAATATTAAGGTAAGATGCCGTGACCAGCCGCAGACAGGCGCTGCTGTCTGAGGTTACCAAGTTTAAAAAAAAACAAATTTTAGTTTTATCTTACCTTTAAGGTGGTTACTTGCTTTAAATATTGCCTATTTTTGACTAAAATCCATAAAAGCGTTATTTCGTTTGACAAGGTTCCATAGAAATAATACCAGTCCCGCAATCCGCTGAATTACCCAAAACTATGTATTTAAATTTTTTTCACACACATTACTTGATAAACTTGCAAATGGCGCCGCTTATAGACGGCGCCATTGGGAAGCCGCAATGAATTAAAGTAATTAGCAAATTATCATATACATATTTATTTCATGGTAGTTCAGCTTTTTGTTCAATGGATAAGTGAATTAAATACTTTCATTTTCGTAAATATACTTTTTATGGTTCCGTTAGTACCTAAAGGGTAAAAAGAGAACCCAGTTACTTAGTACCCGGGTTCCATTTTTACCCTTCTGCTGTCTGTTCGACCGTCTTTATGTCACCAGGTTGTATCTTATGTTGAAATGTTGACAGATAATGTAGGTATTTGTGTTCCTTAGCTATAATAATAAATACTTAAAACCGAAACACCGAAAAAAAGAATTCTTTAAAAGTAGCAGGCAGCAAAATCATAAGAAACAAACGAATGTCGGCCGACAAGATTAGCATTTTCCCTTGAAGAAAGTAACGATAATTATTGACGATTTATACATTAATATACTCACTCCCGTAAATCCCCGAAATGGTCGGCAGAGGTATAATAACACCTCCGTTTCGCCAACTATGATTATTGTTTATTAATTTATTGCATTTATTTCTTAGTATTCAAAATCCAATTATAAATTAATTGGATTTTTTCAAATTATATACCAAAGTTATCCAGTGGTGTCAAAGTAACTACGGTATCTAAATAGTCACCATATTTCAAAAGGCTTCTTTAGTGTAGTCCGGAAATCCAGTGTTTCTCCCTTGAAATGATATTCCGACGGCCAAATAATTTCATGTTTATCGTCACCTAATAATAAAAAATACAAGTTTCAAAAATGTTGTACCATTTTTATATTTCTAGGTGTGCAAAATCCCCTCGGACCCCCCCCCCCCCCTGGAGCCGGTGGAAGAGGTTATGACGGAATCGAACATGCCAAAACGCACGACGCCTGTGGGTCGTGTTTGGTTGCCGAAGGTGAGGTTAACAGACATATCCCTCGCACCCCGGCCGATCCAGGGCCACCTGTCTCGATCTGGCCCTCGTCTCGGGTGTGGGGACCACGGAATCCCCAACTCGTAAATGGGGAGGCGCGCCGCCCCGCAAAGTACTATCGGAGCTTACACGAACATCACTTATGGATATAGGTATTTAAACTATAATGGTCGTAAAAAACCACGCGTTTCTATTCAAAAAAGTATGTGATAATAAAAAATATATATCTCGAGACCCGAGTAAACTTTTATTACCCATGATGACGACAAGCTTGTATAAAAATAATAGCTTTTGTATGTGTATTCAGATTTTTAATAAGATACCAAAAGAATTAAGAGAGCTACCTCAACCACGATTTTCCCATTCTTTAAAGAAGTGGCTCACGGATAGATGTTTTTACACAGTGAAAGAATTTATAACACATAAAAATAAATAGGAGTAAATAATGTAAGTAGACTTATTAAAAATTTAATGAAAGTAATTAGAATACCTATATGATGTGACTACTGAAACTAATTACTTATTGAGACAAGCTGTAATAATTTATTGACATTCAAAATATTGTATTATTATTTACCAAATTCCATAAATTGATGACTGTAAGAACTGATAACATTTCCTGTATCTAATATTAATAACTAATAAAATTTGCATGCTGCAAATTGCAGCTAAGCATGCTGTGCATTAACATAATATTGTAAGATCCATGTTACCATGTTTAAAAGCAAATACATACATACATACATACATAAAATCACGCCTGTCTCCCATAGGGGTAGGCAGAGATCACGGATCTCCATTTGCTACGATCCTGACATATTACTCTCGCTTCATTCACTCTCATTACATTCTTCATGCATGCTCGTCGGTTTAGAGTACTCCTGACCTGCCCCTTTTCTAAAACTTCCCCGATTTGGTCCAGGTATGTGCGCCTAGGTCTTCCCCTTCCGACGGCACCATCCACACTCGCCTCATACACCTGTTTCGTTAGTCTTCTTTCATTCATTCTCTCAACATGACCAAACCATCTCAACATTCCTCTCTCAATTCTCATCACTACATCTTCTATCACTCCACATCGTTCTCTTATCACGCTATTTCTCACTCTATCTTTCAAGGTCAAGCCACACATACTTCGCAACGCACGCATTTCTACTGCATTTACTCTACTCTGATGCTTTTTCTGCCACACCCAACTTTCACTACCATACATAAGAGTCGGCACCAATACTCCTCCATGTACAGCCAGTCGTGCCTTTTCGGACACTTTCCGGCTGCTCATAAAGTTGTGTAGTGCCCCATTCACTCTATTTCCAGCCATCACTCTCCTTTCAACATCTTCTTCATGCTTTCCATCTCTCGTAAACAATGTTCCCAAATATATGAACTCATTCACTTGTTCCACTTTTTCTCCATCTATACAAATCCTACACTCTGTCACACATTCATCTCTTTCAAAAACCATAACTTTTGTCTTACTAACATTCACTTTCATTCCTTTCCTCTCAAAAGCTTCATGCATAGTTGTTACCATCTCCTGCAACTCATCTGCCGATGACGCCAGTAAAACCTGATCATCAGCATAAAGAAGACATTTGACGAGTAAATTCTTCATTCTTAAACCACATTCTTTATCTTTCAAATCTTGCAAACAACTGTCCATGAATAAGTTAAACAGCCATGGTGACGCTACACATCCCTGTCTAACCCCTTTTTGGATACTAAACCATTCAGTGTATGACCCATGTATCCTCACGCAAGCTCTGGAATCCTCATAGAGAGACTTCACAGCTCGAATAAGGTTGCTGCTCACCCCATACATAGACAGTACCGACCAAAGTTCATTCCTCACCACTTTGTCATAGGCCTTTTCCAAATCCACAAATGCGCAATAGACCTTTTGACTCTTGGCCAAAAATTTCTCGGCTATGCTTCGCAATGAAAAGACCTGATCCGTACATCCCATTCCCTTTCTAAAACCCGCTTGTGCATCCCATATTTTCTCATCGGTTTCTTTCATAACTCTCTCAATCAACACTTTCGCATACAGTTTGCCGACGACGCTGAGTAGGCTAATGCCCCTGTAGTTTTTGCAGTCTTGATGCGAGCCCTTTCCTTTGTAAAGTGGAACTATAACGGCCTTACACCAATCACTTGGTACACGACCGCTAACCCAACATATGTTGAAAAGGCGGCACAACTGACTTGCTACAAGGCCCTGTCCAGCCTTCAGCATCTCGACTGTCACCTTATCATATCCCGCTGCTTTACCAGCTTTCATACTTCTTAATGCACTCACAACTTCATTCATACTAATACCACTTTTATCAGTATCAACATAGTCATCCATCACCGAGGTTAGTGCATGTACACCATCCTCTCTTTCAAACAAGCTTTCAAAATAGTCCTGCCATCTTTTTAACACACATTCCTCACCTTTTACAATACTTCCATTCTGGTCTCTAATAGCGTTCAGCTCGGAGCTCTGTGTTTCTCCTCTGGCTAAACGAATGGACTTCCAAAAGAACTTAATGTTCGTCTGGAAATCCTCAGATAACCTTTCATCAAACACGTCTTTTTGTTCCTTTTTCTTTCTAGCAATCACTCCTTTCACTATCCCTTTCAGTCTTCTATATTTATCTTTCGCTTCATCCACATTCTCAATTGTAGCTTGCTGCATTCTCTCATTAGCTCTGACTGAGAGCCAGTCAAGCCACGCTTTCTTTTTCTCACATACCAACTTTTGCACTTCTTTATCCCACCATGCATGCTTCACCTTTTGCACTTTACTTCTTTTACTTATACCACATACTTGGGAAGCCACACTCACAATCTCATCTTTGAATACCTTCCATAACTCCTCAATCTCACAAATACTATCAAGATCATGAAACCTTTCAGTTAATTTGCTTCCATACTCCTCTCTCACTTTATCTTCTTGCAAGTTTTCTACTTTTATTCTTTCTAGAACACTTATGGGCTCACGCCTTCTACGTCTCCATCCTTTAAAGAGATCACTTATACGGCACATAACCAAAAAGTGATCTGTATGGATACCCACACCGCGATATACCCTAGCGTCTAGAATATTTTTTTCTCAATCTTTCATCCACTATTACAAAATCAATCATACTTTTACTGACATTCTTCGCTTCTCTTGTATACATATGAATCCTTTTGTGTCGAAACATCGTGTTTGACACACAAAGGTTCCATTCCAAACATACTTCAAGCAAACCTTTACCATTTTCGTTCACTCGTTCATCTCCGTACTTGCCAAGAACCCTTTCAAATCCATCTCGTTTCAGTCCTACCCATCCATTAAAATCACCTAGCATTATGATTCTTTCATTATCCTTACATTCTCTTAATACATCTCTTAAACTCTCTCAAAACTGTTCTCTTTCTTCTTGTACTTCCTGGGACGTATTCGTACCGGAGTCTACAGGAGCATAAACCCCTACGACAAAAATACAAGTGAGTCCCACTTTCATTCTCATCCACATCAGTCTAGCATTCACACATTCGAATATATTCACACACTCAGCCATTCTAGCAGATAGGATGACACCAACTCCTTGGCAAGCTCTGTCGGTATTGGGTACTCCCGACCAGTACGCGGTGTAGGGTCCGTGCTTGGTGGTGTCACATCCTTTCCTCTTCGTCTCATTCACACAAAGCACATCAATCCTTCTTTCATCCATCATCTTACAAACATCATTCATTTTTTCTTCCATTCCTCCTCCAACATTCAACGTAGCAAAACGGCTCTCCGTGAGCCACTTTTCGCCCCCACTGGAAACGAGACGTGACGGGTGGCGTACCGCGTCGCCGCCATGCGGATGATTAATTTTTGGAATCATTGCGTTCCCACGAGTCATAGGGAAAATAAGGTCCACCCCCGCAGAGCCCTTTACGGAGGTAAGGCGGAATCTCAAGTGTGTCCTGTGACCGCCAACACAGACACCCTCCGTTACACCAGCTTGCCCTCTGGTCACGAATCCTTGGCACGGGTCGGCTAACACCTTGGATCGGGGTTTTTTCTCGGGTATGCTCCCTGAGAGTTGGTTTTATTTCGGAGTGACCTTCTCCTAGATGGTTGCAGACCAATACTGACGAGGCCCATCTCCCCGGTTTTGATTTCAGAGTTTTCCTTCTCTTAGACGGGTTGCAGCCCAATGCTGACGAGGCCCATCTCCCCGAAAAAATAAAAGCAAATAAATTATTCTTATTCTTATTCAGTATCAAAACAAACGGGATATTTACCATGTTTCATTGTAAACGAATATTCACGAAATATCGGAAACTTAAAACAATGAAACATGGTAAATATCCCGTTTATTTTGATACTGATCACTCATGGAATTGGAATTATTTTAACCGACTTCTAAAAAGGAAGAGGTTCTCAATCGGTACGTTTTTTTATGTATTTTTTTTATTTTTATGTATTCCTCTGTGAGATTTATGATCCGATTAAAATGTTTTTAGTTCGATGCAGAATAGCTGTCACTTGCCAAAATTTATTTAGTTTGGGCTAGTCGTTTTAATTTTAAAAATATTTACGTATGTGTGCTTTGACATGTATATTTTTGACCGACTTCTCAATATTTTTCGATATTTCCGTCATTTATAATTAACAACATTAAAAATTATTTTTACATTGGGATTGGTTGACAAGAAGGCTGATTTATTCTTTGCTCAGAGGATTGGTATTGCCATTCAACGTGGCATGCCGCCATCCTTCTGGCCACCCTCCCGGTTGACATCAATGGGGAAGAATTCTTTGATGCCTCAACCTACAGGATTGTGTAGGTATATTTTATATTGTTTTTATATTTTAATTTAGACAAATTCCATGTACAGTAAGCTGCAAAAGTGCATGGCCATTACACATACTAAATCGTTTGCGCTGGTATTCAACGCCATCTGTTGACGAAGAAAAATGGTTCATAAATATCTTACTAGATGCCGTCGCGCTACTTTTCAAATGTAAAAAAAACTATCAAAGTAGTTTATTATATGTATATGCAAAACATCCATTTTCACTTCTTTTTGTATATTATCAATATTTTCGTTACATTAATTTATACAAACACAAATTAATCAACATAATATAATTACAAAAACACAATGCTCTCTGCAAGGTTCGAACTAGAAACCTGGAAAATTGGTTAACATTGCACATGACTAATGTGTTGAAATAGAATATTACTAGATTTTTGTAGTTTAACTTAATATTTTAATCTCAGAGGGTGAACTTAATTTATAATTAAATGAACTACGTGGGTAGTTTAGTTTATTTAATAGCTGCCTATACTCAGTGACTTGCTAGTTTGTTCATTCGCTAATATCATTCCTATTTCTATTATCGTTGAGCTGAGTTAACCAAATATTTTTTACTAAAATGAGTACGCGATGCAATATTGACATGTCGACAAGAGCAAAAATAATATGCCCTGCATGATCGAGGAAAAACATGTCTGAAATAGCACGAGAGATTGGCATAAACGTAAGTGTGTCCTGTTATATAACTTATATATAAATAATCCAATTGTTTTATTTCAATGTAAAAGATACTTCAATTGTTATTTTATAATTTATTTTTCTTTGTTGTCGCGAAAAACAGTGGTCTTATGGGTGCAATGATTCGAAGAAGAGGGTTCTTTGAAACACCATCAAAGAAGTGGCTGATCACAATTAATAGACACAACGCAACAGAAAGAAAGAAAGAAAGAAAAAAACATTTATTCACGAACACACAACGTACAGAGAGTCAGACAAATATATATACACAAAAACGACAGCATGCAATGATAAGGGATTATGAGGAAAATTAATTAATGGCGACAAAGCATTACGCCGGTTTGTTTGACACAAGTGTGGATACTGTTCGTCGCGTCTTGCACAGTGAAGGTTTGCATTTTAGGAGGCATGCTGTAAAACCATTACTGACGGACAGCCATAAAAGAGCGCACTTGAGTTCGCGTTGGAGTACTCCAATTACGACTGGAGTAACTTCATCTTTACTGATGAAAAAACCTTTAAGTCGAGTCAACATGGGCGTTTAAATTTATGGCGTCGAGATGTGACAATACCAGACACAGCAGAGATCACGTAGTGCCCAATATGGAGTCTGGTCGTATAACAGTGAACATGTGGGGACGGATGAGTGCTGCTGACCCAAGAGAACTCATTCGAGTGCCTAGTCGAGCAAATAGTTTCCATTATATAGATGTGTTGGAGGAGACTATGTTGCTAACAGTTCGAAACGTGTTTCCTGAGGAAGAAGTTCCTGTAATAAAATTTGTGCAGGATAATTGTCCCATACACTGTTCGCGTAGTGTGCAAAAGTGGTTTGGCCGGCATGATAACATTTCTATTATTCCATGGCCTGCTAGATCTCCGGATATAAATCCCATTGAAAACTTGTGGGGTATTATTGTCCAACGATGGGAAAATCAAAACGAGTGGACCCCAGATGCCTTAGAGAAGCATTGCTTAAAAGTATGGGACAAAATACGTGGTTCTGATATATGTAAAAACCTCGTTAGCTCAATGCGTTCCCGCATGCAAGCTGTTATCGATCAGAACGGTGGTTACACGAAGTATTAACATAATTGTTTAGTTTATTTAGTGGTAGTATTTTATAAGTGCTGACCGAAATCTGATATTCTATTAATAGTAAATTGTTATACAATTTATTATAAGTTTAACTTCTAATATATTTGTATTGCGTAAGTAATAATAATTCATTGATAAGTGTTTACTTAAATAACAATGTTTCATTGAAAACGATGCTGTTGAAAAAAAATATTTCAGGCTTCACTTTTTAGTAGCTAGATTTACTGTTGTTTAAATTTTATGTGCAGTCAAGTTAAACTTGCTATATCACATTACATCACAGGAAACTAACTTTTTAAAGTATTTCGGTCTCCAGTTTATTTTAATTGAGTTTACAAAAGCTTCAATCTTCTTTCTGATATCGGAAACGAAAACTTAAGCTATGTCCTCAATGAAAATTATTAATATTATGCTACCACTAAGAAATAAAAATTATTAATGTAGGTACTATATAGAAAAATTGTATAAACTTATGAAAGAAAGAATAAAGCGTTTATAAATAGGAAATAAATATTTTTGATTAAATTGCTTTATGATTTGTAAGTTACGAATATAATCATCATTCTCTGAACCTTTTTCCCAACTCAGTTGGGGTCGGCTTTCCAGTCTAACTATGATGCGGGTGAACTTCGATATTTTCAGTGAAGCGACTGGCATATGACCTCCACTACCAATGGTCTAATGACCAACAGCGATAAGTTCCAAGTTAGACTGGTTGGACTTTTGAGGGCTCCAACTACCCGTAACGACTGCCATAGATGTTTGTATGGCAACCGGGACCGACGGCTTAACGTGCTCTCCGAGGCACGAACAGACCAGTGCAAACAGTCTCATTCATGCATACAACTTTTTTGCACTGAGCGGGGATCGAACCCGCGCCTCGTGCGTAGCAGTCGCGTGTACTACCGCCACAAGTTACTGATCCAAAATAAACACCTACCTACTTTTTTATTAAGATGACAAATATATTTGCGGAGGTAGGTATACAATATCACTATTAACAATGAAACGGTAGTTAATAATGACAACCGTATTAATGTCGCTTTCTAATACGCTTATAGCTAGTAAAACCACTGGCGCCATCTAGTTTATTTTTTATAAGCTGGGGTATGACAGTTCATAGGATTATCGATCTTAAGCTATCCATGCACTTTTGCAGCTTGCTGTACATTATGTAATCAATAAATAAATAAAAAACTTATAGGTAATTCTATTTCATAGGTATTGGACCTTGGACTCCGGAGATAGATCCAACGAACTTTTCGAAATTAAATAGGAATTG
This sequence comes from Eilema griseolum, assembly GCA_963662185.1. Lineage (NCBI taxonomy): Eukaryota > Metazoa > Arthropoda > Insecta > Lepidoptera > Erebidae > Eilema > Eilema griseolum. The sequence goes on from OY759254.1 coordinate 2,828,365, forward strand.
GGAAATTATTGGTTTTGAGCTAGTTTTATGACAATCCTGTTACACGGCAGGCGATATTTGGCAGACGATAGTCAAGTGTCTGCCTACTATGTCTATGATGCAATCAATTGAAATAACATGGCCTCTGTTTAGTTTTAAGCATGTTTGTGTTGCACCAAAACTAAAATGTATTTTCTTTCTTTCTTCTTTCTTTCTTTTCTCTCGCGTTAGGCACCAACTACTAACAGAGCAGTAAATCTGTAAATTCTGTAATTTTTCTCTTATCTTTATAATGTTATTTAATAGATTTTACTTTTTAAAATCGGTTTTTCAACGTAGTTTCTTTTATCTATCGTGAGTATTGCTGTGTTTTATTTAGTTATTTATTTGATTTTTTTATATTATTGTATTTTTGTGGTACGATTTTGGTACTTCTTATATTATTATGAGATACACTGAGCCCAATTTATCAATTATATTTGTATGAAAATTATTTTTCAAAAACAAAACAACATGCTAGTGGAGTCTCAAATATTAAAATTAAAATAACTCACCAACTAGAACATATCCAGATATTAAATAAAAACAAAGAAACAACACGAAAATGGTGGGAAATGCAGCCATCTTGTTGTAGGGCGAATACAGGATTGATCTCAGTAACATATCAATTTGCCATTTTATAGGTAAAAGCATATCTGAGGCATTGTACACACTGGCCATTTGTGTAACTCACAGCAAGTTTCATGTGATATTTTAACCACTTTTTAATGCCACATAGGTGGCAGACAAGCACACCGTCTATCTGATGGAAAGTGGTTACCGTGGTCAATGGATGTGTACAATATCCACGGTTTCACACTTGCGCTGCCAAACATGTAGAAGTAAAGTGTATTACTATGTTTTTTTATCTAGGACACGCAATATTGACTTCACCTCGCCTAATGGTAAGCTGAAGGCAAATTCTTAGGAAAGAGGGTCAATATTACAGACACTAAGTAAAGTTACAATGGTGGCACTCAGCTTGACGGCCTCATCAGATGCTTTTTCCCGCCCCGCTTAAACGAGCCGGGACTGTAGGAAGAAGATAACACATGAGCTGGTAATATAATCCAAGTCTTGGTGCTGCAGCAAAGAAAAGAGTCTCCAAACCGCTTGATACGGCAAGAGCAAGACGCTCGTATATTTTGCACAGTTTGAGGGTGATATCTAAGCCCTGCACGTGTAGTCCCGTGTAGGAAAGGAGAGGGTGGGATTAGTTGAAAGAGCTCACCATAGTAGAGACCGTAAAATACAGCGATCTCTACGCATGTGCAAAGACCTCCCTATAAAAACCTTCCAATGCCCTTCTTGATGAACCCAATATTGCAGTTGCTTGGAACAACGCAGCAGGAAGTCACAGCGCAAGCGTGCGGAGGATTAAATTCCTTTCATACCTCAATGTGCGCACAGGGTCCGGCCCCAATGTATTAGGGTGAATTCCCTGGCTACTGGTGCAGTGCCCTCATGACATTACTTCCAGTTAGTCCCACCCTCTACTTTCCTGCACAAGACAACACGAGCAGGTCTTAGATGTCACCCACATACGGTACAGAATATCCCATCAAGAACCAAGCGAACGGAGACTCTTTCCTTTGTCGCACTATTAATGTCTGGAATTCGTTACCAGCTCACGTGTTTCCTTCTTCGTACAGTCACGGGTTCTTTAAGCAGGACGTGAAAAAACTTATGATGAGGCTGATTGTAACAAGCTTACCATCAGGCGAGGCGGAATCTAGCTAACGTGTCCTATATAAAAAGACTACAATAAAGTTAGTGTCATTAAGCAAAAAATCATTACCGCACTTTATTACAACACAAGCTGTTTAGAACAGGTGTTGGCTCACAGGTGAGATTGACAGGTTCTCCGAAGATTTCCCTTCAACCTAGTTTTGCCATAATTATTCCAGACCACCTCTGAAATAAATTTTTATTCAGATCCATGTAACCATTCCATTTTAAGATGCGATTGAGCTTCACACAGGCCCATAAACCCCAAGCCTCGAAAGAAATATCTATGCTCAGTGAATTTCAGCTCCTCCGCCGCCGTCACAGCCTCGTTTACCCGCAGCCCTGTCCAAGAGACATCCATAAAACGTTTACTGCTAAACTAAAATAGAGTACACGTGACGTGATTGATGTCTTTTGTGTGTACATGGTACTTTATACTCGTGATAACATTAATTAGATAAGAGTTACCAAAACTAATAGAAAATAGGCAGCATTATTATAATGGTGGTGATTTTAATGAGATCGACAAAATTACGTTCATTAATAACCTTTGTGGAAAAATCAAGTTCGTCAAACAGTAGGGGAGTTTAGGTATTTAACAGCATCGTTATAATTTTTGCATATAAGTCGGAAGTTTTTTTTATACCACTTTTGTGGCAGACAGGCACACGGCCCACCTGATGGAAAGTGGTTACCGTGGCCTACGGATGTGGGTAACGCCAAAGGAGTCACACTCGCGCTTGCGTCCTTGTAAGCTCAGAGTTTCTGTGTATATGTGAAGACAAAGCAGAACAAGCCTGTATTCTTCCCACTGACAGCACAATAACTATCCAGTGAGCTCTGGCTACCCTACTCACTGCTGGGAACACAACACGAAGTTACTATGGCCGCGATATTCTGTAGGGTGGAGGTACTTCCGCAGTCGAACTGTTCAAGTGGACAGAAATACCGCTGTGACCTACCTCCTTGTAAAATATATGATTCCGGGGTCCCATATGAGTCTGGGGCTCCTTTAAATCTGATGACTTGGTGATGGCTTGGTTTTTTCGTCTACCCGTATTTGCATTATGATGATGCCAGACTCCAGGGCACGTCGTGGTAGCGACGGTTAGGCTTATCAGGAAGGACAAAGTTCAGAGGCGACACAGTAGCCTCTCGTACCGGCTGATGACACAGGTGGTTTCCGGGAATATCTGATGATCGCTGCAATCTTTGGATGCGACCGATATGTTCTTCGGATGACGATGATGAACATTCCCTCGATTTTTCGAAAACGAAACCACTGTCAATCCACAGATACTACAAAAGAAGTTTTAAAGTCTAGACTATAATTATATATACGCTTATAGTTCATTTTTTTATACATGACACGTCAATTAGACTTCGCCTCGCCTGATGGTAAACTGAATTCAAAGTCTCAGAAAAGAAGATCATCATTACTTACATTACACCCTGTTACAATGGTGGCACTCAGCTTGGCGGCCCCATCAGATGCTTTTTTCTGCCCCGCTTAAACGAGCCGGGACTGTACGACGAAGATAACACGTGAGCTGGTAGTATAATCCAAGTCTGGGTGCTGCAGCAAAGAAAAGAGTCTCCAAACCTCTTTATCTGGCAAGAGCAAGACGCTCGTATATTTTGCACAGTATGAGGGTGATATCTAAGCCCTGCACGTGTAGTCCCGTGTAGGAAAGGAGAGGGTGGGATTAGTTGAAAGAGCTCGCCATAGTAGAGACCGTAAAATACAGCGATCTCTACGCATGTGCAAAGACCTCCCTATAAAAACCTTCCAATGCCCTTCTTGAAGAACCCAATATTGCAGTTGCTTGGAACAACGCAGCAGGAAGTCACAGCGCAAGCGTGCGGAGGATTAAATTCCTTTCATACCTCAATGTGCGCACAGGGTCCGGCCCCAACGTATTAGGGTGAATTCCCTGGCTATTGGTGCGGTGCCCTTATGACATTACTTCTAATTAGTCCCACCCTCTACTTTCCTGCACAAGACAACACGAGCATGGCTTAGATGTCACCCATATACCGTACAGAATATCCCATCAAGAACTAAGCGGTTCGGAGACTCTTTCCTTTGTCGCACAATTAATGTCTGGAATTCGTTACCAGCTCACGTGTTTCCTTCTTCGTACAGTCCCGGGTTCTTTAAGCAGGATGTGAAAAAGCTTATGATGAGGCTGCCAAGGTGAGATTCATCATTGTAACAAGGTAATTGGTTGCGCCGATAGTAGAATTTGTATTTTTCCGCTCAAATAGTAGTAAATTCGAATCGCCTTTTATTGTTTAACACTGAACACACGCTCCCTATACCCATCTCCCTCCCGCACTACCTTTAAAGTGAGATAGCAATAGTTTTCGCCCCGCCAATGGTTGAAATGGCCGCATTTTGACTTCCGCTTTGAACTAGAATCAGCAATGGCGGCTGCGCGCGCGACTCTTAGAAATTAATAATGTTTGTTGGATTTTAACCGCTTTCATAGACCTTTACCGATCGGATTGTGCCTCTCGTGTGTCCCTCAAGTGATTTAGTGATGTGGGCAGCAGCTCCTGAGCCAGGAAGAGAAGACCGGTGCACCGGGCCCGACAGCACGTGGCGTCATAAAGGTTAGTGCATCCTCTCCTAATTTCTTGGGTTGCATTCAATGCCTAAACCACCTCCGCGGCAACCCGATCACCTATCTTGTTTGTTGTGTAAAGTGTCATATGAAACATGGTAGCTTCACCCCCGCATAATACAGTCCACTAGCTCAGGTGGCATGAGAATCGCGCCACCAGTAATGGTGGCCGTCATTTCTGAGACTTTGCCTTCAGCTTACCATCAGGCGAGGCGAAATTTAACTAACGTGTCCTATTTAAAAAAACTACATTAAAGTTAGTGTCATTAAACAAAAACTGGCTCACAGATGAGATTGACAGGTTCTCCGAAGAATTCCCTTGAACCTGATTTTGTCATAATTATTCCAGAAAACCTCTGCTATATATTTTATTCAGATTCCATTCCATTTTTTGATGCGATTGAGCTTCACACAGGCCCATAAGCCCCAAGCCTCGAAAGAAATATCTATGCTCAGTGAATTTCAGCTCCTCCGCCGCCGTCACAGCCTCGTTTATCCGCAGCCCTGCCCAAAGACATCCATAAAACGTTTACTGCTAAACTAAAATAGAGTACACGTGACATGATTGATGTCTTTTGTGTGTACGTGGTACTTCATACTATTGATAAAATTAATTAGATAAGAGTTACCAAAACTAATAGAAATTAGGTAGCATTATTTAAAATTTAATGAGTTTGTTAATGGTGGTGATTTTAATGAGATCGACAAAACTTCGTTCATTATAATAACCTTTGTTGAAAACTCAAGTTCGTCAAAATGTAGCGGAGTTTAGGCATTTAACAGCATCGTTATAATTCTTGCATATACCTCGGAGTTTTTTTAAACCACTTATGTGGCAGACAGGCGCACGGCCCACCTGATAAAAATTGGTTACCGTGGCCTATGGGCAGGAGTCACACTCCCGCTGCCGACCTAGTAAGCTCAGGGTTTCTGTGTATCGGTGAAGACAAAGCAGAACAAGCCTGTAGTCTTCCCACTGACATGACAAAAACTTTCCAGTGAGCTCTGGCTACCCTACTCACTGCTGGGAACACAACACGAAGTTACTATGGCCGCGTTATTCTGTAGGGCGGAGGTACTTCCCCAGTCGGACTGTTCAAGTAGACGGAAATACCGTCGAGTCCTACCTCCTTGTAAAATATATGATTCCGGGGTGCCATATGAGTCTGGGGCCTCTTTAAATCTGATGACTTGGTGATGGCTTGGTTTTTTCGGCTACCCGTATTTGCATTATGATGATGCCATACTCCAGGGTACGTCGTGGTAGCGACGGTTAGGCTCATCAGGAAGGACAAAATTCAGAGACGCCTCTCGTAACGGCTGATGACACAGGTGGTTTCCGGGAACATCTGATGATCGCTGCAATCTATGGACGCGACCGAGATGTACCTCGGATGACGATGATGAGCATTCCCTCAATTCTTCTAAAACGAAACAACTGTCAAACCACAGATACTACTAAAGAAGTTTTAAAGTTTAGATAATATTTCTATACGCTTATAGTTATTTTTTTATACATGACACGTCAATTAGACTTCGCCTCGCCTGATGGTATACTGAAGGCAAAGTCTCAGAAAAGAAGGTCATCATTACTTACATTATACCATATAGGTATTTAAACTATCATGGTTACTCACAACAGTATCAAAATAAACGGGATATTTACCAAATCGAAGCACATAAGCGGCGTTCTTTTTTTTTTTTTTTTTTTTTTTTTATACCACTAAGTTGGCAGACAAGCACACGGCCCACCTGATGGGAAGCGGTTACCGTGGCCTATGGACGTATGCAACACCAGGGGTGTCACACTCATGCTGCCGACCCACAAAAGAATGGATACAATAGACGGATAAGACCACCCAGACTCACCACAATTATACCCCGGAACTGTTAGGTGGAAAGACAGCCAGCCTTTTTACCCTACATCAAAGGAGTGTAACTTAGAATGACTTATATATTAATGAATTAATCAATATTCATTTAAACAAAATTTTACGAACATTTTTCTGATAAACTAATAACTGATAAAATATGAGATAGTATTCATTTGAGTATCTCCTAATGAATCTCTCTACTCAATTGGAGGTCTCTTTCAACTATATGACCTTTTGGCTGCCTAAAGAAGGCCTTATAACACATGTTTACAAATAACCTAGTTTCTACCACGCCAGGTAACATTGTTAAATCTTGGTTAACTCTTTCCCACTCAAAATTTAAGTTAGGGAACACCCAATCAAGAATAAAATTGCCATTGTCTATCACTACAGGCCCGGCCTTAGCAATGGCTTTGCGCAATTTCACCTTACCTCCAAACATAGCCTCAATCTTCTTTTTAATAGGAATATATGCCATTGGCACCACTTCAATTGGAACTCCTTTTTTATAACGGTCGCCTAGCTTCTTAGCATCTTTAGTGTAATCAGCAATTACAATAAGCTTTTTCGAACAGGAAGCAATAATTTTTTCCTGAAGCAAACAACCACCGCTTCCTTTGATTAAAGTCATTTTACTGTCCACCTCGTCGGCTCCATCAATAGTAAGATCTATAACCGGACTCGTGTCCAGTTCACCTAGTATTAGGTTATGTTTTGTGATTAGCCGTTTGGCTTGGAATGATGTCGGTACGCAGGTCACCTTCAAGTTTTCTGTTTCTGCCAGGCGTTGTACAGCATATACAACCGAAGAACCACATCCGATACTGAGAATAGAATTATTTTGAACGAAATTATCAACTGCGTAACTGGCAGCAGCTTGTTTGGCTTCTTCGAGAGACATTTTTACGTTTGTGCTTGTGCTGTATGACCGACAAATCTTACTAACAGATGCACTACACGTCAAGGCCCTCGCTGTGTAGATTTTAAGTAACATTCAATATATAAATGTATTATATGTTCTTTAGAGTAAACGTTTATTTTGGTTTGGTCAAATGACAAAAAAAAGATCGCTAACATCCTGAAGAAGGTAACTGTCAAAACTATTTTCACTCCTTTTAAAAAGCTGTCGCAATGCCTGCGCTCACCCAAAGATGGCTCCCTACTGGACAGACCGGGAGTGTACAAGATTGACTGTAGCTGTGGTAGTTCTTATATAGGACAAACAATAAGAACGGTTACATGCCGAATCAAGGAACACATCAAAGCAGTCAAAAACAATGAACCGCATAAATCTGCAATCGCTCAACAATTATTTTAGTCCGGTACGAACCACTGGATCGAGCTACATAACCCTCAGATGCTCTTGACAGAACGCCACTATATACCAAGACTGGTTAGGGAAGCAATTGAAATAAAAAAGTATAAAAATTTCAATCGTGAGGATGGGTTTCAACTGCCGAACGTCTGGCATCCAGTGGTTCGTCTTTGCAAAAACAACCGGGAACAAGCTAAAACAAAATCGCGAGTGGATACAGTAAGCATCGTATGTCGTGAACGTGATCGAGATCGGGTTCGAGTTTGTAGTGAGAGTGAGACCAATAGTAGTGCAGATACGCGTAGTTAAAGAACTCGAAAGAGGGTAGATCGATATAATTACTCCTAGGAAAAAAGTTTTTCTCTGTTCACCGCCACTACTCCAGTTCCTCCGTGATCATGGTGCCTGCAACAGCGCCGAAATATCGGAAACTCAAAACAATGAAACATGGTAAATATCCCGTTTATTTTGATACTGATACATTATACCATGTTACAATGGTGACACTTAGCTTGACGGCCTCATCATATGCTTTTTCATGCCCCGCTCAGTGAGTAGGGTAGCCAGAGCTCACTGGAGAATTTGTACTATCAGTGGGATGACTTGTCCTTCTTTGTCCTCTACATTTTTTTTGTTTTTTTTTACGTGCGCAAAATCCCCACGGATACCTCCCCACCGGAGCCTGTGGCGGAGGTTTTGTAGGACTCGAACCGTGGTTTTGGTTGCCGAAGGTGAGGTTGACAGGCATATGCCTGTCAACCTCTTCTCGAGTGTGGGGACTACAGAGTCCCCAACTCGTCCCCGTCCTCTACACTGACGGCACAGAGACTCTGTACTTACAGGCTCGGCAACGCGTGTGTGGCTTCTCTGGTGTTACACACGTCCATAATGAAAACATCCCTGAACTTCCTCTTGTAAGTATTTGAATAGGTGTGGGAGATCTAGTTATACTGGTATTGTCACAGTTATATCCTGTTACAGAACCATCTTGAATGAATTAAAAAAAAATGTGGTAAAAATATTTTTGTGACATCGAAAATACAATATTATGGATTTGATTTATTTTATACCAGATAGGCGGCATATCAGTCCACGACCCACCTGATGGAAAGTGGTCACCGTGGCCCATAGACGTGTGTTATACTAGGAGCGTCATACCGTGCTGCCAACCCAGTAGTCTCAAAATTCTATCTTTCTTCAAGAACTTATAATACTAGAGGTTTTACAAATAAGGCGTTCTTCAAGAGGGGCATTACAACGTTTCTTCAGGGTTGGCAGCACCAGTGTGACGCTCCTGGTGTTGCACACGTCCATAAACCACGGTACCCACTTCGCATTAGGTGGGCCGTGTGCTTGTCTGCCACCTATGTGGTAAAAAAAGGGTATTGTAGTCGCTTGGGAAGACCGCAGCAGGGAGTCTGTTCCACAGCTTGGATGGAGTTTCTTTCATCCCGCACAGTGCAGCATTTTTGTTTTTATTTTACCCACCACACCATAAAGACCTGGAATTCATTACCAGCTCACGTGTTTCTTTCTTCCTACAATCCCGAGTCCTTTAAGCGGGGCGTGAAAAAGCATATAGTGAGGTCGTCAAGCTGAGTGACACTATTATAACATGGTATATGTATGTAATGTGACCCTATTTCCTGGAACTTTACCTATAGCTTACCATCCAGCAAGATGAAGTCTAATTGACGTATCTTATATCAAAAAAAGTATAAACCCCTTTCTAAAGAGGTCCGAGTGCCATCACTGCGACGCGAGCGAGGACTCAGGGCCGCACACGCTCACCGAGTGTCCGGCGTGGGAGACGCCGAGGCGGGAGCTTGTAGCGGCCCTGGGAGTGAGAGTTCTCACGCTCTCCACTTTGCTCGCGGCGATGGTCCGCTGCACGGATGCCTGATGGTTTTGATCTACCTGTACAGTAAGTTTTTGATACCTAATTTTATTAGCCTAGTTAAGAATTGAGGGGATATGTTTCCGGCAACTTCACCTCCAGCAACCTACACATATAACCCTCAGACGGCAGGGCGCGCTGTAGTAGCGGCGGTAAGACCTATCATGGGGGAGTGGCTAGAGAGGCCACACGGCAGCCTCTCGTACCGTCTGACGCAGATGATCACCGAGCACGGGTGCTTCGGGAAGCATCTGCGTCGGATGGAGAAAGAGCCAGCGTCCGAGTGCCATCACTGCGACGCGAGCGAGGACTCGGGGCCGCACACGCTCACCGAGTGTCCGGCGTGGGAGACGCCGAGATGGAAGCTTATGGCAGCCCTGTGAGTGAGAGTTCTCACGCTCTCCACTTTCCTAGTGGCGATGGTCTGCTGCACCGATGCGTGGGTGGCCGGCTTCTCCTTCTGCGAGTAAGTAATGCTCGTGAAGGAGGAGGTGGAGCGGGAGCGGCAGCGGGTGCGACGAAGGATCGCAAGCCAAGCTGCCCGCGTACGAAGGCAACTCGGGCGTCGGAGGTCGTTGAACGACCTCCGCCCCCCATGAGCGCCGGCCTGGGGGTGACAGGTGGAGCCGCCTGTCACCCTGGCAGAAGCAGGCCGCGCCAGTGGCGCGCCTGGCGCGCCTCCCTGTTTCCGGGGACGAATTGGGGACTCTGTAGTCCCCACACCCGAGAAGAGGGCCAGATCGTGAGAGATGGCCCTGTGTCGGCTGGGGTGCGAGGGATATGCCTGTCAACCTCACCTTCAGCAACCAAAACGACCCATAGGCGGCGTGCGTTTTAGTCATACATAACCTCCTCCACCGGCTCCGGTGGGGAGGTATCCGTGGGTAAAAAACCCCTTTCTAGAAATACACGCGTAGAGTCATCATCTTAACCCTAGTCGATAGCATCCGAAGCTACATTCACCTCGGAGCCTGGGGTGACACTTAAATATGATTGATTAAAATCAAACTCAAAATTTATTTCCATAGAACATGGATACATTACAGGTGTTGAAATATTGTTTTTGGGCAGCACATTCTGCCGTGAGGCGCGGAAACGTAGGACACGACGGTATCTCCCGTCTCAAATTGAGCAGTCCGTCTGGGGAAGTACCTCCGCCCTACAGAATACCGCGGTTATAATAACCTTGTGTTGTGTTCCCGGTGGTGAGTAGGGTAGCCAGAGCTCACTGGAGAGGTTTTTTGCTGTCAGTGGATAGACCGTAGGCTTAAATTGACACCACTGACTTGTAGGGGCGTGAAATGTTGGCGCGGCGGTCAGGGAGACCCGGTGAAACGGTTATCCGCTGGCCGCCCGCAGGTTGTACGGTTCCCGAACCTGGGGATCACTTAATCTCCGCCCCAGGAGGCTGAACCAGCAGCCTGTGTAAAGTGCCCGATGCTGTAGTCGTGCCGGAGGAGGAAACCAGAGTGGACTCGGCTACAGTATTTGGGAGGGGACCGGGGGCCCTTCCGCCCGCCGCGCCAGCCACTCACACAACCCCAGCTTGTCAGTGGTGGTACGAAGCCTAGCTTTGTCTTCTGCACTTCACGGGAGCACAGAAACTCTCTATACCTTCCCCCCCCCCACCCCCCACATAGGTCATGAAAGGAAAAAATGAGAATAAGGTTACTACAGCGGTACCATCGTCCACAATACATGTGGATTTCTGTAACATCAGGGGCCTACACACCAACCTCAACGCGGTCCATCTACATTTAGAGACCGCGCAGCCCACCTTGTTTTTTCTGACGGAGACGCAAATATCATGCCCAGCCGATACAGCCTACTTAATGTACCCGGGGTACAAACTCGAGCATAACTTCCTGAGTCGCGCCGGGGTATGCTTGTACGTCCGGGATGATATTTGCTGCCGCCGTCTTCAAGGCCTTGAAGACAGGGACCTGTCAACTCTTTGGGTACGTACGGATCACGGTGGCCACACCCGTATCTTTGCGTGCTTCTACAGGTCTCATAGCGGTGACTTGGGTACAGCTCAATTGTTTGAGCATCTGCAGCGGTCTGCGGACAAGGTAATTGAGCAATACCCTACCGCAGATTTAGTATTCTTGGGGGACTTCAACGCTCACCACGTAGAGTGGCTGGGGTCTCCTAGAACTGATTTTGCGGGAAGGGCTGCTCATGACTTTGCACTGAGCTACGGATTCTCTCAACTGGTGCATTCTATTACTAGAACACCAGAAATAGAGACCCATAGAAGCTCTATACTGGACCTTCTGCTGACTTCATGCCCGGACGAATACTCAGTAACTGTGGAAGCACCAATTGGTACTTCGGACCACAGCCTCGTTCGGGCGCAAGTGACTCTCACGCGGCCTGAACCACCGCGGCCACCTCAATGGCGGCATGTCTGGCACTACAAGTCGGCAGACTGGGATGGACTGCGAGAATTCTTCGCGTCGTACCCGTGGAGGCGGCTTTGCTTCACTTCAAATGATCCCAGCTCCTGTGCAACAGCAGTAGCTGATGCGATCCTAGCGGGTATGGAATGCTATATTCCGAACCGCTGGATCGCAACAGGAGAGAGCAAACGCCCTTGGTTTAATAGGCCCTGCAGAAAAGCAAGAGACCACAAGCAATCTGCATATAGGGCTTGGACCACGGATTTAGCCAATAAAGACCCTAATATCACTGAAGTGAAGCGAAAGTTGAATGCCGCCTCGAGGTCTAGTAAAAAAGCTACGGCCAGGGCTAAGTTTGAGTTCATCGGCAGAATTGGCGAGCGGCTTGCGCGCTACCCATCTGGCAGTCGTGCATTTTGGTCGCTCGCCAAAGCTGCCGAGGGAAACTTCTGCCAGTCTTGCCTTCCACCGCTGCAAAAATTCGATGGTAGTCTGGCCCATGGCGCTAAGGAGAAAGCCGATCTGTTGGGTAATCTCTTTGCGTCAAACTCGACTATGAACGACGGTGACGCCGAACCACCCATAATCCCCAGTTGTGGTGCTTCCATGTCTGAAGTTAAAATCACGCAACGGGCGGTCCGGCGTGAGCTTAAGTCCCTAGATGTTCGGAAGTCGAGTGGGCCGGATGGGATACCGGCGATGGTGCTTAAACACTGCGCCCCCGAGCTGTGCCCTGTACTTACACGCCTTTTTGCACTCTCCTACTCCGCGCGGCAGGTCCCAGCCTCGTGGAAGACCGCATTCGTGCACCCTGTACCTAAGAAAGGCGACAGGACAGATCCGACCAATTACAGGCCTATCGCTATAACCTCCCTACTCTCGAAGGTTATGGAGCGTGTCATTAACACACAGCTCCTGAGATACCTTGAAGGAAACGATCTACTGAGCGACCGACAGTACGGCTTTCGCCACCGTCGCTCAACCGGTGACCTTCTTGTGTATCTCACAAACCGGTGGTCGCAAGCCATCGAGAGTCGGGGTGAGGCACTAGCGGTCAGCCTCGATATAGCAAAGGCCTTCGATCGGGTCTGGCACAAAGGTCTTCTTGCGAAGTTGCCGTACTATGGACTCCCCGAGGGACTTTGCGAATGGATCGCCAGCTTTTTGTCCAACAGAGGCATCCAAGCTGTCGTCGACGGCAGCTGCTCGGACCGCATGAACATAAACGCTGGTGTCCCACAAGGCTCCGTGTTGTCTCCGACGCTGTTTCTGCTGCATATCAATGACATGCTGTCTGATGGCTCCATTCATTGTTATGCGGACGACAGTACCGGGGACACGTGTTACACGGGCCGTGCAAATATCCCTCAGTCCGAGGTGGAGAAGAGTCGCGAACAACTTGTGTCTAAAATCGAGACTACTCTCTCTGGAGTATCCAATTGGGGACGACTAAACCTAGTCTAATTCAACCCCACTAAGACACAAGTATGTGTATTCACCGCTAAGAAAACCCCATTCATTGTAGCGCCGCAATTCCTGGGCACACCGCTTACCATCTCCTCGAGTATCGGGATCCTTGGTGTCGATATCTCCAGCGACGTCCAATACCGAAGTCATTTGCAGGACAAGGTTAAGTTGGCATCAAAAAAACTTGGAGTGCTCAACAGGGCGAAGCAGTACTTCACTGCGTGGCAGCAACTCCTTCTTTATAAGGCTCAGGTCCGGCCTCACATGGAGTACTGCTGTCACCTTTTTGCTGGAGCACCTGCATACCAGCTTGACCCCTTCGACTCGTTGCAAAGACGGGCATTGAGGCTGGTTGACAATCCCATACTCACAGGTAGAGTGGAACCTCTTAGCCTTAGGAGGGATTTTGCCTCACTGTGTGTGTTCTACCGCCTATACAATGGTTTGTGCTCAGATGAATTGTTTGACATGATGCCCGTAGCTTCATTCTATCATCGCACCTCTCGCCATAGGCAGGGAATTCATCCCCACACATTGCGACCTGAGACGGTGCGCACTGTGCGGTATGAAAGAAGCTTCATCCCACGCACACTCAAGCTGTGGAATGACCTCCCTGCTGCGGTTTTCCCAAGCGCCTACAATATGGGGTTCTTCAAGAGGGGCATCAGAAGGTTTCTTCATGGTCGGCAGCACGAGTGTGACACCCCTGGTGTTGCATACGTCCATAGGCCACGGTAACCGCTTCCCATCAGGTGGGCCGTGTGCTTGTCTGCCAACTTAGTGGTATAAAAAAAAAAAAAAAATACATGGGGTAAAATAAAATAAATTGGGAGAGCAACTACCATATGACCTCAAAAGTTAAGGTTAGTAGCGATTAGTCAACCACTGATAGTGGACACCGTGGTTCTCACATCGAAAACCGATAAATGGCATTAAATCGCAGGTTTATAAGTGCCCGGTTAATAACAATAGGCTCGCCACCTATTACATTGGGACCTAAACATAAACTGGCGAAATGTCGGTGCTAGCACCTCTGCCTATCCCTTTAGGGATATAGGCGTGAGATTATGTTATGTACGTTATGTTAAAATATAAAATTACGCCTTTCTCATATTGGGGTAGGTAGTATACTTGCCACGATATCTTTTCTTTCATAAACGCTTCAATTTCGCTCGTGTACCTGACGACAGCAACAGCGTTTCTCAAACTTTCGTAAATTAATATAATGTCTACATTTACGTGCAAGAGGTGTGAGGTTGAGTCTATCGACGGTGTCATGTGTTCAGCGTGCAAGAGGTGTGAGGTTGAGTCTATCGACGGTGTCATGTGTTCAGCGTGCAATGGGCGTTTTGACTTTCCTTGTGCTGGTATAAAAGAGGCTGGCTGGAGAAAACTTGGCGACAGGAAGCTTACTTGGAAGTGCATTGACTGTAAAAACCTAACGATAAGTCCCCGTGCTGGATCTTCGAAGACTACCCTAGCGGGTATTGACAGTGTACGTGTGGAACTCAAGAGGTTATCCACTCATATGGATTCACTGCCATCTATAATGGAGAACTTGAAATCAATTAATATTGAGTTGGCGGAACTCAGACCCATGAGAGCGGAATTTTCGGACGTCAAAACATCTATATCGGATATGAAGTCATCTATAGAGTATGTGCATAGCTCGGTTATGGATCTGACGGAAAAGCTAAGAGGCATTGAGCAAGAAGTCGAGGGCTTGAAGAAGACCAAACAGGATGTGTTGACCTTACAAGACCGCATCGGAATCCTAGAAATTCAACATCGTGAAAACGAGCAGAGATCTAGAAGTAATAATATCGAGATCAAAGGCATCCCTGTATCTGGCTCTGAAAACCTCTTCAAGATTCTATCCAGCATAAGAGAGAGGATCAACTGCCGGATTCCCAAAGAGCAAATAAATTATATCGCTAGAATTCCAATGCGAAATGATAACAGCAATAAAACAATAATATGTTCGGTACACAACAGTTGTCTTAAGAACGATTTTATTGCCGCTGCTAGAATTTACAAAAATTTTAACACTAGTGATCTGGGATTCGAAGGAGATAAGAAGATTTTCATTAACGATCATCTAACTATGGACAATAAGGCATTACTTAATAAGACCAAAATTCTAGCTAAGGAACGTGGTTATGATTATGTTTGGGTGCGGGCGTGCAAAATATATGTGCGAAGAAATAACTCTTCACCAAAGTATTAAATTAGAGCGGAACAAGACCTTAAAAAGTAAGTTAAATGGCAGGTCAGGGCGATTATCCGATGCGTTGTTTATACTATTTACGACAATTTTGAGAAACACAGGTACTTATAATTTGCATGCATTCCATTTTGACCTCCTTTTGTTCTCGCTGTGGTCGGAAGTCACTATTCATTCATGTTAAATCTTTGCAATTTTAAACGTTATTTGTTTATCGATGGAGTTGACATCTACTTGAATATAATTAAGTTTAAGTTAGAGTACAAAATATATATTGTTTATTCTTTAAATACAGCTTTAGCCAATGCCTTTGAATTTTACCTACTTCACAGAATTTATAACACTTTATTAGGTATAGAACGAATTTTTGAGTGCAAATTGTACTTGGTGACGATACCTATTGAGTGTGCTTTATGTTATTATTATATTTATGTCTTTTGTACAAATTCACACCACTTAGTATTTTTTATCAAAATGTTCGGGGACTACGGACGAAAACTTCTTTATTTTATAGAAATGTATGTCTTAGTTGTTTTGATGTCATCTGCCTGACGGAAACGTGGCTTATTGACAGTATTGAGGATAGTGAATTATTTGATAGTAGATATATTGTTTGGCGGCGTGACCGGGACTATGCACTAACGGATCAGATGTTAGGTGGAGGAGTGTTAATAGCGGTACGTCGTGAACTCGTCGCTGACGTTCGCAGAGAGTGGTGCTCCTCTGCCGAAGACTTATGGATAACCTTGACCTTAAATCAATCGAAACCCAGAATCTCCCATAAAATCAATATATGTGTGGTTTACGTGTGCATCCAGAAAGGTCGTCAGTCTTTGATGGGACTACTGAATAATTTTTCAGACAATCTTACTGACATTGTTATGAAGAACTCATCCGACAAGTTTATTGTTGTAGGTGACTTTAATCAAAGTAATGGCGTATGGCAAACTGTGACTGACGGATATCACCTATATCCTAGTCAATTAGAAGGACCTATCCAGGCTAAATTTTGTGATAATCATGCTGTGTGTAATTTGTTGCAATATAACTCTCATGTAAATATTAATGATAGGATACTAGACCTTGTACTGTCCACTGACGAAGATCACTGTCAGAATCGCCTAGTAAAAGAAGACTTACAGCATAAAGCAGTTTGTTTCGTGGTTGACTTTACTCAGACCCAGCAGTTACATTCTCGACCACGGCTAAAATATTTATATAATCAAGCAAATTACAACGCCATCAACAAGGATATGAACCAAGTTGATTGGGCATTAGAACTGGGAAGTAGGCCCCTTGTGGATGCAGTTGGGTTTTTCTATGGCACTATTAACGAACTCCAAAAGCAGTTTATACCCACAAAGACTGCTTTTACGCGATGCAGATACCCTCCATGGTATAAAAGCTCATTGATAAAATCATAAAAGAAAAGGCCAAATATCACTCAAAGTTTAAAAAATACGGTAACATCTCTGATCATCAATCATTCATTGTGTTGCGTCAGCGAATCAAAGATATAGAACAGAACATGTTTAACAACTATATTGCAAATACAGAATTAGCTATCTCAAAAAGCCCTAGAGCTTTATGGCAGTACGTGAAATCTAAACATTATTCTAATTCTTACCCGCCTGTACTCAAGTTTGGGGATTTAAGTTATAGTAATGGTGAAAACATCTGCAACATGTTTAGGGAATACATTTATTGCAATTTTAGAGAACGTACTGACAGTGACCACTCGTTATTTTCGGGTGGTATTGATGATATAGGTAACCAAACTACTGGTGTAACTGACATTCGTTCCGTGAAGGTACAAGAAGACGAAGTTCTCGGGTTTTTGAAACAGGTTAACCTATCAAATTCTGCAGGTTTGATTGACAATATTTCACCAATTTTCATTCTGAATCGTGCCAAATCTTTATCAGTTCCGTTAACAATTCTACTCAATAAATCATATTCTCAGGGAGAAGTGCCTGTAATTTGGAAGTCAGTGTATATAACACCGATCCATAAAAAGGGACCCCGAGACTTTATAGAAAACTATAGACCGATATCTAAGTTGTGCGTATTTGCAAAAATCATGGAGAAAGTAATTCATAAGCATCTTCTTTTGCATTAAAACTAGGCTTTAGTAATGATCAACATTGATTCATAAAAGGTCGTTCAACTACATCCAATCTGGTGGTCTGTAGCGATTATATATCAGAACACATGGAAATGAGGTCCCAGGTCGATGTTATTTACACTGATTTCAGTAAATGTTTCGATCGTATTGATCATAATTTACTATTGCGCAAACTTTGTCTAATGGGCATTTCAGGGAACTTATACAGATGGTTTACATCCTAAGTGCAAAACAGATGTCAAATAGTGGCTCTTAATGGATATACCTCCAGAGCCGTATCTATACCATCTGGAGTTCCTCAAGGATCCCTGCTAGGTCCCATGTTATTCAATATCTTCATAAATGACGTCGGTGTATGCTTTCAAAACTCTAAAATTCTGCTATATGCCGACGATATGAAGGTCCTAAGGCAAATAACAACCGAAGGGGATGCCTGCTGTTTGCAGGATGATTTGAACAAATTTCAAAATTATTGCGTTCGGAACAGGTTGGATTTAAATGTCTCCAAATGCTACGTTTGCACATTTACACGTAAACTAAACCCAATAGCTTATGATTATACACTATTAAATGCATCAATAGCGAGAATCACTGCCATTAAAGATCTTGGAGTGACATTCGACTCAAAACTGATATTTGATTCTCACATTGAATCGGTTGTCAAGAAAGCATCCAAAGCTTTGGGTTTTATCATTAGGTTATCCTCTGATTTTAATAATATTAAGACAATGATAATTCTTTACTGCGCGTTCGTCCGTAGCCACCTCGAATACTCTTCCCCAGTTTGGAATCCAAATTATGATATATACATCAATCGCCTTGAAGGCATACAGAGAAGATTTCTAAAGTACATTTAATATCGTTCTCAAATATACTTACCTAACTACATAGCAAAATGTAGAAAATTTCATATACTCCCGCTGTATGAGAGAAGGAAAATTGCAGATATGTCACTATTATTTGATGTGATGAATGGTCGTATTGACGTCCCTGAGTTAGTAAGCAAAATTGATTTACGTGTGCCTTTGGCATTCCTACGAAGGACAAACATTGTAAATGTACCTGCTGTTAAAACTACATATAGACAGAACTCGTGTCTCATTAGAGCTTGTCGCTCATTTAATTTAGAGTGTCATAAAGTAGATATTGACTTGTTTGCAACGAGTATCCCTAAAATGAAAAAGGATCTTAGTTCTTGTTTCTTTGACAATAGGTAAACATTGTATTTTGGTAATGCTCCTGTTTTCTTTATTGTTTTACAATTTTTGTAGTTTTTTTATTCGGCTTTTCGTGTTTATGTGGATTGTCTACCGCTTACTAAATATTTTCAACCAATATTTAGCAGTGAAAACTTTTAATTGGCCGTCTATTATTTTATAAATCTTTGTAACACTAATTGATAGCTGTAAGTTTTCCTACTATGAAATAAATAAATAAAAAAATAAATAAATAATTATCGTTATTAGGTACGAACTATCGGCACCAATAAATAATATCACATTCATTTTTGATGGTCATTGACTTTTGATGGTCCATACTTTGTGCTCCGGTGGCTTAGTGGTCAGAGCACTCCCCCGGTGAGGGTTCAAATCCCGCCTGCACTAATTAAATATTTTCTTATCGTAATCGATTTGAATCTAATTTATTCAGTAAAAAGTAAAAAATAAATAAAAATTACGTTTAAAAAACCGACTTCAGAAACTAATAACTATAAAATAACATAATAAAGATAAGAGAAAAATTACTGAATTTACAGATTTACTTTTTTTTTAATGAATATTAAAATCGATGTTTTAGTGCCGAAGATGACTTCACACTAACATACAAATCAAATATATTACATCCAATAAACTTATAATTTTACAATCATGTCAAGAAATAATATATAAATATTAAATACAATAAAACTAAAACAACTATTATACAACTTATAACTTAGAACAATTTTTAATAATATTTTTTTATAGTTATCTGTTAGAAGTCGGTGCCTACATTGTTTGATGTGCCTGAACTGTTATAATGCAATCACTTAAAATAATATAGCCTTTCGAGCTAGGCACTAGCTTCTAACAGATCAATAAATCTGTAAATTCAGTTTTTTTTATTCTAGTTTTTTTTCAGGTCATAGGCCATAGGTCACGGTAACCACTTTCCATCAGGTGGGCCGTGTACTTGTCTGCCACCTAAGTTGTATAAAAAAAGGTAAGTATATAAAGTAGTAGCCTAGTGGTATGGGTAATGGACTGCTGAGACGAGGTCTCGAGTTCGATCTCTGATTTTACCATGGCACACACCTAAGACTTTTCGAGGCTTTTCGAAGTTATGTGTGTATTTATCGCAGATTTAAAAGTGCCTGGTTAATGGCATTGGGACCTAAACATAAACTGGCGAAATGTGGGTGCTAGCACCTCTGCATACCCTGTCGAGGATATAGGCGTGAGTTTATGTTATGTTAAGTATAAAAATAAATCACAAAAGCACGTGGAATTTATTAAAAACTATCAATAGATAAGTATATTAAGCAACAGCGTAATATGGGGTGTCTAGTATGAAGCAGTTGTTGTCCCTCGCAGACATGAGAATGTAGCCGTCCTCCCCCCAGCCCTCCCCCCAGGAGTTCTTCACCACCCAGTAATCATCGCCTTCGTGAGTGCCGTACCCCACAACTGTTACCCCATGATTTGGTTCTGTTTCTTTTTCTTCGCTGAAAAATTTAAAAGATAGAATATAACATATTAGGAGCATTTGCTATATCAAAGGGGTCTTAATTATTTTAAGCTTTATGCACAAGTACATGGTGCTCACGTGGAATTTTGATACTATTCCTGTCATTCATTGTAAACTATTCCCGGAATAAGAAGTAGCCAATGGGTTATTCCAGGGTGTCCAGAATATAATATTAAGTCCTTACATATGAAATTAGCGTTTTGTCGTACTGACCACTTTGATCTGAAATATCTCCTCTTTGCTTAAGAATTCCTAATTCAAATTTATAAATCCATTTAGCTTAATTTCTTTGGCGTTGCTTATTACCGCACAATGGGCCACATGATATATTGTTTTATTTACGAGTACAAGTTTTATTTCGGCGCTGTTGCAAGCACCATGTTCCTCCGTGATCATGGTGCTTGCAGCAGCTGCACTTAAATATCGGAAACTTCAAACAACGAAACATGGTAAATATCCCGTTTATTTTGATACTGGTGCATACTTTGATTAATGAAATATATTTTACAAAAAAAATAACCTTATATTCCTCTCGTACAAAAAGCCAATTTCATTTGTAAGGACCGAATATAATATCCCCGTATCAATTTTAGCGAGATCTTTACAGCCATTAGAGCGTGATTGATAAATAAACGTCCAAATATAAAAACCTTTCACATGTATAATAGTAGTAGGGTATGCATTGGTCTGGTCGTGCCTCAAAGAGAACGTTAAGCCATCGCTTTTGGTTGTCATACGAACGTCTATGGCAGCAGTTACGTTTAGTTGGAGCCCTCAAAAGTCCGATTACCTTAACTACAGAACTTCGACATCGCCAATTTGGTTGTGGAGGTCATGACAGTCGCTTCACGGAGAATATACTAGAAAGCCTACTGAGTTGAGAAAAGTGTCAGAGAATGATAACGAGTATGGGTAATGGTAATGGTATGGGTAATGGACTGCTGAGACGAGGTCTCGGGTTCGATCCCAGGTTTTACCATGGCACACACCAAAGACTTTTCGATGTTTTTCGAAGTTATGTGTGTATTTATCGACGGTTTATAAGTGCCCGGTTAATGGCAATAGGCTCGCCACCTATTACATTGGGACCTAAATATAAACTAGCGAAATGTGGGTGCTAGCACCTCTGCTTACCCCTTCGGGGATATAGGCGTGAGATTATGAGTTTATATATGTATGTTATTAATAATAATGGCGTAACTGGGCCTGAGGAAGGCGGGAGTAAATTAAAGACAGATGCAAATAATGATCAATACTAAAATTATCTGCCTCAAAGCTCATCGCCTCGAATCGCTTGGTATGTAATATATCATTTATTTGCATAAAATAATATTTTTAATATTTTATAGGTACTTAGCATTAACCTTTTCCTAAACATTAATTAAGAGAATTCTTTTTAATACGACTAAGAATTTTTTTAGACCACATCTGTGTCAGAGAAGCACGCAGAGAATTTCTGTGCCGTCAGTGTAGAAGACAAAGCAGGACAAGCCTCTGGTCTTCCCACTTACAGCACAAAAACTCTCCAGTGAGCTCTGACTACTCAACTCACCGCTAAGAAAACGAGGCGGCGCTGTGAAAAAATATCCCAGGAAAAGTTAAATTTTCTCAAAACCCCTTCGAAATTGATCAGAAAAAGAAATGAATTCAATGCCCTCTTTATAAAAGTAAAACTAAAGCTCTAAACACATACCAAGACAAATCATAAAATATTCCGTTAGAATATTGCTTCATCTGACTACTGGCATGTATGGCGACTGACACTGGTCCGTACTTGTAGAGAGCCACTTTCAACGCGTTGGGGCTGCGAGGAGTGACTTGAACGAAGCCTTTGATTGTGTAGACAGAAGTAGTGTTTAACACGCAGTAACCAGCCTGGGAAAGCATAGGATTGCTACAGGGTATAAAGGTAGGACCATAATTTGTGTATTGGATGTAATAGTTTTTTCTACACACTTGTTCATAAAGTGGTTCTAATTTCACCGCAATTAAGCACATTAAATCAAACTATGACCTTTTTCCTAGTCCATAATTCACAAGTGAGTTATAACTTTTTTTTTAATTATATTGGTTGAGTTGCTTTATTATTAAAAAGTATCCATACAAAACGATATTATTCAATAGTATAAGTAGAGTTGATAAAATGATTATTTATTAATATTTTATTCACAAGTGTGTTGAAAAACCTCGTATGATACACGTCTGCATTGATGATTACCGTCTTCGGCTCTCTTAAGACCCTCGCCTACGGCTCAATGGCGCCTCAGCGGTAATCATCCACTTTACAGACTCTTACCATAATACACTATTTTTGTTTGCAAATTCACCGAATACGTCAACAAGGACACGAGAATATAATTAAAGTAACCTAAAATCGATCACACTGCATCTAGAATATCTAGATTTTTTGCCGAGCACAGCAAAAAATCAAGATTATTTTACCCAGCACTTTACCCACTTGGTTCTTGACTACCCATGCTGACACCACCTTCTTCGATCTTGATCCTTGTGGTAAGCACACCCTGAATATTTCACAGCTCTTAAAAACAATTACTCTTACAGCTTAGATTGAGGGTAATCTATTACGCAGTTCCATGGAATCTGTTGATTTGCCTAATTCTTTTTTAAATCACAAATTAATTTAAAAGTGTCACTAAGTACTTTAAAAGATTACGTTGAAAATACTCACGTGTTCGGTATAAATACCATAATCTAGTTCAGTGGGAATACCATTTTCAAACACGTATTTGAATGCCCCATCAAGCATTCCACCACTACATCCCATGTTATCGTAGCTGTAACGATAAAGGCTATGTTAATGGATAGTTCGATATCTATGTGTACATTGATTTATTTAAAATGTAGTATATCGCTTCCGAATAAAAATTGTTATGCTCCATGATTTTGTCAAGCAATAAAATTCCCGCAAGCAAGTTTTATAGAGAGAAAAAAATCAACTTATACTATTTTATTTACAGGAGTATCGTGATTTTAAATTTCTTATTGGCAGATATGGCTGGACCTTAACAAACAACTATGAAAATTGTAAACTCATTAAGTAAGTATAGGTGTTTTCATAAGCATAAACAGTTGTATGTTGAGGTACAAATGTATCTCCTTTGTTGACTGTACAGCATACTATACTAGATATCTTCACTTCACTTTACACACATATTAAACCATATAATTATTATTTACAAAACTGCCTACGCGGCTTGGTTCACGAGGGACACAGAAATACTTGAGTACCTCCAAGTCCCTATTATAAAGGAAGAAATCCAACAGCGATCTGTCGCCTATTAGCTCAGGCTACAGCGACAAAAAAGAACTTGCCACAACTTTGTTGGATTCTAAACATAATGAGAAAAGATTGAAAAGGAACCATATAACAGGAATTTGAATGACTTCAAAAAAAAATAAAGTTTAGAGATGAGATGACACGTCACAGTATGTGAACAATCTCAAAATACCAGAATCTGATAATAGCTGTAGGGATATTATCAGATTGGCTAGGGACAAGACCGAATTGTACTTACGTCCAGGCACAGTCCACTAGCGACTGCTCGCTGAGATCTAGCAGCCTCCCTCCATTGAACTTTGCAATAGCACCTTCAACTGCAGCGGTGGTAGCAAAGGCCCAACAAGATCCACATGAACCTTGATCTGAAAATATACCACTAAATTATAGTCTCGGCGCAAATACTCCAATCTCATTGGAGATTATGAATTTGTGCCGTTTGGAGTCAAAAATTTGGGGCCATGAGATCCAAGCACCCGCAATCTCTTCAGGGAGATTGCGAAGCGTATGGGCGACGCTTCTCGTGACCAAAAGGCTTTTCAGCTCAGCGAATAAGTATTCCCACGTAACGTAGCAATGCTGCCAGTCTTCTGGGTACATTACAAGAGGCATGCGATGCGGAGGATTTCCACGACGCGTTCTAATTTTAGTTTTTAATTTGTTCTTTTATTTTTAGGTTTTTTTGTTAATTATTATATTGTTATAAACATAATAATGATGATTTTATTGTTTTCCTTAACAAAAATATATTTCGACTAATAGTCTTCAACTTAATATTAGTCCTGTAATATTCTCTCTTCCTATGCGTCTCTCCCTTCACTTTCAGGAAAAATAACCCTGTGAGAGCAGGTATTCTTAGAATACACAGGGAATATCTTATCTGATATACCCTGTGATATGAAAATAATGTTTACTGTTTCCAGTTTACACAACTGTAAACAGTAAACACAATTTTGAATGCATAAACCGCCATAAGGAGCTCTCAGAGCTACCATGACGAAGTATTTATCAAGGAGCTCTGTACTTCTAGAGGGGTCCATATAAGCGGTTACTTTTTGTCATTGGATTAATGGTAATTTTATAGGAGTGCATGTAGGCTGATATTTTTTAATACACCGATGGTAATTTTCGGATGGGGGCCGTGAATCAGCAATCTTAAGGTAGGACGAAACTGGGCCAGGTTCCTAATGGCCTGAAAGAGGCAACGATATATATTCGTATGGTAAATGATGAACGAATTCACGATGAAAGAAGTATGTCCATCAGTAGACTGCAATGAAACTGGAATTGAGAAGATTTTTTTGCAGTACGTAATATTCCTGACTTACTTTTAACAGCTGTAACAGCGCCTTCGATTCTCAGATCGTAATTCTGTGGTAACGTCTCCACCAGGGCATCAATCTCTGCCAAAGTATGAGGAAAAGATTGAACCTCATGAACCGGATGCTTAGAGACATAGGTTCCAGTTAAATATTTGAGTTCTTCCTCAGTCTTGTCAGAGAACTGGTTGAGCTCAAGTTTGTAGCCTAGGTTCTTGCCGTTATGTTCTTTGACCATTCTGGAAGTCAGAAAGAAAGCGTAATTTATACAAACACGTTTAAAAATACAGATTAATCGTTTGCTAAAACTTTCTTTCAAAAAAGATTCTTTTTTATAACATTATAGTAATTAAATAGTTGTTAATGGCTAATTATAATTATAATTTGGGTGACTTCAGACGTGCCTCAGTCAGAAAATTTCCACAATAACGGAAAGATCGTGGGTTCGAATCCCATTTGTACACGTGGTAAATATATTAACAATGAATACATAGTAATTATTTCGATAGCTTTAGTAATAATTTTACTTCTTTCCTATTAGCTAATTGATGTGATATTTGGCATTCATCATTAGTTAGATTAATAGCAATTTCTAAGTATCACCACAAGATGCTTGCGATGCGGAGGAATTCCACGACACATTTTAACTTTTGTTTCATTTAATCACAAACAAATTGAAATAACACCAAAAGTTAGATTAATAGTAACATGATACTAAATCTCATTAAACAAACTTCAATTTAGACGCGACCATAAAGCTGTCTAAGTAAGACAATAAAGTAGAAACGACTAAGACTAAATTACATGTGAATGAGATAATGAGATAATCAAAACATTCATTCATTTAATTATGTTTTTTATTAATGTATATATATATATAAAGTATATATTTTATATATTCTTTATTAATGTATACTATAATGTTTTTGTTAAACTTATTTACAACAGTCTAAATCACTATCTCGAAAATAACAATATTATATCTCAAGAACAAATGAGTTTTAGAAAAAATAAGACCATAAACATGGTCGTATTTAATGCTCTCAAACGAATACACTTTAATTTAGATAATCGCAAACCGGTTATATTATTATTTAAGGATATGAATAAGGCCTTTGATTTTGTTGTTCACGAAACTTTATTGAATAAACTATCAATGTATGGTATAAAAGGCAATATCCATGCTTTATTAAAATCATATTTACTAAATAAACGTCAAATTACAGAAATTGAAAGAATAAACATTAATACTAAAACCAAAGTCACATACTCGTCTGAAGCTAGAATTATATCGTGTGGGGTTCCACAGGGAAGCGTTCTAGGGCCCCTGCTATTTTTGTGTTACAGAATGAATATAGTAACAAAATCTTTTACGCTCAATTGTACTAACATAGAATAAGAGAATTATGACTAAGATAAAATGAGTCTGTGTTACTTAAATAAACAAACATATTATTATTTATGTAATGGCGCTTAAATTGTATAATAAACTACCAAAGCAAATTCGCACATATCCAGACGTCTGTGAATTTAAGCGCTCCCTGTTTGACTTTCTTGTCGACAGAACATATTACTCCGTGAATTATTTTTTGAATGACAATCACTGACGGAATATAATTTTTTACTAACCTATTTGACATTTAATACTTTTCTCATTTTACTTTAATTAATTTTGTAATATATTCTAATTTGGTTAAATATAATAATATGTTATTGATATATTATTTATTTAAAAATGTTAAATTGTTATTTTCGTATGCCTTTTGGGCGGAACATGGAAGATCGTATTGTTTAATGTAACACCTTTGTACCACCTGTGTTGAACAAAATAAAGTTGATAATTGATATATTATAATAGATTTAATAAGTAAATATAGATAAAATAAGAAAAACTCTATACTAGGAATATGTATATTGCATCCTGGGTAAATGTAGTAAATTGAAATTAGTAAGTTTCTAGGATATTTTTGTCTATTAAACACCTGTATCTCTTTCAGCCGCGGTATACCATGGTAGCTTAGTAGTATGGGTAATGGACTGCCGAGACGAGGTCTCGGGTTCGATCCCAGGTTTTACCATGGCACACACCAATGACTTTTCGATGCCTTTCGATATTATGTGTGTATTTATCGCAGGTTTATAAGTGCCCGGTTAGAGGCAATAGGCTCGCCACCTATTACACAGGGACCTAAACATAAACTAGTGAAATGTGGGTACTAGCACCGCTGCCTACCCCTTCGGGGTTATAGGCGTGAGTTTATGCTGTATGTTATGTTATTTCTTTAAGTTCCATTCACTGTTGGTAGAATACAACATTTACTTCATGCCCAACATTACCTCCAGTTCTTCTCGAAGATGTTCCTCCTCATCATTTTTTCCTCCTCTTTGTACGTTTTGCTGTGATGGCTAGTGTATCTGTCAAAAGCGATGTCTACGTGCTGTGGGATGGCAGGGTGCAGCATTTGGATGTTAGTTTGGAAATTCTTGGCTAACTCTTCTGAACTAACACAATTATCCGCTAAAAATATAAAACTGAGTTTCAGGGGTTTCATATCAAAATACCGATGGACAAAAGGGTTTTTCATACCACGAAAGTGGTTACCGTGGCCTATGGACGTATGTAACGCCAGAGAAGCCACACTCGCCCTGTAAGCACGGAGTCTCTGTGCCGTCAGTGTAGAGGACAAAGCAGGACAAGCCTTTAGTCATACCACTGACAGCAGAAATTCTCCAGCGAGCTTTGGCTACCCTACATACTCGCTGGGAACACGTCACGAAGTTATTATAACCGCGGTATTCTGTAGGGCAGAGTACTTCCCCAGTCGGACTGCTCAATTGGACGGAAATACCGCCGTGTCCCACCTCCTAGAATGACATGTTGGTAGATGTAGTCCTAAAGAATCGGACAACATAGACTAAGTTAGACTGTTTAACTACAAACTTCGATATCAGCAATGGATAGAGCCCTTCAAGAAAATCTGACTGAAAACCGACCCCAACCAAATCGGAAAAAGGTTCAGAGGATGAGAACGTAGAAAAGTTTCTTGAAATAAAATGTTAAGATTACCATCAAGAAATGTCAATTCCTCTTCAGAAACAGAATTCTTGAAATTGTAATAATTTGTGACGGAGTGTTCTATTAATTGCCCGAGATCCAAATTATACATTTGGTATATATGCCTGAAAAATAAATAAATTACATAAGAACAGTACCATTGAGGAAGTATGGAACAATTAAGATAAGATTCTTTATTTGTAAGAATATTGTATAAAAATTGTTACAAAGTTGTTTGTACTGCCTATCTTCAGCGTATAAATATTGAAAGGTTGTAATATAAACTCAAAAAATGTCAGCATACAATTAATAATAATTCCTCGTTTAAATGATATTGGTCATAATAGAATTTTTACAATTACAAAATATCAAATCATAGATTACAAAAGTCAAGGTTCACAGGATAAGTGAATTTAAGACTCAAAACGTTCACTTAGGAAGTTTTTCTTGGAATTGTATATGTCGTAGGCATTTTGTATGAATCCGCCGCTTACAAACGGCGTCGTCATTTTACAAACGCTCGCTGTTATGTAATATGCCAAAGGCATAATGACAACTCGTTAATTAGATAAAATTTCAACGTTGGCTATAGTTTTAGGGTGACCATGAAGAAAACACAGTTTGGACAAATCAAACTTTATTTAAAGCACCTGTCAGTTATGCACTTTGGTTCTCTTAGAGTATCTAATTAAAATATTTAAGTGGGTAACAACTGTAACAACAATATTTTTATTATATATATACACAATGCCGCGGCAAATTGAAGTATTTAGTTCTGTTTTTTACCACGCGTGTCGCTGTTGGCCAAAACAAACAAAATGGCGTCCAGTAGTGATTTTGTTACGCAAAAAGTTATTGAAAAAAGTGCAAATACCAAGTGTTTAATAGATTTGTCACAAAATAATTGTGACTTTAAGGACATTTATTACGGTGAATTAAAAAAACTTTACGATCGTCAAGCAGAAACAATAAAAAAACCGTGGACAATTGAGAAGATTTTTGAGGTTATCCGGCACCTAAAAAATGCTAAGGTGTCCATAGAATCTGGTTGTCGGAGGACACCTGCACAGTACTATTGGTCAAAAAAATATGAGGTAATGAGTATTGGTGATGTGGAATACCTTATTCTAAAAAAATATAGCCCTGACAGCCCAATAGTTCGTGTAATACCGTTAGAAGAATATTACGACATATTATTAGATATTCACCGAGGCTGTGGGCATGGTGGTCGAGATAAAATTCAGTATCAAATTAAGGATAGATTTATTATTGTAAGAAAAGCAATCGACTTATTTGTCTCATTGTGTCCTGTCTGTGAATCCAAACGTCACATAGCAAAGAAAAGCATTGTAGTGAAACCAATTATATCTCGAGATTTTAACGAGAGGGGTCAAGTCGATCTGATTGATCTGCAGTCCGCACCAGATGGTAAGTTTAAATGGCTTCTCAACTACCAGGATCATAGCACAAAGTTTATACACCTTAGACCACTTAGTACAAAAAAAGCAAGTGAAGTTGCCACCGAATTGCTTAAAATATTTTTAGAATTTGGAGCACCATATATACTGCAAAGCGATAATGGCAAAGAATTCACTGCTAACATAATTGAAGAAATTGTCAAAATGTGGCCTGAATGTAAAATAGTACATGGTACTCCGCGACATCCGCAAACCCAAGGTAGTGTTGAGCGGAGTAACCAAGATGTAGAAAACATGCTTGGTGCTTGGATGAGAGACAACAATTCTACAAAATGGGCAATGGGCTGCTTATTCGTGCAGTATAGTAAAAATACATCTTTCCATAGAATTATAGGAAGATCGCCATTTCGTGCTCTTTTTGGTTGCGAACCAAAGTCTGGTCTACGAAGTTCTAGCATTCCTCACGGCATTCTTCAGCATATCACAACTGAAGAACACTTACAAGAAGTTTGTGATGAAAGACAAGAGGATGCTCCAGGGCCAATTAAACCAAATGAAGTTGTGCAAGTCAATATTTTGGAAAACCAGACTTCAAATGTTGATGCTTTCAATAATACAGTCATGATTTCAAATACAATTGAGGAAAATAAGTCGGAGACATTGATGACAAATAAAACAGATAATAGAATTTTAGGCAGCTCTTTGGATGTGTATTCAAAAAAAGTAACAGACGAGATTCAAAACTATTCTGCACAAGTCGAAAACAATTCTGTCATCATACTTTCTAATGAACTGATTACTTTGCCTATGCAAATGAATGCCTCTTTCAATATCACTAATACTAGTTCTTCTATTCCATATCCAAATGAGTCATCAGACGCCGATCGAAACGTTTTTCTACCAAATTCTGTTGTAATGCATGATTTAAATGAGGTTTCAACTCTTGAAAATGACTTGAGATGCGTCGTATGTAAGGACGGGACTAGTGGTGCCCATCAATGTTGTTCTTGCCTCAAACCAGTTCACACTATTTGCGGGGAAACAATCGGTAACGAAGGTTACGGCGCAAGTGTTTTGTGTTTGATGTGTAAACGAGAACAAGACATTCAAATAGAAAGGAATAAATCACATCAAGGCGTAAAACGAGCGGCGGAAAAAATGATTACTGATACGGCTAAGAAACTCCCAGCTCTGGATATTGGAGATAGCGTTTTTTTCAATGTCCCAAAAATCGATAGAGGTCCCATAGATGCTAAAAATTTATCGGGAAAAGTATTGGGTATGAGACACGGCGTGTACCAAATTGGCACAAGTAATGGAGTTATCAAAAACTGGTTTAACCGACAAGAATTAAAAGTGTCGTCAAAGAAATACCTCGAAGAAATTCCTCAAAATATAATATCCTTAAGAGAAGCTGTTTCTAAAGAATCTTTATTTGGCGGACAAGGTTTTAGCAAATGCTTATGCAAGCCGGCTAAAAGACAATGCCAAAATAACCGATGTGCATGTTTTAAAAAGAAAGTTCTTTGTGGGTCCAAATGTCACTCAAGTTTGACATGCGCAAATAAATAATCTTGATTTCTTTATTACTAAAGCGCGTTTATTATTATTATTCTTGTTTTCTTTTTATAAGGCAATATTTTCCTGAATATTTTTTTTAATAACTATATTTGTATTTGATTGTGAAATACGGATCTCATCATTTGATTAGTGCGAAAATATATTTTTTTAAATAATTATTATTTGATAATTTTGAAATGTCTTTTTTGTGAGCTACGGATATCAACACTTCTAATAAAAAAATATTAAAAAAAACTCACGAATTTTAAATCAACCTAGTTGGTTGATTTAAAATTCGTGAGTTTTTTTTTATAATTATTATTTGATAATGGTCTGTCTGTCGTTTTTGTGAGATAAAAATGTCAAACTTCAAAATTGGATCTACATAATAAATGTACCCACCTGATTTTTTTTATTTAATAGTGTCATATTATTATCCTAAGAAGTTTAATTATAACTAATTATTTTTATAATAAAAATATTGTTGTTACAGTTGTTACCCACTTAAATATTTTAATTAGATACTCTAAGAGAACCAAAGTGCATAACTGACAGGTGCTTTAAATAAAGTTTGATTTGTCCAAACTGTGTTTTCTTCATGGTCACCCTAAAACTATAGCCAACGTTGAAATTTTATCTAATTAACGAGTTGTCATTATGCCTTTGGCATATTACATAACAGCGAGCGTTTGTAAAATGACGACGCCGTTTGTAAACGGCGGATTCATACAAATAGCCTACGACATATACATTTAATAAGAAGGAATTGGAATAGTTTATATTTAAATGTCTTAATCTTGAGAGCCTTAAACTGATCACACAGCCGCTGCCGCCTGCGATTAATTTTTTTTCTTTTTATACCACTTAAATGGCAGACAAGCGCACGGCCCACCTGATGGAAAGTTGTTACCGTGGCCTATGGACGTGTGTAACACCAGAGAAGCCACACTCGTGCTTCTGACCCTGTAAGCACAGAGGCTCTGTGCCGTCAGTGTAGAGGACAAAGCAGGACAAGCCTATAGTCATCCCACTGACAGCACAAATTCTCCAGTGAGCTCTGGCCACCATACTCACTGCTGAGAACACAACACTAAGTTATAATAACCGCGGTATTCTGTAGGGCTCAATTGGGCGGAAATACGGCCGTGTCCTACCTCCTAGTAATTCCAATTCTGGCCAAAGAGGCGGGAGCAGTTCTGTATCTTCCCTAGCAGAGGGTACAGTGGCAAAAGGTAGTCTGGTTCTCCAGACACAGCGCTAGCGGTGACGCCCTTCCGTTTCAGAGTTAGGGTGGCGCCACTCAAAACGTAGAGTCTAACAAAACCACTCCCAGTTGAGATGTCCGAACGGAAAAAAGAGGGTAATTTTATACCACACAGTGTGCACCGTCTCAGTTCGCAATGTGTGAGGATGAATTCCCTGCCTATGGCGAGAGGTGCGATGACAGAATGTAAATATGTGCAACATGTCAAACAACCTCTTGCGTTAAGAGAGGGTTCACATCTATAGTGTAATTACCGAGGTTCGAACTCGGAACCTCTCGACCATAAGGTTGACTCCTTAACCTCTAAGCCTAACCGGTGGGAGAGGTAAAGTCGAACTTGAGCCGACTAAAACGCACGCCGTCAGAGGGTATTTTTTTTACGTGCGCAAAATCCCCACGGATACCCCCACCAGAGCCGGTTGAAGAGGTTATGTCAGACTCGAACCGACCAAAACGCACGCAACCTGAGGGTCGTTTTTGGTTGCCGAAGGTGAGGTTGACAGGCCAACTCAGGGCCATCTCTTACGATCAGGCCCTTTCCTCGGGTGTGAGGACTACAGAGTCCCCAACTTGTCCCCGGAAACGGAGAGGCACGCGAGGCGTGCCAACGCCGCGGCCTGCTTCTGGCAGGGTGACAGGTGGCTCCACCAGTCGTTTATCGACCTTCCGACGCCCGAATTGCCTTCATATGCGGGCAGCTTCGCTTGCTATCCTTCGTCGCTCCCGCTGCCGCTCCCGCCCCGCCTTCTCCTTCCCGAGCATTACTTGCTCGCAGAAGGAGGTGCCGGCCA
The DNA here is from genome assembly GCA_963662185.1 of Eilema griseolum. NCBI lineage: Eukaryota > Metazoa > Arthropoda > Insecta > Lepidoptera > Erebidae > Eilema > Eilema griseolum. The sequence continues at coordinate 2,861,474 of OY759254.1, forward strand.
CCCACGCATCCGTGCAGCGGACCATCGCCGCGAGGAAAGTGGAGAGCGTGAGAACTCTCACTCCCAGGGCTGCCACGCCGGACACTCGGTGAGTCGCTGGCTCTTTCTCCATCCGACGCAGATACTTCCCGAAGCATCCGTGCTCGGTGATCATCTGCGTCAGACGGTACGAGAGGCTGCCGTGTGGCCTCTCTAGCCACTCCCCCATGATAGGTCTTACCGCCGCTACTACGGTGCGCCCTGCCATCTGAGGATTATATGTGTAGGTTGCTGGAGGTGAAGTTGCCGGAAACATATCCCCTCAATTCTTAACTAGGCTAATAAAATTAGGTATCAAAAACTTACTGTACAGGTAGATCAAAACCATCAGCAGTTTTGTAGACGTACAGTGTTTCCTGCATTAACACACTCCTCCCGGTGTCTATACTGGCCCAGATGTCAACTGGCTTGTCGAAAAGCACTGTCTGGCCTGAAATATTTAAGTAAGAATATACAATAATTTTGCTACTACTGCACCATTCAAGACGTCAATATACTATTAAATAAAGATACAGATTAACCGCGGTAGTCTAGTGGCATGGGTAATGGACTGCTGAGACGAGGTCTCGGGTTCGAACCCAGGTTTTAGCATGGCACACACCAATGACTTTTCGATACTTTTCGAAGTTATGTGTGTATTTATCGCAGGTTTATAAGAGCATGCTTAATGGCAATAGGCTCGCCACCTATTACATTGGCAGCCAAACATAAACTGGCGAAATATGGTTGCTAGCACCTCTCCTACCCCTTCGGGAATATAGGCGTGAGTTTATGTTATGTAAAAGATGCAGAACTAATTCGTTCCCACAGGTACCTGTGAAGGTGAGCGCAGACACGTAGGGTAAGAAATCCACTTGTTCCGTATCAGAGTGTGAGGATTCGCAAAGCATTTCGCTTATCAGAGCCTCATTAGTCGTTGGATACTCCTGTAACAACAAACGATTATACAAAATAAAACGTTTGGGCCTCTCCAATAAAACGTTGTACTTCAGAAGTAGTAGGTACAGGAAAAGTAGCTTATAATTTAACGATCAGATCAAATAAGCCAATAAAAAAAACAGATCAATTAAGCAATCCCACTGGCGCCTCCGCTCTACAGAATATCGCGGCCATAATAACCTCGCGGCCATAATAACCTCGCGGCCATAGTAACCTCGTGCAATGTTCCCGGCGGTCAATTCAATACGCAAGAACTCACTGCATAGTTTTTGTGCTCTCTGTGGGAAACCCAAAAGCTTCTCCTGCTTTGCCTTCTGCACTGACAGACCGTCTCTCCTGGTGTTGCACACGTCCATAGACCATGGTAACCACTTTCCACCAGGTGGGCTGTATGCTTGTCTGGAAGTAAGTGGTATTAAAAAGAAATTCCTGTTGTTTTCAATATCGGTACAGTTGTTCCCTATACCCAGGTGAACATACTAAAAGTCCCCGTAAGGGCCACGAGCCGGTGGGGAAAAATGTCACATTGTTTTTAGTTATTTACTTGTATACTTATTGAAAACTAACAATATCAACTGGACAAATGAGGTATCGTTAGAAGCATTTTAGTAGTCCGCTGGCGCCCTCTAACTCAAGAAATAAATTTGAGATAAATAGGTCGTGTTTGGGATCAATTGAAAGGGCTTAATTAGTACATTTCAAATATGTATAAATTATACCTATTTCTTACCCCAAAATAATATAAATAAAACTAAAATATAAAAAAATTAGTTAGATAAAACTAAAACCCGACTACTGAAAAAGTATTAAACAAGAAAATATCTAGGATAGCCATTGTCGTACGCCTCTTTTCCCTGCAATCATTGTTTTGTTTGACTAAGTGACATACATTTTTTTTTTGTTTTTTTTTTACGTGTGCTAAACCCCACGGATACCTCTCCACCGGAGCCGGTGAGAGAGGTTATGTCGGACTCGAACCGACTAAAACGCACGCCGCCTGTGGGTCGTTTTGGTTGCCGAAGATGAGGTTGACAGACATATACCTCGCACCCCGGCCGACCCAGGGCCATCTCTCACGATCTGGCCCTCTTCTCGGGTGTGGGGACTACAGAGTCCCCAACTCGTCCCCGGAAACGGGGAGACCTGTCACCCCCAGGCCGGCGCTCATGGGGGGCGGAGGTCGTTGGCTTGCGATCCTTCGTCGCTCCCGCTGCCGCTCCCGCCCCGCCTCCTCCTTCACAAGCATCCGCTGCCCACGCATCCGCGCAGCGGACCATCGTCACGAGCAAGGTGGAGAGCGTGAGAACCCTCACTCCCAGGGCCGCCACAAGCTCCCGCCTCGGCGTCTCCCACGCCGGACACACATTGAGGGTGTCCCTGAGTCCTCGCTCGCGTCGCAGTGATGGCACTCGGACGTTGGGTTTTTCTCCATCCGACGCAGATACTTTCCGAAGCATCCGTGCTCGGTGATCATCTGCGTCATACGGTAGGAGAGGCTGGACTAAGTGGCATACGTGGCTATCATAGATATTGTCTTGTTTAATATGTTTTCAGTTGTCGTGTTTTAGTTTTAAACATATTTTTTTTACTTCGACGACCGAAACACATCATCAGACGGTGCACCAGAAGGTTCATACATAGAGAAGGTTTTACCTCAGAATAACGTAAAAGAGAACTTTATACCGTGTAAATGATCCCCATGTCAGCATAGTAGAAAACCTTGTTGGTACCTCCGAGATAATCCCTGCGGGAACGATTTTTTTCTGCGCTGTACCTGTTGACAGAGATGTGAATATTAAGGTAAGATGCCGTGACCAGCCGCAGACAGACGCTGCTGTCTGAGGTTTCCAAGTTTTTTAAAAAACAAATTATAGTTTTATCTTACCTTATATGGATGGTTAATTGCTTTAAATATTACCTATTTTTGACTAATTTCCATAAAAGCATTATTTCGTTTGACAAGGTTTTAAAAATTGGGCCTTCCGCAAATAAAAGTTCCATAGAAATAAAAGAAAATCAAAACTATGCATTTCCATTTTTTTCACACATTACTTTATAAACTTGCTAATGGCGCCGCTTATAGACGGCGTCATTGAAAAGCCGCAATGAATTAAAGTAATTATCAAAATTATCATATACATATTTATTTCATGGTAGTTCAGCTTTTTGTTCAATGGATAAGTGAATTAAATACTTTCATTTTCGTAAATATACATTTTATGGTTTTATTATGGTTTATAGCAGGCAGCAAAATCATAAGAAACAAACGAATGTCGGCCGACAGGATTAGCATTTTACCTTGAAGAAAGTAACGATAATTATTGACGATTTATACATACATAAATATACTCACTCCCGTAAATCCCTGAAATGGTCGGCAGAGGTGTAATAACACCTCCGTTTCGCCAGCTATGATTATTGTTTATTACTTTATCGCATTTCTTTTTATTAATCAAAATTCAATTATAAATTAATTGTTTTTTTTAAATTATATACCAAAGTTATCCAACTGTCCCAAAGTAGCTACTGTGATGAACTCTCAGAACTCAGGTATTATAGAATGCATAATAAAACGGCTTGCTTCGTAGTAACGAGTTATATTCTTTCAAACTTGTACTTATGTAACTATACAGTACATTAATTATTAATACAAGCTAAATTTTAACATCTGTCTCGGTCGACAACTGATCAGAGAATACCCCCGCATTTGAAAAATGACCGACTTTATAGATTTCCTTGCAGACTGAATGAAATGTATCGATCAATCTGTTCACTCTTCATAGACAAGCAAGCAATGGCATTTCGAATCAATTGACTAACTGATATCGATTAAAATATAAAAATCAAATACAAAATCGAATTGGGCATTATAAATTGTACATAAATATTTAAAAATAAACTTGGTTTTACTGGCACATTTGTAAAACAATATTAAATAATCATAAATTCATTACATTCGGCCGTCCGACTACGTGCGATCTCCTGACGCACGGTAAATAATCACATTTGTTTTTTTTTTTTTTTTTTTTATATCATCTTAAGAAACATAATTATTAAATATCATGATAATCAACTGAATTAATCTTATAGTTATATTATATATTTTATTTATTTATCCATTTAACAAATAATTCATTACATTCGGCTGTTATTTGGACTCAGATTGACTTCGTGGCAGTTCTTCGTCACTTTTACTAATTTCGCTATCGGACGTACTACTGCAGCTATTGGCTACATCTACATCATTTCGTTCAGACACATTTATATTGATCCACGGTCGGATTCTGTCTACTGCTACCACGCTATCGAATTTATTTTTGCGTTTACTAAAACCAGGTATTTCGACAATTTTATACCTATCATTGCCCAAAACTTCAGCTATTTTGAAGGGACCTATGAATTTAGACATCAATTTAGTACTGTTACCTTTATTATTAAAATTAGTTCTAGTTATTTTTATTAAATCACCTTCCTTGTAAATCGGGGCAGGAATTCTATTTCGATCGTAGTTTTGCTTTTGCTTAGTCTGACTAGATTTGGTATTTGTACTAACTTCTTGCCTTACTTCTGTAATATTGGAATTAGGCTCATTATTGACATCTAACATATTACTTAGGCTATCTTTCAATCTGGTTCCAAATAATGCTTCAGTAGCTGTTTTCTGCGTGGTGGAATTTGTAGCATTGTTAATACCCAACTGAATTTTGCCTAGACACATGTCCCAGTTCCGTTCGTCCTCGCCGTCAGAACATTTTGCAAGTGCATTTAAGATCGTTTGGTTGTATCTTTCGGCCTGGCCATTAGCTCTGGGACATGCGACAGCATTCAAAACATGTTTAATACCATGACTATCACAAAAGGACTTAAAAGCTGCAGAAGTGAAAGAGGTACCTCGATCTGATATTATTCGGGATGGTAAACCGAAGTCGTAAAAAATATTTAATAATACTTTAAGCGTTGTTTTAGTTTTTGTATCCTTAACGGCTCTAACAAACAAATATTTGGTGAATCCATCTACTATGGTGAGAATGTAAGCATTGCCGTTCCTGCTTTTAACAAATGGACCCAAGTGGTCAATGTGTATGGTGTGAAACGGAATGCTTACTTTCTCTATCGGGTACAACTGACCGTTCTTATGTCGTGTCGTATTGTCCTTATTATAGGCGCACTTTATACAAGAATTTACATACTTTTTAACAAATTTACGTAACTTAGGAAACCATAAAACAGATTGAATTCTCTCAGTTGTCTTAGATTCACCTAAATGACCAGCGTCATCGTGGTTAGATTTACATATTTGCCAACGAGCGTTGCGAGGAATTACCAAACATAGCTTATTATCATCAATTCTCCTATAAACTCTACTATTCTTAATTACATAATTTTTCCTAATTTCTTTAGCTTCTTCATCTGACTCTGGTTTAAGAATTTTAAATATTCGGGATATATCAGGATCTGTCATTTGTAAAGTCAAGAGCCAGTTGTCTGTTTCAATACTATAGACTGTGACTGCAGAATTATCGATACCTTCGGGTGTTAATTTTGTGTTACGGCTCAATGTGTCCACATGAGCCATCCGAGTGCCCGGGCGGTACTCAATGCTAAAATTAAATTCGCTTATTAAAAGCCACCACCTAGCTATTCGGGGTATTAAGTCGCGTTTGGTCAATGTAGTCCGAAGGGCGTTACAGTCTGTCACAATTTTGAACTGTATCCCCAATAGATACACTCTAAATTTCTTTAATGAGCATACAATTACAAGGGTCTCGAGTTCATACGAATGCAGGTGACGCTCTTCGGGAGTGGTTTGCCGGCTAAAATAAGCTATTGGTTTGAGAACGCGCGGCCCCGGCTGCCATTGCATCAATATCCCACCCACGCCTAAAGAACTTGCATCCGTATGCAATTCAGTTTCAAAATTAGGGTTGTATAGTGCTAGAATTGGTCGGTCAATTAACTTGTCTTTTAGTATGGTAAATGAATGGGACTCTTCATTTGTCCACTTGAAAAAAACTACCCTTTTTGAGTAAGTTTGTTAGAGGTCTAGCTATTTCACCGAAATTTTTGATGAATTTTCTAAAATATCCCGCTAGTCCCAAGAACTGACGGATTTCATGTACGTTCTTTGGAACAGGAAACTCTTTAACGGCTAAAAATCTTATTTTCATTAGGGCGTATACCCTCAGCAGAAATCTCATAACCTAGATAGTCAAGGGAATTATCGAAGAAACGGCATTTAGATAATTTTAAAGTAAAGTCCATTCTGTCGTAATAACTTCAAAACATCCTCCAACCTCCTAAATCCCTCCTCCAAGGTAACCGATGGCACAAGAATGTCATCCAGATAAGCCAAAGCTGATTCATGACGCTTACTACCCAGCATAGCATTCATTAATCTCTGAAATACTGCCGGGGCATTCGCGAGACCAAAAGGCATTCTTTTGAACTCGTAATGCCCGTCCGGCGTTACGAATGCAGTTAACGGACGACTCTCTTCTGCCATTGGGACCTGGTAGTAACCACAAGCCAGGTCCAGGGATGTAAAGAATTCATTACCACTAAGGTTTATCAACTGATCGTCGATTATCGGCAAAGGAAAACAATCCTTCCTAGTCTTATTATTGAGAGCCCTATAATCAACACATAAACGCTGTTCGCCTGTCTTTTTTCTCACCAATAGAATAGGACTAGCATAATTTGAATTAGACTCTATTAATGTCATTATGCAACAAATCATTTATTATCTCCCTAACCTGACCCCTTTCCGAGAAAGATTATCGATACGGTCGGTAAACTACGGGTTTGTCATCTAATAAGTCTATTTTCATTTCAGTTGAGTATATACAACCAATTTCTCCTAGATTGAGTGCAAAACAGTCACGATAATTGAGTAGAAGTGAATGGAGTCTTCCTAATATCTCTTTGTTAATTTGGGGGCCAACTTTTATGTCAGATATTAGTAAGGGTTCATGTTCCACATTATCTTTCGTTACTCTGTTTGTATGAGTGGTACTTTTCTCAACAAAACAAGTTCCTTTAGCTATAGGACACTTTTGGATAATTTAAGATTTTGACCAGATAAATTAGTCACGGGCAAACAGCACTTCCCATCAACAACCCTATAGACTCCCTGGTGCAGATAATATTCTTTTCTAGGCTCAGAATTGCAGTAACCTTCGACATAAATATCTCCACAGTAGCCAATGTCAGATGCGGTGACTTCCACTAATTGTGATGATGTAATGTTTGTATCGTTATCAATATTTAACTTTAAACACTTCACCGGTTGTATCATGGTATCGGTATCGGGGCTCTGATGAAACATTAACTGACAGCTATTCTTAAATACTGTTACGAAAGGAAGTTCAGTAACGTTTTGTCCTATAAGTAGAGCTGACTGAAGAAACTGATCACCAACTACAAATACCTCTATATTCGCCTCAACTTCATCTAATTGCAGATCAATACAGCTCCTATATACTGGAAAAACTTTCGAGTTTCCGAATCCTTTGATCACTGGCAAATCTGTTAGATTTTTAGTTAAATTTAGACTTCGGGCATCAGATTCTCTTATTAAACTACATTCGCTGCCGAAATCAATAAAAGCAATTAAAGGTTTATCATTAACCTTGACAGTTTTGTAAAATTTGTCACTATTGTTATTGAAGGTAGATATAGTCAGGGTTTTCCTATCTCCGTTACCTGCCTGCTTGGATTCATTTCGCAAAAGTAACGGTTCTAGTTTACAATTATCATTATTATGGCCTACCCTTTGGCATTTTGAACATTTAGTAAGGGGTCTAGGGCATCGAAAGTAAGGGTGTCCTTTTGCGCGGCAATTGAAACAAGTAATCAAATTCTCGCTTGAGTGTGTAGCTGCATTAACTGGTCGGACTATCACATCGCTACGCTTCCTATTAAATAGATTATTTTCTAATATTGGACGTTGGGAGCTTAGAAAATTCAATAAATCTTCTGGTTCGCAACAAGTCAGTGCCTGGGCACTGCTTCTGATTGATTTATCTAGTATTCCGTGAATAATACAATCGACGGCCTTTTTGCCTCTTATTTCACATCTGTTTAGCAACGTTAACTTGTCATAGAAGTACTCACGCAAACTTTCGCTACTACGAGTAGTGCGAGCTAACATTTCCTCGAGAAGCCGGCCATAATTTTGCTCATTAGGGAAAGCTTTAATAAGTTTATCTTGCCACTCTGACCAACTGAAAACAACGCTAGGAAGGGCTTCAAACCACTTCTTTGCCAGACCAGAAAGTTTTTGTAGAGCAAAATGTATGGTCTGCTTCTCGTTCCATTCATAGATAACAGCACATTCGTTTACTTTCCTAACCCAACAGTCAACATTCTGAGATTTACTCGACGGATCAAATTCCGGTATCACATTGTTGAGAAGATTGTTATTCAAATTATTTGTCTTGCTCTTACGTTCTTGGAGGGTATTAAACATATCAAGTACCTCTTTAGTAGACCAACTGCCTCTCTCCTTGGATCTCTTCTTATTCGAACTCCGTGAACTACGAGGTGACTCACTGCTGGATGAGGAGGAACTGGAAGACTGCTTACGTTTCCTCTTTGATCGCTTCTTGGCTCTTTTAGACTTAGTAGCTGCTCTGGAGGATCGTTTACGTTTCCTTTGGCGATCATCTTTGCGAGTAGGTGAACATTCAGGAGTCATCACTTCGTCTGAATTCATACCTCAAAACAACAAAATATCATTGTAACTATGTCAGTAGGTATATTAATTTTATTGTTTAAACGTGTTAATAATAAAACTTCCTTTTCAATTGGTCTTTGGTATATGCATTAAACAATTTAAATGTCAATAAATCTTTATCTTTTCATAATAGGTACCTATAACTATTTAAAATTTGAGGATTAAAGAAAGAATTTCATTTATTTCCTCTATAAAATACCCTTAGTATAAAATATAATAACCTAGCTTTAAAGTAAATAAACTCTATTGGTCACAAACCATTGCATAGTTATACTTACGTCTCACATTCTAAGCACACATGGCATAGTAGGCATACATAGCCTTAAGTAACTAAGCACACTTGGCTTCCTATCCTAGGTACACAATTGACCTCTAACATGTTAAGCACACATGGCATAGTAGGCATACATAGCCTTAAGAACTAAAGCACACTTAGCTTCCTATTCTAGGTACACATGACCTCTAACATTTTAAGAACACATGGCATAGTAGGCATACATAACCTTAGAGGTACACATGACCTCTAACATTTTAAGCACACATGGCTCAGTAGGCACACTTGGCCTTTAGCAACTAAAGCACACTTGGCTTCCTATTATAGGCACACATAGCCTCTAAAAACTAAGCACACATGGCTCAGTAGGCACACTTGGCCTTTAGCAACTAAAGCACACTTGGCTTCCTATTATAGGCACACATAGCCTCTAAAAACTAAGCACACATGGCTCAGTAGGCACACTTGGCCTTTAGCAACTAAAGCACACTTGGCTTCCTATTATAGGCACACATAACCTCTAAAAACTAAGCACACATGGCTCAGTAGGCATACATAGCCTCTAGTAAAGTACACTTGATTTTCTATTCTAGGTATACATAGCCTACACTAATAACAATACACACATGGCATGCTCAACTTCTAAATTGTAATAAGATTCATTTGTAATCATTAACAACACTTGTACGTACCTTAGATTGGGTCCTGATCCCACTTCTGAACTGTGATGAACTCTCAGAACTCAGGTATTATAGAATGCATAATAAAACGGCTTGCTTCGTAGTAACGAGTTATATTCTTTCAAACTTGTACTTATGTAACTATACAGTACATTAATTATTAATACAAGCTAAATTTTAACATCTGTCTCGGTCGACAACTGATCAGAGAATACCCCCGCATTTGAAAAATGACCGACTTTATAGATTTCCTTGCAGACTGAATGAAATGTATCGATCAATCTGTTCACTCTTCATAGACAAGCAAGCAATGGCATTTCGAATCAATTGACTAACTGATATCGATTAAAATATAAAAATCAAATACAAAATCGAATTGGGCATTATAAATTGTACATAAATATTTAAAAATAAACTTGGTTTTACTGGCACATTTGTAAAACAATATTAAATAATCATAAATTCATTACACTACGGTATCTAAATAGTCACCATATTTCAAAAGGCTCCTTTTGTGTAGTTAGGAAATCCAGTTTTTCCCCGTTGAAATGATATTCCGACGGCCAAATAATTTCATGTTCATCGTCACCTAATAATAAAAAAATACAAATTTCAAAAATGTTATAGGTACTGTCGGAGTTTTTTTTTAAGTGCGCATAATCGTCTCGGATACCCCCCTCACCGGAGTCGGTGGAAGAGGTGTCGGACTCGATCCGACCGAAACTGACGACGCCTGTGAGTCGTGTTAGGTTGCCGAAGGTGAGGTTAACAGGTATATCCCTCGCACCCCGGCCGACCAAGGGCCGTCTCTCTCGATCTGGCCCTCTCCTCGGGTGTGGGGACCACAGAGTCCCCAACTCGTAAATGGGGATGCGCGCCGCCCCGCAAAGTACTATCGGAGCTTACACGAACATCACTTATGGATATAGGTATTTAAACTATCATGGTCACTCACATCAGTATCAAAATAAACGGGATATTTACCATGTTTAATTGTACACGAATATTTACGAAATATCGGAAACTCAAAACAATGAAACATGGTAAATATCCCGTTTATTTTGATACTGATCACTCATGGAATTAGAATGATTTTAACCGACTTCTAAAAAAGAAGAGGTTCTCAATCTGTACGTTTTTTTATGTATATACATTCGCTGAGATTTATGATCCGACCGGGATTTATGGCAGGCGATATTCGACAGACGACGGTCAAGTGCCTGCCTACTATGTCTGTGATGCAATCAATTGAAATAATATGGCTACTCGCGCTAGGCACCGGCTTCTAATAGACTTTTTTGAAATCCGTTTTTCATATGTAGTTTTTTATTTTATCTATCATGAGTATTGATGTGATTTTATTTAGATTTTTTTTGTTATTGTATTTTTGTAGTACGATTCTGGTACATCTTATGTTATTATGAGATACACCGAGCCCAATTTATCAATTATATTTGTATGAATATTATTTTTCAAAAACAAAACAACATGCTAGTGGACTCTCAAATATTAAAATTATATACTTGACCACTTACTCTAAAATATTAAAACTAAAATAACTCACCTATTAGAACATATCCAGATATTAAATAAAAACAAAGAAACAACACGAAAATGGTGGGCAATGCCGCCATCTTGTTGTAGGGCGAATACAGGATTGATCTCAGTAACATATCAATTTGCCATTTTATAGGTGAAAGTATATCTGAGGCATTGTGCACACTGGCCATTTATGTAACTCACAGCAAGTTTCATGTGATATTTTAGCCCCTTTTTAATGCCACATAGGTGGCAAACAAGCACACCGTCTACTTGATGGAAAGTGGTTACCGTGGTCTATGGATGTGTACACTCAGCTTGGCGGCCTCATCAGATGCTTTTTCCCACCGCGCTTAAATGAGCCGGGACTGTAGGAAGAAGATAACACGTGAGCTGGTAATATAATCCAGGTCTTGGTGCTGCAACAAAGAAAAGAGTCTCCAAACCGCTTGATACGGCAAAAGCAAGACGCTCGTATATTCTGTATAGTTTGAGGGTGATATCTAAGCCCTGCATGTGTAGTGAGGAGTGAGGAGAAGGTAAGGAGAAGGTAGGATTAGTTGAAAGAGCTCACCATAGTAGAGACCGTAAAATCTAGCGATCTCTACGCATGTGCAAAGACCTCCCTATAAAAACCTTCCAATGACCTTCTTGAAGAACCCAATATTGCAGTTGCTTGGAACAACGCAGCAGGAAGTTCACTCCACAGCGCAAGCGTGCGGAGGATTAAATTCCTTTCATACCTCAATGTGCGCACAGGGTCCAGGCCCCAATGTATTAGGGTGAATTCCCTGGCTATTGGTGCAGTGCGTTCATGACATTACTTCCAATTAGTTCCACCCTCTACCTTCCTGCACAAGACAACACGAGCAGGGCTTAGATGTCACCCGCATACGGTACAGAATATCCCATCAAGAACCAAGCGAACGGAGACTCTTTCCTTTGTCGCACTATTAACGTCTGGAATTCGTTACCAGCTCACATGTTTCCTTCTTCGTACAGTCACGGGTTCTTTAAGCAGGACGTGAAAAAGCTTATAGTGAGGTTGATTGTAACAAGCTTACCATCAGGCGAGGCGGAATCTAGCTAACGTGTCCTATATAAAAAGACTACAATAAAGTTAGTGTCATTAAACAAAAAGTCATTACCGCACTTTATCACAACAAAAGCTGTTTAGAACAGGTGTTGGCTCACAGGTGAGATTGACAGGTTCTCCGAAGAATTACCTTGAACTTGGTTTTGCCATAATTATTCCAGACCACCTCTGAAATAAATTTTATTCAGATCCATGTAACTATTCCATTTTTTGACCCCAAGCCTCGAAAGAAATATCTATGCTCAGTGAATTTCAGCTCCTCCGCCGCCGTCACAGCCTCGTTTATCCGCAGCCCTGCCCAAAAGACATCCATAAAACGTTTACTGCTAAACTAAAATAGAGTACACGTGACGTGATTGATGTCTTTTGTGTGTACATGGTACTACATACTCGTGATAAAATTAATTAGATAAGAGTTACCAAAACAAATAGAAATTAGGTAGCATTATTTAAAACTTAATGAGTTTGCTAATGGTGGTGATTTTAATGAGATCGACCAAATTTAATTATGATAACCTTTGTGGAAAAATCAAGTTCGTCAAACAGTAGGAGTGTTTAAGTATTTAACAGCATCGTTATAATTCTTGCATATACCTCGGAGTCTATTTTTATACCACTTATGTGGCAGACAGGACCTGATGGAAAGTGGTTACCGTGGCCTGTGGACGTGGGTAACACCAGAGGAGTCACACTCGCGCTGCCGACCTTGTAAGCTCAGAGTTTCTGTGTGTCTGTGAAGACAAAGCAGAACAAGCCTATAGTCTTCCCACTGACAGCACAAAAACTCTCCAGTGAGCTCTGGCTACCCTACTCACCGCTGGGAACACAACACGAAGTTACTATGGCCGCAGTATTCTGTAGGGCGGATGTACTTCCCCAGTCGGACTGTTCAAGTGGACGGAAATACCGTTGAGTCCTACCTCCTTGTAGAATATATGATTCCGGGGAGCCATATGAGTCTGGGGCCTCTTTAAATCTGATGACTTGATGATGGCTTGGCTTTTTTTCACCCGCATATGCGAGTGACCCCAGTCTCCAGGGCAAGTCACAGTAGCGACGGTTAGGCTCATCAGGACGAACAAAGTTCAGAGGCGACACAGTAGCCTCTCGTAACGGCTGATGACACAGGTGGTTTCCGGGAACATCTGATGATCGCTGAAATCTATGGATGCGACCGAGATGTTCCTCGGATGACGATGATGAGCACACCCTCAATTCTTCTAAAACGAAACCACTGTCAAACCACAGATACTACTAAAGAAGTTTTAAAGTTTAGACTACATTTCTATACGCTTATAGTTCATTTTTTTTATACATGACACGTCAATTAGACTTCGCCTCGCCTGATGGTAAACTAAAGGCAAAGTCTCAGAAAAGAAGGTCACCATTACTTACATTTACCATGTTACAATGGTGACACTTAGCTTGACGGCCTCATCATATGCTTTTTTAGGGAAGCTCGAGCTCACTGGAGAATTTGTGCTGTCACTGGGATGACTAACGGCTTGTCCTGATTTGTCATCTACACTGACGGCGCAGAGACTCTGAGCTTACAGGGTCGACAGCGCGAGTGTGGCATCTCTGGTGTTACACACGTCCATAGGCCACGGTAACCCCTTTTCATCAGGTGGGCCGTGCGCTTATCTGCCACCTAAGTGGTATAAAAAAGGACCCGAGACAGTGGGAAAAAGGAAACACGTTGGTGACATTCACCGAACCGCAGCTGGTAACTGATCAGATATTCTTCTGCACCATGTGCGGGTGACATCTAAGCCCTGCACGTGTAGTCCTGTGTAGGAAAGCGTAGGTTTAACTAATTGGGAAAGGTCATCTGAAAATTCATCATGGCACAGACAGAAAATTCTGCAAAGGTTCTAGGGTGTTCGTGACCTGGCAGCGGGAGCGACGAAGGATCGCAAGCCAAGCTGCCCACGTACGAAGGCAACTCGGGCGTCAGAGGTCGATGAACGACCTCTGCCCCCCATGAGCGCCGGCCTGGGGGTGACAGGTGGAGCCGCCTGTCACCCTGGCAGAAGCAGGCCGCGGCGGTGGCGCGCCTGGCGCGCCTCCCCGTTTCCGGGGTCGAGTTGGGGACTCTGTAGTTCCCACACCCGAGACGAGGGCCAGATCGTGAGAGATAGCCCTGGGAAGGCCGGGGTGCGAGGGATATGCCTGTCAACCACACCTTCGGCAACCAAAATGACCCACAGGGGGCGTGCGTTTTAGTCGGTTCGTGTCCGACATAACCTCCTCCACCGGCTCCGGTGGGGAGGTTTCCGTGGGGATTACTTTGCTAAGCCATCCCAGAGATGCGAGCAGTATTCCACGCAGGAGCTAATTTGTGTCTTGACCAGCAGACACCGCTGCTTCATCGTGAACAAACGTCTCACTCTGTTCAGGACTCCGAGTTTACATAAGGCTGTTTTGATGATACTCTTGATGTGTACTTATTGTTATTCAGGTTGCAGGGAACACCCATACCTAGGATATTGACATTGTCCGGCAGTAGCGGGCTCTGAAGAGAGGGAAGGAGAAAGACAGAGATACTTTTACTGTAAACGCATGCAGGTATGTGCGTTCACAGCGTTCAGAAGCCGTCTTCTTGGCATCGAACTTGACCAAGTTCTCAGAGTATCCCTATTAGGAAATCTGATTCAGGTTTTGTTCAAGCTCATTGACAAGAAGCTGTCTCTTTTCTCCTCCTTTTGACTTTTTGTTGAATTATTTTTTTAGCCTTTGCTTACAAGTAAGTAACTGTACCAAAATCTAGAAGTGAAAACTTAGAATTGGTTTCCAGATGTTTAACCTGCCTTTTTTATATATATAACACATAAATTGATATATAAATAAATAAATCTGACTACTTAGCCCCAGGATATCCATGATAACTCCCACGTTAGATGATATCGTCTGCATCGTATGAATACTGCCCGTAGACAGGACAGAACATGTCGTTGATATCCGGAAGAAAGAGAAGAAAGAGAGTGGGTGCCAATTGTAATACTTAAAAATATATATGTATTACGGGTTCGATCCCCGCTCAGTGCATATTTGTATGCATGAATATGGGTATTTGCATTGGTCTGGGTGTTCCTATGTATAATATGTATGTATTTGCAAAAAAAAAAAGTATTTAAGTATGTTTATCCGTATTCTAGATTCCATAACACAAGAGGTTAACTATGCTTACCATGGGTCTAGATAGCGTTGTGTAGAATGTTGTAGAATATTATTAATATTATTATTATTAAATATTGAATGTGTGTATTTTTATCGTTAGATTGCTCTTGAATGGAGCAAGTTAAATGTGACAAAGTAAGTGTGTAATCTCCTATTTAAAAGAAATAACAACAAAATTGGTTTGTAAGTACATTACCATAAAAGTTCGGGCGCCTTGGAGATACACATGCCTAGGATAATCAGCGGATATTGGAAACTTTTAATCTTCCGGTGGTGAGCTAAATGAAACCAAACTGTGAGGTTTGAGGTTTTATTGTCCACTCCAGTGTGCATTAAGAAATAGATTTAAGGACATACCTAATATGTAATTAGCCTTAAATTAAAATTAAAATTTTAGAAACTATGTCAATATGATCCTACATCACCAATGCATTTTAAGGTTATATTAAAGTTAAGTTTTAAAGTAAAATTAAAGCAAGCTCACGGCATCCCTCGGCGAGTATATGAAAGTAAACCCAGCAGCGAGAAAGCTCGCAAAATACGCAAAGGACGCAAATACGGCGCCCCTGCAGGAACCTAGCAATCCAGTTGCACAGCCTAGGGGACGAACCAAAGGCTGGTAATTTGGAAATAAGCGATTTGTGCCAAACTCTATCAAAAGCCGCCAATCGCCAAACGATGTCAAGACTAATTGCCCGTGACAGCAGTAGCACTATCCGATGGGTTTCAAAGCAGCGCTCAACACACGGGATGGCTGCAAAATAGTCACATAGTCCCGATGACGAGTAGCGCCAGAGACGCTGCTTCCCCTGCACTGGTCACTATAATAGGCACTGTAGAGTAGACCAGGCTGTGCTCAGAGTTGCCTAAAGTGGCTCGCACCGACACACTGCACTGGTCAGGTTTACTAATCAGCAGAAAATCTAGCAGACCGTGTGTTATACCCGACCTTCTTGGTATTCTAGTGACCTCGTGTACCAATTGGATCAGGTAGTGCGCCAGAGCAAATGCATGGGCGGCTCTTCCCGCATGGTCTGTTTTGGCGAAGCCCAACCAGATCACGTGGTGGGCGTTAAAACCCCCTAAAAATACCATTTCGACACTCATAGATCTGACTCTGATGGTCTGTCTCTGATGTCCGACATAGATGGTCTACGTGTACCCATAGGATAGAAAAGGATAGGTCTCTAGGCAGCACAAACGGTGACAGTAAACATCCACCTGAACAAACAGGCTTTTGCATAGAAATTTCCCTTAATAACATAGCTGAATTAGAGCAAGTCGGTCGTGTCGTCAGAGCGGTATATTTGTGTCTCCGTTAGGAAGAGCATGGCTGGTTTCGCCGTCTCTAGATATTGGTGGACGGCGTTGAGAATGGCATGGAGTCCACAGATGTTAGTGGACTCCACCTCAAATAGCGAGCATGTGGGAGTATGACGAGCCGCTGTATCGCCAGATTCTCTTAATTGCGCTGAAATGAGTTTGGGTGGGAGAAGGCGCGTCGCCCATGCCATCCCCACTAGACTAGGCCACTGGTCCCACTAGTGCTGCGACCACCACCAACTCTATCCGGCTATGCACTTGCCCCCTGACCCCTGAACGCAATTCAAACGAGATTGAATTAATTTAGTTCATTTTGCGCAATAGTGCACCCGGTCGAAATTTGAGTCAAATTTATGCCATCAAACTTCTATCACCATTAAATAGAATAAAGTTTCATTACACTCTTTTACGCAATCTGCAAAAAGCTTTTTCATTTTGAACTTTAACCCAATTACTTTAAAATCTAAAATTAAATGGAATTTTTAGCAGTGTCCGTATTATGACACATAAAATTTTGCTTTAGCAAAATCGAGACTGAAAAGATAACTTCTTCTACTGTCTAGGTTAAACAAGAAATTAACCGCCTCTGTTTCTACTGGCCAGCGAAATTGTAAAATTTTAATCAGGATCTTTTAATTAAAATAATTATCAGTTCCATAATAACACACGATTAAAAAGTTAAATATAATCTAATTAGCACATGTTAACTGTTATCTTTAATTAAAATAATGAACAGAAATTTTCAGTAAAGGCATGTTTATAATAGAATAATCATTTAAATATAGATACATAATTAAACAAATTAAATATAGGCATATAGGCAGGTATGGTGCTGAAACGAGGTCTCGATCCCTGGTTTTACCAATGACTTTTCGATGCTTTTCGAAATTATGTGTCTATTTATCGCGAGTTTATAAGTGCCCGGGTAATGAAAATAGGCTCGCCACCTATTGGGACCTTAACATAAACTGGCGAAATATAGGTGCTAGAATCTCTGCCTACCCCTTGGGGTATATAGGCGTAAGTTTATGTTATGTTATATGTCATATATCATGCTTGGTATACACATATTTTATACTTTGTTATAAACATATTATATATAGTTGTCGGCGAATATCTTTTTGTTATGAACATATTATATCATAACCCCAAGTTGTGAGAGAAACGAGACCCTGGCAGGAACTGATTGGTTGGATATAGGTGAGAACAAGAACCGAGAATGACGGCATAACGTGCTCTCTGAGGCACGGAAACGCCTAAACCAATGTAAATAGACATATAGCATATAAATATTTGTAGGTACTGGGCGGGAATTGAACCAGCGGTCGTGTTCACTATCCCCACGCCATGTCATGTAATATACGATATCAATGTGCCATACAACGTGGCAATGCTGCCAGTCTTCTGACAAGAGAAACGCTACCACAAGATGCATGCGATGCGGAGGAATTCCACGACGCATTTTAACTTTTGTTTTATTTAATTACTAGCACCGTGCCGCGGTTTCACCAGCGTAAATCCTGATCCCATGAAATATCTGGATAAAAAGTAGCCTATGTTACTCACGAAGAATGTAACTTTCTTATGAAAAAAGAATTATTAAAATCGGTCCAGTACTTTTTGAGTTTATTCGTTACATACAAAAATATAATTCTTTCCTCTTTATAATATCAGTATAGATTAGTTTTTATTAATGCAAATATTAACATAGATTTAAAATACATTAAATGTAAATAGATAAATAAATAAATAATGTATAAAAACTTAATTTAATATTTTTATATCAATGTGTGTACCGCTTTATTTCCATAACTATTTTCTATAAAAATACGTTTTAATTGATATTATGCCAATTAATCAATAAGTTGTTTACAGAGTAGCACCATGGCTTATTTTCTAGCCAGTCTGGTGTTAATATTTTGTGTTAATTTTATATCTGCCTACGTTTTGTTAAGTAAGTATTTATTTTTGTTTATATTAACTATATTCCGTTTGCTTAGGCTCCGTAAGCCACTGACGCTTCATTCGTATACCCCTCGTTTACACCACAAAACAAGTTGTAAACTTGTTTATAAAAAACTTGTTGAAGACTTGTAAAAGACTAATCAAAACACAATACTATTTTTATACATATACTCAGACACTTTCGTTCACATAGTATGTATTGCCAACAAGTTGTAAACAAGTATAAAATACATTTGCGTTCAAACTGATATACCTACTATAGATGAATAAAGGGGGTACACCTAACTTGACTGAAAGAAAATTGCCAAATTATCACTTCCCAAAAAAATTTTCGCATATTGTAATTTGCCTAATTATTACTTAGCAAATAATCTAATAAATGCATATTCCACGACATTCGACCCATGGTAAGCACAGCCTAATTAGCTTGTGTTATGGGATCTAGAATGCGGATAAACATACTTAGATACCTTTTTTTGTAAATACATACATATTATACATAGAAACACCCAGACCAATGCAAATATACATATTCATGCTTACAAATATTTGCACTGAGCGAGATTCGAACCCGCGCCCCCTGCACAGCAGTCGAATGCTCTACCGCTACGCCACAGAGGTCGTCAATAATTGTAACGCAAACGTTATGTTTGGTTAATGAAGTTTAAAAATAACTTGTGTACAAAAATAGTAGGTACTTTTACCAATTTTTATTTGTAATGTTTCAGTTAAAAACCCCGTCACAATAATCAACCCCCAAAAAATCGAAAATTAGTTGTGTTAGTTAGCCCTATCACTTTGATATACCTAGTATAACATATTTGAATCAAGCGTTGTCATGTCGGGGGACCCTGGTCGAGCAAACTTTTTAAATTGATCTACTCGTCAAGATCTTAGATTTGATACTCATATTGAGGGAGTTGTGAAATAAAATGTGATTCGCCATTTTGTGGTGGCGGCCATCTAGGATTTGAAATTTATTATATTGTTTTATACAACATATTAGTTTTTCAAACATAGCTAAGAACACTCCCGACTAATATACCTTTCCAACTAAAAAAGCTAAATTCAAAGCGGTACATTAGTTCAGGAGCTACGATGCCCCAGACATACACACACACAGACACTTCAAACCTATAACACCCCGTCGTTTTTGCGTCGGTGGTTAAAAATAAAACATTTTACGTAAATTTAAATAAGACTTGGAACCATTTCGGAATTACACCAACGAAATTGATGTTGGAAGGGTATAAAAAAATAACCACGAAGGCTCTACTCCGCTCCGCTCCCGCATTAGCCTTCTAACCTAACCTATCCAAATCGGGGTGCACGGCCCACCTGATGGGAAGCGGTTACCGTGGCATATGGACGTATGCAACACCAGGGGTATCACACTCGCGCTGCCGACCATAAAGAAACCTTCTGATGCCCCTTTTGAAGAACCCCATATTGTAGGCGCTTGGGAAAACCGCAGCAGGGAGGTCATTCCAAAGCTTGAGTGTGCGTGGGATGAAGTTTGTTTCATACCGCACAGTGCGCACCGTCTGAGGTCGCAATGTGTGAGGATTAATTCCCTGCATTTGCCGACTTGGAACCGTTTCAAAGTTACACCATCGAAATTATAATTAAATTTGTAAAATAAATGATTACATTAAATGAAAATTGCATTATTTAATAATATAATGCCTCTTGCTTTTATGTCATAGCAAATCGTTTGACCAAAATATTTACTGTCTAAAGATTGTTTGCTTTATTAAAACATATGATTAAAGATCAAACACCAAAATGATATTATCCTTGGTAATATTCTCCCAAATAAAAATTTGACGAAATGAAAAAGCGCGTATTAAGGTTTTTTTTATACAACTTAAGTGGCAGGCAAGCACACGGCCCACCTGATGGAAAATGGTTACCATGACCTATGAACGTGTGTAACACCAATGGAGTCACATCCGTGCTGCTGATCCTGTAAGAACAGAGATTTTGTGCCGTCAGTGTAGAGGACAAAGCAGGACAAGCCTTTGGTCATCCCACTGACAGCACAAAATCTCTCCAGTGGAGCTCTGGAACACAACACGAAGTTATTATAACCGCGGTATTCTGTACAGCGGAGGTACTTCCCCAGTCGGACTGCTCAATTTTGGGCGGAAATACCGCCGCCAAACATTGCAATAACAAAAAAAGAGGTGTTCGGTAGTGTAATTTTAGCAATTTCTTTTCGTCAAAACAACAGGCTCCCAAATAAAGGCTCGTGGCTAAGTTTTTTTTATATATTTTTTTTATACCACTTAGTTGGCAGACCAGCACACGGCCCACCTGATGGAAAGTAGTTACCGTGGCCTATGGACGTCTGTAACACCAGAGGAGTCACAGTCGCGCTGCCAACCCTGTAAGTACAGAGTTTCTGTGCCGTCAGTAGAAGACAAATCAGGACAAGCCTTTAGTCTTCCCACTGACGGCACAAATTCTCCAGTGAGCTCTGGCTACCCTACTCACCGCTGGGAACACAACACGAAGTTATTATAATCGCGGTATTCTGTAGGGCGGAGGTACTTCCCCAGTCGGACTGCTCAATCGGGCGGATATACCGCCGTGTCCTACACAATATATAAGGCTCTCTTTACCCAAAATAATAATATTTTTATACCTCCACAGACGATGAAAACCCAGAAATAGTATGGCCCGCAGAATATCACTTCACCGGTGAAAATATCAACTTCCAAACTACCCTGGAGACACCGTTTGAAATTTGGTAAATAACATTTCCTGATATTTACCCATCGCAGTTGGGGTTGGAAGCGACTGTTATCTGACCTCCACAACCAGGAGGCGGTGATATCGAAGTTCTGTAGTTAGGCTAGTCGGACTTTTTAGGACTTTGACTACTCATAACAACTGCCATAAATGTTTAAGACAACCGGGACTGACGGCAACGTGCTCTGTGAGGCACTCTTTTCTTTTTAGAAAAGAAAGTAAATACACTTTTTTTTCTACAGCACAAACATGCATCTAAATATATAAATATTTGTATCACAAGAAATATATATATGTTGTGCACGTTTATGCTGCACAAAGAGAAAAGGAGCCAGTTCAGCATAATGCTGGGCACGAGTACCCGGCGCTGGTTTTCAACTAGTTCCTTTTACAAACTACTTTTAAAAAAATTTAAAAGCAAACAAATAAAACAATATCAAAATCATTTAAAAACAAGATAACATTTGATGATATAAAAATAAACAACAAGATAGAAACCAAAGAATATAGCAATACAATATATTGCTATATTCTTTGGTTGGTTGGAAGAGATAGAAACGCACCCCTTCTGACGGCGCCCCGTAATTTATAATATGTGCTAGATATGTAACTATGAGCTATGACAAGGCACACTATGGTCTATCTATATCTTATCATAGAGTAGTTAAAACTATTATTATATATACCTAAGTAAAATCGTTATGGTAAAATCGATTTTCGAAATTGTATTTATGAAGTCGTTTGGGCTCATTTCCCTTTGAACAGTCGATGTCACTGACATAAAGGGGTTTCCCCTTTAGACTTTCAATTCATCATCGATATCTACTTTAATTTCCTTGTCATTAGGTCTAGCTCTCAACTCAAGCGTGCCCGCATCGATTACTTTGGAGGTACCTCCAAACTGTTCTTCAATGGCGAAAACAACTACACGTATATGGTAAACTATCATTTATATTTCTAACACAGTCTAACGAACAGCAGGTCTAAAAAGGCCACTATATTGGAATCCTATTAGAATAATATTTTGTCTTGCGGCGATATTTACACGAAATTAGGATCTGCTTAGTACATGAATTAATGTAATTCGGCTCATGTAAGTGATCATTTAACGAATTTTATAGGAATTTATTTGATCTACCGGAAATTCATAAAATTACTAGTTTTAAACAGAATCTCTCAATTGGACCTTTTTAGTGCCGCAGTTACTAAACAAAGATTTTTTTTTATTTTTTTTTATATAGAACACGTCAATTAGACATCGCCGTGCCTGATGGTAAGCTGAAGGCAAATTTTCAGAAAAGAAGGTCACCATTACTTACACATGCCGTGTGACAATAGTGACACTCAGTTTGACGGCCTCGTCATATGCTTTTTCACGCCCCGCTTCAAGGACCCGGGACTGTAGGAAGAAGGAAACACGTGAGCTGGAAATGAATTCCAGGCCTTAATGGTGCGACAGAGGAAAAAGTTACCGAACCGCTTGGTTCTTGATCGGATGTTCTGCACGGTGTGTGGGTGACTTCATATGGCAGAAACTTAATACACCGAAATTCATTTGGCATAACTGATTTAGCATAATTTTATTTAATCGACCGTTTTTGAGGCACATCAATTTATTTAATACAACGACTATCCGAATTAACAATGGCATAATCTTCAGATGACAGAATTGTATTTGCCATAAATATGTTTCGCAGAATGACAATTCTGCAATTTTTGTTTAATATAACATTTATTTAGAACATAATTATTTAGGATGTTCTCGCATGGGGGTGACTGGTGGAGCCGCCTGTCACCCTGGCAGAAGCAGGCCGCGGCGGCAGCGCGCCTGGCGCACCTCCCGCTTCCGGGGACGAGTTGGGGACTTTGTGATTCCCACACCCGAGTAGAGGGTCAGATCGTGAGAGATGGCCCTGGGTCGGTCGGGGTGCGAGGGATATGCCTGTCAACCTCACTTTCGCCAACCACAAACGACCCACAGGCGGCGTGAGCTTTGGAAGGTTCGAGTCCGACATAACCTCTTCCACCGTCTACGGTGGGGGGTATCCGTGGGGATTTTGCGCACGTAAAAAAAAAGTACGTTTTCGCATAGCATACAATTAGATAGTAAAATTTCCTTTAAATTTTCAATTTTAATGCACACTAGCAATGCAAATTTAAAATCGTTACCATAACGTCCTTTTCATAGCGGGTGTAGGCCTTTCCCCACCAAATTCTAAAATAAAAAAATGTACTATTACATAGTCTTTAAAAGTTAAAACTGGTGATAGAAATGAATCGCAGCAAATTCTACTTCACGCCTCTTGTTTGTCCTTTTTTTTATACCACTTAGGTGGCAGACAAGCGCACGGCCTATCTGATGGAAAGTGGTTACCGTGGCCTATGGACGTGTGTAACACCAGAGAAGCCACACTCGCGCTGCCGACCTTGTAAGCACAGAGTCTCTGTGCCGTCAGTGTAGAGGACAAGGTAGGACAAGCCTATAGTCATCCCACTGACAGCACAAATTCTCCAGTGAGCTCTGGCTACCCTACTCACCGCTGGGAACAAAACACGAAGTTATTATAACCGCGGTATTCTGAGGTACTTCCCCAGTCGGACTGCTCAATTGGGCGGAAATACCGCTGTGTCCTCCTACCCCTAGAGTGATATTTAAGCTCGCGCAGGTGCGAAGGGGACTGTTTTAATTATTTTTATTGTTCCTATTCGTATCATTAAACAAAATAAATATTAAGTAAATAAGATAAAGAAGGGATCAACATAGCTGACCGCGTGCAGCATGCTGCTGCTGTACGTATGTTACCATAGCAAAATCCCCACAGTTCAATTCAATTCAAATAAATAATTTATTCATAATATATTACAAGCTGATCTATCAATATAAGCTTAGAGTTTGCACCAAAGCGCTTAATATGTTGTCAGTTATAAAAAAATTACATCTTTCAAAACATTACATTCGGTTCGGTGACTCTTTCCTCTGTCGCACCATTAAGGCCTAGAATTCATTACCAGCTCACGTGTTTCCCTCTTCCTACAGTCCCGGGTCCTTTAAGCGGGGCGTGAAAAAGCATATGATGAGACCGTCAAGCTGAGTGTCGCCATTGTCACACGGTATGTGTAGGTAATGGTGACCCTCTTTTCTGAGACTTTGCCTTCAGCTTACCATCAGGCAAGGCGAAGTCTTATTGACGTGTTCTATATATATAAAAATATATTACATACATGATATGAATTAAATAACTAAATGGCACATTCCTCAAAATTATTCAAAACTCCAATATTATGAAATTAAATACATTAATTATAATTTTAGGCATACAAGTATGTGCTATAAATTGCACAAATATTTTGTGACACTCGTAGCAATGACACTTGGCTTATCATGGAATAAGTCCGCATTTGGATTCTAATAGATGCTAATACATAATGATGCTAATAGGAATTGAAGGCATTTTTTATAATTATATTTATATATCAACAAAAACGTTGAGTACTACATTGTTTTCAACTGCTGGCCTGTTCCCCAATAATAATAATAATAATAATAAAAATCATTACACACATCATTCACAGAATTAGGTCTACATAACAGGTTCATACAGTGCTCGATGTAGGTAAATTTTATTTTGACAAAGTAAATTAATTATATCTTGACATCATAATATTGAATAGACATTAAAATCTAAAATGACATTATAAACTGACATCACCTACATTATTTCTATTCTATCTTAATATTGTTCTTATTAATACTATTGACATTGTTAATTGAAATTGAAGGAATTTTGAAATGACTATTTGTAATGAACGAATGAGTTTTGAACGATAACACATTTACTGATTTACCTATTGCATGCCTATTATGGTGGAATATGGCGAAACTATGTACCTACTGGATATAATACCTTTATGTAACCCATATTTGTAATGAATGAATAAATTAATTAATAAATAAAAAAGTATACATTTCATTACAGAGATCAGTTGTTTTATATACATATTCCATAGTTAGGCGATTCTTCACATCCACTACACAAACACCCAACACAATTCAAAATAAACCGACTCACTTGGCTTAAGCCCGTGATAGGTTCACACATACCAGCAGAAAAAGCTGAGAAGTTTAAAATAATAATATTTATTAGGTGATCCCGGAGGCTGATATCGACCTGAACGTGGCTGTCAATTGCTGGATGACGGAAGAAGGGAGGGCCGCCATGGATTTACCCGACGTCTCCGAACTCAGTTTCACAGGTGGGAGTTCCTTCTCTACTAACTGATCTTCCCTTTTTATCGTTCGGAAATCCCCTCGGTTGGACTAAAACCGCTCAGGTCATCAGATGCTGGGGTGAAAGATAACCTAGAGCATATCCCTCGGGTTCTCTATTTTTATTCCTACGATTTTATGTCATAATTTAACATTGCATAATGTTACTTGTTCTAATATTATTTACGCATAATACTCATTTGCCATAAGTTTTTAAACAATTTTTTTTTAATCCTATTTACTATAAACATAATATTACTATCCCAAAGCATAAATTTACTTAAGCATAACGACGCGTAACCATAACTATTATAAAATACTGTTATTACCAAGAACAGTTTGAAATTATATTTTTTTAATTTAGAATGTTCATTTGACTAAATAAAGTTCTACATGGTTATAAAAAAAAATCAGGAGACGAAACATCAGAAGAATCAGGGGCTTTCTCAATAAATCTATCACTGAACTATGTATTAGACAAATAAACAAAATGCTTTACAAATTTATGCATATAAATATAAAGTTATGAATAAAAACATTAGGATATACAATATTTATGATTAATAACAGAGTACACTAAAACCCAATTATGACACACTTTTATTATGACAAAGAAAATTATGCCTAACTTATTATGACAATTTAAATTAGGACAAAAATCATTAACAGAAAAAATGGGATCCCTATCCCTCGCACGCTGACTGTCCTTGGCTCATTTACCGTTTTAAGTTCTTACCTTCGGATGTAGGAAGCATAATGTTCTCATTGAACCCTGGAAAGGGAGGCCAAGTGTAGTACGAATCTTCGATACGGCTGCCTGTCACCCCTTGTCCCCACAAAGGGAGTCATGCCGTGGCATCCAAGATTACTTAAATTCTTTTTGATTTGCCTTTCAAATTTGAAATGGTGCTGCAAATCTCATAATGTCCCCCATCTCAGCATGAATGCTGTCCATTACATGTAATTCACATGATAACATACAGCACTGGTCAAATTCAATAGTCAGATTCAGAGACCAGGGATATATCCACATTTAATTTCAATCTTACTCCTCCTTCTCCGTTGATATTTTTTTTAATTTTAACAAATAATAACATAACATAAAGTCACGCCTATATCCCCGAAGGGGTAGGTAGAGGTGCTGGCATCCACATTTCGCCAGTTTATGTTTAGGTCCCAGTGTAATAGGTGGCGAGCCTATTGCCATTAATCGGACACTTATAAACCTGCGATAAATACGCACATAACTTCGAAAAGCATCGATAAGTCATTGGTGTGTGCCATGATATACCCAGGGATCGAACCCGAGACCTCATCTCAGCAGTCCATTACCCGTACTACTAGGCTACCGCGGTTTTCTACAAGTAAAACGTTCACTACAGCAAGAGATGCTGTTTGACCCAGTTTGACCATGTAACACTTTCCTACATTCGGTTAGGTACTTAACTTAAGGTTAATTTAACTGCATGGTTCCCGGGAGAGCAGAATTGGAACCACCCCATGTCTTCCCATGCGGTGTCGTACAAGGCGACTAAGGGATAGGGCTGTTTAACGTCAGACAGATATATACAGCCCAGACGCATGGCTTGAGTTAATAATAGTGCCCGGAAGACGGCAATAGAATCACCTCCTATTACATGTGTGGGACCAATTCATGATTGGTGAAATGTGGGTGTTAATTCACCTCTGCCTAACTCTCTGTGGATAAAGGCGTGATTATATGTGTGTATCTATGTAATTTAAAAACACTGTTTATTAATAAATGTCTAATCATAAATTGGTTTAGGACTTTTCGCGAATAAATCATGGAACTCACTATTTCTGCCGACGTTTGGGATGCGTTGCGACACCCATGGTCACGACTTGACTGGTTTCTTGACGGATGCTGCAAAGCATCCGAAACATCGGCAGAAATTGTAATTGTACACACCGGGATAATTTTAAATAAAATATTTCTGTTTAGAAACTCATTTTAAAGACTAAATACCGATATTGAAGCACTAATTAGTCAGTTAGTTGGCCTAGTTTATTTGATTTTATAAAAAAACGCCACAATATTGTTTACTTTTATGTAGTATGGTAGTTTAATGTAGTATGGTAATTCTGAGTATGGTAATTAAATTAAATTAAATCTTATGGACGCTAAACAAGGTAAGATTAAAATAATACTGCTAGAAATGATAGCAGCCTCCCAGAGTCCAAGCGGGGATTAAGTAGTGGTGTGTTTCTAGCAGCTAACAAGCTTAATCAGTCATTCAATTAACCACCTAGCCTAGCCCGTAAACTATACGGCAGCGCGGTTAAATAACATTTCAGTTGTATTTGTATGGGGTTCCACTCAGAAAAAAGACAGAAAGTTAGTGATACGGTTAAGTACCTCCTGTGTTTTTATTTAGTAGTGTAAAAGGAAGAATCTGCCACGTAGCTGTGTGCTGTGTGACACGTCACGTCCTGCTGCTGACAGATATGACATTGACTTGTCAAATGTCATATTCTGGCATCAAAATGACGTGGCACCTCACCCGCCACAGTATATAAAAATTATATTGTATTTTTATTTTATTTTCTCTTTTTGCATTCTGTTTTTTTTTTGTACTGTATGCTGTTTCGCAATAAACATTTTTTCTTTCTTTCTTTCAAACGTTAATTGATTAAAGCAGCGCAATCTCCGACTCGGATAGGTTTTTTTTTTTTATACCACTAAGTTGGCAGACAAGCACACGGCCCACCTGATGGGAAGCGGTTACCGTGGCCTATGGACGTATGCAACACCAGGGGTGTCACACTCGTGCTGCCGACCATGAAGAAACCTTCTGATGCCCCTCTTGAAGAACCCCATATTGTAGGCGCTTGGGAAAACCGCAGCAGGGAGGTCATTCCACAGCTTGAGTGTGCGTGGGATGAGGTTTTTTCATACCGCACAGTGCGCACCGGCTCAGGTCGCAATGTGTGGGGATGAATTCCCTGCCTATGGCGAGAGGTGCGATGATAGAATGTAGCTACGGGCATCATGTCAAACAATTCATATGAGCACAAACCATTGTATAGGCGGTAGAACACACACAGTGAGGCAAAATCCCTCCTAAGACTAAGAGGTTCCACTCTACCTGCGAGTATGGGATTGTCAACCAGCCTCAATGCCCGTCTTTGCAACGAGTCGAAGGGGTCAAGCTGGTATGCAGGTGCTCCAGCAAAAAGGTGACAGCAGTACTCCATGTGTGGTCGGACCTGTGCTTTATAAAGAAGGAGTTGCTGCCCCGCAGTGAAGTACTGCTTCGCCCTGTTGAGCACTCCGAGTTTTCTTGATGCCAACTTAACCTTGTCCTGCAAATGACTTCGGTATTGGACGTCGCTGGAGATATCGACACCAAGGATCCCGATACTCGAGGAGATGGTAAGCGGTGTGCCCAGGAATTGCGGCACCACAACGAATGGGGTTTTCTTAGCGGTGAATACACATACTTTTGTCTTAGTGGGGTTGAATTGGACTAGGTTTAGTCGTCCCCAATCGGATACTCCAGAGAGAGTAGTCTCGATTTTAGACACAAGTTGTTCGCGACTCTTCTCCACCTCGGACTGAGGGATATTTGCACGGCCCGTGTAACACGTGTCCCCGGTACTGTCGTCCGCATAACAATGAATGGAGCCATCAGACAGCATGTCATTGATATGCAGCAGAAACAGCGTCGGAGACAACACGGAGCCTTGTGGAACACCAGCGTTTATGTTCATGCGGTCCGAGCAGCTGCCGTCGACGACGGCTTGGATGCTTCTGTTGGACAAAAAGCTGGCGATCCATTCGCAAAGTCCCTCGGGGAGTCCATAGTACGGCAACTTCGCAAGAAGACCTTTGTGCCAGACCCGATCGAAGGCCTTCGCTATATCGAGGCTGACCGCTAGTGCCTCACCCCGACTCTCGATGGCTTGCGACCACCGGTTTGTGAGATACACAAGAAGGTCACCGGTTGAGCGACGGTGGCGAAAGCCGTACTGTCGGTCGCTCAGTAGATCGTTTCCTTCAAGGTATCTCAGGAGCTGTGTATTAATGACACGCTCCATAACCTTCGAGAGTAGGGAGGTTACAGCGATAGGCCTGTAATTGGTCGGATCTGTCCTGTCACCTTTCTTAGGTACAGGGTGCACGAATGCGGTCTTCCACGCGGCTTACTTAAGCTCGCGCCGGACCACCCGTTGCGTGATTTTAACTTCGGTCATGGAAGCACCACAGCTGGGGATGATGGGTGGTTGCACAGGAGCTTGGATCATCAGAAGTGTAGCAAAGCTGCCTCCACGGGTACGATGCGAAGAATTCTCGCAGTCCGTCCCAGTCTGCCGACTTGTAGTGCCACACGTGTCGCCACTGAGGTGACCGCGGTGGTTCAGGCCGCGCGAGTGTCACTTGCGCCCGGACGAGGCTGTGGTCCGAATTACCAAGAGGTGCTTCCACCCTTATGGAATATTCATCCGGGCGCGTAGTCAGCAGAAGGTCCAGTATAGAGCTTCTGTAGGTCTCAATTTCTGGTGTTCTAGTGATAGAATATACCAGTTGAGAGAGCCCATAGGTCAGGGCAAAGTCGTGAGCAGCCCTTCCCGCGAAATCAGTCCTGGGAGACCCCAGCCACTCCACGTGGTGAGCGTTGAAGTCCCCCAAGAATACTAAATCCGCAGTGGGGTACTGCTCAATTACGCTGTCCGCCGACTGTTGCAGATGCTGAAACAGTTGAGCCGTGCCCAGGTCACCGCTATGAGACCTGTATAGGCACGCATAGATACGGGTGTGGCCACCGTGATCTATACGTACCCATATAGTTGACAGGTCTCTGTCCTCAAGACCATGGAGACGGCGGCAGCAAATATCATCCCGGACGTACAAGCATACCCCGGCGCGACTCATAAAGTTGTGCTCGAGTTTGTACCCGGGGTACATTAGGTAGGCTGTATCGGCCGGGCATGATATTTGCGTCTCCGTCAGAAAAAGCAAGGTAGGCTGCGCGGTCTCTAAGTGGAGATGGACCGCGTTAAGATTGGAGTGTAGGCCCCTGATGTTGCAGAAATCCACATTAACTGTGGATGATGGAGCCGCTGTGGTAACGTTACTCTTGCCTTTTTTAAATTTCATGTTTGAGTTGGGGGGAGGGGGGGGAGAAGGTAAGAAGAGATTCTGTGCCTCCAGTGTAGAAGACAAAGCAAGGCGTCCCACCCTCACAGACAAGTTGGGGTTGTGTGACTGGCTGGCGCGGTGGGCGGAAGGGCCCCCGGTCCCCTCCCAGATACTGAAGCGGAGTCCACTCCGGTTTCCTCCTCCGGCACGGCTACAGCACCGGGAACTTTACACAGGCTGCTGGTTCAGCCTCCTGGGGCGGAGATTAAGTAATCCCCAGGTTCGGGAACCGTACAGCCTGCGGGCGGCCAGCGGATAACCGTTTCACCGGGTCTCCCTGACCACCGCGCCAACATTTCACGCCCCCACCAGTCAGCGGGGTCAATTTAAGCCTTTGGTCTTCCCACTGACAGCACAAAACCTCTCCAGTGAGCTCTGGCTACCCTACTCACCGCCGGGAACACAACACAAGGTTATTACAGCCGGGGTATTCTGTAGGGCGGAGGTACTTACCCAGACGGACTGCTCAATTTTGGACGGGATATACCGTCATGTCCTACCTCCTAAAAAGATATATAGTAATAATAGGTTAGGTTAGAAGGCTAAGGCGGGAGATCCGCTCCGCTTCGCTCCCGCCTTAGCCTCTGTGCTTATTTTATTTGGGGAAACAAGTGATTTGACTGGCTGTTTGATTAAAAGACTAGGTAAGTAATGAAGCGTTATCGGTTTAAATTATTTGCCTGGCTGTTGGATGATATTGTTGGCTGGAATGCCGCAGTTATTTGAACGGCGTCATTTAGTTAACAACCAAGGCGGTGAATGGCTGATTAAGCAACTTGGGTGCGGCATATTATCCATATACTATGTGTGTGCAAACTGTTGTATTTTTCAGGGCAAACGACAATGTTATTCGACAAAGTGGTGGATATCTGGTCTGCTCAATATGTTGACGAAGATGAACTAGTCATAGAAAAGACGCTGTACGTCTACAAAACTGCAGCAGGTGCTAACATTCCCGTACAGTAAGTTGAATGACATTTACTTTGTTGTAGAGCTATGTTGTTAAATGTCCGTACCTCGAAAGGAAAATATGAATCCCTTATATCATCAAGAATTGAATTGAATCCTTAAATGATCTCTTTGTTGTCCTGGCTGTCTGTCTATCTGTCAAGACTTTATTCTCGGGAATATGTGGACGGATCAGGTTGAAATCTGTACCAAATACTCAAAACAACAACTTTTTACAGCTGTGGAAAATCTAACTTCTATATCAACACAATAAAAAAATATTACTGTTTATGTAATAAGCTCGTCCCTCAATTCAGTTTTGTACGGAGCCCTCAGTGCGGTGCCCTACTCACACTTGACTGGTTTTTGTTCCATTACGTCAATTGCTGTGTTGGTTCTTGGTGTAAAAGACTAAGTCGTGGAAGCTGACTAAAATATAGGGCGAATAAAAATTTACAAACTGGGTGTTAATACACCTCTGCCTACCCCTTTGGGCATTGCGGCGGCGCGTCTGGCGCGCCTAGCACGCCTCCCTGTTTCCGGGGACGAGTTGAGAACTCTGTAGTCCCCACACACCCGAGGAGAGGGTCAGATCGTGATAGATGGCCCTGGGTCGGCCGGGGTGCGAGGGATATGCCTGTCAACCTCACCTTCGGCAACCAAAACGACACACAGGCGGCGTGCGTTTTAGTCGGTTCGAGTCCAACATAACCTCTTCCACCGGCTCCGGGGGTGGGGAGGTATCCGTGGGTATTTAGCACACGTAAAAAACGGGCGAGACTATATATACATATATATGTTTATAACCACAGAGGCTAAGGCGGAAGCTAAGCGGAGCGAATCTCCCTAACTTATTCGAGTCGGTTTACGCTGCTTTTCTCAATAAACGTATATGTATTATAACAATATAATCAATCGACCTTCATCACAATAATACACTAATAGCACGAATATATTACAGATTTATATCGAAGAAGCTCAACGAGAAGAGCGGAAACGTGATGTCCCACGTGATCACAATATACTACAACTTTGAAGACACCATCACTGACGAAGACCTGCTCAATCAGCGTAAGACACAATCTAAATATAAAATACTCAAAGGTGACTGACTGACTGACTGACTGACATAGTGATCTATCAACGCACAGCCCAAACCACTGGACGGATCGAGCTGAAATTTAGCATGCAGGTAGATGTTATGACGTAGGCATCCGCTAAGAAAGGATTTTAATAAATTATACCCCCAAGGGGTTAAAATAGGGGATCAAAGTTTGTATGAAACTTTGTCAATTTTAAACCGATCGGGCTGAGACTTTGCATGCATAAAACTACTGACGAATACTGACGAATTAAATTAAAATATACGAATTTCTGTATGTTAGCGCCATCTACAGGTTTGTCTTATCATAAAATGTTGCAAAATTTAAAACCACCATAACTGTTTTTTACTACATGCATATGAATATATGTAATACAGTGCATACACCAAAATAACATTTTTACATTTTTTGTCTGTCTGTCTGTTTGTATTTCCGGCTAGTCTCTGAAATAACTGGACCGATTTTGACGGGACTTTTATTGGCAGGTAGCTGATGTAATAAGGAGTAACGTAGACTACTTTTATTTTAGAAATGTTTTATGCTCAATAGCATTGACTCAACACTAATCTATAACCGGCATCCACACGGGCGGAGCCGCGGTCAACAGCTAGTAATTATATTAGCGTCATCTACCTTCCGTTATTGTCGGTACATAAATATCTTGACCCCAATGAATGACTGTGAGAAAATACAATTAATCAAACCTCTTAGATGCTCCACCATAGTATGAACGTGCCTGTTTTATCTGATATGTACCTAAATATATTAGAATTAAACCGCTTTCCTGAAAAAAAAGGGTCGTCACGTGAATTGCAAATTGCACTCAGATGACGTCAGTTAATGGCGCCGCCCGCTGAGTGACGACAGAGCTCGTATAAACAAAAAAACTTGTTGACGTACAGTACCGAGTAGCAATTGCCGTAGAGCGTGTTTTTGGTACTACAGTACCAAATAGCAATTTAGCGAATAATAAGCCTAACGCAATCCACTAATGGACATGGGCCTCTGCATATGTTAGGAGGCTTTAGTCTACTGATTCCACACTGGCCATACGGATTGGTATAGGCTATTTCGAGTCACCCGATGAGAGGACCAGAACGAGAGAGATGGCCCTGGGTCGGACTCCGGCCGGTGGAGAGATATGCCTGGTAAACTCACCTTTGGCAACCAAAAACGACCCACAGACGTTGTGCGTTTTAGTCAGTTCGAGTCCGACATAACCTCTCCCACCGGCTCCGAATGTGGAAGTATTCGACGCACGTATAAAATAAGGGTATTTCGAGTTGTCCTTCTCTCGAAATCATTTAATCATATATAAACAGTGAACATTGCAAGCTTACAGTGAGCACCAAGACGCTTCCAATGTTATTCTAATTACAAAAAAAAACCATTAAATTCCATATCTTACTTATTATACAATACATTAAAATACCAACTATTATATGTATATATTCATCAATCGTCAATCATTTGATTCATTTACAATGATATCATCTGCGTATTTTTCCGTTATTCTCTTAAGACCCCCTTTGGAAGAGTGATAGGGTGATGATACTGGTTTTTTTTTAAAGAATATTAGCAATCGAAATTGCTAATATTTCATCCAACCAATTCAGCAAAGCTAGATAGCTTATGTTAGGAGTGAGTTTACGTCAGCAGTGTAATGAGCAGGATTTGAGCCTGGGAGCTCTCAATCGTAGGGTTAACTCCTTAACCACTAAGCTATCGAAGTTTCCTTTTCCATCACCACACAGATAACAAGCATAGATTCTTTTCTTCATCATCTTGGCGTTAAATCCCAGTCGCATCTAAAGCTTTCACCTCGGAGCCTAAGATCTGCTTTACCAGTGTAATACTAGCTCAGTGGTCAAGGAGTTGGCCTTACGACCGAGAGGTACCGGATTCTAGTCCTGGCCATTGTACTACAGACGTGAACCCGCTCCTAACACAAGCTATTTAACTTAGCTGGAAAGGTTAGAGGAAATATTCGTAATTTTGGTTCTAATATTCTTTATAAAAAAAATTTCGTAACTTCGATATTTTATGTGAAGTGACTGCCATATAACCTCCGCAACCCAAAAGTGATATTGAAGCATTGTACCTTAGGGCACATTTAGGACTCTAACTACCCATACAAAAAATTTTTAACCGAGCGGGGAACGAACCCACGCCTCCTGCATAGCAGTGCCATTAACTACCACCACGACACAGAAACTGCCTAAACTGCTGGATAATAGGCACTGATTGTTCATAAATAAAACACCGTTTCTTAGCGGAAGACTGCGTGTTAGCTACAGACTTCGAAAAGACCTTCCAAGCGAGAAAAAGCATTTTTGAAGAAAATTGGCGGTAATTAGAAAGAAAGAAAGAAAGAAAGAAAGAAAGGAAGGAAGAAAGAAAGAAAGAAAGAAAGAAAGAAAGAAAGAAAGAAAGAAAGAAAATATGTTTTATTTAGAAAACATATTTTATTTTTTGAAAATATCTCATTTAATCATATATCATTTAATCATATATAAACAGTGAACATTGCAAGCTTACAGTGAGCACCAAGACGCTTGCAATGTTATTCTAATTACAAAAAAAAAAAAACATTATATTCCATATCTCACTTATTATACAATATATAAAATAAATAAAAAAATATACAAAATAAAGCTCTACTGAATGAAATCTGAAGTAACTTCATTTCACGTAAATGTTACGTTCTTCGTTTGTGTTGTGTACGGATGCGAAGTTACGGAGGTATATTTTATGGAAAAATTAAGGAATCATTAGAATTTGACCCATCCTTGCTTCAGACACTTAAATATTATCCCATAATCCAATTGTAGTACCACCCATAAGGTCTAAAATTAATCTTTATTAAATTAACCACCCAGAGACCTACTCAAATATACAATACCAGAATTCATCAGTTCAAATAAGTTGTTTAAATAGAGTTTAATTACAAACACACATACAAAAAAAATTATACCTATATTCACAGTAAAATTCAAGAACACAACAGCAAGGATCTTGGCTTCAAGTTAGCAGTGAATGAGTTCTCAGACAGAACTCCTGAAGAACTCAAACACCTGACTGGTTTACGGGGAGCAGGCCCACCATCGAAGGTGGCACTACCGTTCCCTCATACCCTGGACGAGATTAATGACATTATAGATGAACTGCCGGAGAGCTTCGATTTGAGAATGGAAGGTGCTGTCACTCCAGTAAAGAGTAAGTTCAAAACTTAAGGCAATTTTTCACACCCGAATACCCGAAACAAACCACCCCGATCTGTGGCCGAACATTCGTGTTCGTGTTCTCGTAACTATTCAAATTTATAACGTAATTTTTTCGAGAGAACGGAGCATTGCAATTAGCCGCCTACCTACTGTAACCTGTGTATGTGCGAAGCCTGTCTTCTGTAACCTGTGTATGTGCGAAGCCTGCCTACTGTAACCTGTGTATCTGCGAAGCCTGCCAATCACAATGCTCCGTTCTCTCGATATGTTTACGTAACGAATTCCAATATTTTACGTGCTCGAAGCAATTGCGATTCTCCTCTTTCTCGATTTCTCCATCTTTTTTTGTTCAAAATAGCGTTTATGCACGTTTTATATGTATAGTTCTTTTTATTTATTTATTTATTTATTTATTTATTATAATCATTGCAAATATGGGTTACATATAGTTGTTATAGGTAGCAGGTAGGTTTCACCATATTTTACCATAGTAGGCATGCAATTTTACAAGCTAAATTGGGAAGTGAATTACATAATTAATATGTTATATTCATGCTTAGAAAATTCAAATTATTAGAGTATCATAACATTATTTTGTCATTTTTATAGATTCTAGGATATAAATCAAAATGTCATATTAGTATTTTAGTATACATACTTAAAAATTTTATTTAATTTTGCTTTGCTTTTAATGTTGCATTGTGTAGAGTAAAAATACTTTTATTTCTCTCTTTCTTTCTTTATAAAGCAGAGTTCGGGGTACTCGCGACTAACCAGAACAAGAATAATAGCTCCTAAAAAAATATACTAATAAGGATGCAATTTATTCTATGAAAATACTTTTTTATCCAACTTAGGTGGCAGACAAGCACATGGCCCGCCTGATGGAAAGTGTTTACCGTGACCTATGAACGTGTGTAACACCAGTAGAGTTACATCCGTGCTGCCGACCCTGTAAGAACAAAGATTGTGTGCCTTCAGTGCAGAACACAAAATCAGGACAAGCCATTGGTCTTCCCACTGACAGCACAAAAACTCTCCAGTGAGCTCTGGCTACCCTACTCACCACCGGGAACACAACACGAGGTTATTATGGCCGTGGTATTCTGTAGGGTGGAGGTACTTCCCCAGTGAGACTGCTCAGTTCGGACAGGAATACCGTCGTGTCCTCCACTTTCGATCAGGTGGGCCGTGTGCTTGTCTGTCACCTAAGTGGCATAAAAAAATGAAGATCCTTAACTTCAGAGACTATTCAGAGTCAAACATTTCACTCTCTCTGACTCTGGCTTGACGTAATGACTGCAATGAAATTTCGCATGTCAACTGGGACCGACCGCTTCTCGTGCTTTTCGAGATACGGTGACGACGAGAGACGAGAACAACCCTCAATGCCTAATGATCACCTTTTCCTGGCTAGCTTGTCTCGGGTTCTTTATGCCAGGCATGTAAAAGTATCTGTTGAGGCCGTCAAGCTGAGTAAGCTTCTTAAATTGAAAAACCCTTTTATATAACTAACATATTGAATGAGTTTTCCTTTTCAGATCAAGGCAACTGTGGCTCTTGTTGGGCTTTCGCCACTACAGCAGCACTTGAGGGTGCGTACGCCAGGGCTAACGGAGGCAGGCTACTGGACTTTAGCGAGCAGTCCATCGTGGATTGCGCTTGGGGGTAAGCAGAAATCCAGTGACAGATCTGCTAAGAAAATATATAATATAATTACAAATAGAATTAATTAGCTCATAAATATGGTAACAGAGTTCTTAGTTAGAAGTATACAACAGCACAATCATGTTTTTTTGTTTCTCTAGTCTAATCTACCCTTGTACCAAATTTCATCAAATCGGTTCGGTGATTTAAACGTGAAAGCGTAACAGACAGACAGAAAGACTGTAACAATTCCTGTAACGCCTATCATAGATGTTCGTTCGCGGCGGTGGCGCGCCTCCCCGTTTCCGGGGACGAGTTGGGGACTCTGTAGTCCCCACACCCGAGAAGAGGGCCAGATCGTGAGAGATGGCCCTGGGACGGCCGGGGTGCGAGGGACATGCCTGTCAACCTCACCTTCGGCAACCAAAACGACCCACAGGCGGCGTGCGTTTTAGTCGGTTCGAGTCCGACATAACCTCTTCCACCGGCTCCGGTGGAGAGGTATCCGTGGGAATTTTGCGCACGTAAAAAAAAAATTTCTTAGATGTTCGTATAGTAACCGCGACCGTCGCCTTAACGTACGGTCCTAGGCATAGAGCAGTCTCAATTTCTTGAGAGTGGCAAGCTAACTAACCCTAGTTAGTGACCAAAGGGCTGGCCTCTTTTTCGCTCAACGGATTGGCATTGCCATCCAACGGGGCAATGCCGCCAGCCTTTTCCTCACATTACCAGTCGACATCGATGGGGAGGAATTCTTCGATGCTTAATTTGATCCTTTTGTATCCTACCCTTGTAAAGTAGAGCAGTTTAACCTAGGTGACCAGATAACTATGAGCGAGAGAACGCATACAAGTATCACCACCCCATCTCATTCGAAGGGACACCCTTCGAATTCACTATAAGAGGCGACTAACCGAAAAATAGGCACACGATATCACTGCGAGGAAAGGAAAACTCAAAATAAAACTTCTGGCGCGGAAACAATAGTTCAAAGTCTCCCTATATTGGGAGAGGCCTCCAATGGAATGCGACAGGCTAATTTGAGACGGTGCGCACTGTACGGTATGAAATAAACTTCAAGCTGTGGAATGATCGCCATGCTGCAGTTT
Source organism: Eilema griseolum (assembly GCA_963662185.1). Classification (NCBI taxonomy): domain Eukaryota; kingdom Metazoa; phylum Arthropoda; class Insecta; order Lepidoptera; family Erebidae; genus Eilema; species Eilema griseolum. The sequence continues at coordinate 2,900,457 of OY759254.1, forward strand.
TCCCAAGCGCTTACAATATGGGGTTCTCCAAGAGAGGCATCAGAAGGTTTCTTCATGGTCGGCAGCGCAAGTGTAACGCCCCTGGTGTTGCATACGTCCATAGGTCACGGTAATCACTTCCCATCAGGTGGGCCGTGCTGTCGGCGGTGTTGATATTTTTTTTTTATTGATGATTGAGTAACCCTGTACTTTTTTCAGTGAGGGAAATTTGGGATGTAACGGAGGTCTACTAGACGATGCTTGGAAGTACATTCTAGCAAACGGTATCGCTGTTGAGAGTGACTATGGTATCTACACTGAGCATGTAAGTTAACAGTAGCCTAGCTATGACTATTTAAAAAAGACCATCTCTTCTTTCGTCTTATCGCAAACTCATTTTTTATATATCATTTAGTTGGCATATGTGAAGCCTATGAACGTGTGCAACACCAGGGGAGTCGCACCCGTGCTGCCGACCCTGTAAGAACAGAGAGCTTCTGTGCCGCCAGTGCAGAAGACCATCAGGATAAGCCTTTGGTCTTCCCACTAACAGCACAAAAATTCTCCAGTATGCTCTGGTTACTCTACTCACCACCGGGAACACCACACGAGGTTATTATAGCCACGGTATTCTTTAGGGAGGAGGTATTTCACCAGTCGGACTGCTCAATTGGGGCAGGAATACCGTCGTGTTCTTCTTCTTGGCTTTTCATAAGCATAGTTTTGTTTATTTAGTTAGTTTACAAGTTTAAATTATCTATTAAATATAAAGTTGCATAAAATTAGTAAGCAGTAGGTATTAATTATCATCTGAATTAATAAACAATGTACATAATAAATAATAAATATTCTACACAACACTATCCAGATCCGTGGTAAGCATAACTTAACTATCTTGTGTTATGAAACCTAGAATACGGATAAACATTCTTAAATACTTTTTTTTTGTAAATACATACATATTATACATAGAAACACCCAGACCAATGCAAATACCCATTTTCATGCATACAAATATTTGCACTGAGCGGGAATCGAACCCGCGCCTCCTGCGTAGCAGTCGCGTTCACTACCGCTACGCCACAGAGACTATCACATACTTTTTTTTATACAACTTAGGTGGCAGACAAGCACACGCCCACCTGATGGAAAGTGGTTACCATGACCTATGAATGTGTGTAACACCAGTGGAGTCACATCCGTGCTGCCGACCCTGTAAGAACAGAAATTTTGTGCCGTCAGTGTAGAGGACAAAGCAGGACAAGCCTTTGGTCATCCCAATGACAGCACAAAAACTCTCCAGTGAGCCCTGGCTAACCTACTCACCGCCGGGAGCACAATACGAAGTTATTATAAACGCGGTATTCTGTAGGGCGGAGGTACTTCATAAGTACTTTCAAAGAGATAATATTTTATTTAGAAACTATTTATTTATACTGTAGATAGATGGTAATTGGTGGAACTTGTCGTTAGATACACATATTGATAGCCCCCTTGTTCTTTTACACGATACTTGTTATTCAACCCTGACCGATCAGGTATCATGGAAAATTACAAGTGGGTTATCAATATGCGAAACTTTTTGTAATCTATGAAAATTTAATCGTAAATCAAAATACAGAAAGAAATTCAATTCAATTCAATTCTTGATTAATGGCTCTGTGCTTTTAGCATCAATCCGCCAAAGTCCCGTAGTAGTTTATAAAATTATTAATGGCGAGACGCCAATGTCAAGTTTTTCAAGAAATTTTACCAGAGCCACGTTAGCCACGCCAGTAAATTTGTTTCCGTGTGTCCACCCCCCACAAGATTTAGCTGGTCGATCAGGAAGTGTGGTTGGATTTTAGGGGGCTACAGAAAGAAAACAATCTAAACCAACTACAATTTAAGTGACAGCACCTCACTAAAAACATATTTGCTTATTTAATTTAGCAAGGCGCTCATATTTTGAATTGGTATTCCAATGCTCTGAACTTTAAATGTTACTTACACCAAGATTTGCTCGACAACATCTACGAAGTAATACCTGTGACAAACAATAAATGAATTTGAATAGAATTGAATTGAATTGAATTGATGATTCAAGAAGCTGACTTTTCGTCAAATTCAGAAACCTGATATTTTTTAGACTTATTAGGTGGCAGACAAGCATACGGCTCACGACTCAAGCAGTCCGAATGGAAAAATACCTCCGCCCTACAGAATACCGCGGCCATTATTACCTCGTGTTGTGTTCCCTGCGATGAGTAGGGTAGCTAGAGCTCACTGGAGAGATTTTGTACTGTCAGTGGGAAGACCAAAAGCTTGTCCTGCTTTGTCTTTTACACTGAATGCACAGAAACTCTTGTGCTTACAGGGTTGCACACGCCCATAGGCCACGGTAACCACTTTCTATCAGGTGGACCGTGTGTTTGTCTACTAACCAAGTGGTACAAAAAAATAAGACAATATCTTCTTCCAGGACGGTTACTGCAATCTACCAAACATGACGACAATATACACCATCAAGGGATTCTCACACGTCACCCCCAGAAGCCCCAACGCTATGAAAGTGGCCCTGTACAAATACGGGCCAGTGACCATAGGCGTTCAAGCCAGCGACATCATGCTACAGTATTCTAGCGGGCTGTTCTATGATTTTAACTGGTAAGTACGAATTACCACCATTTTGAGTATTCTTCGTCAATATCTTCGATACCCAAGTCAAACTTGTCTCAGAAGCAGGCTGGGGACCCTGTGGTCCCCACACCCGATGAGAGTGCAAGATCTAGAGAGATTTTACTTTATTTTATTTTATTTTATTTTATTTAGTTGGTACAGATACAGACATCAGATCACTGTTGGTAATTATATAAAATATAGGTAGAACATATTAAACCTGAAGTCCACTTACATCCGTACACAGCATTTTAGTTGACTTCAGTGCCAGTTTACTTAGTAACTACATATTTATCTAAAATTTAATGTATACAAAAAACAAAAACAAAAAAGGAAATAAAAGGGAAAGCAAGGACGCTATTCCGGTTGGAAGTCTTCACTACGTAAAATTCTTTTGAAGTCTATAAAACCATTGTGGAAAATATCCACACGAGAGCACACAGAATTAAAATACCTGCACATGGTGCTAGGCCGGCTGGGGTGAGAGGGATATGGCTTTCAACCTCACCTTCGACAACCAATAACGAGCTACAGGCGTCGTGCGTTTTAGTCGGTTCGAGTCCGACATAACCTCTCCCACCGGCTCCGGTGGTGTGGGTATCCGTGAGGTTTTCGCACGTAAAAAAAAAGAAGTTGTCTGTAAGCTGGTACACCTGCTAGACAACAGGAGAGGTTCTGGCGTAAGTTTTACTCTCGGGTCAAGGTCAGATGACGCTCCAAGAAAAAACGACTCATCAAAATCAAATCACTAGCAATAAACTGGACTCCTGGCACCAATGTGTATGCTTTGGAGGTAATTGGGAGATGTCACAATCAAAACTAATTTATTCTGGTACATTTACAGCCATTTTTTTTATAAAGGGTACGTCAATATGTCTGCACCAACTGCACCAACATATGCAGGGCTTAGATGTCACCGGCACACGGTGCGGAATATCCGATCAAGAACTCTCGGTTACTTTTCTTTTGTCGCACCATTTAGGCCTGGAATTCATTACCAGCTCGCGTGTTTCCTTCTTCCTACAATTCCGGGTCCTTTAAGCGTGGCATGAAAAAGCATATAATGAGGCCGTCAAGCTGAGTGTCACCATTGTCACATGGTATATGTAAGTAATGGTTACCCTCTTTTCTAAGACTTTGCCTTCGGGTTACCATCAGGCAATGCAAAGTCTAATTGACGTGTCGTGACGGTGAATAAAAAAACCTCTCCTGATTGTAAACTGAAATCAAGGTCTCAGGAAAGAAGGTCCCCTTAACACTACAATGTTACAATGGTGGCCCTCCGCCTAATGGCCTAATCAAATGCTTTTTGATGCCCCACTTAAAGGATCTGGAACTGTAGGCAGACGGAGACACGTGTGCTGGATAACTATGCCAAGATTTCATTATGGTGTTTCTTAATTCTTTATTGCATACACACAGCACAGAGCTCATGGTTAAAACATTTCAAGGGACATGTACAAAGGCGAACTTCCATTTTATTTATTTTTAACCAGTGATCCTGAAAACTCCCGGCCAAACCACGCGGTGACTGTTGTCGGGTATGGCACCCGCCATGGCGAGGACTACTGGCTGGTGAAGAACTCCTGGGGAGAGAGCTGGGGAGAAGACGGCTACATCCTCATGTCAGCCAGGAACAACAACTGCTTCGTACTGGACTACCCTGTCTACCCTGTAGTTTAATTCAGCTTTAATAAATTCCACGTGCTTTTTAACGGTCTTTTTTTACTTTCCCAATGGGGTAAATAGAGATCACATGTTTCCAACTGCTGCGATCCTGGCATACAATTTTAGCTTCTTTTACTTTCATAATTGTTTTTCACCCGGGTGTATAGGACTCTAATTAATTCATTCTTCAAGGCTCTTTTTTATATCACTTAGGTGGTAAACATACAACCCACCTGATGGAAAATTAAAGCTCTTGGAAAAATACCTAGTCTCCTTTAATAGTGTAAAACTGACCGGGATATTTACAATGTTTATTGTATTATTTTTTTCTAAGTAAACGATATTCTGGTGCTGTTACAAGCGCCATGATTACAGTGTACTAACGAGCGCCGAGTTAATTGTGCAGAATATATCAATCTACCCTCTTACGCACTCGGTTTACCTCACAACAAAGTACACCGTGATCATGGCGCTTGTAACAGCACCGAAATATCGGTTACTGAAATAAAACAATCAATTAATTAGCCCACCGCAATCCACTGCTAAACATAGTGCTCTCCCAATACAAAATAATAAACATGGTTAAAATCCCGCCGAGTTTTACACTATTAACGAATGATCATGTCAATCTCCCTGTTCTGGATTTTTCACATACATACATAAACTCACGCCTATATCCCCGAAGGGGTAAGCTGAGGTGCTAGCACCCATACTTCGTCAGTTTATGTTTAGGTCCCAATGTAATAGGAAGTAATTCTGGGGGAGGGGGTGGTAGCCGTAGTAACTAGCTATAGATAACCCCCCCCCCTTCCCCACGGATAAGCCAGAGCTGGCGGGGGTGGTTATGTAGGTTCGAGTCCATAAAACCGCACGCCATCTATGAACAGTAGCCGGTTGGGTGTGGGAACCGCAGAAATCCCACCTTGCTTCCGGATATGCGGAGGTACGCTTACACTGCTGTCCCGACCTGCGTCTGCTATGGTAACAGGCGGTTTCACCTGTCGCCCCCAGACCCGGGCTTAAGGTAGAAGGAGGTCGTTAAGCAACCTCCGTCGCCCAAGTTGCACCCACGGCGTGTAATCATACTGACATGTCTTTTTTTAATATGACCCCTGAATACACTCTCTAGAGTAAATTACAATATGATCAAGTACAACCTTGGGGCATAATATGACTGCGTTACGTCACTAAGTGGTGCGATTATATCGCCACAGTTGCGACACAGTCGTGCAACATGTTTGATTAAGATCGCTACGTGAGTTTGTTTAAAAAATATGTTAGTTGGATGCATTTTTGTTTTGCTTCTTCATCATCATAGCGAATATACCGCGGTATCCTAGTGGTATGGGTAATGGACTGCTGAGACGAGGTCTCGGGTTCGATCCCAGGTTTTACTATGGCACACACCAATGACTTTTCGACGCTTTTCGAAGTTATGTGTGAAATTATCGCAAGTTTATAAGTGCCCGGTTAATAGCAATAGGCTCGCCACCTATTACATTGGGACCTAAACATAAACTGGCGAAATGTGGGTGCTAGCACCTCAGACTACCCCTTCGGGGATATAGGCGTGAGTTTATGTATGTCATCTTAGCGTCAATTTCAGTCGCATCAGAAGTTTTCACCTCGAAGTCTGGGGTCCGCTTTATCAGTCTAACTGCGGATTAGACTGAACTTGAATATTTTCGGTGTAACGACTGCCATCTGACCTCCACTACACAAAGGCGATATCAAAGCATTGTATTCAGACCAGTTATTACACTTCTTAGGGCTCCAAATACCCGTAATGATTGCCATAAATGTTTATATGGCAACCGGGACCTAGGGCTGTCATTATTTATTATTACATAACATAACATAACATAAACTCATGCCTATATCCCCGAAGGAGTAAGCTGAGGTGCTAGCACCCACATTTCGCCAGTTTATGTTTAGGTCCCAATGTAATAGGTGGCGAGCCTATTGCCATTAACCGGGCACTTATAAACCTGCGATAAATACACACATAACTTCGAAAAGCATAGAAAAGTGTGTGATGTGTGCCATTCTAAAACCTGGGATCGAACTCGAGTCTTCGTCTCAGCAGTCCATTACCCATACCACTAGGCTACCGCGGTTTTCCATACCACTAGGCTACCGCGGTTTATTGTTAATAAATAAATATTCCACAACAATTCACACAACGCTATCTAGACCCATGGTAAGTATAGCGCAACTAGCTTGTGTTATGGAATCTAGAATGCGGATAATCATACTTAGATACAATTCTTTTTTATAAATACATACACATCATACATATACCCAGAACAATACAAATCAAAGAATCAAAGAAGAATCAATCAAAGAATCAATTTCATTTATTCAGTTTAGGCACATAAAGAGCACATATGAACGTCAAAATTTTACAATTATGTATGTCAAGAAATAATATAAAAATATTGTAATATGTAAAAATAAACCATTGGAAAATGATTCTTTCGCTGGTTCGGTAGATTAGTTCTACTGAGAAGATACCAGCAAGAAACTCAGCGAACTACATTAGAAACCGTCGTCTGTCGAATATTCATGCATACAAATATTTGCACTGAGCGGCGTGATTATATGTATTTATATATGATTTTTACCATTTAGGTGGCAGACAAGCACACGGCCTTCCTGATGGAAAGTGGTTACCGTGGCCTATGGACGTGTGTAACACCGGAGAAGCCACACTCGCGCTGCGGACCCTGTAAGCACAGAGTCTCTTTGCCGTCAGTGTAGAGGATAAAGCGGGACAAGCCTTTAGTCATCCCACTGACAGCACAAATTCTCCAGTGTGCTCTGGCTACCCTACTCACCGCTGGGAACACAACACGAAGTTATTATAACCGCGGTATTCTGTAGGGCGGGGATACTTCCCCAGTCGGACTACTCAATTGGTTGGAAATACCGCCGTGTCCTACTGGAAATTACTTTCTGCTATTCATATAAATACCACTTTAAGGTCTTATTAAGCAAGGCCTTAAAAATTTTATAGTCGGTTAATCTAAGAGGGAAATTTATAAAAAAAAACTAGCTTTTACCCACGGCTCCGCCCGCGTGGATGTCGGTTTCCGGCAATTATTCGAACTTTTCTCACCTTTTAATCCTTTCCTAGACCTCCACGAACATTTAAAGACCAAGATAAGATAAGCCGTTCAGCCGTTCTCGAGTTTTAGCGAGACTAACGAACAGCAATTGATTAATATATATATATATATATATATATATATATATATATATATATATATATATATATATATATATATATATATATATATATATATATATATATATAAATCTTGAAGGACATGTTGCGTCCTACATGGCGTTATTTACCGATGATGCCGCGTCCGACTGACTTTGTGCGTCCGAAATACGGACGCAAGATTAACCGACCCTCATTTTCAGCCCAAATGTTCCTTATGATCAATAGAATGCTAGGGCGAAAAATTGGCATGGACGTAATTCCATCACTACAACGCCTTTTAGCGTATAATATAGTTCGGCCGTCGCCCGACTGAAATTTGGAGGGCACTAGTGTTCAGCGTATACTTTACCACGTATACTTTGAGTTCAGTTCACCGATCTTAATGTGTCCATTGAATATCGTACTTAATTTGTAAAGTTTTTATCATGTTTTCGTGACAACAATCTTGCGTCTCTTAAATATCCTTAAACGGGCACTAGGTACGGTGTCTGAGGGGTCTATTCGGGGTTCACGAGGGACGGCGGGGCGGGCGGCGGGCTTCAGCGCGCTCGCGTGCCGAAGTTTTTAAACAAACAGACATGTGCGGGCCGTGATGTAAGTTTGTCACCAAAGTGAAAGCTTGGTTATTTATTTGATCTATTATTACCTATAGATAGTTTTTTTTTAATCTTCAGTTGTTATTGAGGATTGAGGTCTTAGTCATAGCGTGACTATGTCGCCCTCATTGGAATTGTTGAATACATGGTGTTCAATCAATGATCTATACAGCAAATCTTAGCTAAGGAATACAATTTTTTCGGCTCCTCAGAAGTTGGACTAGCGAGGATACTGTTACATAGGCCCATATTGTTATTACCGTTACCATATTGTTACGACAGACGTCGATATCTCGAAAACTAATAACCGGATCTTCAAGAAATAAAAACGCATTGCTAGTGACGAGGTACTCTACCGATTGGCATAGAAAAATCTAGAATTGTCAACACAAAGTCACAACCTACCTACGAGTACCTACTCTTTTGAATAAATGAAAACAATAGGTGAATATCGAGAATGAACTTGAAAGTTCAGTGACGGCGGCAAACTTCAAAAGAGAGTGGATAGTTATCGCTCGCGTATTTTCTAGATGATTCGACCCTCCTAATTGAGAGGTATATGAACACGCTCGCATAGCGACACCATTCATTCTGTCTTTGAGATCGCTAACAAACACAGCGAGCTTAAGCAACCGAAGAAGATTATACCTGTGACCTGAGCAACGACTGTGGACTACTGTGAACTACTGAGCGACTGGAACTGTTGAAGAGTACTGTGTGCACTAGTGATTTAATTGTCTAGTTTGTGGTGAGCTAATAAATTCCTTCGTTGCGTACACGGCATTTATTTGTACCCTGTGCACGTAACAATATAATTGCTTTCTTTGAGCCTCATTCCGGACACACTTCATCAAAATGTAATTGATTGACGTTACATAAGCTACAGTTAGGCGAGCCCAACTTATCCTTTAAAGATAGACTGTAGGCACTTGAGGTGGAAACGATCCAGAGTACGTTTGTGGTGCCGATACACACACCACATCTCAGAGGAATATAAGAGGTTTGACAGCACAACTGCCATGTAAACAGATATTTTGGTGGCCAGCTTAAGGTCATTTGAGCAGAAAAACTTGGAATGCAGCTTCCCAAATATCGCAGCTGCGGCATAGATCCTGCTGCCGATCTCATCATCAAGGTCACACTTGGATGTTATAGTGCTCCCCAGATAGCAAAACTGGTCAACCTGCTTGAGCATGTCCTGACCTAGCTGTATAGACAGTGTCTCGTGACCATGTGTGTCCAGAGACATCACCTCCGTCTTCTTGACACTGGTTTTAAGGCCGAACTTGCAGCAAGCTTGGTGACAACTGGACATTAGCTGTTGCAGGCCATCAGGGGATTCTGCCACAAAGCATAAGCATACATGATTTCTGTAATCATTGTATGGGGAGACCTTAGTGCGCGCCTTAAGTCTGGCCAAATTGAAAAGACCATCCTCCGCCATCTGTGCGGAAGCGGATGCGTACTCCCTCAGAAAGAGTTCGTAAAACATCACTGACTATTACTGCAAAGTACTTGGCGAACAGTGTGGGCGCTAGAACACACCCTTGTTTCACCCCACAGGTAACGAGTAAGAAATTTGATTGATCACCATCGACACCGACGCAGCATTGCATGTCGTTATGCAGGAGTCTAAGAAGTCTCACAAACTTCTCCGTGCACCCTAGCTTCCCAAGCATCATCCAGAGAGCTTCCCGAGGCACACTGTCGAATGCCTTCTCCAGGTCAACACAGCGGAGATAAAGCGGACGACCCTGTTCTCTGCTATTTTCTTGCAGTTGACGCACAGAAAAGATTGCTTCAGAGGTGGTTCGTTCAGGTCGGAAGTCAAACTGGGTTTCTGGCAGTATCTTTTCAGACAGAGCTTTTAAGCGGTTTAAAAGGACTCTGGCCAAGGCCTTTCCCAGGGCTGACGAAAGCGAAATACCGCGGTTAGAGTTGCAGTCGGAACGGTCACCCTTGTTTTTGTAGAGGGTTTTTTTTTTATTTTTTATACCACTTAGTTGGCAGACAAGCACACGGCCCACCTGATGGGAAGCGGTTACCGTGGCCTATGGACGTATGCAACACCAGGGGTGTCACACTCGCGCTGCCGACCATAGGGAAACCTTCTGATGCCCCTCTTGAAGAACTCCATATTGTAGGCACTTGGGAAAACCGCAGCAGGGAGGTCATTCCACAGCTTGAGTGTGCGTCGGATGAAGTTTCTTTCATACCGCACAGTGCGCACTGTCTCAGGTCGCAATGTGTGGGGATGAATTCCCTGCCTATGGCGAGAGGTGCGATGATACAATGTAGCTACGGGCATCATGTCTAACAATTCATCTGAGCACAAACCATTGTATAGGCGGCAGAACACACACAATGAGGCAAAATCCCTCCTAAGGCTAAGAGGTTCCACTCTACCTGTGAGTATGGGATTGTCAACCAGCCTCAATGCCCGTCTTTGCAACGAGTCGAAGGGGTCAAGTTGGTATGTAGGTGCTCCAGCAATAAGGTGACAGCAGTACTCCATGTGAGGCCGGACCTGTGCTTTATAAAGAAGGAGTTGCTGCCCCGCAGTGAAATACTGCTTCGCCCTGTTGAGCACTCCGAGCTTTCTTGATGCCAAGTTAACCTTGTCCTGCAAATGACTTCGGTATTGGACGTCACTGGAGATATCGACACCAATTATCCCTATACTCAGGGAGATGGTAAGCGGTGTGCCCAGGAATTGCGGCGCTACAATGAATGGGGTTTTCTTAGCGGTGAATACACATACTTGTGTCTTAATGGGGTTGACTTGGACTAGGTTTAGTCGTCCCCAATCGGATATTCCAGAGAGAGTAGTCTCGATTTCAGACACAAGTTGTTCGCGACTCTTCTCCACCTCGGACTGAGGGATATTTGCACGGCCCGTGTAACACGTGTCTTCGGTACTGTCGCCCGCATAACAATGAATGGAGCCATCAGACAGCATGTCATTGATATGCAGCAGAAACAGCGTCGGAGAGAACACGGAGCCTTGTGGGACACCAGCGTTTATGTTCATGCGGTCCGAGCAGCTGCCGTCGACGACGGCTTGGATGCTTCTGTTGGACAAAAAGCTGGAGATCCATTCGCACAATCCTTCGAGGAGTCCATAATATGGCAACTTCGTAAGAAGACCTTTGTGCCAGACCCGATCGAAGGCCTTCGCTACATCGAGGCTGACCGCTAGTGCCTCACCTCGACTTTCGATGGCTTGCGCCCACCGGTTTGTGAGATACACAAGAAGGTCACCGGTAGAGCGACGGTGGCGAAAACCGTACTGTCGGTTGCTCAGTAGATCGTTTCCTTCAAGGTACCTCAGGAGTTGTGTATTAATAACACGCTCCATAACCTTCGAGAGAAGGGAGGTTATAGCGATAGGCCTGTAATTGGTCGGATCTGTCCTGTCACCTTTCCTAAGAAAGGTGACAGGACAGATCCGTACCTCAGTACAGGGTGCACCAATGCAGTCTTCCACGAGGCCGGGACCTGCCTTGCGGAGTATGAGAGTGCGAAAAGTCGTGTAAGTACAGGGCACAGCTCGGGGGCACAGTGCTTAAGCACCATCGCCGGTATGCCGTCCGGCCTACTCGACTTCCGAACATCTAGGGACTTAAGCTCGTGCCGGACCACCCGTTGTGTGATTTTAATTTAGGTCATCGAAGCACCACAGCTGGGGATGATGGGTGGTTCGGCGTTCCCGTCGTTCATAGTCGAGTTTGACGCAAAAAGATTACCCAAAAGATCGGCCTTCTCCTTAGCGCCATGGGCCAGACTACCGTCGGATTTTTGCAGCGGCGGAAGGCAAGCCTGGCAGAAGTTTCCCTCAGCAGCTTTAGCGAGCGACCAAAATGCACGACTGCCAGATGGGTAGCGCGCAAGCAAAACTCAAACTTTGCTCTAGACGTTGCCTTTTTACTGGACCTTGAAGCAGCATTCAACTTCCGCTTCACCTCAGCGATGTTCGGATCCTTATTGGCAAGAGCCGTGGTCCAAGCCTTGTATGCAGATTGCTTGCGGTCTCTAGCTTCCCTGCAAGGCCTATTAAACCACGGGCGTTTGCTCGCTCCTGTCGCGACCCAGCGGTTGGGGACGTAACATTCCATACCCACTAGAATCGCGTCAGCGACTGCTGTTGCACAGGAGCTTGGATCATCAGAAGAGAAGTAAAGCTGCCTCCATGGGTACGACGCGAAGAATTCTCGCAGTCCGTCCCAGTCTGCCGACTTGTAGTGCCACACATGCCGCCACTGAGGTGGCCGCGGTGGTTCAGGCCGCGCGAGTGACACTTGCGCCCGGACGAGGCTGTGGTCCGAATTACCGAGAGGTGCTTCCACCCTTAAGGGTATTCATCCGGGCGCGTAGTCAGCAGAAGGTCCAGTATAGAGCTTCTGTGGGTCTCAATTTCTGGTGTTCTAGTGATAGAATGCACCAGTTGAGAGAGCCCATAAGTTAGAGCGAAATTGTGAGCAGCCCTTCCCGCAAAATCAGTCCTAGGAGACCCCAGCCACATACAACCAGAGCCCACAGACAAGTTGGGGTTGTGTGACTGGCTGGCGCGATGGGCGGAAGGGCCCCCGGTCCCCTCTCAGATACTGAAGCCAGGTCCACTCCGGTCTCCTCCTCCGGCATGGCTACAGCACCGGGAACTTTACACAGGCTGCTGGTTCAGCCTCCTGAGGCGGAGATTAAGTAATCCCCAGGTTCGGAAACCGTACAGCCTGCGGGCGGCCAGCGGATAACCGTTTCACCGAGTCTCCCTGACCACCGCGCCAACATTTCACGCCCCCACCAGTCAGTGGGGTCAATTTAAGCCTTTGGTCTTCCTACTGACAGCACAGAACCTCTCCAGTGGGCTCTGGCTACCCTACTCACCGCCGGGAACACAACACAAGGTTATTATAACCGGGGTATTCTGTAGGGCGGAGGTATATAACCAGACGGACTGCTCAATTTTGGACGGGAGATACCGTCATGTCCTTCCTCCAAATAAAAATACAAATAAAGGTACAAATGCGAGACACTTTAAAGTCATCCGGGACTCGCTCTTCCTCCCACATACGAGCAAAAAGTTTCCAAACCAACATCTACAACTCCCCGCCGCCGTATTATAACAGCTCTCCCGGTATAAGGTCAATACCAACCGCTCGCTTCTGTTGCTGCCTGATAGCAGAGACAACCTCATCATATGACAGGGGCTCATCCAGCTCAATGGAAAGAGGGAGTTGAGGTATTAGACTCACATTTTGTAAATCAGATGATCGATCTACGTTGGACTTGGACTTGTCCAGTATCTCTCTGCCTGACAAGTATAATCAATCAAGTGCCAGTGTTTCGGATCAAGGATGCATCCACGTTGTCTTGTGCTTAGCGGCAAGTCTGAACATAGTGTTCGATATTGCAAGCTCAAAATGAGCACAAAGACTGAGTAGCAACTGATCATTGCTGTTCATGTTGCCGACTCCGTGTCTACCCAAGACTCCAGGCCAAGCCTCATTGTCCCGTCCAACTCTGGCATTGAAATTGCCTAGCAATATAACCTGCTCTCTGGCGTTTATGCTGTCAAGGCATTGAGATAGTTCCTCGTAGAATTTATCTTTGATGTCATCAGCCTTGTCTAGCGTAGGGGCATAGACACTGATGACATTGAGGTAATTGTCTTTGTCCGTGAAGGCGCAGTGTGGTAACGCGGTCTGAAGAATGCATAGGGTGCTCCTCAAGTCGCTTAGCTATGTGATTCTTGATGGCAAACCCTACGCCTGAACGTTGCGGTTCGGAGGCTGTGGTACCTTTCCAAAAGAAAGTATAGCCGCCGCCTTCTTCTACCAGCTCTCCTTCATCGGCAAGGCAATCCACGTTATATCGATGAAGTTCTCGAGCTACTATGACAGTTTTGCGTTCAGGGCAGGCGTTGCCATCGCGATCAACAAGCGTTCTCACGTTCCACGCGCCGAATGTCATTATAGGTATTGTCATTTTTGTATGCTAACTATTAATTATTTAATATCTGTGCCTGGAGTCATTATAAGCTCTTATATAGATGGAAGCCTCTTGGCTGATAAGCTGGATACAATAATTCAAAAACAGTATTCGGAACCAATCTGAATTCAATCGCAGATAGATGTCATTTAGTTATTATAATCATTATGATATACAGAGCATTATACGGAATTGATTTAAACATACAGTTGGATGGAGGCGGGAATGTGCATGCAGTGTTTAGAACGTATACGGAGATATTCAGTGTGCAAGAAAGACTTAAGAGTGAACGGACGAACTAATTCAGTTATACGGAACCAATCTCGATACAATAGTAGATGGATGTAATTTAGTTATTATAATCATTATGATATATGCAGAGCATTATACGGAATTGATTTAAACATACATTCGGATGGAGGCAGGAATGTGCATGCAGTGTTTAGTAGGTATACGCAGGTATTCAGTGTGCAAGAAAGATTGAAGAGTGAACGGACGCACAAATTCAGCTAGAAATATTTAATTTGAATATCACCATTTAACGTTTAAATGAAATTTGACGTCGACTACTGATATGATACTGATTAAAACATCTTACATACGCATTGAAAACATTAAAAATCTCACTACATTCAGTGGACGCCGCCGGGTGGTAGTTTGTAAAGACGCAAGAAGTCCTTCGCGATTTATATATATATATATTTATATATATTTATATATATATATATTTATATATATATTCCGGCAGATTAGAATTAGGCAGATTAGAATTTCTTCCCATGCGGTGTCGTACAAGGCGACTAAGGGATAGGGCTGTTTAACATCAGACAGATATATACCCAAACTCAGCCTCAGATACATGGCTCGAGTCAACAATAATGCCCGGAATACGGCAATAGGCTCACCCCCTATTACGTGGGACCGAATACAATTATTGGTGAAATGTGGGTGGTAATTCACCTCTGCCTAACAGGGATAAAGGCGTGAGTATATGTATGTATGTAAATAGACAAGTCATAAAAAATGTACACAAACATGACGCATAGAACGGGTATGTTGTTCGCATAATGACTTCCAAATCCGATGAGCGCAATGACTTCCGACAAACAATGCGTCGTTCTCTCAGTGACTCATTTAAAACTCCGATTAGAAATATAAGGATCAGTTCACATTGGACAGGTGATTTTCTTTTTCAAATTTTTAATTGAGAATGGAGGTTCGTATCTTCACCGATCACTATTTCATCTGATGGTAAGTGATGACGTGATCAAGTTAGTTCACTCTTGAACACTCCCATTTAGACATAAAACTATTATTTTTTTACTATTATGCACATACAAAATATATAATTTACGACATTTGTAGTGTAGCAGTAGAGCGTTCGGCTGCTTAGTCAGAATTTCTATTCGATTCCCGCTCTTTGCAATTTTTTTTTTTTTTTTTTTTTTTATTTAACTATCAGAATACATATATAACAAAAAAATAGACTTAATGTGCCTCTAAAGCTACTGGAGCTTGTGTGCGACACATGCGATTCTCTCTTCAGTATAAAAACATTACAATCTTATAAATAAAAAAGGAGAAACCATAATCGTCGTAAACAAAACGATACAATGAAAGTTTACAATGAAGCAGTCAAAGTCGTATCTACAATTCCGCCAAAAGATAAGATTTGAGCTTTTGAATAATTGTATGTATAAATAATTCCATTTTTATTGTTCTAAGAGTTTCTATGTACGATATGTATGAAAAAATTTGTATCTTAACAATTTATATACATTCCAGTAACTTTGGGTACAGCTATAAAAAGATTACGAAATAACTATTTATAATCTGTGGTTTGGGTCTAGATTCTCATATACTTCGTACGTCATTCACTCCTAACACATTCGTTCTATAATTTTCTTTTCTTTTCATTGCACTTTTTATTTTTTGCATTGCATTTAATTGCACTATCCGTGTGATTTTTTCTTTACAGAACTCGTCAATTAGACTTCGCCTTGCCTGATGGTAAGCTGAAGGCAAAGTCTCAGAAAAGAGAGTAACCATTACTTACACATACCATGTAACAATGGTGACAATCAGCTTGACGGCCTCATCATATGCTTTTTTACGCCCCGCTTAAAGGCCCCGGGACTGAAGGAAGAAGGGAACACGTGAGTATACACGCTGGTAATGAATTCCAGGCCTTAATGATGTAACAGAGGTAAGAGTCACCGAACCGCTTGGTTCTTGATCGGATGTTCTGCACCGTGTGCGGGTGACATCTAAGACCTGCAGGTCCTGTGCAGGAAAGGGGAGGGTGGGACTAATTGGAAGAGCTCATCAGAACACTCACCATGGGACATGGACGCAACATCTCTAAGCATCTGTAAGGGTTCTAGGGTGTTCGTGACCTTGGGATTCCCAATGATGCGGACGCACGAGATTGACCTGTGGAATATATAGTAAAATTATTTATTTATAATTAAACATACATATAATCACGTATTTATCCCCGGAGGGTTAGGCAGAGGTGAATTTACACCCACATTTCACCAATAATTGTATTCGGTTCCACGTAATAGGGGGTGAGCCATTGCCGTTTTAGAGAGAGGCTGAGTGTAGGCTATATATCTGTCAGATGTTGAACAGCCATATCCCTCAGTCGCCTTGTACGACACCGCATGGGAAGAGATGGGGTGGCCCAAATTCTACTCTGCCGGGAACCACGTGACAGTAACGTGACAGACATCAAACACGTGACAGTTTTTCCACGTCGCGCGTCGGTTCAATAATAAACAAGACATTGTACACACCTATGGGTAACACTGGTTTGGGTCCAATCAATTGCTCAGTGTGACATTGGCTTAGCATTCAGAGTAATTTAATATCAGCTGGATAACGGCAAAGGTGATATATAAACATCCGAAGTGGGCCATTGTGCGGTACTCGGCTTGTATTTAAGCAAAAACTACCAAACCTTGGTTAGGAATTATTGTGACGCGCTACAGACAGCCATGTTGTACGTTTTGGTGAGTATACTTATATATACAATACATTAAAATAATAGGTAGGGGAAAAAGTTTCTTCGCATTTTTTAAGAAAATTCAAAACATTTTTTAATACAGTTTATTTATATTTAACTAAAGTATGTAGGTACCATTTTGTTCGATAACTTTTTGCCATCTTGTAGGTAGGGACATGATCCCGCTGCTATAGCAATTTTTGGGACTTCTGATCAAAATACCGCGAAAAGTGGTTTTCCTTTCCATTGCCTAAAGAATTCTGAAGAGACCGAAACAGGTGGAAATCTGAACGTGCAAGGTCAGGACTATACGGCGGATGCATTGACACCTCCCAGCCAAACTCTCTTAATTATTGCTGAGTGGCTAAAGATGTGCGAGGTCTAGCGTTATCATGATGAAAAACCACACCCCTTCTGTTGATTAATTCCAGCCGCTTTCTCTCAACTTCTTGCTTTAATCTCATCTGTTGTTGGCAGTAGAGTTCAGAATCGATGGTCCTGGCAGGTGGCAACAGCTCATAATGAATAATGCCCTTTCAATCCCACCACACACGCATCATCACCTTGTTGCAAGTTAACCCGGGTTTCACCACAGTCTGTGAAGCCTGACCGGCCTTTGACCACGACCTTTTTCGCACGTTCTTGTCGTACGTGATCCACTTATCATCACCAGTTATCAGCTTCTTCAAAAATGGTTCGGTTTCATTACGTCGTAATAAAGAATAACAAATTAGTACACGGTTCATTAGGTTTCTTTCAGTGAGGTCGTGAGGTACCCAAATATCAAGCTTTTTTTGGGTATCCAGTTTTTTTTCAAATGCACCAAAAATGTTTTGTGATCAATTCCCAGTTCTTCAGCTACATCATAAGTACTGATTTGCCGATCTTGCTACACTTTTTCAAAAATGGCATCCATTTTATCCGTAATAGGACGACCACAGCGACGTGCATCTTTGACATCAATATTTCTGGAATGAAAACGCTTAAACCAAATTTGTGCTACCCTCACAGGCACTGCACTAGGTCCATAAACATCGCAAACTTTCTCGCGGCTTGCGTTGCATTTTTACCTTGCGAGTGTCGCTATCAATCCTGTAAACACAGAGTTTCTATACCATCAGTGTTAAAGACAATGCAGGACAAGCTTTTGGTTCTTCCAACTGACAGCACAAACGTTTTCACGAACCGTTTTTTCTTTTTATACAACTTAGGTGGCAGACAAGCACACGGCTCACCTGATGGAAAGTGGTTACCATGACCTATGAACGTGTGTAACACCAGTGGAGTCATCCGTGCTGCCGATCCTGTAAGAACAGAGATTTTGTGCCGTCAGTGTAGAGGACAAAGCAGGACAAGCCTTTGGTCATCCCACTGACAGCACAAAAACTCTCCAGTGAGCTCTGGCTACCCTACTCACCGCCGGGAACACAACACGAAGTTATTATAGCCGCGGTATTCTGTAGGGCGCAGGTACTTCCCCAGTCGGACTACTCAATTGGGCGGAATTGAGCTGGTAAATGACTCCAAAACTTTATGGTGCAAAGTTATTGGCTATGGGGCCTATACCCCCATTGATTTCCTTCGTGGTACGATTCTAACGTTAATCGCAGTCGTATCTGAAGCATTCACTTCGGAGTTGGGGTTCGCATATGTATTTGAAATGTTTACCCATGTCGTTTATCCATTGCGTATCACTTCAAATTGTAACTTTGACTGACGTGTTTGGGTCATTACCGCAACCAAGATGGATCAGACACTTATCTTGTCAGTGTTGCAATATCAAATTATTAATTATAAACTAGTCAATTGCGGAAAAGGAAAAGTAAGGTCAGTAATGTAAATCACACATAAAAATTGCCAGAACAGACCTATAATCACAATTATAGGTTTGTTCTGGATTTTTTTATGTGTGTGTTATGTGTGATTGTGGTAAACCTACCCTTTTGTATGCGACCCATACGTTTCGGCACCTCTTTTCTTTGCCGCATCAAAAAGATTTGTTTTTTTTTACTAGTACACTTATTTCTGTCTTCCTACAGTAGCGTGAAAATGGATTTGGTGATACAGTTTGACAACTGTATCATCATTTGACACTAACTTCAGAGACTTTCCCTTACCTTATTATCAGGCAAAATAAAGTCGTATTTTATTTCATAGATGGGGTGGTCCAAATTCTACTCTGCCGCTGCACACACGGCAGAGTAGAATTTGGACCACCCCATCTCTTCCCATGCGGTGTCGTACAAGGTGACTTAGGGATAGGGTTGTTTAACATCAGACAGATATACAGCCCAGACTCAGCCTCAGATGCATGATTTGAGTCAAGACTAGTGCCTGGAAGACGGCAATAGGCTCACCCCCTATTACGTGGGACCGAAATCAATGATTGGTGAAATGTGGGTGCAGATTCACCTCTGCCTAACCCTCCGGGGATAAAGACGTGATTATATGTAGGTATGCATGGATGTATGCTAGCTATGGCGACGGCTGTATTAAGAAAGGTCTAGCCATTTGTAAATTTCTATGGAAATATTTATGTTTATATACATGTCCTTCACACATCAATTAGACTTCACTTCACCTGATGGTTAGCTGAAGGCAAGTTCTCAGAATAGAGGATCACCATTACTTACATGTACCATGTTACAATGGTAACACTTTGCCTGACGGCCTCATCATATGCTTTTTCACGCCCCGCTTAAAGTTCTTGTCCCAACTATTTCACATTGATGTCGTTGACAAAACAGTACTCAATATTGCATGATGCCGCTGTTGACAAAAAAATCAATCATTAACGTGTGGTTGAAATAATTGATGTACTAATTAATCAACGCATCGCAATTAATGTTTGTCCATCACTAAGTTGTAACAATACACAGAGATTACTCAGAGGTAAACATATAATCGTGTGAAACTCTCATCTATTGTTTTATAAGGTTGTGCTTGATGCTTCGAATTTTTTGTAACTAATTAGTATTTTCTAGGAAATATTTATAGTGATAATAACTTTTAAACTATCGCGTTCCATGATATACAATAATTTACGGGAATTAACGCGATCATGGTTTAGGTACACGATGGTATGTGAGGAGGTAGGACACGGCGGTATTACCGCCCAATTGAGCAGTCCGACTGGGGAAGTACCTCCGCCCTACAGAATACCGCGGCTATAATAACTTCGTGTTGTGTTTCCAGCGGTGAGTAGGGTAGCCAGAGCTCATTGGAGAATTTGTGCTGTCAGTGGGAAGACTAAAGGCTTGTCCTGCTTTGTCTTCTAAACTGATGGCACAGAGACTCTACTTACAGGGTTGGCAGCGCGACTGTGACTCCTCTGGTGTTACAAACGTCCATAGGCCACGGTAACCACTTTCCATCAGGTGGGCCGTGTGCTTGTCTACCAACTAAGTGGTATAAAAAAAGGTACATACATATCTTTGATTTGCCTGAAGTTTCGACCAGGTTACACCGGCCGTGGTCACAGGCTGACTGGCTCAGTGATGCATGCCCACCGTCTTCGAGCGTATGATGTAGAAGGTTCTTCCTCAACCCGCATATTATGTTTGTACCTATACCAAGTTCGCGTTAATTCGCTGTAAACATTATTGAATATTTACAGTGACTTTTTGGAGAAATATTTTGTCCATTAATGCCCTGTGGTGGAATAACGAAAGAAGGAGGTAGGACACGGCGGTATTTCCGCCCGATTGAGCAGTCCGACTGGGGAAGTACCTCCGCCCTACAGAATACCGCGGTTATAATAACTTCGTGTTGTGTTCCCAGCGGTGAGTAGGGTAGCCAGAGCTCACTGGAGAATTTGTGCTGTCAGTGGGAAGACTAAAGGCTTGTCCTGCTTTGTCTTCTACTGACGGCACAGAAACTCTGTACTTACAGGGTTGGCAGCGCGACTGTGACTCTCTGGTGTTACAGACGTCCATAGGCCACGGTAACTACTTTTCATCAGGTAGGCCGTGTGCTTGTCTGCCAACTAAGTGGTATAAAAAAAAAATTACTAGGAAGACTAGGACGGTCGATTTTAGGAGTAGTAAATATGTCACCCGCAGTAGCCTAGTGGTATGTGTAATGGACTGCTGAGACGAGGTCTCGGGTTCGATCCCAGGTTTTACCATGGCACACACCAAAGACTTTTCGATGCTTTTCGAAGTTATGTGTGTATATATCGCAGGTTTATAAGTGCCCGGTTAATGGCAATAGGCTCGCCACCTATGATTTGCCTTGGGACCATTGGGAGCATTGGGACGTAAACATAAACTGGTGCAATGTGGGTGCTAGCACCTCTGCCAACCACTTTTTTTTTATATAGGACACGTCAATTAGACCCCGCCTTGCCCGATGGTAAGCTGAAGGCAAAGTCCCAGAAAAGAGGGTCACCATTACTTACACATACCGTGTGACAATGGTGACAATCAGCTTGATGGTCTCATCATATGCTTTTTCACGCCCCGCTTAAAGGACCCGGGACTGTAGGAGGAAGGAAACACGTGAGCTGGTAATGAATTCCAGGCCTTAATAATGGCTTCGGGGATATAGGCGTGATTTTATGTTATGTGTAACGGTTCGGGATTTTAGCAATTAAATCATGGAACTTACTATTTTTGTTTGAGAATTTACACCGCCATAGTGATATTGTAGTATTCCCGACTGTGAACAGGGTTTTGTTTTTCCTTTTCGAAAAATCCCCTCCATCAGACCCGGTGGAAGTGGTTATGTCGTACTCGAACCGACTAAAACGCTCAACGCCTGTGAGTCATTTTTGGTTGTCGAAGGTGAGGTTGACAAGCATATCCCTCGCACCGCAAGACCGCCGCTGCAGCCTGCTTCTGCCAGGGTGGCAGGCGGCTCCACCCGTCACCCCCAGGCCTGCGCTCATGAGGAGCGAAGGTCATTCATCGCGGCTGTGAATAAGGCAGCCAGAGAACACAATAGAGTTTTTTAGCTGTCAGTAGGAAGACGAATGGCTTGTTCTACTTTGTTTTTTATGGTCCGTGAAAAAATAAACTTTCATTTCTCTTGCAGATATCTCTCGCTATTACGTCAACGCTTCTCCAATGCGTATCAACAGCACCTCCAGACCTGAACCAGTTCGAGTTGTCCATGATGAACAAGCTCCACCAGCCGTTGTACACCACTAGCAATAAGCCATCACAGTACCCTAGGAAAGGGGAATACCCTTGTAAAAGCGGGGTTTGTCGAACAGGAGGCAAAGGAGTGATGTCGCTGTTTAACGATTGAATGATTTATGTTATACGTTTAATTAGTATATTCTTCACATTCTACCAAACTACAGTTTAATTTAATGATGGCTGTAGTGACCAGCAGTGACCACGTCTCCCATGCTGCAGGTGTCGGTCTAGTTTGGGAGACAGCCAATCTTTGTTTTGTGTACATATTTAAATTATCATGGTCACTAATATTACTTTTAAATAACATAATTACTTTGTGTTGTGTTCCCAACGGTGAGTAGGGTAGCCAGAGCTCACCGAAGAGTGACTTCAACACTGATGGCACAGAAACTCTCTGTGCTTACAGGGTGAGTGTGACTCTTCTAGTGTTACACACATCCATATGCCACGGTAACCACTTTCCATCAGGTGGGCCGTGTCCTTGTCTGAACCAAGTGGTATAAAAAAACAAAACTTCCCCTTAAGTTGGCGAACTCAACAGAAGCGTTTATTAAATAATTCTAGGTACATATTAATTAGTTGTATCGTAATTTTGGGGAATTTTATGGATTTCCTATAATTGCCGTGTGACTGTTGCCGTGCCTGCCCATCTAGGCGGTAAAAAAAAGTGATATTAACATGTTTTGTTTAGAGTTTCTAATATTTCAGTGCTGTTGTAAACACCATAATCACGGAGGACTAAGGTGGTGGAGAATATTTTGATATCACTAATAGTATGTTTTCTGTGTTAAGTACCTGTATTTCAATGGCGTTTTTGATGTGTGACAATAAACAATTATTATTTCTCTTTATTCGAGTGCCAATCTGGTTGTAATCTAGGCTTTTATTTTAGAATCCTAAGTCCACTTTCCTATAATTCCATTATGTTTTTACGGGAGTGCCTGTTCCTAATACCCCGAGAGGCAATTCTGTTGTAGAGCCTCGTCCGCCATTCAGTAGGTATACCAGGTTGCAGTTGAAGTTGGCCTGGACGTGTTCCGTACAGGTGTGTGGAACAGGTTCGTTTGCAAAATTAGGGCACCGCAAAATATTTTGTGATTCGTGCCCCTGAGACTTTCAGCAACATAAAAAGTCATTTTGCTATCGACGGACATGGTCCAGGGACCTGCAGCGCCTCTTTAACTTCTCCTCTTGTGATCATTACTGGCTTATGGGCTTAGCCGAGAAAAAATAAGCTGCCGAGGCTGTACCATAATTTTTTTTTTTTTTTTTTTTTTCTTCTATGGCGATCCCAACGATTCCGCCAACAACTCAGTTTTTATGTAGGTACTGATTACTGATCGAAATAACGTGTGAAAGTACAAGTGTCAATAAACCAAATTTCTTTTCCATATATACAGTTGATTTGGAAAGAGGCCAAAAGGTTTATGGAGTGTTGAAATACCTGAAAAGAGGAGACATCATTAAAGCAGACATAATGTTAAGTGTTAGAGCAAACGAGCACAGTTTTACAGGTTAATATTGTTAAGATCTATGAAGTAACATAATGTATAAATGAGTGGGGAATTGACATAAGTCAGGAGGGTGTTAAAGTTGGCAGGAAGAGGGAAATCGTTTGAGGGAAGGAGATCATATAGGGATCCATTCAACCTAGAACATGAGAAGAAAATGTGGTCAGGAGTTCCTTCGTCCAAGCCACATTCACACAGAGAGCTATCCCTTATCCGTATCTTGGATAAAAAAACATTTGTGCAGGCATGACCCAATCGCAGACGGCAAATAACAGAGGTTGCTCGCTTAGAAGCTTTGCGGAATTTAAAGAACCAGGGTTTACACGGTATGTCATTTTGGATTGAAGCATAATGCCTACCCTTAGATGAGCTGGACTGGGACCAATGCACATTCCACTGAGATGCTAAACATGTTTTGGCGAGAGAGAGTAAGTCCTGAGAGAAGGATTTGAATTGGTCACGAGATCCACTAGTTGAAGCCGTCCTGGCAAGAGAGTCCACCACAGTATTACCCAAGATTCCACTATGTCCTGGTATCCAGGCTAATGAGACCACGAGGCCTTTATTGTGGCACCTAAAAAGTGAGTGTTTAATTTGGAGAATTAAGGGAGATCTAGATTTACTAGAGAATTGGTTAGCTATGATGGCCAGTAAGCAACTCTTGGAATCTGTGAAAATAACTGATTTGCTGATACTGTGAGATTCTACGTATAGTAAGGCCTCCAAAATGGCAATAGCTTCTCCAGTAAAAATAGTGTTAATGTTGGGGGATTTAAAAGACAATATAATATTATAATGAGGAATCCATACGGCAGATCCAACACAGGAGCCATCAGACAACTTGGAGGAATCTGTGTATATGGCTATTGAGTCCTGCCATTTTTGGCTGATTAGTCGTTGTAGAATCCTTTCGGCATCTACCAAATGTTTACTAATGCCAGTGTCCATATTGATATCAGGCAAGTGGATTATGGATTCAAATGGAATTTCAAAGAGGGGGTTAAGTTTTGATTGGAAACAGGGGAAAGGAAGGCGAACATAATTCACAAATGAATTGAATAGACGAGGATGATCTTTATGAGTCCAATACCCACCAGATGAAATATACTCAGACAGGGAATGTAGCTTAGGTATCAGAGGATGGAAAGCGAGTTGAGAAGTCTTATAGAGGTATCTATCGGAGAGGTATTGTCTCCTAAAGAATAAAGGAGGATCAACACACTCTAATTGTAGAGCATTTATTGGCGATGACTTCATGGCACCCAGGATTATTCGAAGGCATTTCGACTGGATCCTATCTAGCGAAGTAAGAGCCGTTTTGTTGCAGGGTTCAAGAAGAAAGGATCCATAATCCAGATGGCTGCGAATCAGAGCATTATACAGCAGTTTCTGGCAATAGGGATGAGCTCCCCACCAGACACCGCCCACAGACCGTATGATATTTAATTTTTTTTCACACTTCTGAATGGTATAATTAATATGCTCTGTCCCTGATAACTTGGAGTCCAATATCATACCTAAAAATTTGACATTATTTTTTACAGGAAAGATTTGGTTTTCGCAAGAGATCACACAATCGGGAATGGTACGGCGACGGCTGAAGACTACAACCGTGCTTTTCGGGATTGAGAGAGATAGTCCATGATCTGCAAGCCAAATGTGAAGGTAGTAAATAGCAGAGTTCAGTTTTGTCACTGCATCCGATATTTGCTCTGAGGATACATACAGAGCCAGATCATCTGCATATTGTAGAATGTTGACGAAGGAAGTTACAGAGAGATCTAAATCCGATGTATATATACTGTAGAGAAGGGGGCTTAGTACAGAACCCTGAGGAAGACCCTTCCAAATGATTCTAGAGGGGAGGATAGAATTTTGATACTTAATTTGAATATTCCTACCAGAGAGGAAATTCGATACAAAGTTAACAATCTTCTCTGGAACACTCAGCTTTTGCAACTTTTGCCTGAGCACAGTAAGAAGAACATTGTCATATGCAGATGCTATGTCCAAAAACAACCCCACACAGAAATTATTTTTGGACATTGCAATCCGAACATCTGTAGTAAAGATGGATAAACTATCGGTAGTGCCCAAACCCCTACGAAATCCGAACTGGGTTTTAGAAAGTAGACCCTGACTCTCTACGAACCATTCCAATCGGTTTTTTATAAGGTGTTCTAAAATTTTAGCCATTGTGCAAGAAAGAGCAATGGGGCGATAACTTAAGGGATCATCGCTAGGTTTGCCAGGTTTTAAAATTGGAAGTACAATTTGAGATTTCCATTCTTCAGGGGGAATACCAGAGCCGAAAATTAAATTTAGAATGCTTAACTGTACCATAATCATCAGTAATCAAATTTCTAACAGCCTTGACGTCTCCGGCCTTGGATAAATCTTGACAAATGAGGCGTTCGCGTGATGAAGATTCATGTGATAATAATATCGTGTTTAAAATAAACAGATTTGTTGCATTTTGACATTTTTATGAGTCATTTTAACAAATAGGAGATAATTCAGCATGCTGGCCTGTGGTTTTTGCAATATAAAGTTTGATGATGGCATATGGTGTTGCTATTGTTGGTATTTACGTACACACGATACTTCTAATGAATATTATAGAGGTATTTCGGGGAAATACGATTTAGAAAATGTAGAATAGGTTAGGTAGTTAATTTATGTTCAATTACAGAATTATTGAAGAAGTGGTTATGCTGTATATCACATAAAATTATTATTTATTTATTCAATCTATTTATTATTTATTTATCTATACAATCATTTTACACTCATTATATCAGAGCAACATGGTTTTGTAAAGAGCAGATCAACGGTTACAAATCTGCTCGAGTACAAAAATTATCTTTGTTAGGCGTTTGCCATTGCGGACAGGTTGACTCTGTATATACCGACTTTTCTAAAGCATTCGATAAAGTCAATCATCACTTGCTTCAAATGGTATTCATGGCAGCTTGTTTCGTAGGATCTGTTCATACCTTGATAGTAGAACTCGGTTAGTTGCATTAAAAGGTTTTGTCTCTTCACCTATCGTGGTAACTTCTGGTGTCCCGCAAGGATCTCATTTGGGGCCCTTATTCTTCGTTGTTTTTATTAACGACGTCATTCAGCAACTGTCATGTAAATGCCTGTTATATGCTGACAATTTAAAGATCTTTACATTGATATCGAAACCAGAAGACTGTCTAGCCCTTCAACAGGACATTAATACTTTGTCACAGTGGTGTCAAACTAATTACATGTACTTAAATAATGATAAATGTTTTGTTATATCCTTCACCAACAAACATAATAAAATTATGTGGTGCTATGATATTGATGGCCAAATACTTAATCGGTCGTTGGTTGCCAAGGATCTGGGTATTATATTTGATGACAAACTCTCATTCCGTGCTCATTATAGTAGCATCGTATCTAAAGCCAATCAACTTCTAGGGTTTGTCTTACGATCTACCAAAATATTCAGATAGCCTCTTAGTGGCTTGTACCTGTACTATGCTCTAGTGAGAAGTATATTAGAATATGGCAGTCCCGTATGGTCGCCAAACTACAGGGTACATATTGACGAAATTGAGCGTATTCAAAAAAAAAGCACTTAGAATACTAAGCTATCGTCAAGACACTGGGCGCTCAAGTATTGATTACCAAGGTAGACTATGCAAATTCAAAGTACAGCAATTAGAAATTCGACGCACTTATTTTGATCTGATTTACTTATACAAGATTATACATTATCAAATAGATTCACCAGGATTACTTTCTCAAATTACTTTTAATATTATATTTAGTGCACGTAGGTCTAACGAGACAAATCTATTTGCCCTTCGGATTTACAGGAATAATATTTCTTTCTTTAATCCTTTAACAAGAATGGCCCGCCAATACAATGAGGTGGCAAAGATGAACAAACTCCTGGACATATTTCATCCCAATTTCATCAGTTTCATTAAAATTTTGAAAGACATCCTCCATAGCAGTTCGGCCGTAGTTTGTGGCCTTGAAAAAATACTTAAACACGTCATTATTATACTTTTTACAATTTTGAGCTTTTACTGTTTTTTGACATATTGTTTTAACTGTGTGCACATGTAGTTATACTACAATCCAGAACGGAACTGTATTTTAGCATTATTATTTTTAAATGATTGTAATGTGTTTTGTGCGCCTAAATAAATAAATAAATAAAATAAAAAAGATTTAAACATAAAAAAAAACAAGATAATGATGAATAAAGGATAGTGTTGTTGATAAAGGATAGTATTCTATACAATACAAATTCCTTATGGTACACCATTTGAAAATAGTATGTAGAAACGATTTTTATGCTTACGGTAATTAGGAAATCCATACTAATACTTATTAGTTATAAATTATATAAGTTAAAGCAACTCTTTCTATTTGTTACGTACTACTAAGCGTAACTACTAAACCTCGATCCCGAAGTTCAAAATACCGAAAGTCGAATTTCGATTTTTCATCCATCGTCATCGGTCTTATGAAATTGGAGATTTTAATATTTAATCATTAATAGACTAGAGTTTGGGCAACGACAAAAGCTTCGTTTGGTGGAGGCGTGATCATATTTAGCTTACCGTCAGGCGAGGTAAAGTCTAATTGGTGTGTCCTAGATAAAAAAAATGTAAATAAAATGGTTCATTAAATGTAAAATAAACATCTAAAACGCACGGCGCCTGTGGGTCATTTATAGTTCCCGAAGGTAAGGTTGACAGGCATTATCCCTCACACACCGGCCAACACATGGCTATCTCTATCGATCTGGCCCTTCTTGGATGTGGGGACAACAGAGTCGAGTCGAATCCCCAACTCGTCCCCGAAAATGGGAAGGCGCGCGATGCATTTCGCCGCTGTTTGTATTACTATTGCTACATATATTTTATGTGCAATGTTACGAAATAAATTATAAGGACAGTTAAGTACTCCCTTTACTGGTTATAAAGGGCTATACCAGTCTTGTTTTGTAACAAGTGTAGCATTGTGAAATTTTAAAACATGTAACGTAATGGCTATGTGTAAAAACTATAGAATAACCAAACTAAACTGTCAACAGAACCTCTTGTTAGTGGAGATTAGTTTCGTGAATGATTTCAATTTGAATATATTAGTTTTATATATTTTTAACATCAGATAGATATATATAGCCCAGACTTAGCCAGAGATGCATGGCTCAAGGCAACAATAGTGCCCGGAAAACGGCAATAGGCTCACCCCCTATTACGTGGGACCGAATAGAATGATCAACAAATATAATAAACATGGTAAATATCCCAGCGAGTTTTACACTAGCAATTCATAAAAATATATCACATACATACATACACATACATATAATCATGCTTTTATCCCCGGAGAGTTAGGCAGAGGTGAATTAGCACCCACATTTCACCAATAATTGTCCACGATCCACGGCCATGAACCTATTACCGTATTCCGGGCACTATTGTTGACTCGAGCCCCAAATCTGAGGCTGAGTCTGGGTTGTATGTATCTGTCTGATGTTAAACAGCCATATCCCTTAGTCGCCTTGTACGACACCTTATGAGAAAAGATGGGGTGGCCCAAATTCTACTCTGCTGGAAACCACGCGGCTCAATTTCGCATGATAAAAACAGGTGTAGGGTTCCGGTCAAAGTTACAGGACTTACAGTATCCTCATATTTTGCATACTCAAGTCTCCCGAACGCCTGTATATACTGCATTCATTTGTCTAGTATCTTTTTTTATACCACTTAGGTGGCAGACAAGCACACAGCCCACCTGATGGGAAGTGGTTACCGTGGCCTATGGACGTATGCAACACCAGGAGTGTTACACTCGCACTGCCGACCATGAAGAAACCTTCTGACGCCCCTCTTGAAGAACCCCATATTGTAGTTGCTTGGGAAAACCGCAGCAAGGAGGTCATTCCACAGCTTAAGTGTGCGTGGGATGAAGTTTCTTTCATACCGCACAGTGCGCACCGTCTCCGTTCGCAATGTGTGAGGATGAATTCCCTGTCTATGACGAAAGGTGCGATTGTAGCTGTGGGCATCATGTCAAAAATTCATCTGTGCACAAATCATTGTATAGACGTTAGACGTAGAACACACAACGAGGCAAAGTCCCTCCTAAGGCTAAAAGGTTCCACACTACTTGCGAGTATAGGATTGTCAACCAGCCTCAACACCCGTCCTTGCACCGAGTCGAAGGGGGTCAAGCTAGTATGCAGGCACTCCAGCAAAAAGAAGGAGTTACTGCCCCGCAGTGAAGCACTGCTTCGCCCTGTTAGGTACTCCAAGTTTCCTTGATGTCAACTTAACCTTGTCTTCCAAATGACTCCGATACTGGACGTCACTGGAGATATTCCAATTCAAAATTCAAAATTAATTATGTTCCAATTTCGAAATTCTCAATTAATTCTGTTCCAATTTCGAAATTCAAAATTAATTATGCCTCACCCAGAAGACCCGTGACACAAACATAATTTTTGTTCTAAACAGCTTGCAATCACCGTTGACTTCATAAGAACTACACCTATGAAGTTAATGGTTATTGGACATCATAAGTTATGAGAGTTAGGAAACAATACTTGCACCTTTAAACCTCATTAGTATGGTACTCGTACAAATGATATACTTAAGTAAATCTTTACATAGTATAAAATAGAGTCTGTTCTACTGTCTATTCGCTTATATCTTTTAACTACTCAAAAAAAAAATGCAATTTTAACATCAGAGTAAAAGTTATACATTTGGTGTTTTTCCACCCTGTACCAATCCGTCAGGCCAGTGTGTAAAAAGTAGGCAAACATTTGGAGAGGCCTGTGTCCTGCAGTGGACTGCGATAGGCTAATTGATTGAATTGATTGACGTACCTTAGTATGTCATTGATATAGATTAAATTTGAAAAAGGTCCAAGTATCGAACCCTGTGGAATACCCATCGAACTCGAAACGTCACCCTTCTGAATTCTATAATTCAAATTTGACGTCAAAAGCTCGAGAGCCTCGTCCATTATTCCAAAATTATTCTAATTTCCTGATTGTGTCATGGTGCAAGCAATCGAAAGCCTTTGATAGATCACAGACGACCTTCAATGCACCATGCAGTGAATTCTACACCAGCATCAGTAGTCGCAAGTCCTTTAGTAAACCCAAACTGTTTATCATAAAATAATTAGTTTTAACCAAAATGGATCAGCATCTGTCCTAGAATTAGTTTCTCAAATACTTTACTCAAGGTCGGCAACACAGAAACGGGTCGAAAATTAGGGGAATCTGTGGTGCTACCAGCCTTGAACTGATCTTGAACAAAGGTATGACTTTGCTATGTTATATTCAACCAGGAAACATACCGCTTTTGACACAATTGTCAAGTAAAGTAGCTAGATGGGGATTTAAAAGTACAGTCAGCATCAGATCGCTCTTGACGAATAAAGTAAGTACTCAAAATGAATGAAATTTTAAAGCATTTAGTGTGCTAAATATTCAAATTGATTAAGATACAGAAATAATTGAATTGGTTCAGGCGGGATTCGAACCCGTGATCTTTCCCTTACAGGGGAACGCTCTGACCACTAAGCCACAGAACCTTCGCCCGAAACCATCCAGATTCTTCTATACCTAGTCTAGCCATAAATATTGTTACGAAGAAAAAACATTTTTTTTTATTGCAAATAATATTTATTACTTTTACAGTGTGTTAGTTTAATACATAAATATAAAACAATTTAAAATATAAAAAGCTTATTCGAAGTGGTCTCCATTGGCTGCAACACAGTCCTTTAAACGTTAAGGCCAGTTATCAATAGAAGCACGCACTCTTTCCATGGGAAAATTCTTCACTGCCAATCGTATGGATTGTTTTAGGGACTCCAAATTATCATGGCGTTTAGTGCAAGCCATACTCTCTAAAACTGACCATAAATCATAATCCAGCGGATTAAGATCGGGACTAGACGACGGCCAGACTTCAGCTCTGATGAAGTCCGAAACGTTCACTTCCAACCAAGACTGCGTGGACCGAGCTTTATGACCCGGCGCTGAGTCTTGTTGGAAGGATCATACTTGGTTATTGAACATGGTGTTGTTAAGGGGTTTAACTACCTTCTCAAGAATGGTATCTTGATACACTTGTGCCGATGTTTTGATACCTTTTTCACAAAAATATGGTTCAGTCACTCCTTCATAGCTAACACCCCACCAAACCATTACTGAAGTCGGATAATGCCCACGTTGCACTCTGTCGACTAATTGGGAAGCTTCCTTAGAGCTTTGAGCATAAATACGGTCATTTTGTTTGTTAAAATGTTGCTCAATTGTAAAGATTTTCTCATCCGTAAACAAAATTTTTCTGTGACCTCCCTTTGCGTACCGCTTCAGTAGTTGCTTCGATTTTACCACCCTATTCTTTTTTAAATTATCAGTTAAAAAATGACCGGTGCGTCTTTTATAGGCTGCAAGTCCTAAGTCATCTTTTAAAATGCGCGACATGGTTCTGGGTGCTATCTTCATCTCCCGAGATAAAATCTTTTGCTTTCGGACAGAATTTCTTCGAATTCTTTCCCTTACTGCTTTGACCACCTTTTTCGTACGAACACTACGTGGACGGCCAGATCTTTTTCTGTCACAAACAGAGGAGGTCTCATTGTACCTATTAATAGCCCGGTACACAAACATTTGACTAATACCAAGCGTATGGAGAGTTTTAAAAATTACATTCGGCTCCATACCAACTTTGTGTAATGCAATCACAGCGATTCGGTTTTCTTTATCACCCCACTCCATTTTAATATAGCAAAATATTGTACAATGTATTGGCGCCAAAATTAGGAAACACAATGAACAATCGTATAAAATGACAGATTCCAAATTCAAATGTAATATCTTTCTTATATTAATTGTAACAGTATTTATGGGCAGACTAAGTACATATACACACATCAACAAAGTCTAGGGAACAAGGACATTTCTAGTTTTTATTTAAAAACCCTTTCTTGTAATAGTGAGTGTTTTATATCAATAGAAGGGTATTTTTATACCGTTTTTAATTTTAATTTTAATAAAAACATTTTCATAACAATTTTTTTTTTTTTTAAGAATGAATTGAATAGTGCCAATATTGAGTATTACAACCTTCTATGATTAGGCACAAAAATAACGAGGTAGTAAGAAATACAGTAATTAACCGTACTTTAAACGTTTTTAATAATCTGTAGGACCTCCTAAAGCATTAGCAACAGCTCGACAACGGCGTGGCATACTTAGTATGAGATTGTCAATCATCGTCTGTGGAATATGGCTCCATACACTGCGAAGGTGTAAAAAAAGTTGTTCTTCAGTGTTCAGATTTTCCAAAGAATCACTGAAAGCTCTTCTCCCAAGCAAATCCCAGGCATGCTCTATGGGATTGAGGTCGGCAGACTGAGCAGGCCATTCCAACGTCGTCATATTGTGCTTGCTTAACGCATTGACCACTACCCTCGCGGTGTGTGACCGTGCATTATCTTGCATGAACATAAAATCTTGACCGAACTGCTGTCGATGAGGGATTACCATGGGGTGTATAACCTCCTGAATGTATTGGTTTGCATTCAAATTGCCCCGTATCCAAACGAGATCGGTCCTTCCACCAAGGCGAATTTCAGCCCATACCATGATTGTTCCACCTTGGTAAGGATGAACTTCTTGCGGATTCTGGAGACGACTCCGACGTCCAGGAACTCGCCATATACGCACTCTTCTCGAATCAGGATGAAAACCGAAGCGAGATTCGTCGGAAAACAGAACCAGTGCCCATTGATGGTTAGTCCACTGTAAATGTGCGTTAGCCCACAATAAGCGACGATCTCGATTTCCGCGTCGAAGAGCTGGAACCCTAAGCGGTCTGCGAGCATGAAGATTGGCTTCGTGTAGTCTTCTCCTGACAGTTTGATCGCTAATAACCACTTGATGCTGAGACTGGAGGCCTGCGACCAACTGACGAGCAGTAATCGTGGGTTGCCGCCTTGCGGAATTTTGCAAGAAACGATCTTGTCGCGTGGTAGTAACTCTATTTCGTCCCCTGTGACGTTCGGCAACATCCCCTGTAGACCTGTATCGTTCCCATAATCTGCAAATTACGCTTGGTTGGGTGTTGACAGCATCCGCTACGTCGCGTTGAGTTCGTCCAGCTTGCAGCATACCAACAGCCCTTAACATCTCTTCGCGACTTAAATGACGACGTGACATGATGACTACATTCACAAAAATGCACAAACCATACGTAAAAGACGTATTATTGATAATGAAAGTTATTCACAATCAAAAAAAATATTTTTTATTTTGCCTCAGAGAAACTGCACAATCAAACACTTTTAAAAGTTTTCCCTCCATATTCGAAAACCATTACTTATTTAAATTTATTTTTAAATTTCGAACAACTCTGTAATCTACTTTATTCTATTTTTATTTATTTGCTGCCAGTTATTTACAAAACAAGATTTACACGAAAAAAAATAATTGGGGTCATCTTGTTCCCTAGACTTTGTTGAGGTGTTTATCTGTCTTACAGCGACGGTTAAGAGCCGACGATCTACCGACATTCGTACGAGCTATCGGAACCAATGAATGATGTTGCAATCGTTTTTAAACATTGATTTTTGATGATTCCGCTCAAACTATTGAATAAAATTTTAAAGCATTTAATAAGCTATTCAAATCGATTAAGATATATAAAAAAATTATTGGTTCAGGCGGCATTCAAACCCTCGATCTTGCCCTTACAGGGGGAACGCTCTGACCACTAAGCCAAAGAACCTTCACCCGAAATACGAATTTCATTTTTGTGGCTTAGTGGTCAAAATATTCCCCCTGTAAGAGAAACTATTCAAAATGATTTTAATACCTTGGTTTCCCTCTCTTCCTGTTGACTGATTGTTCTGATATTTTTTGATATATTCAAAAAAGAAAAATAATCTAGTTCTAATATAGTTCGCTAAGTTTCTTGCTGGTATCTTCTCAGTAGAACTAATCTACCGAACCAGCGAAAGAATCATTTTTCAATGATTTATTTTTAAATTATTTAATATTTGTATATTATTTCTTGACATAATTTCCAATTGTAAAATGTTGACGTTCATATGTGCTTCTTTGTGTGCCTAAACTGAATAAATGAAATTGATTCTTTGATTCTTTGATTCTTCTTTAGTTCGGACAAGAATACAGAAGATGTGAGTGGATGAAGGAGGTAACTAACAATTTCTGAATGTGGAGATAATCGGCCTTAAAGTTTGAACATTTCATTTGGAAATATTATGTTTTCTGATTATTTATGTCATCATATTATAGTGTGAAATTGTTGTGATTGGTCATATTTATTACAAGGGAAGCATAAAATTTGAAATTAGTGGATGGAAATGTATTTATTTGAAAAAATGTTCATTATACATTCTTCATCCACCGACAATGTAATATGATATTACGTATTTTAAGCATGGAAGAAGGGGGTATGTTACATTAATATATAAAAAAATTCGATTTTGCAATATTTTGCCAACCTAACCTTGAGCGACAATGTTATGTTAGCAATATTGATACTCTGGTTTCAGGCATGTTATCTATTTTTAACCGACTTCCAAAAAAGAGGAGGTTCTCAATTTGATCGGTTTTTTTAATGTATGTGTATGTTGTGGATGATGACTAAAATGTTTTTGTGACTAAATGTAAAGTTGTAGTTAATTATACCTAAAATTTTATTTAATTTTATTTCATTTTGACATTATAGTGTATTTTCATTGATTGTATGTATTTATTAGTTAAATTTGACATTTCAATACAAACTATGTTTGTTTAAAAATAAATAAATTGAATTGAATTGAATTGAATTGAATATGTAAATCGATTATGATCCGATTTTCGTGATTCTTTTTTAATTCGATGCGAAATAGTTGCCATTTGGTTCCATAAAAACTTTGTATAGTTTTGACCAGTAGTTTAAATCTTATTAACATTTATGTATGTTTCGACATATATATTTTAACTTATTTCTATGTTCTTCCATATTTCAGTTTTTTATGAACCGATTTTTAAATTCTTTTGGCTTTGAATTCGGTATAGCTCACAGGTAGTTCCATATAAATTTTATTGGTACTTGACCTTGGACTCCGGCGATACACCAGAGAACTCCTCAAAATCAATTTTTAATATTAACTCACGTGTTTGCGGAAATATACTAGTGAATAGAGATCATCATCATCTCAGCGTCCCGGTCACATCCAAAACTTTTGTATTTTTTAAAACAGTCAAGACAGTCAGTCGTCATCATCTTTGCGTTAGTCCCGGTCGCATTCACCTCGGAGTCCGTCGTCCACTTTCCGGCTTTTACTTTTTCACTTCTCACGGTCTTAAGTACCCATGGTATGATACCATTGGTACGCATGTCATCCTCCACGATGCCAATTCAGCACTCGCTCTGTCTACCCCTCTTACCAGGCTCAGTAAACACAACATAGTCAGACGCAGCCTGGCGATCGCCACAGAACACGACCACATTAGCGGAGGAACTCTCCTGTTGTAACCGCAATAACACGGATATGAGGGCTGCCCCGGATGCAAGAGTTACTCCCGCGATTCTTAAGTGGGACTCCACATATCCACCGCATATTCATCTGGTTGTGTTGCTCTAGCAATGATCATACTTCGCAGCCGTCAGGTCTAATGACTGGGGTCTAATAATGCGTTTTATAGATCTGCCTCTTTTACCTAACCGGCATTTTGGGGACACAAATGAACCTAATTACCTCACGCCACTTGGCCCATGCAGTACGAGACTTAGCGTCGCCTGTGCGCTCGACCAAGGCATTAGTTTAGCGGTTTTTTGATGAAACAGTTGTTTCGGAGTAAAATCAGACTGGAGTCTTTCTTATTTAACACGCAACGCAACACGTCATTTTCACGCTGTTTTCTTGTGCAACAATATTGCTCAACATGTTTAGGCGGCAACATAGGCTGCGGTAACCACTTCCTATTAGGCGGGCCATGTGCTTGTCTGCCATCTAAGTGGTATAAAATCTAGATAATGAGCTAATGAATTTTGATTTCAATCTGTATAGTATAGTGCGCCTTTTTGTACTGTCATATGTGACGGCAACAAAAAGTTGCTCAAAGTTGACGGTCAAGTAGTGATTTTTCAGAACACCTACTAAGTTTTTTGTTAGATACAAACAGTCTAGTAGTATACATAAAACAGCAGC
The DNA here is from genome assembly GCA_963662185.1 of Eilema griseolum. Taxonomy (NCBI): domain Eukaryota; kingdom Metazoa; phylum Arthropoda; class Insecta; order Lepidoptera; family Erebidae; genus Eilema; species Eilema griseolum. The sequence continues at coordinate 2,937,479 of OY759254.1, forward strand.
AATGATAAAGCATGGTTATGAGTGAAATAAAGCGTCGTGCCAGTGCATTTTCCTGCACATAACCCCTTCTTCCATAGAAGAAATAACTTTAATTGACCGATTTCAAATGAAAGAAGGCGTTAAGGCACATACCTCCTTCTTCCATGACAATTTTGCTTTTTTGGTGCAGTTATGCCCTTCATCTTCTGGTATTTTTGAAACTAAACATAAATAGCAGAGTTTTATGGTCTAATATGGTTTATTTACACCTGTACTGGTCATTTAATGCAAAAAATCAAAAATGTTAGATAACCCCTTCATCCACTAACGTCTTTAATTATTAATTATTATTGATCTTTTTTTATATATTATATATTTTTATATATTATATATTTTTATATATTATATATTTTTATAAATTATATATTTTTATATATTGAGATCTTTTTTTACATTACATAGGTGACAGGAGTGACGACCCTCTAGATCAAAAATAGTTACCGTGACCTATGGACGTGTGCAACAGGGGGCGTCACACTTGCACTGCTGACCCTGTAAGGACCTTTTAATGCCCTTCTTGAAGAACCCCATATTCTAGCCCCATTCTGAGACTTTGTAGACAAGATCGTTCTGCCGCTGACTGTACTTCCTCTACATTTTATTACCTACATGATTTTTCTAGTAAGAAGGTAATAATTACTGTCTTAAGTACTTAAATACACTTGTAGTGTTAATGGGTGATAATTAGTGAAGGTTATCTTAACGAGAATATAAGGCCGACAAATTGCATAAAATTGCAGTCTCCCTCTTTTTCTCTATTTCATTTTTGTATAATATTGTATAGTTAGCATAGTTTTGTATAAATTTATAAGTAATTGCATTTTTTTTAAAGGCTTGTCCTGCTTTGTCTTCTACACTGACGGCACAGAAACTCTGTACTTACAGGGTTGGCAGCGCGACTGTGACTCCTCTGGTGTTACAAACGTCCATAGGCCACGGTAACCACTTTCCATCAGGTGGGCCGTGTGTTTGTCTGCCACCTAAGTGGTATAAAAAAAAAAAATGTTTTTTTTTTATATAGGACACGCCAACTTGACCTCACCTCGCCTGATGGTAAGCAAAAGACAAAGTCTCAGGAAAGAGGGTCACCATTACAGACACTAAGTGTTACAATGGTGGCACTCAGCTTGGCGGCCTTATCAGATGCTTTTTCACGCCTCGCTTAAAAGCCCCGGGACTGTAGGAAGAAGGAAACACGTGTGCTGGTAATGAATTCCAGGTCTTGGTGGTGCGGAAAAGAAAAGAGTCTCCGAACCGCTTGGTTCTTGCTCGTATATTCTGCACAGTGTGGGGGTGACATCTAAGGCCTGCTCGTGTTGTCCTATGTAGGAAAGGAGATGGTGGGATTAGTTGGAAGAGCTCATCAGAACACTCACTGTATATTATAATAGCATATTTTATGTACCTAGGCCGACAAATTTGTTGTCAAATGTTCTAATTAAGCTCGGTTACCAGTCAAAAGAAATCTAACCGGTTACCATGGACACCGAAAAATAAGTATTTATTGTACACCATAAAATTCTAGTATATGTACGGAACAACATAATGAAAAATATACAAATGGCGGCCTTATCGCAATAAGCGATCGCTTACTAACAGGTAACCTCACAAAAATATACAAATGGCGGCCTTATCGCAACAAGCGATCGCTTACTAACAGGTAACCTCACAAAAATATACAAATGGCGGCCTTATCGCAATAAGCGATCGCTTACTAACAGGTAACCTCACAAAAATATACAAATGGCGGCCTTATCGCAACAAGCGATCGCTTACTAACAGGTAACCTCACAAAAATATACAAATGGCGGCCTTATCGCAACAAGCGATCGCTTACTAACAGGTAACCTCACAAAAATATACAAATGGTGGCCTTATCGCAATAAGCGATCGCTTACTTACAGGTAACCTCACAAAAATATACAAATGGCGGCCTTATCGCAACAAGCGATCGCTTACTAACAGGTAACCTCACAAAAATATACAAATGGCGGCCTTATCGCAATAAGCGATTGCTTACTAACAGGTAACCTCACAAAAATATACAAATGGCGGCCTTATCGCAACAAGCGATCGCTTACTAACAGGTAACCTCACAAAAATATACAAATGGCGGCCTTATCGCAACAAGCGATCGCTTACTAACAGGTAACCTCACAAAAATCCGAGGGAATTGTGGCATGTGGCATGTGTCATGTGGCATGAAAATATTTTATTTATAGTTATTGAATGACGATCGCTTTTTAATGAAATTTTCATTCAGCAATTGTACGCTACAGGTACGGTGCGAGGGATATGCTTGTCAACCTCACCTTCGGCAACCAAAGCGACCCACAGGCGGCGTGCGTTTTAGTCGGTTCGAGTTCGACATAACCTCCTCCACCGGCTCCGGTGGGGAGGTATCCGTGGGGATTTTGCGCACGTAAAAAAAAAAAAAGTATGCTAATTATTTAAAGACTAATGCGTGCCTGAAATGAACGGAAAAACTAGTAATATGGGTATGGTATGGCACTTAATTTATACCGCCAACATAAATATTTATCCTATTGTTTAATATAACCTTAATTTATTACAGGAACGAAGTAGCAAATCTTTTCAAATAACATACGAACTAATTTTATTATAAATATTCAAATACATGTCATTACAAATTACACAATGTCACCAAATACTAAATAAATAATACGATGTCAAGACTAATCGAACAACCCACCCCTAATCGCTCCTGGTGCAAAGGTGCCCTACACACTTGCCGCGATTCCACGCTGGATTGCGATGGCCAGCACCAGGAACGATCCGGGTCGAGAGTCACCAGTAACCTCTACGAGCCTCTGTCCAATCGCCCTAACGAGGCTATACGAACTAAGTTGTAGATGCAGAATTTCATTGCATCTACCTAATTATTAAAACCTTTTCCGAGAAACCTAATTTGCATGTAAGAAGCTACTGTGCATATGTTGCCCGTGTTACTGTCAAACTCATTACAAGTAGTAACATCGATAATTATCTACCCTTCTTACTGCTGAAGTTGAAAGTTGTTAGAACAGCGATTAAAATCCTACAGTTTACGTATCTATGAGTATACACGTTTTGTTACTTCAAAGTACTAACTGTAACAAGTATTAACTATAGCATGTCACACATTTTAATAAAAGATAATCTTGAAGACAATCACTAAAATTCCTTAGTTTTCACAACGTCAGCCACTGTCGCAACCACAGACAGTACAGTTGCTATTAGGCTCTATGAACGGGCAGTCGCTGCCCGTCTTAAAAATAATACGCTTACGCGCCAAAACGGCATGAAAAAAAATTTGAACTATGTTTTTTACTATTTTTTCAAAGAGTGTAAATAAAAAAGTTTTACGTTTTTCTGTTTATTGTAAAAATGATAAAACACTTTTTATGTGTGATTGTGTTGTTTTACTTAAACGATGCCGCAGTGAATTCTAGAGCTGAACTTGGATATCCGGCTGGATTCATGTCCAAATGTATGTTGTAATTTATTGATTATTATTATTTTTAATAACAATTTTATTTATATAATAACGATTATAATAAATAGGTAAAGTTTGTGAGTTTGCGAGTTGGTAGGGGATAATCTCTGGGTCGAAGGAAATGATATTATTTTTTATGTTTTATTAAAAATGGAACATTATTCGCGAGTGTCGTGGTCTCCCCAAGGTGAAGTGCCAATCCGTATTCGGATTTGACCTTTGAGAATTGATTTGACCTATATGACAGTTGTCAAGAAGTGTGTCATAGGGGTTTGGGCGCCAACATGAAGAATGAGAGTTTTGGCGCCAACATGAAGAATGGCGCATCGCGGTATTTTTTTACTTTCCAAAATTGGTGTGAATTCGAGATTTTATGTATAAAAATGGTGGATTTTTAGATATAATATCTTTGACAACGCACACAAGTGTGGAAAGTGGCAAATTACAGTGAATTGTGACTTTTCGTGTTGGTTCCAAACCTCCCTAGGGAGCCTCTAGTAAAGTCCCCACAACTTTACTGAGGACCGTAACTTGAAAAACTTGACTTTGGCGTCTCGCCATTAGTAATTCAAAAGACATTTATTACTAATACTATATTACTTGACATTGGCATATAAAAAGGAGAAAAAAAAAACATGAAGAATGGCGCATCGCGGTATTTTTTTATTTTCCAAAATTGGTGTGAATTCCAGATTTTATGTATAAAATGGTGGATTTTTAGATATAATATCTTTGACAACGCACACAAGTGTGGAAAGTGGCAAATTACAGTGAATTGTGACTTTCCGTGTTGGTTTCAAATCTCCCTAGGGAGCTTCTAGTAAAGTCCCCACTACTTTACTGAGGACCGTAACTTGAAAAACTTGACTTTGGCGTCTCGCCATTAATAATTCTAAAGACATTTATATATATACTTATATTACTACTACTATATTACTTGACATTGGCATATATCAATTACTTGCCAAAAAGGAGAAAAAAAAAGTATGTTATAAAACGTCAAATCCCATACATCCGGTATTCTATTAGACAATTTTATTGTAAATTGTAAATACTAATTAGGTAGGTACTTAACATGAAAACTTTATTTCATTTTTATATTCATTTTTGTCAAGAATTATTCTTATTTACTAATATTAATTACTCGTTTAATTATGTGTCTGTATTTATGTGTGTAATTAATTTATTAATTTTCAGTTTAAATACTAGTTTTATTTGATGTTTATAAGTTTTACTGTGAACTCTCTAAATTTTTTGGCTGCCGTTTATCTATTAAGTTTATCATTTGACAGTTTGTCTTGACAGTTATAGTGGAGTTCAAAAAAAGTCACTCCATAAAAGTTGAAGCTATGCAACAATACGCCACATTCAATATGTCAAAATCGATCACTAATTTAATGCAAACAGGGTCAATTGGGTATATTTAAATAAATTATTTAACTGAGCTTATTAATGATGAAATATAACATATTAGAAAATAATAAACCGACTTTTGTCTTAAAGATTAAACAAGCAGGCGGTACCCATTAATTTTTTTATAGGTGCCGCCTGCTATCAAACTTATTTCGACCTATTAAACAGCAGTCGGGTTTTTGTATTTTAGAATAATTTATTTTATAATGTGTGGATGTTTTTGGTGTACTAGTATCAATAACTTTTGCAATCTTTCTGAACAAAGAACGAACGAACTTCAAGCACCGTCCTTGACCATCCCAACAAGAAGGATTTCCTCATTGAGACGTAGAGTGAACATATATGACGCATGAGAAACAATACTTGGACATATGCCATGCCAATGAAATTAATACCACAATAACATATTTTATCTTTCTTCCACTAATATCTTGATACTTACATTACTATGGAAGTACCTCCGCCCTACAGAATACCTATTCCTTCTATTACGTTGTTACTTCTATATAGTTGGTTAATACCTCGTGCTCTGTTCCCGGCGGTGAATAGGGTAGCCAGTGCTCACTGGAGAGTTTTTGTACTGTCAGTGGGAAGACCAAAAGCTTGTCCTGCTTTGTCTTTTACACTGACTGCACAGAAACTCTTGTACTTACAGGGTTGGCAGCGCGAGTGTGACTCCCTTGGTGTTGCACACGTCCATAGCCAACGGTAACCATTTTCCATCAGGTGGGCCGTGTGCTTGTCAGCCAACCAAGTGGTATAAAAAAAATACTTCTGTCTTATTTATTAACACCTCTAGACTTACTAAATAACCTTTGTTATCCGTGGTACACCCGAAGGAACCACCAGCGGTAGGTACTATGATTATTTTCTCCTACCCCTAGTACCACCGCCTGGCTGCCAGTGGTACCTCGGTTATCCGTATAACTACCTGTGTTACCACGGCCATACTAGCCTATCCCTGGCTGCCAGTGGTACCTCGGTTATCCGTATAACTACCTGTGTTACCACGGCCATACTAGCCTATCCCTGGCTGCCAGTGGTACCTCGGTTATCCGTATAACTACCTGTGTTACCACGGCCATACTAGCCTATCCCTGGCTGCCAGTGGTACCTCGGTTATCCGTTTAACTACCTGTGTTACCACGGCCATACTAGCCTATCCCTGGCTGCCAGTGGTACCTCGGTTATCCGTATAACTACCTGTGTTACCACGGCCATACTAGCCTATCCCTGGCTGCCAGTGGTACCTCGGTTATCCGTTTAACTACCTGTGTTACCACGGCCATACTAGCCTATCCCTGGCTGCCAGTGGTACCACGTACTTTTTACCTATCCCTAGAATACGTATAGATATCTACTGCTAGTTTTTATATAAATATAATAAATGAATAAATATTGCAGGACTTACTACACAGCGCTATGTAGACTCAAAATAAGCATGGCGTAACTAATTTGTGTTATGGGTTCTATGATGTGGATACACATACTTATTGCAAGTCTGTATATATACGAGGTCACTCTATTTGTTAGACTAAATCTAAACTTATTTGAGCTAGCCTTATTACATACTACCTAAATGACCGCTTAATATAATTACTTATTTTGACATCTAAATTTATGACCATACACTATTAAATGAATATTTAAATGACAAAACACTAGATGCTAGGTAAATAATTAAATTCAATCATAACTTTGACATTTCTTATTAGGTATATAAATTGTATTTGACTAATTTAATGATTATTTTGCATGGAGGTGTTTATTATGTTTAGCACGGAAATATTGACATCCAATGTTATGAAAATTTCTATATTAAATAGCAAAAATTCTTAGCTTCTAATTTTATAAACAAATATCGTCATAATATGTGTGACGTTATTGCATGCCAATCTGGCTGAAATATGGTGGAACCTAAATGTATTTACTTGTCACCTGTGTACCCATATATCGCAATAAATTGATTTGATTTGATTTGACTGTAATGGTGACCCTCTTTGCTGGGACTTTTCCTTCAGCTTACCATCAGGCGAGGAGAAGTCATATAAATAATCATCATCATCATCATCATCATAAACTCACGCCTATATCCCCGAAGGGGTAGGCAGAGGTGCTAGCACCCACATTTCGCCAGTTTATGTTTAGGTCCCAATGTAATAGGTGGCGAGCCTATTGCCATTAATCGGGTACTTATAAACCTGCGATAAATACACATATAACTTCGAAAACATCGAAAATTCATCAGTGTGTACCATGGTAAAACCTGGGATCGAACCCGAGACCTCGTCTCAGCAGTCCATTACCCATACCACTAAGCTACTGCGGTTATACAAATAATCATACATACAAATAGTAGTTCTGTGCTGTGCAAAAAAATTTACTTGTACTATTTAAAAATACCTACATACCATACGTAGAAACACTTAGACCATTGCAAATATTCAGATACAGGTATGCAAATATTTAGATTGAGCGGGACTTGAACCCGCGCCCCCTGCGTAGCAATCGAACATTCTACCGCTACTCCACAGAGGCTGTACACATTAAAGGATATTTAGGTACTTCCGAGCTGATCGTTTCATTATAAGGAATGTCTAGGATTTAGATCAGAATAAGCTTCAGTAATGTAGTAACACTTCATTCCGAACCTCCACGCGGGTGTACCTTACACAACGGAGGTGGCAGCGCCTCTCTCCAACGGGAGAGACGCTCCCTCTACGGCGAATTTCGGCCGAGACCTGAATGGTCTGTGGCAATGCCACATGTACCCAGCGCCATCTAGCGACAGCAAGCAGAACTATTACGTAAAACTACGAATCCTACATCGCGCAAGTATAGTTCTCGCGCTGGGACAACATGCATCAACCCAACGACAATCGTTGGGCCGCGGCCCGCCAGGCGTGATCACCTTGCCTGGTCGGAGGATCCTCCCTTTGTGTTGGAGGAACATCACACCTCGTTCCTCACACTTCCACAGGTCTATAGAGGACTTCTCAGGGGCTTACCAGAAGCTAAGTGTCACCATTATCACATTGTATATGTAAGTAATGGGGACCCTCTTTTCTGAGACTTTGCTTTCAGCTTACCATCAGGCAAGGTGAAGTCTAATTGACGTCAGTATCAAAATAAACGGGATATTTACCATGTTTCATTGTTTTGAGTTTCCGATATTTCGGCGCTGTTGCAAGCACCATGATCACGGAGGAACTGGAGTAGTGGCGGTGAACAAGAAAAAGTTTTTTCTAGGAGTAATTATATCGATCTACCCTCTTTCGAGTTAGTAGACTAGATCATCGTGACCATGATAGTTTAAATATGTAATTGACGTGTCCTATATAGTAACAATAAATAAAATAACCACGCGTCACTCTGACTTGCAGAGGGCACAGTGGAAAACAGGCCAGGGGTGAGCTTGATTTTAAAAGCGCACCACTCCTTACAATTTCTTCCTACTTTACGGCTTATACTGAGGACGACATCTACCGTAATCATATTGAAATGTAGGAAGAGAGACATTATTATATTTTAATCAACCTGCTTCCGTGATGCAACTTAATCTGGCAACACTTTCGCTTGTGCTACATAGTTTTTAGAACGAACACGTAAACTGGGAAATGCATAGTGCGAAATGCGTAATGCAAGTACCTAGGTATCTAGTCTAGATTTATCCGATCTCGGATAACTTTTATCAGCTTCCAATTAAAGTTTAATGAAATTTTAAAGTAATTATTTAGCGTACTATTCAAATCAATTAAGAAAGAAAAAATTTAATCCCGTCTGAGTATTTTCACCTTTTCCATCTTAATCGATTCCAATTAAAGTGTTGCTCTAGTACCCTAAGTAATTTACAGGAGGTAGGACACGGCGGTATTTCCGCCCAATTGAGCAGTCCGACTGGGGAAATACCTCCGCCCTACAGAATACCGCGGTTAAAATAACTTCGTGTTGTGTTCCCAGCGGAGAGTAGGGTAGTCAGAGCTCACTGGAGAATTTGTGCTGTCAGTGGGATGACTAAACGCTTGTCCAGCTTTGTCTTCTGCACCGTCGGCACAGAGACTCTGTGCTTAGAGGGTCGGCAGCGCGAGTGTGGCTTCTCTGGTGTTACACACGTCCATAGGCCACGGTAACCACTTTCCATCAGGTGGGCCGTGAGCATCTCTGCCACTTGAGTGGTATAAACAAAAAAAGTCACGCATTAAAACATCAATTATTTACTACGTGTACTTTTTCCAAGCGGCAACTTCATGGGTTTCTTCAAGAAGGGCATTACAAAGTTTCTATAGAGACGGTAGCACGAGTATGACAGCTGGTGTTGCATACGTCCATAGGTCACGGTAACCACATTCCATTATGTGGGCTGTGTGCTTGTCTGCCACCAAAGTGGTATAAAGAATATTTACCTACTTGTAATAATATATACAAATGACTTTTCGATGCTTTTCGAAGTTATGTGTGTATTTATCGCAGGTTTATAAGTGCCCGGTAAATGGCAATAGACTCGCCACCACAGTACATTGGGACCAAAACATAAACTGGCGAAATGTGGGTGCTAGCAACTCTGCCTACCCCTTCGGAGATATAGGCGTGAGTTTATGTTATGTTACCTACTTGCATACAATTTCATATCAACTATACCGGTAATAGACGCATCTCATTACGCAATATTCTATTTTGACTTTATATTTTATGAAGGAGGTAAGACACGGCGGTATGTCCGCCCAATTGAGCAGTCCGACTGGGGAAGTACCTCCGCCCTACAGAATACCGCGGTTATAATGACTTCATGTTGTGTTCCCAGCGGTGAGTAGGGTAGCCAGAGCTCACTGGAGAATTTGTGCTGTCAGTGGGAAGGCTAAAGCCTTGTCCTGCTTTTTCTTCTACACTGACGGCACAGAAACTCTTCACTTACAGAGTTGGCAGCGCGACTGTGACTCCTCTGGTATTACAAACGTCCATAGGCCACGGTAACCACTTTCCATCAGGTGGGCTGTGTGCTTGTCTGCCAAACAAGTGGTATAAAAAAAAAATTTTTTCGAGAATATTACCGACCGAAAATGCTTGTATATTATAGAAAATCGTACTTGCAGGTGACGTCACACGCCTATCGCGCGTTGTGCAAATGTATGGAATGCAAGAGAATATCACATTTATATCGGTCTACGTTGCGTTTTCACATATATTTTTCGTAATAAAAGTAATTTAAAATTTATTATTGAGGAATTCAAAAGGTTGAAAATTGGGACAGAATATTTTGATTTACTTTGTTAATAAAAAGTAATGACGTCATAGTTTCAGTTTAGTTAGGCAATATCTTATTTCGCAGGACATTTTTTGAAGTGAAAACTTCTTTAGCGGCGCTGTGTACTTTTTTTGGAATGGGTAAAAATTTCTAAACTCGCGTCAGGACACGTGACTTGATCGACCATCGTAAGACGGATGGAGAGAGGACAGGCGGATGGGCGCAGGGCGCTTGCGCGAATGTCACACGACTGTCACATGTGTGATAGTGGTGATAAACTTTTTAATGTAAAATAATTGTAATAGTTCTGAAGTGTTAAATTTTTAATGTAATATAAATTGCCATGTTTGTGTACGATAGCGCAATAAATGAATATTGTATTCCACCACATAAATAATAGCACTTTTATACTGATAATGAAAGCAATTCGTACAAAATTATTCTCTAACCATTCCAAAATATCAAAAATGCACAACGTTAATATTCAAGTTTTCACTTCTGCCGGCACTCCCGGAGTGCAACCCGTCGTTTTTTTTTTTTCAGATCAAGCTAACATATTAAGCAGTATTGGGAATAATCGGACGACCTTGACCCTACCCTACCCTATTAATACGCTCTACCTACCCCTTCTAGTAAACATAAACATAATATAAACTCACGCCTATATCCCCGAAGGGGTAGGCAGAGGTGCTAGCACCAACATTCCGCCAGTTTATGTTTAGGTCCCAACCGCCTATTGCCATTAATCGGATACTTATAAACCTGCGATAAATACACACATAACTTCGAAAAGCATCGAAAAGTCATTGGTGTGTGCCATGGTAAAACCTGGGATCGAACCCGAGACCTCGTCTCAGCAGTCCATTACCCATACCACTAGGCTACCGCGGTACCTTCTAGTATAACAGCCGTGAAACTAAGTATATGTACATAAATGTGGTCTCTCAAATTTTGTTTTTATAACATTACAGGTCCTGGCTCAACAAAACCAGCTCTAATTCCGAAGAGTCAGTTGAAGCACCTATCTTTCGTAGTGCAAGGCAATGGACGCAGTAGACAAAAGTACACCTACTGGACAGCCAAGAACATCGCTAAGGATCCTAGAATTAACTTCAAAAGGTTCGTATTCTCTTCACTTCACCACTTGGTTTCTTTTTTACATACCTACATATAATCACGCCTTTATCCATGAAGGGTCAGGCAGAGGTGAATTAACACCCACATTTCATCAATCATTGTTTTCGTCCCCACGTAATTGGGGGTGAGGCTATTGCCGTCTTCCGGGCACTATTATTGACTCGAGCCTAGTATTTGTGACTGAGTTTGAGCTGTATATATCAGTCTGATGTTAAACAGCCCTATTCCTTAGTCGCCTTGTACGGCACTGCGTGGGAAGAGATGGGGAGGCCCAAATTCTATTCTGCCGGGAACCACGCGGCTTTTTAACGTGCGGATATACCCACGGATGCCTCCCCCACCGCAGCCTTCGGCCTGGCCAGTTATGTCAATTACTAGAACCCACTAAAACCGCACGGCATCTTGGGTTATAAGTTGCTAGAGGTGAGATTGCCTCTGACGTATCCCTCACGCCCCGGCTAACCCAGGGAAATCGTGATGTCCCCCTCGGGTGTGGGACCATGATGTCCCCAGCTTTGCCCGGATATAAATAAATAAATATTCCACGACATTCTACACAGCACATCTAAACCCATGGTAAGCATAGCTTAACTAGCTTGTGTTATGGGATCTAGAATGCGAATAAACATACTTAGAAACTTTTTTTTTCTGTAAATACATACATATTATACATAGAAACACCCAGACCAATACAAATATACATATTCATGCATACAAATATCTGCACTGAGCGGGAATCGAACCCGCGCGCCCTGCACAGCAGTCGAATGCTCTACCGCTACGCCACGGAAGTCGTCAATATGGGAGTCGTGCAACGCACCGACCTCTCAGCCTGCTTCTGCTAGGAAGACAAGCAGTTCCTCCTTCTAACACATTCCTACTTTAAATATAAGTATTTACTATTTTACGGAGGCAGGACACGGCGGTATTTCCGTCCCAATAAGCAGTCCGACTGGGGAAGTACCTCTACCCTACCAATTAAGCCGTCTGACTGGGAAATTACCTCCAACCTATAGAATACCGCGGCCATAATAACCTTGTGTTGTGTTCCCGGCGGTGAGTAGGGAAGCCAGAGCTCGCTAGAGTTTTTATGCTGTCAGTGGGAAGACGAAAAGCTTGTCCTGCGTTGTCTTTTACACTGCCGGCACAGAAACTCTCTGTGCTTACATAGTTGGCAGTGCGAGTGTGACTCTTTTGGCACACATCCGTAGGCCACGGTAACCACTTTCCATCAGGTGGGCCTGCTTGTCTGCCTCCTAAGTCAAAGTCAAAGTTCTTTATTTGTAGAATATGGTACAAAAAATGATATTTAAATTATACACATAGTGCCGGATCACATATTCTGCCGGTTCTGGCGTACAAAATTTACATACACATAAACATTACAAAATAATAATATATTGAAATTAGAATACACAATTTATATAGTTAAATAACTCAAATAAATGTCAATTTATAAGTATTAAAAAAAATGTCAATCAAATACATGTCAATAAAAGTAAGTCAAATCAAATTATAATGTTATCAATCAATAATAATAATGTTGTCAAATAAATTCTTATGTCACAAGTTATCATTTATGAAATCTAAAACTTTATAGTATGCTCTCTGTAGTAAGAACTTTTTCAAAGCTATTTTAAATGCGTCGTCACTCATCTCCTTCCAATCCCTAGGCAATTTATTAAATATTATAGGCGCCATACATATAATACTATTGCGCATAAGGGCCGTATTCGCCTTGTGCAAACGAAGCCTGCTATTGTCCTGCCTGTTTCGCGGAACCGCTGCTTCCAAGGTCGGAAACAGATGAGGATTACATTTCACAAACATTGCTACTTCAAAAATATACATCCTTGGTAGTGTTAAGATTCTATATTCCTGGAAGTAAGTCCTGCAGCTATCAGTAGTTTTCAGTTTAAACATTGATCTAATGCATCTCTTTTGTGCCTTGAACACAACATCTTTATTTGTTGAGTTACCCCAGAAAATAACTCCGTATCGTAACAGAGGTGCAGCTAAACCATGGTAGGCTATTATAAGGGCATCTTTATTAACAATGCTGGACAGCTTATGTAAGGTATAGGCAGAACTACAAATTCTCTTACAGAGCTGATCTATGTGTGAGTGGTATAATAAATGAAGTACCACCATAATAGTACGATAAATAGTCGAAAGAGGATATTGCATGCGGCAGGAAATAGGCGGTCCATAAAATAACGAGGATCGCAAATTATATGTCATGCCACTACTCATAATGGTAATGTTGTAATACCCATCTATTTACAGAATTTGACGTTTCTGTTGGTATTACAAAATGTAAATGTTCGTTTTTATACTACTAAGGTGGTAGACAAGCACACGGCCCACCTGATGGAAAGTGGTTACCGTGGCTTATGGACGTTTGTAACACAAGAGGAGTCACAGTCGCGCTGCCAACCCTGTAAGTACAGAGTTTCTATGCCGTCAGTGTAGAAACAAATTCTCCAGTGAGCTCTGGCTACCCTACTCACCGCCTGGGAACACAACAAGAAGTTATTATAGACGCGGTATTCTGTAGGGCGGAGGTACTTTCCCAGTCGGACTGCTCAATTGGGCGGAAATACCGCTGTGTCCTACCTCCTTTATGAAATACTGATCCTGTATTCACACTCCACAGGAACTCTATCTTTATCATCTCCGCGTTATTCCTGGTAGCACATGTGACTATCACCTCCGAGCCTGGAGTCAGCTAACTCCTCCTCTTTTTGGTTCCTTACGATGCATTTTTGGTGGTGACTACCATCTGACTTATGAACGACAGGAAAAAAGTGCAGACTCAGAAGGCGTTTTTCCCCTTTTCAGGGAAAATATTCTTGTCTGTACAAATAAACTAAAGAACAAAATTTTACAAATATTTTAATCCTACATACATTTATTCACGCCTTTATCCCCGGAGGGTTCGGCAGAGGTGAATTAACTCCCACATTTAAGTAATCATTGTATTCGGTCCCACGTAATAGGGGGTGAGACTATTACCGTATTCCAGGCACTATTGTTGACTCGATGTCAAATGTTAAACAGTCCTATCCCTCAGTCGCCTTGTATGACATCGCAGCATGGGAAGAAATGGGGTGGCCCTAATTCTACTCTTATTCCTGTGCTGTTTCCGATTTAGTAGCATAAGATAAGCCTAGACAGGGAAAATTGAGGCCACACGGCCAGATACATAGCCGGTTTTCTCTCGTGTTGGGAGGCTGGCCAACTTAAGAGAAATATTTGTAGAGAGAACCCCAGACTCCGTACGAGCTTTGGATGTGACCGTTACTAACACAGTGATGAATGATGATAATAAATGATGATGATGATGATAATAAATGATGATGATGATGATGATGATGATGATGATGATGATGATGATGATGATGATGATGATGATGATGATGATGATGATAATTCTAATAAACAATATGAAATATTTGCTTCCCAGAAAGACTCTCCTAGTAGCCATCGGGTACCTGGACAGCCCAAACCTGCCGATCTCTGCAATGTTCGCGAACGAGTACGAGGATCGAGGGTACAACGTCATTATAGTAGACAACCAAAGATTTGCTACCGTACATTATCATTTGTGAGTGTTACTTACATTTTTGTTTACATGCACACATACGTATAATCACGCCTCCATCCTCGAAGCATTAGGCAGATGTGAATTAACGTCCGACGTAATAGGAGCGAGCCTATTGGCTTGTTGTATTATTTTCAGGTGTCGTACCTCAAAAGGAAAAAAGGGACCACTTATAGGATCACTCCATTGTCTGGGTGTCCGTCCAGATTGAGGCTGGGCGTCGGATTCGATTCCGGGACTTTTCGATCATAATACCAAATCCTTAACTACTTAGCTGGCTATGTTTCTAATTCTATTTAGTACCGACTAAACAAAAATGGCAGAGACAAAGGTAGAGTAGAAATTTGGGCCACGCCATCTCTTCCCATGCGAATGAATTTAATGATTGGTGAAATGTGGATGTTAATTCACCTCCGCTTAAACCTCCGGGAATAATGGCAAGATTATTTAATAATATAATAATAATAAATGATTTATTTTCAACCAACAACCAAATATTGACAAATTTAGAGAAATCACAGTACAGGTGATAGGCAAAATATGGCTGTGGATTGCTGGTGCCTGTGGTAGGTAAATAAATTACCTGAATTACTGGACACCAGGATTCCACGAATAACACAAATGACTGTACATAACAGTGCTCAAAAAGCAAAAGTACAGGTAATCGGTTTACGTTCTTACACAAAACTAAAATCTAAGAAATAACAATATAAAAAGTGAGTGAGTTGAGTGTGTTGTATTGTGTTGTGTGTGTGTGTGAGTGTGTGTGTGTGTGTGTGTGTGTGTGAGTGTGTGTGTGTGTGTGTGTGTGTGTGTGTGTGTGTGAGTGGGTGAGTGTGTGTGTGTGTGTGTGTGCGTGTTGTGTGGGTGAGGATGGTCGCATGGAAACAGGAGTGGACATTCATCTCAAGACTTTTAGCAATTCTTCTGTGTCATGGTATGTTTGATAGAGAAGCCATTCATGAAGAGCAGCTTTACACCTATAAATATTTAGAGGATAGAGACATAATAGCTTATGAAGTTTGTTATAAAGGTATGGTCCCAGGAATTGGAAAAATCTTTGGCTGAAACATGTCCTGACCCTAGCGGATACCGCCACGAGATGATTACGACGGGAATAGTCTACCCTAAACTCTGTCAATGAGTGCTGCTTCACAACAGTAGCCAGTACAAAGAGCTGTCTGACGGTCAGCACCTGGCAGAATTCATAAAGCTCAGCTGTAGGACACAGGCGAGGCTTAAAACAGCAAACCTTTAAAACAGCCCTCTGAGCACGTTCCAATACAAGAAAATGAGTTTTATTGGTGCCACCCCACGTCGTGATGCAGTAACATAAGATAGATTGGCAGATCGCAGTATAAACCAACCTCATAACATTGGAGTCAGCAGAGTAGCGCAATTGTCGAAAGATATAAATGAGTTTACGAACTCGACTCGCCAAGCAGTCCACGTGCGGTTTAAAGGTTAAGCTTTGGTCAAGAACAATCCCCAGGTATTTGATGGAAGACACCCTCTCAATGCGACAGTAGGGTACAGCCAAGGACAGACTGTCAATCGGCCGAACGGTGATCTGTAAAAGGTTATCCGAGGGTATGTCAGCTTTTCGGATTGAGAAATTGATAACCTTAGTTTTGGTCGCGTTTAGGGTTAAAAGGTTTTCCCTCAACCACTGGTTAACGGTATTAAATCCATTTTGAGCTAGACCATACGTGTCAGTCCAGGAATCAGAAGAGAAAACAAGAGCCGTATCGTCTGCATAAGCAAATATTTGGCCGTTGTCCAGTCCAAGTTTGCAGTATACATACAATGAACGTAGGATGTACTGGCAGCGTCAAAACTGTATAAATTATTTACTTATACTTACTAGAACAATAATTACAAATTTCTCTTTCCAGAGCAACTCGTCTTATGCGCCCGGTCGGCAAACACGTCGCCGAAGTTCTAACTCAGCTAACAGAATCCGGCCTAGACCCTTCCAAATTAGAAATCCTAGGCTTCAGTCTAGGCAGCCACACGGCCAGCTTTATAGCCACCCATTTCCAGACCATGACAGGCCGAAATATATCATCTATAACCGCATTAAGCCCTTCAGGGCCCTGTTTCAGGAATTTAGGACCTTCTGAAAGACTGGACGCCTCCAATGCGGATTTTGTCCAAGTTATCCATACGAACATCGATGGTTATGGTATGGCGGCTCCCATGGGACATGTAGACATTTATGTAAATGGGGGAGAGTTCCAACCTTCGGATATTACCTTATATCCTTGTACTATGACCTGTAGCCATTTTAGAGTTCTATCGTTATGGCTTTCGTCGATGAAACATCCAAGAAAGTTTATCGGAATTAGATGTAATGATATTCAGCAGGCAAGGGACTCTGAGTGCTATGGAAACAAGCCTTTAGAGACGGTTGCGATGGGTTTGGCTATTGATAGGACGAAAAGAGGGATATTTTATCTAGCCACATCCATGGGATATCCATTTTATTTAGGCTCGAAGGGTCTGAAGCCAGAGTTCGCGTATTGGAAAACTTTAACTAGTGTGAATGATGGGGATGAGTTAGAAATATACACTTAATGATATTAGTTTGAATTTAGATAAATTGTATATAATATTTATGCAAAAGCTGGCGTTGACAGAAGTGATGTTTATGAATGTTTTTAATGGAATGATTAGACGCCATTGTCAAGATTATACAACAAAATGTACAAGTGCGAAACAAATGTTTGTTTATAACAAATACATGTAAAATAAAAAAGACTATTGCATATGCTCTTTCATCGTTAATCATTGGGCATTTCAATAATCTCTTAAATCCAACAAGATACTTAAGTACACTCTGCATTCTACAAACGAATAGCTCCGATGGTAAATGAATTGTTATAAAAGCTTGTAGAATACTTGTTTGGAATACTGTCTAGATTTAATATATATGAATGTATCTGTCTCTATAGTTATCTCATCTGTATTAGTCACGCAGTGGCAGTAATCTTTAAGCGTACTTTTAAGAAATAAATAAATATACTGGCATTTTAAATTTTAAGGTTTATAATGAACTCAGTTATGTGAAGAAACCCATAAATTATGCATGATATATAATAGCGTTCGTTTCACTATTATCAAAAACCCGGGATTTGCTCTCTTTCTCTAAATATTGTTTTTCTAATCCCTACAAGCCAGAGCTGTCCTTCCGGTTTGGGTCTCTAAGATCTTAAAAGAGCCCCATCAAACCAACAGCCATTCGAAAAAGGGAGTGCCTTTAAAAATTTTAGTAGGTGACCTTATCTCCTACTAGGAAAAGCACATTAGGAGTATACCTACATAAAAAACTTGGTACAAATTGCAACATAATTTATAGACTTGTTTATTTTAGTTTTCTAAAATAAATATCGTTCCTGAACATCTGTTTGTTTTATTTGCTCTTGTCTGATAACTGTTTCGCGTTGATTGATAGCTGGATTACCTAATGTATACAGGTACATAGAATATTATACAAGTACGTCAAGATAACATATTATATTATTAGTTATAAAGAAATTGTTTTTTGCACATTAGGAGAGGCCTATGTCCAGCGGACTAATAGACTGATGGAATGATTGTACACCAAGTCACCAAGTGAAATAAAGAATACGTGATTATAATCAAAAAATTACAAATACAGTAAAATGGGCGGGCAATACAATGGATTTCTGCCAGGCAAATTTTAGATGGTGTGCACTATGATGGCAATTGGCAGACAAGCACGCGACCCACCTTATAGAAAGCGACTACCGTGGTCTAGGAGCGTGTTCAACATCAAGGGCGTCACACTCCCGTTGCTAACCATTTTAAAGAACCTTCTACTATCCTTTTTTATGCCACTCAGGTGGCAGACAAGCACATGGCCCAACTGATGGATAGTGATTATCGTGGTCTATTGACATCAGGCGGCATCGTTATAAGTCAGACGGAGTTCCGCAGGGACCACTTCTGGGCCCTCTCCTGTTTAATATGGGGAATAGTGCTCCAACAAACCCATTGAAACACTGGGAGTGATTTATTAAGTAGATGAGACCCTTGTTTTTAAATAGGCAGCCGACTTAAACAATTTGTTAGTCTCCTAAGTGGATCGGTGTAAGTAGCAGTTTATTGTTGACTCTTGATGAGATGTTGATAAGGCTGGTCACACTACAACAGTTCATTATCTAAGGCTCGACACTGCGTTAAGCGGGCGACCGCGACGGGCACCCGTCGCGTGTCTACGCGCGTGGTCACGCGGGCGGGTTGCGTGGGCACGCGACGGTACCCGTCGCGGGCACCCGTCGCGGAGACCGTCTATCGCAGTGTCGCTAGTTCAATTTTAGCGGCGTGCATGTATAGTCATGTCCATGGAGAACGTATTGTATTATTACGTAGCAAAACTACGACGACTAGCAAAAAAGAAACTTTGCTGTTGCTGTTGCTGTGCGGGGAATTTGTTGCAAAGTTCAGTATATTAAGAGAAAATGAAAATTCATTTTACAATTATTTTAAAGTATCGGTACAGATCTATGACGAATTATTTTCGAAACTGGAACCATATTTGAAGGTCAACAATTTAAGAGAAATTTATTTGATGGTTGAAGTTAATTAACTTATTCTCATTCTAAGTAATCTGTACAGAAATAATTTATAAATATTAAATACAATAAAAATAAAATAACTTTTATACAACTTATAGCTAAGAACAATTAAAATGCGTCGTAGAATTCCTCCGCATCGCATGCCTCTTGTGTTAGCGTTCCCAGAAGACTGGCAGCATTGTCACGTTGTATGGCAATGCTTATTCTCTGACCTAAAAAGAGGCCAGCCTTCTGGTCACGAGAAGCGTCGACCATACGGTTCGCAATCTCACGGAAGAGGTTGCGAGTGCTCGGACCCCATGACCCCAAAGTCTCGACTCCAAATGGCACAAATTCATAATCCCCGATGAGATTGGAGTATTTGCGCCTCTTGAGAGCCTCTGCAGAAGCAGCAGCAGCACCAGCACAGCCAGCCGTGCTAGTTATATGGGTAGGAGCCATGGTATCAACGCATGTGGCGTCCCACACCAGAGTCCTACCCATCTTCCATGGCATTAACGACATGCCATCCGGTCTCCTGCCATCGTCACGCGCCAAACCGTTTGGTTCTAGTACAGCTGGTACACCGGCGGTGACAAGAGCACGGTGGATTATGTCATTGAGGCTGGCGTGTCGTGGAATTCGCCCTACGCTCCTGCAGCACGACAGATCATGGTGTCCGAGTCTGTCAACGGCTTCTCCACAACGGCATTAATGCGAAGAAACACACGGCGCACCTAAACGGAGACAAGTTGCGATGCGGAAGGTAGTGTCATCTAACATAGTCCCTACGTTAGATGACGGAAGAGCTTGTAGCCAAAGACCCGATTCCCATACTCCAACCGCCAGTAAACGGGCACGCTCAGCAGCATTGGAACATGTATTTAGTAATTTTTTTCCAACTAAGCTGCAGAGCGGCCCGTCCCACTGACGCTGTGAGAAGAGGTTCCTTGGGAGATCGGTATTTGGACATGCAATTTTCCAAGCGTTCACTGCATCAGTCTTACACAATACTTCAGAATTAACTAGTGTAGGTGCAAGGATTTTCCTAGTTAATTCTTCGGTACTGTGGACTGAAGACAGGAACGCTGGTAAGCTGACATCTGAAATTTTGCGAATACCGAGCCCACCCAAGCGAATCGGTAGAGTCGCTTGTAGTAAAGCTCGGTCATCCAAGGACACATTTAAAATTTTGGTGAGGGTATTTTCTATAATTTCGTCTATTTTTTTCAAAATTATTATATGTTTAAAAAAAGGCGTTGATCGTAGGGCATGGGTGAATTTTGGAACGCTTCTCTGTACTGTAACTGTACTTCCACAATAACTCTTTCGGTGTCGAAAGACATTTTTCTAAGAACGTGCGTACGACCCGGATCAGCTAGCGCTATTGACTGAACAAGTCCGTACGTGTTACCGCTGGCGGGCTCCCGCGCGTGCCCCCGCGCCTGTTTCCGTCGTACGGAGGCGCGCCCCGCTGCGTGGGCGCGGGGCGTGCGTCCCCGTGACGGACGCCCGCGCGGGTCTCCGCGACGGAGCACTTTTGTATGAAACCGCGCCCGCACCCGCTTGACGCAGTTTCGGCCCTAAGGATAAGTTGCAAAACTTGCAGATTAATCAGAGTATGAGCTGGTAGATAATTATTTTTACTGGCAATATTAAATATTTTGTGCTTGCTAATTTATGTAGATACTGCAATTTATAAATTTTCAAAGTTATGATGGAAAGATGCAGTACTTATAAGTAATACAATGTTGTCCTTATCGTTACTAAATGGAACATAATTATATCATTTTTAATTATATTGTATAAAATGTTTAGAACGCAGCTATAATCGTAAAATTGTTATTTATGAACGCAGCCTCAGGAGTGTTTCGGTATTGCTCCGTTGAAAATTTTCCTTGATTCGCAGTAAAATTTATGAATAAGGTGAATACAATTTTGACTTAAACCTATTATTGTAATTAAGATGATTCAAATGAAATCCGGATTTTATATATACCGTACTGTTCTTCTTATTTATTTTAGCATAAATCTAAGTCATATACCAAAACTTTCACGTGGAGTCTTGGGTCCGCTTTACCAGTCTATAAGCGGATTTGGCTGAACTTCGATATTTTCCGTGAAGCGCCTGCCATCCGACCTCCACTACCCAAGGGTGGTATAAAACCATTGCAGTTTTAGAACTTTTTATGGCTCCAAATAACCTTAACGACTGTCATCGGTGTACGTATAGCAAATACCAAAATGTGCTCTCCGAGGTACAAGTCCAATGCAAATACTCATAGTCATGCATACAAATATTTGCACTGAGCGGGAGTTGAACACCTGCCTATGACATAGCCGCCGCGTTCACCACCACCACGCTACTGCAGAGGTTGTTAACAACCGTACAGTTACATGTAAGTCCTATGATTGAGTAGCAACTTACTGTTCTAGTACTTAAAAATGCTAACTAATACGATTATACAACTTTCTTGCATATCATTTTCATATGATAGTTGTTGTGTATGAACACGTATCTCATTTTTACATACATACATAAAATCACGCCTCTATCCCCGGAGGGTTAGGCAGAGGTGAAACAACACCCACATTTCACCAATAACTGTATTTGTACTTCATCCCCTCGTAATAGGTGGTGAGCCTATTGCCGTATATCGGACACTATAGTTGACTCGAGTCCCGCATCTGAGGCTAAGTCTGGGTTGTATATATTTGTCTGATGTTAAACAGCCCTACCCCTTAGTCGCCTTGTACGACGCCGCATGGAAAGAGAGGGGGTGGCCCAAATTCTACTCTGCCGGAAACCACGCGGCGATCTCATTTTTAAAATTATTAAACGTTTCTCAATATCATAGGTAGGTTTATGAAATATAAGGACTTTATTCAAATAAAGCTGGCAGCACTAATTAGCTCAACGTCAAATTGCCGCAATGACGCAAGCAGTGACATAAAAGAAGGGGAAAATCCTTGACGGTCTTTTCTTCAATCTTTCAAAATGGTGCTTCTTACTGTTGACGAGTTTCTTTCTAAATTACACCAATTATTACTAAAATGAACTTTAAATAGTGTGTATAACGAGTGAACATTATTAGTTATAATATTTAAAAATTCCTCGTGTTAATCTTTCTAGTGAATCTTGTGTGTGACAATAATTCAGTTCGGCGATATTCAAAATCAATTTTATCACTGTGATGTTTGTGTCCTGACTGTTATTTAAAGTGTATTACGTAAGTATATAGAATATTTTTGTTGTTAAACACGTTTGAGATGTGATATCAGTGCCAAGTTTTTCGTATGCAATTTTTTTAAATAGATTAATTTTACTGGCGAAGACACCCCATTTTCTGCCAATTTTGGCGGTTTTTAATGTATGTTGTTAAAGAAATTTAATTTTATTAGTGTCTGTGGTGCAATAAAACCTGTTTGCTCGTTTACTCGAAGGTTGTTCACGATCTACGTATATGTACTTATTATCGAATAATTGAAGCCGTATTATTTTTTCCTGTCTGCATATGAATAGTTCACATTGGGATTATTTCTTAACATAGATATAATTGTGAATGCTTTATTTATATATTACTGAAGTCTTTGAGTCCATACAGATTACAAATTCCTGATATTAAATGTTATTTATTTATGAAATGTTTGTTTTTCAAAATGAGATATAAATCATACAGTATCTAAATAATCTTATAATTAGGCTAAGTGCCAAAAATATGAATTGCATAGAATGTTTTTCTATTAAGGCTGAATAGTGTACATATTCAAAATCATAAAAAAAACAAACTGTACCTATTAATTTGAATTTAGAGCTGGCTATTCTTTGTTATGCTGCTCACAGATAACATTCAGGTTTTTAATATTATAGAATGAGGAAGCAAGATGAATGCCTGCCAATCTTATAGTTATCTCAAGGTTGCATATTAAGCTTAAACGGTGTTGAATATATTTTGGCATGAATATAATATGTGGATTTTGTAGCTAATATTATAATATCTAGCTAATTTCTGTACTGTTACTATTATCTACCATTTTAATGTATCATATAGATATTACTATAATGTTTATCTGTACAGCTGTGACTGCACATAATACTTATTATTGTAATATGTAACAAAATAAAACCTAACGCCATGACAATATCAACATTTATCTAGATAAACGAAGCGTTGTTGGCTTAGTGGTTAAGGAGTCAGCTTTACGATCAAAAGATCTGGAGTTCATATCCTGACCGTTACTCTACTGACGTGAGCACCCTCCTAACACAAGCAATTAAGCTTAGCAGGAGGGGTTAGAGGGAATATCAGTAATTTAAAATATTCTTTCAAAAAGTAAAATATAATTAAATGATAATGAGATTATTCGTGATCTATATCATCTTAACCACTCAATATCTAAAGCCTGTAAATAAATCATTCTCAAAACTGAGATTGATCTTGCCTTCAAGAACTGACATGTTTGAAGTATTAGCATCAAAGATGAACCAACAAATCCTTGAAAGTTACATTCTATATTTATCTAAGAACCAATAAAATTAGGTATGTAATCTGTTATGCACTTTGTGGCATGATGCTGAAAGTTTATTTTCGCTTAAGCGAGAAAACTAGAACTTAGACTGCAAAAATCTAGTTGGAATACAAACCCAGACAAGAACTTCTTGAGCAATAGAGTGGTTAACACATGGAATAGGCTACCTGAAAATATTGTGACAGCAGAAAACATTAACCAATTCAAAAATAGACTGGACAAACACATAAATCTACAAAATCATTGAGTAGTGAAAACAGTGTAGTGAACAATGAGATGCAGGCTGAAAAGAAAGACTGCTGGCCTGTTCCCCAATAATAATAATAAAATAATAATATATTCTATTATTAGGTATTTGGGTACAAAACCTCTGTAGAACCCTCCAAAACATAAATAATGTTAATGTATGATTTGTTGTATAGAATATTGAACAAATTCTATCATAGCACCTCTCGCAACAGATGGAGAATACACGCCCACTCATTGCAACTTGAAACAGTATCCACAGTTAGGTATGATAAGATTTATCCCCCTCATGTTTGAGCTGTGAAATGAACTCCCTTCTGTGGTTTTCCCAAACAACTTTTTATGAGGTAGGACACGGCAGTTTTTCTGCCCAATTGAGCAGTTGTTGTGTTCCCAGTGGTGAGTAGGGTAGCCAGAGCTCACTGGAGAATTTGTGCTGTCATTGGGAAGACTAAAGGCTTGTCCTGCTTTGTCTTCTACACTTACGGCACAGAAACTCTGTATTTACAGGGTTGGCAGCGCGACTGTGACTCCTCTGGTGTTACAAACTTCCATGGGCCACGGTAACTACTTTTCATCAGGTGGGCCGTGTGCTTGTCTGCCACCTAAGTGGTATAAAAAAAAACAACTACAATATGGGGTTCTTCAAGAAAGGCATTAGAAGGTTCTTACAGGGTCAGCAGCGTGAGTATCACGCCCCTGATGTTGTATACGTCCATAGGCCACGGTAACCACTTTCCATCAGGTGGGCCATGTGCATATCGGCCACCTAAGTGGTATATGAAAAAAATAAGAAGGCAAAATATGGCATTTACAAATAATGTTTACCGGGAATTAATGCGATCACGGTATAGTACATACATACCTTTGGTTTGACGTTAACATTATTTGTATATTTTGGAACGCAATAGTTAGATAGTTATTAAAATGTGTCATTGTGAGAATTGAAGTATCTTAAGCATTGTACTAACAAAGGCTTGTACTTTTGTTAGTGTACCATAAAATCTGAAGTATTTCATTAACTAGAAATAATCATGTTGACCACAGGCCATAGTACATGCTGCTGGTCTGTGGTTGCTTGGTAGACTTTACACTGTTCAAGAATGCAAGTCACCGAGTCTCTTTTTTTTTTGGAACAATAGTAATAAATAATAAAGGTAAGTACCTAAGTAACATACTAAAATACATATCCCTAGAGGGGTAGGCAGAGGTGAATCAACACCCGCATTAGGGGTTCAGCTTATTGCTGTCTTCTGGGCACTATTGTTGACTCAGGCCACACATCTGAGGCTTAGTCTGTATATATAAATAATAGTACACATAATTTGATTATTGATACAAATAACAAAAGGTTACAGTTAATTAGGTTCAATTTTCTCTCATACAAACCTTGCCCTGATGATTATTAACATACACACAGTGTGACAAACATAGTGTCGATTGATTTTTATATTATATGGATTTTTGGTCACCCATCCAGGTGTCACCGCACTGAGTTAGCTTAACCCACGGGATCTGAAAGGGGATCAGATTGCAAACTTCTGCAAGGAAACAAAAAGGTTTGAAAGGTTGCTGTGAAAACTGGATGAACCAAACTCTCCCAAAGAGGAGGGTTGGAAGAAGTCGTGGGTGGCGTTATACGTCCGGCCTCCAGTATCCGCACATTGAAATAATAACCCTCTGATTGCCTCGATGCTTTGTCGCCGCGTGGTTCCCGGCAGAGTAGAATTTTGGCCACCCCATCTCTTCCCATGAGGCATCGTACAAGGCGACTAAGGTATAGGGCTGTTTAACATCAGACAGATATATACAGCCCAGACTCAGCCTCAGATGTGGGGCTCGAGTCAACTATAGTGTCGCCGATTACGTGGGACCGAATACATTTATTGGTGAAATGTGGGTGTTAATTCACCTCTGCCTAACCCTCCGGAGATAAAGGCCTGATTTTATGTATGTATGTATGTATGTTCTGCTTTGTCTTCTACACTGACGGCATAGAAACTCTCTGTGCTGACAGAGTCGGCAGCGTGTGACACCTTTGGTGTTACACAAGTTATGGACTTGTGTAACACCAAAGGGTGTCCGTGGGTTAACCAAATGGGTGGACCGTGTGCTTTCCTGCCACCTAAATGGTATAAAAAAGGGGTTGTACCTACCTACAAATTGTTTTCTTAAACATTTTCGTTTTATAGGCCATCCCGTCCCGATACAGTCGTAAAATCAGCAACACTTTCCATTACCTGATAATAGAATCTCATTAACATTTAATTACATAATGAATATTTTACGAGCAACGAGATCCAGTTTACACCTGTTCAATCAACTTTATAATATGCTAATACTAATATTTATGGCCTTGTGCAAAATAGATACTTCTAATGTAAAGCTCGCCAGGATATTTACCATGTTTATTTTATATTAGGGTTTCGTACCTTTAGAAGAAAATTTGGAACCTTTTTATAGGATCACTTCCGTGGCCGTCTGTCTGTCAAGACCTTTTTCTCGCGTAGAAGTATCAAGTTGATATTCATACCACATACTCAGGTTTGTAACGCTTTGAAACTGCAAAAATCAAACATTCCTGAGCAAAGTGAGACGTTTTTTCACGTCGGAGCAGCGGTGTCTTCTCTATAAGACACAAATTCGCTCCTGCGTGGAATACTGCTCGCATCTCTGGGATGGCTCCGCGAAATACCTACTAGATGCTCTCGACAGGTTGCAGCGACGCGCGGTCCGAATTATTGGGAACCCTGAGGTCACGAACACCCACGAGCCTTTGCAGATGCGTAGAGATATTGCTTCCTTGTCTGTATTTTACCGTCTCTACCATGGTGAGTGTTCTGATGAGCTCTTCCAACTAATCCCACCATCTCCTTTCCTACATAGGACAACACGTGCAGGCCTTAGATGTCACCCTCACACTGTGCAAAATATACGAGCAAGAACCAAGCGGTTCGGCGACTCTTTTCTTTGCCGCACCACCAAGACCTGGAATTCATTACCAGCTCACGTGTGTCCTTCTTCCTATAGTCCTGGGGCCTTTAAGCGGGGCGTGAAAAAGCATCTGATGAGGCCGCCAAGCTGAGTGCCACCATCGTAACACTTAGTGTCTATAATGGTGACCCTCTTTCCTGAGACTTTTTGCCTTTAGCTTACCAACAGGCGAGGTGAAGCTAAATTGGCGTGTCCTACCTAAAAAAAAAAGAAATTTCCAAGTCAACGAAATCAGAATATATTGCGTTTTATGTAGCATAACGTGCAGTACATCACTGAATTCCATTGTGTACGGAACTCTTGGAGCGGGCCTACGACTTGTACCAACCGGCTTTTCTTTTTGTTGCACTCAATAAGAATTTAAAAATAAATCGATATTGCTGTTACTGTACACCGTGATCATGGCGCTTGTAACAATGCGCAAAATATCGGTTACTCATAGTGAGGAAGTTCCTCTTCCTGGAATTCTAACCACCGGTAGCATACGTTTTCTAGAGCGAATCTATAATTTAAGAAAAGATATTTATGTGTGTCAAAATTAAGCGATGACGGACTTGTGAAATAATTGAGAGTAAGCGTCCCTCGTGAAACGTCAGCTCACATTATATAAAGAGTGATTTAGCTTGAGAACTGTAATTATTTTAAATGCCTTCTTATAAATTAAGTATTGCTGCTAATTTGCATGCGATGAATATTCATTGCGTTGATGCAAATTCATTTCAAGTTTATTGTCATTGTCATACGTTAAGTAGAGGTTATAATGTCACTACAATAAAAGTGTTCATCATTTTGTGAAGGAATGTAGTGTCAATCCTGACTAATGTTTATATGGTACGCTTTTACGCCTGAACTACTGAACCGATTATCATGGAAATTTTGAACAGAGATAGGTAAGACCTTGGGAAAGGACAGGTTGCGGAATAGTACCTAAGCTTTTATCTCGAAAAAAAGCAGGCTTCATGGGGTACAATCAGGGTGTGAAAATTTGTCATTTTAACAGATAGTCTGATGAAATTTGATACTTTTTTTTATCTAGGACACGCCAACTTGACCCCATCTCGCCTGATTGTAAGCTAAAGGCAAAGTCTTCGGAAAATGGTGGCCTCATCAGTTGCTTTTTCACGCCCCGCTTAAAGGACCCGGGACTAGGAAGAAGGAAACACGTGTGCTGGTAATGAATACAGAGTTAGATAGGACCCTGGGGAGGTACATAGACTATGTTCGGTTGTTATAACCTACACCCTCGCAGGTAGAACCGCCGGTTAAGGTTGTCAGTAATAAATCTTTCGATGTCATGATAAGTTCCAATTCCAGCGTATTGTATCAGAATAAAACTGCAGAATAACGTGTTATTGCTTCACGATCTATGATCATCACCTCGTTAGTTCCGGTTGCATCGTGAACAATATATCCAAGTATTAAAAATATTAAAACGTCTACATAATGTCCTATGGTATCCTATATAAAAAAAAACACCGAAGTACTTCTATTATGGCATTGTTAAGCATTTATTTTTTTCCTATAATTATATTTAAATCGTATAATTGACTGAATCCTCGTGTCTTCAAAGAATCAAAGAATCAATTTCATTTATTCAGTTTAGGCGCACAAAGACCACATATGAACGTCAACATTTTACAATTGGATATGTCAAGAAATAATGTAAAAATATTAAATAAATTAAAAATAAATCATTGGAAAATGATTCTTTCGCTGGTTCGGTGGGTTAGTTCTACTGAGAAGATACCAGCAAGAACCTCAGCGAACTATATTAGAACTAGATTATTTTTCTTTTTTAAATTTGCTTAGTTTACAATTTATTTTGTGCGAGCAAGCAAGAGACTTATGTCGACCACGCATTAACATCATTAAGATACTCATCCACTTTATAGTAACCTTTACTCATTAAAGTTCTTCCACGGGTTATTGGAGAAAGGGGGAAAGATTGAATGAACTGGAATAGCTCCTCGTGTCCTGTCTCTCTACCCGTGACCTTGTGTATCTCACAAACGGATGGGCGCAAGTCATCGAGAGTCGGGGTGACGCACTAGCGGTCAGCCTCGATATAGCGAAGGCCTTCGATCGTGTCTAGCACAGAGGTCTTCTTACGTAGTTGCCGTACTATGTACTTCCCGAGGGACTATGCGAATGGATCGGCAGCTTTTTGTCCAACAGAAGTATCCAAGCCGTCGTCAACGGCAGCTGCTAGCAGCACTGTGCGGTATGAAAGAAATTTTATCCCACGCACACTCAAACTGAAATGAACTCCTTGCTGCGGTTTTCCTACGCGCCTACAATATGGTCTTCAAGAGGGTTCTTCAAGAGGGACATTAGAAAGTTTCTTCAGGGTCGGCAGCGCAAGTGTAACGCCCCTGGTATTGCACACGTCCACAGGCCACGGTAACCACTTCCCATCAGGTGGGCCGTGTGCTTGTCTGCCACCTAAGTGGTATAAAAGAAAACACTCGTCAAACAAAATATTTTTAAGTGGACACCGAGGTGAAGGTCTCGATTGGAACCGGGATCGCTCCACTTAGTTCCTTTAGAAGACTTCTTCAATTGGGTCAAAGGTATTTTGCATTTGAATTCATCGTTACCTTGTATAGTAGTTCATTGTATTATAATTGATAGCAAGATGAAGTCAATTGGAGAAAAGTGTGGTTTACTCGAGTCCAATTATGAAGCTGGTAAAGGTACGATACGATTGAGAAAGAATTTCTACCTGGCGCTCGATTCTACTAAAGCAAAACTACTGTCATACCACATACACTTAAAAATAGCATTAAATTTTAAACTCTCGTTTCTATACGCGTAAAGTTTAAAACTAAATGATAAGAATATCATTACACTTTTTCATTCTCTCTACAAAAAGCATTTTAACAAAAAACACGAAAACAACAGCAAGTCGTCCATATATCCAAATTGTTTTATTATGTAACTAGCTTTTGCCCGCGGCTCCGGTCGCGTGGATGTCGGTTCCCGGCAATTATTCGAATTTTTCTCACCTTTAAAACCATTCCTAGACCTCCACGAACATTTCAAGACCAAGATAAGATAAATCCGTTCAGCCGTTCTCGAGTTTTAGCGAGACTAACAAACAGCAATTGATTTTTATATATATAGATTAACCAATCGTGCATGTTAAAAAAACCTTTTGATAGTTACATTTTAGTGACTAAAGTGTACAGAACAACTGTACACTTACACGAGTAATCCAGTGTAATCCGGCTATTTTCGGACCCTACGGAAACCCTTTAATAAATAATGGTTTGTGCCATAACTGTATCCGACGCGACGTGCCAAGGACGCACCGCTCCTTTGTAAAAGGTACCTGTAGGCTCCAAAAGAAATTTGAATATCCTCAAGTATATCTGAGGGTGCTATTGTATATTCTTATGCTATTAAACGAGCCATTCTTGTATAATATAATGTACAAACATACATAAAACATTACTATCTCGAATACCACTCTCATTATTTGGATGAAAGTTTATAGTTGAATTAAGTTTTGTATCTCCTTAAAACTCGTGATATTACACAAAAAATATGACGGTATCTGGTATTATATTGAGGTTCTAGTATTGTAGATATTGATGTTAGCACACTGGTTCCTGAAAGTTCCTCATCGAGTCGTGAACATCGAATGTCAACAAGTTGCTGAAAATGAAAGGGTTCATCTCAAAACATGAGATGGCCCTGGGTCAGGCGGGGTGGCAAAGAAATTAATTTTACGGTTCGGCATCTGAAGAACCAAGATGTCAAGCAGTTTTACTCGGTTCAAGGGCTATAGAGTAATATAATCAGTTGCAAAACGTTACGGGCACTAAGTTATGTGTCCTTTTCTGGGAACAGCCAGAGAGTGTGACGCGTTTAAAACCACCAGTCACTTACCACACTATTTTAAATAAATTCATGCGTCATACTCGTACACGTGCACTGTTTGTAATTGAACACTTAAAATCACAGTTTTAAAAATAATTCTCATATTCACCATTTGGATTGCCGGCTTCCATAAAGTGGAGGCTGTAGAATGTTGTAGAATATTTATTTACTATTATTCCTACATTATAAGCGGATACATAATAGAGGCGGTCGGTGGCGTAATATACGCCTCCCCAAACCCGTGGACATGGGGACGATCATGTGCTCTTTTTATGCCTAAACTGAATAAATGAAATTGATTCTTTGATTTTTGGACACACACCCGAAAAGGTCAACCTCGAAAGAGATTGCCCTGAGTCGGCCGGAGTTCGAGAGATATGGCTGCGTCAATCTCACCTCCCGCATCCAACGTCGACCCACAGAAAAATGAATACATAATAATGATTATGTATTCATGATCATTTTACTCTTTATTCTTGATCCATATTGCATCCAAAGATTGCACTTTGGAGCTGGGGTCCTTGTCCTCATAATTTGACCTCCTAGCCCCTGGAGGAACACCTTTGCCAGTCTTGCTTCATATGGAAGCTACACCCGTCTACACCCTCCCAATCCCAAAACAAATGTGCACGCCAGGATTTCGTTCGTCAATGAGCAGGTACACTGGTTTGCAGGCTAGGTCGACTTGACTTAGGTCTCTGTGAGGACTCCACCTTAGACGAGGGGCATGCGTGTATAATAAAGATAAACTGATGCGCTGCAATATTTAGCAGACATTATAAAAACCGCGTTTTTGTGCCCGTAACGAATGATAATAAATTTAAAAATATGGTATTCAGAATACATCAACCTTGATATTCTCGATTACAATACCGTTTTTGAATAATTTAAAAATTAAAACAATGTTTTGTTTTTTCATAATTATGCTGTCGAATGTTGAATGGGGGAATATGTAACATGATTGCTGTGTAACGTAAATGATTACAATGATTTTGTGGTCTACACACACACACACACACATACACGCGCAGACACTCGCGCAGATACACGCCCACACATACACTCATCGAGAAACCGATGCGTGCGTGCTTGAAAAAATCTAAAAGCTTTCAGCTTTTGCCACTTTATTTATCTGTTCACTATGAACGTTACGGTATACCATATCGTTTACAGCCTATTACTATCGATGCTTTCTATTTGCCGTATAATGCTAGAACCTTGGAAACTGGACCCTTTTGCCCATTAAATATCTACTATTTCCACGTTGGCAAGATTATCCTTGTCATTATAACACCATTCATTAAAGATGATGTTGATGACAAAAACGTGACGGTTGCTCGGTGTACCGCTTAGAAAAGGTTATATAACGCATAAAGAGCAGCTCAGCCGTTTGCATACATTATATTATCACTATGAGTTTGCCGACGTGAGATATGTATAGTAAACTTAAAACTGGGTAGAATCTTTCTTTTTTTACTTACGTCAGGTATTAAGTGATTAGTTCTGTATGCAAATCTTATAAATTATTTTTAATTATTTGATTCTGACTAATTAACGATGCAAAACACTCGTTTATATTAGTATCGATTTCTTGAGTATAGTAGATGGAGTCTAGTACTGCCATCAGTAGACAAACCTTTAAGGTGACGCCGAACTTAGAAAAATTCATTAATATAGACAAAAAATAATAGTGGAGTACTCCCCTGCAGTACCCCATATTTGGTAACCCTTTGCATTGAAGCTTATGTATTTTCCGTTTTCGAATATCAATATGTACAGGCCTTAATTAAAGTACTTAGTAACTCGTTTCCTGTGTGTCGAATAACTTTTTATGAGGTCATCCAGTTCGAAGGACCATTAAAGGAAGGTTATGTACAAATAGACTGACTTGTAGTACAAAGATATATTGTTTCCTTAACATATTCAGTTACTTGGTGATGAAATGAATGAAGTGAGCCGCAGATGTTGCGGGCGAATCGTCCATCTAGTCCTTGGAAATAATATTTAGTTTAGAAGCTAATAACAAAAGCTACTGTAAGTACTACCATTCCATACAAAATTTATGACAATATACAAGAATCATCTGCCTTTTCGGCCCAAAAAGGTTCCTGTTATTGTAATTTATTCTGACAGTCGTCTACACCGCAAAGTGATTGTACAGTATTCATTATTTGAAGACATGGGCACAGTAGACCTTATCTGAACAGACATTGACGTACCTACTCACACAGATGCACACACACACGCGCTCACACTAACCTTATATCGATTTACGTGGCAAACCCTCAAACATTGATTCGCGCGACTACCTTGCCTTAAAGGTACAGGGACTATCGGATTATCACCAAGCCGATTCAAACATGGCCGCGCACCTAGAAGCCGCGATTGGAATCCATTTTTATTTGGAATTTATTGTCTGGTTTAGACAAGACCTGAGTGGAAAGCTTGCGCCACCATGGATGCCCAAGACCGTGCAAAGTCTTGAGCTTCTGAGCTCCGAGTTCACCTCGGCTTCGGATGCAATCAGGAACGTCATCTCGATAATAATGATGAGAAAAGTCTGCACCAGAGACTTATCCATTAAGTGTACTGGTTTGCAGGTGAACTACACTTGGCGTCTAAAATCTTGATAGTGTCCCATAACAAGTACCCAGTGATGGGCAATTTTAATTGCAATTAACCCGACTGCTGTCTAAAAGGTCAAAACAAGTTTGACAGCAGGCGGTACCCATTAATTTTTCTTTCGGTTTATAATTTGGAAATAGGGCCTGCTTTCTCTCTTTTAGATAGCCAGTTGGAATTCATTCTTTAATTGAAATTATTTACCCAACACTAGAATAAGAATAAGAATAATTTATTTTTCAATAGGTACACTATAAATTTCTCCTTATAACAGTCCTGGAGTGTAGGTTTTTTTTTTTACGTGCGCAAAATCCCCACGGATACCTCCCCACCGGAGCCGGTGGAGGAGGTTATGTCGGACTCGAACCGACTAAAACGCACGCCGCCTGTGGGTCGCTTTGGTTGCCGAAGGTGAGGTTGACAGGCATATCCCTCGCACCCCGGCCGACTCAGGGCCATCTCTCACGATCTGGCCCTCTTCTCAGAGGACTGAGAAGAGGGCCAGATCGTGAGAGATGGTCCTGACTCCAGGAGGAGTGTAGGTAAAAGTTAGATGCTATACAATTAAATTAGGTTATAAGGAGTGCTTAGGCATTCGTACTAGGTGAACCCTGTATCACGAATGCCCACACCCTCCTACTGATCTGCTGTGCAATTCTCCAAGCATACAGCGCCACACTGCTAGTACCACAACACCGTATGCCACATAAATTCGCCATAAAATATTTATTTGAGTAGGTAATGTTTGTAATCGTATAGGTACTTAGTACACTGAGTAACTGTGACATACGAAGGTAACTATCTATTATTTTGAAGATAGATTCTGTCGTTATAGTTGCTTGGCTACCAATTACGTTTTATAAATAGACGCGTCATACGCAATAAACGGAAAAACTAAGAAAGCGACAGTGACTTTCCTGTTATTGGAAAGAGACAGAACATTTTTATTAATTACTTATACGGGAAAACAGATGAGTGGTACAGAACAGTAAGATATAAAAATGTATAAGAAAAAGACGGGGAAGAGATCACTGGCTACAACCCGGAACCGGAATTTACGCTGATGATCTTGGAGCAATTTTTTTTTTTGTAAAAATGTACCTTACCAGCTAGGAAAATGATGTATTTTATCCTGGGTAAACGTTTCTATGGATCACGGGAAGGGGACGAGTATTTCGGTTGTTAGAAAATACTTGAGATTGGTAGGTCTTTTTATCCCCACGGATACTCCCACACCGGAGCCGGAGGAAGAGGTTATGTCGAACTCGAACCGACCAAAACGCACGCCGCCTGTGGGTCGTTTTTGGTTGCCGAATGTAAGGTTGACAGGCATATCCCTCTCACCCCGGCCGACCCATGGGCCATCTCTCACAATCTGGCCCTCTCCTCGGGTGTGGGGACCACAGAGTCCCCTGAAAAGGGGAGGCGCGACAGGCGCGCGGCCTGCTTCTGCCAGGGTGACAGGCGGCTCCACCAGTCACCCCCAGGCCTGCGCTCATGGGGGGCGGAGGTCGTTCATCGACCTAGATTGGTAGGTCTTAATGACGTCACATGCTTGTTTACAATTAATTAGTGTTTGGTTTGTCGCGTGTTTGTATACTTTGTATTACTTCATTTTCACGTCATCTGCTTGATGATGTCTTCTTCAGCTGTTTCGACAGGCCGTTATTTTATAATTCTTTGATGATATTAGCAATTCAAGAAGTAAGAACTTGCCTAAAAGCACGTAGAAGCTTTTTTTAGCACGTAGACGCTCTTAAAAGCTTGGAAACGCGCTTAAAGATTGTAGACGTGCTTATAAGCTCGTAGATGCGCGAACAGCTGAGCGATGAGCGCGTATGAGCGATCGTGTTTTGGGCATTCGGTTCAGAGGGGAAAGGATAGAGCTATACACCCCAAATAGCTCCGTCGTTCTCTCTCTCGACTGCCGTTGCCCGACACTGAATCGGTAATGCGCGTTTGGTAGGCTCGCAGGCTCGATGTTCG
This sequence comes from Eilema griseolum, assembly GCA_963662185.1. Taxonomy (NCBI): domain Eukaryota; kingdom Metazoa; phylum Arthropoda; class Insecta; order Lepidoptera; family Erebidae; genus Eilema; species Eilema griseolum. Next base: position 2,973,250 of record OY759254.1, read on the forward strand.
AACGAACGCACCAGAATAAAAAAGAATATTACAAACATACATGTAAGATACGCGCGAAAAACATAACCCTTCTTGGCAGTCGGTCAAAATTCAAATTCTTAATTTCTCAAAATAGTGCAACGTAATTACATCTTTTTGACGTCAAATTCTACTTAAAACTAAGTTTACCACCACTTCCTAGGCGCTAGTTGAGAAGAAACGTCGCAACAAACTGCATTGCGGCATTTTCAAGACGTACACTGGCATACACTTTTAGGGCACTTTGTCATGAGCTGTATGTTTACTGTCGGATGGAGAACAGTACCCTTTGAACGAGAAATTATCGTAATCTTATCGTAAACGTAACGAGAGAACGGAGCATTACGATTGGCATGCCTACTATGAAACTGTTTGTGTGTGAAACCGGCCAATCACAATGCTCCATTCTCTCGATACGATTACGGGTATTTCGTGCTAAGGATGCTGTACCCTTAGCACGAAAAACGAAACGTAACGAGAGAATGGAGCATTGCGATTGGCCGCCTGCCTACTGTGCGTTTACCTGTTAGTGTGTGAAGCCTACCAATCGCAATGCGCCATTCAGAAGTTACGTTTACGATAAGATTACGATAGTATTTCGTGCTAGGGGCACAGCTCTTGTTTTACGATTTTCTTGTTAACATTGCTAATCGTACCGATCTAGCATTTCAATTAAACAACTCACGTCATTCTTGCTCACCTTCCTACGTTATGGCTATGGCTTCCTTTTTAAAACTGTATATGACTATCTATATGTTTAAGGTCGATTTGGTATCGCGCGATAGTCTAGTTTTTGTGTTAGACCAGAATTACTTAATTGTTCTCTATGTACAGTCGACAACGGAGAAACTGTTGCATCTTTATAAACCTACTTCAATAGGAAAAGTATATTAACATAAACTTATCTGCTTTGTCAACTGTACCTACTCACGGCCACGAGCTAAGGTAATGAGTACCTTTATGTACATCTTCACACATGTTATGGTGCGCCTTAGCAGATGCGTAGAGATATTGCTTCCTTGCCTGTATTTTACCGTCTCTACAATGGTGAGTGTTCTGATGAGCTCTTCCAACTAATTCCACCTTCTCCATTCCTACATAGGACAACACGTGCAGGGCTTAGATGTCACCATCACACTGTGCAGAATATACGAGCAAGAACCAAGCGTTTCGGAGACCCATTTCTTAGCCGCACCATTAAGACCTGGAATTCATTACCAGCACACGTGTTTCCTTCTTCCTACAGTCACGGGTCCTTTAAAGCGGGGCGTAAAAAAGCATCTGATGAGGCCGCCAAGCTGAGTGTCACCAGTGTAACATTACTTAGTGACTGTAATGGTGACCCTATTTAAAATCCCAACTATCGAAGATATCCCAAAGGGGCGTAAAAAAGCATTTAATGAGGCTGCCAAGCTGAGTGTCACCATTGTAACATTCCATAGTGACTGTAATGGTGATCCTCTTTAAAATCCCAATTATCGAAGATATCCCAAAGGGACGTAAAAAAGCATTTAATGAGGCTGCCAAGCTGAGTGTCACCATTGTAACATTACTTAGTGACTGTAATGGTGATCCTCTTTAAAATCCCAACTATCGAAGATATCCCAAAGGGGCGTAAAAAAGCATTTAATGAGGCTGCCAAGCTGAGTGTCACCACTGTAACATTACTTAGTGACTGTAATGGTGATCCTCTTTAAAATCCCAACTATCGAAGATATCCCAAAGATCAAAGTAAACCAGACTGCTGTCTAAAAGTGTACCTTTTTTTTGAATGTGCGCAAATTCCCCACGGACACCTCCACCACCGGGGTCGGTGGGGGAGGTTATGTCGGACTTGAACCGACTAAAACGCACGCCGACGTGTGGGCCGCAGGTTGCCGGAGGTAAGATTATCTGAGACGTATCCCTCGCACCTCGGCCGGTTCCGGATGCAGACGGTGCCCTATTGCCAATCATAAATGGAAAGAAAAATTAATGGGTACCGGATTAATTGCAAGTTTAATAACAATTAAAATTTACCCAACACTGGTGTGTGTAGCTCTTTTGATAAGTGGGATTTTCCTAGAGCCGTATTATTAATTGCTCTCAATATGGGATTCTTCAAGGGCATTAGAAGGTTCTTACAGGGTCAGCACCACTAGTGTGACTCCTCTGGTATTGCACACGTCCATAGGCCACAGTAACCACTTCCCATCAGGTGGGCCATATGCTTGTCTACCACCTAAATGTTATAAAAAAAATATCCATCTTGAGTTCAAGAACTGCCAAATTAGAAGTCACTCGAAACCATAATAACTCCGTGATCTAAAGAATAGCACAGTCCCTTTAATGTTTTTCAATCGTGCTACATTGACTTTCCCACCCTCCCCTTTCCTACACAGGACAACACGTGCAGGTCTTAGATATCACCCGCACACGGTGCAGAACATCCGATCAAGAACCAAGCAGTTCGGTGACTCATTCCTTTGTCGCACCATTAAAGCCTGGAATTCATTACCAGCTCACGTGTTTCCTTCTTCCTACAGTCCCGGGTCCTTTAAGCGGGGCGTGAAAAAGCATGTGATGAGGCCGTCAAGCTGAGTGTCACCATTGTCACATGGTATATGTAAGTAATCGTGACCCTCTTTTTTGAGACTTTTCCTTCAGCTTACCATCAGGCAAGGCGAAGTCTAATTGACGTGTTCTATATAAAAATGATTAATATTTAAAATATTTTGGTTTAGTGCCAAAAAAACGTTTTCGCCACGTTCGTAGAAAGAGAGCTTAATAATAATTTGATGTTAGTATTTTTATATTGCCATCATCATTATCAATCCAAGTAATATCCTACTTCCTACTAATATAAATGTGAGGGCCTGCTCCTGCACCTGCTGTGGTTTCCCGGATGCAACTGGAATTAACGCTAAGATGAAGAACTGTAGGAAAATTTAGCAAACTACTCGTAATTACCTACTTACTTCAAACTTTTATACAATTTTTAGTTTATTGTAGCCAGTCTCTTACATAATACCTACCTATATTTAGTAACAAGCGTGTTTTATAGCATATTACCTAAATAATATATAATTTATTTCTAATCTACAATTTGCGACAACAGAATCGGCACAACCCCGACTTGTAATTCAATTTAAACTCTACCTCTAAGAACATACAACATATTTTCGTTAACTCGATAAACTCGTCCTCGCCACCACTCAAGAAATTTGTAATTAGATTTCGCCCCTAATTTAAGGAAATTAGAGTATGTTTTTGCTTCAACTCATACCGCAAATAAGACTTAATTGGTTTGTACGAAAATTATTTTGATGATTGATTGATTTGATAGATTGTTTCTTTTTTGTAATTAGTGCCTTTTTTTGTTAATTAGAAGACTTGATTTTCCTGTTATATGTACTAATAATAACGCTGAAGAGTTGGTTTGAACGCGCTAATTTCTGAAACTACATTTGTCATACAGCTTTATGGTAGCGACTTTTGTCTGACCTCCCAACTCCAAGAGGAAATCCTTGCCCCGATGAATAGGTGTACCGGCAAGCAGGTAGCATGTTTGGTTGGTGGTTTGAACCCCGTACACTTCCTCATAGAAAGATTTTCATATTTCGAGGTATTTATTACAATTATAATGAGGTATTAAATGTACTCCTCTCTCCTCCTCCCCTGAAGTTCAAGGAGGGATCATGGCGTCATGCCCCTTCACTCCCCCTCCCCCCTCCACGACCTGCCTTTTCTGATAATTTAATAGAATAACACTTGTAAGATAACTATTTTATTGGCATTATTATATTAGGTAGTCGCACTGATAAAGGTCAACTTAATTTACGGATTCAAGTGCTTTTGTTAAGCAACTCTTCGAAACGCACGGTCTGAAGCGTTTCCTCCCGGTCCAGAGAGTCACGAGTCTATGATTAATGTAAATTAATAGGTATCTCGTCCCTCCAATCGTTTAGAGTAATGGCTCGTTAAACGACGTCCCTGATTACAACTGTCTCTTTCCTAACAAGTTTGCGAGAAACATTTTCATTGCTATCGCATCGTAAACTTTGTTTCAGCGTAAATCCTTAACAAACAAGTTTCCTCTTTATTAGTATCACACTGTTTATTATGTTTTGTTTAGATATCTCCTGTACATAAAATACGGCATACATTTGAAGGTTCTCATTTCGATGGGCATATATGTATATATATAAAAAATTGATTGTTATTATATTATTTAGAATTAGATAATTTGGTGGATGGTATTCGGTTTGTATAATTCGATTGTATAGTTTGTTGTATGTATATATATTTAGAATTGTGCCGACAACTCAATCTCCACCGGCTCCGGTGGGGAGGTATCCGTGGGGATTTTGCGCACGTAAAAAAAAAGAAAAAAAAAAGCACAAGTATAAACCTGAGTGGTTTTTTGATGCTATTACTGTGTAATCCTATGTATTTAATGTTTCGTTCTGATAAATAAACAAAAAAAAAAACTTATGGAGTGGTCCTATATCCATCCAACAAATCCAGATCTGATACTGAGATCCTGGAGAAATCTGGAAAAGTTCTCAAAATATATGTTAGTTACACGATATCAAAGTAAATTTTGAACGGACGTTTATTTTACCCCTATAGTTGCAAAATTTCCAAAAATCCTCTCTTAGTAGATCCTTACACCAAAAAGGCATCACCTGCTAAAATTTTAAGGTTGTAGGTCCAGCCTCTGCGCAGATGAATCAATGATTCGGGACAAGTTTTATATGTAGGTATAGAACTGATTGAATCAATGTATTTCTCTAACAAAAAGTACATCGTCCTTGAATATGTGTAAAGTCGAAACCAGAGCACCTAAATAATAAACAATCCTTCGTAAAGACAAATCCCAAATATCTGCGAAACATTCTAACTTCGCAGTACCACATGTTACGACCTTCAGCATACCCAAGCTCACACAAGTTTATTTTATAAAAACAACGGCGAGCCATGATGTCATTATAGTGACATAATTGCCAGACTCGGCTCGCGTGACTCAGCTGTTTAACTGCGGAGTTTTGTACTGGTATTGGATTAACACGGGGTTATTAGGATCTTTACTAAGAAGTTACAAATAATAGTATGTAATTCACCTCCGCTGGTGTGGTTCTTGCTGTAGCATGTACCATGCCTTTTCGGGACGCAATAGAAAGCATAGACTCAGGAAATACGGCCTTGACTTTGTTAAAACTGGCACGCGTGCCAATAGCTTTACTCACAGGGGCCAAATGCCGAGCCAAGTAGGGCAAATAGGAAGCTTTAGACACAGAAAAGGGGGATGAGCATCGGTAGCTTAGTGGCTAAGCAGTTAACCTTACGATCGCAAGGTCGCTATTTTGAATCCTGGCCATTTACACTACCGATGTGAACACATTCCTAACCTAACACACGCAATTTAGCTTAGCTAGAGAGATTAGGGTAGGGTCGCCAGGTCGCCAATCCTCATAGTCGGACAAACCGGCCAGTTTGGTCAGACACCCTACATTTTTGAGGATTTTGTGTTTCAGTATTATTATCAATAAATTAGCCCACCGCAGTCCACTGCTAGACATAGGCCTATCCCAATGTGTGCCATTTTATCCGATCCTCTGCCTTCTGCATCCAGTCTGTCCCAGCCACCTTTTTTTAGGTCGTCCGTCCATCTGGCTAGGGGGCGTCCTACCTTCCGTTTACCTTCTCTAGGACTCGTTTGCTCCAACGGCCATCGGTCCTTCGACAAACTTGGCCAGCCAACTGCCACTTTAGCTTGCTTATTCTGCGACCTATGTCGGTATTATTATCATAAATATTGTTGGTAGTAGTTCAGTTACAAATAAATTATTTGAAAAAGAAAGATATTGTACAGGCTCATGAATACTTTTTAATACTTCAAATTGAAATACTATTAGATATATGAACCAACACGATTGTGGAAAATCAGATGGTCATAAGCTGAGATTATTTCCTACTATAACCATGCTTGTCATCCTCAGGGCGTCGTGATAGGAGACCATGAAGTCTGCAGCCTCGGTCCCTTCACTCCGCACAGGGGTGCTAAGTCGCTCCCAAAGTCAACTTGGAAGCAGCTGGCTGCCACGATGGCACTCAAAACCAGACCCTGATGTTGGCGGACCCAAGCAGCCGTTGAAGGCTTCTTTCAGTCGAAGTACATATTTTTCCCTTGAGGTTATGGGTGTATCTATGCGTTTTAGCTACGCTTGCTCGTCAATCACCTATATATTTTTATTTGAGTCATAAAGTATCAAATCTGCTGATTCCATTCATAAGCCTCATTCTCGAAAATGGCCCGAGTAATGACTTCTTCGGTTCTTCATTTTATTTTGACCAGAACCTGGGTTAAAGGTACAATCACCCTAGCTATATGTTGTATCATTCTTATAAATTTTGCAGAGAACTTGAGTGCTACTTATTAGGACTCAACTGTTGAAATAAAGTCTCGATTCTGTTTAAAATATAAGAATTTATTCAGACTCGAGTCTTTTTTCAGGCTCATGTCTTCCTTCAGACTCGAGTCTTTTATCAGACTGAAGTCTTTTAAAGACTCGAGTCTTTTTTCAGACTCGAATCCCTATGATGCGCTTCGAATAAGAGTCCTACCTGTACATTCCGAGCCTATCAAGATGAGTCTGTAAAGTTAGGACTCGAAGACTCGAGTTCTTTGCAAAAACTAATTGTCCTGCATCCATTCCATTCCCTAAAGTTGTGATTAGCGTATATACCCGCGCTCTTTTTGTTCCATTGTCTGTTCATAAATTATCCATACCGCTTTTTGGCCGCTCTGGGAACAAAATCAGCCATGCATGTTCAATTTATAATAAGTAAATAAATTATTACATATATATCACTTCCGTGACATAGGATGTTATCAGACAACATAGCCAAGGTAATAGCTCTCGATATCCTTGAATGATAACAATACAATTATTGCATAATTTCATTTTTAGAATAAAATCTAGTAAATTACAGCAGCAATACAATTACGGGAAACATTAAAACTTGTGAAATGGTGCCACAAAACTGTAAATTAATGTTTAAAGTGTAATTTAGCAAGTTTTGTGTGAGATTCTGACATTTCCGACAATTATTGTAGTGGGGATTTAATTTAGAGTTTGTGATCTAAAAATTGTATCCCTATCAACATCAACCTGGCATTAATCCCGGTCGCATCTGAGGCGTTACCTCTGACTCTGGGGTTTGCCTCTTCCAGTTCAACTGCGACGCGATTGTACTTCAATATTTTCTGTGAAGCGACTGCCATCTATCCTACTAGGCGATATCAAATTTCTGTTCTGCAAGTTTTTTTTTATACCACTTAGGTGGCAGACAAATACACGGCCCACCTGATGGAAAGTGGTAACCGTGGCCTATGGACGTTTATAACACCAGAGGAGTCACAGTCGCGCTGCTAACTCTGTAAATACAGAGTTTCAGTGCCGTCAGTGTAGAAGACAAAGCCTTTAGTCTTCCCACTGACAGCACAAATTTTCCAGTGAACTCTGGCTACCCACCCTACTGACCGTTGGGAACACAGCACGAAGTTATTATAACCTCGGTATTCTGTAGGGCGGAGGTACTTCCCCAGTCGGACTGCTCAATTGGGCAGAAATACCACCGTGTCCTACCTCCTTACAAGTTGCAAGTTGAACTTCTTAGGGCACCGACTATACGTAAAGACTAGAGATGTTCGTATGGCAACTGGAATCTATGCATCAACATGCTACCATTCATCTAACCTCCAAAGGCGATATCGAAGGATTGCAGTTAGACCAGGCCCAGTGGTTTTGCTTTATCTGAATCGATGCCCAGTTGTTGAACTTTTTAGGGCTCCCAACTACTCGTAACGACTGTTATAGATGTTCATATGGCAACAGGCACCTAAGGCTTAACGGGCTCTCCGAGGCACGGAAACCTAGTCCTATGCAAATAGATATATTCATGAATACAAATATTGACCACATCATATCCCACGCCACCCTAGCAACCGAAAAGGCTATTTGACAAGGTCGTCCGATTCTTCCCAATGAATGAATGAATGATTTATTTATTTAAAAACAACAGTGGTTCATCTTTGTTAGTATCACTTATATCTAGGTTAGTATATTATTAATAGTTATTATAGTATTACAAGGGCCATTGCTGTACCAACCCTCCCGCTATGGCACAACAATGGTTTACATGGAGGCAATCCAGCCTTCGCGCGATCATATTCAGGATGCTGTTGTCGCTCGCCCAATACCTCTTATTACCTTTGTTTTTGCTGGAGAAAATTGCCTTGCAAAATAAGATATTTGCTAACCCAACTGAAACTATGATTTTTCATTATTTTTAATCCCAAAGTAAATCAAAATATAAACAATCAAATTCAGTCTCAATTTTTACATAACATAAACTCACGCCTATATCCCCGAAGGGGTAGGCAGAGGTGCTAGCACCCACATTTCGGCAGTTTATGTTTTAGATCCCAATGTAATAGGTGGCGAGCCTATTACCATTTTTAACTGTTTAGATTCCTCATTACATTTCAAATTACTTTTATTACAAAGTATACATAATTGTAAACGTAACGTGGACCAAGATGAATGCGATATTCTCTTGCACTCCATACATTTACATTACACGCAACTGGCGCGTGACGTCACTCGCAGGTACGATTTTGTATAGAGCGTTTTCGGCCGGCTTGTGAAATGGAATTTTCAAAGTCTATTTGTCGTAAGAAAATTTCTCTTTAGCAGTTCATATCATACTAAAGTGATAATTTTTCGACAATAAAAAAAATTTGTTATATAGTCTATTCACTACCGCCACGCTACAGAAACTCTCAAATAATATTGATATTGTATTACTAAACAAAATCTACATACATACATATAATCATGCCTTTATCCCCGGAGGGTTAGGTAGAGGTGAATTAACACCCACATTTCACCAATCATTGAATTCAATCCCACGTAATAAGGGGAGAGACTATTGCCGTCTTCCGGGCACTATTGTTGACTCAAGCCATGCATCTGACTGAGTCTGGACTGTATATATCTGTCTGATGTCAAACAGTCATATCCGTTAGTCGCCTTGTACGACACCGCATGGGAAGAGATGGTGTGGTCCAAATTCTGCTCTGCCGGACTCTAAACAAAATCTATTTTAAAATAGTTTTTTTTTTCTATTTAACTTAAATCACTCCTTGGTCCTTGACCTGGCCAAAGTCCGTAACTAAAATTTAATTTATTATTTAATAATTTAATTTAAAATTACACTGAATAAACGAACATAGCGTTTGATATAGCTTGAGTATGTTAACAATGTTATCAAATTGTTATTTATAGTGATGTGATAATTGTGGTGTACAATACATCGATTGATTAGCTTATGAGATAGTGATGTGACTTGACCATGAAAGTGAATACTACAACAATTTGTACCATAGGAAAACCAAACCCCCGTTTGTCAATCGGTATACCCGTTTGCGACCGACGTTAGAAGAGGTAGGACACGACGGTACTTCCGTCCCGATTGAGTAGTCCGACTGGGGAAGTACAGAATAACACGGCTATAATAACTTCGTGTTGTGTTTCCGGCGGTGAGTAGGGTAGCCAGAGCTCACTGTTGAGTTTTTGTGATGTCAGTGCGAAAACCAAAGGCTTGTCCTGATTTTACGTTCTGCACTGACGGCACAGAAAATCTCTGTTCTTACAGGGTCGGCAGCCCGGGTGTGACTCCCCTGGTGTTACACACGGGCCACGGTGACCAGATTCCATCAGGTGGGCCGTGTGCTTGTCTGCCACCTGAGTTGTATAAAATAAAAAAACGTTAGCCGAAGATATTGGTGATCGGGACCGACTGCCGGTTGACCTTCTAATCCCAGTTTTATAAATATTTTCGCAACAAATGCTCCATGAACAATTATGACAAGTACTCGTGTTATTCATCGCCCTAGTTTCTAAGTACCGCATTGCAAAAACTGTGCCTCATTAGCTTCATAATATTACAGTTGAAAATATAAACTATAGTTGGTAATATCGTACACATAGCAAAGGAAATAAGTATACACGGTATATAAGGTTGTATGTAGAATAGTCTATTCTGATATCAAACAGTTCACTTTCTGTTTTATTTCGTCATCAAATTTTCATTTAAGTATCATTAAAAGTGACCACATTTGTGCTTTTTTTTACTTGACTCATTTGTGCTGTCAGTGGGATGAATAAAGGCTGGTCCTGCTTTGTCCTCTACACTGACGGCACAGAAACTCTGTGCTTACAGGGTCGGCAGCACTAGTGTGACTTCTCTGGTGTTACACACGTCCATAGGCCACGGTAACCACTTTCCATCAGGTGGGCCGTGCGCTTTTCTGCCACATAAGTGGCATAAAAAAAATTGAACATAAAATGAATCCATCGATGCCGATCGATTTCATTAATGAAAAGATCCAACAGTTTTTGATTCAGTTCACTTTTGGCATCTAGTGTCTTTCACTCTAGCTCCAAATGAATTGAAATAAAAACTTTGAACACTGATTATACATTTTCGTCTCGCTCGAGTCACGCAGACGACGGATATCATATGTTAATTTGATTTTTTTTCTGTGTTGCGTTTAAACTACTTCCACGACACGACAGCGCACGATCTCCTTCGACGCCGTACTGATAGAAATGAAAAATTAAAACAACAGTGAATCTCCAAGAGGTTAGGAATAGGTTTCAATGAATATCTTTATCTCATCTGCCTCTCTAGATAAGTGGCAATGCGTTGACCGACGTATTGCAGACATTTAACATTTATGACATACCTTGACAACTGTCAAATACCTATGTCAAATCTCATACATTTGTCATTCTGTTCTACAATATGCTGGCCAACGAATTGCTACTTGTCGAGAGGGGGCATTATCTACTGCAAGTATCGCAACTGATAAGCATAAAGACTGTTTATGTACTGTTGATCGATTAAGCATTTACCCGAGAGAACATCAAATGAGTGTTCCGTCTGAGAACAGCTTTACAGGGATCCCACAAAAAAGATGGTCTCTATAAATACGTGGGGCGCACTATAAGTTTCCGGAATGAATATGAAAAAATACTATTAAAGGTACAAAATTAATTTATTGTTTTTCAAAATAATCTCCCTTGGCGTCTATGCACTTTTTCATTCGATCAAACCAGTTTTGAAAACTTTTGTGCCACTCCTCTGTGGTGACCTCTGAAACGTGTTTTTCATACTCCTCGACAGCCTCTTCTGGTGATGAAAATCGTTGGCCGCGTAATTGGTTCTTAATTTTTGGGAACAGATAAAAGTCACAAGGTGCCAGGTCGGGACTGTATGCAGGATGACTCATGAGTTCTACATTTTTCGCCTTCAAAAAGTCGTTTGTCTGTCTGGCCGTGTGAGAACTAGCATTGTCGTGGTGCAGGATGATACGGCGTTTACGGTTATTTTTACGGAGTTCGTCAATAACTTCCGGCAAACAAATGGTCGTGTACCAGTCACTATTTACAGTACGACGATTTTCTAAAGCAACAGTAGCCACGTGTCCAGTTTTATTAAAAAAAGAAGCAATCATCCGCTTAGATGCACTTTTCACGCGCGCCACTTTGGTTGGTTTCGGCTCATCTTGAAAGACCCATACACTCGATTGCTGCTTTGTTTTGGGATCGTAGCAATAAATCCATGTTTCGTCACCTGTTACTATGTCCCACACCAAATTTGACGCACCTTCGTTGAATCTGGTAAGCATGGTACTGCACCAAGTGACGCGGTCCGTTTTTTGATCCTCGGTCAAGTTATGTGGGATCCACCGCGAGCACAGCTTTCTCACACCCAAATGTTTGTGTAGGATTGATTGTATTTGACTCATGCCTATTTCTAAGGATGCGCGAATTTCATGGTAGGTCACATGCCTGTCTGTTTCAATCATACGGCGCACAGCATCGATGTTTTTGTTGGTCACAGCGGTGGACGGCCGACCATCGCGAGATTCGTCACTGAGATTGATACGACCACGCTTGAATTCTGCAAACCAGCTATAAACAGTCGTCTTGCATGGAGCTTCATCGCCAAAAGCTGTTTCAAGCCGAGCGATGCTCTGTTGAGCCGTCAAATTACACTTAAAATCGTAGAAAATCATACTACGAAAATTTTCCCGAGTTAAATCCATGTTGATGCAGACACACAATTTTTTAAATGGCGCCACAAGGTAAAAACAAAAGACAGTCAGATGAAACAAACTGTATTCTACAGCCAAAGAGTTCTATTTTCAAATGTTGTAATAAATTTTTAAATATTGTTTATGTAAGTGGCCAGTTCCGGAAACTTTTAGTGTAACCTATATATTAGCAGTTGATTTATGTAGTAAGTAAATTTATTCTTCTACTTGTCGCAACCATTCGGCTTCGGCTTTCTTCTCCTGGAGTATAAAACAAAATGCTCCAAAGAGTAGAACGTCTGTGCTTATTGGTTATAACGCCAACTGCTACAGCCAGAGGAGATGCTGAGAACAGATAAGCATAAAGACAGTTGATCGATGGCACTTGGTGGAACTTGTTACACATATAAGACACTTGTATTTTTAAAAGTACAAGTGTCTTATATGTGTAACAAGTTTTTAACCTGAGCGGTTTAGCTTCACAGTACTCTCAAAGACAATTTTAAAAGTTTATAATAAGCCTATAGCTGGCTTTGCAGTTGAATGTTTTAATAGTATCTCACAGAACAACATGTCATTCTCAGACCGCTGCTATTATGGAACTGTCAGGATTGACGTATGCAGTCGTATTTCAAACTTCAAATTATGCCGCTGTTAAATGTAGTCAACATCAATATGTTAGCTGCATCCAACTGCGGAATAACCACTCCTATATTTTGTTTGTCCTCACATTAATCAATCTTATATACCTTTCGATGCTTCGCGTGACCAAAGGTCTCTTTTTCGCACAACGGATTAGCATTGCCATCCAACGGCAACAGGGCAATACTGGCAGCCTTTTGGGCACATTACCTGTCGACTCGACAATTATGGGCAGGAATTTTTCGACGCTTGAAACTTTTAAATTCTCTTTAATAGTCTTATAAATATTATCTCTAATCTACGCCATTTAGTTTTAGTTTAATATTTATTTAAGATATGGCAATAGGCTCGCCACCTATTACATTGGGACCTAAACATAAACTGGCGAAATGTGGGTGCTTAGCACCTCTGCCTACCCCTTCGGAGATATAGGCGTGAATTTATGAATGAATGAATGAATGAATTTATTTAAGAATAATAATGTATTATATAATAAAATTATTCATTAAAATTAATATATAAACTTCTCGGGTCATTGTGTCTGGAAACTTCTCCGAAACTACTTGACTCTTTTGAATTTTTTAGACACCTAAGGTATAAGGGTGACCCACGCTAACGGTTTTTAATTTTTAAGCAATTATATATAAATTTATTTTATCGATCGAGCGAAGCGAGCGAGAATCTTCGTTTCGACAAGGTGGCCGATTTTGCTTTGCTGCTATGTATATTTGTCAGTACTGGTCTTAAGGGCGCATTTCTTAAACGATTTTCTCCAAACTTGACACACAAGTTATTTGATTTAAAACACAACTTTATCCTAGAACTTTTTTGATAGGAGTATACTTTTATTTTATTCTTTAGGAATACCCGATAAAGGTACTTACCACAAAAATGTGGCAAAAGGTGCTCGCGAAGTCTACTGTTCACAGAACTACTGGTTTATTATGATTTTACATAAAAAAATATATACAACTCAAAATTTTCACCCTTTAATAGCGGCAAAACAACGTTTGCCGGGCAACTACTCGTATAGTTGAAATATGCATTATTATGCATGCATTATTCTATGACAAACGTCATAAGTCACAGAAGGTAACTTGGTACATTTGGAACGAAACATAACACTATTATAATCTAAGTTAAATAATTTAAAAATATGTACGTAATATCTTATATTAGTAAGTTAATACTACTAATAACAATAGTTATATATTTCAGTTTAAATTACCCCCAGTAATTTAAACTATTACGTGTTCTGTATTTCTGGGAGACCTCGTACGTTTTATGGTTTCAATTTTTTAATTTTAGTGTTGTGGCTGTATTATCTTTGGTCGTTACATTTTAATCGTATGGAGATTATCTCTACTCGTTACGTTTATGGTCAGCGATGCCAGAATGTCACTTTTGTAACCTTTGCGTGAAATTTACCTTCTTATGTTAATCAACTTCAAAACTTGCTTAGATGTTATTTTTGCCATATCGCATACTAGAGACAACGAATTATTATTGTTTTTTGTTTATGATAATTAAAGCTACAATCAGAAATCTCACTATCGATTTGAGCCACTCCAACCCTACACTACAACTGTCACAATCCACCTATTAAATTATTTCAACTATAGTTATAGATATTAATTTCCTTTTAATGTTTTCAGCTGAACTAAGATGGTTGCTGTTAAGCACTTGTAGTAAGGAAGACATGAATCACGGAGGACTGAAAAATGTCACGGAGCCAACGCGTCTCGAAAATAAACGTGAGTACATTGATAGTTCTCGACTCATTTATAGACTAGTATTTTTTATACCACTTGGCTGGCAGGCCCGCCTGATGAAAAGTGGTTACCGTGGCCTATGGACGTCTGCAACACCGGGGGAGTCACAATCGCGCTGCCAACCCTGTATAAGAGTTTCTGTGCCGTCAGTGTAAAAGACAAAGCAGGACAAACTTTTGGTCTTCCCACTGACAGCACCAAAACTCTAGTAAGCTCTGGCTACCTTACTCACCGCCGGGAATACAACACGAGGTTATTATAGTCATGGTATTCTGTAGGGCGTAGGTACTTCCCCAGTCGGGCTGATCAATTGGACGGAAATACCGTCGTGTCCTACCTCCTCCAATACCTCTTCCAAAGCATTCCTATGAGGCCATTTAGAACAAAGAGCAATGTTCTACCACTGTTTACACTAAAAGAATTTGACGGTTAGGAGATAGAATGAGCATTTGCTCGTTTGATCTACATCCACCTTAAGTTGACACATGTATCTACTTCGTTTAGTTAAGTGTTTTGCCCACGTTTGTCCACTATCTTACCTGTTGCATGACCATTTCGGACGTAATATGTCCAAACCGTATATATTTGTATTCAAAAAATGTATAAAATTTTATTCCCATCGCGCCGTGTTGGTTCACGGTGGAATAGAACCATCCCATATCTTCCCGTGGGTGTCGTAAAAGGTGTCTAAGGGATAGGGCTGTTCCACATCCGACAGTAAACATGCATATCACACAAAATGCCCGCTTGACTTCAATCCTCTTGCCCTCGATTACCTGGGACTGAAAATCATAGTTGACCTCTGCCAACCTATTCGAGGACTTAACTGACGTGAGCATATGTATATATATATAAAACTCTATAGTACCTTGTACAATGGGTTGGGTTACGGATTATTGCTTAAAGGGCAAGAGCTTTCGGGGCCGGATTTTGCCTTAGAGCTGAATAATTTATTTTGAGTAATATGTTTTCCCCTGTCATAGTCATAGTCATACAGGCCCCCCGATTCGGCAAAACCTTATGTAATAGCAAAACCACTGTTACGCCATTGTCAAAAAATGACATGAAATTTTGGACTTTTTTTTATACCACTTAGGTGGCAGACAAGCACACGGCCCACCTGATGTAAAGAGGTTTCCGTGGCCTATGGACGTTTGTAACACCAGAGGAACCATAGTCGCGCTGCCAACCCCGTAAGTACAGAGTTTCTGTGCCGTCAGTGTAGAAGACAAAGCAGAACAATCCTTTAGTCTTCTCACTGACAGCACAAATTCGCCAGTGAGCTCTGGCTACCCTACTCACCGCTAGGAACATAACACGAAGTTATTATAACTGCGGTATTCTGTAGGGCGGAGGTATTTCCCCAGTCGGACTGCTCAATTGGGCGGAAAATACTCAATACTCAATACATTTATTGCGTTCCATAATGTAGTACAGTTGTTCAGGTTAAAATTATTGTTACAATTATGGAGCCAGTCGGACACAGCACAATGTTTGGAGAGAGGAAGAATTTGTCATACACAATATGTTCACTCTTAATTACAGTTTGTTAATATTACTTATTATATTAAATTTAAATGATTTTTAGTAGGTATAAATGTCATTTTACTCGTTTTGGTTCGGCCCAAAATATAATACTACATGCTCAATATTGAAGTCCAGATGATGTGGACCACTATTCCAGATGCGGAGACACTCAAAATAGTAGTCCCTACCTTGACAGCCTTGACAGATGCTTTTTCACGCTTTTCACCTCCTTAAACTTTATTGATATATAATTTTAATGTCCAAAATAAATGAAAAAGAGTCTTTTCATTCACTCTGCAAGATGTCATTTAATTTTAGACTCTAACAGCACAGCAGTAAACTCTAAAAGTAAATGTCATTGTTTGCAGTGTCTGTGATATAAATATACACACATCAACAAAGTCTAGGGAACAAGGACATTTCTAGTTTTTATTTAAAAACCCTTTCTTGTTATAGTGAGTGTTTTGTATCAATAGAAGGGTATTTTTATACCGTTTTTAATTTTAATTTTAATAAAAACATTTTCATTCCAATTTTTTTTTTTTAAGAAGGAATTGAATAGTGCCAATATTGAGTATTACAACCTTCTATGATTAGGCACAAAAATAACGAGGTAGTAAGAAATACAGTAATTAACCGTACTTTAAACGTTTTTAATAATCTGTAGGACTTCCTAAAGCATTAGCAACAGCTCGACAACGGCGTGGCATACGTAGTATGAGATTGTCAATCATCGTCTGTGGAATATGGCTCCATACACTGCGAAGGTGTAAAAAAAGTTGTTCTTCAGTGTTCAGATTTTCCAAAGAATCACTGAAAGCTCTTCTCCCAAGCAAATCCCAGGCATGTTCTATAGGATTGAGGTCGGCAGACTGAGCAGGCCATTCCAACGTCGTCATATTGTGCTCGCTTAACGCATTGACCACTACCCTCGCGGTGTGTGACCGTGCATTATCTTGCATGAACATGAAATCTTGACCGAACTGCTGTCGATGAGGGATTACCATGGGGTGTATAACCTCCTGAATGTATTGGTTTGCATTCAAATTGCCCCGTATCCAAACGAGGTCGGTCCTTCCACCAAGGCGAATTCCAGCCCATACCATGATTGTTCCACCTTGGTAAGGATGAACTTCTTGCGGATTCTGGAGACGACTCCGACATTCAGGAACTCGCCATATACGCTCTCTTCTCGAATCAGGATGAAAACCGAAGCGAGATTCGTCGGAAAACAGAACCCGTGCCCATTGATGGTCGGTCCACTATAAATGTACGATAGCCCACAATAAGCGACGACCTCGATTTCCACGTCGAAGAGCTGGAACCCTAAGCGGTCTGCGAGCGTGAAGATTGGCTTCATGTTGTCTTCTCCTGACAGTTTGATCGCTAATAACCACTTGATGCTGAGACTGGAGGCCTGCGACTAACCGACGAGCAGTAATCGTGAGTTGCCGCCTTGCGGAATTTTGCAAGAAACGATCTTGTCGCGGGGTAGTAACCCTATTTCGTCCCCTGTGACGTTCGGCAACATCCCCTGTAGACCTGTAGCGTGCCCATAATCTGCAAATTACGCTTGGTTGGGTGTTGACAGCATCCGCTACGTCGCGTTGAGTTCGTCCAGCTTGCAGCATACCAACAGCCCTTAACATCTCTTCGCGACTTAAATGACGACGTGACATGATGACTACAGTCACAAAAATGCACAAACCATACGTAAAAGACGTATTATTGATAATAAACGTTATTTACAATCAAAAAAAATAATTTTTATTTTGCCTTAGAGAAACTGCACAATCAAACACTTTTAAAAGTTTTCCCTCCATATTCGAAAATCATTACTTATTTAAATTTATTTTTAAATTTCGAACAACTCTGTAATCTACTTTATTCTATTTTTATTTATTTGCTGCCAGTTATTTGCAAAACAAGATTTACACGAAAAAAAATAATTGGGGTCATCTTGTTCCCTAGACTTTGTTGAGGTGTTTAGTTTTATTATGACATAAAATCAGTACAATCGGGGCTCTGGAGACAGGGGTAGAGGACTGTTTCCTTAGCACGAAAAGCTATCGTATACGTAACGAGAGAATGGAGCATTGCTATTGGCCGCCTGTCTACTGTGAACCTGTTTATGTGTGATGTCGACCAATCGCAATGCCCCGTGCTGTCGTTGCGTTTACGATAGATTTTCGTGCTAGGGGTACTGTCCTCCATTTGATAGTAAAGGCGGTAGAAACCTAAATCTGTGCGCAAATTAAGATTCTAACGCCAGGTTTCCACGGTTCGAAGTTTCACGGACACGGAAGAAGACACGGACGCAATTTCTATGACAAACGTCATAGTAAATGCGCCTCTTGCCGTAGGTATTATTTAATGACGTCACGCGCAGAATGTCACGTGACCGTTTTTCGCGCACTTTTTAAGCTGACAAGGTGAAAGTGTGTTATTTTTTCTAATTAATAACATAACATAAACTCACCCTATATCCCCGAAGGGGTAGGCAGAGGTGCTAGCACCCACATTTCGCCAGTTTATGTTTAGGTCCCAATGTAATAGGTGGCGAGCCTATTGCCATTAACCGGGCACTTAATAATTAAAAAAATAATTAAAAATTATAAACCTGCGATAAAAACACACATAACTTCGAAAAGCATCGATAAGTCATTGGTGTGTGCCATGGTAAAACCTGGGATCGAACCCGAGACCTCGTCTCAGCAGTCCATTATTTTTATTATTATCTACTAGGCTACTTTCTTTCTACTTCTACTATTTCTACATCTTTGAAGATAAATACCCAATTTCGGTTCTATATTTTCTTTAAAAGAAAATGAATACCTACATATGCCCGCGGTATGACCACCTTAACCCTATATAATCCATCGTGACACGACAGCTATGGATGTGACCTACATACACGGAATTACGGTTATACGAATATATCTCATTTATTTGGGGATATCTGTAATCGTTATTTATTATGCACAGCTCACCGGTCATATATATTTGAAAGGGTCTGTTATAACAGCTAGCGGCTAAATGTTCCTCATACATTAAAGCCAGTGTCGTTTATCAATAAGGTATGATGAAAGCATTCATACTTAAATCTATACTATGTATAACTGTCTGTCAATCAAACAATCAGCCCATCGCAGTTCACTGCTGGACCTAGGCCTCTCCCAATGTTAGGAGGCTTTGGCCTACTGTTTCCACACTGGCCAGACGGGTTGGTATAGGGTTTTATTTTGATTTTTCCTTCTCTCGCAGTGATATCGTCTGCGTATTTTTCCGTTAGTCGCCTCTTACTACACACTTCGGATGAGATGGCGTGGTGATACTTGTATTCTTTACCGTCACCACACGGATAACTGTCTGTACATTGGGGATATTTACACGTCAATTAGACTCCGCTTCGCCTGATGTTAAGCTGAAGGCAAAGTCTCAGAAAAAACCGTCACCATTACATACATATACCACGTTACAATGGTGACACTCAGTTTGTCGGCCTCGTCATATGCTTTTTTACGTCCCGCTTAAAGAATCCGGGACTGTAGGAAGAAGGAAACACGTGAGCTGGTAATGACTTCCAGGCCTTAATTACTATGTTTAACTGTCTGTACATTGGGGATATTAGAAAAATAGGACACGTCAATTAGACTTCGCCTGCTGAAGCAAAAGCAAAAGCTGAAGGCAAAGTCTCAGAAAAAACAGTCACCATTACATACGTATACCATGTTGCAATGGTGGCAATCAGTTTGACGGTCTCGTCATAATATGTTTTTTTACGTCTCGCTTAAAGAATCCGGGACTGTAGGAAGAAGGAAACACGTGAGCTGATAATGAATTCCAGGCCTTAATAGTGCGACAAAGAAGAGTCTCTGAATCGCTTGGTTCTTGATCTGGTTCTTAATTGTTATAGTATTTTAACGATATTGAAACCGAATTTAATTTTTGGTATTCATATCTGTTTGTATGTTTGTTAACGATCAACTAAAACTACGAATTTTGATGTGGTTTTATTTTTGTTTGAAAGGTTTTGGTCAGACTAAAAATCTTGTTTCTTTGTTAGCTATTGGTTGAGTATAACCGGAAATGTAATCCATCCAACCAAAAATAACATGAGTGGAAAGCTAGTAACTCATATTAGGTAATCATGGAGGCATAAATAAATTATACAGGTATTTCGAAATGTTGCCAGACCATATAATCCATAAGTTTAGAATTTGCACTTGTAGAATTGGAGCCAAAACTCCACATAGCATAATAAAGTTTCAAGCATGACCTAGTAGGTCACCGGCAGCGCAATGCGACACACTATAAAGGTTCATTATAATAAATGCTAGTAATCTTCGCATTAGATATCACGCGAACGTTTACTTATCGCCATTTTTATGCGTCTCTGTGGCGTAGTGCTAAAGCATTCGGCTGCACAGATTCGATTCCCACTCAGTGCAAATATCTGTATGCATGGATAAGTATTTTTGTATTGATCTGAGTGTATCTATTATAATTACATATTTTCAAGTTTCTGGTAAGTATCCCATAACCCAAGTATTTTTTTTAATATCTCCAATATACAGACATATTACACCGTGAAGCGCCTCGTCGAACACCTCTCCAGAGAGGTGTTGGAACTGGCGGATACCCAATATGGCTTCCGCCGGAGACGTTCCACAATGGATGCCATAGTGCGCGTTAGGGCTCTGGTGGAGTGGATGCGGTCGCTCGGAGCCCTTCTTTTTTACGTGCGCAAAATCCCCACGGATACCTCCGCACCGGTGCCGGTGGGAGAGGTTATGTCGGACTCGAACCGACCAAAACGCACGACGCCTGTGGGTCGTTTTTAGTTGCCGAAGGTGAGGTTAACAGGCATATCCCTCGCTCCCCGGCCGACCCAGGGCCATCTCTCTCTATCTGGCCCTCTATATATCGGTACCGAAAGGTGGCGCGAGAGCAGGGACACACCCGAGCCGAAGAATTTTGGGCCGTGAGATTCCAACTCCACAGGGACATGTTGGCGGAGTGGCAGCGACGACTTTGGAAACCACGCGCAGGTAGTAGCGGTAAGACCCATCATGGGGAAGTGGCTAGAGAGGCCACACGGCAGTCTTTCGTACCGACTGACGCAGGTCATCGCCGGGCACGGGTGTTTCGGGGATTATCTACGTCGATCCAGCCAAAGTCCGAGTGCTATCACTGTGACACGAGTGAGGGCTCGAGTGCCCGACCAAGTGCAACTTTCGACCCGCAGACGGCGTGCGTTTTAGTCGGTTCAAATCGAACATTACTTCTTCCACCGGCTCTGACGGTATCCGTGGGGCTTTTTCACACGATAAAAAAGACATTACACTGTTGTAACGTCCCAGAGAACCAACAATAGTCCGAAACACTATAGGTAAATAAGTAATCCAAAAAATTACCATGAAATAGTTGTTGGTAGGTATGTACGAACGTGTTTGGAGTATAAAAAGATATCTGTCTGGTTATTTTTATCCATCGCGGCGCAATTAAAGTGAATATTATAAAAACTAATGGCAAGGTCAGTTAGGTTGACAGAATAATTTCATTATCTATGAATCTTTGTATTACTTTTTATTAGTCCATAAAATAAGTACCCTATCACTACCTATATATTATAAAATGTAGATGATATTCGCTATCTATACGCTTCTCAACTGCACGACGGATTTTGATGCAGTTTTCTCTATAGTTATACCTACATACAAACACCCAGACCAATGTTTGATGCAATGCATGCTATCATCGCACCACACAGACACAGACTGGGAATTCATCCTCACACGTTGCAACCAGACACTACTATAGTGAGTAATGAAAGGGGCTTCATTCCACATACGCTCAGGCTGTGGGTTGATCTTTTAGGAGGGAGGACACGACTGTATTTCCGTCCAATTGAGCAGTCTGACTGGCGAAGTACCACCACTCTATAGAATACCGCGGCCATAATAACCTCGAGTTGTGTTCCCGGCGGTGAGTAGGATAGCCAGAGCTCACTGAAGAGTTTTGGCGCTGTCAGTGGTAATAATAGCTTCTCCTGCTTTGTCTTTTACACTGACGGCACAAAAACTCTCTGTGCTTACAGTGTTGGCAGCGCGAGTGTAACGCCCTTGGTTTTGAACACGTCCAAAGACCACGGTAACCACTTTTCATCAGGTGGGCCGTGTGCTTGTCTGCCACCTAAGTGGTATAAAAAAGGACATTAGAACGTTCCTAAAAGGTCGGCAGTACGAGAGTAACACCCCTTATGTTGCACATGTCCATAGTCTTGCTAGCTAGTCTTAGCTTGTCTGCCACCTAAAAAGGATTGGTATCTGCGATCTCCGACTTAGCAGACGAACGCTCTACTGCTATGTCACGGAGGTCGTCTAGTAGGGAACTTCAGCAAAAATTTCTTGCGGAAACCTCTTCAAAACTATAACGCCTATAACGAGCCAGAGCTCAATAGAAGTTTTTCTGCTTTTGTGTTCTGCACAGCGGGCACATAAAATCTCTGTTCTTACAGGATCGGCAGCACGGATGTGACTCCACTATTCTTACACACGTTCATAGGTCACGGTAATACTTTCCATCATGTGGGCCGTGTGCTTATCTCCCACCTAATTTGTAAAGAAAAAAACACGATAGACGGATGACCTCCTGTTTACTTATAAAAATATTTCTGAAGCCTCCTTCGATTATCTCCTTTCTATATAAGTATTTAAACTATCATGGTCAGTCACATCAGTATCAAAATAATCGGGCTCAAAACAATGCGACATGGTAAATATCCCGATTATTTTGATACTGATCTCTTATCTACTTGATAGAAACCTCCGAGAGATATTATTGTATGTGCAATACAAAACGTCTTGTACAATACAGAAACATATCGACGGCTAAAAGGCTAAAAGATGTAAGCAACAATAAGAGTTGGCAAGAAAATGGCTTTTCAATAAGGTGTTTGTTTGTTATGTGGTTTGGGACCTGTTTCCTATGAAAATTCGATGTCGCTTGCGTCTGTTTACTCTTTAACCGTCGATATCTTTATCTCTTATCTTAATCCACCTTGCAAAATCCAGGAGATTAGTTATCCGGTCTAATCAACTAGCACGTTGATAGGATAGCAGATTTATTTGGAATGTAGAGATAAGCAAGAGATTCTTTTATTTACATTGAAATTAGATAGCAAACGTAACGTGTGTAGTTCGATGTAGATTATTTGAATAATGTTTCTGTATTTTATCGGATGCACTGGCCTATGGACGTGTGTAACACCAGAGAAGCCACACTCGCGCTGCCAACCCTGTTAGCACAGAGTATCTGTGCCGTCATTGTGGAGGACAAAACAGGACATGCCTTTAGTCATCCCATTGACAGCACAAATTCTCCAGTGTACTCTGGCTGCCCTACTCACCGCTGGGAACACAACACGAAGTTATAATAACCGCGGTATTCTGTAGGGCGGAGGTACTTCCTCCTACAGAAAGTATCGATACTATTGTCATTAAAAAAATCTTAACCAGAATGACACCGAGTAGGTACTTGATTTACATACGTATCTGTGTGGTGACGGAGAAAGAATACAAATATCACCACCCCATCTCATCTCATCCGAAGGGTATCGTAAAATTCGCAGACGATATCAATGTGTGAGAAGGAAAACTCGAAACAAAACCCTGTACCAACCCGTCTGGCCATCCTGGATACAGTTGGCCAAAGCCTTCCGATATTGTGAAAGACTTATCTCCAGCAGTGGACTGCAATGGGCTAATTGAATTGAATTGAAATCCTTCCACCTTTATTCCTTTCTGTAACAGTGCCACTTGCATTCAGCACCATCTCGCTTACTCAAATTGAACTTCTACAGAGATGAATCTCGCATTGACAGCTCTCACACTGCTGTTTAACATTGAACCATCAACCGTTTGGACGTGGCGAGATCATTCTTCTTTTGTCCTCCTCTCTTTTTGTTTTGTTCGTTCGCACTTTTATTACCCATCCTGTCTTTTTGAATGGTGTTCGACTTCTTCTAGAACACGCACTCCGCAAATCATTACTACGCGTACAAGATGTGCTATATTTTTTGGTCATTTTCGCAGTTTTTGTCATTATGTATTTCAATACAACACATGTGCGTGACTTATGAGATTTTCGCACAGGCATACAATTAAAGTATGTACTTTAATTGTAAAATTGTAAATGCGAAAATCTCATAAGTCATAAGACTGAACAGATTATTTTTTTTGCACCACATCTCCCCTTCTGGTCAGACAACCAGTTAGGTAAAAAATACGTGAGATCCCGTCCCGGGATTTTATTCCTTACCACTTTTTACAGCACCTGCGTATTGAAATGAAAATTGAAACTGCGTACTTACCAATAACAAAAAAAACCTTACTACCTTTGCGAGGGAATACAAATAAACCATTTTATTAATCGAACAATTAAATTCTATTTCAATGGAAACCCTATATTTGCGAGGTTGCTGTTTACTTAATTAACTTGTGCGAGGTTGAAACTCAACACCGCCTTGATAAATTAGCAATTAATTAAAACGCACTTACAATAATACACTCACGTTTGTGTGTACCTGTAGGGCAGGCAGGAGCGTCTCGAC
Source organism: Eilema griseolum (assembly GCA_963662185.1). Classification (NCBI taxonomy): domain Eukaryota; kingdom Metazoa; phylum Arthropoda; class Insecta; order Lepidoptera; family Erebidae; genus Eilema; species Eilema griseolum. The sequence goes on from OY759254.1 coordinate 2,997,971, forward strand.
TTTACGCTATATTACTCACAGCCGCACTCAGAGAAGTTCATTAAATTAGTCCTAAGTAATACTTAACTAATTATCATTAAATCTGTTAATTGACGGGACATCCCAGAGACATAATTTAAGGGCTCATTAGTTAATGACAGCCTTAAGTTTTCGAAGGGCGGAGCAGTGACAAATTGTTGTATCGATACCCTATCGATAAAACATCGGTGTAGCCATATCTAAAAACCGGTAACAGTAAAAAGTGGAAAAAATATTCAAAAACAAATTGATAACTTTTATTCATAATAAAATAAATGATAATCAGTTCATTTACTGTTATTTTCTATTAATAGACAAAGCTAAATACCTATTTTCACATAATTATAACAAAACAATTATTTACTTTTATTCTATGGTATCACTATTAACTGTTAATGTCACTTATTCAACGTCAAATCACTCGAAGTTAGGTTAACTAGGTTAACATTAGTGCAATTTCATTTATTTATTATATTATTTTTTGTAAAAGAAACTATTTTAAAATAAAAGTACCTATGGTTATAGCATATTTTTATTTATTTTTTAATTGAAGAAGTATGTACTATTAAGAAAAAAACCTTTCAACTAAAGCCTGTCGCACCATAAAACCATTGCTGTTGGAGTTTTCAGTAATTTGTGCAACATCTGCAACATCATTATTGACATAGATGTCATCCCCGTTCAATGGCACTAAATCATCTACCAACAATGCTATATTGTGTAATGTTGCGCATGCACATATCACAGCCACAACTGTATACACTTTAATACCCATTCCTATTTGTAGGCAAGGAAATCTTCTTTTCCAAATACCAAAGCATCTTTCCACTGTGTTTCTTGTTTTAATTTGGCATTTATTATAATTTTCTTGGGGTGTCGAATTTGGTGACAGAAATGTTGTTAAAAGCACATTGCTAAGTGCATATCCGCTGTCTCCTAAAATTATTCCTTGTAGCACACCAGTATTTAGTCTCTGTTTAATAGAACTGCTGTTGTAAATAAAACTATCGTGTGTGCTCCCAGGCCATCGAGCTACTAAATCATAAAACTCCAAATTTGGCCCCGTGACTGCCTCAACATTAATAGAAAAGTACCCCTTTCTATTTCTATATACTTCTGAAGTTATTCCCCCAGAGCTTTTTATTTTAATGTGGGTACAATCTATGCACCCAATTACTCCAGGAAAATGAGCTAATTCATAAAATTTTTGCCTGTAACAAAAATAACATTTAAGTAATGCTTTCATGAAAACTTAATAAATGTGGTAAATAGGTACCAATTGACATAATAGTATTTCAATTAAAATAATAAGCACTTCTTTTAATTGAATATATTTATCTCATCTTCACTATATTTATCTCTTCTGCTGTAGAGGGGAATTTTACAAAATCTTTCAGTTTGTTTGCTAACAACATAGAGACTTGGGCAATGATCCTTGAGACTGACTGCTGACAGATATTCATGACATCCATTTTCTGAAACATGGACAATCACATACCTAATTGATGTAATTTTAGCTATGATAATATGTATTAATAGTTTGTTAATAAAGAATAGGTACATAGGTCTACAGTAGGTACCTACATATTTTATGAATTCCCTAGTTCCCAAACTAGTGTGAACAGTAGGTATATTAGGGACATGTACTTATTAGGTAGACAGACCTACCTACTTAAAATCGCACACTATAGGTACCTACTCTAATGAAAATACAATATTTGTTTAAATACCATGCAATGTACTTTAGGTACATACTAACCTGAAAACTGCTTGTAGCGAAGTAACGTAATGTTAGCAGTAACATTATTTCCGGTGCAAACGGTAATCCTCTTTTTGTTCGCTTCCTTAGATCGGGTGCCAAAAAATGGCAATATAACACTTTTGTTTTGTGCATGGAATTCTTTAACAGAATATTTTGTGAAGGGGTCCGAATTATCACGCAAGTACCGTCTGGGTCCTATTTCTCTGTATACCTAAGTCCACAAATTCAAGAAAATCTACTAGCTCAGACATTGCGGTTTGATAAACAGTCCTACTCCACCGCAAATTCACAGGTGTAAATATAAATACAACCTCAAACGTAAATGTCAAAATCAATACTTAACAAGTTAAGTAAGGGATTTGGTTCACTTAACTTTAAGTGTCATTAAGGGATGTTAATGAATCATTAACTGACTCTGAGTGTCAACTTTTTTAAATATTTACTAAGGACCAACTTAAGTAACCGTTAAAGGTCTCTGAGTGCGGCTGTCAGTGTTTCACCACAGTATAACGAGTAATCCTACAGTAGTTCGTCGCCTTTAATGTTTGTGGACAAGCCGCCTCCGCCTAGGGTTCTAGACATTTGTAATTTTGTCAGGGTTGTCAGGTTAGTTTTTATTTTGAATTTAATTTCTGCAATGTTTATTTAACCTCTTAATCTTTGTCCTCTAAAGGCACATCAACTCACGCTAATACAAAAAACTAGCTGACGCCCGCAACTTCGCTCGCGCAGATGTTGGGTATTGCGACTTTTGATCATATTTCTAGTTATACTCAACCAATTATGATCAAAAATTTTTTTTTATTATTTTAGAACCGATTAAAACCTTTCAAACTAATAAAACTGCTTCAATATCCGTTCCAGACCAAGACCGTCCAACTGGACCGATTTTGAAAAATGTTGGATTAGTTTTTAACTAGGTATAACATAATCATTAAGAAAAGTCTGAAATTCACGTGAAAACAAAGGTTAGGAATAGTATGTTCTTATGCAGCAACCCGAAAAACGTCGCAAACGATATCCATATTATTATTATTTTTTTATTTTGAGTCCGCCATGGTTAATCACTAAATGGTAAAATATTCGTAATCCAGTAAGCAACCCGGAATACCCCGAAATCGATACATACCCATATTGATTTATCTAAAAAATTCGAGTCCGCCATCTTTGATCGTTAAATGGATAATGTACTCGTAATCGAAATTGATAAAAACCATTTGAACAAAAACGTCAATAAATATAAAAAAATTGAATGATTGCGAATTAAACAGCCCTGAATCCTAAGTACATGTTAGTACCGAATAAAATGTATGGCTACTCGGTACCCGAAATTTCTAGTTAGTCCAGCTAAATCGCATGTGTTAAGAGTGAGTTCACATCGGTAGTGTAATGGCTTGGAATCCAACCCGGGATCTCACAAGGAATACTCTGGCTAAAGCTACCAACGCCTTTTTTCTAGTTCTTCTGTTATTGGTGTGCCCTCCTTGTGGTTCTAGGGGAACGTCGCCGTGGCGCTGCCGGTCGGGCAGCGGCGCTCCGCAGAGCTCCGTCCGACTCCGACTGCTCTGGTGAGACTGCATCGCTGTCCGCTGATAGTGGAGACCGTGCGCCACGTCCACCGCCTCAACCGCCACGTAGTGGCAAGACTAGAAGGTTTGGATTTATACATGACAGTAAACTTTACAATATCAAAATGCATTGATATTATTCTTCAACACAAATTCTAGCCGCATTCAAAGTCTGCACTATACAGGCTCGGAGTTCGTTCTTCTGCTCCTCTCTTTACTGGTTTCTTTAGACTTATGGGGGAGCGTCGACCTTCCAAACTTCCTACACCGAGGGAATAGCCTGCACCAAAGTCAATCGTCTGACAATCCGCACGTGTTCTGACTTGTAGGTTAGAACCCCGTAAAAGAGAGGTGAATATCGAACCGCGGTGACGGTGGGGGTGAAGAGGTGACAGGCGGCCGCACCTGTAACCCCCACGCCTCGTTTGAGATCGGTCCGGCCCCCCGCCTGCTCTCCACTGTGTCAGAGGAACACATGGAAAGCCTCCGAGCTGGCCTCTACAGGAAATCTCCAACCGCCACCAGTATATGCCGCAAGCGACAGCGTTGTCCTTGGGAAAGAGAGAAGCATTGTGGTATATTTTACCTTAAAAATGTTTTTCATCCATTTCATGATTATATTAAAATTGCAGCCGGCGTCGCGGCAGTGAGTGGGAGGTACTAGAAGGATTGAAAGACGGTCAGCGGTTTGAGAAGCGACCAGACGTCTTCAACGGCTATCTTCACAAGAAGAGGAAATGGCCTCTGAAAGGGTGGCACAAGGTACATCAATATTTAGTAGTCCATAACATTCTACTAAAAAATCTCATATTCTAATATCCTGATAACTTACTCTAGTCTCTACACCGCCTCCTCTCTGCTTTTGCCATGTACTTAACCTGACAAAAACAGAGAGGAGGCGGTCGAAGTTATTGCACTGTGGCACATTCTCGATGGCATCATAACAGTTGGCTTAGCTCTCCGAACCTGCCTCCAAATATCTACTCGATGCTAAACGTGGATACTTTGTACCTCGATACCCTGTCTTTTGCTATATCACTTAGGTGACAGACAAGCACACGGTCTTTTGTCCCTGTTACATTTAGAAACATCGGCATAGTGGACGAAATTCAGCCCTCTTACCCACACATTCTTTCGCAGAATAATCTACAACACCTCTTTGTATTTGCTCTATACTTTTTATCTACTAGAATCCTATATCCTATATATTAATCCTATATATATTAAAGCTCTTCTTCTCATTCTTGTAGCGATTCTTCGTAATAGACGGTGGTATACTGGTGTACGCGCGTTCGCCGACAGATGTCGCCCGCGGCCGCTTGCATGGCTCAGTAGACGTAGGGCTCTCTGTCATCTCGGCGAAGGCGAGGAGAAGACGCATCGATATAGACGCTGACGAGTTCATATACCACCTTCGAGCGAAGACACCCGAAGTGTTCCGAACTTGGCTGAACGTGTTGAAGACGCATAGGTGAGTGCAAGTGCATATTCGAATATCAAAGAAAAAATAGACTTGTTTCGAGTTTGTTAAGCGTTCTCTGTATCGTACATCGAACTAACAGTTGGATATCTTTATAGAGTGGCTAAAACCATTTATGTTTATAAAATAATGGCTCCTACCTGGTGACATTTTAATCCTATTTCTGCAACCCATGGAAAAACTATAACAAGTATAAAAATTTCACTCAAATCCGTTGACCCGTTAGAGTAGAGCGTGATTGAATTAACTAGGAGTGAACTAAAAGTCGAAATAAAACGATCTTAGCCGAACTCTTGAGGTGCTAAATCATTTATTTAAGTGTACTTGTACTTTGAATACCACGGCCATAATAACCTCGTGTTGTGTTCCCGGCGGTGAGTGGTTCACCCTTGTTTGGTCGAACAACTTTTGATCGAATGTTACAAATTCGAACAACGTTTGAGAAAATAATTGTTTTGCATAATATCGGTTGACATAAATTTCATTTGATCGAATGTTTATTTGCTATAACAACGTTTGAGCTATTCATCAAAAATTATAATGCTCATTTCATATAATATTCATTTGGTATAATATGTATTTCATCGAATACTCAATTGATATAATGTAATGTAGTGTACAGTCCGTCAAATCTAAGAAGTACCGTTTGACAGTTCTGACAATTGAATGATAGGGATGGGATGAAAAAATCGATTACTATAATATCCGAACTTTAAGAGATCGATTACTATAATATCCGAATTTTAAGAAATCAATTGTTATAATTAAATAAAAGAAATGTTTAGGATATTTTTTTATTCACTACTAGTACTAGTATCGTCGTCTTCGTCATCATCGTCATTTAAATTAATGACCAGTTGATTGTCCATTACATTATCAAAGTGTACGTCTCTTTCGAAGTCGTCCATTATTATTTTCTTTGTTTTTTGTACTACTTTACTCCAATCTTCCTGTGTAGCTTGGGCACATGCTTCCTTTAATAAACCTTCCATTTTCTTGACACTGAAGGGTGGTTTTGTGTTGTGTCTTGCTGCATAACCTGTAAAACAATAATGTAACTATTTGATAGCAGACGAAAACCATTGTTTAAATTATAAATGTTAGAAGTACTCGTGTTATTATTATAATATTATAAAATATTACCTTTAACTTGGGCCCAAATCAGTTCAATGGCATTATATTGGCAATGGTACGGAGGAAGTCGTATGACTTTGTGCCCGTGCTCTTCGGCCAATTGGTCAATTACATATGTCGGTTTTGGTGGTTTATGCAATTTCACTAACTGTAATAATTCAGCTTTTAATAGTGACATGTCGGCATCCACTCCTTTTCTTTGCAGCCATGCCACCAAATCTGCTTTCTTATTGGCTGACGTAGGTGCTTTATCAATTTGCACAGAGTGGTATGGGGCATTATCCATTATAATTGTGCTGTTAGGAGGGATATTCTGTAATAAATTTAAGAACCACTCTCGGAACCTTACTGCGTCCATTTCTTCATGATACTCTTTAGTGCTTTTGGATTGGAAAGCTAATAAAGAGCTTTCCACGAAGCCTGTAGACGCTGACCCAGCATGGCATATTATGAGGCGTCCACCTTTTCCTATCGGCACCTTCGAGCACGAATCTTCAGAATCATCAGTCCATGTTTTCGGCACAGAATGGTTGGAATTTAGCCAAGTTTCGTCCAAAAATATTACATTATCCCAGTTTATAATTTGTTTAACTTCGCGCAGGAATGTTAGTCGCTGCATAATTATGTCATGTCGCTCCATAACAATTTTTCGTTTGTCAACTTTTTTGTATCTGAAGCCAATTCCTGTTATTACCGTTCTCAACGACTCTATGCTTCCCTTATACAGCCCGGCATCTTTTAAAGTTGCACATAACTTTGCCAATGTTGGAAATTCGCCTCTTGTAAAATACCCGTATATATGGTTTCTAATAGCATGACTATCGAATTCATCGATGCCTGTCACAGGTTTATTTCTTTTTCGTTTTTTCGGTGTGTGAAGTACGTTACTGTCACTCCCCGAAGGCCCATATTTTTCACTTAATATTTTGCCAACGGTGCGGCTACCAATACCGAGAGCTTCACCGACGCGATCCCGAACTTGTGTAACTGGCAGTAGAAGTCCACCATTTTGAGATTCACGCTCAAAATACTCGTGTAATTTCACCACCAATTCACGAGCCTGGCTGTTCAAAGTACGTCCTCTTTTCGACATTATTAATAAACACTTGCTTAGTTCGGAGTCCAGTATAAATATTGCCAAGGTAAACGGATAAAGAATGATCAGTCCAGAAAAGTAATAGCCAAGTCACAAATTGTAAAACACAAACGAGAAAGCAAGTACGCGCACAGTCAGCTTCCAAGATGGCGAGAGACTGCTGACGCCGAACCGACCGAGCGGACCGCGTGCGCTTGTAGTTGGCAGTGTTGCCAGAAAAAAAAAATTGTAGAGACTTGGACACCTGCGATTTTGCCTATTGACCTAAAAATAATTAAATTAATTTATTTTAGGGTATCTGTGTATTCAGTGCATTATGCGGTCGCGCAGTAACGTCGTTAATTTATAACATCAGGCAACAACATTTTTGTGAATGGGTTCTATGTACATACCTTATTTTTATTAGTTTTAGACGTAGAAATAAGACTTAGAAGAAAAAATTGTAAAATCAATGGATGTGCTTGTTAAAAATTTGTTTATTTCTCTGTAATATGCAAACCCATACTATCATACACAAAAATAAATGTAAAAACACTATCCCTGACTCCATTTACTATTTCGACAGCGTTAGCGCGAGAAACCCCGACTTATTTGGGCGCGAAAATCAAAAATCGACAAATCGCTTTCGACAACTTTTTAAAGAAGCAAATATATTTGATTTATAAATACGTATTTTTGGTGAATGGGTTTTATCTCATATTTTACGATTACATAACTATTTAGTTATGTAATCGTAATATGTGAGATAAATCCCATTCACATGAAAAAATATTTGTTTGGTTGTCAAGTGTAATTTGTAAATAATACATTCGATTTTTCGTATATGTAAACGATTTTTTTGCATACAAGTGTATCCGAAGAGTCGCAACACTACGTGCAGTGACCTAACTACGTAACTTTGTAATGCGGTCAAGAATATAACTATTAGAAATTATTTACTGTGTAAATATGTGTTATTTTGCTTTGTTTGAAAGTTTTCAATTACATTTAGATATTAAGAATTGTACATTTTTAGATACAATAATGAAATCTTTCTAAATTCATGGTTTTATGAAAAAGGTTATCGAAACTGAATAATGTACGTATGAACAAAGTTGTTTCGGTTTGAAAAATATGAAACGTCAAACGGTACCTCTTAGATTTGATGGACTGTAGAAAACGTTGTTCGAATTAGTAATATTCGATCAAACGTTGTTCTAACAAACAAGGGTGAACCAAAGAAAATTCATGTTATTTGTGTCAGTTTTCTGGCATTATTATGGTCACAGTTCTAACCTAACCTAACCCTGCGAATTTCACTGATGTAAGAAAACTACAAAGAGAATGTTACATGAGAAACAATACAAGTAAAATTGAAAATCTCTCAGAGGGATAGGTAGGGTTAGGTTAGGTTAGAACTGTGACCATAATAAGCCAGAAAAAAACAAAATATGAAAAAAAATAAACCAAATATTCGATATGATTTTTCGACTAAACCACTATTAGTGTAATGAATCATTAGTTTAAATAAAATTAGTGCAAATGAAAATTCGGTGGAATGACATTATTCCAAATAAATAATTCTGCGAAATAAAATTCGACCAATTAAATATTTGGTCAAATGAATAATTATGTGAAATGATTTTAGTGCAACTGAAATTAGTCGAAGTGATATTCGATCAAAAGTTGTTCGACCAAACAAGGGTGAACCGCGGTGAGTAGGGTAGCTAGAGCTCACTGGAGAGTTTTTGTGCAGTCAGTGGGAAAAGCAAAAGCTTGTCCTGCTTTGTCTTTTACACTGACGGCACAGAAACTTGTGCCTACAGGGTTGGCAGCGCGAGTGTGACTCCCTCGGTGTTGCACACGTCCATAGGCCACGGTAACCACTTTCCAACAGGTGGGCCGTGTGCTTGTCTGCCAACCGAGTGGTATAAAAAAAACATAAATGTCTTGTTCAAAAGGTTATATCGACAACATCTGCTCACGTTTGGTGCGCGGGAGTCGGTGCCAAAAATCCACGCGCCGTTAGACGACCTCCCGCCTACCGACACTTCTTCACGTAAGTTTATACATAGATTATATATTATACATAGCTAAGCATGCGTGTACATTAGTTTTAAAATTTTAGGTAGGTAGTTCTATGTCTTGGTTTTGCACGAGGTATTAGCGGCTCTATAGAAATATTTTATAGGCAGATAAAAATCTAAACATACATTATGATTAATTTATTTACAGACAGCAAAGGAAATTACTATACATTTCAAAATTTTTCATGAATTATACCTATCTCCTTTGCTGACTGTACTATCGTATAGTCAGCAACATATCTGTCATCACCAATTAGAAACAGGAATTTGTACTACCTCTTCCTCCACACATCCATATTCTGCGTCTCAATCAGTGTTTATCACAGAATATAATAGGGACCTGCGAGACACGTCAACTAGTACAATTATGTTCAATCAATACCTCATTTCATCAGATTTTATAATACTTCCATATCCCAATCCTTAATTCTTTCTATCCTAAAGGTACAAGCTCTGGTTCACCACTATCCAGCTCCAGTCAAAACTACCTCAGTGAAAACATAGTCCCCGATAAGACAGACAAATGCACTTTCAGCAATCGACATAAGATCATTATCCATCATTCCTCGTCTCGAAGCAAAACAAATTTGAACGCAGGGGACAATCCCTGCGCAGGCAGAACGTGCGAAAAGCAAACCAGCCTATGTTCCATGAACTGTGTTTCTAGAAGATTCGATAAACGTGATTTAGAAAGACGGAAATCACCAAACAACGTTCCAGAGCAATCTTTCAATTGCTCTTTAGGAAGTACTTTGGCTGAGTCACAAATGCACAGCACTGATTTAGATGCCAATTCTTTGAAGAATACTAACGCATTAGATACTCGAGAATCTAATACTGAATCATATGACTATCCGTCAAATCCAACGTTAGTAAAACAATTGTTTTTAGATAACAAAGTTAATGAAACACAAGCATATTACTTTTTCACACGTAAGAAGTCTAGAAGTCTCAGTCCGATTAACTCGATGAGAAGAAGCAAGAAGTCCACTAATTTGGTCAAATACAGAAACTTTTTCGATGAACCTCCGTTAAAGAGACATACAAACAAATGTATACTACTTGGATACAGAACAAATAACTACCATCCGGTAATAAATCACGAGGTTGCCTGTTCTACTCTACTCGATAATGAAAGCAATCAAATACAAGTAGCTATATGTACTCAAGAAAAGAAAAATAAAACCTTTCAGGACGCTATAACTACATCAGATTGCGATTATATCACTCAAAGGCTAATATTCTCACTAATCAAAAATAAATACAGGCATTTCGAAACAGAAGAATACATAAAGTTAGTCATAAAAGAGTTGTACGATTCAAAAATAGATCAGGATCATCCGGTTAAACATCTTTTTAGAAGCCTATTGGAGTACTGGTTAAGAACTACGTCTATAAGTCCAATCAGAAAAAATATGACTCGCACACAGTCGATAAGTAGACAGTCTAACGAATACTTTACAAAAGATCAAAATATCTCTAACGTCATAATTGATACGAGTAATAAAGAGACTCAATTCCACGGTACAAGTGACGATATAAAATACTTACATCCGATATTAAAGAATCCTATCAATAAAATAAGTAAAACAGACTCAAAAGCTAGTCTTGTTGATTGTCCAAGTTCAAAACGTGAAAAAGAAAGCTTTGAAAAAGAACAACGAATTCAAGAATTGGAAACATTGCTTAAAAACACTGTATATATAGTTGAAACAACGGGCAACACACCACAAAGTAAAGAAAAAGACATTGAAATTACAAAAACTTTGATTAACAACATAGGAAAACTTTCTGATGAATTTAAAAGGGACGCTTCTAATTCTTCCATTGAAAAAATACAAGATACTATTAACCACCTTATTAGCGAAACATCGATTTCTGCTGATATTGCCAAAGGTTTTCTAAGTGCTTATTTAGATATTTTACTCCATGGCGATACTAGTTTAACGAATACTAGCTCCCAATCTAGTTCCTCAAAACTAGAGCCTAATTGTGAAGTTCAAACTGAATCTATTGTAAAAAAAGTATCAAGAAGTGTGACTACTTTAAACATGGAAAACACCAAACCTATTGAAAATTTTGATCCAGGACAACTTTATTTAAAAGATATCCTAGACAAAGTAACAACTATTTTCTGTAGAACAAAAAAGGCAGGTGACAAAAAAAGTGACAGCGACAAGTCACAAACAGAATCTCTAGATGATAGTGTAAAAAGTATGAAACAAGCCGTGCTAGGCCTACCAGCGAAAGACTATTTAGAAAAGAAACTAATTTATGAAAATATTGACGAAAAATCCATTGTTATAGACCTTTCGAAATACGATTTAGAACACATCTCCATGGTCAGTGATCCAACAATAAAAGGACTCTTGTCGATTACTGTAAAACTTAAAGAAAAACCTTTAGATATGAGGGAATCTAATCGTAAGCAGTTAAAACTCGAATTCTCCGAATCCAGACCTTTAGACAATGATAAAAAAGATAAATGGCTAAGGTACATACCGACAAATAGAACGAAGTCTAACGATTTGTTTCAAAAAGAACTTAAAAGAAAATCGATGCTTGAAATGCCAAAAGAGTTTGATTTAAAACCTTACCTAAGCAGTACCGATAAAACTATGAGAGGATGTCGGGTGACGCATGAAAGCGAACACTCTTTGGATCTTTCATTCAATAGCAGTAACGCATTACATAAACATTATGACAACGAAGACAAACAGTCTTGCTATATTATGTCGTTTAGGAAGGAACCCATTGGAACAAAATTACAGCCCAAAAAAAGAGTAAAAGTAAAGGATAATAACGGAATAGTTTTGGTGCCCAAAATCGAAACACGTCAAATATCGCCAGCGGCTGTATTCGAAAAACCAACCCCTAGAGTTATTGACGAGAAATTTATAATATTGCTGTTAGAGAATTTAACATTGCTATCTAAAAATGTTCCGAGTTTATACAAAGACATCAATACCTTGTACTTAAAGTTGAAGAAGAAACATGAGAAAATAATGAAGACATGCGCGAACACCCAAGGTTTAAATTTCCTTGGCAAGATTTATAATGAAGAGCCCTACACTTCAAACATCAAAGAAGTGTCTACTCAATGGGATACTAGCTGTCCTATACATAACAGTGATGTGGATACTAAAGACATGTCAACAAATACGATTACTGTAAAATTCGCCGATAAGAAAAACGTACTCGACAAAAGATTAAGTCCTGTCAACTTAAAAACGATATCTCATTCTGAATCACAAACTATAGGAGACTTTGATGAAGCTACAGACAGTGAAATCATACCAAAGAACTTAAAAACCGAAGCAACAGATCTTTTCGAAACGAATTCTGTTAAAATGGAAGCTGAACATGTAATCCAAAACCGATTTAAACTCATATCAACTCGAGAACGGGCAATGTCTACAGCGATTAAGAGAGTTCTAGACGCAGAGACAACACACAACTACCATTTCCAAGCAGACAATAAATACGATCGAGAAATTAGAAAGATAAAGCCAAAATCTAGGCAGGATAAGATAAAAGAAATATCGCTCTTACCCCCTTTGTTTAAGGTATCTAATCAATCGCAAACTGATAAAATTTATATAACATTTTTAAAGGATAGAGTCGTGGAAAGGGAGTATAATGTGTACCATTTGTATGTCAGTAAGAAATTCACGAATACTTTGTCCAGCTCGAAATCCGAGTCTACTATAGATTTGAAACGGAGTGATGATATGAAGACTTTATATCGCTGTGGTAGTGAACCCTCTTTCGTTTCTGGTGAGATTACTTTCGGGTATCTTAGTACAGTTTTGATACTTTCATTTAGTAAAATTATTCTATTACCCATATTGAGAAACTCACTTGTACTTTTCGCGGTTATGCCTTACGGCATCTTCAAATGTTTAAGAATGCCTTAAGGCAAAACGGTCAGATCAGGTCTAATATATATTAAAAATAACGTGGAAAAGTACAAGTGAGTTTCTCAATATGTGTAACAACAAATTCCACCAAGTGCCATCAATCAACAGTATAAATAGTATAATTATTCTGTAATTTCAATCATTGTATTTCAATAGAATATAAGTAGAATTATACCAATTTGAATTGTCTTCAATGATTATATATTCATTCATAAAGATGAACAAACATTTTCTCTATACTAAGTATGCTAGCTTAAAATAGCCCCAGGGGTTTAAATGTAGTTATATTTAAACTATCGTGGTGTGAATTCATAATTATACAATGGCTCGGGACTTTTCGCAATTAAATCATGGAACTTACTATTTCTGCCGACGTTTCGGATGTGTTGCAGCACCCGTGGTCACGGCCTGACTGAACGTCGAAACGAAACATCGGCAGAAATAGTAAGTTCCATGATTTAATCGCGAAAAGTCGGAGGTAGGACACGGCGGTATTTCCGCCCAATTGAGCAGTCCGACTGGGGAAGTACCTCCGCTCTACAGAATACAGCGGCTATAATAACTTCGTGTTGTGTTCCCAGCGGTGAGTAGGGTAGCCAGAGCTCATTGGAGAATTTGTGTCGTCAGTGGGAAGACTAAAGGCTTGTCCTGATTTGTCTTCTACTCTGACGGTACAGAAACTCTATACTTACAGGGTTGGCAGCGCGACTGTGACTCCTCTGGTGTTACAAACGTCCATAGGCCACGGTAACCACTTTCCATCAGGTGGGCCGTGTGCTTGTCTGCCACCTAAGTGGTATAAAAAAAAAGTCCCGCACCGTTGTATAATTATTAAATGTAGTTGTTGAAGAGTTTCACAATCCACAACCTGACTCTGAAACATAGGTATTTAGAAAGTTTCAAATCGATATGACAGTTAGAAATTGGTTATAGACTAACTATAACCGCTGTACTGCGTCTTGGGTATATATGCGGCGAAACGGGGGAGTAACGCGAGCAAGCGATCGTCCGATTAGCTCACGCCGGTATCTCACTCACTCTCGACTCATATTGTTTCTTTCTCTTTCTTTACCTCGCCCCCCGCCACGCCGCGCGTCCCATTCTATAGCTGAGTTGTCGTAGACTAAGAAATATAAGTTTAGTTGTAATGAAATAGGTGTTAGTTGATAGAATATTAGACAAATTTTAACTAGCTCTAGATAAAACAGATTCAAGTGATATTAGTGACAAAATACTTTTAATACATTAAATTAGTTGTCCCTTTAGTTTAATGCATGAGTTTTGATAGTGTTTTTTAAAATGTTTTGAATAATTAACAACATTATATAAAACATATTTTTATCTCAAAAGACAAATCATTCCATTAACCATTCTTCTTGATTTTTTAATTATTGGCAAGGAATCTATCTAAGATGACGTCACTAATGTTGTTATTAATTCAAAACAAGGTACTCGCATATGCACCTCCTTTCTATTTCCATGCAAGTATGTGGATTTCAGTGTTTTGGAATATATTATTTTATGATCACTCGCTGACAGACTTATTACAATTAAGGGTACTATTACTGAACTTAAATAAATTGACTTTTATGAGTGAAAAAGTATTATTTTCCTGAAAGCCTTTTCTCCGTACTTTACACTTATACCCCTCTTTTGTGCCTCTTTTTTTACTTTCAAAAGGTCCCCACGAATCCCCCCCCCCCCCCCCCCCCCTCAGGTACCAGTAGGAGAGGTTATGTTAGACTTGAACCAATTAAAACGTAAGCGCTTGTGGGTCGTTTTTGGTTGCCGAAGGTGATGTACCACATATACCACATACCTCGCACCCCGGCCGACCCAGGGCATCTCTTTCGATATGGCCCTTCTCACTTGTGAGCCATTTGGGGGTCCATGAGCAATAACTATAACACTTGAACCCCTTGAGAGATCCATTAAAATTTTAAGTAATTCAAACTGAAACATTGGCTATAACATAATATTCCTGCTAACCCCACCAGCTAAGCTAAATTGCTTGTGTTAGGAGCGGGTTCACGTCGCGTAAGTAGAACAGTAAAAGTCAGAAGTAGTTAATTCTGTATAGACCATTAAAACCGCGATAACAAACTGTCTAAATAATGAAAACTTATTTGACGAATGAATCACAAGTACGAAACGTGACCCAAGAAGACCATTGCAACATGATATATGCATGTATGCAATGGTAACCCTCTTTTCTGAGACTTTGTCTTCAGCTAACTAACAGGCGATGCGAAGTCTAATTGACGTGTCCTATATAAAAAAAACTCTAGCAAGAAATTCAATGAAGTTTCAAACATGTGTGTAATGATTTAGATATAAAAAAAATTTATCGATTCAGGCGGTATTAAAATCCGCGATCTTTGCTTACAGAGGGAAAGAATTGTTTCTATTCGATTTGAATAATTAGCGTAGTAAATGCTTTAAAAAATTCATTCAATGTGTGTAATGAACCTGGGACCTTTCAATCGTAAGACCGACTCAACCACTACCAAAGACAGACAATAACGATATCTACGTTTAATTTCTTCTGCCAATATATTCCAAACAGCTGTGATCCCCCTATCCCCACATTGACATGTTTCTCCATAGGGCTGTTAAGCCCGACGGCGCCGCCGATTAGGGGCCCGCAAGCAGGCTTCGTGTCCGGGACCCCTGGGGGAAGGCTGGCCAGCTGGATCATAGGTAAGGAACCATCTGTTATAGGACAAGCTGGTAAACTGTCTATTCATTTACAAAAGATTTATTTCGTTAGTGTGGGATTTTATATCAATGAATGTTTGTTACTTAATAACGAAAGAGCTGATGAACGAATCTGCCCCTCTTGATAAGTGGCAGTTCGTTATCCGGTATATTGTAGAACAGAATGACAAATTTGACAGTCCCTGACGGTAAAGGCAAAGGCTCAGGAAAGAGGGTCACCATTACAGACACTAAGTAATGTTACAATGGTGGCACTCAGCTTGACGACCTCATCAGGTGCTTTTTCACACCCCGCTTAAACGACCCGGGACTGTAGGAAGAAGGAAACACGTGAGCTGGTAATGAATTCCAAGTCTTGGTGGTGCGGCAAATAAAATATTCTCCGAACCGCTTGCATCCTATAGATTCCCGGCAGAGTAGAATTTGGACCACCTTATCTCTTCCCATGCGGTGTCGTACAAGGCGAGTAAGGGATAAGGCTGTTTAACATCAGACAGATATATACAGCTGAGACTCAGGCACAGATACAAGGCTTGAGTCAACAATAGAGCCCGGAAGACGGCAATAGGCTCACCCCCTATTGGTGAAATGTGGTTGTTAATTTGGTTCCTTGGAAGAAATCGCTTCCAGAAATAAGGCCGCCAATTGTACATTAAACTACAAGTTTTACTGTAATCTATTGGTGTACAATAAAGAATTATCTATCTATCTTAATTCACCTCTGCCTAACCCTTCGGGGATAAAGGCGTGATTATGTGTATGTATGTAGGTCACAAAAACGATATCTATATTGTAGGTGGGCACAGTTAGCAATCACTTATCAATAAAGGCACTATATTTGTATACTGGCTGTATAGTTGTCTGGAATAGATGGCAGACCGCGATAAGATCGCCCATTGTACAACTATCTGACATGTATGTATCTTATGTTTAGTGTGCAATATAGTGTGTAGGGTAGCCAGAGCTCACTGGAGAATTTGTGCTGTCAGTGGGATGACTAAAGGCTTGTCCTGCTTTGTCCTCTACACTGACGGCACAGAAACTCTATGCTTACAGGTTCGGCAGCGCGAGTGTCGTTTCTCTGGTGTTACACACGTCCATAGGCCACGGTAACCACTTTCCATCAGGCCCACCTGATGGAAAGTGGTTACCGTGGCCTATGGACGTGCGCTTTTCTGCCACCTAAGTGGTATAAAAAATAATCTTATCTTATCTCATCATAGAAGCGTGACTGTATGCATGTATGTAAGCCTCACTGTCAAGTTTTACGTGTATATAAACCTGTTCTGTTATCTTAAATGTTGTTCTCAATCCACAGAATCTGGTGGGCCTCTGGAGAACGCATCTCGAGAGCTAGGCCAAGCGCAACTGTCCGTGCAACAGTTGCAACGGTTGCTGGATGCATTGGAGTTGCAGCAACAACTTCACCATGATACAGATGTAAGTGGAATTCAGTGGCATACAATCTGAT
Organism: Eilema griseolum; assembly: GCA_963662185.1. Lineage (NCBI taxonomy): Eukaryota > Metazoa > Arthropoda > Insecta > Lepidoptera > Erebidae > Eilema > Eilema griseolum. The sequence continues at coordinate 3,015,204 of OY759254.1, forward strand.
AGAGACAATTTTAACATTTGATTTCATTTGTATAAAAAATGTCATTTAATTTACAGGTATTTTTTTACTAAACAATTAAATTTATTATTAAATTTTAAATACAATGTTAGCCTAGTGGTATGGGTAATGGACTGCTGAAACGAGGTCTCGGGTTCGATCCTAGGTTTTACCATACCACGCGCACACCAATGACTTATATACTTATATTTATCGCAGGTTTATAAGTGCCCGGTTAATGCCAATAGGTTCGCCACCATTGGGATCTAAACAAAAACTGGCGAAATATGGGTGCTATCACCTCTGTCTGGGGTAGACTTCGGGGATATAGGCGTGAGTTTATGCTATGTTATTTTTTTTAATTCTATCGTCAGGCGAGGTGAAGTCATATGTACTTACCCTACGTGAAAAAAAACCTGTATACCCCAAAATCCTCCCTTCTGCATTTTGCCATAGTGAAGCAACCGTCTCCTAAGACCTGCCTCCCATTGCAGGTGTCTCTGGAAGGTGCCTCTCCTAACGTTAAGAAAGACCGGCGCAAGTTCGGGCTGCGCAAGAAGAAGTCCAACAGCAAATGTTCATCTGTGGAGCTGCAGCCGCCGCACATGGACCCTTCGGGTTCACATATGGTAGGACACTGTTACCATGACAACTGTAATATAGAGGATACCCATATTCTTTTTGTGCGGAAATCTCCAAGAGTCCCCTCCCCCGACCGAAACCGCGTAAAGAAAGAAGAAAGAAAGAAAGAAATCCTTTTATTTTAGTGCAACACCGATACCAACACACACACACACAAGCTAATTACAGACACATCAGGATGTTCTTCGCGTTGCACCAAAAACATACTACATCGGGTCTCAAATTCCAGGGGGTAATAAAGCTAACCTCGCATCCTGGAAGGTCAGGTCACCTTAACCTCCAAGTCCGTCTACCTGTTGGTTCATGGATGAATCTCTGGCTTTCGCAGGATTTTTTCTCGGGTTTTGGAGGTCAGACGGCACTCACAAAAATCAAAGAGGAGGGGAAATAAGTAGACCTCGATCTCCCAAATATATGCATCGGATGCAACCAGGAATAACCGATTGTGAAATATTTTATCTAAGAGACACTTCAGTAGTAAATGATGAAACAGGCCCTTACTGTAGAACTACATACAGAGAACCTCCGTGTCGCGGGTTCGATCCCTGCTCAGTGCAAATATTTGTATGCATGAATATAAGTGACTATATATATATGACTTTTCGATGCTTTTCGAAGTTATGTGTATATTTATCGCAGGTTTATAAGTGCCCCGTTGATGGCAATAGGCTCGCCACCTATTACATTGGGACCTAAACATAAACTGGCGAAATGTGGGTGCTAGCACCTCTGCCTACCCCTTCGGGGATATAGGCGTGAGTTTATGTTTTATGTTGTTGAATATAAGTATTTGCATTGGTCTGTTCGTGCCTTGGAGAGCACGGTAAGCCATCGGTCCCAGTTGCCATACTAACATCTATGACAGTCGTTACAGGATGTTAAAGCCCTAAAAAGTTCAACAACTGGTTTAGCTGCTTTTGATATCGCCTTTGGGTTGTAGAGGTCAGGTGGCAGTCGCATCACGGAAAATATCGAAGTTTTGCCAAATCTGCAGTTAGACTGGTAAAGTGGACCCCAGACTCCGAGGTGAAATCTTCGTATGCGACTGGAATTAACGCTAAGAAAGAAAGAAAGAAAAGAAAGAAAAAGCTTTTTATTTTGGCACAGCATTGACTAACAGATACTTATATACTATACACATTAAGAAACAATAAACACAAACAAATAAACAAATTAGTCAAGTGGCACCAAAAAAGGAGCCAGTTCAGCATGGTGCCAGGCACAAGTACCTGACGCTGGTTTTCAACTGGCTCCTATGTGGAGGACATGTTACACAAGTTAAATTTACAACAATAAAAAATAAAAAAAAAGAAATTAACACAATACAAAATAAAAAATAGAATAAAATGACAGAAAAAAAAAAACAGAAAAGATAAGATGAAGCAGAAAAAACCTGAACCGACCAAAACCGCACACCGTATTGGGTCTGTTCCGTATTCAGTTGTCCGGAGTGAGATTAATGCTGACATATCCCTCACTCCCCGATTGACCCAGGGTCATCACCGGTTTCGAGATAGCTCCCTCGGGTATCTTACGGACTGGGGTAAGATTCTTACGCCCAGATTTAGATAGTCAAAGTCAAATTTCTTTATTTGTAGAATATGGTACAAAAAATGATGTTTAAATTATACACATAGTGTCGGATCACATATTCTGCCGGTTCTGGCGTACAAAATTTACATACACATAAACATTACCAAATATCAAATACAACAATCCACACAATATGTCAGTTATATCAATATTCAAATTAAAATACACAATTTATATAGTTAAATAAACCGTAGGTTTGATACCTCTAACCTTTGGTTTTAATACTCCAGGCTCTGTCAGCTCTCACGGCGCCTCCGTCGCCCGGAGGTGGAGCCTCCTCCATGCCCAACTCGGCCGCCTCCTTGCCCATCGGTAAGACTTGCTATATATTATATTTTTAAGTGGATTTTGTTCCTAACGTGTTGTATATAGTGGTGTCGAGTGTTAGACAGCTTTGTCATGCATATAAGGATGTGCAATAGAATATATACTCTAATACTTTGTAATAAAGATACTTTTTGTAAGTGTTGATGTTTGAACTAAATTGATATTGGTTGAATGAAATTTTAAGCATTTAGTATGCTTACTATTCAAAATCGATTAAGATAGAAAAAAATAAACTGTTCAGGCGGGATTCGAACCCGCGATCTTTCCCGGGAAAGACTACTAAGCCACGGACGACCCCCGTAAGACGGATATATGTATAGAAGAATTTGGATGGTTTCAGGCGAAGGTTCGGTGGCTTAGTGGTCATAGCGTTCCCTGTAAGGGAAAGATCGCGGGTTTGAATCCCGCCTGGACCGTTTAAATTTTTTCTTTCTCAATCGATTTTCATATTGTTTGTTTTATAGCTTGTGTTTCCTTCTTGTAGTCCTTTAAGCGGTTCGTATAAAAAGCATCTGATGAGACCATCAAGCTGATGGTCACTACCCTTTTTCCTAAGTCTTTGCCATTTTACCATCAGAAGAGATTTAAAAAATTTACGCATCTATGTAAAAAAAAATTCTTCTTACTTTTTATTAACTTCAATTTTTACTGTATTAATTCGAAAAGCATTGGTTTTAATATAGTGAGTGTAAATAGTATGATAGACTTTTTAAATATTCTATTGCATATCCTACACGTATTACTTTTGAGTAACGTAACAATTTTATTTTTTTTAGGCCTCCCAACTACCCTCCTTGTTCCCTAAAAAGAAGGAAATGACCAACAAAGTTGTTATTTTTTTATAAAATTGTACATGTCCATAGAGAATCATGTTTTTTTATTCGTTTTAGTAAATTGTGGTAATAAAAGTATATTTATTAGAAAAAATAAATACATTAATTATTTTTGTGTCTTTGCAAGGATTCTATGAAATCGGTAAGTAATGGACGCGCCGCCTAAGCATGGCTGTTGAAAAAAAAAACAATATGGCGCTCATTACAAGTGCACGGAGCTAGGCATGATATAAGACCCTTATAGCTTGGATGCTAGGCTAAAGCATGAGTTACTCTAAAGGTGGGTACTGACTGGTGTAGTGTAACATTCGAAGCGAGTATGACGTTACACCTGTTTATTCCAAAAACTTTGTAACTGTATTGACATTACAAATAAACGCGCTATATCTCCCACAGATAGGTGTCAAAATTCATTAACTTATTTATCAAATTTCTGTGTTCTCTTCGAAATTCGAAATTATAAATTTCATGTTCGCCTTACTGGGTGAAGCGTAAACAAATATTTTTTTGATTGAATCATGACACTATTTGTGTTCTAAACAGCTTATCTAATTTACTATCTAAGTAATATAAAACATTACGTTGCTCGCTTTATTCCCCGTGCTGACTGCATCATGGCTCACTTTGTAACATGTAATGTTACGCACAATAATACCAGTGAGTACCCACCTTTATATATCAGACAATATACTTAAATACTAGTGGATAATGGATACCATAGTTTCTTTTAGATAGGATACACTGAGATGGTGTTCTTTTTGTGATATCCTATTACCTTAAACTAGATGAGGTCTTACGATACGTTACGAATACTTTTCGTGCTGGGGGTACTGTAATACCATTTTTCATTCTAACGAGTATTACTTTATGTTAAGGTCGATCAGGGGCTTTACCACTTACAGCTAAAAATATTATTTCAATCATATTTCACTTTCATAGTGTGAATCACACTGGGTCCGTGGTCGTCCGTCTATATTTGCGAGTTGTAAGACAAGTGTAAAATCCAATAAATAAATAAATCCACTACAGTAAGAGATACTGTTTGGCTATCCAATACTATAATGCGTCCACTATATTATTGTAATTTAAACAGCTTTTTTTACTGTGCGCAAAGCCCCCACTGATACCTCCACCACCGGGGTCGGTGGGGGAGGTTATGTCGGACTTGAACCGACTAAAACGCACGCCGACTGTGTGGGCCGCAGGTTTCTGGAGGTGAAATTATCTGAGACAAACTCCTCGCATCCCGGCAATATAATTTAGACAGCTCACACACAGTGGTCGATATAATTATGTTCTTGCATCAACGCAAAAACAAAAATAAGGCGCCAATACGTCATATTTCATTGACAAGGTCACGTCAGTCAGAAAGCAATTTTAGGGATGTAGTTAATCGATCGACTATTTTATTGTAATAACTTGACTTTACAATCGAAATAGACCACTTGAAAGTACATTATTTTTAAAATTATTGCATTACTAACTGGTTTTTTGACATTTAATTAGGTTAAGACTGATTATTTGTCACGCGGGCTCTATGGAAGGATTTATTGAAGATGCGTTGTTATCTTTTAAATCGAAAAAATACCAAAGCTATATTCCACAATGTTAATGAATGTTTTGGAGATTAGCGTGTGCGTTATGACCCGTAATCGTTTTATGATAAATTTATAAAATGTACAGACACGAATTTACTGTTTTATTGTAATGTATAGATAGATCTTAAATAATAATTTCTCATAAAACCATGATACCTATATTTTCATTTATCGATTTATGATTTTTGTAATCGAGATTTTTAACTTAATCGATATTATGATCTTTTTCAAATCACTACTTCCATCTGTCTAAAATACTATAATATAATGGACGGAATACAGTATCCAGAACAGAGGCGAGAGGTAAATATTTTCAAATCAGAAACCGGTGGAAGTAGAATGTACTCCGGTCTAGTTGTCATGCACCATGATCCCATTGGTAAGCCGGCAGGAATTGAGTTATAAGGACCCCTCGCCCCTAATTCAGATTATCCTGATGACGCTGACGGTCCAAATCAGACTATGAAAGTAAGCAAGATTAAAATAATATTGCTGCAGAGATGTTAGTAGCCCGTCTAATTGCATTCATTCGTTGTCGCACAACACACATGCTACTATTGTTTTAAATAAAGGTTAGCAGGCAGATCATCATCTCTATATAATTCCATACTTTTTGCAAAAGTTTCATGAACTAGCTCCAACAGCGACCAATGGTCCTCAACATTCTACATAAACGATACATAATTAAAATGTTCTCTTCTGTTTTCCTTCCAGCGTTTCTTTCTACATTTCTGGCCTCTACTTTAGTTCGTAAGATTTTTTATTTTACCTTTGTACCTTTCAATATCCTTGTAAACATCACATTATATTGTACATACAACCGCTCACTATGCTTAGAACATACGTTTTTACTTGCATGGTGGTAGAACTGAAGCTATGACGTCACATACCTACATTAGAACAAATTCTTCCATGATAGAGAGAAGTTAAAAGTTGACCTGAAAGTCTGTCATTTAATTAACATAACATCACATAAACTCACGCCTATATCCCCGAAGGGGTAGGCAGAGGTGCTAGCACCCACATTTTACCAGTTTATGTTAAGGTTCCAATGTCTATTATATAGTAGTAATATATATTATATATAGATGGCGAGTCTATTGCCATTAACCGGGCACTTATAAACCTGCGATAAATACACACATAACTTCGAAACGCATCGAAAAGTCATTGGTGTGTGCCCTGGTAAAACCTGGGATCGAACCCGAGACCTCGTCTCTCATACCACTAGGCTACCGCGGTTTTTTATTTATTTATTTTTTATTTAAGTTATTAATTGCTAAGGAATTGCAAAAAAGACATATAAAAGAACCTGGATATCGGCAATAGACTCACTCCTTATTACGTGGGTATAATTAAAAAAGTTACTGGCGAAAAGTGGACGCATTGATTTGACTCTATTCAGATCATTCGATCGATTCATTCTGGGAAATAGGCGTGAGTTGATGAATTAATGAATGACGAGTAAAATATATTATCATATTGAATAAATAGTAAGGAAGTAGTAAACATAAGATTTATGGAAAAGTATTCGATTTAACAGCATAAGGCTATTTTCCTATTAGGGCTTAGAGCACGCTTTAGTAGCGGCGGTAAAACCCATCATGGAGGACAGCCTAGAGAGGTGACACGGGAGCCATTCATACCGGCTGATGCAGGCTGATCTCGGGGAAAGGGTGTTTCAAGGATCACCTGTTTAGGATCGGTGCTTTTTGGTTGCTATTGGAACTGAAAGACTCTGTTGGAGAAATGTCTTTGTTATCACACTTCTGATAACTCCTTAGAGGATAGTATGTAACAGACATCTTTAGGCACATGCTGTAAAAACGTCTCCAACGAATCATCATGCAATCATCATCATCAGCTGATCAAGATTTCAATTGCGCATGCTATAAATTTGTGACGTCGAGCATGACGATAACGTATCAAATTTATAGCATGCAAAATTGATATCTCGCCGCGGATTCAGCTGACGATTTCCTTTGATGGTTCGAAATGTTCTTAAAGCATGTGCTTGCTGTACGTGTATGTGCATGTCAGTACATCATTACCTATTAAATAAAATGTTTTGTTCCATAACAAAATTAGTGGGCAAGAGCATAAGACTAGAGCGAAATACGGCTAACGCCAATGGCGTCATCTCATTCTCTTTTAGCTAGTTCTTTTTTAGTACCTCGTCCCCCGGCACGCCGAGACTGGGCCATGAGAACGGTACTGCGCCCGCGGTCGATAAATATTAAAAATACTCACTAGAGTTGCTTCCGGAAAAGATCCAGATTTATCTCATATAGATTGATATTATTCGGAACATTGCTATTACGCCCTTGAGAGATATCGTGCAAACAATATAGAAGATAACTGAAATCTAAGATTATCGCTGATCTTTATAAACTAACATCTCGGGTATACACGAGACTACCCAAATTGAACTTTATTTCACAGCGTTAAAGATGAATTTTGTATACAAATGGAATATCAGTTGATATTTTCTTCTTATTGAGGGCGACAGATTTAGTCATTCTTATGCAAAACGATGTAAGTGTACTTTAGTGTATCGAATATTCGATCTAAAAAGTATGTTCTTATTAGGAGTTAAATATACAAATTGCGTGTTTAATTCACCTTGTGAGGAAGAATCATTACATCTACTAACAATGGATGTTGTGTGCATATTATTAACTTGTGTGATAATCAAGCATTGTATTGCTTGCGAAAATTAGTTACGTGATTTTCTTTTAGTCAGTGATGTTATATTTGTGTTACTTATTAGTATTAAAGTTATCGGGATATTTACCATGTTGTATTCTTCTGAGTTTACGGTATTTCGGCGCTGTTGCAAGCACCATGATTACGTTCCTCCGTGATCATGGTGCTTGCAACAGTGCATTTATGTGGAGTTTCCGATATTTTGGATCATGGTGCTTGCAATAGCGCATTAATGTGGAGTTTCCAATATTTCGGCGATGTTGTAAGCACGATGATCACGATCCTCGACGATCATGGTGCTTGCAACAGCGCCGAAATATCGGCAACTCAGAACAACACAACATGGTAAATACCCCGATAAGTTTAAAACTAATGTGAGTGACCATGATAGTTTAAATACCTATATTGTATTACTACTAAACTAAATACTACTAAATACCTATATTATACTTTGAGACCCAGTTTTTTAAATTTCTAAATATGAAGTTTAAATTCAAGCGAGATATTGTACTTAAACTACGACTATTTTAGTGCAGAACAGTGTCTAGTCTAGTCTAATATAAATGAAAAAGGCTATGTAAAAACAAAGGATTTTTATTTATTGGGTAATACCATTAAAGGAGAAGTAGTCCCCTCAAAAAATTTAACCATCGCCTAAATTTTATCACCGATTAATTGACAAGTGTAATGCTAACAGCGGGAACCTTGTATTAAAGGTACATAAATAAAGTGAATTACGCTTTCTGCGACTCTGACAATACCAATCAACAAAAGTGAAAAGTGATCAGTTTGCATAGAAGGAAGCATGCCCAAAGACAGTGATGGGATGATAGTGCCATTTGCCAGGGCCGTTTGTCAGTATATTGCCAAAATGCTGATGGAGGAATTGAGACGATGTAAGTTTACTTTTAGATGTTGATGTAGGTGTTCCTTCTGTACTTACTAGTTCTGTCGTCACAGGATCCACTAAACCTACCGTGGACGCCCGTTCCTCCATTCCGAGAACAAGATGGGGTCATCCGTGGTCTATTCAGATAGGGGCCAAATTCCATTGACTCATGCATCTAGTCATTGCGTTTCGTAACTCCCACCTCACACACGAATGCGACGTAATTTTGGTTCTAAACAGCTTATCTAGTAACATATACAGAAGTAATTGACTACTATTCATTATATTTTACAGTAAAAACTTCAACATAGATACCATACACAATAGTTCTCAATGTATTAGTATTCATTTCATAATGTTATGCTTTAAAACGTAATTAAAAAAGGATTTATTAGTTAAATGTGTGAAGTCGTTGAGTCGTTATGTAATTAATTAAAACAATCATCAAATATCGGTATTTTATTTTAGTGTTATACTTAAGCAATAAACAAGATATAATTAAGACCCATGAGACATTGCACCATAAAAGTTCATTAGAAAATCATAGAAATACGCATGTGTAGGACTTTATGTACAGAAAATAATTTAGAAAGAAAAGCCTTGAAATATTATGCCATTGAAATCAGGAGTATACAGGCATACATCACTACGTACATAACCAAATTTTGGTTTGGCACTTCCCTCGGGAAGTACTCGGGAGGAGACTGGTCGCCGAGTACAGCCCGAGCTTCTCCCTTCCTCTATACGGGGTTCGATGGAGACACCGTGCTACCAACACACTATGCTTCTAAAACCGCATTTATATTTGTCGGACGTGTTATGTCGTGACGCATTAGAAAGGTCATTCTCTGATACTGTATGTTTATAATACTTTACGTAAAGCTGTATATTTTATTTTATTTTCCTTTATTTGTGCTTTTCTCTTTCTTTCTTTTTATTTTAGTTCACCTTTTATCTAGTTTTATATGATAACTACACCATATATCTTTTGTCTTGTTACATTACTGTCCATCCCAAGGTTGCCTGGAAGAAAACGCTTTCAGCGATAAGGCCGCCCATTGTATATTAAACTGTGTTTACATGCTACGTACTCTACTTGTCTCTGCTGTAAATGTATTGGTGTATATTCTATCTATGTTGTGTTGTTTCGCGTCAGAGACATAACACGTCAGACAAACATAAATGTGACTTGACAGAGTTTTACCTAATAATACATTTTTAATTTGCAGACATCACTTTTCACGACATTTAACTGTCACGAATTTTATGACAATCATCTTTATTTTTTGAGATTGACAATATTCAATGAAGCTTAGTTTTAACAAGCTATTTCTTTTTTTATCTACAGTTTCCAATATGTTTATCTCTTCTTTAATCTGCAACATAATCACGACAGCTATTTCAATACATAATTTTTCACGACAGCCAACAAATCTAATGATCCTTTCACGACCAACTACATAATATTTCATGTACAGTCGGCAAAATAACTTAGTAATCTCATCAAAAATTACATTAATACGACAAGACGTCACACTCCTAGGCCAGTATTCCAGAACAACGCTCAGTTGTCGACTCCCACAATGACATTAGAACTGTCATCTAAAATACAATTTTTCCTCAGATCTAAATATAAAAAGTGATATAGAACTGGGTCATCATCATCAGGATTGAGTATCGTTCTGGAATACAGGTCCTAAAGAATACATATTTATATTCTAATTTGTTTGTAGGAAAAAAAAAATACTACTTAATTGAAGAGGGAATTCACCTCGCACTCTAGATTTTTTAATCACCACGAGAGCAACAGCTAAGGCTCTCAACGAATTGCAATAGAAAAGCATGCACACACGAAGACAAACACGTACACACCTTCATAAGGAGACCCAGTCACACACACACACACAGTATGTTTCAGATCGATCGTCCTAAAACGTTCATAGTTAGAGAAAGTTCACACGTAAAAATGTATTGAAAAGTTAGCGTGAATGAGACAAAAAAAGCACTAATTACAAAGACCTAGGCAGTCTAGAAACAGTTTTTAGACAACCTAGGTCTTTATGACTGTGTCTAACTGCAATAATAATAAATATTCTACAACATTCTACACAACGCTATCTAGACCCATGGTAAGCATAGCTTAACTAGCTTGTGTTATGGAATCTAGAATACGGATAAACTTTTTTTTTTGTAAATACATACATATTATACATAGAAACACCCAGACCAGTGCAAATACCCATATTCAAGCATACAAATATTTGCACTGAGCGGGGATCGAACCTCGATCGAGCGCCTCCTGCGTAGCAGTCGTGTTCACTACCGCCACGCCACAGAGGCTGTCACTGCACATAGTATTAACGACACTTTCGTGCCTTCTCATTAGACTTATAATCCTAGTTCTCGTGCAACTTGAAGGCAATTGCAGTTCTAATATTTGCCGACTGTACATTCCTGATCGGGTGTGGGAAATGTCTACAAATTATCCTTTTACCTATCACCGAAATCCAACAATCATCATCACCCATTCATCATCATTGCAGCGTGTGCAGCCGCTCGGCCTCAGTCCCTACCTGGAGCAGAGACCCTGGCGACAGCACCTGGACCCGCCTCTCTCACCAGCCTGACTCCTGACCACCAGCTTAGAGAAGACTTCACTGTGCTGGCGAAAGACCTGGTAGCGAGCTTGAAGACTATTGTTTCTACGCTGGTAAGACATTTTGGAAACATTCCTTGCTACGATATCTGCAACGTGTGCAATACCAGAGGCTTTACACTCGCGCTGCCGACCCTGAAGAAACCTAATGTTCCTCTTGAAGAAAACCCCATATTGTAGGCACTTTGGAAAACTGCAGCAGGGAGTTCATTTCACAGCCTGAGTGTGAATTCTTTTTGTATTGAATAGTCCGTTTATCGACGAAGGTTTTAGGCGATATATCATCACGCTACTACTTAAGGCAGTGGAACAGTGATCATAAATTTCAACAAATTCAATTAAAAAATTACGGACTTAAGGAGTGATATGAGGCTTCAAAATATGCCAAGAGTGAAGCTGGAGCGGGTCAGCTAGTAGATAAATAAGGGTCGGCACTGATGTTACACACGTTCATAGGTCACGGTAACCACTTTCCATCAAGTGGACCGTGTGCTTGTCTGCCACCTAAGTTGTATTAAATCTTGAACTTGAAAATTAATGTCCTGAAAAGTGTGTTTATCAACTTATATTATATAATCCTAAGTTAGTTTTAATACCGCTGTCTGTCCCGCAGGTATGCGAGCGCGGGCGTCTCCGGGCGGCCATGGACGCCGCTGACACCACCCCGTCTCCCGGCGGGGCTGTCATGGCGGCCCTTCGCTCTAACCTCAACACTGCACTGCACCAGAATTCCGGTGAGAATTGTATACTATGCAAGGCGTGATCTCCACTCCATTATCCAGGATTGTGACGACGCGGACAAGCAATCGTGATTTGAACTGAGATCTAGAGGAAATGATGGGGTTAATTTTTTTAATACCACTTAGGTGGCAGAGAAGAGCACGGCCCACCTGATTGAAAGTGGTTACCGTAGCCTATGGACGTGTGTAACACCAGAAAAACCACACTCGCGCTGCCGACCCTGTAAGCACAGAGTTTCGGTGCCATCAGTGTAGAGGACAAAATGTAATATATATTACTCCATCCCTTTTTCTCTAGATCTATCTTCTTCTGAACGGCGACACCCCTGCGAAGTGCCTTTAGCCAATAACGTTATATTAATAGATATGTCATACAAGAACATGGCGACTTTCAAAAATTATATGAATGATATAATATCAATAATCGACACGACATAATCACGGATGTTTTCTGTGTATTTTTGTTTTAATATTACATACATACATACATACATATCACGCCGGACGGTTAGGCGGAGGTGAATTAACACCCACATTTCATCAATCATTGAATTCGGTCCCACGTAATAGTGGATGAGCCTATTGCCGTCTTACACCGTCGGCACTATTGTTGACTCGATCCATGTATCTGAGGCGGAGTCTGGGCTGTATATATCTGTCTGATGTTAAACAGCCCTATCCCTTAGTCGCCTTGTACGACACCGCATGGGAAGAGAAGGGGGTGGTCCAAATTCTACTCTGCCGGAAACCACGCGATTCTTTTTTTGTTTTAATATTGTTATTCTAATTCGTTTTATATGTGTGCTTGAATTGTAATTTTATTTATTTGACAAGTATATTAATTAAATAATATATTACGAATATATTATTTAAGGTGTTTTTTTCGATAGCGCACTGGTTGGTGCATAAAATGATGATTTACATCATATTTTTTTGACGCCATTTTAAAGTGCGGACGACGCATCTACAGTTTTGTTTTATTTTATTCTTTCGGAAAAACTTACAGCAAGAATACAGATTAAAAACAATTATAATATAAAATGGCCAATTACAAGTTTTTGCATATAGCTGTAATTATATCATTGCTTATAACACGTCGTGGTAGGTCAACAGGGAAGGAACAAATAACTGGCTCCAAAGTGTTAGTTTTGGATGCAACCAGGATGATAATGATGATGATGCAAGGTGCTATTTCCTTAAATTTGATATATACTTCCCCTTTGTCCAAAAAAATCAGAGCATACAAATAGAGAATTTTATCAATGTGAGTCTGTCGATATTGCCTGTAAGTAAATAATGACGAGTTAAGTTATCCGCACAGAGCTTTGTCCAAAAAAATCAGAGCATACAAATAGAGAATTTTATCAATGTGAGTCTGTCGATATTGCCTGTAAGTAAATAATGACGAGTTAAGTTATCCGCACAGAGCTTTGTCCAAAAAAATCAGAGCATACAAATAGAGAATTTTATCAATGTGAGTCTGTCGATATTGCCTGTAAGTAAATAATGACGAGTTAAGTTATCCGCACAGAGCTTTGTCCAAAAAAATCAGAGCATACAAATAGAGAATTTTATCAATGTGAGTCTGTCGATATTGCCTGTAAGTAAATAATGACGAGTTAAGTTATCCGCACAGAGCTTTGTCCAAAAAAATCAGAGCATACAAATAGAGAATTTTATCAATGTGAGTCTGTCGATATTGCCTGTAAGTAAATAATGACGAGTTAAGTTATCCGCACAGAGCTGCGCACGCGCCTGTCCAGGATCCACGACGTGTCGGACCTGGCTGAGATATCTTCGGTGGGACCCAACTCGGATCCGGTAAGTTTTAATATAGATTTTTAAGTTTTAATATAGAATAGATATTCTCTATTATATTTAGATGACTAAGAACCACACTCGTGATTTAATTCTAAACTACTTCCCAAGATCGTGATTTAGGAGATCGCAGCAAAAAATAATTTTGCTCGATTGCTGAATAAATAACTTTGCTCGATTGTTGAATAAATAACTTTACTAACTTGTTCAACAAGTGAGAGATTTTGACAAAGATGAGGACAGTGATTGATGTATAGGAACGAGACATAAAACTTTCCTCCTTGTGTGTGTGTGATAAAAGTGAGTGAGATAAACTGTTGGGCAAACGATAAAAAAAAAATTTAAATCGTTAATAATAAAAAAAGTAAAAAATAATAGAACATAAACGGCGATGAAAAGATGAATATTAAATATTTTATTTTTACAAAATATAATTGAGAATTTTTATCTGTATTTCACATGAGGCAAAACGCGTTCGCGTGACGTAACTATAAAAAAATTATTTAGGTGGTGGAAACTTGCGTTGGTTGGTCTCTTAATACATATTATTTAAGGACGTCACGCGCAGAATGTAACGTGACCGACCGTTTTGTACGCACTTTTTAAGCTAACAAAGTGAAAATGTGGTTTTTTTTTTCTAATTATAAGCTTTTACGGGAAAATGATTAAATGTAACAGATATTAAATAAATATCTACATCTTGTAAGATAGGTTTCCGAAATTTGTTAAATACCCAATTGGCAAAAACGAAGTCCGTGGTATTCCCCCTAAAAAGGAATATTTGCGGGTGCAAGTGCCCTTATGAATGTGGACTTTTAATAATTTCAGGTAATTTTTTTTTACTTTCATATAGTGAACTGTCCATTTGTCATCAGCAGGTCAACAACCGTCCATTTCAACAGTCTCTAAGCTACAGTTCCTCTTGTGTCTCCGCATCCGAATTCTTCGACGCCGAAGGGAACGATGATGAGTTTAAGCCAGCTGAAATCATAACAGCCGATGAGGTAAGGAAACTAAAATTTGAGGTAATAGTTCTTAGAGAAATAGAATACAAGTGCAATCCCATCTCTTCCCAAGTCTCATAAAAGACGACTACGGTGTAGCCTATAAGGCTATTCTCTATTCCACAGCAATGGAATGAAATTAGAAGCGTCGGGTATGTTAAGGGATCGACCCCAGATATGCCGGGTTCCAATCCTGCCCCACTAAAGTGAACCCACTCCTAACACAAGCAAATTATCTTAGCTGGAGGGGTTGACGAGATCACTCAAAGAAACAATTTCATTTATTCAGTTTAGCCACACAAAGAGCACATATGAACGTCAAAATTTTACAATTATGTCAAGAAATGTTTATAACCCCTCGTTTACACCTTAGTATAATACACGTATTTGACAAGTTGCAATATGTCACAGGCTACAGTGGGAACGCAAATTTGTTTTATACTTGTTTACACTTGTTGGCTATACATATATATATAGTTTACCATAGGTGAAGTCAAGTTGGCGTGTCCTAGATAAAAAAGTCAGTATTTCACTAAAAAAGCACCCAGCAAAAAGGTCTTGGTTGACGGCAATAGACCTATTACGTGGAACCAAAAAACACATGTTGATTGTGAAACATCTCTACCTACGTATAGTAACTTTTCCATTAAAATACCCCTAATTTCGTGTATACAATCATGTTCTTTTCCGCCCCCAGGCAGGCGTGATAGAGCTGGATGGCGACTCGTCATCAGAAGCGGGCTCTCTCAGCAGCGAAGAGGGCTCCGCGAGCTCCGACAATTCTGATGGTGCGAGTGAGTCATACGCTAACTGGTTCCATTTTCCTTTTCCCGTTTCCCTAACTCTACTCCTTCCCATTAGCACAGGGGTTCCCAAACTTTAAATTTATAATGCGCCCCCTTTCCATAAAGACAAATTATTCGCGCCCCCTTATAGGGGGAGGTGTGAATAGCTCGAGTGATGTTTCTAGCACCTTTGGTTGGATTCGGCAAAAGAACCAGAGCTTTCGGGGGTGGCGAGGAACTGTCACAATGGGGTATAATAATAATCATTTAATATCAGACATCGGTCCATATGTGTTAGCAAAAATGATCTTATAACTATGTTAGTACTACATTAAACACAAATTACAAAATAAAACGAGGGCACGAGCAAGCATGTAAGCGCGTCCACCTTTGCAGGACAGGAAGGTCCCACCTCTCGGACAATACCTTCAGGATGCTGTTGGTGCTACCTAGCAGTCGAGCAGACATTGACGCGCTCCGCTTTCTTATTATAGCGTAAAAATCATCGCAATGTGCCTCCGCGAACATATTTGATGCGCTACAGAACCTCGGCAGGTTCAGCAGCACCCGGAAGGCATTGTTGTACTGAACTCGTAGTGCGCTGTACACCCGCCGCGTGAAGTCGGCCCACAGACTGCACGTGTAAAAAGACTGGTAATACGCTTTGAAAAGTGTTACCTTCACTGGTGTTGTACCTGTCTATGTCTAGATCATCTGACAAATCATCGACAACCCCGTGGCCCAGATACTTGAACCTATTAACCTTTTCTAAAGGTTTACCGCAAAGAGAGACGGGAGGAACAATTGAGTAGCATTTAGTACCGGCTTTAAAGATCATAAGTTCACTCTTCTTGGCATTATACCTAAGACCATGAGCCGCCGCATAAGATTCACAGATGTCTATCAACTTACGTAAAGCACTGATCGACGGGCTTAGCAACACCATGTCATCCGCGTAGCTTATATTATTTATACACACGCCATCAATAGAACAGCCAATGTTAGTGTTGCTGAGCTCACCGATCAACTCATTCATATACAGGTTAAAGAGACGAAGCGAGGATATACCACCTTGCCTAACGCCGCACTCCAGCCCGTACAGGTCCGAGCGCGCATTCGACCATCTTACCCTATTTTGCTGCCGACTGTACCAATATTTAAACAAATATACGATTTCACGTGATAAAGTGGTATCGCATAGTAATTATGTATTAATTAAGTATTAATTTTTTGTTATGGGAAGTAAAAATATTCTTGACACACTTTATTTTACTATGTACCTACAGGTAAATTAGCTTGGAGAATTTTTTGCGTTTGTAGTAGTGTATGGTCAGCACATAAAAAAAAAACAACATTTTATTTTTAGTTTTTATTTTTTTAAAGGTAATATACGTTTGTGGCTGGAGCACACCAAATGCGTACACGTCTACGCATACGCACTACGTACTAATACGGACGTGAAAATGTGTATCCACTGCATTGTAATCTATGGAACTGTATGAGGCAGACAAGCCAGTTCCAAACATTACAAGCAGTGAATGCCGGTTTTCACTTCAGTGAAGACGTGTATGAATTAGGTGTTCTCCGGCCATAAATGTTTTATTCTAATAATTCATCAACCCCAGGCATATCACAATCATCCCCATCCTCGCTTTCATCAGATGAATTATTTAAATTAATTATGATTCGTTCTGATATTGTGTCTAAAGCTGCGTCTCTACCCTGATATTTGTTTTCCTCCTCAATAGCATGCAGACAAACTTTTCTCCATTCCTCTACAGTTATGGCGTTCATTTTTTCTTCAGCTAATGACATTATAACCTTCATATTCATTGCGACATATGTTTTCACTATCCCCCATATATTTTCTATAGGATTAAACTCCGGATGGTATGGTGGTAAACGCAGCACAGTATGACCGTGCTGTCGTAATATTTCGTCTATCTTGTACTCTACAAATCTCGCCTTGTTTTGCAGAATCAGTTCATATAATTGAGGCTTAAGCAACGTTGATAAATGCTCAATGTTTCGAAATGTCAGTCAGTCAATCATTTGCTGTTTTCTAGAATTACTATTCGGTGCAGGATTTTGTATTGAGTTATGATATGGTGCGTTGTCAACAACAACAACACTATTTGGTTGTAAGTTGGGTATTAATTGAGTTTGAATCCACCTTGAATAGTTGTCATAGTTCATATTGTCGTGGTAATCTCCACTTTTTTGGTTGGCTTTAAACATAAGCAATGCATTTGGTATACAGCCATCCATACCACCGGCATGAACAATGATTAAGCGGTTGCCTTTCGATATATGTTGCTTCAAACCTGAAGTGCTTCCATCTGACCAAGATTTCGAGAGGGTATGTGATGTATGTATATATGTTTCGTCGGTGTAAACAATTGGTCGGCGTTGTTCACGATATTCAGCAATTTTCATCAAATAATTAATTCGCAAGTATCTAATTTCGTGTTTTTCCATAAGAAGTTTCCGGTTATAATTGAAAGCAAACAGCTTCCAATTAAAACCTAATGACATGACGTGTTTTCGTAACGTGCTGACACAACCATTATAATCGATATCTTCTTTCAATTTTGCGTGCAAAGTTTTCAAAGTGGGAACTTCTTTATTTGTGATGTGGAAGTCATGAATTGTTCTTCTGATAACTTGCTGATCAAAGTTATCGATTACTATTGTAGGTTTACGATTCGGTTTCTTTTTAGGAGATTTAAATGTTACTTCCTGATCTGAAGGACGACATTTGCTTTCTGATACTACCTTTCTGACGGATGCTATTGAAATTCCTGTTGATTTAGCAACTAATTGAGTGGGGGTCATAATACTGCTCGGGTTGTTATTACACTCATTTTCGAAATATTTGTACAAACAGTACAAAACTTCTTTAGTTTGAGAAGTCAAAGGCTTGCCTCGACCATGTTTTAACACTGGAGCCATTTTGAATTAACAATATAAAGTTACAACACTTACACACAAATTAAACACTTCAACAAATATTATAACAATAATAACAAACAATAACAACAATCAACAAATACAAAATTTAACAATTAAACTACGTAATAATTATAATTTTTGAATGAAATGTGTGCTTTATGTTCTAACGGTACCAAGCGACTGACGCCGGACTGCACGTGGCACCTGCGGACAGCGTAAACTGGTTTATTCTGGTTTTGTGCGTGTTTCCACTTTCCACTATCAAGTGACGATTTATTTATTTGTTTTGTTTCGTAATTATAATATAATAATAATAATAATAAATCATTTATTTCAGGCAATAATAGAATTATTATGGTCAAAACTTTTTTTTATATTTTATTGTTTCACGGTAGTCGCCTTGTCGTTTGCTCAAGGACGTGAAATTGAATGATTTTTTTTTTATGAAGTCAAAACCTTTTTCTTTAAAAATAAAAACTTGTTTTTATTGAAAACAAAAATCAGAATGTTGCTAGGGATAAGTATAAAATTAAATAGTAATGTTAGGATATCGAAACATTTTTGTATAGGCCAGAACGATATAGTGGAAACGCGCTCTAAGATCTGAGTAATATACACACCACTACCCACTACATATGCAAAAATTTCTCGAGACTAATTTCACTGTACCATGCCTTGTGGTGTAGTCACAAGTCACTACGTGTAAGATCCTTAAATATTCTGGTGGCCCACGCCCCCCCTTCACAAGTCTCTGGACCCCACAGTTTGAAATGGTTTTCTCTTTTTAGTGTGTGAACTTTATTTTCTTCTGTGCCAGTCTCGTCATATTTTTCTTTAGTGATTCGTGTAACGGTTTGTTGTCCAATATTAAGCGCACTAAAAAAGAGAAATCGAGTAAAACCAGTCGTGTCAAAACGTCCATCATAGCGTGCCGCAACTATAGTAAATTTTTACTAAACATCAAAAGTTAAGAAAACTGGTATGAAATAAACAATTTTGATGTAGTCGAATGTCGTAAGGGGCGACTAACGGAAAAATATGCAGATGATATCACTGCGAAAGAAGGAAAACTCGAAATAAAACCCTGTACCAACCAACGTGGAAACAGTAGGCGGTATGAAAGAAACTTCATCCCACACACACTCTAGTTGTGGAATGAACTCCCTGCTGCGGTCTTCCCATGCGCCTACAATATGGGGTTCTTCAAAAGGGGCATTAGGAGGTTTCTTCAGGGTCGGCAACGCGAATGTTATGCTCCTGGTGTTGCACGAGTCCATAGGCCACGGTAACCACTTCCCATAAGGTGGGCCGTGTGCTTGTCTGCCACCTAAGTGGTATAAAAAAAAAAAGCCTCCCAACATTAGATGAGATATTATGTCCAGCACTGGCCTGCGATGGGCTAGTGATTGACTTAGTCAAAAGTGTATGTAACTATTGCTGTTTTTTAAATTATAGCCTACAAACGGAGAGCAAAGTCTTAATATATTCTGGTGGGCTTATATGAAAGGTTTAATAACAGTAGCGGATGCTCGAGAATTAAGTGGCGAACTGTTCTACAAATAAATTAATCTTTATCTATCTTTATATCTGCCTACCGCGTGAGCATATGCAGGGTGAATTTTTCAAAAGGGATTGAATGGCCATATCCGAAACTATAAGGAATAGCGAAAAATACTTAAAGGAGTCACGAGCCCGATTTGGATGTGACTTAAAACTTCATGATTAGATTTTTGGAAAACCAGTAATCCTAGCTGAGAATCGATCCATTTATCTTGAAAATAAAAAAACATCCTTTATTATTACACCGTACGATAGTGTTGTTATTATGGATCATATTCTGGGAAGTAATGACTTACAGGAAACTAAAGGAAAGAGCTCATCTTTGACAAAATACATTTTTTTTGTTTACGTTATCTGATGAATTGGTCAAAATGTAGATTGTAGACCATTGTTTTCAATACATAGCTGGATTCGAGACCTCAAGGATCGTACTGCATTCAATATTACAGTGTTATTGATTCCGTTTAGAATATTCTCCAAAGAACATTTCAAGTCATCATCTGTATCATACATGTCTTTGTTCATTTCGTTCTTGACATACCCGTAGAGAAAGTAATCTAAGGGGGTTCGGCTGGGGTGCGACAGATATGTCTCAGATAATCTCACCTCCGGCAACCTGTGGTTCACACTGTAAGCGTGCGTTTAAGTCGGTTCAAGTCCGACATAACCTTTCCCACCGACTCCAGTGGTGGGGGTAACCGTGGGGATTTAGTGCACATTAAGAAAAAGGGTGTAAGATTTCTTAATCACCATAAGTAAAAACAAATTGAAATTAGAACGAAATTAAAAGCGACATTTATGTTTTACTTTAAAATTTGTCTAGTCTACCAGAATCATTCTGAGCATAATTTAAAACACAAAATAGTGACGATTTTTTCTGTGATTTCTTTGTGAGAACCGCTGTGTTCACCCCGCGCCGTTCGTACGGAATAGTTACGATCTTTTCTGGAATTTTGAACGAAACCATCCTATGTTCTCGTGAAAGCTGCTGTGTTCACCCCGCGCCGTCGTTCGGAATAGTTACGATCTTTTCTGGAATTTTGAACGAAACCATCCTATGTTCTCGTGAAAGCTGCTGTGTTCACCCCGCGCCGTCGTTCGGAATAGTTACGGTCTTTTCTGGGATTTTGAACGAAACCATCCTATGTTCTCGTGAAAGCTGCCGTGTTCACTCCGCGCCGTCGTACGGAATAGTTACGATCTTTTCTGAGATTTAGATCCATCCCATGTTCTTGTCCCCGCTGTCTTCACCCCCGCACCTTTGTTGCAGCAGTCTCAGCGGAGCAGGTGACGCTCCGCGCGGCCGAGCCGGGCGCGGGCGAGGCGGGCGGCGCGGGCTGGGGGCGGCGCACGCGGCTGCCGGCGCCGCGCCCCACGCCGGGCGGCCCCTCGCTGTGGAACCTGCTGTACAAGAACATCGGCAAGGACCTCTCGCAGATCTCCATGCCCGTCACCATCAACGAGCCGTTGAACATGCTGCAGGTTTGTACCTTCGACAACATTCCACACAACGCTATCTAGACCCATGGTAAGCATAGCTTAACTAGCTTGTGTTATGGAATATAGAATACGGATAAACATACTTATTATTGTAATAAATAACATCAGGGTATATTCTCAACTCGTATATTCATAAATTAGATAAAATTACATGTAGGTACAATTCTTGAATTCTCATCATAATCCCCTATTCCACCAGCGCCCACAATGTAAAGCCCGCCAAAAATTTCCACAGAATATCTCTCCTTATTCCGCCTTGCGCCACCGACAATTTCTCACCTCCTGAAGTTGTCGGTGTTGCCGGCACAATAAATACAATCTGAATTAGTAGATTATACAAAATGTAACAACTGCGTTTTAAATCGTTATTATAATTTTATTTTATTTTTTATCATACTTTATTAACTAAACCTTACACTATACATAGAAACACCCAGACCAATACAAATATACATATTCGTGCTTACAAATATTTAACCCGCGCCTCCTGCGTAGCAGTCGAACATTTTACCGCTACACCACAGAAGCTGTCCTACGTAGGCGATCCAAAGCGAACAGAATTACGAAGCAATGCGATGCGGCGAGCTTGTCCTGTAAATCCTGAAAATATCAAACCAACTGATCGCGTTCGCTTCAAATCACGTCGCCGCGACCTGCGTGCATTTGG
The DNA here is from genome assembly GCA_963662185.1 of Eilema griseolum. Lineage (NCBI taxonomy): Eukaryota > Metazoa > Arthropoda > Insecta > Lepidoptera > Erebidae > Eilema > Eilema griseolum. The sequence goes on from OY759254.1 coordinate 3,037,471, forward strand.
TCACGTAGGCTACTTTAATACGTATCGACTGTTTATACAATAATGTTAACGGAACTTAACGCGATCATGGTATAGGTTTGCCTGGCGCGATTAGTGCCCCTCCGCCTTTTTCTGGGGATTGATGGGGATGCCGTAGTCCCACACCCGATGGGGCCCTCCATAGCCCTGGGTCAGTCGAGGTGCGTGAAGGATATGCCAGAGGCTACCTCACCCTCGGCAACAAATGACCCAAGACGGCCATGCGGTTTTAGTCGGTTCAAGCCCGACATAACTACCCCACTGGCCACGGTGGGGGAGGGGGGTTCCCGAATGGATTTCCGCGCGTTAAAAAAAAAGACTGTAGCCACAGCCGGTGTAACTTGGTCAAACCTTACGACATCCTCAAAGAGAGAAAATTTCAATATATCTTCCATTTAACTCTACTAACTTCTACTTGTACTAATTAACTAAAAATTTAACTACAATGGTGGTCTCTTGCCTGAAACTTTCCCTTCAGCTTACCATCAGACGAGGGGAAATCAAATAGGCGCGTCCTATATTTTCAAAAAAATACACTAACCTACGCTCTTGAATTAACTACCTATAATTATATACCTATAACTATCATGGTTACTCACTTTGATATTAAAATTATCGGGATATTTACCTTGTTGTGTATTGTTCCGAGTTGCCGATACTTCGACGCTGTCGCAAGCATCATGATCACGGAGACGGAACCCTTATAACGTGATCATGGTGCTTGCAACCACGCAAAAATATCAAAAACTCAGAACAATACAAGATTCTATATATCCCGATAACTTAAATACTAATGCAATTTTATAAAGAAATAAGCTCATAGCATTATTTGTCATATCATAGCGGTTATGTGAAGAACTAGAATACTCCGAACTGCTGGACCTGGCGGCGGAAACCTCAGGTGCCGTAGAGAGGATGTCTCTCATCGCGGCCTTCGCAGTCAGCGCCTACTCAGCCACGGCCCATCGCGCCGCCAGCAAGCCCTTCAACCCACTGCTGGCGGAGACGTACGAGTGCGTCCGGGATGACAGGGGCTTCAGATTTATTGCTGAGCAGGTCAGTGGTATGATATTGTTTGAAAAACTACTAGGGAGATATTCAGGAATCTACCTCGTAATCTTTCTTTTTAGACGATTACGGCGAAGCAAAAGGAGGATTATAATATTTACAGGCTATGTATGTATTCGTCATCTGTTCCCTAATAACTCCTCAACCACTTATTAGAATTGGACATATGAGGTATTGTTACCCCTAATTTTCCTTTAGTCGCATTATGTCCAATTCGCAAAATGTCCAATTCTCAATAGGTCCAGTTCGCAATTGGTCCAGTTCGCAGTTGGTCCAGTTCGCAATTGGTCCAATTCATAATTAGGGATCCTCCTTGATTACGAGAAGCGTTTTATTTTGTAAACGTGTATTTATATATTGTTTTGTGTGAGTATATGGATATGTGAGCTATGTCAACGGAGCCCCGCTTCGCGGGGTTCCTATTTCTTCTTGCATTTCACAAGATATCTAACGTTATGAGACTGAAGCGTCAAAAACGCCTCCCGTAATCAAGCACGACTCCTATTTTACAAACTGGGCCAATTGCGAATTGGACATTCTGAGAATTGGACGTTGTGAGAATTGGACAATTTGAGCCCGCTGGACATTTTGCGAATTGGACATAATGCGACTAAAGCCTAATTTTCACCTAATTATAAAACATGTATTTGACAAGTTGCAATATGTCACATTGTGGCTTCAGTGTGAACACAAATGTGTTTCAAGCTTATATATATAAGCAGGTATCTGAGACAGTTTCAATACATGTATTGTGTTTATACTAGTCTTCTACAAGGCATGCATCTGAGGAGGTAGGACACGGCGGTATTTCCGATCAATTGAGCAGTCCGACTGGGGAAGTACCTCCGCCCTACAGAATACCGCGGTTATAATAATTTCATGTTATGTTGCCAGCGGTGAGTAGGGTAGCCAGAGCTCACTGGAGAGTTTGTGTTGTCAGTGGGATGACTAAAGGCTTGTCCTGCTTTGTCCTCTACACTGACGGCACAGAGACTCTGTGCTTTCAGGGTCGGCAACGCGAGTGTGGCCTCTCTGGTGCTACACACGTCCATAGACCACGGTAACCACTTTCCATCAGGTGGGCCGTGCGCTTGTCTGCCGCCTAAGTTGTAAAAAAAAAGCTGTGTCTGGGCTGTATATATCTGTCTGATGTAAAACAACCTTATCCCTTAGTCGCCTTTTACGACACCTCATGGGAAAAGATGGGGTGGTCCAAATTCTACTCTGCCTGGAACCAGTATCTAAGACCTTATAAAATAATTTCCCAGGTATCCCACCACCCTCCAATATCGGCATGTCACGCAGAATCTTCTCGCTGGTGCTTTTGGCAAGAAGCCAGGATCAAGACCAAGTTCTGGGGCAAGTCGATGGAGTTCCAGCCCACCGGCAGGGTCCATGTCAAGCTGTTGACAACAGGAGACCATTATAGTTGGAATAAGGTAGGGTCATTACTTTAGTATTAGTGTTCTGAGTTTCCGATATTTCGGCGCACCATGATCGCGGAGGAAATGGAGTATTGGCGGTGAATAGTGAAAAGGTTTTTAAGGAGTAAATATATCGATCTACCCTCTTGACTCATGCCATTCATCTGAGGCTGAGTCTGCGCTGTATATATATGTCTGATGTATTTTTCATTACAACGTTTTCCAATTGTCCTTAGGTAACGACGTGTGTCCACAACTTGTTCGGTGGCCAGCGCTGGGTGGACCAGTACGGGGACATGCACATAACGTGTCATGGGACTGAGATCACCTGCAAACTCAACTTTATCAAGGTGAGCCCTAAATAAATTTAAAAATATAGTACAGAGTAAATTGTGCTAGAAAAGCTATTATAAAATCCAAGAATACTTAGATGATAAACAAACTTGAAAATGACCTGTTCGCTCAACTATGCTACTCAAGTAATATATTGTATTTAGACTAAGTACACTTAGTAAATGTTTGTAAATAGACTAAAAAACATGTTCGCTGAGCTTTTTGTCGAGGAGGTCTTCTCATAACGGGGCCGCATTTCGAATCGGTGCGGCGGTTGTCCAGTTACTAAACTAGTCTTTCATATTTCTTTTTATATCGACGTTTTGTGAGTGCCGATTTAATGGTATATGAAGAATAAATGATTTTTGAGTTTGACATTGATACTACCCGAAGTTTAAGCAAATATCACTCATTAAAATAAAAGTATTCATGCATACCAATATTTGTACCGAGCGGGGATCGAATCCGCGCTTCCTGCGTAGCGGCCGCGTTTAGTACTGCCACGCCATAAAGCGGTCAACCGACTTTCACTTGCTTCTTATTTATTTATTTGGCACACAAAACAGAAAACAATCAAAATTTTACAAAATATCAGTTGAAGGTTCGGTTCCAGATTGAGTTCCAAAACATGTGTACTCAGCATGGTATAATTAAAAAGCGTGCATTAAGTATAACAATAAAAATAATAATCAAAAACCAAAAATAACAAACAAAACAAAACAATAGGACAATCCAAGATATCATGGTTAAAAAAATTAGACAGTAATTAATCCCTGTAACAAAGCAACAGCAAATTTATAGCTTGTGTAATGTGGGAATCCTTTAATCACTCTGCGACCATGTGGCTACAGAATATCGTGGCCTTAATAGTTGTGTTCCTAACGGTAAGTAGGGTAGCCAGAGCTTACTGGAGAGTTTTTGTGCTGCCAGAGGGAAGACTAAAGACTTATTCTGTTTCGTCTCCTACACTGACGACACAGAAACTCTCTGTGCTTATAGGGTCGGCAGTGCGAGTGTGATTCCCCTGGGGTTGCACACGTCCAAAGACCACGGTAACCAGTTCTCATCATGTTGGCCGTGTGCTTGTCTACCACCTAAGCGGTATAAATGGATGTGACTGGGGTTAACGCTAGGATGATGAAGCATGTCATAAGTAAGGAATATACTTCCTGCAGGCGAGCTCGTGGTCCAGCAGCCGCCACGAGGTCCGCGGTGCAGTGTCGGGCGGCGGCGGGCGCCTGCGCCTGGCGGGCCGCTGGTCCGAAGCCCTGTACGCGGGGGAGCCGCCCGCCGCGCGCTGCCTTTGGCGACCTGGTAACCACCACTTTTTTGTTCACACATTTTCACTTTCCTATAGTATTTTATTTTAAAGGTACCAGTGTAGCGTAAGGGTTTGTATCATTTTAGCCAATAGCAAACACAGAGAGGAGGCGGTCTAACTAACAACCCTGTCTCTCAACTGGGTCATGACGTCATCACACTCTTGAATGAATACTAAAGCATTTAGTAAACTAACTATTGAAATCGATTAAGATAGACAAAAATTAATCGGTCCAGGCGGAATTCGAATCCGCGATCTTTCTTCCTCCTCTCCTTCATCCTTCCCTTACAGAGGAAAAGCTCTGACCACTGAGCCACTGAACCTTCGCCTGAAACCATCCTAATTCTTCTATAATTATGTATGGAAGAATTTGGATGGTTGGACGTCTTGCGGCGACGGTTGAGAGCCATCTACTGACATTCGTACGAATTATCTATGTAAAGGAACTTTCGAACACTGTAAATTCTATTCGATTTTAAATGGAAACTTTTTGTGTCTGAGCAAAAGATACATAGTAATATCGGTATATAAATAATTTAATAGTTTTACTATTGAGGTAGATGTAAAATAAAAAAGGCAAGTTATAAAACTCTTCACCCCTCGTTTTCACCAAAAACCCGCCCCTCGACATAAACCGCAAAACTCGTCTCGACCGCAAAGGGAGCAAATACCACACTGAAGCGTGTGACATATTGCAACTTGACAAATATATGTTTTATATTTAGGTGACAAGGAGGGGTCACACTACACCCTTAAGTGTCGTGAGGCAATCCAATGTCAGCATCTCTCTATGTTTTGCTCTGTGATACAAACAATATGAATTACAAACCAAACCCATACAAAAAGAACTAAAAACACCCAAGGGAGAACCTTTTAAAATAACAGGTTCTTTAAACGGATTGTGAAAAAACACCTGTTAAAGTAGGGACCACCATTTTGGAGTTCACGACATATGGATGGTTGTCCTTGTTATCTGGCACTAGCTCACCCCCCAGCTTCGCCCGGGGTATATTTTGAAGCTTCATATCCCTTTGAGCCCGTATATTTTAGTCTTCAAAATATGTATGAAAAATTACCGGATTTGTTAACATTTATTATCAACGCTCCGCTCCCTTAAGTAGTAGCGTAATGATATATAACCTAAAACCTTCCTCGATAAATGGACTACGTAACACTGAAAGAATCATTTAAATCGGACCAGTAGTTCCAGAGATTAGCGCGTTCAAACAAACAAATAAACAAACTCTGCAGCTTTATAATATTAGTATAGATTTATTCTAGTTGCTTTCCATTCAGCGGGGTGTAATAAATAGACGGGCTACAAATATATTTATAAAAATCTAATAAAACTATCCTCAAGACTTTACCTCAATTTTCTTACACAAAATATGAATAAGAAGGTACAGTTATTTTTGTCTGTGTGTTTAGGTGCGACTCCGCCGGAGCACGAACTGTACTACGGCTTCACTCGTTTCGCGATGGAGCTGAACGAGATCGAACCGGGCATGAGGGACAGCCTGCCTAACACCGACACCAGGCTCAGGTAACTATATATTTCGAGAAGGAGGCGGGGTAGCAAAGCCGGAGTAGACTCAGGTCCCTCCCGTCTCGAATGGTACGCAATGCGCGAAGGGGACTCGTATGTTGGAGGCCGTTGACCAACCTCCGTTCTCCATGAGCGCTGACCTAGGGGTGACAGGTGGAGGCGTCTGTCATCTTAGCAGAAGCGACCAATCAGAGCGTAATAGACCACCTGTCACTTACCTCTCTTTCGTTCTCATTGGCTTGTCATGCCGATTGCACCTGAGTTCGCAGCTGAGACCTAAATCACCTACTGTTATGTATACAATGGAGTATACATTTGAATCACGAGAGTAGTTCTCGTGATTCAATTGTATACTCAATTCGGTTAGGTACTTAACTAAATATGAACAATCTTCATGTGCCTTTTTTAAAAACTCTGTTTAATAATATTTTTCTATTTAAAAACTCATTTGAAAGACTAAGTACTGAAATTGAATCACTAGTTAGTCAGTTAGTTAGCCTAGTTTATTTGTTTAATATGTGTTGATATGAATTTGTTTACCTTTAGTTAAGTACTTAACCGAATGGATTATAGGAAACTACCCAATTCTTTTCTCTCTATTTTGCAACCAATCAAAGCATTCAGTCGTTATAGTTGTGGCACGCTATGATGGCCGTTTTGACACGACTCGTTTTGGTGTCATTCTCGTCATATTTTTCTTTAGTTATTCGGCTAACAGTTCATTGTCCAATAATAAGTGCACCAAAAAAGTGAAAACGAGCAAATCCAGTCGTGCCGCAACTATAGTTCGTGATTAAGTCGGCTGGTGGAGTAGAATTTGGACCACCCCATTTCTTCCCATGCGGTGTCGTACACGTACACGTACGTAACATCAGACAGATATATACAGCCTAGAATCAGCCTCAGATGCATGCCTCACGTCAACAATAGCGCCCGGAATATAGCAATAGGCTCACCGGGCTGACGTGGGACCAATTGCAATGATTAGTGAAATGTGGGTGTTAATTCATCTCTGCCTAACCATCCGGGGATAAAGGCGTGGTTATGTGTATGCATGTATTAAGTCGAATCGCGTGCTTGGAGACCGCCTCCTCGCTGTGTTTGCCCCGTGTGTACACTCGTGTGTCGCTCGCTGGCCCGCAGGCCCGACCAGCGCGCGCTGGAGGAGGGCGACGTGGAGGCCGCCGAGCAGCTCAAGCACCGCCTCGAGCAGGCGCAGCGCGACCGCCGCCGCGACCTGGCGCACCACGCGCCCGCCTGGTTCCGGTACGTACACACACTCACACTGGCACATTGCCACCTTCATATTCAAGGATCCGTACCCTAAAAGAATTTTTTTAAACAACTTAGCTAGAAAATGGTTGCCGTGACCTATGAACGTGTGTAACACCAGGGGAGTCACATGCGTGCTGCCGACCCTGTAAGAACAGAGTTTTTGTGCCGTCAGTGCAGAAGACACAATCAGGACAAGCCTTGAGTTTTCCCACTGACGTCACAAAAACTCTCCAATAAATTCTGGCTACTCTACTCACCTCCGGAACCACAACACGAGGTTACTCTGCTGAATGAGATATATTCTATAGGCAAACTTAACTCTATTACTGGCGACTCAAAGTGGTTTCGAACCCGCGACCAGTTCCTTACAGGGGCATTACCCCTGTAAGAAAACAAGATACGATGACGATGTATGTGTAATAATAAAAAATATATATGTGTGTTGTGTGTTTTACTCCAGAGTGGAGAAACTAAAGAGTAAACAAGAGTAGTGTGTGATCACCTATGAAAAAATAAAACAAAATTGGTTGGTAATTACATTGCCATGAAAATTCAGGCGCCTTGAAAATACACATACCTATCAACGGAGACTTGAAAGCTTTTATTCTTTCGGCGGTGAAATTAAAACCAAACTGTGAAGTTTAAGGGTTTATTGTACACTTCAGCGTACATAAAGGAATACATTTATAAAACTTCGTCTCAAGGACCAAAACAAACTTGGTCCTTAAGAAAAAAAAAATTGCTTTATCCTAAAATCAAACTTTTATGAATGACGTCTGTAAAAACGATATTGAACATTAAATTATATTCTTACCTATGTCTTATTGAGCAGAAAAACGATGGAGAGCGGCGAGGAGATGTGGGTGTTCAGCGGCGAGTACTGGAAGGCGCGAGAGGCGGGCTTCTGCGACAACCTGGCGCCCGCCATATGGTGACCGCCAATATACATACATGTACGTACCTCCCCTACATAAGAACTACTGCTGTTATATTCGCGGAAACTCGATTGGTCCTGGTCCGACAACTGAGCCAATGCAGAGAGGAGGCGGCTCAAGTAACTTTTTTTTAAATACAACTTAGGTGGCAGACAAGCACACCTGGTGGAATGTGGTTATCGTGAACTATGAACGTGTGCAATACCAGAAAGTCACCCGTGGCGCCAACTCTGTAAGAACAGTGACTTTCTGTGCCGTCAGTGTAGAAGACACAATCGGACAAGCCTTTAGTCGTCCCACTGACAGCACATAACATCAGAATATACAATATTGTTAACGGGAATCAACGCGATCATGGTATAGGTACATACATGCGTTTGATTTACCTAGGTTGATCTAGGACTCGAAGACGGCGGGCTTACACCACTGAGCCAATCAATCAGTGACCACGACCGGTGTAACCTGGTCGAAACGTCAGGCAAACCAAATGTATGTATGTACCTATACCATGATCGCGTTGATTCCCGTAAACATTATTGTATATCATGGAACGGGATAGTTTAAAAGTTAGTTTAACATCAGAGTAGACCTGACAGTCACCACTGTGACTGCACAATGGTGACTTACGGGCCTATAGAAGTGCAACCAAATCTACAGTTAGACTGGTAAAGCGAACCCTAGACTCCGAGGCGAAAGCTTCGGATGCGACTGGGATTAATGGTAGGATGAAGGATGAAGAAGTGGGAGTGGCTCTGTTATCCTCAGTGTCCCTTTTTTGACCCTACGTCAGCCGGGAGTGACTGGTGTGAGAAATGTGCCAGTGGCAAACTCACCTTTATCAACTGATGGCTGTTTTTTGTTGGTTCAAATCCGACTTCATCAGGCCCTACCAGCTCCGGGCAGGGTGAGGCGACTCGAGGAAATTCTGCACTATAAATAAAGCTATATTTTTGAGTTTGATATGAAATTGAAACTATTATTTGTTGAGAATTTTCAGATTTTTTCACTCTAAGATGCTATACTCTATTCGGTTAGCTACTTAACTAAAATCTTGTAGCAACTTTTTATACAAACACATATTTAACAAACAAACTAAGCCAACTAACTAAATTAACTAGTGGTTCAATTTCGGTTTTTAGTCATTAAAATGAGTTTCTAAACAGAAATATAAATTAATAAATTAATTGAAATGCGCCGCAATGGAGCCACAATATTATTTTGTGCCCAGTGCGGTGGAGACTATGCGCAGTTGGGGGTCGGAAGCGAAGGGTTTAATCACTGAGATTGGTCCAAGGATTGGAACAAGGCGGTGACTCCCGTTTCATCGCCGCCGGTGTCATGGGATAAAATCTATGATTCCAAATAATGATGTGACAATATAAAAGAAATTATATGGTATTTAATTAAAATCTCAATACTTAAAAAAAACAGAAATATATTAATAAACTGTGTTTTTAAATAAAACATATTAAAAAGACACATCAAGACTGTTAACGTTTAGTTAAGAACTAACCGAATGGAGTAAAGACAGAGATACTTAGTATCCGAGTTCGTCCCTGTTACATTTAGTGACATCTAGTGTGAGATAGTTATATTACGGAGTGGCTCCTCTTTGCCACGCCTTTATTAATCGAATATACGATAATGAAATCATGTATGTTTGTTTGTTCCAGCGTATACCGCAGTGCGAAGTGCTCTGTTAATCGGTTGTGTATCGCTTACCGCTTAGCGTTAATAGAGCTTTTATACTACGTAGCGTATCTACCATTATTTACTGTGTCAATACGGGACATCTGTTACGGAAACATCAGGTAAAATGTACCTTAACTCTTTAAAGATAAGAGTTAGAATCTTTCTAACGAGATGTGGCAGTTATTACAAAATTATCTTGCTATGTTTAATTTAAGTGGGTCTATGGTATGAATCAATAAACCGGAGATGACGCTTTTATAATGTCTGGCAAGGTCTTTTTGGGTCTCTTTGAGGGTTTTGCGGAGTAGACAACCCAATCGCGTCAATTAATCCTTCTGTGGGGTTCCGAAGCGACCACAATATGGGGTTCTTCAAGAAGATTCTTATGGGTAGGTTCTTGGTATTTTGGTTGGTCTGTAATAGTCCACATGCACCAGCTTTCCTACTTTTGGCCAAGCTATTTACCGATACTGATATTCTCGTGAGAATGATTGATAAATTCAAATCCTGGTGGAATATAATGCGTATGTGCAAGTACCGTTTCCCGTACAGTTGTCCTTGAGCGTTTACTATGTATGTATAAAAAAAGAATTACATATTGGATTGTTATATAATTATATGTAATTTAGAAAGTTGTCGGACAGTTCGTTGATAAATAATATGTTGAAATGGGTTTTAGTAACTAAAATTCTTTAAAATAAATTCTGGTAGCTCTTTGTGGGTATTTTAAAATAGTAAAAAGAAACTGTAAATATTAAAAGCTATGTGTTTTTTACTAGAATTTATTTCAAAATATTTGTGCTGATATTATTGCTTTTCGATATTGTGATATAAATGCAGTTTTAATGTATTTTGCAATAATTCTCTAGCGAAATATTGAATTATTTTTTTTATTATTTAATACCCTGTAACGCGTTTTTATCTAAGGTAATTAATAAATTACAGTGAATTAATCTGAGATTTGTTACCTCTCGATGACAACACCATAAACTTATTTATCAAAACTATTATTAATTATTGGAATATAGTTTAACAATGAATTAGCTGCCTAACATAATCACTGGATATTATTTCGATTCAATTTATATATATTCAAATTACTTTTAAACATGATATTAATTAAAAAATATTTTTCTTTCGGAGTAATATCACTGTATTGTTTTTAATTCCAGTGAATTAATATGAATTATCTAAAATTCGACTATTTATACTGTTGATTGATGGCGTGTTGCTGTCGATTGGTGGAATTTGTTGTTACACATATTGAGAACATACTTGTACTTTTTCCACGGTTTTTTTTTCTCAGTGTATACCTTTAAGGATACCTTAAGGCGAAACTGATCCGGTCTAATAAAAAAATACTGTGGAAAAGGTACAAATGTGTTCTGAATATGTGTCTAAAAGACGCTTTTCAAATCGTTTTTGGCTGTGAGATATTCTATTTCCAAAATTATATTTTTTTTTAATATTAACCAATGAAATACTGTACACATACATAAAAAAGTACTAAATGAGTTTGTAAATTTTTTAACTGTCACAAAGCCACTACCAACTTACTAACAAATTAACTGTATTTTAAATTCGTCAATTAACTATTGGAGTCTGCGATACTTTATGCTTGTACTCACAAGTATGTGCCTAGTTTGTGTAAATAATGCTAAGCTAATTTCGTGCAAATGATTTGCACGATATCGTGCAATTATTTTCTCAAAATCGTGCAAAATGTTGCATATGATTTGAACGACAGGCGCACGCATGCGTGACACGTATAAGGCAGTGAAGGCAGTTAGGAAGAAAATTATATAGTTATGAGCACAATAATATAAAAAAAAATGTATAAAGTAAAAATATGGTTACGGTGAAATTGTACGGGTTCGCGAAATAAAAGACAGATTTAATGAAATTCAGAAGCAATATGACTTACTATAGATTTACATCGGAAAAATTCAACAATCAGAACGGGAAATGCTACCACGATTGGGTAGATGGCGTTCTCATCACCTCGAGTTATATGTATAAGAAAATTTTGAATATTCAAGACGTGCTCAGTTCGTCAGAATATTCCTCTAAAAGTTCGCGGATTCAAGTCTCATCCTGGATGTGGACTTTTTCCGATGTAAATCTAAAAAGATATTGTTTTTATATTGTTGATAATAAAATTGGTGTGGAATTGGGCATTAATGTATTAAGTAATCTTATTGTTGGGCGTAGGTTTATCATAAAAGGTACCTCGTTTTTTCGTTTCTTTGTCACACACACTATAAAAATTTTGAAATAGTTAACAGTACTCGTATCGCCAGTGAAAATGTGATATTATTTGAGCTTGCCTATTAAAACCTTCTTAGCCATTAATCACGTTCAAAATTATATTTTAATGTTTTTTTAATTACCATACGGGTGATTCGGTTGTATTAAGTGTTACAATAAAATATAAGTATCTGGTCACAGTGTTATATAAAAAAGTTGTACCTATAATGGTTTAGTAAGTATTATATTTAGCCAATACCTTATATGCATACTACACAAGCTGTTTAAAAAAAGTTTTACCACAGTTCCTGGTTAAGGCGGGAATACATTTTGAATTTCGTATTTGGAACGGTATACAAACTAGATAAATGAGTTTAAAGAATTTTGACAACTATCTGTATAGGCATAGAGGCTCATTTTCTGTAAATCGGTTATGTGACAGAAATAATAGTGTGAGGCTCTACCATGAACTCTTAAAAGAGTTCAAAAATTGGGTAATTTCCTATAGTTATTAAATTATTTAAATGAGCTTACTAAATTAAATAATGGTAAAAGAGTTGTAAAATTGCGTTTGTTCTATTTATCGTTTATATTTATTTTTAATCATCCAACCAAATGATAATAGTAAATTATTTGACTGTCAAATATTATGACGTCACCGTAAATTATTTCATACAAGTTTCCTTATGACTTACCGTTTTGACGTTTAGTAAAAAGAAACTAATTTTACGAGTCTGACAAATACCAAATTATATGACTATCATGCTACCAACTGCATATGTAACTATGTAATTTTATATATGTATATGGGGTAAAAAAGTTATCTATGCAATTGACAGTGTGACAATTTTTTCAATTATTGACCTGTTTTAAAGAGTTCATGGTAGGTAGGCCTGCAGGTTGTGGTCAGGTTTTTATTGCGAACAGCCAGTCTAGCATACATAGAAGTGATTGTACATAGCCATATAATTATAATAGGTGATAATCGGTGTTTTTATACTTTAACAAATGTCCGCGGATATGTCAGTGTAAAGATTTGTTATTTAATTATTATATAGAGTTATGTCAATATGGTAATGCGTGGCTTAGTAGATAGCTTCTTTTGTAACAAATCTAAGCATTTTGATCTTTCTTATGGTGGCAGATTTGTACTGATGGCTGACCTAGAAAAATTCTCAATACTTAATCACAATTATCTGAATTGTCTGCATTATCTGAGAGCTAATTCTTGTTTTTATCTGTATAAAATCCAATCTCGATTTTATATCAATCTCAGAAATGTCATAAACGGTGTTTTCGTAACACAATTTATAGAGTACGCGCCACGAAATAAAACTCATGGCCGCGTTGTGGCAGTCACAACATGTAATGTTGCCAGTATCGTCTTTTTTATTTTACCATATCTTTTATTGTTCATATGTGAATGTAATAGTACTTAGATGAACTACTGAACTATTTGCTGGCGCGGACTCTAAGATTGAACATTGGCATTTGGAAGATTAAAATATTTGTATTAGAAGATTTGGCCTTCTTGGTTGCCCTCGGTCTACATAATAAGTGATGGTACAAGGTCTTGGTCTTTACGGGTGGATAATATAAATAGTGGCTAGTGCATCCGACCAAGATGAAAAATAAGAATTATTAGTATAAAATTCTGGTCTCGGTCTAGGTAGCCAGAGAGTGTGCTACAGGCACTAATTTAATTAAGATAAGTTATTTGGGAAATTTAACAAACTTATCTAAAAGACAGTTAGAACTTAACGGATTAATTTTTTTTTTTTTTCATTGACATGTTGAATATTATTTCTTGTCAATGTAATGTCCGTTTTTAATCTATGACCTATAGATATTTAAACTATCATGGTCACTAACATTAGTATTAGATTTATCGGGATATGTATTTAACAAGATGTTCTGTTCTTAGTGTCCGATATTGAGGCACTCTTGGTAGTGTCGAAATATCGAACACGCAAAGCAACACACGGCCAATATTCTGTTAACTAGAATACTAATTATTAGCTACTAAATACCATTTTCGATACTAAACAAATTGACAATAAGTATTTTCTTGAGTATAATTAATATTGTTGTAAATAGTTTACTGTTATTCTTAAAGCTATTAATTATATTATTATTGAAATTATAATATACTTGCCAATCTGTACTTTCTTTCTTAAAAAAAACTAATATTTTGACTCTGAGAATGGAATGAATTAATGGTAACAAAATTTTAATATGGCAACCCTTAGCAATTAAAGCGTCATTATTTACCTTTAAAAGGGCATAATGGATAATAATGATCAATAAACTATTGTCATATAGCTTAACAAAAAAGAAATTACAAGGATATCTGTATTGCCAGTTTATTGTATAAAATAACTTCTAATAATTTGTAGGATTTTCGAGTTGCTGTGCTAATGAATGAATGAAATTTAATTGAAGTAAATAGCATGAAGTATCACACAGAACCGATTCAACTTGAAAACAGTGATCATCAATCAATGATGCCTTTTTGGAGATATGTTTAACACTTTGTCTAATGAAATATAATTTATAAAATTATACACACAACTAATATTTTCTTTAGTTAAATAAACATTTCAATTACAATGATATTCTCGATAGCGTCCACCAATCTTATATTTCCCTGAAAATCAATATAATTATATATCTGACCAGAAAATCTGTCGAGTTAGGGAAAATACTAACTGGCGCAAAGGTTATCACATTATTAAACCGAATTATATTTGTTAATATACATCGGTCATGATGTATATACGTAACGTTTTCGATCGAAAATGTTACAATTGTTACAAAAAATGTAACAAAGAGATAACTTTCGGGCCACTTTGTATATATAAATCAATAGTGTATATTGTCGTAAATAAAGAAAAATTGTATAAAGTATAAATTTAGTATGCATATATTTGAGTTATTGGTTAATTCAAATGCATATTCGTTGTAAGATGAATGGCATTGTTGGCATTCCAAGAAAAGCTAGTAAGTATATATTATACATAAATATAACATTGAATAGTTGGGTTAATTATACATTGTCGAAAGTTGTTAATAAATTAAAATATAGTAGATATGTGTAACAGTAATTAAAATTAACAATTATAATGATAAAATCGTGGCTAGTGAATTTTATGTATAGGGTGGCTAGTAAAAGTTGAAATATACTTGAAAGTACAATGTTTACGTTATGTAATCATGGATTTGTTTTGTGTTTGTCGAACCGTGTGTACAGACAGCATCTTCATTCGCACCTACAACCAGATAATATAGTCAAATAATGAAAAAAAATTATCTCGTATATTTAGGATTCGAACCAATTAAAACTGCATGCAATTTCGGGTATTCAGATACCGGTGTCTAAGTTTAGCGTTCTCCAGACTAAAGGCATGGTATATGTATGTAATATATACCATGCCTTTAGTCTTTATATAATATAATAGTGATCCTCTTTACTGAGATTTTGCCTTCAGGTTACCTTAAGGCGAGGCTTAGTCTAATTGACGTATCCTTTGTATAAATAAAATGATAAGTCTTTCATATGCAATAACCTTGTACCTAATGATGTTCCGTCGTGGAAAATCCGCAAGCGCATTTTCATCAAATTTAGTTTAAGCCCATCATTGTTTTCTTGGCATATATCGAAGGTTCATTTTACATATTATTTTTTTAAATATAACAATATTTAAAAATAATATGTCAGGATCGTAGCAAATGGAGATCCGTGATCTCTGCCTACCCCTATGGGAGACAGGCGTGATTTTATGTATGTATGTATGTAACAATATTTCTATAAAGGAGTGATATCACAATTTTTGTTTAAGATCTGATTGTAGGTATTGCAATTGGAGATGCTGACTGTACTCACTGCACTTTATATGGTTTGTTTGTTGTTTTCCTGATATAAAAAAGTATTGTATGGTACTTAAAGTTAGTTTTAGTGATATTATTTTTCTTTGTTATGGTGCGTAACTTTTCTTTTTGGTTAACGTTATTAATAAACATGTAAAATCTCGTTTCAAGTGTTAAATAAAAAGATAATTTTATGTTATTTATTGTTTTTTATTTATTATTTTTTATTATATTTAACTACACAGAATTCGTGATGCGGATGTATTTATAGGTTATATTGTTTTTTAATCAAATGTTCACTTAATTACCATGCATTATGTAAGTGCCTTTTATTGTTTTAGTTTTGAATAGCATACGACTGTCACTTGTTATATATATGATTAAACTGATGATGAATAAAATGACAGTGTGAGTTTGTTAGCATATAACGAATTTAAAAGGTCTATGAAACCTATTCCATCGAATATCTTCAAGGCATACATTTTGTCCATCATTTTCCTCTCGCGTTCAAATCTTTAATAAAATCATATATCTACAGATTGAGGTGTACTTTTGCGTAGTCTGTGAGGACTACGCAAAAGTACACCTCAATCGACGAATTTACTGAATTCCAGTATTTTTATAAAAAATCCTCCGTTTGCAACTGGTTAGGAAGACTATTATCCATCCGTAGTCTTGTAATTACAAATATTATGTTTTAGTTTTACACAAAAATTTCTGCTTTTGTAAACCCAAAATCATTTTTAAACTTTCATGTAATTTTAGCCAGTTCAAAGGTTCAATATTTCTACATATAGACAGACCTGGAGTGCAGTACCGATCGGCGATCCCGTGATACGCGCGATATGGCGGGAGACGAGGTGAAAAAGAGAAAGAATATGCTTTAGCTGAGAAAGAGCGACATACCGACGACGTTAGCGTTTGCTTTCGCTCTATAATAAAATATTATTTATATATTCCCTGAGTTAAATCTGTACCTGAGTGATTACATAATGAAGTAATGATGCGTGTAAAATAATCACAATTTGCGGTATGCGGTGTGGTGATCTAATATATTAAGTGTTAAGCCAACGATAGTTAAGAAGGGCGCTTCCATAGTTAATTGTAAGTAAATTATTTAAGTTACTGGCAACACCAAATTGTGACCTAAGAAATATTGGAACAGATGTACATAACTATCTGAGATTTCCTGCCGTAATGGAAGTCTAAGTGCAGAGCAATTTTTTTTATATATCGAAGTTATACAAATCATGAGTGCATTCCCACACAGACGCGCGCATTGGGAAAGAGACTTGCATGTATTGACCAATAGCAATGTCTGTAATGCACGTTACCTTGTATGCAATTGGTCAATATTCGCAAATCTCTCCATTCCCTTATTAGGGTTAGATAAGCTACGCTCGCTACCGTTGGAGTTTGTTATGTCGTTATGTTCTGTAGCTTATAATGATGACATTATTAAAGGAATATTCGATTTGGATTATAAATAGTGTTTTATTTAAGCAAAATTACGCAATTAAGTAAGCTGACTGAACTTGTGCTTCTTGGTATTACGACCACTGGTGGGCTCAGGGATCTCCCTAGTGTGCTTATCAGCCACTATTTAATTACCAATGTTCGTGATCAGAAAGTGTGCTTTACACAACTTTTAAGAAGGATAAATGTATCAGGAGTATCACTTTTCCTTCATCATGTATCTTTTTGTTTCTTGTGCCTGTCTTGTTTGTTTTTTTTTGTGAGGAGAACTTAAATAAATAAATAAAATTAACCTTAAAACGACACGACACTCTTTAGGTGTGTCTAACTTGACACATTTAAAAGCATAAAAACAAATAAGCAGTGCAGACCTAAAGGGCGTGGTTTATCTCGCATTCATAGCCTGTCCTTTGGTTTGGAGCCAGACCTTGGGATCTCCTACTCATCTTCTCCATATTTTGCTTACCTTTCCTTTCACCTCTGAGAATGAATGGCAATCACTGGCTGGACTAACTGAATTTTAAATAAGAAATTAGGAAATTTATTACCTGCTTTATTTTACTACATACAGCTTAAAAACAAATTAGAAATGATAGCAGGAATTACTAGGGTGTGTAGGCCCCATTAAGATCTATGGAACCGTCCCAAGCTTTTCTGCAAGCCGATACAGCTACTGATTGATAGATGGAACACAGGTGTAGGCTTTATTCTTGGTATTGGGAGTTCAAACGGCAACCGATTGCATAAAGCCGTAGATAGGTTCAATTTCAAAGAAAGGAAGTAAGTGAACCTCAAGTCTCGGATTCAACCAACAACTAACATCACTATGATGGTTATGATAGGAATTATTAGCCATAAAGGCAATATGGAGGTAACTCAACCTCCTTTGTGCAACTTAATACGGTAATGAAGTTCCTTTTACTTTTATTTTTCTTAAAAGTTATCTTTTTTTTTTTAAATAGAAACCCGTTCATTTTTCATATCATGTATGTGAATTGTACAATACAAAGCCAAACAATAAATCTACTAGATACTATACAATTATATTACAGTATATTTAGCTGGCAACTTTGTTTGAAACGCTTGTTGCTTCGTTCAAAAACGATACTTTTTTTTTTTTTGAAAAACTATACACAAGCAAATTTTTTTTTCTTTAATTCAAATTAATTCATATTACTTTTCAAATCTACCTAGATATTTCAATATTTTTTCGTCCACTTCTTGGCTACTAAAAAGAACAATAACGAATAATGAAATGAATGACAATAGAATTTAGTGACCACGATGAATGACACGATTTATTTCTGAACGAATAACTCCAATGAATGATTTGGCAAGTTGTGAGAAAGGCAAACTAGAAAGTGAAACACTTTCTTTATAACGAAAGTAAACAATAAAGTAATTGCTACAAACTAATTAGATTCTATTAAACTATTTTACAGTTATTAATGTTTTATACACACTAGCAATATAACTGAACTGGAGTGAACGTAAAAACGGTAAGATATTTTTTAAAAGTTAGCGGTCGTCTTTTGAAGTTACTATATGATAAAAAAAACTAACCAATTTTTGCTTTATTGTAATGCTTCAATGTTATATAATCCACACACCACAATGCTGGTGTTAAAAGTGTTTAGTACATGTATAAATGTTATTAAACAACCTACGTATGTCTCAGGTGAATGACCCGCGATTTTGTCTATTTATCTTGTTATTATGTAAAATTAGATGCATCAGAATGATATTTCGGATATAACCAATATCCACGTGCCGTTAGTCACTTATTTGTGTAACTTTTTAGTCATTAAAACACCCTAAAACTAAATTATTCATGTTTGTTGATTATATTGAAATATGAGTCATAGAGCTGATAAAGTGCATAAAGCTTGCTTTTTTTTTCAATGGAAAGAATGTCAAAGAGGGCATGTGGTATAGAGACTCTTATCTGTATGTCTGTTAGTAATATTATACATGATAAAATATAAGTTGCTACTCAACAATGTGTACAGAACTATGTTGCAGTTAAACTGGCTGTTTATTTAATACTTATGATAGTGATATTTACATCTCATGATAGGTAACTATTACATATATTACATACATACATATAATCATACCTTTATCCCTGGAGTATTAGGCAGAAGTGAATTCACCAATAATTGTATACATATATTATTTTATTTAATTATTGTCATTTATGACCAATCATTACCACTGTTCATAGTTATTACTATTAAACATATATTCTCCATACTATAACATCAAAGTTTTGTGTTTGAAAAATATGCTGACTATAAATCACTGTGAAAAAAAGGAATTTTGAAAGAAACCCCTGTTCCAACCCATCTGGCCAGCATGGAAAGAGTAGGCCAAAGTATCTCAACATTGGGAGAGGCCTATGTCCAGCAGTGGAGTGCAATAGGCTAATTCAATCATCACAATTAAAAAGAAACAATTCTAATTTATGTAAAGTAATAGTAATACACAATAAAAATCTTTAGGATAGCTTTAAAGTGACTCCAATAACAAAAATATTGTGGTAGACAGGCTGAGATAGTACAGCCACATGAGACAAGATAAAATTATTACATAAAAGCTTTGTTTGAATATTTCTATAAAATGCTTGGGAAAAAGAAGACATCCCAATACATGGCAGTCTAATATGAGTAGGGAAATTAAAGAGTTTTATTTCCGCCCAATTGAGCAGTCCGACTGGGGAAGTACCTCCACCCTACAGAATACCGCAGTTATAATAACTTCGTGTTGTGTTCCCAGTGGTAACCTACTCCTACTTGTCAGTGGGATGACTAATGGCTTGTCCTGCTTTGTCCTCTACACTGGCGGCACAGAAACTCTGTGCTTCCAGGGTTGGCAGCGCGAGTGTGGCTCCTCTGGTTTTACACACGTCCATAGGCCACGGGAACCACTTTACATCAGGTGGGCCTTGCTCTTGTCTGCCACCTATGTGGTATGAAGAACAGAACCTGGGCAATGAGACAACCTGAGATAAAATGGCCTGGTGCAGACATATAAGAAGACTTGACACCAGATAGATATGCAAAAAGTGATGAAAGAAGGATAGTTTTAAAAGAAACTTCTCTGTATGGAATAAAATTGAACTTAGTATGCTAACTATTTGAATCAATTAAGATAGGAAAATATTTGAATTAGTTCTACTACTACCACTTGAGATACCTAGGTTAGAAATGTTTAAACATAGTTGTGTTTATATGGCTTCACTAATTTACAACTCATTGGCTTGATTATAGACTTCGTCATAAAAAACATTATGTTGCATTACATAAATGGTTGGTACACAAGACTTTTTATACAGGGGAAGACATTTTAAAGAAATATGCATGTCATTCGTATCACTGCAGAAATGTGTTGTAGCTGCTGCACTAATATATTTAGTTGCTACGTAGATATTGCTTCGTATACCTAATAATATGTGTTTGCATGCCAACTTTATGGTGAAATGTGCTTGATTACTATATTTTTAGTTCCATCTTTTGTTGTACCACATTATAAGCAAATAAATAAATGAATTGAATTAAAATTTAGTTCAATTTTATTGACTCGACCGAGTCAACAAAATCAATGTTTAAAAATAATTGTATTGTTTGAATCTCGCCTTGTAAGAGGGCAGCTGTGGACGGTACGCCAATTGGCTATGAACCTGACTGGTGGGAACTGATATCAAAATACAAAGCTAATAACTGGAAAATAAATTTTCTTAATATATCTAAAGAAAAGGGTATATGGTATAGGTTGGTACAGGGTGAGCCTTCCTACGTCCCGTGGTTTGAAAACTGGAAGTTGAGCAGGAGTACCATCAAAACATTACTGAGGCTTCGTTCTGGGCACTATCCATGCGCAAAAATTTGCCTTCCTAATGAAGAAAACTGACTCTCCAAATTGTAGGGAATGCCATAAAATTGAAGATGTGCAACATTTGCTTATGGAGTGTGTGCGGAGCGGAACTGAGAGGGTGTTACTGATGAGTGACTCGAACCTGAATGGGCTGGATGTGGGTTGGGTTCAGTCTGTGCTCTCCGAGCCAACCTCTGACAAGGTCAGAAGGCTATGAGATTTGGTCACATCTGGCAACAGTTCCTAACAGTGAGGTTAGACTAGGCATGAACTGGAAACAATTGGAAGGAAACAACAAAGAATGTGTTACTGGTACAGGGTACGATGGGGTTGACATATCTATGTAGATAAAAACCCCCAAAAAACCAGATTAAGGAAAAAAAATTACTTGTCTGAGGTATGACCATTTTGAACTTGAGCTTTTCTAATTCTTATAGTTGCTATCGCATTAGTTAGTTGCCTGTTTTAATGAAATAATGGGGTATAATATGGTAAGGTGATTATGACTATGTCTTAGAAACAATAAATTTATTGGTTTATTCAATATACAATGTTTATCAGTCACGGAGCTATTAAAATATTATTACCTATTCATGTTGGTGTATAAAACATTTAATGACTTCATCACACTGACCATTGTTATAAGTCTTGTGCGACTCATGAAGTGAAGTCTTATAGTGTAGGTAAGAATTCACTAATTCGGTAAGCTACTCAGCACTTATTTATTGGTAGTTCGTTCCTTACAATAGTTAAAATACAAATTAAAAAAGTGAACATTCAAATGTGAGTGATTATGACTCGATCTGGTCCGGTTGAGTCGATCCAGTAAATACATATACAAATGAAGTGAATTAACACCCACATTTCACCAAACATCGTAATTAGGTCTTAAACAGCTTAAATACTGAACAACAATGTTCAACAGGTAATGTAGTTACGTATTTGGCACCCACAGGACAGGATTGCCTAGTGTGGGGTCAGGGGCAATGAATTTAGCCTTTGTGTTTTTTGGCAATAAATTACTATTATTGAATTTGGGTGAACCCCACAAAATAAGGGGTGAGTCTATTGCCTTCTTCTGGGCACTATTGTTGACTCAAGCCATCATCTCATGCATCTGAGGCTAAGTCTGGGCTGTATATATGTCTGATGTTATCCCTTAGTCGCCTTGTACGACACCGTATGGGAAGAGATGGGGTCGTCCAAATTCTGCTCTGCCGGGAACCACGCGGCAAACATATACCCACCTCAACGTTATGTCTGTTGAAATGTAACTGATGGAGGTTTCATCACATGAAGCATGTGGTAGTATATAGTTTTAAAGAGTTCCGTACCACAAAAGTAAAAAGATGGAAGGAAAAATGGAACCCTTATAAGATCACTTCTCGTGGTCCGTCTGTTCATCTGTCTAGACCTTGTTCTTAAGTGTGTAGGGATTAAATATAATTCATACCACATACTCAGGTCTATAATGTCTTCAAACTGCAAAATCAAGCTTCTAAGTCAACTCTTTCAAATTATATTATGGTTTATATAGTTTAAGTTTAGAAAACCCTCAGTACGCTAATCCGACTCGCACTTGACCGACTTTTTTATGCTCGGTCCGTCAATTGACTGCACCTTGATTGGTAGATTATAAAAAGCTGAGGTCCGATACAGAACTATGAAAAACTTATGAGTAAAAATTTTTTTTTGCCCCAGTTCGCAGGATGTCTTCAGTGAGCATCAAGTTCCGCTGGGGCCTGTCCTCTTCAGACCCTGAGCATAAGCCGGTGTTGATCGTCGGGCAGGCCAGTCACATCGGTTCTCTGAGTTGGGACGATGTTAGATGTAAATTAGAACCTAGAGTCACTGAAGAGGTAAGTTGTTTTCACATTTTTAAGTCAATGCTGGCAAGATCCGAGCTACAAATCAAATGAAATAAAATAATTTATTTGTATAACATAGGTTACAGAAAACTTGTAAAAGATACATTTTCATTAAATGTATAGGTCCACTGTATAACAACTTCGTAAAGGTGTGCAAATATTTAGGTATTGTCTATACATGCAACATTTAAATTAGAGAGCATTTATAATATTTTAATTGCATTAATAAATTATTAAGTTAATGTCAGAAATTAAATGATGTCAAAAGGACATGAGATTGTTATAATTATAGTAAAATATCGACTAGGTTTTTTTTTATACCACTTAGTTGGCAGACAAGCACACGGCCCACCTGATGGGAAGCGGTTACCGTGGCCTATGGACGTATGCAACACCAGGGGTGTCACACTCGCGCTGTCGACCATGAAGAAACCTTCTGATGCCCCTCTTGAAGAACCCCATATTGTAGGCGCTTGGTCTATTAAAATAATAATAACAATTAGTATATTATGTCAGGAAAGAATATACTATTATTGTATCATGGTGTTAGTTGAGCAAGTAAGTACGAATAGTTTGGTGGCAGGCGTGGCGTCGCGGCGTGCAGTGCGTGACGTCGTCCCCGGGCGACTCGTGCGAGCTGTGGCCGCGGGCGGTGTCCCTGGCGACGCTGCCGGCGCGGCGCAGTCGCCACGCGGCGCCGGCGCGGCCGCACGCGCTCGCCAAGATCGTGAAGGCCACGCAGCGCACCAGCGACGAGACCATCGTCGTGAGTCATCTTTTTATCTCATTTAGCAGAATATCCTCGTTTTTTTTATACCATTTAGGTGACAGACAAACGCACGGCCCACCTGATTGAAAGTGGTTACCGTGGCCTATGGACGTGTGTTATACCAGAGAAGCCACACTCGCGCTACCGACCCTGTAAGCACAGTTTCTGTGCCGTTAGTGTAAAGGACAAAGCAGGACAAGCCTTTAGTCGTCCCACTAATAGCACAAATTCTCCAGTGAGCTCTGGCTACCCTACTCACCGCTGGGAACAGAACACGAAGTTATTATAACCGCGGTATTCTGTAGGGCGGAGGTACTTCCCCAGTCGGACTACTCAATTGGGCGGAAATACCGTCATGTCCTACCTCCTATCCTCCTTGTGTTTTGTTCCCAGCGGTTAGTAGGGTAGCCAGAGCTCGCTGGAGAGTTTTTGTGCTGTCCGGCTTGGGGGTGACGGTTGGAGCCTCCTGTCACCCTAGCAGAAGCAGACCGCGGCGGCAGTGCGCGATGCTCGCCTCCCCATACCCGGGGACGAGATAAGGACTCCGTGATCCCCACACACAAAGAGGGCCGTCACATAAGAGACGGTCGAGGTGCGAGGGATATGTCCCACCTGCGGCCCACACAGTTGGCGTGCGTTTTAGTAGGTTCAAGTCTGACATACCTCCCCCACCGTTTCCGGTGGTGGGGGTATCCGTGCGGATTTTGCTTTCTCACGGCCCCGTTCCGCCGCAGCTGGTGTGCCGCAAGCGCGACGCGTACGCGAGCGCGGCGTCGATCGCTCGCTCGTTCCCGCTGTACGGCGCGCGCTCCGCCACCGCGCCGCTGGGCGCGCCCGCGCCGCCGCGGGCCCGCACCGTCACCGTCGAGATCTACCTCGTCAACGAGAACCAACTAGGTGGTAAGATCATTCTATTGTAGTATTCCACACTCATGTAACCTACAATCTCGTCCACCAAACACTCCGGGGAGTAAACCAATCTATAAAGAATTCATTTATTCAGTTTAGGCACAAAAAGCACATATGAACGTCAAAATTTTACAATTGTGTCAAGAATTATTAAAAAAGTATTAAATAATGTATAAATAAACCATTGGCAAATGATTCTTTCGTTGGTTCGGTAGGTTAGTTCTACTGAGAAGATACCAGCAAGAAACTCAGAGAACTATATTAGAACTAGATTATCTTTTCTTTTTTTTTAATATAGTTTTGTTTACAATGTGCGAGCCAGCAAGAGACTTAGGTTGACCACGGATTTTTATGATCGAGATAGTCTACTTCTTTATAATAACCTTCTTTTTTTTCATTATAGATTTTTTCACTTCTATTTAAAATTTATTTAGTGGGCAATCAAATCCTGAAGAATTTTTTAAAATAATTTTATACAACTACCTACAAACGAATCACCAACTTTATGAAGCCTAAGTTAGCAGGAGTGAGATTAGTTTATCTTCTCAATCTAACCAGAAACCCTTCGCCAGAGTATTGGCTTGCAGTTGAGATTGTTACAATAATCACTCAATAGTCTAATATCGAAAAGTGATTCGTCAACTAACACATCAAAGCAGCAAGCATACAGTAAATGCTTATAGAAGCAATTAATGGGGCCCAAACATTCATAAAAAGTAAGAAGCAATCAACATTAATTGCTATCAGCTTGCTGGTATGATATGTGTGGCTTAAGAAGTAAATACGACACTGAAACTTGAAATCAGTCAACCTGAGATAGTGCTCATCAGATTTTAAAAAATCGTTAAATATATTTTACAAAAATATTTAAAAAACATGCTCCAGGAAAACTAATCTTTTTAAATATTTGAATGATATTTTGAAGCAATTATACGTACAAGAGTTTTGAGTACCCAAAGAGGTGTCCAGCATTGACAAATGGGGGGGTGACAGGTGGAGCCGCCTGTCACCCTGGCAGAAGCAGGCCGCGGCGGTGGCGCGCGTGGCGCGCCTCCCCGTTTCCGGGGACGAGTTGGGGACTCTGTAGTCCCCACACCCGAGAAGAGGGCCAGATCGTGAAAGATGGCCCTGGGTCGGCCGGGGTGCGAGGGATATGCCTGTCAACCTCACCTTCGGCAACCTAAGCGACCCACAAGCGGCGTGCGTTTTAGTCGGTTCGAGTCCGACATAACCTCCTCCATCGGCTCCTGTGGGGAGGTATCCGTGGGGATTTTACGCATGTAAAAAAAAAGCATTGACAAATGGTGAAAATTTGCTAAAGGAAACCAGTGGAGTGGGTAAAGAAAACTTACCTTTATCTGTACTCTATTCGGTTAGGTACTTAACTAACCATAAACAATTTTGATGTATCTTTTTAATACGTTTTATTTAAAAACTTAGTTTAGAAATTCATTTTAAAAACTAAACACCGAAATGGAACCACTAGTTAGTCATTTAGTTAGGTTAGTTTGTTTGTTTAAAAAAGATTGTTTAGCTTTAGTTAGTACCAAACCGATTGGAGTATAGTTTGCCATGCTCTATGCGGCTCGCGGCTCATTGGGAGTCCGACAGGAATCAGGTTACAGGGACCGAAGCTGTGCAACTCTCTAAGCATTGCATGGGTTCTCGATTTTTTTTCCTACGATTTTATGTCATAAATTAACATTGCATATTGTTACTTGTCCTAGCATTATTTACGCATAATACTCATTTCATAATTATACTAAGTATCGGGACTTCTCGCGAATTATATTTTGGAACTTACTATTTCTGCCGACGTTTCGGATGCGTTGCAGCACCCGTGGTCACGACTTGACTAGTCTTTGAGCGTCGAGATGTATGCGGGGAACATTTTTTGAGCGCCTACCCACCATTGCACTTATTATGAATGGTTAGGCTGGCGACACACCACACTCACTATGTCAGTTTTTAACGGCACTGTGTTTTTTGGTTTTAGTATCTTAATCACTGGATTCCACGTTCCGGATAGCTTGAATCCATCTTCCCTATTGAAATTTTTATATTTTTTGATTTCAATGGCTTCACGCACAATCCGTGAATAGTAGTGGCGATCAGTGGAGAGGACTTTGGGTTGATGAAGCTCAATCCAGTGATTGGTACCCGACTCAAGATGTTCTGCTACTGCCGATTTGTTGAACTGGCGGTTTTTCACAGCTGCGATATGTTCTCTGACTCTCTCTGCAATGGTTCGCTTGGTCTGGCCTATGTAGGAACTACCGCAGCTGCAATCCACTTTATAAACACCCGGTGTTTGTAGAGGTATGACGTCCTTCGATGTTCGCACATATTTCGCTACTTTGGCGAACGTTTTAAAAATCGTCTTGATGGAAAACTTCCGTAAGCAAGATCCGATTTTGTCCGTTACACCTTTCACATACGGCATGTATGCCGGTTGGCGGTCAACACCCAGCAACATCTTCCTCGGTGCACGTCGCGGCTTTCTAGCACTCGTACCATACCCGTTCACCTCAAGAACCTCCTGAACGCATCCGAAACGTCGGCAGAAATAGTAAGTTCCAAAATATAATTCGCGAGAAGTCCCGATACTTAGTATAATTATGAATTCACACCGCGAAAGTTTAAAAATAATACTCATTTGCCATAACTTTTTAATCATAATTTTTTTAATTCTATTTAGTATAAGCATACTATCCCAAAGCATAAGTTTACTTAAGCATAACGACGTATAACCATAACTATTAAGCATACAAATTATATTCCGGAAAATTAACTACAAAATACCAATATAGGTATTTATCAATCAATTGTCAAATCTCGTTCCGTACGGTTGTGTTATCAATTGTCAAGTCACTAATAAATTGAAAACTCAGTTCAAAGTGCACAAACTATCGTGAAATCTCTTCGACGTGACCGGGGGATGCAAATGTTGCAGTGAATTCATGTTACTTTGATAGACGGTGCAGTGAATCATTAGAAAACACTCAAATAACATCTAGTACAAATAATATATAGTTCAGTATTAGCACAAATTGAATCACTACTACCCTCAACTAACTGAACGGGGGCCTTTTTTAGTGTGCGATCTAGTGTTATTGCAATAATTTCTAATGTATGTGAGCCTTTATTAGTGTGCTAAAAATATCATTTTTAAACATTATGGTTCAATGTACTGAATGCAAATTGAACATCTTAGTCACACACAAACGCATAAAATGCTCCACATCAAACTGTCAGCACCAATACCATCAAGAGTGTGTAAAGTATAATGAGTCAACTACTGCTCGTTCCAAGTGGATCTGTGCCGAATGTATTAATGCACGACCGAGAGCTGAAAACACTCCTAATCCGAAAATAATCAATACTGCAGACTTAGACTCTCCTCAGGCACCCGTAGTGAGCCAAGAACCAATTTTGCTGGAAATACGCAATTTGCGCATCGAAATGCTGGAAAAATTTGACAGCCAAAAGGCTGTATTTCAGACATTCAGCACAATGCTATCTAAAATGCAGACAGATATAAGTGAATTAGGATCTAAATATTCTGGAATGCGAGAAGATCTCGACGAAGCTATAAACGCTATTCAATTCTTATCTGGATCTCATGACGATCAGAAAAAAATTAATGATAAACTTAACACTAATGTGTCAGACCTGCTTGATCAGAATACTACTATACAGTGTAAGTTGTCTGAATTAAACACAAAAATTTCACTACTTGAACAGCGCGCAAGAGAATGTAACCTGGAAATTCAAGGTGTACCTGAGCACAAAAATGAGAATCTTCTAACCATAATTGAGGATATTGGGAGAGCGGTATCGTGCAATTTAGTTAATAATGAGATTATGTCATTCCATAGAGTAGCTAAGCTGAACCAATCAAGCCGTCCTAAGAACATTGTGGTCAAACTTAATGCCCAGCGGACACGAGACAACTTTCTGGCTTCAGTGAAGATGTTCAATAAAAACAAGGATGACAAACTCAACACATCTCATGTTGGATTGCCGGGCCCTAAGCAACCAATATATGTAACGGAACATCTGTCTCCTGAGAACAAGCAACTTCATGCTGCTACCAGAGTCGCCGCCAAGGAAAAGGGCTATAGATTTGTGTGGACACGGAACGGTCGCATCTTCGTTCGTAAAGACACTTCTTCCGATCATATTATCATTAGGACCGTAAACTGTTTACTCAGGTTGTAGTCACTCTATTCTCCATAGTGTATACTCATGTTACCTAAGACTAATTAGGACTAAAATTCAATTTAAAAATATTTTACCAAAATGTTGGAGGCCTAAGAACGAAAACAGAAAGTATATATCTATTAGTTTTGAAAAGTGATTACGATATTATAGTACTAACTGAGTCCTGGCTAACCGAAACTGTATTTGATCATGAATTGTTCGACCAACGCTATAATGTTTTTCGAAGGGACAGGTCTTCTACTTGTTCACACAGTAAAAAAAAGGACGGAGGCGGGGTTTTACTTGCTATATTGAAATCTTTTGAAGTGGTTCGCCAAAGCGCTTGGGAATCACAGTGTGAAGATCTTTGGCTGAGCCTAAAAATTGGTAAGAGCTTGATACATATTTGTGCCGCTTATATCCCCTCCCCTGTGAACCAAGACTACCTAGATATATTTCTTAAGAACACCATTCAGATAATTCATAATGATGGAGTCAACGATGCAACTGAACCTCATTTTTTATTGGTGGGAGACTTCAACATGTGTAATATTAAATGGCACAAGGACGCTAACGCTCTCTACTTATCCCCAACTTCATATGGGGGTGTTATCAGCACAGAATTTTTGGATGCAGTGGCTTACTGTAATCTTTACCAACATAATCATATATCTAATTTAAATGATACAATTCTAGACTTGGTATTAAGTAATGGTTTGGGATGCGTTACGGTTGCTCTTGCGGTAAGTTTCTCACCACTACAAGACAAACAACATCCACCTTTGAATATTAATGTAGAAATTGTATCCGAACGTGAAATGAAACCATGTTCCACCCCTACATTAAATTACCACAAAACTAACTACGAGGCTTTGAACGGGGATCTACGTTGCATTGATTGGCCTTCCATATTACAAGTATCACACACGGTCGACAATATGGTGGATGTATTTTACGACCGGATCAGATTCTTAATAAATCAATATACTCCACTCAGTCGTAGGCGCAATGATTGTTACCCTGCATGGTACAGTCGTCCATTGCTTACAGCACTCAAACAAAAACGTAAATTTCATTCAAGATATAAAAAATATGGAAATTTGATGGACAAGTTACAGTTTGAAATAAATAGAAAACGGTGCGATACATTAATATCGGAATGTTACGCTAATTTTAAGCTGCATGCAGCAGAGCAACTTAAGCAGCGTCCTAAATATTTCTGGAAAATTTTCAAAGACAAAACCAGCAACTGTAATTTCTTACCTAATGCAATGACTCTCAATCGTGTAATGGCAAAAGGGGGACAGGAGATTTGTGAATTATTTGCTCAACACTTCCGAAGCGTTTACAACTCCCACGTCGGAACCCAGTCTACAGTTGATCTACCTTATAATACTAACATGTCGTGTTGCGGTGCACCATTCAGCCACTGTAGAGTCGACGAGAATGAAGTTCTAAAGCAGTTAAAGGGATTGGATATTAATAAGGGTCCCGGACCGGACTTGATACCAGCTATTTTCTTAAAGAACTGTGCGGACAACCTAAGTAAACCACTAACTATAATTTACAATAAATCACTCCAAAGTGGCGTATTTCCTAAACAGTGGAAATTGGCACATCTAACTCCAATTCACAAAGGAGGCAGGGTGGAGGATGTGGCTCAGTACCGACCAATTTCTATTTTATCGGGATTTGGAAAGGTATTAGAGGCCATAGTGAACAAAAAGCTTTTAGCTCATTTTCGCGAGTCGATTGATCTAAATCAACACGGTTTCTTACCATGCAGGTCTACTTGTACTAATTTGACTGGTTATATATGCGATATTGTGGATACCATGGACAAGGGTGGGGAAATTCATTCCATATACACCGATTTCAAAAAAGCATTTGACCTGGTTGATCACAGCATCCTTTTGAGAAAACTTGCGAATTTGGGTATTCATGGATCGTTACTGCGGTGGTGTGAATCATATATACGAAACCGTACTCAATTGGTACACCTTCGCGGATTTAAATCTAGG
Source organism: Eilema griseolum (assembly GCA_963662185.1). Lineage (NCBI taxonomy): Eukaryota > Metazoa > Arthropoda > Insecta > Lepidoptera > Erebidae > Eilema > Eilema griseolum. The sequence goes on from OY759254.1 coordinate 3,068,316, forward strand.
GTATGTGCTGTTCCTTCTGGAGTTCCTCAGGGATCTCATCTAGGGCCCCTTCTCTTCTTAGTTTTTATTAACGATATTAAACATGTTATTAGCTCCAAATTTAGATTATATGCCGATGACTTGAAGATCTATCGAGCTATAAGTGACCCTAATGATATAACAACTCTTCAATCGGATATTGATGCAGTGGGTGAGTGGTGTACACAGAATAACATGATTCTAAACTTAGCAAAATGTTATCACATAAAATTCACAAGAAGAAGGTTACCGTCTCAAGTAACTTACGTTATTAATAACGTCCCTCTCGAGGAAGTGACTACTATTCGTGACTTAGGTGTTATTCTGGATAGCACATTAAGTTTCAGGTGTCACTACGACAACATCACTAGCAGAACATCGAGACTTTCTGGCTTCATTAATAGACAAATTAAAATATTTAAGCAACCAAGTCTCACCATACTTATTTACAACACTGTTGTTAGAGGAATTCTGGAATACTGTAGCATTGTTTGGAGCCCAGGCTATCAGGTACATGTTGACAGAATAGAACGCATACAGAAACGTTTTTTATACTGCTTATCATATAATAGCAACATGTGTCGACAGTTACCATCATATAAACAACGTCTCTCATTTTATGAAATGGATCAACTGAGCACACGTCGAAAGGTCGCCGATGTAATGTTCTTGTACAAGCTCATTCATGGTTTGGTGGACTCTCCGGATGTCCTTGAGCGTGTATCACTGTCCGTTCCCCGTAGCGAGAGTCGTTTGAGCAATCGTAGAACTTTTCATTTACCACATTTTAAAACTAATCTTGGCCAGCACTCTCCGATCTATCGCATGAGCGCTTCAATGAATAACATTCGTAATGATATCGATATATTTATTCGTTGCGATTCTTTGGCCTCTTTGAGAAAGAAAATAGCTTCAGTATTTAACTGCGAATTGTGATTTTTTGTATTACTTTATGATTTACATATTTTGTTTTTTTTTTTATGTATAACTCTGTTAGTGACTTTTGGTATTAAAGTAGCATTTATATAGCGAAATATTATAGAATGTAATGTCTCTCATGTTCTGAACATAACATAACCTTACTTTGCATGCTGTGTTCGCATCAAGTAGAATACAATCGCGCTATGACTTTTGTAAATTGTACTATAACATATATTTATTACTGGTTGTATTTAGTTTTGTGAACCAAATAAAAAAAACTATCATGGTCACTCACATCAGTATCACGGAGGAACAGCTCCGAAATATCGGAAACTCAAAATAATGAAACATGGTAAATATCCCGTTTATTCTGATACTGATACAAAATACCAATATGTGAACTGTAGGTACGTTGACCTATTTTTTCTTGCGTTAACACAAGAAACCTAACGCGAAGGGTGAATGGCATTACCCTTCTAACCTATATCTAAGTATCCATGTCGGGGCGCGCGGTGTCCACGAGCTCGTTTCGCTCGTACCCGCGGCGGCGGTGTCAATAGAATATTCGTAAAGTACGTTTCCTTTATGCTTTTTGATCAATATCCCAAATAACTATTAGACAAATAAACAATATGCTTTACAACTTTATGCATATCAATGTTATGAATAAAAACAATAGGATATACAATATTTATACTAAATAACACAGTATGCTAAAACCAATTATGGCACACTATTATTATGACAAAGAAAATTATGCTTAACTTATTATGACAATTTAAATTAGGACAAAAACTATTATGAGAAAAAATGGGATCCGCATTGCATGCGCTCGACCTTGGTAGAGATTTTTATTGGTCGGTCGGACGTCACTAGTGATCATCCAATGACAATCTATCAAGGTCGATTGGGGTAGCAACTCTGTGCTCGACGCTATATGCTTAGAGAATTACACAGGTGGTAGTTCAGTTATTACCCTTAGAAAGGGACCCTTTCCCATATAAAAACTTTTTAACACTTTGTCCATTAGATGCAGTATCTGAAGAGGAAGGCATCGGTGCCGTAGACCCAGTTCTGTGCGAAAACTCTTTATCGGCAGAGGAACTGAGCACGCTGCAGGATCTGGCGGAGGCTACCAGGCTGGCTGCCAGGATCACTGATACTCCAGCTAACATCATGAATGTCGACCAGTTTATTGAAGTTAGTATGAAGGGTTATTTATTTAGGTACTAAATGTTGCCCGTAATTCCGCTCACGTGGCATTCTAATACCTATTCCAGGGATAAAAGATGCTACTGCTGGACATAGGCCTCTCCCAATGCTGGCAGGTTTTGGCCTACTGTTGCCACGATAGCCAGACGGGTTGGTACAGGGTTTTATTTCGAGTTTTCCTTCTCTCGCAGTGATATCGTCTGCGTATTTTTCCGTAAGTCGCCTCTTACGACACCCGTCGAATGAGATGGGGTGTTAATACTTATATTCTTTCTCTGTCACCACATGTATAAATATTAGGTATCCTATTTACATTTTCATACTGTAATCTATCACTTTAAATTGTGTATTTGACAAATTTCGGAAACCTATCTTAAACGATGTAGAAATTTATTTAAAACCTGTTACACACTCCTCTGTCACAATTTTACCGTGAAACTTTATTAATTAGAAAAAACACATTTTCACTTTGTTAGAATAATAAGCGCGCGAAAAATCACAAGTCACGTGACATTCTGCGCGTGACGTCATTAAATAATATCTATGAAAAGACTAACCAACGAAAGTTTCCGTTACGCTAAGTAAAATTTGTATAGTTACTTTACGCGAACCGTAAATTTTTTGCATTTTACCTCACGTGTAATACAGATGAAAATCTCAATAATATTTTATAAAATACGTTTTGAATAGTTACTATTTAAATATAAGTTATTTGATTCGATACATTTAATTTTTTTTTGTAAAAGTTGTCAAATACCCAATTTGTTCAGTTGTGACGCCAAGAAAATGTATGTTTGTTACGCGACATCAAAGCCAATTATTATCAATTTTTTCCCTCACAGGTAGCGTGCAAAGTAGCCAAGGAGCTTGACGTCAAAGAGCCCACAATCATTCGAGGCGAGGAGCTCAAAGCTAAAGGCATGGGAGGTATCTACGGGGTAGGCAGAGCTGCGGAGAACCCCCCAGCCTTGGTGGTACTGTCCTACACCCCGCCGGCTGCTACGGAGACCGTGGCGTGGGTGGGCAAGGGTATTGTGTACGACACCGGCGGTCTTAGCATTAAGGCAAGGGTAAGTTGTGTCTTTTTACTATGTATGTTTAATTTGGAAAATGGATTTGGTTATTTGAGCGGTGTTCTTCTTTTTTTAATACCAGTAAGTTGAGCAACACAGCTTAATTACTCGTGTGAGGTAGAGAGAAGGAGGAGGGAGGTTCAGGTTATTATGTGCGGTGGTACAACGTTTACAAGGTCCAATTGGCACTCTTTTTATACCAAAAGCACTGATATGACTACCATGATGCAAAAGTGGTTACCGTGGCCTATGGACGTGTGTAACACCAGAGGAGTTACACTCGCGCTGCCGACCCTGTAAGTACAGAGTTTCTGTGCCGTCAGTGTAGAAGACAAACCAGGACAAGCCTTTAGTCTTCCCATTAACAGCACAAATTCTCCAGTGAGCTCTGGCTACCCTACACACCGGCGCGAACACAATACGAGGTTATTATGACCGCGGTATTCTGTAGGGCGGAGGTACTTCCCCAGTACTGCTCAACTGGACGGAATTACCGTCATGTCCTACCTTCTTCGTCCAACTGAAACTTCGTAAAAAATTAATCCATTCAAAGCTGTATGAATATAGTATAGTACATTTCTACCCAAAAAAAAAACTGTATACTGATGTTACGTTATTATCAAGTCAATAACGAAACCGCAATTCTTGAGCAAGTGTTAAAGTTATTGAATAAGACACTGTGTACTTTTCCACTATATTTTATTTTTTTCCTGAACGGTTTCACCTCACGGCAATCTCAAAGGTTTGTATTAATACAAACCTAGCGTAAAAAATAAATTACAGTGGAAAAGTATAAAGCGTCTTATTCAATATGTGTGTAGTAAGTTCCACTAAGCGCCGTTAATCAACAGTCGCCGTAAGACGTATATATGTATAGAGAAATTTGGATGGTTTCAGGCGAAGGTTCGGTGGCTTAGTAGTCGGAGCAATCCCCCTATGAGGGAACGATCGTGGGTTCGAGTCCCGTCTGGACCGATTAAACTTTTCTATCTTAATCGAGTATTAACAATTGTTGAAGTTAATTTGTGTTATCGTCTTTTTTCATGTCAAGCTAATTTATATACGTCAATATGTAAATGCTATCCCAGTGGTGCCCAGAGTAGAATTTGGACCACCCCATCTCTTCCAATGTGGTGTCGTACAAGGCGACTGAGGGATAGGGATGTTTAATATCAGACAGATACATACAGCCCAGACTCAGCCTCAGATGCATGGCTCGAGTCAACAATAGTGCTTGCAAAACGGCTGTAGGTTCACCCCCTATTACGTGGACCCGAATTCAATGATTGTGGAAATGTTGGTGTTATTTCACTTCTGCTTAACTCTCCGGGGATAAGGGCATGATTATATGTATGTATAATTTGTGTGTGGCAGTCGTCGATGGTGGGCATGAAGGGCGACTGCGGAGGTGCGGCGGCGGTGCTGGGCGCCTTCGCCGTGGCCGTGAAGGCGCAGCCCCGCGTGAACCTGCACGCCGTGCTGTGCCTCGCCGAGAACGCCGTGGGCCCGCGCGCCACGCGGTGAGGGGCCCCAGCTTTGTGCTACAGCACGACGTGTCCAAACGGCCATCTTAGCGTTCCACAGCTAGAGCTACTCAAATACCCAATTTTGAAAATAACAAAGGTACAGGGAAGCGGGCCTCAAGCTCCAAAGTACGAACTTTAGTTGCGACTAGGTTTTGAGGAGCCTAGTCCGTGATATATACTAGCTATAGTAGCTATAGTTGTGGCACGCTGTGATGGCCGTTTTGACACGACTGGTTTTGCTTGTTTTCTCTTTTTTGGTGCGCTAATAATATGAATACACTAGGTCCTAAATTTGAATAAATTTGTGCGACTTACCGCCTTAATTCGCTGGTACAACAATAGTACCAACCTAAATTATAATAATTCAAAGATATATGCTGAAACAATAGAATTTAAAAAAATATTTTTCAAATAAAGAATGTGGCGAATTCCATCAAAGTGAAATCAAAGACCAATCTTATAAGAAAAGGTCAACTCACCAGAAATAAAGTATTATCCTATATTAGGATCATTGTGAAGGTACAATATAAAATCCTTCAAAAAAAATTTTGACCATCCTAGCGGATCGTTAGGAAGAAAGGTGACCTGACACCTTACGTCAAAATGTCATTCACTTCGCGTTTCGAAACTCCTTCGAAACTCAAAACAAATTTCGTTCAAAAATTAGAATGAAAACCTGTGTGACAACGTTCGAAAAGTACGTCGTTTTTTTTTTTTCAATTCAATTCAAATGCTTTATTGTGAAACAGGTACAAATATGGTCTTTTTACATAAGTATTACGTTACAATAGTATTTATAAATTCAAGAGAATCCCAACGTCCTCTTCCCTGAGGATCTCAGGACGGGAGTTAGGAAAATACCAAGTGTAAACTTGTGAAAAAAAACTTTTTAAAAGCATAATATATATATTAGAAAGTAGCTACCGATTTTTATGTTCACTTAAATGATGTATCTATTAATAAAACGTCATTGGGCAGACAGTAGCGGTCTACCATCTTCCACACTCGTTTTAACGCGTCTAACTAACTAACTACCCACATTATCACTTTGCACTCGATCGTAACACACAATACAATATTTGGTTTTGTTTTTACCAGGCCGGATGATATCCACCAGCTGTATTCAGGACGTACTGTCGAGATCAACAATACTGATGCTGAAGGTATGTTTACTGATGCTTCTTTGAAACTATTAAGCTTCATTTAAATGAATTTCTATCACACAATAATAAATAGGGGTTTAATTAAACTAAGAGGGAATCTGTCGACGTACAAAAAAAATTAACATATTGTCATGTCAACACATAACTCTTATTGTTATGCTTCGTAGTAGTCGGTTAACAATCTCAATTTTACGAATGATAATGTTGTGTTGCAGGTCGTTTGGTGTTGAGTGACGGAGTGGTGTACGCGTCAAGAGATCTGAAGGCCAACACCATCGTTGATGTAGCCACTTTGACTGGAGCACAGGTAACAATAATAAAAGACAACAGAATTCAGGCTCTGCTAGACTTCCGCCATATCCTTCTAACCTAAACTTTCTATCGGGACTATTTTAGGGCCTTCGTTCTCCCAACTCAGTTGTCTCCATCCTAGCTATACTATTAATGGTCCTATTGGGAATTTATATCTCATTAGTTTTTTGCAGTCAACTATCAGTCTGACTATGTAACGGTTGAACTTAAATGTTTTCCGCGACGTGCGGATTTGGAAAGTCTCTGTGAAATCACGCTAAACTTCTTCGTACAGTAACATGCGTATGTCCCCACAGGGCACCGCGACCGGCAAGTACCACGCGGCGATAGTGTGTAACGACGCGCGCTTGGAGGAGCTGTGCGTGTGGGCGGGGCGCGTGTCGGGCGACCTCGCGCACGCGCTGCCGTTCGCGCCCGAGCTGCACTTCACCGAGTTCACCAGCTGCGTGGCCGACATGAAGAACAGCGTCGCGGTATGTACCTGCACCGCGCATGCGGCCATTGGCACTGCGACGTCGGGCGACCTGCGCACGCGCTGCCGTTCGCGCCCGAGCTGCACTTCACCGAGTTCACCAGCTGCGTGGCCGACATGAAGAACAGCGTCGCGGTATGTACCTGCACCGCGCATGCGGCCATTGGCACTGCGACGTCGGGCGACCTGCGCACGCGCTGCCGTTCGCGCCCGAGCTGCACTTCACCGAGTTCACCAGCTGCGTGGCCGACATGAAGAACAGCGTCGCGGTATGTACCTGCACCGCGCATGCGGCCATTGGCACTGCGACGTCGGGCGACCTGCGCACGCGCTGCCGTTCGCGCCCGAGCTGCACTTCACCGAGTTCACCAGCTGCGTGGCCGACATGAAGAACAGCGTCGCGGTATGTACCTGCACCGCGCATGCGGCCATTGGCACTGCGACGTCGGGCGACCTGCGCACGCGCTGCCGTTCGCGCCCGAGCTGCACTTCACCGAGTTCACCAGCTGCGTGGCCGACATGAAGAACAGCGTCGCGGTATGTACCTGCACCGCGCATGCGGCCATTGGCACTGCGACGTCGGGCGACCTGCGCACGCGCTGCCGTTCGCGCCCGAGCTGCACTTCACCGAGTTCACCAGCTGCGTGGCCGACATGAAGAACAGCGTCGCGGTATGTACCTGCACCGCGCATGCGGCCATTGGCACTGCGACGTCGGGCGACCTGCGCACGCGCTGCCGTTCGCGCCCGAGCTGCACTTCACCGAGTTCACCAGCTGCGTGGCCGACATGAAGAACAGCGTCGCGGTATGTACCTGCACCGCGCATGCGGCCATTGGCACTGCGACGTCGGGCGACCTGCGCACGCGCTGCCGTTCGCGCCCGAGCTGCACTTCACCGAGTTCACCAGCTGCGTGGCCGACATGAAGAACAGCGTCGCGGTATGTACCTGCACCGCGCATGCGGCCATTGGCACTGCGACGTCGGGCGACCTGCGCACGCGCTGCCGTTCGCGCCCGAGCTGCACTTCACCGAGTTCACCAGCTGCGTGGCCGACATGAAGAACAGCGTCGCGGTATGTACCTGCACCGCGCATGCGGCCATTGGCACTGCGACGTCGGGCGACCTGCGCACGCGCTGCCGTTCGCGCCCGAGCTGCACTTCACCGAGTTCACCAGCTGCGTGGCCGACATGAAGAACAGCGTCGCGGTATGTACCTGCACCGCGCATGCGGCCATTGGCACTGCGACGTCGGGCGACCTGCGCACGCGCTGCCGTTCGCGCCCGAGCTGCACTTCACCGAGTTCACCAGCTGCGTGGCCGACATGAAGAACAGCGTCGCGGTATGTACCTGCACCGCGCATGCGGCCATTGGCACTGCGACGTCGGGCGACCTGCGCACGCGCTGCACTTCACCGAGTTCACCAGCTGTAGCAGCAATTGGCACTGCCATACCGCCTGGACTGATTGGAACCTATTTAGCTGAACCTGGTCTTAACAAAACCTCAATAATTTGACTAGGAAGTGTCGCCGTGCGTTTTAGTCAGTTCGAGTCCGGCGTAACCTCTCCCACCGTCTCGCACGCTGAAAAAAGCTTATGGTCTTCTATCCCATTTTACCTGAGTTTCTTACTGGTATCTTGTCAGTATAACTAACTTACTGTACTAGCGAAAAAATCATTATTAGTTGGTTTATTTACTTTATTTAACATTAATGACATTTTTGATATAAACATGTGATTTTTGTGTGCCTAAACAGAAGATTACTCAGAACCTCGTTCGTCTATCAGGAGAAGTATCGACTTGCAAGTAATGGTGGCTTGTGTCTTGAAAAACCATCAAACAAGCTTTCACAAAATATACAATAATGTTAACGAGTGTAAAACTCACCGGGGTATATTCATAATGCTTATTGTTTTTGCTGAGCAACCGATAGGGCGGAGATACTTCCCCAGTCGGACTGCTCAATTGGGCGGAAATACCGCCGTGTCCTAGCTCCTCAATATTTTTTATTTCATTAACATTATTGTATATCATGAATAATAAGAGTTTAAAAGTTAATTTAGCAAGATTTCGAACACCAATATAGTTGTTCCAATACTTGTGACATTATAACTTTAATGTAAAGTATGTAAACGGATGTAAAACGGTCGCGTGTGGTTGTGCGTGGCAGCAGGACCGGAACAACGCGCAGCCGTCGTGCGCGGGGCTGTTCATCCTGGCGCACCTCGGGTTCGACTTCCCCGGCAGGTGGCTGCACGTGGACATGGCCTCGCCCTCGCACTGCGTACGTACACACCTACTCACCTACATCTTTATACCTTATATTATTATTATTAAAATTATGGACGAGCAGCATGTTTGCTGATATGTCCACTTCATGGTGTTGGAGTACATTCAGTCCAGTCCATATCTCTTTTATTGTTTGTTTTGTACTGTAAGCCATTCATCCAAGCGACACTTAAAGGTCGTTAGCGTAGCAGCTGACACCACTTCCTCGGGCAATTTGTTCCACAGTTGCACAATGCGGACAAGCCTATGGACGTGTGCAACACCAAGAGAGTCACACTCGCGCTGCCAACCTTGTAAGCACAAGGGTTTCTGTGCCGTCAGTGTAAAATAAAAAGCAGGACAAGCTTTTGGTCTTCCCACAGACAGCACAAAAACTCTCCAGTGAGCTCTGGCTACCCTACTCACCGCTGGGAACACTACACGCGGTTATTATGGCCGCGGTATTCTGTAGGGTGGAGGTACTACCCATGTCGGACTGCTCAATTGGACGGAAATACCGTCGTATTCTGCATAACTAACATTGGTAGTTTTGGCGTCAACACAAAGAAGATTGCAGCTGCGTTATTTTATTTTCCGAAATTGATGTGAATTCGAATTTTTATATATAAAAATAGTGGATTTGTACCCCTCGTTTTCACCTAAGTATAAAACATGTATTTGACAAGTTGCAATATGTTACAGGCTACAGTGTGAACGCGAATGTGTTTTAAGTATACTTTTTTATAACTTGTTGGCTACACATAAAACAAGTATTATGTTTTGATTAGTCTTCAAAAGTTTACAACTTGTTTCGTGGTGTAAACAAGGGGTAACCATTGGATCCTGAGAGTCGAGTAGAAGTGACCAAAGATATTGTTCTCCTTTGCAGGGAGAGCGCGCTACGGGCTACGGCGTAGCTTTGTTGACAGTGCTGTTCGGTGCGCACACGAACTCACGCCTCTTGCGCGCGCTCGCCCCGCCCGCACCCTGAACACACACACACCCTCATACACAAACACACACACACACACACTCACACATTAAACATCAGTTGCAAAATATGCATATTCGAAAAGAAAGCCGACAATACTGGTAGACAGAATTCATCACCCAATAAAATTAAAAATAAAAAGACACTGTATCCTGAAAACCTCAACGCATTACTGCAAAACTAATTTAGTGACTTACCAATACTAACGGTATTCACAAAATTTTTTTTAAATAGATTATTGAATAAGTAATTTCGAGAAATATATGTTTCTTTGCCACTATAGTGCACTAAAAGCTAATCAATATAGTACATAAATGTTGAAGTACGCATTAAAACGATCTGAAGTATCAATACATATTAATATTCTCTGATGAGAGATAGATATAAATACTGAGACAAACAGATAGATATAAATACACAGACATAAATACAGATACTGAGACATATAAATAATAATATTAAACCTATATACAAAGATTGGGCATCTGTTTTGCTCAACAGTGTATTGATTCAATATTAATTTTTTCATAAAAAATGTGAAATTAGTGAATAAGATAAGATTTTAATTTCCAATTCAACATACCATTACTGAATATGTAAAACACTTTTCCAATTTAATTCCTTAAAAACTGTTTTACTTATTGCTCGGGACGTATATCTTGGACATAAAATGTGCACAAAATGTTCTCTATACGCGAAGTACTCCTTCCTTTGGTATCTTATCAGAATAGCGCGGGGTGCTTCGGCAGTAGACGAGCTCAAATTCACCAGGCAAGATCTGCCCTCAACTGGGCCTCGTTTGTCTCGCAATTTATGTCCAAAATACTTGTCCCGAAGTATACTAAACAACCATTTTGCCGCCATAATTTTCTCTTAGGCGCTTAGGTATTCCAGAAGAACAGCTGTCAATCGACTCTCACAATGAGAATAGAACATCTATGTAGGATAAATACAAACTGTCCTCAGGTCTAGTTTATAAATCTACATTCAGGACTGAGCCTATTCTAGAATAACGTTCAGTCTGACTAAGACAGACAGACAATCTTAATCTTCAGATAAATCAAGAGAACTCAGAATTCTGATTTCTAGAATACGAAATTGAAATCGTTATTTTTTTATTGCCAATATCATTAATTTCTAAAATGGAATTTTAATTATTGCCAGAACAAAATTGGCAGTATTAATGATTTTTTATTAAACTCTGTAAACAGAAAGATCTAGTGTATTTTGGTATCTAGATCTAAAAACTATTGTTATAAAAATGATTCATTTCTATGAAATTATTTAAAATAGTCTGCATTTCACTTCAAAAGAGAGGATCTTTTGGTTAAGTTTGCTGTTTATAAGCAAAAAGTTTTAATGCGTATCCATTGTCAAATTGTGTATTCATTTTATAATATTCTTAACGTTAAGTTAAACTTAGATTATTGAGCATAATATTTTGTTTAAGAACATCAAAGATTGCTAAATTCTGTTGAAATAAGATACAAACATAGTATAATCTGCCTTATTTGGCTTAGTGGTAAAAAGCAATACGTCGCAATTGACAAATAAAACGGAATATAATTAAATTTTAAACTTACAAATGTGTATTTAGGTATCGCGAACGCAGTCACCGCATACCAACAAGTGGGCTTGTTATTATATGAATATATTTAAGGTCGGCATCACGAGTGTGATATCCCCTTCTCAGTAACCTATCTGCAGTAACCCCTTTCCCTCAAGTGGCCCGCGTGCTTGTTTGCTAAGTGTTTTAAATTCTAATATTTTCAAAAAGCAATAATTACGAGAAATAATTTAAGCTGGCAGTCCTCGTATACAAATATTGCTAAATCTCGTCGTTTTCATAGTTTAGTTTCAATATACAAGCATTTAAATGGTCATATGCGTTCGTGAATAGCAACCAGGATAATATAATAATATATGGCTATACTTAGACAGTAATACTAACATTTCAATTGTAGGTACAAATATATTTAACGAAAATAGAATTGTAATACTTAGACATCGCTAGTATGGACTCCTTTACTAAGTTTTGACTACCATGTTAGTCAAATCCTTATACAACATTACAATAAGTACCACAACATTACAATAAGTACCTAGGTAATAATGTTTCATTTACGATAATATATAGAATTATTAGCGCAGTTACCTGTTTTGACAGACAATATTATTGACGAAACCGTCCTCAATACGTATTTCTATATGCAATTTTACTCCATAAACAAGTATAATAAATAATTGAGGATGTAACTATTAACTGTTATAATATATCAATTGTTTTTTTTTATACATTTTCCCTCTATATTGAAATAGACGCCATCTTGCCTGAAGCAACGTTTGCTCGTTTTTTTTTTTAAACAAGCAAAGGTCGCTCATTGATATAATGCCTTAATAAAATATGTACCGAATATTTATTAGTAGCTAATTTGCAATACAATGCCTTAGTAGTCTCAGGATGTTAATCAATTAGTGTAAATATACCTAGTTAATTGTTGTTGAAATATGTACAAACACTAATGGGATACATAGTACCATTAATAATAATAATTATATACTTGTATGAGGAAATAGCGTTGTTGTAACTACCATTATTAATATAGGTACCTAGTTAAAATGTAACTGAAAGCAATATTATCACTTATTGTATTTTCCTCTAGGAGGACCACGTTATTTGCGAATGTATAAAATAATTAGCGATAAGCAAAATGTGTTCGTTAGAGCCAAAACACTAAGCCATAATATTTTTATATTTATTTAATAAGCATTTTGTTTCAATTAATAAAACTGTTATCATAGTATTTGCAACACAAAAGAAATAACCGTTTTTTTAGTAATCATTATTGTTAACTTTTGCAAAATAAATATGGCGAAATACTAATATTTTGGTGTTTTATTTCTGTGTACATTGTTTCCACAAGAACAAGGTAACCACTTTCCATCAGATGTGCTTGTCTGCCACCTAAGTTGTATAAAAAAGACGCGGAACAGGTTAAACAGCTTAACACATCACGGGTAATACGACATATGTCTGATCAGTTCTTCAGTTTTCCATAACTCTCCTAAAACCTGAAAAAAAACCTAAACGGCTGGCGAAACGGTTTTAAGTCGGGTGCATGTTACAAGTATGTACCTATATCCCGCACAGTACGGGAGAATAAATGAAACGCCTATTGTATACAGTGTTCGTTTCCTGCTCAGTGCAAATATTTGTATTCATGAATATTGCTGTTTGCATTGGTTTTTCGTACCTCGAAAGTACGTTCCGGTTGTCATACGAACATCTACGGCAGTTGTTACGTGTAGCTGGAGCCCTAAAAAGGCTAACTGCAATACTTCGATATCGCCAATGGCTTGAGGTCAGATGTCGCTTGACAGAAAATACCGAATATCCGCCAAATCCGCAGTTAAACTGGAAAGGCGGACACCAGAGGTGAAAGCTCCGGATGCAACTAGAATTAACGCTAGGATGAAGGAGAGAAGTGATGATACACATGTAGGAAAAAAAAGCGTAATGATGTTTGGTTAATGTATGTATTTATTTTAATTCGTTTACCAATAATGCTGGGTAATAAATAACACTAGTCAATGTATATAAAAGCCAGTTAACTCCAAATACTTTTGTATACAATACATTGTAAATTTTCGACTCAGAAAAATACATGTAGACAAAATAATAAATGCACTTATCGCGCCCTATACATGGCAACATTCACTAAAGATTTTTTGGCAAATCCTTACGTTACACTAGCGAGTATAAATTGCACAAAAACTTTAAAAAATAAATTATTGAAACATTACAATTTCCCTAAACAAAAATACAACCAAATATTAATTTAGTAAATAAATAAATAGATTTCTTCCGGTCAAAACATCAAGAGATGAGTAATGCAGAACTTACTTAATCAAACCAGTACAAAATTTTAAAAAATATAAGCACTCCCTACTCAAAAAAATTTTTTTGGGCCTGATGATGGCCTAATAAAAAAGTTAGGTAGGTACATACCATAGCTTTGAATTTAATTTATTTACTACGTTCATTACTACTTAAGTAGACATAACGAAGCTTTTAAATCAAATTCAAAGCTTTAGTATATTTTAGGATATAAATTGTTGTGCAATTCATAAATCTCTGATGCCAGTCCCATAGTTCGCTCCACCTGCCCTATTCAAAGCATCTTTGAATTGATCGATGTCTATTTCGGATTGATTTTCCAATTGTAATTCGACTGCAAAATTCTGAAACAAAATGATAGAATGTTTAATATGAATAATTATTTATTATATACATACAATAGAAATTATGGAACATAATTTTAGTCACAAAGTGGCAATAGTTCGTGAAATCGACGTAGCGAGGCTGCACCGTAATTTAGAGATCGATGCGATAGTGTAATCGCGGGAAACGGAACGATGTGATGTCAAATAAAAAAAGGACAAGGCGCGCGCTAACTAGCTGTCATAAGTGTCAAATAAGTGAACGGTTAGAGAGATCGTTTTAATAAAACCGGCAAATAATAAACAAAACATGGAAGAGATACAAAATAAAGTACCGTGCAGAGAGGAGCAATTGAACGACTTATTTGATCTCCTCGGCGAAGGTGACGAATGTTTGCCTTGTTCTATATTTATCAGCGGTAGCATGGCGACTGGGAAAACATTCTGCGTTAACTCTGTACTGCAATATTTAAACTATAAACATGTCGTTATTGACTGCATCGAATGTTATTCAGCTAAAATCATGTACGAAAGTATACTATCAGGTTTAAACGATGAGGAGGAGGACATAAAATGTGAAACATTGATGGATCTTACGAACAATTTGAACAGGCTACAGAACACGGCCAGTGGCTATGAACCTATTATTATAGTGTTCGACAGGGCGGAGAGACTTCGCAACATGGATCATAACATTATGAGTGCATTTTTACGACTACGCGAATTGTGTACTTTAAACATATGTACAATATTCTTAACTCATTTAGTTTATGAGAATTTTTATTTCAAAATGGGTATTCGTGAGCCAATTAAACTATTCTTCCCGAACTACAACAAAGAGGAATTGTTTAAAATAATATTCCTCCAGCAAAAAGGTTTCATTCAACACCTTTTAACAGCATACAATGTTGATAACAATATCAAATGTGAATTGGAGAAACCAGAGTTGTTTGCAAACTTTCTCAATGCATTTCTGAGTGTATTTTATAGACCGTGTCGAGATTTGATTGAATTACAACACATGGCACGTGTAAACTTCACAAAATACTGTGAGCCAATAATTAAGAATGAAATTCGAGCTTCAGATTTGACAAAACTCTGGCGTCACATATCACCTGTCCTCAAATCAAACTTAGAACTATTGTACCTGAGAATCAGTGATGCTCAGTCTGTCAAACCTTCACCGGGCAAAGAAAATGAGGAGTTACAATATTTATCCACTCAAACCTTCGAAAATACTTTAAAAGATGAACTTACATCAACTAAGACATTTGCGCAGAGCTTTGAGTTGCCATATTACGCTAAATTCCTACTAATCGCTGGATACTTAGCTAGCTATAATCCTCCGAAGGAGGACAAACGGTTATTTATGAAGAACCATGGCAAGCAACGTAAACGATTGCAGCAAGTCAGAGCAAAAGCGAAAATATCTGAGAAGTTGAACACGCAACTGGGACCAAAAATTTTCACATTAGACCGTTTACTGGCAATTTTCTACGCAATACTTGAAGAAAAGATTGGCCTCACAAGCAATTTGTTGGCACAAATAGCCACACTAGTTGAATTAAAGTTGATTGCTGGCAGCAAAGAGATCGACTTGGATACTGCGAAATATAAGTGTATTGTCGGTTATGATTTCATCTCAGCTGTTGCACAGACGGTCGGCTTTAACGTTAGGAAATATTTGTATGACTTTATGTGATCTGCATTATCAATTATGAAGCTATTTATTGCCATTTTAATATACTATTTTAAAAAAGAGAATAGTTTTTATTTATACATTCATTTGATAGTCTTTCCGTAACAAGTATTACAGGGTGAGATTCGTGAGATAGATCTTAGTAATAGCAAATTCTATTATCAATTCTGTAGTAATAGGGATCTAAGGGAATATTAGTAATTTTGGTTCTAATATTCTTGTGAATAAAGAAAATGTGGGTGCAAATTAATAATGTATATCAGTGTTGGTGTCTTATTGGTTAAGGAGTCGACCTTACGCCTCGGTAAGTCTATACTTAGGTATAACCTAAGTATAAAACATGTATTTGCCAAGTTGCAATATGTCACAGGCTAGTGTGAACGCAAATGTGTTTTATACTTGTTTACAACTTGTTGGCTATACATCCTATGTTCAGTGAACGAAAAAGTATCTGTAACAAGTATTGCGATTTTGATTAGTCTTCTACAAGTCTTCAACAAGTTTTTTTATAAACAAGTTTACAACATGTTTTGTGGTGTAAACAAGGGGTTACGATCGAAAGGTTCCGAGTTCGAATCCTGGCCATTAAACTAAGAACGTGAACCCACTCCTAGCACAAGCAATTTAACTTAGTTGGAGGGGTTGGCTGGAATATAATATATATAAGTGCTTTCGGTTGCTAATATTCTTTAAAAAACCTATACCGGGACTGTTGAAATTTGTTTACTGCCCTTCTCCCTAACAAACGAACTCTTCAGCTTTATAAAATTATGGATCTGAAGAGTTTGAAAATGCTAATCTCAAGAACAACTGGTTCGAATCGTGGCTACTTGGCAACATGGTAACTTACAGGCAACTTACTACTCAAGTCAGTGAGAAGCAGTAATCATGAATAAAGGTTTCTTCAGGGTCGGCAGCACGAGTCTAGCATCCCTGGTGTTGCATACGTCCATAGGCCACGATAACCACTTCCCATCAGGTGGGCCATGCCGTGCCACCTAAGTGGTATAAAAAAATGACAACAAATCCGGCAAATTAATATTAATTCAATCAATGCCACGGGCGAAGTTAAACTACTGCTATAACATAAACATTAACATAAACTCACGCCTATATCCCCAAAGGGGTAGGATACCAACCACATTTGGCCAGTTTAAGTTTACTACTGCAATAAACAACAAATAGGACACGGCGTTATTTTCGCCCAATTGAGCAGTCCGACTGGGGAAGTACCTCAGACCTACAGAATACCGCGGTTATAATAACTTCGTGTTGTGTTCCCAGCGGTGAGAAGGGTAGCCAGAGCTCACTGGAGAATTTGTGCTGTCAGTGGGAAGACTAAAAGCTTGTACTGCTTTGTCCTCTGCACTGACGGAACAGGGACTCTGTGCTTATAGGGTCGGCGGCGCGAGTGTGGCTACTCTGGTGTTACACGCGTCCATTGGCCACGGTAACCACTTTACATCAGGTGGGCCGTGCGCTTGACTGCCACCTTAGTGGTATAAAAAAAACAGATCTATTTCTTGTTCTAGTTTACTTAATGTTTGACATTGTCCCGATATCGTTAGTCACGGTCGGTCCACCTCCCGTCCTTCCTGCTCGGTCGATTTGAGTACGTACGACGATATTTCACGAATGTTATGACTCACAAAGATCATTACAAAAATAAACTGTTTGTATGAGGCGGGTGGGGCTCGGTAGATATGTGGTTTTTTATAAGATCGTCTATCTTCGTTGGTTATTCGATTATGACGGCGAATTTTCAACTTATACAAACAAAACAAACAAACTCACGCCTATATCCCCGAAGGGCAGAGGTGCTAGCACCCATATTTCGCCAGTTTATGTTTAGCCTATTGCCATTAACCGAGCACTTATAAACCTGCGATAAATACACACATAACTTCGAAAAGCATCGAAAAGTCATTGGTGTCACCCATACCACTAGGCTATACTTTCAACATATAATTCCATAATAATTTGATTATTGATTAAATTGAAGCGTCGGTAGCTCATTGGCAGAATTGGCCTTATGATGGTGAGGTTTCGGGTTCGAATCATGGCTTTTACACTGCCGACGTAAATCTACGTCTAATGTTAAAGTATCATAATTAAAAAACCGAAACAGGAATGGTTAATTCAATGTGCAATGGGTCTCATCACTTTTCCTTCAATTTCCACTACTACGTCAGTCTCGGCGCAAGAGTGCAAACTTCACTTTCCCGATTTCGGTGGGGGGGAATCCGTGGGGATTTCATGAACGCAAAAAAAAAAGTGGGTTTCCGCAAGAAAACATATCGGGCTTAGGGACCTGCTCTCTTCTATGGTCAGGAAGTCTCGAACAAGAGACATGTAATAGTAAAATGAATTGCAGAATAAAAATAGTCTGCAATGTTCGTACTTAATTAAAACGGAAACGATTCCTTTCAGCTAAGTGTCGCTCGACTGAGCACTGAAAGTTATTGCACAAAAAAATCATTAATGTTTAACTATTTCCGTATTTTTTTTATTGACAACATTGCTTAATTCTGTTTTGGCATCTGGTATCAATTTGAAAGTAAGAGTGATTTTATATAGGCTTCACCTCACCGGGATTAACGATGAACAACTTCATCGTATCTCAGACTCAAATCAAATAAAACTGCGCGATACTCCGTGTTGTGTGTTGTGTTAGAGAAGATTTTGGCTAAATATATTTATATGGCTACGGCGGCGTCATCCAGGGTACGACGGGTATCTCACCTGCGGCCCACACAGTCGGCGTGCGGTTTAGTCGGTTCAAGTCCGACATAACCTCCCCCACCGACCGCGGTATGGGGATGGAGATGATGGGGATTTTGCGCACATTAAAAAAAAGTAAACTACTATATCCTACCTCCTCCTACATTACCTAACATTGGTAGTTTTGGCGCCAACACGAAGATTTTATTTTCCGAAATTGATGTGAATTTGAGTTTTTATGTATAAAAAATAGTGTATTTGTACCCCTCGTTTTCACCTAAGTATAAAACACACAACCTAACAATAAATACCGTCGTGTCCTACCTCCTACCTACTGCCTTTAGCGTTGACTGCAGCAAGTGGAAAGATATCTCTACCTTTCTCAATGGGAAAGAGGCGTTAAAGAAGATGAAGAATGGCTATGTACTTACAGAGATGATGTCTTTGATGATAGCTTTGTCAGTGGACATTTTGGCGCGGTTGATGACAGACACGTTGGGCCCCACCCACGTCATAAACATGAACTTCTTGCGTTTTGACATCTCGTCGCCCATCTGCAACCTGGCAAACAACAAACATATATGTCAGATTAATTATACTGTTGATTGATGGCACTTGGTGGAATTTGTTGTTACACATACCTATTGAGAACTCTATAGGTATTTAAACTATCATGGTCACTCACATCAGTATCAAAATAAACGGGATGCGCAAAATCCTCCCCACCGGAGCCGGTGGAAGAGGCTATGTCGGACTCGAACCGAACATGTTTCATTGTTTTGAGTTTCCGATATTTCGGCGCTGTTGCAAGCACCATGATCACAGAGGGACTGTAGTAGTGGCGGTGAACAGAGAAAAAGTTTTTTCCTAGGAGTAATTATATCGATCTACCCTCTTTCGAGTTCTTTTACTTTAATATCGGAATTTTTTTATACCGGAAACTCAAAACAATGAAACATGGTAAATATCCCGTTTATTTTGATACTGATATTGAGAACTCACTTGTACTTTTCCACATATGTCAGATCTATACTAATATTATAAAGCTGAAGAGTTTGTTTGAGCGCGCTAATCTTAGGAATTAACTACTGGTTCAAAATGAATAATTCTGTGTTAAATAGCCCGTTTATCGACGAAGGTTTTAGGCTAAATATCATCACGATACTACTTAAGGGAGCGGAGCAGTGAACATAAATGTCAACAAATCCGGTAGATACTCATACATTTTTTTGTAAACTAAAGAAATACGGGCTCAAATAGATGATATGAGGCTTCAAAATATGGTATGGGCGAAGCTGGGGCGGGTCAGCAAGTAAAGAAATAAGTAAATGCAGCGTTCAGCTTTGGATTAGGAAGGAGAATGAGAACCCGATATCAGCTAAATTCTCACTCTCTAAAGCACAGCGCATGTCTACAGTAGCCTTGCGTAATTTTGAGTTTAAGTAAAACCATTGTCGACCATACTAAAGGGAAGGGCACTGCTTATCCTAGGAAAGCAGCTGGCCACTCACTGTATCACTGTTCTGAATAAATGAAATTATTTTTATTTATTTATTTACAGTTTGATATATTTCTAGAGTAGTTAACACCAAAATTGTTATTTTAATAGACAGTAGCGTTTAACCTTGCAATATTATATATCACTCCAGTTTTAGAACCGATGTGTCACTTATCGTTTGCGTATCCGATTTCGGTATGTTCCATTATGGAACTTAATGTGCGAAAGTTAAATCCGCAATTGCGGATTTTCATGGTCAATAAATTCAATAAATTAGCCCATCACAGTTCACTACTGGGCTTAGATCTCTCCCAAGACTTTGTCCAACTGTTTACACGCTGGATGGACGGGTTGGTACAGGGTTTTATTTCGTGCTTTTCTTCTCTCGAAAAAATATCACGTGCGTATTTTTCCGTCGCCACTTACGACACCCTTCGGATGAGATTGGGTGGTGATATTTGTATTCTATCAACATCACGGGTGTTGATGGTAAACCTGACTGAGCTCACCTGAGGTATCCGAACGCACGATCGTCATCGGAGAACTGTGTGCGGAATTCTGTGAAGTCGGAGCCGCGCGCGGAGCACACGATACGGGCGCCGTCGAACTTAAACACTGCCCTGGAAGAACAAAGGTACTCGTATTGTTGACCAAGTACATCTACGAACAGGAGAGGAATAATGATTAAGGGATCGGCATGCAAGCGAATCTCACGGGTCCCGATTCTATTAAGTTGTGTCCTAAAAAACCACCGTCATACCGGACCTCGGTTCTGCTAAAGTAAAACCATTGTTATACCAGGGCCGGATATAGGAGGGGACAAGCCGGTGCACGTGCCCCGAGCGGCAACAACAGGGGGCGGCAAATTTGCCCCGGGGGCGGCCTTTCGTCTGCAAGGTCTTATCGTATGTGACTACTCTATGGTAAGATGCAAGCTGCGCCCCCGGACCCGGCGTTGTCCCGGTGCCTCTGCCAGAGGTGCTCGGAGGCGTTATTAGCTCCCTGTTCCCGGCGGTGGCATGTGTTGACTCCGTCTCGGTCGCTTATGGCGCCCATTGTGGATGACTATGACGAGTCCGAGTTTGCCGCCGAAGCGGATCGTACGTACGATCGGACGTATCATTTAAAAAATATATATTTGGAGAACGGATGAAAATAATGAAACTCTTTTCATTTAATTTTGAACTTTAACGGTATAGAAATAAAGTCTAAAATTTAATGCCATTTTTGCAGTGTCTTTGGTATTACAGTGGTTTTTGCAGTGTCTTTGGTATGACAGTGGTTTTTATTGAATGAAATTGAGGGCCTACGTGAAAAATACCAGCCGTTAGCATTCTGTAGGTAGGTACTTATATAACGTGCTGTAATCCTGGTTCCCAAAGGGAATGCCCTAGGGATTTTCAGGGTAATTTCTTTTACCGAAGTTTTATGACAAGTATAAATAAAAATAACGTTACGTAGCCATGTTTTACGGCACATTAAATTAAATTACCGATCCCCAGAAACTCTCTTGCTTGCTCGCACAGAATAAATTCTAATCTAAAGCAAATTAAAAAAGGAAAGATAATCTAGTTCTAATATAGTTCTCTGAGTTTTTTGCTGGTATCTTCTCAGTAAAACTAACCTACCAAACCAGCGAAATTTACCAATGGTTTATTTTTACATTATTTAATATTTTATAATATTTCTTGACATCATTGTAAAAGTTTGACGTTCATATGTGCTCTTTATATGTGCCTAGACTGAATAAATGAAATTGATTCTTAGATTCTTAGTACTCACCATTCCGTGGGTGAATTGTCAGACCTTACATCATCGTATGCGGCGCGTATCGTGTCCCTGTCGAGTCCGGTGGTCATCGTCACCTGCAGACAAACATACATAACATTATTTCCCCAATTTATTAAAATTATTAGCTTTTGCCTGCAATCCGCTCTCGTGCTTAACGCGATCAAACATATCTAGTCCATGTCCTTGAACAAACAAGCTCCCGCTCTTTGTCCATTTCTTTACAAAATTTCATTAAGATTGGTTCAGCAGTTTAGGTGTGAAACCGTAACAGACAGACAGATAGACCAGAGTTAGTTTCGCATTTATTAAATTAAGTAGGTATTGAAGTAAATATAAAAAAAGAGGCCGCGTGGTTCCCGGCAGAGTAGAATTTGGACCACCCCATCTCTTCCCATGTGGTGTCGTACAAGGCGACTAAGGGATAGGTCTGTTTAACATCGAACAGATATATATAGCCCAGACTCAGTCTCAGATGCATGGTTCGAGTCAACAATAGTGCCCGGAATAGCCTCACCCCCTATTATGTGAGACGGAATACAATTTTTAGTGAAATGTGGGTGATAATTTCTCCTCTGCCTAACCCTCCGGGGATAAAGGCGTGATTATATATTTGTATGTATGTATGAAGTAAATATCGAAGTTAAAATTCAGCCAAATCCGCAGTTAGAGAGGAAAGCTTCAGCTGTGACAGTGTTGAGAGACAACGTCATTTGTCGATCGCCAGTGACGTCACCCAGTCCTACTAATGACAATCTATATCTAGGCTCTCTCAGCGCTGTGGTCTACGCTGTGTGCTTACAGAATTGCACAGCAGGTCGGACTGGGATTAACGTTACGATGAAAAAGGAGACTATTATACATGTAATTGAATATGGATATGAATTTAGAACGGATTGCAAAGGGCTGTCATAGTCATAGATAAAAATATGAATCATTTTAGTCTTTAATAAGCCGACCTAAATGAAGAAATGAAACAACATATTATGAGTAAGTTTCAGCTATAAATAAAATATAAAACAGATCCCCTTAGTCATGGTTATTAAGTAGGTAGGTACATACACATACTGTATTGTCATTTTGCATGATAATAAACTTATAAGGTACCTATTTGAGAAAAAACAAAAACACGTACCTATCCTAACGTTAATATATAATATAGCTGTTATTATGACATGTACAAGACGGTAGATAGCATTGCAATAGTAATAATATTTCATATTTAATAAAATATACCTAGCATAGAACAGAAGAAAAGTTATTTCGATAATCGCATTACACTTTGTCAAAAAAAATCCTGCTCAACTTGACTTATGTAAGGATAGAGTCAAATGACAGGCTGTTGTCTCTGCCTACCCCGGAAGGAAATAGGCGTGAGTATATGTATGTATTACCGTAAGTAAAACGAAAATCGACTTGGGCGAACGACAAAGGTAAAGGTAAGGTAGAATTAGCTGACGGAATCATCTGGATCTCATTAGAACCTAGTTTTAGGTAGCGAGCAAACCTATAAAAGTGCTCCATAATGTGTCTTTTTAATATATTTTACTTATGAACTTAGTTTATTAATATTTTTACGTTCAGAAACTCATTTTAATAACTAAAAACCGAAATTAAACCACTACTTAGTTATATAGAACACGTCAATTAGACTTTGCTTCGTCTGATGGTAAGCTGAAGCCAAATTCTCAGAAAAGAGGGTCACCATTACATACATATACCATGTTACAATGGTGATACTCAGCTTGAGGGCCTCATCATAGGTTTCTTCACCCGCTTAAAGGACCCGGGACAGTTGGAAGAAGGAAACACGTGAGCTGGTAATGAATTCCAGGCCTTAATGGTGCGACAAAGGAAAGAGTTACCGAACCGCTTGGTTCTTGAACGGATTTTCTGCATCGTGTGCGGGTGACATCTACCTTTTTAATTTTAGTTAAGTAACTTAATGAATGAACTATTGTTTGTAAATTATGTTTTAGTTAACGAGAAAACCTCTAAGATGCCAGCCTATTA
Source organism: Eilema griseolum (assembly GCA_963662185.1). Lineage (NCBI taxonomy): Eukaryota > Metazoa > Arthropoda > Insecta > Lepidoptera > Erebidae > Eilema > Eilema griseolum. The sequence continues at coordinate 3,092,212 of OY759254.1, forward strand.
CTACCTACTATAAAAGTTTTGTCATTAGGCTCAGAAGTCGTTTCATCCTTAAAATGAAAGTTGGTGTAGGTAGTTTTGCATTTAAAACTTTTCTTCTCTGTAAGAAGAACAGCGAGCCGCCCACGTCTGTGCAATCACTTTGAAACATTTCAACTGTCGGTGGCGCATTGTTTCTCTGTGCCTGTTTAAAAAAAATACAAATAGATGACGTGAGAAACGTCAGGCAGGTCCAAGGTAATTTATAACTATACTATGATCGCGTTAATTACCGTTAGCATTTTTGTATATCACGATATTAATAAGTTATTATTAGATGACGCGAGACAAAAATAGAGTGAATATCAAAATATTATATTTTATTGTTAAAAAGCTGGTACTGTTTACAAAACAATGATCATTAAGTCATCTATTCTGTGTTAAGTACCTACCTAGCCGTATTAATATTAATTTTAATCTGAAACTCGTTAGAAATTTATTTTTCAGATTTTTAACCATTATCTATTTTAAAATTAATATGTACCTAAAATGATATACTTAATACGAATCAAAAACTGTTATTGTAAATAATGAAGTGCACTTACATCGGTATTTTGAAATTTTATATACATATAGGTAGGTCACTTTTATAGAAAAAGGGCTAAGTTTTACTAATTTTTCAAATACAAATTTTCAAATTTCAGATTCAAATTCAAATTTATTTATTCTTTGCAAATATGGGTTAAATAGTTTTTCTTTTATTTTAATTTATATCAGTAGTATTATATTAGTTCATCTCAGAAGCACCCATAAAACCCGCATAGGATTATCTTGGGTGTGAGTGTACATTAAATTAAATTTACATAATCAACAATAATTATAATGATAAATACATATCAAACAGAAATATAAATAAGTTTCGTCGGTGACAAGAAATAGTAGGTAAGTGCAGAGTAGGCAGGTGTCGTCTTTCGAGTGTAAACCGACTGTTGAGTGTTGTTTACGATCGATGCGACGCTGCTAACTAATGTAGTACATACAGTAGGTATACAGTTTCGCCATATTCCACAATAATAGACATGCATCTAATAGCTAGATTAGGTTAGGAACAAATACTAAACAATAAACTGATATCTTACGTCTAGAAATTGTCATACTGTCCAATTATTCATATTTATACATTCCAGAATCCAAATCAAAATGTCATGGTACTTATAGCTACTTAAAAATCCTATGCGAAGTCATTTAGGTATACGAGCAGGCATCTCAAACGAGCTTTATTTTTCAAAAGAATATAGGTACTTACTTCCAACTTTGCTATGAAAATTATTCATAGCCATAATTAAATTGTAAAACAGAGGTTTTAATCAAATGTGGCCATTAATTAAATTTGTCGAAACAATGAAACTTTTGTACAAAGTTTTATAGAAGCTGTTTAATTATTTTTTGAACGTAACTTAAAAATATTTTTTGTTTTATTCAGCACAAATTAATGTTTAAGGCTCTATAAAATGTAGCTGAGCTCGTAACAACCATAATGGAAGACTAAATAATCTTTGCATATTAGAAAGACATTAGTAGAATTTCTACTTATAAAAACCAACGAGGAGGACCGGGTACAACGCAAGATGATTTTGTTGAAGTCTAGTGTCTAGGCAACACTTTACGAGGCTTGAGGAGACTTAGGGTCCCTCCCTTCCCACATTGTCCGCAAAGCGAGAAGGCTACTCAGGCGTTCGGAGGTTGTGGTTCTCTCCCCCTCCCCCTTTTCTGGGGAAAGATGGGGATGCCGTAGTCCCACACTCGAGGGGTCTTCTGTGGCCCTGGGTCAATCGGGGTGCGCGAGGGATATACCAGAGGATACCTCACCCCTGGCAACTAATAGCCTGAACGACCGTGCGGTTCCATCCGACCGTTCGACATAACCACCCCCGCTGTTTCGGGAGGGGGGGTGGGGGGTCCATGGGGATTTCCGAATGTTAAAATAGAAAAAAAGATGGCTTAACGTTCATTATTTTAAAACCACGCAAAGACTTTATTCCTGTATACAGAACCCTAAACTATGTGGTCTAACACGCAGGTAGCAACACTGTGTTATTTTTCTTGGCGAGAACTACCAGTAACTTATGCCAAGTCACGTACGAGAATGTATGCACCCACTTATCACGCCTTTTGTGTTCCCTGTTCTAAACATAACAGGTATAATGGGTGCGAAACGCAGAGGTTCGGATGGTATAGTTCATATTCGGAAAGGCCTATGTCCAGCAGTAAACGGGACAACGTCAGCAGTCACTCAGGAGTCGACCTTATGATCGAGAGGTCGGGGGTTCCTATCCTGTCCCTTGATTCTACTAAGCAAAACCACTGTCATACTATGATGTGTGTGACCATGATAAAACTATCATGGTCACTCACATCAGTATCAAAATAAACGGGATATTTACCATGTTTCAATGTTTTGAGTTTCCGATATTTCGGCGCTGTTGCAAGCACCATGATCACGGAGGAACTGGAGTAGTGGCGGTGAACAGAGAAAAAGTCTTTTCTAGGAGTAATTATTCCCGGTTGTTTTTGCAACAAAATCGCGAGTGGATACAGTAAGCATCGTGTACGTGATCGAGATCGGATTCGAGTTTGTCCCTATATCACCGAAGGGGTAGGCAGAGGTTCAAGCACCCACATGTCGCCTGTTTATGTTTAGTTCCCAATGTAATAGGTGGCGAGCCTATTGCCATTAACCGGGCACTTATAAACCTGCGATAAATACACACACAACTTCGAAAAGTCAATACTTCCATAGTAGAGAAATATATTTTCAAACATTACCTTCGAAGAGCAAGAGAACCCAGAGTGACAGGACTCAATGTCTTGCACATCTTCGTGATCACTGAGCACCGAGTCATCCTCCTTTCCATCTTTCACTATAGCATACAGCTCATCTATCCTTGTCTTCATAATCTTCATCTCAGATTGAATTTTCTTTCTATCAGCACATAATTCATCAAAAACAGCATTTTTGTCAGAGAACTGCGTCAAAGTTCTCTTAAAATCTTCCACGTTCTTAGTCAACACATCGAATTTCGTAATTAAATTATTTTGATTTTCTGTTAATTTGTTTATATTATCAAGGAGTGACTTGTAAGCGCCTTCGAGGTGGTTAACTTCTGCATTTTCCATAGCTATCCCAAAAAATCGGGTTTCTTCACATTACTGAATTCGGAGTTTTTGGATGGGAGTTGTCACTGATGACAGGTGTGTTTATTTATAAAATAAAGTTTTCAGTTTACGGCCAGGGAATAAAAATGTTCTCCGAGATAAGTGAACTTTTTAATACAACGTGACATTTGAAACATTTGAAACATTTATTGAAATTCAGTTTACATGGCTCTTAAAACTATTGTCCGCTGGATCTTCACACTAGGATTCCCTGTGTCGTGAAGTCCAGTCCTCTTTCGTAAGACACAATAAATTCAACTGAATATGTTTAGCTTAAATTTAAATTTAGATTTAAATTTCCACACAATCAAAGTAATTGTTAATACTATTAGTTATATTTTTATTTATCGTGTGTGTAGGTATGTGCGTGTGGGTACCCATGTGTGTGTGTGTGTGTGTGTGTGTGTGTGTGTGTGTGTGTGTGTGTCGTTGTTTGTGAATGTTATTAGGATATGTGTAGAAGGTCTTCAGTAGTACTATAATCCATATCTAAGAGCCAATCGTTAATTCTCGATTTGCAGCAGTATCTAGTTGTTCCAAGTAAGTTCAATCTCTCATTTATCCTTGAGTACAAATATGGTCCCATCCATTCAAATGCTCTCTGTCCAAAAGTCAGTCTACACGTACGCCTTCTCCATATCTGCCTCCTTGCAGAGCGACCAACAGTTGCAAGGGTAGCACGTGCAGTTTTATGGAATCGGAGTGAAACGGACAGAATAAATAACTGACGCACAGTCAGCATGCGCGAGTCTTGATACAATATAGTTGTTCGGTACCGGATTCTCCTGTTATACATTACTTTCAGAATTGCTCGCTGTGCTCGCTCTACTCCGATCATGCAAGATTTACTGGCTGAGCCCCAAGAGACAATACAATACATTAATATAGATTGACACAAGGAGTAATACAGTAGAACCTCGTTAAGTCGAACCTCGATAAGTCAAAAACCTCCAAATCTCGAAAAAATGTTTTGTTCCCTTCCCTTCAAACACCAAAACCTCCATTACTTGAAATCTTGACCCTCTGTTAGTCGAAATAATCACCGAGTCCCTCCAAGCCATTTTGGTACATATTTTCACTCTATAACTCGAAAAATTAAATTTGACCTCTGTATCTCGAACATAGCAACGTTTTATTTTACAACCTTTACAACTTGATCATTTGGAATTTATTACCTCTAGGTATTGTTCGAACAAAAATAAGTTACCGACTTTAAGAACTTGCCGAAATGTGGGTACACTATTGTTTCTTAGAAAACATTTTAGGAGTATACGATAATAAATTTATGACTCACGTAAACACGTGTTTGCTTGCTTGGTGTCAGGTGTTCAATTTTGATTTCCTTTGAAATTTAGCTAAGCAAGTCATTTGTTTTCGACTTAAATACTGTCAGATGCAGTTTGGTTCTACTGCAATACACATCAATTAGTACAACAGTTAACATGAGTGCTGTGAAACGTAAACTAAAAACTTTGAGTCTTGCTGAAAAATTAGAAGTGCTCGAAGCTGTAAAGAGGTATCAAAAAAAGAAAGATGTTGCTGAACAACTGCTACTGCAACTGCTTTTCTGCTCTTTATAGATTAGACAATGCTATAGATAGAGAACAACCAAATTATCTAAAGCAAAAAAAAATACTGACTTTTTTTAATGCCATACATTTTATTTTAAAATGATTTGAAATAATGTTGATTTATAATAAATAAAAATATGTTTCTCACCTCTGCAAGTTGAATTTTTATTTATTTTACCTCTCTAACTCAAAATTTATAAGATTAAACCTTAAACTCTTTATGTCGAATCAAAATCCGCCTAAGTCGAAATCCTCCATAAGTTGAAAACTCTATAACTCGAAATTTTTGGCGTCTCCCTTGATGTTCGACTTATAGAGGTTCGACTGTATATCGTTTGTAAGAGGTCGATATCAGCTACTGATCGTAATCTTCTGAAGATATGAAGTAGTTTCCTTACGCGAGAAGTCAGACTCTCACATTGCGCACTCCAAGTCAAACGCTCATCCATTACTACACCTAGGTATTTTATGCTACTTACTTCAGCTAATGAGGCACAGCTACATTGTTGGTCTCCAGTGCAATAGGTGTGAAGCTTGACTTCAAAGTTTTTAGGAGGCTTTGTTCTTTTAGTAACTCTGAAGTTTATCATTTTAGTTTTCTCAGTATTCAAGGTCAACAGATTATGGCTAAGCCAGTCTGACACAACATGCATACCCGCTTCAGCGTGTTTTTGTACATCACTCCATGTCTTACCATAGAAGATGATTGCAGTGTCATCTGCATATGCAAATATTTTTGAGTGGCTTAGGTCACTTGAACACGGGCCGTCAACATAAATGAGAAAGAGCGTGGGACAAAGAACACTACCCTGGGGCACCCCATAAACCACAGATGCTTCGTGACTTTGGTAGTCAGCCAAGCAGACTTTTTGTACTCGATCTGTAAGATAGGACCTAAACCAGTCCAGAGCAGTACCCCTGATGCCCACAAGCTCTAGTTTCCGTAATAGTATCGGTCTGGACACAGTATCGAAGGCCTTGGCCAGGTCAAGGAAGACACCCCCACACTTCGCTCCACTATCCAATTTGTTGATTACAAAGTCAACCAAGCTAGTGACAGCATCCTCCGTTGATCTACCACAGCGAAAGCCATATTGAGAGTCCGAAAGTAAGTTTTTACTTTCGAGATAGAACAGCAGTCTTTTATTTATTAACTTCTCCAAAATTTTTGCCACTGTTGACAGCAGTGATATGGGTCGGTAATTAGATGCCACAGAAGTATCCCCTGCTTTGTACACAGGGCAGACGTTGGCAAATTTTAATTTATCTGGAACTACGCCCAATAGCATACTCAAGTTACATATGTGCGTTATGGGTGCAGTGAGATACTTTTTACCTGATTTAATTATGCGATTAGTTATGCCATCCCAACCAGGGGCTGAGTGACTTTTTAGGGACATTATTATGTTGGCAACTTCATGCTCATCTGTAGGGCTTAGGAAAAATGAATCACGTGTATCAACACTTATCTTATTTAGCTTTGGAACCATCTTGACCAAGTCACCTTCTGTAGTATTTAATCTCTGCATGGTCTTTTTAGCGAGTAGCTCTCCTACATCAGCGAAATATCGATTAGCCTTATCGAGTGAGGTAACTGGGTCCTGATGCTTAGTAAGGAGATCATAATTTCTATTAGTCTTGCACCCCATGCTACAAATATTTTTAACTGCTGACCAAGTCTTTTTACTATCTCCTTTTGCACTTTCTAATAGCTTCTTATCATATTCATTTTTAAGATTTTGTATCAGATTATTACAGTAATTTCTATAAGTTTTATAACGTTCTTGTATCCTAATATCATTTCTATTTTCCGGTTTTTTAGCTACAGAATGTAATGTGTCTCTTTTTCGTACACATTTCAGAAGATTATTGGTCATCCATGGTTTACGTATGGACTTAGAATTATTTGTAATAACTTCTTTAGAGTGCTTCTTAATGCTTTGACTCAGCTTATTTGTAAAATCTGTCAATGCTTCCAGAACATCGTTGCAGCCCAGAATGCCTCTCCAGTCGATATCTTCCTCGATCTCCTTCATCAAAGTAGCATAGTCAATCTTAACATGTCGTTTTACATTGTTATCGGTGTGTGATTTTTGTGTGTTGTTGATAAGGTTGGTGCCTATTATCACAGTATCGTGATCAGTTAAATTGCTTTCACAAACAATCACTCTAGTACTTTGCGAGGTTTTTATCATGGCATGATCTATGCATGTTCGATCATGAGTTATGTATTGGTGTCCTGGGTAATAACCATGATGACCAGTTGTGTCAAGATAGATTCCAGCTGTTTTGTCGTCTCGTGGGTTTTTCTTGATATCTATGTTGACATCTCCAGTTATGATACAGGTAGCCGCTTTCAATGTTTCCAATACACGATCCAGTGACTCACAGAAATTATTTACTTTGCGAAATGAAGGCGACCTGTATATTGCCACAATTGATATTTCAGTACCAACATATACCAATAAGCAATTGCCTTCACTAAATAGAGGTTCTTTGATTGCAACGTTGAGTTCTGATTTATACAGTATAGCAAGACCATCATTCTGATTTATGTAGTTTTTTGAGTAGTGGCAGTAGTGGCACTCGTAACCGTTTAGTTTTACTTTAGTTGTAGTATCATCTAACCTGCACTCAGTTAGCACTATAATGTCTGGTAAGAATTTAAGCCTTGTTAGAAAATGTATGAAACTATCGTAATTTTTTTGTATGCTCCTAATATTTTGATTTATGACCGTAAGTTGGTTTTTAACTTGTCCAAGATGTTTTATACATAGTTCTGGTTGGCTAATTTTAGCATTAGAAAATATATTTGTACTATCAATGTCGTGTATGATATTACATAGGTTAGCCATTTATTATTACAAGTAGAAGGAGGATTCCGTTTAGTTTCCAATTATTAATTGTGTGTAAGGGACGTGAGATGTTATTAAGGAATGTGTTCTTCATTTTATATTTTATTATAGTGTACTCGTAGTATTTTCCAAGGTGCAGCTTTATGAGAGTATTCAAGGGCTCGTAGTGTACATATAGTAGTGGGTTTATTGGTATATTTATTGGTAGTATTGGGTCGTTAGAATGTAGTTTATTGTAGTATTCCAAGTGTAATATTATGTATAATTGTCATATTATGTATAATTGTCATATTATGTATAATAATAATAAATAATAAATAAATAATAAATATTCCACGACATTCTACACAACGCTATCTAGACCCATGGTAAGCATAGCTTAACTAGCTTGTGTTATGGAATCTAGAATGCTGATAAACATACTTAGATACTTTTTTTTTTTGTAAATACATACATATTATACATAGAAACACCCAGACCAATGCAAATATACATATTCATGTATACAAATATTTGCACTGAGCGGGAATCGAACCCGCGCCCCCTGCATAGCAGTCGAATGCTCTACCGCTACGCCACGGAGGTCGTATAACTTTTTGCTTTTTATAGGGTTCCGTACCCAAAAAGTAAAAGTGGGATGAATGGGATCATTATAAAGTTGCCTGGAAGAGATTGTTGTTTGCAATAAGGCCGCCCTTTGTATATTATCTTACATATAAAATTCTCGTGTCACAATGTTAGTCAATTCGAATTCGAATATGGTTACATTATAGGTCTTAAAAACTAGTGAATACAACATATTCTGCCCCGTAGAGCGTGCAAATTTTAATGTCATTCTCTTTTTCAGTGTTTCAAAATTATATTATATTCAAAATTATTAATATATTCGATTTTCTTATCATTTTATTTTCAATACTTTAAGAAGGATATTTCACTCCTTGAAAATGTACAAAGGAGAGCTACTAAAATGGTTGGAGTATTGAAGTACAAATCTTATGATGAACGCCTTAAGTTCCTTAGCCTTACATCACTTGAAAAACGGAGACAAAGAGGAAGTCTCATCGAAACATACAAAATACTCCACGACTATTATGATATCGATAACATCCATGATATATACAGCCTCAACGAGAACAAGCACCTGAGGGGTCACCCACTAAAGCTATGTACAATGCGATCCAGACTTGAACCTCGGAAACACTCTACCTAACCGTGTCGTTAGAGAGTGGAACAGCCTACCTGAAAATGTTGTTTTGGCACCCAGTGTTAATAGATTCAAAAACTGACTTGACAAAATCTCCGGATCATGAGACACACACGCATCAGCCTAATGGCTGCTAGTGTGTTCAACATTATAAATAATAATAAATGTCAATGTTAGTTACCTTACTCCTCCAAAACGGCTTTACTGATTTTTACCAAATTTTATATGCACATTTGGTAGGTCTGAGAATCCACTACTATCTATTTTTCATACCCCTAAGTGATAAGGGTTGTTCACCGTTAATTTTTTTTTTAATTTCTGGATTTTTTTTTGTATTTATTTTTTTATAATGTGGCAATAAAAATACATACAACACTGAATTTTCAACCCTCTACGATCAACCCCTATTTTTCCATTGCGATTGAAAAGATTGAAGAAATACGGGCTCGGTGGTATGTGTAATGGACTGTTGAGACGAGGTCTCGGGTTCGATCCCAGGTTTTACAATGGCACACACCAATGACTTTTCGATGCTTTTCGAAGTTATGTGTGTATTTATCGCAGATTTATAAGTGCCCGGTTAATGGCAATAGGCTCGCCACCTATTACATTGGGACCTAAACATAAACTGGCGAAATGTGGGTGATAGCTGCCTACCCCTTCGGGGATGTAGACGATAGCCTACAATGTATTATATTCATCACCATTAACTTATGCTTTGATCACGCACCAAGTGGAGTCGCGAGAGTGAAGTGCTTTCGGCAAAGTCCGAAGTACGTGCGAAGCACTCGGTGTTATGTTCACACAGAATACAGAACAAATTGTATGTTCTGTATCTCAGAATACAGAACATACAATTTGTTCTGTATTCACACGTACCGAGGTCCGGCCGAATGCCGGTCTCAATTGGACGGAAATACCGTCTTGTCCTACCTCCTATACTTTGTAATTTGTATGTTTGTTACTCAATCACGCTCTAACGGCTGATCAGAACCTGCTGAAATTTGGCACAGGGATAGATTACTGTCTGAAATAACACATAGGTTTATCTCGGGAATAGCTTCCTATGGGTTACTAGAACGGGATCTACATTCTAAGGGGGCGGAACTGCTGACAGCAGGCTGCGGTTAATGCATAGTTCTCCAATCCATGTTTCACTGTATCAGAATGCAAATTCGTTATCAATATAGATATAACTACCTAAAACATGTACGATTCTTTATAATAAACATTCCTAGGGGCATAGCAGACATATCAACTCGGAAGGTTATCGTCACCGTGTCGACTTTCGACTTGCTGGCTGTCTTAACTATCACTGAAACCCGATTCTTAACTTTTTTAAATATCCCACGACATTCTACACAACGCTATCTAGACCCATGGTAAGCATAGCTTAACTAGCTTGTGTTATGGGATCTAGAATGCGGATAAACATACTTAGATACTTTTTTTTGTAAATACATACATATTATAAATAGAAACACCCAGACCAATGCAAATATACATATTCATGCATACAAATATTTACACTGAGCGGGAATCGGACCCGCTATTAGTAGGTACCAGATCCAAAATAAAATGAAAAAGAATTCATTCTTATTTTTTTGCGCTGTCGGAGAACCGTAAGCGCGTGTTTATTTGTAATTATTTATTTCTTATATTTCACTTTAATGGTAGTCAAGCACACTGCTCCCTTATGGAAAGTGGTTACCATGACCTATGGACGTGTGTTACACCAGGTGAGTCACACTCCTGCTACCAACTCTATAAAAACCTTCTAATTCTAGTGGTATGGGTAATGGACTGCTGAGACGAGGTCTCGGGTTCGATGCCAGGTTTTACCATGGCACACACCAATGACATTTCGATGCTTTTCGAAGTTATGTGTGTATTTATTGTAAAATTATAAGTGCCCGATTAATGGCAATAGGCTCGCCACCTATTGGGACATTGGGACATTAGGACCTAAACATAAACTGGCGAAATGTGGGTGTTAGCACCTCTGACGTGATATAGACGTGAGTTTATGTTATGTTATGCCCATTTATTTAAGGCGATATGGTTGCTATCCGTTTGCTAGTTGATATGTCTGCTATGACCTTAAGTCGTATGGTCTTAGTCAGACGTTTTTTTATATTCGTTCTGGGACGCACGACTCGAGATCACGACCTTACACAATGATAACGCGAAATCGCAAAAGAGACACAGAAATAAAATCACTTTTAAACGGATTCTATCGTGATTTATTTACATTTATTTATGAATAATTTGCGAATTTTTGCCGCGTGGTTTCCAACAGAGTAGAATTAGGGCCACCCCATCTCTTCCCATGCGGTGTCGTACAAGTCGACTAAGGGATAGGGCTGTTTAATATCAGACGGTACCCGTGGGTATTTTGAGTACGTAAAAAAAAGAGTGCAAGATTGCTTATAGCATAATTCCTTCTCACCCCAACTGACCCGGAGCTATCTCCATTTTCGAGATAATCCCCTCAGGTGTGAACCAACCACGCTGTCCCCATCTTTTCTACGGGAAAGGGGGAGCTTTTAACGCATAGTTCACATTCAATCGCTCAACAAGACAGACGGGCGACAAAAAGTGGTGTTTTTGCACAAAAAGTTGTCGGCAAATTGCACGCGCGCTCGGCGGAGCGCGACTGGCGCGCTGTGATCACTTTCATTTGCGCGAAAACATCTGGGAAACTAGAGCAACGGGTGTTGTGTGGCGCAAGTTATAGGAGGTACTTATTGAGACAGCTTGCGAATTTGGCTTTAGCCGCGTGGTTCTCGGCAGAGTAGAATTTGGACCACCCCATCTCTTTCCCATGCGGGTTCGGACAAGGCGACTAAGGGATAGGGTTGTTTAACATCAGACAGATATATACAGCCCAGACTCAGCCTCAGATGCATGGCTTGAGTTAACAATAGTGCCCGAAAGAAAAGAAGAAAAATTACGTGGGACCGAATCCAATGATTGGTGAAAAATGGGTGTTAATTCACCTCTGCCTAACCCTCCAGGAATAAGCGTCATTTTATGTATGAATGTATGTTATTTGGCTGTAAATGTTTTTATTTATTTATTTGTTACTAGCTGATGCCCGCGGGTTCACCCACGTGGAATTCCGTTCTTCCTTGCAATTTATCCATATTTTTTCACCGTTTAACCGGACTACGACAAATATTTCAAAATCAAAATCACCTAAATCGACCCAGCCATTCTCGAGTTTTAGCGAGATAAACGAAAAGCTACAGATTTTCTCATCTATTTGTAGTCATAGAACAAAATAGTATATTATATGTTTGTACGTTGAATTCATGACGTTAGGACGTAGGTATCTAGACTAATCTAGAATATCTAAAATAATTTGCAAACTGTGACAAACATGACTAAAGTGAAAATGAAAAAAAATCTATGGTATCCATGAGTTTAAGACTTAGACCAAACTCTAAAAAAATATATTGTAGGTACGAAATATTTTCATTTATTCATTAATTATGCATAGCTTCAGTTTATTTTACTTAAACGTTTGATTGTCTTAAGAAAGTTATAAATGATAAGACGATACTTGCAGAGTTCAACTATTTCCAATGTAAAAAGTAAAAAGCAAAGTGATTTTTGTGTTTTATTTTTTTGATAATAATAACTTTTCCGACAACATAAAAGCAGATATTTATTTAAAGAGACAGAAGATACCACTATTCCTCTTAACCTCTCACACGTATAATTCGCGTGAGGAACTCCCGTTTCTGCAGGTAATTGTCTTCGCTGATGCGACACATCTCTTCGAGCTGGCCGACTTCAGGTGTGGGGACCACGGTGGAGTCCCCATCTAGCCACCGGATTTTGGGAGGAGTGTATTGCGTCACCGCCTCGGCCTGCATCTGCTAGGTTGACAGACAGCTCCACCCTCAGGCCTTCGCTCATGGGTAACGGAGGTCGCAATGCGACCTCTGACGCCCGAGTCGCCTCTTTTTTGAGTATTAAGTCACACTACCATGGATGTTTAATATCGTACGAAAGCGGAAAAGTCCTTAACCCTGAGCGCTGTGCTCTGAGGTCTAGCATGCAATTGGGACACAACGCTAAGATGATAATAAAATAAACACAAACAACTAGCCCATCGCAGTTCACTGCTGGACTAGGCATCTCCTAATACTGGGAGGCTTTGACCTACTGTTTCCACGCTGGCCAGACGGGTTGGTACAGGGTTTTATTTCGAGTTTTCCTTCTCTCGCAGTGATATCGTCTGCGTATTGTTCCGTTAGTCGACACCCTTACGACACCCTTCGGATGAGATAGGGTGGTGATTCTCCTGGGTCGGCCGGGGTGCGAGGGATATGCCTGTCAACCTCACCTTCGGCAACCAAAGCGACCCACAGGCGGCGTGCGTTTTAGTCGGTTCGAGTCCGACATAACCTCCTCCACCGGCTCCGGTGGGGAGGTATCCGTGGGGATTTAGCGCACGTAAAAAAAAAAAAAAATGGTTGGTGATTCTTGTATTCTTTCTCAGTCACCACTCGGATGATAATAATGATGACGTATTTTCTACTGTATTTATAAATAGTAGAAAAAAGAGCCGCGGTAGCCTAGTGGTATGGGTAATGGATTGCTGAGACGAGGTCTCGGGTTCTACCCAGGTTTTACCATGGCACACACCAGTTACTTTTCGATGCTTTTCGAAGTTGTGTGTATTTATCGTAGGTTTATAAGTGCCCAGTTAATGATAATAGGCTCGCTGGCACCTATTACATTGGGACCTAAACATAAACTGGCGATATGTGCGTGCTAGCACCTCTGCATACGCCTTCGGGGATATAGGTGCGAGTTTATGTTATGTTATTTATAAATAGTAAACTTATATTCAGTTGTGTATGAGATATTTAATTATTCAACAGCTGAAACGTTATGTGATTTTACTCTCGTTTACGTAACGTTATTTTTTAATTGAATTATAAATTACGCTTAGGTACGTTTATTTATATGAGTATCTTACCCAAAAAAAACGAGCGAAATGTGAATTTAGCTATTCTATTAACTTCTCTTCATTATGCCTGCCATTCTTTTTTTTATACCACTTAGGTGGCAGACAAGCACACGGCCCACCTGATGGAAACTAGATACCGTGACCTATGGACGTCTGTAACACCAGAGGAGTCACACTCGCGCTGCCGACCCTGTAAGCACAGAGTTTCTGTGCCGTCAGTGTAGAAGACAAAGCAGGACAAGACTTTAGTCTTCCCACTGACAGCACCAACTCTCTAGTACTCTCCTTTGGTGTTACAAACGTCCATAGGCCACGGTAACCACTTCACTGGGCCGTGTGCTTGTCTGCCACCTTTTTATTTTATTTTTTTTTACGTGCGCAAAATCCCCACGGATACCTCCCCACCGGAGCCGGTGGAGGCATATCCCTCGCACCCCGGCCGACCCAGAGCCATCTCTCACGATCTGGCCCTCTTCTCGGGTGTGGGGACTACAGAGTCCCCAACTCGTCCCCGGAAACGGGGAGGCGCGCCACGCGCGCCACCGCCGCGGCGCTTGTCTGCCACCTAAGTGGTATAAAATAAAAATATATTGAGGACACAACCGCAGAATATGGCGAGCTATATCTGTCGACCACGAACAAACAGGAAACCCCCATTAGTACCATTACTATTTGCGTATATTACCTACCTGTTGTTAAATTGAAATTCATAAATAATATAATTTATCAGTTAGTTTGACTTATTAGAAGTATTGTCGGATGAAAAATAGCCAAGTTTGAGTTTGACGCACTAAATTCTACTGCAGGAGTACCTATAACGGTGTGCCCTGGTCGCCCAAGTCGTAACTCCCACTTCACTACCATGTCTCTGTGGAGCTGGAACTGTTCGACCTGAATTTCTCCAGTTCATGTCCACCACACTCGCTTTCTTTCGGTACCGATATACACACAGAATAGGCTCTCGCTACATAGTAACTATTCGCATCATAAGGGGGTACCGCACGATAACATTCAACGCGGCGAGTCTCCTCGCCGGATCGCCACCATGGATCCTGGAAGCGAGATGCCTTTCGGCGCTATACCGGTTCCGAAAGGCGGCGCGGGAGCGGGGTCACGATCCCGAGCCCGAAGAAATTCGGGCCGTGAGATCCCGGCTCCACAGGGAAATGGTGGCGGAATGGGAGATACGACTTGGGCGACCAGGCGCAGGGCACGCCGTAGTAACGGCGGTAAGACCCATCATGGGGGAGTGGCTAGAGAGGCCACACGGCAGCCTCTCGTACCGTCTGACGCAGATGATCACCGAGCACGGATGCTTCGGAAAGTATCTGCGTCGGATGCAGAAAGAGCCAACGTCCGAATGCCATTACTGCGACGCGAGAGAGGACTCAGGTCCGCACACGCTCACCGAGTGTCCGGTGTGGGAGACGCCGAGGCGGGAGCTTGTGGCGGCCCTGGGAGTGAGGGTTCTCACGCTCTCCACCTTGCTCGCGGCGATGGTTCGCTGCGCGGATGCGTGGGCGGCCGGCGCCTACTTCAACTCGGGCGTCGGAGGTCGATGAACGACCTCCGCCCCCCCTGAGGGCCGGCCTGGGGGTGACAGGTGGAGCCGCCTGTCACCCTGGCAGAAGCAGGCCGCGGCGGTGGCGAGCGTGGCGCGCCTCCCCGTTTCCGGGGTCGAGTTGGGGACTCTGTAGTCCCCACACCCGAGAAGAGGGCCAGATCGTGAGAGATGGCCCTGAGTCGGCCGGGGTGCGAGGGATATGCCTGTCAACCTCATCTTCGGCAACCAAAGCGACCCACAGGCGGCGTGCGTTTTAGTCGGTTCGAGTCCGACATAACCTACTCCACCGGCTCCGGTGGGGAGGTATCCGTGGGGATTTTGCGCACGTAAAAACAAAAAAAAAACATAGTAACTATTTATTAATATGTCCTCTCGCCTTCCGCCGCCGCCGCGTGGTTTCCGGTAGAGTAGAATTTGGGCCACCCGATCTCTTCCCATGCGATGTCGTACAAGGCGACTAAGGGATAGGGCTGTTTAACATCAGATATACAACTCAGACTTCAGCCTCAGATGTATTGCTCGAGTCAACAATTGTGTCCGCAATACGGCAATAGACTCACCCTCTATTACGTTGGGACCGAATACAATTATTGGTGAAATGTGGGTGTTAATTCACCTCTGCCTAACCCTCCCGGGGATGAAGACGTGATTATATGTATGTATGTATGCTCTTGCCTTCTTCTTCCATGTCTGGTTTCTGGTAAAGGGTTTCGCTACCTCGATTGTGTCTCTACATATTAGATGTAAATATCCTACAGCATTTTTCCATTTATGTAGCAAAACGTCCATAGAATCTTTAAGACCATCTAATGCTACTTTTAAAAGCGGAACTAGAGGCAAAGATTAACATTATTATGTATATTTTTAGACAATTTTTCAATTCGACGTGCTCGATTTTGGATAGTGAGGGGGAAGGCCATGTCCCCTCCTGGGACCGCGCCTGAGTGCAGGGAACTGTGATTAATAATGATAAGTAATCAAAAAAAGTAATAATAGGTATACAATGCAGTATCTATATCACTCCTTTAACTCTTCCTGATCATCCCAGCCACCCCGGAGATTATCCGAATTAAGCAGACGAAGAAGTCGCCCATCCTAAGATTGACCGGGCTAATATTGCTTAACTTTGTAATATATTAACTTTACCTCGATTACTACTTGGTTACAAGTTAGGACACGGCGGTATTTCCGCTCAATTGAGCAGTCCAACTGGGGAAGTACCTCCGCCCTACAGAATACCGCGGCTATAATAACTTCGTGTAGTGTTCCCAGCGGTGAGTAGCGTAGCCAGAGCTCACTGGAGAATTTGTGCTGTCAGTGGGAAGACTAAAGGCTTGTCCTGCTTTGTCTTCTACACTGACGGCACAGAAACTCTATATTTACAGGGTTGGCAGCGCGATTGGTGTTCCGTGATCCTCTGGTGTTACAAACGTCCATAGGCCACGATAACCACTTTCCATCAGGTGGGCCGTGTGCTTGTATGGCGACTGTATATCATTACTGGCCATGACCCGCGAAACAACAAGAGCCCAGATAAAAATTTATTATAATAATCATGGTCAGCTACGATGTTACTTGTGAGTAATTGTAATTGATACTCTAAGATAACCTCATTAGCAATGGCGGCACTTTAAAGCAAAGACTAACCAGACTATAAATAGAGACAGTTTGGTCAAAATTATAATGGTTTTCTTTTTATACCACTTCGGTGGCAAACAAGCACACGGCCCACCTGATGGAAAGTGGTCACCGTGGCCTATGGACGCGTGCAAAACCAAGAGAGTCACACTCGCGCTGTGCCGTCAGTGTAAAAGAAAAAGCAGGACAAGCGTTTGGTCTTTCCACTGACAGCACTAAAACCCTCCAGTGAGTTGTGGCTACCCTACTCACCGCCGGGAACACAACACGAGGTTATTATGGCCGTGGTATTTTGTAGGACAGAGGTACTTCCCCAGTCGGACTGCTCAATTGGACGGAAATACCGTCGTGTCCTGCCTCCTCTAAGGTAAAAATAACCTGACGTAGAAGTCAGAACCAGGGACCGAACGGGTACTCGTTGAAAGGGTGTTATAATACGGCAGTTGATTGAGTATCTGGTCCCATATGAACCTATAGCAGGCGTCCGTCACTCGCTCAAGGCCGCGCGCTATATACCTACCGCTAGGCGTGCCGTCAACGATACAACTGGCAGAGGGCTGCCGAACGCCCGCCTGAGCGCTCATATCGCACTGCACCGAACGTTTTCCGCGCTTACGCTTCGAAAATGTCGAAATCACGTAATTATTGTGCAGTGGATGGGTGTCAAAGTCAAAAGACAAAGGTAAATTTGTCATTTTTTTCATTGCCGAGAGACAAAGAAAAGTGAGTAATATTTTAAATCTTATCTATATGAATGTTGTCACCATTTATTTCTTTGAAAATAAGTAGGTAAAAAGTACCTATGTAAATCGTAAATTAAGGAGTTTTTTGAGTCAGGTATTATAAAAGTGTTATTTTATAGGTATTTTTAATACTGTAGTTACCTAGTACTTACGCAATAGGTAATGTCCGTTAATTTCCTATTATTATTATTTACTTACTTTACTTATTTACTTATTTACGTCTTTTTTTTCAGGCGCCGTACATGGCTGGAAATAATAGGAAGGCCTGATTTATTAACATCTCAGACAAAGCCCGCTAGTCATGTTGTTTGTTCGCAACATTTTGACAAATCTATGATAAAGTACGTACCACAGCTGAAACCTGACACGGTACCCACAAGAACACTACTAAATCAACCAAGTACTTCCAAACCCCATTCAAAGGAAGACTGTAAAAATGTGTCGACTCGAAAGAATCATTTATCAACAGTTCTATCAGCAGTTACCATTAAGGGTCCTGGTAAGAAGTCATCATGTGTGCAAACTATGGCAGACAACACTAGTGATAATACTACGCAAACAGCACAAAAGCTTTCGTCTGATACACCCAGGAAACGTAAACTTCGAGTAGAACAGAAGGAGACAGAAAAAAAAAGAAGGAAGCTTCAGTATGAATTAGATAGAATAAAACAAGAAGTCTAATCAAAAGAACCGAAAATTTTAGTATCAGTTGTGAATCAGCATTTGAAAAAACAAGTCTAAAGGAAACCGCTACGATCCAGAGTACAATTTTGCGCTAAATTTAGTTTGCCAGTCCTCAAACATACCGTTGTCTGAAAACATTTTTACACCTTCCGAGTGAATCTACCCTCAAACGGTCTAATATGGTTATTCCTCCTAAATTTGAAGAACTTTTTGGAAGCAAAACTAAAATCTTTGCCAAAAAATGCAAAATATTGCACATTATGTATAGACGAAATGGTGCTCAAACGGCACTTATAACATTTATTCCTCATGTGGAAAGTATAATAAAAAAGGCATCTAAAATGCTGGGCTTTGTGATACGTAATACAAAAATCTTCCGGAGTATTAAGCCTAAAATATTATTGTATAACAGTTTAGTCCGCGGTATTCTGGAATATTGCAGCGTGGTTTGGAGACCACATTTTGCAGTTCACTCGATGCGTTTAGAACGCATTCAAAAAAGATTTTTATGGCATTTATCATACCGTAACTTCACTAATAAAAGGATTAGCTACCACGCAAAACTCATGCAGTCTGGAATGATTTCATTGTCAGATCGTAGAGATTTTAATGATAACGTTTTTATGTTTAAGGTCCTGCATAACCACCTTAGTTGCCCAGAATTGCTAAGCAAGATTAATTTTCGAGTGCCCGCTAGATACCCTCGTAATTGTATCACTCCCTTCTACCCACCACTACATAGAACAGCTTATGGCGCTAACTCGCCGATCCCGAGGTTCTCTAGGTCAGCAAATGAAAGTAGTGATATTGTGGATATTTATGCAGATTCGCTACTCAAGTTTCGATCCACATTATTAGAATATTATAATAATAAAGATTGTTAGATAGTTTTATGTACGTGACGCTCCATTTTACCTCTTTTAAAAATCTTCTGTGTGGTCTACATATCTTTGTGACAGAAAGGGAAAGGAAACAGTAATATATATGTCAGTACCTAGTTTTATATAGCATGTAGTATTTACCTATAATTATTTGTCACACTCGATTCATATCTAACTTAATGTAATTTCTGTAGCTTGTAACAGTGTAAACAAATGTTGCTAAATCTAAATAAATAAATGACAGTAAGTGGGATGAACTAATTGGGTTACATTACATAAATGGTAATGTCAGTAAAGAAGCCGCTTCTCATGGCTGTGTAATAATGCTTCGAGGTGTAGTTGAAAATTGGAACCTACCTATACCTATTGCATATTCCTTGTAAGTTTTACCTAAATAAACACCTCAACAAAGTCTAGGGAACAAGATGACCCCAATTTTTTTTTTTCATGTAAATCTTGTTTTGCAAATAACTGGCAGCAAATAAATAAAAATAGAATAAAGTAGATTACAGAGTTGTTCGAAATTTAAAAATAAATTTAAATAAGTAATGATTTTCGAATATGGAGTGAAAACTTTTAAAAGTGTTTGATTGTGCAGTTTCTCTGAGGCAAAATAAAAATTATTTTTTTTGATTGTAAATAACGTTTATTATCAATAATACGTCTTTTACGTATGGTTTGTGCATTTTTGTGACTGTAGTCATCATGTCACGTCGTCATTTAAGTCGCGAAGAGATGTTAAGGGCTGTTGGTATGCTGCAAGCTGGACGAACTCAACGCGACGTAGCGGATGCTGTCAACACCCAACCAAGCGTAATTTGCAGATTATGGGCACGCTACAGGTCTACAGGGGATGTTGCCGAACGTCACAGGGGACGAAATAGGGTTACTACCCCGCGACAAGATCGTTTCTTGCAAAATTCCGCAAGGCGGCAACCCACGATTACCTACTGCTCGTCAGTTGGTCGCAGGCCTCCAGTCTCAGCATCAAGTGGTTATTAGCGATCAACCTGTCAGAACAAGACTACACGAAGCCAATCTTTATGCTCGCAGACCGCTTAGGGTTCCAGCTCTTCGACGTGGAAATCGAGGTCGTCGCTTATTGTGGGCTAACGCACATTTACAGTGGACCGACCATCAATGGGCACGGGTTCTGTTTTCCGACGAATCTTGCTTCGGTTTTCATCCTGATTCGAGAAGAGTGCGTATATGGCGAGTTCCTGGACGTCGGAGTCGTCTCCAGAATCCGCAAGAAGTTCATCCTTACCAAGGTGGAACAATCATGGTATGGGCTGGAATTCGCCTTGGTGGAAGGACCGACCTCGTTTGGATACGGGGCAATTTGAATGCAAACCAATACATTCAGGAGGTTATACACCCCATGGTAATCCCTCATCGACAGCAGTTCGGTCAAGATTTTATGTTCATGCAAGATAATGCACGGTCACACACCGCGAGGGTAGTGGTCAATGCGTTAAGCGAGCACAATATGACGACGTTGGAATGGCCTGCTCAGTCTGCCGACCTCAATCCCATAGAGCATGCCTGGGATTTGCTTGGGAGAAGAGCTTTCAGTGATTCTTTGGAAAATCTGAACACTGAAGAACAACTTTTTTTACACCTTCGCAGTGTATGGAGCCATATTCCACAGACGATGATTGACAATCTCATACTAAGTATGCCACGCCGTTGTCGAGCTGTTGCTAATGCTTTAGGAGGTCCTACAGATTATTAAAAACGTTTAAAGTACGGTTAATTACTGTATTTCTTACTACCTCGTTATTTTTGTGCCTAATCATAGAAGGTTGTAATACTCAATATTGGCACTATTCAATTCTTTCTTAAAAAAAAAAAAATTTGGTATGAAAATGTTTTTATTAAAATTAAAATTAAAAACGGTATAAAAATACCCTTCTATTGATATAAAACACTCACTATTACAAGAAAGGGTTTTTAAATAAAAACTGGAAATGTCCTTGTTCCCTAGACTTTGTTGATGTGTGTATTATAAAGAACTAGAAGAGTGCTTGAGTGAAGTGATTTTAAAATTATTTAACATAGAGATAGAAGTACAAGCAATCGGTTCAGACCAAGGCTCAAATTTTACTGAATATCCCAAAGAAGTAAAAAATGTCATATCCGAAAAGCCGTATTTCCTGCTACAAAATAGTAAAATTTACTACGTATTTGACGTTCCTTCTTTTTTGTGTTTCATAAACAACTTATTTTCAAACGATTTTATTTATGAAGGCAAAATAATTTCATGGAAATACATTGAAGAAATATATTCCAAACAATAGCAAATAGACTTACGATTGATTCCTATAGAGATTGAGAAACATATTGATCCCAACCATTATCAAAAAAGGCGGGTTAAGTACGCGGCCCAAATATTTTGCTGATCGGTTTTTGCTGCTACTAGTGTTCTTGTTAGCAAACATAGCTTGCCAGAAGAGGCTCAATGTACCGCAGACATTATAGAAAAACCACGATAGCCTAGTGGTATGGGTAATAGACTGCGGGTTCGATCCCAGGTTTTACCATATCACACACCAATGACTTTTCAATGCCTTTCGAAGTTTTGTGTGTTTTTATCGCAGGTTTATAAGGGCCCGGCTAATGGCAATAGACTCGTCACCTATTATATTGGAACCTAAACATAAACTGTCGAAATTTGGGTGCTAGAACCTCTGCCTGCCCCTTCGGGGATATAGGCGTGAGTTTATGTTATGTTATGTTTATAGAAAAAAATCAATAACATTTTTGATGTCCTAAACTCAAGCAAAATTTCATGTCCTAACAAATATCAAAAAGCATTTTCGATGAAACAGTATCAGATTGGATTTTTAAAAGAAACTGCAGCAAAGTTTCAGAAAATTAAAGCCATAGACAAAAAGACAGGAAGAAATAAAACGAACCAAATTCAAACTTTTAAAGACATTCAAATTACTATTAGATCTGTAACAATGTTAAGCAGAGATTTACAGGAAAAAGGAATAAAATATATATTTACACGACGTTTAAACAGACAAGACTGCCTGGAAAACTTTTTTGGATGTGTCAAACAACAGGGAAGTAACTGCAGAGACCCCACTCCGATTCCGTTGATTTTCCGTCGCTTTGCTCTTATTTTCCTTATGAATATTTATTAAAATTAATTATTCGATTTAGAATATTTTCAACTATTTTTAATAACAGAGAATTCTGAGAAAGAAACAAATATATAAATCATTATTTAAAACTATAACATATTTGAATGACTAATAAAAAACCAAGTTGATTCGTAACATTCGCTTTATTACAATAATCATCATATGTACAACCCTAGCGGATTCTTACGATGACGTCACTCGCACGGCGGGCAACACAGTCTCGACTCTATGACTGCGTGTTAAAGGTACAATATTATTCTCGTTCTGAGCAGCAGGTATTAATACAAAAATTTTGTAGGCTAATATAGAGAAGAGAATAGAGTAAAGAGCTTCATTGTCAAACTGAAAAGCCGACCTCGACTAAGTCTGAGCTCGAAGAATAATGAATATTCAAACATACATACATATCTGGTGTATTGTATGGTAAAAAAAAAATTAAAAAATACTTTTGGGCACGTGCCCAAAAGTATTTTTTAATTTTTTTTTTTTTTTTGTCGACTAGTAACGTTACTAGTCGACATCTATGGGGAGAGGGGAGCAGCCCTATCCTATTTTTTTTTATACAACTTAGGTAGCAGACAAGCACACGGCCCACCTGATGGAAAGTGGTTACCATGACCTATGAACGTGTGTAACACCAGTGGAGTCACATCCGTGCTGCCGACCTTGTAAGAGCAGAGATTTTGTGCAGTCAGTGTAAAGGACAAAGCAGGACAAGCCTTTGGTCATCCCACTGACAGCACAAAAACTCTTCAGTGAGCTCTAGCTACCCTACTCACCGCCGGGAACGCAACACGAAGTTATTATAACCGCGATATTCTGTAGGGCGGAGGTACTTCCCCAGTCGGACTGCTCAATTGGGCGGAAATACCGCCGTGTCCTACCTCCTCATAAAATGGAGTAGAGAGCTTCATAGTCAAACTGAAAAGCCGACCCAGACTGAGTCTGAGCTCGAAGAATAATGAATATACAAACATACCTTTGGGCACGTTACCAGTCGACATCAACGGGGAGTGGGGAGCAGCCCTATCCTATTTTATATTCTTGTAAATATTAGTTTATACATACAATCACCCCTTTATCCCCGGAGGGTTAGGAAGAGATGAATTAACACCCACATTTCACCAATCATTGAGTTCATCCCACGTAATAGGGGGTGAGCCTGTTGCCGTCTTCCGGGCACTATTGTTGACTCAAGCCATGCATTTGCGGCTGAGTCTGGGCTTTATATATCTGTCTGATATTAAACAGCCCTATCTTTTAGTCGCCTTGTACGGCACCGCATGGGAAGATATGGGGTGGTTCAAATTCTACTCTGCCGGTAACCACGTTTATATCTTTATATATTATAAAATAAAATAACATAAGTACTTACCTATTTTAGTATTTAATTGTCTATAATCGAAGCAATCGAGTTGCAAGTTTAGAAAATGTTCACAGTTTCGCACTGAAATCACAACTAAACCACTTCAAATCCAATCACTACAATTTATGTGCATAAGCTAACAAACTGATAAACGTTTACGACCAGCTATGACACACAACATGTCCTGATACAGATACATAGGCACTTGGCAATTATCCTTGTTGAAATATTATAGTGTTCAGCTTAATTCGCACAGACGGGCTGCTTTTAGTTGCACTACAGTTGAGCGACTCTTTGACAATTTTTTTGCGTATTTTCCCGGTTACTTCTGAAACTTTTAATTGGTAGCTACTGTCACTTATTCCTTTTGATTTATTTTTCTTGGATTTTACAGGTGTGACTGCTGTCTAACTCTCATCCCAACATGACTCGTCAGTCCTGCACCATAGACTCGTTCGTCATTCGTTATTCTATACGTTCATAGGTAACCACTTTCCATCAGGTGGACCGTGTGCTTATCTGCCACCTTAGTTGTATAAAAAAGACGTGTGGCACTCGGGGACTGCCGCGGTAAAGCTATTGCATAGCATTTTTTATGAACTTATGCAATTATAATAAATAATAATATAATTTGAATTTGAGTCTGAGTCTGAGTCTGAGTCTGAGTCTGAGTCTGAATCTGAATTTGAATTTGAATTTGAAAACTAACAACTTATGCAATTATAATTACTTACGTTAAGCGGAGCTACTTCGGAGCAGCTCGGCTCGATTCATGCGAGCTCGGAGTGGGGGGTGTTAGGTTTTTTTCGTTACGTAATTTCTGGATTCGGTCCCCACGCTCAAGGCCCGCGATAAAAGCTATGCAATAGCTTAAAATATCTAACCATTAAATTATAATACAGGTCTCGGCTACAATTATAATATATTAATAATAAATCTGACTGACAAATACAACCATATAATTTTCCTTTCACCTGCTTCTTTTTGATACTTATCCTTCGATAATGGTAAGTTAACCAAACATGTAAACTAAATAACAGTATCCCGTCTGCCTCTGTGGCGTAGCGGTAGTAAACGCGGCCGCTTCGCAGGAGGCGCGATTTCGATCCCCGCTCAATGCAAATATTTTTATGCACGAATATGGGTATTTGCATTGGTCTGGCCTAGCTTCAGAGAGCACGTTAAGCCATTGGATCCGAAGAGAGGGCCAGATTGTGAGAGATGGCCGTGGGTCGGCCGGGGTGCGAGGGATATGCCGGTTAACCTCACCTTCGGCAACCAAAACGACCCACAGGCGGCGTGCGTTTTAGTCGGTTCGAGTCCGACATAACCTCTTCCACCGGTTCCGGTGGGGAGGTGTCCGTGGGGATTTTACGCACGTAAAAAAAATGGCGTTGGTTGCAATATGAACATCTATAGCAGTCGTTATGGGTAGTTGGAGCCCAAAAGCAGTCCAGCAACTGGTCTAACTGCAATGCTTCGATATCGTCTTTGGGTTGTGGTTTCACGAAAAATATCGAAGTTCAGCCAAATCCGCAGTTAGACTGGTGAAGCAGACCCCAGACTCCGGGTGAAAGCTTTGGATGCGACTGGGATTAAGGCTAGAATGAAGAAGATAACAGTGTCACACATTGTGACCTGAGACTGCGCACTGTGCGGTATAAAAGAAACTTCATCCCACGCACACTCAAGCTGTGGAATGACCTTGCTGCGGTTTTCCCAAGCACCTACAATATGGGGTTCTTTAAGAGGGGCATCAGAAGGTTGCTTTGTGGTGGGCAGCGCGAGTGTAACACCCCTGGTGTTGCATACGTCCATAGGCCACGGTAACCACTTCCCATCAGGTGGGCCATGTGCTTGTCTGCCACTTAAGTTTCTTTTTTTTATATACAACTTAGGTGACAGACAAGCACACGGCCCACCTGATGGAAAGTGGTTACCGTGACCTATGAACGTGTGTAACACCAGTGGAGTCAGACCCGTGCTGCCGACCCTGTAAGAACAGAGATTTTCTGTGCATTCAGTGCAGAACACAAAATCAGGACAAGCCTTAGGTCTTCCCACTGACAGCACAAACACTCTCCAGTGAGCTCTGGCTACCCTACTCACCTAAGTAGTAAAAAAAAAGTGTCCCGTCTGCAACAGTCGAACACCCGATCGGTTCGTTCAACTCCTGCGCAAGACACCCGCGCATGCGTCATTGCCGTATTTACAGACAGAGGAGTGTTAACCTTGCTCTGATGCCTCTCTTCCAATGGCCATATTTTTAAAGTGACGTATGGGATTTATTCTTAAATGAACAGGAATGAACAATAGCGGTAAAACGTTCGACTGCTAAGCAAGGGGCGCAGGTTCGATTCCCGCTCAGTGCAAATATTTCTATGCGTTTATATGTATATTTGTATTGGTCTGGGTGTTATTGTATAATATGTAGGTATTGGCAGGCAAGCGCACGTCCCACCTGATGGAAAGTGGTTACCGTGGCCTATGGACGTGTGTAACACCAGAGAAGCCACACTCGTGCTGCCGACCCTGTAAGCACAGAGTTTCTGTGCCGTCAGTGCAGAGGACAAAGCAGGACAAACCTTTAATCATCCCATCGACAGCACAAATTTTCCAGTGAGCTCTGGCTACCCTACTCACCGCTGGGAACATAACACGAAGTTATTATAACTCTAACACTATAGTCTCAAAATTATCTTAATACCAAAGTAATGCTCGGGGCATCAAATGTACTGAAAAGTACACGCTTCCTGGGAGTCTTTTGAGGACAGCCGCACGGTGCTACTACAGTGAACGAGCTTAAATTCACCAAGCATAGATCACAAAACAAACCACGCGCGCCAGTGCCTCGTTATTGTATTATTATCTGAACTAAAGATGTGTCCCAAAGATCAGAATAATCAGTCAACAGGAAGTGGGAGAAAACCAAGGTATTAAGAACATTTTGAGTACCTTCTTGTTCGTAAAAATGCATCTGATTCTGACTGTACAGTTTATTATGTTTCTAAGTGGGAATATCATTTATACCGTTTGCAGCTGTGTGTTCAAGTCATCAATATCCTGTGAAACTTAAAGACACTTAACGATACGATAAGATACAAACGATTGCAGGTTTCAGTTAGAAATTACTTATAAGTGTTGTTATCAGCGAGTCCTGCGATAACTCGCGTTTGTAGCCTAGTTAGTGCATATTGATAACAAAATTGGACTCTGGGGCAATAATCATGACATTCTCCATATCACAATCCTTAGGCGAGCATCATAATAACCGTCCCCTGTAGTAAGATTTTCATACAATATTTCTTCAATAAAAAATACCACATTCTAAAATAACACAAGTTGAGGAAAGATTACACCGGCATTGAGGTACGCGTATACAACTAAATGCGTTTAATTTTTTTTTTAATCACCTTAGGTAGGCGATAAGCACACGGCCCATCTGAGGGAAAGTGGTTACAATGACCTATGAACGTGTGCAACACCAGAGGAGTCACACCCGTGCTGTCAATCGCGAACCTGTAAGAACAGAGAGTTTGTGCCGTCAGTGCAGAAGGCACAAACAGGACAAGCCTTTGATCTTCGCACTGACAGCACACAAACTCTACAGTGAGCTGTGACTATCCTACTCACCGCCGGGAACACAACACGAAGTTATTATAGCTGTGATTTTCTGTAGGGTGGAGGTACTTCCCCAGTCGGACTGCTCAATCCGAAACTTTGATAAAATCTATTCTAAAATACACCGGCACCGAATTGCAACATGTCTGAGGTGGCAGATTACCACACTTTAGGGCGATTCCGCCTTCCGATTGCGATCTCCACTCTAGTATGATGGATATGTGGGGCTCTAACCGACTAAAAGGCATCTGTGAGTCGTAGGTTGCCGGAGATATTATCTCTCGCACCCCAGTTGACCCAGAGCCATCTCTTTCGAACTGGCCCCTTTCGAGTGAGGAGACCACGGTGTCGCCATTTAGCCTCCGGGTATGGGGAAACGCATGCATTAGTATTTAGACTAAGAATAATTAAATGCGTTGCCTATCTCAACAGCAAAGGCATTTCTATTTATTTTTATAGAACTTTCTAGTCGTTGCGTTCGAATATACTCGTAAAACAATAATTAACAACTGTGTATTGAAACTGTCATAATATTCTCATTAGAGTCATTAGTCTTGGAATGCGTGTTAGGCTGTCTACAAATCTTCGACACTTTAAAAAAGCGGTCAACATTCTCATTATATTCTGAGCCTTTTCTTAACTCAACAATCAATCTAGAGCCAAAAATTATGGCCAATCTAAGCATAACTTGTAATAAAGGTCTCATTCGTGTGGTGACGGATAAAGAATATAAGTTTCAACACTCGATTTCAGACGATATCACCGCGAGAAAACTCGACATAAAACCCTAAACCGACCCGTCAGCCGCCAGGCCAGAGTGGAAACAGTAGGCCAAAGCTTCCTAACATTGGGAGAGGCCTAGGTGTGACCAGCAGTGGACTGCGATAAGCAAATTGATTGACTCGTAAAATATACTTAACATTACTTACTTGACCTTCTCTTTAGAAAGAGGGTGTTATAATATTAGAACCGAAATTACTAATATTCCCTCTAACCCCTCCAGCTAAGCTAGATTACTTGTGTTAGGAGTGGGTGCGCGTCGGTAGTGTAATGGTCAGGATCCGAACCCGGGACCTTTCGATCTTAAGGCCGACTCCTTAACCATTAAGCTTCCGACACTGTATGAAAACGTCAAAAATGTAGTACAAA
Source organism: Eilema griseolum (assembly GCA_963662185.1). Lineage (NCBI taxonomy): Eukaryota > Metazoa > Arthropoda > Insecta > Lepidoptera > Erebidae > Eilema > Eilema griseolum. The sequence continues at coordinate 3,120,816 of OY759254.1, forward strand.
TTCAATGTTGAGATTTAGGTATACAAATGCTGAAGCTTGAAACTATGTTTTTCTGGTATGTTCGCGTGATTCACCTTTAGCTATAAGGCATTGATACATTATATGTATACATGCGATTAGCGACTAATCGCAGTCGTGTAGCCGGCCTAACGCACACCAGAGACAATGCTCTAGCTCCGACACGGAACGTTCGCTTTCCACTTTTGAAATAGCTGCGAGCATCGAGAGCTAATCGCGTTCTTAACAAAATTAATTTCTTTATTATCTATATTATCTGAACTACACATCCCAATATTTTATTTTTATTTTAGCTGACACTGTCATCATTTTTAATTTTTGGTGTGTTTTTTTGTTGTTGTTTACAATCAATCTGCTTATACACAATGTGGATAAACAACAAAATACGTTTCAATTTAGCAATTATTTACTGGAATAAACTTTTGTAAACGACTGTTGTTATAAATAAAATAATATTATATTATATGTATTTACGACCAGCGGATACTAAAATGATACATAGGGAACTTGCTGATGCCGGCGGTTCCTCACGCGTGGTAGTTTGATCCCGTTCTTGCTACCCATTGGAATAAAAACTGCCCATGTGTCGTTTCAACCTGTGATCTATACCTGTACCAAATTTCGACCAGATGCGTTCAGCCACTAGAGCGTGATTGATAGCAAACATCCAAATACTTTCGCAAACTTCGACATTTATAATTTTTTTTTGTACAACTTAGGTGGTAAACAAGCACAAGGCCCATCTGATGGAAAGTGGTTACCGTGCCCTATGAACGTATGCACCACCAGAGGAGTTACACCCGTGCTACCTTTCCTGTAAGAACTGAGAGTTTCTGTGCCGTCAGTGCAGAAGAAGCAATCAGGTCTTCCCAGCTCACAGGAGAGTTTTTGTGCTGTCGGTACAAAATTCTCCAGTGAACTCTGGCTACCCTACTCACCGCCGGGAACACAACACGAGTTTATTATAGCCCTACAGCGTGGTACAGAATACCATTCTGTAGGGTGGAAGTACTTTCCCAGTAGTCGGACTGCTCAATAGGGACGGAAACACCGTCGTGTCCCACCTAGTAGACCTAGTAGAAGTAGTAGGATAGGATAGTTTAATCAATGGCTTATTTTTAGAGCCATATTGGTTTCCGGCGGAGTAGAATGAGGCCCACCTCCGACCCCATCTCTTTCCGTGGGAGTCGTTATAGAGCCGATGACAAAATGCCTGTTGGACGGCTTACATACTTGTAACTTTAGATATTTTTTAATTGTAATAAACTCGCCTCAGAGAAAATTCGTCTCAATCTACAATAGTAGTAAACTCGCCTCAGTCCTTTTTAAAAATGTGTGACCAATATTATTTAAGTATGCACTGTCTTTATTATTATATAAAAAGAAAAACATACTACAATAATAGTTAATTCTAGCTTACTAGACCATATAAAATTACAATGAATATTTATATATTTTTTGTTACGTAAATGTAAAATGTATACGCCTATGTCCTATTAGTAATGTTATGCCTACTAGGCTACTGGTAAACTGAATAAGAAAGTTTAATTGTTTATTATTCTTTGTTAGCTAATTACATGTGCGAAATGGCTGTTAGGATTTGACTGTGGTGAACACATAATTGCCGACAGTAACAAACTATTTCATTCTAAGTACCTACTAGATACTACCCATGCATAAAAAACGTAAAAATAATTTTAACGTCAATTTTGCCGCGCCAATATTCAGCCACACTAAGTATGGCTGCATACTAATCATTTAGTTTGCTGGTAAATTCGCCACTAGGCGCATAAACTGGACAAGTATAAATGACGGAGAATAACAATTTTTTATGGTCAAATTTAAACACGAACTCTACGCAAAGTCAAAATTGTCTATAATTAGAGAAAAAATGCATTGAACTCTATGGTACAAAATTAGCATGGCGACCGCGAACTACAGTGCGTTTGGACGGACGCCAGCTCCCTCATTTATTATTAGATACCGTATTAAAGGATTTGGGGGGTTTTTGTAAACGACTTACACTTAAACGTAAGTACAAGCAAAGATCTGAGTGTCGGAGAAACTTAGAATTCCGTTTCTAGGCTCCATAAGTCCCAAAATAAACTTATGACTACTAAAGATTTATGATGTTGATTTTTTAACAAAATCAACATCATGGTTCATAATGTTGATTTTATTTGGATAATATTCTATCTATGGCATGTGCCTGGTTGATGGCAATCCAATAGGCTTGCCATCGACTACTTAATTAAACCCTGATGCCCTGATCAACTACTTAATTAAACTCAAATAAATATGTTTGGGTTTAATTAAGTAGTAGAGCAGAGAGAGACAGAGAGATAGTACATACTTATCGTATCCCCATGACCATGACCGCTGAAAAGGAGCCGAAACGTCGGGATCAGGGGAATAATGAAATAACACTAAGAAAACCACGAAGTTTCATTTGAATGTGTAAATGTTCGCATTAACTGCCGACTATATAAAAAAAAAACATATTTTTCCCTGTCTATGAACTCTTGTACGGTGACAAAACACCACACCTACCCACACCACACATTTCTGAACGTCTAATAATAACCAAACACAAACAAAATAGCTGTTTATCCTCGTACCAAATGATGCACAACAATGATTTTGAGAGGTCATCGCACCATTCAATTACTGAACGTATGTAAGGCCTACCACTGTCCGTCTGTCCATCATACAAAGCCGCTTTATGTACCGAACACATGTGCGTTATAATCACTTCCGGAGAATGTTTTGGGTGATGTCAAGCACTTCAAGTTGGATAAAACCTCTGTTCTATAGTTTTTTATTAGACTTTTATTGTCTATGAAAACTTTTCCCGCCTTCTCTGTCATTCATCAGGCGCGTCAGACTGAAAGTCATTATCTCTTTTCTTTTATCTATGGTTATTACTTAGATCCAAAAGATAAAATCTAATAGAAAGATCCAAAGATCTAATATAAGAAGACTCCTCTGTTTGTAAAAATATTCTAAAAAAAACTTATAATCCACCGCTCAATTCTCTCCGTCTGCACTTATCTTTGTATCAATCAATTTAACGCCACAAATACTTCAATCAAATTATAATAAAAATGATTAAATTAAAAGCTAAGTTATGACTGTTTATAAAAATACACACATCAACAAAGTCTAGGGAACAAGGACGTGTGATCGGCACATGCTTCTGCTGCAGCGTCCGCAGCGGAAGTTGGCGTGCCGCATCATAAGGGGGTACCGCACGATATCATTCAACGCGGCGAGTCTCCTCGCCGGATCGCCACCATGGATCCTGGAAGCGAGATGCCTTTCGGCGCTATACAGGTTCCGAAGGGCGGCGCGGGAGCGGGGTCACGATCCCGAGCCCGAAGAAATTCGGGCCGTGAGATCCCGGCTCCACAGGGAAATGGTGGCAGAATGGGAGAGACGACTTGGGCAACCAAGCGCAGGGCACGCCGTAGTAACGGCAGTAAGACGCATCATGGGGGAGTGGCTAGAGAGGCCACACGGCAGCCTCTCGTACCGTCTGACGCAGATGATCACCGAGCACGGATGCTTCGGAAAGTATCTGCGTCGGATGCAGAAAGAGCCAACGTCCGAGTGCCATCACTGCGACGCGAGCGAGGACTCAGGTCCGCACACGCTCACCGAGTGTCCGGCGTGGGAGACGCCGAGGCGGGAGCTTGTAGCGGCCCTGGGAGTGAGGGTTCTCACGCTCTCCACCTTGCTCGCGGCGATGGTTCGCTGCGCGGATGCGTGGGCGGCCGGCGCCTCCTTCTGCGAGCAAGTAATGCTCGTGAAGGAGGAGGCGGGGCGGGAGCGGCAGCGGGAGCGACGAAGGATCGCTAGACAAGCTGCCCGCGCACGAAGGCAACTCGGGCGTCGGAGGTCGATGAACGACCTCCGCCCCCCATGAGCGCCGGCCTGGGGGTGACAGGTGAAGCCGCCTGTCACCCTGGCAGAAGCAGGCCACGGCGGCGGCGCGCGTGGCGCGCCTCCCCGTTTTCGGGGACGAGTTGGGGACTCTGTGGTCCCCACACCCGAGAAGAGGGCCAGATCGTGAGAGATGGCCCTGGGTCGGCCGGGGTGCGAGGGATATGCCTGTCAACCTCACCTTCGGCAACCGAAACGACCCACAGGCGGCGTGCGTTTTAGTCGGTTCGAGTCCGACATAACCTCCTCCACCGGCTCCGGTGGGGAGGTATCCGTGGGGATTTTGCGCACGTAAAAAAAAAAAAAAAAAAAAAAGGGAACAAGGACGTTTCTAGTTTTTATTTAAAAACCCTTTCTTGTAATAGTGAGTGTTTTATATCAATAGAAGGGTATTTTTATACCGTTTTTAATTTTAATTTTAATAAAAACATTTTCATACCAAATTTTTTTTTTTTTTAGGAAAGAATTGAATAGTGCCAATATTGAGTATTACAACCTTCTATGATTAGGCACAAAAATAACGAGGTTGTAAGAAATACAGTAATTAACCGTACTTTAAACGTTTTTAATAATCTGTAGGAAGCATTAGCAACAGCTCGACAACGGCGTGGCATACTTAGTATGAGATTGTCAATCATCGTCTGTGGAATATGGCTCCATACCCTGCGAAGGTGTAAAAAAAGTTGTTCTTCAGTGTTCAGATTTTCCAAAGAATCACTGAAAGCTCTTCTCCCAAGCAAATCCCAGGCATGCTCTATGGGATTGAGGTCGGCAGACTGAGCAGGCCATTCCAACGTCGTCATATTGTGCTCGCTTAACGCATTGACCACTACCCTCGCGGTGTGTGACCGTGCATTATCTTGCATGAACATAAAATCTTGACCGAACTGCTGTCGATGAGGGATTACCATGGGGTGTATAACCTCCTGAATGTATTGGTTTGCATTCAAATTGCCCCGTATCCAAACGAGGTCGGTCCTTCCACCAAGGCGAATTCCAGCCCATACCATGATTGTTCCACCTTGGTAAGGATGAACTTCTTGCGGATTCTGGAGACGACTCCGACGTCCAGGAACTCGCCATATACGCACTCTTCTCGAATCAGGATGAAAACCGAAGCAAGATTCGTCGGAAAACAGAACCCGTGCCCATTGATGGTCGGTCCACTATAAATGTGCGTTAGCCCACAATAAGCGACGACCTCGATTTCCACGTCGAAGAGCTGGAACCCTAAGCGGTCTGCGAGCATAAAGATTGGCTTCGTGTAGTCTTCTTCTGACAGTTTGATCGCTAATAACCACTTGATGCTGAGACTGGAGGCCTGCGACCAACTGACGAGCAGTAATCGTGGGTTGCCGCCTTGCGGAATTTTGCAAGAAACGATCTTGTCGCGGGGAAGTAACCCTATTTCGTCCCCTGTGACGTTCGGCAACATCCCCTGTAGACCTGTAGCGTGCCCATAATCTGCAAATTACGCTTGGTTGGGTGTTGACAGCATCCGCTACGTCGCGTTGAGTTCGTCCAGCTTGCAGCATACCAACAGCCCTTAACATCTCTTCGCGACTTAAATGACGACGTGACATGATGACTACAGTCACAAAAATGCACAAACCATACGTAAAAGACGTATTATTGATAATAAACGTTATTTACAATCAAAAAAAATAATTTTTATTTTGCCTCAGAGAAACTGCACAATCAAACACTTTTAAAAGTTTTCCCTCCATATTCGAAAATCATTACTTATTTAAATTTATTTTTAAATTTCGAACAACTCTGTAATCTACTTTATTCTATTTTTATTTATTTGCTGCCAGTTATTTGCAAAACAAGATTTACACGAAAAAAAATAATTGGGGTCATCTTGTTCCCTAGACTTTGTTGAGGTGTTTAGTTTGGCAATAATAACACTTAGCTAGAGCAATATAACTAAAATCCTGGCACACAAACTTACTTCGTTCACACTTCGCAAAAAATTAAAAAAAAAAAAAAAGTAAACCTAGGTACATAACCTTAAAACTTGTAACATTCGCATAAGTTACGTGCTTGTGCTTCCACTGTTTTGCACAACGCAAATAAATGGAATGGAAGCTGGTAATTATAATTTCACTTTGACCTTCGCAGCCGCCTGCACAATTTTAGTCATCTTTGAGGTCATCTGCTTGCCTTTTGTTACTTGCAGTAACCATTTTTGGAATAAGATTAAATAGCGTATTGTCTGTGGCCATGACGTAATTTTTAAAAGCGGTCAAGAGCAAGACACGAAAGTTATTGTACACGTACGTTAAGTTTTTTCGATCAGGGTCCTGCCAAAGATTACATAAAATGTTTTTAAGCTCAGTAGGTTTATGATTTAACTAAAAGTAGGTATTACAGTAAGTATCTATATATTATGCTACTATGTAGGATCTTTGGGTACCAACTACCAAGCCAATTTCAGCTGCTAGCCAGTAGGTATAGGTGTACCAGAATCTCATAGCAAATAAAAAAATAAAAATTTGTAAAGTGCAATACTTACTGGGGAAATTGGACTAAACTGTCTTGATACTTTATAATTTATTTTTCATACATAGCAGTAGACATAACAAGTTACGAATATTTTGCGCAGTTTTAAAAAGTTTACCCATTTGAATAGTTTCAAAGATTATCTCTTACTTGAGACTGCGATTCAATATCCAGCTTCATACGCCAAGAACCCCGTGGATATTGGTTATCGTGTAGTGTAGCATATTTTAGCACTTAGTGTCGAGGGTTGAGCGCTGAGTCGTCACTCTTAAGTGTTGAACTCTCAAGCGTATTCGAAACATTACTTGACTCTCTACTCGCCTCGCTATTCGACTCATTACTTGCTTGTTCACTCGTCTCTCTACTCTACTCTGTCTACTCAACTTTCTAGTTGCATATCTACTCTTCGCTCGCCTAATTTCCACTTTCGATTATGTCAGTTTTATGTCAGTTCCTAAGCTCTTAATTCATCTCTATTTCAAGAGGATGATTTTTTGGTATCTATACATAAAGGTTATTGTGGAATATAGACTATTTAACGACGTAGTTAATGTTCTAATTATCCCTATTCTAAGTGGTTCAAAATAAAAATGATCTCCCGCCGGTACTTAGACACAAGATGGCGCATCTTACGATGTTCAATTTTAACGATAAACGTCCCTTGTCAGTCATAAACTACAACGAAACATGACGTTTAGGAGGCATTCGTATCTATATGTGGTAGATTTGACTAGAATACCAAAAACAGAATTTGGTGTCACGAAAGATCACAAATAGATAGTAGAATAATAAATAATAATATAATATTATAAAGAGGAAAGATTTGTATTTTTGTATGTAACGAATAAACTCTAAAAGTACTGGACCGATTTTAATAATTCTTATTTCATTAAAAAGCTACATTCTTCGTGAGTAACATAGGCTACTTTTTATCCCGATATTCCTATGGGATCAGGATTTACGCGGGTGAAACCGCGTCGCGGTGCTAGTAAATAATAATAACGCTATGTGTGTTTATCCCTAGTATATTTAATTCGCTTAAAATGGCCTTTACGTCTTGGCTTCGGCCCGACACACGCCTTCCAAAAGCCCAGGACTCCATAATCCCAAGAACCATGGATCAAATCCCATGGAACTGGGAAACAATAATAATACTTAATAATACATTTTATTCACCAAATATTCTTTTAAAATAATGGGATTTGGGAGACCTCTTGTAGGTAAAATTCATTATCTAATTTAAGGTAAATCCTTCTATGTCATTATAAAATCTGTAAAATCTGCGAATGTGTCCTTAAGTGGGGCAGTTATTCGCAGATAATGTATTTAAAGTCTGTGCATCATTGCTCATATACGGTAGAATGTGAGTAAGCATTGAACTAAGGGAATGTGTCTGGATATTTCTTACTAGGCGATCTTAGGCACTTATCACACTAGCTGTTTCGTGGCGGAGCGGAAACGTAGCGGATTTATAGTGAGATAGATACAATACACTCATTAAAAAATGGATTCGTTTATTCGTTTGCAAAATAATACAAAGTAATCGCTGTCTTCGATTTGATTAATTTATAATGAATCTTCCCCAATTCGCCCATGCTTTCGTTTCCGTCTCCGGCGTTTTCGCATTAACAAAACAAAAAACAATGTTTCCTCGTCGGAACACATTTTGTTACTGAGTGTATATATATACTGATATATTAGGTCTTTACCAATGAAATTGTCGAAATTTTCTTACAGATTCATGAGATCGTTATTCCTGTAATTTAATAGCTATTCCATTATTAAGTATATTTTGTTTGAAAGCTGATTTCAAGATTTTACAACTCTGTATCAAATTTTGTTTTTATTGGCCGCTTGATAAATTAAATTCAATCTTCAAAAACAGCACTTCCTAAATGCCTTTTGATGATTTTCGTATTACTTTTTTACAGCTGTCACTTTTCAAAAATGTAATAAAAGCGTTTGTTAGCTTAATGTTTTTTCATTCATACACAAAAAAATAATAAAATTTGGATTTGTCATTCTTAAAAAAATGCAAAAGTGTTAGTACTGATAATTGGGTTTCCTCCAATGTCTTAAAAAACGGCAATTTCATATATAACGACCTACTATATCGTAAATGATTTGTAGTGAACAAATCTGTAAGGTCATATTAGAAAAAAATCAAATCACTCCGAGAATCGATTACCTACTTTTGAAAAATCACATTTCACCGTGAACAGCCCACTTTATTTACTAATTAAAAAATAACTGGCAAAACCGTTTTTTATTTAACAAACTGACGCAAGGTAGCACTTTCTCGGACCAATGACATGACTGAGCATAATTCAATACAGCCAGTTCTACTTATTGCGGTTTTAATATTTTATGTATCTGAGTAGATAGTTCTAATTTAATGGAAGAAATATATTTTTTTGTCAGTTAAGCTTATATTTTGTCATCAAATGTTTGTACAATTGTAATTCTGCCGTCCAAAACAAGCTAAGTTAAGCTATGCTTACCATGGGTCTAGATAGCGTTGTATAGAATGTGGTAGGATTTATTAATATTATTATTATTAAAAAAAAAATTAATACCACTTAGGTGGCAGACAATGAACGTGTGCAACACCAGGGGAGTCACACTCGCACTGCCGACCCTGTAAGAACAGAGAGTTTCTGTGCCATCGCGTCAGTGCTGAAGATACAATCCGGAGAAGCCTTTAGTCTTCCCACTGACAGCACAAAAACTCTCCAGTGAGCTCTGACTTCCCTACTCTCCGCTGATAACTGGCTGGCCGCGGTATTCTGTAGGTACATAATATATTTTTCTTATGCTTTCTGTTTGTGCCATTTTTGAAAGTCGCGATGTTTTGATGACGTATCTATTAATACTTAATACATCATTGGATGATTGGATGAATGGCTCAATTATCTTGAAAAACATGTCTTTTTAAACCACCATACAAAATACAATAAGTAGGTACATGAAGTTTTGGTATGTCAATAAATAAATACCGGTATATACCATGTACAACAATCAATTACATCGTTGGGCGATGTAATTTTTTTATTAAATAATATGAAATTACCGATATCAATTTTATATCGTGTGTTCCGTAGCAATTGTCATGTCAAATTTCATCATTTTATTGAATGAAATTTTAAAGCATTTAGTATGCTAACTATTCAAATCGATTAAGATATAGAAAAAGTTGAATCGGTTCAGCCGGGATTAGAACCCGCGATCTTTCCCTTACAGGGGGAACGTTCTGACCACTAAGCCACAGAACCTTCGCCCGGAACCATTCAAATCACCATAAGACAGATGTGTGTATAGAATAATTTGCATGGTTTCGGGTGAAAGTTTTTTAATACCACTTAAGTGGCAGAGAATGAACGTGTGCAACATCAGAGAGTCACACTCGCACTTCCAACCCTGTAAGAACCGAAAGTTTCTGTGCCGTGCAGTGCAGAAGACACAATCAGGAGAAGCTTTTAGTCTTCCTACTGTCAGTACAAAAACTCTCCAGTGAACTCTGGCTACCTTACTCACCGCCGGGAACTCAACACGAGGTTATTATAGCCGTGGTATTCTGTAGGTATATATTTTTCTTATGCTTACTGTTTGTGCCATTTTTTAAAGTCGTGATGTTAATACTTAAATACATCTTTTTCTCGGTTCTGTGGCTTAGTGGTCAGAGCGTTCCCTGTAAGGGAAATATAGCGGGTTCGAATCCCACCTGAAGCGATTCATTTTTTTCTATTTCTTAATCGATTCACCATTTTAGTTGAGAAAGTGCCTTAAAATCGTTATTGTGGAAACTAGAGTCATCTAACTCTCACATTTCTGACCAATCACTTCACTGTTTACACATTTTTTTTTTATTTATACCACTTAGGTGGCAGATAAGCACACGGCCCACCTGGTCGGAAGTGATTACCATGGCCTATTGACGGTCAGAAAAGACATGACGAATCATGAGGATGGTTAACGTACCTTAGAGAACACATATTAAACTGTCAAAGCTGTGCTGTCAGCCCCGGTTGACATATTATATGTCATGGTTGGTGACAGAATGAATTTTAAATTTCAAATTTGGAACGCGAAGCTTGACTACGACAGCACGATATCAGACGGCTCCTACCTTGACCCCCAGCACAGAATAAATAATAGTACCAAGGCCCGCCCCCTCCCAGGCCCGCGCTCATGGAGGACGGAGTTAGTTCTTCGACCTCCGACACCCGTGGTGCAATTGCGAATTAGCGATCTTTCGTGGTATCAAACCTTGTTGTCATTTTTTTACCTACCTCCCAAAACTTAGAATAATATTTATATAATTTGTTTTTCAAATTTTTAGCTTCCACATAAATCTCATTAGTCTAAAAAGCGTGAAGAGATCTGATATGAATGAAATATGATACAATAATTCATGAGTACCATACCATTACATCTTAAAAACAGCTAGACGTATTTTAAATTAACTTTCACTCAGTCAAGGGCTTGAAAGTAAAGTAATTATCTACTATACTTAATTTATTTTTCAAGAGTGCAATATAATATTATTTATACAGCTGGGTAGTGAAAGTAAAGACAGCTGTACACATTAGTCCAACATGCACTGCAAATTTTAATATTGTCTGCAGAATATCACAGTACATTAAAAAGATAAATTAGCGCATAGTGTTAAAGGAACTGAACGTGGTTTTACATAAATAGCACCCAAACCAACTTCACCTGTAAGTACCTATTTTGATCAACGTGCGATGCAGGTACAGGGCTTCCGCTCGAGATTTACCCCTGTAAATCTGCAGTCAGTCACGTAGAAGTCAACAGAAATTAAATCAAGAGAAGAGTTAGACAGCAGATACCGGGCTCCAAAGTGCAAGCTTTAGATGCAAACACGTCTAACCTTGTGTTTATGACGGTATTTGAATGTTTGAACAGTTGTGCATTACATTAAATTGACCTAACGTGTACAGTGAGCATAAGAAATAACGTAAGCAACTGCGGTCATTATCCATAATACCGGACTAGATCTTGGCGATGTTTTTCTTTAGTATACTGAATTAGTGTTTTTAAGTGACGTCACTATGTATACTATAATATAAACGCAAAATAAAAAAAAAAGATTGCTTACCTATGCACTCTGTCCTATCCTAACTGACGGATTTATCAACACTGACTGACTACTTGTAATTTTGGGCAGTGTGGTTCCCGGCCCGGCAGAGTAGAATTTGGACTACCCCATCTCTTCCCATGCGGTGCCGTACAAGGCGACTAAGGGATAGGGCTGTTTAACATCAGACTGATATATATACAGCCCAAACTCCGCCTCAGATGCATGGCTCGAGTCGACAATAGTGCCCGAAATACTGCAATAGACTCACCCCCTATTACGGGGGACTGAATTCAATGATTGGTGAAATGTGGGGGTTAATTCACCTCTGCCTCACCTTCCGTGGATAAAGGCTTGTACATACATGTATGTATGTATGTATGTATTAACTTTAACACTAGATGGCGCGTGGTGTACATAATACAATTTTAGTTTCATATTTGTCTAGGCACTACTGGAGCCCACTGTACACATCCTCTAAGGAAGTTGGGGTAAAATTTAGGACGAATAAATGTATAAGAAGCAAATAGATATCACTGCATATATCTACTGTTATAGGATCTTTTTACTGGTTTTCCCATGCGAAGACATAGACTAGTTTTATGATGTAGATACTCAAGCGGAAAGAAACTATAAAAAGAGGCATAATTACATAGTAGATATAATCAAAACAGCTGTTTTATAAGAACATTTACAAACATACATTTTACAATGGTTTTACATGAGCAGGGAATGTAAAACTACCGTAGGCATTGTTTTACATTTTTACTGAAGTAACCCGTAGGTCAATATCCAAATAAACAGGATTATTACCATGTTGCATTGTTTCGAGTTTCGGATATTTCGGCGCTATTGCAAGCACCATGATCACGGAGGAACTGGAGTATTGGCGGTGAACAGAGAAGAAGTTTTTTAGGAGTCAATATATCGATCTACCCTCTGTCGAGTACTTTTACTATACGCACTAGCACTGGTTTCACTCTCAATGCAATATGATAAATATCCCGATTATTTTGATACTGATGTGAGTGACCATGATAGTTTAAATACCTATTTAACCCGTGGGTATTTGGTAGGTACCTATTAGTACCATATTAGTATCAAAATAATCGGGATATTTACCATGTTGTATTGTAAATATTGTTTTAAGTTTGATATTTCGGCGTTGTTGCAAGCACCATGATCGCGGAGAAACTGGAGTATTGACGGTAAACAGTGAAAAAAATAGTAATAGAACTCGAAAGAGGGTAGATCGATATATTTAATCCTAAAAAACTTTTTTCACTGTTCACCGCCAATACTCTAGTTGCTCCGTAATCATGGTGCTTGCAACAGCGCCGAAATATCGGGAACTCAAAACAATGAAACATGGTAAATATCCCGATTACTATGATACTGATGTGAGTGACCATGACAGTTTAAATACATATACCCAGCTAAATAGTTATATATTATCAATTATTAATTACAAGAATAGGAGGTAGGACATGGCGGTATTTCGGTCCAATTGAGCAGTCAGACTGGGGAAGTACCTCCGCCCTATAGAATACCGCGGCCATAATAACCTTGTGTTGTGTTCCCGGCGGTGAGTAGGGTAGCCAGAGCTCACTAGAGAGTTTTTGTGCTGTCAGTGGGAATACCAAAGGCTTGTCCTGCTTTGTCTTCTACACTGACGGCACAGAAACTCTCTGTGCTTACAGGGTTGGCAGTGCGAGTGTGACTACCTTGGTTTGCACACGTCCATAGGCCACGGTAACCACTTTCCATCAGGTGGGCCGTGTGCTTGTCTGCCACCAAACTGGTATAAAAAAATGCAACAATAAAGTAACGTGAGAAAAAATATGTGTTTATAAAAAACCATACACACGGAACTCTAAAAATACCGGATTTGGTAGTTCAATAGGTAGCGTGGCTGGCGTAGGTGAGTGTCATTGAACCCGTCTGATCTCTAGTGTACTGGTGTACAGGATACGATGAGGATCACTTCATATTAACTAGTTATGTCCAACGGAAGATATCGTGTTTCTCAATTTACATGTGTTTATTTGTTTAGTAGTATTTGACGCCAAAATAGCACTGAGGTATATGATACACCCATAATGTATGTATAAATATGTATAATAAATATAAATATAAAATATGTATAAATATAATGTATAAATATGATTATATGAGTATTTGACGCGCCAATTGCTAATCTAGTGTAATATATATAAATCTATGCAAAGTAGGCTCAATGTCTAAGTTGATATTTATTTGAGTCCGTAATTTGGCGGTATCTTCTTTTTTTTAAGTTGTAAGCCAAGGAAGAAATTTCATAAATCCTATAAACAATGCATAACTTTACGAATAGAGGCAGATTAAAAATTTAGAACTACAATAATGTAGAAATCATTCTTGTTAAACAAACTGACGCCTTATTATGGAGGTAAATGCATCGGATGTTTTTTTTTTTAAATCAAAATTGCATTGTTAAACGTGATGAAATTTTTTGATTGAAATTAAAATTCTGCAATAAACCTTAACTTTTTGAGAAATAATTTGAAACATACAACTAGGTGATCATGTTTATTCTACTCATCGAAAACAGAAGTTGTTCATTCATATATACAAACATACATAATTTAAATATGTATAATATAATCACGCCTTTATTCCCGGGGATTAGATTGAGGTTAATGTGGGTGATACCCACATTTCACCAATCATTGTATTCAATCCTACGTAATAGTTATATTATCTGTGGTAATAGGGAGTGAGCCTATTCCCGTCTTCGTTGACTCAAGCCGTGCATCTGAGGCTGAGTCTGGGCTGTATATATCTATCTCATGTTAAACAGCCCTATCCCTTAGTAGCCTTCTACGACACCGCATGGCAAGAGATGGGGTGGTCCAAATTCTACTCTGCCGGGAACCACACGACTGTAAAAAAACAATCAAAGTGTGCAACTATTGGAATATTTTTAAAGGAAGTAGGACACGGCGGTATTTCCGCCAATTGAGCAGTCCGACTAGGGAAGTACCTCCGCCCTACAGAATACCGCGGCTATAATAACTTCGTGTTGTGTTCCCAGCGGTGAATAGGGTAGCCAGGGCTCAATGGAGAATTTGTGCTGTCAGTGGGAAGACTAAAGGCTAGTTCTGCTTTGTCTTCTACACTGACGGCACAGAAACTCTTTACATACAGGGTTGGCAGCGCGACTGTGACTCCTCTAGTTTTACAAACGTCCATAGGCCACGGTAACCACTTTCCATCAGGTGGACCGTGTGCTTGTCTGCCACCTAAGTGGTATAAAAAAACTAAAAAAATATCCTAAAAAAAATCCTATGCTGAACGCCTTAAGTTCCTTAGCCTTACATCACTTGAAAAACGAAGACAGAGAGGAAGTCTCATCGAAACTTACAAAATACTCCACGACTATTATGATATCGATAACATCCATGATATATACAGCCTCAACGAGAACAAGCACCTGAGGGGTCACTCACTAAAGCTATGCACAATGCCTACAGACTTGAACCTCGGAAACACTCTCTACCTAACCGTGTCGTTAGAGAGTGGAACAGCCTACCTGAAAATGTTGTTTTGGCACCCAGTGTTAATAGTTTCAAAAACAGACTTGACAAAATCTCCGGATCATGAGACACACACGCATCAGCCTAATGGCTGCTAGTGTGTTCAACATAAATAATTATAATAATAAAGATGGCTGGAAGTCATTCTTCAACGAATGATGTGTTAGATTTTACAAGTGCAAGCACTGCAAGTACACGCTGATAGCGATAACGTTAATACGATGTAGCTTAGCAATGCAACAGTTAAGTGCACTGATAACAGCTGGGTTTGAAGGCTGAGTGAGTATAGAGTACCTTACTAGGGCTGCCACGCTCGTACTAAGCTTGTGTAGAACTCTGGTTATTTTTGCAATCAATAGGAATCTATTCCATTGTTGGTATAAAAAGTATCCTATATATTATTCCAGATTATAATCTGTTGAAGTAATTTCTTTCTTTTTTATACCACTTAGCTGGCAGACCTGATGAAAAGTGATTGCCGTGACCTATGGACGTGTGTAACACAAGATTAGTCACACTCGCGCTGCCGAAGCATAGAAGAGTTTTAGTGCCGTTAGTGTAGAAGACAAAGCAGGGCAAACCTTTAGTCATCCCACTGACAGCACAAAACTGAAGTGAGCTCTACTCTACTCACCGCCAGGAACACAACACGAGGTTATTATGACCGCGGTATTCTGTAGGGCGGGGGTACTTCCCTAGTCGGACTGCTCAATTGGGACGGGAATACCGTCGTGTCCTACCACCTATATTGAGTTACCTATGCTGTCGAAATTCTCATCTACAATTACAAAATGTTTTTTTTTTAATTTGAAAAAGCGCTTACCAGTTTCTTTGCCCTGTCTGCCCAGTGAGCTCTGGCTACTCTACTTACCGCTGGGAACACAACACGAAGTTATTATGGCTACCGCGGCCATAATAGGGCGGAGTAATAGCCTAAAAAGGCTTTTTGACGCCCTGCTTAAAGGACCCGAAACTGTAGGAAGAAGGAAACACGTGAGCTGGTAATGAATTCCAGGCCTTGGTGGTGCGGCAAAGAAAAGTGTGAGGGTGACATCTAAGCCCTGTATGTGTTGTCCTGTGTAGGAAAGGAGAGGGTAGGATTAGTCGGAAGAGCTCCTCAGAACACTCACCATGGTAGAGACAGTCCTAGATAGTGATAGAAACAGACAGACATATTTACATACTTTCATTTTATAATATTATTTATATTATAGGACAGGATGCTCACGTAGTGCCGGTTTTAGGGTAGATTTAGAGGAATGTTTGCTTTCTAGGCATAAGGATGCAAAGGGCGCTAAAAAGCCTAATACGAAAAACTATTTCAGCTCAAATAAAATTAGGGCGTTTATACACAGCACGAACATGTTCTACCCTGATCAAGGGCTACTGCTTCATGCTCTTTTGGATGGTTTCTATCCCGGGAATAAACTCCCATAGGTGGCGGGTATTTATTACGCGAGAGCCAGAGAACTAGACATTTATTATTTAGATGCATTGCTCGAGTCAACAATAGTGCCCGGAAGACGGCAATAGGCTCACCCCTTATTAAATGGGACTGAATTCAATGATTGGTGAAATCTGGGTGTTAATTCACATCTGCCTAACCCTCCGGGGATAAAGGCGTGATTATATGTAAGTATGTATTATTTTTAAAAAATCGTAACATTTATTTAGTTGTACCTGAAACCTGTCAATAGAAGTGTAATAAGATTATGAACTAAAGAAGATTAGACATGGTAAAATGGATTATAAAGGTCCTTCTACACGTTGGCGCGCAATGGCACAGAAAATCTTGTCGTATACGGAATAGGTAGGCAGAGCTTGTCTTCGCTATCATTGCGCATATAATATTGTGTAGCGAGTATTTTTCTCCTAATAATCGGTGGAAGAAGGTTATTTGTTGCTTATGTTTGCGTGTCTTGCATTAGGTACTAATGTTTTCCTTTATCTTCATATATGTGAAAATTTTTAATTGGCCGTAACATTGAACACTACTAGCTGTGAGTTTTCCTAAAATGTAAATGGAATAAAAATAAAATAATTAAATTATTTGATCCAGGACTCAGGGCTGTAGGAAGAAGGAAACACGTGTGCTGGTAATGAATTTCAGGTCTTGGTGGTGCGGCAAAGAAAAGAGCCTAGGTTACAATGTTTACGTAAGCATGGGGTTAGAGTTCATATACTACTACTTTTGGTGATAAGAGGGAGGAGCGGTTAAATAATTGTAATAAATCTGCTTACGTAATACTTGAACGTATACGATACGTTTTATTCAATGAAATTCAACTCGCTAATGTGTGCAGTGACCATTAGATTCCCCTTGACCTTAACTCCTAATTAAAGTATGCGAAGGCATTAACTTCTTGAACTTAAGACTATTAAAACGATGACACAGATACCGTTAAAATGAATGTGTTTAATTAATGGGTTCACCCAACCCGACGGTCGCGGGTCGGCGCGCGCGCATGGGAAATGTTTACAAACTAGCTTGAAGCTCGGCTTTGTTCGTACTCAATCTGTTTACTACTCTGCACGCGTAAAAGACCGGTCTATTGGCTCTCGATTCTACTAAAGCAAAACCACAGTCTTACCACAGATACTGAAATAACCGCGGTAGCCTAGTGTTATGGGTAATGGACTGCTGAGACGAGGTCTCGGGTTCGACGCCAGGTGTTACTATTACTATAGCACACACCAATGACTTTTCGATGCTTTTCGAAGTTATGTGTGTATTTATCGCAGGTTTATAAGTGCCCGGTTAATGGCAATAGGCTCGCCACCTATTACATTGGGACCTAAACATAAACTTCTTCAAGAGGGGCATCAGAAGGTTTCTTCATGGTCGGCAGCGCGAGTGTGACACCCTTGGTGTTGCATACGTCCATAGGCCACGGTAACCGCTTCCCATCAGGTGGGCCGTGTGCTTGTCTGCCAATTAAGTTGTATTAAAAAAAAACTGGCGAAATGTGTGGGTGCTAGCACCTCTGCCTACCCCTTAGGGGATATAAGCATGAGTTTATGTTATGTTATGTCATTACACTTTTTCATTTACTCTGCAAAAAGCCTTTTAATTTTGAACATTATGGGCATTGTATAAATGTCTAAAATTAAATGCAATTTTTGCAATGTTCGTGATATGACAGTGATTTTGCTTTAGCAGAACCGAGGTCCTTTTTGGTAGCTAATAATTCCCGCTTCCCATATAGAATTGACTAGACGTGGATTGTTTTTATAGCACTTAGGTGGCAGACAAGCACACGGCCCACTTGATGGGAAGTGGTTCCCGTGGCTTAAGGACGTATACAACACTAGGGGCGTTACACTCGCGCTGCCGGCAATGAAGAAACCTTCTGATGCCCCTCTTGTGTATTGTAGGCGCTTGAGAAAACCGCAGCAGGGAGGTCATTTTAAATATTGAGTGTGCGGGGGATGAAGTTTCTTTCATACCGCACAGTGCGCACCGTCTCAGGTCGCAATGTGTGAGGATGAATTCCCTGCCTATGGCGAGCGGTGCGATAATAGAATGTAGCTGTGGGCATCATGTCAATACATACAATACAGAAATGAAACTTTTGGGCCCTTATTTTTTTAAGTGCTTAAAATCCCCACGGATATCCCGCTACCGGAGCCGGTGGGAGAGGTTATGTCGATATGTTTTTGGTTGCCGAAGGTAAGGTTACAGGGCCATTCCTCTCGATCTGGCCCTCTCCTCG
Source organism: Eilema griseolum (assembly GCA_963662185.1). Classification (NCBI taxonomy): domain Eukaryota; kingdom Metazoa; phylum Arthropoda; class Insecta; order Lepidoptera; family Erebidae; genus Eilema; species Eilema griseolum. The sequence goes on from OY759254.1 coordinate 3,139,667, forward strand.
GGTGTGGGGACCACAGAGTACCCCGAAATGTGGAGGCACGCCGCCGCCTGCTTCTGCCAGGGTGACAGGCGGCTCCACCCGTCACCCCCAGGTCTGCGCTCATGGGGGGCGGAGGTCATTCATCAATGTCCGACGCCCGAGTTGCCTACCAGCTCACGTGTTTCTTTCTTCTTACAGTCCCGGGTCCTTTAAGCGAACCGTGAAAGAGCATTAAATGAGGCCGCCAAGCTGAGAGCCACCATTGTAACAATACTTAAGTGTCTGTAATGGTGACCCTCTTTCCTGAGACTTTGCCTTTAGCTTACCATCAGGCGAGGTGAAGTCAAGTTGGTGAGTCCCAGATAAAACAAAAAAAACCGTGGTAGGTGATTTTCTTTTAAAACGATTTCAGACATTTTCCTTTCGAATACATGTAATATTGAATTCTAAGTTACAATTGATTATATTGTGTCTACGCTTTACCGGCTTCCCTTAAAATGTTCAGGCTTCGCCACAGCTGGCAATAATTAAGCCGATTATCACTATAAATGCTGGAAACACTGAAAGTGTTTGACGACTGACCACCCACCATGTCCACCCCACAACACTGAGTAATTAATGATCCTATATTAAAACGAGAGAACTAAGAACATATTCTAGGGATAAAAATCCTATAATGTTATTCCAGACTATATTCTATCCTTGTACGGAATTTCAGCCCGATCAGTTCAGCGGTTCGTGCGTTATTGAATAACAAATATGCAAAAATTCAAACATTTACACAAACTTTCACATTTATAATATTACATACATATAATCACGTCTTTCTCCCCGAAGGGTTAAGCAAAGGTGAATAATTAACACCCACATTTCACCAAACATTAAATTCGGTCCCACGTAATAGGGGGTGAGCCTATTGCCGTCTTCCGGGCACTATTGTTGACTCAAGCCATTCTCCTGAGTATGTATTAGTATTGGGATTGGATTTAATCCTTAAAAAGAAAAGCGTAGATACGGTACTACCCATAAACTTAATGTTACCGCTTAAATAGTTACCAACACGAAAATATTTCCCCGACTTAGTGTATTTTTTCCAACCTCCACTTTTCTTCAGTCCACTCTATACAGAGAAGCAATGTCAAGTCAGGGTAATCGCTAGGCGATTTTCCAGAAAATTTCATAACATAAAGATTGCGGAGTGGGGTGGCCAATGTCAAAATCGATCTTGGGAGTGACATTTTATTTTATGGCAATACTTCTCTAATCTTTGTCGCTGGCATAAGTTATATAACGTGTCATTGTATCTAATGTGGCGCCCTCTAGCGGTTATAAAGTACTGTGATAAAATATAAATTTGAGATAAATAAGTCGTGTTTTGTATCACTTGAAAAAGCAAAGCAGCTGATCGACGCTACGCGTGACCAGAAGGCTGGTTATTATCTTGCACAGAGGATAAGCATTGCCATTCAACGTGGCAATGTTGCCAGCCTTTTGGGTACGTTACCGGTCGGTGATGATGCGGAGGAATTTCATGACGCAATATGTATGTAATTTTTATGTTTATTTTATTTTAGTGTATTTTAGTAGCTATCTAATAATAGTTTTAGTTTTAATTTTCAATTGAATTGTATTGATTTGTATATGTATATAATAAAATATTAAATAGAAAAAAAAAAAACTTGAAAGGGCTAATTAGTACATTTATTTTATTTATGTATAAATAAATTTATGTATAAAAATTTAAACTAAAACCCGACTACTGAAAAAGTATTAAACAAGAAAATATTTATAATAGCCGTGGTCGTATGCCACTTAGTCTAAAAAAACAAAACATTCTAGGGAAAAGTGGCATACGACCACGGTTATTCTAGATATTTTATTGTTTAATACTTTTTTGCGTGGTTTCCGGCAGAGTAGAATTAGGGCTACCCCATCTCTTCCCATGCGGTGTCGTACAAGGCAACTAAGGGATAGGGCTGTTTAACATCAGACAGATATATACAGCCCAGACTCAGCCTCAGATGCATGGCTCGAGTCAACAATAGTGCCCGGAATACGGCAATAGGCTCACCCCCTATTACGTGGGACCGAATACAATTATTGGTGAAATGTGGGTGTTAATTCACCTCTGTCTAGCCCTCCAGGGATAAAGGCGTGATTATATGTATGTATGTATGTATGTAACACTTTTTCAGTAGTCTGGTTACAGTTTTAAACTTATTTTTTAAAGTTTACATCAATATGACTTCGGCTCGCCAGATGGCCGTCATTTATCCCCAATGAATTGCGGAGTTGTGGAGAACACACAGATTAGAAATTGCGGATTCCAAACTCCGATTTAAAAGCTTCGGACGCGACCAGAATTAACCCTAGAATGCAGAAGACTTTCCAACTAACTTCGTCTCTTTAGCCTATCTTACTTACTTTAGCATGATGCTGGAACAAATAACTGTATCTAAAATTACTGCAGTGTAATTTCACGTACACTGAGCTGTGACGTAGACAAAATCGCAATGAACTATATTTTCCATACAGTTTTAGACAATTTTAACTGTGTCGTGAGTCAGCTGCCTCCGCCAGCTACATCTCATAGTACACCGTTACCCACTAGTTTACTGCCAACCTCAAATTATGTGGGAGGTAAGACTGACATCACTGTTATTTTGCATAGATTGTTAATTTGTCTTTTTAACGTGTACGTAGAATTATGTGCTAGCTCTACCGGCGTGGAAGTCACAGAAGTCTACTCTAGGGATAAAAAACCCGACAGATTTTTTTTCTAGAATGTACTGTTTTGTTGACGACCTCTGTGGCGTAGCGGTAGCGGTTTCGATTCCCGCTCAGTGAAAATATTTGTATGCATGAATATGTATATTTGCATTGGTCTGGGTGTTTCTATTAATATATGTATGTATTTACAAAAAAAAAAAGTATCTAAGTATGTTTATCCGCATTCTAGATCCCATAACACAAGCTAGTTAAGCTATGCTTACCATGGGTCTAGACAGCGTTGTGAAGAATGTCGTGGAATATTTATTTATTTATTTTGTTAGACTATGTGGCATACGACCACGGCTATCCTTGATTATTTTCTTGTTTTCAATACTTTTTAATGAGTGATTTTTCTGTAGTCTGGTTTTAGTTTTAAACTTATTTTTTTATTTATATTATTTTGAGGCAAGCAATAGGTATAATTTATACATATCTGAAATGTGCTAAATAAGCCCTTTCAGTTGATACCAAATACGGCATATTTATCTCAAATTTATTTTTTAACACAGTATTTTATGACCACTAGAGGGCGCCACAATAGATTCAGTGACACATTATATAGCCTATAACCAGTGGACGACTAAGACGCTTCTACCGATACCTTATTTGTCCAGATCTAATAAATGGTTGAGTAGCTATGAGGGAACAGATGAACCTTCATACAAACATAAACCAACCTACATACATAGCCTGTCAAAATCATAACCCTCCTTTTGCTTTGCCGTAGTCGGATAAAAAATGGTACATATATGTGCTTTTACAGAGTATATTTTATTTCTATACCTTTCTATCCAGATCTGTACAGTCACTCTGACGTCATCAACTCATCTTTACCATCGTTAATCGCGGTCCCAGCCGATGCCTTCACCTCAGAATCCGGGGTCCACTTTTTCCAGTTCAATCAGATCAGATGGTTGTCGCTCCCGTAATAGCTGGATAAGGGACGACAAAGAGTACCTAAGAGGCCACAAGCTCGAATGAAATTGGAAAGAGCTACGCTAGGATGAGGAGGTAAGCAAGATAAGAGTTTAAAACTTAATAGTTGTGCGTATTTATTTAAAGTGATTTTTTATAACATTATAGATATATCCGAGTCAAAACATTTTGATAAAAAATGTAACATTATATAATAATAAATGATACATTCTACAGATAGGACCGACCTTACTATTTATTATTCTACAGATAGTAGCAGACAGACAAGTAATGCATTGAAATTTTAGGTTTTTTTTTTACACCACACAAGCACATGGCACAAGTTCACGGCCCATCTGATGAAAATTGATTACCGTGGCCTATGGACGTGTGCAACACCAAGGGAATCAAACTCGCGCTGCCAACCCTGTAAGCACAGAAAGTTTCTGTGCCGTCAGTGTAAAAGACAAAGCAGAACAAGCTTGTAATCTTCCCACTGACAGCAAAAAAAACTCTCCAGTGAGCTCTGACTACCCTACTCGCCACCGGGATTATTATGAGCGGGATTATTATGGAGGTACTTCCCCAGTCGGACTGCTCAATTGGACGGAAATACCGTTGTGTCCTACTTAACTCACGAAATTGTTTTATAAATATTTAATAGGTGCATTTGCCTAATACATAATATGACTGCTCTTTAATCCTTTCAAGCTAAGGGAAAATCCATGTTACGCAGTCGTAATGTTGATTGACTAAAAAATCCGAGGCTTGCTTGTCTTGTCATGTCAACGCTACGTTACGTTGCATTATTAAAAAAAATAAACAAATATTTTCCCGCCACGTTATCACCTGACAGTGGTGACAGATCAAATAGCCGCGGTTATTTTTAACTTTGGAACTCCGTAATTTGGGTTAATTAGTCCCGTGTCTATTTGAAACTGGAGCATACGGTGACATGTTTTGATGGAGTTCGTTTTTTAAATGGACGAGTGAAATTTAATTTATTTTCAATGACGTGAGTGAGGAATGTCATTTGGAGTTTTGTTTTAGATAATATAATATAGATATAGGATGTATTTTTGAGAAGGGGTAGTAAGGGCAGGTACCTTAACCGTTATATTTATAGAAAACCGTTTTAGTAGTAGTCAAAAATCTTTATAGATTATTCTAAACAGCATTAACAAAAATTTGAGGCAATATTGTACAGTCTGCAAGAAAAATGCTAAAATGCAATTACATTTTTTTGTGCCAATCATTATTTCATTTTTTTAATATTATGTATCTTTATTAACGAATAATTACATATAAACAAGGCCCTACAAAACCGTTTCCATGGTTTGACTGTGGGAACAGAACAACAGATTTTGCTACATTTGCATTTGCAACAGATTTGGCTGCAGCTAACCAAGATAGAGTACAAATCTTGTTTTAAATAGCTTATCTGATACACAGTACATATAACTTTGTGTCTATATTCTATGACAATATCACTCAAAGACAATGGACCATGGAATGAAAACAAATCCGCCCTGATACAACACTCATTTGTATCATAACATAAATTCGGAGAACAACATAGAGATCATTCTATGTCACCTCTAGACCAAATTGGGTTGGAAGGCTAGTCATCTTACTACTACGGTGGCAAAAAAGCACAACGCCAGGTACTTCGAAATTATATATGTATAACCCGAGGCCGTTACACATACATACATACAGTCGCGCTAGTAATTCTCAAAGTGGTAGATAGAGGTTTTTTGACATCCACATTTTGTAAACTATGCTTTTTGAATCCAACGAAATATGGGGCGAGCCTATTGTCGTCAAGAGAACAGACTTAACCCTTAGTCGCCTTCTACGACACCCACGGGAAGAGACGATGTGGCCTTATCCTACTCCACCGGGGACCAACACATTATAGCTCAGCAAAAGGAAGAAATGGTGGTTCTTCCGTATTGTGAAGATGTAAACCTTTTCAATTCAGGTACAAAAGATATTACAAAATGCTTTGTTTCCCCACATTCTGCCACATACGGCGTGCAAATTTTTAGGTTATACCTACTAATACTTACATTAAAAGGTACCTATACAATAGAAAACCACACTTATGGCCTGACTCAAATATTCAAATATTATTATTACAAGATCCTACATGTCAGGTCATGAGTTATTTCAGAATATTCAGATTCACGTTCCTGTTTCCTGTTTGTGCAATTCATTGGAAGGTCATTTAAGTATTTAAATGACTAATGTTCGACAAAGCAATAGTTTATATTTAGATGTTATTTATTACTTACTAGCTGATACTTGCTATTACGCCCGCTTGGAAGTTGGTTTTTATCTACTTATTCAATTGCGATCAACCAATCATAAGATTTTGAGTCTGTCCAAGATCTTTTTAATAAAAATAACTGCATCAAAATTCGTTCTGCAGTATCATTCACCACTCATCGCGAACAAACAGACAAAAATTATACCATTTTCAGATACGGTCATTAACCGCTATTAACTGTAGGTAGATGGGTAGATATCCTTAAATAATATAACTACATACTCTCCAGCAGAAGATGTCCAGTCAGTTTCTCGAAATAACAACGCTAAAGTTAGCCAGTTTCTGGTAAAATCACGGTTGAAGTGAAATGAGCCTCATAAAGATAAGAATAAAGAAATACCTAAAAATATAAAGTCAGTCAAGGATTTTTAGCTGATCATTATTTTGTACACCATGCCAGTTGACTTCTATGTGTTACAGTTCTTGAGTGAGGCGGGAATGAATTTTGAATTTCTAATTTGGAACATTTTGTACACCATGCCAGATGTCTTCCATGTGATACGGTTCTTGAGTGAGGCGGGAATGAATTTTGAATTTCGAATTTGGAACAGGACACAGAAACTAGTTCAGTTTCCAAATACATTTTTTTTTTCTTATTATTTACTCATTGAGTCGTAGGTAATCAAAATTAATGAATTTTCAACATATATTTATTTTATTTTTTAAGTCATATGTATGTTAGAAAGGAAAAATAAGCAATCCGGTAATTCTAATGATCCGTACAGTCATACACATAAGTGATTGATTACGATAGGTTTATCTTTAACTGAAACGAACCGAATCATTGTGTCGTGCAGTAGATAATTTACTTATTAAAAATGGTCATCTTAATTTAATAATTACTGTTTGCTTAGAATGCAGATATAAGACAGGGAGACCTAATTAATGTAGGCACATATACGTTATTGATCGTGGACATACAGTCGAATCAGCAACATAAAGTTGCTACCTACTAAGAAATTTACAAACGAGCGCTGATTACTTTAATATACCTATGATTTCGACTTTTTATATTTTTTGTCTGGTGTATAATGAAGTTTAGTTGTAAGAAATAAAATAAATAATGATAGGTATACTCTTTTATGTACGTATATTTCATAATTTTTAAATATTTTTTTTTTGTGTCAAATTATCGTAGTTGAAGCTAATGTGTTCAGACACTTTAGTTACTGACTGTACCTACAGTGTATTTTTAAAACCTATTAATCAATATATATAATAAATTATACTATTGTGATTAAAACATTTAAAACGGCAATAACATTTCTTATCGGAATCCATTTCAAATATACGTAGGTACGATTGAGCACATTTCTAATTAGATTGTTTCAAGAAATACGTAATTTCCTTTGTTATGTATTTTTTATTTTTTACTTCTACCTATAATGTTAATCACACGTAAAAATTCAACGTTACACATATATCCTAAAATAAATCATAATTTATACTTGTCTTGTATTAAAATAATTTATCACCAGATTTACAACTCTTTAATGGTTTATTTCCTCATATAAAATGACCCAACCCAGTCAACCCACGTGATTTCCCGCCAACATTCGCATAAAACAGGAACGCAGGATATCGCATTAGCCGGCATTTTCAGACGACTGCATTCTATATCTACAAAAATGCAGCCAGACATTTCTATAGGACATCCATCCCTCCCCTGCCGAACCTAGATACCTATATATAACTTGGCTTCACATGATGACTGAGACACAACATTGTTCTACGTTCTACAAATAAAAAAAAAATAAACAAAAAAAAATACACTTACTTTCCGTGGTCCATTCTGCACAATGGTCTCGTATTCTAAACCTTCCGACATCATTCTCACAATTTATTAAAATCACAATTGAACACTAAAAATATTTTTTTTTTTTGGTATTTTTACCGGTTTAATACACACGTTTCTGTAGTTTTAGATAGAGCTTGCGGAGCGTTCGAACGATGTACCGACACTAAATTAAATTGAACAGAGATTAACCACTGTTTCCATTAACGTATTTAATAGGAATTAACGTTTGAATGAAATATTATGAAGTCGTGCCGGCGGACGGCCCGGGTGCAACAGCCAATATCACGCCCTCAGCCTCCCTCGCTCTCCAGTGAGTGAACATATACAAATGTATATGTATAGAAAGTAGATAAACATCCAAATATCTACGTGTAAAATGTAAGGTACGGTCTGCCTCAGACGATTTTGATCATACTGTATATATACGTTCCGGTGTACGTAAGTCATATTGCAATTCATACGCTTCGTTTTGTTTCTGCTGCAAATGTAATATTGTCGTCTTTAAGAGACAATTGCATGCAACAAAAATTTAAATTTAAATTTTGTACTTTTGCGTTTGTTAATACGACAGAATTATAGTTTTAAATAATCTTCCTCAAGTACTCAAAGTAATCTTCTCAACAAAAACAGTAAGACGTTATTAATTAGGTTTCACAAATGTCAAGTGAAATGATTGAGATTTCAAATGTCAATATTGTAAACAACGTGCTGTGTTGTGTATATTTTTAAAATAATTTAGAATATGCATCTTTGATATGTGTCATAGAAAACTATGTATAAGTAACTTCTGTAGCTCTCGTCGTTCAAATAATACGTCTTAAATCTAATTGCGAATGTATTTTGTTTCATCAAGTCTCAAATAATTATTGAGGTTATTTTTAAATCAACATGGGTGAAGAACTGAAAGACCTGAAAATATTAAAACAGGGTGCAGAAGCAAAGCTGTTTGTCTGCAACTATCTTGGAAGACCGACATTGATAAAAGAGAGGTTCCAGAAAAATTACAGGCATCCCGATTTAGATATCGCTTTAACCAAAGATCGGATAAAAAACGAGGCGCGTTCCATAGTCCGTTGCAAGACAGCAAATGTCAGATCTCCAGCATTATATTTAGTTGACTTTGAGCGACGACGGATTTATATGCAGCATTTTGAAAGGAGTATTACCATTAAGGATTTTATTATAAAACACATAAAAACACAGTCAGGTGATCAAAAGTTGAAATTAATATCGAAATTAATTGGCGAAACTGTCAGAAAAATGCACGAAAACAACATAATTCATGGAGATTTAACTACATCAAATATGTTGCTCATACCGAAGAGTGAAAATGAAGACCCGAATTGGCTTGAAACTTCGGATTTGGAAATAGTGATGATTGATTTTGGTCTATCTTTTATTGATTCTAGCACTGAAGACAAGGGCGTTGACCTTTACGTCCTCGAAAGAGCATTAATAAGTACGCATAATGATTACCCTGATTTGTTTAGCAATATTTTAGAAGCGTATAAGCATTTCAGTAAAAACAACATCAAAGAAATAATAAGTAAATTTGAAGATGTGAGAGCTCGAGGACGGAAAAGAACCATGGTAGGATAGTTAGTAAGCAATAAAGTATTAAATTAATGTAAAATATTTTCTTTTACCCTAAATTTCCGACAATCCTATCGTCATAAACATGTAGATAAAGAGCTTAGTGAGCAATGGAAACATGATGGACCCACAACCAGTTAGAAGATAGGGAAAAGCAAAGTGCGCAGACGGCTGGTCTACTGAGCTCTTTACTTACTCAACTGAACATGGGAGATCATATTGTTTTATGTAACACCTCTGTACAACCTATGTTAAACGAAATAAAATTGATATTGAACTGCACTCAACCAAAGACTTTATCTGTATTCGTAATCCCAGTATCATCAAAACTTAAATTTGATAATTATGAAACCAGTATACTTACTTAATTATAAATATAAAACTACTCATATTCTATCGCGCGCATCCTCAGCCTACATGTGAAAACATTGATGCTTAAATTACCCGTATCCTTGAATTCGGAATTCGGTAAGCAATCACATCATCTGTCAAGTCTGTCAACAAAATTGTATTATTATACATAACCTAAAAGATATTTTTTGACCTGAATCAAATAATTAGATATTATTTCTAAAATGAGGGGTCATATTATAAATTTATCTCGAATTATTAGTAAAAACACTTGTTCTAAAGGTTTCCCTCTGACAAGTAAGTAATCAGTACACACAGGTTGAGTAAAATACCTTTTAGCTTACCTACTGTATGTATCGCAAAAAATAAACATTAAGTATAAAATAAAGACACACATAAATATACTCACGCCTTTAAGTCCCGAAAGGGGTAGCACGGCCTACCCCTTATTGTATTAGTAACCACATTTGCCAACTATGATTTTCAGTCCCACGTATATGGGCGAGCCTATTGCCGTCAAGCGAGAACTTTTCTTGAACTGTATGTTTACTGTCGGATGTAGAACAGCCCTGTCCCTTGGTCGCCTTCTACGACATACACAGGAAGAGACGGGGTGGCCTTCTTCTACTCTATCTATTATCGTAATAATTTCTATTATCCTTTTAGGATCTCTGAGTACACAAGAAGCAATAGATCGTCGCTATCATCTCTTCACGCTTGAGAAGAAGCGTCAGTTGGAAAACGTTGGTCGTATAGAGAAAATAGAAGTACAATACAAAGGGCTTCCAAATGACTGCACACTGGTTATGAACAAGGAAATTTCGACACCATACGACTGTGCAAGACGTAAGATTTTAATGCTGTTTATTTTTAATACAGAATACTTTTTTTATAAGAATATTAGCAACCAAAAATACTAATATTCCCTCTAACCACTCACAAGCTAAATTGTTTGGCTTTTTTTTTTTACCTGCGTAAAATCCCCACGGATATCTCGCCACCGGAGCCGGTGGAAGAGGTTATGTCAGACTCGAACCGACTAAAACGCACGCCGCCTGTGGGTCGCTTTGGTTGCCGAAGGTGAGGTTGACAGACATATCCCTCACACCCCGGCCGAAAATTGTTTGTGCTAGGAGTGGGTTCACGTCGGTAGTGTAATGGCCAGGATTCGAACCAGGAGCTTCTTGATCGCCAAGTTGATAAATTGTTCTGAATACTTGATAGTTTTGTATTATATCAATAACATTTTATTTTTTACTCATAGAAAGATGTCCGTGAATTGCTGACCCATTTAAAACCTAATAAATATTGTGTTATAGTGTCTCTTCCTTTAAAGAATTATTTATTTACTAGCTGACCCACCCCAGCTTCGCCCGGGGTATATTTTGAAGCTGCATAACCCTTTGAGCCCGTATGTTTTAGTCTTGAAAATATGTATCAAAAATTACCGGCTTTGTTAACATTTATTATCAATGCTCCGCTCCCTTAAGTAGTAGCGTGATGATATATAGCCTAAAACCTTCCTCGATAAATGGACTACCCAACACTGAAAGAATCATTCAAATCGGACCAGTTGTTCCAGAGATTAGCGCGTTCAAACAAACTCTGCAGCTTTATAATATTAGTATAGATTTATTTATGAACAAGCAGCTACAAGCTGATGTGTTCACATCTAGTGATAAAATGTATAGTCTCTCTATTGAAGCCTTAACTGTTCGTCACTTTTTTATCTGTGTTGCCCAGTCAGAGCCAGTTATCAAGTCTATTTTTAAATCCGTTTATTGTGGTAGCAGCAATAACGTTATCTGGCAGAAAGTTATAATACAGTTTTTCTCATAAACCAGATCACACAAAAAATGCTTTTAATTTCATAAGATAAATAATTATTCGTAAGATGAATAAATTGTTTTTATGTAGTGCTGCTATGGTGTACAATAAAGAATATCTTATCTTATATTATCTTATGTATTCTATTCTTAGCTTTCTCTCAATTTCAGACTTAAGTGAATGGCACATGGACACCAGTGCACTTGCTCTTATAAACGGCACGGTCTACTGGGACATGCACAGACCTCTAACAGAGAGTTGTACTTTAGAAGTGAGTATTTGAGATTACAATACTTTTGGATTATTGAAAACTAACTGTTGCTCGCGACTCCGCTCGTGAGGATATCGATTATCGCGACAAAACATAGCCTATGTCATTTCTGACGATTTAATCTACCCTTATACCAAATTTCTTCAAAATTGGCCATTCAAGTATTGCATAAGCACTAAAGTAAGGAGGGGGGTCTTTGCATTACTTATTTTTGATGTTATGAAGGTGGGGGCGTTTGGATAATGAGTATGTAAGCAGTAGTTATTTACTTTTACACACAATAAAGCATGCATTACCCATACATTAACCTAAAACAAACATGAAAAGAAATATGCATATTTGTACCAATGTTTATGTTGTAAGCATGAGGGGGGGGGGGGGGGGGGGTCAGTTTCGCTTACTTTTGCTGACATGAGGAGAGGAGTTTAAATAATTGTATTAAATCTGCCTATGTAAGACTTGAACAGCCCCTTAGGCATGAAAATGTAACATGCAGACAGAGTTTTTTGCATCTATAATATATCTATAGCTAAATCCATTTTCCATACTAGGAAGTATGGAAGTATGAAGCTAGTTTCAATTTACTGACAGTGAAGTCATATTGACATGTATAAAAAAATTGCTTCGTGGTTCCCGTCAGAGTAGAATTTGGACCACCCCATCTTTGCCCATGCGGCGTCGTACAAGGCGACTAAGGGATAGGGCTGTTTAACTATAGACAGATATATACTGTCCAGACTCTGCCTCAAATGCATAACTCGAGTCAACAATAGTGCCCGGCAAACGGCAATAGTCTCACCCCCTATTATGTGGGAATACAATGATAGGTGAAATGTGGGTGTTAATTCACCTCTGCCTAACCCTTTTGGGATAAAGGCGTGATTATATGTATGTAGGCATGCTTGACCGCTTAGTGGTTTTTCATCTGAGCGCTCCCGTGCTTCGGAGGGCACGTTAAAATGCAGTCCCGGCTGTCAATTGTCGTTAGATCAAGACGGCGGACAAGATGGGGACTGTACAACTTCAGTGGTTGCCACTAACCACAACTCAGTTTAGGGTGTCAGAAGGCAGTCGCTCCCAATATAGCTTTTTGAACGGACTTCGCACTCCGAGGTGAAAGGCTCGGTTGCGACCGGGACTAGCGTATGGGTGATGATAATTGATGACTGGCATATATTATGAAAACGATATGCATTCGACGGATGGGGTATCGTTGAAATCGCTTTTCAGTGAATGAAAATTTTTTGTAAGGTATGGTAATGGCGAATAATAAAAAATGGTAGAACTTTTTAAATATGGTAGGTACCTACTGTTGGTATTTTTAGTAGGTATTTTATTTTGTACATTATGTATGTATGTAAATAAAAAGAAAAATGATTGCCGTTTCCAGCTACAAAGTTTCAACAGTCCCGACCCTCAAAGAGCAAACAAAGCCTTCTGGCGAACATGCTCCTTCATGCTCGGCGCGTGCGCTACTGTAGCCTTCAAAGATACCATTCCTGTCAAGTTGCACAGCTTTCCGGGACCTGACAGTGAGTACTAGATCTAGTACTATCTATATAAATTTATTTTGATTTTACAATATTTTTTATACTTTTGATCCAAAATTTTGATGCAAAACAAGGTAACATTTTCTTGTGTATCCATTTTTATAATGTGTGGATATCCCCTCGGATACCACCCCGCCGGCGGGGGTGGTTATGTCTGACTCGGACCGACTAAAACAACACGGCCGCCTCAGGCCATCAATTACCGGGGGTGAGGTAGCCTTTAGCATATCCCTCGCGCACCCTGACTGACACAGGGCCACAGAAGGCCCCCTCGGGTGTGAGGCTACGGCGTCCTCATCTTTCCAAAAAAAGGGGGAGGGGTGCAAATCACGCCGCCGTCTCTACCTGCTTCTGCTAGGGTAATATTATATCCTATGTTTGAGAATTTCTTCACTGTTAGAGTAAAAAAATCGCTTCTTCTTCCTGTTATCGACTACGCCGATGTCAGCTATCCCGATCTCACAGAGGAGCAACTAGATAAACTTGAGCGACTTCAAAACTTTTGCATACGATTCATATTTGGTTTACGCAAGTATGATCACGTGTCAGATTTCCGTAAACAACTCAAGTGGCTCCCAATTCGGCTTCGCAGGAATGCCCATATTCTAACATTATTATATAATGTATTATTTAATCCCACCATTCCCTCTTATCTCAAAGAACGATTCCAGTTCCTCCATGACACACATACGAGGTGCCTGAGGTCATCCGAGAATTTGAGGCTGAGAATGCCAATGCATTCAACTGATTTTGTTGATAAGTCATTCTCTGTCAAGGCTGTGCGCTTATGGAACGCATTGCCATTGAGTATCAGACAAGCAAAATCCCTAAACATATTTAAAAGAATGGTAAAGGACTACTACCTATCATTGTGAACACTGTGACAGCTCACAATTAATATGCTCACTATTTTCCCTTCTTATTAGTATGTACTATTTACTTCGTATATCTATTTATGTGCTAAAGTTGTATATTTATTTTACTTTATTTGAACTTCTCTCATATCTATCTTTCTTTTTGTATTTTTTAACACACCTTGTTTCTAGTTTATTTGCTAACTACACCAAATCTTTTGCTTTATTACATTACTGTCCATCCCAAGTTTGCCTGGAAGAAATCGCTTCCAGCGATAAGGCCGCCCATTGTACATTAAACTGTATGCATGCTAACTACAAATTTTACTGTAATCTATTGGTGTACAATAAAGAATTATGTATCTATCTATCTATCTATCAAAAAAGTCCTACACAGTTTTTTTATCGGAAACTCTCACAGATTTACTATTTCGATGACAAAGCCTATTATTGTCTTGCGTTTATAGCTAGTAAACCTTATCCTCAGTTACACATTTGGCATCTCGCTCAAATCCACAGTACGGAGCGGTTCTTTCATCTATGACATCGATCTGCCCACGTTACCTGACTGGAAGCCATCGCAGCAGGAGCTAATCACCATAGCTGCAGAATATGTGAAGCTGATTAGAGAGAACAACCCTCTGGAGAGGCTGGAGGTTGGGGAAGACCTGGCTCTTGAGATGTTCATTGATAATGAGCACAAGAGCAAGCAGATACCAAGCATAGCTAGAAATAATGGTAAGTTAAAAAGTAAAAATAGTAGAAGTAATTTTGTTGTATAAAAATTGTGTATGAATTATTTTTTATAAAACAAAATAAAATTTTCCTTAAAAGTTGGGAAAAATGTAGACGCAGGTATGCAAATTTTTAAAACTACCCTCATATACAAGTGCCTTATTGAATATGTTATAAATTGTTTAGATCTTCCTAGTTCAGTTACATCCCAAGTCTTCACTTGGACTTTGCAGCCTAGTCTTCTCTCGTACGCCCTCTTTCATGTTTTGCTTATTTTTTTAATTGTTGAAAACAAATACTGTTTATCCCTTTAATCTTAACAAGTAGTAGTTATATGTACAGTGCACATATTAATATGCATTTATTAAAAAGCCGTTATTTAAACATTACAAAAATCATTTGTTTACTTTTGAGTGATTGGCCAATTATCTTAATCATACATACATTTATTCACACCTTTATCCCCTGAGGGTTAGGCAAGTAACACCCACATTTCACCAATCATTGTATTCTGTCCCACGCAATAGGGAGTGAGCCTATTACCATATTGCACTATTTTTAACTCAAGCCACACAATTTAACATACATACATACATACTTATAATCACACTTTTATCCCTGGAGGGTTAGGCAGAGTTGAATTAAAACCCACATTTCACCAATAATTGCATTCGGTCCCACGTAATAGGGGGTGAGTCTATTGCCGTATTCCGGGCACTATACCTATATAAACTTTGCCAAAATGAAATAAGAATCAAAGAATCAATTTGATTTATTCAGTTTAAACACACAGAGCACAAATGAACGTCAAAATTTTATAATTAGGTATGTCAAGAAATAATATAAAAATATTAAATAATGTAAAAATAAACCATTGGAAAATTATTCTTTCGCTGGTTCGGTAGGTTAGTTCTACTGAGAAGATACTAGCAAGAAACTCAGCAAACTATATTAGAACTAGATTATTTTTCTTTTTTAAATTTGGTTTAGTTCACAATTTGTTTAGTGCGAGCAAGCAAGAGACTTATGTTGACCACGCATTTACATCAATAAGATACTCATCCATTTTATAGTACTCATACACCTTTATTCATGAAAGTTTTTTTCACTTCTATTTTAAATTTATTTATTGGCATATTAATCAAATCCTGAGGAATTTTATTGATTATTTTTATTAAATTAACTCTATTTAATAGGTACAGATAACAGTACCTGATACAGCATGTATCAAATTGGTTCTAACATGTCGTACACTCTGTCTCTTATAAGATTGTATTATATTATGATAATAGAATGGTATTATAATTTTGTTCAGAGACGGACACATTGTATTATGCTTTTATGAAGTAAACTATTTTTTTTTACTCTGAGATATGTATTATTATGTTTTTCAGGTAAAGTAACGCTATACAGAGTAGGCAAACACGTGGACATATCCAAAGGACCCATGATCAGCACAACGGGACAGATCGGGCGCGTCTCCATCGCTTCTGTTCACAAGTTAAATGGTGAGTCATATTAACTGTACAAAAAGATATATTTTCTTACAGGCTTTACCTATTGCTTTAAGAATTTGGCTGTAAAAAGAAGCTATATTGAGACTGGAGAGTTTTTTGTGCTGTCAGTGGGAAGACCAAAAGCTTGTTCTTCTTTGTCTTCTACACTGACGGCACAGAAACTCTCTGTGCTTACTGGGTTGGCAGCGCGAGTGTGACTCCCTTGGTGTTGCACATGTTCATAGACCACAGTAACCACTTTCCATCAGGTCTGCCAGCTAGGTGGTATATAAAAAAAAATCAACTGACCCGTGTGAAATTTTGATCCCGTTTCCTCAACTTGGGAGTATTATTTCCGGGATAAAAAGTTGCCTATATGTTATTTCTATTATACATACATATAATCACGCCTTTATCCCCGGAGGGTTAGGCAGAGGTGAATTAACACCCACATTTCACCAATAATTGTATTCGGTCCCACGTAATTGGGGGTGAGCCTATTGCTGTATTCTGGGTTCTGTTATAGACTTGAGCCATGCATCTAAGGCTGAGTCTGGGCTGTATATATCTTTCTGATGTTAAACAGCCCTATCCCTTAGTCGCCTTTTACGACACCGCGTGGGTAGAGATGGGGTGGTCCAAATTCTACTGTGCCGGGAACCACGCGTTATTTTAGACTATATACCCTTGTGCCAACTTCAGCCATGCTCGTTCAAACAACAACAACAAACATCCAAACACCTTTACAAACTTCCACATTTACATACCACGGCTATCCTAGATATTTTCTTGTTTAATACTTTTTCAGCAGTCGGGTTTTAGTCTTAAACTTTTTTTTTTCTCTTAACTCGTTTTAACTTGATTTTTAAGGGAGCGACTGTCGTCTAACTTCCTATGTCTGAAGGGAAAGTTTGCGCCAGCGTACAGGTGGAAAAAGTTTGGGTCCCGATGATCCATATACACCCATCGAAATGACAAATATTTTTTTCTAGGCTCCGCAAACAGCGATGTGAAGTCCCTGTACAGGTTCCAAGGGGTGGCGCTCCCGACTGGGGTCATGATGAACCACTTCGCATTTTCTATACTCACAGACAGGGCAAAGAAACTGGTAAGCGCTTTTTCAAATTAAAAATAAAACATAGTAATTGTAGATGAGAATTTCGGCAGCATAGGTAGCTCAGTATAGGAGTATTTCATAGGTAGGATACGACGGTATTCCGGCTAGGGAAGTACCTCCGCCCTACAGAATACCGCGGTAATAATAACCTCGAGTTGTGTTCCTGGCGGTGAGTAGGGTAGCCAGAGCTCACTGCAGTTTTGTGTTCTCAGTGGGAAGACCAAAGCTTGTCCAGGTAACCACTTGCCATCAGGCGGGCTGTGCCCAGCTGTGTGGGCCATTTCACCTATTTCTCCTCACCCTCCCTTGGGGAGATTGTGGGATGTCTGGCACGGTGATCGATCGAACCTACCTGTAGCTCAGTTGGTCAAAGTTTCTCTTCTAGAATGGGACTGATCACTGGTTCGAGTACGACTGATGTAAAATCTAAACATATTTTTTCCAAATTCGTTATAGGTAGGTACTTACTACTTATAGTTAGTACCTACATAATTACATATATACACGCTTGAATATCCCTGAAAAGTATATTTCAGCCACTTTTCAGTCTCAACATGGTTCTACCCCATTGTCGTCAACAGGACATCTTTCGTACTAAATCTAGCCAGAACTAAATGTTTCAGAACGCATCAAGATCGCACCCGAAGGCCGCGGACAGCGAGGAGGCGGTCAGCGCAAAGGCACATGCGTAGGCATTTACTTTATATGTAGTTAGACAGTACTATTGTAAGTTATTACACGATTTAAGATGTTTACTTTGTTTTATTTAGGCACATGTGCTTATATGTGGATATGTATGGTACGAGAGAAGTCCTGGATTCAAGTTCTGGACATTACACTACCGAACACAAGTAAATTTGGATGGTTAGATGGAATGTTAGTAATTTCATATGCATTTAAAAAAATGGGGCCCCCGAGGGCCCCATTGTTAGGTCTTAGGGTCCGAGCCATTCTCACTTACCAGCTGGTTCTCCAACCGCCTGGAATATTGGTTCAGTTCCTACAACCCCCATCGCGCCTGTAATCTAGTCCTAAATTTCAGTTAATGTTTAGTCGTTAGAGTGCTTTGAGTAATAACTTCAAAAATTAGTATCATAGTAATCGGGATATTTACCATGTTGTATTGTTTTGAGTTTGATATTTCCGCGATGTTGCAAGCACTATGATCACGGAGGAACTGGAGTATTGGTGGTGAACAGAGAAAAATTTTTTTTAGCAGTAAATATATAGATCTACCCTCTTTCGAGTTCTTTTACTACGTATATCTGCACTACCACTGGTTTCATTCTCACTACAAACTCGCACCAGATCTCGATCACGTTAGTGACACACGATACTGTATCCACTCGCGATTTGACACTGACCATGATAGTTTAAATACGTAAACTTAAAAAATTGTAAAGGTAAAATACCATCAAAATAGTGTGCAGCACATTTGCTTACAAACATGTGCAACACACCAGCAGTGCACGTACTTATCTGGCAGATTTAGCTTCAGTCTTCACTGGTAAGGTTGTGTATAACTTTTGTATGCGCACAATTCAGCATACTTGTGCACGAACATATTCACTGAGGAAAATATTCAGTTTGTACGCGTCGACGCGAGTCCCGTGCCTGTACGTGTGCGCGCACAAAACTATACAGATGTGCGCGAACATTTCTAGAATGATCGCGCACAATTAGTTATTATTTGCTTGTGTGAGTCCACCAGAATCAACATTTGTGTCGCGCCACGGCATTGCAGTGCCGCACAGTTCAGCATAATGGTGGAATTTGAATTTGTAATATATAGACATACATACATACATATAATCACGCCTTTATCCCCGGAGGGTTAGGCAGAGGTGAATAATTGTATTCGGTCCCACGTAATAGGGGGTGAGCCTATTGCCGCATTTCGGGCACTATTATTGACTCGAGCCATGCATCTGAGGCTGAGTCTGGGCTGTATATATGAAAAAAAAACAGCCCTATCCCTTAGTCGCCTTGTACGACACCACATGGGAAGAGATGGGGTGGTCTAAATTCTACATTGCCGGGAACCACGGGGCTTCTTTTATGATAAGATATTAAAATAAAAGAAAATACAATTGGAATTATTTATAGTTCATGTATTTCAAATTCATAATTAAGAATACAATTACTACAATAATATTATATTATACGGTCTATACATTGAGTCAACATTAATTTAGGAAGTAAAAATAAATCAATATCACACTTCATAACTTCCAAAACTAGAATATTACAAAATATTGCCTTAAAATATAAAATGTACACCTTAAAAGTAACGAAACTATTTTAGTTTAACCTGCAAATCTCGCCTACGGCAACCAACAACCACTCATAGACGGCGTGCGTTTAAGTCGGTTGGAGTCCGACATAACCTCCACTGTTTCGGGGACCTGTCGAGATCCTTGGCATAATAAAAAATATATCTCTTTGCATAAGTCCCAGTTGCATCCAAGGCCCTCACATCGGGTGAACGGGGTCTGCTTGACACCTTTTGTTAAATAATATTATTTTTATAACGTTAAAAACTTATACTTTATAGGAAATGACTAGAATTACTAATAAAGTATGTGATTTTTTCAACAAAAGTATTCATTTACGTCATAGAATTATACAAACAAGTAGATTTGAGTTTTAGAGGAATGCCTTTTGAATGGTGTTTATGAGAGGTTCCCAAAAGATTACTCAACAGAAATATACGTAGAGGATATGACTGCTACAGTAAGAAACTCGAAATAAAACCCTGTACCAAGCCGTCTGGCCAAAGCCATCCAACATTGGGGGGGGCTATGTCCAGCAGTGGACTGGGATAGACCAATTGATACACAAAACATAGTACATTTACTGAGAAAATATCTACGAATTCTTAGATTTCTTTGGATCAGGGGGACCTTCAGCCTCCGTTTCTCCTTGAAATATCGGCATCGGCTGTGTCTTCTTATAAGCCGGAGCCACCCAGAAGGGATTCTCTTCCGCATCTTTCGCATACTTCAAAATAGCCTCTCTCGGATCCTGTTCATCATCCACTCTCTTACTCAACCCAAGATTCCTGATCACGAATGAAGACAGCGTACTTCCTGAAGCCGCTACTCTCCCTCCTTGCCCGGATGTAATCGGTAAATCTGGCCGATGAGACTTGACTGGATCCAGCCGGTCCTTTTCCATCTTCTTCTTTGATGTCCTCAACTTCTCTTGCCTAAACAACGGTAGCGCATGAGGTGTGATAATCTGCTGAGCACTGACCACTTCTACTGAATGCTTCTTCCTATGTGTCTTGACTATACAGAGCTTCGCGCCCCTAAGACTGCGATTTTGATCATAGTAGCATTTAACAAGACCGTTACCACATCCAACAAATATCTGGTTCAATTTCGCATGCCATATTCCTTTTATCACATGTGATTTGGCCACATCTATATGTGTAACTTTGTCAAACGTTTTGGTATCATAGAATATTAATCTTCCCGTGTTCTGTCCCCTTTGTAACGATTCTCCTGTAAACACTAACGCATCGTCTGGACTAAAAGCACAATCAGTCTGTTCATACCTTGAGAATAGTCCACTAAAGACATTCAGCGGCTTTTTGAAATTTCTCAAGTCCCAAAGTTTTAGAGTGTCATCGTTTCCTCTGCTGGCTAAATATGAGCCGAGGTACGAGTATGCTATGCTGCAGATTTCAGACTGTTTCTGATGCCCATCACGGAGCAGTACTGATGTATTCACAAAATTCTTCCTGTGGTCCCACATCTGTATGGAGCCGTCGTAACATCCGCATGCGACAGTGTTGCCATCTCTTGAGAATGTGCAAGCTGTAGGGGCTGTTTTCAAACCTCCTTGCTGCCGCGGTTTTATGACTGCTTTGTGTTGCTTGGGATTCTCTGTCATCCATAGCCGTAGAGTTCCGTCTTGGGAACAGGTCATGAATTCATCGCGGATGTGCGGATGCCAGCAGCCGCTGTTTAATGAAGCTGTGTGGCCTTTGGTTCTGGAAGAGAATGGTCAAATTTATTAATAATTCTACCATCTACCTATTGAATAAAAAAGAACTTGGGGTTTTGGGAACCCAAATTAAAATAATAATAATTTGACAAGGTCGTCCGATTCTAAGCAGCCTCTGTGGCGTAGCGGTAGTGAACTCAATTGCTACGCAGGAGGCGCGGGTTCGATCCCCACTCAGTGCAAATATTTGTATGCAAGAGTATGGGTATTAGCATTGGTCTGGGTGTTTCTATGTATAATATGTTTTTTTTTTTTTTTTTATATAGGACACGTCAATTGGACTTCGCCTTGCCTGATGGTAAGCTGAAGGCAAAGTCCCAGAAAAGAGGGTCACCATTACTTACACATACCGTGTGACAATGGTGACACTCAGCTTGACGGCCTCATCATATGCTTTTTCACGCCCCGCTTAAAGGACCCGGGACTGTAGGAAGAAGGAAACGAAAGGTATTTACAAAAAAAAAAGTATTTAAGTATGTTTATCCGTATTCTAGATTCCATAACACAAGCTAGTTAAACTATGCTTACCATGGATTTAGATAGCGTTGTGTAGAATGTTATGTTAGTTTGTTATCATAAAATATGTTTTCCAAAATAAGATATTGCCTAACTAAACTGCAACTTTTTTTTTTACTTGCGTATAATCCCCCGGAGCCGGTGGAAGAGGTTATGTCGGACTCGAACCGACCAAAATATAAACAATCAAATTCAGTCCCAAATTATAACTTTTTAGATTCTTCATTAAATAAGAAATTACTTTTATTATGAACTATATATATCTAAACGCAACGTAGACCGAGATAAATGCGAAATTCTCTTGTAATACATTTGTACTATTCACGACTGGCGTGTGACGTCACTCGCAAGTACGATTTTGTATGAAGCGTTTGCAGGCAACGCGAAAAATTGAATTTTCAAAATCAAATATCTTTAAAACCATTTATCGTAAGAATATTTAACTTTAGCAGTTCTTTATATTATTATAGAGTGGTAATTTTTCGATAATAAAAAGTCAAATAGCCTATTGGTGCATTACTAATTAAATAAGAAGCTGCAACATAATACAGGAATAAATAGTCCCCAATCTCCTGCCTAAAAACCGTTCCCACTGCTGATCTTCCCCAATAGTGTGACGATATGACACTCAATTTTCAAAATCCGTTCTATCAAACCAATCCAGAGATTACCTTCCTATCCTACAATGCGCAACCTTACAAACTTTACCTGTATTATAATAATATAGATTACTTACTTAGCCATATCAGTAATGTACTGGTCTCCTTTCACGCATTCCAGTACTTCGAATCCGTCTCGGTCCAACACCTTCGCTTGAGCAGAACCACTGATCACTAGGATGGAATCTCCTGTGGTGGAGTACTGTAGTGCCTTTATGGGATGATTTTCACAGGGTTGGAGTGTGCGAAATGACCGCATTGAAGAGTCCATACCTGTGGGTGAGAAGGAAGATTGTTTATTTCAATATATAGAATGTTACAAGTCATTTTTGGAACAGTTATTTAAAAAAATTTAAATACTAATACAGTAGAATCCACTTAATATGATCACGTTTAATATGATTTAACGCTTAATACTCCATTTTCCGCCAGTTCATGCCAGTCAGTCAACTTGAGACATGTTTTCATACATTTCTTAACACTTAATACAATTTGTCATCCCGCTATTTCCTTTGAGGAATATGAAGAACCCGAATATGAAGAAACTACTTACACCCTATTAGTAAGATTCTATTCTGTTCTATTTTTATGATGCTTTTGATTCATTTTAAGTTATGTAACTGTGGTAGAAGTTGTCTGAGGAAGTGATGTCAGCTGCAATGCTAATTGCTTTCAAGTTTCCATTGGATAAATGGCTTGCAGTGAAAAATAAACAATAAAAGGGATATGGACTACTAACTAAGATTACTCCAACAACATGAAGTGGTCATTTTAGCAATTTGTTGGCATTCATTATTTAGAATATGAATAAAGTGGAATAATAATTCCCTTAATTGCCTTTGAATGGTCTACCTCATTGTTGAAGTATTGGAGTACTATGTAAATTAAAAATTAAGAAGAGTAGTAAGAACATAAAACCGCGGTAGCCTAGTGGTATGGGTAATGGACTGCTAAGACAAGGTCTCGGGTTCGATCCTAGGTTTTACCATAGCACACACCAATGACTTTGCGATGCTTTTCGAAGTTATGTGTGTATTTATCGCAGGTTTATAAGTGCCTGGTTAATAGCAATAGGCTCGCCATATATTACATTGGGACCTAAACATAAACTAGTGAAATGTGGGTGCTAGCACCTCTGCCTACCCCTTCGGGGATATAGGCGTGAGTTTATGTTATGTTAGTAAGGGCATTTTTAAGATGTAGCAATTGAAAATATTTCCTTACCTGCAAAATCCCAGAAGCAGACATCGTAATCTATAGATCCTGTAGCCAGTCGAGCACCTGATGGATCCACTGCAAGTGCTACAACTGCTTTACTGCCATGATACATTTCTACCTGCAAACAATATAGTTCATTACTATCCATATCTGTGTGGTGACGGAAAAAGAATATAAGCATCACCACCCCATTTTAACAGAAGAATTGAATTCATCTGTATCATATGCCTCTTATGGAGGTAGCTTGATTTGATACTTCACTCTTCTCGTGACCAGAAGCCAGCATTCTGGTCACAAGAAGTGTCAACCATATGCTTCACAATCTCCATGAAGAGATTACGGGCACTCTGACCCTGTGACCCCAACTGTTCATAATCTCAATTGAAGGTTATAAACCCTTATAGGATCACTTTGTTGTAATTCTGTCTGTCTAGCTTTTTCCTCAGGAATGTGTGGAGTAGCTTTTCTATCAAGTTGAAATTCATACCACATACTCAGGTCTAGTCTTAAAAAAAAAGTCACAAGTAATTTATTCTGCATAGACCATTCAATCGACACTTACAAAATGTCAACAAAAAAGGAACATGAAAATCAGTTTAGTAAATAGACAACGGGTTCAAAACGTGGCCTCTACTTGAGAAAACTCTGGCAAGAAACTCAGTGTGCATGTTTTTTTAGTCTATTTACAATCATACATTTTTATTTGTTTTTTTTCGTGTTACCCTCAGTAAAGTGAACAGTGTTGGAATTAGCTTGCGAACAAAAATTAAGTTACCTATTAGTGAAATAATATCGAGTTTCCTACTTAAAACCTAAAACAATCTATTTCTGTTAACCTACATATTTCGTACTAGCAAAATGAAGTGTTATCAGTGCGTAAATGACTTTCAAGACGAAAATATAATACAATGCGATGGGTGTAAGCGGAATCTGTGCATGACGTGTAGCAACCTAACGAGTAGTGAGGCTAGAGTGATGGGTCTAAAATCTAAACGTACATTGGTATTTCTGTGCAGCCCGTGTCGAGAGGCACTTTTCCAAGTACCCAAGCTTATCAAATGCTATGATGCTGTACGTGAGGAACTAGATGAAATAAAAATGTTACTAGCTACCACCAAAACCTCGAATGACACAAACCAAACAAAACTTAGTAGTTCCACCAACACCAATGCAATTATTGAAGAGATGGCAGAGCGGGAACGACGGGCCAGCAATCTCATTCTAGTGGGAATAAAGGAATCAACGTCAGATAATGTTGAAATCCGAAAATCCAATGATGAAGATGCTGTAACGGGGATTTTGGAACAAATTGTGGGGGGCAACATTCCTACAGTGGTAAATGTGATCAGATTGGGTCAAAAGAGTGACACTAGGCCAAGGCCTATTAAGATCATCCTCAGGAGCCGCATGGATGCAGTAAACATACTTAAGAATAAGAAAAAAGTTTGTAAGGAGGTAAGAATTTATAATGATCAAACACCCCAACAACGAGAAGAGCTTAACCAACTCCGTAAGAACCTGAAGGACCGTCTAAGTAAAGGTGAGACTAACCTTACTATAAAATATGTAAGTGGAGTCCCAAAGATTACAAAGTTAAAAAACTGATCCGCTGCAACTCTCCTTACACCAACCTAATTTTCTACTATACCAATCTATGTTCACTATCAGCTAAGTTTGATCTTCTGTTGCTAGACATAAAAGTAAATGAACCAGCATTCATAATCATCACAGAGACTTGGCTAAAGAAGAATGATAGGAATGGTACTTATTCCATACCTGACTATACATTATTTAGAAAAGACCGTAAGATAGGCTCAAAGGCGGAGGGGGGCAAATCTGGAGGGGGAGGGGTTGCTATATACGTCAGAAACTCTGTCAATGGCATTCCTATTACTGCAAAAAGAAATAAGCATTATATACAGGACAATTGTTGACATTCAATTTGGCATACACCACTTTCTACTTGTTGGTGTCTATCGGACTGATACAAACACGGATACCGATAAAATAATGTTAAATAAACTGTTATTGGCGTCGGAAGGCAACAATGTCATTATAATAGGAGATTTTAACTACCCTGATATCTCATGGCCTCTCAGAGCTGAACAGAAGTTGAGTGACACTTCTGAGTTATTCAAAAATATGTTTTTACAAAGTAACCTATTCCAACTAGTGTCGAGCCCAACCAGATTTCGTACCAACCAAACACCATCATTACTTGACCTAATAATGGTTAATGACACTGCTCCTATATCAGACATTGAGTACCAGTCTCCGGTAGGAAAAAGTGACCACTGTGTACTGCAGTTTCAAATGCAATGTACTACAACAAACTCCACTTCTCAACCACATCTGAAGCGGTACTATCGGCACATTGACTATAGTGTGTTTAACAAGGATCTTAACAGTGCTCTTGACAAGCTAAGCTGTGCTGTAGATGTTGAACCTTTTTGGGATAACTTCAAAGATATAATGGGCAGAGTTATTGACAAGCATGCACCCTACAAGAATAACAAAAGGAATATTAAAAATAAACCATGGATAAAAGAAAATGTGATAAAACTATCCTTGGAGAAAAGGAAACTATGGGATCTTTACAAATCCAGTAAAAGGGAAGATGCTTATCAGAACTACAGAATGTTTAGTAACAAATGTGTGACTGAATCTAGAAGACTAAGAAGGCAATTTGAATCTAACATATTAAATGGTGGGGATAAATCATTCTATTCATACATCCGTAGCTGTATATCATCTAAGGTGTCAATCCCACCTGCTATGAGGAACTCAAGGGGTGACCTTATGACTGACCCAGCTGATATTGCTAATGCATTTGCAGATGAGTTTCATAAAGCTTATTCCAAGGAGCCACCTTTAAACCACCTACCACATATTTGTAGTCCGCGCGTTAATGAATCTTTATGTGATGTAAATTTCTCTACAAATGACGTAATCAAAATCCTTAAGAGTCTTAATGTGAATTCATCGGCCGGACCAGATGACATACCTAATATAGTACTAAGGAACAGCACTGACACCCTGGCTCCTGTGTTGGCGTATCTTATGCAATTATCATTTGCGAACAGTCTTCTTCCCCAGGACTGGAAACACGCCATTGTGACACCCGTTTACAAAAGTGGCGATAAGACGGACCCATCCAGGTTTAGGCCAATCAGCCTCACTAGTACTATAGGAAAATGCATGGAGAAAATCATATGTCAGCATATCAAGCAGTTTTTGAACCAACATCACATTATCTCTATAAAACAGCATGGATTTGTTGAGAAGAGATCAACTGTCACAAACTTACTGTCTTCTGTGCCCGAGTGGTCCAAGCAACTGGACAATAAGCAACCTGTGGACATTATTTACCTGGATTTTGAGTGAGCTTTTGATAAAGTCCCACATGCTCACCTTCTACTGAAGCTGGAACATTTTGGTATTCGAGGCAAATTGCTTAAGTGGCTTGAAAACACCTATTTAACAGAACCTATCAGGTTAGGGTGGGGAGTGCACTGTCAGACAAACTAGATGTACTGAGTGGTGTTCCTCAAGGTTCAGTGCTCTCTCCGATCCTGTTCAACATATACACCACTGACCTTATAGCATTGATAGAGTCAGAAGCATGTTTCTTCGCTGATGATGGCAAGTTCTTCGGCAATCCTCTGATCCAGTCCGGGCAGCTGCAATCTGATTTGAATAGAATGCAAGAGTGGACCATAGAGTGGATTGCCAGATTAAATACTGATAAATGCACAGTTCTACGCCTGGGTAAAAACAATCCTAACTCACAATACACCATAGGACCCACATTAATTGCTACTGTGACTACACAAAGGGACCTAGGAGTAACAGTGACTAATGACCTAAAATGGGCGGATCACATACACAATATAGTGAAAAAGGTGAACTCCCTCCTATATGTCATACGCAGGTCTTTTCAGTATCTGTCACCAGATATCTTCATTAAAATTTATAAAACTTACATAAGACCGCTTTTGGAATATGGTTACCAAATATGGAACCCATACTTTATTAAAGATATAGACTTGCTGGAAAGTGTACAAAGAAAAGCAACAAAAATACCTTATGGCTTCCGACGGAAAACATATGAGGAACGGTTAAGACTATTGAAACTGCCAACACTCAAAGATAGAAGAACAAGGGGTGATCTCATCGAGTGCTATAAAATCTTAACCAATAAATATAACGTACCTAACATAGGTGATATATTTGTGCGGCAGCAAAAAAATTACTCATCCCGTGGTCACAGCCTCACTCTCACATGCACATTCCTTGACAGCTTACCACTCACTAAACAACCGCACTGTGCAACTGTGGAACAAATTGCCTGAGGAAGTGGTGTCAGCTGCTACGCTAACAACCTTTAAGTGTCGCTTGGATGAATGGCTTACAGTACAAAACAAACAATAAAAGAGATATGGACTGGACTGAACTGTACTCCAACACCATGAAGTGGACATATCAGCAAACATGCTGCTCGTCCATAATTTTAATAATAATAATAATAATAATACACTTAGTCTACTTAATCTAAATACAAAAATTTACTTGAGTAGCATAGTTGAGCGAACAGCTCATTTCCAAACTTGTTTATCATCCAACTTAAAACTACTAATTGAATGCAATCAAAATATATTGCAGTTTATGTGGTATGAGTTCGTCCCTGAATACAATTTTGTACAGATCCCTTGAATAGTAATAACGAGTAAATACTAATAGCGAGTATGACTCTCCCTTAAACAGATGCTTTTCTAGCATTGTATAATAGTATCCTAAAGTCTAATAAACTTGAAAAAATAAATATTATACAACTTACTTCATGACTGTTAGGTATCCTGTTCATTATTGGTAAATCTTCATCATCAGACCCACTCAGCTCATCATAGCTATCACTATCACTTGCTTCATCTTTTTTAGTTTTAGAAGTATCATCTTTACTGCCCTTACTCAGTAATTCTGGTGGAACAGGTGGACCAATGTCATCGTCTTTTGATAACCCAGATGGTATTGGAGGGCCTATCAGCTCATCATCACTTTCCTCATCTTCTACAGATGCTATTTTATCTGTGGTACTACTAGCTTCTGCTTCTAATTTCTTTTTGTTGGCTTCCTGAGCCTTTATCTTTGCCTGATGCACCATTTCTGTGACGTCGTAATTCTTCGCCTTTTTACCAAAATTTTTGATTCCCATTACTTGTTGAACATGTTGGTTCTCCAAATCTTCAGCTATTTCTTCTATTTCCTTATGTTCTTGGATAGGTGTACGTCCAAACGTGCCGAAACCTGATGTCGAATCAGCTTCATCTTTTTCCCAGTTCTTTGTAGCTTTGCTGATGTTAAGACTTATTTTGCCGAAGGATATTGGTTTCTTATTCATTTTGTCTGCTTTCTTCACTCTTGAACAAGTTTAAATAATATTCTGATGCTTACGGACATGAATTATCAGTACGCAATGTGTTTATTTGCACATTACGTATACACATTTCTCGTATACCGGCGTGGTATTTATTTCTTCACTAGTTATCGATTTATTCAAAATAAATCGTGAATCAATAAGTTGTGTGATTCAATTCTGCTTCTGCCACAGTTAAGATTAATCAAATTAATCACGAGAATCGCGACAAATATCGTATTGACGATTTACAAAACATACATCTTGTGTCAAAGCAAAGACGTACGCGTAGTGCCAAAGAGAATACAATACTACGTAACGTAGTAAGCGTGCGGTGACAGCAGTGTTGCCAATAACCACGATCTGGATTCCCCACAAACATGACTGAAAATACCCAATTGGGGGTTCATAAAATTCATATTCCCCACACCCATAAGAAATAAAACATATTTGCAACAAATATGCTTTTTTCGCACGTATTTTGTATGTGTGAAAAAAGTGTGTTTTGTAAATTTCATTATTAACTCATAATTATGTCAGTTAGATGAAAGGCGATAATGAGCAAAAATCTAATTAGAGTTAAAAACACAAATAAACTTCAACAGGTGTTTAAGAAATATCAAATTTAAATTAAATTATAAGTCGTTAATCATTTTATGTTCCCTATTTCAAAAGAAAAACACAGACACTGTCACTTCATCGTAAAACCTTTTTTTTTTGCTCAGAAGTGGGTAAAGGTATGAAAATAATGTCAAATACTCTGCAATTTCTTGCAGCTGTGAAAAAATGTTACTTCTAAGTCACAAGCATAAAAATAAATAAGTACCGAGCTGTTGGGTTGGAATGAATTTTAAACATTGGTAACATTATCACTTCTCACGAAATTTCAATTGAGGCAGATTGTCGCTCATGTGTACTTCGGGACACTTACCTTAGACCTAAGCTGCGAGACAAACAAGACCCTGGCGCGCGCAAATTGTTTTCTAATAATCTATGCTTGGTGAATTTGAGCTCGTCCACCAACGCAGCACCCCGTGCTATCTTCAAAAGACGCCCAAGAAACATGTACTTCTTTTGAAGATAGCACCCCGTGCTATCTTCAAAAGACGCCCAAGAAACATGTACAGCACATTTTAGGTCCTAAATATATGTTCCAAGCAATGTGTTGCCAGTAAAGAGTTAAATAATCTCTAAAACCTTACTGTCGGATTTGTTGCGTTTAACTTTATTTAGTTTTAATAAATAATAATTTGCCAATACTTATAATACTTTTCACTTATTACTTCTGAGTTCAGGTCTAGAGTAAAAGTGTAAATTCCCCGCATTACCACTTAGCACTAAATAAATGTTTCTTTCTTTCTTTCATTATCCCCACATAAGCACAATCCCTACAAATTTCCCAATTGGGTTGAAAATTCCCACAGTTTGGGGAATTACCCACACATTGGCAACACTGATGTGACAGAACAAACTAAAAAGAGTCAAATGAGTTGACCACAGATGAAATATGTGACATAATTATAATGATTTGACGTTGATGATGATGATAGAATTTAATGGTCTTTTAGGGTATCTGGATTTATTGCGATGGAAATATTCCATTATAATTTATGTTTGATGCCAGGTTTGAATTCATTTATTTACAGGATATTCAGTAAGCACTTACTTAAGTACTTAGAGATTTATTCTTTTATTTAACTTTTATGTGGAAAAAGAAAATAAATATTCCAAATGTTTTTGACAGAAGAGATCCAATTTTAACCTTGACATTGTGGACATCGATTAACATGGATTAACACGGCGTGTGCGTTTCCACAGACTAATAAGAGATACTATGCGTTTCGTTATTGCTGGTCGAGTTTGCAGACAACTTTTTTTTATAAAATTTAGTACATAATTAAAGTTGTTTTCGTATTCGTCTTCATTTCATCTCGCATTGGTTTAATTGGTTTTATGGGCTCAGAAAGTTCTTGGGAGATTATTTCTTGAACTGCTTATTTCATGTCAAATAAGTACACCTAAAACTTTTAAGGATCAATAACTTAGGTAAGAGACATACCATCATAATTTAATGTTGAGTAGATAATTAATGGAATTTAATACAGTTTGTATATTTACTTATATAGTCACAAACTTTAGAAAAGGCAAATATTTAATCACTAATGTTTATCTACTAACAACATTACACTAACTTGTAAAGAAAATTGTTAGGTAACTGAAGTTTGTTTCTATTGATATGCGCCTTCGTAAACTCGCTTTGCGTTCATAAACTCACAAATCACCGGGCGTTTTGTCATTCTGCCTAGGGCTGCGCTCCAGAGCGGACTACAATGTTTTTTGTGGTGTTTTGTGTGCTACTCGGCTCGGCCGTTGCCTATGTTGATAAGGGTAAGTAATTAACTTTATCTACTTATATTAAATTTATCGCGCTTTTGACACTATATTCCAATAACAAAAACACCAATTTACAGGACAATGTACCATTTTGTTATTGTAATTGATTTTTCCTGTTGCAAGAACTTGTATGTTGCGTACCTTAGTGTTTTTGTTACAGCATAGTGTTAATTATTTTTTTTATATATATTTTTTTTTAAACTTTGCACATGGTATACGGATCACCCTAGCTTCTTGCCATCCAGCAATAGTCAATTGATAGGCTGTATATAAAAAGTACTGTGGGATAAAGTAGTACCCACTATTAAAAAAATTAAATTAAATTATTTGCAATTATAAAGTGTATTATGTACTTACATAATATATTATATTATGTTTTGGACAGCACACTTATTATTTCATGACCTACAAACATTGATTTTATTAAAACAATAAAATTTTCAAAACACTATTATTTAAATTAGAGGGTACTGATAACAATAACATAATATAATTTGTGTAAGTACGATCAACAACATAAGTTGATTAACTTTAAAATATTCACAAAGTTGTAACAATATTTCATGTTTAAGCAGTTTTATGATCTTCAGATAACTAGGTTGGACTAAGTTAATATAATATCTACTTCATTAATTTATAAGAGGTTTAGGGTGACCCCTACCTACCTATTGGCTCTTTATAAGAGGTTTAGCCTCATCAAATTCTAATTTATTGAACTCTGTGACCAGTGTTCGATAAATTAGAATTTGTTAAGAATTTTTTCTATTAACTGTATGTTCTAATAATTATTATAAAAATCAGAATCAGAAAAAAATAAATATTTTTTTATCTTTTTATTATTATAATAATCTCTATCTAAGTAGCTTAAACCCAATTATTTCAATTACCAAATTGTTACACTAGTATATTTTAGCATCATAATAATGGAAATTATATCCAAACATAAATATTATACAATTTATAATTATTAATTTACATACTTAAGTTTTTGCACTTCACATTCAGCCTATTACTTAATAATCCTGACCAGTTAAAAAAAAAGTATTAAGAAACAACATGAATTTCCACAGATTCCACATACCATATAGCTAATTAGGTTGACGGATACATTTTAATATTATTAAGCTATTTTCTTTGAGTGAATTGTCACATCATGAGCTGTATAATAAAATTATAAAATAAATCTGCCTACAATTTACGTTTTTCATGATAAAGTATTTATTTTCATTGAATGTATGCCTATGTAGTTTTTAGTATTTTAGTCTATGATATCATCTTGCCAATTTATGCATGTAGTGGATATTTTTTGTAAAACTTATACACTTTAATTATATATATATGTTATATTTTGTGCAACATATTTTATTAGATAGGTACCATTCTTTTTGACTCCTGTTAATGCGTGGCTGATTTAAATTTTCTACAATCATAACATATGCTCACGCTTTTCGCCCTCTGGGGTGAGCTGAAGTAAGAGAAAAAATCATCTGCTTCTGTTCTTACAATACTTCATGAGCTTACTTATTTTTTTTATACCACTTAGGTGGCAGACAAACGCATGGCCCACCTGATTTAAAGTGGTTACCGTGGCCTGTGGACGTGTGTAACACCAGAGAAGCCACACTCGCGCTGCCGACCCTGTAAGCACAGAGTTTCTTTGCCGTCAGTGTAGAGGACAAAGCAGGACAAGCCTTTAGTCATCCCACTAGATACTAGACTCTAATTCCTCTGCTGTCTTTAATACTGTCGTCTGAGTCTAAACGAGACTTAACATCGAATTTTCGGAAGTGAACTCTCGCTCTCTCTGAACAACACCCGAAATCGAATTATTCAGAAGTGGACTCCGTCGCTCTCTCGCCTGTACGAGACACAACATCAAATTATTTATTAGGTCGTAAACTCTTGCGTCTGAGTGAGCTTCGATCGAAATTTCATATCTATTTATGATCTGTTTGAACTTATTGTAATTTTTATTTCTAGAGGCGCCACCAGAATGGAATTCTGTGTACACAGTGAAGGGATTGCTCAACATTCCTTATGCGGAGCTGAAAGAACCATTCTATGTGTGGTAAGTTTTTTTTTTTGTAATTCGTTGGGATTTTGTGAATAAACCAACATATTTTAAAGTGTTAAATGAAATTTTAAAGCATTTAGTATGCTAACTATTCAAATCTATTAATATATAAAAAAAATGAATGGGTTCAGGCGGGATTCGAACCCGCGATCTTTCCCTTACAGGGGGACGGTCTGACTACTAAGCCACAGAACCTTTGTCCGAAACCATCCAAACACTTTAAGGTGCGTCCAAACACACGTGTGTAACTGACCACTTTCAATCTGTCGCGTTGTGATTATACTGAGGTGCAAATATTTTTCCATCAAGTTTCCTGGAAATTATCGCAGCTACACTCAACAAATAATTCACTTACATATTGCTTGAATCTGTAACCGCAGTCTTCGCTTTGCTACACAAGTACCTACATATAAATTATTGACAGGAAATATTAACGATAAGGATAACAAGGGAATATGTATTACTATAGTAATTGCCTCATAGTATTAAATATTAAATTTACAATAAGTTTACTTACAACAATTTAACGTTCATACATACCTATACTCAACATAGATTTAATCGGAAGTAAACTCTCTCGTTTGAATGAGACTCGACATCAAATAATCGGAATTGGGCGCTATCGTTTGAGCGAGATTCGATCCAATTATTCGGGAGTGAGCTCTCTCGTTTGAACGAGACACGACAGCGAATTATTCGGGAGTAAGCTCTCTCGTTTGAGTGATACTTGACAACGAATTATTCTGGAGTGAGCTCTCTCGTCTGCACAAGACTTGACATTGAATTATTCGGGAGCATGCTCTCTCGATTTGAATGAGACTCGACATCAAATTATTCGAGAGTGCACTCTCTCATCTGAGGGCAACTAGACATCGAATTACTCGGGAGTTCGCTCTCTTGCCTCAACGAGACTCAATATCGAATTATTTGGGAATGAGCTCTCTAATCTGCTCTTAGTCGTGGTAGAGATGATGCTGTTGCATTCAAAATTGAAACCGGTCCGGTAGCGGTGAAAGATTGCATGAGACGGTACAAGGAAGCCGCACTATGACCAAATCCACGAATGGGAGTAACTTGAGAATGAATGACATGGCGTCACTGCCTTTATCGGTACTTCCCTAGTACTTAGTCTTACGTTACGTTTGTGCAAACACTCTTTTGTGCTTACGATTCCGAAAAGTGGCTACTATTGAATCTAGGGCAGATAGAAGCGCGTGCCGTCAGTCCGTTTTTCTGGTCACATTCGAGGCCTTAGAGTCCGGGATCCGCTTAGATCGAGCCTGAATTTTAGACAGATTTTTTTATTGCCAGAATTGACACTCATTGATTAAAATTGCCTTTTTTTTAATATGTATAGGCTCGTGAGTCGTCTTAGGTTTATTAAGGGTTA
Source organism: Eilema griseolum (assembly GCA_963662185.1). NCBI lineage: Eukaryota > Metazoa > Arthropoda > Insecta > Lepidoptera > Erebidae > Eilema > Eilema griseolum. The sequence continues at coordinate 3,174,932 of OY759254.1, forward strand.
TATATCTTGGACCTGAAATGTGCTCTAAACGCGAAGTACACGTTTCTTAAGTGTCTTTTTTTATACCATTTAGATAGCAGACAAGCAGACGGCCCACCTGATGGAACGTTGTTGCCGCGGCCTGTGGACGTGCAGGGCCGTCTTTAAACTATTTGAGGCCCTGGGCACATTAGGATCATGGGGCCCCTAGGACCTTGAGAAAACACTATTTAGTTACAATAGATAAAGAAAGACAAACAAGGTTCTAAATTTATTTTTATTTAGTTACTAACTATAAAAAAATAGGAAATATAAAAAATAATCTACAAAAGTAACTCGCTTAACATAAAATCCTTAGATTAATTCTATGTTGATTGCAAAGGTACCCTTCTAGATTTAAGATGAGCAAAATCGTTAATCACATCTTCAAAATCTATGGTATTGAGAATATCACATTCTATGGACATCAGCGACAAACTAGTTAATCTCTCTTGAAGCATTGTACTTCTTAATTCATTTTTTATTCGTTTCAATTTGGAGAAGGAGCGTTCTCCGCTGCAGTTAGTTACCATCATACTTAAAAATATTCTCAATGCAATTTCTACGTTAGGAAATGTGTCTTCAATTTTGTTTTGCTTTAATAGATTATATACTTCCTGTACACTGTTAGATGCTTCATTTTCACTCTGAACATTTTTTAAGTATTCTTTTAAATGTTGACATTCTATTTCTAACTCTTTTTCATTTACATCTTCGTGATAGATTTGAGAAAATTCTTTGCATCCTTGTCGTATCTCTTCGGAATTCAGAGTTTTTAAGTGAAAAAATAAACTAAAACGTTGACTGACGGTCTCATATGAACTTTGTCGCTGTTTTAGATGAACACTCAAGGTATCGATTATTGGGAGAAAGGTTTCTACGTTGAATCGCTCTTTTCCATTCAATTGGACTGATGGCGCAGAGCCATCAAAAAAAATCAGCCGTGAGCTTCTACGTCTTGTTCTTTGAGATAGATCTTTGTAGTCAGATTCTGGGTTATTTTCTTTGGCAGATGATTCGAAGTTATCAAATTTATCCCTGAGGTTAGTAATAAAATCATAAAGTGAAGTCAACAAATTGGTTGCAACGTCCAGTGTTATTGTTTCTTTCTGAAGATAATTACTTGTTTTGTCTATTCTTTCCAATATGGTGCTCCAGATTTCCGTCAGTATAATAAATTCTAGATTTCCCATTTTTCTAGACAGACTAAGGGCTTCGTCTCTTGTTTCTCGTGCCTTTTCAGTATCGTTTGCGATGGTGATTAAAGCTTCTAATATTCTTTTATAACCCCCATGCAAAGCACTTACTGCATCAGCTCGGGCTGACCATCTGGTTTGTGAAAGACTCTTAACAACTTTTTTTTAACCTAAATGTTCTGTTAATATATTCCATCTGTGGGTAGAGCCCGAAAAAAAGTTGTACACTTTCTGAACTATTTCAAAAAACTGTGATGCCTCCGGTACACACCCAGCAGCATGGACACCTACCAAGTTTAGTGAATGTCCTGCACATGGTATAAAGGTGGCAAATTCACATTTTTCCTTGATTCTTGTTTGTAGACCACTATACTTTCCCGACATATTTGAAGCATTGTCGTAGCTTTGTCCTCTGCAATCTTTTATGGGAATATCATGTATCTCTAAAAAATTTAAGATGGTCTCCGCTAAATACTTAGATTTATGCTCTTTAATAGGTATAAATTTCAAAAACCTTTCAACAGGAACACAGTCTTTTACGTATCGAATGATGAAAGTTAGCTGGTCAATATGAGACAGATCGGGCGTACTGTCAACGCTTATGGAAAAATATTTTGCTGATTTAACTTCATTTATAATTTTTTTTAGAACCTGTTTTCCCATTACTTCAATAAACTCATTACAGATATTTGCTGGTAAATAAGAAATGTTACCCTTTCCAGGATTCCCAAATTTTTTTAAGTGATCTGCAAGAAATGGATCAAATTCACTCAATAATTCCACACAACCCAAATAATTTCCATTGTTTGGAGATCCTAGGATTTCATTGTCGCCGCGAAATGGAAGCCCTCTCGATGCCAAAAATTTTACAACAGCTACAATCCGTTTAAGTACGTTTCTCCAGTAATCCACTTCCTTTTGATGTTGAGATAATAACTCTATATCTACTCTACCAACCGCTTTACTTCGTGCCAGATAAGTCATCATAGATTGCTTATGCGCTGGGCTATTTTCATGTGTTAAAATTATGTGATTAATATGCTTCCAATCATTACATCCATTCCGAGAGCAAAGATTAACATCAGTTGGGTTAAATAAGCAGCATGAAAAACAAAATACAGAGCATTTGGAAGGCGAATACAGCAACCATTTTCTTTCGACGCTTTCATTGTTCTTTAATTTGCGAATAAATAATGCTTTGTTGAAATATCTCGTCACTAATTTATTACCATCTTTGTAGGTTCTGGATGCCTCGGAAAAGTCAGAATCTTTATTTTGAAAATATACTGGTCCCTTACGAATTAATATTTCGCGATTTATTTCAACAAACTTTTCGTAAAAATAATCGGCGGGATCGTGCGATATTAATTCTTCTGTGTTGGAAAACTGCTGTTCAATTGACACAGTTGGAGTTGTCGGTTTTAGTGAAGTTACTGAAGTCGTTGCACTTTCGTCGTAGGAATAGTCGCTTTCTGATTCAATCTCTTTTTCAAAATTGGAACATGAAGGTTTAGAAATTCCCGCAATTTGTAATTGAGCTGAGTCATCATGTGGAACATTTATGAGTTGATTGCTACTTACAGAAGTTTCTCCAGTAGTAGTAGTAAAATATGATGTTAATTTTGGTAACTTTTCAATTACTTCTTTCTGATGTAGAGCTTTTTTCCTTTTTTCAGATCCACTAGGATATGACCGTTTCGACATTTTATATTATAATTCAGTATTTAATTAATTTTATAACGAAAATATTCGCTAACACAAAACAGACAAACGACGATTTAATCAAACAATACTATTTTTTTGTCAGAGCTCAAGCACAGTCAGTAACAAACTAACAACTACAAACAAAACAAACGCCACAACATCGCAGACAAATACTTGAAGGGAATTCCCGTTCGTCAAGTCAAACGACGATCGGGAGTCGGGAATTCCCCTTTTTTGTCTTTGGTATTACGAATGACGTTCGAATAGGTTTCTTAAAGACATAAACCACACCGCATCAAATAATTCTTCTTTTTTTAATTTAATAATTTTTCTTTTAATTGTATTCTTATACTTACATATAGGTATTTAAATTAACCTAAATATACTAATATCGGAAAAACTCATTTTTGAGAGAGAGTGGAGTACTTATACCCTGTTTATTTATTAGTTTGATCTTTCTTTTTGACGGATGTCAAATCTGAAATCGATATAACTTTGCAACGACGAACAATATTTTCTTATTTTAATAATATTAAAAATTGATAATAATCATAAGAATAGACACACAACATAAGAGTACCTGTTAAGGACTCAAGCATTTTCCGAAAGTCTTAAGTGGTTTTTATTGCTTCGAAGTAAAATTTAAATAGAAAAACTGAAAACAATGGTACCTACCCAATGTTTTTATGTCTAGTGCAATAAAATTGATTGACGAATGAATTTATTTATTTTGAATAGTTTAAAACATACATACAGCCACATATTTAGCCAACACATTTTTTACACCAATAGATATTTTCTGTTTCCCATCACTGACCCATCTGTCAAAAAGTTCAAGCTATGTTGTACAAGGTATAGCTATCCGCATGCGGCAAACTAAAGCTAATATAATAAGCGTAGGTATTGTAGTAAGTCATTATCATCAGATTTTTCAAAATTAATGTTTTTCGGTAATACCTAAATATCGGTTATCATTTGGTAATCTGGCAGGAACTAGGGGGCCCCATTCGATCGCGGGGCCCTGGGCACGTGCCCATAGTGCCCAGTGGGGAAGAGGGGCCTGTGGACGTGTGCAAAAGCGAGGGAGTTACACTCGCGCTGCCAACCCTATAAGCACAGAGTTTCTGTGCCGTCAGCGTAAAAGACAAAGCAGGACAAGCTTTTGGTCTTCCCAGCACAAAAACTCTAGTGAGCTCTGGCAACCCTACTCATCACCGGGAACACGACACAAGGTTATTATGGCCGCGGTATTCTATAGGGGGGAAGTAGGAAAATATTGGGCATTCTACCCCACCTCTGTTCCCTGGGCGCAGCGCGAGGGAACAGAGGTGGGGTAGAATGCCCAATATCTTCCTACTGGGGGAGGAACTTCCCCAGTCGGACTGCTCAATTGTGTCGTGTCCTACCTTCTCAAAAAGCCTTTTCTTTCTGTCTTTTGAGTAATAGCTACGGCGGAGGATGAGCTCAAATTCACCAAATAAAGATTATTACAAAACAATTCTCGCGCCCCAGAAATCGATGTCTCGCGGCTTAGGTCCCAGATGTGTGTCCCGCCCCGAGGTTATAGACATCAATTTGCGAGTATAAGAGGTTTATCAAATCTCAAGTAACGAAGCAATTGGAGGTCGCCGGTCGCCTAGATTACATTGAGCATTCGTTTCATAGTAAGCATTATATAACACTAGCTGACCCACTCCAGCTTCGCCCGGGGTATATTTTGAAGCTTCATATCCCTTTGAGCCCGTATGTTTTAGTCTTCAAAATATGTATGAAAAATTGCCGGATTTGTTAACATTTATTATCAATGCTCCGCTCCCTTAAGTAGTAGCGTGATGATATATAGCTTAAAACCTTCCTCGATAAATGGACTACCCAACACTGAAAGAATCATTCAAATCGGACCAGTAGTTCCAGAGATTAGCGCGTTCAAACAAACAAACTCTGCAGCTTTATAATATTAAGTATAAGTATAGATAACATAAACTCACGCCTATATCCCCGAAGGGGTAGGCAGAGGTGCTAGCACCCACATTTCGCCTGTTTATGTTTAGGTCCCAATATAATAGGTTGCGAGCCTATTGCCATTAACCCGGCACTTACAAACCTGCGATAAATACACACATAACTTCGAAAAGCATCGAGAAGTCATTGGTGTGTGCCATGCTAAAACCTGGGATCGAACCAGAGACCTCAGCAGTCCATTACCCATACCACTAGGCTACCGCGGCTAATAAGCATTATATAAGAATTTCAATTTCATACTATAATTAAATTAACACCATTTTTGCATAAAATTTGCAATTAGTGACGACTCTATAATCATTAAAGTCAAGTAAAATGATATTATAATTGTTTTATGCACCTATTTATTTTAATGATGTTTGAATCATTGAGATTATTAGTGCATTATCGCAAAAACTTCCGGCAGAGTAGAATTTGGACTACCCCATCTGTTGTTTAACATCAGACAGATATAGCAGTTCAGACTCAGCCTCAGATGCATGGCATGAGTCTATAATAATGCCCCGAAGACGGTGATAGGCTCACGCCCTATTACGTGGGATCGAATTCAATGATTGGTGAAATGTGGGTGCCATCTCTACCTAACCCTCCGGGTATAAAGTCGTGATTATATGTACGTATCGCGAGAGTAGAAGAAGCGAAAGATGTGTAGCTCAAGCGATTTAGCACAAAAAGGGGCAATCCCAAAGATATATTATAATTATAAACTATATCCCCTTTCCTACACAGGACAACACGTGCAGGTCTTAGATGTCACCCGCACACGGTGCAGAATATCCGATCAAGAACCAAGCGGCTCGGTGACTCTTTCCTCTGTCGCACCATTAAGGTCTGGAATTCATTACCAGCTCACGTGTTTCCCTCTTCCTACAGTCCCGGGTCCTTTAAGCGGGGCGTGAAAAAGCATATGATGAGGCCATCATGTTGAGTGTCACCATTGTCACATGGTATGTGTAAGTAATGGTGACCCTCTTTTCTGAGACTTTGCCTTCAGCTTACCATCAGGCAAGGCGAAGATTAATTGACGTGTTCTATATAAAAAAATAAAAAAGATTTGTTGTCCGTACTCTAAAATGGCGCCAATAAATTATAACGGTTGTCATAATTTTACGCACCAACCAGAGACGTGACAGTGAGCTACGCAAAAAAAAAAACGTGGTAAATAATGAATTCGTAATAATTATATTATTATTCATAGAAATATTATTCATAATTCGTAATAAATGAAAAATATTGACGTATTATTTCTTCACGCGAGTAAGTAGCTATATTAATTTGATACTTAGTGTTTGCGCCATTTTTGAATGCCGCCATGTACCTTCAAACCTATCTATAAAGTAAATAAACAGAACATATATCATTGGGCAAACCGAAAAAAATATCTTAGTGAAAGTTATCTTTTTGCCTAAATTTCATTTTGCGAAACGAAATTTCGTTTGCAAGTGACCTCCCTCAACGAATTCAGAAAGAAAATTGCTACTAGGAATATTTACTATGTCACATTCTAATTTCTAATTCGGTTGGGTTAGCAGCCGTAGCGCCAGTATCATAAGCAAATGGAAAGAAATATCACGCCTCTTTCCTATCCCAGTAGGAAAGAGGCGTGATTATTCGTGTACTTTCTGAAACTGGTAACAATATTGATAATGTGAACAGCTGTGTAAATTTGTTTGATGTCTTTGTTCGGAAAAAAAAAGAATGAAATTCGATGATTAATTTAGGCCAAAATGTCATTTACCCGAATAATTTTAGAATTTGTATAGCAGGTGTGTCATAACTTAGACTTCAAATAACTTAAATAAATAAGACTTCATCATCACACGTTATGCTTTCATCACACGCACCGAGTGAAGTGGCGAGACAGTGTCACTCAGCCGATGGATGGTCAGAGAATACTGCTGCGGCCCGCCAGGCGTGATCACCTAGCTTGGTCACAGGAACATTCCACCCCGTTCCTAGATAAACCCATCTCAACTGATTTGGGTAATATAGACCCATTATAATTTGCCTTTGACAGGTGATATTCACGTAATTTAAGGTATTTCGTTGCTATGGTTAAAACTACTAGTGACATATTGCCCATAGTTGTGGACATTATTAAAAAAAAAACATAGCCGTGGTCGTATGCCACTTACCTACTCTAACAAAATATTCTAGGGAAAAGTGACTACGACCACGGCTATCCCTGTTTCATACTTTTTAGAGTATGACTTTTCAGTAGTAGGGTTTTATTTTTATATCAAATTATTCATAATATTATGAATAATAATTATTATTATTGTTTCTCAGTACCTTGACTCACGGGACTATGGAGTCCCGGGCCTTTGGAAGGCGTGCGTCGGGCCGAAGCCAAGACGTAGAGGCCCTTTTATGAGAATTTAATATGCTAGGAATACACACACATGGCGGATATCATCCCCGAGCGCACAATATGATACACCGGGAGATGGTCCCCGCCAGGTGCAGAGACTATTGCTGTGCGGTGCTCTGGCCGCGATGGAAACTAAATTATGGGCTATGGGATTGAGAATTGGATGGACTGTATTATTATTCATAATATTATGAATAATTTGATCAGCGTATCATAGAAAGTTGCAATACTTATCTTTTTTGTCGACTGTACACACATTTTGTCGACGGAGATTGAAGTATGCACTTTTTAATCGTATCATCAATTGATATCACTCATACGATATACGTAACGATTTGTAGGTAAAGCTACCAGGGCGCGGGTGGGTTTTGGATGGCTATACCTGACCGCTTGGTGGTTTTTCATCTGAGTGCTCCCGTGCTTCGGAGGGCACTTTAAAATTCTGTCCCGGCTGTCAATCGTCGGTAAAAAAGACAACGGACTAGATGGGACTGTACAACTTCATTGGTTGCCACTAACCACAACTCAGTTTAGGGTGTCGGAAGGCAGTCGCTCCCAATATAGCTTATTTGAACTGACGCCGAACTCCGAGGTGAAAGGCTAGGTTGCGACCGGATCTAGCGTATGGGTGATGATGATTGATGACTGGCATATCAAGACGATATGCATTCTAAGGATGGGTATCGTTAAAATGACTTTTCAGTGAATGAAACATTTAGTAAGGTATGATAATGGCGAATAATGAATTAAACTAAAACACGATTTCTGAAACAATTATGGTCTAAAAAATATTAAACAAAAGAATATCAAAGATAGCCGTGGTCGTATGCCACTTTTCCCTAGAATGTTTTGTTAGACTAAGTGGCATACAACCACGGCTACCCTTGATATTTTCTTGTTAAATATTATTTAGAGCGTGATTTTTTCAGTAGTCGGGTTTTAGTTTTAAACTTATTTTTTTATTTATATTATTTTGAAGCAAGCAATAGGTATAATTTATATATATTTGAAATGTGCTAATTAGGATCTTTCAGTTGATACCCAACACGACATATTTATCTCAATTTTATTTTTTACATAGTACTTTATGACTGCTAGAGGGCGCCACAATAAATTCAGTAACACGTTATATAGCCTATAAGCTGCGGACGACAAAGACGCTTCTAACAATACCTCATTTGTCTAATTCTAATAAGTGGTTGAGGAGCTATGAGGGAACAGATGAACCTACAAACATACATACTTTTTTTTTTTTTTTTTTTTTTTTTACGTGCGCAAAATCCCCACGGATACCTCCCCACCGGAGCCGGTGGAGGAGGTTATGTCGGACTCGAACCGACTAAAACGCACGCCGCCTGTGGGTCGTTTCGGTTGCCGAAGGTGAGGTTGACAGGCATATCCCTCGCAACATACATACTTACATACATACATAACCTGTCAAAATCATAACCATCCTTGTGTTTCACCATAGTTTTTTTTTAAAATAAGGTTTATTATGTAGGTATTTACGTACAGGCGTATGTACACTTAAGTATTTGTTATCATTAAATAAATAACAATTTATTTATTCGACATTTTATTCGGATATTCATGGAATGTTGATAAAGAAAACCATAACAATTATTAATTACATAAAAACAATAAAAATATATGTTAAGTACTTATTCGCACTTATAAATAATATTAATAATGATGTTATGAAATGACATCGTGATCTTTCTTGACATTTGGGAGATTGAAAAATAGATCTAGACTGAATTTTGAACAGAATTTTATAACGATAATTGACTTTCTGTTGTCTGAGAAATGTAATAGTAAAAATTGTTTTGCAGATATTGCAAATCAACTTCATCATTATCTTTGCGTATTCCTGCGGATTTAAAAAGGCCACATTGAATGAAGGGGTGTCCCGAATTCTACTCTGCCGCGTGGTTTCCGGCAAAGTAGAATTAGGGCCACCCCATCTCATCCCATGCGGTGTCGTACAAGGCGACTAAGGAATAGGGCTGTTTAACATCAGACAGATATATACAGCCCAGACTCAGCCTCAGATGCATGGCTCGAGTCAACAATAGTGCCCGGAATACGGCAATAGGCTCACCCCCTATTACGTGGGACCGAATACAATTATTGGTGAAATGTGGGTGTTAATTCGTCTCTGCCTAAACCTCCGTGATTATACGTTTGTAGTTGATGGAAATGGCATAGAAAAGTAGCCTGAAGAGAAGGTGGTGAACGCAACTGCTACGTAGGGGATGTGGGATATTTATATTCATGAAATACGTCGGTCGGTTGCCATACGAACATCTATAGCAGTGGTTACGGGTAGTTGAAGCACTAAACATTTCAAACTAGTCTAACTACAGAACTTTTATGTCACCAATACTGGAAAGCCGACTTGAACTAAGTTTGGAAAAAGGCCTAGAGAATTATAACTTCTATACTAGACTACTAGAGGCAGTGCGCACTGTACGGTATGAAAGAAACTTCATCCCACGCACACACCAGCTGTGGAATGGCATCCATGCTGCGGTTTTCCCAAGCACCTACTACCCAGTATATTTGTCTGAATCTCTGTACGTTGTGTGTTCTTAAATAAATGTTTTTTCTTTCTTCTTCCCTGTACGACACCACATGGGAATAGATGGGGTGGTCCAAATTCTACTCTGCCGGGAATCATGCAGCTTTAGTTTTATATTTATCTATTATAGAAGTATAATTATCGTAAATCTCCGCACAAATCGTAGCCATAATTACACTTATCGTAAGTAAATAGCACAAAGACGAAGGGACTACATTTGTTTTGTGTCCGTTGAACTTTTATCTCTAGGTCAATATGAGACCGTATCACTTAAATAAAACAAACTAGCTGTTTGCATTCAAGTAATCTCGGTCAAATGTTTCAATCTGACTTTTCAGATACGTCAGTGAATAGTTTTCTTATTACTTTACTGTGTGCGCGGTCGACAAATTAGATACGGTTGCAACTCTTATAAAGATGTATGTAAAGATGCAACCGTATCTGCTTTGTCAACTGCACAACACAGTAAAGAATTATACAATACTAGCTGACCTGGCGAACTTTGTACCTACATATTTCTTTCCGCTCACGTTTTTTTAAATACAACTTAGGTGGCAGACAAGCACACGGCCCACCTGATGGAAAGTGGTTACCGTGATCTATGAACGTGGAAGTTACACCCGTGCTACCGCCGCAGAGAATTTCTGTGCCGTCCGTGCAGAAGAAACAATCAGGACAAACCTTTAGTCTTCCCATTGACAGCACACAAACTCCAGTGAGGTCTGGATACCCTACTCACGCGGTATTCTAATCCCATTTCTGCTGTACATTTTGTTCAAACTTCAGCGTGAATTTCTGATCCCGTTCCCGCACTGCACCTTCAGTTTAATTTTTATTATAAAAAACTTGACCATAAAATAACGAATACAAAAAAAATCTATATATTATATTATTTATACACTTCTGAACGACTGCACCAAATTGGATATTTCTTTGTGCAAAAATTTGGGGGTTTAATTTTTTTTATATCGTTTACAAATTGAATAAATCTTTTTTCTAGGTATGACAACAAAGCGGGTAAATCCCGCTTAGACTACTATGGCGGAATGGTCAAGACATACCAGATTTCTTCTGCGAACTATAAACCCTATGGTACATCTATAAAGGTGGGTATTTGTTAAAAATATTTATGTAAATAAATGCCCCAAATATAGCCATTCATGTCCAAAATTCTTAGATAGGAAGCGTGAGGGATATGCCTAGAGCAATTTCACCCTTTTTTCACATGCGGAAAATCCCCTCCGATACCCTCACCGAAATTGGTGGGAGAGGTTATGTCGGACTCGAACCGATCACTTGATGACCCAATAAGGCGTGCGGTTTTAGTCGGTTCCTGCCGGCTTCGGGGTATCTGAGGAGATATCCACACTATTTTTTTATTTTTGTTTTTGTGCCGTCAGTGTAGAAGACAAAGCAGGACAAGCCTTTAGTCTTCCCACAGACAGCACAAATTCTCCAGTGAGCTCTGGCTACCCTACTCACCGCTGGGAACACAACACGAAGTTATTATAGCCGCAGTCGGACTGCTCAATTGGGCGGAAATACCGCCGTGTCCTACCTCCTAATAAATTAATTATAAAAAACACTATGAAAAAGCACTGTAAAAAAGGAGTAGGATATTTAAAACTATATTTTTTTTTCATCTTACCAGATCGCTCCAGTAACGACCGAAACGGTATTGAACCAGCAGACATGCTTGCAAGTGAATGGCTCATCCGACAGCCCGGTCAGTGTCCAGACCGCACTACCAGATATGACAGATTTCAATTTTATCGGTAAGTTATTAAATTATTGGCATATATTTTTTCTTATATATATATCTTTTATAATATAGGTTTCTACCGGCCTGGGGGTGACAGGTGCAGCCACCTGTCACCCTGGCAGAAGCAGGCCAGATCGTAAGAGATTACCCTGCGTCGGCCGGGGTGCGAGGGATATGCCTGTCAACCTCACCTTCGGCAACCAAAAACGACCCACAGGCGGCGTGCGTTTTGGTCGGTTCGAGTCCGACATAACCTCTTCCACCGGCTTCGGTGGGTAGGTATCCGTGGGGATTTTAAGCACGTAAAAAAACAATTTATAAGTTTCTACCTGGCACATCCTGAACTGGACACCCATTTGGTGCATTTGTGAATGAATGTTCCTTTCTTTTTTTATTTAGAGAAGAATTTGAACCACCCCATATATTCCCGTGCGGTGTCGTACAAGGCGATTAAGGGATAGGGCTCTTTAACATCAGACAGATATATACAGCCCAGACTCACCCTCAGATGCATGGCTCGAGTCAACAATAGTGCCCGGAATACGGTAATAGGCTCACCCGAATTACGTGGGTCCGAAAACAATGATTGGTGAAATGTAGGTGTTAATTCACCTCTGCCTAACCCTCCGTGGGGCTGCGGCCCGCCAGGCGTGGTCACCTTGCCTGGTCACAGGAACATCCCACCCCATTCCTAACAAACAACGACAAACCCATCTCAACTGATTTGGGTAATATAGACCCATCATAATTTGCCTTTGACAGGCGATATTCACGTAATTTAAGGTAATTCGTTGCAATTGTTAAAACTACTCATGACATATTGTCCATTGTTGACATTGCACATCGTTGTGGGCATTATTTTTTAATAAAAATAATAATAAAAGCGTGATTATTTGTTTGTATGTATGTAAAAATAAATAATATTGTACAAATTTTGATTGTAGGCACAGAAAACATGGAAGATTCTGACACATTCAAATGGCAGATGGTACAGACAATAGGTAATAAAATCAACAAGTATACCATGTGGGTCAAGTACAAGAAGACGCTGAAAGGAGAATCGATACCTATACCTGTCAGGTTAGTTATCATTATCGTCACAGTAATTACAGACAGTTTATAATTGTTACCCGGAGTAAAAGGAGGGTTATGATTCTAGCAAAAAGTGGCATACAACCACGGTAATCCTTTATATATTCTTGTTTAATAAAAAATTTAATATATTTTATCTTTGTCTTGAACAGTGGCGAAGAGTGGACCCTATGACAGGATTTCTGCTAGAGATATTTCAATTTATAGTGTAGATATTATAGTCTTTATCTATGAAATTGGCGAAATTTTCTTACAGGTTCATGAGTTCGTTATTCCTGTAATTTAATAGCTATTTCCATTATTTACAATTTGTTTGAAAGCTGATTTCAAGATTTTACAACTCTATAATAAATTTTGTTTTTATTGGCTGCTTGATAAATTAAATTCGGTCTTCAAAAACTGTACTTCCTAAACGCTATCCAATTTGATCATAAATTTCGTATTATTTTTTGACAGCTGTCACTTTTCAAAAATGTAATAAAAGTGTTTGTTAGCTTAATGTTGTCTTATTCATACACAAAAAAAACTACTTTGCTTTTGTCATTCCTAAAAAAAATGCAAAAATATTAGTACTGAAAATTGGGTTTCCTCCAATTACTTCAAAAAAAAAAACGGCCGTTTCATATGTAACGACCTAATGCATTATCTAAAACTGAATGTATCTGAAGTTCACTATCTGAAATTCAGTATCTGAAATCAGAAGGCGTTCTATAAGCGCTACGATTATTTTCTACCGGCATTCCTTTGGAAAAATTTGACCCTTCGCCACTGGTCTTCAGTCGATGGTGTGCGTGTGCGTGAGCGATTGCGTGTGCGTGTGCGTGTGCGTGTGCGTGTGCGTGTGCGTGTGCGTGTGCGTGTGCGTGTGCGTGTGCGTGTGCGTGTACGTGTTCGTGCGCATGTGCGTGTGCTATATTGCTTTAAATTAAACTATCAAATCTGTTGTAGGTACGAGATGAAAGGCTTCAACTCGCTGTTCGGCTCTCACTACGACCACTACTACATCGACTACTCCGACTATGACATTGAAGACATCGACCCGGCCGTTTTCAACGTCGATGATAGTAAGTAAATCCATGATTTATGTAAATTTGCTGTTAAGTTTCCAATAAATAAATTAATAAAAGTATTTATTTATTGGAAACTTAACTTAAAATTAATAAAACTTAACTTAAAATAAATAAACAAATAAAAGTATTTATTTATTGGAAACTTTACAGCTATTTAAAAACATTCGAAATAATTATTGTAAGACATTCTTAACAACGCTATCTAGACTCAAAGTTAGCATAGCTTAACTAGGGTTGTGTTATGGGTTTTAGAGCATTCTAGAATCCATAACACAAGCTAGTTAAGCTGTATAATGGATATTTTTTTTTTGTAAATACAATTCATACATAAAACCACCCGAATATTCAATATGCAAATATTCATATTCATGCATTGCACTAACACTCGCACTAAGTGGGAATCGAACCCGCGTCCCCTGCGTAGCAGTCGAACGTTCTAGCGGTAGTATTGAGTTATATTCTGAACTACAATATAGGGTGCTTCAAGAAAGGCATTAGAAAGTTCCCTTTAGTCGCATTATGTCCAATTCGCAAAATGTCCAACTGTCCAATTCTCAATAGGTCCAGTTCGCAATTTGTCCAGTTCGCAGTTGGTCCAGTTCGCAATTGGTCCAATTCGCAATTGGTCCAGTTCCTAATTAGGGATCCTCCTTGATTACGAGAAGCGTTTTATTTTGTAAACGTGTATTTATATATTGTTGTGTGTGAGTATATGGATATGAGAGCTATGTATTCCTATTCCTTCTTGCATTTCACAAGATACCGTGTCGGGGCGCGCGATTTATGGTTTAAGAACGTTATGAGACAGAAGCGTCAAAAACGCCTCCCGTAATCAAGCACAACTCCTATTTTACAAACTGGGCCAATTGCGAATTGGACATTCTGAGAATTGGACGTTGTGAGAATTGGACAATTTGCGAATTGGACGTTGTGAGAATTGGACAATTTGCGAATTGGACGTTGTGAGAATTGGACAATTTGCGAATTGGACGTTGTGAGAATTGGACAATTTGAGCCCGCTGGACATTTTGCGAATTGGACATAATGCGTCTAAAGCGAAAGTTTCTTCAGGGTCGTCAGCATAAGTGTAACGCCTCTGGTATTGCATACGTCCATAGGCCACGGTAACCACTTTCCATCAGGTGGGCCGTGTACGTATCTGCCACCTATGTTGTATAAAAATACATCAATTGTGCTAAAATTGCAGTTATACTAATTATTTGTGTACTATGTACTTAAACACTCGGTCTTAAAGAGTCTTTTGATGTAAGAAATAATATCGTTTGGTTATAAATAATAATATTTGAGTTGTTTTTCTTTTAATTGTAACCCCTCGTTTTAACCAGAAACAAGTTGTAAAAGCCTTGTTGAAGACTTATAGAGGACCAATTAAAACGAATACAATACTTGTTTTATACATGTATTAAGACTGTCTCAGACACTCTTCCGTTTATAAAGTATGTATAACCAACAAGTTGTAAACAAGTGTAAAACACAATTGCGTTCACACTGAAGCTTGTAACATATTGCAACTTGTCAAATACATGTTTTATATTTAGGTGAAAACGAGGGGTATTGTAAACGTTTTTAGCGATCTCAGTCTTCTTTAATTCTTTTTCATTATTTTATTTTTATTTTATTGTACACAAGAAAACAATACATCAACAGGTAATCACAAATACATCTTGGTGTACAAAGGCGAGCTTAACCCAATTTTGAATTTTCTCCCAGCAAACCTTTGGGGATTAAAAGTGCAAAAAAAATGACAAAAAAAACCAAGTGTACAACAGCAGCACATATACATATAATACATACTAAGAATAAAAATATTATACATATACAATACATACAGCAGACATATTACATATAAACTGATTTGTATATAATTCAAGTCTTGTCTAGTATTCATACCTCAAATGATTACATTGTGACTTTTAATCACCATATGAAATATGATCGACTAGCTGACCCACCCCAGCTTCGCCCGGGGTATATTTTGAAGCTTCATATCCCTTTGAGCCCGTATCTTTTAGTCTTCAAAATATGTATGTAAAATTGCCGGATTTGTTAACATTTATTATCAATGCTCCGCTCCCTTAAGTAGTAGCGTGATGATATATAGCCTAAAACCTTCCTCGATAGATAGACTACCCAACACTGAAAGAATCATTCAAATCGGACCAGTAGTTCCAGAGATTATCGCGTTCAAACAAACAAACAAACAAACAAACTCTGCAGCTTTATAATATTAGTATAGATTAAAACATGTTTTTTTTAATGAAATTTTAAAGCATTTAGTATGCTATTTATTAAAATCGATTAAGGTATAAACGTCGTTATAAGACGGATATATGTATAGAAGAATTTAAAAAGGTTTCGGGCGAAGGTTCTGTGGCTTAGTGGTCAGAACGTTCCCCTGTAAGGGAAAGATCGCGAGTTAGAATCCCACCTGAACCGATTAAATTTTTTCTATGTCTAAATCACATAAACATAAACTCACGCCTATATCCCCGTAGGGTTAGGCAGAGGTGCTAGCACCTACATTTCGCCATTTTATGTTTAGGTCCCAATGTAATTTTAGGTGGCGAGACTATTGCCATTAACCAGGCATTTATAAACCTGCGATAAATACACACATAGCTTCGAAAAGCATCGAAAAGTCATAGGTGTGTGCCATGGTAAAACCTGGCATCGAACCCGAGACCTCGTCTCAGCAG
Source organism: Eilema griseolum (assembly GCA_963662185.1). Lineage (NCBI taxonomy): Eukaryota > Metazoa > Arthropoda > Insecta > Lepidoptera > Erebidae > Eilema > Eilema griseolum. Next base: position 3,191,465 of record OY759254.1, read on the forward strand.
TCCATTAACCATACCACTAGGCTACCGCTATCTAAATCTATTTGAAAAAAATTTTTTTTGGTGTTGTAGCATTTTTCTTGCTGACAATTCCAATATCCGTGATTGCTAATGTTATTTTTAAACTGTCACGGTGTGAATTCATAATTATACAACGATTTAGAATATCTTAAAAACATTTTTCGCACGAAATACAGGTTTTTTTTTTTACGTGCGCAAAATCCCCACGGATATCTCCCCACCGGAGCCGGTGGAGGAGGTTATGTCGGACTCGAACCGACTAAAACGCACGCCGCCAGTGGGTCGCTTTGGTTGCCGAAGGTGAGGTTGATCTCTCACGATCTGGCCCTCTAACGAAATACAGGTAATAATATTGTGTGTATTTTCTTCACAGTCACAAAGTGCTCATCATTCCCGGGTCCTGGTAACCGTCACTACGCTACGTTCAACCCCATGATGGAGTTCGTTCACCCCGCTAGAGACGACCATGTACACCATGAGTTCAACAGGTAATTTCTTTATGGTTATGTATAGTAAAAACAAAAAAAAAGCATTTGTCGATCGCTTAGTGGTTAAAGAGTTGACTTTAGGATCTAGCGGTTCCATATTCGAATACTGGCAACGTTAACTAGGTACTTATACAAGCAATTTAGCTTACCTGCAGCGGGGTAACAGGAATTTAAAAAAAAAGCCAATCTTGTTGTACTCGGAAGTGTAATTTATGAATGCAATCGGGAAATTGTTACTCCTCGTTTTCACCTAAGTATAAAACATGTATTTGACAAGTTGCAATATGTCACAGTCTACAGTGTGAACGCAAATGTGTTTTAAACTTGTTTACATCTTATTGACTATATATGCTATGTGAACGAAAAAGTATCTGAGATACATGTATAAGACAAGTATTGTGTTTTGATTAGTCTTTTACAAGTCATCAACAAGTTTTGTATCAAACGTTCGTGGTGAAAACGAGGGGTTAGGATGGGTGGACGATGGGATTGGTTTAATAAAAAGGTATTCACTTTATTACAGGTTCAAGACTAAGCACAACAAAAACTACGTCAGCGATGTGGAACACGAGAAGAGATTGAACATATTCAGACAAAATCTAAGGTACGTAGGACACGACGGTACTTCCGCCCTACAGAATACCGCGGCTATAATAACCTCGTGTTGTGTTCCCAGCGGTGAGTAGGGTAGTCAGAGCTCACTGGAGAGTTCTTGTGCTGTCAGTGGTAAGACCAAAAGCTTTTCCTGCTTTGTCTTTTACACTGACGGCACAGAAATTCTTGTGCTTACAAGGTTGGCAGCGCGAGTGTGACTCTCGGTGTTGCACACGTCCATAGGCTATGGTAACCACTTTCCATCAGGTGAGCCGTGAGCTTGTCTGCCAACCAAGTGGTATAAATTTTTTTTTCTGTAATTATACTAGGTATCGGGACTTCTCGCGAATTATATCTTGGAACTTACTATTTCTGCCGACGTTTCGGATGCGTTGCAGCACCCGTGGTCACGACTTGACTAGTCTTCGAGCGTCGAGATGTTTTTTCTGTATTTTGTTATACTGTTGTAAGACACATGTACCTGCACAGATCTTATTGGATACAAATACTCAGACTTACGCCCTTTTCCCTCCTGCGTAGACCAATATTTGCACTGAGCGGGAATCGAATCTGCGTAGCAGTTCCATTCACTACCGCCACGCGGTTGTCTTTGTCATCATCATTCTTTAATATTGTTAGCAATACAATTGAAGATATACAACATATTTTTTTAATTTTTAAAAGCCCACAACGATGGGCAATGTCAACAATGGACAATATATCACTAGTAGTTTTAACAATGGCAACGAAATGCCTTGAATTACGTGAATATCACCTGTCAAAGGCAAATTATGATGGGTCTATATTACCCAAATCGGTTGAGATGGGTTTGTTTAGGAACGGTGGGTAGGATGTTCCTGTGACCAGGCAAGGTGATCACGCCTGGCGGGCCGCAGCCATTTGCTGACGGAATGTGCCCGGAATAAAGACGAACGCGATTCACTGCTGACGGAATTCGATCTAAATAGACTGGATATAGGTCTCATTCGAATGATCTTAGCAAGACCTAAATCTGAGGCTATGAAACTATGTCGTTTGGCTCTGGTGGCTTAGCAGTGAATTAGTGCATCTAATGTGTTTGTTCACTCTAATAAGATATTATTTCGATATAGTATTTAAAGTACGATAAGGGTCCCTAGCCAGAGCTCACTGGAAAATCTGTCAGTGGGATGACTAAAGGCTTGTACTGCTTTGTCCTCTACACTGACGGCACAGAAACTCTGTGCTTACAGAGTCGGCAGCGCGAGTGTGACTTCTCGGTGTTACACACGTCCATAGGCCGCGGTAACCACTTTCCATCAGGTGGGCCGTGCGCTTGTCTGCCACCTAAGTGGTATAAAAAAGGGGTTAGCAAGTATTATTTAAAAAAACACTTTGAGCCTTTTTCCCAATTCAGCTCAGGTAGGCTTTCTAGCTAAGATGATTCTGAAATTGAATATTTTTCGTGAAGCGACTGCCATCTGACCTACACAACAGAGGCAGTGTTTGTATGTATACTAACTAGAAGTGGCCGGTCCCCAGGTTCATATACTCGCACAACCGCGCGCGGCGCAGCTTCCGCACGGCCGTGAACCACCTCGCCGACAGGACCGACGACGAGATGGCGGCGCTGCGGGGCCGGCGGTACTCCGGGCCCAACCAGGGTACGTGGCCTAGCTAGTACTAGTGATATGCCGAATATCCTTATATATTATTCGCGGATATCCGATTATATCCGTATATATTATCCGCGGATATCCGACTATATCAGTATATATTATCCGCGGATATCCGTGTATTTTATTCGCGGATATCCAATTGAAGAAAGATCCGTTTCGTGAATCTTTTTATCTTATGAGTTTTTACCTAAGTCTCTTGCTTGCTGGCACACCATAAATTGTATACAAAACCATATTAAAAAAAAGATAATCTAGTTCTAATATAGTTCTCTGAGTTTCTTGCTGGTATCTTCTCAGTAGAACTAATTCTTAATTCTTTATTGCACACAAACAGTACAGAGGTCAAACACAAAATAAATATATAAGAAATATGTACAAAGGCGAGCTTAACTCAGTATGAGTTCTCTACCAGCAAACCTTTGAGTAGCAGAGAAGCAGTTAAAGTAATAAAGGGACATGAGGTGTACATTAATTTTCAGATAAAAGAAGGGTACCTAAACAGGTACATATATATATATACACATAAATATATACACATAAATATACATACACAGCACACATATTACACCTACATACATACAAATATACATACATACATAAACATAATGCATACATATAGACACATAAATATATTCAAACTACATTACTGTGATAAGAAATGTTCCCTTGTTCTTCTCCTGCCTGCCGAACCAGCGAAAGAATCATTTTCCAATGGTTTATTTATACATTGTTTGATATTTTTATAACATTTATTCACATAATTGTAAAATTTTGACATTCATATGTGCTCTTTATGTGCCTAAACTGAATAAATGAAAGTCTAAAGTCAAAGTAGATTGATGCAATGAAAGGAAACATATTAACACTTAGAATGCCATAGAATATGTTTTCTTTGTTTTCAATTTAATTATTATTTTTTCTTTTTAATTTTTAATTCAATTGATGTTTATATAATTACTAGCTGACCCAGCAAACGTTGTTTTGCCATGTATATTATTTCTAGGTAATATTTTTTTAGTTCAATAAAGTAATTGATTTACTATATGTAAGTGTGCGGGGATTTACTAATAATCGAAAGATAATAATCGCGATGGAAAAATAGGGGTTGATCATAGAGGGTTGAAAATTCAGGGCTGTATGTATCTAATGCTATATAAAAAAAAATACAAAAAATATTTTAGGGGTGAACAACTGTTATCATTTAGGGGTATGAAAAATAGATAGTAGCCGATTCTCAGACCTACTGAATGTGCATATAAAATTAGGTAAAAATCAGTAAAGCCATTTCGGAGAAGTATGGTAACTAACATTGTGACACGAGAAAGAATGAATTGTTTGACATGATGCCCACAGCTACATTCTATCATCGTACCTCTCGCCATAGGCAGGGAATTCATCCTCACACATTGCGAACTGAGATGGTGCGCACTGTGCGGTATGAAAGAAACTTCATCCCACGCACACTTAAGCTGTGGAATGACCTCCCTGCTGCGGTTTTCCCAAGCACCTACAATATGGGATTTTTCAAAAGGGGCATCAGAAGGTTTCGTCATGGTCGGCAGCGCGAGTGTAACACCCCTGGTGTTACATACGTTTTTTGAGGAGGTAGGACACGGTGGTATTTCCGCCCAATTGAGCAGTCCGACTGGGGAAGTACTTCCGTCCTACAGAATACCGCGGTTATAATAACTTCATGTTGTGTTCCCGGCGGTGAGTAGGGTAGCCAGAGCTCACTGGAGAGTTTTTGTGCTGTCAGTGGGATGACCAAAGGCTTGTCCTGCTTTGTCCTCTACATTGACGGCACAAAATCTCTGTTCTTACAGGATCGGCAGCACGGATGTGACTCCACTGGTGTGGATTTTGCACACGTTCATAGGTCATGGTAACCACTTTCCATCAGGTGGGCCGTGTGCTTGTCTGCCACCTAAGTGGTATAAAAAAAAGATTTTTTAATATTAGATTATCATTGATGTAATCATTCGCAGGTCTCCCATTCCCCTATAGCGGCAAGTTGGCGAAGGCCGAGAGTGACAAGTTGCCTTCGGAGTTCGACTGGAGATTGTTCGGCGCTGTCACACCAGTCAAAGGTACGTGGTTGGGCTAACCCGGGATAACACGGTATGCCTATCTGAGTATGTAGGCACAAGCGGTTCGGGACTAATTTTCTCTATCGGACCATAAAAAATTAATAATAGTAATAAATAAATATTCTACAACATTCTACACAACGCTATCTAGACCCATGGTAAGCATAGCTTAACTAGCTTGTGTTATGGAATCTAGAATACGGATAAACATATTTAAATACTTTTTTTTTGTAAATATATACATATTATACATAGAAACACCCAGATCTATGCAAATACCCATATTCATGCATACAAATATTTGCACTGAGCGGGGATCGAACCCGCGCCTTAAGGCCTGGAATTCATTACCAGCTCACGTGTTTCCTTCTTCCTACAGTCCCGGGTCCTTTAAGCGGGGCGTGAAAAAGCATATGATGAGGCCGTCAAGCTGAGTGTCACCATTGTCACACGGTATGTGTAAGTAATGGTGACCCTCTTTTCTGGGACTTTGCCTTCAGCTTACCATCAGGCAAGGCGAAGTCCAATTGACGTGTCCTATATAAAAAAAAAAAAAAAAAAAGTGGGTGAAGGCCGAAATAAATACTGTGGAAAAGCACAAGTGTGTTCTTAATATGTGTACAACAAAATCCACCAAGTGCCTTCAATCACCAATATAATAATAATAATATAATAAGCTTTCCGGCAGAGTAGAATTTGAACCACCCCATCTCTTTCCATGCGGTGTCGTACAAGACGACTAAGCTGTTTAACATCTGACAGATATATACAGCCCAGACTCAGCCTCAGATGCATGACTCGAGTCAACAATAGTGCCCGGAAAACGGCAACAGGGTCACCCCCTATTACGTGGCACCGAATACAATGATTGGTGAAATGTGGTTGTAAATTCACCTCTGCCTATCCCTCCGGGGATAAAGACGTGATTATATGTATATATGTATGTATAAATTGTACGATAGTGACATAAAATACATGAACTCGTATCCCCGTAGGGGTAGGCAGAGGTGCTAGCACCCACATTTCGCCAGTTTATGTTTAGGTCCAAATGTAATAGGTGGGCGAGCCTATTGTCATTTACCGGGCTCTTATATTTTTTATAAACTCACGCCTATATCCCCTTATAAACTTGCGATAAATACACACATAACTTTGAAAAGCATCGAAAAGCTTGGTGTGTGCTATGGTAAAACCTGGGATCGAACCCGAGACCTCGTCTCAGCAGTCTATTACCCATACTACTAGGCTTCCGCGGCTTTTTTTATATTGTGACATTTACCTACTTTATATACTTTTTTACAGATCAGTCAGTCTGTGGGTCTTGCTGGTCTTTCGGTACCACCGGGGCTGTAGAGGGAGCTTTGTTTTTGAAGAACGGGAACCATCTTGTGCGCCTCAGTCAACAAGCTCTCATCGACTGCTCTTGGGGGTAAGTGCATACAAAGTTCAGGGCTGTATCCGCGGATTTTGACCTACCTAGTGAGTATGGTATTAATATAAGTAGCACCATAATAAGCTTATGGCCATAATATAAGTAGCACCATAATAAGCTTATGGCCATAATATAAGTAGCACCATAATAAGCTTATGGCCATAATATAAGTAGCACCATAATAAGCTTACGGCCATAATATAAGTAGCACCATAATAAGCTTATGGCCATAATATAAGTAGCACCATAATAAGCGTATGGCCATAAATATAAGTAGCACCATAATAAGCTTATGGCTATAATATAAGCAGCACCATAATAAGCTTATGGCCATAAATATAAGTAGCACCATAATAAGCTTATGGCCATAATATAAGTAGCACCATAATAAGCTTATGGCCATAAATATAAGCAGCACCATAATAAGCTTATGGCCATACTATAAGTAGCACCATAATAAGCTTATGGCCATAAATATAAGTAGCACCATAATAAGCTTATGGCCATAATATGGGATGCCCACTGTATGGAACTTAAATAAAAGATTTTTCTTTCTTTTCTTTTTTAATCTTTATTGTCTAAGGTTTTTTAATCTTTATTGTCTAAGCAAACCAACATCACAGCAGCAAATGCTTAAAATAGTTGAGTTTCAATATGTCAATAATTGTGACATCCACGGCGTTTACCACATATGTCTGTCTATCCCTTCGGGGATTTACAGTTGTGAAATGTATATATTTATGATTATGTAATGTGGGTGCTAGCACCTCTGCCTACCCCTTCGGGGATACAGGCGTGAGTTTATGTTAATGTATGTAATGTTTATGTAATGTTTCATGTGCTTACAGCTTTGGTAACAACGGGTGTGATGGAGGTGAGGATTTCAGGGCGTACCAATGGATCATGAAGCATGGTCTCCCTACTGAAGAAGACTACGGAGGCTACCTGGGACAGGTGAGATACACTATTAACTAGCCTGCCTGCCCGGCTTCACCCGCAGAATACTTCGAATTTCCCCATTTTCCCCATTTCATTCCATACATATATTAATGCCCGCTGAGTTTCTTGCCGGCGTCTTCTCAGGTCGGGGCCGCGTTTCGAACCGGTGGTCCATTTACTAAACTGATATTCATGTTCCTTTTTTTTGTTGACGTTTTGTAAGTGCCGATATAATGGTCTATACAGAATAAATGATTTTTGACTTTGACTTTGCTTATACCATTTTTTTTTAAATCTAGGACTCGCCAACTTGACTTCACCTCGCCTGATGGTAAGCTAAAGGCAAAGTCTCAGGAAAGAGGGTCACCATTACAGACAATAAGTTATGTTACTATGTTGGCACTCAGCTTGGCGGCCTTATCAGATGCTTTTTCATGCCCCGCTTAAAGGCCCCGCGACTGTAGGAAGAAGGAAACACTTGAGCTGGTAATGAATTCCAGGTCTTTGTTGAAATTAGTTGAATTTAGAACTAAATTAAAAGTGTCTACTTTATAATTTTACAAGGCTACCAGAATCATTCTGAGCATAATTTAACTTAAAATATGAATTTTATTAAAATTCTAAATTTTCCATAAATTTCATTACTTCCCAGAATAAGACTGCCGGATTGTTGGCATTTATGATTGATAAATGGACTATTCAACACAAAAATATTTTTTTCTAAAGATAGATATTTGAACTATCATGGTCACTCACATCAGTATCAAAATAAACGGGATATTTACCATGTTTCATTGTTTTGAGTTTCCGATATTTCGGCGCTGTTGCAAGCACCATGATCACGGAGGAACTGGAGTAGTGGCGGTGAACAGAGAAAAAGGTTTTTCTAGAAGTTTTTATATCAATCTACCCTCTTTCGAGTTTTATTACTACGCGTATCTGCACTACCACTGTTTTCACTCTCACTACAAACTCGAACCCGATCTCGATTACGTTCTCGACACACTACGCTTACTGTATCCACTCGCGATTTTGTTTTGGCTTGTTCCCGGTTGTTTCGGAAACTTAAAACAATGCAACATGGTAAATAACCCGATTATTTTTCTAAATAGTCGTTTGAGCTTTCTTATCTTGATTTAGCTTTGCTTTTACGAGAGCGAATGCCCTGTAACCTCTCTTCAAAAGAAAAATCTTCGCTAGAACCTTTATTGATTTATTTTGAAGTAGGTTAGTATTTACTTTAAAATGTCACAAATTATTAATGTTCTTATTGGTTGACGAAACCTAAGCAAACATAACATAACATAAACTTACGCCTACAGGGTGTATTTTTGAAACGGGGCAGTAAGGGCAAGTACCTTAACCGTTGCAGTTACAGCAAAACGTTCTTAAAAGACCTTCCCTAACTTTTTGGGACATTTTGAACTGCATTCACAGATTTTGTAAAAAACTTACAGTTAGCAAAAAAAATGCAAAAAGTGCAAAATTTTTTTTTTATGCCAATCGATTCTATTTCATGTGGGGATCAAAAAACTCTATTGGTCTTATTACAAAAAACGGAAATAAGTCAGGTTTAAACCTGAACTATAAAGTCTAGGCTTAATCTCAAGACCATGGTCTAAACTTCTCCTTATTACAAAAGCTGAATTATCCGTAGACTACTTAGTACCATAATTTAGACCTTGACTTAAATAAAACCACAGATTACTCAAACTATTGTTCGTTCATTATGATACCATTCAATCGCAACGTTCCGTTTCCTCCGAAAACAAAAATTGTCTGACATCATTAATAAATAATATATACTAAAAATGGTGAAAAAAAGATTTAGATAATACATTTTCATTAAATTCAATTTTATGAATAATAGTTTTACTTTAATTTATAATAAAATATCATTATGATGCCTTTATTTAGCAATCATTGTTATGTATGATATTGGGAGATCTATGGACGTGAAATGGAACGAACTTTTCCGTTCGCGCTGACTTGGTATCAAATTTTTCCCAATTTTTATACCTACTTTAAAATATATTTATTGCAAGTTATTTAAAACGTTTAGTAAACCTATACTTTTGCATAAAAAGCTTCTTCAGATAGTTCGATAAAGGGGTTTACTGGAATACGATGTCTGTTAGGTAAGCGTGGTATGTCCAATGACTCCACGATATTAATATCTGCGATATCCATCAGATCAACTGCGTCAATATCCATTACGAGCATAGTATTATAAGAAAGTAAACGAATTTATCTGACGCTAACCGGCTAAGTTCAAAATGGCAAGTTTGACATATTATTATTGTGATTTACACTTTAGACCAACGTTAAACTAGGGGTCACGCAGGTTTATCTTTAGACCAGAGATAGTCCATGGTTTAGTAATAAAACCCTTTTTGTAATAAAAATTTCTTTAGACCATGGTCTAAAGACGATTTAAACCTGGTTTTAGAGTTAGTCCGTGTTTTGTAATAAGACCGTATGGGACCATTTTAGCTTTCAGTACTAGAAAAGACAGAAATCGCCAAAAACGTTTCCCATACATTTCGTACGGAAATATGATAAATCAACTCGAAACTCATAGGTCAGGTAAAATTTTGAACTTTTTTAAATAAAAAAAATCATTTAAACATTTAAGAAATTGGTTTAAGAAATTGGTTTATGAAATAAATTGCTCAAAATGATTTCCATTTTCACGAATACATAAGTCTATCCTTTTTTGCACTGAACGAATGGCGGCTAATAATGTTCTGGGATGAATATTACGTAAAATGGTCATTAATGCATCCTTGCTCTTGAACACTGGCGTACGTCGTCTTATACACCTCGTTTTTCACGAAGCCCCATAAAAAAAAATCAAGTGGTGTTAGATCGGGGCTACGAGGTGGCCACTGTGTTGGACCATGTGTACCTATCCACTGTGTACCGAATAGGCGGCTCAAATTGGAACGTGAAAGGTGACTGTTATGTGGCGGAGCACCATCTTGTTGAAAATGAACTTTTCGCAATTCCGACAGGGGCCATTCGTCCATCTCGTTTTCAAGATGGTGTAAAATGACTTCATTATACATGGCAGAATTCAGTTTCCTCTTAGTGGATTTTCTTTGGATCAATAGTGGTGATTTTTTCTGTTGTACATACCGTTATTGGAAAAATTCGTTTCGTCTGACCACAGTATGTAATTTAAAAATTCATGATCTCTGCTTATTTTTCCTCTTAGCCATGTGCAAAAAGTAAGCCTTCGAACATCATCACCCGGATGTAACAATTGAACTATGCGCCCATATCGATAGCACTTGTAGCCGTATTTCTTCCATATCTTTATCACAAGGGAGTGGGATACACCTACTTCAAGGGCGACTTGCCTGGACGATACTTCTGGATATGCTTCGACATAAGTCAGAACCGCAATCTCCGTGTCCATGTCCACACGAGGCTGCCGCTTTCTTTTGAAAGAACCCTGCAATTCCAGGTTTTTCAAAAGATTTGTAATAACCTTTCTTGTTGGCACATGCCGCAACGGATACTTATTGCGGTACCACACTAATGCAGCTCCCGCATTTCGATTATTGACAAAATACGCTTCTAATAAGTAAATTTTTTCACGATTAGAAGACATTTTTGGCGAAAATCCTTAATTAATAACTCATACGAAGTTTCTCAGCTGAAACTAAGTATAACACACAGATTTTCGAATCAAATTCGAAATTTGAGGGTAAAAATTCTTTTTATTTACTTTACAGTCAATTCTACCCACTTCCTGGCCATAACAAAAAGTTAGACCATCGTAGAAATTTGTTTCTGTTGCCGAAATGTCGGAATTGCGAAAAGTTCATTTTCAACAAGATGGTGCTCCGCCACATAACAGTCACCTTTCACGTTCCAATTTGAGCCGCCTATTCGGTACACAGTGGATAGGTACACATGGTCCAACACAGTGGCCACCTCGTAGCCCCGATCTAACACCACTTGATTTTTTTTTATGGGGCTTCGTGAAAAACGAGGTGTATAAGACGACGTACGCCAGTGTTCAAGAGCTCAAGGATGCATTAATGACCATTTTACGTAATATTCATCCCAGAACATTATTAGCCGCCATTCGTTCAGTGCAAAAAAGGATAGACTTATGTATTCGTGAAAATGGAAATCATTTTGAGCAATTTATTTCATAAACCAATTTCTTAAATGTTTAAATGATTTTTTTTATTTAAAAAAGTTCAAAATTTTACCTGACCTATGAGTTTCGAGTTGATTTATCATATTTCCGTACGAAATGTATGGGAAACGTTTTTGGCGATTTCTGTCTTTTCTAGTACTGAAAGCTAAAATGGTCTCATAGAGTTTTTTGATCCCCACATGAAATAGAATCGATTGGCATAAAAAAAAATTTTTGGACTTTTTGCATTTTTTTTGCTAACTGTAAGTTTTTTACAAAATCTGTGAATGCAGTTCAAAATATGTCAAAAAGTTAGGGAAGGTCTTCTAAGAACGTTTTGCTGTAACTGCAACGGTTAAGGTACTTGCCCTTACTGCCCCGTTTCAAAAATACACCCTGTATATCCCCGAAGGGATAGACAGAGGTGCTAGCACCCACATTTCGCCAGTTTATGTTTAGGTCCAAATGTAATAATAGGTGGCGAGCCTATTGCCATTAACCGGCCACTTATAAACCTGCGATAAATACACACACAACTTCGAAAAGCATCGAAAAGTCATTGGTGTGTGCCATGGTAAAACCTGGGATCGAAACCGAGACCTCGTCTCAGCAGTCCATTACCCATACCATTAGGCTATCACGGTTTATAATCTATGTAAAACCCCGGATAAAAGATAGTATGTTCATTTTTTCTACTCTATTTCAGGATGGCTACTGTCACATCGATAATGTGACTGCCGTGACAAAAATAAAGGGCTGGGTCAATGTCACAACAAACAACGAAAACGCTCTTAGGGTAAGTCACTTTTCTATTTACCCCGTTTGTTACCCCCACTATGGACAGTTACCCCAACTTCATTCTACAACATTCTACACAACGTTGTCTAGATCCATGGTAAGCTTAGCTTAACTAGCTTTTGTCACGGAATCTAGAATGCGATACTTAGATACTTTTTTTTTTTGTAAATACATACATATAATACATAGAAACACCAATGGAATTCGTGCATACAAATATTTGCACTGAGCAGGAATCGAACCCGCGCCTGCTGCGTAGCAGTCGACCGTTCTACCACTAAGCCACAGAAGCCGTCATAATAGAATTTATTTGCTTATTAACGCGGTAAACAAAGTTTTTGGTGTTTATAAAAGTTGCAGCTCGATGTAGTAAAAATATTAGTTTGCAACGCCTCAAAATTCTTATAAATGTGACATCACTTGTCACCCTAGCTGAAGCAGGCCGAGGAGGAGCAATACACGCCTCCCCATAACCGGGGGACTAGATAGGGACACTAGTGTCCACTCCCGAAGAGGGTCAGTTCGAAAGAGAAGGCACTAAATCGACGGAGTGCGAGAGATGTCTCAGCCAAACTCACCTCCATCAACCTACAAAATACCGCGGCGATAATAACTTCGTGTTGTGTTCCCAGCGGTGAGTAGGGTAGCCAGAGCTCACTGGAGAATTTGTGCTGTCAGTGGGAAGACTAAACGCTTGTCCTGCTTTGTCTTCTACACTGACGGTACAGAAACTCTTGTGCTTACACGGACGGCAGAGCGAGTGGGGCTCCTCTGGTGTTACACACGTAACCACTTACCATCAGCGCCGTGGATCTTGTGCTTATCTGCCACATAAGTGGTATATAAAAAAAACCTACGTACACATAGTTCGTAGGCTCTCTCATTTTGCGCACTTAATGGGTAAAATTGATGCATGTGAGCTAATAAAATTATTAAAAATTATATGTAATGACTTATAGTTGGCGATCTTCAAGTACGGCCCGATCTCAGTCGCCATCGACGCGGCGCACAAGAGCTTTAGTTTCTACTCCAACGGCGTGTACTACGAGCCGAAGTGGTGAGCAAATACTTATTTTAACTTATCTTCATTCTGGCTTAATCCCAGTCGCATCCAAAGCTTCCACTTCGGGAGTCTGCTGACCGATTTTTCCAGTCTAACTGCGGGTTTGGTTGAACTTAGATATTTTTCGTGAAGCGACAACTTCCGTTTGACCCCCTCAATTCTAAGACGAAGTCCTGCGTCGGGACCTCGTCCGTGTACTGATTTACAGGTAAGATTATAACAATAATTTATTTCAATGGGTAGACTACAAATTTCTCCTTATAACAATCTTAGAATGTAGGTAAAAGTTAGAAGGGGGTCCTGCCTTTTCGCCAAAAATCGTTTACCCGATTATCACTTGCCAACCAACGTTACGCCAATTTTTCACTTTGACGACTAACGATTGTCAAATGTTTGTATGACAACGTTTCATTTGGTAGAATTATTGTTAAGTTGATTATTGTAATGACAAAATACGTTTGGGGCATTTATCTTTTGCCAATTCATTTATTAGGCCAGACAACTTTTAGACGAATAACGTTTTGTCTGTGTAACAGTTCCCTTTCGTACATTGATATAATGTTAAAAAAAAGGTTAAATTTGCAAAAATCCAAAGTGTGGAGCGAAGTTCAGGTGAAATCGAAAAGAATCGGTTAGGTTAGGTTAGGTTAGTATTATGATAAACAATGCACGAGCCGAGCGAGCGAAGCGAGCGTGCCGCGGCAGCGGCCGGTGAAGTGCCGTAACCAAATCGCTTTTATTTCACTACACAGGGCTTTAAATATGCTACATCGGTTAGCTTCGAACTGCGACAAAAATGCACGAGCGTAAAAAAAAATCAATAATAATAACTACCTGTATATAATTTGCCCCAAATGAAAATGGCATCCTTGTAAATAAACTTCTTCAAAATTTGATCGAAGACTCAGTATTGCAGCTTTTTTTCTTTAGGATTTTCGAAATCTTATGCCAACTAAAACATTCGCTACTTGAAAGTTGGCACTTTGAAAAGTGTCATTCTAAAAGGTTGACCAAACGTAAAATTGGCAACTGAGAAGTTGGGTAATAAAAACAAAATGAAATCACAAGTTGGCAAATGATTATTCTGCGAAATATAATTCTGGGAAATGTTAGTTGGCAAGTGATAATCGGGCAAACGATTTTTGGCGAAAAAGCAGAGATCCAGTTAGAAGCTATACAATACCTAATTTAAGGTTATAAGGAGTGCTTAGTGCGCGAACCCTGTATCACGACTGTCCAATTTATCTTACCCTCAAAGGTCTTGGTGGGTTACACTTATTAAACAACTTTGAAAATTTTGTAGTCGCGATTCAGATTTTGTAGTAGAATACCTCAGACTAATAGAATAATGTAGACGGAATGCATAGAACTAGCGAAAGCAATCCTAAAGTAGTACTTGTCCTACTGTAAACTGTTGGTACACTATAGAATTATCAATCTATCTATCTACCATTTCGCTCGCACTCTTTGTGTGCATGCACCAGTGCGAGCGAAATAGTACTATTTTAATACGTTACATCTAAGTACAATATGAGCAGTCAGACTGAGGAAGTACCTCCGCCCTACAGAATACCGCGGTTATAATAACTTCGTGTTGTGTTCCCAGCGGCGAGTAGGGTAGCCAGAGCTCACTGGAGAATTTGTGCTGTCAGTGGGATGACTAAAGGCTTGTCCTGCTTTGTCCTCTACACTGACGGCACAGAAACTCTGTACTTATACGGTCGGCAGCGCGATTATGGCTTCTCTGGTTACACACGTCCATAAGCCACGGTAACCACTTTCCATCAGGTGGTCCGTGCGCTTGTCTGCCATTAAGTGGTATAAAAAAAGCAATACTTTTTATTTTTATTTTCATACCTATAATTTCTATCCACAGTCACAACAAAGTAGATGAACTCGACCACGCAGTTCTAGCTGTTGGTTACGGTATCCTCAAGGGCGAGAAGTACTGGCTCATCAAGAATTCCTGGTCCAACATGTGGGGTAACGATGGTTACGTTCTCATGGCCACCAAGGACAACAATTGCGGAGTGCAGTGCGCACCCACGTATGTACTAATTTAGGGTAATTTTTAATGGGGTAACTGGTGTGGGGTAACTGCGATCATATTGGCTAAAAGTTATTTCGGGTAGCCCACGGCTAAAAATATTACAAATAGGGGTTAACTATACATTTTTATATATCATAGTAATGAAAATGTTATATACTAGCATTGCACGCGGATTAACCTGCCTAAATCCCCATTGAAGGGAAAAAGCGGGATAAATTGTTGATAATGTAGTATTCTATAGATGAAAGATTTGTTAATTCGTTCTGTAGTATTTGAGTTTAATCGTTGCAAATATAAAAAAAACTAATATTGTTGAAATTTTTCCTTAGTTCAATGTATAATCTTTACTTGGTACTTGCTATAGATTAATGTCCGGCATATATCTTGAGAATAAAAATCTAGATACGCCGAAAGGTTTGATGCGTGTCATTCTTGTATATCATGGAACGCGAGAGTTAAAATAAGTAAAAATTTAGTTTTTGTCAATTGGTCTGTATAACTTTTATTCAAGATATTTGCCAGTATCTATACGCATTATATATTGTTAAAAATAAGTGAAGCTACCCGACATTTCGCTCAGTGTGGTCGTACCTTAATATGTTAAGTTTAATTATATTAAATAATCATGAGATTTTTTAATAACGTTATTTCTATTCCATATGAATTATATATTTTGCTGTGTAATATATTTTCATTAACATATCAGTTCATGGCTGTCATTTTTATAAAGGTATAATTTCGTAGCCGACCGCAAACGACAACTGCAGGCCGCAGCAGCAGAGCATACCGTGTAGTAGACTTGAATATTATATATTGTGGTTCCCGGCAGAATGGAATTTGGACGGCCCCATCTCTTCCCATGCGGTGTTGTACAAAGCGATTAAGGGATAGTGCTGTTTAACATTGCGAGTTGCCTTCGTACGCGAGCAGCTTGGCTTGCGATCCTTCGTCGCTCCCGTTGCCGCTGGTAAAACCTGGGATCGAACCCGAAACCTCGTCTCAGCAGTCCATTACCTATACCACTGGGCCTCCAAGGTTCAATCAATAAACAATAATCTGCTTCTGCAGTCTATGGTTGCTTACGAAATTATGCCGTAAAACTTAGATAATGTGATGTAACATACTTTTAGAGTAAGAAAAGTTTTATAAACTTTAACAATTAATACAACTGTAACATTAGATATCTTTTCTACAATTGTCGAAAAGCGCTTATTTTGCCATGGGCTGTATGTTCACTGTGGAGAACAGCCCTATACACAAAAAAATTAGATAAAACTAAGAATTTCAGCAGGACAGCTGGCTCTTCTTGCAGTTTTCTAATCTCTTTTTATTATAGAATAAGGCATTGATGTGTAAAACTTAGCTCTCTGAACTATAAAGCAATAAATAATATATAAAACATCTACTTTGTTTGTTTCATCAACTCTGGAATGATTTCTGTTTTCGGTATTTAGACCTTACGCTTGCAGCAGGTCTAAGAAGGCCATTTTATTGTAATCGTATTAGAATAATAGTTAGTCCGTTGCGTGGTTTCCGGCAGAGTAGAATTCGGGCCACCCCATCACTTTCCACACGGTGTAGTATAAGGAGACTAAGGGATAGGGCTGTTTAACACCAGACAGATATATACAGTCCAGACTCAGCTTTAGATGCATTGCTCGAGTCAACAATAGTGCCCGGAAGACAGCAATAGGCATTACGTGGGACTAAATTTAATGATTGGTGAAATGTGGGTGTTAATTCATCTCTGTCTAACCCTCCGGGGATAAAGGCGTGATTATATGTATGTATGTATGTAATAGTTAGTCCTGCGGCGATTTTTACACGAAATTAGAATCTGCTTTGTACATGAATTAATGTAATTCGGCTCATATGAGTGAGTATTTAACGAATTTTATAGAAAACTAGTTGTCCCGGCAAACGCCGTTTTGCCATATAATGTTAAGGGTGGACAACCCTTAACATTTAGGGGGATGAAAAATAGATGTTGGCCGATTCTCAGACCTACTCAATATGCTCACAAAATTTCATGAGAATCGGTCAAGCCGTTTCGGAGGAGTTCAAGTTCGAACACCGTGACACGAGAATTTTATATATAAGATTAGATTTATTGGAAATTCATAAAGTTACTTGTTGGGGTAAATCGCAATAGGCGTAGGAATGCACTATCTATTCGAAAAGCAAAGACAACCCTTATGTGGAGTACTATATTTTGCTTAGCTCCAAAAATATACAATAAGATACCTAATAGCTGGAAAAAATTGAGTATTGACATGTTTAAAAAGAATTTAAAGGACATGCTATATGATAAATCTTATTATAATATTGAAGATTTTTTAAATGATAATTAAACAGTGACATCTTAATTTTAAAATTGTACCTATTGCAATTTCATTATTTATATTAAAGTAATGTATAGCAACCCAGGTTCCTAGACATTCTATACGCGCCACGCGTGGACGGTTACCCGCGCGCTATGCGTCTCCCTCTGACACATAAGCGGTTAGTTCGACACACGGCCGCAAGGGCAGTCCGCCGGCTACCGCGCTTACGCACACGTCTCGCTGGTACCTACCCAAGCTCGCCGGAGCAATACTTACTGTATTCGACGTAGTGTTACTGACTTTCAGGCATTGTAACCCCGTAAACATTATCAGTGTAAATCAATCTTTGAAATATATTATATACTCACATCTCGTGAAACTATTCATTCCCCTGAGACTGACGTCCCCCCCATATATGGCGCCCAACGTTTTTCTCGAATACCAGTGAATAAGTGACTATATCAGTGATCATGCCAGTGACCAGGAGTAGAGCGGCTAGTTTGAATCGCAGGGACGATGTCGAAAACACATCAACGATTGTCTCGCGACCGAACACGCCGCCGCCCGCCGAGTCTGCGTTTCAAGATGGCGCCAACGCGTCCTCTCCTCCGCAATGTACCGACGCTACGTTTTCTTTACAGCACGTAACGTCCATAATAGCTGCCCTTCAACGTTCACAGACTGAAGCGCTCAGGGAGCTACTTACCTCGGTACCACGCGCGAACGCATCGACTCCGGAGTCATTTGCTTTTTCAGGGCAAAGCACCCTAGCTCGCTGCAAAGTCACGTTCTCCGGCACACCGAAAGAATCGGTAGAAGCTTTCATCGATGGTATAGAAGCATACAGTGACTGTGCACAAGTTTCGGACTCAAACATTATACGCGGCCTTGCATACTTATTCAAGGACGAAGCCGCTGTTTGGTGGCAAGGAATCAAACATACCGTGTCAACATGGCGGCAAGCTAAAGAAAACTTAATAAGTGCATACGGCGACCGCCGTCCACCGCATCGTATATATAGAGATATTTTTTCAACAACACAACAAGAGGAGAATACAGACGTGTTTGTGGCACGCATTCGCGCCCTTTTATCACGTTTACCTACGGGAGACGTAACCGAGTCTGCCCAGATAGACATGACGTATGGCCTTCTCAACTCTAGGATAAGAAAAAGGCTTCGAAGAGAAGACTGCACAAATTTTAGTCAATTACTTCGGCTTTCACGTAACATAGAGGATTCATTTGATGATATACACACGATGCCTACTACAAGTGAGCGCCAGATACAAACAAAGATGCGCCCCTTGTCTACATCTACGCAACAGACACAACTCGTCGCTAACACGCTACCGACCCGCGGGGCTCAGGCGCCGGCTCGCAGCGCTCCGCTGCCCGCTAGAAACGTTCCCGCCGTTTACGAAACCCAGCGCCCGCCGCCGCCCGCTCAGCCGCCGCCGCCGAGTCGAGACTCCGCCAGCACTGCGAAGCATCAACGACCCGTTTGTGTTTACTGTAAGAAATATGGACACACTAGGGACCAGTGCCGTAAGTTACAAAAACATTCAGGTGAGTCTCAATCTCATAGCTGTACGGAAGTGCGCGTGCGTGAAAAACCCGATGTCTGTGATAAACAACAAAATAACTCATTTTATTGTGTTCATTCTCGTGTTATACCTACAGACTCTAAGAATAATTTTAATAATTCTTACGCTAATAATACTTCTCGTACGTATAATTCTAATATTCATAAGTGTGTATGTATACCTAAATGTGATCGAAGTATTCATTCAAATTTTTCTTGTGATAAATGTGTTAACAAGTCATTTCTGTTTTGTAATAATAATAGTAGTTGCTCCGAATTGGATTCAAGTTCCGTTTCGCGAAATTGTTCAAAATACGATAGTAAACAAATACGTTTAAAACAAAAGTGTAATAAGTCTAGATTATCAGATCAAAGTAGTGATGTGAACCAAAAGGTTAATAACCTCTACATTGATAGAAATGTACGCACAGTGGGAAAGTATTGTAACCCACAAATTTTAGAAATTAAGAATGTTTGTTATGGTAGTTCTATATGTTGTAGTGGAGGAGATGCTTCATCGTGCGGTAACCGTCCTGTCGGACGTATAGGTCGCGATTTACGCCCGATTTTCGAAATTCAAGTTTTGGGTTTTAACGGAACCGCATTGATAGATACGGCTGCTAAACACTGCATTGCGGGTCATTCGCTGTATACTCTCCTTCTACGTCAAGGACATCCACTCTTACCTTCCACAAGGGAAGTAAAGCTCGCCGATGGTATAGTGCGATTAATGGATGTACTAACGACTACATTAGAGGTTACTTTAAAGACTTCAGTTATCACCATGCCATTTTTAATTTTTCCCAACTCAACTAATAATGAAACATTATTAGGTATAGATTTTATAACTGCCGCCAGGGTTGTTATTAATTTTCATAAAGAAACTTGGTACTTTAGCAACAATAATCAAATAAAATACAAGCTGTGTTTTGAACCAAGCTCTCCTAACGTGTCCTGCGCCTCGACTGAAATACTTCGGGATGATGAAGGTACTCACCTCACGCCAGCTGAGCGTCAAGCGCTCGCTGACATCATTAACAGGCACGCTCGCGTCTTCAGTGCAGGGGGAGGTCCAACACCGTACGCAGAGCATCGCATTGATACAGGTGACCATCCGCCAATAGCGGTACCCCCTTATCGCCTTAACCCTTCAAAAAAACAGCTGATGAAAGCTGAAATAGCAAAGATGCTACAAGACGACATCATTGAAGAATGTGAATCGGCTTGGTGTTCACCGGCGCTTATGGTGCCAAAATCTAATGGTGGTATCCGTTTTTGTGTAGACTATAGGCGTTTGAATTCAATAACTAAGGCTGACACATACCCGATGCCACGCATCGACGAGTTACTACAGAGTACGAAACAGGACTGCTACATGAGTACGTTGGATCTTCGATCTTCCTACTGGCAAGTAAAGGTAAGGGAATCAGATAAAGACAAAACTGCTTTTGTGTGCTCTTTAGGGACCTATAGGTTCAAAAGGATGCCCTTTGGGGTCCGCAACGGTCCGGCCACGTTCCAGCGTCTTATTGATCGTCTCCGGTCCTGCTCTGCACTTCAAGAGGTAACTATGCTATGCTACTTAGATGATCTGTTGATTATGTCCCAGGGGTACCAAAAACACCTGCAAGACCTCGAAATAGTATTTAAACGTCTAGCCGACTTCAAACTCCATGTTAATAGAGAGAAATGTGTCTTCGCCAGAGCTAGCGTTAAATACCTCGGTCATGTCATAACTCAACAAGGTATATCGGCCGATCCGGAAAAGGTGAAGGCTGTAACTGATATGAAGGAGCCAGGTAACCTTAAACACCTGAGAACCTTCCTACAAACTTGTTCTTGGTTCAGAAAATTCATACCGAGTTTTTCAAAAATTGCCGAACCATTAACCCGTTTGACTAGAAAGAACCAAGAATGGTCTTGGGGCTCAGAACAGACCCAAGCATTTACCGAGCTAAAGCGTCTACTGACCACAGCTCCCATACTGGTTCAAGCCGATTTCAGTCGTCCTTTTGTTCTGCGTACAGACGCAAGTAACTACGCCTTAGGTGCAGTTTTATTACAGGGCGATAGCAATCAGGAAAGGCCTATCGAATATGCCAGCCGACTACTCAACGGTGCAGAGCGCAACTACTCCACCACGGAGCGTGAGGCACTCGCTGTAGTGTGGGCGGTTGAGCGGTTTCGTCCCTACATAGACGGCCAGCCTGTCATAATTGGCAGTGACCATCAACCTCTTCGGTGGCTGCTGTCCCTCAAATCACCAACAGGTAGATTAGTTCGTTGGGCTCTAAAGCTCCAATCTTTTGATATTAAATTCCAATATACGCCAGGGAAGGCGAACGTCGTGGCAGACACGCTGAGTAGACCAGTCTGTTCTTATCATATATGGCGCCCAACGTTTTTCTCGAATACCAGTGAATTAGTGACTATATCAGTGATCATGCCAGTGACCAGGAGTAGAGCGGCTAGTTTGAATCGCAGGGACGATGTCGAAAACACATCAACGATTGTCTCGCGACCGAACACGCCGCCGCCCGCCGAGTCTGCGTTTCAAGATGGCGCCAACGCGTCCTCTCCTCCGCAATGTACCGACGCTACGTTTTCTCTACAGCACGTAACGTCCATAATAGCTGCCCTTCAACGTTCACAGACTGAAGCGCTCAGGGAGCTACTTACCTCGGTACCACGCGCGAACGCATCGACTCCGGAGTCATTTGCTTTTTCAGGGCAAAGCACCCTAGCTCGCTGCAAAGTCACGTTCTCCGGCACACTGAAAGAATCGGTAGAAGCTTTCATCGATGGTATAGAAGCATACAGTGACTGTGCACAAGTTTCGGACTCAAACATTATACGCGGCCTTGCATACTTATTCAAGGACGAAGCCGCTGTTTGGTGGCAAGGAATCAAACATACCGTGTCAACATGGCGGCAAGCTAAAGAAAACTTAATAAGTGCATACGGCGACCGCCGTCCACCGAATCGTATATATAGAGAAATTTTTTCAACAACACAACAAGAGGAGAATACAGACGTGTTTGTGGCACGCATTCGCGCCCTTTTATCACGTTTACCTACGGGAGACGTAACCGAATCTGCCCAGATAGACATGACGTATGGCCTTCTCAACTCTAGGATAAGAAAAAGGCTTCGAAGAGAAGACTGCACAAATTTTAGTCAATTACTTCGGCTTTCACGTAACATAGAGGATTCATTTGATGATAAACACACGATGCCTACTACAAGTGAGCGCCAGATACAAACAAAGATGCGCCCCTTGTCTACATCTACGCAACAGACACAACTCGTCGCTAACACGCTACCGACCCGCGGGGCTCAGGCGCCGGCTCGCAGCGCTCCGCTGCCCGCTAGAAACGTTCCCGCCGTTTACGAAACCCAGCGCCCGCCGCCGCCCGCTCAGCCGCCGCCGCCGAGTCGAGACTCCGCCAGCACTGCGAAGCATCAACGACCCGTTTGTGTTTACTGTAAGAAATATGGACACACTAGGGACCAGTGCCGTAAGTTACAAAAACATTCAGGTGAGTCTCAATCTCATAGCTGTACGGAAGTGCGCGTGCGTGAAAAACCCGATGTCTGTGATAAAAAACAAAATAACTCATTTTATTGTGTTCATTCTCGTGTTATACCTACAGACTCTAAGAATAATTTTAATAATTCTTACGCTAATAATACTTCTCGTACGTATAATTCTAATATTCATAAGTGTGTATGTATACCTAAATGTGATCGAAGTATTCATTCAAATTTTTCTTGTGATAAATGTGTTAACAAGTCATTTCTGTTTTGTAATAATAATAGTAGTTGCTCCGAATTGGATTCAAGTTCCGTTTCGCGAAATTGTTCAAAATACGATAGTAAACAAATACGTTTAAAACAAAAGTGTAATAAGTCTAGATTATCAGATCAAAGTAGTGATGTGAACCAAAAGGTTAATAACCTCTACATTGATAGAAATGTACGCACAGTGGGAAAGTATTGTAACCCACAAATTTTAGAAATTAAGAATGTTTGTTATGGTAGTTCTATATGTTGTAGTGGAGGAGATGCTTCATCGTGCGGTAACCGTCCTGTCGGACGTATAGGTCGCGATTTACGCCCGATTTTCGAAATTCAAGTTTTGGGTTTTAACGGAACCGCATTGATAGATACGGCTGCTAAACACTGCATTGCGGGTCATTCGCTGTATACTCTCCTTCTACGTCAAGGACATCCACTCTTACCTTCCACAAGGGAAGTAAAGCTCGCCGATGGTATAGTGCGATTAATGGATGTACTAACGACTACATTAGAGGTTACTTTAAAGACTTCAGTTATCACCATGCCATTTTTAATTTTTCCCAACTCAACTAATAATGAAACATTATTAGGTATAGATTTTATAACTGCCGCCAGGGTTGTTATTAATTTTCATAAAGAAACTTGGTACTTTAGCAACAATAATCAAATAAAATACAAGCTGTGTCTTGAACCAAGCTCTCCTAACGTGTCCTGCGCCTCGACTGAAATACTTCGGGATGATGAAGGTACTCACCTCACGCCAGCTGAGCGTCAAGCGCTCGCTGACATCATTAACAGGCACGCTCGCGTCTTCAGTGCAGGGGGAGGTCCAACACCGTGCGCAGAGCATCGCATTGATACAGGTGACCATCCGCCAATAGCGGTACCCCCTTATCGCCTTAACCCTTCAAAAAAACAGCTGATGAAAGCTGAAATAGCGAAGATGCTACAAGACGACATCATTGAAGAATGTGAATCGGCTTGGTGTTCACCGGCGCTTATGGTGCCAAAATCTAATGGTGGTATCCGTTTTTGTGTAGACTATAGGCGTTTGAATTCAATAACTAAGGCTGACACATACCCGATGCCACGCATCGACGAGTTACTACAGAGTACGAAACAGGACTGCTACATGAGTACGTTGGATCTTCGATCTTCCTACTGGCAAGTAAAGGTAAGGGAATCAGATAAAGACAAAACTGCTTTTGTGTGCTCTTTAGGGACCTATAGGTTCAAAAGGATGCCCTTTGGGGTCCGCAACGGTCCGGCCACGTTCCAGCGTCTTATTGATCGTCTCCGGTCCTGCTCTGCACTTCAAGAGGTAACTATGCTATGCTACTTAGATGATCTGTTGATTATGTCCCAGGGGTACCAAAAACACCTGCAAGACCTCGAAATAGTATTTAAACGTCTAGCCGACTTCAAACTCCATGTTAATAGAGAGAAATGTGTCTTCGCCAGAGCTAGCGTTAAATACCTCGGTCATGTCATAACTCAACAAGGTATATCGGCCGATCCGGAAAAGGTGAAGGCTGTAACTGATATGAAGGAGCCAGGTAACCTTAAACACCTGAGAACCTTCCTACAAACTTGTTCTTGGTTCAGAAAATTCATACCGAGTTTTTCAAAAATTGCCGAACCATTAACCCGTTTGACTAGAAAGAACCAAGAAATGGTCTTGGGGCTCAGAACAGACCCAAGCATTTACCGAGCTAAAGCGTCTACTGACCACAGCTCCCATACTGGTTCAAGCCGATTTCAGTCGTCCTTTTGTTCTGCGTACAGACGCAAGTAACTACGCTTTAGGTGCAGTTTTATTACAGGGCGATAGCAATCAGGAAAGGCCTAATCAAATCATAGGTAAATATCATACTCAGAATCTTAGCCTTTATCAAGGTAGGGAGGACAGCACTGTACCAAAACCCGTAATTCCAAAAAGGAATCGCGGACGTCCTACAAAGAAGGTTGAATCACCAGTCCAGGAGCGAGGGCGTTCTCCAGAACTGGAGGGGGAGTATATAGCAACCCAGGTTCCTAGACATTCTATACGCGCCACGCGTGGACGGTTACCCGCGCGCTATGCGTCTCCCTCTGACACATAAGCGGTTAGTTCGACACACGGCCGCAAGGGCAGTCCGCCGGCTACCGCGCTTACGCACACGTCTCGCTGGTACCTACCTAAGCTCGCCGGAGCAATACTTACTGTATTCGACGTAGTGTTACTGACTTTCAGGCATTGTAACCCCGTAAACATTATCAGTGTAAATCAATCTTTGAAATATATTATATACTCACATCTCGTGAAACTATTCATTCCCCTGAGACTGACGTCTCCCCCATATAAACGTATTTGTTTACTATCGTATTTTGAACAATTTCGCGAAACGGAACTTGAATCCAATTCGGAGCAACTACTATTATTATTACAAAACAGAAATGACTTGTTAACACATTTATCACAAGAAAAATTTGAATGAATACTTCGATCACATTTAGGTATACATACACACTTATGAATATTAGAATTATACGTACGAGAAGTATTATTAGCGTAAGAATTATTAAAATTATTCTTAGAGTCTGTAGGTATAACACGAGAATGAACACAATAAAATGAGTTATTTTGTTGTTTATCACAGACATCGGGTTTTTCACGCACGCGCACTTCCGTACAGCTATGAGATTGAGACTCACCTGAATGTTTTTGTAACTTACGGCACTGGTCCCTAGTGTGTCCATATTTCTTACAGTAAACACAAACGGGTCGTTGATGCTTCGCAGTGCTGGCGGAGTCTTGACTCGGCGGCGGCGGCTGAGCGGGCGGCGGCGGGCGCTGGGTTTCGTAAACGGCGGGAACGTTTCTAGCGGGCAGCGGAGCGC
The DNA here is from genome assembly GCA_963662185.1 of Eilema griseolum. NCBI lineage: Eukaryota > Metazoa > Arthropoda > Insecta > Lepidoptera > Erebidae > Eilema > Eilema griseolum. The sequence goes on from OY759254.1 coordinate 3,217,329, forward strand.
TGCGAGCCGGCGCCTGAGCCCCGCGGGTCGGTAGCGTGTTAGCGACGAGTTGTGTCTGTTGCGTAGATGTAGACAAGGGGCGCATCTTTGTTTGTATCTGGCGCTCACTTGTAGTAGGCATCGTGTGTTTATCATCAAATGAATCCTCTATGTTACGTGAAAGCCGAAGTAATTGACTAAAATTTGTGCAGTCTTCTCTTCGAAGCCTTTTTCTTATCCTAGGGTTGAGAAGGCCATACGTCATGTCTATCTGGGCAGATTCGGTTACGTCTCCCGTAGGTAAACGTGATAAAAGGGCGCGAATGCGTGCCACAAACACGTCTGTATTCTCCTCTTGTTGTGTTGTTGAAAAAATATCTCTATATATACGATGCGGTGGACGGCGGTCGCCGTATGCACTTATTAAGTTTTCTTTAGCTTGCCGCCATGTTGACACGGTATGTTTGATTCCTTGCCACCAAACAGCGGCTTCGTCCTTGAATAAGTATGCAAGGCCGCGTATAATGTTTGAGTCCGAAACTTGTGCACAGTCACTGTATGCTTCTATACCATCGATGAAAGCTTCTACCGATTCTTTCGGTGTGCCGGAGAACGTGACTTTGCAGCGAGCTAGGGTGCTTTGTCCTGAAAAAACAAATGACTCCGGAGTCGATGCGTTCGCGCGTGGTACCGAGGTAAGTAGCTCCCTGAGCGCTTCAGTCTGTGAACGTTGAAGGGCAGCTATTATGGACGTTACGTGCTGTAAAGAAAACGTAGCGTCGGTACATTGCGGAGGAGAGGACGCGTTGGCGCCATCTTGAAACGCAGACTCGGCGGGCGGCGGCGTGTTCGGTCGCGAGACAATCGTTGATGTGTTTTCGACATCGTCCCTGCGATTCAAACTAGCCGCTCTACTCCTGGTCACTGGCATGATCACTGATATAGTCACTTATTCACTGGTATTCGAGAAAAACGTTGGGCGCCATATATGGGGGAGACGTCAGTCTCAGGGGAATGAATAGTTTCACGAGATGTGAGTATATAATATATTTCAAAGATTGATTTACACTGATAATGTTTACGGGGTTACAATGCCTGAAAGTCAGTAACACTACGTCGAATACAGTAAGTATTGCTCCGGCGAGCTTATTTCAGACAACGGCGTACAGTTTATTTCCGCATTAATGCAGCAATGTATGTCAGTACTAGATATTAAACAAAACTTTATTCCACTTTATCATCCAGAAGCTAACCCTGCAGAACGGAAAAACCGTGATCTAAAGGCAATGCTAGCACATCTCGTAGAAAACGACCATACTTCTTGGCCTAAGAAGTTGTCGGTGATCCGTTTTGCCTTAAATAGTGCGAGATGCCGCACAACTGGTAAGTCACCTGCTTATTTATCTTTCGGCAGAGAAATGCGATCCCCTACAGAGGTCATACATGACCCTCGTGCCATATTGAGTAAAGATAATTTTGTACCTCAAGTCTCTCCCTATCTTAGTAACTTCTTAGAGTCACTATCAGCTGTTCGAGAACGAGTGGAAATCCAACAAGATAAGACAAAGCAGTACGCCGATGCATCGCGTCAGCCATCAGTAACCTTTAAGGTAAATGACCTAGTTATGCTGAAGTCCCATCTGTTGAGTAAGGGATCTAAGGATCTTACTTCTAAATTTTACCCTCGTCGCGATGGCCCTTACAGGATTGTAGAGAAGCTTAGTCCTACGACCTACAACATTGCTAATGCAGAACAGCCTAATCAAATCATAGGTAAATATCATACTCAGGATCTTAGCCTTTATCAAGGTAGGGAGGACAGCACTGTACCAAAACCCGTAATTCCAAAAAGGAATCGCGGACGTCCTACAAAGAAGGTTGAATCACCAGTCCAGGAGCGAGGGCGTTCTCCAGAACTGGAGGGTGAGAGTCCCTACATAGACGGCCAGCCTGTCATAATTGGCAGTGACCATCAACCTCTTCGGTGGCTGCTGTCCCTCAAATCACCAACAGGTAGATTAGTTCGTTGGGCTCTAAAGCTCCAATCTTTTGATATTAAATTCCAATATACGCCAGGGAAGGCGAACGTCGTGGCAGACACGCTGAGTAGACCAGTCTGTTCGAGTGACTCTCGCGACAACTGCGGTGTTTGCTCCGTGATTTGTGACCTGCCTAGAAAGACGCCCAGCCAACTCCGTAAGGAACAAATTTCGGATCCGGAACTAGAAAAGGTAATTAGAGACCTCGAAGGATCTGAAGATGTCACTGCCCATAGGTGGTTACAAAGGGGCTATATCACTACACAAGGCGTCCTATACCGCTTTAATCCAGACTCTGATAGTGAATCCCCTCAGTTAGTAATCCCCGCCTGTCTGGTGCCTGACATTTTAAAGGAGTTACACGACTCTCCAACTGCCTGTCACCCAGGTATTGATAGAACATACCATAAAGTAGCTCAGTTGTATTATTTCACAGGGATGCGTCGCATAATCACCGATTATGTCAAAGCCTGCATCCACTGCCAGCGTTACAAGGCAAGTAATACCAAACCACCTGGTTTACTCCAGACACCAGTTATGAATCAACGTAACGAGGTGTTGGCTATAGATTTATTTGGCCCATTACCGGAAGGAGATCAGGGGGAGCGATGGATCTTGCTCGTTGAAGATACAGCTACCCGTTGGATAGAGCTATTTCCTCTTAAAGAAGCCACAGCAGAAGCCTGTGCTCATATCCTTATTGAGGAATACTTTATGCGATATGGTTTGCCTCGCAGAATTATTTCAGACAACGGCGTACAGTTTATTTCCGCATTAATGCAGCAATGTATGTCAGTACTAGATATTAAACAAAACTTTATTCCACTTTATCATCCAGAAGCTAACCCTGCAGAACGGAAAAACCGTGATCTAAAGGCAATGCTAGCACATCTCGTAGAAAACGACCATACTTCTTGGCCTAAGAAGTTGTCGGTGATCCGTTTTGCCTTAAATAGTGCGAGATGCCGCACAACTGGTAAGTCACCTGCTTATTTATCTTTCGGCAGAGAAATGCGATCCCCTACAGAGGTCATACATGACCCTCGTGCCATATTGAGTAAAGATAATTTTGTACCTCAAGTCTCTCCCTATCTTAGTAACTTCTTAGAGTCACTATCAGCTGTTCGAGAACGAGTGGAAATCCAACAAGATAAGACAAAGCAGTACGCCGATGCATCGCGTCAGCCATCAGTAACCTTTAAGGTAAATGACCTAGTTATGCTGAAGTCCCATCTGTTGAGTAAGGGATCTAAGGATCTTACTTCTAAATTTTACCCTCGTCGCGATGGCCCTTACAGGATTGTAGAGAAGCTTAGTCCTACGACCTACAACATTGCTAATGCAGAACAGCCTAATCAAATCATAGGTAAATATCATACTCAGGATCTTAACCTTTATCAAGGTAGGGAGGACAGCACTGTACCAAAACCCGTAATTCCAAAAAGGAATCGCGGACGTCCTACAAAGAAGGTTGAATCACCAGTCCAGGAGCGAGGGCGTTCTCCAGAACTGGAGGGGGAGTATATAGCAACCCAGGTTCCTAGACATTCTATACGCGCCACGCGTGGACGGTTACCCGCGCGCTATGCGTCTCCCTCTGACACATAAGCGGTTAGTTCGACACACGGCCGCAAGGGCAGTCCGCCGGCTACCGCGCTTACGCACACGTCTCGCTGGTACCTACCCAAGCTCGCCGGAGCAATACTTACTGTATTCGACGTAGTGTTACTGACTTTCAGGCATTGTAACCCCGTAAACATTATCAGTGTAAATCAATCTTTGAAATATATTATATACTCACATCTCGTGAAACTATTCATTCCCCTGAGACTGACGTCCCCCCCATAAATGATAAATAATGAAATTAATCAATGTAAAATTTGCACGCCAGTACCGGCAGAATGTGAGATCTGAACATTATGTACCTATACATCATTTTGTACCATATTCAACTAATAAAGACTTTGACTTTGTTAAGAGGTCGGGCACCTTTGACCTCGACCCATTTCTTTTTGCGAGCCGCCAGTCGGTCGCTAGATGCGCGCGCGTCACAGGTGTGCGTCACTTATCCTTGTGTGCCGCGATTGTTCGCGTTATCGTGTTGCATAGATCAGACTATCGCCATGCCTAATCAGTATTCCAATGTGGACTACACGGGAATGGTGAGGATAATGTGGTGGAAGCCTGCAGTAAGGTTTCCAAATCTACCTACACCAAACCGGGCAACGATGTTATCCGCCACACAGTGATTACGCGATTACGGACAGTTCCAGCCCAGGTTCAGTGATAGTGGTCGTCCACTGAGGCATTCAATGGCGGAGAAATTGAAAGGGACGTGTTAATAGAAAAAAGATTAGTGCCTTTAATCAAATTAAAACTAATCGGGCAGTGTTAGCCAGAGTTAAAAACTGTTAATTTTTAGCTGTGGTCTTTGTGTTGGTGTTGAAGGTGACTATTTTGAACGTACGCGACACTCATCGGCATGCGCGGGACTTGAACCTCAGAGGTAATAATTAATTGTACCTACATACTAAATCAATTATTGTAAATACGCTGATACCAGTTTTTAAACCTACGCCTGCATTATAAAATCAAAAGTGAATCATATCTACTGACTTACCAATGTTTGTTTAGACATTCTTCCTTTCTGGGCTTCTGCAGCGAATCGCCGCAATTTTGCCAATGTCAAGTAAATGTCTTTAAAATTATTGATGGCGAGACGCCAATGTCAAGTTTTACAAGTTGTGGTCCTTTAGAATGATTGTTGATGATGATGATGACGACGATAAATAAGATGATTGCGCAGTAAAGTTGTGGGGATTTTACTAGGAGCTCCCTAGGGAGATTTGGAACTAACACGAAAAGTCATAATTCACTGTAAAATATCACTTTCCTACACTTGTGTACGTTGTCAAAGACGTCTAAAAATCCACCATTTTTATACGTAAAAACTAGAATTTACATCAATTTCGGTAAATAAAATAATACCGCGAAGCGCCCTATTGCGGAGGTGAGTAAAAGATGGTTTACCAGTTGGAACAAGATTAATTTATTTACTATTTACACACTCTTATATACTAATTATTCTACATGATTTTACTGAGATTAAGAGTGGGGTTTTACTCATATAAGTTTAGTGCTGACATTATTGTTTATTGATACGTGCTGTTTATACAGGGTGTTACAGAAAGGTGTAGTCATATTTAAGGGTCGTTACACATGCCTGATTACCAGTCGATATGCACCGGCCAATGTACAAACAGTAATAAAGTGATGACATCGTTAATCGTCTTACAAAATTTTTAAATTCGTTAAATTTTTCGATATTTAGCAAAAGCGGTCGGTCACAACACTATTGTATTTTGTTCTTTCACGATAAGTTCAATTGAGTCCAATAACCTCTGTAAAATCTCTAATCTCAGCTGTGCGCCTGGTAGCCGGCCTACCAAGCGTAGGTACAGTTAGAGATAGGTAACATCAGAGATATTTTGACTACCTATTTATTACTTACCGCCTTACAGCGAAACGGTGATGTACCTGATCTGGCACACCCATAGGAACGCACTAATTTATCACTTCCCGATCGCAACACAAGGTGTTTTTAAACTATCACTTATGTAGGTCACAAAAACATGAGAGTAGGTACATGTACACATGAATGAAGAGTTTATGACGCCACGGTATGCGTGAAACTCCAAGGCATACCTACGTTTAAAAAAATATAGCAACGCGCAACGGCTCAATATGACCACCTCGTTGCTCAATGCCTTAACATGCTACCACGTACGCTTCGAAACATATCTGGGGTTACGCTACTGAAAATTTCTGATATCCGGGCTGCCATATTCTCTCTGCTGTCACATTCTGTACTTTACACTTTTTTCTTCACGTAACCTCAGAGATAATAGTTGAGTGGAGTGAGATCCGGGGGCCTCGCCGGGCAAGCGACTCACTTCACCGCCACACCCAATCCACTGATCAAAACGGATCTTTAAAACGCGCGAACTTCCCCCTTGAAATGAACGGGTTTCACTCCGAGAACCGTTCCAGCTCGCCAGGTACTCGTTCTCGGGTCTGCTTGAAAATGCTCGAGAATACGATCTTCTGATGCAGTGGGCGCCGTAGGAGGGCTCCACGAAAACTTCCAGTGTGTTGAAGGCGGTTCACCATCTTCCTAAAACATTTCAAAGAGGGAAGCCGCCGACGGTCACCCTCTAGTCTTCCGTCCACAAATCTCTCACTGTACAGCCGACGAGCTTTTCGCAAGCTACCATCAGCTGCGCCAACACAAAGCATCATCTAATATTCGCTATTACTAAAAACCGACATTTTCACTGCACAACACAACAACAACTAGTCCACAAATAAACATGTAAACAACCTACAGAACAGAAGTCGGCACAAGTACCTACATACGAATGTTGCCAACCATTAATCTATCTAGTTCTAATAATCTAATTTAATACGTAGAATTTTGAAAACTCCACAGACCTTCCTTTTATTTTTAAGGTAAATATGACTAAAAAACCTGCAGTTAACTAATTAATGGTTAAATCAATCCCTTTGTTCAGAACAATATTCTATTTCTACTAAAAAGTACATTACCTAGGTATCTACTTAATAAAAACAATGATTTTATTTTCTTACATTTTGCTATCTATTCGCGCTAAAAATCTGAACTTAAAAGTAAAATGCTACTGAAAATCACAAGTTTTAATCATACCGAGAGGAGATAAAGCTAGAGGAAAAGGAGGAAAGGAGGAAGAGGAGAAAAAAGTTGAGGAATCAGGAAATAATTAATACATAAATTTCTTTGCGGATAACAAGACGCAAAACAAACGAACCGCTTTTCGTCTTCTATCTTTTAAATAGCATAAACTCGTAAACATACAGTTTAATCTACTAATAAATTTACCACTTTTTCATTTGAAATCTACGCTGCTTCTACTATTTTTAACATGCCATCTACCGATTTTATAAAATCAGTTATGGCAACACTGATGCCCACTGTTTTACGCACTTTGGCGCCAAATATTATGTCCTTGGCGGCACCGATTGTCCGCATCAAAAGCGCCGCCACGCATCGCGGCCTCATCAAAGGACTCCGCGGCCGAACGTATTACCTATGAAATTAGGGTAGAGGTACTGGTTTACGTCCATTAAAAAATATTTTAATATTTAAATCTGGATTTTTCAACTATGACTTTGTGTTTCTTTAAGTGCGGAAACCCCTCGCATTGAGTTTGGATTGGACAATTGAATGGGCTATCGCGCTCAAATTTAATCAAAATCAGAGTTGTGTACTTACTCTGAAAAAAATCGCAGTTACTATTCAATCTACTAGCTCGTTGTTTGTTGTTATTTAAGAGACAACTTTTTCGACGACGTGATTTTCGCACCGCTAAATAAACTAAATATTTTTTATACTACTTAGCAACAAGCATACGACCCACTGACTGAACAACATTGTTATCTATTAAAAAAGAGTATGTAATTCAGTAGGTAATAAATCTGATACTAAGAATGCAGAAAATAATAAAATTGTGACCATGGTCGAGTATTAGTCAGTTCACCCTATTTAGGTATATGAAAAAAAAATAACAAATGATTTTTTCCTATCAATTATTTTAGGGTACCGTAGAACTTCTTGTTTCAAAAACTTTGAAGAAACCGCTCTTACATTTTATGTTATCCTGGTATTTGAACATATTTTTGTTCACTTTACTTGCTTTTTTATGCTTTAAGGAAAGGTTTTGTGAAAGTTTTGTATGAAATAAGAATTGGTACGGAACCAATCATAATAAAGGGCGTGGCGATTTGGAGTGAAAGAGAAGAAAGATATTTTAATATTATGAAATATTTTAGGGTACCGCAATGAATGTTACTTTAACGAACTCTTATGAAGGACCTCTTACAGTCTATGTTATCCGGGTACGACATGATATTCCTTAGTAAGTTCTGTGTGCATTTTTGTACACCGTCGTTGTTTATGTTGTTGTGCTCATTAACATGGCACCTGGCTTCCTGGCTTCCAAACAATAACAATCCTCAAACAAAATCCGATAATAAATAACTGCGAAACTCAAACTAAGGCAAACGTGCAACGATCGCAGTATTGCGGATGCTGCTTTTTTATACCACTTAGGTGGCAGCACGGCCCACCTGATGGAAAGTGGTTACCGTGATTTCGCGCTGCCGACTCTGTAATCACAGAGTTTCTGTGCCGTCAGTGAAGAACACAAAGCAGAGTCTTCTTACTGACAGCACGAATTCTCCAGTGAGCTCTGGCTACCCTACTCACCGCCGGGTACACAACACGAAGTTATTATGGCCGCGGTATTCTGTAGGACTATGGGACTTCCCCAGTCGGACAACTCAATTGGGCGGGAATACCGCCGTGTCCTATCTCCTGCTGGTCTCGAAAGTGTGCGGGGATGCGAGAGGAAAACAACCCCGTTTTCGAACCTGTTGCCATGTTAATTACGTTTGGAAAAGTACGGTATCCTCATCTTACCCTGGAAAGGAGTGGCTTTCAACCGCCGCCGCGGGGTTACCAGGTGCTGTGTTAACAGATGTCCGGACTTGGCACCCTACTCCGGTTCTCGAAAAATCAACCAGCACTTTGAGGCTTTGCGTGCTCTCCACTGTGTCCAATGCTAGTCAGGAACACATGAAGAGTCACCCAGAAACCCTTTACAGGATCATTCCTGTCTCGGCCGGGATTTTGAGAGAGGAGAGAGGTTCTGCCGTATTCACGCGCAGTGGCGGCGCGGAGGTTCGCAACCAAGCACCTTATGTATCGTGTACCTACCCAATAGCTTGGAATTTTGTACTATTTGACTAATAATTGTAACTTCCCATCAGGTGGGCCGTGTGCTTGTCTGCCACCTAAGTTGTATAAAAACCGAAAGTCTATTTCTTTGCACAACATTTCAATTAAATTGAGTACGGAACCAATTTTAATTAGTATAATATTAAGGGGCGTGGCTGAAAATTCGGTAGTCCACGGCTCCTGGTATTGAATGTAGGTTAACCTTTACCTAAAGTAACTTTGAGACAAGTCTCACATTTCGCATGGATGATTTCAGGAACATAAAAATGTTTTATTATTGCTTAAAGTAAATTTTGTTTTAATTTAATACTATTTTAACGAGTTATAAGCTGTTTGAGAGTTTCTTTGCCCGATATAAAAAGAAAATAGTTTAGCAAGAAAGTAAGTAGGATGATATTGAGACAGGGCCTATCAAATCAGATCGTTTGGTAAACCTACTCGGGTTCAAACCGTAGAGTTCATTTGTAACAGCGCGCTGCAGCTGCTGCAGCCCTGGTTAGTTTTTTAGTGTTGTGCGTTTGTCGGCAATTTCCACTAGTTTACACATGGTCGATAAAAAAGAAAATTATTTATCTACGTGATACAAAGTAAATCGGTGTTTATACTCCCGCGAAAATTTTATTTATATCACACGTAATGCGTCCCTCGAATATGACTACACCTTTCTGTAACACGTTGTATAATATTGTTTCCTAGTTATAGTGTACTTTGCCTATGACGCATAGCACGTCATAGTACTCCCCCCTTTATAAAAATTCTAGTTATTATTTGCTGTGACCTTGTCCGTGCACGCTGTTTGCTGAGTTGTCTTTTTCTGCAGTTGTTTACACTTGTTGCATTTCCTTGATTATTTTGTTTATCTTTTTGTCCATGACTTTGTTAGTTTTCCGTACGAGTCTGGTGATTGTTATTATTATTGCTGCTAGTATAATTATAGCGATGAGTACTCCGATCCAGATTTTTATTTTTTCAATTTCTGCTGCCATGTGTGTGTTCTTTTCTGCCTTTGCTGCCAGGTTATTGTTCTGCACCATGTTTATTTGCTCCTTTTCGTGGGTTTGACTGCTTCCCATCTTGTGTGTTGTTTCTTGTGGCTTGCTGTGGAGTGACTTTTATTTTCATTTTGCCCTTTTTATATCATTGTTTGAAACGGACCGTGGGTCGTGATATTCTTCCCGTACGTGTTCTTTTTATGTTTTGAATTGGCTCTGCCTTATCTTGCTCTTGATTTTGAGCTTCTATCTTGTCGTCGCTCGTCGTGAATGCTGGCTTTAGCCTGTCAATCGACACGTTCACTTCCCTGCCGTTTCGCTTGATCGTGACTATTTTGTTGTCACGTTTGACTACGAGAAACGGTCCGTCGTAAGGTGTTGTGAGCGTAGGACGTAGCTTATCGCATCGTAGAAACACGTGTGTACAGTCGGCTAAGCGTGGGTGTACGAATATGTTTTTGTTTGAGCTTTGTCGTTGTGGAATTGACGTCATGTGCGTTATGTCATCTTTAATTTTCTCCACAAACTCTGCATACGTTGTGTTTTTAGAACAGTCGCCAAAATATGCTGCTGGTAATTTTATTGTTGTTCCGTAGACCAATTCGGCTGCTGAGTATCCAGTGTCTTGTCGAATGCTGGTACGTATCCCGAATAATACCGATGGTAATTCTTTCGTCCAATTTTCGGTATTTCCTCTTGCCATCAAAGCTGCTTTCATGGTTCTGTGCAGTCTTTCTACTTTGGAGTTTGATTGAGGGTGATATGGTGTAGTACGGATTTTTTGTATACCCAGGAATTTGGTTAGGCTTCTGAATAGCTCAGACTCGAATTGTCGTCCTTGATCCGTTGTTATATAATTGGGGCATCCAAAACGTGTGATCCAGCCATCGTATAGGGTTTTGGCTACAGTTTCTGCTGTGATGTCCGAAATAGGATATGCTTCTGGCCATGACGTACAACGATCGATCATAGTGACGATGTATCTTTTGTTTTGTGATGTCGGTAGGGGGCCCACAATGTCTATGTGTATGTGGCTAAATCGTTCTGCTGGCATAAATTTGCTCAGGGGTGATACTGTGTGCCGCTGAACTTTTGATTGCTGGCATTGTAAACATGTTTTGCACATTTCGTAAATGTCTTTGTGCATGCTAGTCCAGATGTATTTTGCGGTTATCAACTTTTTTGTTGTGTTTTTCCCTGGGTGGCTCATGTTGTGAAAACTATCAAAAATTGTTTTTCTGAACTTTTGTGGTAGGTATGGCCTTGTTGTACCGGTGGATATATCACAATAAATTTTGGTATTATTGTTTTGTACTGGTACCTGTGTTATTTTTAGTGACCTATTTTGTTTTAGTTTTGTTAACTCCGGGTCACAGTCTTGGTATTTTTTTACCTCTTGCCAGTTGAGAATTTGGGGTAGTTCTATTGTTTCTATTACCCGTGATAGTGCGTCGGCTACCACGTTTTCGCTGCCCGTGACGTGCCTTATGTCTGTGCTGAATTGTGCAATATATTCTAGGTACCTTATTCTTCTAGGGGATTCATCCACTGATTGCTTCTTGTCGAATGCATGAATCAGTGGCTTATGATCAGTGTATATTGTAAATGTGCGACCTTCTATTAGTCGTCTAAAGTTTTTTATTGCCATGTAAATACCGAGTAGTTCTCGATCGTATGTGGAATATTTTGTTTGTGTCTCGCTTAACCCTTTTGAAAAAAATGATATGGGTTTCCATTTTCCTTGAACTTTTTGTTGAAGTACGGCGCCTACACATTTTAAACTAGCATCTGTCATAATGGCTAGTGGTGTGTCTGTTTCCGGAAATGCGAGTGTTGTGACATCTCTTATGTCCTGTTTGCAGTGTTCGAATGCTTGGTTAGCTTCCGTATTCCACTCGATTGGCGTATTGTCATTCTTTTTGCAGTTTATTAAGTATTTGTTGAGCGGAGCTTGGTGTCCGGCGGCGTGTGGGATGCTACTTCTGTAGAAATTCATCATTCCCAAAAATCGACGTAGCTCCTTTACCACCTTTGGCTTTGGGTATTCGTTTATTACTCGTACTTTCTCAGACGTGGGGGTGATTCCTTGGCTCGTTATATGATAACCTAAGAAATCTATCTCTGTCTTTTCGAATTAGCATTTGCTCGTATTGATTGAGATGCCGTTTTTACTTAGGCGAGTGAATACTTCCTCTAGTTGAACGTAATGTTGTTCGGTATTTTGACTTGCTATGAGTATGTCGTCCACGAAAACATATATATAGTCCAGGTCTCTAAACAGGGAGTCCATAAACCTCTGGAACGTTTGGGCTGAATTTCTGAGGCCAAATGGCATGTAATTCCAGTGAAATAAACCCATTTGCGTGATTATTGCGGTCTTTTCTGGTTCCGCAACAGGGATTTGGTGGAACGCCTTCTTTATATCAATTTTGCTGAATATTGTTTTTCCACTTGCGATGTATGTAAAGTCTAACAGTCTTGGCAAGGGATATCTGTCGGGAACTGTTATTTTATTTAACGCGCGGTAGTCTCCGCATGGCCTCCATTCCCCATTCTTTTTCTTTACCATGTGGAGAGGCGATGCCCAAGGACTACTGGAAGGTTCTAATATTCCTAAGTTTATTAGCTCTTGGAATTCCTTTTTTGCTGCCTTATATTTGTCGGGTGGTAGTGGGCGCGCGCGGGCATAAACTGGAGGACCTTTTGTTATGATGTGATGCTGTATTCCATGTTCTGTGGGTTTTTTAAGTGGTGTTGGTCTAGTGACGTTTACGTATTTCTCTAGCAGGTGCTTTATATGTTCGGGTAATTTCGCGTCGATGGATCTAATTGAAGGCATGTGTGTTGCTCTTGCAATTTTCGCATGCGTCGTTAATTTTGTTTCTTGGTCGACCAGCCTTTTGCCGTATAGATCCACTAATAATCTGTGGTGCTCTAGGAAATCAGCTCCTAAGATAGGCATTTTTACATCGGCGATTACAAACGTCCAAGTAAAAGGTCTGCGTAACCCCAGATTTAGCGTTAATGTGCTTTCGCCATAAGTTTCAATAGTTTTTTTTTTTTTTTTTTTATATAGGACACGCCAACTTGACCTCACCTCGCCTGATGGTAAGCTAAAGGCAAAGTCTCAGGAAAGAGGGTCACCATTACAGACACTAAGTGCTACAATGGTGGCACTCAGCTTGGCGGCCTCATCAGATGCTTTTTCACGCCCCGCTTAAAGGCCCCGGGACTGTAGGAAGAAGGAAACACGTGTGCTGGTAATGAATTCCAGGTCTTGGTGGTGCGGCAAAGAAAAGAGTCTCCGAACCGCTTGGTTCTTGCTCGTATATTCTGCACAGTGTGAGGGTGACATCTAAGGCCTGCACGTGTTGTCCTATGTAGGAAAGGAGATGGTGGGATTAGTTGGAAGAGCTCGTCAGAACACTCACCGTGGTAGAGACGGTAAAATACAGCCAAGGAAGCAATATCTCTACGCATCTGCAAAGGCTCGAGGGTGTTCGTGACCTCAGGGTTCCCAATAATTCGGACCGCGCGTCGCTGCAACCTGTCGAGAGCATCTAGTAGGTATTTCGCGGAGCCATCCCAGAGATGCGAGCAGTATTCCACGCAGGAGCGAATTTGTGTCTTATAGAGAAGACACCGCTGCTCCGGCGTGAAAAAACGTCTCACTTTGTTTAAGAGTCCGAGTTTCCGCGAGGCTGTTTTGATGATGCTCTCGATGTAATTTCTGTTATTCAGTTTGCAGCGAATATCCATGCCTAGGATATAGAGATTGTCCTGCAGTGGAAGTGGCGTGCTCTGAAGAGTGGGAAGGGGAAGGAAAGAAGATACCTTTGCTGTGAACGCACAAGCCTGCGTCTTCTTGGCATTGAACTCGACCATGTTCTCGGAGCCCCATTGAGAAATGTGATTCAAGATCCGGTCCAGTTCAGTGACAAGAAGCTGTCTTTTTTCCACGATATCAGACTGTTTGGCCGCAGGTTGTCCGTGATAACTCCCGTGTAAGGTGCTATCGTCTGCATAGCAATGTATGCTGCCGGTGGACAGCATGTCGTTGATATGCAGAAGAAAGAGAGTGGGAGATAATACAGACCCCTGCGGTACGCCAGCATTTATTTGCAAGAACTCCGAAGCCCGTCCATCACAGAGGACGCGGATACGGCGCTCCTGCAGGAAACTAGCAATCCAGTTGCACAGTCTAGGAGGCAGACCAAAGGCTGGTAGCTTGGAGAGAAGCGATTTGTGCCAGACTCTATCGAAAGCTTTGGCGATATCAAGACTAATTGCCAGTGACTCGCCGTGCTTGTCCATAGCCTCACCCCAAAGATGGGTAACGTATGCTAGAAGATCACCCGTTGACCGTTTCGGCCTGAAGCCATATTGCCGGTCATTAATTAAGGAGTGATCCTCTAGGTGACGCATGAGCTGTTTGTTAATGATGTGCTCGAAGACCTTGCACAGCACTGAGGTGACGGCTATGGGTCGATAGTTGGCTGGCTCTGAGCGATCCCCCTTCTTGGGGATCGGCTGTACATTCGCCTCTTTCCAAGCCGAAGGCACTGTACCCGAGCTGTAGGACAGTCGGTACAGCCGCGTAAGCATCGGAGACAACTCCGCTGCACATTTTTGTAAGACCACCGCTGGAATACCATCCGGGCCACTGGCTTTCCGGACATCGAGTGATTGAAGCACCGCACGAACATCGCATTGCCTGATACGTATTTCAGGCATTACGTGGTCACCATTGGGTAGTGTCGGCGGCTGTATACCGCAATCATCGACTCGGGAATTGGCCGCAAAGAGATTTACTAGCATATTGGCTTTCTCTTGCGGTCCATGGGCCAGGGATCCATCAGGGTAGCGCAGCGGTGGCAGCGAAGGCTGACAGAAGTTGGCCTGCACGGCTTTGGCCAGTCGCCAGTATCCACGGCTGCCCGTGGGATGTGCCACTAGCTCTTGACCAAGCCGCGCAATGCGCAGGGCATCCGCTTTGACGTAAGCCCTCTTGCAGACCTTTGTGGCTCTGTTGTACGCCGCCTTGAAGTGGCTCACATTGGGATCGTGCGTGGCACGCGCCCTTACCCAAGCGCGATACGCGGACTGCTTTTGATCAACAGCCCTCGCACACTCGCGCCCGAACCAAGGGCGCACTCCTCGGGCACCGGTGACATCAGTGTAAGGAATATAGTATTCCATACCCAGACCGATCTCACCGGCAACAGCAGTAGCACAATCCGAGGGTTTCTTACCTTCAAAGCAGCGTTCAACCCACGGGATGGACGCAAAATAGTTGCGCAGCCCATCCCAATCTGCTGACGAGTAGTGCCAGAGACGCCGCTTCCCCTGCACGGGTCTTGAAGGCGCTATAATTGGCACCTTGGAGCAGACCAGACAGTGGTCGGAATTGCCTAAAGCGGCTTGTACCGAAACACTGTACAGGTCTGGGTGACTCGTCAGCAGAAGGTCTAGCAGAGAGGGTGCTAGGCCCGACTTTCTTGGTATTCTAGTGACCTCGTGTACCAATTGGGTCAGGCCATGCGCCAGAGCAAATGCATGGGCGGCTCTTCCCGCATGGTCTGTTTTGGAGGAGCCCAACCAGGTTTCGTGGTGGGCGTTAAAGTCCCCCAAAAATACCACTTCGGCGTTCGGAAACCGTTCCTGCGCATCATCTGCCGCCTGACTCAGATATTCAAAGAGTCGAGTTGTCTCAGCATCTCCTGTATGGGAACGGTAGAGGCACACATAGATCTGACTCGTAGAGCCATGGTCTACGTGTACCCATAGGGTTGAAAAGGATGGGTCCTCAAGGCAGCGCAAACGGCGACAACAAACATCCGCCCTAACAAACACGCACACCCCGGCTTTTGCACGGAAATTTTCCTCGATAACATAGCCGGGGTAAAGCAAGTAGGTCGTGTCATCAGGGCGGCCTATTTGTGTCTCCGTGAGAAAGAGCATATCTGGTTTCGCCGTCTCAAGGTGTTGGTGGACGGCGTTGAGGTTCGCATGGAGTCCACAGATGTTAGTGGACTCCACCTCAAATAGCGAGCTTGTGGGAGTCTGTAGAGCCGCTGTGTTGCCCAATACTCTTAAATGCGCTGCCATGATGAAAAGGAGAAAAGGGCGTGAAAAAAAGAGGTGATTGTCGTCGCAGCACCGCGTGACAAAGTGCGGGATATTGGTTTTGTCTATGATTATGAGGCATGGCGTGAGCCGACACGCCGTACGGAAGGGCCCCCGTACCCCCCCGAATATGGTCGCCTGGCCCCCACTTCCGGTCACCAACCGGCACGACGAGCCATACCGGGATTATGCGCGGTCTGGTGAGGCAGCCTTCCAGGGTGGTTAGTCCCAGTTGGGCCTCTGTACTATACCGCGGGCGGCCAGCGGCACCACCGTTTCTACGGGTCTCCCTGACCGGCGCGTCGCCCCGCACCATCCTCACTAGACTACGCCAAGACCCACTGGTCCCACTAGTGCTGCGACCACCATCACCCCTACCCGGCTATGCATTTGCTGATCCCTGAACGCAATCCAACCGAAATTGAATTACTATGAAGGGTTTTTCGCAATATTGCACGGTGGTACCAACCCGGTCGAAATTTGTGACAAATTTGTGCCGTCAAATCTCTACCACCAGTTGACCCGTTTGCGGCATACAGTTTGTAGTTGCTTGGGTTTTTCTTACCCTGTGCGTTTTGTAATACAGAAATATTTGCTCCCGTGTCTACTAAAAACCTATAACCACTGTTTGAGTCGGTTATAGTTAGACGGTTGGCGGGGTGTATGGCACAGAGTCCCGTCTTATTCTGCGCTAGTTCTCGTTTCCCGAATTTTTATCGGTTTTATTTATCCACGAGCACGGCTGATCGCATTTATATGCTTTTGTTTTGAATCGTCTGTGATAATAACATAGCCGTGTACGTGACCGTGAGCGTGATTGCGACCTTGCTCGGAATTTGCTGCGTTGCAGCGGTCGGCGATTACTCATACCGCGGAGCTCGTTTATTTCAACTCGCATAGCTGCAATTTGTGACGTTAGCATTGTTATTAAGTTAACGTCGGCGGATTCCTGTGACGAGTTGTTTGTTTTGGTTTTATAGCGCATATTTTCATAAATTCGGTCCGCCATTTCGCATAATTTTGTGAGGTCGAGGTCTTCGGAGACTGCCAATATGGAGGTGATTGATACCGGAAGCTGTCTGAACCATAATAATCTGATGGTATCTTCGGTCATTTTGTCGCAGCTGGCTTCTTTCATTTTTCTCAACAGCTGTGATGGTGTTGAGTCACCTAGGTCCATCTCCGAAAGCAATTTGTGGAAGCGTCGTTGCTCGCTTTCCTCATAGCACGCAATTAATCTTTCCTTGATTTTAAGGTACTTGTCTGCGTTTGGCGGTGACGTCAGGATGTCGCTGACTTGATGTATGACCTCTTTTGGTAATTTTGCGATGACGCTGTTATATTTATATTCGTCACCTTGTTTTTGGGAGGCTACGATGGCCTCGAATTGCGCGAACCATAAGCGCGGTGAATCTGTCCAAAACGCTGGTATTTTCTCCGTAATGCTAATTGCAGCCACCACCTGGCTGTCGCTGATTGATTCAGCCGATGTACCGGGGTTTTTTTGAGGTGTCCCTGGAATTATCGGTGCCATTTTTCTAGCCTCTTGATATTTCAGCTGGTTTGGACCCGCTTGTGGGAAGTCAACTGAAATGTGCTATTTCGCTATTTCGCTGATGGTGGTGGTCGGTAAGCTGGTGGGCTGTTGGGTAAATTTTTCCTTATATGGCTCCACCGTTTCTGTGATAGTTCCTAGGTTTGCTGCTGAAAACCTTTTCAGGGCTGCAGTTGGCCTGCAATTATATCAGCACTAGGAAATCACGTCGGGGTCACCAATATTGCGGAGGTGAGTAAAAGATGGTTTACCAGTTGGAACAAGATTAATTTATTTACTATTTACACACTCTTATATACTAATTATTCTACATGATTTTACTGAGATTAAGAGTGGGGTTTTACTCATATAAGTTTAGTGCTGACATTATTGTTTATTGATACGTGCTGTTTATATAATATTGTTTCCTAGTTATAGTGTACTTTGCCTATGACGCATAGCACGTCATACGCCCCTTTTCGTGTTGGCGCCAAAACTCTGTTAGACATTAAAACATGTTAATAAATTATTAATCGTTACTTGGATTTAGCATTTCCTAAGCATCTTTTTGTTTTTTTAATGTAGTCGATCCTAAGCTAAGTATGAAGGTATTATGGACTTAGTGTAAATACCTAGTTACTTTATACACGCAACAAACCACGCGAGCTATTAATAATCTGGCGAAGAAAGTACCTAGGTACTACTAGTAGGTATTATTCGGTAGCGCAAGCGCGCGCGAACGTTCGTGAGCACGTAGTAACTATTTATTAATCTGTGGTGAGTCGACCTTCGGTTTATGAATGAAACATAGATTAATGGTGTCGCGTTATGACAATTAAAACTAGAAAACTCATTAATAAGTAATGTAATCACTTTTATTAAAAGTCGTAGAACAAACATTGTTACTTAGGATGTCTGCTGCCAGCCCCTGCGAGGATGCTAGCTAAACTATATTATTTATTTACTATAAAACAAATATGCATACAATACACCACTTCTATACGAATACTAGCACCGCGCCGCGGTTTCACCCGCGTAAGTCCTGATCCCATGGGAATATCGGGATAAAAAGTAGCCTATGTTACTCACGAAGAATGTAGCTTTCTAATGAAAAAAGAATTATTAACATCGGTCCAGTACTTTTTGAGTTTATTCGTTACATACAAAAATACAAATCTTTCCTCTTTATAATATTAGTATAGATTACGTATATAATATATATTACTTATACCTACTTGCTTATACTAATAAATTATGTTTAAGTATATATATTTAAAATGTGTAAGTACTTAGAATGATTCTGTAAGAGGAAGGCGTCGGTGCCTGTAACCACAGACTAATAAATAGTAACACAGTTAATACTAGCAACGGCACCGACGTTTCCTCTGTCTCCAAAGTGTTTTTTTGATAGGAGGGAGGAGAAACGTGGAAACGTGGCTGTCCTGTTATTTATAAGCGGATCTTGATGGTTTTTGCCTGAAACTCTCTTTTTGTATACAGGATACGTCAATTAGACTATACCTCGCCTGCTGCTGCTGAAATCAAAGTTTCAGAAAAGAGGCTCACCATTACATACATATACCATATTACAATGGTGACACTCAGCTTGACGGCCTCATCATATGCGTTTTCACGCCCCGCTCAAAGGACCCGGGACTGTAGGAAGAAGGAAACATGTGAGCTGGTAATGAATTCCATTCCTTAATGGTGCGACAAAGGAAAAAGTCACCGAACCGCTTGGTTCTTGATTAGATATTCTGCCACGTGTGCGGGTGATATCTAAGCCCTGCACGTGTTCTGTGTAGGAAAGGAGAGAGTGGGACTAATTGCAGATCACTCACCATGGTACAGACGGTAAAAGACTGCTGAAACTTTACTGAAACATCAAAGATATGATTCCTCGCAGGTTGTTGTGAAAAAAATTATGCATCGTAAAGGTGACTTCGTTATAAAAAAAGCTGAGAAAAGGGGGGAAGAATGCTGTAGCGATTTTTAAGAACGAATCGTCTTTTTTTTGGTTAAACATCAAGGGCCTGTTAAAGTAAGAAGATACGTAGGTAAGATAGGTTTTTAGGTATGCCAGAAAAATGTGGCAAAGTCTATTATGCCGCGTGGTTCCCGGCAGAGTAGAATTTGGACCACCCCATCTCTTCCCATGCGGTGTCGTACAAGGCGACTAAGGGATAGGGCTGTATAACATCGGACAGATATATACAGCCCAGACTCAGCCTCAGATGCATGGCTCGAGTCAACAACAGTGCCCGAAATACGGCAATAGGCTCACCCCCTATTACGTTTGACCGAATACAATTATTGGAGAAATGTGGGTGATAATTCACCTCTGCCTAACCCTCCGGGGATAAAGACGTGATTATATGTATGTATGTATTGGTTCTGCTCGTTTTCTCTTTTTTGTTGCGCTTAATATTGAACAACGAACTGTTAGACGAATAACTAAAGAAATATATGGCGGGACTGACACATAAGAAAACAAACTCAATACACCAAATAAGAGAAAATCAGCAATTCAATTCAATTCATTTATTGGCCTCACAAAAGAATATGGTTACACATTGATGGTAAGTAATATTAAGTTGATCCTCATATTCACCATCTCTGGCATGTGACACGTAGTCTCACATGCCAGAGATGGTGACAAAACCAGTCCGGATTGAAGGTCTGGCTAAAAGCCCATTACCCATTAGAGAAGATAATCTAGTAGTATACCTAATCTATGGAAGAATAAATATCTATGATACATTGGTGTACAAAGAGAGTTATCGTTATTTGCCGGCTCCGGTTTCCCTAATCAATTTTCCTAAGGATGTTCACGGAGCAACGCCTGAGACTGCACGTTAGATGAACACAGGTCCATATTAAAAGGAAGAGCCTTGACTCTTAAGGATTGAAGGTTTTCCTAATGGCGGGTGGGGCTTAGACTGCAGTCGCTACCGAAACAGTCAAGATAAACCTATCCATAAAGAAAGAAGAGGATTAGGAGATAATGTTTAGTGTTATAGTGAGTTTTTGTAATACAGTAACGAAATTAATACAACTAGCCTTAGGAGGAACTTTGCCGGCCTAGAGGTGACTGGTGGAGCCGCCTGTCACCCTGGCAGAAGCAGGCCGCGGTGGTGGCGCGCCTGGCGCGCCTCCCCGTTTCCGGGGACGAGTTGGGGACTTTATAGTCCCCACACACCCTAGGAGAGGACCAGATCGTGATGGCCCTGGGTCGGCCGGGGTGCGAGGGATATGCCTGGCACTTCACCTTCGGCAACCAAGACGACACACAGGCGGCGTGCTTTTTAGTCGGTTCGAGTCCGACATAACCTCTTCCACGGGCTCCGGTGGGGAGCTATCCGCGGGGATTTTGCGCACGTAAAAAAAAAGGAGGGACTTTGCCTCGCTATGCGTGTTCTACCGCCTATACAATGGTGCAACAATGTGCTCAGATCAATTGTTTGACATGATGATCACTGCTACATTCTATCATCGCACCTCTCGCCATAGGTAGGGAATTCACCCTCACACATTGCAAACTGAGACTGCGCATTTTGCGGTATGAAAGAAACTTCATTCCACGCACACTCAAACTGTGAAATGATCTCCCTGACTCGGTTTTCCCAAGCACCTACAATATGGGGTTCTTCACGAGGGGCATCAGAAGGTTCCTTCGTGGTCGGTAGCGCGAGTGTAACACCCCTAGTGTTGCATACGTCCATAGGCGACGATAACCACTTCCTATCAGGTGGGCCGTGTGCTTATCTGCCATCCAAGTGGTATAAAAGAAGGTACGAATTGAAACTCATTTATTTCATTACGGAATCTTATTTTAATATGCATTAAACTCATATTTCTTTCACCGAATATTTCTTTTGCTGTGTCCAGGCACGGAAATGCAGGTCTCGCCTAACTTCACAAGGTTCCCTGGGCAGTTGTCTTGATAGATAGTCTTAGAATACTGGAAAAAGAATTAAATGAGAGACAGAAATGACCTTTGAAAAGAATGTGTTTTTTATATAGGACTTCAGACTAAATGAGACTTCACCATTGGGAACTCTGTGGTCCCCACACCCGAGGAGAGGGCCAGGATTTTATTACTAATCAAGTTATTTTGAATCTTATCTCAGTGAATTGAGAATTCATTTTACTTTATTTCATCAAACGATGCCGCGGCGGGCCGTGGCATGCCGTGGCTTGCCACGACGTGTCGCGGCATCCTGCGGCGTGCCGCGACGTGCCACAGTCCATTTGACTACCTTTGTGTTGTAGCAGAAGTGAACGCGGCCGCTACGATCGGGTTCCGCGCGGGCTCAATCCCCGCTCGGTGTAAATATATGTGTGCATGAATATGAATATTTGCATTGGGCTGGGTGTTTTAATCCTACTAATAATATAAAGGCGACAGTTTGTAAGTAAGTGAGGACGTTTATTACTCTTTCACTTAAAAACTACTGACTGGATTTAAATGAAACTTTACAATAATATAGCTTACTAGCTTCCGCCCGCGGCTTCGCACGCGTGGTGTGTTGATAAAAAGCAGCCTATTGCAAAAATAACAAAATCGAAGAATAAATAAGCTTACGTCTTTTTTTAAGGTTGTGTCTCCAATGTAAGAACGGGACCCTAAAGAATTTGAATTTGAAGAATTAGAAAATTTTTGAGAAGGATAGATAGGTACGGATATAATGATTGATGATGATGGTAATACAAAAGTTATAGCTACTGCAATATACTCCTATAAACTACATTAAAAGATTTATTTCGTTCAGCAAAGACATGTAGATTTTGCGATTTAGAAACGCGGGAGCAAGCCACATAGAGCTGGCCGTGGGAAAAACATGGTGAGCCTAAATGTAAGCCTGCTACCTTTAAAGTTTGACCCTGCGATTTGTTGATGGTCATTGAAAACGCAACTTTTAAAGGGAACTGCAGGCGTTTAAAATTAAATGGTAAATTGTTGGGTATTATTGGGATACGCGGTATAAGAACATTGATTCCCTTGGCTTCTCCAGTTAAGATGGTTGCCTTCACAATATGCCTTCCTAATTCAGTCACTCGTAACCGAATACCGTTGCATAATCTTGGCGCATCCAAGTTACGCATTAACAAAACGGGTACACCTACTTTTAATTCTAACTTATGCGATGGCACCCCAGATAACTCCAAAGAGTGCAGGAACTCCACGGGGTAGCTCGTACTTCCATCGGATGACATAACTGTGTCGACGGAGTTGTACACTGATGTGTCGCTCGTTAGTTTGTCCAAGATTTTTTTATTTAGTTTTGCAACAGTGTCATTTTTTGGTGCCAGTATGGTTCTTTCACACAACCAATTTTCGTCAAGAATATTTTGTTGCAGATTCGGAAAAACTTGATCAATGAGCTCGTCTTCCGACTCCACGACATGGCAAAATTGATGTGTGAAAAGTACCATACCTTTCTGGTCGGTGTGTAGGTGGCCTTCACCAATTTCTAGGAGTTTTTCAGCATATGCTCCTGACTCGGTATCGCTAAATAACTGGAATCGCATATTGGTGGTAAGATAAAGCTTTTCAACTTTAGTCCACAGATATGATGCCTTTAGACACGCATTAATCGCGTCTGCTGCAGTGCCTCTCTAAATAACAGGTATAGTCAGTCTGAAATCCCCTGCCAATAATACTACTACACCACCCATCAATTTTCGTGTGCTGTGTATGTCTTGTAGGCAGCGATCTAGCGCCACGATGGCGCGTTTGTGTGACATCGTGCACTCGTCCCACACGATCAGCTTACATTCTTTTAAGAGGGCGCCACGGGAACTGTTCTTGCTGATGTTGCACGTTGGGGTTTCTTCGCTTGCCAGATTAAGCGGTAATTTAAATACCGAGTGTGCCGTCCGTCCACCACTCAGTAATGTAGCAGCGATACCTGAGGAAGCCACTGCTAAAGCAACATTATGGTCCTTGCGAATTTTTGCTAGTAGTAAATTAAGCAAAAATGTTTTGCCTGTACCGCCCGAGGCATCAAGGAAAAAAGGCCACCTTCACCACGCCCAACTCGTTGCAATATTTTACTGTAAATGTCCTTTTGTTCGGGTAGCAGGCGTCTAATAAAGCGGTGTCGTAGCATAATTCTTTGACTAAATCGGTCGACAGCTCTTCTCGACGCTGTGGTATGGGCATACCAAAGTCGGACAGTTTCTTGCCGGAAATCGTTATTATTTTGTCTTCTATGAGTCTGAGTGTTTCATTCAAACATAGATCATTATTGACTTGATTTATACTTTCCAGTCTGTGCAAGATATCTTCTGATAATGCTGTTTTGTACTTATCCCATAATTGGAGTGGATTGGATAAGCCACAAGTGCATATCAATATTGCAAAAGCAAAAGCATGTATTGTATTTCCTTATATTTTTTAGAAAACAGCGTGACTCATCTGTTTCATGAGAGAAAAGTTCTTTAAGGGGTTCAACTGGCTCGTCTATAGAAGGAAGAGCTACTTTGCCTCCCGAACAACACATGCCTGCAGCTTCCTCTTTCCATTTAAGAGCACCACAAAATCGGCATTCTTTATTTATCGCTTCTATTTTAATAAGCTTATGGCTTTCGTAATCAAGAGTCTCGTCGTACTCAAATGCAGCTTTATCGAATACCCCCCACGTATTTCTTGTGAATATGAGACGTCGCTGTTGTGCCCTTTCAGCAACAGCGCGTCTGCGAGATTCAGCTGCTTCAACAGTTTCTGTTGCTCTTTGAGATGCCATGCAAGTTGCCTTCTGAAGACGCCGATCTCGGGTCTGATTTGGAGTCTCAGCAGCATGTTGGGATGCCAGATATTCAGCGTTTTGTTGACGTCGAGCTTGGGACTGCTCTGGAGTCTCATTAGCTCGTTGAGATGCCAGATACTCAGCATGCTGTCGACGCCGACCTTGAGACTGATCTGGTGTTTCAGCAGCCCGTTGAGATGCCATATACTCAGCGTTTTGTTGACGCCGAGCTTGGGACTGCTCTAGAGTCTCATTACCTCGTTGAGATGCCAGATACTCAGCATGCTGTCGACGCCGATCTAGAGACTGATCTGGTGTTTCAGCAGCCCGTTGAGATGCCATATACTCAGCGTTTTGTTGACGCCGAGCTTGGGACTGCTCTAGAGTTTCATTAGCTCGTTGAGATGCCAGATATTCAGCATGCTGGCGACGCCGATCTAGACTGATCTGGTGTTTCAGCAGCTCTGTGAGCTGCCCCACGCACCGCCTGTTCAAGCCTTCGCAGTTCAGCTTGTGGAAACGTCTCGTTAAGTCTAGCTACTTTCATAACTCGAGCTCGATTAGAGCTTTGGGAAAGATTAGACTTACGCTTTCGCGGCATAATTCTTAGTAGGTACCTACTTTTCCACACTTTCAAAAAATACAATATTGCCTATTCAATTAAAATGACAGCAATACAATATTTTTAATTTGCTAATTGTAAAACAAAATCACGATGCCGGTGGTATTATCACATAAATATATATTGTTGCCAAAAACAGAAAATTACCTATCTATGTATAACTGTTCAAGTGTTCAATGAAGATAAAAACAAAGAAATGCTTATCATTAACAACCACAGACAAATTACGTTTTCGTTGTTTTGTTATGAGTAAACTCTATTATTATTAATACCAAAAAGAAATCAAATACTATAAACCTACGTAATAATAATTAAAAATATAACTGAAGAAATTCTTATAATTAACTGCTAACCACAGACAAATGACGCTTTAATTTTATTATTATCAATACCAAAAAAAAAATAACCTACGTAATAATAATTAAAACTGTAACTAAAAAAATTCTTATAATTAACTGCAAACCACAGACAAATGACGGTTTAATTTTATTATTATCAATACCAAATAAAAAAAACCTACGTAATAATAATTAAAAATATAACTGAAGAAATTCTTATAATCAACTGCTAACAAACAGACAAATGACGCTTTAATTTTATTATTATCAATACCAAAAAAAGAAAATATTAACCTACGTAATAATTAAAAATAAACACAAAGTAATTCAATTATTATTATTATTTTACCTTTATTCTTATAAACAAAAACTTATATTATTTAATTATTAAGTTTAATATATTATTAAACGGCTGTTTTACTAAAAAAGGCCCGTCAATACAATAATAGGTACCCTACAGTGCGTTTTTAACTAATTGCTAGTGCCTTGAAAATTCACGTAACGGACACAACCGTCAACGACGTCTGCCCTCACGTGTCTGCCCGCGTTTGGGTCGCGCACTCAGCGATGAGCGACTTGATCCCCACCCACCCCGCCCGCGCGTGCCAGTCTAGTCAGTCAGCGACATGAAATAATTTTTTGCGCGTTATTTGATTTTGCTATATCTCCTAAACTTTAGGACCTAAAGTGTTTATTTAATTTGCATGGTGTGAAGGGAAAAAATAATCTGCATGAAATGTTCGAGCCAACCAATCTATTTAAAATTATAAGGATTAATAACGTATTTGTATAAATAGCTTTCCAAGTTAGCAATTTAAAATTGCCTATTTTTTTAAGTATTTAAATGGATATAGTATGTTATCCTTAAGAGCTGGACATATGGAATCGCGGACTTTTCTGTAGATCTATATAAGATAGACAATTACACTATACATTATTTTGTTATATCTTAAAGGGTTTAGGCAGCGTTTTCGTTGAAAGCTCCCAGACAACTTATTTTTTTCCGTCATTGTCAAGAATTATCGTTACTTAAACGTTTTCATCCCTGTTGACCGGGATGAAAAGTAGCCTATTTGTTAATCCAGGGTATAACCTATATACATACCAAATATCAACCAAATCGGTCCAGCCGTTTATGCGTGAAAGAGTAACAAACATCCACACATCCACACATCCATTCTCACAAACTTTCACATTTATAATATTATAGTAGGATAGTAGGATAGTAGGATAGGATAAGTAGGATACATCAAAATTACACATAGGCTATATTATTATCAGCGATGAACGGGATCAGAATTCCACGCGGGCGGAGCCGCGGGCAACGCGTATGTATAATATTATGTATTTACAACAAAAAATATATGAAGGATGCTTATAGGCATTCTAGAACCAATAACATAAGCTAGTTAAGCTATGCTTGCTTTGGGTCTAAATAGCGTTGTGTAGATTGTCCTACAACCTACAAAAATACTAAATACTAAATCCCAGTCAACCATAAAGACACAATCACACAACCAACTTCGAATGCACGAAGAGTAAAACTGATGCTAGAGTAGCTGGGCTATACCGCGGCACGCCGCGGAATGCCGTGGCATGCCATGCCATGCCGTGCTGGCAGTGGGCGCCGACCCTTAGGGAAGAGGATCACGATTACAAATACCAACAAGGTTAAAGTGGTAGCACTCAGTTTGACGGCCCCATCAGAAGCTTTTTCACGCCCTCTTAAAGTACCCGTGACTGTAGGTAAAAGGAAACACGTGAGCTGGTCCTCCAGTTTACTAAATCAAAACCACTGTAATAGCACAAACACTGCAAAAAATGGCAAACAAATTTTGCACTTTATTTCTATACGTTTCAATTCCAAAAATAAATCAATAGAGTTTTCGTCATTACCATTTTTCATTCACTCTACAAAAAGTTTAGTCTTTTTACCGCATTGGTTTGAAGTCTAAAATTGAATTTTTTTTTTCAACAGTATCCGTGGTTTGACCGTGGTTTTGCTCCAGTGGAATCGAGGCCCTGGTAAAGAGTTCCAGGAAGACTTAACGATGCGACAAAGACAAGAGTCACCGCACCGCTTGGTTCTTGGAGAGAGAGAGAGAGAGAGAGAGAGAGAGAGAGAGAGAGAGAGAGAGAGAGAGAGAGAGAGAGAGAGAGAGAGAGAGAGAGAGATACATGCTCGTCGGTTTCGGGTACTCTTGACATGTCCTTTCTTTAAAATGCCTTCTAACTGAATGACATACGTATGTCAAAGTCCACCCCTGTCGCTCGATTCACCCTGGTTTCGTGAGTCTTCTTTCTTCTCCACGTGTCCAAACCATCTAAGCATCCCTTTCTCTATCTTCGTCACTACATCTTCAAATACTCACAACGTTCCCTTATCACGCTGTTCCTCACTCGATTCGTCAACTTCACCCCTGCTATACTTCTCAGCCTTCTCATTTGCACAGCATTCAATTTACTTTCATACTTCTTCTTCAAAACCCAACATTCACTACCATACATAAGTGTAGGAACCAGCACTTCTCCATGTACCGCCAGGCATGCCTCTTTGGATACGTACTGGCTGCACATGAAGTTTTGCATTGCATTTGCATTGCACATGATTATCGGCCATAACTCTTCTTTCAATATCATTGTTATACGTCCCATCACTCGTAAACTTCGAACCCAAATACACAAACTCTTTCAGTTGTTCTATTCTTTCTTCTTCAATCAGAACTGTGCAGTTTGTCATACTTACTTCTCTTTAAAACCATCACATTCGTTTTACTTACATTATTTTTTATTTTATTTTAGTGTACTGGGCGAAATGCTGCATAGCCTAGATGGAGCTTCTCGACTCGTCGGCCTCGGTGTAAACTTGGATAAAAACAAAATTATGTTCAACGAGCATGTTGCACCGAGACCGATTGCCATCGAAGGGGCGACACTCGAAGTTGTTCAAAAATATACGTATCTAACTGGGGCAGGTTATCCAGCTCGGTAAAAACAACTTCGAGAAAGAACTAGCCAGAAGGATCCAGCTGGGTTGCAGCATTTCGCAAACTACGTCAAGTCTTCTCTTCACCCCTACCGCAATGCCTTAAAACAAAGGTCTTTGAACAGTGCGTCCTACCTGTTATGACTTACGGTGCCGAAATGTGGACACTAACTGTGGGGCTGGTCCATAGCTTAAAAGTCGCGCAGTGGGCTATGGAGCGAGCTATGCTTGGAGTTTCTCTGAAGGATAGAATTCGGAACGAGGTTATCCAACAGAGAACTAAAGTTACCGACATAAGTCACAGAATAAGCAAGCTGAAGTGGCAGTGGGCTGACCACGTTTGTCGAAGGATCGATGGTCGTTGTAGCAAACGAGTCCTAGAGTGGAGACCGCGGGAAGGTAAACAGAAGGTAGGACGCCTCCTAGCCAGATGCATGGACGACTTGAAAAAGGTGGCTGGGACAGACTGGATGCGGAAGGCAGAGGATCGGAAAAAATGGCGCACATTGGGAGAGGTATATGTGCAGCAGTGGACTGCGGTGGGCTAATTTTTTGAGTACCTAATAAT
Source organism: Eilema griseolum (assembly GCA_963662185.1). NCBI lineage: Eukaryota > Metazoa > Arthropoda > Insecta > Lepidoptera > Erebidae > Eilema > Eilema griseolum. The sequence continues at coordinate 3,246,097 of OY759254.1, forward strand.
ACTTTTGACTTTCATTCTTTTGCTTTTTAGGGCACCATGCCATAATATTGACCTGCAGCTCCTCAGATGATGCCAAAATAACTTGATCATCAGCATTTAGGAGACATTCTTTCATTCTTGCAAAATCTATATATTTATAACTAGCTGACCCACCCCAGCTTCGCCCAGGGTATATTTTGAAGCTTCATATCCCTTTGAGCCCGTATGTTTTAGTCTTCAAAATATGTATGAAAAATTGCCGGATTTGTTAACATTTATTATCAATACTCCGCTCCCTTAAGTAGTAGCGTGATGATATATAGCCTAAAACCTTCCTCGATAAATGGACTACCGAACACTGAAAGAATCATTCAAATCGGACCAGTTGTTCCAGAGATTAGTGCGTTCAAACAAACAAACAAACTCTGCAGCTTTATAATATTAGTATAGATAAGTAAAGTAAGAAGTTAGATGAATTAGCGATCAATGTCAAAAATCTTACCGTCCAGTAATTCCAAAACGGATTTTCAGGTACTACTATCGGTGGTTTTGTTATTGTTTCCTTAGATTCCGTATCAAAAAGCCCAGGTTTTAGTTCATCGAAAACTTCATTAGACTTTTCCAACAGAACGTCAAAAATTTTCTTTTGCGGGCCAGTTCTTAAAAGCTGAATCAATTCACTATAATTTTTCAATTTTTCGTGATGTATATTCATATTTTTAGTTTTATCTTTATCTTTGTTGACTACGACCGCGTAACCTAATAATTTCGAGGTTTTCGTTGCATCTTTATCTTTGTTAACGGGTTTTTTTACATGAAATCTTATCAAAGGTTTGTATAACGTGTTTAATTTACTGTCATATTCGTAAGGCCCTGCGTTGTAACCATGTGGAATGATTCTGCTAACTAATCTTGCCTTACCTAAAAAGCTTTTACTCAATTTGTCAATATTTATGACAGGATTATTATATGATTCGCCAGAATTAGTAATCGCTGGTATGACCCTATCATCTGCTTGTCTGTTTGTCTTGATAACACGTGAACTGAGAACACATTGAAAGTAAATAATGAATAATATCGTGAATCGTGGCTTAAACATTTTCAACAAATAATGAAAACATTAACTAGCGTATTTGTTATCAAGGATTGGATATGATGCGTGGGATTAACGTTCTGTATTATTTCTCGGGGTGTAATTGAATTTAAATAAAGGTGGGTACTGACTGGAGTTACGGGGCGAATATACAGAGCGAGCGTTCCACTCATAATGTAGTACTTAACGCCGTAGTGGATAAAGGGCACCTAGGACCCTAGCAAAAATGCCGCCGACGAGCTCGCGAGGAGGGACTCCTGTATGATCGTTGCTGGCCCACCACCACTACTACCGATCTTACATTCACACGCCTTTTAGCACTTTCATACTCCGCGAGGCGGGTCCCGACCTCGTGGAAGACCGCATTCGTGCACCCTGTACCTAAGAAAAGTGACAGGACAGATCCAACCAATTACAGGCCTATCGCTATCACCTCGCTTCTCTCGAAGGTAATTTATTTATTTATTTATTTGGCACACAAAACAGAAAACAATCAAATCCTGGTGTTGCATACGTCCATAGGCCACGGTAACCGCTTCCCATCAGGTGGGCCGTGTGCTTGTCTGCCAACTTAGTGGTATAAAAAAAAAAAAATCAAAATTTTACAAAATATCATTTGAAGGTTCGGTTCCAGATTGAGTTCCAAAACATGTGTACTCAGCATGGTATAATTAAAAAGCGTGCATTAAGTATAACAATAAAATAATAATCAAAAACCAAAAATAACAAAACAATAGGACAATTACAAGATATCATGGTTAAAAAAAATTAGACAGTAATTAATCCCCGTAACAAAGCAACAGTAAATTTATAGCTTGGCTATAACCTTTTTAACAGCATTCTTGTATGTTGAGAAACTAAGGCTGAAAATATCTATCTCATGGCTATGCTCATGTAGGAGTTCATTATATAGACGACGCATTCTAACAATCGGGTTGAAAAGAGATGTGTTGTTGATGTGTACATTTAATACGAAGCTCTTGAGGTGGAGTTGACGATGTCTAAATTTAATATTAAATTCCATTAAGGTTAATAATTCCGGAGAGTCAATTAAGGAATGAACAATCTTATGAAGGCATATAAGATCACTACATTTACGGCGCTCTTCAAGCGATTGCAACTTGAAATGGTCGAGTCTCTCCGCATACGACTTCAGCTGAATGTGTGACCTCATTCTATAGCAAGCAAAATAAAGACACTTCTCCTGGATCCGCTCCAGATAGGTACTTAATATGAACCGCATAAAAAGGTGACCAAATGATGGAGTTATATTCCAAGATACTGCGAATTAGCATCTGATAAAGATATATCAGACTGTGAGGATTTTTGAAGTCTCTAGTTAGTCTAGATATAAAACCAAGTAGCCGCGTACTCCTACCCACCACATAGTCAATGTGTGCCTGAAATGTAATTTTATCGTCAAACAAAATGGAGTGTGTTATTAATACACAGCTCCTGAGATACCTTGAAGGAAACGATCTACTGACCGATCGAAAGTATTGTTATGCGGACGTCAGTACTGGGGACACGTGTTACACGGGCCGTGCAAATATCCCTCAGCCCGAGGTGGAGAACAGTCGCGAACAACTTGTGTCTGACATGGAGACTACTCTCTCTGGAATATTCGATTGGGGACTTTAACACACCTACCTGTGTTAATTTCATCCAGTTATCGCAGAATGTCTTCCTGGCAATTCAGAGGTGGCATTTTTGGGCGAGGGGACTTTGATGTGACTTGATCTTTCGGATCGAAAGGAAATTTAAATGAATTAAGTTTTATTTAAAAATGTAATGTATTAATTTTGTACAAATAATAATAAAATATTAATTAATGTCATGGGGTCCGAGCGCTCGCAACCTCTTTCGTGAGATTGCGAAGCGTATGGTCGACGCTTCTCGTGACCAGTAGGTCTACCATGAGTTGTTAAACGTGAGTCGTATACGTACACGAGAGTGGTATTGGGACCACGTGGTTACGTTTACGGTAGTTGGGCTGTCATGAGCTTTGTAAACCGTAGTGGCTCTCGTGTTAACGGAAGTAGCTGATGTATACGTATAATTTCCTAGAATACTTGACAGTTTGGTGTTTGTTTGAATTTTGAGTGACGGAGTATCGTTACCGTAAAATGGCGGCCTTCTTATAATCAGCTGTTGGGCATATGGTTTGGTACCTATTTATATAATATTTTGTATTGTGTGTGTGTGTATTTTTTATAAAATATAATGAACTCACGCCTATATCCCCGAAGGGCTAGGCAGAGGTGCTAGCACCCACATTTCGCCAATTTATGTTTAAGTCCCAATGTGGCGAGTCTATTGCCATTAACTGGGCACTTATAAACCTGCGATAAATACACACTTAACTTCGAAAAGCATCGAAAAGTCATTGGTGTGTGCCATGGACCTGGGATCGAACCCGAGACCCCGTCTCAGCAGTCCATACCACTAGGCTACCTTTTTTACTAGGATACCTATTTATTATTTATTCATATTATTATATCCATGTTTTGTTGAAAGTAATTAGGTATAAACGAATAGTGACGTTATGATGCTGGAGGACGATATAAAAGTTCTAAACTCCAAGCGGAGACTGTGCTAAAACCTCCTCCATTCAGCAGGTATAGACACATATAGGTTCCGAACGCAAATAATATTGTCGCGTAGTTTCCGGCAGAGTAGAATTAGGGCCACCCCACCTCTTCCCATGCGGTGTCGTACAAGGCGGCTAAGGGATAGGGCTGTTTAACATCAGACAGATATGTACAGCTCCGACTCAGCCCTAGATGCATGGCTCGTGTCAACAATAGCGCCCGGAATACGGCAATAGGCTCACCCCCTATTACGAGGGACCAAATACAATAATTATTGGTGAAATGTGGGTGTTAATTCACTTCTGCCTAACCCTCTAGGGATAAAAGCGTGATTATATGTATGTATGTAAAGCAAATAAAGTTTGCTATTAGGCACCTATAATTATGAAATATGCAATTTGAAGAGAATGTTATTAAAATGAATGTTTTTCAAAATAAAGCAAAGTAAAATAGACATTTTTATTGTTATTTATAGTACACACATGTGATTATAAAGAATTCGCTATGAAATAGATTAGAATATTGCAGAGGTTGTTCATCAGTATTGGCATCGATTTTGTTATAAATTGTTAGGTATTCAAATGATTTTCCATTTATTATTGCTCCGAGCTCCAACTGTAAATAGAATTTATTATATATTTCATATCTTTTAAAATGTGACTGTTTGCTAATATTAGATTTCATACAATGAGGTTTGAGAACACTTCTTCACTTTAACCTGGATACCTATGTACCCACACATTGACTGGATATGAGCCCCACTAAATCATCGGGCCTAGGCTCTGGTACAGACTTTCCGGACAAGAAGACGGCAGTCTTACAAAAGCCTTAACAATCCAAAAAGAGGAGCAGAATAGTCGACTACAGGCTCCAAATAGCGAGATATTTAAGTTAGGAGTATTCTTTTACATACCTATTGATAGGTCTTAGCCAGTCCTCGCTTTGATAATGAAAGATTTTTATAACAGGTTTATTTAGTACATATAGCATATGTTTCCAGATTATTAGACTTATTAAATATAGATAATTCCAGACCGTCTTATCTTATCCATGTAGGACTGACATCTCATGTCAAAAAATTAAAAAATAACATCACTTCAACGTTACATTCGTATACCTACTTGAAATAGGTTGTATAGCTGAATCACGAAACAAATAATTCAATCATCCTCATCCTAGCGTAACTCGTTCGTATCCGAAGCTTGCTCGGAGTCCGAGGGCCACATTTACCATATGCTTGCATATGATTTGTAAATTTACTTTTAACCCCGTGTCTTATAAGTTTGACTTGTTTGTGTATGTGTGTATGTGTGTGTCTGTGGCAACGTAGCTACTGCATGTATACCTACCAATTTCGAAAATCCATCAATCCATCTCCATCCGACGTAGATACTTCCCGAAGCACCCGTGCTCGGTGATCATCTGCGTCAGACGGTACGAGAGGCTGCCATGTGGCCTCTCTAGCCACTTCCCCATGATGGGTCTTACCGCCGCTACTACGGCGCGCCCTGCGCCTGATCGCCTAAGTCGTAGCTCCCATTCCACCACCATTTCCATGTGGAGCCGGGATCTCGCGGCCTGAATTTCTTCGGGCTCGGAATTGTGACCCCGCTCCCGCGCTGCCTTTCGGAACCGGTATAGCGCCGAAAGGGATCTCGCTTCCAGGATCCATGGTGGCGATCCGGCGAGGAGACTCGCCGCGTTGAATGATATCGTGAGTACCCTTATGATGCAAGAATTTGACTTTGACTTTGAGTGGCCACATTTCCTTTACGGCTTTTTATTATAATAGAATAAAACATACGTCCGGGTCACTAGTCCCTTTTTTTTTTTTTTTTTTTTTACGTGCGCAAAATCCCCACGGATACCTCCCCACCGGAGCCGGTGAAGGAGGTTATGTCGGACTCGAACCGACCAAAACGCACGCCGTCTGTGGGTCGTTTCGGTTGCCGAAGGTGAGGTTGACAGGCATATCCCTCGCACCCCGGCCGACCCAGGGCCATCTCTCACGATCTGGCCCTCCTCTCGGGTGTGGGGACTACAGAGTCCCCAACTCGTCCCCGGAAACGGGGAGGCGCGCCACGCGCGTCACCGCCGCGGCCTGCTTCTGCCAGGGTGACAGGCGGCTTCACCTGTCACCCCCAGGCCGGCGCTCATGGGGGGCGGAGGTCGTTCATCGACCTCCGACGCCCGAGTTGCCTTCGTGCGCGGGCAGCTTGTCTTGCGATCCTTCGTCGCTCCCGCTGCCGCTCCCGCCCCGCCTCCTCCTTCACGAGCATTACTTGCTCGCAGAAGGAGGCGCCGGCCGCCCACGCATCCGCGCAGCGAACCATCGCCGCGAGCAAGGTGGAGAGCGTGAGAACCCTCACTCCCAGGGCCGCCACAAGCTCCCGCCTCGGCGTCTCCCACGCCGGACACTCGGTGAGCGTGTGCGGACCTGAGTCCTCGCTCGCGTCGCAGTGATGGCACTCGGACGTTGGCTCTTTCTGCATCCGACGCAGATACTTTCCGAAGCATCCGTGCTCGGTGATCATCTGCGTCAGACGGTACGAGAGGCTGCCGTGTGGCCTCTCTAGCCACTCCCCCATGATGGGTCTTACCGCCGTTACTACGGCGTGCCCTGCGCTTGGTTGCCCAAGTCGTCTCTCCCATTCCGCCACCATTTCCCTGTGGAGCCGGGATCTCACGGCCCGAATTTCTTCGGGCTCGGGATCGTGACCCCGCTCCCGCGCCGCCCTTCGGAACCGGTATAGCGCCAAAAGGCATCTCGCTTCCAGGATCCATGGTGGGGATCCGGCGAGGAGACTCGCCGCGTTGAAGGATATCGTGCGGTACCCCCTTATGATGCGGCACGCCAACTTCCGCTGCGGACGCTGCAGCAGGAGCATGTGCCGATCACTCAGGGTGTCCGCCCACACGGGACACCCGTACAGGGCCATGGACCGCACGACACCCGCGTAGAGTCTCCTGCAGGAGTCATCCGGGCCCCTCAGGTTGGGCAGTAGCCGCGCCAGAGCGTTGGCTGTGCCCGCCAATTTGGGGCCCAGACTTCGGAAGTGCTTCCCGAAGTCCCACCGGCCGTCGAGCACGAGCCCCAGATATTTCATCTGGGGCTTGATGCCGATGAGAGTGCCTCCCACTGTGAGACTGGAACCTGGTGGTGGCGTGCGCCGAGGTCCATGAAAGAACATGGCCTCGGATTTATGCAAAGCCACCTCAAGGCCCAGCCGCCGGATCCGTTCCACGACTTGAGCAACCGCGGTCGTGGCCCTCAGGATCGCTTCGCGGTGTGTAGCCCCGCTCGCCGTCACTAGCGTGTCGTCCGCATAGCACGTGACGGCGGCGCCGTCCGCAAGCTCACCGCGAAGCACCCAGTCGTATCCAATGTTCCACAGTAGCGGCCCGAGAACCGATCCCTGTGGAACACCGCACGACATCTCACGCCGACCGACGCCGGTCGCACTTGGGTAGATGACGGCTCTCTCCGTCAGGTACGCCCCGACTATGCGGCGGAGGTAGAGAGGCACACCGTGGTACACGAGTGCCTCCCTGATGCAACTCCAGGGCAAGGTGTTGAACGCGTTGGAGATGTCCAAGGACACCGCCAACGTCACCTCACCCCGGGCAACTGCCTCCTCCGCCAAAGTCCTCACGCGCATGATGGCATCCACGGTGGACCGCCACCGGCGGAAGCCATATTGGGCATCCGCCAGGTCCGGCCCCCTACCAGAGAGGTGCTCGACGAGGCGCTTTGCAATAACTCTTTCAAAGAGCTTGCCCACCTCGTCGAGCAACACAATGGGCCGGTAGCCGGACGGTTCGTCCGCCGGGCGACCCTCCTTTCGGATGAGGACCAGTTTCCCCGTCTTCCACATCTTCGGAAACTGGCCCCGCTCCAAGCATGCGCTGAGGAACCCTCTCAGTCGGGGTTCGAGACCGTCTTCTCCCAGAGCTAGGACCCACGCGCGGCCTGGAATGCCGTCGGGTCCCGGGGCGGTGTTCTTCTTGGCTCTAAGCCTTCGCACCGCCAGCTCCAGTTCTACCCAAGTGACCTCGGGGACTTCGTCGTCAACTACCACACTGGGCGCCACAGGCGACCGAGGTGGCGGAGTCATCTGCGGCGGAACGTGTTCCGCTCGCGCCGGGAACAGGGACTCGACCACTCCACCGAGCAGAGCTGGCTGGAGAACCCGGGTCAGCGGCGGGGCCCGGGGGCGCAGCTTTCCTCTTACCATAAGGTAAGGCCGCCCCCATGGGTCCCGCTCCAGCGTCTCCATGAGCTCCTTATAAGCCGCGGCTTTCGCCCGCTTAATCTCCGCTCGGAGGGCATCTCTGGCCTCCCTGTATCCCACATGAAGCTCCGCCACTCGGGGCTCCGTATCTGCGGTTCGGCTACGCCTCCTACGGAGTCTGGTCCACCGGCGGTGCGCGATCACGCAGGCCTGCCGTAGCCTCGCGATCTCCGCAGACCACCAGTAGACCCGACGCCTCGGACTATAGGGTGGTGCCCTAGGCATACCCGCATCGCAGACACGAGTCATGGCCTCCCGGAACCACACCGCCTCATCGTCGATATCGACAGGCCTGTCCGGCGCAATGGCCCAGGCCTGTATGATGGCGGCCTCCAGGAGGACCTCCCGATTCAGTCTCCCAAGCACCCAGCGTGGCTCGCGTGGGGCCGGTATGACCGGCGCATCACCCGCGGGGGGGGAGACATCAAACCGAACGTATCGGTGATCCGCCAGTGTCTCCACCCCCACAACAACACGCCAGTCCCGCACACGGTGCGACAGCGAAGCGCCTGCGAACGATAGGTCGATAATCGAACTGCGCTCCGCGGTCACGAACGTGGCTTCGGCCCCGCGATTCTGGAGAACTAGACCGTGATTAGCGGCCCAGCTCTCCAGAGCCCTACCTCGTGGGTTCGTGTGCCGGGACCCCCAGGTCACTGACCAGGCGTTGAAGTCCCCGAGCACGAGAACCGGGTGAGGATGACAGGCGTTGACGACGTCGGTCAGTCGCTCCAGCGACTGCCGGTACTCCCCTATGCGTCGGTGTAGGCTCGGCGTGAAATAGACGGCCACGACCGCAATCTCCCCCACACGCGCCGCTACGATGCCATGCTCCCTTGCCACGACAACAGGGGGGGGGGCACCCATAGCGGCGTTGTACACCAGTGCCGCCGACCCGTCCAGGTCGACCACCCAGGCAGGCCCAAGGGGCCGGTGAGTGTACGGATCGGCGACAGCGGCGACGTGTATGGACCACTGTGCCATGCTCTGGAGCAGAAGACCCTGAGCATCGGCACCGTGGCCCACGTTCGCCTGCAGGATGCGGAGCTGGGGATCCATTATGGAACCATCTCCGCATCCCGCCGCGAACTTTGGGTGGAGCCCCCGCCTTGCGGCTTCGGCTCCCCCCCGGTGCAGGCCTTGCTGCCAACCCTATGGTCGGCCGGTTTGCCCCCCGCTGCACACCTGAAACAGTGCAGCGGAGCTTCGCATCCACCGGCCGTATGGCCGGGTTGGCCACAGCGGAAGCAGCGGTCACCGACCGTCACCGCCGCCGTGCACTGCACCCCCACGTGGCCGACCGACAGGCACCTAAAGCACCTGGTCGGTCGAGCCTGCAGGAGCCGGACCTGCACCCGCACCACGCCTCCAACGGCGAGGAACCCCCGGTCGGCAGCCTTTTTGGCTGCTGCGATGGGGCAGCCGACAACTGCCGCCCCCAGTCCACGGCGGCCGAAGCGGATTGCTCCGACCTTCACCGCCTCTAGGGGGCAGCCCCCGGCCTCCGCCACGGTGAGGCGGATTTGCTCCGCCGTGATGGAGTCGTCCAGGTCTGAAATGCGCATTTCTGCGCACTTGTTGGGCCTGGACACCCGGACGTCGGCTGCATCCAGCGTGTCCCGAAGCCTAGCCGCTAGGGCATCGGCCTGGGGACCGCTTGAAGCGCCGGGGATCTCCAGTAGCCGAGCACCCGTCCGAGTGGGTTTCACCCGGATGGGGCCCGGCATATCGAGAGCCCTCATGTCAACGCAGGCTCTCGCCTGCGTGACAATCTGGGCGTACTGCACGCCCCTCTCCGCCGCCTCCGCCGTCATCGTTAGCACGACGGCGGTTGAGCGGGGGACGCGCAGCCTCCCCGGCACTCCCCTCGCAGCAGCCGCAGCCTTCTTGGCATTTTTGGCTGCCTTCCTTTTCGCCTTGCGCCGTTTCTTGGAGGCTCCGGCCACCTCCCAGCCTCCCTCCGGCGGGGAACCTGTAGGGGCAATCCCCACCGGGGTCCGGGCTGGCGCTGGGGCTGAGGCTAGGGCCGGGGACTTTTTCCCCTTGCCTTTCCCCTTCCCCTTGCCTTTGGCCCGGGCACCCTGGGAGCTCCCAGCCTCCACGTCGAGAGCGACAGTGGCTCGAGCGACCGGAGCGGCAGGAGTGGCAGGCGCAGCGGACGGGCTGCGGGCCGACTCCTGCAGGGCCTCTGCGACCGCCGGACTGGTGAGACCTCTTCTCACCGCTCCGGCATATCCCGTAGGCGGCGCCAAGGGCGGGCGGCGGCTGGAGTCCATGACCGCCTCCATGAACCTCCGGGTGCGCTCCTCCTGCGTCACCTGCCACCTCCGCTGCTCAGCCAGCGCCGCCTCCTGCCGCTTTTCCATGGCGGCCATTGCCGCCATGCATGCCGCCAGTGGGTCTGCGGGCCTAGCCGGCCGCAGCACCGGCGACCCCAGCCGAACGGGCTGTGCCAGTGACACCGGCCGCACCGGTGTCTCCGGCCGTACCGGTGTCTCCGGCCGCACCGGTGTCTCCGGCCGCTCCAGTCGCACCGGCGGCCTTGACCGCACCGGTGTCTCCGGCCGTACCGGTGCCTCCGACCGCACCGGTGACCTCGACCGCACCGGCGACAGCTGCGGCGCCAACGGCACCGGCCGCTCCGGCTGCACCGCTAGTCGCCGCCGCGCCGACCGCGTCACGCGCTCCGCGGGCAGCCCGGCGACGACCTGACGGAGGTTCGCCATTTCGGCCGCCATCTTCTCCATCTCCTTGCGGTGCTCAGCCGCCGTACGCTCCACGCTGTTGAGGAGCTCAACTTGCCTCCTGCCAAGTTGAGCTCGCTCGTTCCGGGACTCGGCCAGCTCCGCCTTGAGCAGCTCAAACTGCTCAACGAGGCGCGTCGCAGCCAGCCGGACCCGGTCCTCCTCCGGCGTTAGAGCTCCAGAGCGGGCCCCGGCCAGTCTCTCCAGGGCCTCCATCACGTCCCTGGACGTGGAGCCGTCGGTACGAAGCGCGGGCGCCGCCGAGACGGAGGGACTCGGCGGCGCTCTCGCATCTTCCCCAGCTGAGGCCCGTGAGGGGGCGGCTTTGGTGCCCCCACCCTGCAGCCTTCGGCGGCTAACCGCAACCTGCTTGGGTGGGGGGGGACGCATCGTCTCATCCCCACCAGAACTACTTGAAGACGAGTCGGTCAGAGTCAGGTCGAGATCCGACTCGGTCTTATCTGGGGGGATGATTTTTTTACGGCGGTTGCGCTTCCGCCGTGCAGATTTTCGGGTCTGCAGACCCACCGGGCTGTTTGCCCTGCTCCTCTCAGTGGCGGTGTCGAAGTCTTCCGACACCGTCCCTGCTTGTGACGCGACCTCCGCGCAGACTGTTTCACTTGGTGATGGTTTTTTATTTTGTTTTTGTCTTGTATCCATTCAAATCCCACGAGTTGAGACGATTTAAGATACACTTCCCGGGTGACGCTCATTCCGAGAAGCGGGGTACATACTGTGGAGTTCCCCAGGTATCCACAGGTTTTAAGCGACTTCGCTGTCGGGTTTTCAAGACTTTTCCTTGTCGCGGGCCGGCCAATTAAGGCAAGCCCCGCGGCCTTCAGGATACCGGCTTCCCAAGTGTGGCTAGCACTCAGGTCGTTGTCGATATCCTGGAGGTTACGCGACGCGGGAGAGCAGCCAACTCTCCCAACACCGACGGTGGCACGAATGCCTGCCAGCCTCTGCGCGAGCAGTAGGCCGGCCCGTCCCTGGATCCCATGGATCCTTGTGTCGCCCCCATGTCCCCTCTGAAAGCAGAGGGATACCGGGAGCGACAGGCTAGCCCTAAAAAGGGCTGTTTGGGATGGAAGGGATTCTACGAGTCCCTTCCCGCGGGCCTTGCAGACCCGCCATACCACGACCCCCCCAGGGTCAGCTAGCCCTAAAAAAAGGGCTTGTCGGGTTATTTGTCGACGGCTAGCAGAGCTCCTTCTCCTTGGAGTCAGAGTCTACTAACCGTCGTCCAGGGTGCACCAGCCTCCCCGCTTCCGTTCCCCAGGACCGCGGTCCAGAGGGAAAAGAAACAGGTAAGCCAACGTGGAGGTTACCCAACCCGCACCCCGGTCACTAGTCCCTTAAACTTGTAGTACACGTATTCCTGTAATTTCATATTAGGCACATTTATTGCGAAACCGGTCAAGTGAAAAATAAAATATAGTGGAAAAAGTACAAAGTGTAGCAGGTTCGACCAAACGGCATCAATCAACAGTATAAATAGAATATTTCTTGTTCGGCGATTATTCATCATTAATATTTAAAATACCACATAATCGCACAAACACAATTGACGGGTGACGTGACACACGACCGGTCAATCTCTCGTGTCATCTCGTCCGACCAACAAAGCAAAAGCAACTTTTAGCTAAACGAAATAAAGCCTCTTTTATCGAAATATGACTGTGTCTTACTTTGTATTGTTTCTGTAATTATTTATACTGTACAGTATACACGGTACGGTAACGTCGAGACCGTAAACTGTAACGTGAAATAATCTCACGGTAGAGATAGCTGGAGATGTCAAAAATACGGAAACGTAACCACGTGGTCCCATTACTACTCTCGTGTACGTATACGACTCACGTTTAACAACTCATGGTAGACCTACAGAAGGCTGGCCTCTTTTTAGGTCAGAGAATAAGCATTGCCATACAACGTGGCAATGCTGCCAGTTTTCTGGGAACGCTACCACAAGAGGCATGCGATGCGGAGGAATTCCACGACGCATTTTAATTGTTCTTAGCTATAAGTTGTGTTGGTGTAGTTAAGGTTTACTTTGCTTTTGGATACTGAGTCAATGAATAACAATAAATACGTCTTGTGTTTACGAGGTTTATTGGCAACTAAAATAAAAACTATCAAACATTGCCTTATAATAGGCATTGAATGCAACATAGCCGCCCACCAAAGGACGACTAGTCCTTTCAAACAACATTACAAGCATTAGAAAATAACATTAAAGTGTAATTAAATTACTTAGCTGAATCAAATACTTTCTAATACATATCAATGGGATCTTAATCTATAGCTGTATCAATCGGTAAAGCACACAATTTTGTGACACATCGTCTTGTTACACTATCGCCGGTCTTTACACTGTACACTCTGGTTAAACCATCGGCGCCGGGGTGTTTGTCTATAATGCGACCAAGGAGCCATTTTCCAGGTGGGAGATTGTCTTGCTTGATGAGTACTATGTCTCCAGTTTTGAACTCTTCTTCACGTTTCAACCATTTTGGTCTCTGCTGAAGACGTGACAAGTACTCCCCTTGCCATCGGGCCCAGAAGTTGTTTACTAATTTTTGAGTGTACTGCCACCGTGTCAAATTACTCATTTTGGCTTCCTTTATATTAATATTTGGCACGGTGACCGGAGCTTCGGTTATTAAAAAATGCCCAGGTGTCAGCGGTTCCATGCTTACGTCGTCCATCGGACACAGCGGACGTGAATTCAAACAGGCCTCAATTTCGCAGAGAATCGTCGTCATTTCCTCGAACGTTAAATTGGTTTTCAAAATCCTTTTTAGGTGGTACTTCATGAATTTGACGCCGGCTTCCCATAGTCCTCCGAAGTTAGGCGAATATGCAGGTATAAAGTGCCATTGGGTTCCATCGTTAGCAAGCAATTTAGCCATTTCTCCATCAAAGTGCAAGCGAGCTTCCTTCCATGCTTCGACAAGTTCCTTGTTAGCACCAATAAAGTTGCGTCCTTAATCACTCCATATATTGGCGCACCTTCCTCTGCGAGCGCAAAATCTTTTAAAGGCTCTAATGAATGCAGCTGAACTTAGGTCGCCAACCAATTCTAAATGAATCGCCTTCGTGGACATACAAACGAAAACAGCTACGTATGCCTTTCTGGTCTTATTTACTCGGCCTTTACTCATTAATATTTGGAATGGTCCGGCTAAAGCGTTGAGAAATGGTCGCGCGGGCTTCACACGCACACTAGGTAAGTTACCCATAACTTGCGTCCTCACTCTAGCATTTAATTTTGCACATAGCAGACAACGATGAATATACTGCTTCACTAATGCCTTTGCTCGCAGTATCCAGTAATTAGACCTCAGATAAGTAAGCATCAATTGTGTTCCACCATGCAATGTCTTCGAGTGGGCTTCTGCTACGATCAAAAGCGTAAGTTTACTGTTTCGACCTAGAATGATTGGGTGCTTAGCTTCATCACTCATCTCTGCGTTTCTGAGCCGGCCGCCCACCCTGAGAACTCCATCTTCATCAAGGTAAGGATCTAACGACTTCAGGTTACTAGATTTTTTTACAGCTTTCTTTCTTTTCAAATGTTCTATCTCTCGTCCAAATTCTTCTTCTTGTGCTTTTTTTATACATATTTTCAAAGAAAGATGTAGTTCTTCAGTTTTTATTGTGTTATCTATATCTTTTAATGCCTTTTGTTTCAAGAATCGTCGGCAGTATGTTATTGTTCTAAGAAGCTCTAATAATGTGTCAAAATCATCAAATTGTGTTATTAATTTCTTTCCATTATCTTTGTTATCATTTGTTAACTTCAGATTTTGTAGAATAATCTTTTTCTTTTCTAAATCGACTTGTGTTGTGTTTGGTCTAGTGAACTGTATCTTGGTTTGTAGCCATTGTGGGCCGTTCCACCATAAATCACACTTCTTCAAATCTGCTACTAACATACCCCTTGATGCAATATCAGCTGGGTTGTCTTGTGTCTGTACATGGTGCCACTGGCTGCAATTTAAATTGGTTGTAATCTCTACAACTCGGTTAGCCACAAATGTCTTCCATCCATTAGGATCTCCAAGCAACCATGAAATGACAATCGACGAATCTGTCCAACCATAGATTTGAGATGCAGGTATCCTCATTGTTTGCCCGATTTGTTTGAGAAGTCTAGACAGAAGCAAGGCTGCGCATAATTCTAACCTGGGTAAAGATATCGTTTTCAGGGGAGCAACCCGAGTTCTTGCAGCAATGATAGTAATTTTGAAAGTACCATCTGGGCTCCTCACTCTGCAGTATGCTACAGCGCCATATGCCTTTATAGAAGCATCACTAAAGCCGTGGATTTCTATAGAATCTCTAGTGGACTTTGATGTGCCCATCCATCTGTTAATGTAAAGTTCATTTACATTTTGGAGATCACATCGTATTGTAGCCCATCTTTCTGCTAGTGTTTGGTTCACAGCTTGATCCCAGTCGACCTTCTCGATCCAGAGTTCCTGAATTAAAATTTTAGCCATTACTAGGCAAGGTGCAATCCATCCAAGTGGGTCAAATAACTTTTGAATGTCGGAGAGAATGCTTCGCTTTGTGATCACGTCGTGAATAGGAGGTAAGTTTAAATTGTATTCAAACTTATCTGTTCCCAAATTCCATTGGATACCTAGTGCTTTTACTGTTCCATTAACATTCAGTTCCAGATGTGCATTGGATGATCTGTCCTTTGGATTGATTGTTTCCATGAAAGCTCCATTGTTAGATGACCATTTCTTCAGTTCAAATCCTCCTAAGTGTAGCAGATTTGTTAGATCTTGACTGAGTTGTATAGCTTCTGCTAGGGTATCTCCTCCTGACATGACGTTATCAACGTAAAAATCTTCGCGTAGTATTCTAGCGGCTTCTGGATACTTATCACCTTCATCATCAGCTAGCTGCATGAGCGTTTTTACAGCAAGATATGGTGCAGAAGTGGTTCCAAATGTCACAGTCAAGAGTCTATAATGCTTGATGTCTTCTGAAGGGTCATTTCTCCAGAGAACTCTCAGAAAATCTGTATCTTCTTTATCTGCCCAGATCATCCTATACATTTTTTGAATGTCAGCTCCAAAACAAACAGCATGTGTTCGCCATCTAATGATTAATTGTCTCAAATCATCTTGTAGCACTGGGCCTGACAGGAGCTCGTCATTAAGTGAAACACCGTTGGAGTTTTTACATGATGCGTCGAACACGACACGTGTCTTTGTTGTTTCCTTGTCATTACGTACTACTGCATGATGTGGCAAGTAAACTGATTTGTTCTGTAATTCCTCTTTCGGTACTTCTTCGATATGTTTTAACTTCTTGTAATCATTTATAACCTTCGTATATTCTTCTTTAAGTTCTCTATTTTGAATAAATCTTCTTTCTAATTGTAACAGTCTTCGTTTTGCTATTTCTAGTGAATTTCCTTCTAATGATTTGGGTTGCATTGTGTTGAAGGGTAATTTCACTACATATCTTCCATCTTTGTTTCGCTTATATGTCTTCTTGTATAAATCTTCGCATAATTGTTCCATTTGTGTTAGGCTTCTTTTCGAGTCTATTTCAACTTCCCATATAGTTTTCAGTAAATCTTCTATAATTACTTCTTGCTTCATGGCAGTCAATGATTTCTCACGCGCGTTATGTTTCAGTTTTATTCCACCCATTAAAATCCATCCCAGGTGAGTATTTTGGGCACATGGTGTACCTGGTGGACCTTTAATGAGCCCTTGTTTCAATATTGCTGCGTATTCATCTACACCCAATAACAGATCGATAGGTTCTGTAGCATGATAATTTTGATCTGCAAGTTGGATGCCTGCTAGGTGTGGCCAATGTGTCTCCTTCATGGCGCTTGAAGGCACGTTAGAGGTCAAACGCTTGGACATCACGTAGGCTTTAATCGGCAATTTGAAGGTGTCTTCCCACTGTGACCATACTTCAATTTTGACTTCATGTTTGACCCTTACTTTCATTGATTCCATGCCGGAGACGATTAGATTTACTGACGATTTTTTTAGATTAAGGATTTGAGTTGCCCTTTCGCTAAGAAAACATGCTTGAGATCCAGAGTCTATTACCGTTTTTAGAACAGTAGTGTACCCATGTTTGCTTTTCAAGATCACTACTGCCGTAGCCAATAGAGCTGTCTTCTGCTCAGAGTTATAGTGAGACGCAACCATCGTGTTGACCTTCTTCTCTTCTACATCTGGTTGGTTAGACGGCGTTGGCTGTTGTGATTCTGCTAGAGAAGTCGGCGTGTCTTTGTTCTTGGGTTTATGTAGAAGGGTGTGATGTCGTCTCTTACAGGTTCGGCAGGTCATTGGTATGCGGCATTTGAACACCGAATGACCCATCCCGAGACAGTTATAGCAGAGTTTATTGATTCTTACATGATCTCCTCGTTTGTTAATATTCATTTTATTAAACACGTTGCAGTGACTCAGTGTGTGCACATCCTTACATAGGGTACATGATTTTTGTTTCTCATTTTCGGCGGTTATTGTGTGACAAACACGTTCCTTAGTGGCTTTGGTATAAGTGGTGGGGGTAACATTCTCAAGCGTTCGGAATTTGGCTTCTAAAAATGCACTCATTTCCTTCCACGTATATAACTCTGTAGAATTTGATGAGTAAGTAGCTCCTTCCCATTCTTTATGCGACTCCGGGTCCAACTTCTGCACCAACAGAAATATAATTAAAGGATCCCAGGAATCGGTAGGCACTTTCAGATTGTTTAAACTGTGTATCACTTCGTTGGTAGTATCTAGAAGTGATTTGAGCTGTGCCGCAGATTGATTGGTACACTTCTTTTGTGTAAATAAACGTTTGAGTAGTGCATTTACTATTGTACGCCTGTTGTCATACCGACCCATCAACATGCTCCATGCCATATTATAATTAGCTGCGGTTACCTTTATAGGATTAAGTAGTGATGCCGCTTCGCCCGAGAGACTAGTTTTCAAATAATGTAATTTTTCAACATCGCTCAATTTAGTACTATTGTGAATTAATGATTCGTATAAGTCCTTATATGTGGGCCACTCCTCGTAGTTTCCGGAGAATGCTGGTAGTTGTATATGAGGTAACGTCAGCGGAGCGCGAACTTCACTACCGCTAGATGTACGAGGCGCGGTTGCAGTACTTGCAGTCAACAAATCCTTTAGGTCACCCAGTATACATAGATACAAGTCTTCGTGGAGAAAGTACTCGTCATTCACAAAATAAGGAAGCATTGCACGTTGTTCTCTCGTTGTATTCTTCAACAGGTCTTGGTGAGCTTTCTTAAAAGTTTCCCAAAATTCTTCAACAGTAGAAATGCGAGTTTGTAAATAACCGGGTTTCGATAAACGTTCCTTGGGACACTTTTTTAAGTTTATCTGAGTTTTCTTCAGTGCTGACGCGATGTCTTCCAATATAGTCAGTGCTTGATCTGCTGTGGTCGCCATATTATATTATAGAACTCCAAAATCTTGCAATAAATCACTAATAATGATGTTTCTTTACGTAATTGTGCACAAAATTACGACGATTCTAGTAATATTTGCATTAAAAAAAGTGCATCGGGCGTCGTCTTATCGCTCAGGAATGCGCTTCTTTTGTTCTCGCGGCGGCCGGTCCTACGATGCTCAGGTAGATCAATCCGGTTCGAATTCGACCATATGTTGGTGTAGTTAAGGTTTACTTTGCTTTTGGATACTGAGTCAATGAATAACAATAAATACGTCTTGTGTTTACGAGGTTTATTGGCAACTAAAATAAAAACTATCAAACATTGCCTTATAATAGGCATTGAATGCAACAAGTTGTATAATAGTTATTTTAGTTTTATTGTATTTAATATTTTTAAATTATTTCTTGACATGATTGTAAAATTAATAAAAATATTTATTTTTAGGTATGTCAAAGTACTGTACCTATATCATCAGTCATTGTCTTCTATTGACGGCACAGAAACTCTGTACTTACAGGGTTGGCAGCGCGACTGTGACTCCTCTGGTGTTACAGACGTCCATAGGTCACGGTAACCACTTTCCATCAGGTGGGCCGTGTGCTTATCTGCCAACTAAGTGGTATAAAAAAAAAACAATTAGGTGTTAATAAAAACATAATTTAATCATAATGTCACCGTACAACGATTATTAAATTTTGATTTTATGTGATTTAACCACAGACGTTACCCCGTTCCTGTTGACTGATTACTCTGATATTCGGTTCGGACAAATACAATTTAAATCAATAAAACAGTTTGATTTGCTTTTAAATAACACCTTAGTCAAGATCGTTTTGACGCTGACTGTACCTACCAAATAAAAGCATTTCGATACGTCAGTTACCTCGAGCAGAGTATTACATCTACATGATGGGCAGACTAATTCTTTATAGCTTTCAACAGAGTCACAAATAACTACGTAACAAAAAAGTTTTTAATACAAAACGAATTCCGAAAGCTCTTCAGGTGCCTTCAGCGAGCCAGCGTACTGAGCGAACTTCTCAACTCAAAGTGCTTCAAGAAAAGTGCTTAACAAGCTATAACTACTTCCAAACTCGTTTTATTACTGTTTTATTCGAGGTACGGGGTTCGATTCTTGGATGCAAATGATGGGGAAATTTTTTGAAGGGCGTCATAGTGATTTGGAAGGTGAGCAGTACATCTAGTCGAAAGGCATATAAAGCGGTTTTGACTTGCGTACTGCGAGTATACTTTATGAGGGGATTTTTACTAAGTTTTATTTGACACGATGATTTTGAAAATAATAGTGGTCCTTTTGTTGTGTTGCTAAGCTTAAGAGAACAAACAGAAAAAAAAAAATAGACATAAGACACACCACCAAAACTCAACGAAGCTCTCAGATATTGCAAAAGAATGAAATGGCCGTGGGCGTATGCCACTAACTCTAACAAAACAACACATTCTACGGATAAGTGGCATACGATGTTGGTTGCCGAAGGTGTGGTAGACAGGTAATTCCTTCCACCCCGGCCGGCCCTGAGAGTCACCACAGGGGTCAGTTTACGTACTGTACCCTTTTCTCCTTTTCATTTCATTTGTACGAGAATTCTGGTCCCTACTGTCATCTGACTTCCCACCCTGAGAGAATATTCTGCACCAGGTCTTTATTCGTTTATTATCAGTAGGTTTATTGGCAACCAAGTGAGTTCGGTTTGGACCCCAAAAGATCTTGATAGGACATCAATTTCTTTTTAATACGAGGTATAGATACTTACCTAAATAAACACCTCAACAAAGTCTAGGGAACAAGATGACCCCAATTATTTTTTTTCGTGTAAATCTTGTTTTGCAAATAACTGGCAGCAAATAAATAAAAATAGAATAAAGTAGATTACAGAGTTGTTCGAAATTTAAAAATAAATTTAAATAAGTAATGATTTTCGTATATGGAGGGAAAACTTTTAAAAGTGTTTGATTGTGCAGTTTCTCTGAGGCAAAATAAAAATTATTTTTTTTGATTGTAAATAACGTTTATTATCAATAATACGTCTTTTACGTATGGTTTGTGCATTTTTGTGACTGTAGTCATCATGTCACGTCGTCATTTAAGTCGCGAAGAGATGTTAAGGGCTGTTGGTATGCTGCAAGCTGGACGAACTCAACGCGACGTAGCGGATGCTGTCAACACCCAACCAAGCGTAATTTGCAGATTATGGGCACGCTACAGGTCTACAGGGGATGTTGCCGAACGTCACAGGGGACGAAATAGGGTTACTACCCCGCGACAAGATCGTTTCTTGCAAAATTCCGCAAGGCGGCAACCCACGATTACTGCTCGTCAGTTGGTCGCAGGCCTCCAGTCTCAGCATCAAGTGGTTATTAGCGATCAAACTGTCAGAAGAAGTCTACACGAAGCCAATCTTTATGCTCGCAGACCGCTTAGGGTTCCAGCTCTTCGACGTGGAAATCGAGGTCGTCGCTTATTGTGGGCTAACGCACATTTACAGTGGACCGACCATCAATGGGCACGGGTTCTGTTTTCCGACGAATCTTGCTTCGGTTTTCATCCTGATTCGAGAAGAGTGCGTATATGGCGAGTTTCTGGACGTCGGAGTCGTCTCCAGAATCGGCAAGAAGTTCATCCTTACCAAGGTGGAACAATCATGGAATGGGCTGGAATTCGCCTTGGTGGAAGGACCGACCTCGTTTGGATACGGGGCAATTTGAATGCAAACCAATACATTCAGGAGGTTATACACCCCATGGTAATCCCTCATCGACAGCAGTTCGGTCAAGATTTTATGTTCATGCAAGATAATGCACGGTCACACACCGCGAGGGTAGTGGTCAATGCGTTAAGCGAGCACAATATGACGACGTTGGAATGGCCTGCTCAGTCTGCCGACCTCAATCCCATAGAGCATGCCTGGGATTTGCTTGGGAGAAGAGCTTTCAGTGATTCTTTGGAAAATCTGAACACTAAAGAACAACTTTTTTTACACCTTCGCAGTGTATGGAGCCATATTCCACAGACGATGATTGACAATCTCATACTAAGTATGCCACGCCGTTGTCGAGCTGTTGCTAATGCTTTAGGAGGTCCTACAGATTATTAAAAACGTTTAAAGTACGGTTAATTACTGTATTTCTTACTACCTCGTTATTTTTGTGCCTAATCATAGAAGGTTGTAATACTCAATATTGGCACTATTCAATTCTTTCTTAAAAAAAAAAAATTTGGTATGAAAATGTTTTTATTAAAATTAAAATTAAAAACGGTATAAAAATACCCTTCTATTGATATAAAACACTCACTATTACAAGAAAGGGTTTTTAAATAAAAACTACAAATGTCCTTGTTCCCTAGACTTTGTTGATGTGTGTATAAAGAAAAAAGTTGAGCAGGATAGATTGAAGTCAAGCTAGGCAAAGCATATCTAAAACTTCAATCTATCCTGTAAATGAGACTAAAAAAATGTACAGTCGTCTTAGAGGCCGTCTTCATAAAATATCTTTCAAAATTAAGGTTAAAAGCTTTCGACGGGCACTAAACTGAGTTTGGCTTCCCTACAGCTCGGCGAAAGTGTATCAAATTGAATTTCAACCTTTTACGTTTATCGATTTTGCGAGTAAAGCTTATAAATAAAAAATACATTATGAGTTTTATGGTTGTCTATGAGTAGGATAAGATTTTACGTAACAGCTAATGTTTCTGTTCAGAAGAAAAAAAAAGTATCACTTCCTAAAATTCTTATTTTTTTTTCTTTCTTTATTTCGCACCTTTTTGTTAAGTTATCTGTCTATTCCCTCGTTTACACCTAAGCATAAAACATGTATTTGCCAAGTTGCAATATGTCACAGGCTACAGTGTGGCTATACAATGTTGGCTATAAGACAACTTGTTGGCTATACATTCTAAGCGAACGAAAAAGTTTTCATCCAGTTTTTTATAAACAAGTTTACAACTTGTTTTATAACTTGTTTCGTGGTGTAAACGAGGGGAAATAGCAATAAAAGTTGCGTTTTGTTACTGGTCAAGTGATGGCTTTTGCGAAACCATATTTGGACTTAGCAGGCATTGAACCCACGACCTCCAACATAGCAGTTTATTAAATTAATAGAATCCCCTCTAACCTAACCTAACTTCTGTTAGGTGAAGTTTCACATTTGTATTGTAATAACCAGCATTCGAACTCAAAATCTCACGATCGTAAGACTTATTCCTTAACCACTAAACTACGCCACCATTTAAGTGTATACTCGTATTTAAGTCCCCTATCAATTACAAAGAAGTTTAAAACACATGGGTGTTATAATAGCAAGTAGTTGATTCACAAGATTGTTTTGCCATTGAAATAAAAAGCCATAACACGGTACCGTTCTAACAATAAATGGCATTCAATAAGTACCCCATGGAGATATTGGGTATTATGACGGAGGTAGAACGTTACTGTATACGCTTCGAATTATTATTAATGCACGTAACTTGTGCTTTTAGTTTTTTTATACTACTTTGGTGGCAGACAAGCACACGGCCGCAGCCGGCCTGGGGGTGACAGGTAGAGCCGCCTGTCACCCTGGCAGAAGCAGGCCACGGTGGTGGCGCGCCTCCCCGTTTCCGGGGACGAGTTGGGGACTCTGTAGTCCCCACACCCGAGAAGAGGGCCAGATCGTGAGAGATGGCCCTGGGTCAGCCGGGGTGCGAGGGATATGCCTGTCAACCTCACCTTCGGCAACCAAAGTGACCCACAGGCGGCGTGCGTTTTAGTCGGTTCGAGTCCGACATAACCTCCTCCACCGGCTCCGGTGGGGAGGTATCCGTGGGGATTTTGCGCACGTAAAAAAAAAAAAAAGCACACGGCCGCACAAGTGTCTATAGACCACGGTAACCACTTCCTATCAGGTGAGTCGTGTGCTTGTCTACCACCTCAGTTATATAAAAAAGACTGTAATTGGCTTATTGATTGATTCATTACTAATTTTACTTACCGCGTGTTCGTATGTTTGTTATTCCTTCAAGTTGAAACGACTTAACATATTTCAATGAAATTAGGCTACAAGATAGCTTATATCCTGAGCTACCACTAATGCTATATTTTATTGCATTTAGTATATTAATTTTATATATTGAATACTATAAATCGAAAAAACCCTACAGAATAAGGAGTACCTCCGCCCTACAGAATACCGCGGCTATAATAACCTCGTGTTGTGTTCCCGGCGATAAGTAGGGAAGCCAGAGCACACTGGAGAGTTTTGTGCTGTCAGTGGGAACACCAAAGGCTTGTCGTGATTTTATGTTCTGCACTGACGGCACAGAAAATCTGTGTTCTTAGAGGGTCGGCAGCACGGGTGTGACCCCCCTGGTGTTACATACGTTCATAGGTTACGGTAACCACTATCCATTAGGTGGGCCGTGTGCTTGTCTGCCACCTTAGTTGTATTAAAAAAAAATATTTTTTTATTACGGTGAACTGATATTAGCATCAGTTAATTTAAATCAAATACTCACAATAGTACAAAAATAACGTTACCTACTTATTAATTAAATAAGTATTCTTTTCTATACAAATATTAGCATAAACATAACATAACATAAGCGTGAGTTTATATACCCGAAGGGGTAGGCAGAGTTGCTAGCACCCACATTACGCCAGTATTTGTTTAGGTCCCAATGTATAACAGGTGGCGAGCCTATTGCCATTAACCGGGCATTTATAAACCTGCGATAAATACACACATAATTTCGAAAGGCATCGAAAAGTCATTGGTGTGTGCCATGGTAAAACCTGGGATCGAACCCGAGACCTCGTCTCAGCAGTCCATTACCCATGCCACTAGGCTACCGCGGTTTTATACAAATACTTACACCGACACTGAAGCGTATAAAGTTACATTCTATAGATCTCTGACTGTCGTTAGGATAATTTCTTGTAACAGTAAATATCGCCAGGGGGCGCCATCGCCGCCCTCGCGGATTTATCGCCGGGGATGGTCCGGGTAATGTTAAACGAACGAACGTAAGATAAGAGGGTATAGTTCTAGGCCATTTATTTTTGATCCGTTTGTTGAAATTGGGCTGGATAAATGGTCAGATGATTTGTGCTCAGAAATTATTGAATGAATGATCTACAATTTTTTAAATATATTTTTTACACAACTTAGTGGCAGACAAGCACTTGACTTGACACTTGATGAAATGAATTATAACTTAGTACATACATACATACATATAATAACGCCTTTATCCCCGAAAGGGCTAGGCAGAGGTGACTTAACACCCACATTTCACCAATCATTAAATTCGGTCCCACGTAATAGGGGGTGAGCCTATTGCCGTCTTCCGAACCATATTTGTGACTCGAGACACGCATCCGAGGCTGAGTCTGGGCTGTATATATTTTTCTGATGTTAAACAGCCCTATCCCTTAGTCGCCTTGTACGACACCTCATTTTTATGTTGTGTTCTGAAGCATCACGGACTCGTTTTGCGTGGCGGCGGAGCCACTAGCGGCGCGATCTGAAAACCAGCGCTTCGCATACCCTGGTGTGCGGCATTCATGCTGAGATGGTGGCCCATTTGGGTGCGCACGATGTGCAGTGAGTGTTTACTCGTTGTGTTGCCTAACTGTGTTTATATAAACACCTCAACAAAGTCTAGGGAACAAGATGACCCCAATTATTTTTTTTCGTGTAAATCTTGTTTTGCAAATAACTGGCAGCAAATAAATAAAAATAGAATAAAGTAGATTACAGAGTTGTTCAAAATTTAAAAATAAATTTAAATAAGTAATGATTTTCGAATATGGAGGGAAAACTTTTAAAAGTGTTTGATTGTGCAGTTTCTCTGAGGCAAAATAAAAATTATTTTTTTTGATTGTAAATAACGTTTATTATCAATAATACGTCTTTTACGTATGGTTTGTGCATTTTTATGACTGTAGTCATCATGTCACGTCGTCATTTAAGTCGCGAAGAGATGTTAAGGGCTGTTGGTATGCTGCAAGCTGGACGAACTCAACGCGACGTAGCGGATGCTGTCAACACCCAACCAAGCGTAATTTGCAGATTATGGGCACGCTACAGGTCTACAGGGGATGTTGCCGAACGTCACAGGGGACGAAATAGGGTTACTACCCCGCGACAAGATCGTTTCTTGCAAAATTCCGCAAGGCGGCAACCCACGATTACTGCTCGTCAGTTGGTCGCAGGCCTCCAGTCTCAGCATCAAGTGGTTATTAGCGATCAAACTGTCAGAACAAGACTACACGAAGCCAATCTTTATGCTCGCAGACCGCTTAGGGTTCCAGCTCTTCGACGTGGAAATCGAGGTCGTCGCTTATTGTGGGCTAACGCACATTTACAGTGGACCGACCATCAATGGGCATGGGTTCTGTTTTCCGACGAATCTTGCTTCGGTTTTCATCCTGATTCGAGAAGAGTGCGTATATGGCGAGTTCCTGGAACGTCGGAGTCGTCTCCAGAATCCGCAAGAAGTTCATCCTTACCAAGGTGGAACAATCATGGTATGGGCTGGAATTCGCCTTGGTGGAAGGACCGACCTCGTTTGGATACGGGGCAATTTGAATGCAAACCAATACATTCAGGAGGTTATACACCCCATGGTAATCCCTCATCGACAGCAGTTCGGTCAAGATTTTATGTTCATGCAAGATAATGCACGGTCACACACCACGAGGGTAGCGGTCAATGCGTTAAGCGAGCACAATATGACGACGTTGGAATGGCCTCCTCAGTCTGCCGACCTCAATCCCATAGAGCATGCCTGGGATTTGCTTGGGAGAAGAGCTTTCAGTGATTCTTTGGAAAATCTGAACACTGAAGAACAACTTTTTTTACACCTTCGCAGTGTATGGAGCCATATTCCACAGACGATGATTGACAATCTCATACTAAGTATGCCACGCCGTTGTCGAGCTGTTGCTAATGCTTTAGGAGGTCCTACAGATTATTAAAAACGTTTAAAGTACGGTTAATTACTGTATTTCTTACTACCTCGTTATTTTTGTGCCTAATCATAGAAGGTTGTAATACTCAATATTGGCACTATTCAATTCTTTCTTAAAAAAAAAAATTGGTATGATAATGTTTTTATTTAAATTTAAATTAAAAACGGTATAAAAATACCCTTCTATTGATATAAAACACTCACTATTACAAGAAAGGGTTTTTAAATAAAAACTAGAAATGTCCTTGTTCCCTAGACTTTGTTGATGTGTGTATTTGTCGGACTCTCTGTACGTTGTGTGTTCTTAAATAAATGCTTTTTCTTTCTTTCTTTTTTTCTTTTATGGGAAGAGATGAGGTGGACCAAATTCTACTCTGCCGGGAACCACGCGGCTTATATAAGGTATAAGCATACTGCTATAACTTAGTGTACACCGCAAACTACCCTGATTACTGGCAGTATAGTCCATACACTGGTTGTCTGGAAGAGATCGCAGACCGCGATAAGACCGCCCATTGTACTACTTATTGTACTATCTGACGTGTATGTATCTATCGTATGTATCTTATGTTTGGTATGCAATAAAGAGTATTTATCTTATCTTATCTAAAGAATTATAAAATACTAGCTGACCCGGCGAACTTTGTACCGCCATATTTCTTTCCACTCACGTTTTTTGTATCAACTTTAGTGGCAGACAAACACACGGCCCACTTGATCGAAAGTGATTACCGTGAACTGTGAATGTGTGCAACACCAGAGGAGTCACATCCGTGCTACCGACGACCCTTTAAGAACTGAGAATTTCTGTGCCGTCGGTGCAGAAGACACAATCAGGACAAGCCTTTAGTCTTCCACAGCACAAATACGCTCTGTAGCTCTGGCTACCCTACTCACCGCCGGGAACACAATACGAAGTTATTATAGCAGTGGTATTCTGTAGGGTGGAGGTACTTCCCCAGTCGGACTGCTCAGTTGGGACGAGAATACCGTCGTCGTATATTATAAATGCGAAAGTAACTGTCTGTTTGTCTGTTATACTTTCCCGTCCAAACAACTGAACCGTTTTAAAAGAAAAATAATCTAGTTCTAATATAGTTCGCTGAGTTTCTTGCTGGTATCTTCTCAGTAGAACTAACCTACCGAACCAGCGAAAGAATCATTTTTCAATGGTTTATTTGTACGTTTTTTAATATTTTTATATTATTTCTTGACATACCCAATTGTAAAATTTTGACGTTCATATGTGCTCTTTGTGTGCCTAAACTGAATAAATGAAATTGATTATTTGATTGATTCTTTGATAAACTTGATACTGGAGCAGATTAGACCTTGAGAAATGATATAGGCTATGTTTGGTTGCGATAACCACGGCACGGTTCACGACCGTGGGCACGGTCGCAGCACCCAGGGGGGCGGAGTCGCGTAAAACAACTAGTATCATTATAACTACAGTAACATCTTTGCATATTATAGGTTATATATAAAATTGCCGTTTTTTTGAAGAAATTGGAGGATACCCAATTTTCAGTATTAACACTTTTGCATTTATTTTAGGAAAGATAAATCCAAATTTTATGTTTTTTTGTGTATGAATGAGACAACGTTAAGCTATCAAACAGCAACTTTTATTTTTAAAGATCGTATTTATAAATATTTATAAATATTCCGATCGACATGATGACTGCATTCTCCCTGGTGGTAAGCTGCGGTGCAGCTCATAATTATGTAGATAGATATATATGACTAGCTGACCCTCCCCAGCTTCGCCCGGGGTATATTTTGAAGCTTCATATCCCTTTGAGCCCGTATGTTTTAGTCTTCAAAATATGTATGAAAAATTGCCGGATTTGTTAACATTTATTATCATCGCTCCGCTCCCTTAAGTAGTAGCGTGATGATATATAGCCTAAAACCTTCCTCGATAAATGGACTACCCAACACAGGAAGAATCATTCAAATCGGACCAGTCGTTCCAGAGATTAGCGCGTTCAAACAAACAAACAAACAAACTCTGCAGCTTTATAATAGATAAATATAAATATATAATATAAATATATATATGATTTACAAAAAAAGCACCCAAGTGTGTTTTATTCGCATTCTAGAACCCATAAAAATCTAAATAAGGTAGGTCTTTGGGTCAAGGTGATACTGTGTAATAACTTCCTGCAATATTTATTTATTTAATACCTACCTATGCAAAACTAAATTATATTTTCCTACACGGTTATAACATAAAAAGAAATTAAAAGCGTTTCGTTGCTGTAGAATATTTATTTTTTTATTTCTTTATTTGTCAACGATTATTTATAAACACGATTGTAGAATGCAAAGTAGGTGTCAGTTTGCAGGGGGTGAGCTGGCTCCCCTCAGTAAGTAATCTTATTCATTACCCACCCCTCTTGCTGGTAATTAGTCTGCGTTTGCACTTATTACCTTTAAAATATTACGCCTGTTTCATTTAGAATCCTTGTTTGTTAATTTATGACTTGGGACCACCTGCAACGAAGTGAAATCTCACCAGGAGTATCATTCTGAGTGACATCGAGTTTCAAACGTATTCGTATCTTGAGAAGACTTTCATCCTATAACCTTTATGCAGGTGAACTTCAAAATACTCCCAAGCGCCTCTGAGTCAGCTGACGGAAGCATTTAATACCATAAATATGGACTTGGAACGTGTATGTGAATGGAGCTATAACTATAGACTTCAGGTAAATCCGGCAAAGGTGCAGGCGAATGTTTTTTTTATACCACTTAGGTGGCAGACAAGCGCACGGCCCACCTGATGAAAAGTGGTTACCGTGGCCTATGGACGTGTGTAAGTAACACCAGAGAAGCCACACTCGCGCTGCCGACCCTGTAAGCATAGAGTTTTTGTGCCGTCAGTGTAGAGGACAAAGCAGGACAAGCCTTTAGTCATCCCACTGACAGCACAAATTCTCCAGTGAGCTCTGGTTACCCTACTTACCGCTGGGAACACAACACGAAGTTATTATAACAGCGATATTCTGTAGGGCGGAGGTACTTCTCCAGCTGGAGTGCTCAATTGGGCGGAAATACCGCAAAGCTGATGAACTGACTGGGGCTGTGGCTGCCATCAACAATGATCTTGACAACATCCATACTTGGGCCCAATCCTTTGGACTGCTGGTAAACCCAAAAAAATCTCAAGCACTTATTGTTGGTGGTAGATACATGCTCCGCCTCTTGGATCATGATTCTCTTCCTCCAGTAATGTTTGATTCAGTGGCCATTGATTACTCAAAAAGTGCAAAAAATTTAGGCGTGCACATCGACTCCATGCTTGCCTGGGATGTTCACATCGCGGAGGTAAGCAAGAGGGTATACTGTTCATTTCAATCCCTCAAGCGTCTCCAGAAACTCCTACCTCTTCAGACTAAAATTACTCTTGCACAATCTCTTCTACTCTCGGTTTTAGACTACGCTGATGTCTGCTCTCTAGATGCATCGGAGGAACTGCTGAACAAACTTGAGCGTCTGCAAAATTTAGGAATCCGCTTTGTGTTTGGCCTTCGCAAATACGACCATGTCACGCAATATCGCAAAAGACTGAACTGGCTCCCTATTCGACAGCGCCGTAACCTTCACATCCTAACTCTTTTCTATACCATACTTCATAATCCTAATGCTCCAACTTATTTGCGGGAACGATTTGAGTATCTTGTACCCAGGGGCAAACCCTGTCGTCTTTCTTCCTCTCTTCTGCTTCGCACACCTGCACACACTTCTTGCTGCTACGATGGATCGTTCACGGTGCAGGCTGTGCGTCTTTGGAACGCACTACCTCATACCATTCGCGGTAGTAATACCCTGGACGTCTTTAGGAGAAGAACAAGGGAACATTTCCTATCACAGTAATGTAGTTTGAATATATTTATGTGTCTATATGTATGTATTGTGTTTATGTATGTGTGTTTATTTGTATGTATGTATGTAGGTGTAATATGTATGCTGTGTATGTATGTTTATGTGTATATATATGTACCTGTTTAGGTACCCTTCTTTTATCTGAAAATTAATGTACACTTCACGTCCCTTTATTACTTTAACTGCTTCTCTGCTACTCAAAGGTTTGCTGGTAGAGAACTCATACTGAGTTAAGCTCGCCTTTGTACATATTTCTGATATATTTATTTTGTGTTTGACCTCTGTACTGATTGTGTGCAATAAAGAATTAAGAATTAAGTACCTCCGTCCTATAGAATACCGCGGCCATAATAACTTCTTGTTGTGTTCCCAGCGGTAAATAGGGTAGCCAAAGCTCACTAAAGAGTTTGTGCTGTCAGTGGGAAGACTAAAGGCTTGCTCTGCTTTGTCTTCTACGCTGACGGCACAAAACCTCTGTACTTACAGGGTCGGCAGCGCTAGTGTCACTCTTCTGGTGTCGATAGGCCACGGTAACCACTTCCCATCCAGTGGGCCGTGTGCTTGTCTGCAACCTAAGTGGTATAAAAAAAGACAGAGAAAAAGAGAGAACTAGAGCAACATAAATATGACGGCTTTTACAAACGTGCGTATTTACGAATTGGTTTGTCACTCAAAATAAGGGGCTAGAATAAAATCACTAATCCAGATTTATATTATTGGGCTGTTGGAATTTATAAACAATTTGTTTTCTAAGGATTTTGGTAATTTAGAACGGCAAAAGTTAAGATTCAGATTAGCTTTTATAGCTACATAATCTAAAAAGTAGACAATCTCAATGTATTAGATACTGCCAGTGGGACGTCGTTGTTCACAGAACGGGTGATAAACCCATTTTTTACTATATTTCTAACAATACATACATACATATAATCACGCCTTTATGCCCGGTTAGGCAGAGGTGCAACACCCACATTTCACCAATCATTGAATTCCGTCTCACGTAATAGGGGGTGAGCCTATTGCTGGGCACTATTGTTCACTCAAGCTATGCATCTGAGACTGAGTCTGAGCTGTATATATCTGTCCGATGTGAAACAGCCCTATCGCTTAGTCGCCTTGTACGACAACGCATGGGAATAGATGGGGTGATCCAAATTCTACTCTGTCGGGAACCACGCGAATTCTAACAAATGCACTGATGGACCAAAACACTATTTCATTTCGTAATATCGTCCACCCTTTTTCATAAACCGTCGCCGTATAAATATTCTAGTGTATGTTCGCGGTCTGCGTATCATTACGCAACTTATGAAATATTAAATTTTGATGTCGTAAGTTGCCATCGTAAAATGCATTCTTCCCTAAAATGCTGCTCAAATTTAGGGTAATTTCTACACCGGATCGTACTGTACAGTGGGCGACTGTTGCTGTAGTGAAATTGCTGAACACTAACAAGTATACAATATGATATCAACATTTAAATAGATCAATCAGCAATTAAAGTTGATGTACAATATAGTCGTACTAAAATCTGTATTAGTATTATAAAGCTATAGAATTGGAATGTTTGGTTGAATGCACCATTCTCAGAAAATACTGGTTCGATTTGATAAATTTTCTTATTGTGTTGAATAATTTGTTTATTGAATAAGGTTATAGGCTATATATCATCACGCTACTATACAAGGGAGCGGAGCAGTAATAATAAATGTCAACAAATCCGACAGATATCCATACATTATTTATATAATGTATAAAGAAAATTATACATCTTTTATAAATTTTCAACACTCTAATTTATTTCTTCAACACAAGTTCCATCATCAGCTCGACCTTTACCAAACGGACATTCATCAGCGGTGAAGAAGTTAAGAGTACTGGCTATATTTTTAACGTTTTCTGGTACTAAGATGGTCGTCTGATTGATATATTCACTTTCTATTTTCATATCATTATCTATCAATAAAACATTAGTACCGTTGGCTTGATCTTGAATATTACTCTTCACATTGGATGCTGCAGTTTGATTCTTATTATCATTTAACTCTGTCAGTTTTATGTTGAACAGTTCTTCAGGTTTTGATCCATTAATTACTTCCGTACCTGGATTTTCTATATCGTATCTATTGTTTTTATTTATGCTTAGATTTTCTATATCCTTATTCTTGTGGTTCCAATATCTTCTACAACATCTGCACTTAAATAGCTTTTTTAACCTTGGCTTTTTATCTAAACTGTTCATATCAAATCCGATAACTTTGTTTAACATCATTTTAACAACAGTATCAGCAATATATGTAGTTACATTGTTTATAATACTTGAGTTTTCTTTATTTTCGATGTAATTTCCATCGTTTGAGGCGAGAATCACCCCACATTCAACACTTATAGAGCAGATCACAATAATTGAAATAAACTTATTCATTATAACGCTTCTACATAAATGTCTGATAGTATGCAACTGATATGACAATGGACGGAATGGGACAGAACATTTATATTATTAGTTACAATATTGTCATAACAAGATCGAATGTCTTAAAAATACAAAGTAATTTCAATGACGGTGTACAGATAATGTTTGATAATTTTAATATCTTCTTAAGTGGTTATAATATTTTTTTTTACGTGCGCAAAGTCCCCACGGATACCTCCCAACCGGAACTGGTGGAAGAGGTTATGCCGGACTCGAACCGACTAAAACGCACGCCACCTGTGGGTCGTTTTGGTTGCCGAAGGTGAGGTTGACAGGCATATCACTCGCACCCCGGCGGATCCAGGGCCATCTATCACGATCTGGCCCTCTTCTCGGGTGTGGGGACTACAGAGTCCCCAACTCGTCCCCAGAAACGCCAGGGTGACAGGCGGCTCCACCTGTGACCCCCAGGCCTGCGCTCATGGAGGGCGGAGGTCGTTCATCGACCTCCGACGCTCGAGTTACCTTCGTACACGGGCAGCTTGGTTTGCGATCCTTCGTCGAAGTGGTTATACTTACATTGGGAATAAAATATAAACGTATGTAATATGTAAAATTAAAGAAATATGGGTACTTTTTTTTTTAACTGCGCAAAATTCCCACGGATACCTACCCACCGGAGCCGATGGAGGAGGTTATATCGGACTCGAACCGACTAAAACGCACGCCGACCGAGGGTCGTTTTGGATGCCGAAGGTGAGGTTGACAGGCATATCCCTCGCACCCCGGCCGACCCAGGGCCATCTCTCACGATCTAGCCCTCTTCTCGGGTGTGGGGACTACAGAGAAAAAAATGACTCGGAAAGGGGGAGGCGCGCCATGCGCGTCGCCACCGCGGCCTGCTTCTACCAGAGTGACAGGCGGCTCCACCTGTAACCCCCAGGCCTGCGCTCATGGGGGACGGAGGTCGTTCATCGACCTCTGACGCCCGAGTTACCTTCGTATGCGGGCAGCTTGGCTTGTGATCCTTCGTCGCACCCGCAGCCGCTCCCGCCCCGCCTCCTCCTTCACGAGCATTACTTACTCGCAGAAGGAGGCGCCGGCCGCCCACGCATCCGCGCAGCGGACCATCGCCGCGAGCAAGGTGGAGAGCGTGAGAGCTCTCACTCCCAGGGCCGCCACAAGCTCCCGTCTCGGCGTGTCCCACGCCGGACACTCGGTGAGCGTGTGCGGCCCTGAGTCCTCGCTCGCGTCGCAGTGATGGCACTCGGACGTTGGCTCTTTCTCCATCCGACGCAGATACTTCCCGAAGCACCCGTGCTCGGTGATCATCTGCGTCAGACGGTACGAGAGGCTGCTGTGTGGTCTCTCTAGCCACTCCCCCATGATGGGTCTTACCGCCGCTACTACAGCGCGCCCTGTGCCTGTTCGCCCAAGTCGTAGCACCCATTCCGCCACCATTTTCCTGTGGAGCCGAGATGTCACGGCCCGAATTTCTTCGTGCTCGGGATCGTGACCCCGCTCCCGCGCCGCCTTTCGGAACCGGTGTAACGCCGAAAGGGATCTCGCTTCCAGGATCCATGGTGGCGATCCGGCGAGGATACTCGCCGCGTTGAATAATATCGTGCGGTACCCCCTTATGATGCGATACGCCAACTTCTGCTGCGGACGCTGTAGTAGGGGCATGTGCCGATCATTCAGGGTGTCCGCCCACACGGGACACCCGTACAGGACCTAGGACCACACGACACCCGCGTAGAAACTCCTGCAGGAGTCCTCCAGGCCCCTCAGGTTGGGCAGTAGCCGCACCAGAGCGTTGACTGTGCCCACCATTTGGGGCCCAGACTTCGGAAGTGCTTCCCGAAGTCCCACCGGCCGTCGAGCACGAGCCCCAGATATTTCATCTGGGGCTTAATGCCGATTAGAGTGCCTTCCACTGTGAGACTGGAACCAGGTGGCGTGCGCCGAGGTCCATGAAAGAACATGGCCTCGGATTTATGCAGAGCCACCTCAAGGCCCAGCCGCCGGATTCGTTCCACGACTTGAGCAACTGCGGTTGTGGCCCTCTGGGTCGCTTCGCGGTATGTGGCCCCGCTCGCCGTCACTAGCGTGTCGTCCGCATAGAACGGGACGGCGGCGCCGTCCGCGAGCTTACCGCAAAGCACCCAGTCGTATCCGATGTTCCACAGGAGCGGCCTAAGAACCGATCCCTGTAGAACACCGAACGACATCTTACGCCGACTGACGCCGGTTGCACTTGGGTAGATGACGGCTCTCTCCGTCAGGTACGCCCCGACTATGCGGCGGAGGTAGAGAGGCACACCGTGGTACACGAGTGCCTCCCTGATGCAACTCCAGGGCAAGGTGTTGAATAAGAATAAGAATAAGGACAAGGACACCGCCAACGTCACCTCACCCCGGGCGACTGCCTCCTCCGCCAAAGTCCTCACGCGCATGATGGCATCAACAGTGGACCGCCACCGGCGGAAGCCGTATTGATCATCCGCCAGGTCCGGCCCCCTACCAGAGAGGTGCTCGACGAGGCGCTTCGCAATAACTCTTTCAATGAGCTTGCCCACCTCGTCGAGCAACACAATGGGCCGGTAGCCGGATGGTTCGTCCGCCGGGCGACCCTTCTTTCGGATGAGGACCAGTTTCCCCGTCTTCCACATCTTTGGAAACTGGCCCCGCTCCAAGCATGCGCTGAGGAACCCTCTCAGTCGGAGTTCGAGACCGTCTTCTCCCAGAGCTAGGACCCACGCGCGGCCTGGAATGCCGTCGGGTCCCGGGGTGGTGCTCTTCTTGGCTCTAAGCCTTCGCACCGCCAGCTCCAGTTCTACCCAAGTAACCTCGGGGACTTCGTCGTCAACTACCACACTGGGCGCCACAGGCGACTGAGGTGGCGGAGTCATCTGCGGCGGAACGTGTTCCGCTCGCGCCGGGAACAGGGACTCGACCACTCCACCGAGCAGAGCTGGCTGGAGAACCTGGCTAGAAATATGGGTACTTCAATGTATCTTCAGGTATCTATCACTAAGTCATGGCAATGCATATTAAATATTTTATCCGAATTTTAAAATTTACTAGCCTTACGCCCGCGGTGCCACTCGCAAAATGGACATCTTAATGTAATAAAAAAGAGTTATACTTTTATTCATCTTTTATTTTCTTCTGATTCTCTAAGTACTTATTATTATACTACTTTTCTAATAGTTATACGCTTTGTAAACATGTTCTGCAATCTCTTCGGCTTCTCTTGGGCTAACATCACCTCCTAAGCATCCTTCTTGTCAACTTTAGCTTCCTCAACTGGTTTCTCTGTTGCCTTAGGGGTTGTAGCTTCTGTGACTTTTACCTCGTCAGATTTAGGTGTTTCTGCAACTTCAGGAGCACTGGTTGGTTTTGGAGTATCTGGTTTCTTCTCTTCATCTACTTTATCGTTTTCTGGTACTTTCGGTTTTTCTGTCGTAGCTGCCTCTGGAGTTTTGGAATCATCTTTGTTCTTAATTAAATCAGGTACAATTATATTGCCTAGACCATCCACAAGAGCGGTATTGGCGTCCTGAAGAGTTTTAACCACGTCACCTACCACTTTTTTATTATTTTCATCACTTTTTGGGCCTAAAAGGTCCACGAGACCACATTGCGAATTTGCAACACATAATAAAATTATCGCGATGTAGGTTTTCATTATGACACACGTCTGTACGAATGCCTTAATTAAGTAATTGTGCATAAGAGTCCTCTAAGTTATCTTTATAGGGTCAAAAGCTATTTGGCTAGATTTAGGACACAGTGATAATGTATAATTAACTATTAGGTTTGGAAAGGATTGTAACAATATAAGTTTTGTTTTATGAATTAATTTTATTTATTTTTAGTAATATTGAAATTAAATCTTAAATGCATATTAACACATACATATGGATATATATAAATATATATATATATATATATATATATATATATATATATATATATATATATATATATATATATATATATATATATATTTTTCCATAATTTATATTTTATTTGAAAGTTGTTTATGTTCATTTTTTTTATGTCAGAATGACAAATTTATTTCACAAATTAATTTTACAATCATGTCAACAAATTATATATAAATATATTAAATACAATAAAACTAAAATAACTATTATACAACTTATAACTAAGAACAATTAAAATTGCGTCGTGGAATTCCTCCGCATCGCATGCCTCTTGTGGTAGCGTTCCCAGAAGACTGGCAGCATTGCCACGTTGTATGGCAATGCTTATTCTCTGTAAATATTTATTTATACTTCCTTTAAGCAATTCCCATCATCAGCTCTACTAAATCCAGTGGGGCATTCATCTCCTCTAAAGAAATGCCTAGAATGAATTGATACTTCTCGTCTTCCATCAGTACCTGCGAAGTTTTTATCATCATCATCATCATTGATTTTTTGTCTATAAGCTTTTTTTTTATACAGCTTAGGTGGCAGACAAGCACACGGCCCAACTGATGGAATGTGGTTACCGTGGCCTACGAACTTGTGTAACACCAGTGGATCATATCCGTGCTGCCGATCCTGTAAGAACAGAGATTTTATGTGCCCTTAATGCGGAACACAAAATCAGGACAAGCCTTTGGTCTTCCCACTGACAGCACAAAAACTCTCCAGTGAGCTCTGGCTACCCTACTCACCACCAGGAACATAACACGAGGTTATTATAGCCGTGGTATTCTGTAGGGTGGAGGTACTTCCCCAGTTGGACTGCTCAATTCCGACGGGTATACCGTCGTGTCCTACCGCCTACATAAATTTTTAGATTATTAGCACTAATGGTTATTAGTTCTATCCGAGGAAACTCTTTTTGTGAGGAAGAAACTTCTTACTTTCCTGAAAATTGGTGCTGGATATTATCCCGGTGATGATACTTTATGAATTCAGAACGTACAGAAACTTATTTTTTCACACAAACTACAATTAGGTTAACAAACACTAGTACTACTTTATTCTATCAATCAACTGGAGTTAATTCTATACATACATACATACAATCACGCCTTTATCCCTGGAGGGTTAGGCAGAGGTCAATTGACACCCATGTTTTATCAATAATTGTATTCGGTCCCACGTAATACGGGGTGAGCCTATTGGTGTATTCCGGGCACTATGACACTATTGACTCGAGCCATGCATCTTAGGCTAAATCTGATGTTAGACAGCCCTAACCCTTAATCGCCTTGTTCGACAGCGTATGGCAAGAGATGGGGTAGCCCTAATGCTACTCTGCCGGAAGTCACACGGCAATTGTTCTATTCTACTCTTTATATCCAATTTCATTGAAATCGGTCCAGCTATTGTTACACTCTCATAAAAACGCACGTTTCCACATTTATTATGATACTGTGATATAGTTCTCACTCTTCCTTCTCAAGTATAAATATATATATATAAATATATTTTTTATACCATTTAGTTGGCAGACAAGCACACGGCCCACCTGATGGAAAGTGGTTACCGTGACCTATGGACGTCTGTTACACCAGAGGAGTCACAGTCGCGCTGAAAACCCTGTAAGTACAGAGTTTCTGTACCGTCAGTAGAAGACAAAGCAGGACAAGCCTTTAGTCTTCCAACTGACAGTACAAATTACTATTCACCGCTGGGAACACAACACGAAGTTATTATAGCCGCGGTATTCTGTAGGGCGGAGGTACTTCCCCAGTTGGACTGCTCAATCGGGCGGAAATACCGCAGTAATATTTTTTGCATTTAATTTATTTACCTGAACTATAATTTACAGCTTGTAAACTATCAAATTGATTAACCAGAACAGTGTGATTCGGATTCTGTTTCTTTTCATTATTTTCACTAGCATCAGATAAAGTGTTTTCACATTGACTATTTGTAACAAGAATAATTAGGAATAAAGTTAGAAAGTGCATTGTAGCACAGAAATGTGTATAACTAGGTATTTGTGTCGGTTAAAGATTGATAATACCCTTATACTTATCTAAATAAGTTCAAATGGTCAGAGTAGAGATGGAATAATATGATCAACTTAGTTATTAGGTAACGTTAAATAAGTAATTTATTATATTATCATCGTTTATCAAAAGAATTATTATTTCGCCGCGTGGTTCCCGGTAGAGTAGAATTTGGACCACCCCATCTCTGCCCATGCGGTGTCGTACAAGGCGACTAAGGGATACGGCTGTTTAACATCAGACAGATATATACAGCCCAGACTCAGCCTCAGATGCATGGCTTGAGTCAACAACTTTTGAGGAGGACACGGCGGTATTTCCGCCCAATTGAGCAGTCCGACTGGGGAAGTACCTCCGCCCTACAGATTACCGCGGTTATAATAACTTCATGTTGTGTTCCCAGTGGTGAGTACAAGGACAAGCGTTTAGTCTTCCCAATAACAGCTCCAACTCTTCAATGAGTTATGGGTACCCTACTCACCGCTGGTTACACAACACGAAGTTATTATGGCCGCGGTCTTCTGTAGGGTGAAGGTACTTCCCCAGTCGGACTGCTCAATTGGACGGCAATACTGTCGTGTCCTACCTTTCTCCGTTATTGGTGTTCAGCAACCATTGTCCATGACATTCATCTCTGGCAATGCAAGGACAATCTTCAATCTAGCGTAATTCGTTCAGATTATTACGAAAGTATCAAAATTGTAGTCAGGGTATATTCATTTTGGAAGCATTCACAAAACTTCGCCTTTAGTTGTCGAACACAACAGAAGCGTTTACTAAATAATTCTACTTACATATTAATTCGTTGTGCCGTAATTTTGGGGAATTCTATGGATTTTCTATAATTGACGACCTCCGTGGCGTAGTGGTAGAGCATTCGACTGCTATGCAGGGGGTGCGGGTTCGATTCCCGCTCAGTGCAAATATTTGTATGCATGAATATGTATATTTGCATTGGTCTGGGTGTTTCTATGTATAATATGTATGTATTTACAAATAAAAGTATATAAGTAAGTTTATCCGCATTCTAGATTCCATAACACAAGCTAGTATGCTTACCATGGGTCTAGATTGCGTTGTGTAGAATGTCGTGAAATATATTTATTTTATTTTATCAATTAATATCTTGTATTCGTATTGTACAGTCAGGATTAGAACATTCTTGACTTCAAAGTCTCTAAATGATCTTTATGCTAAAGATTAAAAGCAAATCAAACTGTTTTATTGATTTCAATTGTATTAATGTCCGAATTAAAGGTGGATAAATATGAAAGGATTAAATCCTTGTGTTTCTGCTGAGTTTTAGGATGAAATACAGTTTAATTCAATGTAAACAAAACCTGCATCTTGGAGTTCAAAGCCCGGATACTTCTATTATTTT
Source organism: Eilema griseolum (assembly GCA_963662185.1). NCBI lineage: Eukaryota > Metazoa > Arthropoda > Insecta > Lepidoptera > Erebidae > Eilema > Eilema griseolum. The sequence continues at coordinate 3,285,898 of OY759254.1, forward strand.
TCATAATTTGATTAGTTTTGATTTTAATCGACTCCCGTCTAATACCCCAATCGTAGTCGCCCGCCACTCTCCGCGACGAACGGATCGTTTTTAACCTCTTTCCGAGTGAAAAAATTCTTTTGAGTGGGATATCCTGCACTTACAACCTCGCGAGTAGTATCAAAAGTTGCGTCTCGGCGGCCCCCATCCGTTGGCGTATCGCATGTCAAGGGGACGACCACGGTTCCGGAGTTATTACGCGTTGAACGGTGGTTTGAAGGTTGCTCACCACGTGCTTTTCCAGTTTTTCCTGTGTTAACCGAAGAAAACTGCACGGATTTTACCGAAACGAGTGTCGTCGGCTGCGGGCAGCGGAGCCCCACCCTCTGCGCTGGTCAGTTTTTCCCGGAAGGCGCTGGTTTCTCCGGGAAAACGAGAAAAACAAGCACCACGTGGGCACGTGGTACCAGATCCGGCAGCCGTAGAGCGCTGAATTTTTGCTGAGAGGAGGACATCGCTGGTAGCAACGTTTTGGCGGTAAAAGAAAAATTTTTCATCCACCAGGAAATTATATCTAGCAGTTAGAAAACACCAACTTTGCACACCTATAGCGGCGGAACCGGAGCAGTTAGCGAAAATCCGCTACTGCTATCCTTTGCGCGCTCGCTCGTTCTTCGTGCTCACAACTTTCTAGAATTTTCAGACTATCCGTGTAACTGTGATAATCGAAAAACTGATTTTCCAGTTTTTCGTGAATATTTTCCGGGAAATCTTTGAAAACTATTCTGTTCATACTTATTTAGATAGAGCCTATTTTTCTCTTAATTGTAAGATTTTTTGTATATTTTTGCGACGAACCAGCTCGGAGATAGCGATTTTTAAACATTTTCTCTAAATTAATTAAAAAGGGGTAGATTTTCCTTATCTTTAGCGTCGGGGTAGGGTTTAGACAAGCTTTTTACACTTGTTTAAGCCCAAACTCGCCCTTTCTAGCGTTGGAAATAAGGAAAATCGTAATTTCCGTCATTTCACACAGGACCCGCACGAAGTTTGCTTTTGAGTTTTCTCCGGACTGGGTCATCCTATTGCAAAAATTTTTTCTTTGCGGGACGTGCTCGGGGGCGAAAATTAATTTTAAGGTCATTTTGTGCGTTTCTGAGACTTTTTCTCAGATAACGCCTTTGGAAGTCGGAGTGGACAGAGGACGTCGCGCCAAACCCAGATATCAAATTTGAGCCTTCTGCGGCCAACCGTTTAGGAGCTACAAGTAGTCAAAGTTTGACCTTGAACAGCCGCGGCCATTTTGAAAATCTTCCAAGGCCTGTAGCTCCGAGACCGGGGGTCGTAGGAGGACCGGGTTTGGACTGGGGACGTCAGCGAAGGGTTATCTACCTCGCGCCGCACTTTGTTGGAAAATTCCGGGAAATTTTTTCCGGAAAATTATCAAAATTTTCCTCCTGTGTTTGACACAATAGTGTCATAGAGGACGTCGGGCCAATCAGTCAGAAATTTTTCTGGGCTCGCTGGTGTATCGGAATCCGGAGATATACGAGTTCAAAGTCGGACTAAGCCGCCATCTTGGAAAACTTTGGAGTCGTATATCTCGGGAACTAGTGGTCGTAGCGACCTCTGGTTTTCTCTGGGGGGCTCGGCATCCTCTATTAAATCCGGCTGGTGTGGTGGGGGGTGGACCCCACAAATTTGGGGGGTCACTTTTGGGGGCAACCCCTTTGGACCCCAAGGTCGGATCGGGGTATAGATCTTGCCGGGGCCTTTTCGGGGAGCCCTCGCTCGGGTGGATCGGACTGCTGGTTCTCGGGATATCGGGGTTTGAAATTTCGTGCGGATAACGCACGAAAACTTTTGAGCCCTGCTATCTCCGAACCCTTGGACCCAGGACCCCCGAGTTTGGGCTCGTTGTTGAGGGCTCGGGGAGCTCTATCAGCTCGCTCTAGCGGGGAGGCTCTACATAGAGTTCCGCAAAAAAATTGACTGCAGAAGCCGACTCCAACGGTGCGTAAAGCTTAAATCTCTGCAGGACCTTTATCTTCTGGGTCGAGACGACCTTCTGTAACTTAAGGGCCAAAAAGCCTGACATAGAGACGGTCGCTATTGCGACCTATCGCATATTTTAGATTAGCGTTAATATAGTTTAAGGTAGATTAAGACTTGTGTCCTATTGACACTTTAAAGGACGGGTAGCTGTGCTACAGAGACAGGTAGAGAGAACTCTACCTTAATTATTTCTAAATTTAACGTAAATACAGACTTGTATTTAGTGAGCACTATTCCCACCAAGGGTTGTTATTGGTTATATAATTGTATTCGGATCGCATCGGGCCTTGCATACACACAGTACACGTACAAACACGCACACATTGTCAACCACTCCCCAGGTCACATACACAATCGCATACACGGAACATTTACACACCACAGCACACTACACTGCACACACACTACTTTGCATCTTGGGGACGCTGTCTCGGCCAGACGCCCGACGCTGCAGCGAACCGTGGGCCTGAACTGGAACAAACTACCCGGCTCTGAAATACACAATATAAATTTATCTTATTTTAGCTTATAACAGTCTCTTTTAAAATTGACATTAATTTTTACACATTTTTATATTTTTATTTTTATTTTACTTTATTAATCTTACTTGTGAACGCGCACCTCTGGCGGAATGGCGATGGCCAGAACTCCAATCAACATGCCAGGACCCTCCAATGCGAGGAGAGCTCCATCATCCTCTGTCGAGAAAGAGGTGGTGGACACAAGCCCAGTAGGGTTGGTCAGGGATAGCGTAAGCAAATTAGAGACCCCCGTGACGGGCCATCGGGCAAAGGATACCAGGGTGGGACCTCTTGCCCCGAAACTAAAAAGAGGGACGGTAAATCTGACCCCGTCACCAGAATCAGCAAAGAGGGGCCGGTACGAGAGCGCAATGCGTAATTGCAAGATCATCAAAGACCAGCTTACCATATCCGGCAACCTGAAAAGGGAAATCAGGGCCAAAATTGAGGAGATGACTACTGGGATACAAAAATATATTAGAGAGTATGAGGATGAACTGAAAGGTCAGTCAAGACGAGGAACTGGGACGCCGGAGAAACCAGCCTCCGCACCCACAACCTCGCCGGTATGCAGCAAGGAAATCCTTGAAAAGATTGCGGAGAATGAAAAACTAATAAGAGAGAATGGAAGAGTGATGAATGAACTTAAGGAAAGAATGGAGAAACAGGATGAAAGAGAGAAAGAAAGGGAAAGAAAGGGGATGACAACCTATGCGGGTGTAGTGGCGGGCCGCCCCGGAGCACAGCCTGCGGAGCGGGCGACTCTGCACTCCGTGGTTGTTACATCCAAGGATGAAAACGAAACGAGTGAACAGGTGATGGAAAAACTAAGAAAGGTAGCGAATGAGGACGAAGGATGGGTGACGATCGAAAGAGTGAGAAAGGCAAAAGACAGGAAAGTAATAATAGGATATAGAACGGAAGAGGAACGGAAGAGGGCACAAGGACGACTCGAGGCTAAAATAAAAAACCTCGCCGTCGAGCAAATCCAAAATAAGGATCCGCTCCTCATCCTGTATAGCGTCCTTAAGATCCACAAGGACGAAGATCTGCTCCGGATTTTGAGATCCCGGAACCATAACGTGTTCCGCGATCTAACCCCGGAGCAGATACGTATGGCAGTGCTATACAGGAAGACGGCCAGAAACCCCCACACCTGCCATGTGGTACTTAGGGTTTCCCCAGAGGTATGGACTCGAGCCCTAGACAGGGGGAGGCTGCACGTAGACCTGCAACCCATTAGGGTTGCAGATCAATCTCCCATAGTGCAGTGCTCCCGGTGCCTAGGGTATGGACACACTAGGAAGACCTGCACCGGTACGGCATCTAGGTGTAGTCACTGCGGTGGGCTCCATCTGAGAGCCGAATGCCCAGACTACGCTGCCGGTGCAGAGCCCACATGCTGCAACTGCCAGAGGGAGAGGCTAGGCGGCGTGGGCCATAGTGTGTATAGCGACTTGTGCCCTGTGCGACAGAGATGGGATGAGATAGCGAGGACCACCACTCAGTACCGGTGCTAACGTTGTCCCGGGGAACACGACCCCATACAGAGTGCTACAGGCGAACCTCAAGAAGAAGAAGCTGGCAATCGACGACTTCATACTCGAAGCCTCGAGGCGAAAAGCCGCGGTCGCTCTAATCCAAGAGCCCTACGTAGGCAACTCGGCAAGGATGAAGTCATATCAGGGCGTCAGGGTCTTCCAGAACACTGGGCAAGGAGGAGGGACTGTGAAGGCGGCCATTGCCGTCTTCGATCCAACACTGGATGTCGTGCAGTACCCGCAACTCACCACTGATAACATCGCAGTGGTGGGGATCCGGACCAGTGCCTGGACGATCACGCTGGTGTGCTTCTACTTTGAACCAAGGCCAGCACCACTGGGGCCCTACTTAGAGCGCCTTAAAGAGGTGAGGAGAAGCCTAGGTTCCCAGCTTGTTGTTTTTGGGGGAGATGCCAACGCAAAGAGCACCTGGTGGGGTCACATGTTCGAAGACAGCAGAGGCGAGTTACTGAGAGGGGTCCTCGCTGAGATGGACCTCCATGTCCTGAACAGTGGAAATACTCCGACTTTCGACACTGTGAGAAATGGAAAGAGGTACTGCAGCTTCGTCGACATCACGGCATGCACGAGCAACGCGCTCGCCTGGGTCGGCGCTTGGAAGGTTGATACAAGCCTAGCTGCGAGCTCAGACCACAACGGCATAGTGTTCAACCTCAACCTGGCGAAAGCCAGAGGTACAAATATCAAACGCACGACGCGTATCTACAACACCCGCAAGGCCGACTGGGATGCTTTCAAAGCTAACATGGGTCGGCTGCTCTCGGATATTGCGATAGACGAAACAGAGCACCACACCCAGATGGATACCGTAGTCGAAGCATACACGAGAGCGGTCGAGTCCGCGTGCAGGGAGAGCATCCCAGTTAAAAAACCGGTGGGGTTGATCGCTGCGCCGTGGTGGTCGGAAAAACTCGCTGAATTGCGAAAGGTAATGATCACCTACAAGCGCCGCATCAGGAACGCAGCGCCCGTTCGTAGGGCGTTTGTGATAGCGCAGTACCTGGAAAGAAAGGAGACGTATGAAAGTGAGGTAAAGAAGGCACAGGTCGAGAGCTGGAAGACTTTCTGCGGAAAGCAGGACAGGGAGGGCCTCTGGGAAGGCATCTATCGAGTGATAGGAAGGGCCACAGTAAGGGAGGAGGATACTCTGCTCGCCGCCAATGGCTCATTCCTGGACGCGAAGGGTTCGGCTGAGTTACTCGCCCAGACCTTCTACCCGGGAGACCGGGAGGGCGAGGACAACGAGGGACATCGAAGAGTACGAGAAAAGGCGAGAAATTTGGACGGTGATTCGGGTCATCATGATGATGACCCACCTTTTACGGTGGGCGAACTCTTCGATGCCCTTCGGAAATTTAACCCTAAAAAGGCTCCGGGGGCGGATGGCTTCACCGCCGATATCTGCACCCACGCCATAGGGGCCGACCCCTTATTCTTCCTGAAGCTTCTGAATCGGTGCCTTCACCACGGCTACTTTCCTAAAATATGGAAGGAGGCCGTGGTGGTGGCACTGAGGAAGCCGGGGAGGGAGTCGTACACCGTCCCCAAATCGTACAGGCCTATTGGTTTACTGCCCGTTTTGGGGAAGGTGTACGAGAGAATGTTGGTAGCTCGTCTCAACTTTTATTTACTACCAAAAATTAGCCCCCGCCAGTATGGCTTTATGCCACAGAAAGGCACCGAAGACGCCCTCTATGACCTTTTGAGTCACATAAGGGCTAAACTTGATGAAAAGAGGATAGTCCTTATGGTGTCGTTGGACATAGAGGGCGCCTTCGATAGCGCATGGTGGCCTGCCATCAAGGTGAGACTGGCGGAGGAACAGTGTCCGGCGAATTTGAGACGAGTTATCAGCAGTTACCTTAGGGACAGGGAGGTAAGGGTAAGGTATGCGGGCGAGGAGTGTAGACGCTCCACGGAGAAGGGGTGCGTCCAGGGCTCAATTGGCGGACCCTTGCTGTGGAACTTGTTGTTGGATCCCTTGCTGCACCAGCTGGAAAACGGGTTGGTTCATGTCCAGGCTTTCGCGGACGACATAGTGCTGGTGTTTGATGGGGACAGCGCCCTGGAGATCGAGGGACAAGCCAATGCCTCTCTCGAGCATGTGCGGGAGTGGGGCATCCGAACGAAGCTGAAATTCGCACCGCACAAAACCTGTGCGATGGTTATCACGCGGAGGCTGAAGTACGATGTCCCGCGCCTCAGCATGGGCGGGATAGACATTGGACTGTCCGAACACATAAAAATCCTGGGGCTAACCATAGACCACAAACTCAGTTTCAACACCCACGTCTCACAAGTATGTAAGAAGGCGATTGGAATTTACCACAAACTAGCGAGGATGGCCCGGATCAGCTGGGGACTTCATCCCGAGGTGATCCGGACCATCTACAACGCGGCTGTGGAGCCGACGGTGCTGTACGCGGCCAGCAGTTGGTGCGCGGCAGTGGATAGACTTGGGATACGGAAGCAGTTGAACGTGGTGCAGCGCGGGTTCGCCCAAAAACTTTGCAAGAGCTACCGGACGGTCTCTCTGCACTCGGGGCTGATCCTGGCTGGAATGCTCCCTCTGGACCTCAGAGTTCGCGAGGTGGCCTCGTTGTACGAGGCCAAGAGAGGGGTGTCCCAGTCATGGTTGGGGGACAGAGAGATCGAACGGATGACTCCAGCAGTTGAGGCGCCTCACCCCGCGGAGCATGTGCGCCTGGAGTTCACCAGTCTGGTAGACGAGGATCAACTTCAGCGCACCAATAACATCGAGGTGCGCATTTTCACGGACGGGAGCAAGATTGAGGGTCGCGTCGGCGCCGCGTTATCCATTTGGAATAACGGGGCCGAAACTAAGACCCTCAAACTTGCTCTCTCGCCGCACTGCACCGTCTATCAGGCCGAGCTCCTGGCCATTAGCAAAGCGACCAGTGAGGTCCTCAGACGCGGCGCGGCCACGTTTGGCGTTCTCAGCGACAGCAGAGCCGCACTCATGACAGTTATAAACCATCGCGCCCTCCACCCGCTGGCGGTTGAAGCCAGACAGAACATCAGGCGGGGCTTGGCCCAGGGCAAGGAGATCTCCTTATTCTGGGTCAAGGCCCACGTAGGGTTGGAGGGCAACGAGCGAGCCGACTTGCTCGCAAAAGAGGCGGCTCTGCGGTCGAAGGTAGCGCCACACTATAGTCTGTGCCCCGTTTCGTTCGTGAAGCGAGGTCTACGCCAGATCTCGCTTGGCGAATGGAACGAACGGTACAAGTCGGGTGAAACTGCTTCCGTGACCAAGCTCTTTTTCCCATGCGCGGTGGCGGCTTACAGCATCGTCCGCAAGATGGGAGTCGCTAGTACAACGACTCAGTTGCTAACGGGGCATGGTGGGTTCTCCGAATACTTGACCCGTTTCAAGTGCAAGGAGAACCCATCATGCGCCTGCGAACCGGGGGTAGATGAGACAGTCGTACACCTCGTTGTGGACTGCCCGATCCACGCGAGGGATCGTTTTAATTTGGAACAGGTCATAAAAATTAAAATTATAACCAAAAACTTGCCAATATTGCTCACCAAAGAATACAGAAAAAGCTTTTTAGAATACTGTAATAAAATAATTAGAATAGTAAATAAAAGAAATAGCTGATAAGGTCGCCACCAGTGTATATTTATATATAAATATCCCAGGGTGGTGACGATGATAAGATAAACTATAGGCTAAGAAGCCACAATTGTTAGTATTAAGTTCAGAAGCTGGTTGGAATTGGATGATAGTTTTTTGTTTTTTGTTTAAATTTAAGTAGAAATAAGACCACATATGTACAATAGTAAATAGGATAAGTTTGTAAACATAGTTAATAAGAGTTAAGAAAAGAAAAATAAAGTATAAATATTTATAGATACACACCCACCCCCCTCCACCTGTCCCCGAAGTATGAAAGGTATAGCGTGAAAGTACGAGAGGTATATAAGCGAGAACTGGTATGTTACAAGAGGACTGGAATGGAAGCGAGAAAACCAAAGGAGAGAGTATATTATGTATGAGTATCAAACCTTGAGTGGGTTTTTAGTAAAAAAGCAGTCGAAAGACTAGGGTACACACCGCATTGTTTAGAGTAGGCTCTGGCGACTTACCCTGTATACAGCCAAGAGGTGTTAGTATAAAAAAAAAAAAAAAAAAAAAAAAAAAAAAAAAAAAAAAAAAAAAAAAAAAAATAATACCCCAATCGTGGAGGAAACCCTCCGTCAGAGTTTCATCCGTCAAGAATAATAAATCTACAACTTTCTGCACAACGCTATCTAGACCCATGGTAAGCATAGTTTAACTAGCTTGTGTTTTGGAACCTAGAATACGGATAAACATACTTAAATACTTTTTTTAGTAAACATACATATTATACATAGAAACACCCAGACCAATGCAAATATACATATTCATGCATACAAATATTTGCACTGAGCGGGGATCGAACAGTTTATGTTTAGGTCTCAATGTAATAGGTGGCGAGCCTATTGCCATTAACCGGGTACTTATAAACCTGCGATAAATACACACATAACTTCAAAAAGCATCGAAAAGTCATTGGTGTGTGCCATGGTAAAACCTGGAATCGAACCCGAGACTCATCTCAGCAGTCCATTACCCATACCACTAGGCTACCGCGGGTATTAGTTATATATACATTTCACGTTCAAGAGATTGTCAAAAAGTTACAACTCAGCATAATGTTGGGTTTACACACAACGCTGGGTTTACCCAGTACTGCATTATTATGTATAAACTAAACTATCTGTGATGAGTTCTAAGAACAGATCAAGTCGGAATTGAAAGCATTATCTTTAAATGCTGATCGCGTTTGTTTCTCCGTAGGAGAGGCGGTTCCCAAGAAAACTTGTGAGGGTCACGGGGCTGGCGGCTAAGATGTGACTCATAATGGCTGGGGACTCGGTGGTCCCCACACCCGAGGAAGGCCAGTTCGAGAAAGATGGCCCTGGGTCGGCCGGGGTGTGAGGGATATGCCTGTCATCCTCTGTTCGTCAACCAAAAACGTCCTACAGACGCCGTGCGTTTTAGCCGGTTCGAATCCGACATAACCTCTCCCAGCCCAACCTCTCTGGTATCAGTGGGGAATTTTCGCACGTAAAAAATACTACAGCATGGTTACCGGCAGGTTAAATTTGGACCACCCCATTTCTTCCCATGTGGTATCGTACAAGGCGACTAAGGGATAGGGCTGTTTTAACACCAGACAGATATATACAGCCCAGACTCAGCCTTAGATGCGGGTCTCGAGTCAACTATAGTGTCCGATATATGGCAATAGGCTCACCACCTATTACGTGGGACCGAATACAGTTATTGGTGAAATGTGGGTGTTAATGCACCTATGTCTAACCCTCCGGGGATAAAGGCGTGATTTTATGTATGTATGTATGTACATTTTACCAATCATTGTATTCAGTTCCACATAATAGGAGCGAACTTATTGCCGTGTTCCGGGCACTACTGTTGCGTCATACCATGCACTTGAGTCTGTGTCTATCACAGCCATGGAGTACCTACCATGATATATCTACCATGCTAAGTGTTCTGATGAGATCTTCCAACTAATCCCACCCTCTCCTTTCCTACATAGGACAACACGTGCAGGGCTTAGATGTCATCCTCACATTGTGCAGAATATACGAGTAAGACCCAACGGAGACTCTTCTTTATGCCCGCTGAGTTTCTTGCCGGGGTCTCCTCAGGTAGGGGCCGCGTTTCTAACCGGTGTGGTCCATTTACTAAACTGATATTCATGTTCCTTTTTTGTTGACGTTTTGTAAGTGCCGATATAATGGTCTATACAGAATAAATGATTTTTGACTTTAACTTTGACTTTGCCGCACCACCAAGACCTGGAATTCATTACCAGCTCACGTGTCCATCTCACGTCTTCTTCCTACAGTCCCTGATGAGGCCACCAAGCTGAGTGCCACCATTGTAACATTACTTAGTGTCTGTAATGGTGACCCTCTTTCCTGAGACTTTGCCTTTAGCTTACTATCATTTAGTGTAGTCAAGTTGGCGTGTTTATAGATTAAAAAAAAACGCCCTATTCTTAGTTAGCTTGTATGATAAGTCATGAGAAGAGATAGGATGGCCCCCAAATTCTACTCTTCCGGGAGCCAGAGGAGGAAAAGTATCTGGTACCAATAAGTCAAGGCTAATTTTTAAATTGCTCGCTCATGTAATGTTTCAATATTTTTACATTCACGTATTCAATTTCGTTTGAAAGCCTAAGAATGTCAGCATTAATGCTCGTAACGGAAATAAAATTACAGACGTATTAATAAAAGTACCGGAGTCCAGGTATACTAGACGTGCCATAAGAATTGAGAATAAAGTTTGCAGTAAAGTTATAGCAAAGACAAATTTTGAGTCTAAAGTCGGTAACCCTAAAAATTAAAATATTGAGGCAAAAAACAATTAAAAATTTTCACTATCGAATATTTTCTAAAATTTGAGTAATGATTTTGGTGTAACCATAAGCTAGGTACACGTGGACGCCGCGTGGCGCTGCAGTTGGTTTCGCTTCAGTGTGAAAAATGTTAACATCTTTTAAGTACCTACAACCAGTCGCAAAACGGTCAACTCGGTAAAAACTTTATTCTCTAACCATTATGGAATGTAAGGAGGTAAGGAACTCCGATAGAGTTGTCCCGCTAGCCATAATAAAGCGGGCTCACCGTTTAAGGTGGGAGGCAATCCCGCACCTTCATTTAGAAAAAGGCACACGCGACACACATCCTTCTACGACCATTTCTGACATACTTTGAGCTAGAGCTACTGGCAGCAGTTCCCCTCATCCTTAGGAAAGGACTGCACTGCCTGTTCTACTAATCTACCAATCGTAACTACCGTCTTTATGATTATTCTTCTGCCTCAATTAAAAATAAAGAGTGTGAAGAAGTGTGTTTTTTCAAAATGTAGTCTTTTTCAAAATGCATTCAGATAAAGTTGAAATAAAAATTGATTGATGAACTAAAAGAACTAAATTACTTCTTAAGTGAAGGAAACACAATACACACAAATAAATATATTTAAATCATAAATAAAAAAAATCATAGTCATTATCAAATGAGCTCACAAAATTCGTTTATTTTCGACTTCCAATTTCCTGAACATCGAGAGTTAAAGTTCTCTGACGCACTCATATTGCCCTCATTGAACGGTCGAGGAATTTAGATGATTAGCAGTTTTATACTGAAATTGGTTTGTTACACTTGCATGAAATAAATCCTTAGTTAAGAAACGTCATGACGGACTTTGACATTTTAATGTGGACAAATTACAAAGACGCTATACATCCAAATTCCTCAACAAATCATTTAATGAATAGCCTTTATCATCATCTGTCTATCATTGGCCTAAGTATTTTTGGTCACCAAGACAACAATTTTCTTCTGTAGTCCTTCTCTCATTGCTATGTTGTCTTTCACGCAATCCATTTTTAGAGTTAATTGGTCTTACACTATCACTTAGAATAATCAATATAAGTTTGTATTGTATCAAACTTTTATTGTTTATACTTCTGGTATACAAGTATTATCGTCTCCTCTCAAAGATCCTGTGGGACATTCATCTCCTTTCAGTCCTTGCCTTGGTCCAACACTGCCGCAACCATCAACTTTGTCACACTGTTCTGCCCTTGCTGTGTTCTCTTCAGGATTGACATTGTTATCTATTTTTTTCTCAGGTTCATTATTAACATTGGCGTCAATGGTGTTAAAATCAATATTGACTACTTTAACGCCATCTATTTCCTCGTTATCTAAAGCTTCACAATTGAAGTTCACAATGTATAAAATAACAATCACAAGAAACGTCTTCATTTTGAAATCGTGTTGAATAAATTGTAACTAAAAAAATTTTGAGCATTATCTTTCTGAGATTAAAGGTCATTTGGGTAAAATTGGAACATAAGCATACAAATAACATATTATAATGATATTTATGTGATATACCGCAGTAGCCTAGTTGTATGGGTAATGGACTGCTGAGACGAGGTCTCGGGTTCGATCCCAGGTTTTACCATGGCACACACCAATGTCTTTTCGATGCTTTCCGAAGTTATGTGTTTTTTTTTTTTATACCACTTAGTTGGCAGACAAGCACACGGCCCACCTGATGGAAAGTAGTTACCGTGGCCTTTTTTTTTTTTTTTTTTTTACGTGCGCAAAATCCCCACGGATACCTCCCCACCGGAGCCGGTGGAGGAGGTTATGTCGGACTCGAACCGACTAAAACGCACGCCGCCTGTGGGTCGTTTAGTTACCGTGGCCTATCGACGTCTGTAACTCTGGTGTTACAGACGTCCATAGGCCACGGAGTCACAGTCGCGCTGCCAACCTTGTAAGTACAGAGTTTCTGTGCCGTCAGTAAAAGACAAAGCAGGTCAAGCCTTTAGTCTTCCCACTGACAGCACAAATTCTCCAGTGAGCTCTGGCTACCCTACTCACCGCTGGGAACACAACACGAAGTTATTTTAACCGCGGTACTCTGTAGGGCGGAGGTACTTCCCCAGTCGGACTGCTCAATCGGGCGGAAATACCGCCGTGTCCTACTTCCAATAATAATATGTGTGTATTAATCGCAGGTTGTTAAGTGCCCAGTTAATGGCAATAGGCTCGTCACCTATTACATTGGGACCTAAACATAAACTGGCGAAAAGTGGGTGTAAGCATCTCTGCCTACCCCTTCGGAGATATAGGCGTGAGTTTATGTTAGTTATGTTATTTATGTGAGTACCGTAAACTAAATAACAACACATTGATAATAATTGTCGGTACTTTCTTCCGAAGTGGAATTGCTAGTCATTCGCCAGTTTCTTACATTTTCCTACTGCTCTTGAAAAATTAATGTTTAGAATTGTCCCGCAGTTATTTCTATAGCAAGGAACGGAAGGAAGGAAGCTTTTATGTGTAGTAAACGCTTGCAACACCAGAGATAGGACACGGCGGTATTTCCGCCCAATTGAGCAGTCCGACTGGGGAAGTGCCTCCGCCCTACAAAATACCGCAGCTATAATAATTACGTGTTATGGTCCCGGCGGTGAGTAGGGTAGCCAGAGCTCACAGCGGAATTTGTGCTGTCAGTGGGAAGACTAAAGGCTTGACCTACTTTGTCTTCTACACTGATGGCACAGAAACTCTGTACTTACAGGGTTGGCAGCGCAACTGTGAATCCTCTGGTGTTACAAACGTCTATAGGCCACGGTAACCACTTTCCATCAGGTGGGCCGTGTGCTTATCTGCCACCTTAGTGGAATAAAAAAAAAGAAATTATTTGGCCGTTGCTACCGGCAAGAGGTTAGAGACAAGAGAATAACACAGGAAAGACTTTGAAAATAACTTTAAAGAATAAAGGTTACTAAAAAGTAAATGAGTATCGTGATAATGTAAATGCGTGGTCAACATAAGACTCTTGGTTTCTCGCACAAAATAAATTGTAAAGTAAAGCAAATTTAAAAAAGAAAGATAATCTAGTCTAATATAGTTCTCTGAGTTTCTTGTTGGTATGGTATGGTGTAGTATGGTTGGTATGGTTGAGGAGGTAGGACACGGCGGTATTTCCGCCCAATTGAGCAGTCCGACTGGGGAAATACCTCCGCCCTACAGAATACCGGGGTTATAATAACTTCGTTTTGTGTTCCCGGCGGTGAGTAGGGTAGCCAGAGCTCACTGGAGAGTTTTTGTGCTGTCAGTGGGATGACCAAAAGCTTGTCCTGCTTTGTCCTCGTCCTCTACACTGACGGCACAAAATCTCTGTTCTTACAGGGTCGGCAGCACGGATGTGACTCCACTGGTGTTACACACGTTCATAGGTCATGGTAACCACTTTCCATCACGTGGGCCGTGTGCTTGTCTGCCACCTAAGTTTGCTACGTTTAACTAAAGCAAATTTATAAAAGAAAGATAATCTAATTCTAATATAGTTCTCTGAGTTTCTTGTTGGTAGCTTCTCAGTAGAGCTAAGCTACCGAACCTGCGAAATAATCATTTTCCAACGGTTTATTTTTACACTGTTTAAAATGTGGTTCATAATTACCCCACTATACTCTATCCACATCATTGACACCGTTTCTTATGATAGCCTGAAGAGATAAAGGGTCACCTTGGACATCTTCTTCTCCATATATATGTAAAATTATTTGCATTTACATTAATTAATTTTTAGATGTGTTACATAATTTGGTTATCATGGTTAGATAGTAAATACTTTTATTGGTTTGATGAATCTGAATTACGAGGTTTAACCAAATTAAGGGGCTCTGCCTCAAGGTCAGATAGCAGTCGTTTCATGGAAAGTCTCTGTTTAAAGAGGGAAGATTGACTATTGTGTATCTATATAATCATGAATTGAATTGGTAATAGAGGGTGCTTTTGAATCATCTCGTGTCTTGAATGTACTGTCTGTTACTTATATGGAGCCAGGTATAAGGATCTTCATTGTCTTGGATCGTGGGCCACCAGCCAGCTGATAAAAGCAACGATATACATGCCTACGCGTGTTCGGCGCTCATTATCAATTCAATTGTTTATATTATTACTAGCTGATACTGGGGAAGTCCCAGGGAATGTTATCGTCTTGGGACTCGCATCGAAATTAATCAGGAGTGAATTGGAGGAGTTAAGTATAGATATTAAAGATTTCACAATCAGCCAACCACCAAAAGGGGAAAATGGAGAAGGAAAGGTGGGTCAGGACGAGTTGCTACTTGTTGCGGAGGTAAAGTAAGATACCATAGTTGGGTAATCAGTTTAATTTACCGACTCTTATTGATGAGCAGCGTGGTTCTCGGCAGAGTAGAATTTGGACCACCCCATCTCTTCCTATGCGGTGTCGTACAAGGCGACTTAGGGATAGGGTTGTTTAACATCAGACAGATATATAGAGCCCAGACTCAGCCTCAGATGCGTGGGTGGAGTCAATAATAGTGCCCGGAATACAGCAATAGGCTCACCCCCTATTACGGGGGACCTTTAATGATTAGTGAAATGTATGTGTTATTGATTATTACATTCTAATAACTGGATCTTATATACTAAGAAACTACGAAGAAAGACAAAGAGAAAGTAATTATAATTAGGTCATTATTAATCTGTCGGCGGCCTCTGTGGCGTAGCGGTAGAGCGGTCGACTGTTAAGCAGGAGGCGTGGGTTCGATTCCCGCTCAGTGCAAATATTTGAATTTTTTTTTATTATATAGGACGTGTCAATTAGATTTCGCCTCGCCTGATGAAGCTGAACGCAAAGTGTCAGAAAAGAGAGTCACCATTACCTACATATACAATGTGACAATGGTGACACTTAGATTGACGGTTTCATCATATGTTTTTTCACGCTCTGCTTAAATGACCCGGGACTGTAAGAAGAAGGAAACACGTGGTCTGGTAATGAATTCCAGGCCTTGATGGCGCGACAAAGGAAAGAGTCACCGAACCTCTTGGTTCTTGATATAATAATAATATGTATATTTGGTGGTCTGGGTGTTTCGATGTATTATATGTATGTGATTATAAATAAAATATCTAAGTATGTTTGTACTCAGTTTATATACCATAATATAAGCTAGTTAAACTATGTTTATGAGTCAAAATGGCGTTGTGTAGAATATTTATTTATTAATTATTATAACTATTACATGATGGTACAAATAATATAATGATACTGCTTATATAATAGAAATTTCTTCCAGGTGAGAGGAGATCATGAAAAGTAATGAGATATAAACGTGAATGATGGATGATACACATAATAACATTTCCTTAAAAATAATGTAATTTCAAAATTAAATAATAATCGTAAATATATCTATCCATCTTGAGTCCAGGAAATTGATAGGCAGCAGGCTAGGCGTTGTCATCCTTATCACGTTTTCTGTTGTCGCTTCAGGAGAGGCCACTGTGTTTACTAAAAATACACAGGTTCCATCATCAGCACGTTCTTTGTTATGTGGACAAACATCACCATCTAGAGAGCTTCTTAAAAGCAATGGATTATTTTTTCCCTGGTTTTTCATATAATTCAAAAGTTTTTGTTCATAACTTTGTCCATTGTTATTTAGTTGTTTATTATTATTTCCATATTTTATACTTTTATCTTTAGTCATTTTAGATTCTGTATTTATTGGTACGTTTAAGTTATTCAATACATAAGAGTCGTATGCAGTCATTCTTATGGCATTTTGGTTTCCAATTTGTTTGTTTTCTGTTGTGTTCTTTAGGTGTTTATATTTTGTAGCTGCACTTATAGATTGATCTATGTAATCTCTCGTTATAATCGGTTTTGGTAAACACATATGAATAGTATTAATGGCAACGAACAATAGAATCAGTTGCTTCATGTTTTCAGGTAAACTACTAAGAACTACACCTTAAAATTTCACATTTGTTTTCAAAAATTGACACGTATATATCGTTACAATTATTGGTTGAAAATGATTCTGTTTTGTAAAAAGCTTGTGACTTTATCAGCTAGAGGTCAAAACATATCTCATATTAAGTACATTTGGGTCAGCTGGGTCAATTGGGATCATTAGTTAAGCTGAGTGTCACCATTGTCACATGGTATGTGTAAGCAATGGTGACCCTCTTTTCTGAGACTTTGCCTTCAGCTTACCATTAGGCAATGCGAAGTCTAATTGACGTGTCCTATATAAAAAAACGTAAAAAGGGTTTTATTATTACTTCTGTAGCATTATTTAGAATCCTAACACTTATAGTAGATTCAGGAGGCAGGAAGGCATAATGGGACACTTTTTCTTCTTCGAGTCAATGGCTAGATCTGGCTTATGGTCTGGTATTTAAATTTTAGTGACCCAAAACTTGGCCACAGTATGCGACATGGACTGGGATTGGGCCCCGCAGTCTCAGGACTCTTGCGACCGCTCGATAAAGCCATTGCGCACGTGAAAACAATGAAATAAATAAAATCATTTATTGATACAGATACCTTTTCTACAATGGGTCCTTAGGTGTATTTACAGAAACATTTATATTGTAAATAAAGGTGACATAAATAATATTAACCCTGCTTCCTAAACTAGGGGAACCCTGTGACTTAGGAGTCAGTGTTCTGCTGTTACATCGTACACAGATGATCCTTTACTACTCATGCTGTGAATGAGAGATTTATTGTATTTAGAAAAGATAATTTAACATATTTATGGACGCATAACAATAGCCGCATGGTTCCCAGTAGAGTAGAATTTGGACCTCCACATCTCTTCCCATGCGGTGTCGTACAAGGCGACTACGGAATAGGGCTGTTTAACATCAGACATATATATATAGCCCAGGCACAGCCTCAGATGCATGGCTTGAGTCAACAATAGTGCCCGGAAGATGGCAATAGGCTCACCCCCTATTACGTGGGACCAAATACAATGAATGGTGAAATGTGGGTGTTAATTCACTTCTGTATAACCCCCAGACAACCTCAGTGGCCCGGCCGTCAGTTTCGGTTGCCATACGAAAAACTATAGCAGTAGTTACGGGTAATTGGAGCCATCAAAACTCCGACCAGTTTAACTATAACATAACATAAACTCACGCCTAAATCCCCGGAGGGGAAGGCAGGTGCTAGCACCCACATTTCGCCCGTTTATGTTTAGGTCCCAATGTAATGGGTGGCGAGCCAATTGCCACTAAACGGGCATTTATAAACCTGCGATAAATACACACATAACTTCGAAAAGCATCGCAAAGTCATTGGTGTGTGCCATAGTAAAACCTGGGGCCGAACCCGAGACTTCGTCTCAGCAGTCCATTCCACTAGGCTACCGCGGTATTTAGTAACTATAAGTTGCAGATGCCAGATGGCAGTCGTTTCACGGAAAATATCGAAGTTCAGCCGCATCTTAGTTAGACTAGAACGTCGACCCCAACTGAGTTGGGACAATCCCAACTATTATTAACTATTGGTCAGAGAATGAGGATGATGATGATGATGATGATAATAACAACTATTTTTTTTGTCATAATTACCCCACTATACTCCACATCATTAAAACTGTTTATAGAGATAAATCGAGGAGATGAAAAGGTCACTTAGATCACATTATATTTTCCTTATAACATTATCATATTAAGTTCGATATACGTTACTGTGTATTAACATTATGGGAGTGTACGAGACCCACAGAGGATAGAATATTATAATTTCCTTCTCCATGAGGAGCTCAACATTTATTAAAATAACATATCCGAAATCAACCTGCCCGGCCCAAGCTTTGTGTGTTTTGAGCTTTAGGTAGACAATTTGACTTCCCTGCATGGGCTAATTGTTTGATTGATGTACTATTTAGACTATAATCAATCCCTGAATCAATTTTACACACACAACCAGACAGTTATCGGTAGACGTATTCAAATTCACCAAATTTTAATATAGATTATTACATGTAATTAAATGTAAACAGTGCACAGATACGGCAGGCGTTAGAAAGTAGATTCTGGATCTTAAAAATGGAAGATTTAGTAGCTACAGACAAGGCAGAGATGATTAAAATTTTGAAGAAGGAAAGAAACACATAATTTATTTATTTATTAATAGACACACCAACAGTATACATATAAATCGTAGATATCGTAGAATACAAAGTATAAGTTCTGATTTACCAATTAGAGGCATGTACAGTTCATACCATAAGACAGCGTGCAGTTAAGTGCTAGTTAACAAATTAAGATTAAAAACTTATAGAGTAAGTGGACAAAGAAAATTGTTGTGATATTGACTTCACCACGTATATTAAAAGTAATTTAATTGATAACATAAAATAAAATATGCTATTATAATATACAATTACTTACAAATTTATATAAAACTATGCTAACTATACAATATATACAAAAATGGGATAGAAAAAAGAGGGAGACTGTAATTTTAGGCATCGAAAAATTCCTCCCCATCGATCTCTACTGGTACCGTGCCCAAGAGGCTGGCGGCATTACCACGCTGAATGGCGATGGCAATTCTTTGAGCGAGGTAAACGTATATTTATTTAATTATATGTAAATAGTGCACAGATATCGATGGGCAATAACGTTCCGAGTCTGATTCACACTTTGAAAGTAAGATGAGAATTACAAGTGCTTTTTTTTAATTTATTCAGTTTAGGTACATAAAATATGCTATTATAATATACGTTTACTTACAAATTTATATAAAACTATGCTAACTATGCAATATATACTAAAATGGAATAGAGAAAAAGAGGGAGCCTGTAATTTTAGGCATTGAAAAATTCCTCCCCATCGATCTCTACTGGTACCGTGCCCAAGAGGCTGAATGGCGATGCCAATTCTTTGAACGAGGTAAAGGCCAGCCTTATGGTCACGGGAAGCGTCGATTAGTCGCTTCGCTATTTCTTTGAACAGCGCGCGCGCGCTTGGTCCCCACGGACCCAACGTTTCGACTCAAAAACGACAAGACGGCTCAAAAATATAATTACCAGTTAAATTGGTATATTTGCGCCGTTTGAGAGTCTCCGCTGATGCAGTAGCAGCGCATGCGCAGTCCATCGTACTTGGAAGATGGGAAGGCGCCAGGGTGTCGACGCAAGTTGCATCCCACACCAAAGGCCTACCCATCTTCCAAGGCATCAACGACATACCGTTCGGTCTCTTACCATCGTCGCGAGCCAAGTCAACAGGTTCAAGTATAGCTGGCACGCCGGCGGTGACAAGAGCTCGACTGATAATGTCGTTAATGTTTGCATGTCGGGATATGCGGCCTGCGCTCCTGCTGCAAGACAATCCGTGATGTCCAAGGCTATCGACAGCTTCTCCACAGAGACACCGATGTGGAGAAACACATGGTGCACCCAAACGTAGGCAAGTCGCAATGCGGAAGGTCGTGTCGTCCAACATTGTTCCAATGTTAGGCGAAGGAAGTGCCTGGAGCCATACACCAGATTCCCATTCACTCACAGCCAATAGGCGAGCGCGCTCAGCAGCGCTGGTAGCTGTACTGATTAAATGTTTTTTAACACCAATACTGAGTGGCCTTTGGGAAGATGGGTTGGCGGGCATGGCGGCAGTTGGACAAGTCATTTTCCAAGCATTTACAGCTTCGGCCTTACCTGGCACATCCGAATTAATCAGTGAAGGAGATCGAATTTTCCTGACTAATTCTTCAGTGCCATAGACCGACGACAATAATGCTGGCATACTTACATCTGCAATTTTGCGAACGAGGCCCCCGAGACGAACTGGAAGGGACGCCTGAAGCCACACTCGATCGTTCAAATTTATATTTAAAATTTTGCATAGTGTCTTGCAGCACTTTATCCACTTAACCTAAAAGATCCAAAAATTAAAAAAGTTGAGTTGAACGCAGAGCATGTGTAAATTTTGGTACGAAAAGACAATGTCGAATAATGGTGAAAACTGAATGTATATTAATTTGGTACAATCACTCCGAAACAAGTAAGATTGAAATAATATTACAACATTATTTTATTGCCGTTGGTTAACATTAGTTTGCAATTCTATGTTTCTGTCTTCCATTCTAATCTGTAAATTATAATTCAAGGACACAAGTGCCGTCATCGGCCCTAGAGTATCCTGTAGGGAGTGCCCTACAGGATTGATTCAATATTTCTAAGTGGTGACGAGTGCGTCACCACTTAGAAATATTGAATCAATGGGTGGTTCTGTAGTGTATTCAATTTCAGACACTATTTCGCTATAATCGTTTTTGTCATTTTGAGACAATGTTGACACGCAAGTGCCGTTATCAGGCCTTGAATATCCTGTAGGGCACTCATCACCACTTAGGAATTTTGAATCTATATCTTCCGTCAGCATTGTTTCTGTAATTAGTTCATTCTCAGGTTTAGTTCCGTTATCAGTATCGTTTTTGATGTTTTCAGATATTATTGATACTATATCTTTATTCGGATTTTCTTCATTTCCAATTATATCAATGCTTACAATAGATTTACAATTAAAACTCGCAAAATGTAAAATAAATATTAAAATATAGGTCTTCATGTTTGAAGTGAACAAGTATTTCAAGCACTTATCTTTGAAAGAGCAAAGGTTGTGTGGGTAGATTAGGTATATAAGTATACTGCTATGTAATTTATAACAACTAAACGCGCAAGACATATAGTAATTATGTTTCTACGTAACGAAGATCTTATTCTATGAAGAACGTTAAGTCATCGGTACACGTTGGTATTGCTCGGGACCTAGGTATATCTTAAAACAAAAATGTGCTCAAAATGTGTTCTATATGCGTAGTACACATTTCTTAAATAAAGATCTATTCTATTTTATTCTATTCTATAGATTTTTACAAAACAATATGCGCGCGCTATAGCCTCTTTTGTCTAGCAATTAAGGTGGAGCTTCAGGTAGACAATTTGACTTCCCTGCGTCTGACAGTGGGATTTACTCCGAGGACTAGTGGCCGTTATTTATACAAGTGCTGTCACTTGAATGACAGTCGCTACCTTGACGGCTTTGACATCTGCCAGATGGCAGATAAGGTTAGCTTGGGCCTCGAAAACGTGGATACAACAGGTACGCTACACCTCCCGAACAGCATACTTGCGATCGATAATGAAAGGTCAGACGACATACATAAATACATCACGCCTTTATCCCCGGGGGGTTACGCAGAGGTGAATTAACTTCCACATTTCACCAACATTGTATTCGGTCCCACGTAATAGGGGTGAGTCTATTGCCGTTTTCCGAACACTATTGTTGACCCGAGCCATGCATGTGAGACTGAGACTGGGCTGTATATATCTGTCTGATGTTAAACAGCCCTATCTCTTTGTCAACTTGTACGACACAGCATGAGAAGAGATCGGGTGGTCCAAATTCTACAATGCCGGAAATCACGCTGCGGCGACAGTCTCTTCCATAATAGCCAATACACAAAATAAAAATAGTTAGTAGGAGCACAGAATAGCTAGTGGTACTATAGGAGTTAGAAAGTAGATTCTAGATCTTAAAAATGGAAGCCTTGGTAGCAACAGACAACGCCGAGATGATCAGAAGAGAATTTTAGAGAAGAAAAGAAACACATAATTCTTGTGACTTCAACACGTATATTTATTTAATTATACTAGCTGACCCGGCAAACGTTGTTTTCCCATTTAATGTTAAGGGTGGACAACCCTTATCATTTAGGGGGAATAGATGTTGTCCGATTCTCAGACCTACCCAATATGCTCACAAAATTTCATGAGAATCGGTCAAGCCGTTTTGGAAGAGTTTAACCACAAACACCGCGACACGAGAATTTTATATACACACATCAACAAAGTCTAGGGAACAAGGACATTTCTAGTTTTTATTTAAAAACCCTTTCTTGTAATAGTGAGTGTTTTATATCAATAGAAGGGTATTTTTATACCGCTTTTAATTTTAATTTTAATAAAAACATTCTCATGTCAATTTTTTTTTTAAGAAAGAATTGAATAGTGCCAATATTGAGTATTACAACCTTCTATGATTAGGCACAAAAATAACGAGGTAGTAAGAAATACAGTAATTAACCGTACTTTAAACGTTTTTAATAATCTCTAGGACCTCCTAAAGCATTAGCAACAGTTCGACAACGGCGTGGCATACTTAGTATGACATTGTCAATCATCGTCTGTGGAATATGGCTCCATACACTGCGAAGGTGTAAAAAAAGTTGTTCTTCAGTGTTCAGATTTTCCAAAGAATCACTGAAAGCTCTTCTCCCAAGCAAATCCCAGGCATGCTCTATGGGATTGAGGTCGGCAGACTGAGCAGGCTATTCCAACGTCGTAATATTGTGCTCGCTTAACGCAATGACCACTACCCTCGCGGTGTGTGACCGTGCATTATCTTGCATGAACATAAAATCTTGACCGAACTGCTGTCGATGAGGGATTACCATGGGGTGTATAACCTCCTGAATGTATTGGTTTGCATTCAAATTGCCCCGTATCCAAACGAGGTCGGTCCTTCCACCAAGGCGAATTCCAGCCCATTTCATGATTGTTCCACCTTGGTAAGGATGAACTTCTTGCGGATTCTGGAGACGGCTCCGACGTCCAGGAACTCGCCATATACGCACTCTTCTCGAATCAGGATGAAAACCGAAGCGAGATTCGTCGGAAAAGAGAACCCGTGCCCATTGATGGTCGGTCTACTGTAAATGTGCGTTAGCCCACAATAAGCGACGACCTCGATTTCCACGTCGAAGAGCTGGAACCCTAAGCGGTCTGCGAGCATGAAGATTGGCTTCGTGTAGTCTTCTCCTAACAGTTTGATCGCTAATAACCACTTGATGCTGAGACTAGAGGCCTGCGACCAACTGACGAGCAGTAATCGTGCATTGCCGCCTTGCGGAATTTTGCAAGAAACGATCTTGTCGCGGGGTAGTAACCCTATTTCGTCCCCTGTGACGTTCGGCAACATCCCCTGTAGACCTGTAGCGTGTCCATAATCTGCAAATTACACTTGGTTAGGTGTTGACAGCATCCGCTACGTCGCGTTGAGTTCGTCCAGCTTGCAGCATACCAACAGCCCTTAACATCTCTTCGCGACTTAAATGACGACGTGACATGATGACTACAGTCACAAATATGCACAAACCATACGTAAAAGATGTATTATTGATAATAAATGTTATTTACAATCAAAGAAAATAATTTTAATATTGCCTCAGAGAAACTGCACAATCAAACACTTTTAAAAGTTTTCCCTCCATATTCGAAAATCATTACTTATTTAAATTTATTTTTAAATTTCGAACAACTCTGTAATCTACTTTATTCTATTTTTATTTATTTGCTACCAGTTATTTGCAAAACAAGATTTACACGAAAAAAAAAATTGGGGTCATCTTGTTCCCTAGACTTTGTTGAGGTGTTTATAAGATTATATGTAAACAGTGCACAGATATCGATGGACAAGAACGTTCCGAGTCCGATTCACACTATGAAAGTAAGATTAAAATAATATTACAACATTATTTTATTGCCGTTGGTTAACATTAATTTGCAAATCTATGTTTCTGTCTTCCCTTCTAATCTGCAAATTATAATTCAGGGACACAAGTGCCGTCATCGGCTCTAGAATATCCTGTAGGGCACTCATCACCACTTAAAAATATTGGGTAAATAGCTGTTTCTGTACTGTATTCATTTTCAGACACTATTTCGCTATAATCGTTGTTGTCATTTTGAGACAATGTTGACACGCAAGTGCCGTTATCAGCCCTTGAGTATCCTGTAGGGCACTCATCACCAATTAGGGATTTTGAATCTATATCTTCCGTTAGCATTGTTTCTGTAATTAGTTCATTCTCAGGTTTAGTTCCGTTATCAGTATCGTTTTTTATGTTTTTAGATATTATTGATACTATATTTTTATTCTGATTTTCTTCATTTCCAATTATATCAATGGTTTCAATAGATTTACAATTAAAACTCGCAAAATGTAAAATAATATAGGTCTTCATGTTTGAAGTGAACAAGTATTTCTAGCACTTATCTTTGAAAGAGCAAAGGTTGTGTGGGTAGATTAGGGATATAAGTATACTGCCATATAATTTATAACAATTAAACATGCAACACATATAGTGATTATGTTTCTAGGAGAGAACATTAAGTCAACTATACAGGTTGGTATTGCTCGGGACCTATATCTTAGAACTAAAATGTGCTCAAAATGTGTTCTATACTCGCAGCATAGGTTTCTTGGGTGCTTTTTGAGGATATCACGGGGTGCTACGACAGGATATCACTGCAATAGAAGGAAAACTCGAAATAAAACCCTGTACCGACCCGTCTGGCCAGCGGGGAAACAGTAAGACAATGCCTCCCAATATTTGGAGAGGCCTATGTCCAGAAAGGGACTACGATGGGCTAATTGATTGATTGATGTGCTATTTAGACTATAATCATTCCCTGTACCAATTTTGACAGTTCATTTATCGGTCGACGAGTTCAAATTCACCAAAATTTAATATAGATTATTACCAAACAATATGAGCGCGCTATGGCCTCATTTGTCTCGTAATTGAGGTGGAGCTTCAGGTAGAGAATTTGACTTCCCTGCGTCTGACAGTGGCATTTAGTCCGAAGACTAGTGGCCGTTATTTATACAAGCGCTGTCGCTTGAATGACTGTCGCAACCTTGACGACTTTAACACCTGCCAGATGGCAGATAAGGTTAGCTTGGGCCTCGAAAACGTGGATATAACAGATACTACACCTCCTAAACAGCATATTTGTGATCGATGATGAAAGGTCAGACGACATACATATATACATACATATAATCACGCTTTTATTCTGTGCAAATATTTGTATGCATGAATATGTATATTTGCATTGGTCTGGGTGTTTCTATGTATAATATGTATGTATTTACAAAAAAAAAAAAAGTTTCTAAGTATGTTTATCCGCATTCTAGATTCCATAACACAAGCTAGTTAAGCTATGCTTACCATGGGTCTAGATAGCGTTGTGTAGAATGTCGTGGAATATTTATTTATTTATTTTATTTATTTATTTATTCTCCCGGGGGGTTACGCAGAAGTGAATTAACTTCCACATTTCACCAACATTGTATTCGGTCCCACGTAATAGGGGTGAGTCTATTGCCGTTTGCCGGGCACTTTTGTTGACTCGAGCCATGCATCTGAGACTGAGACTGGGCTGTATATATCTGTCCAATGTTAAACAGCCCTATCCCTTAGTCGCCTTGTACGACACCGCATGGCAAGAAATGGGGTGGCCCAAATTCTACACTGCCGGAAACCACGCTGCGGCGACAGTCTCCTCCATAATAGCCATTACACAAAATGAAAATAGTTAGTAGGAGCACAGAATAGATAATGGTACTGTGGGAGTTGGAAAGTAGATTCTAGATCTTAAAAATGGAAGCCTCGGTAGCAACAGACAACGCCAAGATGATCAGAAGAGAATTTTGGAGAAGAAAAGACACACATAATTCTTGTGATATTGAATTCAACACGTATATTTATTTAATTATATGTAAACAGTGCACAGATATCGATGGACAATAACGTTCGGAGTCCGATTCACACTATGAAAGTAAGATTGAAATAATATTACAACATTATTTTATTGCTGTTGGTTAACATTAATTTGCAATTCTATGTTTCTGTCTTCCCTTCTAATCTGCAAATTATAATTCAGGGACACAAGTACCGTCATCAGCCCTAGAGTATCCTGTAGGGCACTCATCACCACTTAAAAATATTGGGTAAATAGCTGGTACTGTAGTGTATTCATTTTCAAGCTCTGTTTCGTTGTTGTTATTATGAGACGGTGTTGACACGCAAGTACCGTTATCGGCCCTTGAGTATCCTGTAGGGCACTCATCACCACTTAGGGATTTTGAATCTATATCTTCCGTTAGCATTGTTTCTGTAATTAGTTCATTCTCAGGTTTAGTTCCGTTATCAGTATCGTTTTTGATGTTTTCAGATATTATTGATACTATATTTTTATTCTGATTTTCTTCATTCCCAATTATATCAATGAATTCAATAGATTTACAATTAAAACTCGCAAAATATAAAATAAATATCAAAATATAGGTCTTCATGTTTGAAGTGAACAAGTGCTTCAAGCACTTATCTTTGAAAGAGCAAAGGTTGTGTGGGTAGATTAGGGATATAAGTATACTGCCATATAATTTATAACAATTAAACATGCAACACATACAGTGATTATGTTACTAGGAGAGAACATTAAGTCAACTATACAGGTTGGTATTGCTCGGGACCTATAACTTAGAACTAAAATGTGCTCAAAATGTGTTATATACTCGCAGCATAGGTTTCTTGGGTGCTTTTTGAGGATATCACGGGGTGCTACGACAGGATATCACTGCAATAGAAGGAAAACTCGAAATAAAACCCTGTACCGACCCGTCTGGCCAGCGGGGAAACAGTAAGCCAATGCCTCCCAATATTTGGAGAGTCCTATGTCCAGCAAGGGACTGCGATGGGCTAATTGATTGATTGATGTGCTATTTAGACTATAATCATTCCCTGTACCAATTTTGACAGTTCATTTATCGGTCGACGAGTTCAAATTCACAGAAATTTAATATAGATTATTACCAAACAATATGCTCGCGCTATGGGCTCGTTTGTCTCGCAATTGAGGTGGAGCTTCAGGTAGAGAATTTAACTTCCCTGCGTCTGACAGTGGCATTTAGTCCGAGGACTAGTGGCCGTTATTTATACAAGTGCTGTCGCTTGAATGACTGTCGCAACCTTGACGACTTTAACACCTGCCAGATGGCAGATAAGGTTAGCTTGGTCCTCGAAAGCGTGGATATAACAGATACTACACCTCCTAAACAGCATACTTGCGATCGATGATGAAAGGTCAGACGACATACATATATACATACATATAATCACGCTTTTATTCCCCCGGGGGGTTACGCAGAAGTGAATTAACTTCCACATTTCACCAACATTGTATTCGGTCCCACGTAATAGGGGTGAGTCTATTGCCGTTTGCCGGGCACTTTTGTTGACTCGAGCCATGCATCTGAGACTGAGACTGGGTTGTATATATCTGTCCAATGTTAAACAGCCCTATCCCTTAGTCGCCTTGTACGACACCGCATGGGAAGAAATGGGGTGGCCCAAATTCTACACTGCCGGAAACCACGCTGCGGCGACAGTCTCTTCCATAATAGCCATTACACAAAATGAAAAAAGTAGGAGCACAGAATAGATAATGGTACTGTGGGAGTTGGAAAGTAGATTCTAGATCTTAAAAATGGAAGCCTCGGTAGCAACAGACAACGCCAAGATGATCAGAAGAGAATTTTGGAGAAGAAAAGACACACATAATTCTTGTGATATGGACTTCAACACGTATATTTATTTAATTATATGTAAACAGTGCACAGATATCGATGGACAATAACGTACAGAGTCCGATTCACACTATGAAAGTAAAATTGAAATAATATTACAACATTATTTTATTGCCGTTGGTTAACATTAATTTGCAATTCTATGTTTCTGTCTTCCCTTCTAATCTGCAAATTATAATTCAGGGACACAAGTACCGTCATCAGCCCTAGAGTATCCTGTAGGGCACTCATCACCACTTATAGCTGGTTCTGTAGTGTATTCATTGTCAAGCTCTGTTTCATTGTTGTTATTTTGAGACGGTGTTGACACGCAAGTACCGTTATCGGCCCTTGAGTATCCTGTAGGGCACTCATTACCACTAAGGGATTTTGAATCTATATCTTCCGTCAGCATTGTTTCTATAATTAGTTCATTCTCAGGTTTAGTTCCGCTATCAGTATCGTTTTTGATGTTTTCAGATATTATTGATACTATATTTTTGTTCTGATTTTCTTCATTTCCAATTATATCAATGATTTCAATAGATTTACAATTAAAACTCGCAAAATATAAAATAAATATCAAAATATAGGTCTTCATGTTTGAAGTGAACAAGTGCTTCAAGCACTTATCTTTGAAAGAGCAAAGGTTGTGTGGGTAGATTAGGGATATAAGTATACTGCCATATAATTTAAAATAACTAAACGTGCAAGACACTAATTATGTTTCTAGGAGAGAACATTAAGTCAACTATACAGGTTGGTATTGCTCGGGACCTATAACTTAGAACTAAAGTGCTCAAAATGTGTTATATACTCGCAGCATAGGTTTTTTGGGTGCTTTTTGAGGATATCACGGGGTGCTACGACAGGATATCACTGCAATAGAAGGAAAACTCGAAATAAAACCCTGTACCGACCCGTCTGGCCAGCGGGGAAACAGTAAGACAATGCCTCCCAATATTTAGAGAGGCCTATGTCCAGCAAGGGACT
Source organism: Eilema griseolum (assembly GCA_963662185.1). Classification (NCBI taxonomy): domain Eukaryota; kingdom Metazoa; phylum Arthropoda; class Insecta; order Lepidoptera; family Erebidae; genus Eilema; species Eilema griseolum. The sequence goes on from OY759254.1 coordinate 3,314,873, forward strand.
GCGATGGGCTAATTGATTGATTGATGTGCTATTTAGACTATAATCATTCCCTGTACCAATTTAGACAGTTCAGTTATCAGTAGACGAGTTCAAATTCACCGAAATTTAATATAGATTATTACCAAACAATATCAGACGATTTCTATGCTATTATTAGAAAGCGTTCGGCCTCTGCCTGGGCACGACTCCGCCGCAGCTCCAACAGTCTCCTGAGTGTGTTTAAGGATAGGTGGGACTCCCCCTTGTTGCAACACTGGATGACACTCCACACGTGCCACAGATAGTGGAGTGTTGTTATTCATATGTATTTATTACTAACATTAGTTCTTAAGTTAAATTGTTACTAACACTATGGATCGATGGTCTGACAATAAACGAATTTTAATTTTTTAATTTTTAATATGCGCGCGCTATGGCCTCGTTTGTCTCGCAATTGAGGTGGAGCTTCAGGTAGAGAATTTGACTTCCCTGCGTCTGACAGTGGCATTTAGTCCGAGGACTAGTGGCCGTTATTTATACAAGCGCTGTCGCTTGAATGACTGTCGCAACCTTGACGACTTTAACACCTGCCAGATGGCTGATAAGGTTAGCTTGGGCCTCGAAAACGTGGATATAACAGATACTACACCTCCTAAACAGCATACTTGTGATCGATGATGAAAGGTCAGACGACATACATATAATCACGCTTTTATTCCCCCGGGGGGTTACGCAGAAGTGAATTAACTTCCACATTTCACCAACATTGTATTCGGTCCCACGTAATAGGGGTGAGTCTATTGCCGTTTGCCGGGCACTTTTGTTGACTCGAGCCATGCATCTGAGACTGAGACTGGGCTGTATATATTTGTCCAATGTTAAACAGCCCTATCCCTTAGTCGCCTTGTACGACACCGCATGGAAAGAAATGGGGTGGCCCAAATTCTACACTGCCGGAAACCACGCTGCGGCGAGAGTCTCCTCCATAATAGCCATTACACAAAATGAAAATAGTTAGTAGGAGCACAGAACAGATAATGGTACTGTGGGAGTTGGAAAGTAGATTCTAGATCTTAAAAATGGAAGCCTCGGTGGCAACAGACAACGCCATGATGATCAGAAGAGAATTTTGGAGAAGAAAAGACACACATAATTCTTGTGATATTGACTTCAACACGTATATTTATTTAATTATATGTAAACAGTGCACAGATATCGATGGACAATAACGTACGGAGTCCGATTCACACTATGAAAGTAAAATTGAAATAATATTACAACATTATTTTATTGCTGTTGGTTAACATTAATTTGCAATTCTATGTTTCTTTCTTCCCTTCTAATCTGCAAATTATAATTCAGGGACACAAGTACCGTCATCAGCCCTAGAGTATCCTGTAGGGCACTCATCACCACTTAAAAATATTGGGTAAATAGCTGGTTCTGTAGTGTATTCATTGTCAAGCTCTGTTTCGTTGTTGTTATTTTGAGACGGTGTTGACACGCAAGTACCGTTATCGGCCCTTGAGTATCCTGTAGGGCACTCATTACCACTAAGGGATTTTGAATCTATATCTTCCGTCAGCATTGTTTCTATAATTAGTTCATTCTCAGGTTTAGTTCCGTTATCAGTATCGTTTTTGATGTTTTCAGATATTATTGATACTATATTTTTGTTCTGATTTTCTTCATTTCCAATTATATCAATGGTTTCAATAGATTTACAATTAAAACTCGCAAAATATAAAATAAATATCAAAATATAGGTCTTCATGTTTGAAGTGAACAAGTATTTCAAGCACAGGTTGTGTGGGTAGATTAGGAATATAAGTATAAATACATAACATACATAAAATCACGCCTGTCTCCCATAGGGGTAGGCAGAGATCACGGATCTCCATTTGCTACGATCCTGACATACTACTCTCGCTTCATTCACTCTCATTACATTCTTCATGCACGCTCGTCGGTTTAGAGTACTCCTGACCTGCCCCTTTTCTAAAACTTCCCCGATTTGGTCCAGGTATGTGCGCCTAGGTCTTCCCCTTCCGACGGTACCATCCACACTCGCCTCATACACCTGTTTCGTTAGTCTTCTTTCATTCATTCTCTCAACATGACCAAACCATCTCAACATTCCTCTCTCAATTCTCATCACTACATCTTCTATCACTCCACATCGTTCTCTTATCACGCTATTTCTCACTCTATCTTTCAAGGTCAAGCCACACATACTTCGCAACGCACGCATTTCTACTGCATTCACTCTACTCTGATGCTTTTTCTGCCACACCCAACTTTCACTACCATACATAAGAGTCGGCACCAATACTCCTCCATGTACAGCCAGTCGTGCCTTTTCGGACACTTTCCGGCTGCTCATAAAGTTGTGTAGTGCCCCATTCACTCTATTTCCAGCCATCACTCTCCTTTCAACATCTTCTTCATGCTTTCCATCTCTCGTAAACAATGTTCCCAAATATATGAACTCATTCACTTGTTCCACTTTTTCTCCATCTATACAAATCCTACACTCTGTCACGCATTCATCTCTTTCAAAAACCATAACTTTTGTCTTACTAACATTCACTTTCATTCCTTTCCTCTCAAAAGCTTCATGCATAGTTGTTACCATCTCCTACTGCTATATAATTTAAAACTATACAGGTTGGTGTTGCGCGGGATCTATATCTTGGAACTAAAATGTGCTCAAAATGTGTTCTATACGCGCAGTACATGTTTCTTGGGTGTTTTTAAGGATATCACGGGGTGCTACGGTGGGATATCACTGCAATAGAAGGAAAAACTCGAAATAAAACCCCGTACCAACCCGTCTGGCTAGCGGGGAAACAGTTTTCCAACATTACGACAGACCTATGTCCAGCAATGGACTGCGATGGGCTAATTGATTGATTGATGTGTTATTTAGACTATAATCAATCCTTGTACCAATTTTAGACAGTTCAGTTATCGATGGATGAGCTCAAATTCATCAAATTACAAAACAATATGCGCGCGCTCTGGCCTCGTTTGTTGCACTGGAGGGTTTTTGTGCTGTTAGTGTAAAGACCGAAAGCTTGTCCTGCTTTGTTTTTTACACTGACAGCACAGAAACTCTCATTGCTTGCAGGGTTGGCAGCGCGAGTGTGCCGTTCATAGGCCACGGTGACAACTTTCCATCATGTGGACCGTGTACTTGTCAGCCACATAATTGTATAAAAAAAATAGGTTCTAGTTACGTGTCCCAAAATAAAATGCGACCACTAAATAAAAGATCCTAACATTTTTATTTTTATTAATATTATTGTACCTGTGTTTTTAAAGTCACGATGGGGTTGGCATATCCTTTATGGATAAATCGAAATCAACTTAATGAAATCTAAAAATTTGAATATTAAATTATGACACAAGTTTGGCTAAAATTTGTTTCTCTTAGCCATTGCGAAAAAAATACAGGACTCAGGGATTACTCAGATTAAGACATAATATTGTACTCTTTAAACTTAATTGAAAATTATTAACGTTCTTTAGCACTTTGCAACAGACTCCTGTTAAATATTTTTTTTTCTAGACTCGCACTAAAATGTGAAAAATTAAAAGTTATAAACAAAATATGAATGGCGCTTTACGTATAAACTATGAAAAAAAAAATTTTTTTTTTTTTTATACAGTTATACTTTTTTTATGATACAGTTGGACATATGTATTCAGCTCTATCATAATTTTATTACTATGTATGTTTGATTCCACTCCAGAAGGACCAAGGAAGTTTCAATGCAGTTTTTGTACATAGGTCAGTAAATCAGTGGACGCGGCACAATATAGGTATTTAAACTATTATGCTTACTCACATCAGTATCAAAATAATCGGGATATTTACCATGTAGCATGGAAGCACCAGTTCCTCCGTGATCATGGTGCTTGCTACAGCGCCGAAATATCGGAAACTCAAAACAATGAAACATGGTAAATATCCTGATTATTTTGTTACTGAAACAAGAACACATTTCATTTTATCAACCATTTTAGAATACTTAAGATTTCGTTGTAATTGTATTTGTAATCTCTCATTACTCGTAATCTTATATTTCTACTAAACATAAACCATCAACGGTTCTGTCATATCCTGTAGGGCACTCGTCAGGTTGGGGGTGTAAGTGACACTCCCAATTCCTCTCAAGAAGCGCTTGTGAATGGCTGCTATTTGTTTCTTCATTTTCAGAGGAAACTTCGGTGTTGTCTATAGCATTATCGTTGTCAGTATTAGTTGATATTATCACTTTATCAGGTAATTTCTCATTTGCAATGTTTTCAGCGATATCCAGAGGATTACATTTAAAACCCGTAGTACATAAAATTAAGATTGCAATACTAGTCTTCATTTCGGATTCGTAGCTTCTAAGTGAGCTTAACACTTAACTCTAAACACTTATATGCAAAGGCGCAAAGGTAGTGTGGGTACAATTGGAACATGAGTAGAAATCAAAACTATTATATAATATACAAAGGATTTTGTTTAGTAATATTGTGTTTTTCTCCAAAGCCCTGCAAAGTCCGATTTAGGTTTAACTACAGACCTTCTCTATCGCCAATCGGTTTTGGAGGTCAGATGGCAGTCACTTCAAAGAGAATATCGAAGTTCAACCGCATCATCGTTAGACAGGAAAGTCCAACCCAAATGAGTAGAGAATATACTTCGGGTTCGCCATAGAACAATGAGTGCTGTCAGTGGGAAGACCAAAAGCTTGTCCTGCATTGTCTTTTACACTGACGGCACAGAAACTTTCTGTGCTTACAGGGTTAACAGCCCGAGTGTGACTACCTTGTTTTTACACACATCTATAGGCCACGGTAACCACTTTCCATCAGGTAGGCCGTGTGCTTGTCTGCAACCTAAGTAGTATAAAAAAAATCAGAACACATCTTAAAAAACAATGATTTTTTATATTAGTGTTACGCAAACTTAAAGCATATTGTAACAAATCACTACATGGTCATAATTACCCCACTATACTCCGCGTTATTACAATATTTTTTTGTGATAACCCAAAGAGATATAAGAGTAACTTTGATCACGTATTTTCCTTATTTATTACAACAGCACAATTTCTGCGAAATTTGATTTTTATGATGAAATAGAAGTGATTGGAATATCTTTTTTTTTTATCCCATTAGCTGATGCCCGCGGTCTGGCCTGTGCGAAACACATTGACAGCCTCTGTGACATAGCGGTAGTGAACGCGACCGCTACGCAAAAGGCTCAGGTTCGATCCCCGCTCATTGCAAATATTTGTATGTATGAATATGGGTATTTGCATTGCTCTGTGTGTTTCTGTGTATAATATGTATGTATTTACAAAAAAAATTTCTTTGGTCTGGTCACGGTTCAGAGAACTCGTCTTGCCTTCGGCCCCGGTTGCCATACGAACATCTATGACTGTCGTTACGGCTAGTTGGAGACCTAAAAGTATAAAAACTGGTCTAACTGCAATCGCCACCGATATCGCCTGTGTGTTGTGGAGGTCAGATAGCAGTCGCTTCACGGAAAAAGTGCGGCCAAATCCGCAGTTAGACTGGTCAAGGTCAAGGTTAAGCAAACCCCAGATGCCGAGGTGGAAGCTTCTGCGTCTAGGTTTGAAGAAGAAGAATGATTGAATAACACATATCTTTACAAACATTGGTAATAAATATTGTGAGTAGGATAATATGAGTTCACCATCACTTCACCCAGTGGGAAGACAAAAAGCTTGTCCTGCTTTGTCTTTTACACTGACGGCACAGAATCTCTCTGTGCATACAGGATTGGCAGCGCGAGTGTGACTCCCTTGGTGTTGCACACGTCCATAGTCCATGGTAACCACTTTCCATGAGGTGGGCCGTGTGCTTGTGTACCATCCAAGTTGTATAAAAAAAGGCAAAGTCACAGGATCAACAATAATAAATAGATGTACAGAGACTCAGAAAGATGTTCAGAGCTCAAGCCAAGCTCTGTCTGATGATAGATCAATCAAGTAGCCTATGGCAGTCCACTGCTGGACATAATCCGCTCCTAATGTTGGGAGACTTTGGATTACTGTTTCCACACTGGCCAGACGGGTTGGTACAGGGTCGAGATTTCCTTCTCTCGCAGTGATATCGTCTGCGTATTTTTTTCCGCCTCTTCGGACGAGATGGGGTGGTGATAATTGATGATGATAGATAATATTTTTTATTTATTATATTCTTTATTGTACGCCAATTACAATATTAATGTAACAGAAATTGTGAAGACTAGAGCAGTACCAGGCAACCTTTGGATGGAAATGTTTGTAATATATCCCTTACCTAAATTTCAGCCAGATTTGTTTGACCGTTAGAGCGAGATTGAATAAAAAATATCTAATTATCTCATATATGAAACATTCTAAATTCCATAACACAAGCTAGTTAAGCTATGCTTATGTACTATACATCTAGATAGCGCTGTGTGAAATGTTGTAGAATATTTTTTATTTATTATTTATTTATTTGGCGAATATACGAATATATGTCCCCGGAAACGGCAATAGGAACTTATTATATGGGGTTAACGAAGTGACTGGCGAAAAGTGGGTGTAATAAACGCCTTTATCTACCCTTTCGGGGTTTAAAATGAGATGGCTGTCGGTATCCATGCAAACATTATAAATGCGAAAGTAACTCTATCTGTCTGTTTGTATGTTATGCTTTCACGTCTAAACCGCTAAACCGATTTTGATGAAAATTGATATATGTAGAAGTAAATTATACCTTGAGAAAGGACAAAGGCTATGTTTTGTCATGATAACCAAACATCCACGCGGGCGGAGTCGCAGGCAACAGCTAGTGATAAATAAAAATACCATAAGGTAGTAGTCTTAAACTTGTATTTAAAGAAAAAACATCAATTGTCCTTATTAAAAGTCCTACTACTTTTATAATTAACAGGGCTAGTTACTGAGTTAACAAATAAAATAATTTGAAGCAGTTTGTTGATATTGTTCCGCTGTTACATAGAGAGGTTATTACTATATTTTATTTTTTTATGCACTCCTTCCCTTCCTGCTTTATTCTAAATAAATCACTCTGCAATTGCCCAAATAATCTTTTCTATATCCTAGAGGGCACACCTCAGTAGGTACGCGGATAATACAATCAAGAGTTTTTGTATTTTCTTGAACATTTGAACTAATTTCATTTCCAGCTCCCTTACCAGTGTTGGTATTATCATCGTAGTTATTTTCAAATTTTGTTGGCAATACAAGTTTATCCTGAATTCCTTCATTTTCTTTTTCATCAGTGTGGTCTAAAGGTTTACAATTAACACTTGCTAAACACAATAGAAGGATTACAACACAAGTCTTCATCTTGCCGAATTTCCAAACTATGCTATTTGTAATATGCTTAAAAGTAAATATATACGAGTAAGAACTTATCAATGTAGTAAAGGTTATAAGGTCTAAAACAAGAACACGCTAAGTGCAAATTTATCTTTGATGCCATCAATTTAGTGTTCATAATTGAACGTGCAAAATATTGCACATAGTATGTTTGTCTTCTAGATTGTAGACTTATAAAGCACTTTCAATTATCCAATAAAAACACTCAGCCGGTACGTAATACACAGATAGTTGATCGTTCAGAAATATTGCAAAGAAGTTGTGGATAAGAGTCTTTTAGCGTTCGAAATTTTTGATAGTGTCTTGAATTAAAGTAGTTTAAAACATTGATAGATAACACTTAGAAAATTCATTTGTAATTTTTCTTAGTTATGTATTTGCTTCTTGCTTTGCCTCTTTCTTCCTTCTTGCTTTCCTTCTTTCTTCCTTCTTCCTTTATACGTATTCTTGTGATTCGGTACACTCATCAGGAAAGATAAGAAATCCACAGCCATATAGTGACTCTTTTTCTTTTGGAATATTTATGTTATTTGTATATTCTTGATTGTCAGGAAAGTCTATGTTAACGGTGATAGTATTATCATTGCTGCTATTTTCTGTTATTATTGCTGGTAAAACTTCGTCACGATTTTCTTCATTTTTAATTGCTTCAGTTTGGTTTAAAGGTTTACAATTAAAACTTGCAAAATATAAAATGAATATTAAAGCACAAGTCTTCATTTTGAAAATGTATTCTCTGTAATGTGCTTTTAAGTGTTTACACATTTATCTCTAAAAGAGTTAAGGTTATGTCGGCAGAGTTGGATTACAAGTAAAATACTGAACTGTTATATAGTTCTCAAATAATTTTTAGTATCGACCCTTTCTTTTACATTCATTTACATACATAAAAAGTTTTATAATATTTTCACAACGCTATCCAGATACATGGCAAGCATAGCTTCATTAGCTTCGTATCTTAATATGTTTATCCACATTCTAAATTCATTTTTTTATACCACTTAGGTGGCAGAAAAGCACACAACCCACCTGATGGAAAGTGGCTACCGTGGCCTATAGGCGTGTGTAACACCACAGAAGCCACACTCGTGCTGCCGACCCTGTAAGCACAGAGTCTCTGTGCCGTCAGTGTAGAGGACAAAGCAGGAGAAGCCTTTAGTCATCCCACTGACAGCACAAATTCTCCAGTGAGCACACAAAACTGGGTCCACATTTAACATTATTTAGGGTTTTCAACTGCTATTTTCTTTTTATTTACAATTTTTTATTAAAATACAAATTACACTACCATTTTTGTCAATATAGAATTAACACTAATTTCAATTTCTTTATTTCTCAACAAAATATTGCAATACAATTACATTTTCTGTATTCTTCTTAAACTAAGTTTACAACCGCATCGGGTCCTCAGGTAACAGGGTGTAAGATTGCCTAAATCTTAGGCATTTTTACAAATATGGTCATATCTTAGGCCTTAAAACATATCCCGCCTAGCCCTGGGTCATCTTCGATTTCCGTGGTTTGGTTATCTTGCCCCCACCCTTCCTCCCCCGGGTCTTCGGTCAGTGGATGTGTACCTAGTATTTATTGGTATAATAATCTACTTGATGAACTAATTTGTTAGATGCACACATCATGGTGACGGAGAAAGAATACAAGTATCACCACCCTATCTCATCCGACGGGTGTCGTAAGAGGCGACTAACGGAACAACGGAGGAAGATATCATTGCAAGAGAAGGAAAACTCGAAATAAAACCTTGTACCACCCCGTTTGACCAGCGTGGAAACAGTAGGCCAAAGCCTCCCAATGTTGGGAGAGGCTTGGTCCAGCAGTGGACTGGGGTGGGATAATTGATTGATTGATTTTGACACAACATTTCTTTTAAGGAACAATTACTTGTTGGATATAGTCATTATCTGCCCATCGTTGTCTTTAAAACATACTAGCTGTCATCTCTCTATAGTATTAGATTCTTATATAATTTTAAAATCTAATAATGCTCCAATAAAATTGGGACAGAATTTGATTTTTTATATTTAGACTTATTTTGGGAATCAAAAGTAATAAAACGTCATAGTTTTAGTTTGTTTAGGCATTTCAGTTGATTTATCATATTTTACAAGGCATATGTTTCAGAACGAACTAACAGATTAAGCAGAATTGTGAAGGAGAAGCAGTTTTTAGTTTTTAAACGGATGAAAGAAGTGATCAATTAGGCAGTTATCAAAAGAACTCAATCTCGGGAGTAACTTGATGCTGTATTTATTAGACGCTCTCAACATGTTTCAGTGGCGTGCGAACTGATTTAGTGGGAGTCTTGAGATCACTGACACCTTATGGTCAACTTGTCAGCAAGCTTGAAGCAGAACTGCCCAGTCAAGTGGCAATTCGATGGTGTATTATAGAATATAATGAGGAATGTATGGGGTTTGACGTCTATGGTAGCCGTCAACCGCTTGCTATCAAACTTGAGTCGATCTTTTAGACGGCATTAGGGTTGTTTTTCTTTTATACCACTTAGGTGGCAGGACAAGCACACGGCCCACCTGATGGAAAGTGGTTAACATGGTCTATGGACGTTTGTAACACCAGAGGAGTCACAGTCGCGCTGCCAACCCTGTAAGTACAGAGTTTCTGTGCCGTCAGTGTAGAAGACAGTCTTCCCACTGACATCACAAATTCTCCAGTGAGCTCTGGCTACCCTACTTACCGCTGGGAACACTACACGAAGTTATTATAACCGCGGTATTCTGTAGGGCAGAGGTACTTCCCCGGTCGGACTGCTCAATTGGACGGAAATACCGCCGTGTCCTACCTCCTAACGCAGATTTTACTTTTTTATAATTTATTTAATGTCATACTTTTTAGTAATATATATGTATATTTGTAATGACATTCTGATTCATTTCATTTTGATACAACGATGAATTTACTTAAATGAAAAATAAAACGACAACACGCATTTTAGTTCCAAAAATAGTTTTTGTTAACATTTTATGTTCTCTATGACACTCAGGACAACCTCCGTGGTGTGGAGGTAAAGAGCGCGGCCGCTACGCAGGAGGCGCGGGTTCGATCTCCGCAATGGGCAAATATCTGTAGGTATGGATACAGGTGTCAGCATTGGTCTGGTCGTGCCTCGGAGAGCACGTTAAGCCGACGGTCCCGGTTGCCATAGCAACATCTATGGCACTCGTTACGGGTAGTTGGAGCCCTAAATAGTCCAACACCTGGTCTAGCTGCAATGCGTCGATATCACCTGGGGATTGTGGAGGTCAGATGGCAGTCGCTTCACGGAAATCGAAGTTCAGCCACATCCGGAGTTAGACTGGTAAAGCGGACCCCAGACTCCGAGGTGACAGCTTCGGATGCGACTGGGATTAACGCTAAGATGAAGAAGAGTACATACATACATACGCGCGTACACATTACCTTCGCTGTCGCAGTCGGGTATAAAAACAAATTTGATAGATGTATTTATTTATTACACAAGCATTACAATTTATATTGTCACAAGATCACTTAGATTGATTACCAGTGGTTTGTCATTTTGATTCTTGCTAGCTAATCCATGTCGGGTTCGCCCACAGCATGTTTTGAAACCTCGTCACACAACCAGGCACATGTTGTAAAGAAAAGACAGCTGAATTCGAGGTGAGATTTCGATTGCGCATGCTCTAAATTTGGTGACGTCACGTTAGAGCATGCGCAATTGAAACCTCACCCCGAATTCAGCTGTCAAGTAGTTTCGATTGTTCGAAAGGTTTTTACTGCATAAGCGGGTTCAACTAAACAAAATAACGAACTCTTCAGGTTTATAATATTAGTATAGAATATAGTTTTCTTACTTCTTTATTCTTTTTCTTTTTTCTTCTTTTTAATAATAATAGCCATCGTCTGATATGCAAAAGTTTTTAATTTGAATATATCCGGGAGCACAGTTCCTTTTAAAAACTCCTGAAAGTTGGCTATTTATATTTTCTTTATTTTCTGTGAAAGATTTACTAGTATTTATGATATTATTATTGTAATTATCGGTATTTGTTGATTTGGTAACTTCTCCATGATTTTCATTTTGCTTTGTAGTTTCAGTGTAATCTACAGGATTACAATTAATACTCGCGAAAAATAAAATAAGGAATACAATACACGTTTTCATTTTGAAACTGTCTTAGCTGAACTGCTCTCCATATTATACAAATACACATATATATATATACACTTATCTTTGTGTGAGCAAAGGTCGTGTGGGGAAAATTGGAATATAAGCACAGAAAGATAATATTATATCGCCAATCAAGTATATTTTTTAGTACCAACTCAGGTGGCAGACAAGAACACGATCCACCTGATGTGAACTGGTTACCGTGACCTATAAGCGTGTGCAACACTAGGAGCGTTAAACTCGTGCTGTCGACCCTGAAGAAACCTTCTAATGCCCTTCTTGAAGAACAAGAAACGTATTTTTGTTTTGTGTATTTTTTGGTTGCCTAAATACTTACTTATACAATGTTTTCTTCCCTTTTCCACCTAATACTGCATGCATACAGACATATGATCCAACATTTTTTTTATATAGAACACGTCAATTAGACTTCGCTGTGCCTGATGGTAAGGTGACTATCGGAAAAATACGTAACCAATATCACTGCTAGAGAAGGAAAAATCTAAATAAAACCCTGTACCAACATGTCTGGCTAGCGTGGAAACAGTATTTCAAAGCCTCCCAACATTGGAGAGAGGGCTATGGCACGCACGCACGCACGCACGCACGCACGCACGCACGCACGCACGCACGAACGCACGCACGAACGCACGCACGCACGCACACACGCAAGCACGCACGCACGCATGCCTAGTCTTCCTCTATTTCGATTTTTGCACTTGATTTATATGACTAAATCATTATTATAATAATAATGATAATAATAAAAAAAAACTATTTTTGGTTTGATGAATCTGAATTACGAGGTTTAACCAAATCAAGGGACTCTTTCTCAAGGTCAGATAGCAGTCGTTTCACGGAAAGTCTCTGTTTAAAGGGGGTACAAGGACTATTGTGCATCTATAATATATAATCATGAATTGAAATAGTAATAGAGGCTGCTTTTGAATCATCTCGTGTTTTGAATGTACAGTATAAGGATCTTCATTGTCTTGGATCGTGGGCCACCGGCCAGCTGATAAAAACAACGATATACACACATTATGTACGCGTATTCGGTACTCATTATCAATTCAATTGTTTATATTATTACTAGCTGATACTGGGGAAGTCCCAGGGTTATGTCCCAATATTAACGACATGGGGCTCGCATCGAAATTAATCAAAAGTAAATTGGAGGGGTTAAGTATAGAGATTAAACATTTCACAATCAGCCAACCACCGGAAGGGGATAATGAAAAAAGCAAGGTGGGGTAGGACGAGTTACTACTTGTTGCGGAGGTAATTTAAGATACCACAGTTGGGTAATCAGTTTAATATACTGACTCTTATTGATGAGGCGCGTGGTTCCCGGTAGAGTAGAATTTGGACCACCCCATCTCTTCCCATGCGGCATGTCGTAAGGAATTGGTTTTTAAGGCACAGAAACGTTGCATCAGAGCAATATGCAACTTACACACGTTAAGCCTCATTTTATAAGGTTAAAATTATTAACAATGCCGTCCATGTACATTCTCGAAATGTGCATGTTTGTAAGACGGAACTGGCCTAAATTTTCACCAGCAAGTAGTAGCCGTAGAGCAGGTAAACTCCATGTGGTAGCGTCTAAAACAACCATGTATAAGTGTCTTCCGTTGACATTTCACAAGACTTTAAAAATAAATTGCTCACATTATTATTAGAAAAAACATATTATTCGATCAATCTATCTCTATCTATCTAAACGAGAAATTTTAATGACATTAATCATTTTAATTCATAATTTATTTTATACATTAAATTGACATTAAATTGACATTCAGGCCTATTATTATTATTGTATAAGGTATGACATTAAAATGTATAGTTTTTAACCCCCGACGCAAAAACGACGGGGTGTTATAAGTTTGACGAGTCTCTCTCTGTGTGTGTGTGTGTGTGTGTGTGTGTGTGTGTCTGTCTGTCTGTGGCATCGTAGCTCCTGAACGGATGAATCGATTTGGATTTAGTTTTCTTTGTTTGAAAGGTATATTAGTCGGGAAAGTTCATAGCTATGAAAAAAATCGGACGGAGTACATATTTTTCTCTACTTCCTCAATATGGGTATCAAATGAAAGGGCTTGACTAGTACAATACCATGCATTATGACAAATTTCAAGTCCAAGATGGCCGCTACCACAAAATAGCGAATTACATTCTATTTGACAACTTCCTCAATATGGGTATCCAATCAAAGAGCTTGACGAGTAGATCCATTAAAAAGTGTAAAATAAAAATTTAATAAACCCTGTCAAAAAAAACAACCCCAAAAAGTCTAAAATAAGTTGTGTTACTTAGCCCTATAACTTTGATATACCTAGTAATACATATTTTGATTCAAGGGTTGTCATTTTCGGGGGGACCTTGGATCGGTTCGATAATATGACGTAGTGCTCTACCAGTTAGGTTAGTGGTAGGACATAGTGCACTTATGCTTACTATTTTAAGATCTCTGTAAAACCTATGTTCCACAATTTAATAAATATAATAAAATAATATATACAGCCCAGATTCAGTCTCAGATGCATGGCTAGAGTCATCAATAGTGACCGGAATACGGCAATAGGCTCACCCCATATGACGAGTTACCTTTAATGGATGGTGAAATGTATGTAAGTATGTTTTATTGATCCTAATAACTGGATCTTATATACTAAGAAGAAAAACTACGAAGAAAGACAAAGAGAAAGTAATTATAATTAGGTCATTTTCAATCTGTCGGCGGCCTCTGTGGCGTAGCGGTAGAGCGTTCGACTGCTACGCAGGAGGCGTGGGTTCGATTCCCGCTCAGTGCAAATATTTGAATTTTTATTTTTTAAATAGGACCTGTCCATTAGACTTCGCCTCGCCTGATGAAGCTGAACGCAAAGTCTCATAAAAGAGGGTCACCATTACTTACATACATCATGTGACAATGGTGACACTCAGCTTGAAGGACCTGGCACTGTAAGAAGAAGGAAACACGTGAACTGGTAATGAATGAATTTGATATAATAATAATATGTCTATTTGCAATGGTCTGGGTGATAAATCGAGGAGATGAAAAGGTCACTTAGATCACATTATATTTTCCTTATAACATTATTATATTAAGTTCGATGTACGTTACTGTGTATTAACATTATGGGAGTGTACGAGACCCACGGAGGATAGAATATTATAATTTCCTTCTCCATGAGGGGCTCAAGATTTTTTAAATATGTAAGCGCAAAACACACACGCTATGTGTGAAGTCAGAGAGGCGCGTGGGCCCCGCAATAACTCCGAAATCGACCTGCCCGAGTCCGCGCCCAAGCTTTGTGTGTTTTGAGCTTTAGGTAGACAATTGACTTCCCTGCATCTGACAGTGGGATTTACTAAGAGGTGGTTCAACCCCACTAAGACACATGTATGTGTATTCAACGTTAAGAAAATCCTGTTCATTGTAGCGCCCCAATTCCAGAGCACACCGCTTACCATTTCCTCGAGTATCGGAATCCTTGGTGTCGATATCTCCAGCGACGTCCAGTACCGCAGTGATTTGGAGGACAAGGTTAAGTTGGCATCAAATAAACTTGGTGTGCTCAACAGGGCGAAGCATTACTTTACTGCGAGGCAGCGATTCCTTCTTTATAAAGCACAGGTCCGACCCCACATGGAGTAATGCTGTCACCTTTTTGCTGGAGCGCCTGCACACCAGCTTGACGTCCCAAGACGGGCATTGAGGCTGGTCGACAATCCCATACTCGCAGGTGATGTGGAACCTCTCCGCCTTAGGAGGGACTTCGCTTCGCTACGTGTGTTCTACCACCTATACAACGGTTTGTGCTCAGATTAATTATTTGACATGATGCCCACAGCAACTTTCTATCAACGCACCGCTCGACATAGGCAGGGAATTCATCCCCACACATTGCAGTCTGAGACGGTGCGCACTGTGCGATATGAAAAAAAGTCATCCCACACACACTCAAGCTGTGGAATGAACTTCCTGCTGCTCCCATACGCCTACAATATGGGGTTCTTCAAAAGGGGCATTAAAAGGTTTCTTCAGGGTCGGCGGCGCAAATGTGACGCCTCTAGTGTTGCACACGTACATAGGCCACGGTAACCACTTCCTATTAGGTGGGCCGTATGCTTGTCTGCCAGCTAAGTGGTATAAAAATAAAGTGGCCGCCATTTATACAAGTGCTGTCGCTTCAATGATAGTCGCTACCTTGACGGCCTTGACACCTGCCAGGTGGCAGATAAGGTTAGCTTGGGCCTCGAAATCACGGGTATAACAGATGAACAGCAGACTTGGTTTTCGATGAAGGAAGATCAGGCGACATTCTCTTCCATATTAACCAATACACGAAATATAAATTGTTAGCAGGAGCACAGAACACATAATGGTACTGTGAAAGTTGGAAAGTAGATTCTAGATCTTAAAACTGGCAGCCTTGGTAGCAACAGACAACGCCAAGATGATCAGAAGGGAATTTTAAAGAAGAAAAGACACACATATTTCTTGTGATATTGACTTCAACACGCATATTTATTTAATTATATGTAAACAGTACACAGATATCGATGGACAATAACGTTCCGATTCCGATTCACACTATGAAAGTAAGATTAAAATAATATTTCAACATTATTTTATTGACGTTGGTTAACATTAGTTTGCAATTCTATGTTTCTGTCTTCCCTTCTAATCTTCAAATTATAATTCAGGGACACAAGTGCCATCATCAGCCCTAGAGTATCCTGTAGGGCACTCATCACCACTTAAAAATATTGGGTATTTAGCTGGTTCTGTAGTGTATTCATTGTCAAGCTCTGTTTCGTTGTTGTTATTTTGAGACAGTGTTGACACGCAAGTACCGTTATCGGCCCTTGAGTATCCTGTAGGGCATTCATCACCACTAAGGGATTTTGAATCTATATCTTCCGTTAGCATTGTTTCTATAATTAGTTTATTCTCAGGTTTAGTTCCGTTATCAGTATCGTTTTTGATGTTTTCAGATATTATTGATACTATATTTTTGTTCTGATTTTCTTCATTTCCAATTATATCAATGATTTCAATAGATTTACAATTAAAACTCGCAAAATGTAAAATAAATATTAAAATATAGGTCTTCATGTTTGAAGTGAACAAGTATTTCAAGCACTTATCTTTGAAAGAGCAAAGGTTGTGTGGGTAGATTAGGAATATAAGTATACTGCTATATAATTTAAAACTATACAGGTTGGTGTTGCGCGGGATCTATATCTTGGAACTAAAATGTGCTCAAAATGTGTTCTATACGCGCAGTACATGTTTCTTGGGTGTTTTTAAGGATATCACGGGGTGCTACGGTGGGATATCACTGCAATAGAAGGAAAAACTCGAAATAAAACCCCGTACCAACCCGTCTGGCTAGCGGGGAAACAGTTTTCCAACATTACGACAGACCTATGTCCAGCAATGGACTGCGATGGGCTAATTGATTGATTGATGTGTTATTTAGACTATAATCAATCCTTGTACCAATTTTAGACAGTTCAGTTATCGATGGATGAGCTCAAATTCATCAAATTACAAAACAATATGCGCGCGCTCTGGCCTCGTTTGTTCGCAATTTGAGGCGGTGAGTACGGTTGCCAGAGCTCACTGGAGGGTTTTTGTGCTGTCAGTGTAAAGACCGAAAGCTTGTCCTGCTTTGTTTTTTACACTGACAGCACAGAAACTGTCATTGCTTGCAGGGTTGGCAGCGCGAGTGTGCCGTTCATAGGCCACGGTGACAACTTTCCATCATGTGGACCGTGTACTTGTCAGCCACATAATTGTATAAAAAAAATAGGTTCTAGTTACGTGTCCCAAAATAAAATGCGACCACTAAATAAAAGATCCTAACATTTTTATTTTTATTAATATTATTGTACCTGTGTTTTTAAAGTCACGATGGGGTTGGCATATCCTTTATGGATAAATCGAAATCAACTTAATGAAATCTAAAAATTTGAATATTAAATTATGACACAAGTTTGGCTAAAATTTGTTTCTCTTAGCCATTGCGAAAAAAATACAGGACTCAGGGATTACTCAGATTAAGACATAATATTGTACTCTTTAAACTTAATTGAAAATTATTAACGTTCTTTAGCACTTTGCAACAGACTCCTGTTAAATATTTTTTTTTCTAGACTCGCACTAAAATGTGAAAAATTAAAAGTTATAAACAAAATATGAATGGCGCTTTACGTATAAACTATGAAAAAAAAAATTTGTTTTTTTTTGATACAGTTATACTTTTTTTATGATACAGTTGGACATATGTATCCAGCTCTATCATAATTTTATTACTATGTATGTTTGATTCCACTCCAGAAGGACCAAGGAAGTTTCAATGCAGTTTTTGTACATAGGTCAGTAAATCAGTGGACGCGGCACAATATAGGTATTTAAACTATTATGCTTACTCACATCAGTATCAAAATAATCGGAATATTTACCATGTAGCATGGAAGCACCAGTTCCTCCGTAATCATGGTGCTTGCTACAGCGCCGAAATATCGGAAACTCAAAACAATGAAACATGGTAAATATCCTGATTATTTTGTTACTGAAACAAGAACACATTTCATTTTATCAATCATTTTAGAATACTTAAGATTTGGTTGTAATTGTATTTGTAATCTCTCATTACTCGTAATCTTATATTTCTACTAAACATAAACCATCAACGGTTCTGTCATATCCTGTAGGGCACTCGTCAGGTTGGGGGTGTAAGTGACACTCCCAATTCCTCTCAAGAAGCGCTTGTGAATGGCTGCTATTTGTTTCTTCATTTTCAGAGGAAACTTCGGTGTTGTCTATAGCATTATCGTTGTCAGTATTAGTTGATATTATCACTTTATCAGGTAATTTCTCATTTGCAATGTTTTCAGCGATATCCAGAGGATTACATTTAAAACCCGTAGTACATAAAATTAAGATTACAATACTAGTCTTCATTTCGGATTCGTAGCTTCTAAGTGAGCTTAACACTTAACTCTAAACACTTATATGCAAAGGCGCAAAGGTAGTGTGGGTTCAATTGGAACATGAGTATAAATCAAAACTATTATTTAATATACAAAGGATTTGGTTTAGTAATATTGTGTTTTTCTCCAAAGTCCTGCAAAGTCCGACAGGTTTAACTACAGACCTTCGCTATCGTCAATCGGTTGTGGAGGTCAGATGGCAGTCGCTTCAAGGAGAATATCGAAGTTCAACCGCATCACAGTTAGACAGGAAAGTCGAACCCAAATGAGTAGAGAAAATACTTCAGGTACGCCATAGAACAATGATTGTGTTTGGTCTCCAACGTAATTCATAAACATTTTACTGCGTATATCGTTAGCCTCATTTATGGGACTAGAAAATTGCTGTCTATTGAGCGTGTTTCCATATTTTGTGACGCAATGTAACGGCGCGCTCTGCGAACGTCGTCACACCGGTTTTAATTCTATTTTTGAACGAACTGTTTCGGAGCGCGGAGTGAATGACATTTTGACGTATGCCTGTCAAGTCACCTTTCTTCCTAGCTATGAGGCTGGATGGTCGATAATTATGGCTTCGTAACTTAATCTCAATAAATCTCCATAAAATGAGAGTATTTTGGCCTAAAGGATAATAGTTTGTGTCTTCACAACTATCCTCTTGTGGAATTATAGTTTATTTCTGGTGAGTTGTCATTTTTTAATAAGATTCCCTTTGATGGAAATTCGCCACGCTCCTAATTTGAAAAATAATTGTTAAAATTCTATTGTTTCAGCTCTTAATCTGAAAATATTATGATTTCTTTTGCTATTGGCATTGTTCCAGCAAATTAAGGCGGTAAGTCGCGCAAATTTATAGAAAATTAGGACCTCGTGTTCATATATAGGAGTTTGTTCTAATGACATGCAATTTTATTACAGGTTTCCAAATTGGAACCGCCTTTGTCTTTGCCTTTTCTCTTTTCTTTGGACCTTTTTCGGCGTTTCTTTGTCTTCGGTCAACTGCATTTCCTTATGGAGGGTTTGGGCTTTTCACCTCAAACATGGATGTGCCGCATGGGCTTAAACTGAAAACTTCGCCTGCTACGAGCTTTCTCGCTGCTGTGTTTACATATACTCGCCGAGGGATGCCGTGAGCTTGCCTTAATTATATTTTAAATCTAAACTTCAAAATAACCTAAAAATGCATTGGTGACATAGAATCATATTGACATAAGATCATTTTGACCTAGCTTATAAAACTCTAATTTTAAATTTAAGGTTAGATATACATTAGGAATGTATCCTTGCAACTATTTCTAAATGCACACTGGAGTGGACAATAAAACCTTAAACCTCACAGTTTGGTTTCATTTAGCTCACCTCCGGAAGATTAAAAGTTTCCAATATCCGCTGATTATCTTAGGCATGTGTATCTCCAAGGCGCCCGAACTTTTATGGTAATGTACTTACAAACCAATTTTATTTATATTTCTTTTAATTAGGAGATTACACACTTACTTCTTTCATTGTCATATGACACATATTTTTTATTATTACATCTGACGCTTGCGAACCAATTTTTTTTTACTTTGTAATAACACATATTTTTTAATTATTACAATTGGCACTCGCGAACAGGGACATGACAGTGTGCATATATCTTTATTCCTTGTCACCTTTGCATTATTTTTTACTTTATCATGTTAGGAACAGTGTTTTCTTCATGTATTTTACTGTTACATAACTGTGTATTACAGTAAACCTTTGTTATTGTTTACTTTGCAAAACTAATCATACTACAAGTTAGTACTATTGTTTGTATCTCTCAATTACAGGTGAATGTTTCAATTTGTATAACATGGTTATTGTTATACTTGTTTTATCTTATATAGCTTTTGTTTATTACAGGTAAGATTTTCCACTTAGTAATATTATATAATTACTAGTTCTTAACCTTTATTTACATGTGTGAAAACATAGTAATATTTGACCATTTGCTGTTTACCTTAAGTAAACATAAATAATTTATTTTGTGAATCACTAATGCATTTTTATCTTTATAGGCATTTGACCTAAATAATTTTTGCAACAATAACATTCCATTCTATGAGTTTGTTTGACTTTTGAGTTTAGCGTTTTGCTATCAATGCAATTAACTTCATTCATAATTTAATTAACTTTAATTAGAAACTTTAATTGATACTTTAATTAGAAACTTATAGTGTATTTAATACAACTTTTTATTAGATTTTCACATCCTTTTATAAATCAAGCATGGATAAGGAAATACAGGTCCCGCCTTTGTTTGAGAATATTGTTGGTGATGTTCCAGTTGGTACTTCTACTTATGAGATGCCTCATGTCACAGGCTTGGCGTCGCTGCGAGGAATTGCGGGGTTTGTAATTCAAATACTGTTCAGTCAAAAAACGTATCAGGTCCCATCGAGCCCTAGTTTTTGATAAAACCTCTGGTGACTCGATGTTGAAAAAATTTAGCAATGCTCCGAATGAAGCCACTTGTAAGAAAGAATTTAATGATTGGTTGGATTATTTGAAAGTTTTCTTTAATAATATCAGGGCTGCTCCTATTTTGTTTGTTAAACATAAAGACACTAGACCTTATTTAAATTTTAATATTAATAATAAATTTTATTCAGGTTTGTTAGATAGTGGAGCTTGTAGTTGTGTACTCGGTTCTAATATTCATCAAACATTTTTGCAATTAGGTTATAAATTTAAACCTTATAAAGGTAACGCTGTTACTGCTGATGGTTCTGCACACAATGTTATTGGAACTATGGTTTTACCTATCACTTGTGATAACTTAACTAAAAATGTAGATTTTTTGATAATACCTTCTTTTAAACCTTCAATTATTTTGGGATTTGACTTTTGGTTGAAATTTAATCTTGCTAAAGACTTATGGAATAATATTACTTTTGAATATGAATCCACTACTTGTGTAAATGCAGTTACTTCTGTTTCTGAACTTTCTCCTTCTGAGAAACACGAGTTAAATAAAATTATTTCACTTTTTGAAAATATTTCTTATGAAAAGAGAGGCTTAGGTCTTACTCATTTAGTTAAACATAAAATTTTTGTTTGTGATAATGGAAGCCAATTTACAGCTAAGCAATTTGTAGATTTTCTAAAAAGTTATAATATTAGTAAAATATTTTATAATACTTTATATACACCTCAAAATAATCCTGTAGAGAGATATAACAAAACAGTCGAAACATGTATTTCTTGTTTTGTTAAAGATGATCATAGAACTTGGTCAAAATATTTGCCTCATGTTCAATTAGCTTTAAATAGTAGTGTGAATCTAGCTACAGATTTCACTCCTAATTTTCTCATGTTCGGTAGAGAACTTATTTTTGATGCTTCATTGCACCGTTTTAGTAATTCTTTTGATAACCTCAATCAACTTGATGTTGTTGATAGGTCTTCATTTGCTTTTTCACTTAAATCACTTAGTGATATTTTTATAAAAGTTCAAGCTTCATTGCTTAAAGCTTATAAGCGTAATGCGCGTTATTATAATATAGGAAGGAAGGTCATTTCTTTTGAAGTGGGAGATATAGTGTGGAGGAGAAGTTTTGTGCAGTCTAATGCTCCTGCATTCTTTTCGGCTAAGTTAGCACCTAAGTTTGTTAAGTGTGAAATAATAGATAAAATTTCCTCTAATGTTTATGTTTTAAAAGACCTTAATAAAAACTATACTGGTCGTTATCATATTAAAGACATAATTAAATATTAAAATTATTCTTGTTTTGACAATGTCTATCTTTGTCTTTGGTACTTTGTTTGAAGTATAATCCCATTGTAAGGTGATGTTTGTGAGGCTAAGGGATTTTGAAAGGAGATGTATGTTAGGAACTTCACAACAATTTATTAATTTCAATTTTAGTTTCCTTCAAAAATAACTTAGGTCATTTTAGGACTTGTTATTGTGTAACTCTACTCCATATTAACAAATTGTTCCACATCGAAAGATCTTATATTTTTATTTATCTTTGTTGTATAGGATTATTTTCCTGTATATATTTTTATACACTTGTATATTTAATATTGTATATTTTGTACAAATTTAGGAATTTAGTTTCTACTCTAATATAGGAGTGAAATTTAATATTCATTTTTCTACATTAAATTCACTTGACTTATTTCCACTCACTTAGGGAATGGAAAATTAAGTTTCTTGAACTTTATTTTTGTACAGTTCTGGGTTATTTTCTTAGTATTAAGATTCTCGGATTGGACGCATTTTATGCATTTTTTTACACACCTTGTTATACCATTTTTTGGGAAACTTGTGTCTTACTGGACTTTACAATTTTTTGTGCTATTGTGTTTCATACACATAGTCACACCTTACGCTTTGCGCACGGGAAGCTGGTGGTGTTGAGCCGGTCGTAATTGTCGTTTTTCTCTTTTTGTACGATTGTGTTTTTATACACATTGTTACATTTTTTATGCTTTGCGCACGGGATGTCGGTGGTGTTGTGCCGGTCGCAAATGTCATACTTTTCTTATGCGGTTGTGCTCAGAAAGTCAGTGGTGTTGTACTGGTCACAATTGTCATATTTTCTTTATATTTTGCTTGTGCTCGGAAAGTTGGTGGTGTTATGCCGATCACAATGCTTATAAATATATTATTACGACACTTTTGTCGTGATTTTGTTTTGACGTTTTAGATGTTGGAATAGGAATTTGAAGTCGGCGGCTTTTCAACCTAACCGACAGTGGGAAGACTTCATTGTTTTTACCGATTTTCTTTCAGATTCGGCAGCGTTGGTGCTTAACCGATATCTTGTTAGTTTCATATTTTTGTTTCAGGAATAGCTGGTATAGAGTCGGTGGCGTAGGAGCTCAACCGCACTTTTGTATTGATGCTAGAAGGCTGGTTAAGATCAAGGATTAGATTCGACGGCGTTGGTTGCCTAATCGATATCTGGAATGGAATTGAGTAGGGATTGTTTAATTTGTTTTATTGAAGGATTTATTTTCACTTTTGTGTTGAAATAAGTTTTTACTCTTTTCTGAGTTTGGTTTCGGTTATTCCATTAAGTTGGATAGTGTCCTTTGTTTCCATTTGAAACTGGAAATTCTTTTTCAACTTAATTCTTTACTTTTCGAGTGTTTTCACATTCTTTGATTTTTAGGAATGCTTTCCCATTCTTTAATTTATGATTGTTTCTGCAATACCCAATGCAAGATGCTTTCGCATTGCCTTTTTTTATTTATTGAAAAATGTTGCATGACATTTTGTCTTTTGAGGTTTTTTGGAATTTTGTTCTGGACTCTCATAATTTTCATCAGAAAAGGAAGTTTCTTTCTTTCTTTTTTCTTTTTGGGGAGGGATGTAATGTAACGGCGCGCTCTGCGAACGTCGTCACACCGGTTTTAATTCTATTTTTGAACGAAGGGTTTCGGAGCGCGGAGTGAATGACATTTTGACGTATGCCTGTCAAGTCACCTTTCTTCCTAGCTATGAGGCTGGATGGTCGATAATTATGGCTTCGTAACTTAATCTCAATAAATCTCCATAAAATGAGAGTATTTTGGCCTAAAGGATAATAGTTTGTGTCTTCACAACTATCCTCTTGTGGAATTATAGTTTATTTCTGGTGAGTTGTCATTTTTTAATAAGATTCCCTTTGATGGAAATTCGCCACGCTCCTAATTTGAAAAATAATTGTTAAAATTCTATTGTTTCAGCTCTTAATCTGAAAATATTATGATTTCTTTTGCTATTGGCATTGTTCCAGCAAATTAAGGCGGTAAGTCGCGCAAATTTATAGAAAATTAGGACCTCGTGTTCATATATAGGAGTTTGTTCTAATGACATGCAATTTTATTACAGGTTTCCAAATTGGAACCGCCTTTGTCTTTGCCTTTTCTCTTTTCTTTGGACCTTTTTCGGCGTTTCTTTGTCTTCGGTCAACTGCATTTCCTTATGGAGGGTTTGGGCTTTTCACCTCAAACATGGATGTGCCGCATGGGCTTAAACTGAAAACTTCGCCTGCTACGAGCTTTCTCGCTGCTGTGTTTACATATACTCGCCGAGGGATGCCGTGAGCTTGCCTTAATTATATTTTAAATCTAAACTTCAAAATAACCTAAAAATGCATTGGTGACATAGAATCATATTGACATAAGATCATTTTGACCTAGCTTATAAAACTCTAATTTTAAATTTAAGGTTAGATATACATTAGGAATGTATCCTTGCAACTATTTCTAAATGCACACTGGAGTGGACAATAAAACCTTAAACCTCACAGTTTGGTTTCATTTAGCTCACCTCCGGAAGATTAAAAGTTTCCAATATCCGCTGATTATCTTAGGCATGTGTATCTCCAAGGCGCCCGAACTTTTATGGTAATGTACTTACAAACCAATTTTATTTATATTTCTTTTAATTAGGAGATTACACACTTACTTCTTTCATTGTCATATGACACATATTTTTTATTATTACATCTGACGCTTGCGAACCAATTTTTTTTACTTTGTAATAACATCATTTTTTTTAATTATTACAGCAATTAAGAGATTTCTGGTGAAAAAGTGTGTGAATCCATTAGATGTTACATTTCTCATTACAGGAGTACTTATATTTTAAATTAAAAAATTAAATGTCTGTACAAAACTAAGTGTTTTTTAAATGTAACTTCCTCTCAGGTCCAAGCATTTAATAATATCACAATGCTACAATGGTGGCTTTCAACTTGCCCAATTAGTCAGATGCTTTTTCATACATTAATTTTCATGCTCGATTTTCGAAGACTCGGGATTGTAGGAAGTGGGAATTGAGAATTTACAACTTGATAGAAACTTTTATTTGTATTAAAATGGCATATTTTTTATTTAAGATGTTTTTCCGTCCAATTGAGCAGTCCGACTGGGGAAGTACCTCCGCACTATAGAATACCGCAGCCATAATAACCTTATGTTGTGTTCCCGGCGGTGAGTAGAGTAGCCAGAGCTCACTGGAGAGTTTTGGTGCTGTCAGTGGGAAGACCAAAAGCTTGTCCTGCATTGTCTTTTACACTGACGGCACAGAAACTCTCTGTGCTTACAGGGTTGGCAGCCCGTGTGTGACTCCCTTGGATTTACACACGTCCATAGACCACGGTAACCACTTTCCATCAGGTAGGCCGTGTGCTTGTCTGCAACCTAAGTAGTATAAAAAAAATCAGAACACATCTTAAAAAACAATGATTTTTTAGATTAGAGTTACGAAAACTGAAATGCATATTGTAACAAAACACTACATGGTCATAATTACCCCACTATAGGTACTCCGCGTTATTACAATATTTTTTTGTGATAACCCAAAGAGATGTAAGAGTAACTTTGATCACGTATTTTCCTTATTTATTACAACAGCACAATTTCTGCGAATTTGATTTTTATGATGAAATAGAAGTGATTGGAATATCTTTTCTTTTTTTATCCCATTAGCTGATGCCCGCGGTCAGGCCTGTGCGAAATTTTGTAAACAAAACTCACTTTACTAGCATAACATAACGTAACATAAACTCAAGCCTATATCCCCGAAGGGGTAGGCGGAGGTGCTAGCGCCCACGTTTCGCCAGTTTATGTTTAGATCAAAATGTATTAGGTGGCGAGCCTATTGCCATTAACCGGGCACTTATAAACCTGCGATAAATAAATAAATAAATGGCCACAGTAGGCCAAAGTCTGTTTCGACGCTGGCCACACGGGTTGGTACAGGGTCGAGATTTTCTTCTCTCGCAGTGATATCGTCTGCGTATTTTTTTCCGCCTCTTAAGACCCTTCGGACGAGATGGGGTGGTGATAATTGATGATAATAGATAATATTTTTTTATTTATTATATTCTTTACTGTACGCCAATTACAACATTCTTGTAACAGAAATTGTGAAGACTAGAGCAGATTTAGATTAAGATGGAAATGTATGTAATGTATCAATTACCTAAATTTCAGCCAGATTTGTTTGACGGTTAGAGCGAGATTGAATAAAAAATATCTAGTTATCTCATTTATGAAACATTCTAGAATCCATAACACAAGCTAGTTAAGCTATGCTTATGTACTATACATCTAGATAGCGCTGTGTGAAATGTTGTAGAATATTTTTTATTTATTATTTATTTATTTGGCGAATATACGAATATATGTCCCCGGAAACGGCAATAGGAACTTATTATATGGGGTTAAGGAAGTGACTGGCGAAAAGTGGGTGTAATAAACGCCTTTGTCTACCCTTTCGGGGTTTAAAATGAGATGGCTGTCGGTATCCATGCAAACATTATAAATGCGAAAGTAACTATCTGTCTGTTTGTATGTTATGCTTTCACGTCTAAACCACTAAACCGATTTTGATGAAAATTGATATATGTAGAAGTAAATTATACCTTGAGAAAGGACAAAGGCTATGTTTTGTCACGATAACCAAACATCCACGCGGACGGAGTCGCAGGCAACAGCTAGTGATAAATAAAAATACCATAAGGTAGTATAGTCTTAAACTTGTATTTAAAGCAAAAACATCAATTGTCCTTATTAAAAGTCCTACTACTTTTATAATTAACAGGGCTAGTTACAGAGTTAACAAATAAAATAATTTGAAGCAGTTTGTTGATATTGTTCCGCTGTTACATAGGGAGGTTATTAGTTTATTTAACTTTTTTATGTACTCCTTCCTTTCCTGCTTTATTCTAAATAAATCACTCTGCAATTGCCCAAATAATCTCTTCTATATCCTAGAGGGCACACCTCATTAGGTACGCGGATAATACAATCAAGAGTTTCTGTATTTTCTTGAACATTTGAACTAATTTCATTTCCAGCTCCCTTACCAGTGTTGGTATTATCATCGTAGTTATTTTCAAATTTTGTTGGCAATACAAGTTTATCCTGAATTCCTTCATTTTCTTTTTCATCAGTGTGGTCTAAAGGTTTACAATTAACACTTGCTAAACACAATAGAAGGATTACAACACAAGTCTTCATCTTGCCGAATTTCCAAACTATGCTATTTGTAATATGCTTAAAAGTAAATATATACGAGTAAGAACTTATCAATGTAGTAAAGGTTATAAGGTCTAAAACAAGAACACGCTAAGTGCAAATTTATCTTTTATGCCATCAATTTAGTGTTCATAATTGAACGTGCAAAATATTGCACATAGTATGTTTGTCTTCTAGATTGTAGACTTATAAAGCACTTTCAATTATCCAATAAAAACACTCAGCCGGTACGTAATACACAGATAGTTGATCGTTCAGAAATATTGCAAAGAAGTTGTGGATAAGAGTCTTTTAGCGTTCGAAATTTTTGATAGTGTCTTGAATTAAAGTAGTTTAAAACATTGATAGATAACACTTAGAAAATTCATTTGTAATTTTTCTTAGTTATGTATTTGCTTCTTGCTTTGCCTCTTTCTTCCTTCTTGCTTTCCTTCTTTCTTCCTTCTTCCTTTATACGTATTCTTGTGATTCGGTACACTCATCAGGAAAGATAAGAAATCCACAGCCATATAGTGGCTCTTTTTCTTTTGGAATATTTATGTTATTTGTACCTATATTCTTGATTGTCAGGAAAGTCTATGTTAACGGTGATAGTATTATCATTGCTGCTATTTTCTGTTATTATTGCTGGTAAAACTTCGTCACGATTTTCTTCATTTTTAATTGCTTCAGTTTGGTTTAAAGGTTTACAATTAAAACTTGCAAAATATAAAATGAATATTAAAGCACAAGTCTTCATTTTGAAAATGTATTCTCTGTAATGTGCTTTTAAGTGTTTACACATTTATCTCTAAAAGAGTTAAGGTTATGTCGGCAGAGTTGGATTACAAGTAAAATACTGAACTGTTATATAGTTCTCAAATAATTTTTAGTATCGACCCTTTCTTTTACATTCATTTACATACATAAAAAGTTTTATAATATTTTCACAACGCTATCCAGATACATGGCAAGCATAGCTTCATTAGCTTCGTATCTTAATATGTTTATCCACATTCTAAATTCATTTTTTTATACCACTTAGGTGGCAGAAAAGCACACAACCCACCTGATGGAAAGTGGCTACCGTGGCCTATAGGCGTGTGTAACACCACAGAAGCCACACTCGTGCTGCCGACCCTGTAAGCACAGAGTCTCTGTGCCGTCAGTGTAGAGGACAAAGCAGGAGAAGCCTTTAGTCATCCCACTGACAGCACAAATTCTCCAGTGAGCACACAAAACTGGGTCCACATTTAACATTATTTAGGGTTTTCAACTGCTATTTTCTTTTTATTTACAATTTTTTATTAAAATACAAATTACACTACCATTTTTGTCAATATAGAATTAACACTAATTTCAATTTCTTTATTTCTCAACAAAATATTGCAATACAATTCTTCTTAAACTAAGTTTACAACCGCATCGGGTCCTCAGGTAACAGGGTGTAAGATTGCCTAAATCTTAGGCATTTTTACAAATATGGTCATATCTTAGGCCTTAAAACATATCCCGCCTAGCCCTGGGTCATCTTCGATTTCCGTGGTTTGGTTATCTTGCCCCCACCCTTCCTCCCCCGGGTCTTCGGTCAGTGGATGTCTACCTAGTATTTATTGGTATAATAATCTACTTGATGAACTAATTTGTTAGATGCACACATCATGGTGACGGAGAAAGAATACAAGTATCACCACCCTATCTCATCCGACGGGTGTCGTAAGAGGCGACTAACGGAACAACGGAGGAAGATATCATTGCAAGAGAAGGAAAACTCGAAATAAAACCTTGTACCACCCCGTTTGACCAGCGTGGAAACAGTAGGCCAAAGCCTCCCAATGTTGGGAGAGGCTTGGTCCAGCAGTGGACTGGGGTGGGATAATTGATTGATTGATTTTGACACAACATTTCTTTTAAGGAACAATTACTTGTTGGATATAGTCATTATCTGCCCATCGTTGTCTTTAAAACATACTAGCTGTCATCTCTCTATAGTATTAGATTCTTATATAATTTTAAAATCTAATAATGCTCCAATAAAATTGGGACAGAATTAGATTTTTTATATTTAGACTTATTTTGGGAATCAAAAGTAATAAAACGTCATAGTTTTAGTTTGTTTAGGCATTTCAGTTGATTTATCATATTTTACAAGGCATATGTTTCAGAACGAACTAACAGATTAAGCAGAATTGTGAAGGAGAAGCAGTTTTTAGTTTTTAAACGGATGAAAGAAGTGATCAATTAGGCAGTTATCAAAAGAACTCAATCTCGGGAGTAACTTGATGCTGTATTTATTAGACGCTCTCAACATGTTTCAGTGGCGTGCGAACTGATTTAGTGGGAGTCTTGAGATCACTGACACCTTATGGTCAACTTGTCAGCAAGCTTGAAGCAGAACTGCCCAGTCAAGTGGCAATTCGATGGTGTATTGTAGAATATAATGAGGAATGTATGGGGTTAGACGTCTATGGTAGCCGTCAACCGCCTGCTATCAAACTTGATTCGGTCTTTTAGACGGCATTAGGGTTGTTTTTCTTTTATACCACTTAGGTGGCAGACAAGCACACGGCCCACCTGATGGAAAGTGGTTAACATGGTCTATGGACGTTTGTAACACCAGAGGAGTCACAGTCGCGCTGCCAACCTTGTAAGTACAGAGTTTCTGTGTCGTCAGTGTAGAAGACAAAGCAGGACAAGCCATTAGTCTTCCCACTGATATCACAAATTCTCCAGTGAGCTCTGGCTACCCTACTCACCGCTGGGAACACAACACGAAGTTATTATAACAGCGGTATTTTTTTTTTTTTTTTTTTGTAAAGAGCAATGGGCCCAGTACACTGCCCTGCGGGACACCATAAATGACATTTCTCTGTTCTGACTGATGAATTTCTTCATGTCTAGTTACTGTATTTATTCTAGCGATCTCAGTGTACTGTTTCCTGTTATTTAGATAAGATTTTAACAGCTCTAATACATTACCTCTTACACCATATGCATCAAGTTTTTTGAGAAGATTATCATGTTTAACATAGTCAAACGCTTGCGTCATGTCGCAGTAGATTGCGCATACAGGTGTTCTTTTATCGACGTTTAACATTACATCATACAGAAACTCGTAGATTGCCAAATTAATGGTTTTCTTCTCACGAAATCCTTTTTGTTCATTGCATAGTATATCATTTTTTTCCAAATAGTTATACAATGCTCTGTGTATATATTTTTCGAAAATTTTTGCAATAATAGGTATCAGCGAAATTGGTCTATAGTACTCCATAACTTCCCTATCATCTTTCTTGAATAGTGGCTTTATTATAGATATTTTAAGGGCGTCTGGAAATATGCCTTGATATATACACATATTAAGAATGTAGCTCAAGTGACCACATATTTCACTAGCTACAGCTTTTACAACTTTGGTAGAAATACCGTCATACCCGACACTATTGGTATTTTTCAAGCTCAAGATGATTCTTATTATATCCTGGGGTATACAGGGGGCCATAAAAATTGAATTCTTTTTATTTTGAATCAGTGCTGTTGTAGATATTGAACTCTCTGCAAGGGCAATAGGCTGTATTTTTTCAATGAAGTAATTACTGAATTCATTTGCTATCTGCTTTGCGTCTGTAACTACGGTATTATTGCATTGTATTTTATGAATGTAATTTTTAGGTATATTAAATTTTGATTGATTAATAATTTGCCAGGTCGTCTTAGATTTATTATTTGAGGTTTTGATTTTATAATTATTTTGTGATCGTTGTGTTAATAGTATAATTTTTCTAAATAATTTTGAGTAATTTTTATATTGCATTATGTTAATTAAATTTGGTTTTGAGCGTTGCCTCCAGAGAAGTTGTCTTTTTTTTTTACTACAAATTTTAATACCCTTTGAAATCCACTTTGGTTTTTTTATTAGATTTATAGTAAATTTGCACTTTGGAAAATATAGATCATAGAAGAGCATAAAGGTTTCTATAAATACGCTGTAAGCTATATTGGGGTCCTCAGTTTCATAAATTTCAGAAAAAGTTAAATTGTTTATGCATTGTTTAAATTTTTGTATACTTGTTTACGACAAAACAAGTATACAAAAATTTTTTTACTACGTACTAGTGTGCAATATTTGTCAATAGCGCATAGTTTACTTACAGGACATTTCAGTAGCTGAGCTGTATGATCGGAAAGATTAAAATCCAGAACCTCCGCTTTACAAGGCTTGATAAAATCATGCGCGAAATTATCTATACATGTTTGGCTAGTAATTCGTGTAACTTGGTTTAATGCTAACTTTAGATTGTAGTTAAGTAGAATGTACTCAAACTCCTTTGAATGATTGTTACATTTTAAAGTGTCCACATTAAAATCTCCAGCGATTACAATGTTTTTGTATTTTTTTTTTGTAAGAAATTTTATTACAGAATCTAGTTTACTAAAAAACTCATCAATATTACGAGAATTTGGTGTTCTATACACGCACAAAAACACAATACCATACTTCACTAGTTCTACTGCACAGCATTCAAATGTTGATGGTGATGACATTTGTGCTATTTTCGGAAGTTCCTTCCATTCATGCCCGTTTCGTACTAGGATACATGAACCGCCTCTTCTAATATTCACCCTGCTATAATGAGCAGCAAGACAATAATTAGGTATGTATAATAGATATTCATCACCTCGCATCATAAAATGTTCTGTAATACAAATTATATCTACTTGTCTATTTTCTTCTAACAATTCGGTGATTTTTAACGTTAGTGCGTTCGATTTTCCCACCAGTCCGGCTATATTTTGATGTAATATATATAAAGCTTTAGTCACGAAAAAGATCACTATTCGTCTCTGCCTCCTTGGCGGTACACATTAAATTAGAAATATTATTGTAAGATTGTATGTCAGTAATCATCTTCAATAAGTCGTCAAATATAATTTTCAGTCCATAATTAGTTATTACGCCTCTACTTTTTTCAAAAATAACGAAATCACATGTCAAATTTTTATTGCTATCCAAAAGAAACGCGTGTTCATGCGTCATTATATCCAGATACAAAAGGTTACTAAAAGCTTCTACTCTCGAGTTATATAGATTAGAATAGTAACCGTATCTGTAAGTCGGTGAACATATTATAATGTTGGTATGTTTAATTTCTTTTAGTATATTTCGAATATGTAGTACGATATTAACATAGCAATTTGACATTTTAAAGTCCTCTTCACCCAGTAATATAATACAATAATCCTTGAATGTATAGTTCGCCACCTTACTTTGTATATCTCTTAATAAAATTTGAATATGTCCATGAGGATGTCCATTCTGTAGGGCGGAGTTACTTCCCCAATCGGACTGCTCAATTGGGCGTAAATACCGCCGTGTCCTACCTCCTTAAACACTTATATTTTAATAAAACCCTCATTGGTTAATAACTAGTTACCCCGTCATACTCAGCAACATTGCAAACGTTTCTCGTGATAACCCGAAGAGATACAGGATCATTTGTCGCGTATTTTACATATATGCGCTCTTACACTTAATACGCTATTTGACTGTCCTTTACTCTTTAAGAAATACTACTTTATATAATGAACTGCTAAAGTGAAATATTCTAACGACAATTTCAGAGATATTAAAGAAATCGGACAGAGGCTCATCGAGGCGACCGGTGACACTCGTTCCGGGTCGTTCCTGGTCCAAAGGCTGTCCATTGCCATCCAACGTGGCAACGCAGCAAGTGTTATGTGCACTTTTGCACCGGGAGCGATCAGAGGCGGGTTATTTGATTAGTACATGGACTAAGCATTGCTTGTTGTACCATTTTGATATATTGTATTAATTTGACGAATATAATGATTTATTCTATTAATAATATTATTTATGATCTGTTAGTGCCATTTTTAGTATTACAAATAAATATTTATAAATTGCTATTATTAGTGAATTAGATATTTACTTCCAAATTTATAAAATTTCAAAGATATTTGATTTTGAAAATTCAATATCTCGCACCGCCTTTTCACGCTCCATACAAAATCGTAGGTACTTATCGCATTTATCTCAATCTATGTTTCGTTTACACGTGTATTGTTCATAATGTGCTTGATTACTATAGTTTTTATTTATTTTTATTTTTATAACTTATGTGACCTGAGTTAATGAGTTTAATACTAATATAAATAGAGTGCCCTAATTTTAAATATGATTGCAATAAGAAAGAGAACCTTATTGATTTATATTTTATTGTACAAATAAATTACATTTATACACAAAGATGAGATGTAATGTACAAAGGCGAGCTTAACTCAAAGTTGAGTTCTCTTCCAGCAACCATACCATATCACAAGCAAATAAATAAATTCAGTTCATTCATTCATTCAGTTGAGTTATCATATTGTACGAGGCATATGTTTCAGAACGAACTAAAAGATTAAGCAGTATGAAAGAAACTTCATCCCACGCACATTTAAGATGTGGGATGACCTTCCTGGTGCGGTTTTCCCAAGCACCTACAATATGGGGTTCTTCAAGAGGGGCATCAGAAGGTTTCGTCATGGTCGGCAGCGCGGGTGTAACACCCCTGGTGTTGCATACGTCCATAGGCCACGGTAACCACTTTCCATCAGCGTATGCTTGTCTGCTACCTAAGTGGTATAAAAAAAAGTATTGGGAAGAATCAGACGATCTTGTCAAATAGCCTATTGAAGTGAAGGAGAAACAGTTTTTAGTTTTTAAACGGATGAAAGAAGTGATCAATTAGGCAGTTATCAAAAGAACTCAATCTCGGGAGTAACTTGATGCTATATTTATTAGACGCTCTCAACAAGTTTCAGTGGCGTGCGAACTGATTTACTGGGAGTCTTGAGGTCACTGACACCTTATGGTCCGCTTGTCAGCAAGCTAGAAGCAGAGCTGCCCAGTCAAGTGGCAATTCGATGGTGTATTGTAGAATATAATGATGAATGTATGGGGTTTGACGTCTATGGTAGCCGTCAACCGCCTGCTATCAAACTTGAGTCGATCTTTTAGACGGCAATAAGGTTGTTTTTCTTTTATACCACTCAGGTGGCAGACAAGCACACGGCCCACCTGATGGAAAGTGGTTAACGTGGTCTATGGACGTTTGTAACACCAGAGGAGTCACAGTCGCGCTGCCAACCTTGTAAGTACAGAGTTTCTGTGCCGTCAGTGTAGAAGACAAAGCAGGACAAGCCATTAGTCTTCCCACTGATATCACAAATTCTCCAGTGAGCTCTGGCTACCCTACTCACCGCTGGGAACACAACACGAAGTTATTATAGCCGCGGTATTCTGTAGGGCATAGGTACTTCCCCAGTCGGACTGCTCAATTGGACGGAAATACCGCCGTGTCCTACCTCCTAACGCTGATTTTACTTTTTTATAATTTATTTTATGTCATTCTTTTTAGTTATGATATGAAATATATTTGTAATGACATTCTGATTCATTTCATTTTGATACAATGATGAATTTACTTAAATGAAAAATAAAACGACAACACGCATTTCAGTTCCAAAAATAGTTTTTGTTAACATTTTATGTACTCTATGACACTCAGGACAGCCTCCGTGGTGTGGAGGTAATGAACGCGGTCGCTACGCAGGAGGCGCGGGTTTGATCCCCGCTATGGGCAAATATCTGTAGGTATGGATACAGGTATTAGCATTAGTCTGGTCGTGCCTCGGAGAGCACGTGAAGCCGACGGTCCCGGTTGCCATAGCAACATCTATGGCACTCGTTACGGGTAGTTGGAGCCCTAAATAGTCCAACACCTGGTCTAGCTGCAATGCGTCGATATCACCTTGGGATTGTGGAGGTCAGATGGCAGTCGCTTCACGGAAATCGAAGTTCAGCCAAATCCGGAGGTAGACTGGTAAAGAGGACCCCAGACTCGGAGGTGACAGCTTCGGATGCGACTGGGATTAACGCTACATTACCGTACACATTACCTTCGCTGTCGCAGTCGGGTAAAAAAACTAATTTGATAGATGTATTTATTTATTACACAAGCATTACAATTTATACTGTCACAAGATCACTTAGATTGGTTACCATTGGTTCGTCCTTTTGATTCTTACTAGCTAACCCATGCCGGGTTCGTCCACAGCATGTTTCGAAACCTCGTCACACAACCAGGCACATGCTGTAAAGAAAAGACAGCTGAATTCGAGGTGAGATTTCGCTTGCGCATGCTCTAAATTTGGTGACGTCACGTTAGAGCATGCGCAATTGAAACCTCACCCCGAATTCAGCTGTCAAGTAGTTTCGATTGTTCGAAACGTTTTTACTGCATGTGCCTGCAGGTAATAGTACTGACCTGGTATCACTTCTTTAAATTCGTTTCCAATTATGAAAATATGACAGATTTGTTCACATTTAGGATCACTACTCCGCTCTGTTGAGTAGTAGCGTGATGATATAATATATCAGGCTATATTATAGCCTATGATCTTTGACGACAAACGGGCTATTAAATACATAAAAAAAAAACAATTCAAACCAGTAGTTCCTGAGATAAGCGCGTTCAACTAAACAAACTAACGAACTCTTCAGGTTTATAATATTAGTATAGAATATAGTTTTCTTTCTTCTTTATTCTTTTTTCTTTTTTCTTCTTTTTAATAATAATCGTCATCGTCTGGTACGCAAAAGCTTCCCATTTGAATATATCCGGGAGGACAGTTCTCTAAAACAACTCCTAGTAAATTTTGGCTTTTTAAATTTTCTTTATTTTCTGTGAAAGATTTACTAGTATTTATGATATTATTATTGTAATTGTCGGTATTTGTTGATTTTGTAACTTCTCCATGATTTTCATTTTGCTTTGTATTTTCAGTGTAATCTACAGGATTACAATTAATACTCGCGAAAAATAAAATAAAGAATACAATACACGTATTCATTTTGAAACTGTCTTGCCTGAACTGCTCTCCATATTATACAAATACACTTATATATATATACACTTATCTTTGTGTGAGCAAAGGTCGTGTGGTGAAAGTTGGAATATAAGCACAGAAAGATAATATTATATCGCCAATCAAGTATATTTTTTAGTACCAACTCAGGTGGCAGACAAGAACACGATCCACCTGATGTGAACTGGTTACCGTGACCTATAAGCGTGTGCAACACTAGGAGCGTTAAACTCGTGCTGTCGACCCTGAAGAAACCTTCTAATGCCCTTCTTGAAGAACAAGAAACGTATTTTTGTTTTGTGTATTTTTTGGTTGCCTAAATACTTACTTATACAATGTTTTCTTCCCTTTTCCACCTAATACTGCATGCATACAGACATATGATCCAACATTTTTTTTATATAGAACACGTCAATTAGACTTCGCTGTGCCTGATGGTAAGGTGACTATCGGAAAAATACGTAACCGATATCACTGCGAGAGAAGGAAAAATCTAAATAAAACCCTGTACCAACATGTCTGGCTAGCGTGGAAACAGTATTTCAAAGCCTCCCAACATTGGAGAGAGGGCTATGGCACGCACGCACGCACGCACGCACGCACGCACGCACGCACGAACGCACGCACGAACGCACGCACGCACGCACACACGCAAGCACGCACGCACGCATGCCTAGTCTTCCTCTATTTCGATTTTTGCACTTGATTTATATGACTAAATCATTATTATAATAATAATGATAATAATAAAAAAAAAACTATTTTTGGTTTGATGAATCTGAATTACGAGGTTTAACCAAATCAAGGGACTCTTTCTCAAGGTCAGATAGCAGTCGTTTCACGGAAAGTCTCTGTTTAAAGGGGGTACAAGGACTATTGTGCATCTATAATATATAATCATGAATTGAAATAGTAATAGAGGCTGCTTTTGAATCATCTCGTGTTTTGAATGTACAGTATAAGGATCTTCATTGTCTTGGATCGTGGGCCACCGGCCAGCTGATAAAAACAACGATATACACACATTATGTACGCGTATTCGGTACTCATTATCAATTCAATTGTTTATATTATTACTAGCTGATACTGGGGAAGTCCCAGGGTTATATCCCAATATTAACGACTTGGGGCTCGCATCGAAATTAATCAAAAGTAAATTGGAGGGGTTAAGTATAGAGATTAAACATTTCACAATCAGCCAACCACCGGAAGGGGATAATGAAAAAAGCAAGGTGGGGTAGGACGAGTTACTACTTGTTGCGGAGGTAATTTAAGATACCACAGTTGGGTAATCAGTTTAATATACTGACTCTTATTGATGAGGCGCGTGGTTCCCGGTAGAGTAGAATTTGGACCACCCCATCTCTTCCCATGCGGCATGTCGTAAGGAATTGGTTTTTAAGGCACAGAAACGTTGCATCAGAGCAATATGCAACTTACACACGTTAAGCCTCATTTTATAAGTTTAAAATTATTAACAATGCCGTCCATGTACATTCTCGAAATGTGCATGTTTGTAAGACGGAACTGGCCTAAATTTTCACCAGCAAGTAGTAGACGTAGAGCAGGTAAACTCCATGTGGTAGCGTCTAAAACAACCATGTATAAGTGTCTTCCGTTGACATTTTACAATACTTTAAAAATAAATTGCTCACATTATTATTAGAAAAAGCATATTATTCGATCAATCTATCTCTATCTATCTAAACGAGAAATTTTAATGACATTAATCGTTTTAATTCATAATTTATTTTATACATTAAATTGACATTCAGGCCTATTATTATTATTGTATAAGGTATGACATTAAAATGTATAGTTTTTAACCCCCGACGCAAAAACGACGGGGTGTTATAAGTTTGACGTGTCTCTCTCTGTGTGTGTGTGTGTGTGTGTGTGTGTCTGTCTGTCTGTGGCATCGTAGCTCCTGAACGGATGAATCGATTTGGATTTAGTTTTCTTTGTTTGAAAGGTATATTAGTCGGAAAAGTTCATAGCTATGAAAAAAATCGGACGGAGTACATATTTTTCTCTACTTCCTCAATATGGGTATCAAATGAAAGGGCTTGACTAGTACAATACCATGCATTATGACAAATTTCAAGTCCAAGATGGCCGCTACCACAAAATAGCGAATTACATTCTATTTGACAACTTCCTCAATATGGGTATCCACTCAAAGAGCTTGACGAGTAGATCAATTAAAAAGTGTAAAATAAAAATTTAATAAACCCTGTCAAAAAAAACAACCCCAAAAAGTCTAAAATAAGTTGTGTTACTTAGCCCTATAACTTTGATATACCTAGTAATACATAATTTGATTCAAGGGTTGTTATTTTCGGGTGGACCTTATATCGTTTCGATAATATGACGTAGTGCTCTACCAGTTAGGTTAGTGGTAGGACATAGTGCACTTATGCTTATTATTTTAAGATCTCTGTAAAACCTATGTGCCACAATTTAATAAGTATAATAATATAATATATACAGCCCAGATTCAGCCTCAGATGAATGGCTAGAGTCATGAATAGTGACCGGAATACGGCAATAGGCCACCCCATATAACGAGGGACCTTTAGTGATTGGTGAAATGTATGTATGTTTTATTGATTCAAATAACTAAGTACGATGATGAAGTATGATCACGTGTCAGATTTCCGTAAACAACTCAAGTGGCTCCCAATTCGGCTTTGCAGGAATGCCCATATTCTAACATTATTATATAATGTACTCGTACGCACTCCCTCTTATCTCAAAGAACGATTCCAGTTCCTCCATGACACACATACGAGATGCCTGAGGTCAACCGAGAATTTGAGACTGAGAATGCCAATTCATTCAACAGATTTTGTTGATAAGTCATTCTCAGTCAAGGCTGTGCGTTTATGGAATGCATTGCCATTGAGTATCAGACGAGCAAAATCCCTAAACGTATTTAAAGCAATGGTAGAGGACTACTACCTATCATTTTGAACACTGTCATAACTCACAATTAATATGCTTACTATTTTCCCTTCTTATTAGTATGTACTATTTACTTCGTATATCTATTTATGTGCCAAAGTTGTATGTTTATTTTACTTTATTTGAACTTCTCTCATATCATTCCTTCTTTTTGTTTGTGTTTTTTTAATACACCTTGTTTCTAGTTTATTTGCTAACTACATCAAATCTTTTGCTTTATTACACTACTGTCCATCCCAAGATTGCCTGGAAGAAATCGCTTCCAGCGATAAGGCCGCCCATTGTACATTAAACTGTATGCATGCTAACTACAAGTTTTACTGTAATCTATTGGTGTACAATAAAGAATTATCTATCT
This sequence comes from Eilema griseolum, assembly GCA_963662185.1. NCBI lineage: Eukaryota > Metazoa > Arthropoda > Insecta > Lepidoptera > Erebidae > Eilema > Eilema griseolum. The sequence continues at coordinate 3,354,666 of OY759254.1, forward strand.
ATTTATCTATCTATAACTGGGTCTTATATACTAAGAAGAAAAACTACGAAGAAAGACAAAGAGAAAGTAATTAAAATTAGGTCATAAATAATCTGTCGGCGGCCTCTGTGGCGTAGCGGTAGAGCGTTCGACCGATACGCAGGAGGCGTGGGTTCGATTCCCGCTCAGTGCAAATATTTGAATTTTCATTTTTTATATAGGACCTGTCAATTAGAATTTGTGAGAATTTGTGCTGTCAGTGGGAAGACTAAAGGCTTGTCCTGCTTTGTCTTCTACACTGACGGCACAGAAACCTGTACTCTCTCTGTACCTCTGGTGTTACAAACGTCCATAGGCCACGGTAACCAGTTTCCATCAGGTGGGCTTTGTGCTTGTCTGCCACCTAAGTGGTATAAAAAAAAATATTACCCTGGATCGAAAATCAACTAAATTAAAATATTTGAATCATCAATTATGACACAGGTTTGGCTAAAATTTTAGTCATTGCGATAAAAATACAGGACTCAGGGATTACTCAAGTATGTCTTTTACACTAGAACTCAGATTCAGACATAATATTTTACGCTTTGATACTTTTATTTTTTTATATTTTATTTTACAATTTTAGGGAAACTTACAGCTAAAAAAGGTTCAATATTTTATAATTAATAGTATGAAGGCCAATTATCAGTTTCCACATTTAGGTATTATTACATCTTTACATGCCAATGCTCAAAAAACTCTCAAGACAAATTAAGTTATTTTAGAAATTAGGAAACTATATTAGAGATAATAATCTTTTTATTAATTGAAAATTATTTACGTTCGACCTTAATTGAAAATTATTTACGTTCCTTAGCACTTTGCAACAGACTCCTGTTATATCTATTATTTTTTCTAGACTCGCACTAAAATGTAAAACATTAAAAGTTATAAACAAAATATGAATGGCGTTTTACGCACAAACTATGAAAATAAAATAAAATAAATAAATTATTATGATACAGCTCTCCATCCATAGAAGAGCTGTATCATAACTTTTTTTATGATACAGTTTGACATATGTATCCAGCTCTATTATAATTTTATTATTATGTATGTTTGATAAAACTCCAGCAGGACCATGGAGGTTTCAATGCAGTTTTTGTACATAGGTCAGTAAATCAGTGGACGCGGCACCACAAGAACACAATGTAAAACATTAAAAGTTATAAACAAAATATGAATGGCGTTTTACGCACAAACTATGAAAATAAAATAAAATAAATAAATTATTATGATACAGCTCTCCATCCATAGAAGAGCTGTATCATAACTTTTTTTATGATACAGTTTGACATATGTATCCAGCTCTATTATAATTTTATTATTATGTATGTTTGATAAAACTCCAGCAGGACCATGGAGGTTTCAATGCAGTTTTTGTACATAGGTCAGTAAATCAGTGGACGCGGCACCACAAGAACACAATATAGGTAGTTAAACTATCATGGTCACTCACATCAGTATCAAAATAATCGGGATATTTACCATGTTTCATTATTTTGAGTTTCCGATATTACCCGAACTCAAAACAATGAAACATGGTAAATATCCCGATTATTTTGATACTGAAACAAGAACACATTTCATTTTATCAATCATTTTGTAATTGTATTTGTGATCTCTCCTTACTCGTATTTTTATATTTCTGCTAAACATAAACCATCAGCGGTTCTGTCATATCCTGTAGGGCACTCGTCAGGTTGGGGGTGTAAGTGACACTCCCAATTCCTCTCAAGAAGCGCTTGTGAATTACTGCTATTTGTATCTTCATTTTCAGAGGAAACTTCGGTGTTGTCTATATCATTATCGTTGTCAGTATTAGTTGATATTGTCACTTTATCAGGTAATTTCTCATTTGCAATGTTTACAGCCATATCCAGAGGATTACATTTAAAACCCGTAATACATAAATATAAGATTACAATACTAGTCTTCATTTCGGATTCGTAGCTTCTAAATGAGCTTAACACTTAACTCTAAACACTTATATGCGAAGGCGCAAAGGTAGTGTGGGTACAATTGGAGCATGAGTAGAAATCAAAACTATTATATAATATACAAAGGATTTTGTTTAGTAATATTGTGTTTTTCTCCAAAGCCCTGCAAAGTCCGATTTAGGTTTAACTACAGACCTTCTCTATCGCCAATCGGTTGTGGAGGTCAGATGGCAGTCGCTTCAAGGAGAATATCGAAGTTGAATCGCATCATAGTTAGACAGGAAAGTCGAACCCAAATGAGTGGAGAAAATACTTCAGGTTCGCCATAGTACGATGAATGTGTTTGATCTCCAACGTAATTAATAAACATTTTACTGGGTATATCGTTAGTCTCATGTATGGGACTAGAAAATGGCTGTCTATTACGCATGTTTACATATTTTGTGACGCAATTAAGAGTTTTCTGATGAAAATGTGTGCAAATCTTAATAGATCTTCATAGGTAGAGACTATATTTTATGATTTTTCTCATTACAGGAGTGTATTTTAAATAAAAAATTGTCTTTATGTATGTGTCACAATTTTTGTTTTCTATGTAAGTTCCTGTCTGGTCCTAGGATTTAATAATATCATAATGTTATAATGGTGGCTTTCAATTTGGCCAATTAGTCAGATGCTTTATCATACACTAATTTTCATGTTCGATTTTCAGGGACTCGGGATTGTAGGAAGTGGGAATTGTGTTGAATAATAAATGACCGAATTGACAACTTTGTTGAAACTTCTACTTGTATTTAAATGGTATATTTTTTATTTAGGAGGTTGGAAACGACGGTATTTCCGTCCAATTGAGCAGTCCGACTGGGGAAGTACGTCCGCCCTATAGAATACCACGGCCATAATAACCTTATGTTGTGTTCCCGGCGGTGAATAGGGAAGCCAGAGCTCACTAGAGAGTTTTGGTGCTGTCAGTGGGAAGACCAAAGGTTTGTCCTGATTTTGTGTTCTGCAAAGAAAATCTCTGTTCTTACAGGGTCGGCAGCACGGGTGTGTCTCCCCTAGTGTTACACACGTTCATAGGTCACGTTAATCACTTTCCATCAGGTGATTCATGTGATTGCCAACTAAGCTGTAAAAAAAAGAGCTTTCCTTCTCTCTTATCAATCCAATCGTTCCAATTTTAGTATATGTACTGGCGAAACTACCAGTTCCCAACAGTGAGGTTTAGAGTACCTTAGTAGTGATTAGGTTAGGTGTAAACAAGGCGTGAACTGGTAACAATTGGAAAGAAAACTGACGGTACAGAAACTCTCTGTGCTTACAGGGTTGGCAGCCCGAGTGTGACTACCTTGTTTTTACACACATCTATAGGCCACGGTAACCACTTTCCATCAGGTAGGCAGTGTATTTGTCTGCCACCTAAGTGGTATATAAAAAAATCAGAACACATCTTAAAAAACAATGATTTTTTAGATTAGTGTTACGAAAACTTAAAGCATATTGTAACAAATCACTACATGGTCAGAATTACCCCACTATACTCCGCGTTATTGCAATATTTTTTTGTGATAACCCAAAGAGATATAAGAGTAACTTTGATCACGTATTTTCCTTATTTATTACAACAGCACAATTTCTGCGAATTTGATTTTTACGATGAAATAGAAGTGATTGGAATTTCTTTTCTTTTTTTATCCCATTAGCTTATACCCGCGGTATGGTCTATGCGATAATTTGTAAACAAAACTCACTTTACTAGCATAACATAACGTAACATAAACTCAAGCCTATATCCCCGAAGGGGTAGGCGGAGGTGCTAGCACCCACGTTTCGTCAGTTTAAGTTTAGATCAAAATGTATTAGGTGGCGAGCCTATTGCCATTAACCGGGCACTTATAAACCTGCGATAAATAAATAAATAAATGAATATTCTACAACATTCTACACAACGCTACCTAGACCCATGGTAAGCATAGTTTAACTAGCTTGTGTTATGGAATCTAGAATACGGATAAACTTACTTAAATACTTTTTTTTTTGTAAATACATACATATTATACAAAGAAACACCCAGTCCAATGCAAATACCCATATTCATGCATACAAATATTTACACTGAGCGGGGATCGAACCTGCGACCAAAATACACACATAACTTCGAAAAGCATCGAAAAATCATTCAACCTGGGATCGAACCCGAGACCTCGTCTTAGCATTCCATTACCCATACCAATAGGCTACCGTGCTTTTTTTTGCTAGCGTGATTTAATTACAACACATTGACAGCCTCCATGGCATAGCTGCGTAGGTTCGATCCCCGCTCAGTGCAAATATTTGTATGTATGAATATGGATATTTTCATTGGTCTGGTCACGGTTCAGTGAACTCGTCTAGCCTTCGGCCCCGGTTGCCATACGAACATCTGTGACTGTCGTTGCGGGTAGTTGGAGACCTAAACGTATAAAAACTGGCCTAACTGTTATCGCCACTGATATCGCCTGTGAGTTGTGGAGGTCAGATAGCAGTCGCTTCACGGAAAATATGAAAGTGCGGTCAAATCCGCAATTAGACTGGTCAAGGTCAAGGTTAAGCAAACCCCAGACTCCGAGGTGGAAGCTTTGGATGCGTCTAGGTTTGAAGAAGAAGAATGATTGAATAACACATATCTTTACAAACATTGGAAATAAATATTGTGAGTAGGATAATATGAGTTCACCATCACTCCACCCGTTAAGCTCACTGGTGAATTTTTGTGCTGTCAGTGGGAAGACAAAAAGCTTGTCCTGCTTTGTCTTTTACACTGACGGCACAGAATCTCTCTGTGCATACAAGGTTGGCAGCGCGAGTGAGACTCCCATTTTTTTTTTTTTTACGTGCGCAAAATACCCACGGATACCTCCCCACCGGAGCCGGTTGAGGAGGTTATGTCGGACTCGAACCGACTAAAACGCACGCCGCGCCGCCTGTGGGTCGTTTTGGTTGCCGAAGGTGAGGTTGACAGGCATATCCCTCGCACCCCGGCTGACCCAGGACCATCTCTCGCGATCTGGCCCAAGTCTCGGGTGTGGGGACTACAGAGTCCCCAACTCGATCCCGGAAACGGGGAGGCGCGCCACCGCCGCGGCTTGCTTCTGCCAGGGTGACAGGCGGCTCCACCTGTCACCCCCAGGCCGGCGCTCATGGGGGGTGGAGGTCGTTCATCGACCTCCGACGCCCGAGTTGCCTTCGTACGCGGGCAGCTTGGCTTGCGATCCTTCGTCGCTCCCGCTGCCGCTCCCGCCCCGCCTCCTTCTTCACGAGCATTACTTGCTCGCAGAAGGAGGCGCCGCCCGCCCACGCATCCGCGCAGCGGACCATCGCCGCGAGCAAGGTGGAGAGCGTGAGAACTCTCACTCCCAGGGCCGCCACGAGCTCCCGCCTCGGCGTCTCCCACGCCGGACACTCGGTGAGTGTGACTCCCTTGGTGTTGCACACGTCCATTGGCCATGGTAACCACTTTCCATGAGGTGGACCGTGTGCTTGTCTACCATCCAAGTAGTATAAAAAAAAGGCAAAGTCACAGGATCAACAATAATAAATAGATGTACAGAGACTCACAAAGATCTTCAGAGTTCAAGCCAAGCTCTGTCTGATGATAGGTCAATCAATTAGCCTATGGCAGTCCACTGCTGGACATAATGCTCTCCTAATGTTGGGAGACTTTGGCCACAGTAGGCCAAAGTCTGTTTCGACGCTGGCCAGACGGGTTGGTGCAGGGTCGAGATTTCCTTCTCTCGCAGTGATATCGTCTGCGTATTTTTTTCCGCCTCTTAAGACCCTTCGGACGAAATGGGGTGGTGATAATTGATGATAATAGATAATATTTTTTATTTATTATATTCTTTACTGTACGCCAATTACAACATTCATGTAACAGAAATTGTTAAGACTAGAGCAGTACCAGGCAACCTTAAGATGGAAATGTATGTAATGTATCAATTAGCTAAATTTCAGCCAGATTTGTTTGACGGTTAGAGGGAGATTGAATAAAAAATATCTAGTTATCTCATTTATGAAACATTCTAGAATCCATAACACAAGCTAGTTAAGCTATGCTTATGTACTATACATCTAGATAGCGCTGTGTGAAATGTTGTAGAATATTTTTTATTTATTTGGCGAATATACGAATAAATGTCCCCGGAAACGGCAATAGGAACTTATTATATGGGGTTAACGAAGTGACTGGCGAAAAGTGGGTGTAATAAACGCCTTTGTCTACCCTTTCGGGGTTTAAAATGAGATGGCTGTCGGTATCCATGCAAACATTATAAATGCGAAAGTAACTCTGTCTGTTTGTATGTTATGCTTTCACGTCTAAACCACTAAACCGATTTTGATGAAAATTGATATATGTAGAAGTAAATTATACCTTGAGAAAGAACAAAGGCTATGTTTTGTCGCGATAACCAACATCCACGCGGGCGGATCCGCAGGCAACAGCTAGTGATAAATAAAAATACCATAAGGTAGAAGTCTTAAACTTGTATTTAAAGCAAAAACATCAATTGTCCTTATTAAAAGTCCTACTACTTTTATAATTAACAGGGCTAGTTACAGAGTTAACAAATAACATAATTTGAAGCAGTTTGTTGATATTGTTCCGCTGTTACATAGAGAGGTTATTAGTTTATTTTATTTTTTTATGTACTCCTTCTTTTCCTGCTTTATTCTAAATAAATCACTCTGCAATTGCCCATATAATCTCTTCTATATCCTAGAGGGCACACCTCATTAGGTACGCGGATAATACAATCAAGAGTTTCTGTATTTTCTTGAACATTTGAACTAATTTCATTTCCAGCTCCCTTACCAGTGTTGGTATTATCATCGTAGTTATTTTCAAATTTTGTTGGCAATATAAGTTTATCCAGAATTCCTTCATTTTCTTTTTCATCAGTGTGGTCTAAAGGTTTACAATTAACACTTGCTAAACACAATAGAAGGATTACAACACAAGTCTTCATCTTGCGGAATTTCCAAACTATGCTATTTGTAATATGCTTAAAAGTAAATATATACGAGTAAGAACTTATCAATGTAGTAAAGGTTGTAAGGTCTAAAACAAGAACACGCTAAGTGCAAATTTATCTTTTATGCCATCAATTTAGTGTTCATAATTGAACGTGCAAAATATTGCACATAGTATGTTTGTCTTCTAGATTGTAGATTTATAAAGCACTTTCAATTATCCAATAAAAACACTCAGCCGGTACGTAATACATAGATGGCTGATCGTTCAGAAATATTGCAAAGAAGTTGTGGATAAGAGTCTTTTAGCGTTCGAAATTTTTGATAGTGTAAAAGTAGTTTAAAGTAGTTTAAAACATTGATAGATAACACTTAGAAAATTCATTTGTAATTTTTCTTAGTTATGTATTTGCTTCTTGCTTTGCCTCTTTCTTCCTTCTTGCTTTCCTTCTTTCTTCCTTCTTCCTTTATACGTATTCTTGTGATTCGGTACACTCATCAGGAAAGATAAGAAATCCACAGCCATATAGTGGCTCTTTTTCATTTGGAATATTTATGTTATTTGTATATTCTTGATTGTCAGGAAAGTCTATGTTAACAGTGATAGTATTATCATTGCTGCTATTTTCTGTTATTATTGCTGGTAAAACTTCGTCACGATTTTCTTCATTTTTAATTGCTTCAGTTTGGTTTAAAGGTTTACAATTAAAACTTGCAAAATATAAAATGAATATTAAAGCACAAGTCTTCATTTTGAAAATGTATTCTCTGTAATGTGCTTTTAAGTGTTTACACATTTATCTCTAAAAGAGTTAAGGTTATGTCGGCAGAGTTGGATTACAAGTAAAATACTGAACTGTTATATAGTTCTCAAATAATTTTTAGTATCGACCCTTTCTTTTACATTCATTTACATACATAAAAAGTTTTATAATATTTTCACAACGCTATCCAGATACATGGCAAGCATAGCTTCATTAGCTTCGTATCTTAATATGTTTATCCACATTCTAAATTAATTTTTTTATACCACTAAGGTGGCAGAAAAGCACACAACCCACCTGATGGAAAGTGGCTACCGTGGCCTATAGGCGTGTGTAACACCACAGAAGCCACACTCACGCTGCCGACCCAGTAAGCACAGAGTCTCTGTGCCGTCAGTGTAGAGGACAAAGCAGGACAAGCCTTTTGTCATCCCACTGACAGCACAAATTCTCCAGTGAGCACACAAAACTGGGTCCACATTTAACATTATTTAGGGTTTTCAACTGCTATTTTCTTTTTATTTACAATTTTTTATTAAAATACAAATTACACTACCATTTTTGTCAATATAGAAATAACACTAATTTCAATTTCTTTATTTCTCAACAAAATATTGCAATACAATTACATTTTCTGTATTCTTCTTAAACTAAGTTTACAACCGCATCGGGTCCTCAGGTAACAGGGTGTAAGATTGCCTAAATCTTAGGCATTCTTACAAATATGGTCATATCTTAGGCCTTAAAACATATCCCGCCTAGCCCTGGGTCATCTTCGATTTCCATGGTTTGGTTATCTTGCCCCCACCCCTCCTCCCCCGGGTCTTCAGTCAGTGGATGTGTACCTAGTATTTATTGGTATAATAATCTACTTGATGAATTAATTTGTTAGATGCACACATCATGGTGACGGAGAAAGAATACAAGTATCACCACCCTATCTCATCCGACGGGTGTCGTAAGAGGCGACTAACGGAACAACGGAGGAAGATATCATTGCAAGAGAAGGAAAACTCGAAATAAAACCTTGTACCACCCCGTTTGACCAGCGTGGAAACAGTAGGCCAAAGCCTCCCAATGTTGGGAGAGGCTTGGTCCAGCAGTGGACTGGGGTGGGATAATTGATTGATTGATTTTGACACAACATTTCTTTTAAGGAACAATTACTTGTTGGATATAGTCATTATCTGCCCATCGTTGTCTTTAAAACATACTAGCTGTCATCTCTCTATAGTATTAGATTCTTATATAATTTTAAAATCTAATAATGCTCCAATAAAATTGGGACAGAATTTGATTTTTTATATTTAGACTTATTTTGGGAATCAAAAGTAATAAAACGTCATAGTTTTAGTTTGTTTAGGCATTTCAGTTGATTTATCATATTTTACAAGGCATATGTTTCAGAACGAACTAACAGATTAAGCAGAATTGTGAAGGAGAAGCAGTTTTTAGTTTTTAAACGGATGAAAGAAGTGATCAATTAGGCAGTTATCAAAAGAACTCAATCTCGGGAGTAACTTGATGCTGTATTTATTAGACGCTCTCAACATGTTTCAGTGGCGTGCGAACTGATTTAGTGGGAGTCTTGAGATCACTGACACCTTATGGTCAACTTGTCAGCAAGCTTGAAGCAGAACTGCCCAGTCAAGTGGCAATTCGATGGTGTATTATAGAATATAATGAGGAATGTATGGGGTTAGACGTCTATGGTAGCCGTCAACCGCCTGCTATCAAACTTGATTCGGTCTTTTAGACGGCATTAGGGTTGTTTTTCTTTTATACCACTTAGGTGGCAGACAAGCACACGGCTCACCTGATGGAAAGTGGTTAACATGGTCTATGGACGTTTGTAACACCAGAGGAGTCACAGTCGCGCTGCCAACCTTGTAAGTATAGAGTTTCTGTGTCGTCAGTGTAGAAGACAAAGCAGGACAAGCCATTAGTCTTCCCACTGATATCACAAATTCTCCAGTGAGCTCTGGCTACCCTGCTCACCGCTGGGAACACAACACGAAGTTATTATAACAGCGGTATTCTGTAGGGCGGAGGTACTTCCCCAATCGGACTGCTCAATTGGGCGGAAATACCGCCGTGTCCTACCTCCTTAAACACTTATATTTTAATAAAACCCTCATTGGTTAATAACTAGTTACCCCGTCATACTCAGCATCATTGCAAACGTTTCTCGTGATAACCCGAAGAGATACAGGATCATTTGTCGCGTATTTTACATATATGCGCTCGTACACTTAATAAGCTATTTGACTGTCCTTTACTCTTTAAGAAATACTACTTTATATAATAAACTGCTAAAGTGAAATATTCTAACGACAATTTCAGAGATATTAAAGAAATCGGACAGAGGCTCATCGAGGCGACCGGTGACACTCGTTCCGGGTCGTTCCTGGTCCAAAGGCTGTGCATTGCCATCCAACGTGGCAACGCAGCAAGTGTTATGTGCACTTTTGCACCGGGAGCGATCAGAGGCGGGTTATTTGATTAGTACATGGACTAAGCATTGCTTGTTGTACCATTTTGATATATTGTATTAATTTGACGAATATAATGATTTATTCTATTAATAATATTATTTATGATCTGTTAGTGCCATTTTTAGTATTACAAATAAATATTTATAAATTGCTATTATTAGTGAATTAGATATTTACTTCCAAATTTATAAAATTTCAAAGATATTTGATTTTGAAAATTCAATATCTCGCACCGCCTTTTCACGCTCCATACAAAATCGTAGGTACTTATCGCATTTATCTCAATCTATGTTTCGTTTACACGTGTATTGTTCATAATGTGCTTGATTACTATAGTTTTTATTTATTTTTATTTTTATAACTTATGTGACCTGAGTTAATGAGTTTAATACTAATATAAATAGAGTGCCCTAATTTTAAATATGATTGCAATAAGAAAGAGAACCTTATTTATTTATATTTTATTGTACAAATAAATGACATTTATACACAAAGATGAGATGTAATGTACAAAGGCGAGCTTAACTCAAAGTTGAGTTCTCTTCCAGCAACCATACCATATCACAAGCAAATAAATAAATTCAGTTCATTCATTCATTCAGTTGAGTTATCATATTGTACGAGGCATATGTTTCAGAACGAACTAAAAGATTAAGCAGTATGAAAGAAACTTCATCCCACGCACATTTAAGATGTGGGATGACCTTCCTGGTGCGGTTTTCCCAAGCACCTACAATATGGGGTTCTTCAAGAGGGGCATCAGAAGGTTTCGTCATGGTCGGCAGCGCGGGTGTAACACCCCTGGTGTTGCATACGTCCATAGGCCACGGTAACCACTTTCCATCAGCGTATGCTTGTCTGCTACCTAAGTGGTATAAAAAAAAGTATTGGGAAGAATCAGACGATCTTGTCAAATAGCCTATTGAAGTGAAGGAGAAACAGTTTTTAGTTTTTAAACGGATGAAAGAAGTGATCAATTAGGCAGTTATCAAAATAACCCAATCTCGGGAGTAACTTGATGCTATATTTATTAGACGCTCTCAACAAGTTTCAGTGGCGTGCGAACTGATTTACTGGGAGTCTTGAGGTCACTGACACCTTATGGTCCGCTTGTCAGCAAGCTAGAAGCAGAGCTGCCCAGTCAAGTGGCAATTCGATGGTGTATTGTAGAATATAATGATGAATGTATGGGGTTTGACGTCTATGGTAGCCGTCAACCGCCTGCTATCAAACTTGAGTCGATCTTTTAGACGGCAATAAGGTTGTTTTTCTTTTATACCACTCAGGTGGCAGACAAGCACACGGCCCACCTGATGGAAAGTGGTTAACGTGGTCTATGGACGTTTGTAACACCAGAGGAGTCACAGTCGCGCTGCCAACCTTGTAAGTACAGAGTTTCTGTGCCGTCAGTGTAGAAGACAAAGCAGGACAAGCCATTAGTCTTCCCACTGATATCACAAATTCTCCAGTGAGCTCTGGCTACCCTACTCACCGCTGGGAACACAACACGAAGTTATTATAGCCGCGGTATTCTGTAGGGCATAGGTACTTCCCCAGTCGGACTGCTCAATTGGACGGAAATACCGCCGTGTCCTACCTCCTAACGCTGATTTTACTTTTTTATAATTTATTTTATGTCATTCTTTTTAGTTATGATATGAAATATATTTGTAATGACATTCTGATTCATTTCATTTTGATACAATGATGAATTTACTTAAATGAAAAATAAAACGACAACACGCATTTCAGTTCCAAAAATAGTTTTTGTTAACATTTTATGTACTCTATGACACTCAGGACAGCCTCCGTGGTGTGGAGGTAATGAACGCGGTCGCTACGCAGGAGGCGCGGGTTTGATCCCCGCTATGGGCAAATATCTGTAGGTATGGATACAGGTGTCAGCATTGGTCTGGTCGTGCCTCGGAGAGCACGTTAAGCCGACGGTCCCGGTTGCCATAGCAACATCTATGGCACTCGTTACGGGTAGTTGGAGCCCTAAATAGTCCAACACCTGGTCTAGCTGCAATGCGTCGATATCACCTTGGGATTGTGGAGGTCAGATGGCAGTCGCTTCACGGAAATCGAAGTTCAGCCACATCCGGAGTTAGACTGGTAAAGCGGACCCCAGACTCCGAGGTGACAGCTTCGGATGCGACTGGGATTAACGCTAAGATGAAGAAGAGTACATACATACATACGCGCGTACACATTACCTTCGCTGTCGCAGTCGGGTAAAAAAACTAATTTGATAGATGTATTTATTTATTACACAAGCATTACAATTTATACTGTCACAAGATCACTTAGATTGGTTACCATTGGTTTGTCATTTTGATTCTTGCTAGCTAACCCATGCCGGGTTCGCCCACAGCATGTTTTGAAACCTCGTCACAAAACATGCTGTAAAGAAAAGACAGCTGAATTCGAGGTGAGATTTCGATTGCGCATGCTCTAAATTTGGTGACGTCACGTTAGAGCATGCGCGATTGAAACCTCACCCCGAATTCAGCTGTCAAGTAGTTTCGATTGTTCAAAACGTTTTTACTGCATGTGCCGGCAGGTAATAGTACTGACCTGGTATCACTTCTTCAAATTCCTTTCCAATTATGAAAATATGACAGATTTGTTGACATTTAGGATTACTACTCCGTTCTGTTGAGTAGTAGCGTGATGATATAATATATCAGGCTATATCATAGCCTATGATCTTTGATGACAAACGGGCTATTAAATACATTAAAAAATTCAATTCAAACCAGCAGTTCCTGAGATAAGCGGGTTCAACTAAACAAAATAACGAACTCTTCAGGTTTATAATATTAGTATAGAATATAGTTTTCTTTCTTCTTTATTCTTTTTCTTTTTTCTTCTTTTTAATCATAATAGTCATCGTCTGGTACGCAAAAGTTTCCAATTTGAATATATCCGGGAGCACAGTTCTTTTTAAAAACTTCTCGTGAAATTTGGCTTTTTAAATTTTCTTTATTTTCCGTGAAAGATTTACTAGTATTTATGATATTATTATTGTAATTGTCGGTATTTGTTAATTTAGTAACTTCTCCATGATTTTCATTTTGCTTCGTATTTTCAGTGTAATCTACAGGATTACAATTAATACTCGCGAAAAATAAAATAAAGAATACAATACACGTTTTCATTTTGAAACTGTCTTGCCTGAACTGCTCTCCATATTATACAAATACACATATATATATACACTTATCTTTGTGTGAGCAAAGGTCGTGTGGGGAAAATTGGAATATAAGCACAGAAAGACAATATTATATCGCCAATCATGTATATTTTTTAATACCAACTCAGGTGGCAGACAAGAACACGATCCACCTGATGTGAAGTGGTTACCGTGACCTATGGGCGTGTTGCACAGGAGCGTTAAACTCGTGCTGCCGACCCTGAAGAAACCTTCTAATGCCCTTCTTGAAGAACAAGAAACGTATTTTCGTTTTGTGTTTTTTTTTGGTTGTCTATATACTTACTTATACAATGTTTTCTTCCCTTTTCCACCCAATACTGCATACATACAGACATATGATCCAACATTTTTTTTATATAGAACACGTCAATTAGACTTCGCCGTGCCTGATGGTAAGGTGACTATCGGAAAAATACGTAACCGATATCACTGCGAGAGAAGGAAAAATCTATATAAAACCCTGTACCAACCCGTCTGGCCAGCGTGGAAACAGTATTTCAAAGCCTCCCAACATTGGAGACAGGGCTATGGCACGCACGCACGCACGCACGCATGCACGCACGCACGCACGCACGCATGCACGCACGCACGCACACACGCACGAACGCACGCACGAACGCACGCACGCACGCACACACGCACGCACGCACGCATGCCTAGTCTTTCTCTATTTCGATTTTTGCACTTGGTTTGTATAGTTAGTACCTATAGTGTAGTCATATAAATCATTATTATAATAATAATGATAATAATAAAAAAAACTATTTTTGGTTTGGTGAATCTGAATTACGAGGTTTAACCAAATCAAGGGACTCTTTCTCAAGGTCAGATAGCAGTCGTTTCACGGAAAGTCTCTGTTTAAAGGGGGAAGAAGGACTATTGTGCATCTATAATATACAATCATGAATTGAAATAGTAATAGAGGCTGCTTTTGAATCGTCTCGTGTTTTGAATGTACAGTATAAGGATCTTCATTGTCTTGGATCGTGGGCCACCGGCCAGCTGATAAAACAACGATATACACACATTATGTACGCGTATTCGGTACTCATTATCAATTCAATTTTTTATATTATAACTAGCTGATACTGGGGAAGTCCCAGGGTTATGTCCCAATATTAACGACTTGGGGCTCGCATCGAAATTAATCAAAAGTAAATTGGAGGGGTTAAGTATAGAGATTAAACATTTCACAATCAGCCAACCACCGGAAGGGGATAATGAAAAAGGCAAGGTGGGGTAGGACGAGTTACTACTTGTTGCGGAGGTAATTTAAGATACCACAGTTGGGTAATCAGTTTAATATACTGACTCTTATTGATGAGGCGCGTGGTTCCCGGTAGAGTAGAATTTGGACCACCCCATCTCTTCCCATGCGGCATGTCGTAAGGAATTGGTTTTTAAGGCACAAAAACGTATGCAACGTTTTTAGAGCAATATGCAACTTACACACGTTAAGCCTCATTTTATAAGTTTAAAATTATTAACAATGCCGTCCATGTACATTCTCGAAATGTGCATGTTTGTAAGACGGAACTGGCGTAAATTTTCACCAGCAAGTAGTAGCCGTAGAGCAGGTAAACTCCATGTGGTAGCGTCTAAAACAACCATGTATAAGTGTCTTCCGTTGACATTTCACAAGACTTTAAAAATAAATTGCTCACATTATTATTAGAAAAAACATATTATTCGATCAATCTATCTCTATCTATCTAAACGAGAAATTTTAATGACATTAATCATTTTAATTCATAATTTATTTTATACATTAAATTGACATTAAATTGACATTCAGGCCTATTATTATTATTGTATAAGGTATGACATTAAAATGTATAGTTTTTAACCCCCGACGCAAAAACGACGGGGTGTTATAAGTTTGACGTGTCTCTCTCTGTGTGTGTGTGTGTGTGTGTGTGTCTGTCTGTGGCATCGTAGCTCCTGAACGGATGAATCGATTTGGATTTAGTTTTCTGTGTTTGAAAGGTATATTAGTCGGGAAAGTTCATAGCTATGAAAAAAATCGGACGGAGTACATATTTTTCTCTACTTCCTCAATATGGGTATCAAATGAAAGGGCTTGACTAGTACAATACCATGCATTATGACAAATTTCAAGTCCAAGATGGCCGCTACCACAAAATGGCGAATTACATTATATTTGACAACTTCCTCAATATGGGTATCCAATCAAAGAGCTAAACGAGTAGATCAATTTAAAAAGCGTAAAATAAAAATTAAATAAAAAAATTTAAAAACCCCGTCAAAAAAACAACCCCAAAAAGTCAAAAATAAGTTGTGTTAGTTAGCCCTATAACTTTGATATACCTAGTAATACATAATTTGATTCAAGGGTTGTTATTTTCGGGTGGACCTTATATCGTTTCGATAATATGACGTAGTGCTCTACCAGTTAGGTTAGTGGTAGGACATAGTGCACTTATGCTTATTATTTTAAGATCTCTGTAAAACCTATGTGCCACAATTTAATAAGTATAATAATATAATATATACAGCCCAGATTCAGCCTCAGATGAATGGCTAGAGTCATGAATAGTGACCGGAATACGGCAATAGGCCACCCCATATAACGAGGGACCTTTAGTGATTGGTGAAATGTATGTATGTTTTATTGATTCAAATAACTAAGTACGATGATGAAGTATGATCACGTGTCAGATTTCCGTAAACAACTCAAGTGGCTCCCAATTCGGCTTTGCAGGAATGCCCATATTCTAACATTATTATATAATGTACTCGTACGCACTCCCTCTTATCTCAAAGAACGATTCCAGTTCCTCCATGACACACATACGAGATGCCTGAGGTCAACCGAGAATTTGAGACTGAGAATGCCAATTCATTCAACAGATTTTGTTGATAAGTCATTCTCAGTCAAGGCTGTGCGTTTATGGAATGCATTGCCATTGAGTATCAGACGAGCAAAATCCCTAAACGTATTTAAAGCAATGGTAGAGGACTACTACCTATCATTTTGAACACTGTCATAACTCACAATTAATATGCTTACTATTTTCCCTTCTTATTAGTATGTACTATTTACTTCGTATATCTATTTATGTGCCAAAGTTGTATGTTTATTTTACTTTATTTGAACTTCTCTCATATCATTCCTTCTTTTTGTTTGTGTTTTTTTAATACACCTTGTTTCTAGTTTATTTGCTAACTACATCAAATCTTTTGCTTTATTACACTACTGTCCATCCCAAGATTGCCTGGAAGAAATCGCTTCCAGCGATAAGGCCGCCCATTGTACATTAAACTGTATGCATGCTAACTACAAGTTTTACTGTAATCTATTGGTGTACAATAAAGAATTATCTATCTATTTATCTATCTATAACTGGGTCTTATATACTAAGAAGAAAAACTACGAAGAAAGACAAAGAGAAAGTAATTAAAATTAGGTCATAAATAATCTGTCGGCGGCCTCTGTGGCGTAGCGGTAGAGCGTTCGACCGATACGCAGGAGGCGTGGGTTCGATTCCCGCTCAGTGCAAATATTTGAATTTTCATTTTTTATATAGGACCTGTCAATTAGAATTTGTGAGAATTTGTGCTGTCAGTGGGAAGACTAAAGGCTTGTCCTGCTTTGTCTTCTACACTGACGGCACAGAAACCTGTACTCTCTCTGTACCTCTGGTGTTACAAACGTCCATAGGCCACGGTAACCAGTTTCCATCAGGTGGGCTTTGTGCTTGTCTGCCACCTAAGTGGTATAAAAAAAAATATTACCCTGGATCGAAAATCAACTAAATTAAAATATTTGAATCATCAATTATGACACAGGTTTGGCTAAAATTTTAGTCATTGCGATAAAAATACAGGACTCAGGGATTACTCAAGTATGTCTTTTACACTAGAACTCAGATTCAGACATAATATTTTACGCTTTGATACTTTTATTTTTTTATATTTTATTTTACAATTTTAGGGAAACTTACAGCTAAAAAAGGTTCAATATTTTATAATTAATAGTATGAAGGCCAATTATCAGTTTCCACATTTAGGTAATATTACATCTTTACATGCCAATGCTCAAAAAACTCTCAAGACAAATTAAGTTATTTTAGAAATTAGGAAACTATATTAGAGATAATAATCTTTTTATTAATTGAAAATTATTTACGTTCGACCTTAATTGAAAATTATTTACGTTCCTTAGCACTTTGCAACAGACTCCTGTTATATCTATTATTTTTTCTAGACTCGCACTAAAATGTAAAACATTAAAAGTTATAAACAAAATATGAATGGCGTTTTACGCACAAACTATGAAAATAAAATAAAATAAATAAATTATTATGATACAGCTCTCCATCCATAGAAGAGCTGTATCATAACTTTTTTTATGATACAGTTTGACATATGTATCCAGCTCTATTATAATTTTATTATTATGTATGTTTGATAAAACTCCAGCAGGACCATGGAGGTTTCAATGCAGTTTTTGTACATAGGTCAGTAAATCAGTGGACGCGGCACCACAAGAACACAATGTAAAACATTAAAAGTTATAAACAAAATATGAATGGCGTTTTACGCACAAACTATGAAAATAAAATAAAATAAATAAATTATTATGATACAGCTCTCCATCCATAGAAGAGCTGTATCATAACTTTTTTTATGATACAGTTTGACATATGTATCCAGCTCTATTATAATTTTATTATTATGTATGTTTGATAAAACTCCAGCAGGACCATGGAGGTTTCAATGCAGTTTTTGTACATAGGTCAGTAAATCAGTGGACGCGGCACCACAAGAACACAATATAGGTAGTTAAACTATCATGGTCACTCACATCAGTATCAAAATAATCGGGATATTTACCATGTTTCATTATTTTGAGTTTCCGATATTACCCGAACTCAAAACAATGAAACATGGTAAATATCCCGATTATTTTGATACTGAAACAAGAACACATTTCATTTTATCAATCATTTTGTAATTGTATTTGTGATCTCTCCTTACTCGTATTTTTATATTTCTGCTAAACATAAACCATCAGCGGTTCTGTCATATCCTGTAGGGCACTCGTCAGGTTGGGGGTGTAAGTGACACTCCCAATTCCTCTCAAGAAGCGCTTGTGAATTACTGCTATTTGTATCTTCATTTTCAGAGGAAACTTCGGTGTTGTCTATATCATTATCGTTGTCAGTATTAGTTGATATTGTCACTTTATCAGGTAATTTCTCATTTGCAATGTTTACAGCCATATCCAGAGGATTACATTTAAAACCCGTAATACATAAATATAAGATTACAATACTAGTCTTCATTTCGGATTCGTAGCTTCTAAATGAGCTTAACACTTAACTCTAAACACTTATATGCGAAGGCGCAAAGGTAGTGTGGGTACAATTGGAGCATGAGTAGAAATCAAAACTATTATATAATATACAAAGGATTTTGTTTAGTAATATTGTGTTTTTCTCCAAAGCCCTGCAAAGTCCGATTTAGGTTTAACTACAGACCTTCTCTATCGCCAATCGGTTGTGGAGGTCAGATGGCAGTCGCTTCAAGGAGAATATCGAAGTTGAATCGCATCATAGTTAGACAGGAAAGTCGAACCCAAATGAGTGGAGAAAATACTTCAGGTTCGCCATAGTACGATGAATGTGTTTGATCTCCAACGTAATTAATAAACATTTTACTGGGTATATCGTTAGTCTCATGTATGGGACTAGAAAATGGCTGTCTATTACGCATGTTTACATATTTTGTGACGCAATTAAGAGTTTTCTGATGAAAATGTGTGCAAATCTTAATAGATCTTCATAGGTAGAGACTATATTTTATGATTTTTCTCATTACAGGAGTGTATTTTAAATAAAAAATTGTCTTTATGTATGTGTCACAATTTTTGTTTTCTATGTAAGTTCCTGTCTGGTCCTAGGATTTAATAATATCATAATGTTATAATGGTGGCTTTCAATTTGGCCAATTAGTCAGATGCTTTATCATACACTAATTTTCATGTTCGATTTTCAGGGACTCGGGATTGTAGGAAGTGGGAATTGTGTTGAATAATAAATGACCGAATTGACAACTTTGTTGAAACTTCTACTTGTATTTAAATGGTATATTTTTTATTTAGGAGGTTGGAAACGACGGTATTTCCGTCCAATTGAGCAGTCCGACTGGGGAAGTACGTCCGCCCTATAGAATACCACGGCCATAATAACCTTATGTTGTGTTCCCGGCGGTGAATAGGGAAGCCAGAGCTCACTAGAGAGTTTTGGTGCTGTCAGTGGGAAGACCAAAGGTTTGTCCTGATTTTGTGTTCTGCAAAGAAAATCTCTGTTCTTACAGGGTCGGCAGCACGGGTGTGTCTCCCCTAGTGTTACACACGTTCATAGGTCACGTTAATCACTTTCCATCAGGTGATTCATGTGATTGCCAACTAAGCTGTAAAAAAAAGAGCTTTCCTTCTCTCTTATCAATCCAATCGTTCCAATTTTAGTATATGTACTGGCGAAACTACCAGTTCCCAACAGTGAGGTTTAGAGTACCTTAGTAGTGATTAGGTTAGGTGTAAACAAGGCGTGAACTGGTAACAATTGGAAAGAAAACTGACGGTACAGAAACTCTCTGTGCTTACAGGGTTGGCAGCCCGAGTGTGACTACCTTGTTTTTACACACATCTATAGGCCACGGTAACCACTTTCCATCAGGTAGGCAGTGTATTTGTCTGCCACCTAAGTGGTATATAAAAAAATCAGAACACATCTTAAAAAACAATGATTTTTTAGATTAGTGTTACGAAAACTTAAAGCATATTGTAACAAATCACTACATGGTCAGAATTACCCCACTATACTCCGCGTTATTGCAATATTTTTTTGTGATAACCCAAAGAGATATAAGAGTAACTTTGATCACGTATTTTCCTTATTTATTACAACAGCACAATTTCTGCGAATTTGATTTTTACGATGAAATAGAAGTGATTGGAATTTCTTTTCTTTTTTTATCCCATTAGCTTATACCCGCGGTATGGTCTATGCGATAATTTGTAAACAAAACTCACTTTACTAGCATAACATAACGTAACATAAACTCAAGCCTATATCCCCGAAGGGGTAGGCGGAGGTGCTAGCACCCACGTTTCGTCAGTTTAAGTTTAGATCAAAATGTATTAGGTGGCGAGCCTATTGCCATTAACCGGGCACTTATAAACCTGCGATAAATAAATAAATAAATGAATATTCTACAACATTCTACACAACGCTACCTAGACCCATGGTAAGCATAGTTTAACTAGCTTGTGTTATGGAATCTAGAATACGGATAAACTTACTTAAATACTTTTTTTTTTGTAAATACATACATATTATACAAAGAAACACCCAGTCCAATGCAAATACCCATATTCATGCATACAAATATTTACACTGAGCGGGGATCGAACCTGCGACCAAAATACACACATAACTTCGAAAAGCATCGAAAAATCATTCAACCTGGGATCGAACCCGAGACCTCGTCTTAGCATTCCATTACCCATACCAATAGGCTACCGTGCTTTTTTTTGCTAGCGTGATTTAATTACAACACATTGACAGCCTCCATGGCATAGCTGCGTAGGTTCGATCCCCGCTCAGTGCAAATATTTGTATGTATGAATATGGATATTTTCATTGGTCTGGTCACGGTTCAGTGAACTCGTCTAGCCTTCGGCCCCGGTTGCCATACGAACATCTGTGACTGTCGTTGCGGGTAGTTGGAGACCTAAACGTATAAAAACTGGCCTTACTGTTATCGCCACTGATATCGCCTGTGAGTTGTGGAGGTCAGATAGCAGTCACTTCACGGAAAATATGAAAGTGCGGCCAAATCCGCAATTAGACTGGTCAAGGTCAAGGTTAAGCAAACCCCAGATGCCGAGGTGGAAGCTTCTGCGTCTAGGTTTGAAGAAGAAGAATGATTGAATAACACATATCTTTACAAACATTGGTAATAAATATTGTGAGTAGGATAATATGAGTTCACCATCACTTCACCCAGTGGGAAGACAAAAAGCTTGTCCTGCTTTGTCTTTTACACTGACGGCACAGAATCTCTCTGTGCATACAGGGTTGGCAGCGCGAGTGTGACTCCCTTGGTGTTGCACACGTCCGTAGGCCATGGTAACCACTTTCCATGAGGTGGGCCGTGTGCTTGTCTACCATCCAAGTAGTATAAAAAAGGCAAAGTCACAGGATCAACAATAATAAATAGATGTACAGAGACTCAGAAAGATCTTCAGAGCTCAAGCCAAGCTCTGTCTGATGATAGATCAATCAATTAACCTATGGCAGTCCACTGCTGGACATAATCCGCTCCTAATGTTGGGAGACTTTGGATTACTGTTTCCACACTGGCCAGACGGGTTGCTACAGGGTCGAGATTTCCTTCTCTCGCAGTGATATCGTCTGCGTATTTTTTTCCGCCTCTTCGGACGAGATGGGGTGGTGATAATTGATGATGATAGATAATATTTTTTATTTATTATATTCTTTATTGTACGCCAATTACAATATTAATGTAACAGAAATTGTGAAGACTAGAGCAGTACCAGGCAACCTTTGGATGGAAATGTTTGTAATATATCCCTTACCTAAATTTCAGCCAGATTTGTTTGACCGTTAGAGCGAGATTGAATAAAAAATATCTAATTATCTCATATATGAAACATTCTAAATTCCATAACACAAGCTAGTTAAGCTATGCTTATGTACTATACATCTAGATAGCGCTGTGTGAAATGTTGTAGAATATTTTTTATTTATTTGGCGAATATACGAATAAATGTCCCCGGAAACGGCAATAGGAACTTATTATATGGGGTTAACGAAGTGACTGGCGAAAAGTGGGTGTAATAAACGCCTTTGTCTACCCTTTCGGGGTTTAAAATGAGATGGCTGTCGGTATCCATGCAAACATTATAAATGCGAAAGTAACTCTATCTGTCTGTTTGTATGTTATGCTTTCACGTCTAAACCACTAAACCGATTTTGATGAAAATTGATATATGTAGAAGTAAATTATACCTTAAGAAAGGACAAAGGCTATGTTTTGTCACGATAACCAAACATCCACGCGGGCGGAGTCGCAGGCAACAGCTAGTGATAAATAAAAATACCATAAGGTAGTAGTCTTAAACTTGTATTTAAAGCAAAAACATCAATTGTCCTTATTAAAAGTCCTACTACTTTTATAATTAACAGGGCTAGTTACAGAGTTAACAAATAAAATAATTTGAAGCAGTTTGTTGATATTGTTCCGCTGTTACATAGAGAGGTTATTAGTTTATTTTATTTTTTTATGTACTCCTTCTTTTCCTGCTTTATTCTAAATAAATCACTCTGCAATTGCCCATATAATCTCTTCTATATCCTAGAGGGCACACCTCATTAGGTACGCGGATAATACAATCAAGAGTTTCTGTATTTTCTTGAACATTTGAACTAATTTCATTTCCAGCTCCCTTACCAGTGTTGGTATTATCATCGTAGTTATTTTCAAATTTTGTTGGCAATATAAGTTTATCCAGAATTCCTTCATTTTCTTTTTCATCAGTGTGGTCTAAAGGTTTACAATTAACACTTGCTAAACACAATAGAAGGATTACAACACAAGTCTTCATCTTGCCGAATTTCCAAACTATGCTATTTGTAATATGCTTAAAAGTAAATATATACGAGTAAGAGCTTATCAATGTAGTAAAGGTTGTAAGGTCTAAAACAAGAACACGCTAAGTGCAAATTTATCTTTTATGCCATCAATTTAGTGTTCATAATTGAACGTGCAAAATATTGCACATAGTATGTTTGTCTTCTAGATTGTAGATTTATAAAGCACTTTCAATTATCCAATAAAAACACTCAGCCGGTACGTAATACATAGATGGCTGATCGTTCAGAAATATTGCAAAGAAGTTGTGGATAAGAGTCTTTTAGCGTTCGAAATTTTTGATAGTGTCTTGAATTAAAGTAGTTTAAAACATTGATAGATAACACTTAGAAAATTCATTTGTAATTTTTCTTAGTTATGTATTTGCTTCTTGCTTTGCCTCTTTCTTCCTTCTTGCTTTCCTTCTTTCTTCCTTCTTCCTTTATACGTATTCTTGTGATTCGGTACACTCATCAGGAAAGATAAGAAATCCACAGCCATATAGTGGCTCTTTTTCATTTGGAATATTTATGTTATTTGTATATTCTTGATTGTCAGGAAAGTCTATGTTAAAAGTGATAGTATTATCATTGCTGCTATTTTCTGTTATTATTGCTGGTAAAACTTCGTCACGATTTTCTTCATTTTTAATTGCTTCAGTTTGGTTTAAAGGTTTACAATTAAAACTTGCAAAATATAAAATGAATATTAAAGCACAAGTCTTCATTTTGAAAATGTATTCTCTGTAATGTGCTTTTAAGTGTTTACACATTTATCTCTAAAAGAGTTAAGGTTATGTCGGCAGAGTTGGATTACAAGTAAAATACTGAACTGTTATATAGTTCTCAAATAATTTTTAGTATCGACCCTTTCTTTTACATTCATTTACATACATAAAAAGTTTTATAATATTTTCACAACGCTATCCAGATACATGGCAAGCATAGCTTCATTAGCTTCGTATCTTAATATGTTTATCCACATTCTAAATTCATTTTTTTATACCACTTAGGTGGCAGAAAAGCACACAACCCACCTGATGGAAAGTGGCTACCGTGGCCTATAGGCGTGTGTAACACCACAGAAGCCACACTCACGCTGCCGACCCTGTAAGCACAGAGTCTCTGTGCCGTCAGTGTAGAGGACAAAGCAGGACAAGCCTTTAGTCATCCCACTGACAGCACAAATTCTCCAGTGAGCACACAAAACTGGGTCCACATTTAACATTATTTAGGGTTTTCAACTGCTATTTTCTTTTTATTAACAATTTTTTATTAAAATACAAATTACACTACCATTTTTGTCAATATAGAAATAACACTAATTTCAATTTCTTTATTTCTCAACAAAATATTGCAATACAATTACATTTTCTGTATTCTTCTTAAACTAAGTTTACAACCGCATCGGGTCCTCAGGTAACAGGGTGTAAGATTGCCTAAATCTTAGGCATTTTTACAAATATGGTCATATCTTAGGCCTTAAAACATATCCCGCCTAGCCCTGGGTCATCTTCGATTTCCGTGGTTTGGTTATCTTGCCCCCACCCTTCCTCCCCCGGGTCTTCGGTCAGTGGATGTGTACCTAGTATTTATTGGTATAATAATCTACTTGATGAACTAATTTGTTAGATGCACACATCATGGTGACGGAGAAAGAATACAAGTATCACCACCCTATCTCATCCGACGGGTGTCGTAAGAGGCGACTAACGGAACAACGGAGGAAGATATCACTGCAAGAGAAGGAAAACTCGAAATAAAACCTTGTACCACCCCGTTTGACCAGAGTGGAAACAGTAGGCCAAAGCCTCCCAATGTTGGGAGAGGCTTGGTCCAGCAGTGGACTGCGGTGGGATTATTGATTGATTGATTTTGACACATTTCTTTTAAGGAACAATTACTTGTTGGATATAGTCATTATCTGCCCATCGTTGTCTTTAAAACATACTAGCTGTTATCTCTCTATAGTATTAGATTCTTATATAATTTTAAAATCTAATAATGCTCCAATAAAATTGGGACAGAATTTGATTTTTTATATTTAGACTTATTTTGGGAATCAAAAATAATAAAACGTCATAGTTTTAGTTTGTTTAGGCATTTTAGTTGATTTATCATATTTTACAAGGCATATGTTTCAGAACGAACTAACAGATTAAGCAGAATTGTGAAGGAGAAGCAGTTTTTAGTTTTTAAACGGATGAAAGAAGTGATCAATTAGGCAGTTATCAAAAGAACTCAATCTCGGGAGTAACTTGATGCTGTATTTATTAGACGCTCTCGACAAGTTTCAGTGGCGTGCGAACTGATTTAGTGGGAGTCTTGAGGTCACTGACACCTTATGGTCAACTTGTCAGCAAGCTTGAAGCAGAACTGCCCAGTCAAGTGGCAATTCGATGGTGTATTGTAGAATATAATGAGGAATGTATGGGGTTTGACGTCTATGGGAGCCGTCAACCGCCTGCTATCAAACTTGATTCGGTCTTTTAGACGGCATTAGGGTTGTTTTTCTTTTATACCACTTAGGTGGCAGACAAGCACACGGCCCACCTGATGGAAAGTGGTTAACGTGGTCTATGGACGTTTCTAACACCAGAGGAGTCACAGTCGCGCTGCCAACCTTGTAAGTACAGAGTTTCTGTGTCGTTAGTGTAGAAGACAAAGCAGGACAAGCCATTAGTCTTCCCACTGATATCACAAATTCTCCAGTGAGCTCTGGCTACCCTACTCACCGCTGGGAACACAACACGAAGTTATTATAACAGCGGTATTCTGTAGGGCGGAGGTACTTCCCCAATCGGACTGCTCAATTGGGCGGAAATACCGCCGTGTCCTACCTCCTTAAACACTTATATTTTAATAAAACCCTCATTGGTTAATAACTAGTTACCCCGTCATACTCAGCATCATTGCAAACGTTTCTCGTGATAACCCGAAGAGATACAGGGTCATTTGTCGCGTATTTTACATATATGCGCTCGTACACTTAATACGCTATTTGACTGTCCTTTACTCTTTAAGAAATACTACTTTATATAATGAACTGCTAAAGTGAAATATTCTAACGACAATTTCAGAGATATTAAAGAAATCGGACAGAGGCTCATCGAGGCGACCGGTGACACTCGTTCCGGGTCGTTCCTGGTCCAAAGGCTGTCCATTGCCATCCAACGTGGCAACGCAGCAAGTGTTATGTGCACTTTTGCACCGGGAGCGATCAGAGGCGGGTTATTTGATTAGTACATGGACTAAGCATTGCTTGTTGTACCATTTTGATATATTGTATTAATTTGACGAATATAATGATTTATTCTATTAATAATATTATTTATGATCTGTTAGTGCCATTTTTAGTATTACAAATAAATATTTATAAATTGCTATTATTAGTGAATTAGATATTTACTTCCAAATTTATAAAATTTCAAAGATATTTGATTTTGAAAATTCAATATCTCGCACCGCCTTTTCACGCTCCATACAAAATCGTAGGTACTTATCGCATTTATCTCAATCTATGTTTCGTTTACACGTGTATTGTTCATAATGTGCTTGATTACTATAGTTTTTATTTATTTTTATTTTTATAACTTATGTGACCTGAGTTAATGAGTTTAATACTAATATAAATAGAGTGCCCTAATTTTAAATATGATTGCAATAAGAAAGAGAACCTTATTTATTTATATTTTATTGTACAAATAAATGACATTTATACACAAAGATGAGATGTAATGTACAAAGGCGAGCTTAACTCAAAGTTGAGTTCTCTTCCAGCAACCATACCATATCACAAGCAAATAAATAAATTCAGTTCATTCATTCATTCAGTTGAGTTATCATATTGTACGAGGCATATGTTTCAGAACGAACTAAAAGATTAAGCAGTATGAAAGAAACTTCATCCCACGCACATTTAAGATGTGGGATGACCTTCCTGGTGCGGTTTTCCCAAGCACCTACAATATGGGGTTCTTCAAGAGGGGCATCAGAAGGTTTCGTCATGGTCGGCAGCGCGGGTGTAACACCCCTGGTGTTGCATACGTCCATAGGCCACGGTAACCACTTTCCATCAGCGTATGCTTGTCTGCTACCTAAGTGGTATAAAAAAAAGTATTGGGAAGAATCAGACGATCTTGTCAAATAGCCTATTGAAGTGAAGGAGAAACAGTTTTTAGTTTTTAAACGGATGAAATAAGTGATCAATTAGGCAGTTATCAAAATAACCCAATCTCGGGAGTAACTTGATGCTGTATTTATTAGACGCTCTCAACAAGTTTCAGTGGCGTGCGAACTGATTTAGTGGGAGTCTTGAGGTCACTGACACCTTATGGTCCGCTAGTCAGCAAGCTAGAAGCAGAGCTGACCAGTCAAGTGGCAATTCGATGGTGTATTATAGAATATAATGACGAATGTATGGGGTTTGACGTCTATGGTAGCCGTCAACCGCTTGCTATCAAACTTGAGTCGATCTTTTAGACGGCATTAGGGTTGTTTTTCTTTTATACCACTTAGGTGGCAGGACAAGCACACGGCCCACCTGATGGAAAGTGGTTAACATGGTCTATGGACGTTTGTAACACCAGAGGAGTCACAGTCGCGCTGCCAACCCTGTAAGTACAGAGTTTCTGTGCCGTCAGTGTAGAAGACAGTCTTCCCACTGACATCACAAATTCTCCAGTGAGCTCTGGCTACCCTACTTACCGCTGGGAACACTACACGAAGTTATTATAACCGCGGTATTCTGTAGGGCAGAGGTACTTCCCCGGTCGGACTGCTCAATTGGACGGAAATACCGCCGTGTCCTACCTCCTAACGCTGATTTTACTTTTTTATAATTTATTTAATGTCATACTTTTTAGTAATATATATGTATATTTGTAATGACATTCTGATTCATTTCATTTTGATACAACGATGAATTTACTTAAATGAAAAATAAAACGACAACACGCATTTTAGTTCCAAAAATAGTTTTTGTTAACATTTTATGTTCTCTATGACACTCAGGACAACCTCCGTGGTGTGGAGGTAAAGAACGCGGCCGCTACGCAGGAGGCGCGGGTTTGATCCCCGCTATGGGCAAATATCTGTAGGTATGGATACAGGTATTAGCATTAGTCTGGTCGTGCCTCGGAGAGCACGTGAAGCCGACGGTCCCGGTTGCCATAGCAACATCTATGGCACTCGTTACGGGTAGTTGGAGCCCTAAATAGTCCAACACCTGGTCTAGCTGCAATGCGTCGATATCACCTTTGGATTGTGGAGGTCAGATGGCAGTCGCTTTACGGAAATCGAAGTTCAGCCAAATCCGGAGTTAGACTGGTAAAGTGGACCCCAGACTCCGAGGTGACAGCTTCGGATGCGACTGGGATTAACGCTAAGATGAAGAAGAGTACATACATACATACGCGCGTACACATTACCTTCGCTGTCGCAGTCGGGTAAAAAAACAAATTTGATAGATGTATTTATTTATTACACAAGCATTACAATTTATACTGTCACAAGATCATTTAGATTGATTACCAGTGGTTTGTCATTTTGATTCTTACTGGCTAACCCATGCCGGGTTCGTCCACAGCATGTTTTGAAACCTCGTCACACAAGCAGGCACATGTTGTAAAGAAAAGACAGCTGAATTCGAGGTGAGATTTCGATTGCGCATGCTCTAAATTTGGTGACGTCACGTTAGAGCATGCGCAATTGAAACCTCACCCCGAATTCAGCTGTCAAGTAGTTTCGATTGTTCGAAAGGTTTTTACTGCATGTGCCTGCAGGTAATAGTACTGACCTGGTATCACTTCTTTAAATTCGTTTCCAATTATGAAAATATGACAGATTTGTTCACATTTAGGATCACTACTCCGCTCTGTTGAGTAGTAGCGTGATGATATAATATATCAGGCTATATTATAGCCTATGATCTTTGACGACAAACGGGCTATTAAATACATAAAAAAATTCAATTCAAACCAGTAGTTCCCGAGATAAGCGGGTTCAACTAAACAAAATAACGAACTCTTCAGGTTTATAATATTAGTATAGAATATAGTTTTCTTACTTCTTTATTCTTTTTCTTTTTTCTTCTTTTTAATCATAATAGTCATCGTCTGGTACGCAAAAGTTTCCAATTTGAATATATCCGGGAGCACAGTTCTTTTTAAAAACTTCTCGTGAAATTTGGCTTTTTAAATTTTCTTTATTTTCCGTGAAAGATTTACTAGTATTTATGATATTATTATTGTAATTGTCGGTATTTGTTAATTTAGTAACTTCTCCATGATTTTCATTTTGCTTCGTATTTTCAGTGTAATCTACAGGATTACAATTAATACTCGCGAAAAATAAAATAAAGAATACAATACACGTTTTCATTTTGAAACTGTCTTGCCTGAACTGCTCTCCATATTATACAAATACACATATATATATATTATATATACACTTATCTTTGTGTGAGCAAAGGTCGTGTGGGGAAAATTGGAATATAAGCACAGAAAGATAATATTATATCGCCAATCATGTATATTTTTTAATACCAACTCAGGTGGCAGACAAGAACACGATCCACCTGATGTGAAGTGGTTACCGTGAACTATGGGCGTGTTGCACAGGAGCGTTAAACTCGTGCTGCCGACCCTGAAGAAACCTTCTAATGCCCTTCTTGAAGAACAAGAAACGTATTTTCGTTTTGTGTTTTTTTTTGGTTGTCTATATACTTACTTATACAATGTTTTCTTCCCTTTTCCACCCAATACTGCATACATACAGACATATGATCCAACATTTTTTTTATATAGAACACGTCAATTAGACTTCGCCGTGCCTGATGGTAAGGTGACTATCGGAAAAATACGTAACCGATATCACTGCGAGAGAAGGAAAAATCTATATAAAACCCTGTACCAACCCGTCTGGCCAGCGTGGAAACAGTATTTCAAAGCCTCCCAACATTGGAGACAGGGCTATGGCACGCACGCACGCACGCACGCATGCACGCACGCACGCACGCACGCATGCACGCACGCACGCACACACGCACGAACGCACGCACGCACGCACGCACGCACGCACGCACGCACGCACGCACGCAAGCACGCACGCACGCATGCCTAGTCTTCCTCTATTTCGATTTTTGCACTTGGTTTGTATAGTTAGTACCTATAGTGTAGTCATATAAATCATTATCATAATAATAATGATAATAATAAAAAAAAACTATTTTTGGTTTGATGAATCTGAATTACGAGGTTTAACCAAATCAAGGGACTCTTTCTCAAGGTCAGATAGCAGTCGTTTCCCGGAAAGTCAGGGGAAGAAGGACTATTGTGCATCTATAATATATAATCATGAATTGAAATAGTAATAGAGGCTGCTTTTGAATCGTCTCGTGTCTTGAATGTACAGTATAAGGATCTTCATTGTCTTGGATCGTGGGCCACCGGCCAGCTGATAAAAACAACGATATACACACATTATGTACGCGTATTCGGTATTCATTATCAATTCAATTGTTTATATTATTACTAGCTGATACTGGGGAAGTCCCAGGGTTATATCCCAATATTAACGACTTGGGGCTCGCATCGAAATTAATCAAAAGTAAATTGGAGGGGTTAAGTATAGAGATTAAACATTTCACAATCAGCCAACCACCAGAAGGGGATAATGAAAAAGGCAAGGTGGGGTAGGACGAGTTACTACTTGTCGCGGAGGTAATTTAAGATACCACAGTTGTGTAATCAGTTTAATATACTGACTCTTATTGATGAGGCGCGTGGTTCCCGGTAGAGTAGAATTTGGACCACTCCATCTCTTCCCGTGTCGTACAAGGCGACTAAGGGATAAGGCAGTTTAACATCAGGCCGATATGCAGTATATTATGCAGCATATTTCTTCAAACTCGGTTCAGTAGTTAAGTGGAGTAAGTATAACAGACAGACAGACATAGTTACTTTCGCATTTTCAATATTAGTATGGATCGTACAGATAAGAGGTCACGGTTAATATTATTGTTTATATTTAGTGCGGGTATTTTTGATAACATAAAGAAGCGCTTTTATTTTTTAAATTTATTTTCCTCATACGTATTCAGTACAGAAGCGCCGAAATTCGGACGTGAGTTGCAAAATCAAAATCTGTGATGCAGTACAGCTTGTGTTGAGCTGTGAACAGTTGTTTGTACAAGTGATATTTTTGTTTAACTGTTTCTGTGGCGTAGCGGTAGACCCTTCGACTGCTACACAGGGGTTTAGGTTCGATTCGCTTAGTTCCAATATTTGTATGCATGAATATGGGTTTTTGCATTGTTCAATTGAATTCTATTCGTGCCCTTAACGTGCTCTACGTTAAGCCATTGGTTCCGGTTGCCATACGAACACATTTTTTTATACCACTTAGGTGGCAGACAAACACACCTGAAGAAGAGGTTATGTCGGACTTGATCCGACCAAAACGCACGCCACTTGTAGGTCGTTTTTGGTTGCCGAAGGTGAGGTTGACATATATCCCTCGCACTCCGGCCGACAGAGAATTTCTGTGCCGTCAGTGTAAAAGACAAAGCAGGACAAGCTTTTGGAGGGATCTGACAGCACAAAAGCTCTCCAGTGAGCTCTAACTACCCTCACCGTCGTATCTTATCTCCTACAAATTTTCACAGGAGGTAGGACACCATGGTATTTCCGTCCAATTGAGCAGTCCCACTGGGGAAGTATCTCCATCCTACGGAATACCGCAGTTATAACTTCGTGTCGTGAGCTCACTGGAGAATTTATGCAGTCAGTGGGAAGACTAAAGCTTTGTCTTGCTTCGTCTGCTACACTGACGGCACAGAAGCTCTCTATCCTTACAGGGTCGGCAGCGTGAGTGTAAATTCTCTAGTGTAACACACATCCACAGGCTACGGTAACCACTTTCCATCAGGTGCACACAACTGCTACTGCAACTGCTAGCACCTTTGCCTACTCCTTCGGGGATATAGGCGTGAGTTAATGAGTTTATGAGATGATAACATCTATAAAACTCATTAAACCTATACGTCTGTGTGTACTGGTGATGTGTTAGCTGATGAGCTGCACCAGTTAATACACTAAAACTATACTGAGTTTATGAAGTAGCGTCAGCAGATTATCTTGCACTTTATTATTTAGCCGCGTGGTTTCCGAGAGAGTAGAATTAGGGCCACCCCATCTCTTCCTTAAAACAAAGGTCTTTGAACAGTGCGTCCTACCTGTTATGACATATGGTGCCGACACGTGGACACTTACAGTGATGCTGGTCCATAGCTTAAAAGTCGCGCAGCAGGCTATGGAGTGAGCTATGCTTGGAGTTTCTCTGAAGGATAGAATTCGGAACGAGGTTATCCGACAGAGAACTAAAGTTACCGACATAGGTCACAGAATAAGCAAGTTGAAGTGGCAGTGGGCTGGCCACGTTTGTCGAAGGACCGATGGCCGTTAGAGCAAACGAGTCCTAGAGTGAGACCGCGAGAAGGCAAACGAAAGGTAGGACGCCGCCTAACCAGATGGACGGACGACCTGAAAAAGGTGGCTGGGACTGGATGCGGAAGGCGGAGGATCGGAGAAAATGGCGCACATTGGGAGAGGCCTATGTCTAGCAGTGGACTGCGGTGGGTTAATTGAGTGACTGACATCTCTTCCCATGCGGTGTCGCACAAGGCGACTAAGGGATAGGGCTGTTTAACATCAGACAGATATATACAGCCTAGACTCAGCCTCAGATGCATGGCTCGAGTCAATAATAGTGCCCGGAATACTGTAATAGGCTCACCCTCTATTACGTGGAACCGAATACATTTATTGATGAAATATGGGTGTTAATTCACCTCTGCCTAACCCTCCGGGGATAAAGGCGTGATTATATGTAGGGATGTATGAATATGAGGAGTATTAACAATAAAATTAAACAAGTATAAGTAGACAAATATTACATTTCAGAATTATTCCGTTACAGTAAAATAACTTCATATCTATCGAAATGGTTGTTCCAATAAAAGTTATAATTAATTTCTGCAGTAGAACCGGTGTGATCTCATTTTAACATCACAGTCGAATTTAGTCGCAGTGTGAAATGTTTTTTATTTTTTTCATATATATATATAGAACACGTCAATTAGACTTCACATTGCCTGATGGTAAGCTGAAGGCAAAGTCTCAGAAAAGAGGGTCACCATTACCTACACATACCGTGTGACAATGGTGACACTCAGCTTGACGGTCTCATCATATGCTTTTTCACGCCCCGCTTAAAGGACCCGGGACTGTAGGAAGAGGGAAACACGTGAGCTGGTAATGAATTCCAGGCCTCAATGGTGCGACAGAGGAAAGAGTCATGGAACCGCTTGGTTCTTGATCGGATGTCCTGCACCATGTGCGGGTGACATCTAAGACCTGCACGTGTTGTCCTGTGTAGGAAAGGGTAGGGTGGGACTAATTGGAAGAGCTCATCAGAACACTCACCATGGTACAGACGGTGTGGATATGGGTGTTAATTCACCTCTGCCTAACCCTCCAGGCATAAAGCCGTGATTATATGTATGTATGTGTATTATTAACTTTTAACTCTATTTTTGATCCTGGACCTATTTCATGTTAAATGTGCCATTGAATTATTTTTGATTCAATTATAAAAACAGTACGGATATACTTATATTAAGCGTATTCATTTCTGTTATTAACACATTTAGAGAAACGTCAATATCGTGAGTGTAATAAGTAGTATGAAAACCGAGTCTGTCAATTTTTTGCTAACCTCTAATAAGTCATATGAGCTACGTGCTCGTGAAGGTGGAGGTGGGGCGGGAGTGGCAGCGGGAGCGACGAAGGATCGCAAGCCAAACTGCACGCGTACGAAGGCAACTCGGGCGTCGGAGGTCGATGAACGACCTCCGCTCCCCATGAGCGCAGGCCTGGGGATGCCTGGTGGAGCCGCCTGTCACCCTGGCAGAAGCAGGCCGCGGCGCCTCCCCGTGTTCCGGGGACGAGTTAGGGACTTTGTAGTCCCCACACACCCGAGGAGAGGGCCAGATCGTGAGAGATAGCCCTAGGTCGGCCGGGGTGCCTATCAACCTCACCTTCGGCAACCAAAACGACCCACAGACGGCGTGCGTTTTTGTCGGTTCGAGTCCGACATAAGCTCTCCCACCGGCTCTGGTGGGGAGGTATCAGTGGGGATTGACACATGCCTTTATCCCTGGAGGGTTAGGCATTAACACCCACATTTCATCAATCTTTGAAATCAGTCCCACTTAAAAGGGGGTGAGCTTATTGCCGTCTTCCGGGCACTATTGTTGACTTAAGCCATGCATCTGAGGCTGAGTCTGGACTGTATATATCTATCTGATGTTAATCAGCCCTATACCTTCTTCGCTTGTCGCTACACCACACGCGAAGAGATGGTGTGGTCCAAATTCTACTCTGCCGGGAACCACGCGGCATTTGTGAAGTTAATATTTTTTTGCTATCGCTACATGACGCTGTTCTAACCTAGTTTAGTCTAGATTGACGCTGCATTGACGTAATGAACTGTACTTTGGCTAAAATTACCCCATAACTACATTTTGGCTTTCTGATTATAGTGTGAAGCTAATATGAACATTGACTAAAATACATACATATATATAATAAGTAAGCTGTTTAGGGAACATGCTCTGTGACGTGGTGGTTGTGAAAGCGGCTGCTACGCAGGGGGTGCGTGTTCGATTCCCGTTCAGTGTTGATTTAGGTATTTCCGTGCATCAAACGCTAAGCTTCTGGTTGTCATACGAACATATATATGGCAGTCGTTTTAATATGGCATTAATATGGTACGATGAAGCTGTTCTGATGATGGAGTTGACCATGGGCACTCCAAAATTAAAGTATCTTTTGCTGTGACAACCGTGATATTTGACTGAGTTCCCGTGGGTAAAGGAGTTTAACTACTGGTAGGCTTATAGGTTGTTATACTGTGGTACTACTGTTAATTTTGGTATGTAAGTGCTTAATGGTAAAATAATAAACAGATTTCGGACTTAATGCACATGTGAGTGCCTCTCGTCGGCAGTTAAATACAATTGACTGCCCAAACACCACTCGTTACTATACCCCATGCGGTGTTACACGCTTCTAAACACAATTACCCTACATAATCACCAATAAACAGAGGAATAAACTCGTTTAGAGCGATTCCAACATGGTAATAATTTCAAATAAGGATTTTGGGTAAGCGTGGTCCAGCATCGTCAACGATCACTTACCAACAGGTCAGATAGTGCTAAAACGCGGGCCTATTCATAAGAAAGTGAAGTTAAGATTGAGTATTCGTGATCATTATTTGAGCAGCAATTCTGGTTCCATCTAAAATTTATACTTTAAAGGCCGAGAGTCCTCAACTTTAGTGGGATTTTTCTAAGAGCAACTGCCATCTAATCCCTAATTCTGGGAGGCAAGTCTGCGTTTGAGCCTCAACCATCAACAGGTTCACAGGTGAGGATGGCTTGGTTTCAAAAAGGTCTAGGTGGTCCTATACCCAGTACCTAATAAATTAAGCTACCTAGGACACTAACCTGGCACCAACACCTGACATCAACAACTCAGCCTGGGAGGTCATACAGCAGTCGCTTCCTATCTAGCCGAAAAAACTAACCCACATCGTCAAATGCTTGTTTGCCACCTAAGTGGTATAAAAAAAACATTTTGAGATGCCGGAGCAGGAGCGAAGAAGACTCGCAAACTGCAAGGCCCGCGATCGAAATCGACTCAGGCGTCGGAGGATGCAAAATGACCTCCTTCCCCCATGAGTGTGGGCCTGGAGGTGACGGGTGGAGCCGCCTTTCACCCTAGCAGAAGCAGGTCGCGGCTCCGTGATCCCCACAGCCGAAGAGGGCCGTCTCAATAGGTCCTAGGCCAGCCGGGGTGCGAGGGATGTGTCTCAGATAATCTCACCTCTGGCAATTGGCGGCCCATACAGTCGGCGTGCGTTTTAGTCGGTTCAAGTCCGACAAAACCTCCTCCACCGGCTCCGGTGGTGAGATACCGTGGGGATCTTGTGCACAAAAAAGCCACATCACACAACTACAATGTGAAGATTTCGTATGCCACAGGGACTAACCCAAAGATGATGATGAAATAGAAACAAAGAACCCCTAATTATGTTTTGTGGTTCAAGGCTAGCAAAGCAATAAAGAACGTACAATAGCAGGATATTTCTATTTCAATATATAAATTTTAAGGGTCAACCTTTTATAAGTCGCAGGTGGAACGTATAAAAATCGGGCGTGCACCTTGCGTACGATGTATGGGATGACAATGAAGTTTATTTTTTTCTGGACATGTATTTTTTTTATACAACTTAGGTAGCAGACAGGCACATGGCCCACCTGATGGGAAGTGATTTTTTTTTTATACCACTTAGTTAGCAGACAAGCACACGGCCCACCTGATGGAAAGTGGTTACCGTGACCTATGGACGTCTGTAACACCAGAGGAGTCACAGTCGCGCTGCCAACCCTGTAAGTACAGAGTTTCTGTGCCGTCAGTAGAAGACAAAGCAGGACAAGCCTTTAGTCTTCCCACTGACAGCACAAATTCTCCAGTGAGCTCTGGCTACCCTACACACCGCTGGGAACACAACACATCTATGGACGTATGCGATACCAGAGGCGTTACACTCCTGAAGACTGAAGAAACCTATCTGTGGGCATCATATATATTTCTATTTTTACTTATTGTTATCCAGATGATGCCACGTATATAGGTAAAAATTAGTGTAAATTATAAGGAATAACTATTGCCCACGACTTCCCCAGTCTTGAATTTTGATTCCGATGGAAATCGATTCCCGGTATAAAAACAGCCAATGTCAGCCAGAGGTAATTGATGTCTTTTGTGTTATACCTATATGTGTGAAATTGTAATCATATTTGGTTCAAATGAAACTTATTTGTTCCAAAGTAAAACGTTAAATAAAAATACTAGTCTACTCCGTTTCAAATCTTTGAAAAATGTTATTCTAATTTGTACGTTTGTACCTACGATGTATCTAAAAATAAATATACACACATACATACATATAATCGCGCCTTTATCCCGGAGTGTTAGGCAGAGGTGAATAAACAACCAAATTTCACTTTCTTTGTATTCGGTCCCACGTAATAGGCGGTGAGCCTATTGCCCTTTTTCCGGGCACTATTGTTTACTCAAGCCATGCATCTGAGGCTGAGTCTGGGCTGAATGTATCTGTCTGATGAAACAGCCCTATCCCTTAGTCGCCTTGTACGACACCGCATGGGAAGAGATAGGGTGGTCCAAGTCCTACTCTGCCGGAAACCACTTTATTGAATAATAAGGATCTGCCGGATTCATTTGAGGACTTTCCCACAAAATCTGATCGTATGGTCACCTCAACTGACACTTCCATTTCTTGGGTTACAGTAATGGTTTATTTTATGATCACGGACCAGCTTTATGTCTGGATCGGGGTGCTAAGATTTACAGCCGCGTGCGCAGGCCACTACTGGCCAATACGTGCTTATTAGATGTACATTCAGCGTCAGAACGATCTAGACTACAATTTTTTAAGATAGTCTTTACACCAAGGTACTGTAATTGAACTGAATTATCGATTTAAATTATATTATAGTCCAAACTAAAGGTACATACATACATATAATCATGCCTTTATCCCTGGAGAATTAGGCAGAGGCGAATTAACAACCACATTTCACCAATAATTGTATTCGGTCCCACGTAATAGGGGGTGAGCCTATTGCCGTATTCCGTGCACTATTGTTAACTCGAGCCATGCCTCTGAGGGTGAGACGACACCGCGTACTCTGCCGGAAACCACGCGGCAAAGGTATGAATCAAATATAAGAATTATCACTCAACAGGATGGGGAAATACCAAGGTATTAAGTACTGTAACTTATGTAGCCGAGTAAAGAAATGATCTAAATATTTGTATTTAAAGAAGAATCAAAGAATCAATTTCATTTATTCAGTTTAGGCACATAAAGAGCACATATGAACGTCACAAAATTATATAAAAATATTAAATAATGTAAAAATAAACCATTGGAAAATGATTCTTTCTCTGGTTCGGTAGATTCGTTCTACTGAGATGATACCAGCAAGAAAATACAGAGCAGAAGTGATCAAATCAAATCAAATCATTTAATTGCTGAACATGTAACATATTAATTATACATCTAATGTGTAATAATGATATAGAAGAAATACAAGTTCTACCAAATTAAGCATGCAATACTAGGACTATATTAAAATATTAAAATTTAACAAAAATCCTAACTATAGTGTCATAAAATTACCATGATAATCATAGAATATAAATAGTACATAATTCAATGTCAAATAATATCATTACATACCTTACATAATATCATTATCTATCATTCGTATCATTTTGTACGCCAAAGTGTTTAGATAATAAGGAAAATTTGCATGCCCAATTTAGGCAGAACATGATGTACCTAGTCATAAGACATAACTTGTAACATCCTTATCACAATGTTCTATTAAATAAAAATCTATTTTATTCTAAAAAAAAATCTAATCAAATCATTTTTATTCGCATAAGACAGGTACATAGGGTTGATCAGTAGTTTACATAATATGTGCAGTGCTCTGCCTATTACCTTTGATAGGTGTGCAAATTTTAAAAAGTTAAATTACCATACCATATTAGAATGTCAAAAAAGTATTAAATATTACAGTAAAACATTATAAAATCACAATGTCCAGATTTAAAGGAGATGGATTCGCTTTCATACATTCTTGGGCCTAAATGTAAAAAGTTGAGAGTGGCCTCAAGTGAGAGCTTATATATTAATAAACCATCCCTGAAAAATCTGCAGATTTTGAATATCAGAGTGCAGAGTTATAAAAGATTTAGTAAGTGAGGTTATGCAACAAATTAACATTTTTGAATTATCATTATTCTTTCATTATTTTTATTGTAAAAGATTTATATTGTACTTAGGGATAATGTAAGAAAACTTACAAAATAGATTTTAAACATATGTAATACAAGGATGTCATGTTAAAAAAAAACTCTTTTGAAGTGGTTAGGTGTTTAGGTTTTTGTACCTAGACCACTTTTTATTTTTCTTCGATAATAATTAGAATATCGTCTAAGAAATGCGCAGGGGTATGCGCAGCAGCCTACAGTTCGTTTACCTACAATATACCCCAATATACCTATAAATGTATACAAAATACGTCTTGCGACTTATATGTCTGGTCGTAATGCGTCCCCTTAGCATCCATGCAGAATTACAAGCCGACAACTCTCGAAGAGGCTGCTGCTGACCACCCTACACACTTCTATAATGAAGCCTTCATTACCTCTTAGATGCTCACCATAGTATGAACGTGCCTGCTTTATCTGATATGTCCCTAGATATATTAGAATTAATTCATTTTCTGTAAGCTGGGGAAAATCATTTAAGTTATCATTGTGAACCGTAATTGTAATAAGTGTAATAACTGATTCAGTGCCGGTTTTAGTACTAACAGCGCCCTGGGCGAGATTTCTACGGCGCCCCCTAATTGCAATTCAAACCCATACGAAAAAAGGCGAAGGATAATAATGAAATAACCATTTATGAAAAGAAATAAACATTTATTAAAAAAACTAATAAAATTTTACTTTTCTAGCCTTTTTATCGGCGAACTCTTTTATTAAGTTATCAAAGTCGATGTTTTCAGCTATTTCATTTTCGATCGACAAAGTTGCCAAGTTTGTCAATCTACATTGTGATATCGTCGATCGCAGATAGGTTTTTATTAGCTTAAGCTTAGAAAAACTCCTCTCTCCACTAGCAACCGTTACGGGAATAGTTAATAATATTCGTAATGCTATCCAAACATTTGGATATAGTTCTTTTAAGTTGCGGTCTTTAATAAAATTTAAAACAAAAACAGGAGTAACCACTTTCTGATCAGGCAAAAACGATTTCAGACTTATGAGTTCATCGCACAACATACATCCATCTATATCTGATTTGGAATTTACATTTAATTTCAATTGAAGATCACTACAGAGTTTGATAAGGTCGTGTTTTTCTGGAATCTGTTTTAAATTGTACAAAAAAGACCAAGATTCCGAGTACTCACATAACTGTTCAAATCTTTCGTTGAGTGAAGTTAACGTCGTGTCCAAAAGACAGTTGAAAAATTCAACCTCAAATTTTTTTTCTGGAGAAGTTATAGGCTCATCTTGGGCAATTTCACCAGCTTGGCGCTTAACACGTCGAATTCTTGTTGTCGCTCTAAACACAGGTTCTATTTCTAACTCTTCAGCCAATTCCTTCGCAGTTAGAATGGCGCTTTTAAAGCCTGTATTTCTATATTCTTCCAAGAAATTGCAGCATTTTTTCAGCATGTCTGTGCATTTACCGAGATCCATGTCTGTTGATTGTAGAGATTTACTAACGACATTAATTTGAAAAAGTATGTCATACCAGACAACCAATGAAACTATGAAGCCGAAATCTTTTAGTTGTTCGGCTAGAGTAGTAGCCTCATGAGAGACTTGAACATCAGTTTGCTGAGTTTCGATAGCCAAAGTGATTAAAGCGTCATGGACGGCGCTAATTTGATAACGGACTGCTTTAACACTGCCTATTCTTGCTTCCCAACGCGTGTCACTGAGTTTTTTTATAGTGTACAATCCCAAGTGATCGGTCAGAATTTTCCATCGATGAACAGAAGCTGAAAACAACGTAAACAACCTCTGAAGTACTCCAAACAAAGTGACAGATTTTACAGATGACTTAGCGGCATCGCATAGTACGAGATTGTAGCTATGACAGCCACACGGCACATATACAGCTAAAGGATTTATGTCCAGAATTCTTCTTTGAACTCCAATATTTTTTCCTTTCATGTTTGCTCCGTTGTCATAGCCCTGACCTCTACAATCGTTCAATTCCAGTCCGTATTTATTTAAAATATCAATAATAACTTCAGTCAGCCTTTCACCAGTCGACTCATTAACAGGTATAAATTCTATGAAATGCTCTTTTACTGATATTTTATCGACATCTGATGATAAATCAACAAATCGTATTGTCAGTGAAAGCTGTTCTATATGACTAATGTCCGGAGTACAGTCAGCTATAATAGAATAATATTTCGATTTCTTTGCACGTGATATGATTTCTGACTTCACTTTTTCACCCATCAGCTCTATTAATTCATTTTGAATGTCTTTTCCGCAGTAGTGGTCAGAAACATCACCCTTTACAGCTAAACGCAAGTGCTCCTCCATAACTGGATCAAATTTGGCTAGTAGTTGTACTAAACCCAAGAACTTTCCATTATTTGGCGTATATAGTTTGTCGGAAGTACCTCTAAACGCCATATTGTTTTCAGCTAAATACAGTGTAATATGCATTAATCTAGACAAAATATTATTCCACCTTGTAGTTTCCTTTCTAATCAAATGTTGCTCTTGACAATCTATTGTTTTTCCCGTTTTTAATCTTAGTTCAGCCTCAATCCATGAGAGGTAAAACTTCTTATGAAAAGTGCTACTTTCATGAACTTTTAACATTTCTGATAAGTGTTTCCAGTCGTTATATCCTTCAGATGCTAAATTCGACGTTGAGCTGCTATCAAATAGCCGGCAACAAAAACAGTAAACTCGATTTTTAGAAACTGAGTATATTAACCAACGACGCTGAATTATTTCATTGTTTGCAAGTTTTTTTGTAAAATGAGAATTTGAGAAATGTCGCCCTGTATCATTTTTTGGATAATTATCAATGTGAGTTTGCACTGGGCCATTAGTTATTATATGATCAATAACTTTGCTATTTCGAGTGAGTGGCCAAGTGGCTGGATCCGATATATTTGGAGCAAGAGAACTAATGTCATCTAGAATTTGTATTTGTTGTACATCACCAATAGTGTCATCCTGAGCAGCATCTGTAATTGTAACACAACTTGTCTCCTCACTTCGGGAAACTTCGTCCACAATCTCTTCAACAGCTAACTGATCTGACTTGTCAGACAGAGACTCCACTACCGATGCATTCGCTTGTATTTCAGATGTAGATGCCACATTAAGGTCTTGATTTTTTGTTGTGATATATTTGCCTATATTCATAAACTTTTTTGTTTTTTCAAATTCCTTCTCTTTTTCTGCTTTTCGCTTTCTATATTTTGATCCAGATGGTTTTCTTTTGAAAGGATCAACGTGTTCAGACATTTTGTACTAATCAAATCTGCAACAAATTAAATCTGCGTAAGTCCGATCATTTCTATAAATTAATTAAATATAGCGCTATTGAGGGAGGACGACCAAAAACGCTTTATATTCAGTAGCCTTACCATGAGTTTGTAAAAACGTTCTCTTCTCGCTATCGAAAACTATCGCTTTGTCCCTGTCATTGTGGTGCACGTGAAAGAGACAAAGCTATAGTTTTCGATAGCGAGAACGTTTTTTCAAACTCATGGTAAGGCCACAGGAAAGCGTTAGCATACACGTGAACTACGATCGAAAAATCTAGGTAAGGTAATATTGTCATGGCAGCGGAATAATTGTGAAATGTTATATTTAAAAGCTTGTGTTACGTGATAGTGCTTAGATTTGTATGAAAAAAATCACGATCATCCACTCGTTCCCGAAAAAATGACTTCTATGTACAGTCAGATGCAAAAGTCGGTGGACACTTTTCACCTTTAACACAAAGGCTTACGAATGAACAGGCTTCATCCACTTTTACACTTGACCGTACCTCCTCGACATTCATTTATTATCTCCGTGTTAAAATTTCATCAACATTATATAGTCAGTTCTAGAGATATTTTATAATATACTAGCTGTTGCCCGCGCAGCTACGCTCGCGTGGTATCCCTATTTAAACCTATAACCCTTTTTTGTCGCATCGCAATCGGTTAAAAAGTAGCCTATAGCAGTCTCATGAGTTCCAACTATACATATGTCAAATTTCATCACAATCGGTTTAGTGGTTTAGGCGTGAAGGGAAGACAAACGAACAAACAAACAAACACACTTTTCCATTTATAATATTAGTATGGATAATTTACTTTAAATAGATTACCCCACTCCAAA
Organism: Eilema griseolum; assembly: GCA_963662185.1. Taxonomy (NCBI): domain Eukaryota; kingdom Metazoa; phylum Arthropoda; class Insecta; order Lepidoptera; family Erebidae; genus Eilema; species Eilema griseolum. Next base: position 3,397,901 of record OY759254.1, read on the forward strand.
CATAACAAACAAACAAATGTTACCTCTTTAGTATAATAAGTAAAGATAGTTAAAATAAAATTGTACTTACCTAATTAGTGAAATAATCCGTCATGAAGCAAATACCTACTTAAACACTATTTGAATTTCAACTTTTTGGATAAAACCTATGTCACTCTGTAGTCGGCGACAAAAAGTAAAAAACATGCACTTCGTAACTTAGCGTGGACCGCCTGATTACTGCGTCTGTTTGTTTTAAAATATGTAATTACGATAACTGTTTTTAAGTGCGTGCACCGATTGAATGAATAAGAATGAGCTGTGTTCCGCTCCATCAAAAATAACGTCAACTCTTCTGAACTAAAATGTTAAAAAGAGATAGATAATGTGTTTCTCTGTGGTCGGGGATTCCCAGTTTTAACGGATTGAGCACTGCGTTCCATTCTAGTGTTGCCAACACATCGTTTTTTTTTTTCACTTACAGAGATGGGAATATAAAGGGGCGCCGCTTCACGGCGCCCCTTAAAGTCCGGCGCCCCTGGGCGGTCGCCCAACCGCGCCCTACCCTAACGCCGGTACTGAACTGATTGACTGAAAGTCAGGAAGCTGTCAGTTGTCACATCACAGATGGATGAGACTTATACAGTTGATAAACACGAGAATTATTTAATCGATTAACGAAAATCAATTCAGAATTTCTTATAATTACACTGTTTTTATATTTTTTAAATGTGTATGATTGTTATTATTATGTTTGGTCACTTTGACTGAAATAATACTACGTTGAAAGTGTTTTTATTGACAATATTGTTTGAATCGATCACAGTAATCGATATTGAATCATATTCGTGGAATAAACTTAGTTTTAAGATTTCTCGTCTTCCTGATGTTCAATTGAGCTGGTTTTTTTAAATTTTGAAATAGAAATATATATCGCTTTTTTAAAGTCATATCTCAACTCATTACAATTTGGTCCAGAAATCCCCGTCACCTTTGCGATAATCTTCTTATATTTAAAATTGAACTTGAACTCCTCCGAAACGGCTTGACCGATTCTCATGAAATTTTGTGAGCATATTGGGTAGGTCTGAGAATCGGCCAACATCTATTTTTCATCCCCCTAAATGTTAAGGGTTGTCCACCCTTAACATTATATGGCAAAACGACGTTTGCCGGGACAGCTAGTATATTATACATTTACATTTTGTCAATAAAATATCGGTATTACTTACATCACTCAGTGAAAAAAGACAAAAGACGGGGAATAACATTTTAAAAAGTTTAGAACTATGCAGTCTATGTACAAAAAGGTTTTGTTCGAGGTTTTGTGAGCATTGACGATCTGCTGGTGACTGTACAGTTGACAAAGAAGATAGGATTGCACCTTCTATATGTGAAAAAGTATACTTATTAAGTACGTATGTACTTATATTTACTTTAGTCGCAGTATTACAATCTATATTATAGTTAGATATTAATTATTTATATCTAATACATAAAATTCTCGTGTCGCGGTGTTTGTAGTTGAACTCCTCCGAAACGGCTGGACTGATTCTCATAAAATTTTGTGTATTGGGTAGGTCTGAGAATCGGACAACATTTATTTTTTATCCCCCTAAATGTTAAGGGTAGTCCAACCCTGATTTTTTTTTATGATACAGCATTAGAATATAATAGAATATACTTACAACCTTGAATTTTCAACCCTCTACAATCAACCCCTATTTTTCTATCCTATCGCGATTTTTATTTTCATTGTCTTTACAACGCTTTAGAAGAGTGTGGTCTTCTGACACATTTAATACTTAAAAGAGACTTCTGTACTAAATATTATATAATAATACTTTAACAAATATTTTTTGAAGAAATAAAGATTATTATATGCTGCTGCTGTCTGCGGTCGGTTACAAATTCGTACCTTAAAACAGGCAAACTTTGTACTAAGCATAACTTTGTCACTTAGCAGTTATTCCAGCACCTGTTCCTCTGCAGGTGCAATATGCGCAGATGCGCAGCACTGTAATGTTTATTAACATGAAGATAAGTGTCACTCTCCTGGTCTGTAGTGCTATGGTGAGAACTGAATAGTACAACTTAGAAATTATGAATAGTCAGGGAGTCAGGGATGAAAGTTGTCTTTATATTAAAATATATACACTTCTATATTAAAATTAAATAAATAAATAAAATAAACTTACGCTTATATCCTATAAGGGATAGGCAGAGGTGCTAGCACTCATATTTCGCCAGTTTGTGTATAGGTCCCAATAGGTGGCGAGCCTATTGCCATTAGCTGGGCACTTATAAACCTGTTTTTTTTAGTTTTTTTAAATTAAATTTTATCTGATAAAACCCAGTATGTTCACCAAAACATTTCTAACTTGTCAGTGTTTAAGCCGGGCGTCGAACTCGGGACTGCAAAGTACCACACGTGCAGCGAGCACCTGAGCTCCCTATAAACTATAATGATAGTGTTAGTGTCGACGTACACGACACACTTTACCCTATATTTTATTTTAAATTGTTTTATTCATTTATTCATTTGCTTGTAATGTGGTACAACACAAGATGTATTGAATGAAATTTCAAAGCATTTAATATGCTAACTATTCAATAGTGTGAGCGGCGTCGTCAAAAATGAATTAAAAAAAAAATGATATCATAAAAATAGTGCCAATAGTGCCGTTTATATGTTTTGTTTGGTTCAATATTGTTGTTTAGTATTAAGAATTCAAATGTGTACATAATTTAGTTCCGAGTTATTCACTAGATGGCGTTGTACAATTTGTCAGATTTGTACATGGCGGTATTGAAAGTCTCCGGAACCATGTTAAAGGCTTCAGTGAATAAAATTGTTTTTGTCCTCGCTGGGAATGTGTGTTGGTTATTTAAACCCCATTCTAACTGCGATTTTTGGGACTGCGGTCCAATTGTTAAGTTTAATTGTCTTTTCATCATCATCATAGCGTTACCCTCAGTTGCATCCAAAACTTAAACTTTTAAACCCAGAATCTGAGTTACTATGGTTTCACTTTTCTTTGACTGCTTTTTAAATTTTATGAGAGCGACTGTAGCTGATCTTCTAACATCGAATGAAAACCAGTATCAGAACCTTGTTCATAAATCAGCTGGTGTACTGGCTAGCAGTTGAGGCCTGCTCGGGCTAGGGTGCGACAGAAATGCCTTATGGGCATCTGAAGATCAGAGAAGATGTGCAGTTTTAATTAGCTTGAGCTCGATATTACAGCTCCGCCGTGGGGGTATTTAAAGCGATTTCCACACGAAGGATGGCTGGGGCTCCGAAAATCTTTCTGGGGCCCTATTCACCTAAACTTCCACCAACTATCAAAAAACTAACATAACACGCATCAAAAATACATCAAAACTTAAAAGTCGTTCAAACATTTATAGCAAGAATAACGGCATTATGGTTTAGAAGACAGACATCCTAAATGCAACATCATGCGCTTGGCATGTTCATTTCTATCCCATCGACATAGCGTTCATAATTGAACGTACAATATTTTGTAGTTAGCCTGTTTATCTTTTAGACCAGCCATTTATTCTTTTATTCGAAAAAGTAATTCACTTTCGTAAGAGGCAATTAAAATTGGCTGCTTAATAACCAGGCTCCCCCTCAATCCTAATTTTAATAATTTATTGAGTAAGTGATGAACGCTCGGGCTGTTCATTTAAGCATTGAATTTTTAATTTCGGAGGTCTTAACTTAGAAGAGGAAAAGTTACTGATGAAATGCGATTATTTGTACGTTCAGATATATATACACAATATGTATTTATGTTCAAAAATGTATTTATTCGCATTCTAAAACCCTGCAAGCTAGTTTAGCTGTTTCATTTTGGTTTAGATGTTCTAAAATTTTCATTTTTTCATACCACTTAGGTGGCAGACAAGCACACGGCCCACCAGATGGGAAGTGTAATACCAGGGGCGTTAAATTCACGCTGCCAACCCTGAAGAAACCTTCTAATGCCCCTCTTGAATAACCCCATGTTGTAGGCGCTTGGGAATAATTCATTTATTGCATATGACATAATTTTCTTTGAAGGTGGCGTTTTTATCAACATTGAAGGCTGCGCATCATTCATTTCACAGAATTCTTGATTTTACTATACAAATAATATCTATATCAAGACAAAAGCAATTTTACAATAATTAGCTATTTTTCATTGGACATTCTCAATTCTTTTAAAAAATAATTAATGTGTCAGACTAGTGCGTGTGACAGGGCTCTAATGTGAAAAGTTTGGAACAATCTCGCCACGGTTTGAGCTGCTTCGTATAAAACTAACAATAAGGGATGAATTCTCAGACTAATTATTATTTGTTCATCCGCTCCAGCTTTGCCCGGGGCATACTTTGTGCCCGCAATTTATTAATATTCAAGTAATGGTTTTTTTATATAGGACACATTAATGAGACTTCACCTCGCCTGATGGTAAGCTGAATGCAAAGTCTCAAAAAGGGTGCCACCATTACTTACATATACCATGTTACGCCCTACTTCAAAGACCCGTGAGTGTTTGATCATTGATATGTTCATATAAAAATATTATGTTATCGTTCAACTATCAGCTAACGACTCATAAAGCTGGGTACACACTGGCACATAATCATCTATCCATTATTATATTACGACGTAGTTCACTGTTTACTACTGTTTCGCGCCCAAGGATCAATAAAATATCAGATAATAGCTATATCTGATTTTTATTGCGGCTACTAGAACAATAATATTAAGACGGAGTTAATAATGTATTTTATGTCTATTATAGACCGAGTGCGACTGCCGTTCTATCTCGCTCGCTCACAGCTAATACTCTTTCTATCTCTTTCTTCACCGCGTCCCCCGCCGCGCGTACCAATGGAGATATACAACACTCGCGCTGCGTCTATTTTTTTTTTTTTTTTTTTTACGTGCGCAAAATCCCCACGGATACCTCCCCACCGGAGCCGGTGGAGGAGGTTATGTCGGACTCGAACCGACTAAAACGCACGCCGCCTGTGGGTCGTTTTGGTTGCCGAAGGTGAGGTTGACAGGCATATCCTTCGCACCCCGGCCGACCCAGGGCCATCTCTCACGATATGGCCCTCTTCTCGGGTGTGGGGACTACAGAGTCCCCAACTCGTCCCCGGAAACGGGGAGGCGCGCCACGCGCGCCACCGCCGCGGCCTGCTTCTGCCAGGGTGACACGCGGCTTCACCTGTCACCCCCAGGCCGGCGCTCATGGGGGGCGGAGGTCGTTCATCGACCTCCGACGCCCGAGTTGCCTTCGTACGCGGGCAGCTTGTCTAGCGATCCTTCGTCGCTCCCGCTGCCGCTCCCGCCCCGCTTCCTCCTTCACGAGCATTACTTGCTCGCAGAAGGAGGCGCCGGTCGCGCTGCGTCTATACCACAAAATAGATAATAGTACAGACGAGATACAAATGTTACTATAAGTTTTCGATTGTAATTGTAAGTAACTATGAATGTTAATTATTTGGTGTAATAAAATTCTATTACTCTTATAATTTACATTATATATAATCACGCCTTCATCCCCGGAGGGTTAGTCAGAGGTAAATTAACACCACATTGCACCAATAATTGTGTTCAGTCCCACGTAATAGCGGGTAGGCCTATTGCCGTCTTCCGGATACTATTGCTATCTCAAGCCATGTATCTGAGGCTGAGTCTGCGCTGTATATATCTGTCTGATGCTAAACAGCTCTTTCCCTTAGTCGCCTTGTATGACACCGCATGGGAAGAGATGGGATGGTTCAAATTCTACTCTGCCGGAAACCACACGACATTCATCAAACAATGAGCGCAAATGTTAGTCCCCTCATGGAAAATATTCAAGTTCAGCCAAATCCGCAATTAGACTGGTAAAGTGGACCCCAGACTCCGAGGTGAAGGCTTCGGAAGCGACTGGGGTTAACGCTAAAATGAAGAAGAAGAATGATCGCACCTAACCACGAGCGCTTTGCAGAAACTAGATACTAACTATTTTTATAATATGGTAAATAGAAGTTATCGTTCTTTTTTTATTTTGGAGGTAGGACACGGCGGTATTACCGCCCACTTGAGCAGTCCGACTGGGGAAGTACCTCCACCCTACAGAATACCGCGGTCATAATAACTTCGTGTTGTATTCCTGGCGGTGAGTAGGGTAGCCAGAGCTCACTGGAGAATTCGTGCTGTCAGTTTGAAGACTAGACTACTCTTCTAGACTAGACTAGACTAGACTATTGACTTTGCTGACAAGTCTTTCACTGTCAAGGTGCGCTTATGGAATGCGTTGTGACTGAACATTAGACGGGCAAAATCCCTAAATGTATTTAAATTAATGCTCAAGAACCACTACCTATCATGTTGTGCACAGTAGGTAATAGCTCACAATTATGTGCTCACTCACTATTTTCCCTTCGTATTAGTATGAACTATTTTATGTATCTATTTGTATGTTAGTATTTATGTTGATAATTTTTCGTGTTAAGCCGTATATTAATTTTATTTTACTTACTTCTCTCTCTTTCTTTTGTTTTAATACACTATCTATTTAAGTTTAGTCGACATACACTACACTAAACTACACCATATCTTTTGTTTTTATAACATTACTGTCCATCCCAAGGTTGCCTGGAAGAAATCGCTTTAGCGATAAGGCCGCCCATTGTACATTGAACTGTATACATGCTACCTACTTGTCCTACTGTAAATCTGTTGGTGTACAGTAAAGAATTATCTATCTATCTATCTATCTATCTATCTTCCACACTGACGGCACAGAAACTCTGTGCTTACAGGGTCTGCAGCGCGAGTGTGGGTCCTCTGGTGTTACACACGTCCATAGGCCATGGTAACCACTTTCCATCGGGTGGGCCGTGTGCTTGTCTGCCACCTAAGTGGTATAAAAAAAAAATTACATCTATATGAAAAACAAAAATGCAAAAAGAGGTACTCTGCTATTGGTGATCTTAAATCAAAAACAAATTTCTTATATCGTAACCATGACCTGAAACGGTGCGTACTGTGCGGTATGAAAGAAACTTCATCCCACGCACACTCAAGCTGTGGAATAACATCCCTGCTGTGGTTTTCCCAAGCGCCTACAATATGGGGTTCTTCATGAGGGGCATCAGAAGGTTTCTTCATGGTCAGCAGCGCGAGTGTGACACCCCTGGTGTTGCATACGTTCATAGGCCGCGGTAACAGCTTGCCATCAGGTGAACCGTGTGCTTGTCTGCCAACTAAGTGGTATAAAAAAAAATATATATATAGAAGTAATTGGAGTGGAATATATCCGGAAAACAAAGCACTCCTTCATCACACAGTTGGTTAAACAGACATGTTTTTCTCCCAAGAAATAACATCACCATTGATGTATTTGAATGAGTGAATTACGGTGATTGACTGTTTGGAAACGAACCAATATAAATCACTGAGTGAGCGAATGAGTGAACGAATGAACGATCACTAAGTGTTCACCGTATAAAGATATAAATCTGTCTCACGACGTAGTGAATTCCGATTGCCGCCATTACTAACTGAGTACTTATTTTAGAAAATGTTTAGTTGTATTTTTGTTATATTTTATTATTAGTTATAAGGGATAGAGCTTCTTTTTCTTCTTAGGGATTTTCAGAAGACATTCGAGAGAAGGAAAACTCGAAATATAACACTGTACTATCAGTGAAAAGACGACAAGGTTTTTCTTCTTTTTATTTTACACTGACGGCACAGAAACTCTTGTGCTTACAGGGTCGGTAGCGTGAGTGTGACTTCTTTGGTGTTGTACACGTCAGGTCCATCAAGTAGCCCGTGTGCTTGTCTGCCGAACAAGTGGTATAAAAATAATTATAAAAAACCGACGTGGAAACAGCACGCCAAAGCCTTTTAACATTGGGAGAGACCTATGTCCAGTAATTGCAGTCGACTACGATAGGCTAATTGATTGATAGGTCTGTTCTCCCATTCAATTGTATACATATGACCCTAAAAGTGCTCGTTTGATGGCAATAGGCTCGTTCTCTATTATGTGAAACTGAAAATCATAGTTGGTGTGAAATATGGGTGTTAATACATCTCTGCCTACCCCTTTGGGCATTTACAGGAGTGAACGTAATGTTATTATAACGTAGTCACGACAATTGACTCAATAAATTCAAATAAAATAGCTTTCATAATATGAACACCGAACACAATACAACAGTGAATGACAAAATAAACGAACAAATCGAATGATTGATTGAATAATTAATATTGTTGACAGACTGTGTGAATGGTGACAAAAGAACGAATGAACTGTTCACTGACATTGTGATCTTTGAGTGTCAACGATAGGAAGTCATTGGAAATCATCAATTTTATGAAAGAGGAAGTTTATTTTATTTGTCCTTCATTTCACGATAATCCTGGATACGTTTCCTTAACCAAATACGCAAAAAGAGGGTGTTAGTTTTCAGAATATAAATGTATGTCTTTAGCAATTTAAACTATCATTGTCACACACATTAGTATTATAACTATCGGAATATTTTTGCAATGTAGTATTTTTATGAGTTTACGACATTTCGGAACTGTTGTAAGGGTAAATCGAAATAATATTTACTGCTAAAATAAAAACTTTTTCACTGTTAACCGCTAATACTCCAGTTCCTCCGTGATCATGGTGCTTGCAACAGCGCCGAAATATCGGAAGCTCATAACAATACAACATGGTAAATATCCTAATAGCTACGCCTCATAGCTGTGATACTAATATTATGTCTTTACGAGTAGTTCGACAGTATTAAAGAAGTGGTATGAAGGGTTTAAAATCTGTAAGGGTTTCTGTACACCCTACATTTATTGGTGTATAGGGCCATAGTCAAACTTGTATCTGTTTCGCACACATGCTAATTAATGTCCTGGACTCTGAAGCAGGCATTGCTCTTGAGGTTAGGGGATCATAATATGGAAGTCGCTCGCTCTCATCAAAACTAAGATAAACTAAGTCAAAAGGAGGAGAAAGATTAAGCAGACCCTGGTTGGTGTGGCTAGGGGTTTTTAGATTTATTTCAAGTGGACTGTATCTGCTGGTTTATTTTTTATTTATACAACTTAGGTGGCAAATAAGCACACGGCCCACCTGATAAATAGTGAGTACCGTGATCTATAAACGTTTGCAATATCAGAGGAGTCACACCCATGCTACCGACTCTGTAAGAACGGAGTGTTTCTGTGCCGGCAGTGCAGAAGATACAATCAGGACAAGAATTTAGTCTTCACACTCACAGCACAAAACTCTTCAGTGAGCTCTGGCTCTTTACTCACCGCCGGGAACACAATACGAGGTTATTATTCTGTAGGGTGGAGGTACTTCCCCAGTCGAGCTGTTCAATAGGGAGGGGAATACGTCGTGTCCTACCTTCATTCATTCATTTGATTAGAACCTCATCATCATCATTGTCATCTGCTCTAGTGTTAATTATTTGGGGTCGGCGCAACATGCTATTCTTCTCGACACAAAAAGAATATTAGAACCGAAATTACTACACTCCCTCTAACCCCTCCAGCTAAGCTAAATTCCTGTCAGATGTCATCTCCTCTCCTCATTCCCTCATTCCTTTTATGCCATATCATTCACGCAAACCGTCCATATTTTCTTCGGCCAAGCTCTGCCTCTATTTGAATAAAACCTACAATCTATACTAATATTATAAAGCTGCAGAGTTTGTTTGTTTGTTTGTTTGAACGCGCTAATCTCTGGAACTACTGGTCCGATTTGAATGATTCTTTCAGTGTTGGGTAGTCCATTTATCGAGGAAGGTTTTAGGCTATATATCATCACGCTACTACTTAAGGGAGCGGAGCATTAATAATAAATGTTGACAAATCCGGCAATTTTTCAAACATATTTCGAAGACTAAAACATACGGGCTCAAAGGGATATGAAGCTTCAAAATATACCCCGGGCGAAGCTGGGGTGGGTCAGATAGTGAAAAAATAATTTGTTTCCTTTGCCAAAAACAGAAATATTGCTCGTTCCATATCCAACTCGTATAACGTGTACTAATTTGACGTCTGTCATCGTGACAGATGTCACGTTGGTTCTCATTATAATCGGGTTGCGTATTGTACGTGATATTTGTGTATTATTTATGGATTTTCTACATTTAATAGCGATTCGAAGGGTAGTTTTTTTATATTTTGGCGTACAGATAATGTGCATGGCATACATGTAATATAGCCTCATCTTGATATAAGCATAGTTTGCAGTATGGGTTCTAGAATGCGACTCAAATAAATTTAAATAATTGTATATGTGAGTGAGATATACAATTAACAATAAAACGCCGCATGGTTCCCGGCAGAGTAGAATTTGGGCCACCCCATCATTTCCCATTCGGTGTCGTACAAGGCGACTAAGCGATAGGGCTGTTTAACACCAGACAGATATATACAGTCCAGAGTCAGCTTTAGTTGCATTGCTCGAGTGTATTGCATGTGTGTAAAATATATAATCATTTGCCGAACAACATTGCTGAACTACCTGTAAGATTATTTAATAGGACACTGTTTGAAATGTTATTAAATAAAAATTATTATGGTGTAGATGAATATTTCAATGACAAATTTATGGAATGACACTTGAACATAAATAAATAATGATGTTAATTAATAATAATAATAAATACATAATGGTAATTAATGATTATAGATTTAATGATGTAAGATAGATGATAGATAGTTTATAGGTGGTAGAAACTTGGTGGCACAAATTTGTCTCAAGTTTCGACCGGGTGGGTACCACCGTGCACTATTGCGAAAAACCCTCCATAGCAATTCAATCTCGCTTGGATTTTGTTCAGGGTGACTTGCTGACGCAAGTGCATAGCCGGGCAGAGGTGGTGGTTGTCGCAGCATTAGTGGGACCAGTGGGTCTTGGCGTAATCTAGTGGGGATGGCGCGGGGCGATGCGCCGAACAGGGAGACCTGTAGAAACGGTGGTGCCGCTGGCCGCCCGCGGCATAGTACAGGGGCCCAACTGGGGTTAACCACCTTGGGAGGCTGCCTCACCAGGCCGCGTATAATCCCGATATGGATCGTCGTGTCGGTTGGTGACCGGATTTGGGAGCCCGGCGACCCATACTCGGGGGGGTACGGGGGCCCTTCCGTTCGGCGCGTCGGCTCTCGCCATGCCTCACATTAATAGATAAAACCAATATCCCGCGCTTTGTCACGGTGCTGCGGCGGCAATCACCTCTTTTTTCACGCCTTCTCCCACCCAAACTCATGGCAGCGCAATTTAGAGAAGTAGGCAACACAGCGGCTCGTCACACTCCCAAAAGCTTGCTATTTGAGGTGGAGTCCACTAACATCTGTGGGCTCCATGCAAACCTCAACGCCGTCCACCAACACCTAGAGACAGCGAAACCTGCCATGTTTTTTCTAACGGAGACGCAAATACACCGCCCTGACGACACGACCTACTTGCTCTACCCTGGCTATGATCTTGAGGAAAGTTTTCGTGCAAAAGCCGGGGTGTGCGTGTTTGTTAGGGCGGATGTTTGCTGTCGCCGTTTGCGCTGCCTAGAGGACCCATCCTTCTCCATCGGATTGTGCTACTGCTGTCGCCGGTGAGATCGGTCTGGGTATGGAATACTATATCTCATACACCAATATCACCGGTGACCGCGGGGTGCGCTCTTGGTTCGAGCGCGAGTGCGCGGAAGCTATTGAATAAAAACAGTCTGCGTACCGCGCTTGGGTAAGGGCGCGCGCCACGCGCCACCCCAATATGGGCCACTTCAAGGCGGCGTACAACAGAGCCACAAAGGTCTGTAGAAGGGCCTACGTCAGAGCGGATGCCCTGCGCATAGCGCGGCTTGGTCAAGAGCTAGTGATGCATCCCACGGGAAGCCGTGGCTACTGGCGACTGGCTAAAGTCGTGCAAGCCAACTTCTGTCAGCCTTCGCTGCCTCCGCTGCGTAACCCTGATGCATCCCTGGCCCATGAGCCGCAAGAGAAGGCAAATCTGCTGGCTAATCTCTTTGCGGCCAACTCCCGAATCGATGATTGTGGTACGCAGCCACCGACACTACCCGACAGTGACCACGCGATGCCTGATATCCATATCAGGCAACGCGATGTCCGTGCAGTGCTGCAATCACTCGATGTCCGGCAAGCCAGTGGTCTGGATGGTATTCCAGCGGTAGTTTTGAAAAAATGTGCAGCGGAGTTGTCTCCAATGCTTACGCGCCTGTACCGGCTGTCCTACAGTTCGGGTACAGTGCCTTTGCCTTGGAAGGAGGCGAATGTTCAGCCGATTCCCAAGAAGGGGGATCGCTCGGAGCCAGCCAACTATCGATCCATAGCCGTCACCTCAGTGTTGTGCAAAGTGTTCGAGCACATAATTAACAAACATCTCCTGCGGCACCTAGAGGATCACTCCTTAATTAATGACCGGCAATATGGTTTCAGACCGAAACGGTCAACGGGTGATCTTCTAGCATACGTTACCCATCTTTGGGGTGAGGCTATGGACAAGCACGGCGAGTCACTGGCAATTAGTCTTGACATCGCCAAAGCTTTCGATAGAGTCTGGCACAAATCGCTTCTTTCCAAGCTACCTGCCTTTGGTCTGCCTTCTAGGCTGTGCAACTGGGTTGCTAGCTTCCTGCAGGGGCACCGTATTCGCGTCCTTTGTGACGGACGAGCTTCGGAGTTTCTGCAGGTAAATGCTGGCGTGCCCCAGGGGTCCGTCTTATCACCCACTCTCTTTCTTCTGCATATCAACGACATGCTATCTACCGGCAATGTTCATTGTTATGCAGACGATAGCACTTTACATGGAAGTTACCATGGACATCCTGCGGCCAAGCAGTCAGATATCGCAGAGAAAAGGCAGCTTCTTGTCACTGAGCTTGACGGGATCCTGAATCACATTTCTCAATGGGGCTCTGAGAACCTGGTTGAGTTCAATGCGAAGAAGACGCAGGCATGTGCGTTTACAGCAAAAGTATCTTCTTTCCTTCCCCTCCCCACTCTTCAGAGCACGCCACTGCCACTGCAGGACAATCTCAATATCCTAGGTATGGATGTTCGCTGCAACCTGAATAACAAAAATTACATCGAAGGTATCATCAAAACAGCCTCACGAAAACTCGGAGTCCTGAAAAGAGTGAGACGATTTTTCACGCCGGAGCAGCGGTGTCTTATATACAAGACACAAATTCGCTCCTGTGTGGAATACTGCTCGCATCTCTGGGATGGTTCAGCAAAGTACTTACTAGATGCTCTCGACAGGTTGCAGCGACGTGCGGTCCGCATCATTGGGAATCCCGAGATCACCGTCTGTACCATGGGGAGTGTTCTGATGAGCTCTTCCAATTAGTCCCACCCTCCCCTTTCCTACACAGGACAACACGTGCAGGTCTTAGATGTCATCCGCACACGGTGCAAAACATCCGATCAAGAACCAAGCGGTTCGGAGACTCTTTCCTCTGTCGCACCATTAAGGCCTGGAATTCATTACCAGCTCACGTGTTTCCTTCTTCCTACAGTCCCGGGTCCTTTAAGCGGGGCGTGAAAAAGCATATGAAGAGGCCGTCAAGCTGAGTGTCACCATTGTCACACGGTATGTGTAAGTAATGGTGACCCTCTTTTCCGGGACTTTGCCTTCAGCTTACCATCAGGCAAGGCGAAGTCCAATTGACGTGTCCTATATAAAAAAAATAAAATAAAAATAAAATTGACAAATGTACTAAATTTGCACGCCATCACATGGCAGAATATGAGCGAATTACACTATGTTATTATAACACCTCTATAAACCATGTTCTAGCAAATAAATGAATTTGAATTTGAATAGTGCCCGGAAGACGGCAATAGGCTCCCCCCCTATCACGTGGGACTGAATTCAATGATTGGTGAAATGTGGGTGTTAATTCACCTCTGCCTAACCCTCCGGGGATAAAGGCGTAATTATATGTATGTATGTATGTACTAAAAATAAAAGAACTTTTAAATACATTAAAGACTAAAATTAAAATACCTTGTGGAATTCCTCCGTATATTGTATTTTTTCATTGATTAAGATCGGTAAAAGTGAAAAGCCAATCAAGGCCGACTTTTTGACCATTAAGCTACCTACAACGTTTTGTTAGCAAACTTTTGAGTAACAATGTCTGTGCCTACTAACTATTTGACGTTTGTCCGTCTGTACGTGGCATACCGAACAGAAAAATATCCAAGATGACTAAAAAATAAAAATATCTTTTTTCTTTTATTTTTTTATAAACTCACGCCTATATCCCCGAAGGTGTAGGCAGAGATGCTAGCACGCACATTTCGCCATTTTATGTTTTAGGTCCCAATGTAATAGGTGGCGAGCCTATTGCCATTAACCGGACACATATAAACCTGCGATAAATACACACATAACTTCGAAAAGCATCGAAAAGTCATTGGTGTGTGCCATAGTAAAACTTGGGATCGAACCCGAGACCTCTTCTCAGCAGTCCATTACCCATACTACTAGGCTACCGCCGTAATTCCTCCGTATATTGTATTTTTTTTATTAATTTAGATTGGTAAAAGTGAAAAGCCAATCAAGGCCGACTTTTTAACCATTAAGCTACTGACGATTTGTTAGCAAACTTCTGAGTAACAATGCCTATGTCTAAAAACTACTTACTAACTAAGAATTAAAAAAAAAAAAATATTTTCATATATATATAGCTACTATCCAACCCTTGATTTGAAGAACCATCATTAGAAGCCTTTTGTCAAGTGCTGTTAACAATGTAGATGGCGGTTGTTAACAAAAGACTTCACTATGGCTGTTCAACTGAATAATTGCGGGCTTTTGTCTAACATTTGTTAGCTAAAACCACTTTTGTTTTACAGATAATAGAGGCACCCAAAATGTTGTATGGATTAGACAGCTTCTGTGGCGTGGCTGTAGTGAACGCGGCTGTTTCGTAGGAGGCACGAATTCGATTCCTCAGTACAAATATTTTTAAATATAAAAAATACCGCGATAGTCTAGCGGTATGGGTCATGGACTGCTGAGATGTGGTCTCGGGTTCGATCCCAGGTTTTACCATGGCACACACCAATGACTTTTCGATGCTTTTCGAAGTTATGTGTGTATTTATCACAGGTTTATAAGTGCTCGGTTAATGGCAACAGGCTCGCCACCTATTACATTGGGACCTAAACATAAACTGGCGAAATGTGGGTGCTAGCACCTCTGCCTACCCCTTCGGAGATATCACAAATTCTCCAGTGAGTTTATGTTATGTTTTGTTAGATATGTTTTTTATACCACTTGGTTTTTATGTCGCTACTATATGTGGCTGCAGGATTAGATAAATATATATAGTCTAGCAACCCAATAACAAAAGGACAAACTATTATTCATACATACATACATCCTACAATTTTAATCACCATCCAAAGGTTGCCTGACAGAAATCGCTTAAAGCGATTAGGCCGCCCATTGTACTGATGTCGTTATTGTAGACTTTAGTAATGATGTATATTAATGGTAAACAATAAAGGTACAGTCACAAATATGTTTATGCTTGAATATGGGTTGTCATTGTTGGTCTATCGGTCCTGGTTGCCATACAAACATCTATGGCACTCGTTATGGGTAGTTGGAGCCCTAAAAATACAACAAGTCTAATTTCAGAATTTCGATATTGGTTATTCGTTGTGGAGGTCAGATGGCAGTCGCTTTATTGAAAATATTGAGGTTTAACCGCACCTTAGTTAGACTAGAAAGCCTCAGGGCCGCACACGCTCACCGAGTGTCCGGCGTGGGAGACGCCGAGACGGGAGCTTGAGGCGGCCCTGGGAGTGAGAGCTCTCACTCTCTCCACCTTGCTCGCGGCGATGGTCCGCTGCGCGGATGCGTGGGCGGCCGCCGCCTCCTTTTGCGAGCAAGTAATGCTCGTGAAGGTGGAGGCTAGGTCGGAACGGCAGCGGGTGCGACGAAGGATCGCAAGCCAAGCTGCCCGCGTACGAAGGCAACTCGGAGGCATGAGTGCCGGCCGGCAGAAGCAGGCCGCGGCGGTGGCTTCCCGTTTCCGGGAACGAGTTGGGGACTCTGTAGTCCCCACACCCGAGAAGAGGGCCAGATCGTGAGAGATGGCTTGGGTCGGCCGGGGTGCGAGGGATATGCCTGTCAACCTCACCTTCAGCAAACAAAACGATTGAGTTCCGAAACGGTTCAGATAACAAGAATGAGAATGAGAGTTGATTCTACTTCAATATTGTAGTTGACAAATGACATGTATCTGTACTACTAGTCTGATTGTATAAGCCTGTCAATGCCCGAAGGGGTAGGCAGAGATGTTTCAACACCCATATTTCACAGTTGTTAGTCCTAAGTAATAGGTGGCTAGTCTATTGCCGTCCAGCGGGTACTAAGTCATTTGCTGTATGTTTGCTGTAGAATGAAGAGCAGTCCTATCCCTTAGTCACTTTCAAAGACACGAACAGGAAGAGATGGGGTGGCCCTATCCTACTGCCTCGGGAACCACTGGACCTCCATTTTGGAATTGTCAGCATCTGGAATGGTGGTCTATTACATCTAAACATTCTAAACACCACCCTACCTTCTTACCATCTAGCAGAATGTAATCAATTGATAAATTAAAATTATTAGGTTATTTTTATACTATTTATTTAATATTATAAGGCTGAAGAGTTTGTTTGTTTGTTTGAGCGCGCTTATCTCAGAAAATAGGGATTCGAATTGAAAAAATATTTTTACGTTGAATAGTCTGTTTATCGACAAAAGTTTTAAGCTATATATTATCACTCTACTAGGGCGCTGAGCAGTGATCATAAATGTGAACAAATCCGGCAGATTTCCATATATTATTTGAAGACTAAAAAATACCGAGTTCAAAAGGGTGAAATGAAGCTTCAAAATATGCCACGAGCAAAGCTGGGGCGGTTCAACTAGTATATATATATATAAAGGGTGTTCCATAAAAAATCTCTAAAACTTATTCATCACTATACCTGTAACCTATGGACTCATATTATGCCCCCCTCACTACCTTGCTCCTATAACAAATGGTGGCCATTATCACGGGAACGTTCCTCGCAGCTATTGAGGTCAATGGCACCAATATGTTACTCACAGCTACAGGATGTGAAGATCAATGTACTTTTACATGATTTATGTTTTGTGTGGTAGTAAACAAACATACAACTGGAGTTTATACAGAGTGGACTTTTTTAAATAGTACTCGTAACTGAAATTACTAGTATACTAGTAACCTCTCAAGTTAATGTTATTTTTAAACTTTCGCGGTGTGAATTCATAGTTATACAAGGTATCGGGACTTCTCGTGAATTATATCTTGGAACTTACTATTTATGCCGACGTTTCGATTGCAGCACCCGTGGTCACAACTTGAGTAGTCTTCGAGCGTCGAAAGGTATGCGGGGAACATTTTTTGAGCGCCTACCCACCATTACACTTTTTTTTTTATATAAGACACGTCAATTGGACTTCGCCTTGCCTGATGGCAAGCTGAAGGCAAAGTCCCAGAAAAGAGGGTCACCATTACTTACACATACCGTGTGACAATCGTGACACTCAGCCTGACGGCCTCATCATATGCTTTTTCACGCCCCGCTTAAAGGACCCGGGACTGTAGGAAGAAGGAAACACGTGAGCTGGTAATGAATTCCAGGCCGTAATGGTGCGACAGAGGAAAGAGTCTCCGAACCGCATATTATTAACTTATTATGAACGGTTAGTTAAGTTAAATTACTAGTATATTAGGAACCTTTTAAGATAAGTTAAATTATTAAATTGTGCTAAGAGTGAGTTCTCAAGTGTGGCATTACATATAATCTGCTAAGTTAAATGTTATCAATATTTAATATAAGTATACCTATTATAAGTATTGTATAGAATGTAAACACATAGTTGATAATTATAAGATAGCTACACTATTGCATTGGGGTAAAGCCTGTAATGATAGTTGTAATGAGAAATAAATAAATAAATAAAAATAAATATTAGTAGCAATACTAGTAACCTCTTGAGTTAAGTTAAATTACTAGTATACTAGTAACCTCTTGAGTTAAGTTAAATTACTAGTATACTAGTAACCTCAGGAGTTAAGTTAAATTACTAGTATACTAGTAACCTCTTGAGTTAAGTTAAATTACTAGTATACTAGTAACCTCAGGAGTTAAGTTAAATTACTTGTATACTAGTAACCTCAGGAGTTAAGTTAAATTACTAGTATTCTAGTAACCTCTTGAGTTAAGTTAAATTACTAGTATACTAGTAACCTCAGGAGTTAAGTTAAATTACTTGTGGTAGGAGTGGTTTAATTCACGTCAATAGTGTGAAGATCAGGATTTGGACCCGGCACTTCTCAATAGTAGATCTGATTCGTTAACCGCTAAGTTACCGAGGATGCTTCAGATTGAGTATTGGAACTCTTTTCTTGTCCACAAAAAAAAATGGTAATCGATAGCTTTAAATATAGTGTCAACTTTTTTCTTTTTTTTTTATATAGCGGTTACCGTGGCCTATGGACGTATGCAACACCAGGGGTGTCACACTCGCGCTGCCGACCATGAAGAAACCTTCTGATGCCCCTCTTGAAGAACCTCATATTGTAGGCGCATGGGAAAACCGAAGCAGGTATTTCATTCCACAGCTTGAGTGTGCGTGGGATGAAGTTTCTTTTATACCGCATAGTGCGCACCGTCTCAGGTCGCAATGTGTGGGGATGAATTCCCTGCCAATGGCGAGAGGTGCGATGATAGATGATAGATATTTTAGTTTAAAATTAAAAAGATGATACTACTAAACTGGCGAAATGTGGGTGCTAGCACCTCTGCCTACCCCTTTGAGGATACAGGCGTGAGTTTATGTTATGTTATGTTACTTCAAGAAGGGCAACAGTTCGTTTTTAGAGTGTTACACTCCCCTGGTGTTGCACACGTCTATAGGCCACGGTACCCACTTTCCATCAGCCGTGTGCCTGTCTGTCACCAAAGTAATATAAAATACTTAGTACTTTTTTTATACCACTTAGTTGGCAGACAAGCACACGGCCCACCTGATGGAAAGTGGTTACCGTGGCCTATGTACGTTTGTAACACCAGAGGAGTCACAGTCGCACTGCCAACCCTGTAAGTACAGAGTTTCTGTGCCGTCAGTGTAGATGACACAGCAGGATAAGGCTTTAGTCTTCCCACTGACAGCACAAATTCTCCAGTGAGCTCAATAATATAGCGATATAGGTACATAAATTCAATTTTGTTACCTTACGTAGCATATGCTACGTGGCGTAGCTCTCGTAGACATTGCTACGAAAATGCTGTAGTATCTATATACGTGCATCAAACATCTATTGCATTCCCTTTGAACCAAATCCTTTGATAGCTTTGATCACTTGCCGTCATTTGAAATGCAGGCGTTTGTGTTATCTATACAATGTGAGCATATTGATCCATCGTATTAGCATCTAAGGAGAAATGGATACTAGGCAGGTTCAGCAAATAAGACTCAACTCACACTGACGCAGGGACGGAGCAAAAGAACAAAAATGTGGTGACTCATGTCGACACTTGCATTAGTTCTTTTCTAGTATTCCATGAAAATTCCCGTAAACTGGATTCGTTCCCACTGGTAACTAATGGAAAATAATTTCCATTATGTTACCAGTGGGCACAAAGGGCACTGAGATATTCCCAGTGGTCACTACTGGCTTTGTTTCATTCGTGGCAAATGGCTTAAAATCTCTTATCGTATGGGCTTCACATTGACGTCACACGATAAAAAGAATTCTTAACTAACAAGAACGCCAGCCATTTTCATTTTAATCCATACAAAAACATCCTTTATATGAGCACACTCTCAGTAATATTACCTCAAAGAGTCCCTTTTATATTAAAACATATATAAATAATATAATAAAAAGTAAAATATGTACGTTTCTTATCTATTTTCGTCGAAACGTTGCGAAATTAAAAATCATTTTGTTTTGTCAACCTTTTAGTAAATTGAAAGGCTTTCTCTTGAGGTAGAATATACTGCGGGACGAAAAAACGCGCACCACGATAAAGAAATTAAAAAAAGTAAATGATTTTCCTGCTTTTTTGGGATCTGAATGTTTTTTTTTAATCTAGGTCACGTCAATTTGACTTCACCTCGCCTAATGGTAAGCTAAAAGCTCACCCCCGAATTCAATGATTGCTAAAATGTGGGTGTTTATATGAAAGGCGTGATTATATGTATGTATGCAAAAAAGATATTGGTGAGGCAGTTATGCTTGACTAATATCTTTTTTGCTTTTAAAATGCGTAATAACACTTCATTTAATTTTGTGATCAACTTTTAAAGAGTTTTATAAAAAGTTATTAAGCCACTCAATTGTGGTCAAATTTTTGTGTCCTAAATTATAACAAAAACATTAACGTTGAACGAGCAAATAAAAGAGAAAAGCTTACATTCTTTTATTGCTCGACAGTGTAATGCTGTGTCATTTTAATGAACTGATTGTTGCGAGATATATACACAGTTTTGTGTCTTTACGACTCTTTCTTTTATGAATATTTGCATAGTCGGGGAGCCAGTGTTAAGTGATTTTGACTTAATATTATACATTTTGTGAAATAAACATCGTCCAAGCATTTCTATGTCGAAGCTAATTTACATACATACTTACATACCAATATATAATTACTTTTATCACCGGAGGGTTAGGCAGAGGAGAATTAATAACTATTTTTAACCCGCGACGCAAAAACAACGGTGTGTTATAAGTTTGACGTGTGTGTGTGTCTGTCTGTGGCATAGTAACTCCTGAACGGATGAACCGATTTGGATTTCGTCTTTATTGTTCGAAAGGTATATTAGTCAGGAGTGTTGAAAGAAAGAAAGAAAGAAAGAAAATATTTTATTCAGGCCCCACACAGCGGGCACCCCACCAAATACAAACAGGTAGGCATTACTACAGTTAACAGGTACACAAGACAAAAACGAAAGCCTGTCTAGTGATATAAGTATTATACAGATCGTTATATTGATTTTGGCAAGCAGAAAAAGTCACCACTCTGTTCTACATAAATGTGTGTGTAACAAAACTCGTTTCCTCACTCACACACACTTATACACTCGCAAATTACAATTGATTCAAAACCATTCGTATTTATTTATCATCAGTTACACTTTCTTTAGTAATAACAATAACTCATAAAATTCTTATTACTGGTATATGAACGTAGTTTTTGTTAAATTCTTGTAAGTCTCCGTGACCCCAGGGTTTACAGCTTCGCTTTTTAAGTGTTAAAATCGTGCAAAGTTTTGAGTTCGAATCCCAGTCAAATTTTACTTTTTGAACTTTTAAATATTTGTAGGTATATCTTCATGTTAATTACTTACCTATTAAGGGAATGTTGAGGTAACATCACAAAAGTATCTTGATATTTTAGTTATTTATTTATAGCAACTTAAATCAGTAGTATTTTTATTATTACTGAGCGAGTATTGTTGCACACACATTGCATTAATGTTTCTCGTATTGGAATTTATGCTACCCTCATTCTCATGTATAAATAACATGATAATTTTATTTTTAACCGTCAACAATTGGATGCATTGTGCTTTCCACACGCTTAATTAACAACTTAAACGTTCTTTAATATCACAAACAAAATAAAGAACAAAAACAAAACTATTTATTAACGTAAAACGACTACATCAATATAGTAGCGGTTCGAACTCCCTACCTTGGAAATGTCTTTACGCCTGTAATACCACTCAACTACGTGAGCCTGTGCTAAAGTGGTGAAATTTACTTTCTCATTCGATGGTAGGCAAATCAGTCACACATATTCAAACGTTCACGATTCACGAATATTCACGATCATGCGCACTGGCACACATAAACGTATTACACTAATACGCCTTTAACGATGACGCACACATGTGACTTCAAAGCAATGAGTTATTGTTGTGTGAACACACATATATGTAAAACATACGGGTGCTTCCACTTGACCCAGATCATAAATACATTTTATTAGATAGATAGGCTATCTTTTTTGTCTTGTGTACATCAAATCAAAAAAACAAAAATTCAAAAAATCAAAAGAAAAACAGTACATTAAAATTAAACTACGGGTGCAACTAAAAAATAGGGCCCCATCTCAGCATTGAATGCTGCGCACACCCTTCGTTGGGTATGCACAGCGCTGGTTTTCAGATGAGGCCACTAGGCAGCGCTGACGACACGCACCATTCCATAGATACAGTACATTTTACATCCACACAGGTATTATCCCACACTCCCACGAACGTTACGAGCGTAAAAGACTTACTACCCACGTTTTAAGTCGCTTTCGCTGTTGATTTGTACATAGGTGGGTAGGTACATTATATGTACATAGATGTGTTCATCCAAAGTATGTAGTAAAAAAACTCCACAGCATTTCGCACCGTCAGGGCAAAGTGAAATTAAAAGGAACAATTCAGTGGATGCAACATACGATATTACTATAGTAGTAGTGGTAGGTTATACTTTGTTTGTAAAAGTTATTCATATCTCCCGCGCAAACATGCTCACTGCCCCGCCGCTGTCACCGCCCGCATATTGCATAACGTACCTAGCCCGCGTCAGACATCTTATTACATTACGAGTTGACAAGTAGATGTAATCTCATGATTGTTACATACTTAAAGAAAATATGATGTTTATTTTCTAAACTAACCACAGTTCGCTTGTGTTAGTGCTACTGCCCCAGGTGATGGCGAGTGAAGTACGAAATACAGTGCGAATATAAGCGTAGCTCGTGTTAAAATACCCATTATATGGGAGTGATTTATATGTGTAGTGTGTGTGATAGGTTATAGGACATATCAGGAGTAATTATGTATGAGTCTGGCACGCGGATGCTCTGTAAGAAGAGGATGACCCGGGACCGAGACGTCGCCTCATCTATGGGACAGCGTCAGTCACATCAGCCGAACTACTCCAATCGTCACTCTGTTTACTAGCGCACATTCCCAGTGTAAGTTTATGCTTTCTTTTGTTGTTTTTTTAATAGGTGCACTCGATAACTATTTTTAAATGAATGAATTGTTTTCAGAGCGCGTATTGGCGGTGGCAGGTCGTTCCAAATCCGGCTTGCTGCGAACTTAAAACTGCCCCGGTATGCAGTGGTATTGTGGCTCGGTGTAATCATAAGGTAAGCCGACGCCCTTGTTCCATGTCTGTTGTAGTCTTTCGCCCATGACAACCTTTCGTACAAATATCTTGGTCTCCGTCTGTGTACCACCCCAAACAGCAAGGTGGCGAGGTGTAACTCTCTGCGTTCTTCCATTTTCATTATGTTTTCCATGTTTAGGAAAGGTGTTACATGTGTGCGTGGAGGGATCCAGAAACAGAATCGTGCACAGGCATTCTCTACACGCTGGATAAGTCGCTTAGTTCTACTCAGGACACAGTTCCCATATACGCAGTCAGCATAATTTAACTTAGAAAGTATGAGTGACTCACACAGCAACTTTCTAATATTCACACTTATGTAGGGGCGAATCCTGTACAACACCTTTAGCCTGTAGAAGCAGTTTCTGACAGCTTGCTGAATGTGTGTTTCGAATCTCAATTGCTGATCAAAAACCACTCCAAGGTTTCGTGCTTCATTCACGCGTGTAACAAGACTGCCATTGATATTTATATTTAGTTGCTGTTGAGATGTTTTCTCTACCTGCTGTCCAGTGCCCAGGACCATAAATTTTGATTTATCTGGGTTCAGAGACAGACAGTTTTTCTGGGACCACTTGGCTATGTTACTTAAGTCTCTATTGAATTTATTTACAGATTCCTGGCATCTGGATGGTGGAAAAGACAGATACATCTGCAGATCATCAGCATAGAGGTGGAACCTGCAACTGGTGATTGTGCTGGTGATGTCAGCACTGTACAGGATGAAGAGCAATGGCCCCAGAATAGAGCCTTGCGGAACGCCCCGGGTGACCTGGCGGTGCGGAGAGTCTATCATGTACCCCGTTTGACTATCCTTCACCTGTACAAATTGATACCTTCTGCTGAGGTAACTATGAAACCATTTGACCACCTCTGCGCTGCACCCATAGAATGCCAGCTTTGACAAGAGTAGCGATATATTAAGACCATCAAATGCACGGGAGAAATCAAGCAGGGCGAGCACTGTGCTCATGCCTTGGTCTCGGGCCTGTAGTACATTGTCCACCACATCCAGCAGAGCTGTTGTGGTGCTGTGTCCCCTTCTGAAACCAGACTGCATCAATGGCAGTATGTTGAAATTCTCCAGGTAGGCCGTGAGTTGGTTGCTGATAACTCTTTCTAGGACTTTAGAAAGACATGGTAGCAGACTGATCAGCCGGAGGTCCTTCGGGCTAGTGGGGTTGGGCAGCTTAGGAATAGGCCCAACCTTTGCCGTCCTTCATGAGCTGGGAAAGGTTGACGTGACAATGGACGTGTTGATGATGTGAGTTATAACTGTAATGGTCTGGGGCAGAGTCATCCGCAGCATATCCAAGGATATATCGTCAGCACCCATTGCATTAGATTTTAGATCTCTAATTATTTTTAAAACATCTTCCTCATCCACCGTCCTCATCTGAAAGCTGCCATGGCCAAAGCGACTGAACTCAAAAAATGTGAGATCTGATATACTCACATTCTTTTCCCCTGGTATATTTAGAAAGTGTTGGTTTAGGCTGTCTGGACTACCACATTGGGCCGACACATCCCACTCATTTCTATTGTTGGTAAGGATGCTGGATTTGAGATGACTCCACAATTTCTTTGGGTGATTTATATTACTGTTGATATGTGTTGCAAAGTAAGCCCGCTTCTCGTTCTCTATGGCAGCTCTCACTACGCCTCTGAGGTCCTGATACAATTTGCGATGTCCCTCCTGACCAGTCACTTTTGCTCTGTTATGTTGTTTGTCTCTGAGCCGCATCATATCTCTCACTGTGCTGGTGATCCATGGGTGACTCTTATGTTTTACCAATGTTCTCTTAATCGGAGCATGTAGGTCAAATAATGAGATGATAAGGCGACTAAAAGTTTCAACCATGCTATCTATGTTGTCCAAACTCATGACCGATTGCCAGTCAATTGCATTCAAGTCCTGCTCGAATTTATCTAGCAGTATGTCCTGAATGGGCCTATATATCATCCACTGGGGTTTAGGCCTCTCAAACCTAAAATCTATCTCAGCAGAGACAATAGCGTGTCTGCCCAGTTCAGGAATGTGCGACACTGCAACATTGCTCGCCCTAGCATCCGTGCAAAGCAGATCGATCGCTGTCGCACTGTGGTCTGTAAAATGAGTAGGTACCGTCACACAGTTGACCAAGCTAGTACTAACCAGGAAAGAGTTAAATAATTTCCATTTATAATCTGTCTGTTCCAGTTGGTCTATATTGAAGTCACCCATAAGTATAATTTTGTCAGCAGAGAACGAAGAGATAGAGCTGGTTAGTGCATCCAAGAATGTGTTTACATTGTGATGTGGTGGTTTGTATGCAGTACCAATAATAATTGTGTGCCCATTTCTGGTAAGTCTCAGCCACATTTGTTCAACATTGGGAGAAGCTGGGTGTGGTACACTGCGGGCTTGTATCCCCTGCCTTATGTAGAATCCTACCCCTCCCCCTCTATCTGCTATATGCAAAGGGCGCGGTGTGTGCCGCAGTCTGTAGTTGGGCACTTTTGGTGCGCGGTCCCCCTCCCCCTCCCGTATCCAGGTTTCGTTAATAGCCATGATATCCACTGCCAGGTCACCCATAGCCACAACGAACTCATCATGGTGAGTCCCAAGCGACCCCGCATTAAATAGCCCGACTTTCAAACGTCTGTCCCCCTTTTTATTCATGTCTGATATCCATACTGAACACTCCACAACACAGTACACGTCTCAACAAATATTGTGTCTCCCTATATGTGAAGATATACAATGATCAAGATATATATATATATACATACATACAATACATATATACATACATACATACACACACACATTAACACACATACACTCCGCACCACACCCATCCACCACGCAACAGCAGCCAACTCCACAACAAATCGGAAACAAGCAACGGAAACAAGATTCAAAATTAAAATTACACAACACATAAACAATGCACAGCAAACAACTGTCAGCCCGAGGGATCGAGAGATCTGGTCCAAAAACACGCAGCAGGTCAGCTTCATTCCGCACACAGTTGATTGGCTTCCCGTCAGCCTGCCTAGTATCCTGTCTCGACTGGTCCACGTATATCTCCAACCGTGACTGCTCGCCGCTTGTCGTGTCTGGTAAAACAGTATTTTGTTATATTTGTTTAGCCTCTCGTTAATGAAGAAGCGGCGTGGCGGCACCTTCTGTCCGAGGTCCTCGTTGGTGGCTCCGCGCCGCACTTCTCAACAGCTCTTCCTTAAGTGCGCGCCTCGCCAGGCGCACCACCAGCCGGCGCGGGCGACCCGCCTCTGCCGGCTCGCCCCGGCCGGCCGGCGGACCCGTTCGCTCCGCGAATACAATATCTCTTGACTCCAGCTGTACCCCCAGCTTCCTGGCCAATAATTCGACGAGGTGCAGGGCATTTTCACCGCTCTCTTCAGGCAGGTTGGAGATCTCGACGTCGGATGCCAGCAGATCCTGGTCTCGGTCATTGAGCTCCATCTTGAGCGTAGCCACTGATTTTTCAAGGTCGTCACTGCTTGACTTATTAATTTCCAACTCCCTGACCCTGTCCTCTAGGCTTTGCATTCGATTTTCGCAGTCCGCTATGTTGTTTCGGAGATCTCCAACCTCACGTCGTAGGTCTCTAATTTCCCTAGTCAGCTCGTATTTCACATCCCGTAGCTCGGCTCTAAGTAGTCTCATCTCCTCCGCCATATCCAGCCCTGGGGACGCGATCGTTACTGTGCTCTGATGCGCTCCCTGCGTCACCTTACCTCCAGCTATGTCACCATGGGCAGCTCCGGGACTCGTCAGTGGGCTATTGTCCTTCTTTTGGGAGTTTTTCACGGTATTGCACTTGCACCCAAATGCGCCATCTTTACCCTTCATGTATTTGCCGCATAGTGTGCACTTCACTTAGCCATAATACTAGCTATGAGTTGTTCACTAAGTTAGACAGATGGCGCTAGTAAAGATTTAGGATACAGCTTAATGATCGTACCACGGTGGCAATGGAGGGTTGGCACAAGTTCACCAATCTTTGGCACAGATGGCGCTGTAACACGTAGTTGTACCTTTGTAGACTATATATTTTGGAGGTGTTTTAGAGAAATTACAGGTTTTTATTTTTATTATCACAATCGCCGCTGACCACCCACTGTTTATAGTATGCTTTCGATGTTTATAGCTACGCTTTTCACCAATTTTAATTGTTTTGTTTCTAGTAACGGGTAGTTTTAAGTACTAGTCTATTTATTTAGTTTAGTTAATTTAAATTAGTTTGTTATAGTTATTGTTAACACTTATGTATTTATTTACGCGTATAATTAAATTGTTATGTCTGATATCTGTCTATTATTTACAAACACAATCAGCTGATCACTCAGTCGCACTCAAGGTCAATTGCACAGGGATTTTAGTCCTTTAAAACTTCCGTTAACCACTGTTCGAATCAGGTGATAACACTTGTGGCGCAAATTGGCAAGGCACCGTTCACTTCTTGACACTTCTAGACGCGAATAACTATTTAAATCAATTTTTATGAATTATTCAAAAACGATCGACACTGGATTAGTATTTACGCGACGGCAGCAGATGTTTGAAAAAAATCGGTTCAAGATGGCCGCCGCCACAAAATGACGGACCTTGGATCGTACCAGTTAGGGTCCCCCGACATGACAAGGCTTGAATCAAATCAAATCATTTCATCATAAAAATTACTTATTTTCGACTTTTTAGGGGTTGTTTTTTGTGACGAGGGCTTTTTAATTGAATTTAAATAATTTGGGTATAGTTTAGAATCGGGATATATCATGTGCGCCTACGAGCCTTCAGTATACCAACTCAGTCAGGGTGAGTTTTCAGTCGAACTATGAAGGGGGAGTTTCAACATTTTCCGTGCTGCGACTGCCATTTAACCTCCTAAACTTATTGGCTGTATCGAAATTAAATTTTCAGTATTAAATAGGCTTTTACCAGTAGATGATCGTAAATTCGTTTACTACCTAAGTAAAGAGATGGCCACAACCAAGACATGGGTCAAACCGATCTCTCCTGCTAGTTAGCTCTGGCACTGACTTTCTTCTCGGAGAAGTGAGGTCAGATGGCAGTCGACCATGATAGCCGTCAAACGTAATAAGCGTACAAAGTACACGTTTGAGACGCGAATGCGATATCCATTATATTTCTTTCTTTACTATTTCTGAATTGTGAAAATTGAGATAAATTATCATCATTCTATTTTAGACTATTTATACTGTTGATTGATGGCACTTGGTGGAATTTGTTGTTACACATAATGACAATTCACTTGTACTTTTCCACATTACTTCTAATATTTGTTAGACCTTTGAGGATGCCGAAAGGCGAAACTGGTCAGGTTCATTCTCTGACCCTGCTTTGGAGTAAGTTTTCCAGCCTAATTGTGATGCGGCTGAACTTTGATAATTTCAGTGAAGCAACTGTCTTCTGACCTCTTCAACCAATTGGGGATATCGCAGTTCTATAGTTAGACTAGTTCAACCTTTAGGGGCTTCAACCACTCGTAATGGCTACATACTACTCACGCCATAGAGAAGACGAACTATTTCACACATATTAAAATTGGAGAATGAATGAAAGAAGACTAACGAAACAGGTGCATGAGGCGAGTGTGGATGGTACCGCCGGAAGGGGAAGACCTAGGCGCACATACCTGGACCAAATCGGGGAAGTTTTAGAAAAGGGGCAGGTCAGGAGTACCCAAAACGATGAGCATGCATGAAGAATGTGATGAGAGTGAATGAAGCGAGAGTAGTATGTCAGGATCGTAGCAAATGGAGATCCGTGATCTCTGCCTACCCCTATGGGAAACAGGCGTGATTTTATGTATGTGTGTATGTATGTAAAAATAGATATAACAGCACTTTACAACAGTCTCTAGTAAGACCCTTGGGAAGCGCAATATGAATGAAATATGAAACTATACAATGAAATGGAAGCGTTTAAAAATGAAATATGAATAAATAATTCACTCAACAGATTTCAAATGCTATTGCCGCCGCAATGCATCGAACAACTTCACTGGTGGTAGAAACTTGGTGGCACAAATTTGTCTCAAGTTTCGACCGGGTAGGTACCACCGTGCACTATTGCGAAAAACCCTCCATAGCAATTCAATCTCGGTTGGATTGTGTTCAGGGGTCAGCATGTGCATAGCCGGGCAGAGGTGGTGGTTGTCGCAGCACTAGTGGGACCAGTGGGTCTTGGCGTAGTCTAGTGGGGATGGCGCGGGGCGATGCGCCGAACAGGGAGACCTGTAGAAACGGTGGTGCCGCTGGCCGCCCGCGGTATAGTACAGGGGCCCAACGGGGGTTAACCACCTTGGGAGGCTGCCTCACCAGGCCGCGCATAATCCCGATATGGTTCGTCGTGCCGGTTGGTGACCGGATTTGGGAGCCCGGCGACCATACTCGGGGGGGTACGGGGGCCCTTCCGTTCGGCGCGTCGGCTCTCGTCATGCCTCACATTCATAGATAAAACCAATATCCCGCGCTTTGTCACACGGTGCTGCGGCGGCAATCACTTCTTTTTTCACGCCTTCTCCCACCCAAACTCATGGCAGCGCAATTTACAGAAAAAGGCAACACAGCGGCTCGTCACACTCCCAAAAGCTTGCTATTTGAGGTGGAGTCCACTAACATCTGTGGGCTCCATGCAAACCTCAACGCCGTCCACCAACACTTAGAGACGGCGAAACCTGCCATGTTTTTTCTAACGGAGAAGCAAATACACCGCCCTGACGACACGACCTACTTGCTCTACCCTGGCTATGTTCTTGAGGAAAGTTTTCGTGCAAAAGCCGGGGTGTGCGTGTTTGTTAGGGCGGATGTTTGCTGTCGCCGTTTGCGCTGCCTAGAGGACCCATCCTTCTCCGTCCTTTGGGTACACGTAGACCATGGCCCTACGAGTCAGATCTATGTGTGCCTCTACCGTTCCCATACAGGAGATGCTGAGACAACTCGACTCTTTGAATATCTGAGTCAGGCGGCAGATGATGCGCAGGAGCGATTTCCGAATGCCGAAATGGTATTTTTGGGGGATTTTAACGCCCACCACGAGATCTGGTTGGGCTCCTCCAAAACAGACCATGCGGGAAGAGCCGCCCACGCATTTGCTCTGGCGCACGGCCTGACCCAATTGGTGCACGAGGTCACTAGGATACCAAGAAGGTCGGGCCAAGCACCTTCTCTGCTAAACCTTCTGCTGACGAGTGATCCGGACCGGTACAGTGTATCGGTGCGAGCCGCGTTAGGCAACTCTGACCACTGCCTGGTCTGTTCCACGGTGCCTATTATGGCGCCTCCACGACCAGTGCGGGGGAAGCGGCGTCTCTGGCACTACTCGTCAGCGGACTGGGATGGACTTCGTGACTATTTTGCGTCCATCCCGTGGGTTGAGCGCTGCTTTGAAGGTAAGAACCCATCGGATTGTGCTACTGCTGTCGCCGGTGAGATCGGTCTGGGTATGGAATACTATATCTCATACACCGATGTCACCGGTGACCGCGGGGTGCGCCCTTGGTTCGGGCGCGAGTGCGCGGAAGCTGTTGAACAAAAACAGTCTGCGTACCGCGCTTGGGTAAGGGCGCGCGCCACGCGCCATCCCAATCTGGGCCACTTCAAGGCGGCGTACAACAGAGCCACAAAGGTCTGTAGAAGGGCCTATGTCAGAGCGGATGCCCTGCGCATAGCGCGGCTTGGTCAAGAGCTAGTGATGCATCCCACGGGAAGCCGTGGCTACTGGCGACTGGCTAAAGCCGTGCAAGCCAACTTCTGTCAGCCTTCGCTGCCTCCGCTGCGTAACCCTGATGGATCCCTGGCCCATGAGCCGCAAGAGAAGGCAAATCTGCTGGCTAATCTCTTTGCGGCCAACTCCCGAATCGATGATTGTGGTACCCAGCCACCAACACTACCCGACAGTGACCACGCGATGCCTGATATCCATATCAGGCAACGCGATGTCCGTGCAGTGCTGCAATCACTCGATGTCCGGAAAGCCAGTGGTCCGGATGGTATTCCAGCGGTAGTTTTGAAAAAATGTGCAGCGGAGTTGTCTCCAATGCTTACGCGCCTGTACCGGCTATCCTACAGTTCGGGTACAGTGCCTTTGCCTTGGAAAGAGGCGAATGTTCAGCCGATTCCCAAGAAGGGGGATCGCTCGGAGCCAGCCAACTATCGACCCATAGCCGTCACCTCAGTACTGTGCAAAGTGTTCGAGCACATAATTAACAAACAGCTCATGCGGCACCTAGAGGATCACTCCTTAATTAATGACCGGCAATATGGCTTCAGACCGAAACGGTCAACGGGTGATCTTCTAGCATACGTTACCCATCTTTGGGGTGAGGCTATGGATAAGCACGGCGAGTCACTGGCAATTAGTCTTGACATCGCCAAAGCTTTCGATAGAGTCTGGCACAAATCGCTTCTTTCTAAGCTACTTGCCTTTGGTCTGCCTTCTGGGCTGTGCAACTGGGTTGCTAGCTTCCTGCAGGGGCGCCGTATTCGCGTCCTTTGTGACGGACGAGCTTCGGAGTTTCTGCAGGTTAATGCTGGCGTGCCCCAGGGGTCCGTCTTATCACCCACTCTCTTTCTTCTGCATATCAACGACATGCTGTCTACCGGCAATGTTCATTGTTATGCAGACGATAGCACTTTACATGGGAGTTATCATGGACATCCAGCGGCCAAGCAGTCAGATATCGCAGAGAAAAGGCAGCTTCTTGTCACTGAGCTTGACGGGGTCCTGAATCACATTTCTCAATGGGGCTCTGAGAACCTGGTTGAGTTCAATGCCAAGAAGACGCAGGCATGTGCGTTTACAGCAAAAGTATCTTCTTTCCTTCCCCTCCCCACTCTTCAGAGCACGCCACTGCCGCTGCAGGACAATCTCAATATCCTAGGTATGGATGTTCGCTGCAACCTGAATAACAAAAACTACATCGAAAGCATCATCAAAACAGCCTCACGAAAACTCGGAGTCCTGAACAGAGTGAGACGATTTTTCACGCCGGAGCAGCGGTGTCTTCTATACAAGACACAAATTCGCTCCTGTGTGGAGTACTGCTCGCATCTCTGGGATGGTTCAGCAAAGTACTTACTAGATGCTCTCGACAGGTTGCAGCGACGTGCGATCCGCATCATTGGGAATCCCGAGATCACGAACACCCTAGAACCTTTACAGCTGCGTAGAGATGTTGCGTCCATGGCTGTATTTTACCGTCTGTACCATGGGGAGTGTTCTGATGAGCTCTTCCAATTAGTCCCACCCTCCCCTTTCCTACACAGGACAACGCGTGCAGGTCTTAGATGTCATCCGCACACGGTGCAAAACATCCGATCAAGAACCAAGCGGTTCGGAGACTCTTTCCTCTGTCGCACCATTAAGGCCTGGAATTCATTACCAGCTCACGTGTTTCCTGGGATTTTGCCTTCAGCTTACCATCAGGCAAGGCGAAGTCCAATTGACGTGCCCTATATATAAAAAAAAAAAAAAAAAACACAGTTTTTGAACTGCCGTAACATAGTACAAAAATATATTAATATTGTAAAACTGAAGATTTTTTTATTTTGTTGAATGCCCCAAAATTTGGAACTACATAACCAGTTTGAAAAAATTTTTTTCATATTCGATTCGTATTCATTTATTTATTCACAGAACAACAAGTGTGGTCTTAAAATTAAAATAATGTTTCCTTGTGCATTCTACCACTTTTGTGTGGTATGTAAATATTCAATTCGATGGTTGTGTTATTTAATGGTAAATATTAAATTGTAAATGAAAATAATTAAATTGTGGTCAACGGGGGTCAAGGACATCATGGGTTTAACCAGGAGGGGCCAGTTAACATTTCAATAAAATATGCCGTCAACTCCTTACCTATGAACGATTGATGATAGTACCCATCTTACGGGTCCCACTGTGTGATGAGGGGGACCGAGAGTGTATCGCTTGAAATATTACATTCCTTAGACAATGACTGGGTAAAAGAAAGGGTATTTTTATGGCTATTTTGGGTTGCCGGGGACAAAGATGGATGCTGATGAAAATGTTAAATTCTGTATTATATTTCGGGAAAATGTCTTAGGGGAAGGTTTATATTGAAATGTTGTATGAGTTTGACGTTTAAAGGGAAGTTTTCGGTATTTTAACATAACATAACATAAACTCACGCCTATATCCCCGAAGGGGTGGGCCATGGTGCTAGCACACTGCCCATCCCATCGTCAGTTTATGTTTAGGTCCCTATGGAATAGGTGGCGAGCCTATTGCCATTAATCGGGCATTATAAACCTGCGATAAATACATACATTACTTAGAATAGCATCGAAAAGTCAGTGGTGTGTGCCATGGTAAAACCTGGGATCGAACCCGAGACCTCGTCTCAGCAGTCCATTACCCATAACACTACTACTATTTTTTGATGTAGGTTATGATATTTCTAAGTATATTTATACTGCGACCAGGCGCAGGGCGCGCCGTAGTAGCGGCGGTAAGACCCATCATGGGGGAGTGGATAGAGAGGCCACACTTCAACCTCTCAGACGCAGATGATCACCGAGCACGGGTGCTTCGGAAAGTATCTGCGTCGGATGGAGAAAGAGCCAACGTCCGAGTGCCATTACTGCAACGCGAGTGAGGACTCGGGGCCGCACACGCTCACCGAGTGTCCGGCGTAGGAGACGCCGAGGCGGGAGCTTGTGGCGGCCCTGAGAGTGAGGGTTCTCACGCTCTCCACCTTGCTCGCGGCGATGGTCCGCTGCGCGGATGCGTGGGCAGCCGGCGCCTCCTTCTGGGAGCAATCGCAAGCCAAGCTGCCCGCGCACGAAGGCAACTCGTGACATGAGGCAAGACATGAGCGCAAGCCTGGGGGTGACTGGTGGAGCCGCCTGTCAACCTGGCAGAAGCAGGCCGCGGGGGTGGTGCGCCTGGCGCGCCTCCCCGTTTTCCGGGGATGAATTGGGGACTCTGTAGTCCCCACACCCCCGAGGAGAGAGCCAGATCGTGAGAGATGGCCCTGGGTCGGCCGGGGTGCGAGGGATATGCCTGTCAACCTCACCTTCGGCAACCAAAACGACCCACAGGCGGCGTGCGTTTTAGTCGGTTCGAGTACGACATACCCTCTTCCACCGGCTCCGGTGGGGAGGTATCCGTAGGGATTTTGCGCACGTAAAAAAAAAAGTATATTTATACTAGTTGAAGCCCGCGGCTCCATCCCAGTGAAATCTTGATTCCATTGCCGCTACCTACGGGAACCAATTTTTGGGATAAATAGGAGCGTGTATATTATTTCAGTTCTATCCCTGTACTAAATTTTAGCCTGATTCGTTCAGCCGTTAGAGCGTAATTGAGTAACATCTTCACAAACTAATAGGATGATGAATCAGTTTTTAACCGACTGCGCTTGCACCATTGCGACTCCGTAGAATGGCGGAATCTTGTCTCTGTTTACCCCGGAGAGAAATAGGCGTGAACGTTTTTATATATAGTTGGCACTGTGTAATGTGTCGTCGAACATAAGATAAGAATGTGCCAAGTGGGCTTGCTCAGCAGTGGCCTTAATGACCTGAAAATTACGTTGGAAAATGCTTTAAAAACATTTTCAATTTACCTATTTGATACTGGGAATATACGCTAGCATAGATGTGGCAGGTATAGCAGGCACACCATGGAGCTTCCGCCGGTTCTTTGTAGAAGGGGTAGGCACAAGAAGTCCTGGCTTGACGTCATAGAGGATGACATGCGTGCTAATTGCCAATAGTCTTATACTGAACTGGAATGGACGGTGAAGATCCTGTAAAGTGGAGAAGGAAGACTGTGCGGTGACCTTGAGCTCCGAGTTCACCTTGGCTTCGGATGCAATCAGGAAAATACGTAGCTTAGAATTTAGATTTTTTTATTTATTTCTCAATCACAAAGGTACGGTACAAATTCCATATTACATTCATTTTAATAAAAAATAACTCGTTAGCCTTTGAGAGGCTGTCTGTAATAGGAAAACCTGTGTTACAGAACCCCAGGCTCCCACCTCTTGGATGACTGTTTTACAAATATGATACCGTAGTAGTTGATTAGTAAGAAATAAAATAAAATTGTGCATGTGTTTATACCACTTAGGTGGTAGGTAAGCGCACGGCCCATCTGATAGAAAGTGGTTAACGTGGCCTTTGGACGTTTTTTTTTTTTTTTTTTTTTACGTGCGCAAAATCCCCACGGATACCTCCCCACCGGAGCCGGTGGAGGAGGTTATGTCGGACTCGAACCGACTAAAACGCACGCCGCCTGTGGGTCGTTTCGGTTGCCGAAGGTGAGGTTGACAGGCATATCCCTCGCACCCCGGCCGACCCAGGGCCATCTCTCACGATCTGGCCCTCTTCTCGGGTGTGGGGACCACAGAGTCCCCAACTCGACCCCGGAAACGGGGAGGCGCGCCACGCGCGCCGCCGCCGCGGCCTGCTTCGGCAAGGGTGACAGGCGGCTTCACCTGTCACCCCCAGGCCGGCGCTCATGGGGGGCGGAGGTCGTTCATCGACCTCCGACGCCCGAGTTGCCTTCGTGCGCGGGCAGCTTGTCTAGCGATCCTTCGTCGCTCCCGCTGCCGCTCCCGCCCCGCCTCCTCCTTCACGAGCATTACTTGCTCGCAGAAGGAGGCGCCGGCCGCCCACGCATCCGCGCAGCGAACCATCGCCGCGAGCAAGGTGGAGAGCGTGAGAACCCTCACTCCCAGGGCCGCCACAAGCTCCCGCCTCGGCGTCTCCCACGCCGGACACTCGGTGAGCGTGTGCGGACCTGAGTCCTCGCTCGCGTCGCAGTGATGGCACTCGGACGTTGGCTCTTTCTGCATCCGACGCAGATACTTTCCGAAGCATCCGTGCTCGGTGATCATCTGCGTCAGACGGTACGAGAGGCTGCCGTGTGGCCTCTCTAGCCACTCCCCCATGATGGGGCCTTTGGACGTGTGTAACACCAGAGAAGCCACACTCGCGCTGCCAACCCAAGTACAGAGTTTCTGTGCCGTCAGTGTAGAGGACAAAGCAGGACAAGCCTTTAGTCATCCCACTGACAGCATAAATTCTCTAGTGAGCTCTGGCTACCCTACTCACCGCTGGGAACACAACACGAAGTTATTATAACCGCGGTATTCTGTAGGGCGGAGGTGTTTGTGTATATGTGAGTGTTAAGTTCTACCCACTTATCTGACAGAATTATTGTTAAATTTATTTATATTACTGTGCTAGCAAGTCTTCTGTGTCATCATAACAAAAGCCTTGCAACCAAAAGGTCAGTACTAAGTGATGATTATGAGATATGCTTGGAGTAACCATAAATATAACCATAGATACTGACATTGGGAGAGGCCTTTATCCAGCAGTGGACTACGATAGGCTTGATTGATTGAACCATACATAGATCCATGTTGGTTCTCGGTGTTAGGATAGGGTTCCAACTTTTCCCGTGGTATAGATATTATGTTATTCTAAATTGCTTGCATTAGTTCCCGGCAGAGTAGCATTTGGAGCACCCCATCTCTTCCCATACGGCGTCGGGCTGTTTAACCTCAGACAGATATATAAAGCTCAAACAAAATCAATGCTGTGCATATCTGTAATTTGTGTAGCACACGCATAATTATCTTGCCGTTGTGACTCCATTGTATTTTCACTGTTGATATACCTACTTAAATAAATAATTAATAAATTCAGTCTCATATGCATGGCTTGAGTTACAATAGTGCCCGGAAGACGACAATAAGCTCACTCCCAATTACGTGGGACCGAATTCAATGATTGGTGAAATGTGGGTGTCAATTCGCCTCTGCCTAATCCTTCGGGGATAAAGGCGTGATTATTATGTATGTATGTATGTAGCTCCATTAGCTAAAATTTGGTACAAAAATAGGTAAGTCTTATATAAAGCAAAAGATTGGGAAGTCGTTTTGGAAAAC
This sequence comes from Eilema griseolum, assembly GCA_963662185.1. Classification (NCBI taxonomy): domain Eukaryota; kingdom Metazoa; phylum Arthropoda; class Insecta; order Lepidoptera; family Erebidae; genus Eilema; species Eilema griseolum. The sequence goes on from OY759254.1 coordinate 3,435,082, forward strand.
AGTTTGTTTGACAGTGGCTATCGAAACATACATACAGTCACGCCTTTTTCCTAGTGAAGTGTAAGTGAAGAAGAAGCAGAGACTACCATTTTCCACTTGCCACGATCCTGGCATATCTTTTTCGCTTCTTCTACTTTCATTATTGTTTTCATACATTTACGCCGGTTTCGGTGAGGTAGAATAGTATCACCCCATATCGTCTCTTGGGTGTCATAAAAGGCGACTAAGGAAGTGTGGAAAAGGTCTGACCCCTTGTACCTTTGTCACACATAGTGCCCGGACTACAGAGTATTTCAGTAAGTAAGAACTGTCCTGGCTGCAAATACATCCGCTTTTTTGTGACTGTAATTCAGAAAGTTCCTATAATTGGCCAAGCCAATGAATGGCGTGCCAAAGGCTGCGTGGTTAGGGGCGTGCCTAGCCTTTACATACATACATATAATCACGCCTTTATCCCTGGAGGGTTAGGCAAAGGTGAATTAACACCCACATTTCACCAATAATTGTATACGGTCCCACGTATAAGGGGTGAGCCTATTGCCGTTTTCCGGGCACTATTGTTGACTAGAGCCATGCATCTGAGGCTGAATCTGGGCTGTATATATCTCTCTGATATTAAACAGCCCTATCCCTTAGTCGCCTTGTACGACATGGGGTGGCTCTAATTCTACTCTGTCGGGACCCAGGCGGTTTAGCCTTTAGCATGTATTTTATGCTATGGGCTATCGATAATGTGCCCAAAATAATTAAAAGATTACAAAAACATGCCGGTGTGCTAGGAATAGATTCGTCTAATAATCAGAATTCGAGAAAGAGCCGCGGGCAACAGCTAGTAGATTCTAATGTAACTACACTAGAAATCGCAAAAACAACCGGGAACAAGCCAAAACAAAATCGCGAGTGGATACAGTAAGCGTCGTGTGTCGTGAACGTGATCGAGATCGGGTTCGAGTTTGTAGTGAGAGTGAAACCAGTGGTAGTGCAGATACGCGTAGTAAAAGAACTCGAAAGAGGGTAGATCGATATAATTACTCCTAGGGAAAAACTTTTTCTCTGTTCACCGCCACTACTCCAGTTCCTCCGTGATCATGGTGCTTGCAACAGCGCCGAAATATATCAGAAACTCAAAACAATGAAACATGGTAAATATCCCGTTTATTTTAATCCTGATGTGAGTGATCATGATAGTTTAAATACCTTATATTACATTCCTTGAAAGATAGAGTGAGAAATAGCGTGATAAGAGAACGATGTGGAGTGATAGAAGATGTAGTGATGAGAATTGAGAGAGGAATGTTGAGATGGTTTGGTCATGTTGAGAGAATGAATCAAAGAAGACTAACGAAACAGGTGTATGAGGCGAGTGTGGATGGTACCGTCGGAAGATGAAGGCCTAGGCGCACATACCTGGACCAAATCGGGGAAGTCTTAGAAAAGGGGCAGGTCAGGAGTGCTCTAAACCGACGAGCATGCATGAAGAAGGTAATGAGAGTGAATGAAGCGAGAGTAGTATGTCAGGATCGTAGCAAGTGGAGATCCGTGATCTCTGCCTACCCCTTTGGGAAACAGGCGTGATTTTATGTATGTATGTATGTTTATTACACTCGAAATGTCAAGTCCCTAGTAACAAATAGGAATGTGACCTTATACTTACCCGCGACCTTCCACAAATTTGGGCAAAATTTCGATTTCCGTTTGGCGAAAAAGTATTCGACTTGTGATTCGGTGGCTATAATTGAATTTTTTCTAAGAAAATACAGAAGTAGGAACACGTTTGATAGAAATTCTTATTCTAGGTCAATCGGTAATGGCAAGGGAAATTACTGGCTCATTGGTTTGTGGTCGAGGCGATTCTGAGATATCGAACACGGTTCTATGGAATGAAGATTTATTCACAAGTTATTTATACCTCTTAAATAGCAGACAAACACACGGTTCACCTGATGAAAAGTGGCTACCGTGGTCTATGGACATGTGCAACATCAGGAGAGTCACACTCGTGCTGCCAACCCTGTAAGAACAGAGAGTTTCTGTGCCGTCGGAATACAAAGTAGGACAAGACTTTGGTCCTACCACTGACAGCAGTCTTGGTGGTGCGGCAAAGAAAAGAGTCTTCGAACCGCTTGGTTCTTGCTCGTATATTCTGCACAGTGTGAGGGTGACGTCTAAGCCCTGCACGTGTTGTCATATGTAGGATCTTCTTCATAACGTATCCCTTCTTTCCCATATATTTCTCTGCTACTAAAAGGTTTGCTGTTATGCTCGCCTTTGTACATGTTCTTTGAAATGTTTTATTTATGATCTCGTTTTTTTTTACGTGCGCAAAATCCCCACGGTTACCTCCCCACCGGAGCCGGTGGAGGAGGTTATGTCGGACTCGAACCGACTAAAACGCGCGCCGCCTGTGGGTCGCTTTGGTTGCCGAAGGTGAGGTTCACAGGCATATCCCTCGCACCCCGGCCGACTTAGGGCCATCTCTCACGATCTGGTCCTCTTCTCGGGTGTGGGGACTACAGAGTCCACAATTCGTCCCCGGAAACGGGGAGGCGCGCCACCGCCGCGGCCTGCTTCTGCCAGGGTGACAGGCGGCTCCACCTGTCACCCCCAGCCCGGCGCTCATAGGTGGCGGAGGTCGTTCATCGACCTCCGACGCCCGAACACTCAAACATATTTTTTGAGTGTCGCAATGGTATGCTTTGTCATCCTTTGGTATGCTTTCAATGTCATTTCAGTAAGGCAATGTACCGTCATATTAAAAATCTTACATCATCATATAAAAATTTGGTGACTATTTCCTCTGTCGCACCATTAAGGCCAGAAATTCATTACCAGCTCACGTGTTTCCTTCTTCCTACAGTCCCCGGGTCCTTTAAGCGGGGCGTGAAAAAGCATATGATGAGGCCGTCAAGCTGAGTGTCACCATTGTCACATGGTATGTGTAAGTAATGGTGACCCTCTTTTCTGAAGCTTTGCCTTCAGCTTACCATCAGGCAAATCGAAGTCTTAGTGACGTGTTCTATATATAAAAAATAAAGAATAAAGATTTATAAAAAATAGTGGAATAAATACAGACATACTAGCGATTTATAGTACATCGTGGTAGTTACAAAAAAAGCTGAAGATCTTAATGAGGTCTTACGGGTATACGACTATCTAAATTAAACGAATCTCAATTACAAGTAACCCTCTCTTCTCCCCGGAAATCTCCCCTCAATTTTACCAATCTAAAATTTTATAGCCAATATCTATTCTCAAACATGGCTTTTAAATAGCCTATTTACGTAAATAGGCTATTTATAAGCCACGAAGAGAGGAACTATCGTGTCTCTAGTAGCCCATAAAATGGCGTATTAAATGAACTATGTATTTAATTCAACTCGACTAATATGATTTAGACGCAAATTGGAACGAAGCACTAGTGCACCTATTGGTTATTATGAGTAACGATATTAAAACGATATTAAAGGTGTAAAAATAGAGCCCCATTACTTTACGGTCGGTCTGTCACCAGGATTTATTTCTATAAACTGTTGAAATTTCCATAAGTGATGTGGATGTTTTTGTTGCCACTCAATAACAACACATACTAAAAATAGAACAGTACGGAACTCCTAGTGTGTGAGTCCCACTCGAACTTGACCGTTTTTTACCTTCTTTATTATTCGTGCATGAATCATAAACTTGTACTTTGTCACACGGCGTCAGCTCAGCTACTCTTTTTTCCCATAATTGGGTTTGATTGGCCTTTCCGAAGGGACTGATGTCTGATTTTCCAATCAAGGAAGGAAAGCACCAGCGTTTTGTGTTCAATTACCAGATACAAGCACACGGCCCACCTGATGGAAAGTGGTAAACGTGGTCTATGGACGTATGCAATATCAGTGGCGTTACACTCGTGCTGTCGATCCTGAAGGCACCTTCTAATGCCTTTCTTGAAGAATCTAGTTAACCTAGATATTTCAGATGCTCGGTCGTCTGTGAGATACAGTTCCTTCTATTTTCTTTTTAAATTTCCTGACTATGGCGAACGGTGTGATAATATAATGTAGTTCATCTGAGTACAAAGTATATGCGGTTGAACACACACAGCGAAGCAAAGTCCCTCCTAAGGCTGAGAGGTGCATACGAAGTCAGTTTAGGGCCCAAACATGACCTCAAAAATGCATAGACTATTATCCTAAGCCTAAGTGTTTTATTCTACGTTTATTAGGTCTCAGGTAAATTCACGCATAATTACACATCTAAACAGACACATAAATGAATACACTGAACGGGAACTGAAACAAAGCAACCTCTAACTTAGCAATCAATCACTCTCCCGTCACATCACATAGGCGTCAATCATTAGTATCGACATACCAAACGATTCATATCGTTATAATACCGTTGTATCACCGGCTATCTTAATAACAACTTTTTTAATTGAATCAAGGAGAGGTCGACGTTTGGGCAGGTTGCCGAGTTAGTGTGGACCAAGTAGGGGTATGTATTATGTATATAGCTTTAAGATAGTTTGATTGGAACACAGCAGATTGGAGAGATCCGGTCGGAAGTAATTTGAGATGGGATAGAAATCAGAATGAGTGAAACATGTTTGAATTTAAGAGGAAAAGATAAATATTGTATTGAGGCTCTTGAGGTGGTTGTCTATTTGCGTTCGTCATCATTTCACTGTGTTTATAACACACTTACACTTTTTATATTTTTGCAACTTGTCAGGCCTCCGTCATTTTCCCGTACGCACAGATATATATATATATATATATATATATTATACATAATAAATTTAAATTGGAAGTGAAAAAAACTTTAATGAGTAAAGGTTACTATAAAGTGGATGAGTATCTTAATGATGTAAATGCGTGGTCAATAAAGTCTCTTGCTTGCTCGCACAAAATAAATTGTAATCTAAAGCAAATTTAAAAAGAAAAATATTCTAGTTCTAATATAGTTCTCTGAGTTTCTTGCTGGTATCTTCTATCTTCTCAATACAACTAACTTACCGAACCAGCGAAAGAATCATTTGCCAATGGTTTATTTTTACATTATTTAATATTTTATATTATTTCTTGATATACCTATGTAATTGTAAAATTTGACGTTCATGTGTGCTCTTTATGTGCTTAAACTGAATAAATGAAATTGATTCTTTGATTCTTTGAATGATTGATAACATTGTGCAGTAATAAGCGACACCATAGAAAAAAAATATGAGGAAAAATCAAAATGAATGAATGTTGTCATAACTCAAGTACGACATAACGCTAATTTCAAAATTATGTAAGGATCTAATTTAAAGGGAAACCGTGAAAAACATGGTTCCCGGAATATGAGTGTTGTTACAACTTTGCCTACCTACCGATATATATTTAAATATTTCACCTCTACACCAGTTTTACTCCAGTTTTACTAGCCGTGGGCTCTGTAAATCTGAGAGACGGTATTATCGCATGCAACCGGTAAAATTGCGCCGAATTTCCCTGAGGTACTACAGTGGAAATCATTATGCATTGAAGATATATTCATACTAGCGTATGCCTGCTGCTTCTACTGCAGTTTCTGTCTTAGCTGTGTGGCAATGGTTTTTAAACTGCACCAAATTTCATTCAAATCAATTCTCTTGTTATCGTCACATTTTTAACCTTTTTCCAACTCGGTTAAGGATGGTTTTCCTTTCTAACTGTGATGCAGCTGAACTTCGAGATTCTACCAATGTCTTAAATACCTTCTCAGATTTCATGGTACAGCTTACAACCAAGAGCATAATAGATTTATTCATGAATACAATTAGTTACATTGATTGGGAATCGAACTTGCTATCCCTGCGTAGCAGTCGCGTTAATTGCCGTCACGTCACAAATTTCAGTAAGATAATATATATACTATACTGTATTAAATCCTTATGAAGTGTTAGTTACCTTCGGCATCAGAATAAACGGGATATTTACCATGTTTCATTATTTTGAGTTTCCGATATTTTGGCGCCGAAATATCGGAAACTCAAAATAATGAAACATGGTAAATATCCCGTTTATTCTGATGCCGATGTCAGTGACCATGATAGTGATCATTTCCGTGTGATGTGACATAAAACCTCAAATAGAATACAATTCACTATAAAACGTGGTATAACATAAATGCATCTGACTTGTAATAACAACACACAAATGACAGTTAAACGTTTTGTCTATGATTAAGTATGGTTCAAAATCTGATAATTATAAATTTCGTCAGAAGTCTATAATAAGTAATAAGAAATATTAATCAGTTAAACGAATAACACTTTCTCCACAATATGATTATATGACAATAGGCCGCTTCTTTGCCGCACCACCAAGACCTGGAATTCATTACCAGCTCACGTGTTCCCTTCTTCCTACAGTCCCGGGTCCTTTAAGCGGGGTGTGAAATACCATCTGATGAGGCCACCTAGCTGAGTGCCACCATTGTAACATTACTTAGTGTCTGTAATGGTTACCCTCTTTCCTGAGACTTTGCCTTTAGCTTACCATCATGCAAGGTGAAGTCAAACTGGCGTGTCCTAGATAAAAAAAGATTTCGAGATACAGAAGTGAATATATTTTAATATACTCCAATCGTAACGCGGGCGAAGTCGCGAGCAAAAACTAGTAAATTATATTTAAAACATGTACGTAAAGTAATAAGTTTACTAACAAACTCTGACATATGACAGCTGCAGTACACACTCGGTGGAACTATTACTTTGTGTTTTGCTTGCAACGACGTTGAAACTGACAGTTCAAGTTTTCACAAAGATGGCGGCGGGTACACAACAAAAGCGTGTTAATTTTAACCCTTAATACTTTAATTTATAAGTATTACAATGTACAGTATGGTAGTAAACAACCGCGGTAGCCTAGTGGTATGGGTAATGGACTGCTGACATGAGGTATCGGGTTCGATCCTAGGTTTTACCATGGCACATACCAATGACTTTTCGATGCTTTTCGAAGTTATGTGTGTATTTATCGCCGGTTTATAAGTGCCCGGTTAATAGCAATAGGCTCGCCATTTACATTGGGACCTAAACATATGTAAACTGGCGAAATGTGGGTGCTAGCACCTCTGCCTACCCCTTCGGGGATATAGGCGTGAGTTTATGTAATGTTTAGTATAAAGTATAACAATTTGGGGGATATAAGCGTGAGTTTATCATAATAACCTCGTGTTGTGTTCCCAGCGGTGAGTAGGGTAGCCAGAGCTCACTGGAGAGTTTTTGTGCTGTCAGTGGGAAGACTAAAGGCTTGTCCTGCGCAGACAGCATAGCAACTCTCTATTCTTACACGGTCAGCAGAACGAGCGTGACTTTTCTGTGTGAACAGTGATTCTGCAAATTTTATGTCATATCACTGACACTGCAAAAAAATACATCATAATTTATACTTTATTGTTATGCATTTAGAGTATAAAATAAAATGGCATCTTGTAGGTGAATGAACTCTACCTTTGAGGATGCCGTAAGGTGAAACCGATCAGGTCTAATAAAAATACTGTGGAAAAGTACATGTGTGTTCTTAATATATATAACAACAAATTCCATCGAGTGTCATCAATTAACAGTGTAAATACTATGTTTGGTAGCGAAAACCAATAGCCACGCAAGGAGTGCTGCGGGCAACAGCTAGTAATATCATCATCTTTACTCAAGAAATCAACGCCTTAATTACCTGCGAACAAAATAGTCCCTACAGCATTCGTTAACTTTATAGACACATATAAAGCCAATCCCGTTGAGACTCTATTGGGCCTACGCGGCTTACCTACAACCATTAATAACATGTACCCTTGGGGTCTATTAGACACTGATTCAGGATTTTTACCTTTTTAAAGGAAAACGCATTTAGAGGAAACTATTTTGAGGGTATTTGATTTAAATGTAAATAAATGGATGGTCAGAATAGATATTTGAAAAGTCTACTATTATATTCACTACTAATATTATAATATAAACTAATATTATAAACTACCTGTGCCTGCGATTTCTTTGTTTCTTTAAATCTTTATTGTACACAGGAAAATAATACATCAACAGGCGATCACAAATACATCTTGGTGTACAAAGGCGAGCATCGTTCGTCTGAACTTCGATCTGAGTTTTAGATTTTTTGTACGGAACCATAGTAATATTTCTTAAGAAACTCAACTTACGTGGTATAACATCAATTATCTGCAGTAAATATTCCGTCAAAATCATTTTGGAAGACAGACTGATAAACATGTCAAAAATTGACTTTATTTAGGTATATTTTCTACATTCATAATGCACTAATTCATCATCATTTTTTATACCGCTTCGGTGGCAGACAAACACACGGCCCACCTAATGGAAAGTGGTTACCGTGGCCTATGGGCGTATGCAACACTAGGGTTGTTACACTCGCGCTACCGACCATGAAGAAACCTTTTGATGCCCCTCTTGAAGAACCCTATTTTGTTGGTGCTTGGGAAAACCGCAGCAGGGAGGTCATTCCACAGCTTGAGTGTGCGTGGGATGAAGTATCTTTCATACCGCACAGTGTGCACCGTCGCAGGTCGCAATGTGTGAGGATGAATTCCCTGCCTATGTCGAGGTTTGTTTTTAGATAGGCGTAACGGTGATAAAATAAAATAATATTAGCAACCGCAAATACTAATATTCCCTCTAACCCCTCCAACTAAGTTAAATTGCTTGTGCTAGGAGTGACAGTGTAATGGCCAGAATTTGAACCCGGGACCTCTCGATTTACGACCGGCTTCTTAACCATGAAGCTACCGACGCTTCGTTTTTGCATGATTGATGATTTTTTATTGATGCATGTTCTTAGATAGGTATGGTGATATCTTGCAGGGTTGGCAGCGCGAGTGTGACTCTCTTGGTTTTGCACGCGTTTATAGGCCACCGTGACCACTTTCCATCAGGCGGGCCGTGTGCTTGTCTGCCACCTAAGTGGTATAAAAATAAATAAAAAATCTCACCAGGGGGCGCTGCGCTGCAGTAAACAGTTTTTTGATGCAGTTTTCAGTTATAGATTCAAGTTTGATTAGTGAATATTCAGACACATGTTACGGTGACAACTCTGCATCAAACGGACTTTGTTTTAATTAAATTTAATGTTCTTGTCAGTCTAACAAAACGGAATAGTCGATATTTTTGTGTGTCAAGTGTGAATTTTATAAAAAAATGCGAATGTTACTACACGATCATGTTTTCGAGTTAAAAACTATACTAGTTTATCACCAGGATTTATGTTGGATCAGTGCCAAGTTATGATATATCATCCTATCCTATCATTTATACAATTATTACAGAGGTAAATTTGGGCCCTTGTAACGTTTTAGGGACTAATCTTTGGACCATTTGAACCGAAACCAATAGAAAACCACTTTGTTTGTGAATGTCATAGGCTCTATATAATCACATCATCGGGAAGGTTCCGCAGCAGAAGTGATAAGAAGTCCAAGCGGGTGAGCTCACTGGCAACAACTAGTGTTATGAATATGAAAGTTTGTGAAGATGTTTGGATGTTTGTCATTCAATCACGCTGTAACGGCTGAATAGATCTGGCTGAAATTTTGTACAGGGATAGAATAAATATAGTTTTCCATGAATTGCGCAAACTGATTCAGATTTTTTTTATACCACTTAGGTGGCAGACAAGCGCACGGTCCACCTGATGGAGAGTGGTAAACTTGGTCTATGGAAGTGTGCAATACCCGGGGAGTCCCACTCGCGCTGCCGACTAGTGTAGAAGACAAAGCAAGACAAGCCTTTGCTCTTCCTACTGACAGCACAAAAACTATTGAGTGAGCTCTGACTGCCGTACTCACCGATGGAAACACAATACGAGGTTATTATTGCCGCGGTTTTCTGTAGGGCAGAGGTACTTCCCCAGTCGGAATGCTCAATCGGATGGAAACACTGTCGTGTCCTACCTCCGGTAGACATGGTTGAACAGTCGGCATCAGGTCAATCTTAATGAACAAAGTACTCAAAATAATCTTAATTCCTTGGTTTTCCCCTCTTGCTGTTGAGTGATTGTTCTGATATTTAGTTCAGACCTTTAGTTACAACAACAACAACAAGGAACCTGAAAATTTGCTCTCTGTATGGGACTGAATGTGAGGAAACAAAGCATTTTATAATATCTTTTGTACCATATTCTAGCAAATAAACTATTTGACATAACATAACATAAACTCACGCCTATATCGCCGAAGGGGTAGGCAGAGGTGCTAGCACCCACATTTCGCCAGTTTCTGTTTAGGTCTCAATGTAATAGGTGGCGAGCCTATTGCCATTAACCGGGCACTTATAAACCTGCGATAAATACACACATAACTTCGAAAAGCATCGAAAAGTCATTGGTGTGTGCCATGGTAAAACCTGGGATCGAACCCGAGACCTCATCTCAGCAATCCATTACCCATTCCATTAGGCTACGGCGGTAAACTATTCGAATTGAAATTAAATGGAATCGAATTGAATCAGTCAATCAATCAATTAGCCCACTGTAGTCCACTGAGGACAGATGGCGTTAGCTGTCACGTTAACATCGGCTCCGTAGTATTTTAATTCAAAAAATAGTAAATTTTAATTTCTAAGTGTGTTTGTATCATCAAACTACTAAATATTGCTATGTAACTGTCATCTAATGTTAGTGAAAGAATTGGAAGAGAAATTGCGAAATAAATGAACAGTAGTAACAGGAGTAGAAATGGGGAAGATGGATTCAAGCTATCCGGAACGTGGAATCCAGTATCCATAAAGATACTAAAACCAAAAAACACAGTACCTTTAAAAACTGACATAGTGAGTGTGGTGTGTCGCCAGCCTAACCATTCATAATAAGTGTAATGGTGGGTAGGCGCTCAAAAAATGTTTTCCGCATACATCTCGACACTCGAAGACTAAGCAAGTCGTGACCACGGGTGCTGCAACGCATCCGAAACGTCGGCATAAATTGTAAGTTCCAAGATATAATTCGCGAGAAGTCCCGATACCTAGTATAATTATAAATTAACAGTGCTGACCAGTCACAGTAATTTTCAAAGTGTAAAGAAACCTAAAATATAACCTGCTAAATTGATTTAAATTATTGTGCTTGTATACTTAATAAAGATAACTAACTTGGTGAAGTGCAAAAAACAAAAACATCAAACAAACAAAGTGACGAATAATTAAAAAACAAATCAAAACTGTCATACGAGTGACACTACAAAAAATACCAGTAAATATTAGACTTTATTAGTTGTTATTTTGAGTTATTTATTTTGAGGAGGTAGGACACGGCGGTATTTCCGCCCAATTGAGCAGTCCGATTGGGGAAGTACCTCCGCCCTACAGAATACCGCGGTTATAATAACTTCGTGTTGTGTTCCCTGCGGTAAGTAGGGTAGCCAGAGCTCACTGGAGAGATTTTGTGCTGTCAGTGGGACGACCAAAGGCTTGTCCTGCTTTGTCCTCTACACTGACGGCACAAAATCTCTGTTCTTACAGGGTCGGCATCACGGATGTGACTCCACTGGTGTTACACACGTCCATAGGTCATGGTACCACTTTCCATCAGGTGGGCCATGTGCTTGTCTGCCACCTAAGTTGTATAAAAAAATATATATATTATTAGTTTATTAGTTAGTCTTAAGGTCCAAAATTAAATGAAAAAAGTTCATTATATTTATCATTCACTCTACAAGATGCCATTTTTTACAGTGACAGACACTGTAAAAAAAGGCTTGACAATGGTTTTGCCATGACATAAAATATGCGGTATCAGGACCCAGTTCCTTACAGGAGGAATGCTCTCATCCTCATCAACTGAGCTACATGATCACGTCTTGCCCATTCAAAACTCTTCTATACAACCAACATGGGGCGATGATTTACTTTTTCCAATCTAAAAAAAAACTTCGAGGAGGTAGGTACACGACGGTATTTTCGTCCAATTGAGCAATCCGACTGGAGAATTACCTCTGCCCTACAGAATACTGCGGCCATAATAACCTTGTGTTGTGTTCCCTGCGGTGAATAGGGAAGCCAGAGCTCACTAGAGAGTTTTTGTGCTGTCAGTGGGAAGACCAAAAGTCTGCTTTGTCTTTTACACTGACGGCACAGAAACTCTCTATGCTTACAGGGTTGGCAGCGCGAGTGTAACTCCTTTGGTTTCGCACACGTCCATAGGCCACGGTAACCACTTTCCATCAGGTGGGCCATGTGCTTGTCTGCCACCTAAGTGGTATAAAAAAATGTATAGGAATAGATAGCATACTAATTGTTTTGAAAAATCATTACAGCTAATATCAGACGGTTAGCACGCTTGATGTTCACTCGAGTGAATGTTTAATTTTTCTTACAATCTCTGTTCACACGGCTTAAGCTACAGAATTCAACATTAATTTTTCATTTCTTTCAATATGTCGTCGAAGGAGGTCGTGTGTCATCGTGGAATTAGTTTAAACGCAACTTTTGACGTTCATATGTTCTCTTTACGTACCTAAACTGAATAAATGAAATTGAGTCTTTGAGTAGAATCGAGGGTCTGGTCAGCAGAACTCGAAACCGGATAGCTTTCATGAAAGTTTGAATGATAGTAGAAGAAGCTCGTTAATTGTGTAACAATAAATCAATCAATTAGCCCACCGAAGTCCACTGCTGCACATAGGCCTCTCCCAATGTGCGCCATTTTCTCCGATCCTCTGCCTTTCGCATTCAATCTGTCCCAGCCACCTTTTTCAGGTCGTCCGTCCATCTGGCTAAGGGGCGTCCTACCTTTCGTTTACCTTCTCGCGGTCTCCACTCTAGGACTCGTTTGCTCCAACGGCCATCCGTCCTTCAACAAACGTGGCCAGCCCACAGCCACTTCAACTTGCTTATTCTGTGACCTATGTCGGTAACTTTAGTTCTCTGTCGGATAACATCGTTCCGAATTCTATCCTTCAGAGAAACTCCAAGCATAGCTCGCTCCATAGCCCGCTGTGCGACTTTTAAGCTATGGACCAGCCCCACTGTAAGTGTCCACGTTTCGGCACCGTAAGTCATAACAGGTAGGACATGCTGTTTAAAGGCCTTTGTTTTAAGGTTTTTTTTTGTAACAATACAACAAATTATTTACAAAATTTAGCTTTTATTCTTTGAAACACTTGTACTGTTATTCTGTATACGTTTTTGTCTACTGTGTAAACCTTTAACAATAACAAATTCATATTACAGATAAGCTGGACAATAATAACCGTGACCAACCGAGTAGGAGCCATTCTTCTAGCAGTGTTTATATCGGGATGTGGTTGCACAATCTTTATAACAGCATCCATGTATATCAGTGAGATTGCCCAGGATTCAATCAGAGGCACATTGATATCTGGGACTAACCTATCGTATAGCTTCGGGATTATGGTATCATATTTAGTCGGAGGTGTTCTAGACTATTATAATATGGTGTATTTCTGTCTCTCGTGGCCTGTAAAAGGGTTTTAAATCACGACTGTGTTAAAAGACTCTCCAGTGAGACTTATGGCAAAAGGGAAAGAAGAGGTGAGTTATAATTTTTATGACTAGTTTGTTTAGGAGTACTAGACTTAGTGTGGGAGAGGATTGCTTGGCCACAAAGGTGTTGGTAATATCCTTGTATAGCCAAATATAAATATCTGCTAATTCTCTAAGAGGTAGGACACGGCGGTATTACCGCCCAATTGAAGAGTCCGACTGATGAAATACCTTCGTCCTACAGAATACCGCGGTTATAATAACTTCGTGTTGTGTTCCCAGCGGTGAGTAGGGTAGCCAGAGCTCACTGGAGAATTTGTGCTGTCAGTGGAATGACTAAAGGCTTGTCCTGCTTACTCCTTCCTCTACACTGATAGCACAGAGACTCTGTGCTTAACAGGGTCGGCAGCGCGAGTGTGGCTCCTCTGATGTTACAAACGTCCATAGGCCACGGTAACCACTTTCCATCAGGTGGGCCGTGCGTTTGTCTGCCACCTAAGTAGTATAAAAAAAAATCTGCAAAATCATTAATAAAAAAGGGTAAAACGTATTGCCATCATAAATAGCTTAAGCCTCAAACACAGAAACGTGTAGTTACTGATCAATAATACCGCATACCTATAATCAGCTCGGCGAACCTTGATCCCTATGACACTGACAGTTATTCCCACGACACAACCTTGTAGTAGCGTCACCGTTATATTATAATCGAATTGGCGGTGTCTAAAAATGATATTTATTAATTTTAGGCAGATATATGCAATTACAATAATATCCCGTTGGAATTATAATAAATATTAACACTTACAAGAAATTATCTCAATCAGACTTTACGTTGACGTCCTGCAAAAGTTACTCCGTTTGGAAGATATCGACTAGTGCGGAAAAGTATCGATAAACAAATATCGAAAATGGAAACGAGTGTACAAAATACATCAATAGAGCACCTACGCTCTTAGTGTCAGATTTATAATCATTTAAGTTGTTTGCGATAATAAAATAAAGGAGATTTAACAAATTTATTGTATATACCTACTCAAATAAAACAAAAGCGGTTTATTTATGATTTTTTAATATACATTAATCTGAATCTGACAATGGTGTCACCGATTGCGTCTCAGACTCGGAATCCGAACTGCAGCTGCTTTCTCCTATGTTTATGAAAAACGGCTGGTCTACTATATTGTCGTATCGCACGTCTCGATTCCAATCATCTAAGCATAGCTTTTTCGTCTTTTCAACCACTTTCCTCCAATTGTCCGGAGTCACTTGACTACATGCCTCTTGTAGCAACGTAAGCATTTTATTAGCTGTGAATGGTGGAGTGGTGTTAAGCCTGGCTGCACAACCTGAAACAATAATGGTTTAGATTGAAAATGATGCAAAGTCAAAGAGCGAGATCGGGGTAAGTACATTATAAGTACATAATTTTGTACGTTAAAAGTGTGTAATTGATATAAGCACATGGATAAAAATAAAAATGCAATTTGCTAGTGAAATAAAATAGCTTTAAATAGTACTAGCCGACTAGACAGTCACCAGTGACCTAAATAAAAACATGTTAAAATAAATACAAATCAACCCACCTTTGATCTGCGCCCATATCATTTCGATTGCATTATATTGGCAGTGGTAGGGCGGTAGCCGAATCACGGTGTGCCCTTTTGATTTTGCCATCTCATCCAAGAAATATTTCTTCTTTGTTTGCTGTTTATGAAGGTTCAACAATCTAACTAATTCCTTTTTCAGCATTTGAGTATTAGCTGCCACACCATTGTTTTGCAGCCACTCTATTATTTCGCCTTTATTGTTGTTCGCGGTAGGCGCTTTATTAATTTGCACAGAGTGGTATGGGGCGTTGTCCATTAAAATGTAGTGGGGCTCGTTTAAATTGTCTAATAGTTTTGTGAACCATTTCTTGAAATTCTCAAAATTCATCTCTTCGTGATAATCACTTGTTTTCACGGATTTGAAGGCCCACAAGCAGTTAGGTACAAAACCTTTGGCTGTGCCAGCGTGGCAGATAATCAAACGCTGGCCCTTGCCTTCTGGTGCTTTGGTACAGGATTTCTCTGTGTCGTCTGTCCATGTTTTGGAGACTGAGTGATTGGCGTTGAGCCACGTTTCGTCCAGATAAACCACCTTGTCCCAGTTCTCGATGTTTTTTATTTGTCGTAGAAAATCACACCTCATCAATCCAATGTCCTTCCGCTCCATTATCACTTTTCTTTTGTCACACTTCCCATAACGAAATCCACATTTTTTTATAACTTGTCTGAGAGAAGTGAATCCACCTTTAAATAAATCAGCCGATTTCAGCGACGCTAATAATTTTGTGCAAGTCGGCAGTTCACCTCGAAAATAATAGCCGTAAATATGGTTTCGTATCGCTGCCATGTCGAAATCATCGGGGTTAGTTACGGGTCGTGCCCTATTATGTTTTTTCTTCTTTGGAGTTGATAATTTGTTCTCCTCCATCGACGATTCGCCGAACTTCTCCTTTGTAATTCGGGAAACGGTAGCTTTGCCAATTCCCAAAGCATCAGCAACACGGTCGCGTACGTTGTCAAGTGGCAACAAAGGTCCGCCATTTTGTAGTTCGCGAGCAAAATAGTCACGCAAGCGTACAACAAACTCCCGCGTTTCACTGTTGAGTACAGTTTTTCTCAGTCTTTTCGGCATTTTGAAACACCAACAAACACAAAACAGCAACAATAACAAAAACAGAAAACAACAATAGTAACAAACAAAGGATTCCGTTGACACAAGAAAACACGTGGCGCATACAAGGCGTTAGCACTCGTACTGGCGTAGCGAACTGACAGTACTAGCGTAGTGACAGATCAGATAGTGTTGCTATAACTAAAATTTTAATTCACATTAAAATTATACAGTCCGACCATGTTACCTCTGCATCGGAATATTGGCAACCCCATATACAAATACACGGATACTTGTAAATATAACAAGCATTATAATTATAGTAATGTAGATTATATTTTAAAAACATGTTTATCGATGTGGCTGAATGCAAGTCACGCCTTTGCCTATAAAAAGTTGCGATATATCGACACGACCCGTCACTAGTATGAACTGTCATAGGGATCAAGGTTCGCCGAGCTGATTATAATTACACATGCAATTTCTTCAAAGCATTGCGTGCGCTATTATAATCGCAACCGTGTCAAAAAAAGAGATCAAAAACGCTTATTATCGCACGATATTATCGAACGATAAAAATGCCCCAAATGTTTGAGGCTTTATCATATAACATCCTTCCTTTCAGGAAGCAGCAAAATCTTTGGCATTCTACGGACAAACAAGTAGCACCTCTAAAGAGGTTTTAGCGGAAATGAACAATATCCGACGTTCTCTGAACATACAGTTAGAGGGTGAGTTTTAATAGTATATTATGGTAGTAAAGTTGGTGGTTACCGCTGAGGCGCCACTGAGATTTTAACGCCATTGAGATTCAGGTTAAATCTTGGTGTATATATTCTCAGCAGACGAAAGACAACCCCATCTCATCCGACGGCTGTCGTAAAAGACGACTAACAGAAAAGTACCCAAACGACATTACTGTGAGAGAAGGAAAACTCGAAATAAAACCCTGTACCAACCCGTCTGGCCAGCGTGGAAACAGTATGTCAAAGCCTACATTGGGAGAGGCCTATCTTCAGCAGTGGACTGCGATGAGCTAATTGATTTATTGATTGTATGTTCTCACTTGAACATAACTCGTATTAATGAAGTCGAGAACCTTCTACGCTTGCCAGACCGTACATTTTTTATTTCTACTACATCAGTATAGTGCAATTTGGCGAGCAGCCAATCAACTACCCAACGAGCAAATGGTCATGATATAATTTTGAAAGCACTTCATATTGGACCACGAATATATGAAAGGTTTCATGACAGTAGAAGAAGTTCGTGAAGCCTCCGTGTCGTGGCGGTAGTAAACGCCGCCGCTACACAGTAGTCGCGGTTTCGATCCCCGCTCAGTTTTTTTTTTTTTTTTTTTATACCACTTAGTTGGCAGACAAGCACACGGCCCACCTGATGGAAAGTGGTTACCGTGACCTATGGACGTCTGTAACACCAGAGGAGTCACAGTCGCGCTGCCAACACTGTAAGTACAGAGTTTCTGTGCCATCAGTAGAAGACAAAGCAGGACAAGCCTTTACGTCACGGATGTCAAACTACTCAATCGTTGTCCTCTTAATTCGTGTTGAATAAAATAATAATAAAGGTCCAAATACGCTAACTGAACCGTAAAAGTGAGAGTGAATAGTGAGTGATCCCTGTACGGGATGAGTAATATGTCGATAGAATTACAAAACAAAGGTACACATTTATTTACTTAGCCCATGTAAACTTAATGGTATTTATAACTAATTGTTTTTTCTTTATTAACACAGGAAAGAAGAAGAGGAGTAACGATGAGGATGGTAAGCGGGCAATGCGTTTGGCAATCCAAAATTATTATGAGGCCAAAACAGCAAAGGTACATCTAGAAATGGAACTTCTTCAGCAAGAGCTAGCGAAGAAGACCAGCGAAGCATCAGTTCTATAGTTTACTAGTTGACCCCGCGAACTTCGTAGCCTCTCGAGATTTGCGCTTAGCAATACATTTAGGGATTCATTTTTATATTATAGATTACTAGCTTCCGCCCGCGGCTTCGCCCGCGTGGTGTGTTGATAAAAAGTAGCCTATATGTTAATCCAGGGTATAACCTATATACTTACTAAATTTCAACCAAATCGGTCCAGCCGTTTATGCGTGAAAGAGTCACAAACTTTCACATTTATAATATTAGTAGGATAGGTAAAGTCATCAATAAAATGTTTGCTAACTAGGTGCTTGACTGGTTTTATTTGGTAAATTTTGTCCTAATAATTATATTTCCAAGACAACAGTCAGTATATTTAACTTAAAACTGATAGTAAACACACTAAACACTGACTGTTGTCTAAACATGTAAAATGGGGATGCAACAGCAGACCCGGGACTTCCATACTTGTTAGTATATTTAACTTAAACCTGATAGTAAACATATATTTCCAAGACAACAGTCAGTATTTACTATCAGGTTTAAGTTAAATATACTAACAAGTATGGAAGTCCCGGGTCTGCTGTTGTATCCCCATTTTGCATGTTCTTGGCAATTTAATATGAAACAAATTAAATAAGAATATCATAATGAAAAATGAGTTTATTAACAAAACAAGAATTAGAAAGATATTACAAAATGTCGAGTTCGGAAAGTGATCAGGAAATGTTAAATGTGTTGTCGGGCTGGAATATATATATGGAAGAATAGAGTGTCTATTCTATTATAGGTACACTAAAAAAAAAAAAAAGTACTATTTATTTAATTATTGATGTATCCACCTTGATTTTTGTGCCACCATAGCATCATTCCAAACTGAAAACAAAGAAATTAATGAATACTTTCCAATACAAATATTCAAGATTATAAGTTTTCAAGATTATAACATACTTATTAAAATAGTTAGCAATCAAAACTGCTCGTTCTGTATTGAGTGCACCTTCATGGTTGTTGTTGTTGGGTAGCTCAGCATTCTCCTGCAGTTCTATAATGTCCTCCGGTGGTATCTCCACCTCAGGAGGAACATCACCTATGCTGTGCATCCGGCAGATATTGTGTAGTACAGCAGTTGCAATTATAACAGCATGTGTATTTAGCAGGCTTAACCGCAATGTTAAAGAAATTACTGGGAATCTCCTTTTCCACACCCCAAAACATCTGGCAAAAAAAATAACTCATGATCTTTCCACTTCTTACCTGTGGAACCTTTTTTATAAATTACACACTAATTATTAAAAAGTTTTTATCAGAACTTTTAAATACCCACCTTTCAATGCAGTTCCTAGTTCTGATTTGAGCTTCATTATACAGTACTTCTCCTCTACCTTCTGGGTTGAGTAGAGGTGTCAAAAGGTATGGCTTCAAAGGGTATGCACTATCTCCAAGTAACCACATATTGCCAAACATACCGCTTTCAAACTGAGCTAAAAACAACATAATAATATTAATGCAATATTATAGATAAAGTAGAAGATATTATTTCATATTATATATAAATTGCTATTAAGTTTCTTAATTACCTCGTAGCTCTGAATTATTGAAAATTGTTGCATCATGAGCAGAACCTGGCCAACGAGCCACTACATTCATCAATAATAAATTGGCATCACAAACTGCTTGAACATTGATAGAGAAGTATCCTTTGCGGTTTCTGAATTCCTCTCCTATCTGTGAATCTAAACAGCAGAAAGTAGTTAGGTATTAATATATTTTATTAGAACAAAAAATGTTAAATAATATAATGAAATTTAGATTGTAGTGAGCATTTTACAAGGAAATATACTGTAAATGTTAGTTAGGATCAGTAGGTAGTATGTATTGACATGTTAATTCTATATTTTCCTACCAATGCATTTACATAGGGAGAATTTGAAGATATATGTTTCAGAATGTAAGAATGAACCATACCAAAGTTACTTACTAGGAGATTGAATTCTAATATGTGTTCCATCAATTGCACCTAAAACACGTGGAAAACCAGCTATTTGATAAAATGCCTGCTCTGTGTTACTGCTAATTTTAATATATTTGCTATATAATTGAGCTATTGCAAAGCTCACGTCACGCACGATGCGACTGGCTGATGATTTGGCAACACCAGGGAAATCGGCAACTGACAATAACATGGTCCCCAAAGCATAAAACCGTAGTGTCAGTAGCACTTGATGCAATGGCGATATTCCATGATTCCTGAAAGAAATACGTATGTAAAAATTAATCGCATCAACACAAATAATCATCATGCAATCAGCCAGTAGATGAAACATGGTACTTACTTGGTTCCTGTTACTCTCAAATGGGGATGAATTTCCGTGAGTAATTGTTCTACAGCCGGTTTGTTCAGCCGAAATCGCAGCTGGAACTCGTACGCATCTAACATACTAAAATAATCCACTCTTTCCTTGTAGTTTCTACGAGGTTCATCTTCTTCTTCAGAACTCCAGCCCGACAACACATTTAACATTTCCTGATCACTTTCCGAACTCGACATTTTGTAATATCTTTCTAATATATTTAATTTTTTTGGAGTAAAACTAACCTTAACCGACCGAAATCTAACGGTAGCGAAACAAATAACGAATGGTAATTTTGACAGCTCTCTGACATTTCATTTTTGTTATAGGAACAGAATATTTGACATTTTCATACAAACTGTTTACGGATCGCAGTTGTTAACCCTCCCATCCGTTAGTTACAAACGTTCGGTAATCTGCCCTACGAGCCGTATGTTATAGGAACAGTTTATGCTTGCGTTTGGTAGAAAATGTTACCGTTCGTTAGTGAAACGAGTCGTTTTACATATATAGGAACCGGGCATTAAAGATGAAAACTAGAAGGAAAATGCATATGGCATGTCTTCTGTTCGGTGTCATAAAGTGCGGGAAGCCGCGGTATTTGTTTGACAAGCTTGGCTGGGTAACTGCCGGCAGATTGTGTGAGAGAAGACAGTGCTCCCAGCAACTGTCAATACCTCGGCATCGATCTGAGGCATTTAGGGGCAGTTTTCGTTATTCGGCTTCCAAAATATGGAATAATCTTCCACCACCTTTGCGATCCATTAACACAATTATCACGTTTAGGAAACGTTTACGATTATTCCTCTTGGAAGCTCAAAGGAGGCTGGATAACGTTAACTCTAATATTTCATTGATCTGATTGTCCTTGAACTTGTCAGAAGTATAGCAACCGTTTTACATTTTTTACTCACTGTCTGTTTACTGACTTTAATATACTAATGTATTTACCTACTATTCCTATATATTATTGTATTATTATCACTTATACATTGTCATCCGCTATTTATTGCATTATATATATACGGCTCCTGGACACCTTCATTTACACGTACACAGTTTCACACATGACTTTTGCGGTTTGGCGTCCGTGTATCACTGCCCAATCGGGCTCCAGTTGAAAACCAGCGCTAGGTTTCTACCTGGCATATGCTGAACTGGACACCCATTTGGTGCATTTGTGTGTCGCACTGATTGCACGTTTGTTGCGTTTGGAGTTTGAAAGCATGTTTATTATTATTAATGTGTGAACATGCTTCCAGTACTTCAAATGGTATTATTATATGTTATTGTGTAATTTCCCTTATGTGTGACCACTTAGCACTAAATAAATGTTTCTTTCTTTCTTTCTTTCTTTAGTCTTCCCACTGACAGCACAAATTCTCCAGTGAGCTCTGGCTACCCTACTCACCGCTGGGAACACAACACGAAGTTATTATAGCCGCGGTATTCTGTAGGGCGGAGGTACTACCCCAGTCGGACTGCTCAATCGGGCGAAAATATCGCCGTGTCCTACCTCCTATTTGATATTAGCATTGGTCTGGTCGTGCCTCGGAGAGCACGTGAAGCCGACGGTCCCGGTTGCCATAGCAACATCTATGGCACTCGTTACGGGTAGTTGGAGCCCTAAAAAGTCCAACAACTGGTCCAACTGGAATGCTACGATATCGCTTTTGGGTCATGGAGATAAGATGGCAGTCACTTCACGGAAACTATCGACAGTTAAGCCAAATCCGCAGTTAGAAAGTTTACTATACACTTAAAAGGCATTCAAGCAAATTAGTGAAATAAGTTACGTTTTATATAGTAGGACAACACGTGCAGGTCTTAGATGTCATCCGCACACGGTGCAGAACATCCGATCAAGAACCAAGCGGTTCGGAGACTATTTCCTCTGTCGCACCATCAAGGCCTGGAATTCATTACCAGCTCACGTGTTTCCTTCTTCCTACAGTCCCGGGTCCTTTAAGCGGGGCGTGAAAAAGCATATGATGAGGCCGTCAAGCTGAGTGTCACCATTGTCACACGGTATGTGTAAGTAATGGTGACCCTCTTTTTTGGGACTTTGCCTTCAGCTTACCATCAGGCAAAGCGAAGTGTAATTGACGTGTCCTATAAAGGCCCATGTAATACTAGCCCATGGAAGAAAACTGTCTAGTTCTGTAATTATCAGTATTTAAGCACTGTATTAGAAAGTCACTCGAAGAAGACCTACTATATAATAAATAATTGAAATTAAAACGATACATATAATGACGCCTCTATCGTCAGAGGATTATGCAAAGGTAAACTAACACCCACATATCACCAATCATTGAAATCGGTCCCACGTAATAGAGGGTTAAGCTATTGTCGTTTTCCGGACATTATTGTAACTCAATCCAATGTGAGGCTGAGTCTGGGCTGTATATATCTGTCTGATGTTAAACAGCCCTATCCCTTAATCGCCTTGTACGGTACCGTGGGAAGAGATGGGATAGTCCAAATTCTACTCTGCCGGGAATCAAGCTGATAAATAAAATGATGAATCAACTTTATACGTGCTATTCCGAATTTAATACGGATGAAGTCGCGGGCAACAGCTATATAATATAATATTTATAATTAGTGAAATGTACAAAGGTAAGCCTAATATTAAGTTCTCTTCCAGCATGAGTTCTTTTCCAGCAAACCCGGGAGTGCATTAAGTTCGGTTAGGAACGGGAACAGAATTATTATCTCATAATTTCCAAGAGGTAAGACACGACGGTACATCCAATTGAGCAGTCCGACTCTGGAAGTACCTACGCCCTACAGAATACCGCGGCCATAATAACCTCGTATCGTGTTCCCGGCGGTGAGTAGGGTAGCCAGTGCTCACTGGCACTGGAGGGCTTTTGTGCTGTCAGTGGAAAAACCAAAAGCTTGTCCTGCTTTGTCTTTTACACTGACGGCACAGAAACTCTCAATGCTTGCAGGGTTGGCAGTGCGAGTGTGACTCTTGGTTTGGCACACGTTCATAGGTCACGGTGACCACTTTCCATCAGGTGGGCCGTGTGCTAGAAAAAATTCACAGATACCAAACATTACATTACATTATATTTCTTATTATTTCATAAAAGGTAAAACAATAATTCAGAAACGACACAGAAAGTCCTCCATGTTATACGTAATTCAATATCTCCTCACTCATCTCTAAAACGACATCAATATTTGCTCAGGTTTTAAGGACTACTTACACGAATAAAAGACATTACACACTTCATAATTACAGGGCAGAAGAACATTCTGACTGTTATAGATGTTGTTAAACAAAATATTAGTCTAAAACAGGGATCGTGAACCAAAGGCACACATCACTAACTTTTAAACTCTCGCTGAGCATGTGACCGTATGAAATTGGGGAAAAGTAAAAACCATACATTATTCCATTTACATGTATAATTATATTCCCACACATTTTTGCTTTCGCAAAATCAGTAGATTTGAATTATTAGTATTTAATCGAATATCACTATTAGTTCCAAATATGAAACTTGGTGGAACCTGCTACACATATTGAATTGGTCCGCTGCGCGGATGCGTGTGCGGCTGGCGCCTCCTTCTGCGAGCAAGTTATGCTCGTGAAGGAGGAGGCGGGGCGGGAGCGGCAGCGGAAGCGACGAAGGATCGCAACGTACGAGGGCAACTCGGGCGTCGGAGGTTGGTGAACGACCTCCGTTTCCCATGAGCGCAGGCCTGGGGGTGACGGGTGGATCCGCCTGTCACCCTGGCAGAAGCAGGCCGCGGCGGCGGCGCGCCTGGTGTCGTCACAAACTGTGGTCCCCACACCCGAGGAGAGGGCCAGATCGAGAGAGATGGCCCTGGATCGGCCGGGGTGCGAGGGATATGCCTGTTAACCTCACCTTCGGCAACCAAAAACGACCCACAGGTGGCGTGCGTTTTGGTCGGTTCGTGTCCGACATAACCTCTTCCACCAGCTCCGGTGGGGAGGTATCCGCGGGGATTTTGCACACGTAATAGAAAAAAACACATATTGAATAAGGCACTTTGTCCTTTTATTTTGCACCTGACCGGTGCCAATACAAGCTTTGAGAATGCCGTGTACACTACAAAGTGTCTTATTCAATATTCTTCAAAATCTATTCAATGGTTTAGGCATGTACGAACTGAAAATTATTTGATGGCACCTGTAGAGTTTCACAAAGGTTCGCCTCCCCTGGTCTAACACATACTTGGTGTTGGTCATAACAGTTCATAAGACACTTATGTTTGTAGTTTATTGGGCAATTTAATCTGTAGTATTGTCGTGAATGTGTATGACAGTTAATATAAGAACGGGTAAGTAGTACAAGATATGACAAATTGTACTTTTATTGCACATTATTTTAGAAACTCCTAAACTACTAGCCTGTCCTGTGCTAATTCCTTCCAACTAATACTTGGTCCAAAATATATGCTTGTATTTTTTTTTAGTTTTCAAATAATATATGGAAATATGCTGGATTTGTTGACATTTATAATCACTGCCCGCTCCCTTGAGTGGTCGCGTGATGATATTTAGTCTCTAATCTTCCTCTACTATTACAAAATAAAAATATTTTTTCAATTTGAGCCTGAGATTAGTGCCTTCAACCAAACAAACAAACACTTTTAATCTATAATAATATCATAAAGCTGTTGTTTGTTTGAACCTTTAATCTCAGGAATATTTTTTTTGTGTTGAATAGTCCCGTTTATATTTACCGGGCTCTCATAAACCTGCGATAAATACACACATAACTTCGAAAAGCATCAAAAAGTCATTGGTGTGTGCCATGGTAGAACCTGGGATCGTCTGAGGATTTCAGACGAAAGTTTTATATTATATATTATCACGCTACTGCTTAAGGCATTAGCGCAGGTGATCATAAATGTCAACAAATCTGGCAATTTTCCATATATTATTTGAAGACTAAAAAATGGACTCAGAAGGGCGGTATAAAGATTCAAAATATGCCACTGGCGAAGCCGAGGCGGGTCAGGTAGCATTAAATATTATTATCAATAAAGCTCGCTGTACAGATTGATATAACTGTCATTAGTTCCAATCTAAATGTTCTTGTATATTGTCTAACAAATATTTTCTTATTTTGTTCTTATTATTAAAAATGTAATAATGAGTTTAATAAATCTATTCCAGGTTGTCTCATTCTTGTTTTAGTACAAAGTTAATTTTCTTTATACCATTTAGGTGGCAGACAACACACAGCTCACCTGATGGAAAGTGGTTACCGTAGAATATGGACGTGTGTAAAACCAAGAGAGTCACACTCGCGCAGCCAACCCTGTAAACACAGAGAGTTTCTGTGCCGTCAGTGTAAAAGACAAAGCAGGACTTCAAAAAGTTTCTGCTCGGCATTTTGACATATCATTCCTATTTTACTCAAGATTTATACCCCAAAATTTCTCGAGAATAGTGAACATTTATCGCCACAACAAAGCTTAGATTACCGCTCGCTATCGCTGAGACTATATCCTAAGGGTCAATCCCCACTAAAAGAACAACAGCCGGCAGCGGCAAGATTTTGTTACTAGAAATAATTGTGAGAAGGCCGCTTCTGCGCCTTTAAATGACTATGATCTTTATCTACCGAGTATAAGATTCAAAATGGTTTTTTTATACCACTCAGGTGGCCGATAAGCACACGGCCCATCTGATGGAAAGTGGTTACCGTGGCCTATGCCTGTGTGCAAAACCAAGGGAGTCACACTCGCCGTGCCAACCATGTAAGCACAGAGAGTTTCTGTACCGTCAGTGTAAAAGACAAAGCAGGACAAACTTTTTGTCTTCCCACTGACAACACCAAAACTCTCCAGTGAGCTCTGGCTACCCTACTCACCGCCGGGAACACAACACAAGGTTATTATGGCCGCGGTATCCTATAGGGCGGAGGTACTTCCCCAGTCGGACTGCTCAATTGGACGGAAATACTGTCGTGTCTACCTCCTAAACTGTACTATTTTGCTTCAAAAAGCTGCTACTGGCCGCTGCTCTTTCAGTGAGATTTGACCCTTTTAGGACAGGAAACTATTACCGTTAAGTAATAGTACAAAACCTTTATTTTCACCATTTGGCTCTATTAAGTAGTGGGCATCACTCCGATATCGGCGCAAACCGCCTTATCCCGGTCTAATTGAGAACTTAAGTGGGGACGCCAATAAAAAAAGATTGTTATGTCCAACGGCTGCGATCTATTCTGTGTTAATAGTTTTGGGTTATAGAATGCGTTAGTTCAGTATTTAGATGATATTACCGACAGTGCGTGTCTTACATAGAAGAGTTCGCTCATATTTAAGTAAATCAGTACTTTTTAATTTACGTGCGTAAAATTCCCCAGTATACCCCTACCACCGGAGCCGGTGGTAGAGGTTTTGACGGACTCGAACTGACCGAAACGTACGACGCCTGTGAGTCGTTATTGGTTGCCAAAGGTGTGGTTAATAGGCATATCCCTCGCACCCCGGCCGACTCAGGGCCATCTCTCTCGATCTGGCCCTCTCCTCGGGTGTAGGGACCACAGAGTCCCCAACCCGTTCCCGAAAACGGGGAGGCATGCGATGCACTGCTTCTTCCAGAGGGAGAGGTGGCTCCACCCTTCACCCCCAGGCCTGTGCTCATGGCGGGTAGAGATCATTCATCGAGGTCAATCAGTACTTGACATTTTCATAGCGATTATCAAAGTCAAACTCAAAAACTAAGTATATAAACCATATATCAATTAATTAGCCAATCGCAGTCCACTGCTGAACATAGGCCTCTCCCACTGTGCGCCTTTTCGTCCGGTCCTCCGTCTTCCGCATCTAGTCCGACCCAGCCACCCTTTTTTGGTCATCACTCCATCTGACTAGGGTGCGTCCTACCTTCCGTCCATCTCGCTGACTGCACTCTAGGACTCGTTTCGTCCAACGGCCATCGGTCCTTCGACAACGTGGCCAGCCCACTGCCACGTCAGCTTGCTTATTCTGTGATCTAAATAGTTAACTTTAGTTCTATATCGGATAACCTCGTTTCGAACTCTATCCTTCAGAGAAACTCCAAGCATAGCTCGCTCGCTCGCTGAATTTTAGATTATGAACTGCCGTAAGTAACCATATAAGCGACAATCATATATTTGAGCCGTTTAGGGTCGAAACACTGGGTTCATGGGGTTCCAGCGCATGGTCGCTTCACAAAGAAATAGCAAATCGACTGGTTGATGCTTCACGTGACTGGCTGGCCTCTTTTTCGCACAACGGCTTGCCATTGCCATCCAACGGGGTGATGCCGCCAGCCTTTTGGGCACTTTACCAGTCGACATCAGCACGAATTTTTCGAAGCTTGAAACTTTTGAATTGCATATTATTGTAATTTTAGTTTATTTGAATGTAATTTTAAAATATAGATTTTATGATCGTTCCCGTCAGAGTAGAATTTGGACTACCCCATCTCTTCCCATGCGGTGTCGTACAAGGCGACTAAGGGATAGGGCTGTTTAACATCAGACAGATATATACAGCCCAGACTCAGATGCATTGCTCGAGTCAACTATAGTGCCCGGAATACGGCAATAGGCACACCCCCTATTACGTGGGACCGAATACAATTATTGGTGAAATGTGGGTGTTAATTCACCTCTGCCTAACCCTCCCGGGATAAAGGCGTGATTATATGTATGTATGTATGTAACTCAAAAATTATATATAGGAAAAAGAAGATGTATATTATAGGAAGATTTGTATGGCTTCATGCAAGGTTCGGTGGCTCAATAGTTAGAACATTCTCCCTGTAAAGGAAAGATCGCGGGCTCAGATCACGCCGGAATCGATTAATTTTTTCCTATCTTAGTCGATTTGGATAGTTTCATATCGTTTGATGTTCGCGTAAACTTCTAACAATATCAAAATATTATCATGTTATAAATCATTCCACACAATCCCAACATGATATAAAACCCTTACTACATCGGCGACCTATCTCAAAACCGTCAATAAACAAAATTAGGAAAGATATATAAAAACGCTTACAAAATATTTGCAAACATTACACTAACAATATTTTATGTCAGCGGTCGAACATCGACCCAAAAGGGTTATACATAAAAACAACGACTTTATCTCGCTTGCATTTGAACCTATTATATAATGATGGTCTTCGGGATGATAGGCCTTTATTGAATCAACAAGGATGTAATCTAGTGGTTTTATTGACAAGAGATGCTGTGCTAGGGATTTGATAAGACATGTATTTTAGATATTCAAAGATTGCGTGAATTTGGTTTGGTTGAAGAAAGGGAAGCATAAAAATTATTTTGTTTAGTTTTGTGTTGCATGTGTAGATTTGACAGCCTCTATAGCGTAGCGGTAAATCTTTGGACATCTACGCAAAGGACACGGGTTCAAATCCCGCTCATATATTACATTAGTCAGAATTTTTGTGAGTTTAATATTTAAGTATTTACAAAATTAAAAACTATTTGTTAATATAGAACACGTCAATTAGACTTCGCCTTGCCTGATGGTAAACTGAAGGCAAAGTCTCAGAAAAGAGGGTCACCATTACTTATACACACCATGTGACAACGGTGACACTCAGCTTGACGGCCTTATCATATACTTTTTCACGCCCCGCTTAAAGGACCCGGGACCGTAGGTAGAAGGAAACACGTATACGTAAGTATGTTAATAAGCATTCTATTTCTTTATAGGACATGTCAATTAGACCACCTCACCTGATGGTAGGATGAAAGCTTGAAGGAAAGAGGGTCAACACTACATACACATACCATGTTACAATTAAGATACTCAGCTGGACGGCCTCATCAGATTCAAATCAGATTTTCACACCTCGCTTGAAGTACCCGGGACAATAGGAAGAAGGAAACACGTGAGCTGGGTAGTGATACCTGTATTCTTTCTCCGTGTCTACACGGATGATGAGCACTCAAGATTTTGTTATGTAGTTGCATCTAAGAAGACGGCTTCATCGACAGATTACCAGAGACGTTAGACTGTCTGTGTAATATCATGTATTTGATAGCAACAAATACCAGCTGTATACAACTAGGTAGGTATATTGGATTAGAGAAAAAAGACATTATTTTCCGAATTTTCACGCCGGAGCAGCGGTGTCTTCTCTATAAGACACAAATTCGCTCCTGCGTGGAATACTGCTTGCACCTCTGGGATGGCTCCGCGAAATACCTACTAGATGATCTCGACAGGTTGCAGCGAAGCGCGGTCTGCATTATTGGGAATCGTGAGGTCAGGAACACCCTCGAGCCTTTGCAGATTCGTAGAGATATTGCTTCCTTGGCAGTATTTTACCGTCTCTACCATGGTGAGTGTTCTGATGAGCTCCACCAACTAATCCCACCCGCTCCTTTCCTACATAGGACAACACGTGCAGGGCTTAGATGTCACCCTCACATTGTGCAGAATATATGAGCAAGAACCGAACGTTTCGGAGATTCTTTTTTTTGCCGCACCACCAAGATCTGGAATTCATTACTAGCACACTTGTCTCCTTCTTGCTACAGTCCCGGGTCTTTTATGTGAGGCGTGAAAAAGCCGCCAAGCTGAGTGTCACTATTGTAACATTACTTAGTGTCTCTGAGACTTTGCATTTAGCTTACCATCAGGCGAG
This sequence comes from Eilema griseolum, assembly GCA_963662185.1. Taxonomy (NCBI): domain Eukaryota; kingdom Metazoa; phylum Arthropoda; class Insecta; order Lepidoptera; family Erebidae; genus Eilema; species Eilema griseolum. Next base: position 3,465,109 of record OY759254.1, read on the forward strand.
GTAAGGTCAAGTTGGCGTGTTCTAGATAAAAGAAAATCTTTCTCAGCCTATTCTTTCGAGAAATTAAAACCTAACGAGTAAGTCCCTATAATCTTTTACAGCTTATATTTTCCATTTTCCAGTTGGCTAGTTTCCAAGATGTAATGAACCTGCTAATGTATAGGCTAGCTTTACACACATATTATCACGACCTCTAGGGAATGTATTTGGTACTATACTTTTAGTTAACTGATAACATTAATGAACAATGCATTCTAGGGAACTTGATAGTTATTTAGAATTATAAAAGTGTTACGATTTCTGAGTGAGGTGGGAATGAATTTGGATATAGAACAGGGACTATATTCTCAAAAATTCCGTTAAAAATTCAGGCTCGGTCTAACCTCAATTTACCAAATGTCAAAAACGATCAAAATGTCACAAGAAAATTCTTGGCCATTGTGACATTTAAGAGATTGAAATTAGATTTAACAGAATCTACTATGAGCATTGAACTTCTGGTCAAACTAGACAAAAGAAGTTATAGTTTTTGAATTGAATAATTTGCTAGTCTAGAGTAGAGACTGTCTTTTAGTAATATCACAGTATAACGAGTAATCTTACAGTGGTTCGTCGCCTTTGATGTTTGTGGAAATGCCACCTCCGTCTAGAGTCTAGATATTTGCAATTTTTTCAGGGTTGTCACATTAGTTTCCATTTTTATTTAATTTCTGTAATTTTTATTTAACCCCTATTTAGTCTCTTTGTTCTCTCCAGGCACATCAACTCACGCTACACAACTAGCTGACCCCGCCTGGAAGTCACACCTGCAACCTGGAAAACCTCGAAAATGATATCCATATTGATTTTATAGAAAATTTTAATTTCCCCATCTTTAATCGCTAAATTAGCAACATATTCTTAATTAGTAACCCGGTAAACCGTGAAAACGATACCTATATTAATTTTTTGGCAAATTTTAAGTCTAAATGATTCCCATATTGACTTCATTAAAAAATTCGAGTCCGCCATCTTTGGTCGCTAAATGGATTCGTTAATATTATTATACTCTTAGGTACCGCGAATATTAGGTACCGCGGTAGCCTAGTGGTATGGGTAATGGACTGCTGAGACGAGGTCTCGGGTTCGATCCCAGGTTTTACCATGGCACACGCCAATGACTTTTCGATGCTTTTTGGAGTGTTTTTTATTTTTTACGTGCGCAAAATCCCCACGGATACCTCCCCACCGGAGCCGGTGAAGGAGGTTATGTCGGACTCGAACCGACTAAAACGCACGCCGCCTGTGCGTCGTTTTGGTTGCCGAAGGTGAGGTTGACAGGCATATCCCTCGCACCCCGGCCGACCCAGGGCCATCTCTCACGATCTGGCCCTCTTCTCGGGTGTGGGGACTACAGAGTCCCCAACTCGTCCCTGGAAACGGGGAGGCTCGCCAGGCGCGCCACCCCCGCGGCCTGCTTCTGCCAGGCGGCTCCACCTGTCACCCCCAGGCCAATGCTTTTTGGAGTGTGTGTAGCTATCGTAGGTTTATAAGTGCCCGGTTAATGGCATTAGGCTCGCCACCGATTATATCGGGACCTAAACATGAACTGGCGAAATGTGGGTGCTAGCACCTCTGCCTACCCCTTCGAGGATATAAGCGTGAGTTTATGTTATGTTTATTATACTCTTAATCGAAATCGAAAAAAAAAACTATTATGATAAACACAACGTTTACGTTTATAAATGAGACAGCCCTGAATCGTTAGTACACAGTAAAATGTATGGCTACTAGGTACGGCTTCCCATCCCCCGCCATTCCGCTCACCCCGCACAATTGCTCTGTCTAAATGGCTTTGTCGACAAACTGTATGAAGTATGAGTATTTATACTGTGGTAATATCATAACAAAATTGGCGTATTGTTGCAGGTCAAATAGTAATCAAAATCAATATTTTAAATTTCCGACAACGACGGAGTGTTATTTTTAAGTTTGACATGTCTGTGTTTGTTTCTGTCTGTGGCATTAGTGTTGTTTCATACAGTCAGTCTAAGTACATTTTTTTAATACAGAGGGTGACCAGCTGCTTTCCTATAAAGGCAACAGGTAACCTGTGTTAAGGATAAGCAGTTTATTCATAGAGGTAATTGTTCTAAGTATATACGATAGCGAAACACCCAACCTAAAGCAACCAGGTATCTCGTTCAATTCAATGTCCCAAAGGCATGTAACAACGCCTGTTAAACAAACAATCATTTTACATTTAAAAACGCAGACTACAGACAGTTTGACAGTTCGATATTTTTAAAAGCATAAAACTATTTTGTAATCTGTAAAACAGTTAAAAACGCACCTAACCTATCTGTAAAAAAAAGTCAACAGTTGTCGAAACATAGACTAAAATGGAACGTAAAAAACTTTTTATAAAATTTAAACTTTGCACCGACACGACGACAGTTCCGGCAAATTTTTTCGCGCGCGAATTTTTTATTTGGTGCCAAAAGATTTTAAAAAATATACCGGATTGCTCTGTGATTGATGGGCATTCACTGGGATAGTATTTTAAGCATAAAACGTGATTTTAACGGCACAATTCTTTCATTGTTGTCGACGTGTTTCTACTCAATTTACCGCCAATGGAAGTTATGTTGAATAGACCAAATTCTGGTGATGATAATCACGATATGTAGTAAATAGGAAGGGAAAGTTTCCGGCAGAGTAGAATTAGGGCCACCCCATCTCTTCCCATGCGGTGTCGTACAAGGCGACTGAGGGATAGGGCTGTTTAACATCAGACAGATGTATACAGCCCAGACTCATCCTCAGATGCATGGTTCGAGTCAACAATAGTGCCCAGAATACGGTAATAGACTCACCCCTATTACGTGGGACCGAATACAATTATTGGTGAAATGTGGGTGTTAATTTATTTATCTCTGCCTAACCCTCCGGGTATAAAGGCGTGATTATATGTATGTATGTAACAACAAATTGATGTTCTATAATTAATTTTTAAAGTTTTAAAATCTCCATGAAACTGCGGATATTTAGAATTTAATATTCTAAACGGAGGCTGAGAGCCTTTTGTAAAAGTTACCAGCGCTAAAATGCTTTTGTACCACTTTATTTTATACAATGGGAAATAATTTTCGAAGTATGGTAACACAATGGAATATTGCCAAGTAATTTTCATTATAGTGAAATTAGGTAAAGCACCAATGGCGTACACTTTTTAGACAAATCAAATTTAACTCTAGTAAATTATATCTATATAATTTATTAAAGGATAGTCGTTACATTATATTTCAACTGTTACAGCTACATTTAGACATAAACTTCGGCAGATAAAATCATTAAAAACTAAGGCTCCTCCAATTAGTCCCACCCTCCCTTTTCCTACACAAGACAACGCGACAGGGCTTAGATGTCACCCGCACACGGTGTAGAATATCCGATCAAGAACCAAGCGGTTCGGTGACTCTATTCTTTATCGCACCATTAAGTGTTTACATCACGTGTTTCCTTCTTCCTACAGTTCCAGGTCCTTTAAGCGGGGCGGGAAAAAGCATAATATATGATGAGATCATCAAGCTGAGTGGACATAGTATATGTAAGTAACGGTGACCCTCTTTTTTGAGACTTTACCATCAGGCAAGGTGAAGTCTAATTGACGTGAACTACATATTTTTTTTTACTTTTAATACAATTGTTATTTACTCAGTCGTAATAACCAATAGTGGACAATCATTAAAACTATCTAATCAAAAAGCATAGGCAATGGTCTAAATAAGTCAACAACTTACATATTTATAACATCCATACTATAATTGGTAATAATCGTTACTAATAAATAAAATATCATACGTATTAAAAATCAGTATACTTAACACAAATCTTAAGAAACAACTGTCACCAATTCAAAATTTGCTGACGACAATCAAACAAACAACCGCGGTAGCCTAGTGGTTTGGGTAATGGACTGCTGAGACGAGGTCTCGGGTTCGATCCCAGGTTTCACCATGGCACACACCAATGACTTTTCGATGCTTTTCGAAGTTATGTGTGTATTTATCTTCTTCATATATATTTATATTTATATTTATATATTATATATTAGTATGACCGGCAATATGGCTTCAGACCGAAACGGTCAACGGGTGATCTTCTAGCATACGTTACCCATCTTTGGGGTGAGGCTATGGACAAGCACGGCGAGTCACTGGCAATTAGTCTTGACATCGCCAAAGCTTTCGATAGAGTCTGGCACAAATCGCTTCTTTCTAAGCTACCTGCCTTTGGTCTGCCTTCTGGGCTGTGCAACTGGGTTGCTAGCTTCCTGCAGGGGCGCCGTATTCGCGTCCTTTGTGACGGACGAGCTTCGGAGTTTCTGCAGGTTAATGCTGGCGTGCCCCAGGGGTCCGTCTTATCACCCACTCTCTTTCTTCTGCATATCAACGACATGCTGTCTACCGGCAATGTTCATTGTTATGCAGACGATAGCACTTTACATGGGAGTTATCATGGACATCCAGCGGCCAAGCAGTCAGATATCGCAGAGAAAAGGCAGCTTCTTGTCACTGAGCTTGACGGGGTCCTGAATCACATTTCTCAATGGGGCTCTGAGAACCTGGTTGAGTTCAATGCCAAGAAGACGCAGGCATGTGCGTTTACAGCAAAAGTATCTTCTTTCCTTCCCCTCCCCACTCTTCAGAGCACGCCACTGCCGCTGCAGGACAATCTCAATATCCTAGGTATGGATGTTCGCTGCAACCTGAATAACAAAAACTACATCGAAAGCATCATCAAAACAGCCTCACGAAAACTCGGAGTCCTGAACAGAGTGAGACGATTTTTCACGCCGGAGCAGCGGTGTCTTCTATACAAGACACAAATTCGCTCCTGTGTGGAGTACTGCTCGCATCTCTGGGATGGTTCAGCAAAGTACTTACTAGATGCTCTCGACAGGTTGCAGCGACGTGCGATCCGCATCATTGGGAATCCCGAGATCACGAACACCCTAGAACCTTTACAGCTGCGTAGAGATGTTGCGTCCATGGCTGTATTTTACCGTCTGTACCATGGGGAGTGTTCTGATGAGCTCTTCCAATTAGTCCCACCCTCCCCTTTCCTACACAGGACAACGCGTGCAGGTCTTAGATGTCATCCGCACACGGTGCAAAACATCCGATCAAGAACCAAGCGGTTCGGAGACTCTTTCCTCTGTCGCACCATTAAGGCCTGGAATTCATTACCAGCTCACGTGTTTCCTTCTTCCTACAGTCCCGGGTCCTTTAAGCGGGGCGTGAAAAAGCATATGATAAGGCCGTCAAGCTGAGTGTCGCCATTGTCACACGGTATGTGTAAGTAATGGTGACCCTCTTTTCTGGGATTTTGCCTTCAGCTTACCATCAGGCAAGGCGAAGTCCAATTGACGTGTCCTATATATAAAAAAAAAAAAAAAAAAAAAAAGGTTTATAAGTGCCCGGTTAATGGCAATAGGCTCGCCACCTATTACATTGGGACCTAAACATAAACTGGCGAAATGTGGGTGCTAGCACCTCTGCCTACCCCTTCGGGGATATAGGCGTGAGTTTATGTTATGTGACAATCTTATGAATTTTTGAATTTTTGAATATATACTCTTAGATGCCATTATACGTCTTTTAAGTCAATAGTCATGTAAAACAAATAGTTACTTTCCTTAAAATAAAGGTTTTTTTCGAAAGTGTCCACCATTGGGTTAGTGTTCACTATTGGTGCTTTTACTTTAATATTCATATTATAAAAATAATTCATAATTTAACACTTGTAGTGAAAATATATATTTAATCTCAGCCTAAGGCGAATTTAAAATTGCTTTTGATATGGGAAATTATGTTTTTATTTGTTTTTTTATGAAGATTTTACTATTATTATGAGGTGAAAGCTTCAGATGCAACTGGGATTAACGCTAAGGTGAAGAAGAAGAACCTCAGTCAAATAATTTATTATAACTACCGAAAAACGAACAATAACTTGCCACACTGAATATACTGAAATACCTACCTGTTATAAATGATATAAGTAAGATTAAAACTAAAAGAAATACTACGAACACTACATTCATTACTTATTTGTATTATATTATGACTCTCATGTACAGTCAGCGTTAGAAAGATCTTGACTACAAAGTTTCAAAATGATTTTAATACTAAAGTAAATCAATCAATCAATAAGCCTATCGCAGCCCATTGCTGGACATAGGCCTCTCCCAATGTTGGGAGGCTTTGGCCTACTGTTTCCACGCTGGCCAGACGGCTTGGTACAGGGTTTTATTAAGAGTTTTCCTTCTCTCACAGTGATACTGTCTGCGTAGTTTGTCGCTAGTCGCCTCTTACGACACCCTTCGGTTGAGACGGGGTAGTGATCGGCATTAAGATCAGATTATCACGTTAATGCAAACAAATTATAAATAAACAAAAGGAAATATATTATACCTACAATAAATATATATAAATTGGGTGGATGGGTAGATTTGCAGTAGATATAAGTATTTAAATATGTATGAGCAGACGCCTACAAACTACCTCAGGCACAAATACATGGCTCCAATCAACAATAGTGGCCGAAAGACAGCAATAGGTTCACCCCCTATTACATGGATCGAAAAGAATGATTGGTGAAATGTGGGTGTTAATTCTACTCTGCCTGACCCTTCTTACTGTTTAAAAATATTTAATAAAATCCCTCAGGATTTGATTAACATGCCAATAAATAAATTCAAAATAGAAGGGAATAAAACTTTAATGAATAAAGGTTACTATGAAGTAGATGAGTATCTTGATGATGTAAATGTGTGGTCAACATAAGTCTTTTGCTTGCTCGCACAAAATAAATTGTAAACTAAAGCAAATTTAATAAAAAGATAATCTAGTTCTAATATAGTTCTCTGAGTTTCTTGCTGATATCTTCTCAGTATAACTAACCTATCGAACCAGCGAAATTATCATTATCATTTATATTATTTCTTGACACAATTGTTAAATTTTGACATTCATATGTGCTCTTTGTGTGCCTAAGTGAATAAATGAAATTGATTCTTTAATTCTCTGATTCTTCATTGGTCGACAGACAAATAGATTATGCCTATGCCACTATGCTGTAGCTACAGAAACTACAACATAATTCTTGTTCGACACCTACAATAGTATATAAACATACATAGAAAATTAACAAAATACGCGCGAAAAACCCAATCCTTAACAATAGAGGTAAAAAAAAAATCTGTCGACGCCTTCAAAATCTTAATCACCTCTGTGTCATGTCAGCTCCATTGAGTCTCGAAATCGGCACCGCGCCCGTAGCCACCTTGTGAACAAGCCCAACATATCGGAAATAATTATCCGTTGGGACATCGCATATCGCCTTTTATGGAGACATAAGTTCGCATAGGGTTGCCTCTCGGGGTTGCACAATAATATGTTATTTCCTTCGCCTGCTATTACTCTAATACAATGATTCTCGGGAGAGACTTGTGACGTATTGACATTTTGTAGGATTTTTTCACAAATAATCTATTTCTAAGTATATAATAGGTATACCTCATTTATATTTTTTTATACCACTACGTAGGTGGTGTTCTCACGTGCCCTCAGTGTACACAAGAGTTCACCGCGAAGATCGGCAATGTTAGCCATCTTCGAGCGCATCAGCGCCGAGCCGACTAGAAATCGAAGTGGTCGCCATAGCTGAAATCGGTCGGAGGCATCATCATCATCATCATACCACTTAGATGGCAGGCAAGCACACGGCCCACCTGATGGAAAAAGGCCACCGTGGCCTATGAATGTGTGCAAAGCCAAGAGAGTCACACTTGCGCTGCCAACCCTGCAAACATTGAGAGTTTCTGTGCCGTCAGTGTAAAAGGCAAAGCAGGTCAAGCTTTTGGTCTTACCACTGATAGCACAAAAACCCTCCAGTGAGCTCTGGCTACCCTACACACCGCTGGGAACACAACACGAGGTTATTATGGCCGCGGTATTCTGTAGGGCGGAGGTACTTCCCCAGTCGGACTGCTCAATTGGACGGAAATACCGTCGTGTCCTTCCTCCTAAATTGATTGTATATACTATAAAGAAAAGTATATATTATACCTCGTTTATGTTAATAACTTTGCACAAGGATTTTTATTGACATCCATCGGGGTTACCAGCTTTCTGGGCACCCTCCCGGTTGACATTGATGGGGAGGAATTCTTTGATGCCTGAACCTGAACATTGTTCAGGTATATTCTGTATTGTTTTTATATTTTAATTTAGATAACTCCCATGTGCATTATGTAAATAATAAATGAAGAGTATTTATGTTAAGCCAAAAAAAAACATGCCACAATGACATTTATATAAATACCTATAGAGTAAACGCCAGAAAATAAATCTCTCTGTCAAACTCGGAACTAAAAACGCCGCCATACTCAGCCATACTGTGTGTTGGTTGGTTTATGCCATGACAGTACGGTTTATGGTTGCCAGCACATTTTTACGATGTACTAGTGGGAATTATAATTCCTGGCATATATATTGATCTTAATCTTGTTACAACCTGTACATTATTAAATTCGTAGTACGCGTTTTTTTGGAGGATAGCATGAGGTGCCACAGCGGCGGAGGCGGTCAAACCCACTAATCACATTAAAAGTGTATTGCTGGGAGGTTTCACAACACGCTCCAATACTGTCTCTTGATGCACTTGGCCGAAGTTTTCACTCCTTAAACTTTTTAAGTTCAACTAAGAACTATTACATTCGTATCTGAACAATGAAAGATCTGGTAAAATAAAAAGACGATACTGGCAATATTACACGTAGCAACACCGGGGCCAAGGGACTTATTTCGTGACGCGTACTCTACAATTGTATCTACGAATAAGACCTGCCAAAATTTTACGTTATGGCTCCGGTGGGGAGGTATCCGTGGGGATTTTGAGCACGTAAAAAAAAAAAAAAAAGGGTAGGTATTTATTTATTTTTATTTATTATATACTTTATTGTACACCATTAATACATAACATTACTAAAGTCTATATAACAAGGGATCAGTACAATGGGCGGCCTTATCGCTTTAAGCGATCTCTGCGAGGCAACCTTTGGATGGTGATTAAAGTTGTAGGAATGAGTGGTAGTTGTTTGGCGTACTTTTTCAATAGGAATATAATAAGTAATTACATAGGTATATTATATTTAGTATACACACAAATACAACTATATATTGACAAATAAACATATAATAAAGTAATCCTATCTACACACACATACAAATAATAAATATAATATTCATAAATATAATACATATACAATATATATCAGACAATAACTTTTGGTTGCGCCGATGGTAGAATTTGTATTTTTTTTGCTCAATAGTAGTAATTCAAGTCATTGACGCGGAAACACACGCTTCCTGTACCCATCTCCCTCCCGCGCTACCTTTTAAAGTGAGATAGCAATAGTTTCCGCACCGCTCAATTGTCAAAATAGACGCATAGTCACTTCGCACTTTGAACTAATAAACAATGGCCGGCGGCGCTCGCGTCTCTCAGAAATTAATAATGTTTGTTGGATTTTAACCGCTTTCATAGACCTTTACCGATCGGATTGTGCCTCTCGTGTGTCCCTCAAGTGATTTAGTGATGTGGGCGGCAACTCCTGAGCCAGGAAGAGAAGATCGGTGCACCGGCTGCGACAGCACGTGGTCCCGTGAAGGTTAGTGCATCCTCTCCTAATTTCTCGGGTTGCATTCATTGCCTAAACCACATCCGCGGCAACCCGATCACCTGTCTTGTTTGTTGTGTAAAGCGTCAATGGAACAGTTAACTTCACCCCCCGCGAAATACAGTCCACTAGCTCAGGTGGCATGAGAACCGCGCCACCATTCTTTTTGGTCCTGATCGAACCGGATCCTCAGCCGTAGTTCGTAGTTTGTTATTATTCTATTGGGAATAAACGCACCGCACCTAAATACCTAGTTATTTTAGTAGAAAACCCCGCATCTAGGCATTTAGGTTTAGATTTTTTGTTGTCCGTTCGCCGCTGGCTCGCATCGTATCTACCTAATACATACATAGGTTAGGTACGTGGCTATACCTCGCTCGCATTTCTCTTATCGTATCAATCCTTGGTCGTAGTTTCGCATTTGTTATTATTCTATTGAGAATAAACGCACCGCACCTAAATACCTAGTTATTTTAGTAGAAAACCCCGCATCTAGGCATTTAGGTTTAGATCTTAGGTATCCTAGACACCCTAGTGCATAGGCACAGTGTAATACCTAACGCATTTGGCTTTTGTTTTTATTTGTTTCAATCTCTAAGTTGTCCGTTCACCGCTAGCTCGCATCGTATTTACCTAATACGGTAGGTACACAGTTGTACCTCGCTCGCATTTCATTCAAATTCATACGAAAGTATTTTAATTTGAATAGATATTACGCAATACTTAATCCCTGAAATAATAGTTGAACCTAGACAGCGACCATCGCGTAGGTACGATCTTGTTGCTATGCGCGTATGTTCAAGCTTGCCCTCGCAGTTATAAGTACCTACCTACCTACGAAATATCGCTCGCGCCGCGTCGCTGTTCTATAGGTACCGCTAAGATTAAGTCATTTCATATTTTGTTGTTTACCGCACTTTAGTTTGATATTTAATTGTAAACATGCCCCCAAAGGTTGGTAGTACCGGTAGTGGGGTTCAATTGAAACTTTTATACGCTAAAAGAGAAATGATTTACTCTCGCGTACAATCGATTTGTGATAATGCACTTAAAACCTCTGATTTGGCCATTAGAGATTCGTTCTTGTGTTCTATAGAAAACTTAGATAGTTTACGCGCGGATTTCGAAACCTTGGTACATGACATCAACGTTTTAGAGTTAAATTTAAATCCCGATTACTCAGTGAGTTATCAGGCCTTGTCGTCGTTTGACGATTTGTATTGTCGTATCAAACGCGTCGCTAGGAGTTTGGAGAAACCGTCTGACCGACCCAATCCCACTCGCGACCGACCTAAGTTGCCACCAATTCAAATACCCGAATTTGATGGTAACATTCGCAATTGGGGTTTATTTATAGATAGTTTTGAGAATACAATAGATAAGAACGTTTCGTTGACAGATCACGAAAAATTGCATTATCTCGTTGAAAAATTGACTGGTAAAGCTATAACCGTTTGCGCTGGAATTACGTTTAGTGCCGAAAATTATAATTTAATTTTAAATACTTTGAAAGCTAAGTATGAGGATAAAAGATCGGTAGAAAACGCATATTTGGATCAGATGTTTGACTTGAAATCTATTACGGCATGTAACGATCAAAACTTAGAGAAGTTTCTAGATACTTTCGCATCATCTGTTCGCGCCGTAAAGAACCTAAAGATCGATGACCTCTGCGACTTCTTATTTTTGTATATGGGTTTAAAGACATTAGATTCCGAAACCATTCGTTTATTTGAGTCGGATCATCGCGGCAATAAAATTCCTAAGTTCGAAGACTTAGAAAGTTTTGTTCGCGAGCATATAAAAATATTGCAACGCTCTTCATCGAAACATGAAGGCGCGAAGAAAGCTGTTAGTTCTGAACGCAAAATAGATGCCTCATCGAGGTCACTGAGGTCAACTCATACTTATGTTAATACCGCACCAGCACATGTACAATCACCTGTTTGCTCTTTGTGTAATACTCATCATTCGCAATTGTACAAGTGTCCGGGTTTCCTAAAATTATCGCCTAGTGATCGTTATAAATTTGTTCGCGCTAATAATTTTTGTTTTAATTGTCTCGGTACTAAACACCGCGTTGTTTTATGTAATAGTAGAAATAGTTGTCGCAAATGTTCAGCGAGACACCACACTTTGCTCCATTTTGAAAATAGTAACGCCGCATCCAATGTGAGCACAGTTGGTTCGTCGAGCGGTGGCACACCGTCGCATAGGTCGCCCGTGTCGGTGGCGCCTGCGCCACAGCCGCAGCCCGCGCTCGCGCGCGCTCCTGCCCGCGCGGGGACCGCTGCGAATGGCGTCGCCTTGTGTTCGTTGTCCGCTAGTGCTGCGCTCACTACTGTGTGTCTCGCGACTGCTCGCGTTGTTATTGTTGATGCATTGGGTAAGCCGCGCATTGTTCGAGCGCTATTAGATGGCGCTTCGCAAAGTAATTTTATTACTCAAGATTGTTGTCAACGTCTTGGTTTCAATGTTAATAAGCGTTCAACCCGCTCAGTGGTGAAGGGTTTTGGAGGCTTACAGTCAGCTGTTCATGGCACCGTTAAAACAAGGTTTAGATCTCGTTTTAATAATAATATTTGGTATGACATGGATTCGCTCGTTATAGATAAAATAACTGAACAGTTGCCTACCGTCCCGGTTGACACGTCTTTATTAACGAAATTTAAAGACTTGCCTTTAGCAGATGAGACTTACGCTGTACCTGGAGTCGTCGATATATTGATCGGCGCTTCGATTCTCCCGCACCTCCAGTTATCACGTAAGGTTCAAGGGGGACCGACGTACCCCGCTCCGCACGCACTGGAAGCAGTTCTTGGTTTTGTTATAATTGGTTCCGCACCCGCTTCTATAGATAGTTTTAGTCACTCGACTGCTTCGTTCTGTTGCACCGTCGAGCCGCCACTGGAGTCTACCATCCGCAAGTTTTGGGAAATTGAAGAGGTCAATGTCCCACCTATCCTAAGCCCTGATGACAAGATGGCTGAGGAGATTTATTGTCGCACGACTACTCGTGATGAGCAGGGTCGTTGTGTTGTCGCGCTCCCTTTCAAGGGAGATATTTTTTCGCTCGGTGACTCCCGTGTATCCGCTGAAAAACGCTTTCTTTGTTTAGAACGAAAGATGCAGGCGTCTCCAAAGTTAAAGCAAGCCTATGATGAGGTTGTTAACGAATATTTAGATAAAGGTTACATCTCACCTGCGCCTGCGGACACTGACGAGACCCAGCCTTCGTACATTATCCCGCACCACGGAGTTATTAGAGAAGATAAGCTTACTACTAAACTCCGCGTAGTTTTGGATGGCAGTGCTAAGACTAGCACTTCCGTGTCGCTTAATGACATTTTGTATTGTGGTCAAAATCTTTAAGGTAATTTATTTGACATAATTGTAAATTTTCGCATTAATATTGGTAGAATTTTGGCTTTTTCGGACTCAACAGTCGCTTTGTGTTGGGCCCACTCTTCGCCCCATCGTTGGGACACATTCGTCGCTAATAGAGTGGCAAAAATTCAATCGGAATTAGCGCCACAAAATCTCTTTCACGTTGCTGGCACCGACAACCCAGCCGATTGTCTCTCTCGTGGATTGCTTCCTTCGCAAATTTTGGATCACCCGTTGTGGTTTAGTGGACCGTCCTGGATTCATGCCGCGTTAGATAAGTGGCCAGTTAGTCAATTCAATCCCACTACGGTTTCCGAACCACCCGAGGAGAAGAAGCACTCGCTTGTTGTATCGGTCCCGCGTGAAGAGTCCCTTATTTTGTTGTTGGCTAATAGCGTCTCGTCTTGGTCGAGACTGTTGCGTTGTGTTGTTTATGTAGGCCGATTTTTGAGAATTTTATCTACGCGCGGTCATATAACCGCCGCTGATTTAGATAAAGCTGAATTGGTCATACTTCGCGAGTTGCAGAAATGTTATTTTGCTTCTGAATTTAAAAATTTAGAATTTAACAAACCTTGTAGTCGTTCTTTCCGACACTTGAAACCATTTTTGGAAGATGGACTCATTCGAGTAGGTGGTCGTTTGAGAAATTCAAGTTTAGGATTTGAACAAAGGCATCCAGTAGTTCTCCCGCGTAAGGACCACGTATTAGATTTGTTAGTAGATTATCATCATAAGGTGAATTGTCACGCTGGTCCCGATTTGTTAATGTCTATTTTGAGACAGAAATACTGGATAATTTCCGCTCGTAATTTGATTCGCGCTAGAGTACACAGATGTGTACCTTGTTTTAAACTCCGCCCGCGTTTTATCGCGCCTGAAATGGCCGATCATCGCTCTTGTCGTGTTGTTCAATCCGCAAAACCTTTCGTACACACCGGCACAGACTTTGCTGGGCCTTTCAAAGTCACCATTGCTCGTGGTCGTGGCATTCGCTCCACGAAAGCTTATGTTTGTTTGTTCATTTGTATGACAACTCGCGCGGTTCATATAGAGTTGACCGGTGATTTAAGTACGCAAAATTTTATGTCCGCTTTTAAACGTTTTTTGTCGCGTCGTGGTCCGGTTAAGCGCATGTATTCGGACAACGGTACAAACTATGTAGGGGCCCGACGTAGTATTTCGGAATTGCACACATTCTTACGGTCTAAGTACTACCAAAGTGAATTCGCTCACATCTTAGCCGAAAATCGCATTGAATGGTACTTTAACACGCCTGCAGCTAGTCATTTTGGTGGTAATTGGGAAGCGAATATTACAAGCCTTAAGTCGCATCTGTTTCGCGTCATAGGCGAACAGATTCTCTCGTTCGAGGAGTTGAGTACCGTACTCGCTCAAGTAGAGGCGGTGATGAACACGCGTCCGCTGTGTCGGACTCTATCTAGCGATCCGTCAGAGCCATTAGCGTTGACGCCAGCTCACTTCTTAAATACGACTCCTCTAAAATATTTGCCCGCAATTAGATGTTGATGACGATAGAATGCACCTTCTAACTCGTCACGCTCTTTTAGATAAATTAGTCCAATCGTTTTGGAATCGTTGGAGAACCGATTATTTGCACACGCTGCAGTCACGTCAAAAATGGAATACTCCATCCAACCCAATTACTGTAGGTACGGTGGTAGTCCTTATGACTGAGAATGCGCCTCCTTTACATTGGCCTCTAGGAGTAGTAGAGGAAGTTTATCCCGATTCCCGCGGGATAACTCGTGTTGTACGGATTAAAACTGCAACCGGATCGTATCTGCGCCCGGTTGTTCGCCTCTGCCCTCTGCCTAACCAGCAGTAGGCACGAGTTCAAACCTAGGTTTATATTTTAGTTGTTATTTCCCAAACCTAGATTTAGATTAGACTTTAGATTTGTTCCGCATTTTTCGTTTGAAGGTAACCCTTCAAGCCGGGGGGAATGGTTGCGCCGATGGTAGAATTTGTATTTTTTTTGCTCAATAGTAGTAATTCAAGTCATTGACGCGGAAACACACGCTTCCTGTACCCATCTCCCTCCCGCGCTACCTTTTAAAGTGAGATAGCAATAGTTTCCGCACCGCTCAATTGTCAAAATAGACGCATAGTCACTTCGCACTTTGAACTAATAAACAATGGCCGGCGGCGCTCGCGTCTCTCAGAAATTAATAATGTTTGTTGGATTTTAACCGCTTTCATAGACCTTTACCGATCGGATTGTGCCTCTCGTGTGTCCCTCAAGTGATTTAGTGATGTGGGCGGCAACTCCTGAGCCAGGAAGAGAAGATCGGTGCACCGGCTGCGACGGCACGTGGCCCCGTGAAGGTTAGTGCATCCTCTCCTAATTTCTCGGGTTGCATTCATTGCCTAAACCACATCCGCGGCAACCCGATCACCTGTCTTGTTTGTTGTGTAAAGCGTCAATGGAACAGTTAACTTCACCCCCCGCGAAATACAGTCCACTAGCTCAGGTGGCATGAGAACCGCGCCACCAACTTTATATAGTAAGCATGGTATATAAGAGTATTTTCACAGTGACAAATAATGCTCTCTCACCAAAGTTTTGAATTTATTTAAATTTTGAGCTTTTCTTATGTGTACTGGTAGCATATTCCAGAGATGGATTGCCGTAACTGTGAAGGATTTGTCGTAAATTGTAGTTTTATGTGACGGCATCCTTAACTTTAGGTTTTCTGATGACCTAAGGTGTCTGAAATGAGTATCATGTAGGAACTCAAAACGTCCCTTAAGGTAAGGAGTTGTAGGTCTGAACAATATGTTGTACAGCAAAGAAAGAATCTGAGCATTCCGGCGAAGTCGAATGGGTAGCCACTTAAGCTCTGTTCGAAACTGCGAAACAGGATCATACTTGCGTAAACCAAATATAAATCTTATACAGACGTTTCGGAGGCGCTCAAGTTTAGCCAGCTGGCTTTCGGTTAAATCAAGATAACTGATGTCCGCATAATCAAGAATGGGATGTAACAATGCATTCGCAAGCGAAATTTTGCTTGCAGTAGGAAGGAAGTATTGCAACTTTCGTAATGATCCCATGGACGCAAACATCCTACGGCTCACCTCCTGGAGTTGCGGGTCCCAAGAAAGATTGGAATCCATATATATGCCGAGATTCCTGACTTTATCAGTAATAGGTACTACTATGCCATCAAACACAACTAGTGGAAGCTTTTTTTTTTATACAACTTAGGTGGCAGACAAGCACACGGCCCACCTGATGGAAAGTGGTTACCGTGACCTATGATCGTGTGTTATACCAGTGGATCACATCCGTGCTGCCGACCCAGTAAGAACAGAGATTTTATGTGCCCTCAGTGCAGAACACAAAATCAGGACAAGTCTTTGATCTTCCCAATGACAGCACAAAAACTCTCCAGTGAGCTCTGGCTACCCTACTCACCACCGGGAACACAACACGAGGTTATTATAGCCGTGGTATTCTGAAGGGTGAAGGTCCTTCCCCAGTCGGACTGCTCAATTCGGACGGGAATACCGTCGTGTCCTACCTCCTCGAAATACGTACCTCCTTTTACATATATATCTATGTAATAGAACTGGTATCACAATACCCATCAATTAAAGCGTTAGCTATCATACAGACGACAATAAAAAAGAGCGCTATGACAATACAGATAAGCGCCAAAATTTATTAACTCATTTATCTAGTCTCTGCGTCTCGTACTCATCCCGTTTTCCCGCCTCACTCCCGTACCATGATCGATAGTTAAATGTTTTGATAAAAAATTCCAATAATGATATATAGTTTTTACCAATAGGTCAAAACTCGAACAAAAAATAACCTACAAATCACAATTGACTCGCTTGCTTTGAAAAAAAATCGCGCTAGGCATTCCGCCATTTGCAAAAAGTAAATGCGTGAGGGAATTCAAATTTAAAAAAGAACAGATTGATGAATTGGATTTGGTTTTTAGATGATTTATTTTTAAATTTCGAACGACAACTCGTCACATGACAAACACAAGAACGCTTCGTGTCAATGCATTTCATAGATTAATGCATTCTATATTCAAAAATTTCTTTCATATTTTTTGTTTTAATGCGGTCGATGTCGTGGCGCACTGTTCGGTAAACGTTCTTCGGGTTAAGCTATCTAGACGCGGTTGCTATTTGGATTGGTAACCGCTTTGTGTTATTTTATCTGCACATTTCAAAGGGCGTGTTAAAAGGCGATCCTGGTAGTGAATGTTCGTTAGATCAACACGAAGGCATATATGGATGACCTGAACAACTGTGTCTATGGTTTTACACTAATCACATCTCAATCTAGGAGATCAGACGTCAGTCGCAGTACCAACATTTGTTGTTAGATCTACTACTAATAGGTACTAAAATATTTATCACACGTCCCACCTGATGGGAAGTGGTTACCGTGGCCTATTGACCATATTGTTGTCGCTTGGAAAAACAGCAGGGAGTTCATATTTTTCGGTAAATAAACCTATATTGAAATATTTCAGTCTAAAATAAGGTCATGTATTAACATCGATCTGAAGCCAGAAACACACAACTAGTTGCACAACTAGTTGAAACTTCCCACCGCTTCTGACAAATACCAAATGTCATCTAATTTTGACCACAATGATTGCCATATGACACTAAACCCTAAACTTATCGAGTTGAACGTTCAAACAAATTTGTTACCCAACTAGTTGAGAATAGTTGGTAGGGTCAGAATGTTGGAAACACTTTGATTTGGTATAGATCACTTTCTCATTAGAAATCTCAAAGATAGTAACATTTTTAGGGTTGTATGACATTGCGAAAATGTGCTGACAAGTGAAAAACTCATTTCTCATTTAACTGGGTCAATATATATTTATTATACAGGGTAGAAATACAAGTCGGGCCCTGGAAGGAAACGCCCATTGTCCATTAAACTGTATGCATGCTAATTACAAGTTTTACTGTAATCTATTGGTGTACAATAAAGAATTATCTATCTATCTATCTACCTTAGATCCTTACGAACATTCGCCATGGAACATCTGAATATATATAACTCAAAGGTGACTGACAGACATAGTGATCTATCAACGCACAGCCCAAACCACTGCCTAGCAGAAGCAGGCCGCGGCTGTGGCGCGCCTCCCCATTTCCGAGGACGAGTTGGGGACTCTGTAGTGCCCACAGAGATTTTGAGATTAGTAACGTTTAATGTTGCTTGCTCCGAGTAAGTTCTCCCAATAGCTTAATAGTTTTAGCGCCTAATGACAGATTAGTTAAGAATATTGTGTGCAAAGAAACAGGCGATGATGGCGCAACAATAGTGCCCGGAAAAGGGCAATAGGCTTACCCCCTATTACGTGGAACCGAATAAATACTAAAGTGAACTACAACAATTTATCAAACATCAAAGCCAAAGAACTTTTGATGTTTTTTTACTGCTGTTACTTGTTAGTCATTTTGTTATTGTCATATGCTGCTGTTACTTTTTTTTATACTTGCAAGACGTGTGCAACATCAGTCATACGCTGCTGTTACTGCTGTTACACCAGAGGCGACACACTCGCGCTGCCGACCCTGAAGAAACCTCCAAACGCCCCTTTTGAAGAACCACATATTACAGGCCCATAGGAAAACCGCAGCAGGTATGAATGTATTCCATCTCAGCTTAAAATAATTAAGCTGAGATGGAAATTTCCACTACAATAGCAATACGAATACAGGGTGTATTAAGAATAGTATTTGTCTGTTCTCCGGACACGTGTGAACGTCGTGAGAGCGGACATCCGGATCCGGGGCCGGACATCCGCCATGACATGTACTTCTATATGTTACGTGTCATAGCCAAATGTATTAGAGGATAACAGATACATACATACATATAATCAAGCCTTTATCCCCGGAGAGTTGGGCAAAGCTTCCCATGCGGTGTCGTACAAGGCGACTAACTGCTAAAAGCTGTTTAACATCAGACATATATATTCAGCCCAGACTCAGCCTGAGATGCTGGGCTTGAGTCAACAATAGTGCCCGGATGACTTTTTTTTCTTTTTTTTATTCCACTTAGTTGGCAGACAAGCACACGGCCCACCTGATGGGAAGTGGTTATCGTGGCCTATGGACGTATGCAACACCAGGGGTGTCACACTCGCGCTGCCGACCATGAAGAAACCTTCTGATGCCCCTATTGAAGAACCCCATGTTGTAGGCGCTTGGGAAAACCGCAGCAGGGTCATTCCACAGCTTGAGTGTGCGTGGGATGAAGTTTCTTTCATACCGCACAGTGCGCACCGTCTCAGGTCGCAATGGGTAAGGATGAATTCCCTGCCTATGGCGAGAGGTGCGATGATAGAATGTAGCTACGGGCATCATGTCAAACAATTCATCTGAACACAAACCATTGTACAGGCGGTAGAACACACACAGTGACGCAAAATCCCTCCTAAGGCTAAGAAGTTCCACACTACCTATGAGTATGGGATTGTCAACCAGTCCCAATGCCCGTCTTTGCACCGAGTCGAAGGGGTCAAGCTGTTATGCAGGCGCTCCAGCAAAAAGGTGACAGCAGTACTCCTTGTGAGGCCGGACCTGTGCTTATAAAGAAGGAGTTGATGCCCCACAGTGAAGTACTGCTTCGCTCTGTTGAGCACTCCGAGTTTTCTTGATGCCAACTTAACCTTGTCCCGCAAATGACTTGGCAATGGTGGCAACATCGCAAGAAGACCATGGCAAAAACCCCCTATTACGTGAGACCGAATTCAATGATTGGTGAAATGTGGGTGTTAATTCACCTCTGTTAATAAAAAACGTAAATAGACGTG
Organism: Eilema griseolum; assembly: GCA_963662185.1. Lineage (NCBI taxonomy): Eukaryota > Metazoa > Arthropoda > Insecta > Lepidoptera > Erebidae > Eilema > Eilema griseolum. The sequence goes on from OY759254.1 coordinate 3,485,047, forward strand.
ATTCTATGTATTTATGTATGTTTCTATGTATAATATCTATATATTTACAAAAAAAGTATTTAAGTTTGGGTTATCCGCATTCTAGATTCCATATCACAAGCTAGATAAGCTATGCTTACCATAGTTCAAGATAGCGTAGAGTAGAATATTGTGGAATATTGATTTATTTAAAGTTAATCCAAGGCCAATGATGATGAGTTAATCCGTATAGTGCACAAGCGTAAACTTTCAGAAAGTTTCAAATCAAGAAGTTTGCCGCCAGCAGTTATACAAACATTAGTATGGGCATCGTGTATTAATCCAAATATTGGGTACAGTACAAAAATGAAGTCTCGCAAGCAAGCGTGAGATTGCGAAGCGTATGGTCGACGCTTCTCGTAACCAGAAAGCTAGCATCTGTTTAGATCAGGGAAAAAGAATTGCCATACAATATGGCAATGCTACCAGTCTTCTGGGAACGCTACCACAAGAGCCATGCAATGCGGAGGAATTCCACGACGCATTTTAATTATTTTTAGCTATAAGTTGTATAATAGTTCTTTTATAAACAAGCTGTTGACTTTAAATAAATTTGAAGTGAGTTGATCGCGAGTTTGTTTCGTGTATTTATGTTTTAATTATTATGTATGTGATAAATAAAGAGGTTTCATACTTCAAACTGTTAGATTAATATTTCTCGGGTAGTAGCTACTATTATTAATTCTGTGCCTGAGGATTGGGACACTCCTAATTATGCACTGGTTCTGGACTTATCGCGATTAAATTATGGAACTTACTATTTCTACCGACGTTTCGGATGCGTTGCAGCACCCGTGGTTACGAGTTGACTTGATTGCGACTTTCGAGAGGTATGCAGGGAACATTTTTTGTGCGACTACCCACCATTACTTTTATTATGAACGGTTAGGCTGGCGACACACCACACTCACTATGTCAGTTTTTAACAGAACCAATCACTGGATTGAGCTTCCTCAACCCGAAGGTCTCTCCACTGATTGCCACAACAGGAATTATATTACGATACTAGCTATACCCACAGCTCCGCATTCGTGAAATACTGATCGTGATAAATTTGTATATAAACCCCATTCCGAAACTACGAAATCGAAGAAAGTTCAGCAGTTAAAAATGAAAACCTCGAAACTACACTAGACTGATACTCATTGAGGCTGCTAAGCGAGGCCAAACTGCTATTATAACTGGTCTGAACCGCTTCAAACTGGTGCAAACTCGCGTTGAACGGCACTGACCCGAACCTCTACTATAAGTTAATACTGTAGTTAACTACAGGGATCAATGCAAGTGGCAATTCGTTGGCGTATTGTAGTTTAGAATTGACACGTATTTTGATGTTTATGACGTTTATAATCGTAAATTCTCGCTGAATGGATAGGAATACTTGTGGAGAGAGCAGACATTTAGGGGCGGGCAATCGTCTTGTCACGCTCACACACTCACAGACTAGTTACTAAGCACCTCAGAGACCAGAGCATGATATGGCTGGGTTTTTCTGTCATCGGCATCTGACCTACTTAGCCTGATTTGTAGTTATAGTTGCGTGTTCCCTTATTTAGTGCGCTTTATATTGGACGACGAATTATTAGACGAATAACTAAAGAAAAATATAGCGAGACTGGCACAGAAGAAAATAAATTTCACACACCAAAAAATCGATCGCTCGTTTATCTACAGAGATGAGAAGCAGAAGAAGAAAAGCTGTGGATCAAGTACATTGGACTTACTACCATCGGTCGCTAGCGTAAACCGAACCCATAGTAAGAGTTCTCGTTACGAATCAAAAGCGGCCAAATAGAATTAATTTGTTCTTTGTTCGAGATCAGCTTTTGTTACGGTTTACTTAGTGTGTAAAGCAAATAATTATCTGGCTTATATTGTTTTGTTTTTATACAACAAAAAATCCCTTTGTTTTTACTTTGTGAACAAATCGACGTAATTTCGGAGTAGCTTCCTGACTTGGAGGTTGGCTGTATTTTTAATGAAACAGAAGAATGGGTAGGTAGTATTTTGAATATGAAATTAGTAAATTTTTCTCTGGAATTAAATTTTGAAATCTTGAGTTTTCAAAATTTAATTCAAGAGAAAAATATAATATAATATAATATATATAAATATACATACATACATATAATCACGCCTTTATCCCGGAGGGTAAGGCAGAGGTGACTTAAAACCCACATTTCACCAATATTTGTATTCGGTCCTACGTAATAGGGGGTGAGCCTATTGCCGTATTCCAAGCACTATTATTGACTCTAGCCATGCATATGAGGCTGAATCAGGGCTGTATATATCTGTCTGATGTTAAACAGCCCTATCCCTTAGTCGCCTTGTACGACATGGCATGGGTAGAGATGGGGAGGTCCAGATTCTACTCTGCCGGGAACCCTGCGGCCTTGTTGAGTATACCTCAGGATATATAATCATGGACCTTAAATTTCATAGGAGGTAGGACACGGCGGTATTTCCGCCCAATTGAGCAGTCTGACTAGGGAAGTACCTCCGCCCTACAGAATACTGCGGTTATTATAACTTCGTGTTGAGTTTCCAACGGTGAGTAGGGTAGCCAGAGCTTACTGGAGAATTTGTGCTGTCAGTGGGATGACTAATGGCTTGTCCTGCTTTGTCCTCTAAACTGACGGCACAGAGACTCTGTGCTTACAGGGTCGGCAGCGCGAGTGTGGCTTCTATGGTGTTACTCACGTCCATAGGCCACGGTAACCATTTTTCATCAGGTGGGCCGTGTCTACCACCTAAGTGGTATTAAAAAGATGTCCTCAAAATGTGCTCTACAGACACACAATTCGTTTCTTGGATGTCTTTTAAAGATAGCATGGGGTGTTATTGCGATGGAGAAGCTCAAATTCACCAAACATAGATTTATTACAAAACAATCCGCTCGCGTCTCTTTCTTTTTATCCTTTTTTTTAATCCATCCAAATCCCCACTGGTACCCCCGCCATTGGAGCCGGTGGAAAAGGCTATGTCGAACTCGAACCAACAAAAACGCACGATGCCTGTGCGTCGTTTTTGGTTGCCGAAGGTGAGGTTAACAGGCATATCCCTCGCACAATAATTTACACACTGATATTGAACGCATTCCGTTAAAATATAATTCACATTATCAAGAAAAACAGCGAGAATATTTATTATAATTAACTAAGAATTTGTTATTACTATATTCAAGGAAATATCTCTCGATCTTGCCCTCTCCTCGGGTGTGTGTTATTTTGTTCTTTAAGACTTAGTAGTTTGACTCACTCAGTCCCAAGGTTGCTTGGAAGAGACTGCCTTGTGCCATGTATACTGCGCAACTGCTCCATTATATGTATTATGTTCTTTCTTTATGTACCTCACAATAAAGAGGGGCTGTTCAAGTATTACATAAGCAGATTTATTACAATTTAAACCCCCCTCCCCCTTGTGACCAAAAGTAAGGTAAACTCCCCCCCCCCCCTTTTGTTTTTTTAGGGTAAGTAATGTATAGGTAACGCATACTATATTATGTGTGAAAAAGTAAATAACTACTGCTTACGTAATCATTATCTAGACCCCACCCCATGTCATAAAAATAAGCAATGCAAAGACCCTCAAGTATTACGTAAGCACTAAAGGGAATACTTGAACGGCCTCAGAGATATTTGATTGGATTTGAATTATTAGGGCCTCATTTGCCTTGCGACTTAGGTGAAAAGTCAAGACAAGATTGTTTACCTTTAGATAAGCATTTAACCATATATTTATATATATATATATATATATATATATATATATATATATATATATATATGTATATATATATATATATATATATATATATATATATATATATATATATATATATATATATATATATATATTATAATATATTAATCAAATCGAAAAAATCCACTATCGGAACAAGAAAAAAACAAGTAAAACATAAACCGTAAGATACAAAAAATAAAAATTAAAAATAACACAGCAAGTAACAGATAGGTATATTAGGTAGGCGTGATGTGCCCGCACCAACCTGACCGCACCCCGCCACAGCGAAACACAATCACAACGCACGCATGCGACAGTATACGACCCGCGAGGCAAAAGTATTTTTTTTTCTAGTGAGCGTGTTAAAATACCACTGCGGCGTAATGTTACAAAGTATCACTGCGGAGGAGCCCGGCCGCGCTGAAAAGCCCCTGCGTCGCATACACCCAATAATATATAGGTCTTTGGTGTCGCTTATTACTGTACAATAGAAAACATGAAATATATTTACGAATACGACTTCTACTGTTTTTTTTTACCACTTAGGTGGCAGACAAGCACACGGCCCACGTGATGGAAAGTGGTTACCGTGGCCTATGGACGTTTGTAACACCAAAGGAGTCACACTCGCGCTGCCGACCCTGTAAGTACAGAGTTTCTGTGCCATCAGTGTAGAAGACAAAGAAGGACAAGCATTTAATCTTCCCACTGACAGCACAAATTCTCCAGTGAGCTCTGGCTACCCTACTCACCGCTGGGAACACAACACGAAGCTATTATAACCGCGGTATTCTGTAGGGTGGAGGTACTTCCCCAGTCAGACTGCTTAATTGGGCGGAAATACCGCCGAGTCCTACCTCCTATAGAATTCTGCACCAGTACTGCAGTAACAGCTCGAAGGAGTAATGATGTGTACGGCGCTGGTATCTTCTGACAAGTAAGCGACATTGCCATACTTGATGACGTCAATTTGTATCACACTTTGAGGTGGTATCACGTGCGTTTCAGCCGAGGCTAGTGGCGGTAAGACAGACGGGAATAGATGACTGAGGGAGACAACACTGACGTAGATGTGTGGCCACTAGAATAATAATTATAACAATGGTCTTTGGCGGTGCGTAGCGAACTGTATGCGAGCGATCGTTTGATGTTTTTTTTTCTTGCATTTGTTTTACTTAACGACCTATCAATAATTATGTGTTTCTTTTTGCATGTTTAGTAGTCAATTTTATTGGTTTTATTTCGTATTTTGTGTTTGTCTCTAATAAACGCATTTTCTTTCTTTCTTCTTTCTAAATATACAAGCACACAAGCATACACTTACAAAAATTAAGTTTAAAACAACAACCCTACAACTGAAAAATCATGCTTTAAAAAGTATTAAATTGCTTTCAGCGGCAACTTAAAATTGCGGAAGGGGGTAGGGGTATTGTCCACGCAAGCGGGACCGATGGCAACAGCTAGTAATAGTATACTTTTTTAGCGACTATTTTTTATACCACTTACGTGGCAGACAAGCACATGGCCCTCTTAATGGGAAGTGGTTACCGTGGCCTATGGACGTGTGTAACACCAGGGGCGTTACAATTGCGCTGCCGACCCTGAAGAGATCTTCTAATGCTCCTCTTGAAGATCCCCATATTGTAGGCGAGAAAACCGCATGGTTGTTTATTCCACAGCTTGAGTGCGCGTGGGAGAACCATTCAGTCTTACTAACAATTAGTATAATATTAAGCGCTGCCACATCTAGCGTAAGGACACAAACACATCCGTGTTCAGAGTCTCTGTTTACCAAGCGGAAGCAAGCAGTGTATTTAGTTCCTATTGTTTCGGTGTGGAGTGCGGTGTTCGCTCGCCGTGTAGGTATTAATGTACAACACACTTACAGGACACTTGGAATAGGGGATGTTTTTCTGTTTTTTTCTTTATTGTATTTCACGCCTGTTTGTCTTTAAAAGGGTAGGCAGATAGGTGTTGATGTTTGGTAAATATACAGTTAACAAGGTAATTATATTAAATGGTGTTGTTTTCCCGGCCGTGAGTCGCGTAGCCAGAGCTCACTGGAGAATTTTTGTGCTGTAAGTGGGAAGAACAAAGGCTTTATCTGCTTACACTGACGGCACAGAAACTCTATTACAAACTAACAAGGTTTACAGCACGAGTGTGACTCCTCTGGTGTTACATAGGCTACGGTGAATACTTTCCATTAGGTGGGCCGTGAGGATATCTGCCACCTAAGTTGTATAAAAAAAAAATTGTGACGGGGCTGGCGCTGTTGTCATAGTACACACGCCCATACGGTAAACACTTTCCATGAGGTAGACTGTTGGCGCGATTGGCCACGTGCGGTAGTGGACTGTATTGCGGGGATGTAGATAACTGTTCCATTGACGCTTTACACACAAAAAGACAGGTGACCGGGCTGCCGCGGATGTGATCTAGGCAATGAATGCAGCCCGAGAAATTAGGAGAGGATGCACTAACCTTCACGACACCACGTGTTTTCATCGCAGGCGGTACACGGATCTTCTCTTCCTTGCTCAGGAGCTGCCGTCCACATCACTAAATCACTTGAGGGACACACGAGAGGCACAACCCGATCGGTAAAGGTCTATGGAGCGGCTAAAATGCAACAAATATTATCCATTTCTGAGAGACGCGCTCGCGGTCCGCCTTTGCGCTGGCTAGTTCAAAGCGGGACTGAGTGTCTATATATCACAAATGGCGGACGGAAACTTACTCTAGTCTATACTATGGTTAGTGCGGGAGGGGAGCTGGGTATAGAAGGAGTGTGTTTCCGCGTCAAGAAATACAGCTTCTACATCGGCGCAACCATAGACCTTATGCTTGTCTGCCACATAAGTGGTATAAAAAAGCAAAAAAATTATAGTGACGGGGCTGATGCGCGGGCTTGAAAAGTCTTTTTCAAGTTTTTTAAATCATTCTAATATACAGAAGCAACCAATTTACAATTTGAGAAGACCATTATTTCTTATTCATCATTATTAATCTTCCTATATCTTGTTCTCAGCTTTTCCTATCAGCAGTCTTTGTAATCGATATCAGTTTAAAGGGTGCTCGACAGAATGAGTGTTACCAACTCGATTGATCTACTCGATTAGTATTCGATTACTCAAGCTTCTAAGGGCTCTTCACATACCTGTCCGTTTTGAAGTTTCTATAATGGTATACTGACTGTTTCCTGTGAATCAGCCCGTTAAATACTATTCTTGTTCATGTCACCTGAAAGAACATAATATTTCCAGGGAATTAAGCAATCGTGAGGCAGTGATCATAAATGTCAATCAATCCGGCAGAATTCCATTACATTTATTGAAGAGGATTAGCATACATTTAATAGTATACACATCTAGTCGTTATCACGTTTATTAACAAATACAAATTCAAACACACAGCGCTGCTTTTAAACCAGACTTAAATATTTTGAAGTGACAAGTTAATTAATCATTAAATTATTAAAGAAATAGATTATATAGTTCTAAATAACAAAACGATTGGATAATCGTTGTGTTATTTAGAACTATATAATCTATTTCTATGCAAAAATTCATCAAGATCCGTGCAGCCGTTCTCCAGGAATGTTTGAAAACATAAACAACCCATATTTCATCAAGGTCTTTAATTTTTACGGTAAACTTACAGCTAATATAAATATATAAAATTAAATAGTATGAGAAGGCTCTGGAACAAACACCTTGAACACAAGCTGAACAGGTGCACAATAGCCTTTTACCAATGCAAAAGAATGATGGGCACTACATGGGGACTCTCACCCAAAATAATTCTGTGGCTATACACAGCAGTGATCAGACCCATGCTAGCCTATGGGGCTTTAGTATGGTGGACTCGAACAGAGCTGTCTACCGTGATTGCCAGGCTAAAATCCTTCCAGAGGCTGGCCTGCTCATCAATCTGTGGATGCATGAAAACCACTCCTACCGCTGCTATGGAGATTGCCCTCAACATAGTACCGCTTGACCTGTTCATCCAACAGGAGGCCACCATCAACGCTATTAGGTTGTGGCACCTGGGACTCTGGGGCAACTATTACGACAGTCCGCGATAGAACTTTTAAACAATATTTCTGGAACAAAAAATACCAAATAACAAAACAGGCCGAGGAAAAGGACTACTCCGGTATTGGAGAGGTACGCGTATACACTGACGGCTCCAAAACAAAAAATGGCTCAGGAGCCGGCGTACACTCCCTAGACCTTGGCTTGAACATCCACCTACCACTAGGCAAGCACAGCTCGATCTTTCAATGCGAATGTGTTGCCATAACAACTGCTGCGACAGCAATAAGCGAACTGAAGGTGAAGGGCTTAAATATAAGATTCCTAACCGACAGCATAGCAGTTTTGCAAGCGCTGGAACAGCAAATGACCAACAGCACACTAGTAGCGGAGTGCCAAACAGCCCTGAACAGGCTATCCACCCCAAATGCAGTAACGCTGCAATGGATAAAGGGGCATAGCGGGTCCTACGGCAATGATGCCGCGGACGAACTTGCGAAGAGAGGCTCTGGTATGAGCGTCGATGGCCCGCTACCATTGCTACCAATCCCTTTCTCGCAACTCCGCACTTGGACACGCGAGAGATCCGCGGAACTACATAACCAAAGATGGACACAAGCCACCGACTGCAAGCAGTCAAAAGTGGTTATGCCATCAGTAAACAAACGACTCACGAAACGTCTCCTAAAACTAGACAGAACAAGTCTAAGAACAATAATGGGGACTATAACGGGCCACAGCCCCCTCCACAAACACCTATACACCATTGGTGTCACGGACAGTCCCCTTTGCAGGGGATGTTTTGCTGCCGAGGAAACGGCCGCCCACGTAGTACTGGAATGTGAGGCAGTAGCCTACCAACGATCACAAATCCTCGGTACAGTGAGGTCGCTCCGCGAAGCCTGTGAAGCCCCCAGTAAGCTTCTGCGCTTCTGGGCGGAGCTAGGCTGGCTACTCTAGCCAGTACTCCACACGCACAATGGCCCAAAAGGGAGGCTAAGTGCGGACAAGGGAGTCCCCCTTCCAAGGGAACATTTTCTCTCTTTTCTCTCTAGTATGAGAAGGCCACTTAAAAGTTTTCACAAGTGAACAGGACAATGAGTATTAAATATTAGTAAACAGCAACAGAAAATAAGTACATATTATAGCGAAAAATATATAAAATAAATTGATAATAATACGAAACAAATAAAGATACAATAATATGGAAAATGAAGTTCCTTTGTATATGAATGCCTCAGTGTATACTATGTAATTATTTATGTAACACGCTATTTTAAAAATATTGACATATTACATGAATACTTTAATTCCTGTCCATCCTAAGGTTGCCTGGAAGAAATCACTTTTAGTGATAAGGCCGCCCATTGTGCTTTTAACTGTAACTTTAATTATGTCTATCAATATATTGGTGTGCAATAAAGAATTATCTATCTATTTACACTGAAGAATCTGTCAAAAATTGAATACATGAGATTTTTTGAACTTTAGAAACACTGGTGTAAAAAATGTAATTACTACCGTCAACTGGACACTATTTGATACCGATTTTTTGATGCCGTTCGCACTTCGCTCAAGGTGTAACTGCTTACAGAGGGTTAGGCAGAGGTGAATTACCAACCGCTTTTCTAATAATAGGCGAACCTATTGCCGTCTTTCGGGCGCTATTGTGGACTCGAACCATGCATCTGAGGCTGAATCTGGGTTGTGTATATCCACAGATATCTGAGGTCCGATGTCAAACAGCCCTATCCCTTAGTCGCTTTTACGACACACCATGGGAAGAGATGGGTGCTCCAAATTATAATCTGATGGGAAATACCTATATTTTACTTATTTCTATACAATATGGGGTTCTTCAAGAGAGGCATCACAAGGTTTCTTCATGGTCGGCAGCGCGAGTGTAACGCCCCTGGTGTTGCGTACGTCCATAGGCCACGGTGACCACTTCCCTTCAGGTACGCCGCGTGCTTGTCTGCCACCTAAGTAGTACCTATAAAAATGCACGAGACGGATGTCTGCATGCATACGCTCGCATGAGGCACCGGACGGTCTTACACGTAGTCGTGCAACTTTTATGATCAATATTAAGAAATATAAAGGAGGTATGAGGTAAAAAACAAAACGAAATTTCAGCATAATCTGGGCTTCAAAGTTATTATTCTAGAATCATGTTAAGGCGATGATCTATCTTTCTTGAACATACATTTATTCTTTAGTGTAAAAACAGTAAAAAAAAAAGGTCTAGTGCGAGTTGGACTCTTGTACCGAGGGTTCCGTAACTTAAGCATATAAAGCGTAATATATTTTGATTGCGTTGACTTAGAAGTTTGATTTTTGCACAGACAAGACGTTATAGACGCAAGTATGTGGTATGAATATTGGTTGCGCCGAGGTAGAAGCTGTATTTCTTGACGTGGAAACACACTCTTTCTATACCCGTCTCCTCTCCCGCACTAAAAACCATAGAATAGGACTAGATAGCTTCCGTCCGCCATTTGTGATATAGACACTCAGTGCCGCTTTGAACTAGCCAGCGTAAAGGCGATCGCGCGCGCGCGTCTCTCAGAAATGAATAATATTTGTTGTATTTTAACCGCTTCATAGACCTTTACCGATCGGATGGTGCCTCTCGTGTGTTCCTCAAGGGATCTAGTGACGCTGACGGCAGCTCCTGAGCAAGGAAGAGAAGATCCGTGTACCGGCTGCGATGAAAAACACGTGGGTCGTGAAGGTTAGTGCATCCTCTCCTAATTTCTCGGGCTGCATTCACTGCCTGGATCGAATCCGCGGCAGCCCGGCCACCTGTCTTGTTTTGTGTGTAAAGTGTCAATAGAACAGTTATCTGCTTCCCCGCAATACAGTCCACTCGCGCACGTTGGCCCACGCGCCACCATTTTTTGGTCCGGATCGAGCCGGATTCTTAGCCGTAGTTCGTATTTTGTTATTATTCTAATGGGAATGAGCGCACCGCACCTAAGTGCCTGGTTATTTTAGTAGAAAACCCCGCATCCAGACACTTAGGCTTAGAATTTGTTGTCCGTTCGCCGCTGGCTCGCATTGTACCTACCTAATACATAAATAGGTTAGGTATCATATCAACACTTAATCGTAGTTCACAATTTTCGCATCGCACCTAAGTGCCTGGTTATTTTAGTAGAAAACCCCGCATCCAGACATTTAGGCTTAGATCTTAGGTATACTCAGACACCCTAGTGCATAGGCACAGTGTAATACCTAACGCATTTGGCTTTGTTTTGTTTTTTTCAATTACGTTGTTCTCGGCTCACGTCGTATTTGCCTAGTACCTGCGTGGGTAGACACGTGGCTGTGCCTACCTCGCTCGCATCTCATCCCAATTCATACGAAAGTATTTTAATTTGAATAGATATTACGCAATACTTAATCTCGGAAATAATAGTTGAATCTAGACAGCGACCATCGCGCAGGTGCGACCTTGTTGCTATGCGCGTTTGTTCAAGCGTGCATTCACAGTTGTAAGCACCTACCTACCTACATAGTTAACGCTCGCGCCGCCTCGCTGCTCTGTACCGCTAGGATTAAGTCATTTCATATTTAATTGTAAACATGTCCCCAAAGGTTGATAAGACCGGTAAGGTTCAATTGAAACTTTTATACGCTAAAAAAGAAATGATTTACTCTCGCGTACAATCGATTTATGATAGTGCACTTAAAACCTCTGATTTGGTCATCAGAGATTCGTTCTTGTGTTCTATAGAAAACTTAGATAGTCTACGCGCGGATTTCGAAACCTTAGTGCATGACATCAACGTTTTAGAGTTGAATTTGGATCCCGATTACTCAGTGAGTTATCAAGCCTTGTCGTCGTTTGACGATTTGTATTGTCGTATCAAGCGCGTCGCGAGGAGTTTGGAGAAGCCGTCTGACCGACCCAACCCCACTCGCGACCGACCTAAGTTGCCACCAATTCAAATACCCGAGTTTGATGGTAACATTCGCAATTGGTGTCGATTTATAGATAGTTTTGAGAATACAATAGATAAGAACGATTCGTTGACAGATCACGAAAAATTGCATTATCTCGTTGAAAAATTGACTGGTAAAGCTATAACCGCTTGCGCTGGAATTACGTTTAGTGCCGGGAATTATAATTTAATTTTAAATACTTTGAAAGCTAGGTATGAGGATAAAAGATCGGTAGCTAACGCCTATTTAGATCAGATGTTTGATTTGAAATCTATTACGGCATGTAACGATCAAAACTTAGAGAAATTTCTAGATACTTTCGCGTCAGCTGTTCGCGCCGTAAATAACCTAAAGGTCGATGACCTCTGCGACTTCGTATTTTTGTATATGGGTTTAAGGAAATTAGATTCCGAAACCATTCGTTTGTTTGAGTCGGATCATCGCGGCAATAGGATTCCTAAGTTCGAAGACTTGGAAAGTTTTGTTCGCGAGCATATAAAGGTATTGCAACGCTCTTCATCGAAACATGAAGGCGCGAAGATAGTTGCTGATTCTGCACGCAAAGTAGATGCGTCATCGAAGTCACTGAGGTCAACTCATACTTATGTTGGTACCGCACCAGCACATGTACAATCACCTGTTTGCTCTTTGTGTAGTACTCATCATTCGCAACTGTACAGGTGTCCTGGTTTTCTAAAGTTGTCGCCTAGTGATCGTTATAAATTTGTTCGCGCTAATAATTTTTGTTTTAATTGTCTCGGTACTAAACACCGCGTTGTTTTATGTAATAGTAGAAATAGTTGTCGCAAATGTCAAGCGAGACACCACACTTTGCTTCATTTTGAGAATAGTAATGCCGCATCCAATGTGAGCACGGTTGGCTCGTCGAGCGGTGACACACGGCGGCCTGCGCCGCAGCCGCAGCCCGCGCTCGCGCGCGCTCCGGCCCGCCCGGTGACCGCCGCGGATGACGTCACCTTGTGTTCGTTCTCCGCTAGTGCTGCACTCACTACTGTGTGTCTTGCGACCGCTCGCGTTGTTATTGTTGATGCATTAGGTAAGCCGCGCATTGTTCGAGCGCTGTTAGATGGCGCTTCGCAAAGTAATTTCATTACTCAAGATTGTTGTCGGCGTCTTGGTTTCAATGTTGATAAGCGTTCAACCCGCTCAGTGGTGAAGGGTTTTGGAAGCTTACAGTCAGCTGTTCGTGGCACCGTTAAAACAAGGTTTAGATCTCGTTTTAATAATAATATTTGGTTTGACATGGATTCGCTCGTTATAGATAGAATAGCTGAACAGTTGCCTACCGTCCCGGTTGACACGTCTTTATTAACGAAATTTAAAGACTTGCCTTTAGCAGATGAGACTTACGCTGTTCCTGGAGTCGTCGATATATTGATCGGCGCTTCGATTCTCCCGCACCTCCAGTTATCACGTAAGGTTCAAGGGGGACCGACGTACCCCGCTCCGCACGCACTGGAAACAGTTCTTGGTTTTGTTATAATTGGTTCCGCACCCGCTTCTATGGATAGTTTTAGTCACTCGACTGCTTCGTTCTGTTGCACCGTCGAGCCGCCACTGGAGTCTACCATCCGCAAGTTTTCGCTCGGTGGCTCCCGTGTATCCGCTGAAAAACGCTTTCTTTGTTTGGAACGAAAGATGCAGGCGTCCCCAAAGTCGAAGCGGGCCTATGATGAGGTTGTTAACGAATATTTAGATAAAGGTTACATCTCACCTGCGCCTGCGGACACTGGCGGGACCCAGCCTTCGTACATTATCCCGCACCGCGGAGTTATTAGAGAAGATAAGCTTACTACTAAAACTCCGTGTAGTTTTGGATGGCAGTGCTAAGACTAGCACTTCCGTGTCGCTTAATGACATAATTGTAAATTTTCGCATTAATATTAGTAATTTTTAGCTTTTAGGACTCAACAGTCGCTTTGTGTTGGGCCCACTCTTCGCCCCATCGTTGGGACACATTCGTCGCTAATAGAGTGGCAAAAATTCAATCTGAATTGGCGCCACATAATCTCTTTCACGTTGCTGGCACCGACAACCCAGCCGATTGTCTCTCTCGTGGATTGCTTCCTTCGCAAATTTTAGATCACCCGTTATGGTTTAGTGGACCGTCCTGGATTCATGCCGCGTTAGATAAGTGGCCAGTTAGTCAATTCAATCCCACTACGGTTTCCGAACCACCCGAGGAGAAGAAGCACTCGCTTGTTGTATCGGTCCCACGTGAAGAGACCCTTATTTTGTTGTTGGCTAATCGCGTCTCGTCTTGGTCGAGACTGTTGCGTTGTGTTGTTTGTTCGCCTCTGCCCTCTGCCTAGCCAGCAGTAGGCACGAGCTCCAATCTAGGTTTATATTTTAGTTGTTATTTCCCAAACCTAGATTTAGATTAGACTTTATATTTGTTTCGCATTTGTCGTTTCGAAGGTAACCCTTCAAGCCGGGGGGAATGGTTGCGCCGAGGTAGAAGCTGTATTTCTTGACGTGGAAACACACTCTTTCTATACCCGTCTCCTCTCCCGCACTAAAAACCATAGAATAGGACTAGATAGCTTCCGTCCGCCATTTGTGATATAGACACTCAGTGCCGCTTTGAACTAGCCAGCGTAAAGGCGATCGCGCGCGCGCGTCTCTCAGAAATGAATAATATTTGTTGTATTTTAACCGCTTCATAGACCTTTACCGATCGGATGGTGCCTCTCGTGTGTTCCTCAAGGGATCTAGTGACGCTGACGGCAGCTCCTGAGCAAGGAAGAGAAGATCCGTGTACCGGCTGCGATGAAAAACACGTGGGTCGTGAAGGTTAGTGCATCCTCTCCTAATTTCTCGGGCTGCATTCACTGCCTGGATCGAATCCGCGGCAGCCCGGCCACCTGTCTTGTTTTGTGTGTAAAGTGTCAATAGAACAGTTATCTGCTTCCCCGCAATACAGTCCACTCGCGCACGTTGGCCCACGCGCCACCAAATATCAACTTGATACTTTGACGCATTCCTGAGAAAAAGGTCTTAACAGACAGACAGACAGACGGATAGGCGGTAGGAGGTAGGACACGACGGTATTTCCGTCCACTTGTGCAGTCCGACTGGGGAAGCACCTCCGCTCTACAGAATACCACGGCCTAAAAAACCTTGTGTTGTGTTCCCAGCGGTGAGTAAGGTAGCCAAAGCTCACTGGTTTTCTCTCAAGTTTTTACTCAAGTTTTTGTACTGTAAGTGGGAAGACCAAAAGCATGTCCTGTTATATCTTTTACACTGACGACACATAAACTCTTTTGTTTCCAGGGTTGGCAGCGCGAGTGTGACTCCCGTGGTTGTTACACACGTCCATAGGCCACGGTAACCACTTTCCATCAGGCGGGCCGAGTGCTTGTCGGCCAATCAATTAGTATAAAAAAGAAGAACAATGAAGTGATCCTCTTGAGGTACGGAACCCTAAAAAGAAGAAGAATATATCTTTCAGAAACAATTTAATTGTTCACAGACAGACAAACAATTACATTAGATATTTATCATCATCATCATTCCTTGGGCCTTTAGGGTCGGTCTTCTAGTCTAACTGTGATGCGGCTGGACTTCTATATTTTCCATTAAGCGATTGATAAGCGTTTATTTTAAAGGAATAATATTACCATTACAAACAACGAGTAGTATAGATAGCTTTGTTATACCAATTGGACCACCTGAGGGTTCTTTTTTATCTAGGACAGGCCACCTCTTCTTCTCTCTCTCTTTCACTTCACTTCACCGATGCTCTCGACAGGTTGCAGCGACGTGCGGTCCGCATCATTGGGAATCCCGAGATCACGAACACCCTAGAACCTTTACAGCTGCGTAGAGATGTTGCGTCCATGGCTGTATTTTACCGTTTGTACCATGGGGAGTGTTCTGATGAGCTCTTCCAATTAGTCCCACCCTCCCCTTTCCTACACAGGACAACGCGTGCAGGTCTTAGATGTCATCCGCACACGGTGCAAAACATCCGATCAAGAACCAAGCGGTTCGGAGACTCTTTCCTCTGTCGCACCATTAAGGCCTGGAATTCATTACCAGCTCACGTGTTTCCTTCTTCCTACAGTCCCGGGTCCTTTAAGCGGGGCGTGAAAAAGCATATGATGAGGCCGTCAAGCTGAGTGTCACCATTGTCACATGGTATGTGTAAGTAATGGTGACCCTCTTTTCTGAAGCTTTGCCTTCAGCTTACCATCAGGCAAATCGAAGTCTTAGTGACGTGTTCTATATAAAAAAAAAAAAAAAAAAAAAAAACCTGATGGTAAGCTAAATGCAAAGTCTCAGAAAAGAGGGTCACCATTACAGGTACTAAGTAATGTTACAATGGTGGCACTCAGCTTGGCGGCCTCACCAGATGCTTTTTCACGCCCCGCTACGAATTCACTGGTCCACTAAAATTCTTACCCTGCACCCACTCGTCTCCTCAAATATTTGAGGCTGTCACTCATCTCCTGGTCTTTTATTTATGTTCAAATTATTATCAGTTAGATTGGACTGATTATCTGAATAGGAAATAGGCTAAAAGCAGGGAATAAATCTGGAAGCACAATAGTGTGCCCACCAAGACGGGACGGCGGAAACGCAGTGCTTTGCGCTTTCACCAGCGCGGACCAGTGATGGGAAGTTACCTTAGTCTGTAGACACGTGCTACACCAAAGATGTCACACTCGTGCTAGTAGAATTGCTTCATTTTGTTCAGTATGTAACCTTAACAAGTACAATTTTTCATATTATACTACTTTTTCCGTGGCCAACGCGCACTGCCTGAATATATATTGGAACCGTTCAACTACGATTCACAAGAGAAACTGGTCCAATTTAAAAATAATAAAATGTATTGCTTAGATCAGAATCGTGCTGAAAAATCGGGCGCAATCATGTATCGCCCGATGATATAGAAAAAAATAAAAAATACCTTATTCTGTACTAACAATAGAAAATTAAATAAAACAATATACAGTATTCAGTAAGTTCTTTTTTATACTACTTAGCATGTACTTAGCAGACAAGCACACGGCCCACCTGATAGAAAGTGGTTACTGTGACCTATGGACGTGTGTAACACCAGAGGAGTCACACCCGTGCTGCCGACCCTGTAAGAACAGAGATTTTCTGTGCCGTCAGTCATCCTTCTGCCCTTATCCCAAGATTATTTAGGGTCGGCGCAACATGTGTTCTTTTTCTATTAATCTCTAGTTGCAGTCATTTCAGCGTTCACTCCCTTCTTAACCTTCTTTCTGTGCAGTAAGTGCTGAACACTAAATCAGGACAAGCCTGTGGTCTTCCCACTGACAGCACAAAAACTCTCCAGTGAGCTCTGGCTACCCTATTCACCACCGGGGACACAACACGAGGTTATTATGGCCGTGGTATTCTGTAGGGTGGAGGTACTTCCCCAGTCAGACTGCTCAATTGGGACGGAAACACCGTCGTGTCATACCTCACTAGAGAGTTTTTATGCTGTCAGTGGGAAGACCAAAGGCTTGTCCTGATTTTGTGTTCTGCACTGGAGGCACAAAATCTCTGTTCTTACGGGGTCGGCAGCACGGATGTGACTCCACTGGTGTTACATACATTCATAGGTCACGGTAACTACTTTCCATCAGGTGGGCCGTGCGCTTTTCGGCCACCTAAGTTGTATAAAAAAATACTTATTTTGTTTGATTGTACCTTATACTTCAGCCTTATGCCTTTTCTCTTTAATTCAGTTTATAACATTCAAAGTTTTTATTCCAACAGGTATCTTACCTTTATATCCGATATTGGTTCTTTGAAATATAAATAGCCATATATTTTCTTTGAAACACAACTCGAATGGAACGCCGCAACGCGAAGTTCTAAAGTGTCTTTGAGAAATAAAATCAAAGCTAACGTGTGTGTTGCTGTTGTGTTGTGAAATCAGAATTTTGTAAAACATACTAATATCTAATTCGCGTGGTTACCAGCAGAGTAGGATTTGGACTACTCCATCTCTTTCCATGCGGTGTCGTGCAAGGCGACTAAGGGATAGGGCTATTCAAACATCAGGCAGATATATACAGTCCAAACTCAGCTTTATATGCATGGATTGAGTCAACAATAGTGCCTGGAAAACGGCAATAAGATCACGCCCTATTACGTGGGACCAAATACAATGATTGGTCAAATGTGGGTATTAATTGACACGTGCCTGACCCTCCGGGGACAAAGACGTGATTACATGTATGTATGTAATATCTAAAATATGTGTAAGATCAACTTAGATCTTCGTGTCTCAAGCTATGTTTCAAAACGGTACACCTACCTTTTTTATATAGTGCGTAAATTGGACTCGCACCGACTAAATCCGCATGCGGGTCATGAATTGCCGAGGCGATGCACACACCTACTGATTGACGGACACGGCTTCTAGTTGCGGCACGCTATGATGGCCGTTTTGATATGACTGGTTTTGCTCGTTTTTTCTTTTTGGTACGTATAATGTTGGACAACGAACTATTAGACGAACAACTAAAGAAAAATATGGC
Organism: Eilema griseolum; assembly: GCA_963662185.1. Classification (NCBI taxonomy): domain Eukaryota; kingdom Metazoa; phylum Arthropoda; class Insecta; order Lepidoptera; family Erebidae; genus Eilema; species Eilema griseolum. Next base: position 3,503,324 of record OY759254.1, read on the forward strand.
GAGACTGGTACAGAAGAAAATAAACTTCACAGACTCAAAAAGAGAAAACGAGCAAAACCAGTCGTGTTATAACGGCTATCATAGCGTGTCACAACCACAAGTGCGGTCTTTTCTTTCGGAGTTAGAGGGTCATGCGGTAGTCAGTTTCGTAGAAGTCAAAATAAACAAAAAAGGGAAATTTACATAACTGCAGGTGACAGTGGGAGTGCTAATTTTAAGTGGATTCTCATTTGAATTTTTCCTAACACAAAGTAATGAAGAAAGCTGGTAGGGTTAGCAGGAAAATGAGTAATATCGGTTACTAATATTCTTTAAATAAAACCTTATTTATTGTGGTGATTTGTTAAGATGTCGGAATTCTAATTTAACTGCCGCACAGTGTGCGCGGATATAGCTGGATTTCATACGACGCGGGACGTTGTCTACAAGTGTCATGGCCGCAATATCTAGTTTGTGCTACTTTGAAATTGAACCACGAGGTGAGGAATGTACGGTTTTGTGGCGGGATCACTTATTTTGTAATATTAAAATAATCCCACTGAAGTTATACATATATGAAAGTTTATATGATGGATTGATAAGTGCAGAAAAGAGTAAAAAACATATATCTGATCGGATCTGGATAAAATTTGGCACAGATATTGATTATAATTATTGTCTGGAGTAGCGCATAGCTACTACCTAGTTTTTACACTGAGACTAAACTATTGTTCACAGGAATATGTTGAATATTTCACACAGGTATTAAAGCGAGAAATACTAAAAATAGTTTACAATTAAGTAAAAATCCGTTTTTAAATAAATTAAAAGTTATTTTTCTAAACATTTTAGATCACCCTGAATGTCTAGTCTGTGATAAAAGTATAACATCGATTAATACAAGTCACTCACAATAATTTACCTACCTACTCAATTTAACTCTGTTGCACTTATGGTTGACTGGTAGAGAATGCCGATGGTATTAACTCCGTCTATATATTAGTCTGTGTATTATCCATCTTTATATACATAGTAAGTAAGTAAGTAAATCATTTACATAATATTCAATAAACAAATGAAGACTTGAACTGAAGTGGTTTCAGAGGAGGTACGACACGACCGTATTTCCGTCCAATTGAGCAGTCCAACTGGGAAAGTACCTCCGCTCTACAGAATACCGTGGCCATAATGTACCTAGCGTTGTGTTTCCGGCGATGAGTAGGGTAGTCAGGGCTCACAGGAGGGTTTTTGTGCTGTCAGTGGAATGATCAAAAGCTTGTCCTGCTTTGTCTTTTACACTGACGGCACAGAAACTCTCAATGCAGGTCAAATATGCCTAGACCACTGTCACTTGCAGGTTTGGCAGCGTGAGTGTGACTTTCTTGGTTTTACACACGTCCATAGGCCACGGTGACCACTTTCCATCAGGTGGGCCGTGTGCTTGTCTACCACCTAAGTGTTATAAAAAAAGTGACTAAAACTTATTTTCTTTTTTTAAACAAGTGTTCTCGCTACTGCAACGTGGAATAAATGTACTGTACCCGGCGTTGGCACGTACGCGAAACGAGTCCATACTTAGCAGTCACTACGACAAACTGCTAAAATATGTACAACTTAACTTTTGGACAAGGAAACCTTCTACAAAGTCTTAGAAGTTTTAACTTTTCTTTAAGCTCTTTTCACATGGGAATATAGATTCAATCACTTAGCCTAACGCAGTCCACTGCTGGTTATTAGCCTCACCCATTGCTCCTGACCTTCTGCTTTCCGTATCCAGCCTATTCCAGCCACCTTTTTTAGGTCATCAGTACACCTGAATAGTGGGCGTCCCACCTTCCATTTGCCTTCTCATCGTCTTCACAGGATTCGTTTGGTTCAACGGCCATCAGTTAGATATGCCCAGCCCACTGTCACGTGCTTGCTTACTCTGTGAAGTCTGTCAGTAACTTTAGTTCTTTGATAGATATTAATGTTTATTTCTCACCAAACCGTTTACATAAGAAATCTCAAATAAAATACAGTAGAACGTAATTAATATAAAATGTAGACCTTTTTTATAACAAGATTTATGCCGCTTTTGATCTTTGTGTCCCTCGTAGGCAAATCGGGACACATAATAGTCATAGTCATATATCCAGTGTGGTACACACCCGAAATTATTGGAGAGATAAACCAAAAACACACACATTAGATTTTAGAAAATAGTAATATACACAAATATACTCACGCGTTTCTCCCTCCGAGTTGGCAATTGTCAATTATTATTATTTGCATTGCTTTTTTTTATACCACTTAGGTGGCAGACGAGCACACGTCCCACTTGGTGGGAAGTGGTTACCGTGGCCTATAGACGTCTTACATACTTCACGAGCTTGCTCTACAGTCAATAAACTTTTCATGCACCACCGATTTAAATATACGTGAGTGCAATACAACAAAAATTAACAACTCCATAATATCTGAAACAATTCTAAGCAAACAGATAGAATCCTGGTAGCATTGTAAATCTCTCAATCTACTCTAAGCTCTACGAACGACTAGTAGCATCTCTGCCAGTTAGTTTCCAACTAGCAGTGATGTCTACCTAACCATACAAATCTCAGTTGTTGCAAATTAAACGTTCTTGCTTTAGGTATAGAGTCTATTATTATTTAATTTTCAATTTAGCTCAAGTTATATGATCACTCGGCAGGTGTAGTGTGACAATGATTTCGGGTTGACAGGATATTTATATGATAAAGGTCAGGATAGAATTTATAAACCTTGTTGGGCCTGTGATAGTTATGTTTCCAAGTAATTATTTTTTTGGATCCTTCTGGAGCAATGATTATAAGGTTTTTTGGTAGGAAAATAGATCGTATTAACCGCCTTTTACGATACCTTCGCTAAGAGATAAAGTAAAGAGGTTCTCGTGTTATATTTCGCTGGCAACAGAATACTATAGAGAAAATTACTATAGCAATTTGCACGTAAACTATTTCGTGACAAGCTATGACTGTATGACTCAGAGAAGAAGCTGTTGACAAAAAATTAAAGAAAGGGAGGTAATAACCTCCTACTCCTAGGAGGCAGGATACGACGGTATTCCCGACCGAATTGAGCAGTCCGACTGGGGAAGTACCTCCACTCTACAGAATACCACGGTTATAATAACCTCGTGTTGTGTTCCCGGTGGTGAGTAGAGCTCACTGTAGAGTTTTTGTGCTGTCAGTGGGAAGACCAAAGGCTTGTTCTGATTTTGTGTTCTGCACTGAGGGCACATAAAATCACTGTTCTTACAGGATCGGTAGCATGGATGTGATTCCACTGGTGTTAGACACGCTCATGGGTCACGGTAACCACTTTCCATCAGGTGGGCCGTGTGCTTGTCTGCCACTTAAGTTGTATATAAAAAATCCTCCTAAATACTTTAAATTAATTTAAAGACTGTCTCCCAACTTTAAAAATAGTGGTCGCCCGTAACTACAGTGGTCTAGACTTTGTAATTAGACGAGTGACAACTCTCACGACACGCGAGTGAAATCTAGCAGCTCTCGTGACGGCAACTGTGTTGGAACCAGGTGGTTGTTCACGGGAGTTGGGTAACTACTGATGCTTAATGATTTGAGGTGAATTGTTGTGTACTGCTTAACGAAGTGTTAATTTAATTTTAGGATTCTGTTTAGAATCCTACAACCTTAATACATTCTTATTATACATACATACATACATGTAATCACGCCTTTATCTCCAAAGGGTTAGGCAGAGGTGAATTAACACCCAAATTTCACCAATAATTGTATTCGGTTCCATGTAATAGGGGGTGAGCCTATTGCCGTCTTCCGTCCACTATTGTTGACTTGAGTCATGCAGCTGAGGTTGAGTCTGGGCTGTACATATCTGTCTGATGTTAAACAGCCCTATCCCTTAGTCGCCTTGTACGACACCGCATGGGAAGAGATGGGGTGGCCCAAATTCTACTCTGCCGGGAACCATGCGGCTAATAGAATCTTATTATAGAATAAAGTATTAATATGCTAAATTCGATTTTGGTGACATTTCACAGCATATGTGACACTCATGAAACGTTAATTAGTATTTCAACCACATTACCGTTTTTGAGGAATAACTTAAACACTATTTTAGTAACTATTTCTACTGTATGGGTAATGGACTGCTGAGACGAGGTCTCGGGTTCGATCCCAAGTTCATCATGACACACACCAATAACTTTTCGATGCTTTTCGAAGTTATGTGTGTATTTATCGCAGGAATCAATCAAAGAATCAAAGAATCAATTTCATTTATTCAGTTTAGGCACATAAAGAGCACATATGAACGTCCAAATTTTACAATTATGTATGTCAAGAAATAATATAAAAATATTAAATAATGTAAAAATAAACCATTGGAAAATGATTCTTTCGCTGTTTCGGTAGATTAGTTCTACTGAGAAGATACCAGCAAGAAACTCAGCGAACTACATTAGAACTAGATTATTTTTCTTTTATAAATTTGTTTTGGTTTACAATTTATTTTGTGCGAGCAAGCAAGAGACTTATGTTGACCACGCATTAACATCATTAAGGTACTCATCCACTTTATAGTAACCTTTACTCATTAAAGTTTTTTTCACTTCTATTTTAAATTTATTTATTGGCATATAAATCAAGTCCTGAGGAATTTTATTAAATATTTTTATGCAGCTGCCTACAAATGAATCACCAACCTTGTGAAGCCTAAGTTTTGGTACAACTAGTTTATTTTTATTTCTCGTATTAAAATTGTGTACATCAGATAGTTTTTCGAAAATATTTAGGTTTTTTCGTACATATAAGATATTTTCATAAATGTATTGAGAAGCAACTGTTAAAATATTAATTTCTTTGAAAAGTTCTTTCAGCGAGTCACGGGGTCTGAGGCTCGTGATCGCTCGTATCGCTCGTTTCTGTAGTACAAATATAGTTTCAATATCGGCAGCTGAGCCCCACAGCAGCAGACCGTATGACATAACGCTATGAAAGTAGCTAAAATAAACTAGTCGTGCAGTTTCCTCATCAGTCAGTGACCTTATCTTTCTAACCGCATAGGCAGCTGAGCTAAGTCTTCCTGCCAAGGCTGTGATATGAGAACCCCATTGCAGTTTACTATCTAGAGTTATTCCAAGAAAAACTGTGGTATTGACTATTTGGACAGATTCGATATTCATTTTAATATTAATATCTGCCTGTCGTACATTTGGCATTGTAAACTTTACACATTTAGTTTTCTTCGCATTGAGCAGCAAGTTGTTACTTGTAAACCAATGTAATATATCAGAAAGGGTATTATTCACTACGTCAAGTACTACTTCATGTCAGGCAGGGTTATAAGAACCCGGTTGATGGCAATAGGCTCGCCACCTATTTCATTGGGATCTAAACATAAACTGGCGACATGTGGGTGCTAGCACCTCTGCCTACTCCTTCGGGAAAATAGGCGTGAGTTTATGTTATGTCATGTTATTTATACTGTTGATTGATGGCACTTGATGGAATTTGCTGTTGAACCAAGTTGAAAAATATTAAAAATAATGTAGAAAAGTACAAGTGAGGTAGGATACGGCGGTATTTCCGCCCAATTGAGCAGTCCGACTTGGGAAGTACCTCCACCCTACAGAATACCGCGGCTATAATAACTTCGTGTTGTGTTCCCAGCGGTGAGTAGGGTAGCCAGAGATCACTGGAGAATTTGTGCTGTCAGTGGGATGACTGAAGGCTTGTCCTGCTTCGTCCTCTACACTGATGGCACAGAAACTCCGTGCTTACAGGGTCGGCAGCACAAGTGTGGTTTCTCTGGTGCTACACACGTCCATAGACCACGGTAACAACTTTCCATCAGGTAGGCCGTGCGCTTATCTTCCACCTAAGTGATATAAAAGAGTGAGTTCTCCATTTGTGTAACTATTTTAGTCAATATAGGTATTTAAACTATCATGGTCACTCACATCAGTATCAAAATAAACGGGATATTTACCATGTTTCTCCGTGATCATGGTGCTTGCAACAGCGCCGAAATATCGGAAACTCAAAACAATGAAACATGGTAAATATCCCGTTTATTTTGATACTAATATTTTAGTTTAATTCATCCCTCGATCATTATTCATTCTATTTAACTTTACTAGGTAAATTCAGTCTACTCTTACTAAAAAAAATATAAACTACCATTTTAAATCAACCAACAAACAAATCAAAGCCAAAAAGATGATATTCTAATTTAAATAAAAACACAGTTACTTTCAACCGTTTCACCGCTTATATTCAGTTAACGAACTAAAAACTCATGACAAGCCGGTGATTCGCGGTGTACAGCAATTAGTGTCAGCCGACATTCGCGGCTCGAGAGCCGACACTCGTCTAATTAGAGCGGTGAGATCGCTGTGTGAGACGTGATGAGACGTTTGTTGCACTTTGTTGGTATAGAATTTGCATTCATTTTTAGTTTTGGTTGGTTTAAGGAAAGAAGTAGTATTTATATTTACATAATGTACACGAAAATTATCTAAATTAAAATATTAAGAAAAACAGAATATACTTACATAATCCTGTAGGTTCCGGCGTCAAAGAATTCCTCCTCATCGATGTCAACAGGGAGGGTGGCCAGAAGGCTGACGGCATTGCCACGTTGAGTGGCAATACCAATGGAATGGAAATAAGGAATGATATATCTACAATTACAGGAGGTAGGACACGACGGTATTTCCGTCCCAATTGAGCAGTCCGACTGGGGCAGTACCTTCACCCTACAGAATACTACAGTTATAATAACCTCGTGTTGTGTTCCTGGCGGTGAGTAGGGTAGCCAGAGCTCACTGGAGAGTTTTTGTGCTGTCAGTGGGAAGACCAAAGGGTTGTCTTGATTTTGTGTTCTACACTGAAGGCATATAAAATTTCTGTTCTTACAGGGCCGGCAGCACGGATGTGACTCCATTGGTGTTACACACTTTCATAGGTTACGGTAATCACTTTCCATCAGGTGGGCCGTGTGCTTGTCTGCTACCTAAGTTGTATAAAAAAATAAATAAATAAACGGGTGCAGGAAATTGACAGAGGCAAATTCTCCTGGCAATTTGTCTATCAATAAAGCAGCCAGTGTTGTACGAGTTTTGACTCTACTAGTCTATCTGTCTGTGTATCACCAGGCTATAATATTTCTAGACAGTTGAAATTTTCACAGAAGATATTTTTTTGCTGTCCCTATAGCAACAAATACTCGAAACAGAGTAAATACGTGATTTTAAGATCTGATAATTGTACGCAACCCTTCGTGTGTTGGTCCAACTCGCACTTGGCCAGTGTTTTATACTACTTAGTAAATGTATCTTGCATTGCAGCAAGCAAAATAATATTAAATATTTATTTCTTAATTATTCATTACTTCGAAATAGCTTCGAGTTGAACGTTCTGCATAAAATATAAGTAATTTAATCACGAACTCGTCATTTTCTGAGAGAAAGAATACTTTTTTCTTTATACCACTTAGGTGGCAGACAAGCGCATAGCCCACCTGGTGGAAAGTGGTTTATAAAATATAAACAACAAAATATATAAAAGTTTATACCGGAGAAACTCGTTTGTCATACAAACATGGACTTACAAGCGGGAGCAAAATAGCTATTTTCTGTTCAGGTTTTTTTAGCGGACGGAAAAGTGATTTGAATTTGGAACATATATCATTCATACAAAATCGAACGCTAATTGTATGCATTACTGGCTGGTTGCTGGCCGCACGGCGCGGGTACCTGTGCTAACTAAAAAGAACAAAAGCGCGCGCATTGTCTCTGACTGTTTATGCTGGTGATTGATGGCGCTAGATGAAACTACACACATTGTAATAGGCATCCATACGCTTCTACAGCATTTTGGTTATACTTTATTTTTGAAAATAAAAATACTGTAACCAAGTGCCTTATTCAATTGTTCTGTTTCTATTCTTATAAGTAATCAGTACATTTCTATTTTCTCATAGTAATGTTCCCGGCGATGAGTAGGGTAGCCAGAGCTCACTGGAGAGTTTTTGTACTGTCAGTGGGAAGACCAAAAGCTTGTCCTGCTTTGTCTTTTACACTGACGGCATAGAAACTCTTGTGCTTACAGGGTTGGCAGCGCGAGTTTGACTCCCTTGTTGTGGCACACGTCCATAGGACACGGTAGCCACTTTCCTTCAAGTGGGCTGTGTGCTTGTCTGCCAACCAAGTGGTATTTAAAAAAAACATTTTGATTTTTTTTATTTTTGAAAATGCACTTATATGCACTTGTATGATTCCAGTTTTATAACTGTAATCATACAAGTGCACTTGTATGATTCCAGTTTTATAACTGTAATCATACAAGTGCATTATTCAATAATGCTGTCTCTTTTCTTGTAAGTAATCAGTAGGTACATATCTATTTTCTCATAGAAAGGGGATGAAAAGTATAGTGTATTACGCTGGAGCAAATTATTTTTCCCTCGCGCGATAGATTTCGAATCCCTCGCTGCTTCCAGGATTCTACACTTAGGGCCCTTGCTGTAAAAATAATAATTTGCTCTCTTGTCATACAAACTACAATTTTTCTTAGTTTTACGTTTCAACGGCCATGAGAGTGAGTCTCAACACACATATTGTGTTGTGTCATGAGTGTAAGGGGATGGAGACAAAGTTCTCCCACGTGCACAGTCATAAATTACTAAGCTAAGAGAAATGAACAGTCAGAAGGTACCCCCGCGGGCGTCTTATATTTTTATTAAAAGGTGTTCGTGTGATAAAATGGTGTCATGGCGGATGGCTAAAATGCATTGATACGAGATTATCAATCAACCAATCATTTTATTACCGAACTAACTGACCCGCTCCAGTTTCGCTCGTGGTATATTTTGTTACTTCATATCACCTCTTTGAGTCTGTGTATTTTTAGTTTTTAAATAATGTATGGAAAATTATCGGATTTGTTGATATTTATGATCTATGCTCTGGTCCCTTAAGTAGTAGCGTGTTGATATATAACCAATAATCTTTGTTGATGAGGAATATTTAATACAAAAATATTTTATCAATTCGAACAAGTTGATGAGATTAATGCTTTCAAATAAACAAACTCTCAGCTCAGCGCGTGGTTCCCGGCAGAGTAGAATTTGGGCCACCCTGGCCATCTCCTCCCATGCGGTGTCGTACAAGGCGACTACAGGATAGAGCTGTTAAACATCAGACAGATATATACAACCTAGACTCAGCCTCAGCTGCATGGCTTGAGTGAGCCGAGTGTCCGGAAGACGGCAATAAGCTCACTCTCTATCACGTGGGACCGAATTCAATGATTGGTGAAATGTGGGTGTTAATTCACCTCTACCTAACCCTCCGGGGATAAAGGCGTGATTATATGTATGTATGTATGCCTAAATGATAATTCAATTTAAGTAATGTTTTTTAATTTTTACTATTCTTTTTTATTTTAAGTTTTACCGTATGTTTCAATTTATAAGGCATTGTCTCAATTTAATTTAATATTTTTATCTTTTTAAAACTACGTATTGTATTTTTTTTGTTTTATGAATTTATTATATTACATTATTGAGAATTTTATAATAAATAATGAAATAGTGACAATTTGACGAAGTAGCTACTAAATTAGTAGGCAAAACATAGTGAGCCTAATACTTTTAAGATCTCTGTATACCTATGTTTACAAATAAAGACATTATATTTTATGCTATTTAAACAATATTGCAGCTAAAATTCTCTACACACCCGATACTTACCAGACATTTTATGTAATAAACTGTTCCATATTTCAACTGCTACTGCACGATGATAATAAACTACCGTCATATTTTTATTACAGTGCTGGCTCCTATGTAAGCTGTCGTGATGATATATCTTAGATGGTGTGGTAGGTAGGTGACTAAGATAAAGAAAGGCATACAGGGATGCTTAGATACTTCAGACATGTAGTAATCAATGTATTAATGGATAACCCATTTTCAAGAAGGAGCAACATATTTACCGCAGTAGCCTAGTGGTATGGGTAATAGACTGCTGAGACAAGGTCTCGGGTTCGATCCCAGGTTTTACCATGGCACACACCAATTACTTTTCGATGCTTTATAAGTGCCCGGTTAATGGCAATAGGCTCGCCACCAATGTGGGTGCTAGCAGCTCTGCCTCTGGGGATATAGGCGTGAGTTTATATTGTTATGTTATGCAACATATTTAGCATAGGGGCATAGAATCCCGCGCTCACCTAAGTTGTGGTATCATCTCCCTGCTATGATATTTTCAAGCGACTAAAATTTGGATATCTTCAATACGGGCATTAGATGGTTCTTACAGAATTCAACAAGAAAATGTTGTCTCTAGTATTACACAAGTCCATAGGGTAACCACTTTCCATCAGGTGAAGTGTATGCTTGTCTGCCAACTATATTACCCCTCGTTTATAACACTTTTTTTTTAGATTCTCTTTGATTTCATTGATCGAAGAGAAGCGAAAAGGTTTGTCCATACATGTTGCTATGCTGAATAATATACAGGTGAGGTAGGACACGGCGGTATTTCCGCCCAATTGAGCAGTCCGACTGGGGAAGTACCTCCGCCCTACAGAATACCGCGGTTATAGTAACTTCGTGTTGTGTTCCCAGCGGTGAGTAGGGTAGCCAGAGCTCACTGGAGAATTTGTGCTGTCAGTGGCATGACTAAAGGTTTGTCCTGCTTTGTCCTCAATACTGACAGTACAGAAACTCTGTGCTTCCAGGGTCGGCAGCGCGAGTGTGGCTTCTCTGGTGTTACACACGTCCATAGGCCATGGTAACCACTTTCCATCAGGTGGGCCGTGCGCTTGTCTGCCACCTAAGTGATACTACTTAGGTTGTAAAAAAAAGGTGAGGGATATAAAAATAGATTTGTTAAGCGTTTTTTAAGAAATCTCTCTTTGTTTGTGTAAGTTTGAAATATGTTGATGCCTACCCCAATGGGGCAGAGTCGTGATTGTATCCATGTAGGCTATACATCATATTGTGTACCCTTTTTCGTCACGAATACGTTAGATCCGTATTGACAGATTTGACGGATGAGCTATCAAACATGTTGACCGATACATAGAGTAGCCTTGAAATGTAAATATTGATTATTGTGTGGTTATATTTAAGAGGCTAAGGAACGTGACTTATAAGACAGGACTAGCTGACACGCCCCAGTCTCGCCTGTGTTTTGAAACCTCGTGTCACAAGTAAATTGCCCCAGAAAGGCTATTATAAAATTCAAGAATACTTGGATGATAAACATCTTGGAAATGAGCTGTTCGCTCAACTATGCTACTCAAGTAAATTTTTGTATTTAGATTAAGTAGACTAAGTGTATGTTTGTAAATAGACCAAAAAAAAAAATGCCCGCTGAGTTTCTTGCCGGAGTCTTCTCAGGTCGGGGCCGCGTTTCAAACCGGTGGTACATTTACTAATTTATGGGAATCGGCCGGATTTGTTGACATTTATGATCAATGCTTCGCTCCCTTAAGTAGTAGCGTGATGATATATAGCCTGAAACCTTCGTCGATAAACGGACTATTCAACACAAAATAATTTTTCAATTTGAACTAGAAGTTCCTGAGATTAGAGCAACAAACAAGCTGTGCAACTGTGTAGTGCTGCAATCACTCGATGTCCGGAGAGCCAGTGGTCCGGATGGTATTTCAGCGGTAGTTTTGCAAAAATGTGCAGCGGAGTTGTCTCCAATGTTTACACGCCTGTACCGGCTGTCCTATGCTAGGCTATGGACAAGCACGGCGAGTCACTGGCAATTAGTCTTGACATCGCCAAAGATTTCGATAGAGTCTGGCACAAATCGCTTCTTTCCAAGCTACCTGCCTTTGGTCTGCCTCCTGGGCTGTGCAACTGGGTTGCTAGTTTCCTGCAGAGGCGCCGTATTCGCGTCCTTTGTGACCGACGAGCTTCGGAGTTTTTGCAGGTAAATGCTGGCGTGCCCCAGGGGTCCGTCTTATCACCCACTCTCTTTCTTCTGCATATCAACGACATGCTGTCCACCGGCAATGTTCGTTATGCAAACGATAGCACCTTACATGGGTGTAATCATGGACATCCTGCGGCCAAGCAGTCAGATATCGCAGAGAAAAGGCAGCTTCTTGTCACTGAGCTTGACGGGATCCTGAATCACATTTCTCAATGGGGCTCTGAGAACCTGGTTGAGTTCAATGCCAAGAAGACGCAGGCATGTGCGTTTACAGCAAAAGTATCTTCTTTCCTTCCCCTCCCCAATCTTCAGAGCACGCCACTGCCACTGCAGGACAATCTCAATATCCTAGGTATGGGTATTCGCTGCAACCTGAATAACAAAAATTACATCGAAAGTATCATCAAAACAGCCTCGCGAAAACTCGGAGTCCTGAACAGAGTGAGACGATTTTTCATGCCGGAGCAGCGGTGTCTTCTATATAAGACACAAATTCGCTCCTGTGTGAAATACTGCTCGCATCTCTGGGATGGTTCAGCAAAGTATTTACTAGATGCTCTCGACAGGTTGCAACGACGTGCGGTCCGCATCATTGGTAATGGATAATCGGTAATTGGACCTCGGTCACGAACACCCTAGAACCTTTACAGTTGCGTAGAGATGTTGCGTCCATGGCTGTATTTTACTGTCTGTATTAGGGTGAGTGTTCTGATGAGCTCTTCCAATTAGTCCCACCCTCCCCTTTTCTACACAGGACAACACGTGCAGGTCTTAGATATCATCCGCACACGGTGCAGAACATCCGATCAAGACCCAAGCGGTTCGGTGACTGTTTCCTCTGTCGCACCATTTAGGCCTGGAATTCATTAATAAAATATATTTCATTAATCAAAGTATGCACCGTTGTTATCTGTGCAATTTTGCCATCTCATGGGTAGTTCATTGATCACTTTACTAAAAAAATATGGCGGCGAGAATCAATAAACTTTTTGAAAGCGGTTTGGACTGCCGCATCGAAGTTGAATTTTTTTCCTTGTTGTTCAAATTCCGGAATAAGTGGTAGATAATCTGTTGGAGTACAGGCAGACATTCCAATTATAGCTTATCTAACTTAATGGTGTTTGTTGTGCAGAGTATGGTGTCACGTTGTCGTGAAGCAGCATTAACCTTTTTTTATACCACTTAGGTGGCAGACAAGCGCACGGCTCTGGCTACTCTACTCACCGCTGGGAACACAACACGAAGTTATTATAACCGCGGTATTCTGTAGGGCATCCCCAGTCGGACTGCTGAATTGGGCGGAAATACCGCCATGTCCTACCTCCTTAAAAATATGATCCTGGAAGCGAGATGCCTTTCGGCGCTATACAGGTTCCGAAGGGCGGCGCGGGAGCGGGGTCACGATCCCGAGCCCGAAGAAATTCGGGCCGTGAGATCCCGGCTCCACAGGGAAATGGTGGCAGAATGGGAGAGACGACTTGGGCAACCAAGCGCAGGGCACGCCGTAGTAACGGCGGTAAGACCCATCATGGGGGAGTGGCTAGAGAGGCCACACGGCAGCCTCTCGTACCGTCTGACGCAGATGATCACCGAGCACGGATGCTTCGGAAAGTATCTGCGTCGGATGCAGAAAGAGCCAACGTCCGAGTGCCATCACTGCGACGCGAGCGAGGACTCAGGTCCGCACACGCTCACCGAGTGTCCGGCGTGGGAGACGCCGAGGCGGGAGCTTGTGGCGGCCCTGGGAGTGAGGGTTCTCACGCTCTCCACCTTGCTCGCGGCGATGGTTCGCTGCGCGGATGCGTGGGCGGCCGGCGCCTCCTTCTGCGAGCAAGTAATGCTCGTGAAGGAGGAGGCGGGGCGGGAGCGGCAGCGGGAGCGACGAAGGATCGCTAGACAAGCTGCCCGCGCACGAAGGCAACTCGGGCGTCGGAGGTCGATGAACGACCTCCGCCCCCCATGAGCGCCGGCCTGGGGGTGACAGGTGAAGCCGCCTGTCACCCTGGCAGAAGCAGGCCGCGGCGGCGGCGCGCGTGGCGTGCCTCCCCGTTTCCGGGGACGAGTTGGGGACTCTGTGGTCCCCACACCCGAGAAGAGGGCCAGATCGTGAGAGATGGCCCTGGGTCGGCCGGGGTGCGAGGGTTATGCCTGTCAACCTCACCTTCGGCAACCGAAACGACCCACAGGCGGCGTGCGTTTTAGTCGGTTCGAGTCCGACATAACCTCCTCCACCGGCTCCGGTGGGGAGGTATCCGTGGGGATTTTGCGCACGTAAAAAAAAAAAAAAAAAAACCTCCTTAAAATATCTCTTTTGTGGAGGAACGAGGTGTGATGTCTTAAAGGACCCGGGAATATAGGAAGGAGGAAACGTGAGCCGGTAATTGATTCCTGGCTTTAATGGTGATATAAATATTATGAAAAGCTCTGTCAATGGTTGATCACCAACTACAATTCAGGATGCAAGGTCAGACGGCATTCGCTCGCCGAAAAAACTAAGTCACTGCATATTAAGCGGTTCCCGGACTCCGAGGTGAAGGCTTCATATGTTTCAGCTATCCCTACTGATAGGCCACTAGCGATTGGGATGATTCTGCTTACTCTTGACTGACATTTCTGCGTGAATGATTTAGATATTCATCTAATTTTAAATGTCCCTCATAAAGTGCTAAACCGACTTGAGTAGATCATTTAACAACCGTAAAATACCGCCTTAACATTATGGTTTTGGGCAACGTTTTATTACAGGGTACTTAACCTTAAAATACTCGCGTCAAATAGTAGCATATGTTGTAACCGCTCGGTCTGTGAGACCAAACGTTCCCTATCGACGATTTTTCTTTTATACAACTTAGGTGGCAGGCAAGCACACGGCCCACCTGATGGAAAGTGGTTACCATAACCTATGAACGTGTGTAACACCAGTGGAGTCACATCCGTGCTGCCGACCCTGTAAGAACAGAGATTTTGTGCCGTCAGTGTAGAGGACAAAACAGGACAAGCCTTTGGTCATCCCAGTGACAGCACAAAAACTCTCCAGTGAGCTCTGGCTACCCTACTTACCGCCGGGAACACAACACAAACAACACGGAAACTCATTCTTAACAAGAGCAATTTTTAACGAAGTTCATTGAATAAGAAGAATACTGGTGGTAGAAACTTGGTGGCACAAATTTGTCTCAAGTTTCGACCGGGTAGGTACCACCGTGCACTATTGCGAAAAACCCTCCATAGCAATTCAATCTCGGTTGGATTGTGTTCAGGGGTCAGCATGTGCATAGCCGGGCAGAGGTGGTGGTTGTCGCAGCACTAGTGGGACCAGTGGGTCTTGGCGTAGTCTAGTGGGGATGGCGCGGGGCGATGCGCCTAACAGGGAGACCTGTAGAAACGGTGGTGCCGCTGGCCGCCCGCGGTATAGTACAGGGGCCCAACTGGGGTTAACCACCTTGGCAGGCTGCCTCACCAGGCCGCGCATAGTCCCGATATGGTTCGTCGTGCCGGTTGGTGACCGGATTTGGGAGCCCGGCGACCATACTCGGGGGGGTACGGGGGCCCTTCCGTTCGGCGCGTCGGCTCTCGCCATGCCTCACATTCATAGATAAAACCAATATCCCGCGCTTTGACACACGGTGCTGCGGCGGCAATCACTTCTTTTTTCACGCCTTCTCCCACCCAAACTCATGGCAGCGCAATTTACAGAAAAAGGCAACACAGCGGCTCGTCACACTCCCAAAAGCTTGCTATTTGAGGTGGAGTCCACTAACATCTGTGGGCTCCATGCAAACCTCAACGCCGTCCACCAACACCTAGAGACGGCGAAACCTGCCATGTTTTTTCTAACGGAGACGCAAATACACCGCCCTGACGACACGACCTACTTGCTCTACCCTGGCTATGTTCTTGAGGAAAGTTTTCGTGCAAAAGCCGGGGTGTGCGTGTTTGTTAGGGCGGATGTTTGCTGTCGCCGTTTGCGCTGCCTAGAGGACCCATCCTTCTCCGTCCTTTGGGTACACGTAGACCATGGCCCTACGAGTCAGATCTATGTGTGCCTCTACCGTTCCCATACAGGAGATGCTGAGACAACTCGACTCTTTGAATATCTGAGTCAGGCGGCAGATGATGCGCAGGAGCGATTTCCGAATGCCGAAATGGTATTTTTGGGGGATTTTAACGCCCACCACGAGATCTGGTTGGGCTCCTCCAAAACAGACCATGCGGGAAGAGCCGCCCACGCATTTGCTCTGGCGCACGGCCTGACCCAATTGGTGCACGAGGTCACTAGGATACCAAGAAGGTCGGGCCAAGCACTTTCTCTGCTAGACCTTCTGCTGACGAGTGATCCGGACCGGTACAGTGTATCGGTGCGAGCCGCGTTAGGCAACTCTGACCACTGCCTGGTCTGTTCCACGGTGCCTATTATAGCGCCCCCACGACCCATGCAGGGGAAGCGGCGTCCTGGCACTACTCGTCAGCGGACTGGGATGGACTTCGTGACTATTTTGCGTCCATCCCGTGGGTTGAGCGCTGCTTTGAAGGTAAGAACCCATCGGATTGTGCTACTGCTGTCGCCGGTGAGATCGGTCTGGGTATGGAATACTATATCTCATACACCGATGTCACCGGTGACCGCGGGGTGCGCCCTTGGTTCGGGCGCGAGTGCGCGGAAGCTGTTGAACAAAAACAGTCTGCGTACCGCGCTTGGGTAAGGGCGCGCGCCACGCGCCATCCCAATCTGGGCCACTTCAAGGCGGCGTACAACAGAGCCACAAAGGTCTGTAGAAGGGCCTATGTCAGGGCGGATGCCCTGCGCATAGCGCGGCTTGGTCAAGAGCTAGTGATGCATCCCACGGGAAGCCGTGGCTACTGGCGACTGGCTAAAGCCGTGCAAGCCAACTTCTGTCAGCCTTCGCTGCCTCCGCTGCGTAACCCTGATGGATCCCTGGCCCATGAGCCGCAAGAGAAGGCAAATCTGCTGGCTAATCTCTTTGCGGCCAACTCCCGAATCGATGATTGTGGTACGCAGCCACCAACACTACCCGACAGTGACCACGCGATGCCTGGTATCCATATCAGGCAACGCGATGTCCGTGCAGTGCTGCAATCACTCGATGTCCGGAAAGCCAGTGGTCCGGATGGTATTCCAGCGGTAGTTTTGAAAAAATGTGCAGCGGAGTTGTCTCCAATGCTTACGCGCCTGTACCGGCTATCCTACAGTTCGGGTACAGTGCCTTTGCCTTGGAAAGGGGCGAATGTTCAGCCGATTTCCAAGAAGGGGGATCGCTCGGAGCCAGCCAACTATCGACCCATAGCCGTCACCTCAGTGCTGTGCAAAGTGTTCGATCACATAATTAACAAACAGCTTATGCGGCACCTAGAGGATCACTCCTTAATTAATGACCGGCAATATGGCTTCAGACCGAAACGGTCAACGGGTGATCTTCTAGCATACGTTACCTATCTTTGGGGTGAGGCTATGGACAAGCACGGCGAGTCACTGGCAATTAGTCTTGACATCGCCAAAGCTTTCGATAGAGTCTGGCACAAATCGCTTCTTTCTAAGCTACCTGCCTTTGGTCTGCCTTCTAGGCTGTGCAACTGGGTTGCTAGCTTCCTGCAGGGGCGCCGTATTCGCGTCCTTTGTGACGGACGAGCTTCGGAGTTTCTGCAGGTTAATACTGGCGTGCCCCAGGGGTCCGTCTTATCACCCACTCTCTTTCTTCTGCATATCAACGACATGCTGTCTACCGGCAATGTTCATTGTTATGCAGACGATAGCACTTTACATGGGAGTTATCATGGACATCCAGCGGCCAAGCAGTCAGATATCGCAGAGAAAAGGCAGCTTCTTGTCACTGATCTTGACGGGGTCCTGAATCACATTTCTCAATGGGGCTCTGAGAACCTGGTTGAGTTCAATGCCAAGAAGACGCAGGCATGTGCGTTTACAGCAAAAGTATCTTCTTTCCTTCCCCTCCCCACTCTTCAGAGCACGCCACTGCCGCTGCAGGACAATCTCAATATCCTAGGTATGGATGTTCGCTGCAACCTGAATAACAAAAACTACATCGAGAGCATCATCAAAACAGCCTCACGAAAACTCGGAGTCCTGAACAGAGTGAGACGATTTTTCACGCCGGAGCAGCGGTGTCTTCTATACAAGACACAAATTCGCTCCTGTGTGGAGTACTGCTCGCATCTCTGGGATGGTTCAGCAAAGTACTTACTAGATGCTCTCGACAGGTTGCAGCGACGTGCGGTCCGCATCATTGGGAATCCCGAGATCACGAACACCCTAGAACCTTTACAGCTGCGTAGAGATGTTGCGTCCATGGCTGTATTTTACCGTCTGTACCATGGGGAGTGTTCTGATGAGCTCTTCCAATTAGTCCCACCCTCCCCTTTCCTACACAGGACAACGCGTGCAGGTCTTAAATGTCATCCGCACACGGTGCAAAACATCCGATCAAGAACCAAGCGGTTCGGAGACTCTTTCCTCTGTCGCACCATTAAGGCCTGGAATTCATTACCAGCTCACGTGTTTCCTTCTTCCTACAGTCCCGGGTCCTTTAAGCGGGGCGTGAAAAAGCATATGATAAGGCCGTCAAGCTGAGTGTCACCATTGTCACACGGTATGTGTAAGTAATGGTGACCCTCTTTTCTCGGATTTTGCCTTCAGCTTACCATCAGGCAAGGCGAAGTCCAATTGACGTGTCCTTATTAAAAAAAAAAAAAAAAACTTCAAAGCATTTAGTATGCTAAATATTCAAATCGATTAAGACAGGAAGAAAAAATCAGCTCAGGCACAGTAAGATATTTAGAAAGATTTGGAAAAGATTTCAGGCAAGGTTCGATACCTTAGTGGTCAGAGTATTCCCCCTGTAAAAGAAAAATCGTGGGTTCGAATCCCACCTGAACTGATTCAAATTTTATCCTAATTAGCTATATACACAAAAAAATAAATATTATTTATTAGTTGTACTAGTTGGGTGGTTAAAATTCCCCTGAATAGTTGAATGTAGTAAAGGTTTTCAAAAAATAAGTTTTGACCTATTTTTGTAAATAATGTATAAAAATATTAACTTGCTGCAATCCTCTATAAAACGTTGCCTGTGCAAAATTTGATATTCGCATGTTCACCCAATTTCTGTGAAAAGTTGTTACATGGTTTTTTAGTTTGTAGATTGTTAAAAAATCTCTCATGCAGATTAACTGAAAGTGAAGCAACGAACTATGCAGTTTCCAAGTTCTGAAACGTAAGCTTTTTCAAATAAGAGCCAAAATTATATCGTTGGTCTAACGGATCATCACGCAACTTTAATATTTTCTATGAAGGCTAAATTATAATATTGGCCTCATATACCAATGTGTGAGTTTCTAAGGGTTAATATATACCCCTGTGATGTGATCTTAAAACTTGTAGACAATTTGTTATTTGTCTAATGAGGTCGCGAAATTAATTAATTAATTTATTTCATTTGTTTATTTCTGAACAATGTTTACATTATGTTATAATGTTTAAGTGTAGACAATCATTATTTCAAGTTTTATACATTCATGCTCAAATAAATTGTCGTGCTAATGGTAATTACAGAAGTCCAATTCGATAGAGTAGACTTGAAAATAAAAAAAAAATATACCAAAATACAGTCAATGAGTAGGTACAATACAAACCACAAAAATGTTAAAAAAGTAATTAAACATGAATCAGAACTAAAATTTAATCAAATTAAATAATACACATAATACAATCAATTAGAATATAATAAATAAATAATAAATCAATTTAAGTCAATCAAATAAATATTCCTAAACTAACTGTAAACTCATTTAGTGACCACGAAAATAAGTAATAGCGGTACGCGATCACATTGAGCGCAGCGCGAAATGTATTGTGAATGTATTGTGCGTTTATAATAACCTGAAAATTGTTGCTATTTTGAAGCATTTAGGCCATTTTATTGCTGAACATATAACATAATTAATTATACATCTAAAGTTTTATAATGATGTAAAAAAAATATATGTTCTACCAAATTAGGCATACAATATTAGGACAATTTAAATATTAAAGTTATAAAAAGATCATAACTATAGTGTTACATAATTAATATAATAACTATAGAATAAAAATATAATGGTAATTCAACGTCAAATAAAATTATTAAATACCTTACATAATAAACAAACTCAATAAAATTATAAATCACAATGTCCATATTCAAAGTTGCCATTACACTTTTTCAAATTAAAAACTTTATGATGAATGAAAATTGTAAAACGTAATATGTAATGCCATTTGTTCAAATTTGCCGGTATTAATAATGATAAAAATGATCACAATGGCAAATATCTTTCTTGAAAATTGTATTACGACGATACAATTTTTTACATTTATTTCACTTTGACAGATTGAGGCTGAATTTTGACCATCTACAACAGAAACCATGTTCAACAGAAAGGCAATCAAAGCTTATGATAAAATCTTAATCCAAGGGCTGACCGCTAAGGGTCCTGTAAATCTTAATCACGTTAAAGTTATGGGCGGTTTGCGTCTCCTAATTAATTCTAAACACGTGTACGTGGCCAGAATGGGCGGTTTAATTGAATGTTTCATGGCTAACTGTTTTGATGGTGTCGCTTATATTCTCTATTCGTCTCTTCTTCTAGACAAAAGATATTATAGACTATGAAAAAATGTTTAGTTTCAAGAAATTCTCGTAAAAGATTCAAAAATATATATGTGATTGATCTATATAATTCACAGACATTTTTGAGTCTCAGGGGGGCAAAGTTGTTCGCGTCCGTAGGAGCTACCTAACCACTTCCCTACACGTGTCCCCTGGGTGGTGCTAAAGAACAACATACGCCGAGTCGTAGGCGGCGGTCAACTAACCTACTAGGCAGGCCTAACGGCCTGCTCCTGTAGAGGTAGGAAATGACCTCTCCAAACCGTAAACTCGCGGTCATGTGTTGTGAGAACGGTGGTCTTGGCTTAATCGCCTGGGCCATGAGGAAGACAACCTCCATAATAAATTACCCCAATCCTAAGGTGGGAACCGCGCCGACAGGATGAATGGCTGAGGGAACGCAGTCTCTAGCGCCAACCTCGGTGAACTGGCCACATCGTTGTATAGTGCCTTCTCACAGGAATGGGCGTTACCCTGTGAGTGACCAATAATTCGACCCTACTCGTGGGAACAATAATGAAGTCTAATAATCCCCCAAAAAACCCTCAACCACAACACAAACTGATAACTCAGCAAGTACTCCACCCAAGCTTATTTAACAGACAACGATCGTCATCTCTCTCCGACATAGGAAGGTCAACACAAGGCAATGAAACGGATAATGCAGAGGAACCAAATGAAAAAAGTAACCAGCCGGAAGTAAGTTCAATGGAAGACACCCCCCAATATCCTGCTCCTCCACCATGGCAAAGGGTACCATCACCCAACGACAGAAGCAGAAAGAAAAGAAAACTCTGCAGCTCTCCGCCGGAGGCTCAGAGTACCGCCACGAAAAATCGGTTCAGCACCTTACCTCTAGACCCAGCTGACGAATCATCCGTCACCGTCCAACCCAAACCTAGCAAACCTCCGCCTATCGTTCTTAATGGTATAGAGGATGTTACCGAGCTATCGAAGCTTCTTCAAACCGTCAGCAGCAAAGAAGAGTTCAAATTCAAGCTAATTAACAAACACCTACTCCATATTCTTGTCAACACTGCTGAGGAGTACAAGAAAATCATAACGGTCATAAGAGATAATGGTCTCATAGGACATACATTTACCCCTAAAGACTCCAAATGCTATCGTATTGTCATAAAGGACCTCCATCACAGCACTCCCCATGAAGCAATATCAGAAGCCATTGAGGTAAACAACAATAAAATTAAAGGTGAAATCATCAATGCACGATACGGACCCGACAAGAAACCTACATCGACGTTCTTTGTAAACCTTGAGCCCAGTGCTAACAACCCTGCAGTCAAAAACATCGTTCACATATTCAACCAAAAAGTTAAGATAGAGGATCCTCGTAAGTCAAAAAGTATCGTCCAATGCCAACGTTGCCAGCGCTATGGGCATTCAAAAAATAATTGCATGAGACCATTCAGGTGCGTCAAATGCGGGGAAGGTCACAAAACCTCCGAGTGCAAAAAGATAGATAGATCTTCACCTGCTAAATGCGCTCTCTGCTCTTGCGACCACCCGGCTAACTACAAAGGGTGTGAAATATATAAAGAAATCCTTGCCCGACGAAATAAAAATTCTACCCCAAGGGAAACTCGACCCGCCCCAGCAACCTTAACTCTGCCTACTATCCCAATATGCTCTACCTCAACAATAACCGAAGGAACCGAAAAACCCACACACCAACGCACATACGCTGAAGTTACCGATGGCAAGAATACCCAAGCAAATAAACAATCCTACAACAAGCTGGAAGATATCCTACTCAAACAAAGCGAGAAAATGGATCTCCTAATACAACAAATAGGCTCCTTAGTGAGTCTTATCACCACTCTCCACAATCACAGAACTGATTGGAGATGCTTTCGGGAGTTCCTGGACTCAAACATAAACCTCAATGTCCCACTTAAAACCAAGGAGGAAGTGGATGACGCGTGTTTACACATCACAAACCTGATCCAAGTGGCGGCTTGGTCTAGTACTCCTGAACTGAAGAATCCATCGCATGGGGTACCGATCCCTCTTGTTGTCAAGAAGAAAATCGCTGAAAAACGTCGCCTTCGCAGAATTTGGCAGACGTCCCACAGGCGCGCGGATAAAACCAGATTAAACCGAGCAATCAAAGAACTCAAAGATCTTCTGGCTGATGCTGCGAACGAATCCCTCAAACAGAGATTGGTTAAAATGTCTCCAAATGCTAATGGAACCCACAATCTCTGGAAGGCAACTAAGTACCTCCCACAGCCGCAACAGTGCTCTCCGCCTATTAGATCCGGAAACAAATGGGCACGAACTGACCAAGAAAAATCCCAGGTCTTTGCTACATACCTAGCTGGAGTCTTTAAACCCAACAATACGGATGTTCCTGAAGATCCGGAAATAGATCAAGTCCTAAGGCAAGATCTACAACTATGCCTGCCGTTAAGGTCTACCTCACCAAGGGAGATAGCAAGCGAAATAGCCAAAATGGACCCTAACAAAGCACCTGGATTTGATTTGATCACCCCCCGGATACTGAAAGAGCTCCCTAGGAGGTGCGTCGTCTTTTTGACCATTCTTATAAACGCCACACTGAGAACCTCACATGTTCCTGCACTCTGGAAAACATCTCAAATCGTTATGATCCAAAAGCCTTGCAAGCCTCCTAACGAAGTCTCTTCTTATCGGCCTATTAGTTTGACGCCAGTGTTGTCAAAATTATGGGAAAGGATCATCCTCTTACGATTATCCCCCTGCCTAGATATGGACCACGTGATACCTGATCACCAGTTTGGCTTCCGGAAGCACCACTCAACCATAGAACAAGTCCACAGAGTCTATTACACAATTAGGCAGTGTCTGGAAAAGAAAGAATACTGTTCGGCTGCATTTCTCGATATACAACAGGCCTTTGACCGGGTTTGGCATAAAGGGCTACTCTGCAAAATTAAAAACTTCCTTCCACACTCCTACTACCTGCTGATGGACTCTTACCTGAGTGACAGAAAGTTTCAAGTCAAGCTTCGTGACGCAAGATCTTCCCTCTTCGACTGCAGAGCAGGAGTGCCCCAGGGCTCAGTACTTGGTCCGGTGCTTTACAACATATTCACTAGTGACTTTCCCCAGTCGCCCGAAACAACTGTAGCAACATTTGCCGACGATGCAGCCTTCCTCAGTTGTAACAGTGATCCAATTGAGGCGAGTAGACTGTTGCAATCTCAGCTAAATGCCACCAGTGCTTGGCTTACCAAATGGCGCATAAAAGCAAGCGCCCCAAAGTCTCACCACATCACATTTACCCTAAGACGTGAATCCTGCCCCCCGGTCATCCTAGGCCTCGACACACTGCCCCAATCAACCTGCGTTAAATACCTAGGATTTCACCTGGATCGAAGGATGACATGGAAAGATCATATAAAAACGAAGCGCAATGAAATTAGCCTGAGATTTAAAAACCTACTCTGGCTCCTCGGTAGACAGTCTGCCTTATCCCTATCTAACAAGCTAAGGGTATATTGCTCCATAATAAAACCAATCTGGACACATGGTGTCCAACTGTGGTCGACAGCCAGCAAATCTAACATCATGTGCCTGCAGAGAGCTCAAAACAATATTCTAAGGGTACTTTCCTCTGCACCCTGGTATGCTCGCAATTCGGAAATCCACGAATACCTGGGAATCTCAACCATCCTGGATGAAGTCAAACAATACTCAGCCAACTACAGGGACCGCTTGACAACTCACCCAAACCCGTTATCCAGTATGCTTTTGCAGCCAAACCCGATTGGAAGACTCAAAAGATCCGACGTGTTGACTTAATAAGGGGAGACGGAGCAGTGGCTCTGAATCACCAAACGCAAAGCACTCACAACTTACCTGATTATAGTCTAGATGACTGATCGCAGGTCCATGCGAAGAAAAAAAAAAAAAAAAAAAATAAATTTTTGAGTCTCTTCAAGAGTCACCTAATTAAGTTTCCATAGGTAAGCATTATTATAATAATTGTAGAGTAGTCGTTTCTAGACTAATTGTAGACCGCGAGAAGGTAAACGAAAGGTAGGACGCCCCCTAGCCAGTTGGACGGACGACCTGAAAAAGGTGGCTGGGACAGACGCGGAAGGCGGAGGATCGGAGAAAATGGCGCACATTGGGAGAGGTATATGTCCAGCAGTGGACTGCAGTGGGCTGATTGAATTGAATTGAATTGAATAGTCGTTTCTATAGATTGGAGATATTTAAAAAAACTTGGGTTTTGTGATATCAAGGATTTTGAATACAACACTTTTTTTAAATGCCTGTCTGTGGACGCAGTCTCAGTAGATCACGTCCACAGACAGGCATTTAAAAAAAGTTTTGGTCAAACTTAAAATGTTACGTTTCTTTTTTTTTCAGAGGCGCAACATGCGTGCTGCCTACCGACAAAACAGTACAGGACTTTGATCTTCCCACTGACAGCACAAAAGTTCTCCAATGAGCTCTCGCTACCCTACTAATAGCCGGGAACCTTTATGCGCAAAATACCTGCTGCGGTTTTCCCAAGCGCCTACAATATGGGGTTCTTCAAGAGGGGCATCAGAAGGTTTCTTCATAGTCGGCAGCACGAGTGTGACACCCCTGGTGTTGCATACGTCCATAGGCCACGGTAACCGCTTCCCATCAGGTGGGCCGTGTGCTTGTCTGCCAACTTAGTGGTATAAAAAAAAAATACCAGATTCTCAATATACCAGATTCTCAATATACCAGATTCTAAATATAGCATATTTCGCACATTCGAAAACAAAATTGTTATTATTTTATTCACTTACTAGCAGCCCCGCGCGGTTATACCAGCGGTAAACATAATTATAACAATAAAGAAAAATAATAAATAAATATAATTGTTTTTAATTTTACAAATCAATAGTAGTTTCAGAGCGTATTCGATTCAAACAAACAAACACACAATCAAATCTTTCCTCTTTATAATATTAGTAGGAATAGACAAAAGTTATAGGTACCAATAAAGGTTATTATTACTTTTCCTGCAAATAGATTGCATGCGCTTTTTGCAATAAAATACTGTCTGGTTTTCCTTTAGGATTGTCTTTATATATTATTGACACTGTCATTGCTGTATAAAAGCGAGTGTAATAATTTTATAAAAATAAAATCTAATGATTTTATTTAAATTTTGTTTTTGCTATTAGGTACAATTAAATAAAATACATTCAATTTTGTTCCTTCTCTTTTCTTGCCCGTAGTACAGGTTATGCATTTAAGTGTACTTCTGGTATATTGAGAATCTGGTATATTGAGAATCTGGTATTTTGAGAATCTGCTATTTTGCGAATCTGGTATTTTGCGCATAAAGGGCCGGGAATACATCATTAGGTTATAATGGCTGCGGCATTCTGTAGATCGCAATTGACTAAGTAGAACTAAAAATAAGCCTAAAAAAAAGCAAAAGAAGGCGGATATCCCCTGGCATATAAGTTAATTTTAATATAATATTATGGTGTTAATACGTATCAACCCATCTGGCCAGCTTTTTTTTTTTTTTTATATAGGACACGTCAATTGGACTTCGCCTTGCCTGATGGTAAGCTGAAGGCAAAGTCCCAGAAAAGAGGGTCACCATTACTTACACATACCGTGTGACAATGGTGACACTCAGCTTGACGGCCTCATCATATGCTTTTTCACGCCCCGCTTAAAGGACCCGGGACTATAGGAAGAAGGAGGCTTCAGAAGGCCAAAGCCTTTCAACATTGGGAGAGGCCTATGTCCAGCAATGGACTGCGGTAGGCTTATTGATTGATTGACGAATATATATTTATATAAATATTGACAGACTCCGTGTCGTGGCAGTAGTGAACGTGGCTGCTACGCAGGAGACGCGGGTTCGATGCCCGCTCCGATTCAGTGCCACGGAGGGCACGTTAAGCCGTCCCACGTCGGTCCCTGTTGTCATGCGAACATCAATGGCTGTCGTTATGGGTAGTTGGAGCCCTAAAAGGTCCAACAACTGGTCCAACTGCATTGCTTCAATATCGACTTTGGGTTGTGGAGGTCAGATGACAGTCGCTTCATAGAAAATAATGAAGTTCTGCCGAATCCGCAGTTAGACTAGTAAACCGGACCCCAGAACCCGAGGTGAAACCTTCGGGACTGGGATTAACGTTAGAATGAAGAAGAGAATACGTATATATCTATTAATATTTACGAAGTTATGTGTGCAGTTATCGCAGGTTTATAAGTGCCCGGTTAATGGCAATAGGCCCGCCACCTATTACATTGGGACCTAAATATAAACTGGCGAAATGTGGGTACTAGCACCTCTGCCTACCCCTTCGGGGATATAGGCGTGAGTTTATATTGTGTTATGTTTATGTATATATGTGTATGTATACATATAGGTACTGTAGGTAATATATATTATTTCCGTTTTTCAGGCAAACATACTAAATAATATAATTTATTTTATTATATAAGCCACGTAGTTCTCGGCAGAGTAAAATTTGGACCACCCCATCTCTTCCCATGCGGTGTTGTACAAGGTGACTAAGGGATAGGCCTGTTTAACATCAGACAGATATACACAGTCCAGACTCAGCCTCAGATGCATGGCTTGAGTCAACAATAGTACCCAGAAGACGGCAATAGGCTCACCCTCTATTACGTGGGACCGAATTCAATGATTGGTGAAATGTGGGTGTTTATTCACCTCTGCCTAACCCTCTGAGGATAGAGACGTGAAGAAATGTATGCATGTATCATATTCCTTTTTCATTTAGAAGTAAGGCTGTTCCCACGAACACTCTTCAGAGAAAATCAAACAATACCTATTTGCTGTCATTTATAGTTGGTATTGTGATGAATCTGTTTGTTCAGCATTTCCCCAGGACTGACTAATATTGACCTAGGTGCATTGTATTACTGATCAAATAACTACAGCGAAACTGTAGGTAATTGTTTGTTTGTTTATTGGAACATCACAAGATATCTATAGTTGTGGCACACTATGATGTCCGTTATGACACGACTGGTTTTGCTCGTTTTCTCTTTTTTGGTGTGTGAAGTTAATTTGTCATTTGTAATCTGTGCCAGTCGCGTCATATTTTCCTTAGTTATTCGTCTAACAGTTCGTTGTCCAATATTAAGCGCATCAAAAAAAAGAAAACGAGCAAAATAAGTCGTATCAAAATTTAGTGATTTGAATTGAGAGAAAAATTTGTTACGTTTTTAATACGTGTGATCTTATTGCCGTCTTCCGGGCACTATTGTTTACTGAAGCCATGCATCCGAGGTTGAGTTTGGGCTGTATATATCTGTCTGATGTTAAAAAAGTAAAGAAATAATAGGGGTGAAATAATAATGAAACAACTGTTAAGAAAAACGCTTAAAATTTATTCAATTTCACGAAGACTAGCCAGCTTTAGCTGTAGTAGTCATTAACATGCTTATATGTGTACGTAATCTCATGTAACAATAATAGTACACACGTAATCTTATGTAACAATTGTAACACACACACGTAATAGTCATAGTGTAGTCCGGACTATGTCTCATAGTCCTCACGCTCTAGAATAACACATGCCTTAAACACTCCTTCGACGCGGATTACATTACAGTGTATGCATTGCGATGCAGAATTTCTGCATTACAGACGGAAATTCATAATTGTATCAACCCGCAAATGCATGCGCACGCACTGGGGTCCTAGACAAAGTGACATTCTGTTGTGTTATGTTATAACCAATAAAAAATAATAGTTTGTTTTATGGCAAATAAACAATTTATTTATTGGCTATCTATCTATGGACTAATGGGCCACTGTCTACTCGAGCCATTAAATAGTGGCGACCGTAACCCCCGGATCGTTTTACAGCGAATGCCGTTTGTCTCGGCCCCATGAACGCAATTCTTCCAACATGGATTGAGTAAATTAATCCGCTTGCGGAAAATCCGCATCTCACTGTTTAGGTCTTAAAACTATGTGCACGTTTTAGAACAAAAGCTAACCGCCTTCGTCAAATAGAAAGTCTTTGTACTTACAAATTTAACAATATATAAATCATTATTTTATGTACAATGTACACAATATTTACATTAAATTCTCTACTGAAATAACAAATAAAACTAACACTAACAAATCAAAGCGAAATGAAAATTTCACAATTTATTGCGAAATATTTTAGTATTATTTAATATTAAATACACTTTTTAGTGTCGTGACAACTAAATAATATATATTTTTTTATTTTTATTCTTTAAATATTATTATTCTTTAACGATATATATTGTGTAATCTTATTTTTATTTAAATAAATGTTTTATTAAGGTATAATATTCTTTTTATCTTATACTGTGATCTCATATGAACGCAAATAAACGTAAACTTGTTATGTAGTTAGTATAAATTTTATCCCGTCATTACAATTGCAATTCATTGTTTTTTTTCATTTGTAATAAATGGTCAGATATATTGTTTTCTTTTAATAAATGGTCAGATGTCTTTAACATACGTTGGTCATTTAAGAATAATTACAAAAAATATCAATTACAAAAAATAAATTACAAAAGTTGGATTTAATTCTTGTATTCCTTCGTTCCACGCGATATACACAGGTATATAATAGACTGAAAATTAAAAACTTTCACGTTCCAAATGTTTTATTTTAAATAACGTACATGAAAAACTAGAATTTGAAATCGGAATTCTAAAAAAGCAAAATAACACAGTAAAAATCGAACGTTTTTATTTGAACGACTCGTGCCAGAAAATAATGAAAATTAAATATTGTTCTAGTGCTAACATTTCAAATTTAGAACATTTTTTAAATAAATACCTAATAGAATTGAATTTGCTAAATAATATCATGAATATCAATATTATTTTCTTAAAAAATAAGTGCTATATTTGTAGGCCTAATATTATCAATAACAATTTACATAATGGTGTTTGGAAAGAATATTCTTAAGTAATACAATTTGCGCCAAAATTAAAACACTTACATGATAAAATTTGTTTGGCAACTTTGTAATCAGAAAAACATCGATATTAAAAAAAAGGTATTCTATTTTCAAATGGTAAAAGTTAATAAGTTTCTTCACATCTTTTGTATAAGAATTTTTAGTCATACTCTATTTCTGCACGTGACACGTCGATAGAAATCATTAAAATATGGCCAATCAATCAGTATTCTAATGGACGTTCGGCCAATTTAGGTCACAGTCCCCGGAAATCAGCGGACTTAAATTCAAATACGCCAAAAAATTAATGATGATTGCCAAATTTTTCGCGGTTATTGCATATTGATCGAGAATAAGGTACCCAACATTAGGGGACGTTGATTGAGAATAAGGTATGGATACATTAGAGGTAGTTTGAAAGTTGTACAGTCAACAAAGGAGATATGGTTGCAGCTTGCTTACAAGTTAATATGAATTTTCCTCTTATTTTAACCCCCAACGCAACAAAGTCACCTAAAATTTGATAGCAGACGGTACCTATTTGCCAATAATAAACCGAAATTAATTAATGGGTACCGACTGCTATCAAACTTCTTTCGATCTTTTAGACAGCAGTCCGCCCCTTTAATTTTGATACCCTACTCGATAAAATGAAATGAAAATTTGACAGCAAGTATTTTGGCACCGTGTTTTCGGTGAATTTCCCACCTCGCTGTTAGATCTGTAGAGGGTAAAAAAACTACAAACATACGTAATTCATTACCCTCGCTGGCGCAGTCGGGTAAAAAGTGCGACCGGATCTCCTTTATCGAATGTACTAGTGAATCAAAACTTGAGAAGCCGGCGAATTTCATGATTAATATGGATATTATAGACTAGCTGGTTTTCGCGGTTCTGTCCACATGGTAGTCGGTTATCTTGAATTTTGGTCATATGTTTTACTTGACCAATTGTGTTCAAACATACAGCATATTTAAGTGCGCAAAGTAAACGTGACCTTTCTAAAAAATCGCATCAAATAAGAAAAAAGTATAATATGGTAGAATTAAAAAAATAGTTTTTTAACATAACTTAAGTATTTTGTTAGTTAGTTGTATCGTTATAGTTTTAATTATATTGTATATTCTGTTTCAAAAGGCAGATGATGATGGATGTCAAAAAATAATATTATTTATATTACTATTACACTCGTAAGTACAGTAATTTTTTATTTCAGAATACGTCATATTTTGAATTATTTTGACAGATATAAATCACAAGTCTGGGCAATATATATTTTTCATAATTCATATTTTTATCTCGTTCTTCAAACTTGTCTTACTGTCAACAGTTCTGTAAATTGCACATTTTATCCGATAAGCTATTTCAACAATTTAACAAACGCTCTGCAGTTGGAATCTCAACATTTTCTCACAAAAATATTTCTTAAGTCGATGTCAAAAGGTATAATTTCACTTGTAAACTCAAAAGGTCTGAAGGTTCGGACATAAATCTCGTTTGAAATCGTCCGAGTGTACGAAGCCTAGTCTTTTTGTCAAATTAGACGTGAATTATTTTATTTTCAGGCTACTTTCTGTTTTGAAGAAAGACTTTATTTAGTATCTAATGGGCAATTCAACACGTCCAGACAGAAAGACGAAGATATCATTTTATATTTGAAGTCGCTTTTAGGTATATTTTTGTTATAATATTTTCTGAATAAATAACTGTGAACTTATTGTGAAGACTTAGATGTTTTCTTATTATTGTAACGAGGTAAGATTTGTAACACTTTAGGAGATAATTATTAAATTTAAAAAACCGATTTTGAAAATTCTTTTACCAACAGAAAGTAACATTATTGTTTGTAGTGTTATTTGCATGGGCTGAGAGTGTCATATTATCACACTATCGGAGAGGTTCAGCAATGGGAACGGGATCAGAAGTCCACGCGGAAGGAGACGCTGCCCGCGTCAGCTAATATTAGATAAGTACGTAACAATATGTATATTTCGTAGAAGCAGTACCTGCTAAATTTGGAGACTACCTATTTCAAATTAAATATTGAAAATGCAATTTACTAAATTTAATTGTTTAAGCGCCAAAATTTTCTTTAATCTGAATTTAATCCGTAAGTAAATTTATTACAATTTAATTAAGAAAAACTTACATTCTGTATTGCTCAGTCAGGAACTAATTACGACCAAGTTTCGAAAACACGGCAAGAGCGAAACTTAAAGCGAATTAGCCTTGATTAAAACGCATTCGCAAACCTAAATTAAATTTAAAAGTTGAGACGTTCTGATTGGCTAATAATAATTTTGCTCGCTGCTCAATCCAATACTTGCGAGACAAGGTGCCTTTTAGAAGTCCTGCTATTCGATTAATTTAAATTTTAAAGTTGCAGAAATCGAATTGTAAGAATTTAAACATTCCTTTTGCCTGATGGACTGTTAAATAAATTTCTGCGAGAGTTAATTCCGTGAGTTCAAAGTTGTTGATTCGATTAAATGATAAATAAGTTGGGAAATTACGTGATTCAGCGAGGGTAGCTGAATATGAAGTGTAAAGCATAATAGGAATTTTATTAGGTTTGGAAAGAAATTATGATTTCGTGACCGGCACCTAATTTCGATAGCTGTTGGTCGAAATTGAAAAATTTATCCTTATATTTTTACAAAACTTTTCAAAGTGTTTAGTATGTCCCTTCACCCGCGTGATTCCTGATCCCGTAGTAATAAGTTATAAATTTTTTTCACAGCATAAATTTTTATACGTATTTAATTATTTTTTTAGCGCCAATTGAATATTTTGGACGAAAACATGGAAGATGAAATATATCTTTAATTTAAGACTTCATTAATTAATTACCATTAAAACTCGTCCAGCCGTTAGTTCTGGGTAAAATACCTTTCTAACTTTCCAATTTATCAATTACAAACAAATATCTGCGGTATAAGATATATCGTGAAAGATTTTTGAAATCTATGTGCCTCACAGCAAAGTCCTAGTGATTGAATTATTTCTCGAAGTTAGAAACGACATATTTCCTGTCCCATTGAGATTAAAGAGGAAATTATCCGTGAACCTTGAACGATAGCCTCCACTTGGGATTCTCTTCCGTGTACTCGTTATAATACACTTATCTGAACTAATTTATTATATAAGTAAGGTTAAATTCACTTCATGTGTTGCTAAGCTTATTTTGGATGATTTATCGACTTGTATGTCTTTCTGTGCTTTTGTAATAAATAGAATCAGGTCAAAAAGTGATTGAGGTAATATATTTATTACGTCAATCACTATTTTTATTAACAGCATAAGTTCTAGATGCTCATTCGGACACAAATAGATAGTACCTATCATTTTTCCGCGAATATTTGATATTGAAACATAACTGTTTTAATAGATTCTATCGTGATTTGTTACATTTATTCCAACGTTTCAATTGATTTTCGGTTGAGTTTCTGATTTGAAATAAAATTTCATGTATGTATTCAATTAATTAAAAAGAAAACTTGTAATGATGTAATTAGTAATAATGTATTAAATTATGTGATAATAGCTACCTCAGTGTCGCCATACTATTAATAAAATATTTATTTAGGTGGAAATAAAATAAGATATTAATAACTATATTATAAATAACTAAATAAATATGGATTGGTTTGGTATTCTTTCCTCAAAATAATGTGAAAAGCTTAAAAATGTGTGCGTTGGTTGTGAGACAAATCTAAGGCCCGTTATTATAGAATGATACTCAATTCCGAATCTCGATTTATTTAAAGAAAGATTGTATTCAAGAGGAGGTAGGACACGACGGTATTTTCGTTGGAAGTGCCGCCCTACAGAATACCGCGGCCATAATAATCTCGTGTTGTGTTCCCGGCGGTGAGTAGGGTAGCCAGAGCTCACTGTAGAGATTTTGTGCTATCAGTGAAAAGACCAAAAGCTTGTTCTGCTTACAGGGTTGGCAGCGCGATTGTGACTCCCTTGGTGTTTCACACTTCCATAAGACATGGTAACCACTTTGCATCAGGTGGGCCGTGTGCTTGCCTGCCAACCAAGTGGTATAAAAAATATCAAATCGGTCAATCTATCTAAACAACCTGCCTTCAGATAAGTTGAGATTCTGGACTGAGTGTCATTCCAGAATACGAGGCTAAAAGTTTTAAGTTGGATTTCACCAGTGAAAATACGATTAACTAAACTGTTTTTTTAACTTTTATTTGTTTTAAAACGGAAACTAAACTCAATTACAACTCGCTGAGCGAAATTTGCTTTTCGTTTCGCCAAAAATAAAAATAAATATTAAAACTATTTTATTAATAATTATAATGAACAGCTTAATAAATTTAACATAATAATTATATTGTCATTACAACAACAATTAAAAATAATTTACTAACAATTTGTCTAATACATAAGTCATTTTTAAAGAAATTACTCACATTATTTATTAATATACAATAATAAATTTATTAATATACACTAATAATTATTTAGATCTTATATATCTGTTCACTGATTCTTAAATATACACTTTAGTCAAATTGGTCTATTTATTCTTTCGACTAATATTTAATACATTTACATTTATTTTACATTTATTCAATTAGGTGCAATCACATATTTTACATTAGTTTAATTATTTTTCCAACAAATCTAATGCCGTCTGTATACGTTGGGCTAACATAAAAATGTGCAACTCCGTATATTGCAGCTATTATCAGAATATTAAACTGCCATCATTTCAGTTAACTCATAGTTGTAATATCTCTCTGAATATTAGCATATGTTGGGCCAACGTGTGCAGTGGGCTTAAGATATGGATGCACCTTAAACAAAATAGTTATATACGAGTAGTACATGATGTGATTCTTGAAAACAATGCTTTCAAACATTGGAAGACTTTTGTTATTAAATATTTATGAATATAACGTGCTTGTTCACTAAAATTTAGATTTAAAATTAAAAGATAAATCGTTCAATAAATTATGTTCATAATTCCACTAAAATCATGTTATTATAAATATTAATTTAAGGGCTACACTTAAAGAAAAATAAACTTATTTTTTTTAACACACATGATATTTTTGAATAGTTGCAGGTAATAGTTCTTTTTTTCATATTATATGATCGTTTCATGTTTTCAAACATTTAAAAAATCACTTTTCATTATTAGAAATAGCACCTATTATGCCCAAAATTATTAAGTCAATTATTTTAAGAGTTAAATTTACATATTTTTTGTGCAGTCCTTAAAGTAACATATCTTTAACTATACAAACCACCTTTTTAAATTTCGTAACAAATTTAATCAAATTTTCAATTTCTATGTCAATATTACTTAAATAAATTATTTCAACACAAATAATATATTTAATCATAAACTATTATGTAAAGTGATCTTTAATTATATTTAAAACTGCTAACAATACAACTTACTGAACTATAATGACAAAATGTTATTGCTTTGAATTTTATTACTGTAGAAATACTGTTAAAGCCTGAAAAGTACTAAAAGTTTGTCACTTAAATTATTCAAATAAACTAGATGTACTAAATTAGAGTCATACCACCCCATGGTTTCACTCCCATAACTCTTGACCCGTTGGGATACCAGGATAAAAAGTGGCTCATGTTATTTCTGAATAAATTAACTTTCTAACGGTGAAAGAAATTAAAAATCGGTCCATTAGTTTCTGAGTTATTTTAATTGCAAACAAATATAATATAGGAGATAGGACACGGTGGTATTTCCGCCCAATTTAGCAGTACGACTGGGGAAGTACCTCAGCCCTATAGAATACCGCGGCCATAATGACTTCATGTTGTGTTCCCAGCGGTGAGTAGGGTAGCCAGAGCTCACTGGAGAATTTGTACTGTCAGTGGGAAGACTAAAGGCTTGTCCTGCTTTGTCTTCTACACTGACGGCACAGAAAGTCTGTGCTTACAGGATCGG
Source organism: Eilema griseolum (assembly GCA_963662185.1). Taxonomy (NCBI): domain Eukaryota; kingdom Metazoa; phylum Arthropoda; class Insecta; order Lepidoptera; family Erebidae; genus Eilema; species Eilema griseolum. Next base: position 3,538,830 of record OY759254.1, read on the forward strand.
CAGCGCGAGTGTGGCTCCTCTGGTGTAACACACGTCCATAGGCCACGGTAACCACTTTCCATCAGGTAGGCCCTGTGCTTGTCTGTCACTTAAGTGGGAAAACATAACTATTTTTTCCTCTTTATATATTAATATTGGTATAAACTAAATTAATAGTGGAATTCAAGCTTGAAATATAGAGTTTACTAAGCTTATATTAAAATAGTATCCAGCTCGCAGGAGATTCATTTAAAAGTATTTATTTGCTTTAATATCGCAGAGTAAATTCAGAATTCGCTAGAACAAATATAGAACTAATTCCCTGAACCACATAAGCATCTCTGAGGATACCGCTGAGTTTAGACACTCGACGTGGAAATATTTGAATAAAGTTATGACATAAAAATGCTTAAATAATGTCTTAATTTGTACTACTTTTACAGATTTTAACTATTAACCTAATTGCAAACCGCGGTAGTCTAGAGGTATAGGCAATGGACTGCTGAGACGAGGTCTCGGGTTCGATCACAAGTTTTACCATGGCACACACTAATGACTTTTCGATACTTTTCAAAGTTATGTGTGTATTTATCGCAGGTTTATATGTGCCTGGTTAATGGCAATAGGCCTATTACATTAGTACCTAAACATAAACTGGCGAAATGTGGATGCTAGCACCTCTGCCTACCCCTTCGGGGATAAAGGCGTGAGTTTATGTTTATGTAAAATCTGACTGAAAAAAAGTAAATTATTGAAAAATAAAAATAAAAAACCTGAGTGCTGTTTAGAATATCGGAACAAGTATGATAGCAGCGGTACCCATTAATTTCCTTTCGGTTTATGAACGGTAAATGGATACCGCCTGCTACCATAAATAATTCATTTTATTTTAATGTGTTTATTTATGATATGACATATATATAATTTAATCTCCTTGTAATTCCCTTCATTTTGATACCCTACCACTCAATTTGCCTACACGCATTTTAGCACTAAAAATCCTCCCCATCGTTAATGTTGACATTTTTTTCAGTACCTTTCATTTGAGACCCCATTTATGTAAAATTGGCCAGCCGTTAGGCCTGTAGTAAAAAATAAATTAATATGTGCGTAACACGTTACCATCTCAGGCGCATATAAAAAAAAAGTTGAGACCATAATCAATTACTTTTGCGCTGTTTTTTGTTGATAAATGTCTGAAAAAAAAAACTGTTACATTTAAATAAAAAAGGCCGTGCCGTACAATGCTTAGAAGTTAGTACGAGTAAATTTGACATTAAGGTATAAAATTTCAACCGTAAAGTATTACTTTATAACAATGTTCCAGCTAAACTAACTTTTAAACTTTCGCGTTCCAAGATATACAATAATCTAAATGTATGTGTGTGTGGAATCTTGTAGGGAGCAATTTAAAAACCTGTCCATACTAACCGTGCCTTGCCTCTATGTTAATGATTTTAAGTGATTTTGCTAAACACATAAGGGATTATGAAACGGAAGATGAAAGAGTAACACGTGAAAGCACTCGAAGGAACCATTTCAAAGCTCTATTGAATCCGAGAATTAACGTCGTGATACATAGTGCGAAACATAAGCAATAAAACTATTTAATAGTCTGCCTAGTGACTTAAAGCTTGATGTCTATAAAACCAATTCCTTTAAGAAAAAGTTAAAGTCCTTGCTTTTGGAAAAGTGTTACTACACACTGGAAGAATTCGTGGACGATGACTAAAATGTTTTTCTGACTAAATGTAAGGTTGTAGTTAATTGTACCTAAAATTTTATTATATTTTATTTCATTATGACGTTATAGTGCATTTTCATTGATTGTATGTATTTATTAGTTAATATTGTCATTTCAATACAGACTATGTTTGTTTAGAAATAAATAAATTGAACTGAATTGAATATACCATGATCGCATTAATTCCCGTAAACATTATTGTATAATATTCCAGCTTTAGTATTTCTACAATAACTCACTATCACATGATATAAACTAATAAGTATTTAAGAATTATTTCTTAGACAGGCAGCGTCAGATCGATTTTAACGAACGAAGTACTCAAAATTAATGCCTTGGTTTCCCCCTTCCTATTGACAGATTGTTCTGAAAGGTATATAACCTTATATATAACCTTTAGTTCGGACAAAAATACAGTTTAAATTAAAATATATATCCCCATACCATCCTTAGACCGTTGGTCGATCGGTGGGACTCCCCGATCCTGGGGCGGTGGATAAAACTACATGCAATAAAGTCTGACACAGTCCCCGGATCGGGGTGGCGCACCCAAACTATTTAATTGTATCTTTACCTACTAACATTAGTTGTAAGTTTAACTAACAAAATGGAAGAATTTCTGAAATAAACATTATATTATTATGTTAGTATATAACCTTTGGTTCGGGCAAAAATACAGTTTAGAATAAAATATATATAACCTGTAGTTCGGACAAAAATACAATTTAAATTAAATTAATTTGATTTGCTTTTTGTAGTCAATATCGTTCTGACTACTGACTGTACAGAACTTAGTTAATCACGTTATGACAACTAAGCTTTTTTACAATTATACTATGTGCGTATCGGTATTATAGGTAACTTTAAACTTTGTATTTCATAATAAATAAATAATATATTGACTAAAATAAACATGATCAGTGGCAAAGGATAAAAATGTTGAAAAACACTTATCTTATATAAAATGTTCGCAGTAATTTTGTGAGGAATTGAACATTTCTACGAAGGTCACGTGGTTTTCAGGAAACTAGAATTTGAACCACCCCATCTCTTCGCAAGCGGTGTCATACAAGGAGACTAAGGGATAGGGTTGTTTAACATCAAACACATACAGCCCAAACTCTGCCTCAGATACATGGCACAAGTCAACAATAGTGCCTGGAAGACGGCATTAGACTGATTAAGTGGGACTGAATAATATGATTGTTGATATGTGAGTGTTAAAGCTCTCCTCTTCCTAACTCTCCGAGGATAAAGACATGATCGTGATCGTATGGATGTATCCATGGATGTACATCTCGCCATTATCTATGGAATCGCCATAGAATAAAAAAAACAAATACCAATATATGTAATATATACCATGGCTTTTCTTTGCAGAATATGCCAGCAGGAGTTGGTTACAGGGACCCCTTGCCAGTGCTCGGTATGAAATTCTCCTTTATTAATTACTAGCTTAACCGTCCCAGCCGCGCAATTCGCTAAGATTATTTCTTTTGTCTAAATATTAAGGTCGAGGACATCTGGAAGGCGGTTATTTTTTTGATCTATGAGTCAGTGAGAGTCAGTGATAAAAGTGCCAGTTTTAAACGGTATTATTTTTATATAGGACACGTCAATTAGACTTCGCCTTGCCTGATGCTGAAGGCAAAGTCTCAGATAAGAGGATCACAATTACTTATATATACCATGAGACAATGGTGACACTCATCTTGACGGCCTCATTTTTCATGCCCCGCTTAAAGTAAATCAATTTCAATAACTGTCTGAATATATCATAATATATGATATTTTGGATTCCAAAAAACACCTAAGGGGTTTTAATAAATGTTTTAACATATACGTAGGGTAAAAAGTTTTCAATATGCGAAGGGGTCAGAAGTAGCTCGAAATGGTTCGTGATATATTACATAATGGTTGCTGTGTCTCCAGTTACTTTTCTTTGAACTTGGCTGAACACATTACCGCATGTCTAGATCCAAGCGACACAACGCCATTGTGATCATGATTATTTTGGTCAATTTGTTTTTACAATACACAAATGTTTTAGTAACAAGTAAATCTAAACTTCTTTCTATTTTGTCGAGATGAAATATTTTATTTACATCTTTATTTATTTATAATTATAATTAAACTATTTACAGTTACATCCTAAACTATTACAGCACAAAAAAAAAAAAACTAACTCCGGTTTCTTGTTATCTATTTATTGTGATAGATAGAGAGAACGCTATACAATATCGAAGTAGGTCGATCTTAGCCGAAGTACCGAAAGAAAAACAGGATACTCTACGCTTATTGGTTGAAGTTGAACAAGCAACCAACGAGCGTTGTTTTGAGTATCGAATTTGAGAAACGTATGCGAAACCGGCGATAAATCTGGTCACTTATATCAGAGATTTTCGGACACAATTATTGATGGTAATTACAAAAACATATTTATTTAACACACATGTAAACAGGCGGACTTAATGCCACAGGCATTCTTAACAGTCAACCTTATATAGGTGGTGCAGAGAATAACAAGGTAGGTTAATAAACAAATAAGCATAAGCGACATCATCTTTTCAAAGCAACCTAAAGGACATGTTTATGTTTATACATTTAAGAGATATTCCTCTGCCATTTGGTCTTTTAGCCTTTTATTCGTTGATATGGTTAATTCATCAACAAATATGTATAGTTCCTGGCAAATATGATAACCCTGAGTCGCGAGAGAAACGAAAATCTTTAATTATTGGATTATCGCAGGTTTATAAGTGCCCGGTTAATGGCAAAAGACTCGCCGAAAAAATGTTCGTTCGATTTTCATCTATCGAAATAGCAACTCGTGATATCCCCAAGACACCCAAAAAATGCGTACTGCGCAAGTAGAGCACATTTTGAGCACCTTTCTTGGGTCAACATATATGTCAGTAACTTTAACTAGGTAAGCTCAATTGTTCATGCGATTCTTGTAATACCCTAAGTTCTTTGTTCGTTATAAGAGCTTTTAAACTTGTTGTATGGTATTGTCAGACCCCGAAACACAAGTATTATTTGACAACGGAATTCGAGTATCACTTATCTCGAATGTTCTCTACAAAGGTGCAGATTCACTGGGAGTTTTCGCGTGTAATGCAATAACTCAAATTGGAGCAGACCCTGGACGCCTCGAATGCAATCGAGACTAACGCAATACTAATGATGGAGGATACGACGCCTTCAAGTAATATGGAGGGACGACGTGAAAATGGAGGTAGTCGTGATAGACTGGATGCAAAAGACGAAGGATCGGGTGCAACTATGTCCAGCAGTAGACTTCAATAGATCAGAGATGCAAATTGGAATATTATAAAAGTCAATTTAGAACCGAATATTATAATTTATAACACAATATTCTTGGCATTAATTAAGCTGGTTAATCGACGATTCACTTATAACATAGACTTTATCCCCAGAGGGTTAGGCAGAGTTGAATTAACACCCACATTTCACCAATCATTTTATTCGGTCCCACGTAATAGGGGGTGCGACTATTGCCGTACTCCGGGTACTACAGTTGACTCGAGTCACACATCTGAGGCTGAGTCTAGGCTGTATATATCTGTCTGATGTTAAACAGCCCCATCCCTTTGTCGCCTTGTACGACACTACATGGGAAGAGATGGAGTGGAACCACACGACCAACTTATAAAATTTTCATAATTTAATGTACAAGTGTACCTAATATGTGTGAAGTATTGAGTTGTTACAACAGATATTGCTTGTAAGTCAGTAGGTTGAGTTGTAAATACTATGTATGTATTTTGTACATAAGCAAATAAATGAATTTAGGACTAATAAATACATAAGTTTTGAGTTGTACATAAATATAATAGTGTTTATAATTTGTTATTTAACCGGCAAGTTTAATTGTCATTTTAAAAACTTTTATAAGCACTCCAGTCTGAAAAAAGTGATTATTGTGTAATAAGATTTGTAATGAACTGCTCTTAGATAGCAGTTGCTTGCTCTGTACATTTGTATCTATTTCTTGTGCAATAAAGATCATTTAAAAGCAATACCAACTATGTATTTTGGGTCACATTATAATTGGGGATACTCTCAGTGAATCCATACCTTTATCATTCCTTACGATATGAAAATATTTTAGAAAATTTCATAGGGTGATTTAAATCTTAGAACTAAACAATTGTTTTTCTTTTGGAACAGTATTAAGGTACATTTTTTGATATCCAAAATTCTCTGATAATATGCGACCAGTGTATAGTTAAAAAATCCTTAAAAACAAACACAACATGAAGTACTAAAAAATGCTATAAAAAATCTTCACAATCGTTATCTATGGGGTTCAATATCGGCTGTCACCACAAAAGTTTTCTTTGGTCTTCGGCACACATCTTCGTCACTCACACCATGAAAACACACACTTCTTTGAGGGTACACTTTAGGTTTGTAATCCACTGAAGACCCTAAATTCCTAGGCAAAGTTTGTGACTTTTTATAGTCAAAATCTCTTTTCAGACAATAATCGTATATCAGTTTTGGCTGTTCATCAAAATATTTGCTGTAATATCCATCACAATTCTCAAAGGAAACACTTTTCGAGAAGTTGTCTAAATTACACACGTGTGGTTGATATGACCCCTCTGGTCTAGCGCGAGGCTCGGGAGGGTACCACGAGTCTGGTGGTATTGGGGCCCAAGGAGGGGGCCCCAAAGGTCATCCTCAGCGAATCGGTTTGGAGACGATGATGACGTCAGGCGCTGAACGGGTCGTCTCCGTGCTTATCGGTCGTCGATCCACTTTCTTTTCTGAAATTAAAGTTTGACTTTAGTTCAATGAAACAGTTGTTACCGTTCAAGATTTGTAACTTTTAATGATTTCTTGATACTTTGAAATTGTAAATTTTAATGGTTCGTTTTATTAAAATTTGAAATTTGTTAGCGATTATGCTAAGTTTGTACAACTTGAGGGCCGGCATTTAATTAGAATGGAAGTGATATATTCAATAATTCCATAATATTAGCATATAGAAAAGGTAATTTTTATTGTATAAATAATTACATTAATTACATTAGTGATATTGATTTTAAAATTTTCTATGATGGATAGGGAGGTCTGCGTTTTTTCTAATCCGTGATCATTAAAAACCTAGCAGCTATCGGTTATCCGGATCCATTTTTAAAATTGGAATTGTTTTTCTTAAATCTTTTTATTTATTGTCCCGGGTCATTTGAGGGAGGCGAAAAAGTAGGTCGGCAAACTGAGGGTCTTATTACGAATACAATTACATTTCACAATTAATTTGTTTGTTCGTACATATGTTTGTAAATGTTATTTTTAAACTATCACAGTGTGAATTCATAAGTATACAAGGAAGAAGTGTGCGCGTATATCTACCTCACTTGGGTTTCGCACGAAATGCCGTGATTGGGACAGTCAAGTCGTGACCACGGGTGCTGCAACGCATCCGAAACGTCGGCACAAATAGTAGGTTCCATGATTTAATTCGCGAAAAGTCCCAAAACCTTGTATAATACAGATGTTTATTATTCAATCTGAAAAGATCTAATATTTGGTACGGAACTCCATCATAGATTTTATTCAATAAGATTTGTACAATACATAGATAATAATACTCAAATGAAATTTAAAACTAAAAACGGTGCGGGAATAGTTTTATAGTCAAGAATAACACATACTTTACTATCTATACCGGGAATAGATTCCTATGGGTAGCGGGAACCTGATCAAAATTTCAAGCGAGCGGAGACGCAAGCCATTAATTAGTGAGCAAATATATTCGAGTTAGTTTAATGAATAATGGCAACATCAAAGAGCCATATTTGGTCAGATCATTAAAACTTTATGATATCAAATTTCCTTGAAAATAATTAAATTTGGACATCATTTGAAACTTTTCGTATTAATTGTCAGAATGTAAAGGTAGTCCGAATTAATTCTAAGCTTCAAAGTTTGTTTGTTTGATTTTAAATATATAATGATGTAGGGTGCGAATACACCGGTTTTCGAAAATTCGTAGCTTGCACCCACTCGTCTTCTGAATTTATTCTTGATGAACGAGTAAGTTAGCACTTTTCGATTAAGATATAGAAAAAAATGAATCCGGTGAATTGTTTCTGATAGTTCAGATGCGTAGAGATATTGCTTCCTTGGCTGTATTTTACCGTCTCTACCACCAAGATCTGGAATTCATTACCAGCACACGTGTTTCCTTCTAACACAGAGAGCATGAAAAAGCATCTGATGAAGCCGCCAAGCTGATTGCCACCGTTGTAACATTACTTAGTGTCTGTAATGGTGACCCTCTTTCCTGAGACTTTGCCTTAGCTTACCATTAGGCGAGATAAAGTCAAGTTGGCGTGTCCTAGATAAAAAAAACCGTCGCAGTAAGATGGATATTATGTATAGAAGAATTTGGATGGTTTCGGGCGAAGGTTCTGTGGCTTACTGATTAGAGCGTTCCCCGGTAAGGGCAAGATCGCGGATCGATTTGAATAGCATACTAATTGCTTTAAAATCAAAAGTCATCAAAAATCAATGTTTAAAAATTACTGCAACATCATTCATTGGTTCCGATAGTTCCTACAAATATCGGTAGATGGCTCCCGCAGACGCCGTAAGACATATATTTATACACAGACAGATAAGAATTTGGACGGTTTCGGGCGAAGGTTCTGTGGCTCAGTGGTCAGAGCCTACCCCTGTAGGGGAAAGATCGCGTTTTCGAATCCCGACTGAACCGTTTCAACTTTTTCTATATCTTAATCTGAAATTGTAATTCTGAATTTGAATAGTTAGCATACTAAATGCACTTTGCTTTGTTAAGCATTACTAGTCAGATCAGTTTTAGGATGGGTGACTGTTCTTAACATCCAGTTTTTTGAACATCTGTGGCATCCATTATGGATAATTGGGACATTTAAGACTATCCCCGAAGAAGTAGACAAAGGTGTATTACCACTCACATTTCACCAACTATGATTTTCGGTCCTACGTAATAGGGGGCGAGCTTATTGCCATCCAGCGGACATTTTGTCATGGGCTGTAAGTTTAGTATTAGATGAGGAACAGCCCTATCAAAATATTTTTTTTACCTAGGACACGCCGACCTGACCTCACCTCGCCTGATGATAAATTAAAGGCAAAGTCTCAGAATAGAGGGTCGCCATTACAGACACCAAGTAATGTTACAATGGTGGCACTCATCTTGGCGGCCCCATCAGATGCTTTTTGACGCCCCGCTTAAAGGAACCGGGACTGTAGGAAGGAGGAAACACGTGTGCTGGTAATGAATTCCAGGTCTTGGTGGTGCGGCAAAGAAAAGAGTCTCCGATCCGCTCGGTTCTTGCTCGTATATTCTGCACAGTGTGAAGGTGACATCTAAGCCCTACACGTGTTGTCCCATGTAGGAAAGGAGAGGGTGGGATTAGTTGGAAGAGCTCATAAGAAGTTTGATGAATAATGATCTTCTTTCTTTCTAATTATGCGTATTATTATTTTTTATTAATTTAAGAACAATAAAACTACGTTTTAACAGACCCGACCTCGATTTCTTTGGCATTGTTCATATTAAGCCCAGACTCAGGCTCACTTGCATGGCTTAAGTCAAGAATAGTGCCCGGAATACGGCAATAGGAGCACCCCCCCTATTACGTGGGACCGAATTCAATGATTGGTGAAATGAGGGTGTTAATTCACCTCTGTCAAACCCTCCAGGGATAAAGGCGTGAATATATATATGTAGAAGATAGAAGTATATCATTTCTATCGTGTAAATTTTATACAGTATCATTAAAACATACATACATAAAATCACGCCTGTTTCCCATAGGGGTAGGCAGAGATCACGGATCTCCACTTGCTACGATCCTGACATACTACTCTCGCTTCATTCACTCTCATTACATTCTTCATGCATGCTCGTCGGTTTAGAGTACTCCTGACCTGCCTCTTTTCTAAAACTTCCCCGATTTGGTCCAGGTAAGTGCGCCTAGGTCTTCCCCTTTCGACGGTACCATCCACACTCGCCTCATACACCTGTTTCGTTAGTCTTCTTTCATTCATTCTCTCAGCATGACCAAACCATCTCAACATTCCTCTCTAAAAACATGTATTAATATACTTACGGAGCTTAGGTTCCGGTGGGATTTGCTTTAGCAGTTCAATTTTGATCTCTGTGGTGTTGGCGGCAGCTGGTGGAGATTTTCTAGCTATCGTGGCCCCCGAGTAGCCGAAGGTGGAAAACCCCCTGCTGTTAGTGCCAGACCCTGAGAACGAAAGTGTGGTAAAGAGTGGTTGCTTACTTGAAATCAGTCGCATTGCTGTGGGCCCCGCTGGAGTCTTGGGTTCGAATCCAGGTTGAGCCATATAATAATGTGAGTCTGTTAGAGAAAAAACTGTTAGATTAAGGATTGGATATGTGGTAGGTTTTTATGGATAGTTGTTGGAAATTTTCTAATGACGGGCAATTATTTACTTATACCACTTAGGAGGCAGACTCTGGAGAGCTTTTGTGCTGTCACTGGGAAGACCCAAGACACTATATCTGCACTGAGAACACGGAAATGCTGTTCTTACATGGTCGGCAACACGAGCGTGACATCCCTGGCGTTGCACATGTGCATAGGCCACGGAAACCACTTTCCATCAGGTGGGCCCGTATGTTATTTTTTATATCACCTAGGTGGCAGACAAGTAAATGAACCACTTGATGGTAAGTGGTTATCGTGGCCTAAGGACGTGTGCAATACCCGGGGCATCATACTCTTGTTTCTAATTTCTAATGCCCTACTTGAAGAGCCCCATATTGAAGTCGCATGGTTTAGCCATGGCATGGTAGTGTAGTAACTTTACCTTTATAAAGGCCAATTTACATCAGACGAGCGAATTCTCATTCTATCCCCTCTCTGTCAAATTCTATTAGTGTAAAGAGATACAAAATATTCCTTGGTTGTTCTTTCTTAGCTCGAATAGATTCTATGGTAAATTCTAAAAATGCTCGCTTATTTAATGTACACGCGAACAGTAGCTTAAGGTGGAATTAGACTTAGCGAACATAGAGCTAGAGCTAAAATAAGAACATCCTTTCTTAATCGTTTATTCTGTTTTTAAAGTACAACGATTGAATGTTTTGTCACTGTTTTCACTGTCCTACTCATTATCTTACGTGAGCGACAAGTGCGACAAAGCGACGTGTTTCGACGCGGCGCGTACATATCAAACGGACGTTGTTCTCTATTGTGTCGCGTTAATATGTCATTTGAATTATAGAAGAATATGACACGCATCGCATTGCGTTGGCGCGCTGTTACGCTTGTCGCTCACGTAGAACAGCGGGAAAATCAATTGACAGTTAAGGGATTGAATGAGCATTCGCTCGTTTGGTCTAAATCAACCTTTATATATCATGCGAACGTTACCTAATCTTCATTTAAATGTGATATGGAACTTGCTCACTTCATGTAAACGCCACTAGATCGCGCGAACAGTAGCTTAGAGATAAAGTGTTCTCTAATATATATTGTAGCATCTACGGAGCGCTCTTAAGGTAAAATTCCACCAAAATAGCGTACAGCACATTGGCTTACAAATATTTTATGAAACACTCCAACAGTGCACGTACTAAGCTGGTAGTGCATTTGGATACTGTCTCCACTGGTAAGGCTGTGCGTAACTTTTGTAAGCGCACAGTTCAGCATACTGGCGCACGAACATGTTCACTGAGTAAAATGTTCAGTTTGTACCCGTCGACGCGAGTCCAGGGCCTGTACGTGTGCGCGCACAAAAGTACACAGATGTGTGCGAACACTTCTAGAATGATCGTGCACAATTTGTTATTGTTTGCATGTGCAACATTTGTGTCGCAAACTGTGCAGTGCAGTGCCGCACAGTTTAGCACACTGGTTGATCACCTTTATGTGTTCGGATTACGTATATACATATAATTTATATAACATAAGTAAATAGGTGTACCTAAATATACAAATACAGATAATAAATATATATACCCTGAAATATCATTGATGATATTATTCTGATGATTTTGCCAGTTCCTCGAATAGTAGGTAGTTAACGAACTAAAAGATTAAGAAATAATGGTCTTGTACTAGTTCTAGCTCTTTGTACGTTTGATCTAACTCCTCCTTAAGATTAATATAAATCCTAAGTTAATGAAATGCCTCATAATCCAATATTAGATATAATATCTATCGTACGATACAAAATTGAGTTACAGATAACTAATTTAAAAGAACTAAGTTGAAGTACTAAGCCCAACGTCTTCTTGCGACGGAAAACAAAATACAAAACTAAATATCATTCCGTGAGTATGTTTGATCGGGATCTTTGACAAGTACCTACAAGTTAAGGAAATTGGATTGAAAAGGTCAGGCAGATCCTATCTCTCTAACTATTTAGTTTTTAGGGTTCCGTAGTTCAAAAGGAAAAAAGCGTCATCATTATATGATCATGAGTATCAAAATAATTGGGATATTTCTCGACAGTTCCTCCGTGATCATGGTGCTTGCAACAGCGCCAAAGTGCCGGAAACTCAAAACAATGCAAAATGGTAAATATCCCGATTATTTTGATACTGATGTGAGTGACCATAATAGTTTAAATACCTACATTATATAATCACTTCGATATCATTCTGTCCGTCTGTCTGTCGAGACCTTTATCTCAGGAATGCGTAAAGGTATCAAATTGAAATTCATACCACATATTCAGATCTATAACGTCTTGAAACTGTGCAAAAATCAAACTTCTAAGTCAATGTATTCAAAATATATTACGGTTTATATAGCTTAAGTTACGGAACCCTCGGTGCAAGAGTCATGATCAACTTTTTTTGTACTAGACTCTTGGCTAAGTGGTTACCGAGTAGGTTAACACGTTACAAGGTTACATAACACTAGCCAAGTCAGAAAGATGGGTGACGGTTCTTAAAACTTCAGTACCTTTAAAATATAAGTGAAAAAAAAACTTTAATAAAAAAGGTTATTATAAAGTAGATGAGTATATTGATGATGGAAATGCGTGGTCAACCTAAGTCTCTTGCTTCCTCGCACAACATAAATTGTAAACAAAACCATGTTTAAAGAAAAAGATAAACCAGTTTCAATATAGTTCTTTGAGTTTCTTGCTGGTATCTTCTCCCGAAAAAGCGAAAGAATCATTTTTCAATAGGTTATTTACTTATCTTAATACTTTTATAATAATTCATTACATAATTGTAAAATTTTGACGTTCATATGTGCTCTTTATGTGCCTAAACTGAATAAATGAAATTGATTCTTTGATTCTACCAAAAATATTATATTTGGTTCATAGAATCCCTAATTCATAGAATTTAAAATACATTTGGCTAAAAACAACTATTTTATATTGTAACTTTGTTAGACGTACACAAACAAACAACAAGTCTAATCAATAGATTAGATTAGGATGAAATTTACTATCAGTAATAATATACAGATACTTAAATAAATTTGTCAGGAATGTTGTAAAAAGAAAATAGTTTCGCCAGATGTATTCTTGTGAAGATGTTTTAAATATTATGTTGGTAACTAATATGATGCTTGTCAGAAATGTTAAATAACTGATTTTTACAGCTCTATTCTTGTAAACATTATGAAACATTCAACTAATATTACAAATAATAAAAAATGATATTTGTCAGAAATAATTGACTTAGTCGAGTGTATCATTGTAAAATTCATAAAACATTTAACTCATACTCAATACTCATAACATTTATTGCGTTCCATAATGAAGTACAGTTGTTCAGGTTAAAATTATTGTTACAATTATGGACCCTGTCGGGCACAGCACAATGTTTGGAGAGAGGAAGAATTTGTCATACACAATATGTTCACTCTTAATTACAGTTTGTTGATATTACTTATTATATTAAATTTAAATGATTTTTAGTAGGTACAAATGTCATTTTACTCGTTTTGTTTCGGCCCAAAAAGACAAGGACAAAAATGTAATGAAAATGTCAATATAGAATGTTAAGTGATTCATATACAATCTATACAATTTGAAAATATATTGGGTTGATATTTTATCAGTTTAATATTAGTATGATATGTCAATCTTGATGTCAACATAGGGTTAATTAATTAAAAGTAAGAGTAAAAATAAAAATACGTCAGTACGAATAAATGTCAGTCAATATATATATACATATTTTAAATTAATTAAATGATATATTTGAAATTATTATTATAAATTATTAAATATATTTATATATACATTTTAAATGAATTAAATTATTAAAATTGAATTAGATTATTAAAATTGTATAAGATTATTAAAATTGTATTAGATTATTAATATTATTTTTTTATAAATTTTGGTTAAGATAATATTTAACTATTCTAGATTGATTTTATCAATTTATTTGCCAAATAAATATGTCCGTACGTATGTTTATTTATCATTTAGATATTCCTGTATGCTGTAGTAGGTTTTGCTTAGTAGGAAGGTTTTTAGTTTGCTTACAAAAAGCTGTAATTTTTTTTCTTCTTTTATGGGCTCTGGCAATTTATTGTATATTTTTACTGACATGACCAAGGGACCCGAAGAATGCATTTCCAGTTTTGAGGTGGGCAGGTTTAATCTATTTTTGTGTCTTAGTGTATATCTAGTTTGTATGTCCTCTCGTGTGGTGTAGTGTCCAGGGTATTTTCGGACAAACTTACATATTTCCAATATATATATGCATGGTAATGTTAAAATTTTTAGGTTTTGAAAGTGGGGCTTACAGGTGTCTGTTCGTTCTATATTTACCAGAATTCTCATCAGTTTTTTTTGTTGAGTGAATAAAGTACTCGCGTCCGTACTATTTCCCCACATAATGATGCCATAGTTTAGCCAAGAGTATGCATAGGCATAGTAGGTAGCCAAAGCAGTTGCCAAATCAGTTGTCTTTTTGACTTCTCGTAGAGCGTAAGAGAATTTTGATATTTTGGCTCTCACCTTTTTGATGTGTGGCTTCCAGCTTATATGTGTATCTATGGTCAAGCCAAGCAAGTCAAACTCTTTAACAACTTCCAATCTGACATTATCAAAACTAATAAAATACAATAATTACTACTGATATTTGTCAAAGTGTATGATATAGTCAAGTGTATTCTTTACAACAAAATAACAACCAATCAAAAAAATAATAACATACTTATTGTAATTATAACATTCAGCATCATCAGAAATATTATGATCAAAAAAAGAGTGATGGTACGAGTGTATTCTTGTATCATCATAATAATATTAGTTTTGTATTCTACGATATAATAATCGGTGCTTTGTATTACTAAAATATATTACATTTGTATTGTAAAGTCTGGTGTATTCTCCTGTGAGGGTATCTCCTCTTTACATTTTTATCTCTCTTGAGATATGTAGCATTACTGTAGAGTGCAAATTGCAGAAACTAGCTATAGTATATTGTGCCAAATTCGTGAAAATAATAAATTATACTGACTTACAATTCTTTATACTCTCTTCCTGTAGAAAAACAAATTGACATAATCTTTAGGATTTCAGAACATAGGAACTAATTACAATAAATTAAAGTTTGCAGTATTTTTTTTATAACCACCTATTAGTGTTTTTGAAAAAGTATATAATATTTATGACCACCTAATGGCAAGTGGTTACCAGGACCTGTAAACGATTACACGAGCAAAAGAAAAGGGGTAAAATAATCCTCTGAGCTTACACCTTTTCTTTACCATTTAGGAACAGTGTTTAGGAGTATGGAACCGGTGATTAATCCCTAATCCCTATCTTACCAAACCAATAACTTACCTTAATAGCCTAACTCTTAACCTAATAACATAACCTAACCTATTTAGCTAAACTGCTTGTGTTAGGAGTGGATTCACATCTGTCATGATTCAAACCAACTCGATCAAGGCACCCAATATCGAACGTAAAACCAACCATAACCATAAATTGTTTCTGTTACTTCAAACAAACAAACAAACAGCAAAATAAACGGTCGTTCTATCACAAATATTCACACATAGGACTGGTATAGTCAAATGTATTCTACGAAGGATACACATCGTTAAATTTGTCAAGTCATGCAGTTATGGACTATTGACAAGCCTTTCGATTTAATATAGTGTGGAGTGGAGGCAGTTATTACAAATTGCCTTACAGTTAGGTCTGTATAAATATACATACATATATATATATATTCGCGCCTGTAATTGCCTTAAGGGGTAGGCAGAAGAGATTTAACATTCACATTTCGCTGACTATGATTTTTGGATAGCACGTATTACGGGGCGAGAGTATTGCAGTAAATCTTGGACTGTATGTTTACGGTCGGATAGAGAACAGCCCTATCTCTTAGTCGCCTTCTACGACACCCACGGGAAGAGTTGAGGTGGCCCTATTCCACTCCACTGACCAACCAGCCAACATAGCAAATTAAGGCTAAAGTACAGTGTATTTATGTATTATTGACAGCCTCTGTGGCGTAGCGGTAGTGAACGTGACTGCTACGCAAGAGGCGCGGGTTCGATCCCCGCTCAGTGCAAATATTTGTATGCATGAATATGGGTATTTACATTGGTCTGGGTGTTTCTACAAAAAAAAATAGTATTTAAGTATGTTTATTCGTATTCTAGATTCCATAACACAAGCTAGTTAAACTATGCTTACCATGGGTCTAGATAGCGTTGTGTAGAATGTTGTAGAATATTTATTATTATTATTTATTATTATTATTATTATTTGAACATTTTCTAGAACTTGTCATAGTAGGAATGATTGAATCCTTGTATACTCATAGCATTGATCTGTCATATTTAAATTCTTACTCATCATAATAGTGTGGTGTAATATTTACGTGACACGTGTAACCTCATTTTATTGTGTATTTAATCATGTATCATTCTAATAAACAGTTAGTCTAAATCATTGTACGGGAGGTATTAGGAGAGCAATTCAAACAATGAAGTAATGATTTAGACTAACAGTTTATTGAAATGATACATGATTAAATACACAATAAAATGAGGTTACACGTGTCACATAAATACTACACCATAATAGTAATAAGTTTAAAACAAAAACCAGACCACTGAAAAATCACGCTTTTAAAAGTATTATACAAGAAAATATCACTTTTCCTAGAATATATTGTTTTGTTAGACTAAGTGGTATACGACCACGGTTATCCTTGATATTTAGAGCGATTCAGTAGTCAGGTTTTAGTTCTAACTTAAATAAAATAAACAACGGCATTGATACACATTTTGTAATGTGCTAATTAAACCCTTTCAGATGATATTAAACACGGTATATTTATCTCAAGTTTATTTTTTAACACAGTACTTTATGACCACTAGAGAGAGCTATATTAAATTCAGTGATTTCGATATTCTCTTAACATTACTCGATAACGATAAATGTGGTTATATCGAATTGTGACTTGAGAAAAAATTGCAAATTGCTATACTACTAGACTTGAAAAAGATATAGAAGTTTGAACAGTTCCGATTTATACGTTAAGTTTTGACATATGCGATCGACATGTGACTGGACTGAATTTATATTGATATTTGACGAAATAAATCTTGTCAAAGTATTTCCAGCATAATTTTAAACTATTCTAAAGGTTAAAAAAGAACTCTGGAACCCGAGTTAACACTGTTGATTGACGAGCGGGCTTTCTTTTCGGGGTTATTGTGCCCGATAGTTGCAAAAAGATTCTGTAAAAACTAAATCAGTAGCAAGAATTGGATAGCGAACACCAGGTCCCAAATTTACTAAAACAAAGAAGAACTTACCATCAGAACTTGGAGGTGGATCAGCCTGAAACAAACTCTCTCTAGTCTGACACGCCGACTCCTTCGTATCAGGGGCTCCAACTGACACATCCCTTATTTCTTTCCTTTCTTTGCTATCATCAGTTTCTTTGGTTCTGCTTCTCATTGATTCTTCTTTCCTACTCAAATCGCTTCTCCTTGTTCGGCCGTTCCGTTCTATCCTTATATCTTCAGCTTCGATTGGCATGCTGTCAACTTCTCTTCTCCAAGGTTCTTCTTCAAGGTCTATTTGGGTTTCTATGATGTAATCTGAATCTATGCTGGATTGCTGTAACAATAGAGATGTTGAGTTTGGAATCTATATTGATATCAAAATAAGAAGAATGTTTTCTACAAAATTCCCAGGTAGCAATATCTGAGTGTATGTGGTCTCACCAATAGGTTACCTGCTAATTGACGGATGAGGCACTGGCGCAGCTTTTTCCCTGGAGTTGGGGGCAGTCATTTCCATAGAAGGTAACCTCCATAGTAGTTATTTGGTTTAATTATGGAAAGGAGTGGAGGGTAAGAAGAGTTCAGGTTCCTAATGCAAGCTTTGGATGCAATTAGAATTGGTGTTTGGGAGTAAATATGTAAGGCGTAACAAAATTAACACTCGGAACTTTGGGGGGTTGATCAGTATCGATAACTATACTCGAAACAAATAAAAAATCGATACGTTGTTTTTTTCACTAATTATTTAATATAACGCTCATGTTTGTATGCTATCACTACCACAGGGCCGCAATTCGGAATTTAGGGCCTCTCGAGTCATAATACGTGCGCGTCGCCCCATGTTACATTTTTATTTATTTATTATATATATTCAATACCTACATTACCTACGATCATTGACCGATCATTAACTTCCAAAAGTCAGTTGATTACTGCAACTTTGTGCTGGACATATCGATGTGGTACAATATGCATAGGCATTTATGTCAATATTTGAAATTTTTGCAACTGTATTATATATATTAGCTCACCCAATATTTTTGTTTTTTTTTTACACATATTTTCCGGTACCAAGTAATCACAGAAAGTTACGAGTGTCCATTTTGTTACTTTTATATAATCGTCAATCTTTTTCTATCTGTAATATATCTGCCTGGGATGAATGGGGATCCTACGAATATCTTTGACACTGAGCATCAAGCAAACAGTCAGTATAACTATCAAACAATATACAACATAAAAGACTCTGGCGCCGATTTCAGTCGCTCCTAGAATATCCAATTTACTTACCAATATTAGCCAAATAATGGTAAGTAAATTCCTACCTTGTGCTTTGAGAAACTCCTCTTTTTCTTATACATCTCATTGGTTTGATTGTCTCTATCCAAGCTGGCTCTTGGTTCACTGTCCATTTGAAGTTTCTGCGGGTCCAGAGTCAGTCGGCTGCCTTCTATGTTGTCTAGTCTGTCCTCGGTTGATCGCCTTAGATGATCCTATAGGAAATAAGTTATAAGTGCCTTATTATTTAACAAAACAATTTTGAAATAAGATCTTGGATGAGTTTTTTCAGGATGAGATCGTTTTGAGGCGGTACTTCATTTGCTGAAGTTATGTTCTGTTTATTTTGACGTTTTTAAATTTTATTTTTACTATCTACACAGGAAGATTGTTTAACTTTGGCTTGTTTTTGAATCAGTTGCAGTTTTATGACAACCTCTCGTACCTTAATAACCAAATAGTTTCAAATTAATAGTCTGTTATATTATTTAATAGCATATAATCGCATTATAATACCAAATTAATGGATAAATACTACTAACCTTAATAATTTTGTGGTCCTGGTATAGTTTTCTGATGCATTTGAAGAGAAACACGAAGCTCATGCTGGAGAGGATCAGGGAGAATATGATGAGAATCACCAGGATATGAGTCTCTTCAACCGCTGAGGACTGCACTCTCTATACAAAAGGAAGGAATAACATTAGTAGACATTTACGAATTTTTGATAACGGTAGACATTAAACCAGTAATAGGTAGGTACCTAGTTTTATGAATTAAAATTGTATTGTCATCCGAACTAAAGGCGTGTATCAAATGTCAAAATATTTAATCTTGATAAAATTTTCTCCCGAATATTCACTTCAACATATGTACACACACCTTACATCGCCACGATAATCACCTTCCAGGACACTCACAGGAAGAGTGTGGTGGACCTACTTCATATCATTCTTTCACTATTTATACCGATGATTGATGGCACTTGGTGGAATTTATTGCTATTCAAATTGAGAACACACTTATACTTGTTCCACGGTATTTATTATTGAACCTATCATATCTTTAGGACAATCTATTTATTTTTATTACCCCAAACTTTTGGGAATAAAATTGTACCGGTACAACTACACACATATGAAATATGGCTGAGAGTCGTAGTGTTTAGAAAGAATATTATTACCTGATATTGTAAACTTTTGAGGATGCCGTAAGGCAAAACAGGTCAGGTCCAATAACGAAAACTGTGGCAAAAGTATTCTCATATGTGTGTCTTTTTCTGTTAATAATATTAGACATTTAGTAACTTACTTTGCAATGGCTGGGCTCCTCGTCAGCTTTCAGCCTGCAGTGGGCCTCATTATCACATGCTAGGCTTAGGTCAATGCACGTATTGTCCTCACAATCAAACTCGTCTTCTTCACGACATCGTGCTGTAACAACAGACATTACACTGACCTTGAAAGCGACCGAAACAAACGCAAGGTGATGTTGGTCGATTAAGATAGGAAAAATGTTGAATTATTTCACAGATATAGGCCACGGTAACCACCTTCCGTCAGGTAGGCCGTGTGCTAGTTAAAAAAAAAACATCAGGTTTTTAATACTTACCGCCTTCTATCGCCTGATTTAACATTCTATAAGGGTTGAACGTAGCTCTGAATTTAGATTCTTCTTTGGATGTCTGAGACGCGTAGAACCTCACGTGCATAACGTTTCCAATTTGATCCTTTGTTGTCACGGAATTAGCTACAGAACCACAATACTGCGCTAGCCTGAAAAAAGAAAATTGAAGAGACTCAAGTACGAGTTGGAGTCGCAGTACCACTTCGTGCTAATAACGGTGGTAACCCGGAGAAGCTGAGGCAAAGAGGCCAAAAGCCTTGTGCGATTGGGCAAAGGCTCATAGAGACCACAGGTGACTACCGGTCCGGATCTTTCCAGGTGCAGAGGCTGGCCATCGCAATCCAGTGTGGAAACGCAGCAAGTGTGATGGGCAACTTTGTACCGGGAGCGACCAGGGGTGGGATATTCGATTAGTAAAAAAAAATAATTGAAATAAATAATATTTATTTTGAACTGTTGAATTATATGGCAATAGGTTCGGTCGTGCCGTTTTCGCGGCAGTTGCTTATGCTACCATTTTTATGATGTACGAGGCCCGTACATTTTAATCTATCAATATGATGTGCATGTTCTCGGATGTATGTATATATCAACTTTACCAAAGTAGTAGATATTTGACACCACGTAGTAATACCCCTGCATCTATAGTGTTTGTATATAATCTATTTTTTTCGTGCGAAAAATCCCCACGGATGCCCCTCCAGCGGAGGTCATGTCGAATTCGAACCAACTAAAACGCACGACGCCTATGGGTCGTTTTTGGTTGTCGAAGGTGAGGTTGAGAGGCATATCCCTTGCACCCCGACCGCCACACGGCCATCTTTCTCGATATGGCCCTCTCCTTGTGTGTGGGGACCACAGAGTCCCCAACACGTCCCCGGAAACGGGGAGGCGCGCAAGGCACAGCGCCACCGCAGCCTGCTTCTATCAGGGTGACAGGCGGCTCTACCCGTCATCCCCAGGCCTGCACTCATGGTCAGGTCCCAAAGTCATTCATCGGCCTCCAATGCTCGAGCTGCCTCAGTACGCGGGCAGTTTAGTTTGCGATTCTCCTTCGCTCTGTTTTTAAATATTCTAAGGTAAAGCCAAATATCTACTAAGCAAAATTTGACAGGTAACAGGTGTTGTTGAACAAGTTTCGCAACGTTGCACAACACGCGCGAAGTTGCCAGGAACATGACACGCAGTTCTGTTCGTTCGACGATTGATCATAAGTGGACAGATAATATTATTCTGCATTGCTGCGCGTCTTTGTTGTGCAATGTTGTGCAATAAAGTAGCGTCCCACGCAATAACATTGCCTAGTTGACTAAATAATTATATATCACGCCTTGAATATGTGTTGGGAGTATCGACCATTTAACCTTCAGATTTGGTAAGTCTGCTGCTAAAACTCACAGCAATATCTCGTTCGCTCTCGACTCTTTCTATCTCTATCTTTACCTCGTCCTCCACCATACCACATCCACTTAGGGTACAGCGGTCATGGTCGGTCTATTTATAATAAGGAATACGTACTTGGCATCCAGCTCGATGACAGACCCAAAAACCTGGATGACGTTCTCTTCACATTCGTTTGGTTTCTTTAGCTCATATTTCGTGAAGTTTAAATAAATCTGGAACAAAACAAAGCTGTTAATATTATTACTGACATCCCCAGTTAGGCCCGATTCAGTTCTATGCAAACCTCGGTCATACTACTGCCATTTGTTATATATATGGTATGTTAATTCTCCTCTGCCTAACCCTCCGGGGATGTAGGTGTGATTGTATGTATTGTTACGACCGCCGTCGATATCTCGTTGAGTAAATGGGATTTAATTGTACCCCGTGCACGTAACAGTTTGTTTGAATGTAAGATACTGACCTTATGCTCTTCGTCAGTGATGATGGTCCACAAAACATCTAGAGGTTGGTTGGCACTGCCCGTCTTACAATCAGTATCAATTGAACTCTCATCTATGGCACCTTTCTTTACCTTTGTAAATGTTTTATAACAAGAATCTGGTATCTTGTCTGTAAAAAAAAATTCAATAACTAATTTTTACTCTATAGTACACAATTCTCCTTAAAAATGTCAAGGTACTGACAGACTAGAGCATTCGCTTGAACAGAGCAACGAACCGACTCAATCTCGTAGCGATGTTTGGCTCATGACCTTTCTAGCGAACGCTCGATTGGTCTTATTTAGATTTAACCCGACATTTCGGGATCTTTTCAGCAACCATGTAACCCCATGGCTACTGAAAAGTAGCCGAAACGTCGGGTTTGCATAAACTTTACACATTATCACTAAGCTATATAGTATATTATTTCGTACTCACGGCTGTGACCTTCAACTTTGAATTCGACAAATATTTTGAAGCCCTCGTATTCAATGGTGTCATCAGAGTGGAATTTCAACCACGCGTACGGCCCTGTGGTGGTCATCTGCCGGGGGAAGGCCTGGCCACAAACCTTATCAATCAGCTTGGCGTAACCGTGGCGGCCATCTCTAATCTAGTGGCAAAAATTTAAACGGAATTCATCGATTGAAGTACATGATTTTTTCCTACTAGCTGAAACCTGCGAATCCATTCTCCTGTATGTTGTTTTTTTTTTATAAAGGATGCGTCAATATTACTTTACTCCACCTCTCAGGAAAGAGGGTCACCATTGCGGACACACGTACAGGTACACAGGGTATTGAGAGTTTTGGTCAGATCTGTGGTTCTATTCAACCAATTGTGATGGGCATACTGCAAACTTTAAGTTTGACTTAATATAAAAATTGCACCAAAATTGGGTCAGTAGTTTTTGCGCCCTTCGCTGAATTTTAGTTATGCTATGTTCAAATTAGGACTCTGCCCCACAGGCACTTCGTCAGTAGTCAAATAAGTTCAGTAGTAGAGGTCTCATGTATGATTAAGTATGATTATGATGGTCATAGAAAAAAGAAACTCACTTCCAAGAAGTCGTAAGTACATTGTGGATGATATTCAATACGGAACATATCGATAAAAGTCAATTTTATCACGCTACCTATTGGAGCTGAAACAAAAATGATATAAAATTAATGTAACACTCATAAATTAATAAATAGTATCAATTAATTCGTCCGATGGGACGACCATGACCGATGACCGTTGCCCCAAGATGCATGACGCATTGCTCGATAGCTCTATAGCCAGATCATTCCCCCTGTATTTGGGACTAGCCATGCTTTCAAGTCCCGCCTGAGCAATTATTTTGAATAGTGTTCCAACTAGCAGTAAAACCTGCCATAGGATATTCGACGTTATAGGCCTCTTATTTAACATCAAGGGATAATGTCCCGTTGAATACGCATCCGTTAATATTTGTGTGTATGTGTCGACAAACGTCCTTACACTCGTCCTCATCCTTGCGTTAGCCCTGGTCGCATCCAAATCCACCAAAACCAAAGATTAGGGGAGCTTTACTAGTCAGCGTCAAAACGATCTTGACTACGTCTCAAAATGATCTTATTAACAAGGTATTCAGAGCAAATCGAACTGGTACTCGATTTCACTAAAGCAAAACCACTTTCATATCACAGAAATGCAAATAATGGCAATAAAATTTAGACTTTATTTCTATGTGATTAAAGTTGAAAATTAAATGAAGAGTGTTTCATT
This sequence comes from Eilema griseolum, assembly GCA_963662185.1. Taxonomy (NCBI): domain Eukaryota; kingdom Metazoa; phylum Arthropoda; class Insecta; order Lepidoptera; family Erebidae; genus Eilema; species Eilema griseolum. The sequence goes on from OY759254.1 coordinate 3,562,883, forward strand.
ACACTCTGCAAAATACTTTTTGATTTTCGACTTTAAAAACATTGCTTTAAAGTCTTAAATTTAATAGTTTTTTAGGAGTCCGCGGTATGACACTGATTTTCAAAGAATCAAAGAATCAATTTCATTTATTCAGTTTAGGCACATAAAGAGCACATATGAACGGCCAAATTTTACAATTATGTATGTCAAGAAATAATATAAAAATATTAAATAATGTAAAAATAAACCATTGGAAAATGATTCTTTCGCTGGTTCGGTAGATTAGTTCTACTGAGAAGATACCAGCAAGAAACTCAGCGAACCACAGAACTAGATTATTTTTCTTTTATAAATTTGTTTTGGTTTACAATTTATTTTGTGCGAGCAAGCAAGAGACTTATGTTGACCACGCATTAACATCATTAAGGTACTCATCCACTTTATAGTGACCTTTACTCATTAAAGTTTTGCTTTAGAAGGATCAAGGTCCTGGATTATTGATTTAAATTGTATTATTGTGTGTAAATATCAGAACAATCCGCGTGGTTCCCGGCAGAGTAGAATTTGGGCCACCCCTTTCTCTTCCCATGTGGTGACGTACAAGGCGACTAAGGGATAGGGAGGTTTAACATCAAACAGATATCTACAGCCCAGACTCAGGCTCAGATGCGGGGCTCGAGTCAACTATGGGCAACCTCACCACCTATTACGTGGGACCGAATATAGTTATTGGTGAAATGTGGGTGTTAATTCACCTCTGTCTAACCCTCCGGGGATAAAGGCATGATTTTATGTATGATTGTATGTATATATATCAGGACAATCAGTCGATGGGAAGGTGAGAAAACAAAGCATTAAGATTTTGTTTTTGATTTTGAGTACCTTGTCAAGATCGATCTGATACTAGGTACCGTACTTTTCTATTGTTTATTCAAAATATAAATAACTTACCTTCTATGACAGTAACGCAATCACTATTATTATAATAATATTTATTAGGACTATGGATATTATGAGGATGCGTGACGTATTCAGAGTCTAGTTTGAAAGAATCACATCTAAGATCAGCAGGAGCGGCTACTACAGGTGCCACCGGTGCTTTTCTTTTTAATCTTGTATTGACAGCCAGATCTTTTCCTTTGAGTGTCAGATCTCTTTTATTGGCTGCTAGTTCTCTTTCAGAATATTTCTTTAGACCTTTCAGTTTTTTTGGATGATATTTTTCTAAATTCATATTCCGCATATTAACATTGGCTACTTTAGTATCATTCTCTTCGAAGCTTTTCTCATTCGTTTTACTTTTGAGGGTAGTTTCATCTAAAATTTCATTGTGAAGGTAATGTTTGTCGAATTGATTGGCCCAGTGGTTGTCCATTGTGACGTCAAGTTTGGACAATCTCATTTTGTCGGTGCTGTCATAATCAGCTGTTTGCTCCGATGCGATGCCGCAGATAGAGCATACTGGAACAAAAGAGAAAAACAGTTGAAATTCAACGTCGAAGATATTTGGTAAACAGTCTTATAAGAAGGAAATCAATCTTCATACAAACATGGAATTAACGAATATACAGTGCGGTAAATCCTAGTATAATTATAGAAGTGACAGTTTGTGAATATGTGTGGATTTTTTTTTATACAACTTAGGTGGCAGACAAGCACACGGCCCACCTGATGGAAAGTAGTTATCGTGGCCTATGAACGTGTGTAACACCAATGGAGTCACATCCGTGCTGCCGACCCTGTAAGAACAGAGATTTTATGTGGCTTCAGTGCAGAACACAAAATCAGGACAAGCCTTTAGTCTTCCCACTGATAGCACAAAAACTCTCCAGTGAGCTCTGGCTACCCTACTCACCGCCGGGAACACAAAACGAGGTTATTATAGCCGTGGTATTCTGTACCTAGTACTCCTACAAAATGATTTAATGGGTCTACCTGGAATTTAGTACATCCATAGATTCTTCTTCATCCTAGCGTTATTCCTAGTTACATTCAAAGCTTTCAACTCGGAGTCTGGGGTCCGCTTTCCCAGTCTAACTGCGGATTTGGCTGACCTTCGATATTTTCAGAGAAGCAACTGCCATCTGACCTACACATCTCAAAGGCGATATCGAAGCATTGCAGTCAGACCAGTTGATGGACTTTTTAGGGTTCCAACTACCCTTAATAACTGCTATAGATGTTCGTATAACAACCGGGATCGCCTGCTTAACATGCTCTCCGAGAGACGAGGGCCAGATCGTGAGAGATGGCCCTGGGTCGACGACCCACAGGCGGCGTGCGTTTTAGTCGGTTCGAGTCCGACATAACCTCATCCACCGGCTCCGGTGGGGAGGTATCCGTGGGGATTTTGCGCACGTAAAAAAGAAAAAAAAAACATGTTCTCCGAGGCACGATCAGGCCAAGGTAATACTCCTATATTTTTCAGGTACACAAATACTCGCACTGAGCGAGGATCGAACCCGCATCTCCTGCATACCAGTCACGTTCACTACCACCACGCCACAGAGGCATGGATAAATATACCCTGGAATAATGCATAGGTTACTGTTGTCCCGGGAAAAGTTTCTATTATGCGAACCAGAATAAGAGTTCTGGTTTCATGCTAACTACAAGTTTTTCTATAATCTATTGGTGTACAATAAAGAATTATCTATCTATCTATCTATCATAGTCACTGCGAATAACATTTAATTTTAGACTTTTCAAAAATTGAATGAATTAATGAACTTTTTTATTTTTTTGGATTTTAAGAGTATGACAATAAATTCTAAAATTTAATGCCAGTTTTTGCAGTGTATGATGACAGTGATTTTTATATTTTAATCATACATTATAAGCAGAATCGAAGGACTGGCCCGCAATTCTACTACAGCAAAATCACTACCAAACCATAGAAACATATTAAAATTACAATAAATTTTAATTTAGCTTATCATCAGACGAAGGGAAGTCAGGTTGGTGTGTCCTAGACAGAGAAAAAAAAAATACGCTTAAAGTCCAAAATGAAATGAAAAAATGTTAGTAACACTTTTTGATTCTCTCTGCAAAAAGCCTTTTAAGTTTGAACTTTAAGAGCATTGCTTTAAAGTCTAATATTAAATTTAGCAGTGTCTGGGTCTATAATTGTAATAATAATTTTAACTTGAACAACTGTACTACATTATGGAACGCAATAAATGTATTGAGTATTGAGTATGCAGTGATTTTACTTTAGCAGAATCAAGGCCCTGGCCTTGCTTGCTACCTAAGAGGCATAAAAATACCCAATTGATGATAATATATAGTTCATCCATACACAGAATGTAGTTACCAAACTTTCAATACAAATACCTCTACTTAGCTTATTAGACACATACAAGCAAGAGAATATAAAATGACTTTTAAATCACAAGCAAAACATTCTTTGTAATTGTCTAAAAGGTAAGTGACCCAGCTTATCCTGTCACCCCTGGGTGTTGAAGAGACTTATAACCTTTGGGATGATGGTGGCTTTTCATGAGCAAAAGATCTTGAGCCTTTAGAATGATGTACGAGATCATTCCATATTGTATTTTCGTGAAGCTTTGTGAATTATAAGAGAGATTAAAAGCCTGTAATGTGACGCGATTGTTTGCAGTTAAAAGGTTTAACGGTAATTCTATCTCTTTCAGTCAGTGGCGATAAGGGAGATAGGGTTATTGTTCATCCTGAAGCCATGAAAAAGTTTTAATTTGGCGAGTATTTTTTTACTTTTTTTTATACCACTTGGTTGACAAACAAGCACACGGCCCACCTGATGGAAATTAGTTACCGTGCCCTATGGACGTGTGCAACGCAAAGGGAGTCACACTCGCGCTGCCAACCCTGTAAACACAAGAGTTTCTGTGGCATCAGTGTAAAAGATAAAGCAGGACAAGCTTTTGGTCTTCCCACTGACAGTAAGTACAAAATCTCTCCAGTGAGCTCTGGCTACCCTACTCACCGCCGGAAACACAAAACGAGGTTATTAAGGCCGTGGTATTCTGTAAGACGGAGGTACTTCCCCAGTCGCACTGCTCAATTGGACGAAAATACCGCCGTGTCCTATCTCCTCTAAAATGATCCTCCGATATCAAGATAATTATAGTCATAATGATTATTCTGTGAATCATAGGTTAGATATAAACTTCTTATATGCTATGTTATGTTCACTATGTCCTACCATAAGTGATGTACAGATTAACATACCTATTAAATCAAATTCGTCTTACAGCATTTTTATCAATAGCAATAATACAAAGGGATATCAAGAGTGAGGGTAGCCAGAGTTCACTGAGAGTTTGTGCTGTCAGTGGAAAGACTAAAGGCCTGTCCTGCTTTGTCTTCTAAACTGACGGCACAGAAATTCTGTGCTTACAGGGTTGGAAGCTCAAGTGTGGCTCCTCTGGTATTACACACGTCCATAAGCCACACAAACGAGGTTATTATGGCCGCGGTATTCTGTAGGGCTTCCCAAGTTGGACTGGTCAATATACGGAAATATCGTCATGTCCTGATTAACCTCCCGAAGTTCCAAGAGTTTTTTTTATACAACTTAGGTGGCAGACAAGCACACGGCCCACCTGATGGAAAGTGGTTACCATGACCTATGAACTTGTGTAACACCAGTGGAGTCACATCCGTGCTGCCGACCCTGTAAGAACAGAGATGTTGTTATATCTTATGTAAGTCATAAGTAACAAGCAGCAGGTTTATTTCATAAATTGTAACATCCGGAAACAAGACGCTAATGCCAGCACAACGTTACTTTATCATATTGCGTTGTGCGCCAGCAGAATTTCAAATTAAACCTGTGTACGACTCTCAGAGAATTAATATAAATTTTCAAAGCGCTCGGCTCGTTATCACGACATTGTCGCTTTGTTATTGGGTAAGCAGTGGGTTAAATTTTGTGATTAACGACTCCGGTTATAATCATCTTAATGGAAATGAAAAGAAATAAGTTTTCATTGTGGTTATATAGAATACTTGCTATTAAGCAACACGTCTGTTTCCCCAAAAGGGGTGTGCAGATGTTAATTTATTATGTGCTATATCATAAGTCGTGGGATCGATTCTTACTCAGTGCTAATACAGTGAGTAGAATGTATATATATTTTAGCATCTATATATTTATTTATTTATTTATTTATACTTTATGCACGATGTACATTGGCGGACTTATTGCCGTAGGCATTCTCTGCCAGTCTACCATAGGGTGGTGCAGAGCTAGTACGAGGTAGGCGCATATTAACAAGAGATGCGTTTGGTTCTATAAGGACTATTATAGATTAATTATATATAGATTCTTAAACATAAACAGTACTTATACCTACTTATCATATTTAAAATAAATCAGAATAGTTATACATATACATAAAATATATACACATATATAACATAAATATAATACATAAATATAGATACCCATATCATATGAGTACAAAATATCATTATCGTTGAGACGATGATTCTGCCAATTCTGTGGTGATCAATTGTCGTACCCTAGACTTAAACACATTGAGGCTTGTGCTCTTCCTGATCTCTAGAGGAAGTGCGTTCCATAGGCGAACAGTCTCAACAAAGAAAGAGGAGCCTAAAAAGTTAGTTCTATGAGAAGGAAATGCGAGGATCCGGTTGTCAGTAGAACGAAGGTTTCTATCATTGTTGGAACATAATAGTTGAAAGTATGAAGTTAAGTAAGTGGGGATAGTGGGAGAGTTGAGGATGTTGTAAAGAGTAGTAAGTGCACGCAACTTACGGCGAGGACGGATGGTTAACCAATTAAGCTGCGAACGGAATGTAGACACGTGGTTGTATTTACGAAGGTTGAAGATGAATCGAATGCAGTTATTGAGAAGACGGTCTAATTTATCAAGAAGGTCTGCATTCAGGTCCAAATAGCACACATCACCATAGTCTATCAGAGGAAAAATCAAACTTTTGGCCAACATAACTTTGGTCCTTGTTGGTAGAAAACTCTTCAGGCGGTATAAAAATCTGAGTCTACCTGTCATTTTCTGGCTCATGTTCGTTACCTGCACACGCCAGTCCATGTTGGAATCGAGGTAGAGTCCTAGGTCCTTAACTGTAGAACTGAAGGGAATTGTTGTTCCGTTGTAGGTAATTGGTGGCAATTTTGTAATATTGACTCCATTCATCAACCTGCTGCTGCCGACTATAATGGCCTGGCACTTAGATGGGTTTACGGTTAGACCAAATTTAGCGGACCAGTTTCCCAAAGCTTCCAGATCCCCATTCACGTCGCGAATGGCTTGTGAAACGTCATCAGCAGGTGCTTGAGCGTATAACTGCAAGTCGTCTGCATACAGATGATACGCGCATCGAAGATTATAAGTAGCAAGATTAATAAAAATAGAGAATAATAAGGGAAAGAGAATACCGCCTTGAGGGACACCAGTGTCGAGATTGCACCAGCTCGATGTGGATTTATCAATGCGTACACACTGCTGGCGCCCCTGAAGATAATTTGAGAAAAATTCCAGTGCATCCGATGAGATCTTAAGATGGGAAAGTATGGCTAACAAGATATCGTGATCGACTGTATTGAAGGCATTGGAAAAGTCCACCAAGACAAGCACTGTTACCTTAGTAGCTTCCATGCCAGTCCTAATATCACCCGTTACTTTTAGAAGAGCAGTAGTTGTGCTATGACCAGGTCTGAAACCCGACTGTAGCGGGCTTAACAGGCTGTTCTGATAAATAAACGAAGATAGTTGTTTTTGTACACAGGCCTCGAGCACTTTAGACATAAAAGGGAGAATAGAAATGGGGAGAATAGAAATATATAACTTGTATGATAAAAAAAATATATAATATATATTGCAAACCTATATTTGGTAGGTAGACTCAGCCTCATACGCATGTCGAGTCAACAATAGTGCCCGGAATACGTCAATAGACTCACCCCCTATTACGTGGGACCGAATACAATTATTGATGAAATGTGGGTGTTAATTCACCTCTGCCTAACCCTCCAGGGATAATGGCGTTATTATATGTATGTATGAATGTGTATATTAGGTAGGTACACGCTAGTACAAGGTATTCTTAATTTGGGTTTTTTTTTTAACTTAGTATTAATCCTAGTCGCATCCGATGCTTTCACCGCTGACTCTGGGTTTCGCTTAACCAGTCTAACTGAGAATTTGACTGAACTTCGCTATTTCCTGTTAAACGAATGCCATCTGACCTCCACGATCCAAAGGCGATATCGTAGCATTACCGTTAGACCAGTTGTTGTACTTTTTGTGCTCCAACTAGCCTTAACCACTGCCATAGATGTTCGTATGGCAACCGGGACCCGACGGCTTAATGTGGGACGATCAAACTAATACAAATACCCATATTCATGTATACAAATATTTGCACTGAGCGTTCATATCCACCACGCCCCAGAGGCAGTCAGTTTAGGTCTAAACGTTGTTCATATTCACATCGAAAACTTGCTTTGATTTGACTTTTACGGCTTTTATGGGAGCTTCCAACTCCGAAAGAAAAGATGTGGTTGAAAATATTAGCCTTTTATCTGTACCTGAGTCTGAGTTGTATATATCTGTTTGATGTTGAACAGCCCTATCACTTAGTCGCCTTGTACGACACCGCATGGGAAGAGCTGGGGTGGCCAAAATTCTACTCAATCGGGAACCACGCGGCTATCCATGTCTAAAATTTGGCGTAACTAGTTTAAGGTTTAAACTTTTAAGCCTTAAGCTATATGTCACAAGCCGCCCGAGGGGGGCCAGATCAAGAGAGATGGCCCTGGGTTAGTTTGGGTGCGAGGGATATGCCTGTCAACCTCATTTTCGACAACCAACAATGACCCACAGGCACCGTGAGTTTTAGTCGGTTCGAGTCCGACATAACCTCTCCCACCAGCTCCGGCGGGAAGATATCCGTGTGGAATTTTTCGCACGTAAAAAAAAACAGATGTCACAAGCCTTTAGGCCACTTAACATGTACCAGATCACATGAATGCTAGCCACCCTAAAAGTACAATCAATACGACCCATCATGGTCAGGTGATTGGCTGAAGGCAGATAGAGCCATTGTGCGGCCCTATTAGGATTTCATGCACGTAATATTCTGGTGAATATTTGGTATCGTAAAATTTTAGTAGGGTCTAACTATTGTGTCTGAAGGTGAGTACATGGCGTGTGGTGAGAGGAATCGGTTTGTGGAAAGCCAGTAAGTGTTTCCGTAAAATGATTTCTACTAAATCTAACAATGGGTAGGCAGAGGTGCTAACACCCACATTTCGCCAGTTTATGTTTAGGTCCCAATGTAATAGGTGGCGAGCCTATTGCCATTAACCGGGCACTTCTACTAAACCTATAATACTAATAATATAAATATGAAAGTTTAAAAAGAAGTTTGTCTGGAAGTTTGTTATTCAACACGTTCTAACGACTGAAAGAACGTAGCGCAAAAGCTTTATTGTATCCTGGGAACAAGCTTTTTTTTATACCACTTAGGTGGCAGACAAGCGCACGGCCTTCTTGATGGAAAGTAGTTACCGTGGCCTATGGACGTGTGCAAAACCAAGGGAGTGACACTCGCGCTGCCAACCCTGTAAACGCAGAGAGTTTCTGTGCCGTCAGTGTAAAAGACGAACTAGCTTTTGGTCTTCCCACTGACAGCACAAAACTCTCTAGTGAGCTTTGGCTACCCTACTCACCACAGGGAACCCAACACAAGGTTATTATGGCGGCGGTATTCTATAGGGTGGAGGTACTTCCCCAGTCGGACTGCTCAATTGGATGGTTATAGCGTCGTGTCCTACCTCCTCTTAGGACACGACGGTATTTATATACTCTTAGGAGACCAAGTTCTAATTGGATGCAGAAAAATAATCAAAATTCCACCGGAGTGATGCTATTAATGCGTGGGCGGGGCATGAGATAGGTTCGAGAAAACATCAAAACTCAGGCTATCAATTGCCGGGGTTGAGGTAGCCTTTGGAATAACCTTCGCGCACCCCGATTGCTCTAGAGTCATGAAAGGCTCCCTCGAGTGTGGGACTTCGGTGTCCCCATCTTTCTCCAGAAAAGGGGGCTTCAAATCGCGCCGTCGTCCCGACCTGCTTCTGCTTGGGTAACAGGCGGCTCCACCTGTCATCTCCCAACATGCGCTCATGGAGGACGGAAGTCGTTCAGTGACCTCCAACATCCGAGTCGCCTTCGTGCATTGTCTCTTTCTCGAGCATTACTTCCTCGCAGAAAGCGGCGGTGTCAGCCCACGCTCTCGCGTTCTGCACCATCACTGTGAGCAACGTTCTTAGTAAAAGAATCGCCCTGGGCCATCACAGGTCTCGTCTTCCGCGTTGGATATTCGGTCAGTGTGTGCAGACCGGGCAGGATTCTGGCACTAGCCTAGGGTTTTGAATGGTGAGATCCAAAACTTGCACTTTAACGCCTCGAGTTCCAGAGAGAGTAATAACTCTTCCTTCCCTTATGAATTACTATGTTTAGCACGACAAGGAGCGGCTGTCGACCCCCAAACCCTGATAGGAAATTTCTAATCAATCTATTAGCCTATTGCAGTCCACTCCTAAACATAAGTCTCGCCCAATATCTGCCTTCCCCCATTATGCGCCATGACACCCGATTTCCCATCCAGTCTAAAATACTCAAATCATCTTCGATGCATTGAATACGTCCTACAGCGTAAGGTAATAAGCAGTATGTAAGCAGAGTACGGAATACACTCTCGCACTAAAGTAGCGGTGAGATGTTTGAAGTGCGGGCTAGTGTTGGGACATAGTCGATGAAAATATCGATGATGTATTGCCGCAGCTGAAGAATAATCTAAGTAGACCACTGTCAGTGGAAACTTGCGCAGTGGTAACTGAGTTCAAGTCAATACCGTCAAAAGATGCAGCTAGCTAATTTAACCAATTTATAATCTAGCTACCCATATCATAAAAAATGTTATTATAATATAGGATTGGATACGATATGGTTTCAGTCTTACCTTTTGCCAACGGAGCCCTAAGAATAACCAAATTGTATAAAAAGTAGTAGAGAGAGTTGATTCTGGGCTTCATAATGTTTTTTTGATACTATTTAGGTGGCCGACAAGTATACGGCGCATTCGATGTAATGTGGTAGAGGCATATGGACGTGTACAACACCAGAGGCGTCATACTCGTACCGTTGACCGTTCCAGGTCTAAATTTAATAGAAATTCTTGCTCGATGATGAAGAATACAGATTATTTTCAAATAGTCCCGATAAATTCAATAATAAATATAAGTTAGTCATCATAAACTCGTTAATCCCGGTCGCATCATGCTTCAGAGTATTTTTATCGATAAGGTCACAATATAATTTCATCATCAGATTCGCGTAAGTCCTGGAGGCATTTGAGGCTCACCTTTTTTATATCACTAAGGTTGCAGACAAGCACACAGTCCGCATGATTGAAAGTGGTTACCGTGGCCTATGGACGTGTGCAACACCAGAGAAGTCACACTCGCGCTGCCGACCATAGAGTGTTTCTGTGCCGTCAGTGTAGAAGACAAAGCAGGAACAAGCCTTTGGTCTTCCCACTGACAGCAAAAAACCATCCAGTTAGCTCTGGCTAACTCATCACCAGGAACACAACACGAGGTTATTATTGCTCAATTGGACGGGAATACTGCTGTGTCCTACCTCCTTGAAGTAACCAGTCTGTTAAAAGTTATTGAGTATTTTTATCGATACGGTTCATGTCCCATTCCTATTCCGTTCTGAAACATATCCCGCGGGGCACGCCCTGAGGTCAGCGCTAATTTATTCATCGTTCATTTTGTACTAACTGTCACCGCGCAGGCTCAAAAATTTGTACGTATTTCTTAAGTTTGTATCAGTATGAACGAGACAGTCTTTTTGCACTAATGGAGTAGACTTAAAAGGACAGTCTTTTAGTTAGCTCAGTGAAGCTAGTGTTAGATAGTGGAGGGGTTATTTTGGAGCCCTTAAAACCAGGAAAACCACACGTATGCGATTTGATGTTTTGCTAGTCTATGATGCAACCTTGCCGGAACCGGGACTAACTCTGTGATGACCACGCTGATGATGACTTAAAACTGATCTAGAACCACAAAACACCTCCCTAAAGTGAAAACTTTTTAGGCTCGTTGAGCACTTTTTTTGTGAAGTAAATACTTTTTATAAAGACTGTTTTCATTTCTGTAAGTATTCATACGAAGCTGTAAGCATACCAAGCATAACCATCTATTGCCTACCACTATCTCTTCCATATAAAATCCTTTTAAACATCGAGAAGACGATAAGGTTGCCATATTGAACCATTTCCCACAATTAGGGATAGACAAAAGCAAATGAGGTCCAAACCATTACGTCGACTCGATCAGCCAGAAAAATGGTCTGAAAATAACCGGAAGCGCATTATTTTTACTTACATCGTCACTTCCGGCCGCCATAACAACGTTTCACGACATAACTTTTATTTTAATCGGCTATATCGTAAATGGTTATTGGGATCTCTTACTACATATTTAGGGGTGTTTAAGGCGTTATCGCCTATTACTTATGGGGTAAAATAGGGTTCATTTTGTGAAAATTTCCCGAGGTTCAGTAGTTGGTGTTAAAGGCGTTGATTGAGGCAAGGATTTAATTACGTGAGATTTGTTGATTCAACATCAATGCCGTTTTCAACTGACGTTTTGTAAGTACTATTAAAATGGTACTTACAAAACGTCAAAATAAAAAGATTTGCTCAGCAAAGGGATCACCGTTTGAAACGCGGCTCCGTCCTGAGAAGACTCCCACCGCAAAGAAACTCAGAGAGCTTTTTTTTGTTCATAGTGAGAAATCTATCCCCAGATTGGGAAAATCTTATAAACGACGTATTTACAGTTCAGGTACGGACACCACTGCCACTCTCGTAACAGACATAAAGTCATATTATTATTAAAAAAAGTGACAAATTATCATTTACAGAAAAGAAAACTAGTTACAATACTCATATTATTCGAGTGAGAACAGTAGGCCTACTACGAAACATCAGCAGCTATGGATCGAAATTTCGGGCAATCAGCAAAATGAACGAACAGTTGCGAAGACGGTATTAGATACTTCGGTACAGTGATTTATTGCGAGTTTTACCACTGTGAAAGCGTATTTTTATAAATAATAATAAGTACTATTCTTCCAAACTTCTTATCTCAGAGGTGAGTTTTAAAATAGAATGATATCATTGTTCTGCTGATGCTTAGTTCTGCTGCCATCAGAAGGGCCAGCCACGTTTTTTATACCACTTAACTTTTTTTTTTTTTACGTGCGCAAAATCCCCACGGATACCTCCCCACCGGAGCCGGTGGAGGAGGTTATGTCGGACTCGAACCGACTAAAACGCACGCCGCCTGCGGGTCGTTTTGGTTGCCGAAGGTGAGGTTGACAGGCATATCCCTCGCATACCACTTAACTGGCAGACAAGCAGACAGCCCACATGATGGAAACTGATTACCGTGGCTTATGGACGTGTGCAATTCTAGGGGCGTCACAGTTGCGCTGCCGACCATGTAGGAATTGTCTAAAGCCCTTTTTGAAGAACCTCATATTGTAGTTTTTTATTTTTTTATACCACTTAGGTGGCAGATAATCACACGGCCCACCTGATGGAAAGTGGTTACCGTGGCCTATGAACGTGTGTAACACCAGTGGAGTTACATCCGTGCTGCCGACCCTGTAAGAACAGAGATTTTATATGCCTTCAGTGCACGTACAGTGGACGTGTGCAAAACCAAGGGAGTCACACTCGCGCTGCTAGCCCTGTAAGCGCCGAGAGTTTCTGTGCCGTCAGTATAAAACACGAAGCAGGACATGCTTTTAGTCTTCTCACTGACAGCACAAAAACTTTCCAGTAAGCTCTGGCTACCCTACTCGCCGCCAGGAACATAACACAAAGTTATTAGCCGCGGTATTCTATAGGGTAGAGGTACAGTCGGACTGCTCAATTGGACGGAACCAGGGAGGAAAATAATGTTTTTCGTTCGTATTTTGTGTGGGTTCGAAGTTTCGGTTGTTTCATGGTCGCCCTCCAGGATGTTTTCTACACAATGCAGCGAAACTACTGCCAGTGGCGTGTAACTATTTCAACAGATAGTTCGCGAGGCACACTGCGTTATTTCGTGGAACTGCTGAAATAGGAATTTAACTTAAATTACTACTATGCGGTCTAGTTGTGCAAGCAAACAGACTAATGTTGAATGTTTAACTTGATACCAGTATGTTTAAGCTGTAGTGCATCTGAAACACCATTTTGAAGAACTCTTCAACATTAATTAAACATCATAAATATCATATCTCTTGTGATTATTCATAAGCGGTGTCTACGTACTAGATATTTTAAGATTATAATTAGACATAATATAAACATAAACTCACACCTATATCCCCGAAGGGGTAGGCAAACTTGCTAGCACCTACATTTCACCAGTTTATGTTTAGGTCCCAATGTAATAGGTGGTGAGCCTATTGCCACTAACCCGGAACTTGATTATAATTAGAATAGAAACAATAGGCTTACCCCCTATTACGTGGGACCGAATACAATTATTGATAAATGTGGGTGTTAATTCACCTCTGCCTAACCTTCCAGGGATAAAGGCGTGATTATATGTATGTATGTATATACTGTTAGAACTATCGACGAGATATTTATCATCTTGTATTGTTTCGAGTTTCCGATATATCGGCGCTGTTGCAAGCACCATGATCACGGAAAAACTGGAGTATTGGCGGTAAACAGTGAAACTCGAAAAAATATATCATGGTAATAACCTCGTGTTATGTTGCCGGCGGTGAGTACGTAGCTAGGACTCACTAGTGAGTTTTTGTGCTGTCAGTGGGAAGACCAAAGACTTGTCCTGATTTTGTGGTCTCTTTGTGTGTTCTCTCTGTTCTTATAGGGTCGGCAGCACGGGTGCGACTCTCCTGGGCCTCAATTCTGCTCATGCAAAACCACTGTCATACTATGGACACTGCCAATAATGGCATTAAATTTTATTATTATTATTTTATTTTTTTCTATACGGTTAAAGTCCAAAATAAAATGTATATAAGAGGTTTATAAGTACCCGGGTAATGGCAATAGGCTCGCCACCTATTACATTGGGACCTAAACATAAACTGGCGAAATGTGAGTGCTACCACCTCTGCCTACCCCTTCGGGGATATAGGCGTGGGTTTATGTTATGTTATGTTATAAAATGAAAAGAGTTTCATTACACTTTTTCTTTCACTCTGCAAAAAGCCTTTTTATTTTGAACTCCGGATAATTGCCACTAGCATATCCCTCACGTCCCGGCTGACCCAGGGTCATCGAGATTAGGTCGGAGAAAAAAGTTTTAGTATGTGAGCGACACCGCAGGTATTAGCTAGTATACTATATTCCCAAAATATTATGCATTAACATGTCTAGTAAGGCTCGCTTAAATGGTGCGAAATTCTCACAAAGAGGGGTTTGAGAGCAAAAAATATACGCCTCACATATTTACAACAGGGAGGTGTGTTGAAAGGCACTCTTTTGTGCACTATTGTACGGTTTTTGGATCCTTTTCGATTGAACCCGGTTCTCTAAAAGGACGCTTTTTACGTTTCAGTTTTATTTCAATGGATAGTCTTTATTTTTGTGAATGGGGCGCTATAAATATGTGGAGGAACGGATGTGATGACTCTGCGATACAAAGGAGTTCGATTCGGTAAAATGACGTTTATAAAACGTCTGAATTCAAAACGTATGTAATTGGACTGTTGTCATCATCATCATTAGCGTTATGCTAGGATGTAATCTTTCTTTATCTTTTTTATTTGTAATGTACACTTCAAATCCCCCTTCATTACTATTTGTTTCTCTACTATTCAAAGGTTTGAGGAGGTAGGACACGGCGGTATTTCCGCCCAATTGAGCAGTCCGCCTGGGGAAGTACCTCCGCCCTACAGAATACCACGTTTATAATAACTTCGTGTTGTGTTCCCGGCGGTGAGTAGGGTAGCCAGAGCTCACTGGAGAGTTTTTGTGCTGTCAGTGGGACGACTAAAGGCTTGTCCTGCTTAGTAGCCGTCAGTGTAGAGCACACTGACGGCACAAAATCTCTGTTCTTACAGGGTCGGCTGAACGGTTGTGACTCTACTGGTGTTACACACGTTCATAGGTCATGGTAACCACTTTCCATCAGGTGGGCCGTGTGCTTGTCTGCCACCTAAGTTGTATAATAAAAAAGAGAACTCATTTTTAGTTAGCCTCGCCTTTGTACATTTTCTTTGATAATGTTTTTTATTTATGATCTCTGTACTGTGTGTGTGCAATAAAGAATTAAATAAATAAATAAATGTATTCAAATATTTGACCTCAGATCGAACAGATCAGATACTGTACTTCATTTGGCTAGGTACTTAACTAAAAGTAATCTTGTTGTGACTTTTATAAAAACACATTTTAAACAAATAAACTGGGCTAACTCAATTTTCGTTGTTAGTCTTTAAAATGAGTTTTTTTATACACCTTAGGTGGCAGGCAAGCACACGGCCCACCTGATGGAAAGTGGTTACCATGACCTATGAACGTGTGTAACACCAGTGGAGTCCCATCCGTGCTGCTGACCCCGTAAGAACAGAGATTTTGTGCCGTCAAAAAGTAGTTTACTGGTGGTAGAAACTTGGTGGCACAAATTTGTCTCAAGTTTCGACCGGGTAGGTACCACCGTGCACTATTGCGAAAAACCCTCCATAGCAATTCAATCTCGGTTGGATTGTGTTCAGGGGTCAGCAAGTGCATAGCCGGGCAGAGGTGGTGGTTGTCGCAGCACTAGTGGGACCAGTGGGTCTTGGCGTAGTCTAGTGGGGATGGCGCGGGGCGATGCGCCGAACAGGGAGACCTGTAGAAACGGTGGTGCCGCTGGCCGCCCGCGGTATAGTACAGGGGCCCAACTGGGGTTAACCACCTTGGGAGGCTGCCTCACCAGGCCGCGCATAATCCCGATATGGTTCGTCGTGCCGGTTGGTGACCGGAATTGGGAGCCCGGCGACCATACTCGGGGGGGTACGGGGGCCCTTCCGTTCGGCGCGTCGGCTCTCGCCATGCCTCACATTCATAGATAAAACCAATATCCCGCGCTTTGTCACACGGTGCTGCGGCGGCAATCACCTCTTTTTTCACGCCTTCTCCCACCCAAACTCATGGCAGCGCAATTCAAGGAAATAGGCAACACAGCGGCTCGACACACTCCCAAAAGCTTGCTATTTGAGGTGGAGTCCACTAACATCTGTGGGCTCCATGCAAACCTCAACGCCGTCCACCAACACCTAGAGACGGCGAAACCTGCCATGTTTTTTCTAACGGAGACGCAAATACACCGCCCTGACGACACGACCTACTTGCTCTACCCTGGCTATGTACTTGAGGAAAGTTTTCGTGCAAAAGCCGGGGTGTGCGTGTTTGTTAGGGCGGATGTTTGCTGTCGCCGTTTGCGCTGCCTAGAGGACCCATCCTTCTCCATCCTTTGGGTACACGTAGACCATGGCCCTACAAGTCAGATCTATGTGTGCCTCTACCGTTCCCATACAGGAGATGCTGAGACAACTCGACTCTTTGAATATCTGATTCAGGCGGCAGATGATGCGCAGGAGCGATTTCCGAATGCCGAAATGGTGTTTTTGGGGGATTTTAACGCCCACCACGAGATCTGGTTGGGCTCCTCCAAAACAGACCATGCGGGAAGAGCCGCCCACGCGTTTGCTCTGGCGCACGGCCTGACCCAATTGGTGCACGAGGTCACTAGGATACCAAGAAGGTCGGGCCTAGCACCTTCTCTGCTAGACCTTCTGCTGACGAGTGATCCGGACCGGTACAGTGTATCGGTGCGAGCCGCTTTAGGCAACTCCGACCACTGTCTGGTCTGTTCCACGGTGCCCATTATAGCGCCCCCACGACCCGTGCAGGGGAAGCGGCGTCTCTGGCACTACTCGTCAGCGGACTGGGATGGACTTCGTGACTATTTTGCGTCCATCCCGTGGGTTGAGCGCTGCTTTGAAGGTAAGAACCCATCGGATTGTGCTACTGCTGTCGCCGGTGAGATCGGTCTGGGTATGGAATACTATATCTCATACACCGATGTCACCGGTGACCGCGGGGTGCGCCCTTGGTTCGGGCGCGAGTGTGCGGAAGCTGTTGAACAAAAACAGTCTGCGTACCGCGCTTGGGTAAGGGCGCGCGCCACGCGCCATCCCAATCTGGGCCACTTCAAGGCGGCGTACAACAGAGCCACAAAGGTCTGCAGAAGGGCCTACGTCAGAGCGGATGCCCTGCGCATAGCGCGGCTTGGTCAAGAGCTAGTGATGCATCCCACGGGAAGCCGTGGCTACTGGCGACTGGCTAAAGCCGTGCAAGCCAACTTCTGTCAGCCTTCGCTGCCTCCGCTGCGTAACCCTGATGGATCCCTGGCCCATGAGCCGCAAGAGAAGGCAAATCTGCTGGCTAATCTCTTTGCGGCCAACTCCCGAATCGATGATTGTGGTACGCAGCCACCAACACTACCCGACAGTGACCACGCGATGCCTGATATCCATATCAGGCAACGCGATGTCCGTGCAGTGCTGCAATCACTCGATGTCCGGAAAGCCAGTGGTCCGGATGGTATTCCAGCGGTAGTCTTGAAAAAATGTGCAGCGGAGTTGTCTCCAATGCTTACGCGCCTGTACCGGCTATCCTACAGTTCGGGTACAGTGCCTTTGCCTTGGAAAGAGGCGAATGTTCAGCCGATTCCCAAGAAGGGGGATCGCTCGGAGCCAGCCAACTATCGACCCATAGCCGTCACCTCAGTGCTGTGCAAAGTGTTCGAGCACATAATCAACAAACAGCTCATGCGGCACCTAGAGGATCACTCCTTAATTAATGACCGGCAATATGGCTTCAGACCGAAACGGTCAACGGGTGATCTTCTAGCATACGTTACCCATCTTTGGGGTGAGGCTATGGACAAGCACGGCGAGTCACTGGCAATTAGTCTTGACATCGCCAAAGCTTTCGATAGAGTCTGGCACAAATCGCTTCTTTCCAAGCTACCTGCCTTTGGTCTGCCTTCTAGGCTGTGCAACTGGGTTGCTAGCTTCCTGCAGGGGCGCCGTATTCGCGTCCTTTGTGACGGACGAGCTTCGGAGTTTCTGCAGGTTAATGCTGGCGTGCCCCAGGGGTCCGTCTTATCACCCACTCTCTTTCTTCTGCATATCAACGACATGCTGTCTACCGGCAATGTTCATTGTTATGCAGACGATAGCACTTTGCATGGGAGTTATCATGGACATCCTGCGGCCAAGCAGTCGGATATCGCGGAGAAAAGGCAGCTTCTTGTCACTGAGCTTGACGGGATCCTGAATCACATTTCTCAATGGGGCTCTGAGAACCTGGTTGAGTTCAATGCCAAGAAGACGCAGGCATGTGCGTTTACAGCAAAAGTATCTTCTTTCCTTCCCCTCCCCACTCTTCAGAGCACGCCACTGCCACTGCAGGACAATCTCAATATCCTAGGTATGGATGTTCGCTGCAACCTGAATAACAAAAACTACATCGAAAGTATCATCAAAACAGCCTCACGAAAACTCGGAGTCCTGAACAGAGTGAGACGGTTTTTCACGCCGGAGCAGCGGTGTCTTCTATACAAGACACAAATTCGCTCCTGTGTGGAGTACTGCTCGCATCTCTGGGATGGTTCAGCAAAGTACTTACTAGATGCTCTCGACAGGTTGCAGCGACGTGCGGTCCGCATCATTGGGAATCCCGAGATCACGAACACCCTAGAACCTTTACAGCTGCGTAGAGATGTTGCGTCCATGGCTGTATTTTACCGTTTGTACCATGGGGAGTGTTCTGATGAGCTCTTCCAATTAGTCCCACCCTCCCCTTTCCTACACAGGACAACGCGTGCAGGTCTTAGATGTCATCCGCACACGGTGCAAAACATCCGATCAAGAACCAAGCGGTTCGGAGACTCTTTCCTCTGTCGCACCATTAAGGCCTGGAATTCATTACCAGCTCACGTGTTTCCTTCTTCCTACAGTCCCGGGTCCTTTAAGCGGGGCGTGAAAAAGCATATGATGAGGCCGTCAAGCTGAGTGTCACCATTGTCACACGGTATGTGTAAGTAATGGTGACCCTCTTTTCTGGGACTTTGCCTTCAGCTTACCATCAGGCAAGGCGAAGTCCAATTGACGTGTCCTATATAAAAAAAAAAAATAAAAAAAAAAAAAAAAAAAACAAATACAATTATTGGTGAAATTTCGGTGTTAATTCAGCTCTGCTTAACCCTTCTGGGATAAAGGCGTGATTATATATATGTATGTGTGTATTTTTCCGTTTGTCACCTCTTAAGACACCCTTTGATTGAGATGGGGTGGTGATAGTCGCATTACTTCTGCCACAACACGGATAGCAATAAATTATTGATAGAATTTTTAAAATTAGTCCAGTATTTTCAGAGCTTATTGATTTTAAAATAAACCTGTCATTTTATTATAATAACTAGCAGTTGCTCGCAGCTCCGCCCGCGAGGATGGCTGTTATCGTTTAGTGTTGAATCTACGCTATTGAGCATCAAAAAATTCTAAAATAAAAGTAGCCTGCGTTACTCCTTATCAGCTACCTACCAGTAAAAGTCCCGTCAAAATCGCTCCAGCCATTTCTGACATTAACCGGAACAAACAGACAGACAGACAAAAATTGTAAACTCTGTTATTTTTGGCGTTCAGGGTCAAAATGTCCAATTCTTAAAATGTCCAACGGTGTCAAAATGTCCAAATCCCAAAATGTCCAATTCTCAAAATGTCCAATTCCCAGAATGTCCAATTCTCAAAATGTCCAATTCCCAGAATGTCCAACCTTTGAGAATGTGGTAAATTTGTTCAATAACACATCACAGCGCTTTATTAATACTTATGAAAAACAATAAATACAAAATACTGATAGAATCAAAATATGTTTTATTTATAAGTAACAAATTAGACCAGAGAAGACCACAATATACCCGAAATCACTATTTTCATATCATAATGTCATATAAAAATATACAATAATCAACATCATAATTTTTATAATTATGAAATATTCATTATATACAATTATAAATAATTTTGTCATAATGTGATATACAAATATACAATAATCAACATCATAAATTTCAATATAGTAAATTGAAACAAAAATTATTGATAGGATAGAGAATTATAAAATAGAATCCGCGGTAGCCTAGTGGTATGGGTAATGGACTGCTGAGACGAGGTCTCGGGTTCGATCCCAGGTTTACCATGGCACACACCAATGACTTTTCCATGCTTTTCGAAGTTATGTGTGTATTTATCGCAGGTTTATAAGTGCCCGGTTAATGGCAATAGGCTCGCCACCTATTACATTGGGACCTAAACATAAACTGGCGAAATGTGGGTGCTAGCACCTCTGCCTACCCCTTCGGGGATATAGGAGTGAGTTTATGTTATGTTATGTTATATGTTATGTAATTATAAAATATATATTATAATATAATTATTATCCCTAACATTGTTATTGTAATGTTCCCATTTGCCATAGCAACCAAAAACACATCGTGTAACGCTAACAACACCATCTATCGAGCTATTTTATGCCCAAGTTTTCTAGTATTTAAATTACTTTGTAAATGTAAGTTTTAAAAATCTGTATTCAAATAGGTACTTGGGTTATTGAACCACGGATATTAATTTTATTAGTTACTAGCGGTGGCCCGCGGCTTCGCCTGCGTGAAAATGTTTTATGCTTCCCGATTCCCGCGAAAAAAAAAATTCCCGGGATATCCTATGTTATACCTTGTTACATCAGCTATTTAGATAGATTAACCGGAACAAACAGACAGACAGATAGACAAAAAATTTAAAAATATATATTTTGGTATGTGTACCGTATATACATTCATATGCATGTAGTAGAAAGTGGTTATTTTAATATTACAAACAGACACTCCAATTTTATTTATTTGTATAGATTTAGAACCAAAACGAAAAATGTAAATATTATGCATAAACTAAACGCATCATGTGATAAAAGTATAAGTTTCTTTAATGTGGGTATTTTTGAAATTACGCCTTACGTCCATTATTTTATTAAATGTCGTTTGATGTATTACCTACGTGTTCTTGCCTTAAACAATAAAACCTGTGGTTACAATATTGTATTCGAGGTTTACGTGTGTGTTTTTTAAGTTTGTATATTTTCGAAATCTACAATGACTGAAGAATTTGAGTTCATTTGTAACCAGAAAGATAAACTTACTTTGATTCGTAATGGTTTCCAATTTTACAAAAATGTGACTAATAAAAATGGAAGCTCTTTATGGCGTTGTATTAATAGACTAATATGTACAGCGTCAGTCACAATAGATAAATCAAGGAAAATCTTATTGAGAGAATCTACACACACTTGCGAACAAAATCTTGTCCAATTGCATATTAATAAAGTAAAATCATGTTTGAAGAGGGCAGTATGTACAGATTTAGGACCGATTCAGAAAATTTGTGAAGAACCTTTGAAAAAGTTAAGGGAAGAGTACCGTGATGATAAAGATTTAATACCGTCATTTCATAACATAAAAAGAACTTTATATAGATCCCGCAAAAAATATCTGAACACAAATTTATTAATATACACAGTGATACGAGATCAATTAAAATACCAGAAAGCTTGGGAAAATCATTTCTGATTTGTGAAGATGGTGACACGGATAAAATTATAATATTTTCAACAAATACGGCGAAGAAATTCTTAAAATCACCAGGCTCATACTACGCAGATGGAACATTCAAAGCAGCGCCAAAACCATTCTATCAGTTTTTTTGTATACATTTAGACATTAATTCTGTTGAAAAAACAACAAATATTATACCAGTGATCTACGCTCTTTTGCCAAATAAAACGGAACACACCTATGTGCGTTTATTTTCGCTCATAAAAGTTAAGTTAGGTGTCAATATCCGAAAGTTTAAATCAGATTACGAAGTCGCTATACTAAATGCCGTATCTTACGTTTATCCGCAAGCTGAAGTGACCGGATGTTACCACCACTTCAATCAAGCCATCTGGAACTATTCTAAAAAAATTAAATTAATTGAAACAAGCGCAGGAAGAAATACTACCCGAATGAGTGCCACTATTCCTTTAGTTCCGGCAAATGAAATACCAGCTGCATGGCACTATATTTTAGAAACGAGTCCAAACTCTCGCGAAATGGATAAATTTCGTAGGTACTTTGAGTCCACATGGTACCCAAAGAAGTCGCCAGCTTTATTGAGCTGTGCTGCACAGCGTCATAGAACCACTAACGCATTAGAAGGATGGCACAGACGACTAAACAGCCGTATACCGAAGAATCCTAATTTATACTTCTTTTTGTACAAATTGAAAAAAGAAAGTAAATATTGGGACTGTCGTTTGAAGGATTCGCTATTTAAGAAAATGAGAAGTACAAGACGACCTAGAGACATCCAGTTTGATCGGAAATACAAAACATATTTAGTAAAATTACAAAACAAAGATCTAACAGTGAAACAATTTTTGAAAAAAATAATATTTTTGAGACTTAGCTTGTTTAAAAAGTAAAATGTAATATAATTATTATTACATAAATTATAAAACTCATTATGTATATTAATAATTATTATTATGTTAATAAAACATATTTTGTTGAATATTATACTATATTTTCATATCACATTATGACAAAATTATTTATAATTATATATAATTAATATTTCATAATTATAAAAATTATGATGTTGATTATTGTATATTTTTATATGACATCTTGACAAAAATAGTGATTTTGGGTATATTGTGGTCTTCTCTGGTCTAATTTGTTACTTATAAATAAAACATATTTTGATTCTATCAGTATTTTGTATTTATTGTTTTTCATAAGTATTAATAAAGCGCTGTGATGTGTTATTGAACAAATTTACCACATTCTCAAAGGTTGGACATTCTGGGAATTGGATATTTTGAGAATTGGACATTCTGGGAATTGGACATTTTGAGAATTTGACATTTTGGGATTTGGACATTTTGACACCGTTGGACATTTTAAGAATTGGACATTTTGACCCTGAACGATTTTTGGGTATGTAGTACCGTATTATATTCATAATATGCATGTAGTAAAATACAGTTATTTCAATATTACAAACATAAACTCCATTTTTATTTTTGTGTAAATTAGAAAAAAAAATTTGGTCTATTTTATTATCATATTATTAATATGCCCGCGGCTACGCTCGCTAAGAATTATTATTATTAATTAGGTATAGTTTTTGCGGTTTAACTCAATATAGATGGCGCTAGCATACAGAAATTCGTATATTTTAAACTGAAAAGTTACTAATCTTATATAGCCTGCATCTCAAAATCCTTTCTTAGGGGATGCCTACGTCATAGTAGCTTTATGCGTGCACAGTCTTAGCCCGATCGGTTTTAAATTGACAAAGTTTAATTCTATTTTATCCCCTTGGGAGTAGAATGAATCAAAATCCTATCCTAGGATGCCTACGTCATAACATTTACCTGCATGCCAAATTTCAGCACGATCTGTCCAGTGGTTTGGCCTGTGCGTTGATAGATCACTATGTCAGTCAGTCAGTCACCTTTGAGTTATATATATTTAGATAACGAAAACATTCAGTTCCTTTCCAATCGTAAACCACATGTGAATCTCAAGTAATCTCAAACAAGCATTGCAAGTTGAGAACAGCTGGTGAACACGCGACAAATTGAATGAATTTCCTTGATACTTGATATGATGGAGTGGAATCTTGACTTGTTTGTATAACCTTGCGATATATTCTCCAGCTACCCTCATTTCGCGAGATTGGATCATACTAGACAGATTTTTTGTTTCTTATTTGTTTATATTTTGAGCCCAAGACTCGTTGGTAACTGAATTACAAGGTCAGGCAATACTAACCAGGCTCTTGATTCTACTAAAGCAAAAAATCTGTCATACCACAGACACTGCAAAAAATGGCATTAAGTTTTAGACTTTTTTTTCTATACGACACATATCATTCATTCATTTAATTTCATACAATTCAACACATTACAAGGTCAAGCAACACTAACCAGGCTCTTAATTCTAACATAACATAAACTCACGCCTATATCCCCGAAGGGGTAGGCAGAAGTGCTAGCACCCACATTTCGCCAGTTTATGTTTAGGTCCCAATGTACCAGGTGGCGAGCCTATTGTCATTAACCGGGCACTTACTCAAGGCACGGCTGTTCATCCTGACTGCGATATGAACATCTGTGGCATGTGTTAAGAGTAAAAAGTGTGAGTACAAGTGCTCTAAAAAGTTTTGGAATCGCCAGTAGATTGTGGAAGGCAGATAGCAGACACTTCCATGAAGGTCGGTTCTTCGTAGTTTGACTGTGATCTAGTCCTTGTATTATAAACAGAAGTCATTGTTACTTATATCTAAAAGTCATGTTAGTCTTATCATCAACTTATTACTTGAATTTATGCGAAGGCCTTAAGCACAGCATTTACAAAATATTGGACCCGAAAATTAGCGCTGCAATCCTATTTTGTTATACAATTTTCCCTTAAGAAGTCAAATAACTCAATATTTAAAAAAACATCGCATCATAACTCCTTGAATTGAGAATGCAATGGACAATTTGTAAACAGGCAAACGAAATGGGCACGTGCGCGAATGAACGATTGAATGACTCACTTGTGACGGCGACATATTAGCCTCCACAAAGCGAATGGAATGAACGGAATGATAGCAATGATCGAAATGCGAATGCACGAGTACTATTAACTATTCTGAGCTTGAACAAAGCGAGCATTATCAAGTGAATCTGTACTATTATGATATAATTGTAAAATGGTAGTCTGCTTTCCGTCGTTTACACCACGAAACAAGTTGTAAAACAATTTGTAAGCGTGTTTACAAAAAACTTGTTGAAGACTTGTAGAAGAGTAATAAAAACACAATATTTATTTATTTTTTTATTTAAGCTTTTTGCACAAACAGACAGAATGTACAAAGGCGGACTTAATGCCACAGGCATTTTCTACCAGTCAACCTTAGGGTGATGCAGAGATATTAAAAGTAGGTGCTCGAAGTGTTCTAGTAATAGTTTCGTCAGTTAGGTACTAAATAATATTTTTATAATAAAAAAAATAATTAAATAATTAAAAGTAAATAAATAATTATATATCCATATATGAATATATACAAACATCATAAACTACATACACATACAGACCAATATATACATAAATATATGCATAAAAATAAAAAGAACATATATATATATATATAAATATTGATACAAATACATTTCAAATACATACAGATGCGATGTGAAATGATTTGTTTGCCAACTATGGGTTGCTGTAGAGCTGGTGTACTCTGGTCTTAAATATGAAACGGTTTGTAGACATTCTGATTTCCAGGGGAAGCGCGTTCCATAAAAGAATAGCCTGGACTAAGAACGAAGAGTGGACAAGGCTTGTCGTGTGAGTGGGACAGTGTAGGAGTAAGTTGTTAGACGAGCGTAAATTTTTATTATGGTTAGAGCCGAGTAAGTGGAGCTGACACTTTAAATAAGCTGGGGCATTGGGAGAGTTTAGTAGGGTATATATCAAAGTGACAGCTCTCAGACTCCGTCGCCTTCGTATAGGCAACCAACCCAGCTCAGTACGACAAGCCGAAACGTGGTCATACTTCTTAAGATTGTAGACGAATCGAATGCAATTGTTGAGAAGTCGGTCAAGTTTATTGAGCAGATCTGCATTCAGGTCGAAATAGCACACATCACCATAGTCAAAGATAGGAAAGATTAAAGTCTGCATGAGCATTGTCTTGGTTTTAATAGGAAGAAAGTTTTTAAGGCGATAAAGAGCCCTTAGTGTCCCTGTCACTCTCTGGCAGACGTTAGTGACTTGAACCCGCCAACTGAAGGTTGAGTCAAGATTTAGGCCCAAGTTCTTAACACTAAGTGTGACAGGAATTATTTTGCCATCGAATATAATAGCTGGCATGATCACGTCCTTCAACCTTCGCATCATGTACACGCTGCCCACTATCATACTCTGGCATTTGTCAGGGTTAACGGCCAGTCCAAACCCGTCACACCAACGACGTATAAAGGATAAGTCTGCGTTTACTTTATCGATAGCCTCCGAAATGTTATCCACAGGGGCTTGGCTATACAACTGCAGGTCATTGGCATACAAGTGATACGCACACTGAAGATCGGAGGTTATGAAGTTAATAAATAAGGAGAAAAGAAGTGGAGAAAGTATACCGCCTTGAGGGACCCCAGAGTCAAGATTGCACCAACTCGATGACTCCTCATCGGCACAAACTGACTGCTGGCGGCCCTGAAGATATGAAGAGAACCAATCCAGTTCATCAGATGAGATTTTAATGTGGGCAAGAATCGACAAAAGAATGTCATGGTTCACACAATTGAATGCGTTGGAAAAATCTACTAAGACCATCACAGTAACCATAGTCTTTTCCATACCATCCCTGATGTCACCCGTTACCTTTAGGAGAGCAGAGGTAGTGCTGTGTCCTGGCCTGAATCCTGATTGCAGTGGACTTAATATGTCATTACGATGTATAAAATTAGACAACTGTCTATGCACACATACCTCCAGCACTTTGGATAGAAACGGAAGGATCGAGATCGGACGAAAGTGTTTGGGAAGCGAGGGATTAGAAATTTTGGGAAGAGGACGGACATAGGCTTTGCGCCACAATATAGGAAATTGACCAGAATCTAGTGAAAAATGGATAATGTGGGAAATGGCTGGGAGCAGATGGTCCAGGATAGAGGTAATCATTCGACGACTAATATTGTCACAGCCCACTGCCCTAGATTTGATGGACAAGATGATTTTTTTGATCTCATCCAATGTAATTGGAGAAAACTGAAAAGGTGTATAACTGGGACTGTTCAGCCCGGCTATGAAGTCTACCGTTTGACGTTTGGTTGTCCCATCAATTGCAAATGAGGTGGAGAAAAAACGATTAATGGCATCTAACTCAATCGTCTTGGGTAGCCCCAGTTGCCTTGACTTACCAATTCCCAAAGTCCCGAGAAACTTCCAGACCTCAGCTGGTGATGAGCAAGTTATGTTATCAAAGATGTGTCGGCGTTTAGCGTTCCGTATCACCTGGTTACACCGATTCCTGACCGCCTTGTAAGAGTCCCAATTGATGTCCGAACGACTTTTTTTAAACTTAACAAATGCCCGGTCTCTGCGTTTCATAGCAATTCGAACCTTATTTGTAAGCCACGGTGCCGGAGGGTGCTTCAACCTCACCCACCTAACAGGGGCATGTATATCGAAGAGGGTATTTACTGTTTTGTTGAAGAACAGAACTCTGTCATCAACCGTGGTAGCCTCTGCTAAAGGCGCCCAATCGATCTCCGCAGCATCAGCACACAATTTGTTAGTGTCCATTCGACCAAAACAACGCCTCTGCAACACTTTAGGTTTGAGTTTAGGTGGTTTAAGAATATAGGAGACATAAAGTAAATCATGATGTGAGAAGGCCGGTGCTAAAAACTGACCATGAAAGTTAATAAGACTAGGAGAAGAAGTAAGAATCAAGTCGAGCCAGGTATCCTCCACGTCCTTATTGTGGTGTGTGGCCTTAAGTGGCAAAACGTGAAGACTGGCTGCCTCGACGATGTGAAGGAGTTTGTGAGCCCTTGGAGAGTCACCTGCGAGAAGATTAGTGTTAAAGTCACCCATGATGATGTGATGCTCGTAGTCAGACCCCAACGATTCTAATACCAATTCAAAGTCGGTGAAATAATCGACTGTGGGGGGACAGTACACAGCGCCAAGGATCACCCTGACACCCCTGACCCAGACCTCAAGGAAAAGGAACTCGGCGCTAGCTGAGTATTGTGAAGGAGATGAGGTAACCATTTTGAAAGGTAGATCACTACGGAGATATATGGCTACACCACCTCCCTCCTTACCCAACCTGTCGTTTCTAATCAAAACAAATCCAGGGAGTGGGTAATAAGAAGAAAGAAGATTAGGCTTCAAAAAGCTCTCGGAAATCAGAATTGCATGGATGTGAGAGTCAGCAAAGGTCGCTACAAGGTCACTGTAATGTCCGGGCACGCTCTGTGCATTTATGTGACAAACATTAAATGACTGTCCCATGTTTTGTTCAAAACGTCTACAAAGTTTATCACCAAGTAAAACAGCATTATTTGGGGTTGAACAGAAATCCATATCATCGGCAGAAAAATAGGAATCACTATCAGACAAGTCATTATCACTCATAATAATTATAATAATAAAAATAAATAATATATTAAGTACTTAAATATATAATAATAGTAATATTTGTATAAAAAAAAATGTACCAGTACAATAAATACGTTGAGTTGTTTTAGTTCAGTCTCTGCACCACCCGCCAGCAAACAGTCACAATTGCAAAACGCAAGATAATGAATTACACACTATTATATGATTACAAGCAAATGGCACAAGAAGTTACTTGTAGTATTCATTAAGTATGCGATCAGAAACAGTGCAGGATATGTAAAACTAAATTATGATCATCATTCATAACAACACTAGTCCCTGGTTGATGCTGGTTTAGGATGCTTCACAATGAGACGTTGAAGCTCCTCAGTAGTGGTGAGCTTGCAGCGCTGTCCATCCTGCGTTTTGACTAATATAACGCCATCCTGTGTCCAGCAGCAACGCATCCCGAAGTGCAAGCGGGCTTTGACGAATACTGCCTGTCGAATCTTGGTCAAAAACTCTCTTACCGATATTGAGGACCCTTTCAGCCTTGTCTTCGCATTCCACACTGCGGATTTTATGCCCAGAGTGCTAAACCTCACTAGGATGGGACGGTTGTGGCCTGTTCTAAGGGCTCCAAGACGATGACAAGTTTTTATGGAAGATGTTGTGATCTCCTTCAGGCCCATCTTGCTGTGTAAGATCCCCAATATGGCAGTGGTGCAGCTTTCTTTGTCAGCATCTGGAATCCCCGAGAATATGATAGCTTTGCGGCGCTGCCAAGTATCAATGGAGTCTGTCACCATGATGCATTCGGAAATTTGTTTACGGAGTAGCCCAAGAATGTTGAATATGAGTTCCCTGAATGTACGGAACTCATCAGCAACCTTTGCCACTGTGTCCTTAGCTGCCCCTCCGACTTGAAGTTGCGCTTGCAGTTCATCCATCTTCTTGAAAAATCTCTCTTCAAGACTTTTCTGCACCGATTGTATCTCCTCAAGCTGTGACATTTTCAGTGCTTTCAATATACAGCTATAATGATATTGCAAATTGTGTGAAGCTGGCAGGTGGTGTTGAAGTTTTGGTTTATATGTCACATATAGTTCCACAAACGTAAGTTACACTTTATAAGGTATTATTATTGACAAATATGTAATAAGTAATGAAATATTCGAATATTAACTATTTTTTTTTTAAGGAGCAAATTTAGAAACTTGTTAGGTTTTTAACACCTACCGCATGTGTCTCAGATACTTTTTCATTTACATAGGATGTAGTGTTGTACCAACAAGTTGTAAACTAGTATAAAACACATTTGCGTTCACACTGAAGCCTGTGACATTGCAACTTGTCAAATACATGTTTTATACTTAGGTGAAAACGAGGGGATAGGCTACGAGTATGTATAAGTCGCCCAGCTTCAGCCCTAGGTTATTTTGAACATAAACATAACATAACAAAAACTCACGCCTATATCCCCGAAGGGGTAGGCAGAGGTGCTAGCACCCATATTTCGCCAGTTTATGTTTAGGTCCCAATGTAATAGTTGGGAGCCTATTGTCATTAACCGGGCACTTATAAACCCGCGAAAAATATTTATTTTAATTTGAAACCTCATTTAATATTACTGTCGTTTGTTGTTTGAACGCGCTAATCTCAGGAACTAATAGTTCGAATAGATTTTTTTTTGTGTTGAATACTCCATTTATCCAGTTTTAAGCTATATATCATTACGCTATTACTTAAGGAGGCAGATCAGTGATCATAAATATGTATCAACAAATTCGGCATATTCCCATACATTATTTAAAAACATACAGGCTCAAAGATGCCATATGAGGTTTCAAAATTTGCCACAGGCGAAGCTGGGGCAGGTCAGCTAGTATATTATATAATAAAAAGAGATTGTTTATCGGTCTGCAACTTTGAGATTTCCACACTATAGTTTCATGGGAAATCTATCTTATGAAATCAACAAGTTGAGCCTCCGTGAAATGAAAATCTATTGACCTATCATGACATGCCAATGAAACTGCAAGAATGAACTTTTAAATTTTTGACTTTATTTTAATAGGCTGTAAGTTCAAAATTAAACGTAAAGAGCGTCATTGCACATTTCACATTAACTCTACTAAATACCGTTTTGCTTTGGCAGAATCGATAGCCTGGATTTTTTATACCACTTAGGTGGCACACCTAATGGGAAGAGGTTGCCGTGGCCTATGGAAGTATGCAACACCAGGGGCATTACACTCGCGCTGCCGACCCTAGTGGTGCTGTTAGTCTAATAGTATAAAATCACTAACTCGAAGAACTGCAGGTTGTAAAGCTTTTCAAAGAAAACCCATTACCGTCAACAGGCGTAGTAATAGTGCTTAATTATAAATGAGTGACCGAAGTAAATTATCCATCGGAGAGGCCATTACTAAATGAGTTAGTGAACTTTCAACTCGCCACAGTGATGA
The DNA here is from genome assembly GCA_963662185.1 of Eilema griseolum. Lineage (NCBI taxonomy): Eukaryota > Metazoa > Arthropoda > Insecta > Lepidoptera > Erebidae > Eilema > Eilema griseolum. Next base: position 3,593,657 of record OY759254.1, read on the forward strand.
GGAAAGTTATTTCGTTGAGTGACTTTTGTAATTATAATGCTTATAGGTTAACTGTGACGAGTTTATTTAAACTCGAAATATAATAAGGTTAACCCGGCAGAGTAGAATTTGGACCGCCCCATCTCTTCCCATGTAGTGTCGTACAAGGCGACTAAGGGACATTGCTGTTTAACATCACACAGATATATACAGCCCTTGCCCGCGTACGAAGGCAACTCGGGCGTCCGAGGTCTATGAACGACCTCCGCCCCCCATGAGCGCCGGCCTGGGGGTGACAGGTGGAGCCGCCTGTCACCCTGGCAGAAGCAGGCTGTACCTTCCCGTTTCCGGGGACGAGTTGGGGACTCTGTAGTCCCCACACCCGAGAAGAGGGTCAGATCGTGAGAGATAGCCCTGGGTCGGCCGGGGTGCGAGGGATATGCCAGTCAACCTCACCTCCGGCAACCAAAACGACCCACAGGCGGCGTGCGTTTTAGTCGGTTCGAGTCCGACATAACCTCTTCCACCGGCTCCGGTGGGGAGGTATCCGTGGGGATTTTGCGCACGTAAAAAAAAAAAAGTTGCGTGCGGATTTAGCCGGTTCCAGTTCAATATAACCGCCCCACTCGGCCAGTCAACCGGAGGTTTCCGTGGAGACTTTCGCACGAAAAAATGTAGATAGATAATTTGCAGCAGGACAAGTAGGTAGCATGTATACAGTTGAATGTACAATAGGCGGCCATATTGAGACAGTTATCTTTGTAAAAAAAAAATTGAATTGTTCGAGAAGCTTAAAACTAAAACACATAACTCAAAAATTTCTATTCCCCCCAACTCCACTGCATACCTAAACAGGAGCATTTTCTGTATGGCTCCTAGAATATTTTAATCACCTACCAAAGACAATTCTTGAAGAGCCTTGTATTGACGTTGCAAAAAAGTTACTTAAAAATGTTACTAGAGAAATGTTTCTACTCTGTGGATGATTATTTGAAGGATTGTAATTTAAACTAGCATGTATTGTGTATAAGTTATAATTTGATTGATTTGTTAATTTATTTGCTGTTAATGTGTTACTTTTATATGTCTTAACTATTAAGGTTAAAATATTGCATGCCGCAAGGCTAAATACAGTGTTACCTTAATTTAAGAACATGACATCCTGTATCTACCTTTATTTGCAATTTATGTTAATAAATAAATAAATGTTGCTGGAAGCGATTTCTACCAGGCAACATTTGGATGGACAGTAATATAACAAAAAACAAAAGATATGGTGTACTTAGTTATGAAATAAAATAGATACAAAATGAAATGAGAGAGAGCATTACTTACTTAAAATATGCATTAGTACAAAGGTTAAAATTCATTAACTTATTTATCTTGTGTCTGCTCCCTGTTCCAAACTTGGAATTCAATATTAAATTTTGTAACACAATTCTTGTTCTAATAAAACAATCTATCTTAGTAGAAGTAGAATAGACTATTTACTAGTTTACTAAGTCTACCTCAATGGCGCCACCCAATAATCCATAAACAATTGCAACTATTTTTAAACTACCTGCATTGGCTCCCAGCCTTTTGACCACACACGGTATGGTAAGCGGAATTTAATAAAAGCAAGACGTGCTTCTTGGACGGTCGCCAACGCGCAGATGTTGTCTAATGCATTCCGAAAAACATGGCGTTGGTGTAATAAGTCAAGGCAGGGGTCAGGGAATACGAAATAGATGCTGACTGGGAAAAGTAATAACATTTTAGGGAATATACAAGGATAACATGTGCAAGGGTTCTGTACCATTGTCGTGGTGATTATCAAGCACCGATTGCTTGGTGTACGATAGATTCGTGAATTGGACAGATTCGTGAATCGGAAAGATTCTTGAACACCACGGTTTCGTTACACAACAAAAAATAGATAGTCGTACTTCAAGTGGTAGAGTAGTTTGGACCACCCCATCTCTTCCCATGCGGTTTCGTATAAGGCGACTAAGGGATACGGGCTGTTTAACATCAGACAGATATGTACAGCCCAGGCTCAGCCTCAGATGTATGGCTTGAGTCAATAATAGTGTCTGGAAACAGGTAATAGGCACACCCGTAGGGGGAACCGAATACAATAATGGTGAAATGTGGGTGATAATTCACCTCTGCCAGACCCTGGGTATTTATGAAGGGTCCATATTAGTAACATAAAAATGGCTATCACGCTATGAGTTGCCGACGGTGCACTGAGAGGTTTCCGCAACACCACGCTCCAAACGATATTATCCGCAGGGCCCTTGTATCCGCAAACGTCCCCTGTGTGCTTGAACCTCCGGGTCCGAGCAGGTCGGATGGTAAGAGGCCAGACGGACTGACTTTGGTGCCTTGGAAAAACGGCAAATGTCTACTTTGGGACGCAACGTGTGTCAGCACGGTAGCCGCCAGCCACCTTAGTCGCACCGTTCACTCCGCGTCGGCCGCTGCGGAAGACGCCAGCTCAAGAAAGAGGCTTAAGTACGCCGACTTGGAACCGTTGTACCAGTTCGTGCCAATAGCGGTGGAGACTCTGGGGAGTTGGGGCAAGGAAGCTAAAAGCCTTATTAAAGAAATCGGACAGAGGCTCATCGAGGCGACCGGTGACACTCGTTCCGGGTCGTTCCTGGTCCAAAGGCTGTCCATTGCCATCCAACGGTGGCATTCAACCGGGAGCGATCAGGGGCAGGTTATTTGATTAGTACATGGACTAAGCATTGCTTGTTGTACCATTTTGACATATTGTATTAATTGGACGAATATAATAATTTACTCTAATTTTTTTTACTACCGATTTGCGTTCAAAATAATCACTCTTCATAATTCTTTGTTCACAACTAACTCATCCGTTTTCTTCATAAAAAAATAGTTATAGTGAGCAAACAAAATCAGATATTTACGTAGTTAATTCGACTACACAAATTTTACCGACTGTATCGAGTCATATTCGCGGGCCAACCGCAATGGCGGTAAATAATTGAATTCAAATGAATTATGGAACGAAATGTTTTTTTTTTATTGCCAGAGACAGTTGTTCCATTATTGAAATACAAATATATCGGTCTGTGTTCCATTTGTGAAAGGGTAAATTCTGCATGCAGATTTATTATGTTATGTTGGCAGTGATATGTCAATTTCGTTTTAAACGGTTGTCACCAATTTGAAATTGATGAAGATATTATGTGCGATTGGGTATTTGACTGGCTAGTCAAATTAGTTACATTTTACAAACCTCAAAACGGTAATTTATAAGGAAACTTGTACGAAATAAATTATGGTGACGTCATAATATTTAATAGTCAAATCATTTACTAAACTGGGTGGATGAATAAAATAAATAAAGACGTGAAGTTGATATCAATATAGGTACAAATTGCGTTTGTATATCAACAAAGCTAGTTAAAATAAAAATGAACGACAAAATCATATATTAAACGCAGACATTATTTTACTTGATAAATCCATTTAAGATTATCTAAGTATTTATTTAATACCATACATAATTTCAGGTATTTGTTAACATTTCACTGTATACCCAATTAACTGTATTTCAATTTAATTTGACATTTTTATAAAATTTGACATTGGTGCTGATTCTGTTGGTACAAAAATCTACTGAGTAAACTAGACTAAAAATTACCAAAGTTACATTCCTGTTCAATCCAATTTCTAATATAAATTCCTGTCAAAAAACGTAAACTCAAAAGTTCAAGCGCTTTGAAACTCTTATCCAAAGCTTTTAATTTAAAGTTGCAATCTACATGATGCTGTCTAAAGCTTTCACGAAAATCTGTCATAAAAATAAAACAACTTTTAACAGCAGGTCTAAATAGGTCACATTGAGCGATTCCGCTTAAAACTAGTATCTTTATGATTTTCCAGTAGATCTCAATAGAATCCCACAAAATTAGTTAAACGGTCACTCATATGAGCATAATTACAACAATTCAGTTACCAAGCAGATTCTAATTTCGTGTAAGTATAGTCTCAAGACGAAATATTATCGTAATACGATTCCAAGAATGTGGCCATTTTAGACCTCCAGATCACTGTCACTTTGCGTCTATGAGCTTTTTATTTATACCGCTTAGGTGGCAGACACGCACACGGTCCACCTGATGGGACGTGATAACTGTGGCCTAATGATGTGTGCAACACCAGGGGCGTCACACTCGCGCTGCCGGCCCTGAAGAAACCTCCTAATGCCCATTTTGAAGAACCCCATATTGTAGGCGTATGAGAAAACCGCAGCAGGGAGTTCATTCCACAGCTTGAATGTGCGTGGAATGAAGTGACTGCTGAAATTTAGCCAAAATGTCGGGCTAAATAAAAAGAATAACAAAAAAACTTGAAATCTAATCTAACAAAGACTCGAAATTCAAATAAAAAAAAATATATCAGAAATAGTTGAGTGTGTGATGGAGTTTAGTGAGATGGTCTACAGAATCATCACCTATAATTTTTCATTCTTATTATTGTTGTCACATAATTTTAAATCAATGTACCGATTCTAATGAATATTTGGCGTGGAGTTATTATAACTCAAAGGCCATTTTCACTTCATTGATAGTGACTTCTTTTTTATTTATAATGTCACTGGACAAGCATATATTATATCTGACATGCGTGTGTGACGACAGTGACATTAAATGAATACATTTTTCACTAGAAACTATATTAAAAGTTAATTTGACATTTAACTGTATGCCTAATTTTTTTTTTTTTTTTTTTTTTTTTTTTATATAGGACACGTCAATTGGACCTCGCCTCGCCTGATGGTAAGCTGAAGGCAAAGTCCCAGAAAAGAGGGTCACCATTACTTACACATACCGTGTGACAATGGTGACACTCAGCTTGACGGCCTCATCATATGCTTTTTCACGCCCCGCTTAAAGGACCCGGGACTGTAGGAAGAAGGAAACACGTGAGCTGGTAATGAATTCCAGGCCTTAATGGTGCGACAGAGGAAAGAGTCTCCGAACCGCTTGGTTCTTGATCGGATGTTTTGCACCGTGTGCGGATGACATCTAAGACCTGCACGCGTTGTCCTGTGTAGGAAAGGGGAGGGTGGGACTAATTGGAAGAGCTCATCAGAACACTCCCCATGGTACAAACGGTAAAATACAGCCATGGACGCAACATCTCTACGCAGCTGTAAAGGTTCTAGGGTGTTCGTGATCTCGGGATTCCCAATGATGCGGACCGCACGTCGCTGCAACCTGTCGAGAGCATCTAGTAAGTACTTTGCTGAACCATCCCAGAGATGCGAGCAGTACTCCACACAGGAGCGAATTTGTGTCTTGTATAGAAGACACCGCTGCTCCGGCGTGAAAAACCGTCTCACTCTGTTCAGGACTCCGAGTTTTCGTGAGGCTGTTTTGATGATACTTTCGATGTAGTTTTTGTTATTCAGGTTGCTAATTTAATGCGACATTTTATTTTTTATGTTTGTTCACATTTATGTCTAGTTGGTTATTAGACCGATTATAACGATTCTTTTGCGTTGGATTTAGTATAGTTCCAGATCTATTTTAATTTCATTGATATTTGATGTCTATTTAAAATAAAACGTTCAAGAAGAATGACATTCTGTTTGTCCTACAACACGTCGTACTGGTTGAACTCATAATAATATGCTAGATACTTAAATATAACCCTTTCATGGAATGTACATGAGGTAGGAACCCATATCATCCTTAGGAACTAATCGATCTCTTATACAAAAGAGACGGTTAATATATCTCAGAGAGTAATTAGAGTCAGGAGCTAATTTAATTTATTTTATTTGACAGTGATTAATTTATGACAGAATACCCATTTTCCATGGTGTGTTATTGTTTATTTTGAGTTCAATCTCAATAATTAATAATCATTCCTTTAATACATATATTTACACAATTGAACTAATAAATAATTATATGAGTAAGTATAACAATTGTGATAAAACTTCTTTTATAAAAAACACATTCATTGGATCCAGATTATAAAAATTAAAGCCAATAAGATTAGTCAACTGCCGGTTTAAAGATGTTAGCCATATTAGTGGTACTGGTTTTTTTATACCACTTTGTTGGCTGACAAGCACACCGACCTGATATAAAGTGGTTACGGTGGCCTATGGACGTGTGCAACACCAAGGGAGTCACACTCGCGCTGCCAACCCTGTAAACACAAGAATTTCTGTGCCGTTCGTGTAAAAGACAAAGCAGGACAAGCTTTTGGTCTTCCCACTGACAGTACACAAACTCTCCAGAGCTCTGGCTACCGTACTCACCGCCGGGAACACAACACGAAGTTATTATGGCCGCGGTATTCTGTAGGCCGGAGGTAATTTCCAACATCATCACATCACCTAACACTCGAAAAGAGGACCTCCCCGTTTCCGGGGACTGTGGTCCCAACAGATGGTGGCATATCGAGAGAAATGGCCCGGCGTTAGCCGGGGTGCGAGGGATATGTCTGGTAACCTCACCTTCGGCAACCAAAAACAACCCACACGCGTCATGCGTTTTAATCGGTTTGAGTCCGACATAACTTCTCCCACCGGCTAAGGTGGTGGGGGTAAGTAGGGATTTTTAGCACGTAATAAAACCCTCGAAAAGTATTTAAAAACCATCTATGGAACGGATTTTTGTCTCGTCATTTGAGATTAATCGAAAATTTATGAGTTTTTGAAGCATACTCAATATACAATAGAATATTATCAATTAGGTTATAGATTTATAAATTTTAGGAATGAGATGAATTAAATTCCACTATAAACTTACTTACCTACCATTTAAAAAGTGTACTTATTTTATTAACTATTTAAATATTTGCAAATAATAATAATAAAATGTGATACATGCGCGTAAATTCATACTTCCATACTAATATAAAAAGTAACTCTTGTCTGTATGTTACACTTTCACGTCTTAACAGCTGAACCGATTTTGATGTGATTTGGTATAGGTATGGCTTAGACCTTCAGAAAGAACATGTTTTATCGCGATTATCGAAATCAGAGACAGAGTCGCGGCCAACTGCTAGTAAGTACTAACTTATTGTTAAAACTACCAATCAGGATAAAATCGGCACTAGGTACAATGTGAAAAATTATCCTGATTCAAGAATACACACAGTAAGGCACTTTATTCCCTCCTATATTCATTAAGCATACTTATACAATATATCGATACACAATACAGATCAACAATATCATTTTGTTGATGTATTCATTTATTTTTAAACTTTATGCACAGTCTGTTGTACAAAGGCGGACTTAATGCCAAAGGCATTATCTGACAGTCTACCTAAGGATCACCCTAAGGTAGACAGCCGGATACTGCATTTTTTGGAAATGATTACATAGCCAAAATAATTTAATATCGTTGATCTGTATTGTATAAGCTACTAGTAGTAATCGTCCAAAATAATCGCAGAATGACATGATGTGTGAGATTTTGGACGATTACTAGTATAATATAAAAATTCCAAATATATAAAATATAGTTATAAAAAATATAAAATCTTTTACTTGTCCATTGGTGTCCAGAAATCAATCAGTTCAACCTTAGGTTCGTTCATCAACGTTCTTACCCCATCGGCAAGACTGGAAACCAAATTATCCGAATTAGGAACAGCATTTTGTTGACCTCGAGCCATTAGTTCCAGTCTATCTAGTCTGTCCTCTAATAGACCAACTCTATCAGCTAGATCGTTAATTTTAGCCTCTAGGCTAGAGAATTCCTTTTCTTTCTGATATTTAGCCCGCATTTCATCAAGTTCCTTGTTCAACAGTTTCACATGATCGGGCAAAGGCAACTCAAGTGGTGGAGTACGACTCTCTAAGACTACTTGTGTACCGTTTGATAACTCGCATTGTTTTACATAAAACTCTGTAGTTTTAAACTCTTTAAGTTCCTCTTTAGTTAAGAGATATGTGATAAGTTTGTCTGGATCATTCGCTGAGATGCTAGCGAGGACATCCTTCAATTTGTCGGTGTAAATGTTCTGAAGAGTTGGTTTCAAATTTTCGATCAAGTTGTGTTTTTTATCCCAGTAGAACGGAATATTTTTATTCTTAATAGCATTGTACAATTCTTCTACCATGACTTGGAAGTGGAAACTCACTTTGCCCCGCCAGTATGTCTTCTTTATTTATTTTTATTTTATTTATTTATTTATTTATTCCATAAAAATTATACATGTTTACACAGTTTGTCATTGGAAATGTTACAGTAAGCTTAGACAGAATTGTGTCTGGTTTAAGCATCTGCTACTGAACTAGGCTTATGACCTGTCTCTCAGTTAACAGCGCCTCCACCCCACTTGTCGTCTTCCTTTATATATATCCTTTATATAAATAATTTAAATAGTAAAAATACTTTTAAAATTTATACAAAACTATAATTAATTTATTTAATTTGACCATAAATTATCAACTCATTTGACATGGCAATTTCATCCAAATCTACCAAATTAAGCCTGTAGCTATACTATATTTTGTATGTCAGTACATTGACTGACGAAATATGTGATTCTTACACTCATATTTAAAATCTTGTACCTATCATATTTCTGCAAATAAAAATATTTCATTTCATGCTGTTATCATCTAGATTGTCCTCCAAATGCTATAATCTGAATGAATCAGAATTTGAAATTGCTGGACCGATTAGATAAAACTATTTACGTTGATTGAAGCAGGAAGAAGAAAGAAAGAAAAAGCATTTATTCAAGAACACACAACGTACAGAGAGTCAGACAAATATATAGACATAATAAGGATACACTCACTGCACATCGTGCGTACCCAATGGTTAATGGCACTTGGTGGAATTTTTGTTACACATATTGATATTAAATGTCATTATAAACCTTTGAGGATGCCGTAAGGCGAAACCGGTCATGTCTAACAAATAATTAAAGTTATGTGGAAAAGTGTAAGTGAGTTATCAATATGCGATTCCAATAAATTTTAAATGAAAATATCTCCTATCATTTAAAATGTAATTTGAAAACTTACAAATTTCCCCAATAAATGAGCTCCTCTTCAAGTTACATCTATCTCTTAAAAATGGCTTGTTATCGTCCGTTGTCAGAATGGATGGGAGACCGCCACGCCCCGGACGGTGGCCGGTGGCTATTAGCGATAAGGCGATACTCTTCAGAGTCTAAGGACTGCTGATTTGTGGGGAACGCCCCTAACATAGTTAGGGATACCTTCGGAGTTTTTGCTGTGATTTCGTTTATGAGGTCGATGGTAGGAGATTTTTTTTGAGGTGTTTGACCTTGTTCTTAAAAGTTTTAACTGTTTTATAGTCATGAAAGAGGAAACAAACATGATGTTAATTTTGTTATCGGCTTTACAGGGTGTATAGAGTCTTTTCATGATCTTTGGGGAAAAGGCAACTTCAACTGTTAGGACACATGTCAATTTACAGACGACGAACTGATGCTGGGTTCTCCTCACGTGCTAATCAGTCCCATAAAAGGTATGCAGCGCAGCGGATACTACTCAAACATTGGACATCAATTGGCGATCTCCGTCCTCTATGAGAGCAGGCCTGGGGGTAACATGTGAAGCCTGTCAACCTAGTAGAAAATGAATGGTCTACCATCCTGGGCCACCTTGCAAGTGAGTATCGTGGTTTCTACAGGAGAGATAAAGGAAGATGACCATGGGTCAGCTGGGGTGAGCCACCTTACACTCTGGGGTTTGTAAACTTGAGGTGGTTTCAGTAGATTTTAGTCCACCACCCCCGTCAGCCGGTGGTGCCGTCAGCCCATTGGGATATCTGTGGGCAGTGCTGGCAGTACCTTTGCACTGTTTTGATGATTGAACTACCACAATACTTTTTTCCTTTCATGATGTTAGAATAATATAATCCAATAGGAACTTCATGTCTATCCAATATAAGATTTATTTTTTAGGATAAATTGAGAGTAAACTAACTTTTAAGCCTTCGCGTACATGGTATAGGTACACACATACCTTTTTTGCCTGTCGTATGTGAAGGTACATGGCGAAAATAATGCCGGTAGATAAAAAACCTACTACCTCTCGGTCTCCAAGACGGTGGCCATGCATCACTGAGCCAGTCAGCCTGTGACCACGGCCGGTGTAACCTGGTCGAAACGTCCGGCAAATCAAAGGTATGTATGTACCTATTACATGATCGCATTAATTCCCGTTAACATTATTGTACATCATGGAACGCGAAAGTTCAAGGTTGCCTTCAAGAGGGGCATCAGGTTTCTTCATGGTCGGCAGCGCGAGTGTAACACCCCTGCTGTTGCATACGTCCATAGGCCACGGTAACCACTTCCCATAAGGTAGGCCGTGAGCTTGTCTACCACCTGAGAGGTATAAAAAAAAATCCCGTAAACATTAATTTAACTCGAGCCTTTGCAAATGCGTAGAGATATTGCTTCCTTGGCTGTATTTTACCGTCTCTACCAAGGTGAGTGTTCTGGTGAGCTCTTCCAACTAATCCCACCTTCTCCTTTCCTACATAGGACAACACGTGCAGGGCATAAATGTTACCTTCACACTGTGCAGAATATACGAGCAAGAACCTAGCGGTTCGGAGGCTCTTTTCTTTGCCGCACCACCAAGACCTGAAATTCATTACCAGCACACGTGTTTCTTTCTTCCTACAGTCCCGGGTCCTTTAAGCGGGGCGTGAAAAAGCATCTGATGAGGCCGCCAAGCTGAGTGCCACCATTGTAACATTACTTAGTGTCTGTAATGGTGACCCTCTTTCCTGAGATTTTGCCTTTAGCTTACTATCAGGCGAGGTGAAGACAAGTTGGCGAGTCTTAGATAAAAAAAAATGTAAATTGATTTTTTAAAGGAGGTAGGACACGGCGGTATTTCCGCCCAATTGAGCAGTCCGACTGGGGAAGTAACTCCTCCCTACAGAATACTGCGGCTATAATAACTTCATGTTGTGTTCCCGGCGGTGAGTAGGGTAGTCAGAGCTCACTGGAGAAATTTTGCTGTCAGTGGGAAGACTAGAGGCTTGACCTGCTTTGTCTTCTACGATGGCACAGAAACTCTGTACTTCCAGGGTTGGCAGCGCAACTGTGACTCCTCTGGTGTTACAAACGTCCATAGGCCACGGTAACCAGCGCCTCCCCGTTTCCGGGGACGAGTTGGGGACTCAGTAGTCCCCACACCCGAGAAGAGGGCCAGATCGTGAGAGATGGCCGGGGTTCGAGGGATGTACGCACGTAAAAAAAAAACCCAATTCCCTTAGGTAAGCACTATCTTCCTTTATCAACCACTAATCAACTGTGGTTTTCTGTAGAGTGCCAATCTATTCTGTTACTCCATACCCTAGTATTATTGGTATCACTCTAAATACTAGTCGCATACATTAGTGATATTTGTACTAATTAATTATTTTATCGTGCGATTACGTTAGCATGTAAATGATATCTAAGTGTAAATTGTTTGGAGATATCTTAATAGTCTGAGATTTAATTACGGGAATTATATTAATTACCTATTGGATAGTTAAGTAGCTAGTATGGATTACTGCCATAGACTTGCAATTGCAAGCTATGCTAAGATTTGGTTAACCAATCATCTTCATTTGGGGCTGTGCCATTAACCACGTTTTTAGTAATATTTTAGTCGGTTGCCCAGTCTAAGTGTGCTAAGGTCCGTCGTTTGCCGGGCTACCATCACTCAAAGGGCCAAATACCTACCAAACAACGATTTGATTTCGCAGTATTTACTTTAAACCGGGCATTCTGTGGCTTATACTTTAATAAGCCTCCGAATAAACCTAAGTATTTATTTCTGTATCAAAATAAGCGGGATATTTACCATGTTTCATTGTTTTGAGTTTCCGATGCGTAGTAAAAGAACTCGGAAGAGGGTAGATCGATATAATTACTCCTAGAAAAAACTATTTCTCTGTTCAACGCCACTACTCCAGTTGCTCCGTGATCATGGTGCTTGCAACTGGGCCGAAATATCGGAAACTCAAAACAATGAAACATGGTAAATATCCCGTTTATTTTGATACTGATGTGAGTGACCATGATAGTTTAAATACGAAGTATTTATTGTTCATTTTTCTTTTTCGCACTCAGTTTCTCGATATTAAATATATAAACATTTTTTTCCAAAGCAACTAAGAAATTGAACCGCAAACAAGGAACCAGACCACACAAATTCAATCCTGTGGGGGAAAAAAATGAACTTTAAAAAAAACCCCTTTCCTCCGTGGTGATACGTGGTAAGGTTTCAGACTGTAAAAATCATGAGAATTTTTTTGTTTAGTTTAGCACAAATAAATACACATGATGTCCACTTGGCAATATTTCATGATTTTTCGACACCCCCTCCCCCTCCATCTGTTGAACCTCACGTCACTAGTGGACAGCCTCATTCCCAGTATCTAGATTTTAAGCAGGATAATAAAAAAACCGCGGTAGCCTAGTGGTATGGGTAATGGATTGCTGAGACGAGGTTTCGGGTTCGATCCCAGGTTTTACCATGGCATACACCAATGACTTTTCGATGCTTTTCGAAGTAATGTGTATATTCATCGTAGGCTTATAAGTGCCCGGTTAATGGCTATCCATCCATCCATCTATTACATTGGGACCTAAACATAAACTGGCAAAATGTGGGTGCTAGCACCTCTGCCTACCCCTACGGGAATATAGGCGTGAGTTTATGTTATGTTATGTAATAAAAATAATTTGTACGTTCCAAACTTTGTATTTTGAAGGACGTGGTCTTCGAGGCATGCCTTCCCAATGTCATAGGAAAGTTTCCGCCAGAACCCCGTTCATTGATTTTTTTATAGTGCGGAAAATCCCCTCACCCTCCACCGGAGCCAGTGGAAAAGGTTATGTAGGACTCGACTCGAATAAAACGCACGCTGCCTGTGGGTCGTTTTTGATTGCCGAAGGTGAGGTTAACAGGCATATCTCTCGCACCCCGGCCGACCCAGGGCCATCTCTCTCGATCTGGCCCTCTCCTGGCAACTACCTTAAGTAAGGTACCTCTGATTCCATAAGGTTGTACTTCAATAAACAATCTAAACATTTTTATACGTATTATATCGTTATCTATTCTCTTCTCCTTGATTTTCTATTTAGTATTATATATTTATTGTGCCACATGGCATTATATCTCGTCCATATGAACCCAAGCGAGAAATCGTTTGTGATTGGTAGATGACCCTCATAAATTAGACACAAGCGAGTGAATCCCATCCAGAAATATTATTGTCTCCATTATATTTCCAAGCACATAACAAACATAGATTACCGCTCGTCCGCCATTACTTATGTCCGCTGTGACATAACGATGCTATGACAAAAGTACATCTTATTATTTCCTGGTACAGTCAGCATCAGATTGATCTTGACTAGCAATGTACTCATAATATTATCTCATAATGTCTGTAATGGTGACCCTCCTTCCAGAGACACTGCCTTTAGCGCTTGCCATTAGGCGAGGTGAAGTCAAGTTGGCGTGACCTAGTAAAAAAAATAATTAAGTGATTTTCTAAAACTCGCTTGCCACACCCTTAACCGAACCGAAAACACATTCTGTATTTTTATGACATCAAACGATAGTGTTAATTATAAAGATCAAATCTTTAATAAACATGGTAAATTGAATACGAATCAATGATCATTTTCAGTTTTTATTTATACAACTTAGGTGGCAGATAAGCACACGGCCCACCTGATAGGAGGCAGTTACCGTAGCCTATGGCCGTGTTCAATACCAGAGGAGAAACACTCGCGCTGCCGTCTCCGTAAGCACAGAGGGTTTCCGTGAAATCAGTGTAGAAGACAAAGCAGGATAAGCTATTGGTCATCCCACTGACAGCACAAACACTCTCCAGTGAGCTCTGGCTACCTGACTTACCGCGAATAACACATCACGGGGCTACTATGGCCGCGGTATTCTATAGGGCGGAGTTACTTCGCTCAATTCCGATAATAAAGACTGTCATAGATGTTGCTAGACAACAGGGACCGACGGCTTAGTAGACCAATGCAAATATACATGCATACAAATATTTGCACTGAGCGGTAATCGAACCTGCACCCCCTGCGTAGCAGTCGAATGCAATAATGTCGAATGAAAGGTTTATAGGAGGTAAGACACGGCGGTATTTCAACCCAATTGAGCAGTCCGACTGGGGAAGTACCTCCGCCCTACAGATAACCGCGGTTATAATAACTTCGTGTTGTGTTCCCGGCGGTGAGTAGGGTAGCCAGAGCTCACTGGAGAATTTGTGCAGTCAGTGGGATGACTAAAGGTTTGTCCTGCTTTGTCCTCTATACTGACAGCACAGAAACTCTGTGCTTACAGGGTCGGCAGCACGAGTGTGGCTTCTCTGGTGTTACACACGTATGGGTACACCTATGGAGGTTACGGTAACCACTTTCCATCAGGTGGGCCGTGCGCTTATCTGCCACCTAAGTGGTATAAAAAAAGCTACCGCTACGCCAGAGGCTTCTATATTATATTTCTAAACACATAACACGCGTGATTACCGGCAGAGCAGAATTTGGCCATCCCATCTCTTCTCATGCGGTGTCGTACAAGGCTACTAAGGTATAGGGCTGTTTAACATCAGACAGATATATACAGTCCAGACTCAGCCTCAGAGGCATGGCTTGAGTGAACAATAGTGCCCGGAATACGGTGATAGGCTCACCCCCTATTACGTGGGACCGAATACAATTATTGGTAAAATGTAGGTGTTAATTCACCTCTGCCTAACCCTCCGGGAATATAAGCGTGATTATATGTATGTATAACAAACATAGATTATAATATCGCTCATCCGCCATAAGTTATATTCACTGTGGCTAAATAATGCTTTGATAAAGTTACATCTTACCTCGAACTAGCTGTAGCTCGCGGTTTCGCCCGCTTCCTTTCAGCTTCACTCGTTATATTCGTTTATAACCACTGTTGCACCTCTTCACCCCAAAACACCCGTAATTTAATAGATTTCAATTGTATGGGAATCTACCAGATTTATTGACATGAACGATTACTGCTCCACACTATTGGATAATAGCGTGATGATGTCCCTATGACACTTGCTTTCTGTTAGTAGAATAATTTTGAAAATAATTCCAGTAGTTTAGCTGCCTAGTTTTGTTAAAAAAGAATATTAAAACCGAAATTACTAATAATTTCTCTAATCCAGTGTTTAAAACAATTTCATGAAGGGCCAGAATTACAGGAAAAATGCATTTCGTAACTCCCCCACCCCGCCCCTCCTCCGCGACTCGAAACACAATTTAGGAACTACGAGACTAGTCTAGCTGGCTTCTGTACCTGTGCGTCAATTATTTTCATAAGTAGATTCCACTTTATACGTCTGGGCCGTCAATATATACTCATAACTGGTAATAATATACTATCCTTTTTATCCGGACCGGATTAAAAACATTCGCGGGCCGGAGCTGGCCCGCGGGCCCTACTTTGCCCATAACTGCTCTAACCACTCCCGCTAAGCTAAATTGCTTGTGTTAGGTTTGGGTTCATGACGATAATGTGATGGCCAGAGTTTGAACCCGAGAGATTTCTTTTTTTATAAACCACTTAGGTGGCAGACGGTCTACCTGATGGAAAGTGGTCACCGTGGCCTATAGACGCGTGCAAAACCAAGAGAGTCACACTCGCGCTGTCAACCCTGCATGCATTGAGAGTTTATGTGCTGTCAGTATAAAAGACAAAGCAGGACAAGCTTTTGTTATTTTCACTGACAGCACAAAAACCCTCCAGTGAGCTCTGGCTACCCTACTCACCGCTGGGAACACAAGGCGATATTATTATGGTCGCGGTATTCTGTAGGGTGGAGGTAGTTCCCCAATCGAACTGCTCAATTGAGCGGAAATACCGTTGTGTCCTACCTCGCTATAAAATTTATTTCGATCGTATTTAATACAAACAAACAATCAAATCTTTCCTCTTATGTATTATTATAGTATAGATTATTGCTCGTCCGCCATTACTTATGTCCACAGTGACATAATGATGCTATGACAAAGTTACATCTTACTTCTTATTATTTCCTTGTACGTCCCTCCTTAGTGCCCTCATTTTGGAGGGCTTTCGGGAGTTTTATTTATGTTAAGGGGTATTATTGGAAGTTATGGGGTAGATTAGTATGTAGGGATAGGATTGGGTAGTGCGTCAATATTATTTTTGTTGTTTAAGGCGGTTTGTTGTTTCATACGTTGCACGTTTGGAGCCAGTATACAGTATAAATTGTGCGTATTTTTGTATGGTTTCTTTGCTAATTATTTGCATGAATCAAGCGCTCGCACTTGTGTACATTACTTGTTAAACTTCGATAGGGGTAAACGGCACCATTAATAAGCCGCAATGAATTAAAACAAAATAGTATCTACTATTTTGTTTATATAACAAGGAAGAAAAATACAGCGTGGGCGCTAATTTGAATCACGAGCGAAGCAAAGGAATCTAGAATAGAATTCCGAGTGTAGTGAGGGATTCTAACGTAAAATAAGAGTGCAGCGAGAGATTCAAACTACATCGTCCGAGGGAAAAATAATTTGCTCTCGAGTCATATACTATACTTTTAGTCCCCTTTCTATGAGAAAGTATATATGTACAGATTACTTACAAGAATAGAGACAGAACAATTGAAAATGCACTTGGACGTTTCCAGTTTTCTTTTTTTTTTTAATAAAGTAATACTAAAAAGCTTTATAAAAGTACAAATACCTAATATAATAATGTGTGTAACAAATTCCATCAAGCGCCATCAATCTCCAGTAAAGACACTAAATAGCCAGAGACATAGAGACATGAGTAATACGCGAGTTTTTATTTTAGTTAGGACGGGTACCCACGTTTCCGTGCGGCCAGCACTTACCAGCAATAATGAATACCAGTAATACAAACATTTGAGTTCGATTTATATGAATTTGGAACATATATTGTTCCAAATTCAAATCACTTTTCCACCCGTTAAAAAGTCTATTTTGTGCTCGCTTATAGAGGAACAAAGTGATACTTTTCGAATAGAATGGACAAAAACAATATCATCATATTCGAGTGTATATTACGGTACTATTACGCGGGCACACTGAAATATGGTTTAAAAAAATACTGGTAACCTTGAAATTATTTAAATTTAAAAATTTAGTACAGAAAAACGGAATATTCCGTGTTAGGGTACGTAGAAGACGCTGACTAAGCCGTAAAGATGGGCCGAATTGGCAGAAAGGCTTAGGGTTGCCGGTGTAACAGTACGCTGTAGCTGCTACAGTGGTCTGCAGTCGGCTATGAATTCTTACCTTCAATAGCCCTTCTTAGATCTCAGTAGTTTCGGGTTCGATTCCCGCTCAGTGCAAATATTTGTACGCATAATAATGTATATTTACATTGGTCTGGGTATTTCTATGTATAATATCCATGTATTTATTATAAAAAAAGTATCTAAGTATATTTATCCACATCATATAACACAAGCTGGTTAAGCTATGCTTAGTATGACGTTGTGTAGAATGTTGTAGAATATTTACTTATTATCATGCTAGCAGTATTCCGGTTTGTACCTTGGGACCCACGTTCCCTTTTCCGAACGCAAATGCAAACTATAAGTTACCAAAGTTTTACCCCACCCGAATAAAGGTACAACATCGCATAAGACACGAACAAACAAACCAACAAAGATTTTTATATATTACAATACTTTCTCAACCAAAGTGCACAAATTTATAACGACAAACAAAACTTGTTTCGTCCCCTCTGCCGTAAATTCCCTGAATTCCCCACAATTCCCCATTCCGCAAAGAGCCGTCTTCACCTGACAATATATTGCTCAGTCTATAACTTCGCCCCTCTATTTGCGTAACAGTTTTAAAAGTAACTTTAACTTAAATTTGAGAAAGTTTCTAAATCCAGTGGCTTTCAGATAGCAATTTTAATTATGGGATTACAATAGAAAGTAATAAAAATGTATTAATTTGAGTAAAATAGACTAAGGGTTGCATTTTATTTGAAGGGAAATTGACAGCGTTTCTTTGGCATTGAATGAATGCTTTGGAATTAAATATATGTTTAGAAGAATTTGGATGTTTCGGGCGAAGGTTCTGTGGCTGAAGCTGTCAGAGCTTTCCCCCCTGTAAGGGAAAAATCGCGGGTTCGAACCCCGTCTGAACCGATTACATTTTTTCTATATCTTAGTAAATTTTAACATCATTCATTGGTTCCGATAATTCTTTCGAATGTCGGTAGATGGCTCTTAACCGTCACCGTAAGACCAATCAGCCATCAAAAATCAATGTTTAAAAATGATTGCAACATCATTCATTGGTTCTCATAGTTCGTACGAATGTCGGTAGATGGCTCTTAACCGTCGCTGTAAGACGAATATATGTATAGAGGAATTTCGATGGTTTCGGTCGAAGGTTCTGTGGCTTAGTGGTCAGAGCATTCCCCCTGTAAGGGAAAGATCGCGGGTTCGAACCCCGCCTGAACCGATTAAATTATTTCTATATATTCTTGAGCCAATATATGTTATTATTCTACTTCTAACTTCTACACTAATACTTTAACTATACTAATTTGAACTAAGTTACTGTTACCAGTAACTAAGTTGAACGCGGTAACGCGGAATTTAAGCAATTATTTTTGTGTTGAATAGCCCTTTTGATCACCCATCGTAAGACCGTCCAACCTAGTGTTACTTAATCTCTATCATTCTCAATATATTTATAAAAATTGTATTAATATAACTAGAATTAAAAAAAAAACTTTCAACCTAAATTTTACACTTTTCGGGAGTGAACGCAGTTAAACTGGTTCGTCCTTTTTCTTGTATCACAAATTTATAGGAACTCGTAAATAGGTTAGCGTAAAATGAACTTTTTGGAACTGGCAGCACTTTATGAAAGACTTGAATACTTGGTATATGAAGAGTATATCCTAAGTATTGCCAACAAAAAACTTAAAGGGAATTAAAAACATTTGCACCTATACTCTTCAGTTTGTTAATATTTATCTGTTTAGAAACTAATTTTAAGGACTAAAAACCAAAATTGAACCATTAGTTATTTAATTATTTTTTGGAGCACGTAGCCCGTGGGAGAGGTTATGTTGAATTCGAACCGACTAAAACGCACGGCACCCGTGGGTTTTTGTAGGCTGAAGAAGGCTAAAGGGGGAGGTCCGGGATTACAAAATATGCTAAGGGCGAAGCTGGGGTGGGTCAGCTAGTCATTATTATAATTCTGAAAGTTTATTATCATGTCGTATCCGCGTGGTGACGGAGAAATAATACAAGTATCACTATCTTATCTCATCCGACGGGTGTCGTAAGAGGCGGCTAACGGAAAAATACGCAGACAATATCGCTGCGAGAGAAGGAAAACTCTAAATAAAACCCTATGCCAACCCGTCTGGTCTGTGTGGAAACAGTAGGCCAAAGCATCCCAACCCAATATTGGGAGAGGTCTGTATTATCTTTTTTTTTTCTGTGCCAGTCTCGCCATATTTTTCTTTTGTTATTCGTCGAACAGTTCGTTGTCTAATATTAAGCGCACCAAAAAAGAGAAAACAGAGATACTGTGCTTACAGGGCCGGCAGCGCGAGTGTGGCTTCTCTGGTGTTACACACGTCCATAAGCTATGGTAACCACTTTCCATCAAGTGGGCCGTGTGCTTGTCTACCACGGCCCACCTGAATGAAAACGAGCAAAAGCAGTCGTGTCAAAACGGTCATCATAGCGTGTCGCAACTATAGTTTCTTTAAAGTATTGAATTTCACTTTGCTGGAAACCATGTAGTATTTACAAATCTACGTAACACACATACTTGCCAAAACGTTTCGATACGTATATCTTTCACTAATGCAGTAAGTATAACTTATATACACCCCAAAAATGTCCGAACAGCTTCGCACTTTGTGGCTGAAACTGTGACCAATAAGGACTGATAGAGCTCATACATATTAACATTTCTATGCCGGAAATGTATTTAGTAGTATGTGAGGCGAAACCACAATCAGTATTGTTATTTGTTATGTGCCTTATTCGGCCGCATACAATGAATTTATGAAAAAATTATCTAGAACTAGGTATTTTGTCGTTATCGTAAACTAACCGCAAATATCGATAAAGTTAAAAATGTCCTTGGGAACAGACCATCACACTTGCAAGATATGTTTTTTTTTATACCATCCAGGTGGCAGACAAGCACACTGCCCACCTGAAGGGCAGTGGTCACCGTTGCCTTGTGTGACCGTGGCGTGCAAAACCAAGAGTGTCACACTCGTGCTACCAATCCTGCAAGCATTGAGAGTTTCTGTGCCGTCAGCTTAAAAGACAAAGCAGGACAAGCTTATGGTCTTTCCACTAACAGCACAAAAACCCTCCAGTGAGCTCTGGCTACCATACTCACCGCCGGGAACACAACACGAGGTTATTATGACCGTGGTATCCTGTAGAGCTGAGGTACTTCCCGGACTTCCCGGTAGTCAGACTGCTCAATTAGACGGAAATACCGCCGTGTCCTACCTCCTGCTAAAGTTTTGTAAAGGTGGTGTCTCAAGTATGGAAATCCAGTCATAGTTGCCGGATTTCACATCTTGCGTACTCAAGTAACTATCTTTAAAGGGGATATCCCCCCCTAGGATATGATTTTTTTTCTATGACATGTCAATTTCACTTCACCTCGTCTCAGGAAAGACGGTCACCATTATAGACACTAAGTAATGTTACAAAGCTGGCAGTCAACGATTATATAGACCTACCTCATAAAAAATTGTGTTGCATTACATAAATGGTTGGTGGACGAGACTTTTTATACAGTGGAAGACTTTTAAAGAAATATGCATGTCATTCGTTCCGCTGCAGAAATGCGTTGTAGCTGCTGCACTATTATTGTGACTGCAATATTTTTAATTGCTAAGTAGATATTACTTTGTATACCTAATAATATGTGTTTGCATGCCAACTATATGGCGAAATGTGCTTTATTACTATATTTTTTATTTGCATCTTTTGTTGTACATTACAAAAATGTTTAAAAATAATGTTTACTACATGTGTATTAAAAATGGCACACATTGGGAGAGGCCTATGTCCAGCAGTGGACTTGGGTGGGCTGATTGATTGATTGATATTAAAATATATAACCATGTACTTGATGGTCTTAAAAAATTACCGATAACCCTATTCTTTTTTTTCTTTTCTTTTCTTTCTTTCTTCTTCTTTCTTCTTCTTCTTCTTCTATTCCACAAAAAAATTGTGAATTTTTATGTAACAAGAACTATTACGACATTATGAAATATTTAAATGACAAATTTTTAAATGTATAAATTCTATTTTCTTAATTATTATATTTTGACATAATCTAAATAGATTCTGACATTAAATAAACATTAAATTTTAGTTTGGACGAATTAGAACTTAGTCTATGAAGTAATTATTAATTACAAATGTATGGAGGCATGTAAAAAGTCTGGCAGGGAATAGAAATTTAATATTTGCGCGCCATAAATGACAGAATATCCTAAATCACCCCAACACCTGTAATCAACCATATTCTATAAGAAATAAAGATTCTTATTCTAACAAGCAAATAAATAAATGAATGAATGAAAAAGTGTGATAAATATTTCTAGCCGCGTAACAAATAACACATAACGAAGTGTGTAATTCCGTCTTGATAATACGTCTTCCTCTGAGCATGACTGCCTAACGTACTCATAATCAGCTTCTGTATCGCCTTGGGCTATCAATGCCATATATTTTTGTGTAACAAGGATCGCAACACGCGATTTTCTTGTGCTTTTTTTCTTTTTGTTAAAACCTAATCTCATTACAGTAAACAGGGATACACCCACTACAGTTTTATGAGATTTCTTTGTGACTTCTTCTTTCATCGCATCTGATGTTTTCACTTCGGAGTCCGGGGTCCGCTTTTGCCAGAATAACTGCGGGTTCGGAGACTCTTTCCTCTGTCGCACCATTAAGGCCTGGAATTCATTACCAGCTCACGTGTTTCCTTCTTCCTACAGTCCCGGGTCCTTTAAGCGGGGCGTGAAAAAGCATATGATGAGGCCGTCAAGCTGAGTGTCACCATTGTCACACAGTATGTGTAAGTAATGGTGACCCTCTTTTCTGGGACTTTGCCTTCAGCTTACCATCAGGCAAGGCGAAGTCCAATTGACGTGTCCTATGTAAAAAAAAAACTTCGATATTTTCTGTGAAGCGACTGTCATCTGACCTCCACAACCAATTGGCGATATAATAATTAATAATAAAAATATTACACAACGCTACCTATATCCACCTTAACTAGATTGTGTTATGGAATCTAGAATCCAGATAAACATACTTAGATATTATTTTTTTTGTAAATATGTACATATCATGCAAACACCCAGACAAGTGCAAATATACATAGTCGTGTATGCAACTATATGCACGGAGCGATAATCGAACATACACCTCTTGCGTAGCAGTCGTAAGATCTACCGCTACGCTAAAGAGGCCGTTGATATCGCTGTTCTATAGTTAGTTAAAAACCCATTTAAATTAACGCAATGCAATTAAAGTCCAAAATTAAACGCCTTTTTGCTGAGTGAATGAAAAAGTATGATGAACGTGTCATTTTGGACTTTAAGGCTATGGCAATAAAGTTTAAAATTGAATGAAATTTTTGGCAGTGTCTGTGGTTTGACAGCAGTTTTGCTTTAGTAGAATCAAGGGCCAGCTATATTAACATAACATAACATAAACTCACGCCTATACCTCCGAAGGGGTAGGCACAGGCGCTAGCACCCACATTTCGCCAGTTTATTTTTAGGTCCCAATGTAATAGGTGGCGAGCCTATTGCCATTAACCGGACACTTATAAACCTGCGGTAAATACACACATAACTTCGAAAAGCATCGAAAAGTGTGTGCCATGGTAAAACCTGGGATCGAACCCGAGACCTCGTCTCAGCAGTCCATTACCCATACCACTAGGCTACCGCGGTAACAGCTCTATTAAAATATAAATAATTATGTGAAATGATATCATAATTATATACTGATTTGAAAATCCAATCATTCGTCAGTATTAACTATTATCGATGAAACTGATAATCAAGTTATTCAGAATGCGAAAATAATTCCAACATATTGGATTTACAGAATTCCTGAATTGAATATTATTATAATATGAATTCATATGAACTCAGAGATAGTTTGGTGATTTTTGAAGAATTTAGGCCACCCCATCTCTTGCCATGTAGTGTCGTATAAGGTGACTAAGGGCCTATCCCATAGATATACAGTGAAGATAACATACATACATACATACGTATAATCACGCCTTTATCCTCGGAGGTTTAGGCAGAGGTGAATTAACACCCAAATTTCACAAAATAATTAAATTCGGTCCCACGTTGTAGGAGGTGAGCCCATTGCCATCTTCCGGGCACTATTGTTGACTCAAGACATTCATCTGAGGCTGAATCTGGGCTGAATATATCTGTCTGATGTAAAACAGCCCTATCCCTTAGTCGCCTTGTACGACACCGCATGGGGAGAGATGGGGTGGTCCAAATTCTACTCTGCCGGGAACCACGCGGCAATTCAATATTATTATAATATGAATTCAAATGAACTGAGAGATAGTTTGGTAGTTTTCGGCAGAGAAGAATTTAGGCCTCCCCATCTCTTCCTATGCGGTGTCGTACAAGGCGATAATGGGCTGGGCTGCTTAACATAGAACTGATATTTACAGCCCAGACTCGAGTCAACAATAGAGCCTGGAATACGGCAATAGGCTCACCCCCAATTACGTGGGACCGAATACAATATGGGTGAAATGTGGGTGTTAATTCACCTCTTCTTAACCCTCCGGGGATAAAGGCTTTATGTATAATTTGGTTGTGCAAGGCCAGCTTTATATTCTGTATCGGCTGGACATTTATATACGAATTAGATACTTACTGCACATATCCACACATATAATCACGCCTTTATATCCGGTGGGTTAGGCAGAGGTGAATCAACACCCACATTTCACCATTTATTGTATTCTGTCTCACGTAATAAGGGGTGAGCCTGCTGTTATGTTCCGGGCACTATTGTTGACTCAAGTCATGCTGAGTCTGGCCTGTACATATACATGTTCATATATATCTGTCTGATGTTAAACAGCCCTAGCCTTGTACGACACCGCATGGGATGAGATGGGGTGGTCCAAATTCAATTCGACGGGAACTACGTGACTAAGTAGGTACTATTTTGTTTTCTGTAGTATTGTGTTTATTTTTCTTTTAATTTTATTCAGTGAATGTTTAACTCTTAGACTATTTAGTCTAAGAGTTAAACATTCACTTAATGCTATATATATATATATATATATATATATAAAATGCTATACCTATACGCAGCAAGCGTAATTTCAACGCGTCGTGTAAATGGCTACTACTTAATCATCTGTTGACATATAAGTACTTAAATCTCATGACATGCACATATTGACAATCTAAAGAACAATATAGACAATTGTCACGCTGTTGTTTTAAGCATTTTGTTAGCAAAGCTGTGTCTATAAAATATATGTTCTAAGGTTTAACTTTTTAAAAGTACTACTGTATTGTAATTCAGCACTCTCCAAGAATCAAGCCTTCAGTTCCAAAGCTGTAAGTCTACCCGCTGCAAATTCTACCCGCCAAAATACTCCATCTTTTCCAAAATAAGGATGGGAAAAAAATAACAGTGAAAAATAGCAGTTACAAAGAATATTATTACAGTAATAAAATTCGTGTCGCTGGTCCCAAATGTATTACGACTATAAGTTATCATTAGGTAGGTAGTTGTGCGAGAAGCTTGAATGAAAACTATTCTTATTGGGACATTGTATTTTATGCCTGTTAATGTATGGTACAAAGGGACTGTGAATGGTTGACCTACGTCATAGTATGAAGGGTGATATTTTTTGAGCTCCGATACAAGTGACCGAAAGAACACTTAGCTAGTGTGTAAGATGAATTATGGTTATGTATATCGTAAATAAAGGGTGTCTCAGTAAGAGTGCACTTTTTCGTTTTAAAATAATAACAAGTATTTTGTGACAGTGTTGTGATATTTTTATTGTATTGTAAAGAAGAAATGTTCTGATTAAGTATGGAATAAAATATTCAGCAAATAACCCCACTGCTTCAACAACAGGCCATTACTCTTTGATGCCATGACTTTTGCACAGAATGTGGCTGTATCTGACCGATGACGCGTTGGATTTCCGATTTGAGCTCTGGGATTTTTTCGGGTTCATTTGCATAAACCCGAGATTTCACAAAATCCCAAAAAACTCATCTTAATTCAACTGGATGGCATGAATCTGGACAACATGTGGTTTCAGCAGAAAAGCGCAATCTGCCACACCGGAACACAGCGGAGAATTTGTGCTGTCAGTGGGAAGACTAAAGGATTGTCCTGCTTTGTCTTCTACACTGACGGCACAGAAACTTTATATTTATAGGGTTGGCAGCGCGACTGTGACTCCTCTGGTGTTACAAACGTCCATACGCCACGGTAACCACTTTCCATCACGTGGGCCGTGTGCTTGTCTGCCACCTAAGTGGTATAAAAAAAAAACCACGCATGAGACAATCGACTTATTGCAGCAATGATTTTCAGACCACATTATCTCACGGAATTCTGAAGTCAACTGGTCACCAAGATCGTACGATTTAACACCGTGCGATTTTTTCTTTGGGGTTTTGTGAAATCTCGGGTTACGGTACGGTCGGTTACGTATACGACAATGCTTTATACGAACTGGGAATCATGATTCTTTGTAAATTCAGCTGGTGTAAGCAGCTGTGTAATGCTCTAAGCGTACAGTGTCGAGCACAGCGCTGCTACAGCCTTCATCCATTGGTCGACCTCCAGTGACGTCACCCAGACCGACCAATGAGCAAAGCTGTAGCAGCGCTGTGCTCAACGCTGTTTTTTTAAACAACTTAGGTGGCAGACAAGCACACGGCCCACCAGATGGAAAGTGGTAACCATGATCTATGAACGTGTGTAACACCAGTGGAGTCATATCCGTGCTGTCGACACTGTAAGAACAGAGATTTTGTGCCGTCAGTGTAGAGGACAAAGCAGGACAAGCCTTCGGTCGTCCCACTGACAGCACAAAACTCTCCAGTGAGCTCTGGCTACCCTACTCACCGCCGGGAACACAACACGAAGTTATTATAACCGCGGTATTCTGTAGGGCGGAGGTACTTCCCCAGTCGAACTGCTCAATTGGGTGGAAATACCGCCGTGTCCTACCTCCTGAAAAATATATGCTTAAGAGAATCGCACATCTGGTGGAAACGTCAGGCAAATCAAAGGTATGGAACCATAATCTCGTTAATTCTCGTTTTCATTACTGAAATAATTGTAGTCAGTATTAAGCTTTAAATATGAAGACTGCAAATGTACCGAAAGCCGAGCACAAACGAAACTCAATTGTAATATTTATATATTTAAATGGAAGTTATCAAAGAGATTATTCAGATTTATTCTGTTTGACATCGAGTATCAAATTCGGAAATACAAATTTAAACCTTTAGAACAAAGACAAATATAATGATCAAAACCAGATAACTTTTTAACATACTGTCTCAGTGTACAGCGGTGGTGAAAGTGACAGCTAACGAAGACCTAAATTCGATTCTAAGTAGTAGTATAAGAACTTATTTAAAAGGTAAACTCACCATCCTCAATAGGCCATTTGACTACTTTTTCAAAAATTACCACTTTACAGTAATATAAATAACTGGCAAATAAAAATATTCTTATGACAAAATCAATTTTTCACGACGTCTGAAAACGCTCCTTACAAAATCGTAGTTGCGAGTGACGTCATACGCCAGTTCGACTTACTTTCGGAATTAAAAATAATGAAAAGTCATAGTTGCAGTTTATAACTAGTTAGCCAATATATTATTTTGCAAGGCATGTTTTATGATAACCTACTAAGGAGTTAGCCTATTCCCGCCTTTCTATTGAACACTGAACTAAATTTAAAACCAACTAAACTAATGTTTAAGGTTTTCTAGTGGTATACAAAAAAATGTTATAGTACGTATTCCTTAATTAGTGATAGCTATTATATCTAACATAATCGATGAAAAAAATATTAACTTACCAAGGGCCAAGGAAAGCACGAAAAGTGCCGGCGTTGTCATTGACCTGCCGGCCTGAGGGGCCGTCCGCCCGCATTCGTGATGACGGTGAAAAAATCATCAATATCACCACACTATAGAAGCATTGCTTTTAGTACCACTGAGTATTCACTTCACCGATATCAGTATTCGATATCACTTAGTATTTATACCTGTTAATTTGACAGTTGTTATTTTTAACTGTTATTTTTATTACGTTATTTTATATACACTGTTAACACAAGATATTTTATCAACACTCACAAATCACAACACGAATACCACTGTTTTTGATGTGTCTGGTTTGACGATATGTTTAATTTTTAGTAATATTTCCACACCTGTGAACAAAAGAAAAATGCATTAGTATTTTTGAATTAACAGAACACGGCAAATCTTAAAAAAAGATTATAGAAAGAAAAAAGGTAGAATGAAAGAGAGGAAAAGGTAGACCAGGAGGAACGTTTATGGCACAGATAAAGGAAAATATAGATGTTGCGTCGTATCAGGAGGTCAAAGGATTGACGGAGGAGAGAGACGAGTGTGGATTACTCCACTGACAAAAGTGCACTCTTAAGTGTAAATAGAGAGAGAGAGAGTCAAAGAAAATGGTATTAAAAATTGATATTATAATGAAATCCATCATGGAATGATCAACCCTATAATTAAGCTACCAGGTAATTTTTGAAACAAAAATATAATTAACCAAATGAGGAGTAGAAGTAAATACAATTTTGTCTATTCCTCCAGGTATATAATAAAAGTATTGTTTTTTTATTCAATAAAAATAAAGATGGTAATACATCTCTATTTACCATTTAGGGGATGTGCAAGTGAAAAATATTTATCTAAGTATGTTTATCCGTATTTATTCTAGATTTCATAACACAAGCAAGTTAAGTTATGCAAGTAAATATTGTGGAATTTTTAATAAAGGTAAAAGCGCCAATGGCCTACATTTTAAGGACAAATCAAACTTCACTCTAGAAAATTATGTATTTTCATTAAAGAATGACACTAACTTTCGCAGATGAAATCAAACGTATTTTTGCTTTAAATACAATTTTATTATTATGCATTTTACCGTAAAAACTAACAGTGGACAATCATTTAAATCAGCCAAAAGATAAGAAATTATCTAAATAAGTCAACCACTTTCAAATTTATAACATCCATACTATTATTGTTAATAATCGTAATTAATAAATAAAATATCACATGTATTATGATCAGTATCCTTATCAGTATCCATAAAACAAATTTTAAGAAAAAACTGTCGCTAATTCAAAAGTTGCTTACGGCAATGTTGCGAATTTTTGAGCATGTCTTATAGATGACATCAGGCGTCTCTAGTCAATATTCATGTAAACCAAATGGTTACTTCTCTTAAAATACAGGTTTTTTTCGAAAGTGTACACTATTGGGTTAGTGTCCACTATTGGTGCCTTACTAACAAAATTGAATTTTTTTTTTATTTATACCACTTAGTTGGCAGACAAGCACACGGCCCACCTGATGAAAAGTAGTTACCGTGGCCTATGAACGTCTGTAACACCAGAGGAGTCACAGTCGCACTGCCAACCCTGTAAGTACAGAGTTTCTGTGCCGTCAGTAGAAGACAAATCAGCACAAGCCTTTAGTCTTCCCACTGACGGCACAAATTCTCCAGTGAGTTCTGGCTACCCTACTCACCGCTGGGAACACAACACGAAGTTATTATAACCGCGGTATTCTGTGGGGCGGAGGTACTTCCCCAGTCGGACTGCTCAATCGGGCGGATATACCGCCGTGTCCTACCTCCTACAATAATCACAGTATAATTCAGTTCAATCGAAATATCGGTAATTAATTCATCGCCAAGGGCCAGAATCGAAACAACAACGATTATTCTGGCGTAATTGAATTGTAAGCGGTCAATTCAATTTTATTGATTTAATCTGATTGGAACCTAACATCTACCTTAATGCCAATCTTCACGGTTCAGTTGCGATTTCATAATGGTTTTAGTGGGTAGTAAAATAATGATGTTATCAACCAGAGGCCCCATTCAGTAACGCTATGTTTTCAAAACGCGTGATTTCAATTCTATTAGAAAAAGAGACGTATAAATACTTTGATCTACTATATCTGACGTATAAATCTTGTGGAATGCTTCACCATTCTGTAAAATTAGACATTTTTATGAAAAATTGTAAGAAGGTATTTTTAGGGTTACGTACTTCATTAGGAAAAAACGGAGCACTTATAGGATCACTTCGTTGCCCTTCTGTCCGTCTGTCTATCTGTCCTTTTTTCAGAAATGCTTTGACATATGAAGTTAAAACTCGCTCTTGACCAGCTTTTTATATCACATGGATGTTTCTTGAAATATTATTTCCACTAAATAAAGATTCTGTCGTTAAAACTAAAGTTAGCAAGCTAAAAAGTTAAGGAAACTTTCCATGAACTAACAGTACAAAACTGTTTTTTTACGACGATTCAATGTGACTTCACCTTTTTCACGGTAAGCTGAAAATTTCAAGAAAGAGGATCATGTATGCAGACACCACCTACGATGTAACAAAGGTGGCAAAAAATGATATTACTTCAGACAACTTCAGACTTAAATGGTTTTTGTCTGTAATATGTCAAATATGCAACGATTATTCAATACTTATTCTACGTATTAAAATACTAAATACTGATCGCAAAAAATAACAGTAACCGTTACTTTATCACGTCACTAAATTAAAAAAGCGATACGTCACAGTGAGGAACGTAATGGCCACTTCACACAGCCGCATAGTTTGAAGTACCAGAAAAGTACAGGGGAGTACCGTGTGAGTGCTAAGAAAGTACCACACGAGGAGGTGAAGATGACGGTTGAAAAGAAAGGAGCTATGTGTGTGTTTGTGTTATTGTTTTATTGTGTGGGTGATATGTTCTAGTGACAAATTGAAACAGACTGCATAATGCATACTTTCATATTAATATTATAAATGCTAAAGTAGCTCTGTCTATCTATCTGTTACGCTTTCACGCCTAAACTGCTGAACCAATTTAGATGGAATTTGGTAAAGAGATATTTATTTATTTATTATTTTACCATTATTATATATCATTATTAAAGTTCATGACAACGGAATCAGTACAAGGAGCGGCCTATCACTTTAAGCAATTTCTGTCAGGTAACCTTTAGATGGTGATTAAAGTTATAGGAATGAGTTGTTGTTGTTTGGCGTACTTTTACAATACAAATATAATAAGATAAGATAAGATAAGATAATCTTTATTGTACATCAACACATTACACAGTACATGTACGTTCAACATTATGAAAAATATACAAATGGCGGCCTTATCGCTACAAGCGATCTCTTATAGGCAATCTTTAGATGGAGATGTTTTAATTATTGTATTAACAATAATAACCCATGGTTAGTTATTAGTGTAGTCATAAGCTACATATATATACATATACATAAACAAATAATAAGTAAGTACATAGGTATATTATACCTAATACACACCTAAATATAATTATATATATATGTAATAAAGTAATCATGTCTAATACATACACGGAATAAATATAATATACATAAATATACAGGGTGTATTTTTGAAACGGGGCAGTAAGGGCAAGTACCTTAACCGTTGCAGTTACAGCAAAACGTTCTTAAAAGACCTTCCCTAACTTTTTGGGACATTTTGAACTGCATTCACAGATTTTGTAAAAAACTTACAGTTAGCAAAAAAAATGCAAAAAGTTCAAAATTTTTTTTTTATGCCAATCGATTCTATTTCATGTGGGGATCAAAAAACTCTATGGGACCATTTTAGCTTTCAGTACTAGAAAAGACAGAAATCGCCAAAAACGTTTCCCATACATTTCGTACGGAAATATGATAAATCAACTCGAAACTCATAGGTCAGGTAAAATTTTGAACTTTTTTAAATAAAAAAAATCATTTAAACATTTAAGAAATTGGTTTATGAAATGAATTGCTCAAAATGATTTCCATTTTCACGAATACATAAGTCTATCCTTTTTTGCACTGAACGAATGGCGGCTAATAATGTTCTGGGATGAATATTACGTAAAATGGTCATTAATGCATCCTTGAGCTCTTGAACACTGGCGTACGTCGTCTTATACACCTCGTTTTTCACGAAGCCCCATAAAAAAAAATCAAGTGGTGTTAGATCGGGGCTACGAGGTGGCCACTGTGTTGGACCATGTGTACCTATCCACTGTGTACCGAATAGGCGGCTCAAATTGGAACGTGAAAGGTGACTGTTATGTGGCGGAGCACCATCTTGTTGAAAATAAACTTTTCGCAATTCCGACAGGGGTCATTCGTCCATCTCGTTTTCAAGATGCTGTAAAATGACTTCATTATACATGGCAGAATTCAGTTTCCCTTCATAAAATTCCACCATTATGACTCGATTGGACATTATACCACACCAACAGTTGAATGAGAAGCGAACCTGATTATGACTTGCCGTAACTCTTAGTGGATTTCCTTTGGACCAATAGTGGTGATTTTTTCTGTTGTACATACCGTTATTGGAAAAATTCGTTTCGTCTGACCACAGTATGTAATTTAAAAATTCATGATCTCTGCTTATTTTTCCTCTTAGCCATCTGCAAAAAGTAAGCCTTCGAACATCATCACCCGGATGTAACACTTGAACTATGCGCCCATATCGATA
This sequence comes from Eilema griseolum, assembly GCA_963662185.1. Taxonomy (NCBI): domain Eukaryota; kingdom Metazoa; phylum Arthropoda; class Insecta; order Lepidoptera; family Erebidae; genus Eilema; species Eilema griseolum. The sequence goes on from OY759254.1 coordinate 3,625,527, forward strand.
GCACTTGTAGCCGTATTTCTTCCATATCTTTATCACAAGGGAGTGGGATACACCTACTTCAAGGGCGACTTGCCTGGACGATACCTCTGGATATGATTCGACATAAGTCAGAACCGCAATCTCCGTGTCCATGTCCACACGAGGCTGCCGCTTTCTTTTGAAAGAACCCTGCAATTCCAGGATTTTCAAAAGATTTGTAATAACCTTTCTTGTTGGCACATGGCACGCATTTCGATTATTGACAAAATACGCTTCTAATAAGTCAATTTTTTCACGATTAGAAGACATTTTAGCGAAAATCCTTAATTAATAACTCATACGAAGTTTCTCAGCTGAAACTAAGTATAACACACAGATTTTCGAATCAAATTCGAAATTTGAGGGTAAAAATTCTTTTTATTTACTTTACAGTCAATTCTACCCACTTCCTGGCCATAACAAAAAGTTAGACCATCGTAGAAATTTGTTTCTGTTGCCGAAATGTATGGGAAACGTTTTTGGCGATTTCTGTCTTTTCTAGTACTGAAAGCTAAAATGGTCCCATAGAGTTTTTTGATCCCCACATGAAATAAAATCGATTGGCATAAAAAAAAAAAAATTGAACTTTTTGCATTTTTTTTGCTAACTGTAAGTTTTTTACAAAATCTGTGAATGCAGTTCAAAATGTCCCAAAAAGTTAGGGAAGGTCTTTTAAGAACGTTTTGCTGTAACTGCAACGGTTAAGGTACTTGCCCTTACTGCCCCGTTTCAAAAATACACCCTGTATATTAGACTTTGGGAAAAGCCATCAGCCATCGGTGGAGTCGCGGGCAAAAGCTATATTTTGTGAATTATAAAAAGTAGATAAATTGGCAGTTATTTTCTATTAGTATATTTATAAAACTATTTGTTTGTTAGTTCAAGATCAAGCATCATGCAAAAACTACTAAATCGATTTTGATGAACTTCAAGAACTTATTATTTGACCTAAGAATACTAGAAAAATGAGGGATTCAGTAAACCAAATGAGAAAACATTCAGCCAAAAGTTAATCCCTGGATTTGGACCACTTGCCGACATGGAAACTCATAAAACTTTCTGGCTGATAGTACTCATCAAGTCGAGATTGCATTTTTGTTCCTACTCTTCAACAAGAATATTGAGGTACTGGTTTTATTTGTAGTATTTACATTTCCAGATAAGTCACGATAATATATATATACTCAGTATTTTTCAACAGGTATTTATATTCGCATAGTATTGTGAAACTACTAAAGTCAGTATCAGAAGTATCGACGCATAACTGGCAGGATGGCGTTTGTCAAAATATTCAAAAAGCGAACAAAAATATTCAAATAAAAGAGAAATATCGACAATCAAGTCTATATTCTATTTTATTTGAATAACGAGACTATGGCCACGGCTCCCCCCGCGTGAATTTCGTGTTTTTTGATATATCTCAGTTTCTACACAACCGATTGCGATCAAACTTCCACAAGATTAAAACCCGCATCAAGATCTTTTGTGTCCAACACGGACAAATAAAAAGATAAAAAAAAAATGTGTTCAAAATCGTCGTAACATAACTTATTTTTTAATACCTTCAATGCACAGACTAGACTACTTTACATTTAAGTAATAGTATAATAGATGTTGTTCGAAATTCGAATAGGAAAAATGACAGCATAACAATACGTATTATTACTAATGCCTTGTCAAACGAACCGAAAAGCAAGCGAGATAATGTACTCGGCCGAGTGCTCGATACGTGTGAAGTACTCAGCACAAATAATGTATTTATAAACTATATTTGGATATATTGTTCGTACTCTAAAATGGCAAGTGCACTGTCTCTCTCGCCACTCCACTTAGTGCGTATATATATATAGCGTATAAGACACCGAGAGACATGAACTAAAATAAGGAAAATGGCGGAACAACAAATTGATTTCGTTTTCACTGTTCAAAAAGACGTAAATAATACGAATTCTGTGCTTCAATGAGTTATATTTGCTTCTTTATCTACGTATCTTCAAAATAACAATTTTTGGTATAAAGATACATTGTTTATATTGTAATTTGATGCAGAAAGAAACGTGGTACAAAATCTTTTTTTTTCTATTGGTACTGTAAAAACAGACGTTAAGCTCTTAACTTTTGAGAAATTAAAATATTGTTCTTTATTTCCTGTTTATATATTGACTACACAATATTTTTCACAAGTCTAAATGCATGCTTAGAGAATGTAACCGCTACGCAGGAGGTGCGGGTTCGATCCCCGCTCAGTACAAATATTTGTATCCATGAATGTGTGCATTAGTGGATGTTTCTGTATAATATATTCAATTTAATTCATTATAAATGTTTGTATTTACAAAAAAAAAGTATTTAAGTATGTTTATCCGTATTCTAGATTCCATAACACTTGAGACAACTTAAGCTATGCTTACCATGGGTATAGATAGCGTTGTGTGGAATGTTATAGGATATTCATACATACATACATATAATCACGCCTCCATCTCTGGAGGTTTAGGCAGAGGTGAATTAACACCCACATTGCACCAATAATTGTATTCAGTCCCACGTAATAGGGGGTGAGCCTATTGCCGCATTCTGGGCACTATTGTTGACTCGAGCCATGCATCTGGGCTATATATATCTATCTGATGTTAAACAGCCCTATCCCTTAGTCGCCTTGTACGACACCGCATGCGAAGAGATGGGATGCCCTAATTCTACTCTACCGGAAACCACGCGGTTTCTTCTCCTTCTCTTGAATCTCTAAAAAGAAAGTCAGGTGCTCACTGCACCCCAAACATTGGACTTATCGATGTGGTACGGTTAGCATAGGCATTTAAATAAAATAAAATCGAAAAATGCTAACTCTTACGCACTAGCGAGTTCTGGATTAGCGAGTTTATCAATGCCTCATCTTTACCGTGGTCTATGGACGTATGCAACACCAGGGGTGTCACACTCGCGCTGCCGACCATGAAGAAACCTTCTGATGCCCCTCTTGAAGAACCCCATATTGTAGGCGCTTGGGAAAACCGCAGCAGGGAGGTCATTCCACAGCTTGAGTGTGCGTGGGATGAAGTTTCTTTCATACCGCATAGTGCGCACCGTCTCAGGTCGCAATGTGCGGGGATGAATTCACTGCCTATGGCAAGAGGTGCGATGATAGAATCATCACCGATATTTTTTTATTCTACACACATTTTCAAGTGTGGTTTCATGCAATATAAAATTTAGACCACCGCATCTCTTCCCATGCGATGTCGTACAAGACGACTAAGGGATAGGGCTGTTTAACATCAGACATATACAGTCCAGACTCAGTCTCAGATGCAGGGCTTCAGTTAACAATAGTGCCCGGAAGACGACAATAGGCACACCCCTTATTACGAGTGACCGAATTCAATGATTGGTGAAATGTGAGTGTTAATTCACCTCTGTCTAACTCTCCGGGGATAAAGGCGTGATTATATATATGTATGTATGTATTATCAAGTAATGTCACAAATTTCCGAGAGTTGATGATGAGGCCGTCAAGCTAAGTGTCACTATTGTAACATGGCATATATGGTGGTGATGTGGTAACCTTCTTTTTGTGACTTTGCCTTCAGCTTACCATCAGGCGATGCGAAGTCTAATTGACGTATCCTTTTGTAAATAAAAGTTAATTTTGTATACTTACTTACTGTGATGATTATAATATTGTATACACCAACAAACATAAACATTGATATGACACATAGATAACAGAACATATACAAATGTACTAACATATAAACATTGATATGACACATAGATAACAGAACATATACCAATGTACTAACATATATAAGCATCGGTAACTTAGTGGTTAAGGAGTCGGCCTTGCAATCGAAAAGTCTCGGTTTCAAATCGCAGCATTTACAATATCGACGTGAACCCACCCCAAGCACAAGCATTGCACAAGCAAGGGAATTTTAGTAATTGCGATTGCAAATTTTCATTAAAAAATAAAGAAAAATAAATCATTGTATTTATGAATGCTGTCATAACATGTTAATTTTATACTGTCTATATAAAATTAACATGTTAAGACATTATTCGTAGATGTTAAGTAATTCCATCACTCAAAGAAAAGCCGGTATTTATAAATATAAGACAGTACAATAATTAAATTTCTTCCAAAAGATGCCAATTACTTTTAATTTCAACAAGGCTACAGCATTCATTGAGGCAGAAAAATATTTTTTTTATGTTTCAAAGCTTTTTGTAAAAGAAAAATTGTTTTTAATTAGCTTAAATTACTTTCAGAGGGGCTTTTATGGAAGTGAGAGGGACAGACCTCAAAGGGGTTTTAACTTTAGAAATATTTCGTTGGAGTATTTTGACAGTGACTTTTTAAGGATAATTATAAACAATTCTATTTCAGTAAATGGTGTTTATATTCCATTGGTTTTATGCGTATTTTATTTTGCTCACAAGGGTGTTTCTGTATTCAACCCACGTTTTTTCTTTGCCGGTTTCAACCCAGATACTATTCTGTTTAATACACAGTGACGTGTGGTGACGGAAAAAGAATACAAATCTCACCACCCATTTCATCCGACGGATGTCGTAAGAGACGACTAATGGACAAATACGCAGACGATATCACTGTGAGAGAAGGAAAACTCGAAATAAAACCCTGTACCAACTCGTCTGGCCAGCACGGTAGCGTGAAAACAGTGGGCCAACGTCTCACAACATTGGGAGCGGCCTGTATCCAGCAGTGGACTGCGATGGGCTAGTTGATTGATTGACCCAAAGTTATTTATTAATTTGTTTATTATTATTAAAGGTATTTGATTTAAGTAGAGCTTAGTCTCTGGCTGTCTTTATTCTTGGTTGGTCGTTTGTTTTGATTTTTATGGTAGCGACTACCGTCTGGCTCTCTAACCCTGAGAGATCTTACACCAGAGTCTTGTCTATTAATCAGTAGATGTGGCCTGCAGATAAAAACGCTTTTAAGCCACTAAGGTCATGGTGTTTTTTCATATACCCATACGTTTTTGATTTTGATCACAAAAAATTTTTCTTCCTTCGGATCCCCACCCCACACGGCGGATTGGATTGGGTTCAAACCAACCAAAACCGCATTCACACACCCATTTCTTATTTCAAATACGTATTTTCGAATGTTATTTTTGAACTATCGCGGTGTAAATTCAAAAATATATACAACGATTCGGGACATTTCGCTATTAAATCATGGAACTAACTTTTTGCCGACGTTTCGGATGCGTTGCAGCACCCGTGGTCTCAATTTGACTGGCTTGCGAGCGTCGAGAGGTTCGCTCGTTATATAATTTGTTACTTACAAAAGTCGCTACAACGTTTTTTTTTTTTTTTTTTTTTGGCGGTAGGTGTAAGAAAGTTAACACATCTCATAAGAATTTAAATATAATTTTAATTAGAAATACTTATATTTATTGCAAATATTTCGGTGAATTGAGTGGCATATAGTTTAAAGTGTGTAACGACGCGCTCTGCGAACGTCGTCACACCTGTTTTAATTCTATTTTTGAACGAAAGGTTTCGGAGCGCGGAGTGAATGACATTTTGACGTATCGCTGTCAAAAGCACCTTTCTTCCTATATTGAGACGGAATGGTCGATATTCATGGCTTCGTAACTTAATTTCAATAAATCTCATAAAAATGAGAGTATTTTGGCCAAAAGGATAATAGTTTGTGTCCTCACAACTATCCTCTTGTGGAATTATAGTTTATTTCTGGTGAGTTGTCATTTTTTAATAAGATTCCCTTTGATGGAAATTCGCCACGCTCCTAATTTGAAAAATAATTGTTAAAATTCTATTGTTTCAGCTCTTAATCTGAAAATATTATGATTTCTTTTGCTATTGGCATTGTTCCAGCAAATTAAGGCGGTAAGTCGCGCAAATTTATAAAAAATTAGGACCTCGTGCCCTATATTGGAGTTTGTTCTAATGACATGCAATTTTATTACAGGTTTCCAAATTGGAACCGCCTTTGCCCTTTGTCTTGGCCTTTTCTCTTTTCTTTGGACCTTTTTCGGCGTTCCTTTGTCTTCGGTCATCTGCATTTCCTTATGGAGGGTTTGGACTTTTCACCTCAAACATGGATGTACCGCATGGGCTTAAACTGAAAACTTCGCCTGCTACGAGCTTTCTCGCTGCTGTGTTTACATATACTCGCCGAGGGATGCCGTGAGCTTACTTTAATTATATTTTAAATCTAAACTTCAAATTAACCTAAAAGTGCATTGGTGACATAGAATCATATTGACATAAGATCATTTTGACCTAGCTTATAAAACTCTAATTTTAAATTTAAGGTTAGATATACATTAGGAATGTATCCTTGCAACTATTTCTAAATGCACACTGGAGTGGACAATAAAACCTTAAACCTCACAGTTTGGTTTCATTTAGCTCACCTCCGGAAGATTAAAAGTTTCCAATATCCGCTGATTATCTTAGGCATGTGTATCTCCAAGGCGCCCGAACTTTTATGGTAATGTACTTACAAACCAATTTTATTTATATTTCTTTTAAATAGGAGATTACACACTTACTTTCTTTCATTGTCATATGACACATATTTTTTATTATTACATCTGACGCTTGCGAACCAATTTTTTTTACTTTGTAATAACACATATTTTTTAATTATTACAATTGGCACTCGCGAACAGGGACATGACAGTGTGCATATATCTTTATTCCTTGTCACCTTTGCATTATTTTTTACTTTATCATGTTAAGAACAGTGTTTTCTTCATGTTTTTTACTGTTACATAACTGTGTATTACAGTAAATCTTTGTTATTGTTTACTTTGCAAAACTAATCATACTACAAGTTAGTACTATTGTTTGTATCTCTCAATTACGGGTGAATGTTTCAATTTGTATAACATGGTTATTGTTATACTTGTTTTATCTTATATAGCTTTTGTTTATTACAGGTAAGATTTTCCACTTAGTAATATTATATAATTACTAGTTCTTAACCTTTATTCACATGTGTGAAAACATAGTAATATTTGAATATTTGCTGTTTACCTTAAGTAGACATAAATAATTTATTTTGTGAATCACTAATGCATTTTTATCTTTATAGGCATTTGACCTAAATAATTTTTGCAACAATAACATTCCATTCTATGAGTTTGTTGACTTTTGAGTTTAGCGTTTTGCTATCAATGCAATTAACTTCATTCATAATTTGATTAACTTTAATTAGAAACTTTAATTGATACTTTAATTAGAAACTTATAGTGTGTTTGATACAACTTTTTATTAGATTTTCACATCCTTTTATAAATCAAACATGGATAAGGAAATACAGGTCCCGCCTTTGTTTGAGAATATTGTTAGTGATGTTCCAGTTGGTACTTATACTCATGAGATGCCTCATGTCATGGCTGATTTGTCTGAAGTTGGTGATCATAGTCGGAGAGCCGCATCTTCATTTAATATGATAAATTTTATTCAGGTTTGTTAGATAGTGGAGCTTGTAGTTGTGTACTCGGTTCTAATATTCATCAAACATTTTTGCAATTAGGTTATAAATTTAAACCTTATAAAGGTAACGCTGTTACTGCTGATGGTTCTGCACACAATGTTATTGGAACTATGGTTTTACCTATCACTTGTGATAACTTAACTCAAAATGTAGATTTTTTGATAATACCTTCTTTTAAACCTTCAATTATTTTGGGATTTGACTTTTGGTTGAAATTTAATCTTGCTAAAGACTTATGGAATAATATTACTTTTGAATATGAATCCACTACTTGTGTGAATGCAGTTACTTCTGTTTCTGAACTTTCTCCTTCTGAGAAACACGAGTTAAATAAAATTATTTCACTTTTTGAAAATATTTCTTATGAAAAGAGAGGCTTAGGTCTTACTCATTTAGTTAAACCTAAAATTTTTGTTTGTGATAATGGAAGCCAATTTACAGCTAAGCAGTTTGTAGATTTTCTAAAAAGTTGTAATATTGGTAAAATGTTTTATAATACTTTGTATGCACCTCAAAGTAGTCCTGTAGAGAGATATAACAAAACAGTCGAAACATGTATTTCTTGTTTTGTTAAAGATGATCATAGAACTTGGTCAAAATATTTGCCTCATGTTCAATTAGCTTTAAATAGTAGTGTGAATCTAGCTACAGATTTCACTCCTAATTTTCTCGTGTTCGGTAGAGAACTTATTTTTGATGCTTCATTGCACCGTTTTAGTAATTCTTTTGATAACCTCAATCAACTTGATGTTGTTGATAGGTCTTCATTTGCTTTTTCACTTAAATCACTTAGTGATATTTTTATAAAAGTTCAAGCTTCATTGCTTAAAGCTTATAAGCGTAATGCGCGTTATTATAATATAGGAAGGAAGGTCATTTCTTTTGAAGTGGGAGATATAGTGTGGAGGAGAAGTTTTGTGCAGTCTAATGCTCCTGCATTCTTTTCGGCTAAGTTAGCACCTAAGTTTGTTAAGTGTGAAATAATAGATAAAATTTCCTCTAATGTTTATGTTTTAAAAGACCTTAATAAAAACTATACTGGTCGTTATCATATTAAAGACATAATTAAATATTAAAATTATTCTTGTTTTGACAATGTCTATCTTTGTCTTTGGTACTTTGTTTGAAGTAATGAACCATTAAAAGGTGATGTTTGGTAGGTTTATGGTTCTTGAAAGGAGATGTATGTTAGGAACTTCACAACAATTTATTAATTTCAATTTTAGATTCCTTCAAAAATAACTTAGGTCATTTTAGGACTTATTTTTATGTAACTCTACTCCATATTAACAAATAGTTCCACATCGAAAGATCTTATAATTTTTATTTATCTTTGTTGTATAGGATTATTTTCCTGTATATATTTTTATACACTTGTATATTTAATATTGTATATTTTGTACAAATTTAGGAATTTAGTTTCTACTCTAATATAGGAGTGAAATTTAATATTCATTTTCTACATTAAATTCACTTGACTTATTTCCACTCACTTAGGGAATGGAAAATTAAGTTTCTTGAACTTTATTTTTGTACAGTTCTGGGTTATTTTCTTAGTATTAAGATTCTCGGATTGGACGCATTTTATGCATTTTTTACACACCTTGTTATACCATTTTTTGGGAAACTTGTGTCTTACTGGACTTTACAATTTTTTGTGCTATTGTGTTTCATACACATAGTCACACCTTACGCTTTGCGCACGGGAAGCTGGTGGTGTTGAGCCGGTCGTAATTGTCGTTCTTCTCTTTTTGTACGATTGTGTTTTTATACACATTGTTACATTTTTTATGCTTTGCGCACGGGATGTCGGTGGTGTTGTGCCGGTCGCAAATGTCATACTTTTCTTATGCGGTTGTGCTCAGAAAGTCAGTGGTGTTGTACTGGTCACAATTGTCATATTTTCTTTATATTTTGCTTGTGCTCGGAAAGTTGGTGGTGTTATGCCGATCACAATGCTTATAAATATATTATTACGACACTTTTGTTGTGATTTTGTTTTGACGTTTTGGGATGTTGGAATAGGAATTTGAAGTCGGCGGCTTTTCAACCTAACCGACAGTGGGAAAACTTCATTGTTTTTACCGATTTTCTTTCAGATTCGGCAGCGTTGGTGCTTAACCGATATCTTGTTAGTTTCATATTTTTGTTTCAGGAATAGCTGGTATAGAGTCGGTGGCGTAGGAGCTCAACCGCACTTTTGTATTGATGCTAGAAGGCTGGTTAAGATCAAGGATTAGATTCGACGGCGTTGGTCGCCTAATCGATATCTGGAATGGAATTGAGTAGGGATTGTTTAATTTGTTTTATTGAAGGATTTATTTTCACTTTTGTGTTGAAATAAGTTTTTACTCTTTTCTGAGTTTGGTTCTTTACTTTTCGAGTGTTTTCACATTCTTTGATTTTTAGGAATGCTTTCCCATTCTTTAATTTATAATTATTTCTGCAATACCCAATGCAAGATGCTTTCGCATTGCCCTTTTTGTTTATTGAAAAATGTTGCAAGACATTTTGTCTTTTGAGGTTTTTTGGAATTTTGTTCTGGACTCTCATAATTTTCATTGGAAAAGGAAGTTTCCTTCTTTCTTTTTTTCTTTTTGGGGAGGGATGTAATGTAACGACGCGCTCTGCGAACGTCGTCACACCTGTTTTAATTCTATTTTTGAACGAAAGGTTTCGGAGCGCGGAGTGAATGACATTTTGACGTATCGCTGTCAAAAGCACCTTTCTTCCTATATTGAGACGGAATGGTCGATATTCATGGCTTCGTAACTTAATTTCAATAAATCTCATAAAAATGAGAGTATTTTGGCCAAAAGGATAATAGTTTGTGTCCTCACAACTATCCTCTTGTGGAATTATAGTTTATTTCTGGTGAGTTGTCATTTTTTAATAAGATTCCCTTTGATGGAAATTCGCCACGCTCCTAATTTGAAAAATAATTGTTAAAATTCTATTGTTTCAGCTCTTAATCTGAAAATATTATGATTTCTTTTGCTATTGGCATTGTTCCAGCAAATTAAGGCGGTAAGTCGCGCAAATTTATAAAAAATTAGGACCTCGTGCCCTATATTGGAGTTTGTTCTAATGACATGCAATTTTATTACAGGTTTCCAAATTGGAACCGCCTTTGCCCTTTGTCTTGGCCTTTTCTCTTTTCTTTGGACCTTTTTCGGCGTTCCTTTGTCTTCGGTCATCTGCATTTCCTTATGGAGGGTTTGGACTTTTCACCTCAAACATGGATGTACCGCATGGGCTTAAACTGAAAACTTCGCCTGCTACGAGCTTTCTCGCTGCTGTGTTTACATATACTCGCCGAGGGATGCCGTGAGCTTACTTTAATTATATTTTAAATCTAAACTTCAAATTAACCTAAAAGTGCATTGGTGACATAGAATCATATTGACATAAGATCATTTTGACCTAGCTTATAAAACTCTAATTTTAAATTTAAGGTTAGATATACATTAGGAATGTATCCTTGCAACTATTTCTAAATGCACACTGGAGTGGACAATAAAACCTTAAACCTCACAGTTTGGTTTCATTTAGCTCACCTCCGGAAGATTAAAAGTTTCCAATATCCGCTGATTATCTTAGGCATGTGTATCTCCAAGGCGCCCGAACTTTTATGGTAATGTACTTACAAACCAATTTTATTTATATTTCTTTTAAATAGGAGATTACACACTTACTTTCTTTCATTGTCATATGACACATATTTTTTATTATTACATCTGACGCTTGCGAACCAATTTTTTTTACTTTGTAATAACACATATTTTTTAATTATTACAAGTGATACTACTCACGTTTGCTAAAGTTTATGTAACTTAAATCCAAAGTTCACCACCTGCCAGCACAACAGCAACACATTTGCAAATCATGTCTCAACTGTCAACTATTGAGTTAGCACAGAAGTCACTAGAGGAGTGTTTTACGAAGAGGATGGAGCAGTTAGAGGCACAGCTTCAAAGTGGTGGTCCGGCTAAGGACACTGTGGCAAGAGTGGCTGAAGAGTTCCGGACCTTCAGGGAGCTAGTGTACAGCATGCTCGGTTTACTACGCAAACAAATTAATGAGTGCTCAAAGACTATTGACACCATTGAGACTAGACATCGACGTAAGGCACTCTTGTTCCTGGGGGTTGCAGAGAAAGAGAATGAAGACTGTAAGAAGGTTATCGTAGACGTTCTTCACAAAAATCTAGCTCTGAAGGACTGCTCGTCTGCGTCGGTTATTACCTGTCATAGATTGGGAGCTGCCAGTAAGGAGCATCATCGGCCTGTTCTAGTGCGTTTTTCAAGCTTGGAACTTCGATCAGTCATATGGAGAGCTAAAACAGCCTTGAAGGGGTCATCCATCTCAATAAGAGAGTTCTTGACCAGGACCAGGCAGGCAGTATTCACCAAGACGAGGTTACACTTCGGTACTAGAGCTTGTTGGACGCAGGACGGTGTAATTGTGGTTAAGGTTCCTGACGGTAGTAGGCGGAAAATAACCAATGCCGAGGATCTACAGGCTTTAACTAAGGCGCATCCCAGGCCTCCCGGTGCCCCTCTATCTGGTGGATTCAAGAACATTGGCCGAAACGAGTAACAATTTTGATGTACGCTTGCTTCATATAACCCGTCGTATGGATACGCAGGTATCACAACACACCGTAGTTATTATTAACTCATGTAGTTACTACCTATATTTATCCGATTCTAATTCTACCTGCTAGTAAATAATAAATATTAAATGTACTTTGTTGTCACGGGTTGATTTGTCATATAAATAAACAATCTGCAAACTGTCAAAACTGTCACTTGACTTGACAAAGTCAAGTGACAACGACAATGACACATAGGTTGCGTTCCTGATTGTTCCTAAACAATTACTTTTTTATTTTTTTTTAAATTAACGTTTCGTTACAACAATAAGTAGACACCATTGTTTTACTTTCATGTTTCGATTGTTTTTGTTTCTTCTCCATGTTTTATTTTTGAAAATGTGTATAATATTTAATAGTGTGTTGTTGGCTGGCGGGTGGTGCAGAGACACAACGTTGATCGAAATTTTATATAATTGTATAGTAATACACAATAATCACTTTTATTATTTTATAGTAGGTATTATTACTGATATTTAGTCTATTTTTAATATATATTTTTAAATAAACAAAATAGGTAGCACTTTTTGCATATTTATCTCGTAATTAAGTACTAGCGTTATTTTATTCATATTTTATTTTATATACTTGCTTTGAATATCTTAACATGAATTACTCCTCCGATGACAGTATCTCATATCATTCAATCCATGGGGCGGATTTTTTATCTGAAGACGACAGTTTTTGTTCAGTCACTGATAGTACACTTGGCGACAAGCTCCGTGATACCTTTCGGGAATCAGGGCAGACATTCAACGTATGTCATATAAATGCACAAAGTGTGCCCTACCATTACAGTGACCTGGTTGCGACATTTGCTGACTCCCATGTTCATGCCATCCTGATTTCTGAGAGTTTTCTTAAACCACACTTACCATCCACATCCTACCCACTGCCCGGATTTATTTTAATAAGAAACGACAGGACGGGCAAGGAGCGCGGTGGGGTAGCAATATACCTACGTAGCGACTTCCCGTACAAAATAGTTGCTTCATCACCTTCTGTGTACTCCGCAACAGCCGAGTTTCTTTTTCTTGAGGTCTGGGTCAGGGGTGTCAAAGCCCTCCTGGGTGTTGTTTATTGTCCTCCAAGTGTCAACTACTTCACCGATATCGAATTGGTTTTTGAATCCTTGGGGTCTGATTACGAGCATCACATCATCATGGGCGATTTTAACACTAATCTTCTCCCTAGTTCGTCATCACGAGCCATAAAGCTTCTTAACATAGTCGAGTCAGCCAGTCTTCAGGTTTTACCGCTTCAGGCCACACACCACAATAAAGATGTTGAGGACACATGGCTCGACTTAATACTTACGTCTTCGCCTATGCTTGTTCGAACTCACGGTCAGTATCTAGCTCCAGCTTTCTCTCATCATGACCTGATCTATATCTCCTACATTCTTAAGCCCCCTAAACTCAAACACAAAGTATTGGACAGACGATGCTTCGGGCGCATGGATGTTGAAAAATTGTGCAATGAAGCTGCCAAAGTCAGTTGGGAGGATTTAACAGAGGCAAGCACCATCGATGATAAGGTTCGTACTTTTAACAAAACAGTTATTGGCCTCTATGACATCCATGCACCCGTGAGGAGGGTGAAATTAAAACATAGACCAGCTCCGTGGATAACGAGTGATGTTCGAACCGCTATGAAAGGGAGAGACCGGGCTTTTCGTAAGTTCAAAAAGAATCGTTCTGTCATCAACTGGGATTCTTATAAAACTGCCAGGAATCGGTGTAATCAGGTGATACGCAACGCTAAACGCCGACATATTCTTGATAACTTATCTTCCTGTACATCTGTCGATGTCTGGAGGTTTCTTGGGACGCTGGGCATTGGTAAGCCAAGACAGCTGGAGCTACCCAAGACAATTGAGTTGGATGCCATTAACCATCATTTCTCTACCTCTCACACAATTGATGGCCCAACCAAGCGTCAAACGGTTAACTCTATCACCGGACTGCCCAGTCCCAATTACGAACCTTTTCAATTCACTCCAGTCACGTCGGCGGAGATCAAGAAGACTATTCTCGCAATTAAGTCAAAGGCAGTCGGCTGTGATGACATTAGTCGCCGTATGATAACCACTATCATGGACCAACTCCTTCCCGCTATAACACACATCATCAACTTTTCACTTGACTCTGGTCAATTTCCTGACTTGTGGCGTAAAGCTTATGTGCGTCCTCTTCCTAAAATCTCCAATCCCTCTCTTCCCAATCACTTTCGTCCTATTTCCATTCTCCCTTTCCTATCCAAGGTATTAGAAGCCTGTGTTCATCGCCAGCTGTCCAACTATGTGCACTCCAATGGGATACTAAGTCCATTACAATCCGGGTTCAGACCGGGACACAGCACTACAACCGCACTCCTTAAAGTAACGGGAGATGTCAGGGACGGAATAGAGAAAGGTTGTATCACAGTGCTAGTGTTAGTGGATTTCTCAAATGCGTTCAATTGCGTGAATCACGACATCCTTTTAGCCATACTAGCCCATCTTCGGATCTCAGCCGACGAGCTGGAGTGGTTCTCTTCATATCTTCGTGGACGCCAACAGTCGGTTTGCGCAGACGAAATTTCATCTAGCTGGCGCAACCTCGACTCTGGTGTTCCGCAAGGCGGTATTCTTTCACCTCTTTTATTCTCTATATTCATTAACCTCATTACCTCTGAACTTCAGTGTGCGTATCATTTGTATGCCGATGACCTACAGATATACAGCCAAGCCCGCGTGGAGAACCTTTCAGAGGCTATTGACAGAGTTAATTCCGATTTGCGCTCAATAGGCGTTTGGTGTGACAGGTTTGGTCTTTCTGTTAACCCCGATAAATGCCAGAGTATCTTAATTGGAAGTAGCCATAGGATGAATAAGGTAGACAGTGCAACTCTGCCAACAATAAAGTTCAACGGAAGAATTATTCCTGTCACGCATAGTGTCAAAAATCTGGGATTGAATGTTGACTCCACCTTGAACTGGCAAGTTCAAGTTACAAAGGTCTGTCAGAGGGTTACAGGAATGCTGCGTAGTCTTTATCGCCTCAAAAATTTTCTACCAACCAAAACCAAGGCAATGCTAATGCAAACGCTAATCTTTCCAATCGTGGACTATGGTGATGTATGCTATCTCGACCTGAATGCAGATCTGCTCAATAAACTCGACCGCCTTCTCAACAATTGCATTCGATTCACCTTTAACCTTAGGAAATATGATCACGTCTCAGCTCATCGTTCGGAGTTAGGATGGTTGCCGATACGTCAGCGACGCAGCTTGAGGGCGGTGATGATGATACATAAAATTTTAGCCACTCCTAATGTCCCCTCTTATTTATCATCTCATATTCAGCTACTTGGTTCTCATCACAACAGAAATCTGCGGTCAGCTGACAACCGTCTTCTCCACTGTCCTACTCATAGTTCCAGCCTAACTCATTCTTCTTTCCTCGTGCAAGCAATTCTCCTCTGGAATGCGCTTCCTCTCGAAATCCGAATGACTACTAACCGTGCAACATTCAAGTACAAAGTACGTCAGCTCTACTACAGTAGCCCCTAGTCATAGTAATATGTAAAACCTTAATGTTAGAAATACTTTGTCATTATGTATAATTATGTAAGTATAGGTAAGTTTATATTATATAAGTATATATTATACGAATATATATAAGTATATATATAAGTAGTAAGTATAAGTAAGTAATATGTAAGTAAATATATTTAAAAGTATGTGTATGAATTTCTTATGTATTATAGTGTGTATGTATAATGTATGTATTATTATTGTGGTCATAGTGCACTGCACCTACCTCAATGTATCTCTGCATCACCCTAAGGTTGACTGTTAGATAATGCCTTTGGCATTAAGTCCGCCTTTGTACAAAATTACTGTGCATAAAGTTGAATAAATAAAAATAAATAAAATTAACAAGTTAGTTGAACATGATACTGTCTGAAGCTTACGCGAAAATCACTTTTTAAAATAAAGTCACATTTTATGCCAAATGTTTGCTGAAAAGTAGCCGAAACGTCGGGTTAAATGTAAATAGTAACAAAAATTAAAAAGTGGTTTTATTTTTTTAAGTGGTTTTATGTTATAAATTAGTGCAATAAATTAGTTAAATTCGCCTTTTAAGAAGTCACATACACAGTTAGTTTCTCACGAATCTTATAAAAGTATGAAAAAAATATGCCCAAATTTAGTACATTTTCCTCCTACAATATTTGTGCTATCTCGCGACGTCATTAAGAGGCTCGGTAGGCTTCCAACATTACAAGTTGTAAGTACTTTTCACACAAAAAATGATAAATATTTTATTATAACCGTCGTCTAGACACCATGGAATGTTGACTTGGCATAATGCCCAACTGGCCCCTTATTCTGAGTGACAAACCATTTCATAACTACACCCGTTCGTAAAACCCGGCACATTTAAGTTGTTCTAGTTTTTACGCCAGTTCTCTATTCTATGTTAACCAATTGTAATCCACCGCCTTCTTGCGTTAAGACTGCGTTTGATACTCGATGTCACTTAGAATCATGCTCGTGAACACTTATAACTTTTCGCCAGTTAACACATTTTGATGGTTGCGTCATGTTTCACGGAATTGTGGCTTTGACTACAATTTTATATCGCGAATGGTTGGACTTCAGTCATCTATCAAAACAAATATCTTTATTCATTTAAGTCGCCAATCGTTGGTCTTTAAATTGAGAAATTGAGGTTGAAGTTAGTCAACGTCCATTTACAAATAGTGCGCGAAATAAAAAGAATTCTCGAAGTGACCGCCATATTTCTTTCACAATTCCGCAGACTAATGTAAAAGTTCTGTAATTAAACAATGTCGGAATTTTCAGAGTTTTAACTACCTGTAAGATTTTTTCATAGTAACCGACGAATTAGCGTGCTCTCTAAGGCACAGACTGGTCTCTCTGTAAAGATTGGTCACCCGTTTTATGAGTTCTGTTCTGACTAACATTGCTTGGCCACTGTTACAAATGAAATGTGCATTATGATGAGGCCGTCAAGCTGAGTGTTGGTGACTGTCACATGGTATGTGTAAGTAATGGTGACCCTCTTTTCTGAGACTTTGCCTTCAGCTTACCAACAGGCAAGGCGAAGTCTAATTGACGTTTCCTATGATTGACGTTTAAGAGCCATGAGACCCTCAGCTTCTAAAAATGGAAAATATATTTTTGGTCAGCAAAGTTTTGTCAAGTCATACAATTTACTAACTTCCTGGGTTACCATTCAACCACAATCCCTCAGTTAAATAAAACAAGAAACATATTTTTGTCAGCAAAATTATGCTGACCAAGCCTATTGTTTTGGCGGCAAACACTATTAATATTTAGTTTTAATAATATAATATAATAATATAACGTTTATTTCAGAAATTCTTCCATATTTGTTAGTTAAACTTACAACTAATGTTAGTAGGTAAAAATACAATTAAATAGTTTGGGTGCGTCACCCCGATCCGGGGACTGTGTCAGACTTTATTGCATGTAGTTTTATGCACCGCCCCAGGATCGGGGAGTCCCACCGATCAACCAACGCTCTAAGGATGGTATTGGGACTGCCGCGGGTACGGCGTAAGAGTGAGGCGCTTCTTTTGCGCATGATCGCCGAAAAACTGTCTACGTTTGCCTCGGCAAACATGGCAGATGCGCTACAAAAATCTCACCGTTAACTCACTGTAAGCGCACTGTCAACTCAGTATCAAAATAAACGAGATATTTACCATGTTTCATTGTTTT
Source organism: Eilema griseolum (assembly GCA_963662185.1). Lineage (NCBI taxonomy): Eukaryota > Metazoa > Arthropoda > Insecta > Lepidoptera > Erebidae > Eilema > Eilema griseolum. The sequence continues at coordinate 3,643,455 of OY759254.1, forward strand.
GAGTTTCCGATATTTCGGCGCTGTTGCGCTGTTGCTTTTTCTCTGTTCACTGCCACTACTCCAATTCCTCCGTGATCATGATGCTTGCAACAGCGCCGAAATATCGGAAACTCAAAACAATGAAACATGGTAAATATCCCGTTTATTTTGATACTGATGTGAGTGACCATGATAGTTTAAATACTCACTGTCAACTCACTGTAAACTAACTTTTAAACTCACTGTGAACTGACTATAAACTTAAATTATATTCTACTGTAAATACACCGTTGCGTTAGTATTTTCGAAGCCCCTCCTGTTATATATATACATTATAACCTCTTAGCTAAATAATGGCAGCGCTATTACACACCTAAAACATCTGGGGAGAGAAGTTTCTTATAAAACCACTTAGTACAACCTATTGAAGTGTAAAATATGAGAGTAAGCTTCTACCGATGCGATGTTGTGTGAATAAATCCGGCCAAGTGTGAGACGCGGCTATCTTTTAAGGGTTCTGTATATATATTATACTATCAAAAGGAAATATTGACTTAAATTTTAAAGTACTAACTATTCAAATAGATTAAGGTATAGAATAAATACCCATCGTAATAACCGTTGCCGTAAGACGGATATAATATATGTATAGAAGAATTTGGATAGTTTCGGGCGAAGTTCTGGTTCAGAACCAGAACTTCGCCCGAAACTATTAGCTTAGTAGTCAGAGCATTCTTCTTTTTTTTTTTTTCATGCGCAAAATCTCCACGGATACCTCCCCACCGGAGCCGGTGGAGGAGGTTATGTCAGACTCGAACCGACTAAAACGCACGCCGCCTGTGGGTCGCTTTGGTTGCCAAAGGTGAGGTTGACAGGCATATCCCTCGCACCCCGGCTGACCCAGGGCCATCTCTCACGATCTGGCCCTCTTCTCGGGTGTGGGGACTACAGAGTCCCCAACTCGTCCCCGGAAACGGGGAGGCGCGCCAGCCGCGCCACCGCCGCGGCCTGCTTCTGCCAGGGTGACAGGCGGCTCCACCTGTCACTCCCAGGCCGAGCGTTCCCCCTGTAAGGAAAATCTCGCAGGTTCGACTCCAGCCTAACCGATTAAATTTTTTCTATATCTTAAACGATAAGAGGAAATATCAGTTTATAGTTGATAAACTCTAAAAGTAATAAACCGATTTTAATTATTATTTCATTATTACAAAGCTAATTTATTCAGATGTAATATAATTCAGAAGGAGGTAGGACACGGCGGTATTTACGCCCGATTGAGCAGTCCGACTGGGGAAGTACCTCCGCCCTACAGAATACCGCGGTTATAATAACTTCGTGTTGTGTTCCCAGCGGTGAGTAGGGTAGCCAGAGCTCACTGGAGAATTTGTGCTGTCAGTGGGAAGACCAAAGGTTTGTCCTGCTTTGTCTTCTACTGACGGCACAGAAACTCTGTACTTACAGGGTTGGCAGCGCGTCTGTGACTCCTCTGGTGTTACAAACGTCCATAGGCCACGGTAGCCACTTTCCATCAGGTGGGCTGTGTGCTTGCCTGCCACTTAAGTCGTATAAAAAAAAATCTATTTCTTTAATTTTCAAATAATGTATGGGAATCTGCCGAATTTGTTGACATTTATGATCACTGCTCCGCTTTCTTAAATAGTAGCATGATGATATATAGCCTAAAACCTTCGTCGATAAAGGGACTACACAACAGAAAAAAAAAAGATTTTTGTAATTTAAACCAGTAGTTCCTGAGATTAGCGTGTTCAATCAAACAAACTCTTCAGTTATATAATATTATTATAGACAAAATTAGATCACCCGCACACGGTGCAGAATATCCGATCAAGAACCAAGCGGTTCGGTGACTCTTTCCTTTAACTCTAGCTCACGTGTTTCCTTCTTCCTACAATCCCGGGTCCTTTAAGCGGGGCGTAAAAAAGCATCTGGTCAAAAAAAAGGCATCAGGTAGGGGTATCCGTGGGGATTTTGTGCATGTAAAAAAAAAGGATAGGTTAATTTAAACCTATAGGTTAAGTTAAACCTATAGGTTAAGTTAAACAAACGTAATGTACAAAAAAAATTAAGGACTTGACCAAATGTCCATTGCGTACAAGACAGAATAGATTTATATCATTGCTAGTAGGTTCCTCCTGCACAGGTTCATTAACAAACGACTTAATATATATAGAGCGGTAAACCACAGTACGTATGTGGTAGTTGAATGGTTTCCTATAATCGTTAATTACAGCAGTCTATTAGAGCCATTGTTCAGTGAGACAGTTGCTATACATTACGAGTGAACGAAACTGTTACCAGCTTTACCGCACTATTGCAACTAACTTTTAAAATTGTTTTAAGCGACGCCATATTGAATGAATTAAAACTATTCAATAAATTTTATAGTTCGTACGGATAAAAATTCTATGACCTGATTGTAATACCGCAGGCTTTTTTATTAATTTAAAATGCATTATTAATGGAACTAAATCCCGCTACTGAAAAATCTAGTACTAAAATTTACTAAACAAAAATATAATAACCATAGCTGTGATCGTAGGCCACTTTTCCATATACTTATAATGTATTGTTTTGTTAGACTAAGTGGTATACGACCTTGATATTTTCTTGTTTAATACTTTTTAGAGCTTGATTTTTCAGTAGTCAAGATTTAGTTTCAAACTTAATTAATTTTTATACCACTTACGTGGCAGATAAGAATACGGTCCACCTAATGGGAAGTGGTTACCGTGCTCTAGAGACGTGTGAAACACCAAGGGCGTCACACTCTATCTGCCGACCCTGAAGAAACCTTCTAACGCGCCTCTTAAAATAACCACATATTGTAGATGCAAGAGAAAACTGCAGCAGGGAGTTTATTCCACAGCTTGGGTGTTTTTTAAATTTATATTATTTTTGGGTAAACAATAGGTATAATTTATATTTAACATAACATAACATAAACTCACGTCTATATTCCCCGAAAAGGTAGGCAGAGGTGCTAAGCACCCACATTTCACCAGTTTATGTTTAGGTCCCAATGTTATAGGTGGCGAGCCTATTGCCATCAACCGGGCACTTATAAACCTGCGATAAATACAAACATACCTTCGAAAAGCATCGAAAAATCATTGGTGTGTGCCATGGTAAAACCTGAGATCGAACTCGAGACCTCGTCTCAGCAGTCCCTTACCATAGTCCATTACAGTTTTTTCATTTGAATTTATATTTGAAATGAACTAATTGAGCATTTTTAGATGACACCAAACACGACATATTTATCTGAAATATATTTTTCAACACAGTCGTTTATGACCGCTAAAGGACGCCACATTAAAGTCAGTGACACGTTATATAGCCTATAACTAGCGGACGATTAAGATGCTTCTAACGATCCCTCATTTGTCCAGTTCTAATGAGTGGTTGAGAAGCTCTGAGGAAACAAATGAACCTACATAAATACATAGCCTGAGTACACGGCGGTATTTCCGCCAAATTGAGCAGTACGACTGGGAAAGTACCTCCGCCCTACAGAATACAGCGGTGAGTAGGGTAGCCAGAGCTCACTGGAGAATTTGTGCTGTCAGTGGGATGACTAAAGGCTTGTCCTGCTTTGTCCTCTACACTAATGGCACAGAAACTCTGTGCTTACAGGGTCGGCAGCGCGAGTGTGGCTTCTCTGATGTTACATGTCCATAGGCCACGGTAACCACTTTCAATCAAGTGGGCCATGTGCTTGGCTGCCACCTAAGTGGTATAAAAAGCCTGTCAAAATCATCATCTTTCGTAGTCGGGTAAAAAAGAAGCTTTCTGTATGCCTATAACCAGGTACAGTTACATTTTACATGTATTGTTTAATGTTCGTGATAATGGTAGCAAGCAAGAGGTGTTGGGCACCTTAGAAACTGGAGGAGAAAATGTAAAAAGGTGGATCCCGGGCTCCAAGATGAGGGCACAAACGCCTTTATGGTGATAATGATGTCAGTTTATATACACGAAGATGTAAAAAAATATAGGTAACAGACTGCTGAGACGAGGTCTCGGGTTCGATCCCAGGTTTTACCATGGTACACACTAATGACTTGTCGATGCTTTTCGAAGTTATGTGTGTAATTATCGCAGGTTTATAAGTGCCCGGTTAATGGCAATAGGTTCGCCTATTGCCATTAACCGGGATACATTGGGACCTTAATATAAACTATCGAAATGTGGGTGCTAGCACCTCTGCCTACCCCTTCGGGGATATAGGCGTGAGTTTATGTTATGTTATTAAATACACAATTGCTTTTTAAAAATGTTGGTATTTATTATTACTTAATATAAGTATTACGAATAATTAATTGCTTTATAAGCTTATATAAAATCATTAATTTTGTTACAATGTAATATTCGTTAATTAAAGGCAACATCTGTGCGATATATTTAGATTTATCACTGTGATGACCTATTTGACGCGACGGTCACAGTCAGTAGTAAAATAACCTCCAAAATATGTCTGTCATAACCTCAAAATAGACTAATGGTGATATATCAACGGTTGATAATCAAAATGGTATAAGGGACATCGAACGTTCAAAGAGAAAAAGTCTCTAACGACATCATGAATACCTTACTACAAAGTGATTTTCTTATGAACTGTTACTGTCGCTTAGTTATTTTAGTTTTTAAACGTCGATATGGGTTTAATGAAACCATTTGTCTCTCTCTTAATGTATATTTTAAGGAAATGGATAAAAAAGTTAATGCTTTTCGTATTCAAAACAGCATTAATTTATTTCTAAATAATGAAACGATACATTTATGCATACAAAATATTAGCTCCGAGGTGAAGGCCTCGAGTATGACCGAGTTTAGGTAAGTATGACGATGATTCATGCATAAAAATATATACACAGAATGAGAACAGAGCTTCACTCTCTGACATTGCATTTTACCGCCATGCCACGCTGGTAATTCTTTATTATAGAAAAGAAAACTGGTAAGTTTTGCTGTAATCTATAATAAAGAATTATCTATCTATCTATATAACCGCGGTAGCCTAGTGGTATGGGTAATGGACTGCTGAGACGAGGTCTCGGGTTCGATCCCAGGTTTTGCCATGGCACACACCAATGAGTTTTCGATGCTTTTCGAAGTTAATGGCAATAGGCTCGGCACCTATTACATTGGGACCTAAACATAAACTGGCGAAATGTGGATATTAGCACCTCTGCCTACCCCTTCAGGGATATAGGCATGAGTTTATCTTATGTTATGTCTATATAACCTGTAGCGAAATTCAGATAATTCGAGCAGCCATTTTCTGAGTCGGCCAAATTATTATCGGGTTGTCCTAGCATCAAATTCAGTAACGGTGTTAGCTCTGTAGTTCTAGATTTCACCTTACGATTGAGAGGTGCCAGGTTCTAATCCTGGTCATAATATCTATACCTATATAATATTTTATATAGGAGGTAGGACACGGCGGTATTGCCGCCCAATTGAGGAAGTACCTCCGCCCTACAGAATACCGCGGTTATAATAACTTCGTATGGTGTTCCCGGCGGTGAGTAGGGTAGCCAGAGCTCACTGAAAAATTTGTGCTGTCAGTGGGATGACTAAAAGTTTGTCCTGCTTTCTCCTCTACACTGACAGCACAGAAACTCTGTGCTTACAGGGTCGGCAGCACAAGTGTGGCTTCTCTAGTGTTACACACGTCCATAGGCCACGGTAAACACTTTCCATCAGGTGGGCCGTGCGCTTGTCTGCCAACTAAGTGGAGGGAAAAGAAAAAAAATATAAATTCAAAATACAATATTTCCATATACTTAGCTTATTAATACAAAAACTTAAAAAGTTGTAGATGTACTTACTTGATCCCGATACAAAAAATATATAGATCCATTGAACTAGACTAGAGAATGAAGGCGAGAACATTAAAACTAAATTGTAACATTTTATTTTCAAGTCGCGTGGTTTCCGGCAGAGTAGAATTAGAACCACCCCATCTCTTCCCATGCGGTGTCGTACAAGGCGACTAAGGGATAGGGCTGTTTAACATCAGACATATATACAGCCCAGACTCAGCCTCAAATGCATGGCTCGCGTCATCAATAGTGCCTGGAATACGGCAATAGGCTCACCCCCTATTACGTAGGACCGGATACATTGATGGTGAAATGTGGGTGATAATTCACCTCTGCCTAACCCTCTGGGGAAAAAGGCGTGATTATATGTATGTACGTTATCTTCACTGTGTCTCCTACGAATAAATTTAATTTCAATAGTAGCCATTTTTACGCCCATAGAAATGACACTTGCGGCGTCTATATAAGTATAGTTTGTAAATAGTCTATAATAATACAGATAGTGGTATCATTTTTTGTCGCCACGGGGCCCTCACACAGGAGTATAAATAGGTAGGTACTTCTCAAAATGTAAGAGTTATACATCTCAGCTTACCCCTTCAGCGATACACAGTCGTGATTATACAAAAGTACTTACATTAGAACTGTTAAACGACCCGCGTTGATAAAAAACTGCTGCTATTGACGGCCATTTAGCTTAATGAATTATAATAAATTTTCAATATTGCTGACACGAAAGTGATTACACTGGAAAAGCCATTATTAACGCTTAATGTGGCTTTTAAATACACTATATGTGGTACAGGACGAAGTTTCGGGTCGTTAATGAAAATACTGGATGAAATACAAAAAGATCATATCTACGGTGTAAAGTCAAAAATGATGTAAGCGACATCGATTTTTCAAGGAGAAATGGTCCTAAGTGTAATGTTACGTTGTTTAAAGTCAACATTCCTTGTCGCTTGTACCTTTTGTCATTATAATCTCGCACGTAAATGGGCAAGCCCATATGAAATTTGTGTAGTATATAAACTGTTCGATAAAGATTGGAAAAATAAATAAATATGCCACAACATTCTACACAGCGCTACACATGGTTAGTATAGCATAATTTAACTAGCTTAAATGATATGCTAAAAATGTTTATGAAATCTAGAATGCAGATAAACATATTTAAGTATATTTTGGGATGTACTTACATATTATACATAGAAACACCCAGATCAATGCAAATTAACATATTCCTACATACATACATATAATCACGTCTTTATTCCCAGAGGGTTAGGCAGAGGTGAATTATTAACACCCACATTTCACCTATCATTGTATTCGGTTCCGCGTAATAGGGGGTGAGCCTATTGCCGTTTTCCCGGCACTATTATTGTTGACTGGAGCCATGCATTTGAGGCAGAGTCTGGGCTGTATATATATCTGTTTGGTGTTAAACAGCCCTATCCCTTAGTCGCCTTGTACGACACCGCATGGGAAGAGATGGGGTGGTCCAAATTCTACTGTGCAGGAAACCACGCGACTAATATTGATGCATACAAATATTGCCACTATGCCACAGACGTCATCATAATAAAAATAAATAATATGATATCAAACTTAATCAAACTACACTTCGGTACACTACAATACCACGCTCACAAATCCTTCCACAAAATCAATATCTTCGCAATCCATCCATTTGTTGCAATATAGCCGTAATTTTAAAAATGTTGACGTATAATAACAATTTTACGGTTTTCGCACGATAATTTACGATAGCCGATGTGCTTTTGTCATTTATGTTAGCTCTTGTTAAATTATAATTTATTATTATCGAGTACGAAAGATATATTTTGTAGTTACCGATGTGATTAATGGTTCCAAAGATATTAAGCTAATGGAAAAGGTATTATACTTACTTTCAATAAAATACTCGTGTGGTATGCGTGTTAATTTTGAAGTTGACTTTTTATTAATGATAGCTATTCCCGCTGTTGATCGTTCCCGATAGCATGATAATAATATAGCCTATGACACTCACAAATAATGAGGCTTTCTATTGGTAAACAACGACACAAACTTATATAGATTAATGATTAATGGTTTGGATTGCGTTTAATGACTTTTACACCTGATAATTAGTGGCCGTCAACTGAGTGCCACGATTGTAATATGCTACAAGTTTGTAATGGTGACCCTCTTTAGCTTGCCATCAGGCAAGGTGAAGCCAAATTGGCGAGTCCTATATAACGTGTAACAAAATAAACTCTTGCTACTTTGTAGGATTACTCGGTACCGGAAAATAGTAGGTGGCAAGGAAAAAATAAATAATAAATATTGGGTAAAAATTCAGTTGCAAAGATTGTGAAAATTGACATCAATGCTTATGCTAACCGTACTACATCGATATGTCCAGCGCATGGGTTGCAGTGAGCAGCTGATATTTAGAAGTCAATGACCGGCGGATGTTTCGTAGGTAAGTTTCATGAGCCGACGCGCGCGTATTATGAACTCGAGAGTTCCCAAATTTCGAATTGCGGCCCCGTGGTAGGGTTAGCCTACAAACATGAGTGTTGTATTAAATAATAAATGAAAAATAAGCATTTTATCATTTTTTAATTTTTTTTTCTAGCATAGTTATCAAAACTAGGAGGTAGGACACGGCGGTATTTCCGTCCAATTGAACAGTCCGACTGGGGAAGTACCTCCATCCTACAGAATACCGTGACCATAACAACTTCGTATTGTGTTCCCAGCGGTGAGTAGGGTAGCCGAAGCTCATTGGAGTTTTTACGCTGTCAGTGGGAAGCATAAAGGCTTGTCCTGCTTTGTCTTCTACACTGACGGCACAGAAACGCTGTGCTTACAGGGCCGGCAGCGTGAGTGTGGCTCCTCTGGTGTTACACACGTCCATAGGCCACGGTAAGCACTTTCCATCAGGTGGGCCATATGTTTGTCTGAAAATTGTTGAAAAATTATGTGATCTGCAATGAAGCTCAATTGCCCGAAAGATCCTGCACTTATCCCAATTATTTAGGGCCGGCGTAACATGTCATTCACCTTCTTACATTCCTGTCAAATATCATCTCCTTATTCACCTTCCTCCTTGCCATATCCTCTTTCACGCAATCGGATCATATTATCTAGGGTCTACCTCTACTTCTAAAGCCTTCGATATTTATATTCGCGACACCCGACTACCCTCAATTATTTTTAATTAATGTTGCCAAAAATACCACTAATAACAGTTCTATACAGTTTAAATATTATCTTAATTAAATCTTAATTTACTCTGTGTCCTGTCTTAAAATATTGATAAAACTATAAAATAACAATGAACTATCAGAAACAGGACTAAATCTAGATAATCTCTTCACCCTTCTATAATTAAATAGAAGGTAGACTTAATGAGCTTTTCCTTTTCAATTTAAAATGGTCGATTGAGTTAGTGCTAACCTTTTAAAATATTCACAGAATATGTAGAGGTATACTCACTTCGAAAAATCAATAATTAAATTAACATAAAAGGGAGAGGGAGGCTTAAAGAGGATGGGAGACAATGTTGCATAGGTTTATGATACGGAACCTTTCGTTCGCAAGTTGCATCGCAATTGGCCTGTTATTTCTATCAGTAAAGTCCATTGAATCACCGTTTATTTGAATTTGGTCACATACCAAAAGTATCAAATTCTACAGTGCTGATTTCCTGAACAGCCAGCATCAGATCGATAATGACCAGTACCTTCCTGTTGACTAATTGTTCTGATATGTTTGTACACCAAATACTAATTGTATTATTGTCCAAAACATCTTCAGTTCAGACAATAATACAATAATTTAAATCAATAGACAGTTTGAATTGCTTTTAATACCTCGAAATTAAAATCATTTCGAGATATTGTCGACAAAATCGATTCGTGCCCCTAGCACGAAAAGCTATCGTAATCGTATCGTAAACGTAACGAGAGAATGGAGCATTGCGATTGGCCGCCTGCCTACTGTGAAAGTGTGAACCTGTGTGTGTGTGAAGCCTGCCAATCGCAATGCCCTGTGCCTCAAGCATGGAAAACTATCGTAATCGTATCGTACACGTATCGAGAGAACGGAGCATTGCGATTGACCGCCTGCCTACTGTGAACCTGAGTGTGTGTGAAGCTTGCCAATCGCAATGCCCTGTGCCTCAAGCATGGAAAACTATCGTAATCGTATCGTACACGTATCGAAAGAACGGAGCATTGCGATTGGCCGCCTGCCTACTCTGAACCTGTGCAAGTGTGAAACCGGCCAATCATAATGTTCGGTTCTCTCGATACATTTACGATAGCTTTTCGTGCTAGAGACACTGATGTTGATTGTACAAAAAAAATTCAGCCAAATATACCAAACCCCAGAGGACCAATTCTTTTTTCAACCAGCTTATTTCATAATAGATGCATATTAAAAAAAGACCGTAATAAAAAATGCTATTCGAGTTGACTCATAAACTGGGATGAAGATACCCGACTTAGAATGCTGCTCACGTCCATACTTTATCTCCAGGAAGCGAGATTTACTACCCTCGATTGCGAGTTCAAGTCTGTGTGAATACAGCCTAAGATTGCCATTTGGTAAAAAACTTCAGTAGTACAATTTTTGTTTGTGTTTTGAAAACTATTTATCGTTGTCATCTTAGCGTTGTCATGGTTGCATACGAAGCTTTCGCTTTCGAGCTCTGGGTCCACTTACTCCTTTAACTGTTAGGTTTCTTCAGGGTGTAACGCCCTTGGTGTTGCATATGCCTATATGCCAAGGTAACCACTTCCCATCAGGTGGGCCGTGTGCTTTTTTATACAACTTACAACTGATGAAAAGTAGTTACGGTGACTTATGAACGTGTGCAACACCAGAAGAGTCACACCTGTGCTACCGACTCAGTAAGAACGGAAAGTTTCTGTACCGTCAGTGCCGAAGACACAATTAGGACAAGCCTTTAGTCTTCCCACTGATAACATTAAAACTCTCCAGTGAGCTCTGGTTACCCTACTCACCACCGAGATCACAATATGAGGTTATTATAGTGGTATTCTTTAGGGTAGAGGTACTTCCCCAGTCGGACTGCTCAATTGAAACGGGAATACCGTTGTGTCTGGTCTGCCAACTAACTGGTATAAAAAAAGACTGCGGTCTGACCTCCCAACTCCTAGAGGTAAATCCGCACCAGAGATATTCATAAAACAATAGGTGTTAGCAGCTGAGGTTGGCTTGGGCCCCAAAGAGGCATTATTACACTTTATTTTCTAATAGATCGATCTTGACTAGCATAGTCCTTAAAAAGATCTTAGTACTTTAGTATTCCCCCTTTTTCCTGTTGACAATCAGTAATAAGTTCTAATATTTGGCACACAAGGTGTGTACGTGTTTCAGACGATTATACAATTTGATTTTAACATCATTAATAGGTATTAAGATACTGGTGGTGTTGCACAAGTCCATAGACCACGGTAACCACTTCCCATCAGGTGGGCCGTGTGCATGTTTGAGTACTTTACTTGTGTAAAGTATCGATCTGATACTAACTGTACGTATTTGTAGTATAAAATATTTGTAATAATGGACTTACTGATTTTTTTGCACTGTGGTTTTGTTACAGATTTACTGTTGAGCAGTAAAATCGAATTAGCGGTACAATCGTCAGATAAATGTGCTTGTTCAGCTTGACCGAGGTAATTGCTGGCTCAATACGACATACCCTACAGCTGCCTTGAAGACGTTATATTCTATTTTAAGCTGTGGAAGTACTCTGTGGGTTTAATAAGGCGAAGTTTTTGTTTCAAGTTTAAAATTTTATTTTGTTGTGGTAAGTTATGATGTCCAATTTTTCACTTCGTTTAACTCCGTTTTATTCAATGATTGCTGTATTGTGTGCGTTACATTCATTTTTATTGCGCTAGGATAGTATTTGAAAAAAGATACTCAAAGAAATCCGAATGGTGTATTTTTGTCGCCAAATGTGGTTTTAAAATAATCTTGGATTTTTGATTTATTCAGACGTATTATAATTTTGTTATGAAATAATAATTATAAAAGAGACGAGTGAAATGTTTGGAAATACTTTGTTTGTATTTTTCTCCTTCTGACTTAGGCATATAAGTAATTATAGATTTCGTTGCAGGATAAAAAATAAAATTCATTGATCGGCTGATGTGGGTACAAATTAAAAAAAAAAAAGAAATCAACCTCCATATCATTCTTCATGGTAAAACAGGTAAAAATTATAACACAAGGAAAATGAAAATAAAAATTTGATTAAAACAAAACTCATTACAGAAAACCAAAGCTCCAAAAGCAGGAAAACAAGAGTTTTTTTTTTTCATTTCGACAACAGACAGAGACAGCTTCGAATATCGAAGCCGAATTCCGAAGTTCAAAAAGAGAACATGAAATGAAACCGCACATTCAAAGTTCGAAATTCAAAACCGATCCGCCATTTTGTCTAATAAAAAATACTCTACGCTTTCATTTCATTTGATGTAGAAAATAACTGTTTATGAGAAAGAGGAGGCTTTTGCAACTTTAAAAAAATAACTTTCCGGCGCAATTTAGAGGTACGGAGAACTGTAACAGCCAATTTGTGACACACAGACGATTAAAATGATGAGCTTAATATTTAATTTCTTAAAATAAACGCTAATTTCTCACTCATTGAAGTCATCACCTCGCGATCATGGCTGCTTTTATTAGAAAGTATTAGAAAATCAGAACAATACAACATAATAAATTTCCCGATAAATTTAATACTAATGTGAGTGACCATGATTTTAAATACCTGTATTGTAACAAGATTATAGGTAGTTAATAATTGCCATTCAAACTATATAATACTTAATTCAAATTCAAATAAATACATTTAAATTTCTGATCCGAAAGATCAAGATAATTGCATTTTCATGTTTCAAATTTCTTTGAAATAAAATTTCTACGTATTACTTTTATTATTATACCCTGGGCTCTAAAGTACCAAGTAGATTATATTGGGATTAACGGTAAGATGATGATTACCTATAATTTTTATTACTCCGAAGAAGGGATATAAATTTTATACATTATACTTAAGTCAAATTGAATTTAAAATGTGATGTTTTTACGATCAACAGACTCGTGATGGAAATCATCAAATCTTTGAGCTTTTGGTTGCTTAGTACTGAACTTGATACGGAATTGATTTTGTGGATTTAAAACTTAAGGCACGTTAAGCGCTTTTCGACTGAACAAAAATTATGGCCACGTGACGTCACGATGTTATATATAATATAATAACTTAGTTTTCACTTCTATCCGTGAAGACAGTATCGTATGTTTTTTTTGTTGTAAACAGCTTGTGTAATAGTAAAATAAATAGAAGTTATTACCAATGGATGTTTTTACCTGACTGCGCCATCGACGGTAATGTTTTTCGCGCGTAGGCTGGATGGATTTCGATGAATGTGTTCTCAACTGTATGGTATTCATCTCCCAAGTGTCTTAGGGTAAGTACATAAAAAGTTAACAAACACTATTTGGTGGATTTTGGTGATTTGTGGAAAATCTGTATTTTTTTTCTTTCAGTTTTATCGAGTAGGGTATCAAAATGAAGGTAATTTGATGGAGATTACAAATATATATCATATCATAACTAAAAAGTTTTAAATTAAAATTTATTTAAATTATATGTATTTTTATAAAACGATGATAATGATTTAATGTTGATATTTTTTATTAAAATACTAAGTTACATGAAATATTTAAAACAAATAATATTACACCAATTATCAATATGGTTCAACAAACAATGCTTAGTCCATGTACTAATCAAATAACCCGCCCCTGATCGCTCTCGGTGCTAAAGTGCCCATAACACTTGCTGCGTTGCCACGTTGGATGGCGATGGACAGCCTTTGGACCAGGAACGACCCGGAACGAGTGTCACCGGTCGCCTCGATGAGCCTCAGTCCGATTTCTTTAATTAGGCTTTTAGCTAAATTAAAATAAATTATTACATAATTTAATGAAAGTGGACAAGCGTGATTGGCTTATTACATATAGCACAGATATACATTTTACCTATGAAATTGCCGAAATTTTCTTACAGATTCATGCGTACGTTATTCCTCTAATGTAATAGCTATTTCCAGTATTTATATTTGTTTGAAGTTAATTTCAAGATTTTACAACTCTTTATTTGTTAACATTTATCACATACAAAATAATTAAAACATAAATACACGACACAAACTCGCGATCATGTCAATTACATAATTAAAAATTTTCAATATTTAATTCAATTCATTCATTCATTCAATTTCAAAGTAATTTGATAAAAATATCACTGCATCACCCTAAGGTTGACTGGTAGAAAATGTCTGTAGCATTAAGTCTGTCTTTGTACAATCTTTGTGAATTTTCGCAAAAAATTTGCCGCGTGGTTTCCGGCAGAGTAGAATTAGAGCCACCCCATCTCTTCCCATGCGGTGTCGTACAAGGCGACTAAGGGATAGGGCTGTTTAACATCAGACAGGTATATACAGCCCAGACTCAGCCTTCAGGTGCATGGCTCGAGTCAACAATAGTGCCCGGAATACGGCAATAGGCTCACCCCCTATTACGTGGGACCGAATACAATTATTAGTGAAATGTGGGTGTTAATTAAATTTTAAAAATAATTTTAAATAAAAAGGCGTGATTATATGTATGTATGTAGTTTAAATAAATAAATAAATAAAAACCCGACTATTGTCTAAAACATCTAATCAAGTGTTATAGAAGGCGTTGCCTATTAAGTTTCTTTCTTTTTATTATTAGCAAATGGGTACCGCCTTCTATCAAACTTGTCTGTCTCTCTCTGTTAGACAGCAGTCGTAGTTTTTTAAATTATTTAATAATTTATTTAACACAATTTTCTTGTTCATCGAAGTTCCAATCCGTATGTCACAAATGCGAGACAATATCTGTTTTAAAGTTCACAATTCAAGCCAGTACCGCGGGGAATTGCAAACAACAGTGAAATATGCCGAAGGAATTGTTTTGTTTTTGAAAGTAATACTCATATTTTTTATAGGCCACATTACTTTACACCTGGGAGGCAGTCATGAAACGTGCATTCGAAAATACGGTTCCGCATGAAATAAAAATGAAAGCTGTAATATTACTTGATCAGCCATATTTGGTATTTTGCTGTAGTTAAATTTAGAATGGATAAAGAGTGGTAAAAATTGCGTCGGTTATTATTTTATATTTCTTATTTATTTTTAATCATACACCTAACCTAACCTATTTAGTAAATTATTTAACTATTAAATATTATGACGTTACAGTAAATTTTCTCTTTAATGTACAATTTTAACGTTTAGTAAAAAGTCAAATAGGTACCCAGTTCTTGTAACTGTCATAGATGGTTTTGCAAAAAGGTATGCTATCTCTATACAGATAGGTGTCAAAATTCCACTAACTCAATTATCTGCTTTCTAAGTCCCGTTCCAAATTCGAAATTTTAAATTCTTATATTAGTTGTCACATCTTTATATTATTTGACAGCTGGTCTAGAACTACACAACATGACGTTGACATGAGTGTACTACTTTTTTTTTAAACGTTCTGAAATATTTTCAAAGTACGCTTACACAATTTAGGACAGGCCATATCGTTACCCCAGTTCGGAACGAGTCAAACGGTAATTGACACTCCACTTCAGACTTAAGGCAGGTGCTTCGAAACTTGACAGAAAGTACCTTCTTATGTAAACTAAATATCGCCTTAAGAGCTTCCACTTAACAAAAAAAATATTTACCATAACTTCGTTTGATTAGGTACATAATTAAATGCATACAAGCTTAATTGTGTCTTTTTACACAAACACGTCATATTAAAGAAATAAACTACTCCTTAAACCAGTGGTTCGAAATTCAATTTGTAGTCGGGTTTATTTTTTTAAATGAGTTTAGAGACAAAAAAGCAGATTAATAAACTGAGTTTTTAAATGATTTAATAATTTAAAGACACTACAAAATTGTTTACCTTTAGTTAAGTAACCAAATGAAGTTTAAATGACTTCACACATGCCTGGTTGTATGAAAAATTGTTACTGTGAACCACAGGAATATATTCTCGAGATAAAAAAAAGCAGCTTATGTGCTTTGCCAAACAGATTATAAACGCTACACCAAATTAAATTTAGTAATTACAAATTTTCTCGTAGGTACAGATGGTTTTGCATAAACAAATACTATCTGTATACAAATAGGTGTCAAAATTTCACCAACTCATACGAGAATACAACATTTTCGAACTGAGTACACGTTTTTTGGAGAGAATATTCATCAAGATCTTTTCAGTCACTCTGGTGTTAATGAGTTTTTTTTACACATAGGATCCGTTAATTGATAGTTGCGTATGTTTCTGTTAAGAAAATTATTAAACTGAGCTTATTAAATTAAGAATAGTAAAAAAACGGTGGAAGATGCGTCTGTTCTTATTTTATCGCTTTTATTTGTTTTTAATCATTTATCGTAGGTTGTTTATGTTATGTTATGTTACACATATATACATACATATAATCACGCCTTTATTCCCGGAGGGATAGACAGAGGTGAATTAACACTCACATTTCACCAATCATTTAATTCGGTCCCACGTAATAGGGGGTGAGCCTATTACCGTCTTCTGTGCACTATAGTTGACTCGAGCCATGCATCTGAGGCTGAGTCTGGACTATATATATCTGTCTGATGTTAAGCAGACCTATCCCTTAGTCACCATGAACGACACCGCATGGGAAGAGATGGGGTGGTCCAAATTCTACTCTGCCGGGAACCACTCATATTCATGTATACAAATATTTGCACTGAACGGGGATCGAAGCCGCGTCTACAGCATAGCGACCGCGTTCACAACTGCTACGCCACAGAGGTATATAATATCGAATAGGAATAAAACAATAAAAAAGATTAAAAACAAAGTTAAAACAACGAAAAGTTATTTTCAACTTCCCCCAGAGGGTAATCTTAACGTAGTCGTAAAAGATGGGTTACGATTTCCCCATGTTCAAGGGTAAGTTTCCTTTCGCCACGATTTTTTATCTCCCTAGAGGAGTGTAAGAGGACACATAAATAATAGGAGGGATAGCCCGGGGTACGACAATAGGAAAGTGTCATAAGTCACCCATTTGTTCCTATCTGTGAGTTTTTCACTTACAATGTTAAATGGCGTGCGTGAAAAAATGTTCGTTGAATATTGAATATAGCTATATTTTTTACATAATGGTAATGAAAACTAATATTATTTTGGTACATCTGTACCTATGTATCTCAGGAGAACCGATAAAATTTACAAACGTCTGTATAAAAAGCATTTAAATCGATTAAGATTCAAAATAGTTATTATTATTTTGCCTGCACCTACCGAAATGTATCTCTGCATCAACCAAAGACGGACTACCAAAGGCATTATCTAACAGTCAACCTAAGACTGTTAGATAATATTAATGCCTTTGGTAGTCCGCCTTTGTACAAAGTTACTGTGCATAAAGTTGAATAAATACATAAATAAATAAAATAATAAAGTGAAATGACTCAGACGGGACGGGGCCCACGACCACTAAACACTCAAGACGTTAATTGGTAGCTCAGTGCTCAGATGCAAATATTAGTTAAAAACAATCCTTGATGCGGATTATATATCATGCTAAAATTTCAGCTCGATTGGTGCAGAACTTTTTGAGTTTTTGAAGCGTACACAAAACATTTTTATATATAGACAGATAGACAGATAGATGTTCAACTTATTCCAAAAACGTTATTCGTCAAAAACTAACATTAAAAAAATAAAAGTTATAATCACATATTTAATGATATTCGATTATACTTTTTTTCGGACATTACTCGATTGAAGCTTTCGTCTCCTGAGTAGCTACAGGTCCGCTGGTGTTTTTTTTGGCGTGTCGAAATAATATAAGAGACATCATTAGCGGAACTATTGCTGTTATTGTTATTTTTTACTTTTAGATAGATAGTAATAATTCTTTATTGAACACAGATTACAGTAGAACTTGTAGGTAGCATGCATGCAGTTTAATGTACAATGGGGAGCGATTTCTTCCAGGCAACCCTGGGATGGAATTATTATTATTATTTCGAATCTACTTTTAGTATGTCCATATTGTGTGATCCGCAATAAAAACGATTTTCTTTCTTTCTAAACCGATACGACAATTTTTAATAGTTATCAATATTAGAAACCTTTTTAAGTATTTTAATCATGGACCAATTTTCATTTCCCTTTCGATGTTTCCATAGAATCAGGTGTCCACTATGATATTGTTTTATAGAGGACACGCCAATTTGACTTCACCTTGCCTGGTGGTAAGCTAAAAGCAAAGTCTCCGGAACGAAGGTCACCTTTTACTATAAAATATTAAAAACTTGATAGTACTCAAATAAATAAGTACCTTCTTACTTTAGCATAATTATATTATTTTTTATAAAGGACACGTCAAGTCGACTTCGACTCGCCTGGTGGTAAGCTGAAGTTAAAGTCTCAGAAAAGAGGGTCACCATAACTTAATTATACCATGTTACAATGGTGACACTCAGCTTGACGGCCTCATGATATACTTTTTCACGTCCCGCTTAAAGGATCTTAATATATATAACATCAGAACATCACTAGCACATCAAATAAAGTAAATGCCCCGCTTTATCTGAATAATCTTGAAAAATGCGACTCGTACACCGTATTATGGGGTATAATAACCGTACTGAAAGTCCCATGGTGGCCATCGATTTCGGCGATGATATTATGACGTATTTACGTTCCACAGAATATATAATAGTAATCCCATTGTTGTGGGACAGCACTGTGCCACATACTCTCAGTATGATGGATTTGAGAACCCTTGGAAATGAACTTTGAAGGACACTTAGAAAGGGTTCCGTACAAAAAGAGGTAAAAACCCTTTTACCCAGATTCGTATCAAAATAATCGTGATATTTACCGACAAGCACCATGATCATGAAGGAATACTCTAGAGTATTGGCGGTTAACAGAGAAAAAGTTTTTTAGGAGTAAATATATCGATCTACCCTCTTTCGAGTTCTTTTACTAGGTGTATCTGCACTACCACTGGTTTCACTCTCACTACAAACTCGAATCCGATCTCGATCACGTTCACTACATACAATGCTTACTGTACCCACTCCCGAATTTGTATTGGCTTGTTCCCGGGTGTTAATAAAAAGATTTTCAGATTTCCATGTCTGTCTGTCTGTCTGTTACCAGGCTGTACCTCGTTAACCATGATAGCTGTATCGACTGTTGAAAATTTTCATAAATGATATATTTCTGTTAGCGCTATAACAGAATATACGATCAAGAACCAAGCGGTTCGGAGACTTTTCTTTGTCGCACCACCAAAACCTGGAATTTATTGCACGCTCACTTGTTTCCTTTTTCCTACAGTCCCGGGTCCTTTAAGCGGAGCGTGAAAAAACATCTGATGAGGCCGTTAAGCTGAATGTCACCATTGTAAGATTACTTAGTGTCTGTAACGGTGACCCTCTGTCCTAAAACTTTGCCTTTAAGCGAGGTGGAGTCAAATTCGTGTTTCCTAAATAAAAAAATAGCAAATTTTAGAAACATTAAATAATTAAACGAAAATAAATAAACAGGGACTTCTTTTTTTGTACAGAACCCTTCGTGCACTAGTCTGACTTGCACAAGACCGGTTTTTATAAGGATAAGAGGCTTGTGAAAATCGAATACATAATGTATTGCTATAGTGAGGATGATTTTGACAATGGAAAGGATTTTCACAGTCAATCTAGCTTGAAGATTTGTGAGTTGAAAGGGAATACAGTAACGTGTATGGGATCTGCCAAAATCTTTGGGTTATATCGTGGTTTTTGGGTCCGAAGACAGTAAAATCAGCTTACAATATAATAACATTTACATTTTATTTAATTATTTTTTTATACTACTACTGTGATTTAAGAGCGTGTGCAACACACCAGAGGAGTCACACCCGTGCTGCCGACCCTGTAAGAACAGAAAGTTTCTGTGCCGTCAGTGCAAAAGACACAATCAGGACAAGCCTTTAGTCTTCCCACTGACAGCATAGCAACTCTCCAGTGTGCTCTGGCCATACTACTCACTACCGGGAACACAACACGAGGTTATTATAGCCGTGGTATTCTGTAGGGAAGTCCTAATCGGACTACACAGTTGGAAATACCGTCGTGTCCTACCTCCTGTCATTTTTGAACTACATACCATTGTACTATCCTATCCGACTTTTTTGTTTTTTTTACATGCGCAAAATCCCCACGGATACCTCCCCACCGGAGCCGGTGGAGGAGGTTATGTCGGACTCGAACCGAATAAAACGCACGCCGCCTGTGGGTCGTTTTGGTTGCCGAAGGTGAGGTTGACAGCCATATCCCTCGCACCTCGGCCGACCCAGGGCCATCTCTCACGATCTGGCCGTCGTCTCGGGTGTGGGGACTAAAGAGTCCCCAACTCGACCCCGGAAACGGGGAAGCGCGCTGGGCGCGCCACCGCCACGGCCTGCTTCTGCCAGGGTGACAGGCGGCTCCACCTGTCACCCCCAGGCCGGCGCTACTATCCTATCCTACTATGATAATTGAATTTTTGATATACTATCATACATTCTAATTCGTAGTTCCATATTTATATTATAAATTTCATCAAAATCGGTTCAGTGGTTTAGGTATATAAGCGTATTTTACAGACATACAGAGTATTTTGATGATATTTGGTGTAGAGATAGATCAGACTTAGAGAAAGGACATGGGCTATGTTTGGTCGCGATAGCCGACCTCCAAGCCGGCGGAGCCGTGAGCAACTGCTAGTAATATTATAAATGGGAAAGTTTGTAAAAATGTTTAGATATTTGTTACTCAATAACGCTCTAACAGGTGAAAAGATCTGGCCTAGACTTTTTTTTAAATTTTGTAACTTAACTAACAACATTAAAGCGTGTTTCCCGGCAGAGCAGAATTTGGACCAGCCCATCTCTTCACATGCGGTGTCGTACAAGGCGACTAAGGGAGGGCTGTTTAACATCAGAAATATATATACAGCCCAGACTCAGCCTCAGATGCATTCGAGCCATGCACATTAACTATAGTGGCCGGAATACCCCAATAGGCTCACTCCCTATTACGTGGGACTGAATACAATGATCGGTGAAATGTGGGTGTTAATTCACCTCTGCTTAACTCTCTGGGGATAAAAGCGTGATTATATGTAAGTATGTAATTTATACGCAATACATTTATTGCGTTCCAAAAAGTAAAGTTGCGTTTTAAAGTTTATTGACTAAATATTTTAGTCCTGCTAATGCTGTAATTTAATCTTGTTAAGAATTGAGTAACCTATGCAATCATAGGTTACTCAATTCTCAATTTTTAGTTATTTGACAATTCAAATAACTAAAAATTATGTAATTAATAAAGGATCATTTTAGATCTCTGCCTACCCCTATGGGAGACAGGCGTGATTTTATGTATGTATGTATGTATATCATTTTAGAATATTATATTTCTCGTGCTGATACACGAAGTTCACAAATACTCATATTTGTACGTCTACATTGACAGAACGTGTTGAAACTCGCAATGCATTATAATATACTTTGTAACATCATCTGTACACATGTTTCTACAAATAAATTTATCTTTATTTTTATCTTTATCTGCTTTTTGAAACCCATATCATGAGCGTACTCTCTGAAGCAGTGTCTGCAAATATTTACAGGAACAGATTCTAGCCTTGTACAATATATAGGCTAGCTTTTATCCCCGGAATAAGTTCCCACGCTGGCGGAGATAGAACTTTAGTCTAAGGCCGTGTTCACATTATCCGGTACGATACGATACGATGGTCGATATCCGATACCCGACACCATGTGCCGTACATAATATCGGATAAAATCGGTCCAATACCACAAATATATACAGCACAGACTCAGCCTCAGATGCATGGCTCGAGTCAGCATTAGTGCCCGGAATACGGCAATAGACTCACTTTACGTGGGACTGAATACAATGATTGCTGAAATGTGGGTGTTAATTCACCTCTGTTCACCTCTGCCTAACCCTCCACGGATAAAGGCGTGATTATATGTATGTATATAAGTATGTATGTACATCAAGGATACGTCCACTTGCTCGATGGCACAAACTCAAAAAAAAAATAACCATAGACAAGCTCAACCATAGACTCCTTAGAAATTTCTGTCATTGAATATGACATTTGGTTTTTTTTTTATTATTTTGCTGTGTGACTCATAGATATTGATATACTATATCGGCTGTACCCAGTGGTATCAGCTCTAATATCCGATATAAGTCCTGACAATGTGAAAGACACATACATATTTCAAATATTTTACTTCCTGTCGACTATATATGGGGTTCTTCAAGAGGGGGTTCATCAGAAGGTTTCTTCATGGTCGGCAGCGCGAGTGTGACACCCCTGGTGTTGCATACGTCCATAGGCCACGGTAACCGCTTCCCACCAGGTGGGCCGTGTGCTTGTCTGCCAATTAAGTGGTATAAAAAAACTGTCAGATATTGGAAATCGGAGCCAACACCGATTTCGGATCGGATAATGAAAAAACGGTCCAACGGTCACCATTCCTCTTCCGCTGTTCACAAAACGACACTTAACTTCTGCTATTGATGTTGCCAGCATATTTATTAATGGTAAATAATGTTATAACTGTCGCAAACTTGTTCGCCGAACGCTATAATAATTATCAACATAACATAACATAAACTCACGCCTATATCCCCGAAGGGGTAGGCAGAGGTGCTAGCACCCACATTTCGCCAGTTTATGTTTAGGTAATATAGAATTATATATAATAATGGTTTATTCAAACAGAACAACCTAAGTTTGTATTATAGAAATATATTTTAGAGTTGAGTTGTTGTTGGTTGAGTGGCTTCGGGCGTATGAAGCCCTACACTCTGATTCGTGCACTGAGGATTCCGTACAAAACTGAATGGGCGAACGAACGTATGTTGCGTAAATGGCAAGATCTTTTTATTCGCACCATTAAGGCCTGGAATTCATTACCAGCTCACGTGTTTCCTTCTTCCTACAGTCCCTGGTCCTTTAAGCGAGGCGTGAAAAAGCATATGATGAGGCCGTCAAGATGAGTGTCATCATTGTCACACGGTATGTGTATGTAATGGTGACCCTCTTTTCTGGGACTTTGCCTTCGGCTTACCATCAGGCAAGGCGAAGTCTAATTGACGTATCCTATATAAAAAAAATAATTGTGTTGACTTAGACATAGAATCGACTCACGTGAGCATAGGGCTTGCAATAGCGCCGAAATATCGGAAACTTAAAAACAATGTAACATGGTAAATATCCTGATAACTCTAATAGCAATGTGAGTGAATATGATAGTTTAAATACCTATTATTACTTAAAATTATTTCCTTTACCACAAAATTCTAATCGCCACAGGTCTTACCGTCTGAACCAGACTTAACCCACTATTTGTGCCGACCATTTTGCAAAGACACCGATACTTGAGATAAATTTAATATAGCCAGTACAATGTACAGACCACGAATAAAACATTAGAGGTCTATCGTAATTGGTCAGTGTTGGCCGGTATTATTGTAGTCGGTACAGTCAGCAACATAAGTTGATTAACACAAACATAATACAAGCATTTTTTAAAACTGGTATAGATGTCGTTTTAGATTGAAAAAAAAGCCAGTCCAACGCGATTTGAAGTCGCGCTCCGAAGGGCTAAAAATAAATAAATAAATAATAATATACACATTCTACACATCGCAATCTCGACCCATGGTAAGCATAGTTTAACTAGCTTGTGTTATGGAATCTAGAATACGGATAAACACACTTAAATACTTTTTTGTAAATACATACATATTATACATGGAAATACCCAGACCAATGCAAATATCCATGCAAATATTTGCACTGAGCGGGGATCGAACCCGCGCCTCCTGCGTAGCAGTCGCGTTCACTACCACCACGAAACAAAGGGTGTCTGAATATGTTGCGTGACTGATGTTCTGTAACTGAAGCTACATAAACCGTAATATATTTTGAATATGTTGGCTTGGAAATTTCATATTAGCACAGAATTTCAAATTGATAACCTTTTTGAAATGAAAACTTCTTTAGAGGCGCTGTGTACTTTTTTTGGAATGGGTAAAAATTGCTAAACTCGCGTCAGGACACGTGACCTGATCGAAAATTCGTAAGACGGATGGAGAGAGGACATGCGGCGCAGGGCGCTTGCGCGAATGTTCATGTGTGTTAATGTTACAGCGTGCCGTAATATCAAAAATGCACAACGTTAATATTCAAGTTTTCACTTCTGCCGGCACTCCCGGAGTGCAACCCGTCGTTTTTTTCCTATTGACGTAGATTCGGAACCCTAAAAAGTGCTGTCAAGTCCCGTCTGAACATTCACATTTTCCAATCTAAATTGATTTGAATTGTAATTAAATAGTAATAATAGACCCAAAGTCAGCATAGCTTAACTAGCTTGTGTTATGGGTTCTAAAATCCGAGTAAGATAATGCTCGTGAAGGAGGAGGCGGGGCGGGAGCGGCAGCGGGAGCGACGAAGGATCTCAAGCCAAGCTGCCCGCGTACGAAGGCAACTCGGGCGTCGGAGGTCGGTGAACGACCTCCGCCCCCCATGAGCGCAGGTCTGGGGGTGACTAGTGGAGCCGCCTGTCACCCTAACAGAAGCAGGCCGCGGCGGCGGCGCGCCTGGCGCGCCTCCCCGTTTTCCGGGGACGAGTTGGGGACTCTGTAGTCCCACACACCCGAGGAGAGGGCTAGATCGTGAGAGATGGCCCTGGGTCGGCCGGGGTGCGAAGGATATGCCTGTCAATCTCACCTTCGGCAACTAAAACGATCCACAGGCGGCGTGCGTTTTGGTCGGTTCAAGTCCGACATAACCTCTTCCACCGGCTCCGGTGGGGTGGTATTCGTGGGGATTTTGCGCACGTAAAAAAAAGAGTAAGATTTCCGCAAATTAGAAAAAAAAGCATTCCCACTGTAAGAGATTTGTCTCAGGCTTAGTCCCGTCTGAGTCGTTTTACCTTTTCCAAATCAAATCGATTAGAATAGCAAGCATACTATTTGATTTAAAATTTTAGTAAAATGGAATACATATTTTTTATACCACTCAAAGAATCAAAGAATCAATTTCATTTATTCAGTTTAGGCACATAAAGAGCACATATGAACGTCAAAACTTTACAATTATGTATGTCAAGAAATAATATAAAAATATTAAATAATGTAAAAATAAGATACCAGCAAGAAACTCAGCGCACTACATTAGAACTAGATTATTTTTCTTTTTTAAATTTGCTTTAGTTTACAATTTATTTTGTGCGAGCAAGCAAGAGACTTATGTTGACCACGCATTAACATCATTAAGGTACTCATCCACTTTATAGTAACCTTTACTCATTAAAGTTTTTTTCACTTCTATTTTAAATTTATTTATTGGCATATTAATCAAGTCCTGAGGAATTTTATTAAATATTTTTATGGAGCTGCCTCTTACGTGGCAGACTAGCACATGGCTTACCTGATGGGAAGTGGTTACCGTGGCCTATGGACGTGTGCAAAACCAGCGGCGTTATGGGATTTATGTTTGTACTCACAATTAAACACTCACCAACAGAAGAAAGGAAAGTTTATTTTTAGCACAGGCACAGAAAGTCAGTTTAAGCACAGGCACAGAAAGCTAGGTACAGTTCACTATAGTTTGGCAATAGAAAGCACGGAAGATAGATTGGACGATAGGCGATAGGTACAGACAAAGACTATATTTAGGTATATACTACACTTAGGCATATAAGCAACAAGATCGATTAAAGTAAATAAACGTGCGGTTTAGCGGAAGGAAATAGCAAGCGCTTCGCGTCGTGTATGGTTAGCGACTGGCTGTGTCCTCTGCGCGTGCGCATCGGTGGAGCGGGTACCTATATAGAACTTATACATCTACATGGCAATGAGTTGAGACACTGTCGATTACTTAATGTCGATATTTATGATATCGACAAGTTACATCGACCAACCAATATAATTCACATAAAATAATATTAGATAATATGTAAGTTGTGTAGATTAAGTAAAATGTACAGTCGGCAAATAAAATAAGTGTACATGTAATAAATAATATTTATGTAAATATTGTATATATTATGAGGTACCTACGTTAGGTACCCTACAGCGTTATAGTTGTGCTGCTGACCCTGAAGAAACCTAATGCCCTTCTTGAAGAACTCCATACTGTAGTCACTTGGGAAAAATGCAGCAATACTTCAAGCATAAGTAGTTTTACGATAACCAGAGTACAAAACTACATACAAAAATAAATGTGTGTTATTTAATTTTATAGTTATATGTATTATCTATTGTATATTTGTGTAATTGAATTATATACAAATCAGTATATATGTAATATGTCTCCTGTATATATTGTATATGTACGATATTTTTATTCTTAATATGTATTATATGTATTTTTTTCTGCTGTTGTACACTTGGTTTTTTTATAATTTTTTTGCACTTTTAATCTCCAAAGGTTTGCTGGGAGAAAACTCAATATTGAGTTAAGCTCGCCTTTGTACACTAAGATGTATTTGTAATGAGAGTATGTGTTCTTGTGTACAATAAAGAATTAAAGAATTAAAGCTTAATGTATTTAGTGTTTTGTTCATTATTTTATGTGCAGTTCGGAGGCCACAGTGATCAATAAATTAAAATTTGCTAAGCTACTTTTGGCGTTGACTGTATTCCTACATAATATTGATATTACAGAGATATTATTTTATCTCGTTATGCCTCCAATAATAATATTATTTACGCTAGACTGAATAAGAGTAATGAATGCATAATATTTATTGGTTCCCATCAAGCTTATATAACGCTTGAGGGTAGACAGATGTATATTAAGATGTTTGCATGTTTGTTATGTTATGTTAACGATATTGTACAAAGAAGCCCTGTGGTTCCCAGCAGAGTAAAATTTGGACCATCTCTTCCCATGCGGTGTCGTACAAGGCGACTAAGGGATAGGGCTGTTTAACATTAGACAGATATATAAAGCCCAGACTCAGCCTCAGGTGTATGTATGGCTTGAGTCAACAATAGTGCCCGGTAGACGGCAATAGGCTCACCCCCTATTAATTTTAATGATTAGTGAAATATGGGTGTTAATTCACCCCTCCGTAACCCTCTGGGGATAAAGGCCTGATCATAATTATGTATGTATGTATTATACAAAAATAATATAATTTTTGAACAAACACTATCTATTGTTGAATGAATTTCACGTATGAGAAACACTACTTCTTGTAAGGTTAGAATAAAATCTTAGATAATTTTGATCCTAAATCCCCAAAAGAGGATCAAATTAATGTCTCTTCAAGGAGTTCCACATAAATTTTGTGAACGGTACTTCTCATATATCAAAGCTGACAAGGGGATCCCCGAATACTATTCCACATTGTGTAGCTCCCTAAATATTATACCTACAATAGGGCAGAAAGCACTTCTCAATTCAATAGCATTCCGCGAAAAAGATCACTAAAGTAGAAAGTACTTTTTTTTTACGTTCGCAATATCCCCGCGGATACCTCCCCACCGGAGCTGGTGGAAGAGGTTATGTCGGACTCGAACCGACTAAAACGCACGCCGCCTGTGGGTCGTTTTGGTTGCCGAAGGTAAGGTTGGTAGGCATATCCCTCGCACCACCGCAGACCCAGGGCCATCTCTCACGATCTGGCCCTCTTCTCGGGTGTGTGGGGGGGGGGGACTATAGAGTCCCCAATTCGTCCCGGAAAGTTGTAAGTACTTAACTAACAATATAATCTCTAGAGGAGGTCTCCACGGAGGTAGGACACGGCGGTATTTCCGCCCGATTGAACAGTCCGACTGGGGTAGTACCTCCGCCCTACAGAATACCGCGGCTATAATAACTTCGTGTTGTATTCCCAGCGGTGAGTAGGGTAGCCAGAGCTCACTGGAGAATTTGTGCTGTCAGTGGGAAGACTAAAGGCTTGTCCTGCTTTGTCTTTTACTGACGGCACAGAAACTCTGTACTTACAGGGTTGGCAGCGCGACTGTGACTCCTCTGGTATTACAGACGTCCATTGGTCACGGTAACCACTTTCCATCAGGTGGGCCGTATGCTTGTCAGCCAACTAAGTGGAATAAAAAAAAAGATATTTAAAAATATAATATCAAAATTTTTTAAAAATCAATATACAATACATACTTTCTACCCTATACAATAGGGCAGAAAGCACTTCTCAATTCAATAGCATTCCGCGAAAAAGATCACTAAAGTAGAAAGTACTTTTTTTTTACGTTCGCAATATCCCCGCGGATACCTCCCCACCGGAGCTGGTGGAAGAGGTTATGTCGGACTCGAACCGACTAAAACGCACGCCGCCTGTGGGTCGTTTTGGTTGCCGAAGGTAAGGTTGGTAGGCATATCCCTCGCACCACCGCAGACCCAGGGCCATCTCTCACGATCTGGCCCTCTTCTCGGGTGTGTGGGGGGGGGGGACTATAGAGTCCCCAATTCGTCCCGGAAAGTTGTAAGTACTTAACTAACAATATAATCTCTAGAGGAGGTCTCCACGGAGGTAGGACACGGCGGTATTTCCGCCCGATTGAACAGTCCGACTGGGGTAGTACCTCCGCCCTACAGAATACCGCGGCTATAATAACTTCGTGTTGTATTCCCAGCGGTGAGTAGGGTAGCCAGAGCTCACTGGAGAATTTGTGCTGTCAGTGGGAAGACTAAAGGCTTGTCCTGCTTTGTCTTTTACTGACGGCACAGAAACTCTGTACTTACAGGGTTGGCAGCGCGACTGTGACTCCTCTGGTATTACAGACGTCCATTGGTCACGGTAACCACTTTCCATCAGGTGGGCCGTATGCTTGTCAGCCAACTAAGTGGAATAAAAAAAAAGATATTTAAAAATATAATATCAAAATTTTTTAAAAATCAATATCAAAATTTGACACAATATAATCCACTTCAAAGATAGGCTCGGAAGCATAAGTGTGATGCTCCTGATATCGCCTGAGTCCATAGCACCACAGCATCCACTTTCCATCAGATGGGCCGTGAGCTTGCCTTACCTATGTCGCATAAATAAAGCGTTCAATACCCAAAGGGTAAAAACGGAATATGGTGTTAAGACTCCTCTGTCTGTCACCAGGCTGTGTCTCATGAACCAAGATGACTAGACAGATGAAATTTTCACAGATAATGTATTTTTGTTGTTACTATAACAACAAAACAAAAAAAGAATAAATATTTAAGCGTTAATACAACTAGTAAAGTAGAAGAAGCTAAAGAGATATGACAGGAGCGTGGCAAGTGGAAAACTAAAGTCTCTGCCTACCCCACTGGGAAAAAGGCGTGACTGTATGTATGACTGCATGTATGATACAACTATCCATGTGGTAATGGAGAAAGAATACAAGTATCACCACCCCATCTCTTCCGAAGGGTGTTGTAAGAGGCGACTAACGGAAAAGTACGCAGACGATATCACTGCGAGAGGAACCTCCCTGCTGCGGTTTTCCCAAGCGCCTACAATATGGGGTTCTTCAAGAGGGGCATCAGAAGGTTTCTTCATGGTCGGCAGCGCGAGTGTGACACCCCTGGTGTTGCATACATCCATAGGCCACGGTAACCGCTTCCCATCAGGTGGGCCGTGTGCTTGTCTGCCAACTAAGTGGTATAAAAAACCAACCCGTCTGGCCAGGGTGGAAACAAATTAAAAGGAGGTAGCACACCACGGTATTTCCGTCCAATTGAGCAGTCCGACTGGGGAAGTACCTCCGTCTTATAGAATACCTCGGCCGTAATAACCTTGTGTTGTATTCCTGGCTGTGAGTAGGGTAGCCAGAGCTCACTGGAGAGTTTTTGTGCTGTCAGTGGGAAGACCAAAAGCTTGTCCTGCTTCTTCTTTTACACTGACGACACAGAAACTCGTTGTGCTTACAGGCCACCTAAGTGGTATAAAAAAAGGCGAAAGTCTCCCAACATTGGGAGAGGTCTAGTCCAATAGTGGACTGCGATGGCCTAGTTGGTTTTTTTTTATACCATTTAGGCGGCAGACAAGCACACGGCCCACCTGATGGGAAGTGGTTACCGTGGCCTATGGACTCGTGCAACACCAGGAGCGTCACACTCGCGCTGCCGACCCTGAAGAAACCTCCTAATGCCCCTTTTCAAGAACCCCATATTGTAGGCGCATGGGAAGACCGCAGCAGGGAGTTTATTTGATTTGATTGATTGATACAACAAACGTGACTTTATGGAAAGCGACGGACGAAAGTATGGACTTCGCTTTATGCACGAGTCCAACTCGCACTTAACTGGTTTTATTTATTTTTCGTCGGTTGGTAGCGTTGCAATCGGATTAAAGGATTTTCTTACGAATTTATTCTCTGGCGAAGAACCATTCGTGATTTATATTTCTGAAAATTTTACAATAACACTTTTTTCCTATGAGAATAATATTGCCGCACCCCTTTTCCTTACATGAGTAAGAAAAGGGGTGCATCTAATCAAACGTAGGAAGGAAGTGAAAAATATAGTGATAAATCCAAGAATGGAAAGATTTGCTGGGTTCGATTCCCGGTCAGTGCAAGCATTTGAATACATGAATAAAGTGTTTGACTACTCCACGTGTAAATAGGTTATTGCGACCAAATATTGTCTAAATCTTTTCTCAAAGTCAAAATCTAATCTACCCCTATAGCAAGTTTCATCAAAATCGGTTCAGTGGTTTAGTCGTGAAAGCGTAACGTACAGACAGACAGACGGAGTCATGTATCCGTAGGCATTTATCGCTAGGTAAAAAAAGGTACGCGAATATCACTCATTGAATGAGATAAAGTCACCTTTTATCGGATTCTATCGCAATTGATTTGGTACTATTTATATTTCACCCGAAGTTTCGGCTACTTCTCAGCATTCATTGTCGCGAAGGTAGAAATATCGATTTACCTGAGAAACGATTAGAGGAATGACAAATCTGTCAATCTGCCTTTTATACAATTTGTCCGCAGATGAATCGCGATTCAAACTAAGTATCGTTCGAGAATGCGAGAATAAGGGTCTCAGAATGGTAGTTGTCATATAGTAGTTAAAGGAGGTAGGACACGGCGGTATATCCGCCCGATTGAACAGTCCGACTGGGGAAGTACCTCCGCCCTACAGAATAACGCGGTTATAATAACTTCGTGTTGTGTTCCCAGCGGTGAGTAGGGTAGCCAGAGCTCACTGGAGAATTTGTGCCGTCAGTGGGAAGACTAAAGGCTTGTCCTGATTTGTCTTCTACTGGCG
This sequence comes from Eilema griseolum, assembly GCA_963662185.1. NCBI lineage: Eukaryota > Metazoa > Arthropoda > Insecta > Lepidoptera > Erebidae > Eilema > Eilema griseolum. The sequence goes on from OY759254.1 coordinate 3,674,696, forward strand.
GCACAGAAGCTCTGTACTTACGGGGTTGGCAGCGCGACTGTGACTCCTCTGGTATTACAGACGTCCATAGGCCACGGTAACTACTTTCCATCAGGTGGGCCGTGTGCTTGTCTGCCAACTAAGTGGTATAAAAAAAAAAGTTAGAAGTGTAAGTTAACTAAAAGTACTCAAATTATGATGAAGTTGGTGTTACTTGTCATGTAGCATGAGCTTACTGTTAACGACACAGTGAGCTCATTCTGTTCCATTAAAATTTTAATTCAGGTCATCTATACCCAGTAGGTAGAAATAATACTTTGCCCTTTAGACCTATAACTCCTGTCTAACCTAACAAAGGAGTAATGGAACTATCAAAGTTCGGAATCTAATTACAAGATTGATTCCTTTAGGTTGAGATCCGAAGTTATACAAAAGTTTAGGACATCTAAACTTATGATGAGAAAGGTCAAGTACAGCCAGCCACTGAAGTTGATGAACGTTAAAACATAAGTACATAAAGTGTGAAGTTTGATATCCACTAAGGGGTACACTGCGGTAGCCTAGTGGTATGGTTAATGGACTGCTGAGACGAGTTCTCGGGTTCGATCCCAGGTTTTACCATGGCACACAACAATGACTTTTCGATGCTTTTCGAAGTTATGTGTGTATTTATCGCAGGTTTTTTTTAATTTATTTTTTCATACCACTTAGTCGGCAGACAAGCACACGGCCCACCTGATGGGAAGCGGTTACCGTGGCCTATGGACGTATGCAACACCAGGGGTGTCACACTCGCGCTGCCGACCATGCATAATAATAAGGTTTATAAGTCCCCGGTTAATGGCAATAGGCTCGCCACCTATTAAATTGGGACCTAAACATAAACTGGTGAAATGTGGGTGCTAGCCTTTGGGGATATAGGCGTGAGTTTATGTTATGTGGTAGGCAGTATTAACACCCACATTTTCGGTCGGACCGATGCGCAGATGGGTTGGATGTGTATTATCAGATAGAAAACAGCTCCATCACTAAGTTGCTTTCTGCGACATCAACGCCAATGCCCTTTTTAAATTCGGAGACGAAGTGAACGATCC